>OZ012648.1:6969250-9934111 GCA_963942575.1 Priocnemis perturbator | reverse complement strand
TTTAATCTTATACGATGTTCGATGAAAACCGTCCAAAATTGCTGTGTTCAACAATTTTCACATCGTCCATCCGCATTACAGTAATTATCAAAACATCACCACTTAATATAGGATAAAAATGTATCATATATTATTTCATAGAGAAGCAATCATATAAAGCACCTCGCGTATTGCATTTGCACATCCGTAAGCGATCACACTACCTACAAGTATAAAAAGTATATAAGCCTACACGATTTATCACACGTGATGCGTATATCAATTTGTCCGCCAGTAACTCTGAATTTAAAAGGAAAATTCGCTTTCCGTACGGAGGAAGTTTCAATCCGCACACGTCATCGTCTTTGTTACTACTGAGGTATTATCATTGTCAGTTACATTACACATACGTAAACGATGTCACAAGATCGATGCCTTTCTATTAACAATCAAATAAACATTTTTTGTCATCTATCAGCGCATCGACGTTATGACGGAATCTTTTAAGATGGTAGGATAGAGAAAATAAATGCTAACTGCACAAATCTGCGCCATACGTAGCACCTTGAAAATAAGTTAATCATCGGGCTCGACCTCGTCTCTTTCTCAACACAGACGAACATATGTTCATCGTGCGAAAGGAAAGGAAATATATCGTCGCACGAAGTCCACTAGCAGGGCGAGATGATACTTAACTCTTATTCCCTGATGGTGTTCAAGATCCAGTCCATGTAATAGGAGACTTGCGTGTAAACACCGGGGAAACCTTCGGTGCCACAGTTTCGTAGACCGAAGCTGACGATTCCGTACTGAACGTATCTGAGGTTGTTCCTGTACATGCCTGGCGCTTGTAGCGGGCCGCCGCTGTCGCCCAAGCACGAGTCCACCTTCTTCTTACCGCCGGCGCACATTTGCTTGTGCCAGATTTGCGTGCTACTCTTGTAGACCTCTTTACACTCTGCGAGGGGCACCGGCGACAGTTGGGCCTTCAGGAGGTCCGGACTACGGGGTCCTAGCTCTGTGGCTCCCCATCCGGTAACTATAACCTTAGGAAGGCATAAAATCGAGTTGATGCTTTGACACATTGCACCCAGACGTATACGCGTTTACGTATTTCTAATTTACATATCGCACGCAGCGTCGTGATATATACGTCATTGCGTGCAATATGTAACATATATAACGCATGGTCGTTAACACGTTGTCTGCCGAAAATGTTCCGAAAAAAATGCGTTTTGAAATTAACGTTAATTATGTCCCATGGGACAAGTGTTTTCGTCACCCGAATATGGGTGACAGTCAACGTGTTAAGTATCGTCCAATTTGAATTTGTCACGTTTGTTGTCGATCGCTCAAGTACTTGCAATATACCGAGTCTTAGTCGAAAGAAGAGAACAAGTGATATTCGAAAGGGCCATTACTTTTTTCTGGATCAACGTCGCCGCGGTGCCGATGGGCATACAAATCGGCTTGACGTTCTTCGGCGTGAAATCCGCGTCAGCGTTCAATCGGAGAAGAGCGATGTCGTTCTGCAGCTTCGCCCTGGTATATTCCGGATGAAAATGCACGCTCTCCAGGGCGAAATCCTGATATCGTTCGGCACAGGACAGCTCGAATCCGTCCTCATCTTTATCGCAATCTCGCTCTGTGTTCAAGTTGTGTTCTCCTATTCGGACTCCGATCAAAGTTAAGCCTGAATCGGAAATGATACATGACGTTCCATGGCTGACAAATGCAAGGGCTGCGTAATCGTGTGCGAACGATTTAGTAAAATTCTCATTTCTGCGATACGATTTTGTTGCATCACTTTCCTAGCCAACATCTTTAAGAAACGTTCGTCCGCTCGTGGTATGACGTTAATCGTGCGAAGATAGGAAAAAGCTCGGACGGCTATAATCCGCAAACCGCGATAACATCGGGCACGCCGGAATAGACTTCGTTTATTTTCCCATGGTGTCGAGTGAGATCAGCAGGATTTTTGTTCCCGATGATGAACGACCGCCTCTGTTCTAATTATAACTTCCTCACATTGTGGAGCGAACGTTACTTAAATAGTTATAAATTCGCATCGTCCGCACAAAGCGAACGAATACGATCGAACGATTTCGTGTCTGAAATAGACGGAATAATAAGATGCACAGGACCGATCAGTCTTTACTAAATTCTCCTGTCTCCGTGAGATTGAGCAACAAGCGAGGAAATGGAATAGGAAAAGACCGTTCGAGAGTTGTCAAACGTGACGTAAAATGTTACCTCCTGGCAACGAAGTGACGCAGTGTGCAGCAGTGATGATGTATCGCTTATTAACGATGGACCCGCCGCAGCGGAATTCTGGCGTCGGTTTGCCAGTATTGTAAGCCAACAGTGCCATCCACGGATAGTCGAAGACGCGGGTTTTGTTGCCGCCGAAGATTTTGGACTGTGTCGGAGGGCCGCATAACGTGTGGTCGAGCAGTCGTAGGTTCGGATGATTCGAGACATCCGGAGGCGCCGGAACCGTGGTCTCTGACGTCGGAGGACTTTCCGTTATAGGCTCCGGCGTCGGCGTCGGCGTCTGCGTGATCTATAAAGACGCGTTTTATTCTTTCCAAGCGGATCAAAGTTGTTCGGGCGATGCACAGTGTGTTATTTTGGCAATCTAGCGGGACAAAAGTACCGTCTTGGTGCTTGAACGTGATTTTTAATTTTTTTTCAGCTGTAAGTAGTCAAAATGATTAGAAAATAACCTGGTAAAAAAATAAATTTTGAGCCCAAAAAAAAAAAAACTTTATGAAAAATAATTATAAATTTAGATATTATGTAATTTGTTTTACATTAACTAATGTGATATGAACAGAACAACAATTATAGTTCAACAATATATTCTTAACAAATTATGAATGATAACATAGCTGATAAATATGGCCTTTTTCGCAATTGTGCTCATTCTACACGCAGATAAAAAATATTCAGTTTCTACCAAAAGCGCAAGAATGAGCAGAATGTTTTTACAGTTTTGGGTACTTGAATGCTCATAGATTAAGTCTATAAAAGAATCTAGCTGGAATTTTGCGGAATAACTAAGAAAAAGTCAACCTCAATGTCATGTAGTAAACGAATATTTCGCCTTGTGGAGCCCAAACTTTGAAGAACAATAACTGCATAAAAATAATTGATATTTACATAAGAAAAACCCGCAGAACATACCTTATTGAAGGTACAATTCGGTATGAATAAAAAAAACCCAGGAACATTTGCCACTTTTCCAGAATTTACGGGTAAACAGAACGAACTGAGAATAACGAGCGCAGACCATTAATTTGCAAGATAAATACGGGTGGGTTCAAACATGTCCCAACACCTGGTGTTGAAGGCAAAAGAGTAAACAGTTTCGGTTTCGAGACTACCTACTATCCCTCTGAACACACGCAATAGCGTCCATTTAAAAAACAGAGCTTCATTTTTGGACTTTTGTCCACCTAGATTGCCGAAATAACACACTGTGCGATGCCGCGAATTTTCGATAACTAAAATCGGAGTGTGAGCGGAATATAATTTATGCATCGTCACCCTGACTCACGCGACAAACGCAACAAAAGGGAAAAAAGTGCGCTATTGTGCGCTGTCCCGTTCGAGAGGATTGCGCTCGACACGGAAATCCCGCATTGAATTGAACGTTAAATTCACGCGAGCGCGTCTCTCGACTGTTCTCTGGCGCGGTACAATTAACTTTCTGATGCGGTGACACTAGCTCACAGGAAATACCTACTGATTATATGTGACGATATAATAATTGTCTAGGAGGCGATCGAAACGTTCGTGATTTTTTTAATCAATCGTCCTATCATATGTTGCGTTCGTTCTGTTCTCTGTTCGTTAACGTTACCTGCGTCTCGCAGCAGACTTTCGGATACATTCCCTCGAATCCGCACTGCGAGTTAATTAGGAAATTGAGCGCGGCCGGTGGTAGAGGCCTGGGTCGCCTCAATATTTCCACAAGCGGCAGACAGTTTCGTATATTGATGCATTCACCGCTTTTGTTGGTCGGCGTCAAGCATGCAGGATTCTCTGCGCAACAATATCGCAAATTACATTTATTACGCCATCAGATCGATCAGGACTCGTATCCTACTATGTATCGCGTGTGCGCGCAAGGAATTCTGCACTGGCACTCAATGCTTTGTTTGACCAATCCGATTACGCGTCATGTCGAGCATGTCTGCCACAAAAGTATGCCAGCGCACATTAATAAATCTCGCTGTCGTCCTGTAATCGACCCCTAAACGTTATTCTCGATCTACCAAAAATACATTACAAACAATGCCAGATAAAAAAAAAAAAAAAAAAACAAGGACCGCCAAATGAGCGTCGCGCGAGCTGTCAGTGCGAAACAAAGGATTGTCGGGAGTTTTCCCGCTCTTCCGAATTATTTGCGATTACTCACGTGCGTCAACATGATGATGATGATGCAGAGCGAGAAGGGCGACGAACAGAGCGTAGAGGCGCGTCATGTTTATTTTCAGACGCTCGGAGCGTGGCGACGAAATCCAAGTCTACTGAACGCGGAAGAAAAACTGCTATCGATCCGACGCCGTCGATCCGTCGGCCAACACTCCAGTCAATCAAATGTGACAACTTTGTTCGTTTTGCTCCCTGTTTCTAGCCGTCGTCTCTCACTCTCACTCTCTCTCCCCTCTATACATATATATCTACATATATTTCCCTCTCGATCGCGCTTTCCTCTCTACACTTCTCCCCCACCCTTTAGTCCTCGGCCCACTCCGGAAACGTGTGGAGAGGTTATCTCCTCGGCAACGAGTCGTGCCTCAAACTATGCTCCCGAGGCCGGTAAACGCCGTACTTATGTCATTTTTGCCCCGGCGAGGGATGAAGCTGACAAACCAGTTCTCGGAGCTTGTTTACGTAGGAGCGTTCTCCGGAACGAGAGTTAAGACCGTTTGTTCGCCGTGCGGTGAGTGCTGCCATCTGCAGGCGCTACCAGAAACGTCGGCGGAGCGTCCGAAGAAGGTCGATGTTGAGCAGTTGAGCGCCTTGACTGTGACCTTCAGATGTGTAACCGATTGCGCGGGTACGTGTAGGTGTTGTGAATATCCTAGATACATGATAATATTGTAAGTACGCGGTACTGATGTAATTATGACGATGCAAGTCTTGATATGGAACACTGTGCGCGCGTAACAAGTAGATCGTATCAGTGCAGGGTACAGATGTTGGTAATCTCATTTTTCTGGATAGTTGTATCGATTCAAGCGAAATGTGTTCTGAGCTTGCAAAGGAAATGGGGTTTATCCTGAAGGATGTTGTCATTTTTGCAATTGGCGGATTGAAGAGGACGAAGGGAATTCCTGATATCGAATATGTTGCGACATATAGGAGGAGTTGAATCCGGATAAGCAGTCCTGCTTTATGAATGATACGTGCAATGGTCGTTTGAAGGCGGGATTGCGTTGCACAGTGCGGATGAATTTATCTTGCGACGGGCAATAAAAAATCTAACACATTTCGCAAATTTGTTTACGATAGTTGGTTCAATCTAATTGCATTGGTGATGAAGATGGCTCGAATGTTGGCTCTTGAAGAGGTCGAATATCGGAGACACTTATCTGAAATGATGTGTATGATATTGCACTTTTCTTTTACTTTTACGGCGTTTAATATAAGCTGATAACCCTTTAGATCAAATAGTCATTAAAGCCTGGTCTATGAACCTACACTTTGCGGAACTCCCCCGGGGCCACTGATTTATAAACGCTGCAGAGGTACAGGTCATACTTCTTTTTCGTCGAAAATATCCTTTATTAAACATTTTCCATTAAAAAATGCTTATTATAGCTAGAACGAACGTCCAGTAAATAGACATTGATATACATGATTTCGCCTGACTAAAGTCGCGACTACTAAAATGCAATTCTCATATCTTCGATCAGATCCACGAGCACGTGCAGAGACGTGTTCAAATGAATCGCGAAGAACGTGATCCTTAGCAAGGATTATTAGTTCATTACAAATTGACTGAAGTGTCACGTCCTTCGCGAGAGCTCCCTCTTCTCAATTCACCGCGAAAAAGCGTCACGTTTTTCTCATTCGGAAACGATCAGTTTCCATCGTCCACCGTAGCGTCCTAATTGGCAAGAACGGACCACTCGGACAAATTTACATAAAGACATTCCTCCCACACCTATCCTCCTTATGCCCTGATGTTATCCAGTATCCACGGCATGAAATCGATGACTCTGGTATAAACGCCCGGCCAGCCGGGCGTTCCACAAGGAGATGGCCCGAAGGACACGATGCCCACCGACGTCCATCTTGCGCTGCCATTTTCATTTCTCTCCAGCGCCATCAGAGGGCCGCCGGAGTCACCTCTGCACGAGTCCTGGCCTCTGCGTCCACCTGCGCAGACCTGTCCGTAGCCCAGCCTGACACCCGCACTGTTGTAAGTTCTGCTGCAGGAGTCGTTGTCGGCCAGGGGTACGGACAATTTCAGCTTGATGTTCGATGCCGACGTGTTCTCCGTTTTGCCCCATCCGGCGACGAAAAGCTTCTGTCCGAAGGACGTGTCCGACGGCAGGCAGATCGGCTTGATGAAGTTCGTGAAGGCGACGTCGCGGCTGAGTCTGAGCAGAGCGATGTCGTATTGTTGGTCCCTGGCGAGAGGCCTGTAGCTCTCGTGTGCGATCTGTTGCTCGACGCCGACGGAAATCGGGTCGTCCGCGCAGGTGAAGCTGGTCTCGCCGTCCTGAATGCAGTCCTCGTCGGTCTCGGTGTTGTACTCGCCGAGACGGACGCTCATTAGACGCCAGGTCGGCGGGAGGTCCTTGCCCATTATACAGTGGGCGGCAGTCAGGACGTAGCGTTTGGTGATGAGGACGCCACCGCAGGCCGTCGTGCGACCGTTCGCTGAATAAGAAACAGTAATGAACGACCAATCGACGCGGATGCTGTGAGCCTCTCAGAAGTCGAATTCATCGGTTCTACGAGGGAGGCGTATGATGCTTTCAAAGTTCAATTCTAACTGATCAGTGATCATGGAAATTAAATTTATTTCACCGGTGCAAATATGTTGGTCATATGTTATGTGCCAAATACGGTGTGCAGATAAAACAAAAAATAAATAATAACGACCGATTACCGCCTCCTCTACACTTGGCCGCCAGACATTTCCACAAAAATGGGACAATTCTGGGATTAAAATACGTTTCTTGGTCGTTATTATTTATTTTTTGGTTTATCAAAGTCGAATTCATCGGTTCTACGAGGGAGACGTATGATGCTTTCAAAGTTCAATTCTAACTGACCAGTGATCATGGAAATTAAATTTATTTCACCGGTGCGAATATGATGGTCATATGTTATGTGCCAAATACGGTGTGCAGATAAACCAAAAAATAAATAATAACGACCAAGTCTGGGACCGATTACCGCCTCCTCTACACTTGGCCGCCAGACATTTCCACAAAAATGGGACAATTCTGGGATTAAAATACGTTTCTTGGTCGTTATTATTTATTTTTTGGTTTATCGAAGTCGAATTCATCGGTTCTACGAGGGAGACGTATGATGCTTTCAAAGTTCAATTCTAACTGACCAGTGATCATAGAACTTAAATTTATTTCACCGGTGCAAATATGATAGTCATATGTTATGTGCCAAATACGGTGTGCAGATAAACCAAAAAATAAATAATAACGACCAAGTCTGGGACCGATTACCGCCTCCTCTACACTTGGCCGCCAGACATTTCCACAAAAATGGGACAATTCTGGGATTAAAATACGTTTCTTGGTCGTTATTATTTAGTTTTTGGTTTATCGAAGTCGAATTCATCGGTTCTACGAGGGAGACGTATAATGCTTTCAAAGTTCAATTCTAACTGACCAGTGATCATAGAAATTAAATTTATTTCACCGGTGCAAATATGATGGTCATGTGTTATGTGCCAAATGCGGTGTGCAGATAAACCAAAAAATAAATAATAACGACCGATTACAGCCTCCTCTACACTTGGCCGCCAGACATTTCCACAAAAATGGGACAATTCTGGGATTAAAATACGTTTCTTGGTCGTTATTATTTATTTTTTGGTTTATCTGCACACCGTATTTGGCACATAATATATGATGACCAGTGATCACTTTTGCTTCTGAGAGACATGTTTAATAGAGTCTTCATTCATCTTCGCATTTACTTTAACATATCATCCTTTAGTTATGCCTCCTTGCTTTGATACTTAAGAAACACGAAGACTCCGGAATCTTCGGCCATATTTGTCCCCCGCGGATCATTTACTCACGTTTCTGATACTCAAGCAGTGTCATCCACGGAAACTCGTCGAGATCCGTCTTTTGACCGCCGACGATTCTTCGCGACAAATCCAGGCCGCAAGTTTGAGGCAATAGTGGATTGTTTAAGAGGTTGATCTGAATGTCGCCTTGAGTCTGTCGATTGATTTCTGCGGTGGTACCGCCGGACGGGGTAGCTGTGGTGCCTGGTACCGTTTGATCGCCACCAGGACGAGTGTTGACCCCTGAATTGTGTGGAGGGCAACAGACTCGTGGATCATTCCCGTTGAAACCGCATTGCGATTGTCTTAGGAAGTCAATCGCGTCTTGACGAAGAGGTCGCAGTTGAAGGATGGATAATAATGGTGGGCATTGCCTTATACCGACACAGTTGCCGGATATTCCGTTCGGTGTACTGCAATCTGATCGTCCTTGATACTCTGCAGAGAGAAAGTGCGCGATGACGCGTTATCGAATCATCATCAACGATATCGGTTTCATCGAAAGTAATTTTGCGATATCGAATTTTTAAGCGACATCGAAAAAGGAGGATTTTCACTATTCGACGTGTATATTTTTTTTCTGCAATAAGCCACGCTAGGTACGGAAAGTCCGAGGAATTTCGTCGGAATTCTCTGTATGTCGGCGGAAGTAGATTTTAATATCATTTTAATTTAAAAAGATGCAGTTGTCGTAAAGGTCAGTTTGATTTCATCGGAACCTATAATTCCACGAATGAGGCGATTCTTGAAGCGTCCGTGGTTTTGTTGTGATGCATTATGGAACGCGGTATCTTGTAATGTATTCGATGCTTGATTGGCGATTAATTTTGCATCATTTCTGCGAGTTCCTCTGTGATAACTCGTTAATCACGTGCACGACAAATTTCTTGCGTCGTTTATGCAAAGTAACGAAGTATACGGATTATTGTTTAATCACCATAATCCACGACCTCGCGATTTATTTTCACAGCGATTCATACACATTTGGACGCGATTATTTTTCCCGAGACTCTCCGTATCTCACTGTTCAACGATTACGCGTAATTACGATTCCCGGAGTGGATTGGCAATCCTTCGTAGCGGTTACGTAAGTCAAAAATAAAGCTGCTTTATCTGCCATTCGTGGAAGCACTAGAAATCGTGCAATTTCGACTATTTCATTTGCTCGCTTTGTTATCCATGACCGTTAATCTACAACCATCGAAGTGAACCTAATTGAGTTACTTTGACGTATCTTCAGCTAAGCACGTTTGTTAGATTTTTCTGTGAAAACATCAGTGCTGACGTCTAGTTGTAGGAGCAAAAGTCAGTATCGAACAGGAAAAGAGATGTGAAACAAAGATGAATTGCAAAACGTCGTGATGCGGGCGGGTAAGATAAATTTACTTACGTGCATAAGCAGTAGTGGTAACAAGCACGAGGAAAAAAAGTCTTACAACTGTTGACCGTAACATTGTTGTTAATTTTCTATTCAACAAACAAAAGTACGAGAATCACTTCTATTCTGCCGTCAAGTCGAAGACCTGAACGTCGACTGACAGTGCCGGTGACAGAGTGACCGTAGCCAGGGTCAACTAGTCAACTCTCCCACCACTTGCGTTTCATCCGACTAATTCGCCCGGGGCTTTCTACGCGCACTTTACTCTTCTCTTTTACTCATGTCGCACATTTTTCCTCCTTCCCGCGACATAGAAAACATATGTATTTCGGTGCGACGAGTTATTTAACCATCGTCGTTTCGCGGAATCATAGAAGATGCAGAAACAGACATGCATCAGACTGTATGAAGTCTGATCGGTCGAAGAGCGAAAAGTTATCGCATAAATGCTACGCTTCGGATAAAACCATGAGCAATGGTTTGGACACGAGAAATAGAGATGAGGGTCAAGCAATATTACTTTAACGATAAGTAACAGAATTATAAGGAAACGCTGGTTTAAGTATCAATTGTTGAGGCACTTTAATAATAGCTCATATTGAAAATAGTTTAGAGTTTACACGGTACACTTGTTCAGCATCGCAGCTTTCCTCAACACCGATTGGCGTTTTATTTCCTAATCTGATCAAGGATCCACGTTACGTAGGACGATACTTTGGTGTAAATTGCAGGCAATTCTGAGTTGCCGCATCTTTGCGGGCCGAATGACACGATGCCGATCAAGAAATATTTCGGCGGTCCATCGAGGGCCTCGACCTTCATCAGTGGCCCTCCACTGTCACCGGCGCAGGAATCTTTGCCTATGGTACCACCCACGCACAGTTGCTGAGAATGGCTGATTTGTGCGAAATTGGTAAAACCTCTTTCACAAAGCAGTCCTTCGACGACTGGCAGTTGTACGGTTTGCAGAATGTCGCTTGCAGTTGGATTCTCTGTAAAATGATTTCTTTACTAGCTTTCGATTTCGTTGCGTTGGTGGACACTTCCTTCCACCCGTTTCCACTGTATTAACACATTGCTGACCGGTCACGAGTTAGCTCGTGTTTTCGTGGCCAAGCGTTGGTGACCGGTCACGAATTAACTCGTTTGTTTTCAAAACAATAGCCGGGCACATGAGGTAAATTTTCAGAAAAGTTGCCGGTCAGCAATGTGTTAATTACTCCAGTTGTCGACTAATTTCCATTCGGACTAATTTCGAGACATTTCAGTATTCGCGTAATCCGGGGATGTTACATATTCTCAGTAACACATGATCGATTACAAACGCGTGGCACTGGAAAATGACATACAAACATGGTTCAATAATGTTTTTACCTATATCGTGTACTCCCCAGCCAGCGACTTCCACCATTTCTCCTATATAATCCTTCCTTAGAAGTTCACCCCTGATCATGCAAATCGGCATGACGAATTCTGCGTCAACAACAAAGGCGTTGAAATGCAGTTCGTCAGAGCGGAAACATAGTTAGCGCGGATAGTTTTTTTTCACGCCAAGCGAAACCGCAGAGTCCCTCAACCTTACCGTTGAGTTTCGCGGCTCTGTCCAATCGTATCAAGGCAATGTCGTTACGGAAGACAGGATAATTGTAATACTTGTGAGCGATGACCGTCCGAACTTTGAAGTCCTGAACCGGTTCGGCGCAATAGGAATCCTCGCAGTCAGGATCCGTCCGGGTGTCCAGCTCGCCCAATCGCACGCCGCTTATCTTGAATCTTAAATACGACAAAGCTGATAGTTTACTGAAGGGTGCAGCGGACAACTCACGTATTGTTCCGTTCATCCGTTCACTTTGTCCAGCACCGTGCTTTCGCTGTAACTTGAATCATACGGCCTTGGACAGGCCGGATGGAGAAGCTAGTTTCATAGAAGAGGAAAAATCAGTTGGGCCACGTGTCGCGAAATGGTTTCAAAGTGCTGACGTATTAGAGGATTCGCTCCAGTACACAGCGCTGAGCGTCGATGCTCAAGGAAGTTTGATTTATAACACGGAAATCCAGAGATGCGGTTCTACTGTCCGTGGCTTCTCGTACGACCGCAAACCTGTCCGTTTCCGAGGAGATAAGTAGTACGAGCATATGTGCAATGGGACATCCCGTTATCATTGCCAGTTGTCTCCGCAGATAAAGCGAACTTACGATCGTTCGAGATAATCCGTTTCTGTACTGTTCGTAGCGTCGATTGGCGTCAAGTAATTTTGTCGTTCTGCATGTAATCGTATCCAGAACATGATTACAGACGGAGTACTTGAGTGTCAGTACTGGCGATCACAACCTCACCTTTTCGGCAAATTCGTCACACAATGGGCGGCCGTGACGACGTACAACTTGTTAATCAACGAGCCGCCACATCTGTAATTCTGTTTGGCATTCTTCGTATAACCCTGATGAACGTATCCTATCCTAGCCATCCACGGATACGATCCGATGCCGGCGTTCGTTCCGCCGATAATGCGATCAGCGTTCGAGTTTCCGCATATCTCATTACCCAGAAGCTTCCAGTTAGGATGATCCATAATATTGGCTGTTACAGAAAGTTGGTTCACAATCCGTCTCAATCAGATAATGACGCAAGATCAAGGCGTTAGATACAAAATTGCAGAGCTTCTTTTTAAGCGAATGATTGAAAAACGTTTTTGCATGGCTATTCATCGTCGAGCATCACGCATCTCTGAAAATAAGTTGTTTGGCCACTAAAAAAGAGTGCGCAAACTATTTTTGGCATTCCAATGACCTAGTCCGACGGTTTGGTGATACGTCGTGCGTGCGATGTTTTATATTTAGCTCGATATTTTGCGTAGGACGCGTTTATTGGTATTCGGAGCAACGGATTCATGGAAATCTGAAGTTTGTAAAAATACCTGTACTCGACACAATTAAGTGGTAGATTGTAATAGCTTGAATCGGCGACAAGAGCAGAGACTTCATTCTGTCCGGAAACTATACAAGTACCTGATACTGACGAATTGAAAGAAATTACACGATTACCCCAATTCTTGTATTTAATGTTCTCTACAAAATAAGCTTACCCTTGTTTTCTAAGAACGTTTCAACAAATCCACTGTTCAACGACGACTGTACTAACGAATCTGGTCGAGTAGATCGTACCTTATCTCGTCAATAAACGACCATTTTAATAGCAATAGGCACCTGTATGATATCGACAAAACGGCATTAGCCGACTTGACGATCGACAAGTATAAATATCATAGGGAAAAGCAAACGTATAATATTTTCCAACTACAACGACACCTATGCATCGGCCGCATTATTGCGTACATTTTTAATAGCAACTCAATTCATAGTATTCGACGCGTCATGAGACAAAGGAAAAATGGCATGTCATCAACGCGAGATTTCTGACGTCGAGATGTGATCGTCGGGAGAGAAAAAAGTCTCTTTGTAAGAAAAAGCACCGGAAATGTCGTCGAAACATGTCGGCTCGTCATCGTCATCAACATCGATCTCCAAATCTGACGGGGGAGCCGAATTTTGCACAAACGTAAGGATCACATTGAGCAGAGTAATCTGACGACGGTAAATATTTCTCGTTAACGAGTTAAGCTAATTGATGATTGTAATAAAGATGCCTCGTTGAGGCTAATACTGGATGATATTTTTTTAGATCTCTCCTAGAAAACTGTGCTTCACGTGCTCGGGAGGACTTGACACACGTAAGACGATTTCAAAATGGTTAAGTATGCTCGTACCGGTTGTGTTCTTTTTGTTTAGTGCGGTCTCTGGTAAAGATTGATAAGAGGGGAGAGGACGATAATTGGCTGCGGAAGGACAATTTAATCGTTATCGGTGCGCGATGTTTCGAGACTTCCTATCGTTGGACGCGACATTATATGCATGAATATTTCACGCCGAAGGAGAATTATTGGAAATCGGTGATAGCATCGGTCGGTTTGTTCTTGATCGGCGTGAAATTGATGAGAGAAATAATCCCGTCGAAAGTGCCGACAGTCGAGCTATTCTGACGTACGATAATAAAAGAGTTGTATTGTAATCTTACAAAGTTTACATATTTTATTGGTACAGAAGAGTGCATATTAATTTACGGTAGTGGGTAACTGTAATCTAACAATAAGCTAAGAGTTTCATGCTTCTGGTCTGTTAGAGGCTTTATCAGAATCACTGTGAGTCCCTTCTGTATTGCCACAAGTTTCATCAACGGAAGCTTTTGATGAATCAAGTGTTTTATCGACACATTCCGATGCTGTGTCCTTTGACGACTCTTTATTCATAGCACTTGTACTACCATTTGAGTCTTCCTGTCTTTCTTCACTGGACAAGGATCCGAATTTCTTATTTTCATTATTGCCAGCATTTCTGTTAAGTTTGTTAGTTTCATCACTGGAGTGTCCACTGTCATTAGACATCTCTGCGTCTATTATCTTCTTAGCAGGTACGTTATCCTCGTCCATACTCTCCTCGGAACTGTCGAGTTCGTCCGAATCTATGTCCAAATCCAAGATAGTTTTACGCTTATTCGGTTTGAACTCTTCCTCGACCTTTCTCTTCACTCCACAACTTTCGCTTGAGGTTGCCTTAAACCCTGCGTCAACGGCATCCCCTATTCTCTCCGTTAAAATTGACCTCTCCCGTTCGTAATTCTGGTCCTTAAACTCATACTTCGGCTCTGCACAAAGTTTCGCCAGTTTCTTTTTTTTCCTTTCGGCTGCCTCCTCTTCCCTCGACGACTGCTTCTCGATCCAAGCCTTCAATCTTTTTTCCTCATTTATGTCCCGAAGACGGCGTCCACTCAAGTCCCGGCAAGCTTCTCGATTCGTCGTCTTTTCGATTTGCGCGCCAATGGCACGCAGCATGGAACCGAATCCACCTTTTCCGCCCAACAGTCTCGGTACAATCGTTGCTCGTCCTTCGAAAAACACGTCGGTCTCGTACGCAATGCGTCCATTATGCGTAATGTAAAAATCGCCTTGCGAGAATCCCTAGTGACAGCATCACACGATGCACAACATTAGTTCAATGTCCGTTGTCAAAAATGTCTTGTTACGATGCAGAGAATTTTGAAGAATTTTTCAACATTTATGAAAATACAGCGGTCCCTCACTTTTAACAGGTTTCAGGTTTACGCGATCTCATTCAATGCGGCTAAGAAATTTACGATCGTATGGTTTTTATTGTCAGTGCACGCGGATGCATGATAATAGAAGACTTCGGCCCACGTGCACAAGATAAAATTGTCAAACGTATGAGTCCGACGAACAGTACAAGGCTTAACATAACCTCTACTTTCTTTATTTTGGTCAGTCAGAATGGCCGGAACATTCGTTTTACGCGTTCTACGCCGCATGAGACGGAGAATATACGTAATGTGAGTGACCATTGTATTGACGAAGAAGTATAAGTTTGGTAGCATCAGGTTAACAAATATTTAGGTTAAGATCATGTACTTACTGTCTCCCAACGTAAACGTTCCCAAACTTCAGAAACCGTCACTGGTGTATCGGCAGTGAAAATGTGCCGAACACACTTTCCAGTGTCAATTTCCACATTGATATGCATTTTCTTGTAATATTCTTCGAGAGACACTTTTTCTGGCAAAACGTTGTGACACCAACAAATGGTCGCGTCACTGTTTTGATACTAACCCGTTATTACCCGTTATGTCAATTCTCGACTGTTGATTCCATCAGATGGAGCCACTTCCTTGCCGAGAGAAACGATGACGAAACGGCGGGTTAAGTCAGTTTCGCTATTTTAAAAATGACGTCCAACATCTGTATTTGTCTTTACAGATTACATTTATAGTACATGGTTTTTGTTTCGGAGAAAGATTCGAGAGAAGTACAATAAAATAGTACCTGTCAATAAATTCGATAAATATTGAAACGCATACACAGTGGAAGAGACGCTTATACCATGGGTCGACGACAAAATGTTCGACCTGCCTGTCTGAAGTACCTCAACGTGTTTTTCTTAATTTGTCAAATGGGACGTGACGGAATTCGTGTAGCCCCTTAAATACGAAACTTAAGTTCGAAACATGCGACGATTCACTTACGAACATAACGTACGATACCGCTACGCTCGGCAAAAAAAGAAGAATTACATACGATAAATTATCGACGGTCATAAAGTCCGTTAACAACGAACGAACGGTGTGTCAATTTGATATAAATCCCTTGTACGAAAACGAAATTCCGTGAAAATGAAAGAAATTCCCCTGTGCTAGGGGGGATAAGAATTGCAATATTCGACGCCTAGCAAATTGTTTGTGTCGAGAGTGTATATTGTGTATGTATGTCTCGGCGTGTGTCTGTTCTGTCCTCCGAGCTTTGTACAATGCATAGGAACATCGATCGTTACGCTTCTTTCGTTCTGTCTTAAAAAGTCCGTGTCGTGGCTAGAAAATAAATAAAATATGCTAATTCAATCTCCTTGCGAGATGGGCGAGCCGCGGTCGCGCTTTGACCCCTTTCCCTTCCCTTTGGTCTTCGTCTCTCGCTTTCTGCTCAGCGACGAGGTCGAAGTCGTGGACGTAGAGTCGGCGGGACTCGAGTGGCTCGAACCCTCTCGGTCCCAGCGCGTCAAAGCCTCCCTCAAATTTTGCCCATCCCCCTCCTCGTATGTGTCCACATCGACGTGCAAATTATCCTGACCGCCCTGATTGTTGGCCTCCAGATTGGCCCTCATCTCCTTTCGCTGGTCCTCCGTATGCTGAGGACAGCGCATGGACCTTGTGCACAGCTTCTTTGTGTGCTCGGATATCACACCGCATATCTGAGTGAGAAGGGCTCTCTTGTCCTCCAGTGACATGTTCTCGTAGTTGGATGGAGAATTCTCGTTGCTACTGTGAATGTGCTCGTTGACATTGTCTCCGTTCCTCTGACTGTTCTTCTGCTGCTTGGATCTCTTGATGCCATTACGATCCTTTCTCCTCTTTCTTTTGTCATTGTTCAGGCTCCAATCGACGTCATCGTCATCATCGCTTATCACTCCACTGAAGTTGCTGAGGTCCTTGGAGTTGTTGGCTATTCGGCGCGACGCTATTCGTGAACTGTTTCTTCCCATGCCCATGCACTTCTCCAGGTGCGTGGCAAACCTACATGCCGCCACACCCCTGTCGCAGTTGGGACAGTTGCATTCCTGTGACTTTTTCACCGGGTGTTGGCCAAACACGTCCAGACCAGGTGAATCTGCAAAGGGTGGCATAATCCCTATAATACAAGCCTGTCAGACAACACCTAACATTGACAAAGTGTCTTTGCGTGGTAGGAAGATAAGGATCCTTTTGAGCAGAGGTTCAATCCGAACAGATACCTCTATCCGGCACAATGTTCACTTCAGAGGATTCTGAGGAAGGCGTTCAAGGGACATAACCTGCAAGGCCGACGCTGACCATTTCGGCCAGGCAGTAGACGAGGAATGCGAGCAGAGGATTTCGGCAAGGTTTACGGAGCGACAGATCGTTCGAACGCCGAAGGTTCATTGAACATTGACCTACCTACGATAGCGTACGACTCATCGTCCGGTATGCCCTCCTCGACGTCCGAGCTCCCGGTCTTCGTCGTTCGATGCACATCGAAGACGAATCCCATGAGAACTTCATCCAGCAGATCCTCGTAGATCTCCTTCGTCGCCGACTCGACGTTCTCGTTCTTGCCCACGAACTCCAGGAATCGTCTGTTGAGCTCCTGTATCCTCTCCTCGGTCACGGACATCTTAAACGTCAAAATCGTATCGGAGAGGATAAAACGACAGAGCCCCGACAAGCCTCTCGTCCTTTTTTGTTTACGGTCCCCGGGATGACAGTTCTAACTTCTAACCCATAACAGCATGTGCGATCCCCGTCTCGCCTCCTCCCGTTGCTGCGCGAACACTTGTCAAACGTAAATGCCGTGCCGCGCGTGCACTGGCGAATTCGCGCCTGGCGCAGGCATTTTCTTCCTCAGGCGTAACGTTCCTCGCTCGGCTGCCGCCGTGTAAAATCGATGAAAGAACGTCGGCGAGAAGCATCGGGGATCCGGATGGTTCGGTGGGACGTGCGTTCGTACAGGGTTGCACTCGCAGCGAGCGTGTTCCCACTTCGTGCCCGTGACAAGTCACGTCCCGCACGCCGTCCTCCCGGCCGGCTGCATTATCTACCGACGGTTTCGCTCCTCCGCTTCAACACTCTACTCTCGGCCCGATTGTCGTTGCGACGGCCGCGGGCGCACATCGCGATCGTTAGGACGACAGGAGCGCGACATGGCGCGTCGCCATCCGGCCTGTCGCGCGATTTACGTGTGTTTACGTGCCGGCGTCAATTAGCACACACGTCGCCGCTCTCCGCGATCGTCGTCCGTTCTCTCGTTCCGGCCGGATAACGATTTACGTTACCGACGCGGAAATTTGAAATTGCAGGAGCGACGGTGGCGCCCTCTCCGACCGGGCCGACGTGAGGCGCGGCTTCAAAATTGCACGCGCGAAGGTCGTGAGAGAGAGAGAGAGAGAGAGAGAGGACGCGAAATGTGCCACGGGGCTCGGAATATAGGGACACCCTTGCGGTTATTTCGAGATTCCACTTGTGCGAAACAACGTAATGTTTGACAGGAGCCGCACGCGGCGCGCGCGAGCGCTTGTGTACGACGCGATGACACACGAGCGTCGGTGTTGTTAATTGTGGAAGCGCGACCAACGTGTTTCGCGGCCGGTCGCTTGAATAATATTGGCGGATTGCGCGTGACATAATGTTTGCGGCCGTACGTCTCGCCAGTGTCGTTCCTGTCTAGATGCTCAATGCCATACATTTTTCCGCCGCTAAACACGTCAAGCGCAGTAAACTCGGATAATGTCGAAACGTTTCCAGTCGCGCTCAAGAAATTCAGGCGGGAAGAAGTGATAGCAGCCTGAAATAAGTATGCCACCATAGGGAACGGAGCGTGGCGTATTTCAACCGGCGACCCCTGAGTTATCGCCTGCCATTCGTTGCGATCGTACAGGCCAGACACGACGCCACCCGCGCGAAAGTCGCGGGAGACGAACGAAAACAGGCGGTGGCGTTCGTAAATTTGGAAGGCCTTCGGAAGTCGCGCTGCTCCCCTGCGATCCTTGAACGTCGCCGACGAACAACGTGCGCGCATACTTCGCTTCGAGAATGAGCGCGGAGAAAGAGACGAAAAAATCCGATCGGGCACACGTACGCGGCTTTGGTGAATAAGCGCGATATTAAAAACAAAGACACGGCGCGTGGAGGCTTTCGGTCGGCAGAGAAGCGAGGCAGGGTGCGAAAGGAAAAATTCCGTCGACATGACGGGCCGACGAAGGTGGAGGAAGACGAAGAGAGAGCCGGGGTGGTTCGCCTGCAACCTTAACACGATTCTATTTCTTTCGATGCATCAGGCGTCGTGGGTCGGGCGAGGGCGACGAAACGAGAGAGAAAAAATAGAAAGGAGTAAGGGGGGGTGGGGAGGAGAGAGAGAGAGAGAGAGAGAGAGAGAGAGAGAGAGAGAGAGATTTAGCTCCAGTAGCTACATTTTAGGTTTACTACCATAGTAATATACATATATTGTTTTAACACTATAGCCCAATTATTACATATATAAATAAATAAAATATATAGTTGCCCTCACTGCTTTCTCTCTCCACTTTTTATGTGTGGTACTAGCAGTCTTTTAAAATCATTCAATTTTCCTTGGTTTCCTATTTCCTTTGGTAACCCGTTAAACATTTTAAAACCATCATGGAGTAACATTTTTTGCTCTTTGCTAGTCTTACACTTACTTATATAAATATTACCCTTTTGTCTAGTTTGCACTGCCCCTTCGTGCTGCATTAATTCTATCGTATTTGCTAAGTAATTTAAAGAAAAAGATAAGTAATTTAATAAAGAGAGAGAGAGATTTAGCTCCAGTAGCTACATTTGAGGTTTACTACCATCACGGTAGTAATATACATATATTGTCTTAACACTATACCCCGATTATTACATATATAAATAAATAAAATATATAGTTGCCCTCACTGCTTTCTCTCTCCACTTTTTATGTGTGGTACTAGCAGTCTTTTAAAATCATTCAATTTTCCTTGGTTTCTTATTTCCTTTGGTAACCCGTTAAACATTTTAAAACCATCATGGAGTAACATTTTTTGCTCTTTGCTAGTCTTACACTTACTTATATAAATATTACCCTTTTGTCTAGTTTGCACTGCCCCTTCGTGCTGCATTAATTCTATCGTATTTGCTAAGTAATTTAATAAAAAGAGAGAGAGAGAGAGAGAGAGAAAGAGAGCAATCGGTAGAGGAAGAGTGACGCAATTTTACCAGTGACCACGACACTCCTAGAGGGGGAAGGTGTGATGTAAAATGTTCTCCGTGGGAAAAGGGGGTAGGGAGAGGAGACGCGAAAGGGGATGCCGGAGAGTTGGTACCGTGTGCCTACGACGAGCGGAAAACTTTGCTCGGCAGAACAGAACCGTACGAACCTTCATCGCGGCCGCATCAGTGGGTCCTAAGAGCCCCCCCACCCCGTTGTGAACGCAGATATAAACATACGCTAATAAAGACGAACCAAACGAGTAACGAGCGCAAACCCCGTGCGAGCACCGTTGCGAACGAACCGAACTACGCTACCTTCGACTTAAACTTCGAGTAAAAGCCTCTGTCCGAGTAACAGGAAGAGAAAATGGTGTACGAGAGCGACTTCTATACGACCCGACGACCGTACTCGCGGCCGCTCGCCTCGTCCTACAGCGTCACGGTCAGTATGGACGGTTTTCCTTTTCATCAAACGGGGATATGCAGTATGTCCTTATTAACCGTTTTGCTGAGAACGCACTAACCCGTTCGAGTAAGAGCCCGTGTGACAGGGAACGACACGCAGTTTCTCGTGTTTTTTTTTTTTTCTTTTTCTTTCTCTATCCTCTGAAGTAACCAAGTAACGCCGAGCCCGTCCCGAGTGATTTGCAGGCGGTCACGGGTCAACGTTTCGTCGTACGACGTGCAGTTTCTCAGATTTCGTCTTCCTCGCCACGTTGACGACGATGGAACGGCGTCAGGTTTCCTGTTAACCCTTTTTCGAGAGTCAGAGTTAACAGTAACGTTGAGAGAATCGGTCTTCCGGCTTGGGAATTTAATAATAATGCCGTTTAATATCGAAGGCTTCGACTTTGAAAGTTCTGATGTAAATTAATTTGTTCATATAACCTGTTACATCTAATGATTTTGAATGAACGAATACGATCGATAGCTGTACGCTGTGCGTTTATGTTCCAACATTGAGGTTGAATTCTGCACGTTGATAAGCGACCGCGTTCACGAAGCGTTGACTCTGCCGTCGACATAAGAAAACTGACACCTTTGTTTGTCCATTGTTCACGAAGTCGATCGGACGACAGCCACAACAATGAGTGCACCACAAGAACAAGATAGTCTCATGCAAGATGATCAAAGTACATCGATTTGTTGTCATTGTCGCTAGATCGAGTTCGATGTACTTCGAAGTCTCAACTTCCACACTTTACTCTGACCACTTGTACTACTTGTGTACTACTACTACCACATTGTACTACTTTGTACCACCATCCCCGATACTCGAAACGTGCACTCGGTGTCTCAGATGCGAATTTAGGCTTACCGTTAATAGAGAAGGACCTAGTTAATGACGGGAGGAGGGAAAAAGTATCGTACGACAATGACGATCTGTTTGCAAAGTTACACAGTTCGCAACCTCCAGTTTGCGGAAGTTTCATGCATACGGCGTGTATGTTAAAAGCGTGTGCCACCATCGCTCCATCCGTCAAACGTAACGGACGGGGGGAATCATTTTGTTGTGTCGAATGATTTTGTTATTAAAGAGACTTACTAGTCACTATCATCCCCAAGCTCAATCACAAGTGTCTGCTATTGAGATATTGTTTGCTTTTGCACATCCTGAGATAACCGGGACCACACTCTTTTCTGTCATTTTTTTGTGCCATGATGTATTTATTATACGTTGTCCTTAACAGTTTACTCAGCTACGAGGAACTAGCGACTATTTTTGTGTATATCGTAGCTGATAGATGTACGAAATATCGAAGAGAGTGTTGAATATTTCATGTGAATGAGTCGTTGCCGATACTCTTCGTCTCTATTTAGCGCGCAATTTGTCAACGGCGTATTACGAGCGTTATTCTACGGTCTCGTTACTTTTTTCGAAACAGGGATCATTTTTTATATAGAACCCTGGCACGAACGTTCGACGTTAGCATCAACCATGACCGCTCTATCTATTTTTATGCCGGAGTAACACAAGTGACACGAAATCGAACGAACAAATACATTCAACGATCGAGGTTCAATTTAACATTATTTCGTGCGATCCGTGGGATACCGTTTTGAAAAGGACGCTCGCATTTTTCCCACGGCCTGCTGGTCACTGGCGATCGAGCGGATAATAACGGAACGGATAATTTTGACGAAACATTAGGCCTATGAGCCGAAAGCCGAGCCGCAGAGGAAGTCTAAAAGCGTTTTAAATTAAAGACGGGGTCAGAAGAGGTCCTATTCATAGCGTTGCAGCCATTTTCCGGGACTGAGAAGTGTTAAACTTAGATATTGTACGACCGAGCGCGAGTCTTGAACCCGCCGGGCAGAAAAATGATTTTTGACCGAGAAACTGGGACGGTGTAGCCGGACGTCGAGAGACAAATCGTCGCCAATTGGCGATGAAAACGGACGATTAGCATCCTCGGATCTCAGAATAGACGTAACACCGAACGAACGAACGAACGAACAAACGAACGAACGAACGGTGTTCGACGAGAAACGTGGCAAAAAAATTGATGAGCATAATATAGGAGAGAAGAAGTGCGCTCGAAGCGTGCATGCACGAGAGACGACTAAAGAGTGATCGATGATCTAGCAGAGCGAACTAGCGAAGCTGCGATGGCTCATCTGCGCGCGATAAACAATGGCGCTGGCTGAGACTAACCTAAATTCCTAACCACCGCCGCAGTGATTCGAGCTATGCCAGAGAGGCACGATCTTTATTATCGACTTCTCAATTCTATATCAAGGTCTGCGGCTTCGAAGGCCTCGATCAACCAAACGATCGAGCAGCTAGAGCCTGTTAAAACCTATGTGTACATGGATTTCGCCACAACGCACGTGCATCAAAAATCTCGCTGTCCTAACTATAATCACGCTACAACGCACAACAATTGCCGTTCATCGAATCTTTCATGATTCATCGTATCTCCTTAATTACTTTCCTCACTCGTTACTGGCGTCTACGATTTCATTACTGGATCGCCATCGACGCTGGTTATATTATATTACGCTGACAATGATATCGCCGCCGATATAATAACCATGCACTCGTGACTGCGTAATCACGACTTACATTAATTCAACGTGTCCTGGAGAATTGGCTGACGGACATAAATATTGCTTGTGTCGTCGTTCAGGTTAACTCGCCATGGTGCAACACTGTATCGGTAAATTGTTGTAAGTGACGCGCTTGATCTTTTCACGAAATCGTCGGCTTGTCGATGGATCTAGAGGTGTCGATCATTGTCGCGATCGAAAACAATGGCGGTCAGGATTCGCCAGGCGGCGTGTGTTATGAAAACTTCAGTTTTCCGGCTTCCGTTGGCCGTGCCGCGGTAGAGGGGAGTCGAGAGAGTCGGTGTTGCGTTACTCTGCCCTAATTTAGACTCGCGACGATTTCCGTGACGACGCTCCACCGTGAACTCCCACCACACGCCCGGCGAGATTTCATCGTCTCCGAAATTCATACGCACATCGTTCGAGTCTTTCGGCGAGTCCATCTACGAAAGCGTCACTTTCGTTTCAGGGCAACGCTTATTGTGTCCCACGACGTTTTCTACTCGTCGCGAGCAAGGTTTCCGATCGAGAATTAGTCGTTTAAAGTAACATGAGATTTCGCGATAGGTATAGGTCTATAGGTGAATATAGATAAACGTGTGCCGCGGCAGTATGCTGTGTACGGTCGCAGTATACCTAATGACGACGATATGAAATTCGTGCAAAATTGCATAATTATCTGCCGACGCTCGAGTTACTGACGACCGATGTAACTTGGCGCCCCGCGCATACAATATGTCTTCTAGCGAAAATAAATTCGACCCTTCTGACATTCATGATAAAAATAAAGTTGACCACGCGACGTTAAAAACTTAGATCGCCCGACGACGCTCCCTCCTGCGATTTATTACTCCCGTGCCATTGAGTAAACGCGAATTTGAGGTACGACATTGTCGTTTTAGTCGCGATTAGAATGACGCGCGACTTGCACTTCCGGCTGCCCCAGGACTCGAGTTATTCGTGTTGCCAGTCATGTTCGACACGATCGCATCGATTGACATCGTCAATGACCAACCTCAACGCGAACTGAAGAACGACTCAAAGTCGTAATCTATTTTCTCGCATGCTAAATCTGGCCCTCATCAACGTTAGGCCCAAGTATAGCGATTGCAATTCCGATTACAAAGTAGCCGATCGAAATGTATAATACACGTACCTATACAGTAAGCGCAAAAGACGACAACATGGCGCGATTATTTTGGCACGTGCGACATTCGAGCAATACGCTCTAATGCCAGACGATCAAGCCCTGAATTTTTCCGGGCTTTTCCGACTTCCACCCACGTACTCGCGTCCCACGCGCACTCACTTGCGTTTCCGACATTACTTCATTTGTATTTATTAGAGGTACATCAGCGGTCGGGAATTTGCGGGGGCGGTTATGACTGTACTCGCGTTCTTTCGATACCGACGGCGCCATTTTGAAAAAGCCGCGTCGTCTATTTTCGTGTCGCGAGGGTAAAGAAGCATATTCGCGCGCGACTCCTTCGTCGGGCAATACTTGCCTTCGTATAATCGAAGCGACACGAGTTATACTCCAAATGTGATCTTCTTGACCCTTTTAGTGCCGAACAAAAACTGATGCCTATGCGAAGATAGCCGAACGAATTTACTAAGGTTTCGGAAAAAGCCCATAAAAAAGAAACTAAGAATGATAATTAAATCCATCAATCATCAATTGCAGTCCATCGAATTTCAATCATTTTAACGTTTTATAAAATTATTTAATGGTATATACCTCTTCTGATGCGTATAACACAACGCCAACGCATGAACGACGATATATCGTTGTTGGCACTTTTCGCAAGTGTATCAAACGACGATATATCGTCGTTCGGCACTAAAAGGGTTAAACGCTGAATTGATTTAAAAAGTGGACTTGATTCACGAAATATGATACATGCGGGTGGGTTTGAAAAATATCGATTAAATCAGACATTAGTTTAACCTTCGATTTACTATTGATCGACGTTAACGTCCGCAACGAGTATAAACGTATCTAATTCGGGATTTTGATTTGCGTTCTGTCGTTCAGTATGCCATCCACGTGGACTGTCTTTAAGTCTTTAGATCCCAAGTGATCTCCATACACCAGATTCTTCTAATCGCAAGCTATTGAGACTATCGTCCAGAACGAAATACCAAATAATTATAGAAAAAGAGCGATCTAACTTCACCGAAACTTTCACCAAGTACATTCTAATCATAATAATCGCATCCACCAAATCATAACTGCCGCCATAACGGTGCCGATCGAGTGCAAAGTTTACGAAATTCCACCCTCGCCTAGACGCAGCGCGCTAGCCTATGAACAAACAAACAAAAAGAGTGGTGTGGAAGTGAGGACGTCGAAGAAAATCGGCGAGCAAAAAAAAAAAAAAAAAAAAAAAAAAAATACAATATACCAAAAAAAATTAAAAAGTCCCATACTCGCCGCCGAGACAAACAGAGACAGAGAGAAAGAGACAGGCGGAGGGAGCGAAAGAGATTGCTCGCGAGTAATGAAACAGCATGACAGGGGATGTAAAAGTTGCGATTGCGGGGACCGATCGTTACAGAAGCGGGACGCTTACTTTCCATGGGAGAAGGTACCGTTCGTGCCCAGGCCGTCGCTGGTGCCCGACCCGTTCACCGTGTGGGGCCGCAAGCGGATGGACCCCAAGAAGGAATTTTACCAGTACGTCACGCTGAAGGAGAAAGAGGGCAGTGTGCGCGGCAAGAATGTCGCCAAGGAGCAGCACACGAGGCAGCTGGTGGACGGTGGCGCGGTCTCGAAGACCAGTTTGGACGCGGCGACCGAACTGGCGGCGAAGGGTCACGTGTTCGAGAAGGGCGTCCTCTCCAGGCAACCGGGAAGCAATAGGCACGCTTCCACCCCGGCCACGGGGAGGACTAAGATTCTCATGGCACTCCAAACGCCCTCCTGGTATCGATTCTAAGACGGCAACTTTTTCATCAGGGGGGGGGGGAGTATAGAAGTCGCGAGAAGTCGCGTGGGGCTGGGGGACAAAATGGACGAATAAGTAGCGAGGGGGTGTCGAATTGAATTTGTTGGGGTAGATTTTCTTTTCGGCGAGTTCGTGTCGCTGACGCAGGAGTGGGTATAGGACGAAATCGGTGTAGGATGGGGACATGTAGAGTGTAGGCGTGAGGAAGGAAGGGTGAACGAGGAATAGGATTAACGATCGCGGGGTAATAGGTGTTTAGATTGAAATAGGATGGACGATAATGGATTGTTTTGTAATAAGTTTTGATACATCGAATTGCGACGACATGCTTTTGTCGGAGCGGTACTCTGTCCGAAGGGGGCAGGTAATAGTGTGCTGACTTTTGTTCATGGAAAACTGCACGGGTGTGTATGTTTTAGGATTCACTCGAGATCGTGGATCCTGGAATTTTTAGGCGCGCCCTCTCTCGTTCGTTGGGAGTGTACTTTTCAGGATCCAGTGGTACAAGTCAACCATTAACGCGACATCCACTTTCCTCTACGACCAGTTCTTCTTCTGCCCGACTGTTTTTATATACGGCTGCACAAACTCTGTGACAGATGCGTTTTCCGTTTTGTATCACGTGCAAAAAGCAGCCACCCTTTCTTTTGATATCCAATCTAATCCATGGTCACATACGGCCGCGCACCAAGTGTGCGATTATACATTCAGCTTGAAGTACGCTTTTAATCTTATCGCGCTTTTAGATGTCGTTTTCTGTTTACGATAGGACTATATTGAGAACAAGTTATATTTTGCGTACCGATTTTTAGAAAGTTTATTTTTTTAGTTGTACACCGCCCGTTCGATTATTCGCAAGCAGGTATTATTTAGTAATCGCATGCAAACATGTAAACACGCCACGGAAGCAAATAAAACACGTTTTACAAAATCATTGGACTAATTTGTTTCGGTCATGCACTGTAGATGCGACTGCACGATCTACTTCGACGCTAAGTTATAAGTGACATCCTAAACTTCGAACGACACTGTCCCATCATACGCACGATTTATGAAACAGTAAATCACTGTGATATAGTATACATGTCGCGATGTTCGCTAGCATGACAAAGGATCACGTTGACTTACTCGTATTAGCATCGCGTGGACATTACGAAAAATGGTACTGTGACGAGAGTGCAACATGCTTGATCTTATTTTTAGCGGCGCAGATCGGAGGGTGGGATCGCGTAGACGTCCGATTTTGACGTTTTTAGAGAGTCTGCGCGACGACACTTTTACTTCGAATATTTCCGTTGCACTTCGTTTATAAGCACCGTTGAGTCTCGACGTTCGCGTAATGAACAGCGCGCCTGGTATTCTCGGAGAACCGAAAATACGATTGAATAAATATGTGCAATATGCCACGAGAGAAATGACTGAAAGCTTTCACGACTTAGCATCAACACTTGGTACATGACTCATCGTTTCTATCCATTCATCTCGCGTGAATCACAACGCTCGGGAAGCCTTACGTCAAGGCGCAACTTCCAAAAGTGGACGAAGCATTCGGGCGGTGCTTCCGAGAAGTCGCGGGTGCGAAAGAAATGCGAGTATATGGCGCACAAATGGCAGTCATCCAGTAATGTCATCATTTAGCGTCGACATACGAAAGTACCGGGTTGTTGCATGAATTCTTGCGGATTCTTAATTGCGTTTCATGAAGAAAAAAATTAACCGAACCTTTTTGCCACGAGATACGAGCAGGTAACAAAGAGTCTGCAGCAATTCTCGCGGTAACCTAATAATCAGACTGAAATGTGAAATGCAACCCGGTCCGAGGGATTGGTTCTAAGCATTCGGGGACCGAAATGAGACACCGAGTTGCAGTCGCGAGTTACGGCGCAACAGAAGTTGTAGTTGGAAATACACGCACGCTCGCCGATGTGTTATCCGTGTGTTTCTTGGCAAGGACGCACAGAGTTGCTCAACACTGTGCGCTCTCCGCTCAAACAGACTGTCCTGAATATCTCGACAAGGAGACATTATTAATGCATACGCCGCTCCACGTTTATAATTGGCCCGCACGTTGTGTGTCTACACAGATAGATCTCGACATAATATCGAACACGTTACACATACGCTACCAGACTTGTTCCCTTTTTCTAGTTTTCTTTCCTTTCTTTTGACCGACAATATATATATATACATATAATATGTAAATGGATGTGTATATATATGTATATATATATGTGTGTGTGTGTGTCCCAGGAGGACAGGTCGATATTCTGAGTGGGCACAGTATCGGTTATTCTAAAAATGCAAAATTTGAATGTGTGAATAAAAAGTGTACGTTTGAAATGGAACATATTCTCAGGTAACATTTTTTTTCTTAGGACGATCGGTTCTGTGCACTCCCAGAATATTGAGACTTCCCCTTGGCGCATCTTGTGTATATATATATATTTTTTTTTAACACCTCCACGTACGAACGACGATACTCTCGCATTAACATAATCCTCTGTCTAATTGTAAGTGCCGTCTCATGTAGCTCTATTCGTAGATCCTGCCTGTCGGCTTTGTCTGGCTACCTGATTTCTCGTTTTGCGCCGATCTTACTGTTAGTTGCATTGATGTATGCCGATAGGCTAGTTCCATCGAGTTTACGATTATTGTCGGTGAATTTTGCAGGAAAAGATACGGAATTGATTGATGAAAAAGGAAATTCGGACGGAATAAACGCGTGAATCGGACTGCGTAATTGATGTAGTTCCCATGGGTATCCCTATGTCCGAAACTTACGATCAATGGAGAACAAAGCCAGATGTTGCAAGATAGGCACTATTAGATTCGTATTTAAATTTTGCGTCCCTTTTGTACTGACGGCGAGAGTACCTTCGCTCGATTACTAGCAAACACTGACATTAGATTGACATACACACTTGACGTAAACTTTGATTGAATGAAATGAAGACGAAGAAACGTTATGTGTAACCATGAACGTATGAGAATAGAAAAGTTTGATATTTGAAGCCGATAAAGGTGTGAGAGTGGCAGGTAGACACTTGCATGTGGCTTGTTCTCCATATAATCCCCGTTGCGAATGTTATTAACCGTGTAATTCGAGGGAACAGTTCACGATCCAATACTATTTTCCTATCTCTCCTCGTATCCAGCAGTAGACGAACAAAATGGAGAACAGTGCCAAGAATCGCGACGGGAGACGAAATTATGATCTAGCATTACTAATTCAACCGATCGTATCGGAAGTTCAGTACTTGAACTCTAACACGAAAAGTAAGATGAAATAAATTGAGTAATAGGAAACGCGACATTTTTTTCACGATAGCTCCACTAAAAATACAATACATGTATATACATATATTCATACACAATCAACAGATTATGAACCGCGTCGCCAGAACCCATCCAGAATACTCTGAGACAAACTCGTACACATACATACACCCTATGACACAAACTTATTAGACCGTTACATAAAATCATACATAACAAAAACGCAAAAATGAACGCCGTCGATTTATCGGATCGTACCACGCATAAAACCTGGCACTGGATCAGATCATCTCCGATGCCAGCGCCAACCTCGCTTTTACCCCTACACACACACACACACACTCTCGCAAACCCCCGGCACGCGCGTGCGCAGTCGATCGAATTTTGCACGCGTCCGCACACGACTCCGCGTTTACCGAAACGACTAATTCTAAGACGAACCTTCCTTCCCCCACCATTGATCCGAGATCGAGCGAGATACGAGACTGATTGGCCTGTTCTCCGTGCGAGCCTGTTATCCGTATTGTTGACCTTGTGTAACCCGAATCTATAGACGCCCCGTCACTACGTGGTCCGTGACTATCCGGAGGCCGGCATGAGGTCTGCCCAAGAGCAGTACAGCTATGCCTACACCAACACCAGCCAGTCGAGCTCCACGTCGGACCCGTACACCCGACGTCCCCAGAGGACCAGCTATACCGAGGAGAGCGTCTCGAAGAGGGAGAGCGGACCATATGGCTCGTACTCGACCGACAGGTCGACCAGATCATCGGCCGGCGGCGGACCCGGAAGCTATCGTTCCTCCTACGAATCCACCTCTTCCGGACGTCTACCAGGCGGCACCAGCTACCGTCACTACTCCTACCGCGTTTAAATATCCCCACGACAGCTGTCTAATATCGCCTGTGACCACTTTCGTACGGCTCGGCAAGGCTAACGTTCGACGCCCGATCACGTCTTTTTTTTATGGCAGAGAATCGAATTTGTCAAATTTCGCGCGGTTCAATGTTCACGCGAGGCTTCGTGGAAGTCAGACTTCCCGAGGCACGGTGAAGAGGACATTTGTCATGATCGTGTCGAATCGCGAACGTTAGCTTCGTCCAGATCGAAATTCTTCCTGCTCGCCGCCGACGCGAGGGACCCCGTTGCCTCTAACCGACTGATTCGCTTCTTTCTTTTCTACGGACATTTTCTACAATGACGCTTTTCATAAAAAGTAACCCGAGGAAATGAGAAAAAAAATAGATGTAGAGCTTCTCGCGTCGGGGCGGCAGGAAGCGGTTTACTTGTTTTTTTTTCTTGTCCCACGTTGTCCGCAACTTATAATCCTGTAGCTAGACACGACGATAGAATATCCCAATGCTGCATTTAGTGGATAAAACTAAGCAAAAGCCCAAAAAAAAAGAAGCAAGTAGTCTTACGCTGAGAAAATGTGACACACAACGATACGCATACATACGTCGCATTGTTATCTATATACCTATATTAGTGGCGTTTCATAATTGATCAGTGATCAATACAAAATAAATGTACGTCGCGAAAGTGACCCGACGAGATTGAGTGCATAATAGAAAATCTATCAGAACGCAACTGTACGCTTTCTTATCACACTTCCTATTTGTTGTTTCAGATTTTCGTTTCACTAACTTTGCCGTCCCTTAATAAGACACGAGGCTTTGGGCTGTTCTCGCCATTTTGTTTTTCTCGTTCTCTTGCTCGCTAATCATGTACTCTTTGCGCTGCGTTGATTTTACGCAAATGATTGTTGGTGGCTCATGTATCCATTGTATTTCACTGTCAGTGTCTTATGCAGGGATCGACCGGACGACAGAATAATAATACTAGTTTACGCCGTCTAACCGCATATTCCCGTAATGCCGAACGACACGATCGCGAGGGAAAATTATCCGCGTGTGTGAGTGCGTGTGAAATGTCAGCGGAGGCACAGGTCACTTCTTCGTCTCATTAATCCAAACAGTGACTAACCACACTCTCATCGATCTCGTTAGACACACAACGCGAGAAATTGGCCAAAAATCGGTTTCCTTAACCGGAACACGACAAAAAGAAAAAAAAAAAACACGAAACTAAGCAAAAAGAAAAGAAAAAGAACACAGAACAGGATCCAAAAAAAAAAAAAACAGCGACAACAACAAAAATTATGACAAGAGTGTAAATTGCGGAAAGCGACGTTCCCGTTTCGTCGAGACTTTCCGATCGACGAGGAATCTGCTCGCGTTCGCTCTTTTTCTCACTCTCTCTCTCTCTCTCTCTCTCTCTCTCACTCTCTCTCCCTCTCTCTTTCCGTCTATCCGTCGGAGAAACGGATTGCGCTCGAAGAGGAAGCGAGCAAAAGTCGCGCGAGAGAGTCACTAACCGAGTGTTGTTCTTTTTATTTACTCTGCCTCCCACGTGAAAAACTCTCCTCGTCCCCCGCCGTCGCCGCCGCCGGATCGCCCATCGAAAAATCGCCGATTACCCCGAACACGATCGATACGCACAAAAAAATCTCCGTAATGTTCGATCGGACGGACGCCATCCACAGACGTCGCTGGTCATGCCCCTGTCGACGATCATTCAGGTAAGCCACAGAACGAGTGTCGACGACCGAGTCGTACGGACTGCCGACGCGTCGCAGAGACAGTCGGACGAGCTTCCGCACGCTTTGCTGTGCATTTTGTGAGCGATTGTCGACGTTGTCGCGCCTGGCATCTCGTTCGACGTAATCTTTCGACGTCATCTTTCATCCGTCACGAACATCGACTCACAATGCGCAGTTCGAATGAGCGGACGATAACGAACGTGTAACATCGAACGAAAATCTAACTCTCTGCGTTAGCGTATGGAGACCATGTTCATTAAACGACTCCATGAAGCATCGGCTAAAATCGTCATTGAAGGAAACGTACATGTGTCGCCGTTAGAGAGAATCAAAAAAAAAATGCATGAACCTGCGGAGTGTCGTTGAAGCGTCGCAGTTAACACGGCTGCGTATGATGCACATTAACAGGCAATCGTGTCATGGAGAGCAGGAATAGCAATTAACAAATCATCAAATTCACACCGAAGATCATCGATCGCACCCTAAACGGTCGCGTCGAAGGAACGCAATTAAACCGTATATAACCACCATTCACCTTATACGCTTCCGATTAAACACGTTCATTTCGCTGGCCAGAAAGATGCCTCCCACGATCATCCGGCTCACGATCTCTGGATAATGGCTCCCATGACAATCCTAACCCCGTAATCTCCGCACATCAAACACTGACCATCATCGTAACTTCTTCGCTGACATCGAAAACCTGGCCAACCGTCATCTCATAACTACTCACCGAAATAAAAAAAAAAAAAATTAAAAAAAAAGCGCCCCACCATCAGCACGATTCTAATAAGCCGCCGGCGAGCAAGTCGGACGGCCAACTCAGCATCGCATACTTAATCCCGCCGCCCGGAATCACGCAATAATCTGCGCTGAATACGCAAAGCTGACCGTACGCCGCACACGCTTGCCCGCCGAAGGACGCGAGGAGTGTATTGACAGTAAATGACAAGTTACGTGCCCTTCAGCTGAGGGGCGGCGGTCCACCAATGCCATGGGTGGCGCACAAGAGGCTCGTCACGATAGTCCACACGCCGGTGCACAGCTATTATCAGACTGCATCGCTTGCCCCGATAAGAATACACTCGCGCGTGCGTCCCAGTGTCCTCGCTGCCGAGCTCGCCAGGATACGCGATCTGCCCAGGCCGAGCAGTGTGTCCTACCTCGAACGATACCTAAACTCGAAGGACGCCATCGTAAGTCTGGATAAAGTCGACGATACGGGATAGAAACGCAGCTCTCGTCGCGGCAGGAGACGCGCCGATCGAAATTCATTTCTGAACGATCTCATTGTCATTGTCCTGTCTCTGATGGGCATCGCGAGCGGAAATTGTGATCGCGGAATCACGTAGGTGGGTCGATATCGATGTAGATTCAGAGGTTCGAATGGGTTTGACAGTAGATTTTGTAGCGGATGCGCAGTGATGCCAGAAAGCGAAAAAGCGGCAGCAGCACGCCGAGTGCTGGGGGCCATGCATGTGATATGTGACAATTGTCACAGGTGAATGTCAGACACGGCACGCACACACTTTTATCGCATGGCCCCCAGCACTCGGCGTGCTGCTGCTGCTTTTTCGCTTTCTCGCATCACTGCGGATGCGTTGATGGGGAAGGAAGTAGCGTTTGGCGTCAAGTTTGGAATGAATTTGTGTCTCTGTTAGGATGTCTGATGGTATTAGAGAGAGTGGAGGGTCTAGTTGCGTCGGTACGAATGCTACCGTCGTGCAGCCCAGCAATTTTTCATATTTCTCATGCATTTCCTCGCAGTACTTCGACGACGAAGCCAGGGAGATACGCGCTAGAGTGGACTCTCTCCTTCGACGGATACATGTCTTCATCCCACGAGCAGTTCCAAGGTATTTAATCACTAACGCCGAAACAGCGTGAGCCGGGCACCACGTGTTTCTCGATCAACGACACACGAATATATCACACAACATGTAAATATGTAATTATAATCGACGCCTCAAACTAATCCGACATTCCGACATGCATGCCCTTAATACCGCACATCAGACATACACATATCTTCCATCCCCTATTCTAAATTGATTTCTCTCCACCCCGGTAATGCAATAACCGTGTAACTCTATGCCAATGTTTCCCAAACTTCCGACATCTCTGTACGCCCTTCTATAATTTTCGTAAAACACAGAATATACTGTGTAAAAAAAAAATATTGCATATACTATAATAACAATCAAAATATATTTATTTTTTCCTTTTTAATACAACAAAATAATAATAATAAAATATAAGTAAAACGAATAAAAATTATATTATAAATAACATTCATTATAATCAATGAGAAGACGACAGATTACCATAATTTGGTTCCCTGGTTGTCAATTTTAATCTGAGCGGTTCCACATCCAATAGCCTGTTCCTTTTTTCGAACTTAAACTTTTTTTTTACTTTTAACCCGGTGTAGCGCGTACCCCCACCAAACTCTTTCCGTCCCCCAGGGGGTACGCGTACCACACTTTGGGAAACACTGCCCTATGCGAACGTCTCGTAATCCGGAAGCAAGCGTCCCCGCACATACATTAACACGTTGTCTGCCAAAAATGTTCCGAAAAAATGCATTTTGAAATTAATGTTAATTGTGTCAAGTAAGGCGTTAAGAATCTATTCTTCAGAGTCCCATGTGAAAAGTTTTTTCGTCACCCGAATATGGGTGACGTGGCAGTCAACGTGTTAACACGATCGGAAATCGAGTCGGCGAGACTCGGCGTCGGACTAAACGATGCTCGACGTCTAATCGTGAGATCGTTCTCTGGAACAGCGACTTCGCGGAGGAAATCGTGCCGGAGCGCATGCGCAGCGGCGATTACGTTCGCCGACTAATTAGCGGCAAGCACAACATGAAGAAGGACGCCGAGCCGGTCTCGTGGTACGAGGTGCCCGAGAGAGGTAACTTCGGCAATTTGGCGTGCGTGAAATACGTCGCCGGAAAGCCGCAATCGGTGAGGAAGCCGTACTTCAAGGTCGCCGATCTTCGCTCGACCGACATCCGGAACGACGTCAATATGCTCAGCTATTACAGCAAGAATCGTCAAGCGGCCGCCACTGCCTGTAAGTAGTTCGTCCTTACGACGGACAGCTACGCGAACGATAGATTTTTCTTTTTTTGCCGAGAGAACGCTTGCCGAGGTTTGCCGACGTTTCGAGTTTTCGAGGACCCGAGGATTCGAGGTCGCGTTTGAAATTGATTGTCCTGCCCGTAGAAAAGTTTGTTAGCGTCATCAGGATTCTAACTTCATCCGCCGAAAACCATCGGCCCCATCCTCTGTAGACTAGACTGATTCAGTTGTCCGCGAAAAGGTATGCCGAGACACAGTTGTACTCGATTGACGTTTAATTCGTTGGCTGCAAAATTAATTGGACTTCACGCTCGATGAAGGAGGCTATTGAGCGAAAATGAAACGTACGGCAAACTTCGATGAGACGCGCATTGTATCGCGCGAGTAGAGCGTTCGCCGGCGTCGTCATTATTACTGTCTACATGCAAATCGACGAAATTTTGTACACAGAGACACGTAGTTAGAGGCGCGAAACAAATTGTGAATCGCGAGGAACGAGTGGCTGCGAGAGAAAACATTGAGATCGGACTGTTTTTAGCGACAAACGAGCTTGTCAGCTCGGCGCCGTTCACGAGATCGCGGCCACGTTTCTCGCGAGTCGTCCATCGAAATACTGTTCAAACATAGAAATCCATCTCTATTCTTCTTTTTTTTTTTATCTGGAAAAATACAAAAGCGGCCCCACGACGCCGTTGTGTGCATCACATGTTTTTTGTTTTTTCTTTTTCTGTCCCCTGCTCGTTTCTCTATCTTTTTTGTTCATCCTCTTTTTTAATTGGACTGCTCTGGCAAGCTCATTTTCACACTCTGTCTTTGAGAGGTTTTGTTGTGCTATGCTGACGATCACGTGTGTTCCTCTTATTTTTTGCTGTTTTTTCCACGTTCTTCGTGTTTTATTCACGTTTCACCGATCTCTATCTGTTCTTTTTGTTCCTGTCACCTCGCCCGTTGTTGCCGCACTGTTTCTGTTATACATTGTGTCTAATTGACTTCTGGGTAGTGGCGAACACGGTGTGAGACGGTTTGCAATCAACTGAACGAGCCCGTAGATTCGTGCGCGACCGAAACGGGATACGATTCGTGTATAATTGCGCTATGACGTCGCGATTCGAGACGAGCTCGAAATTACGGATGACGCGCGCGAGAAATGATGAACGGATCGCGGCAAAAGTGCACGACGTTAGTGGAGAAAAAGAGAGAGAGCAAGATTTTGTTGCGACGGGGACCCCAGTGTGAGGCAGGATGAGATGACGACTAGGACAGGCACATCGAATTTTGTGCCGATGAACCGGGTTGTAAGGGAAACGGTACAGGAACCAGTCCGGACTTTTTGAACGTTTCAGGCAAGGGATGGAGGGACCGCGTTCCGGAGCTGTACGAGAAGCCGGCCGAAACCAAACACGAAGAGGACGTGCCGAACGTGAAAGAGGGGGGCGGCGAGGAGTGACGATGCCTTTCTAACTTTGATCGAATGACAGACGAATCCGAAATATCGTACCTCATATTCTAGTTCCCGCGGGACACCGCGCGCATGGGACAACGTCGATTCTCCAGTTTCCATCCGTGCAATGCCTTTTTTTTATCCGTTTTTTTTTTTATAGCCACCGTGGTTTCCTATTTGCAGAAGTACGCGGACGTCGCGCTGGCGTATCACTGGTTTTGTTATAGTTGTTTGTTTCGTTATCGATAACGTTATCGTTGCTGCTGTTATAGGTTATGTATTGTAAGGTCTCTGTATATTGGTACTAGGGGTTTAGTTGGCTTCGACCGTGTTGCATATATTCGTACTACGCGAGCCTGTGTGCTTGCGGGCTCGTACCGTTGTTTGGATTATTTAGTTACACGACGTTTTCCCGTGCGCGAGCGATGTTAGGAAGTCACGGTAACGGAAGATACGTTTTCGACAGGCTATCCGCGACTTTCCATTTCACACAACACTGTTCATGTACTGTTGATCGATTGAAACTGAAAATATATTGTGTTTTTATCAAGCACGCTGATCCACGATATAGTTTAACGTTATTGCGAAGATGAATCGAAGTCCGACATTGTAAAGTAATTTTGTCGCGGGCAGTGAATCGCGATCGATGATGAAGTTTAAGTTCCGTCGAAACACCGTACTTAGAAGAACTAACAAAACGTTGCACGTGTGCATCGTGTTGTTCCCGTTTATCCGAGCTTTCCACACACACACACACACAAACACGAGAATTAAACAAGCCAATACCAAAAGTATGATAGAGAGAACGATAAAATCGTGCCCGATAGAGAGAATGCCCGCCAAAGTTGATTACCTTGCACGAACAAACACAAAAGTGAGAAAGTTATGAGGCTGCAGGCTAGCGAATGAATATATTGCATTCCCCGAGGTAAGCTTTTCTATGTGCTTCGGCCAGGAGACATTTTTTGTGATAATACTGTGATAACGACACGTTTTGAATTGGACCATTCACGATGGCTGTCACGCAAACTCACGTGATTGTTTGATAACACGTCAAAGTGTCATAACATCACGGGCGAGCAACAGAATCTCGTTCGATCTTCATAAACTTCATTCTCAATCTTCATACCGAACGTCGATCCGAAGTTCCCGACTTCAACGAGACTGTACAAAAATGTAAGACTTTCGTACAATATTATACCGCCGAATGTTCGACTAGGTTCGCTCGATACCACCGTAACATTAACAATTTCATGTCACAGGGAAATAAGCTAATAATCTAATTCACGTGTCGCACACCATCGTGTACGAGCATGTAACTTCATTCGACTTACCGTTTTCATTTTGTGGTTTGACGATATCTCTCGGGATTACAATGCATTAACAGTAATAGTTTCCCGTCTTTCTCTTCTCTGGTGTTATCGCATTTTAATGAGTGCACCTTTTCTTGCATCACCGAGCTGCCTGTTCACAAAGTGCCCTCCAGTCATCGCGGAGTTCATAAACGGTGACTAATCTTCATGTTTTGTACACCCACAGCACTGGATCATCCGATGACAGAAAGAGAAATTCGAAAGGGTTAGTAGAAATGAGTCCGCTCTTGACACGCTCACGTCTTCGCTCATCCTAAATCCAAAGATAGGCATTTTTCCTGTCGTCCTCGTTCATTACGTGTTCCCTCCATTTTTAGCACGCGCTCTAGAGCCCGAAAGGACGGAGGGAAAATCCGCGATGAAAGGTAAGCCAATTTTCGTTCGTCCGAGGCAGTCGCTAAATTTTCCTCGGTCGCCGGACAAATTTTCGATCTCTACTCCCAGCCGCCGGGGCGCAGGATGTCCAGCAGAAGCAGACGGTGAGAATTCAGGAGCCGGAAGTGTGTGAGATGAAGCGCGCGACGGAAGAGAAGAAAGAGGAGAAGCCGGTTGAGCCGGTGAAAGAACCGGAGCCAGTTAGCGAACCGGAGCCAGTTAGCGAACCGGTAGCAGAAGTGGAACCGGTTAAGGAGCCGGAACCAGTGGAGAAGCCTGTCAAAGAGAAGCCGAAGGCGAAGAAGGCGAAAGAAGTGAAGGAGAAGAAAGCGGAGCCTGTTAAGGAACCTGTCAAGGAAGTGGAACCTGTTAAGGTGGCAGAAGCTGTTAAAGAAGCGGAACCTGTCAAGGAACCGGAAGCAGTTACGGTAGCAGAACCTGTTAAGGAAGCAGAACCTGTTAAGGAAGCAGAACCTGTTAAGGAACCGGAGCCAGTTCCAGAACCAGAACTTGTTATAGAGGCGGAACCGGTTAAAGAAGCGGAGCCAGTCAAGGAACCGGAACCTGAACCAGTGAAAGAAACAGAACCTGTGATGCAGGAGGAAGTAAAACAGGAGACACGGCCTGCGGCAGAACCGGAAGCCGTAAGTGAGGAGAAAACGGAAGAACAAAATGACAGCGAGGAGGGTAGGTGATAAACGAACACTTTTGAAATTGGCGAATAGATTGAGGCTTCTTGAAAGATACTTGAAGATGTACGATATACGACGCAAGTAGATAGAAATCGTGGAAAATTTGTGAACTTGTTAACTTGTCAATTGTTCAATTTGCATGGATCGTAATCGTGGGAGCATCTCTTGCCTGTGATACGTGTTGATGACAATGTCGATGTTCATGTTAGTGATAATGTCACCCTATGCACGATACCGAATTTAGTCTACGAAACAACAACCAAACTTATTTCAGAATTCATTCAATATTATACGAGTCATAAGATACGCACGCGCAGCAACATTTTTTCATTAAAGAAATTTCTCGCCGTTTGATAATTTTGTTTGAACGTTCCAGTGAGAGCGGAGAAAATAGAAGCCGCACGAAAACTAGAGGAATACCTCGATAAAATAGCCGAGGAAGCCTTGTGAGTGTCCCTATTAATAAAACTCAAATTTCCCGAGTTTCACCCCGACGAACGAAAAGTTCAAACGCTTTTTCTTTCACAGAACGGAGGAGCAGCGGGAGCAGGCGAAGGAGGAGGAGAGATTAAGGCTCGAGATGGAGGAAGTGAAGGTATGGGAGAAGATGCAGATTGATGCGGAACGAAAGGCTCACCTTTCCGAGATCCTTGAAGTTGAGAAGCTGGAAGCCGAGAGGAAAGTTGAAGCTGACCGCTTGGAGACCGAAAGCAAAATGGACGCAGAAAGGTTACTTTTTTTCCACCATCTAAAATGTCGCCTGTCTCGAAATAACATGAATTTATTTCTATACATTCGCAATACATGAATTTATTTCGATTCCAAAGCAAACTGCGCATACGGACGAAAGTATCGTTCCAAAGTCTTCCTAGCTGGACGTGGATTGAATAAATTCGGCAGAGTTGGGGAAAAACTGAATTTACATGAAAATTATTCGTTCCAGGAAAACGAATCAGGCAATAGTGACGGCTTTGCTCGAACAGCAGGACCGTATGATCGTTGAGGAACAAATGGATGAAGTCCGTAAGAGGCAGGAGCGTGAGGAAAGATTGGCAGAAGTTACGCTCGACATTGTGGGCGATGTCAAAGACGCCGATCATTCGACGGAAGATATCCTCACCGCTGATATAACCGATCAGGAGAGGGAGGAAAGGCCGTACGAGCTTATTACGGACGACGACACGAGGGTAACTACATTATCCTTTGCATATTTTTGCGTGGGAAGAGCTCTGATAAGACCTCCTGTCAAAGATATGTGGACGGTCCTTTTCCGTAGCAACTCTAATACAAACAAACATACACATGAAATCATACACGATATTTCTACGCATATTTATTTATTATTTTAGCGTACTCCTATGTATTTGTTATCTTTTGTATTTCTCTGGTCTCACCAAAGGGCTCTGCTCGTTAATAAAGAATAATAATAATAATAATATACTGTGGAATTCTGGTCTTGTTGCTAATGCGTGTTAATTTTTGAAGATTGAGGAAGAAAACGTTCAGGAGGAAATGGACGACATCCCCGATCCCTTCGTCGAGGAACCAGACGGTTGTGAAAGCAAACCTGTGGCAGGTGGCAACGCGACCGAAGACGCACCGAAGATCGAGGAAGTCACTTCCGGCGGCGAGGAATCGTTCGAATGGGGCGACGACGACGCGTAATCCTCATACCCGTTTGATTCGTATTAAAAGAAATTCGCACTGCGTCGAGTGTGGCGTTGCGTTCGATGTCTCTAATCTCTTCTTTTTCCACGGTAACAATAAAGTCGTTTGTCGCGTCGAAATTTGTTTATCGGACATACCAAGTAACGCGAAGGATCGTGTGCCGCTTTTTACTCATCGAGATAAATTCGGTCGTTATAGATACAAGTATATATGTGTCTTTGAATGTCTCGCATGCCCGGGGCGAGCGTGATAGGTTGAAAATTTTGTCCGACTGCTTTGGCGATGTTTTGTGATACGCGGTTCGTGTTTTTTATTTCGATTTTCTAATTAATGATTTAATCGCTTTGAGACTTCTTGATCCTCGCTCGTATGCATCAATTCATTTTCGTCATTTGCGCGCATCTTATTTATTATACATAACGAGATGAATTATTGTCCGGTGACCGCGAAGTTGACGTTTCAGTGTCAATTTCTGTCGGTCCGCCGATGCTAGTCGTTTAAAATAACTATGTTAATCGCTGCGGTTCAGATGCTTAGCATTGTTTTAAAAACAAATGTAAGAGAGTATTGTGTTGGCGACCGCTTCGAATTGTTCGTTTAGTATTACGCCGGAATGGGAAGAAAATTATTTGTAAGATAGGAAACGTGATTCTTCCCGGAAGAAAGAAGAAATCAAAATTAACACGTAACATCGTTCATAGGCGGTGTGAACGTTAGATCTAAGACGACCTAAACTCTGTAAGCTCTGTAAGATAATGCTACACTGCTGCGTCCTGTATAAAAACAAACTAGAACAAAAACTATGTTACTTCATGTACGTATGTATATGCAGATCTGCATGCACTATTCAGCTGCACGCACGCAAAACACGTACTCTGGGACGAAAAAGATGTTGCGCAAATATTTCCGATACATTGGTTCGCACAAAATCGATCCGTCCTCAGAGCATAATCCACCGTACACTCTATACGTGGCAAGTTACCATATACACTCGCATATGCACGCACCCGTACCGTACATTTGTACTCCCACAACAAATGTACCACACGATTCACCATACACAGCGTTCCTATACACAGTTTGCGCTGATGCATGTAGCACGCCAAAAATGTACCCGTACGATGCTTATTTTGTCTATACACGATAATAAACTGCCAGTGTTCGAAAAGCTCGTACAGTCATTCGGAGTCATCCTTCCACCAATTTCCCTGCCGACGAAAAAATCGTGCGCCGAATACGATGCACGTCAGACGCCCGTCGTCGGCGCTTTTAAGTTTCAAGGCGACGCTCGTAAATTCGTTAGCGAACTCTCGACGAGTTTTGAAACATTTCGATCCGCGCTCTTGACGCGCCCGGCAGAATGCACTCTCGCGCCTCCCGTACCCCGCCCCGACGCCCCCGACGCCACCGACGCCTTTTTTCCACTTCCCTCCCACCGTAAATATAAACATCCTGAGCTCGGTCGGCGAACGATCCGAATTGGATGAAGTAGGGCGGGGATGCCTCTGAGCGAGATCTAAACAGCGCCGGCTTCAAAGCAAGAACGAGGTTAAATATGTGTGCCAACTACCCTTGGCTAACTCACCCGTCGCGGCGCAATATTGCTTTTCTTGCGGCCGACGCCGTTAGAAAGGAGACGGGGCCGGTAAAACTCGTTAATGTTTCGTCTTGACGCACTGGGTTGGAGCATGTACTAGGATATCGGGACTCATTTCGTCGGCCCTTACGAAATACAGACCAAATGTTTACGATTCATAGTTTAACAAATCGAGAATTTCTTAAGCGACGTTGATTTTCTCGATCTTTAATCTTCCATCATGTCGAGTTGTCATTAGCCCTTCATCGTACTCCAAACGCAGTTTCAGGTATTCCGGGCAGTCATACCAAGGATTGTCTTAGCGATGCAAAAAAACGGGCCGGTAAAACTCGTTAATGTTTCGTCTTGACGCACTGGGTTGGAGCATGTACTAGGATATCGGGACTCATTTCGTCGGCCCTTACGAAATACAGACCAAATGTTTACGATTCATAGTTTAACAAATCGAGAATTTCTTAAGCGACGTTGATTTTCTCGATCTTTAATCTTCCATCATGTCGAGTTGTCATTAGCCCTTCATCGTACTCCAAACGCAGTTTCAGGTATTCCGGGCAGTCATACCAAGGATTGTCTTAGCGATGCAAAAAAACGGGCCGGTAAAACTCGTTAATGTTTCGTCTTGACGCACTGGGTTGGAGCATGTACTAGGATATCGGGACTCATTTCCTCGGCCCTTACGAAATACAGACCAAATGTTTAATACAACTTATATGCTACGATCCATAGTTTAACAAATCGAGAATTTCTTAAGCGACGTTGATTTTCTCGATCTTTAATCTTCCATTATGTCGAGTTGTCGTTAGCCCTTCATCGTTCTCCAAACGCAATTTCGGGTATTCCGGGCAGACATGCCGAGGATTGCCACGGCGATGCAAAAAGGCCGTCCTCGCGCGGCCGTTAAACGTGCTCACATGTTTTCGAAGCAAACGACCGTTTCTCAGCGCTTAACCGCTTTCGTCTCACCCCCGCCGACTGTTTTTATTGCATTGGAAGCTCTGCGCGACGTAGAGAACGCGCGAGGACTCGTTTATTGCGTCCTTCGACCTTGGCTTTCCCCGTTACGTAAGCGCGTCCGTCGAAGCTCCGCGTCGATTTCGCCAGGAGTCGATAACGCAAACTTTCGGAACAATGACGCGCGCCGCGAATCGTGGGCCGGGAACGAGAATATTGCGTCACTTGTGGCCAATCGAACGTGCCCTTAAAGGTCGCCGGCTAGATGTTCCAGCAGATCGACAATTACCCTACTCACCCCCGGCGCACAACCGACTTCTATTTCTTGGAGAAAAATAAATCCGTAACATCCGGAACCGATGACGCGGTTAGAAGCGAACTGTCCAGCGCGATAGGAGGAGAGTTCATTCGGGAATGTAGTCGGCTGCAAAGTGAACACGTGTACCTATTGGTACCGCACGTACGTGCCCGCGTCAATCGTCGCCAATGAAAGAAGTCGTCGACCGCGTCCGCCGTTGCGAGTGGCATACATCAGTAAAACGGATCGTAACGCGCGTCAGTCGAAAACAAACGATCTGAATAAGGAAACGAATAATCGCCGCGCATCTCCGACGCCGACATCCGTCCTGCTCGGGCGACTGTCATCATTTTCGGCCCGCGGGGCTCCAAGATTAGGGACCATTGACGTCATCGCGCGGCGCGACAATAAAAAGGGGGATAAGCGCCCGACGTACTCTCCGAACGCTCATTCCGCGGTGCATATCGTCTCGGACGACCATGAATCGTCGGAGTTTTCGGCTGCGCGCGGACGTAAGCGCGTTAAAGTACATAAATAACGAACCCACGCAGCGGAGAAAGCCGCTTTATTTGACACTCTCCGCAAGCCCATGGTCCCATGACGGCTCGGGGCTCGACCGAGCGACACTCCCGTTGTTGTCGGCGAATAATAGGAAACGGGGTCTCGAAAGACCCTCGCGCGGCCAGAGGGCGGCTCGTATTAAAAACTTCGTAGTACTCGCTTATTTATTAGTTCATTGCGCGACGCCCACGCGCTGCATTTTTCTCGCCGAATCGATCGCGCTGCCAAGGAGCCGAGGAACGTAAGGCGCGTCATGTTCGGAGAGCAAGTCTGCAAGTAGATTTAATTGAAAAGTGCAGCCGGCGTTTGACGGTGGAACTTTTCGGCGCAGCGTATATTTCGGTAGAATCGATGAGAGTTCGAGCGAAAATGGCGAACCTTTTCGACATCGGACAGTGTCTCGATGACAGTTGGTCATTTGCCACGGTTCTAAATCTGTCGAGAGGTAACACTCTTAATCAGTACGGGATATAAAGAACAGAGTCAGTAGCTTCGATACGACGAGGCTCAATTTTCGAAGGGGAGCTTGAACGCGTAAATATGAAAATGTGCCATATAACAAGATGTGGTTCTCTTGTATCTCGGTGCTTAACGACACGCTGCAAGGAGAATCAAGTCGGATGAGAACATTTCCCTTCGTTCCCTTTCCAAACTACTGCGACAATAATCGGTATAATTAACGATGAATTACAGAAAACTCCAAAGAATTTCAGTACGTGTTCAGACTCGCGAGTCCGTAATTGTTGCCGGCCAAATGTCGGATAAGAAAATTTTCCTTCGTTCCCTTGTCAAACTACTGCGACAATAATCGGTATAATTAACGAAGAATTACAGAAAACTCCAAAGAATTTCAGTACGTGTTCAGGCTCGCGAGCCCGTAATTGTTGCCGGCCAAATGGGCACGTTTCCTTAAGCGTCGTCGATACATGATTTACGAAAATAGACGGAATAGCCTCGATGGCGCGAGACGCTGGAAAAGGCGGTCGGAGTTTCCTGGATTCCGGCATTTCGAAATTTCGTAACAAACGCGCGTCGAACGACGTCGTCTGGCGCCGATAAAGTGCTACACCCGCGTAAATCGTGGCATCCACGTGGCACGTATCTTAAAGGTTTGACTGTACTAAATTTAATCCCGATATGCACGGCCGATAGATTTCGAAGGATAACCGCAAACGCTTCGCGACGGAAATGGAAACGGTCGGGCTTACTCAACTCAGCGAGCTCACTCAAATTTCACAGTACATCAATATCCATTCCAATGTATGGGCAAGGTGTACGGATAGAACGGTTACAGGGAGCTGCCGCTACGAATGTTGCAAAAACTGACGGTGAAATATAGTCGCTTGCAACAATATACTGGCTTGTCGACCGAAGTATTAATCTTTAAAGGCGACGAGTCAAGCTTTCCGGGCTGAGCCATTGTTAATTCTGAAATATCCCGAGAATGGACCTTTTTTGAAGCCGCAGACTCTCGTGTGGCGTGCTTCAACTAATTAACGTTCATGTCTCGCCTTCCGACGAGCCATAATAAGGCCCTGATTGCGGCGATTACTTCACAGGGAACGCTTAAAAAACAACAACGGGGAGTGTTTAATCAAGCTTTCACCATTGATACCTTCGCGAGAGACATTACATCATTTTCTTTCACCGCGTGCCACGGCCGTTTATTTAAGATTACGCCACTGGCTTTGCTGCCGAGAAGAATCGGTAAAATAACACTGACAAGGAGGGCGGTGGGGTGTAGTATGAAGTGAGATTACATGGCTGAGGGAGGATGAGGGAACCTAACCTCAACTTACCACCAAAATGGCGGAGGCCTGGAGGGTTGGAGGTGGCACGTGTTTGACAGGCTAAGCCAGTGGCGTAAAGACTCTTATGTTTGCACTACCGTTCGAAAACTATCGCCCCGAGCTCTTACACGTTTCCAACATTTTCTAGTCAAAACTGAATTGACGATAGAGGGAAAAACAGTAGAAACCTCTAAATCTCAAACACTTCGCGCGACTGCACGAAGCCTCCAATTAATACCATCATACGGTTCAAGTTCGATCAGATTCATTCCATTCGCTTTTGTAAAACATTAATACCATCGTAATTTCTGTGCTACAACAACAGTTACTGAATCGTACAATTTACAATAGCCGGCCAATTCGTGTCGCCAAACAGAGAACGCATATTCCCGAATGAAATGCAACGGAGTTTCCGGCATCGCCGGGTTCACATAACGAAAATATCATAAAGCGAAATTGATGCCAGTCCGTGAGCGCGGATAATTAAGCACGGGCTTCGTCGAAATGTAACCCCCAGTCGGCGGGGGTGGGACGGGAAAGAAATATTTTATGCGGGCACGCGAGCCGGGCAACGGCTGTCAGCGAAATTGTTATCAGCATTTTCCGAACCTTACGCCTCTGATATTCACCCACCTCCGAGCTGCCGCCCCAAGTACACCCCCCCTCCCTCTCCCCAAATGACGTCATAGGACAGTGGCGCCAGCAATCGTCCACTGACGTCAGTTCGCACCGCCACCAGCTCAAAGTGTACGTCAGCCAACAACCCTCTACTCTCTAGCCACCACCACCACCACCACCACTACCGACGAGTTACGAGAAACGTGAAAGGGACAATGCTAGAAAATGATCAAATTTATCGCTCGTCGGCGTGGTAAAAGTTGCCGGGCAGGAAATGCACGTTCGAAGCTTCACAAAAATGAACACACCCGACACGCCTAACGCTGAATGGAGAGTCGCGGGACTAAGGAACAGTTTCCGAATTGGGCGGCATCTTCGGTCCAATTTCGAGAACGGAATAACGAGCCACCCTTTCGGCTCGATTTTAAAGACAGAATTTTCGATCGCGCTGATCCAAACGATCGACGTTGACGATCGAACTTCTGGATCTCGTCGTTCGGTTCAGCTCTCGCAGGACAATATAACCGGGAAGTTTATTTGGCGATCTCGAAAGGAGCGGTCGGTGTCGGCCAATTGTCCAAGGAATTCTCTCGCCGCGCTCGTTCCAGCCCGTTCATTCACGGCGCACTCTCCTTAGGGCCACTTTTTTAGACCGAGCATTCTTTTTCAACCGGTTTCAACCGGCGCAACCGTGATTCGCCTCGTCGCGCCATCGATTACAATCTAAAAGAGTGCCGCGTCACTTAGCACGTGCTATTTATTTATAACCACGTGTGCATGCCTCTATGCCCGCGTCACGTGATTATTTATACTATTTATAGTCCGCGATGCGGTCAAGCACTCAGGCAAAGCGAAATTCCGCCAAATTCCCCCACAGCGAATGGAATCTTCGTTGCGGTCGAAATAATCCCCCCCTCCCCCTCTTTCCTCCCCTCCTTTCTTCTCCCCGAAACAAGTACGCTTTAATGGAGAGAAACTTTTAGTCCTGTCGCCGGTCCGCTTTCATTTTTGACGTCGCGAAGCTAAACACACGTCGCTCCTTTCTATTAATGCCTATTTTCAATTATCTTTATTAGCATTTGGCAGAATGGAGCGTGGGAAGATTATTAATCCCGCCCGCCGTCAATGAATTAACATACGTTTATTTGTGCGCACGAGAGAGTGCGGCGGCATTGTGCGCGCTCTGCTCGGCCAATCGAAAGTCCTAAAAATACGGCATCGTATCGGCCTTCGGCCGGGCACGGTTGAAAAGCGCGAGTGTCATCGTACTTGCGGCGCGATTGAACGGGAACGGAACTAGGCGACCATATGCAGAAAGACAACTAGACCCGCAATGGGCCAAGAATAAGATTCCTCGCCGTCCTCGTGACGCATTGCAGTGAATCACGATCGAGACACGTCATTCACCCACGAGCCCGTGAATCGTGTAACGTCATCGCTGGCTACCTGCGCACGTAGCGTCGGTGCACATACGTGCGGGCGCGAGTGTGCACAGCTCGAAAAAGCATTTTTCCTTTCGAGCCCGAAGCTCGTTAACGGATTGACGATGGGTTTTAATTAAAAATCCGCAAAGAGGGCCGCGTAATACGCCGTTCCGCGTCACGCAATTAAATTCGTTCTGTCGACCCCCTTCTCTCCCCCCCCCCCCCCCACCACCCCTCTCCCAGTCGCCTAATCGGATATTCAGCATTATCCGCGGAAACAATTATTTCTTCCCGCTCCCGACTCGCACGGCGCTCCCTCGCGACAACGCGGAAAGAGTTTCAAATAGAAATGTGTATCGCCGTCGAGCGACGGCTGGCAGAATTATGCGCAGTTCACTCTCGGTCGATTCTCGTCCTCCGTCGCGGACGGAAGTGGGACTGCATCGCGGCAGCATCGAGAATGATCCTCCCAAAATAATCAGCATTTCGAACGACTGCTCCGGAAATTGTCAGCCTCGAGAAGGAGGATGCCCCGAACACGGAGTGCACTGGAAATAATGTCGCGAGGATGAAGAATTCGTACTCCTTATCAAGCTCCTACGCGCAAGATGAAGTCAGAGCGAATAGGGGTGCGGAGGAGAAAAAATCGTTCCGAGAGATGATCGACCGTCCACCGACCGCCTGATGTTTCTTTTTTCTTTCGCCAGCCCCCCTTTCCACGATTTATGCCGACGAACATTGTAACGGACAAGAGCCGTCGCGAAGCATCGTCGCGCAGATTTCGTCCGTCGGCTTTAGCAGCGAATCGTCCGTGCACGGCCAGACCGTCAGGCAGGGGAAGAAGCGCAGATGGACGGAGCGAGAAGGAGCACGGGAAGACACACGTACGTGGAAGAGGAGGGACAGAGAGAAGGCGAACAGGGTATATGCAATCGATAATATCCACGGACAAAAATACTCCTCGGCGGCTTATAGACTTTCAGGGCACGCTGAGCCACCGGCTTCTAAATCGTTCCTGTCTATCGGAAATGACTCTTTCGTATTTCCAGCCGAGACAAATCGGACGTCAACGTTGAGACCCGTGCATCCGTAGCCTGACGCGAATCGACGCGAGCGGAGGCACTGGGGAACCACGTTTATTAATTTCATCGACGTTCAAATCTAATCTGGTCGGCGAAAGGTACGCGCGAATGTCGAGTCCGTTTACGAATTCCGTGGATATCACTGTAAACTGGGCAGTAATAATTAAAATCGCATATTCGAACTATATGGTAAATGAATGCTGGACGAGTGCTTTCCTCCAAACTTTTTCCGATATAATATATTTTCACTCCGCACTTTCCTTCGATCTCTCCCTTTTTCTATTGAAAGAAAAAAAATCTCGATGTAGCCACTTATTCTTACCGACGCCGACCATTAGCCTTCCCCTTTGTCGAAAATCTATCGAATTAGCGGGGAAGGGAGAGTGTCAGCGTCAGCAGTTCCGAAACTCCGATTCTCCGTCATTCGCTGTCAAAGTGATCTCGGCCCGATTGCTAGACCTAACTCGATTGGCCGCAGAATCCGGCGGCAGTCCTTGAGGGATGAACGAGATTAGCGGCGAGAGACGGAGAACGAAGCACGAAGTTTATTAAGTTTCTCGCCGCGGAATGCGAGGAACGCCGGGGCGCCCGCGAGATTTTCGGCACTCCAAACCAATCCCTCCCGCCTTTTTTCTCTTCGCTCTCATTCGCTTCTTCCCCTTCCGCTCGTCCTCTCCTTTCCCTTCCTTCGTCCGCTCCTCTGCCCGTTTCTTTCGACGTGCGTTTAACCTCGATATCGAATGTCTCGCGTCGAGTTAGCCCAAGGATTCTCTACGGACTCCAGGGCTACGATTTCGTTTTAACGAGCAGCACGCCGTGGCCTATGATCCCGTCCGGTGACTAAGGCAATTAATATTAAAAAGTGGACTGGACCTCCGGAGCGGACGCGATAAGTTTTTCAACCGATCGGCCGCCGCACAGTGGGGTATTTGCTCCGATTAGCAGGAAAAAAGTCGATTTTGTGAATTTTGTCCTAGCGTCAAAATTCTTGTTGGAGGGGCTGGCTGAATAGTCGGGGAATGTTGGCTGATAATTACATATAGAGCTTTTTACGGCTTACAGCCGTACGGTAAGTCGAAAGTTGACGCTTGCTATTGCAGACGTACCGCTTACTAACACTCTCTCGAACGCGACAAGATTATTAGCGCTGTGTGAAGTATTTAAGAAAGATTTTTATTGTGTCTGGTTATGGGATCTTATTTGCAAGGAATGTACTTCAATCTCCAACATTCGTTAACACGATATTTATGAATTTAAAGTATTTATACACCCTGTGAAAATAGTGTATAATTCAGAAGAATTTCTTATGAATAAAACTTTTCAATAGTGATTTTGTTATAGTTCTATATCGAGGTACAAGTTGTGTCTAGTGTCATTTTTTAGAGAAAGGCTTGAAGTTTTTAATAGAACGTAAATTGGCTGCGTCTTTTCGCGGTTACAATATTTATAAGCATTTTTGTTACATATAGTGAATTTTAAGTTTTGTAACTTGTGTCACTAATACGTTCTGCACGGGGCATAAAACCGAATGTTTACGTAACTGCTGCGTGCCCAGCGGTCTTTTGTGAAATTTTGATGTAAATGTTAAGCAAAGATGATTTTATGCGGCTTATTTCTATTGAATTATTTTCCAGTTCTGAGAAATACTCCTCACCGTGTAGTCTCGCGTACGAAAGTATTACGGTATCGTGATATGAATTCGATGTTCCATTTCTACTTTCAAATGATACATATACAGTCAGATTAAACTTTCAAATGAGTATCATTAACAAAAAGTTATTTAAATATTTACATTTAACATTGTTTTTTTTTCACAAAATTATTGTAACATACTTATTATATCGTAATATGGCAGTTTGCATCAATTTTATTTAAAAAAAAAAACAAAGAAATAGTTTTTTCCTGTCATTCCGAGCAAATACCCCACTGTGCGCCGGCGGGCCCAGCAGGTTTTTTCTTCCAGCTCGATACTCACCACCCCGTTAATTAGTTCGCGCTTACTAAGATCGACGCTCGACAATGTGGCTGACAATGATGGTATTCGGGAGGACGCTACGTCACGCGCCGCGACGACCTTCCACGGCCCCGCTCTCCTTCTTCTCACTCCGGTCTGCAGTCCTTTTAAACGGCAATGCTAAATTCCACGCGCGTCTTTCGACTCTCAACTCTCTCGAGTCCGCGTGGGCGTCGAAGAGAAAAGGCGTCTCGGGAGATATCTAGGCTGATTTTTCTGCTCTCGTCTGGCGTCGCGAGAAAAACAACCCCCGGCCCCCCCCCTCCCTTCATCCATCACGTCCGAGGGAGAGCGAACGGCGAATGCGAGACAAAGGGGTGGCGAGAGTGGACAGAAACTGGAAAGAAATCGGAGCGTCGCGCGCGAGCGCCGGGCAAGTTTTAGTATCGATAGTTTTTTTTTTTGTTGTCCTCTCGCGGCTCACACGCCCGACGATTACGATCGGGCGACACGCGAGGAGATCGATAAGATACGGTATCGCCATTGACGCACGCGGTTATCTCGATGTCGGATCAAAAAAGCGAGGCCTCCTCGTGGTCGACGCGAGGCGAGACGAAGAGGCCGGTTGGATTTTCCGCCCGTGGGATGGATGCGCCGGAGTCATTATCACTGACGCACGCGGCCGTCGCGACGGCTAATTTCGAGTGGCCAATCTGATTGGCGCGCGCCGATAAGAAATTACTGTCATCCGCGCTCACGTGCAACCGATTAAATCCGTTACGTGATAGCCTGCTCGTGCGGCGTGGAGAGAACGCGAGACACGAAGTTCAGGTACGACTGTCCTTATCCTCTTGGTCTTCCGAGCGTCTACATGTAACGGCAGCTTCCTTAACACCTTGACTGCCACGTCACCCATATTCGGGTGACGACAAAAACTTGTCCCATGGGATTCTGAAAAATAGATTCTTGACGCTTTACATGACACAATTAACATTAATTTCAAAACGCATTTTTTCGGAACATTTTCGGCGGACAACGTGTTAAGGAGGAATTGGACACACATAAGAAAATGGAAGAATTTCTTGCAATTTTGGGGGATTATGTATTTTAATGTAATAAAGGGGTATACCAAATATTCGAAAAAACTTGTCCCATGGGATTCTGAAAAATAGATTCTTGACGCTTTACATGACACAATTAACATTAATTTCAAAACGCATTTTTTCGGAACATTTTCGGCGGACAACGTGTTAAGGAGGAATTGGATACACATAAGAAAATCGCAGAATTTCTTGCAATTTTTGGGGATTATGTATTTTAATGTAATAAAGGGGTATACCAAATTTCCGAATTCCGTACTACATAGTTCAGAAGAAAATAATTTATTAATTTAACACGGTGCCTTATGGAGAAATCGCAATTGAAGCTCTTTTGTCATCAGAAGCAGCAGTTGTACAGTCAATATAAAAACTTCTACGCTGTGTTACCGAATAATGGTAATTTTTACCGTAAAAAGGATTTCAATCGGGAAGTCAATCTTTCGTAGCACCAACTACATATTAATCATTCATTTGTCCATGTTAAACATGTACTACATTATCCACATTTGTAAATATGTACGCATTTTCGCCATGTGGCATTAACTTTTGACCAGCTTGTCTGTCCCATTCCTCCTTAACACGCTGTCTGCCGAAAATGTTCAACAAAATGCGCAACGAAATGAATGTTAATCGTGTCAAGTAAACCATTAAGAATCTATTTTTCAGAGTCCAATGGGACAAATTTTTTCGTCACCCGAATATGGGTGACGCGGGAGTCAACGTGTTAACGAGATATATCGCGTCATTTCAAGAGCGCCGATACCGATTTTCGTCCGGCACTCGAGTTTCGTCGAGTGATACCGCGTGACAGAAGCGAGCCCGTTGCTATCGAGATCTCACGATGAGATAGGTGTGCGTTATATTAATTGCCGATTGTAGGTGCGTCGGGAGGAGGCGCGACGAAGAAATCGCGCGAACGATGGTGTCGTTGACGCAAGCTTTCGTCGGCCTCTCATTTTTTCGCCCCCACCCTCTTCATCAGATGCGGCTCGTATTTTTCGGTAGGAGGCGAATTATTTTGCGCGACGTTTCGTGCTCCTGGAAACCGAGGGAATCGATAAACGGGAGTCAGGGAGGGGGGGGGGGGGGGGTGGTAAGGGAACGAGTGGCCCTCAGACGATGAAGAAGAGGGCCGGGAATTTTTTCCTGTTCCCTCAGCGATGAGAAGGGTCGCTCTTCTTTAGGACAGTTCTAGGCGATGGTCGTTCTAGCTGACCGTCACTGCAAGCTTTCCACGGCCTCGAGGGAGGTGTTGACCCTGAGACGCGTCTGGCACGCTGAACGTTGACTTTAACGAGCAAAAATAGGGAGGCTATCGTCGACGTGCGCTCGCGAAACGAGGAAATGGAAGATCGGAGGGAAATGAAATTTCGATCGACTGACGCATTAATGGGCGACCGAAACTCAGGGACTCACTGTACCGTGACGAGAGAAGGGTTAAAAGTGGTAGCTCGGAGGCGAACGAAAAGTGTCGAGAAAACTGTGAATGCGATAAACTTATGACGAAAAATAGGCGAAAAACGTGAGACATTTTTGTTTGTCCCATATCTATGCTATTCGATACAGACTTCTGTCCACGGAACACAGTCCACTGTCCGACCGTTGTAGGTTCAGTCGCTGGGAGGATGTGGGGAAAAATAGGTAGAACGTTGAGGCAAAAACTGAATTCACGGTCAGCGATGCTCAGCCAACGAGACCAACTGCGAAGAGAAATGATCGGATGAATAGAGACACGCGCGTCGTTACGAATAAACGACTGGTAAACCACCGGCAGCTACGAACATTGAAGAAGCACTGTGTGAGAGCACGATGGCGTATCGCGACAAAATTAGCGGCCAACCGAAATAATTCAGGACTCCCTGGAGCGTGTGCTCCGGTCGTCTGCGGATGCTGATACGATGCCGGCACACGAAAGCGTGACCATGAAATCCGTTATGGTTCGCTCGCGATACTAACACGCTCTCTGACGAGCCAATCTTACGTGACTATCAGTTCACGTCGCGTCAATCATGGACGAATCATGTTGTCGAACATATTTAAGTGCGCGCGTACATTGGTAATGGCGGTGCAAATGATAAAAGTATCATCCTAAACAAATTAGTCGAAAATGTATCAGAAACGTTTCGTCATATGACGCTCTGTTTTTGAGAAGGAACGCCTTTGATGATTTATGGACTTTACCCCCTGCCACGTGTTAGAGCCTGTTACGGGGGCTTCGTGCACATCAATGAACGACGAAAATCTCAAACGTTTCAAACGGAAAGTCTGGCATGGATCACCGATGACCCACGCGGAACGCGCGTTAAGAAAATATCGGCTGCTCTCAATGCCGCAGTCGTCCTTCGCATTCTTTCGCCAGTGGATTTGTATCAGTCCAAGGTGTAACGATCGGAAGTCCGCGATCGGTTGAACGATCTCTCGAAATAAGTTCACGACCGCACTCCGTTCCATTAAGCCGTGAAACGGGAACGCGGACGTTCTTAATATCGCTTTGATATCGCATCACTACTGACGTCGTTCTCCAACACAGATAACCATTTCAAATGAATGCCACGAGACATTATTTTCCTTGCACCAGTTTCACGCAGTTATCACGCGTCGCCGCGACGTAAATATAGAAATTATTAAATGCATCGTAAAGTCTCAAGTGCTTCGACGGAACTACCCAAAACACGCACTCGCCATCGACTCGCATCGCACCCGGCGAAATCTTTCGAACCGTCCTAAAAATACGTTAATTCCGCGAAACGACGGGATCTAGGCGATGATCTTTATCATTTTTCGCACTCGCAAACAGCGTCGCGAGCGTTCCCTCGCGTTCCCACCCCCATCGTTCGAGGTCCCGTGCAGAATGAGCCTGCGTACGTGTTATTTCGTTTGAGACAAACGTAAATCTTTGGACCGGGATGACAGTGTGGACGTCATGCACGCGGATGATTCATGCGTCGGTCGAAACGTTTCGCGGACTCCGTTCTAAGAAGCTCCGTCAGCGATTGACGACTCACGAACGACGTCTTCTCGCGAGATCTTGGGAAATTTTAAGAGGTTCTCCCCCGTCCTGTGAGAAATGCTACTCCGGCAACGTAATTTTTCAAACGTCAATACAGCGTCCACTGACGTTAAAAAGTAAGATTCTGAGAACAAAGCTGCGACATCGTCCCGACGCGCTTCGTAGATATCAACCTTTGTTATGCTCGCTAATAACGCAAAATGAAATATATTTCGCGTGGCTAGCAAAATTCGCGGACCTCTTAGCAATCCATTACCAGTTCACGATTCGAGTCATTTGTCTATAAAAAGCGTTCAACATTCATCTCCCCAGCGCGACTGCACCTGTTCCGACGACCCCTCAAAATTATCATATTCCACAATTCCTTTCACCACGTCTATTCTCCCGAATTCCACACTACCCTTCACAAAATCGCCGACACATCCCCCGTCCGTCTCCTCACAACGAAGAGTCCCGATTCCTGTCGTTCCTCGAAACCGCTAGCACTGGTCAATACATAATCCACTACAAGTTTCGCCTTCGACGATTCCTCGAAATTCTCATTTTACTCCCATTTCCTCGTGTTTCCTCTCCTCAACATTTTTTTTTTTTTTTTTAAATTGTTTATTAAGTGTTCCCATTTGTACAAGATTACTAACTAAATAAACAATAGTTACGCTTAACATTTACGTTTTACTCCGCTCTCAGGCTGCAATTTGCAGCACTCCAGAGTTTAATTACTATCTTGTTTTATTCTTCCGTTATGAATTAATTTCCTTATTATATTTAAATATTCGCTTGCATAAGTGCTAATAACTAGATTACAGCTAATCAGAAAAACTACACTCTCTCCTCAACCTTCTGCCACCCAGCCTATACCCATACTCGTCCAAAAGAACATGTCAATCCTTCATAAAATCGCCGACACATCCCTTCGCAGTGAAGAACTTCGATTCCTATCGGCCGTAAGTTCATAGTACGAGCAGTCCGTAGCGAGGCGAAGTGCGCCAGGCATCCTGCACCCCTCCTTTAACCCAACACCCCTTCCGTGTAATGGCAGTCTGCATTCGAGCTCGAAGCGCGGGACCGCCGAGGCCGAGCCGATCAGTCTGCGCGAGTCTCTCGTCGTGAGGAGTTCGTTCCGTCTCTTCGTCGAAGTCAGTCGAGCGCGTCCATTCGTCGGTCGGCATCGCATATATATCAGCGTCTGCGAGGGCAACCAACGCTCTCTCGTCGGCCGCACCGAGAAGGGAAGGAATTTTTCTCCACCGCCACCCCATTCTGCCCCGTTCACGTCAAGCGTCCCTCGTCTGCGTCGGAGTCGCTACTATTCTTCGAGCACAGATGGTCAGAGGTGAGCGGACGACGTATCGGCGGCACATTTCGCACGATCGTGCGCGGAATCGATCGGCGACTGAAATCGCGGCCGGTTGGAGTATGAATTTTTTCGAGGGCCGACGAATTAGATTGTCCTGTCTTCGATATTCTCGATCGCGTTTGGTTGGGATTAATCATTTTTCACGCCGGGTTTAAGAACGATGACGCGGCGTTTGAGTTGTACGGTAGGCAAAGTGGAGTGATGTATAGATTGGTCGGGTGTCGATATGATCGGAACGGGTGCATGCGTCAGATGTATGGCGAATGAAAGCGGTAATGTACTATGCTGCACGAGTTTGTGGACACCGTGTAGGTTATTTTTGTGAGGAATCGATCGGAGTCTCGGGGGAAGTCTGCACAGAGTTCAGTCTCCCTCGGGAGCAGGCGGAGGACAGAATAATCGGCCGTCAAACCTGATCGCGGGCGAGTTTCCGGGTGGAATTCTCATTTTCGGAGGTCACCTTTCGTTTTGCGCGGAAAATTCAAGTGTGTATATACTTACGTCAATACGTTCGGCGCGTATATTCGACCTGACTTTCAACGGGAACGTGTCGCGCACGAGGACGTTTTGTTTATCGTTTTTCAGAGCACGCTCCTTAGGTTTCGTGTCTCGTGATCGATGGCTTTCGAAGCCCTTTCAAATTCGCCGCGTGAGATGTAACGATTTTCACGTAACGATATATCCGGGATCCGAAACTTAATTGTTGAGCTTAAGCTCCTTATCTTCCGCATTTTCCGCTTTTCTCTTCTATTCGATTAAAAGCTCCTCGCTGCAATTCCTGTACGATTTCTTGTTTATACCGAGATTTTCAGCGAATTAAGCATTTTCGCAAGTTATGCTTATTGTTTCATCCCATTTGAGTGACAAGCCGAAAAATATTCTGCGCTTTCTATGCGAATTTTTGTACGAAAGAATTATCTGCCTCTCCGTGCAAAACCGTGAATTACAAAGTCCGTACTGTATAACCGACGCAAGATCAATTGCTGATATACGTAATATGAAACAAGCGACCATTCATGAATTCTCTCGTGTACCCTCGCACAGACGGCGGAACTCGGTTTGAAAGATGAGCGCAACGCTTAATTAACCATTTTATTAATGAAACGGACGTAAGCACTAACCCATGAGGCCAAGGCTCCTATTGAGTCAGCCCTGTCGCTCGTCGTGATCCTATTTTAGAAAGACTCTGTACAGTTGCCTAATTGTTCGCGGTCGACAATGAAGCACCCGCGATCAATTTATTTCTGATGCCGACGCTTCGTCTCATCGGGCTTTATTAATGCGCAACGCTGTTTCCCGCCAAAGTAACACGATGGGATGAAATAATGACTTCAGTAGATAGTCCATCTGCTCTCGGATATGCCACGAAATTGTAGCCTCATAGATTTCTACGAATTGTCATCGGTTCTGAGTCATGCCAAAAAATCAACGCAGACTTTTGTTCAACCGTGAGCAACGCGCTGTCGGATGATTAACGACGTGAGTACATGGGAAGAATGCCTTTTGACGTTCTGCGCTTAATTGCTCTCGACAAGGCGCGCTTCTTTAAATACAACGAGCGCGCTCGTCAATTTGCAGGACGACGAATAATGGAGCAGCTAGTTCCTATGAGCGTCTCACGTCCAATGTACACATACGTATATATACGGTGTCGCAGAAACAAAGTTTACCATAATCACTCATATGTAATCTTTCGCGCAATTGTATACCGGCGCTCATGAAATATGAACTCGGGACGTATGTACGAGAAGAAAGTTTCACGCGCATAGCAGTACGGATACGCAAATATCTAAGAGCAGGTAGAACGCATCGATTTTCGGGGCCGATTTCTTTCCCGACGCTACTTTTCATAGTGCATTGTTGATGCACGCTTATCAGCAATTGCTCGATATAACGAGTGGCCGGCCAATCGATCCTCATTAAATAGGAAAACGGCGGCTGCAATTTGCATAAGAACACACGGACGAGTGTAAGTAGTCGTCGGAGTGGACGCTATGAAAGATGAAAGGACGCTGGCTATGCCAATGTTAATGTCACCCGATCGGACCGACCGACGGAGAATTCCGCTCGGCCGATTGATTCGTCGGGATTGACATGCGACACACTCGATGTTCCCACAAAATGCCGCCGCAAATTGTTGCCTTTTTCTGAGCGACGTATCGAGCGAAAACTCTGAACGATCGGCTTATCGATATTAATTGTCGTCGTTGTTAGGATGTATCGGGTTTCAAATGTAACCACAGTAGTAGCGATGGGGGGAAGAAAGAGAGAGAGAGAGGAAGAATAACGCGCGCGCGTACTACACAAACACTCAGACGCCAATTTCGGTGCCGGTACCACGGCACGGGGGCAATAATTCTCAAGTAGTCACATAATCGTTGTCTCAGAATAAACGAGCCACTCCGCACGCATCATATCCTATGAGAGAGACGCGAGGCTGCAATATTTCCACGCAGCAGTTTAGTGCCGCGCAATTCTGCGGCGGGAAGGTAATCACGGCCTGTCTGTCGCACTGCCGACTAATGCACGTCTTCAGAGACTTTGTGTACGCGGCTCGCCTTGTGAAACGCGCACGGTCACGGGCCGGGTAAACGTTCAATTTCAAACAGCCGTTGCGGAGTCGAGCTTGACCGTGCGACGACATTTCATTCGACGCGCACGTGAATGAAATCGCTGTCAGCGCAACGTATCATCACGGAATGACTAACGACCCGCGTAATAACTATGCATTCCTTTTTCCGATTTTAGGGTCGTTGCCGGACATTGCTGTGACAATGGCATCGGGCAGAGAAATCCATGGTGCATTCAGGTAAGAATTGAAAAGAGTCAAGGAGAGTTGATCTCATAGTCGTCTCTTTGACGCCTCGCCAATCAGAGAGGCGCGAAAGAAATGTCACGCCGGATGACACTTGCCAAGAGTTCAGCAAACGTTCTCGTAAACACGAGCACGTGATTACGCGAGCATGCAATGCACGCGGCATAAAAAATGAAATTGCTCGCGTCAACATTACCTTCGACTCGACGTTAATGTTGCATGATATAACGCCCCGGGACGTTTAGCTCTTCGTTGCCCCGCGCGATCAAACGACTGTACGAGGCCGTTAAAGCGTAACACGAGAGCGATGCGTTAATCGAGACACACGAATCGAGCGCGCAACGCCTTTTTACGAGTTTACGTAACGTCGCTCGATTTTCGATCTGCGCGCCGCTAAATCATAAGGGCAACACACGCCCCCGCGCGCAGATGCGTGTGAGCGGGCTTATAAACAGAGAGAAAGAACCGTTTTTACCCTGAGCGTGCGACGCCGTTCGCGCAAATATCGTCGGATGCATCTGTACGTACGGGGTGTTTCGCAAGTTTGTACAATGCGCGAAATAAACGTTTCCGGAACAAGAGCGTCCCGGGAAGAAATTATTTTGAGTGCGGAACAATTTCGAACAAACGTTACACAATTTTTGAATGACAGAAGAGAGAATAATATTGTTACTCCGCTCCCCCCATTTCCGTTCCGCCCAATTCTTCGCTGTCGCACGGACGATTATACCGGGCACCCTGTATGCGCATATTCGAACATTTATGTATAAACTCACGCATGAAAACGCACACGGGAAGAGATGAGAAAACATTCGATGGCGTCGGCCGGTTATTTCCAGAATTTTCGTGGGTGGCCATTCCCGATACGACCTTCGAACGATCGCCGTGACGAAAAAGTTGACGTAGTCCGTCGGTCGACGGAGGATTACGGCAACCGTACTTTTCATTAACTCTCTCGGGCCGGATATGCGACGCGGCCGCTGGCCAATGTGCGACGAGTCGCGAAATTGATCGGGCCATCGCTAAACTCTCCTACGTTTTCCGCGTTTCAACGTTTTCGGCATCGATTCCTCCCTTCTAGAATCGAATCGACTCGCCTCATACTTTCGCACGATCGCTCGTTGAACTGTTTCCCTTATTGGCGCAATGGAACTCGGAAAATATCCTACGATCCCGCCAACGACACACACTCGACAGCCTTCCGCAACTACAATTCCGGCTGGCACGACATCCGACATCTTCGTCATCGGAGTCGCCTAATTTCGATCTTTGATCTATCGCGTCTTTTAATAAACCGCGGAATTTGCATACGTCGATAAGCGAGCGCGAGATACCCACGTCGGTCTAAAGCGTCATTTTCTCTCAAATAAAGTCCCACCAGATAAAACACATACAGGCGCGCGCGCGCGCGCACATACAGCCGTCCGAAGCGTAATTTGTTCCTTCCTAGTCGCGCGTTTGCATATCAAATCCGCGCGCGGTCGTTTTATTTTCGTTTTCCTCCGTGACGTACGCGGCTGGAATTACATCATGCGCGCGATTTTCTATGGGTATAGACGTCGAGGCGCGTGCATACGTCCAGATCAATGAGGTGTAACGTTGACGTAAGCGGTAATCGTCGTCGGCCACAATGCTGCCGGCCGCGAATGTCGATTGTCGAACGCGACTATGAAAAGAACGCTTTGCCCTGCACACGAGACGCAGTAAGACTGATTGTGAGTAAGACTATGTCTCGCTCGCGGTCGAGCAAAATTCAACATTGAGCAAATCCGACTTAACGACTCCCGATACGCGTCTTTATATACCGGAACACGCAGAGGGCCGTTTGTAAAGCATCGGAATTCCGCGTTCTGTACTCCAATTTCATAAATTGCGCAAGACACGTTCAGCGACGCTTTGTTTTTTCGACCGTACACGCAACGTTACGTAAAATATGAATTTCAGACGGCTCGGAAAATAAACTGAACCCGGCGGAAAAATATCGAGCACGCTCGGAGACTCTAACGCGTAAATATTGAATTTTCCAGCCTCATCGTGGATGACGTCGATGCTCACTCGATGTTGAGCACGAGCCCGGACTTGGACGGGCTATCGAGCGAGAGCAGTTCGCAAAATTCGTCGTCTCAGACGCCGCTGAACAGCCCACGCGGCACCAGGGAGAGGATTAAACAAATACAGGTGGAGGCGGAGACGAGGAGGGGCGAGTTCGCGAGACTGTTGGAGGAGCATGCTCAGGTGGTGCGAAAGCTGAAGATGATGGAGGCGGAGGAGCAGCTCTCGTTCAACAACCGGAAGTGATATTTACACGGGGAGCGCGTGAACTCACGTAGACTGTGTAGAACATTAGGGTTGGGACCATCATGCCTTCGCATTGTGTAGTGGAATCTTCGACCATTTTCTCGCGTAAGGACTCTCGTCGTCTCGCGGACGGCGATAGGATGACTTCGTGTCCGTACATAGATACGTAAGAAGACAGAGAGAGAGAGAGAGAGAAAAAGTAAACAAAAAAAGAACAAAAAAAAAAGAGCAAGCGAGCCTAAGCGAGATTAGATCCTTCCAACGGCACGACCTTACAAGCCTTTTTCGTTCCCGGATTCATTTGCATTCTTTCCGTTTATCCCTCGCGGCATAATGTACGCTAAGAAGTACGATGTAAGTGTATTATGTAAACGGCGGCGATTTGAACGAATTAAGTAGTTTCTTCGTAGCGACTCTATCGTAAGGTAATAGCTGTTTTTGTTCCGCGCGCGCAATGCGTCTTGAGATGTTGGAGGGTTAGTATATGAAAGGAAGAAAAACTTCGACGGAGAAGGATCTGTATCTTTGAATGTCTACTATGCGGCCATGTACGCGGTCAAGCTTAGCGAACACGATTATTACACAGTAAGTCCGACAAAAAAATGTCTGCGTTCTCTTGAAACAAAGTCTGAGAAACTTCTAGTTACGACAATAATACGAGCGACAAAAACACTTGCAATGCGTGTATGCAAAGTTAGAAGTTCGAAGTCGATGTGTAGGAATATTAATATAAACAAAGGAAAAAGCGGGACTGGTTCAATCGCGACCCATCGTCAGGAGTAACAAGCTGGCCTAAGCGTAGTACAAATTTTGCGAGTCTAATCTAATACGTTGGAGAGACATGAAACGTTGAAAAATTCTCACCTGACACGCCACCGCGGGCAGGGAATGATTTACGTCTGCATTATCACGAAAAACGAGAAGGGTAGACGCGTAAAGGATTATCGATGTGGTACACGGAGTTCATAAAGCTTGTACGTTTTATAGAGTTATAGATTGGGTGTTCCAAACGAAAGCGTAAGTTAGTTTTATATATCGAGGTATACAATAATACGAAATAGTTTGGAATTATAGGCCCGGCGTAAAGTACGTAGATTACGCACTTTTGTACGTAGATTTCGATTGCGGAGGTGGAACGGATGAAGGACAAAAAAGGACGAAAAGAAAAAGAGAAAAAAAAGCACGAACCCATGTGGAGTGACACTCCGCGGCAATAATCCTTTAGAAACGTTCAGAAAGACTGCAGAGCAAAGTAATTAATAAATACACGGTAAAGGCAATGAATGTTTTTACTGTTCCAATACTCCTATGGTCGTTATGATTGTGACGAAATTCTACGAATAACGATGACGATAATAATGATGACGGCCGTCTTCTTCATGTTATTGTTATCCTTAATAACAATCGCAGCGTAGCGACTATCACTGGGGCCGCTAATTCTGGGTACAATGCTGGACCTGAGAATTGCTGATGTTATTCAGTAGAACATAAAGTATTTCGTTGAGTGTGTAAAGATTTGTATGTCTAGGCGCTGTCATAGAACGAAATATACATATATCTACAAACATATATATATGTGTGTATATATATGTATTTATATATATATATATATATATATATGCAACCATTTATCAAATTGTTTTGTTGAACGTTCAAACAGTGTCAGATACCAACCGCACTCTATAAGTACGATGAAACCTCAATAATGCGATTAACAGTATCCGTCGTTTTGTAAGAAAACCTATGAAAATTGAAGGATCGGAGGATAGCGGTCGTTTTTTGAGCGGATATCTCGAAAGTGTATAAAGGACATTTTCGTGAGTACCATTTTCCGTTATGAGTAGAAAATGCTCCTTCGAGGCTCAACAAAACTGAATACTAATTCTGCGTTATAGTAGACTTACGTATTGTAGTGTAAAATGTTCATTTTTTCCCCCATGCATATTTTGGATATATTATCCCACACGTACAATGTAACTTTTGGTACTTGTTCTTAATAATAAACGTTGGTGAGATTTAAAGTAAAAATCCATCGCTTCGCATACTCACAATGGTTCTTTGAAAAAGATATATGTATATATATATTTTATTGATTGCATTTTGTTGATCACATTGTAGTATACAACATCAATATACATCCATAATATCCCCATGCTAGAAAAGATATTCAGGTTGTATGTGTCCATGCACGTTGTGCGATTAATACCATTATCCGATGACACAATTTTGCATTATGATCCTTCAAGTATCTGATCAAGTCAGCCTGTTTCTCAAGTAATTCGTCCAACCCCACACCCCCAACTCGTCCACCAGGAAACCGATACACTGTGGGCTCTCTGTTGGCAAAACCAACTTCAACGCTTCCTGCATAAGAGTCTTGAATACATGAAGACATCCAGTCCTCATTTTCCACGTCCGGTGGTGGACGCAGTGCATTGAATCTTAAAACTCTCTCTAAAAATTGCAAAAACCATGTATACGTAGCTCTAAGCCTATTCACACTACATTAACTGCTGTATGCTTTGCACATACTCACTAATATAATTAATGTATGTTGGTACAATTATCACCAATTCAAGGGTAGTCAAAACCAATATGTAGTTAATTGGCGTGAACCATTCTGATTTCTGGCAGTACTCTTCATAATTATCCTTATGAGTGTGATGCAATATAACAGCCAATAATAAATAGCACGTATTCCATAAGGACGATACAAAGAGAGGTGTTCGAATGTGCCGATATGTGGATTGATAAAATTCAAGATATCCGTGGATACGTAGCGTATGATGTTTGGCTTTCACAATATGATCTATCATCATAATGATCAACCAATACACGCAGTGTAGGTACAGGTATATAAAATACGTATTACACTTGCTATGCTCCTCGGGCCATACAGATACACATACAATACCAGTAATTTCTAAGGCTACCTAAAAGACAATGAACACCTACAATGTCAACTCCAATGGGAAGCAACTCGGGCCCGTCAACATATACGTACACCGAATAGAAGAGGAATAACCACTAATCTGACAGTTTTTAACTTCTGGAAGCGCTCCTCATGGGATGTGAACATAAGTCGAACATATTCCTCATGGTCCATATTTACAGATGTATCAAAGAATACAGCACCCTAATAAAAAGATACACTGTCCATGAAATTGGAAGTCATGTATGCATTTCCTGACAACAATGTCTACATTGTCCGAACAACGACGTAAAGAACGGCGGGGATATCTGAGCGAAACGACTTTTTGTTCGGCGAGAAACAGGCCACGCACAACTGGTGCATGACACATTGAGAACACCGTAGCAAGGTTACATTCCTATTGTCAAACGTTCTGCTAAACGGAGAATGCGCAGGTCTGCGCTTTAGTCTCGCCTAGAGAAAACTATTGGCTATTTTGTTTACGCTCGATACTCACACTACTGGATGTGTTGGAATTTCGTACAAGACTGACCATTCCACGAATGACAGGCTCAAACGGGCGAGCGAAAAGTCAGTCAACCATGTTTTGTCATCGTAAATACTCCTGTGCCAAAGACAGAGAGGGCGATGACTGCGGCTTCACAGAGAGACGGAGGCACCCACGCCCAGGACACATAGAGACACACGTAAGTTACGCGTGCCTAGTAAACTACACACTCCGTCATGAACACTAAAGATCCTAACGTTCGATCAGCGGCTGATCGAGCGGGTCAAACAAATTGTTACGCGACCACACGGTCGGTGATTGTAGAATCGTGACGTCGTGCGTCGGCGTTTACATTTACATCATGATGCTACCTTGCTCCGTAGGACATGGTAGAACAACAATCAACAACAATCAACAACAATCCCTGTTACTTCCCTCGCCTCAGACAGCACTCAGCTCCGAAGTGCGGCCTCGCTGACGCACATTGTCAAAGTCCGCCTTAGAAGTACGCGATGCGACAGATGATTGGGACCTGTCGATTGAGAACATTGAGAACTACTGTCAAGAGGAACAGAGACAAAAGGAATCACCGATACCGGAGAGTAATACATTATCCCGACCCGCTGTGTCAGGCCGGCAAGGGGCAAGCTTTTACGTGCATGCGCACTGGCTTCCCTCAGATTATACGAGGCATCGAGTGTGTCGCCTGTGTGTTTCCATCGCGTTATTATGCCGTGACAGCGAAGTGGTGTACGCCAGTCCGCCGAAAGATGTTGGACGCGTGAATACCGGGGGTGTCGCACGGAACACGTTACGTTTCTTTCTCCCACAACTGCCTGCCCCTCCAACGCCAAGGTGAACCACTCAGGATTGGGCAGGTATCGCGCTGACCAGGCGAAAGGAGAACAAGCGCAGGATCATCACTTTTGGCCTTTCGGAATATTTCATTGCAAGGATGTCGTCGCCGAGACAAGTGGTTCGTAATTTTGACTTTTCCCTCTCCGGCCGCGATGCGTGTCTGTCGTCGATTGTTTTCGCGCGGGTTTCCTCGTCGATTTTCGGATCGTTTAACGAGGCGCGCGTTGACCTCGCATACGATTGACCCTTCCCCGTTTTCGCGGAAGAAATGCATTGTTGGAGCGGCCGAATGATTATCGTCTCGCGATCAATAAGACTCTGGGGTTCAAAGATCTCGCGGTTGGGAAACGTCGAGTTGCCGATAGATGAATGACATCGCAGGTCGTAAACATTTGGCAATCATGTTTATCGCGGTATCGAGTACAGATAACTTGTTTTCGGCTGCCGTCGGAACGAACTTTGTGGTGTTTTTTATCGAAACGTTTTGAACGGTTTGAGGGGACGCTGCGAGATATGCCATTTATTCAATTGTTTTCTTTATTACGGACGTTACGAATGCTGTCTTGATATCGTAGAAATCGGATGTGTTGAAATGGTAAATTTGTTTGACGTTGAGGGTAACGGCATTCGGACTGTCCGGTTATGTTAACTTGGCCAATTATGAGAAACCCGTTCGCGCTCGGCTTTCTCCTCGATTGTTAAGCAACGAAGAACGTGTTTGTTAAAGTTACCCTAAGAGACGTAGCTGCACAGCTTGGAAATCTATGAAAATATTGATCGTCGTATTCAACAAAAGAATTTCCCTGTCGTTACTAGTCCTAGTACTTTATAAATGTGAACCAAAGTAAAGTTTGTCATGTGTTACAAGGTCTGCCTAAGTAGGAATTTCTCTTTGTGCACAGTAGGTGCACAGCCATGTAAGACTTCAAATCTGATCAGTGTGAAATATATCAAACCTGGCATAATCCTCTTAAAATGTAAATGCTTTTCAATCTATGTATTTCTATGTTACAGATCAAGAGTGTTGGGCCAAAGCTAGTGCCATTCTTTAAAAGTGTATCTGTTTATTTTGTGATGCTTGCTGAGCAACCATGTTTACTGACAGCATGCTTCAAGTGTTTGCCAATAATAAGCCTCATTGTCTTTGTCCTACTACATGGAATGAATTTATCTAAAGAGTAAGTACTGTATATTTCAGGCAAATACAGAAACACATTTATACTCACAGGCACACAGTACACTGAAATAACAGTAGTATGTATATAGTTGATCTCATACACAAGTAGACATGTGAACAAAAGCACAATGCATTAATATACATGCATGAGCAATTTTCACCTGGGAATAATGTGGTATTAATAATACTACTTCATTTCTTTCAGGTATACATTTTCTAGACGTATTTTGACAGGATTAGTATTCAGTTGTTTAGGGGATGCCTTACTGGTATGGCCCAATTGCTTTATAATAGGGATGTGTATGTTTGCCATTGCTCAAATCATGTACATCATTGCATTTGGCTTTAAGCCCCTTAATTTACTTCTTGGAGGAATGTTGTATGCATTAAGTTCAATAGGTAAGATATTCAGGTGATAAAATTCAAACAATATCAATTATGCTTGATGCACAATGTGAAACTGTTCATTGTCTTGATTACAGTCATAATTACTTTGATGCCGGGTCTTAATGGTGTCTTAACTGTGGGTGTACCTATTTACACAATCCTGCTGACAACAATGGCATGGAGAGCCATAGCAAGAGTACAATTCTTTGATGTAAATATTAAGATTTCAAGTGTTTACTCTACATCCGATTGACTTATCATATGCTTATTCATCTAATCAATGATCTATTATCAGGAATTGTGGACATGGACTAAGTTATGTAGTTGCCTTGGAAGCATCTGCTTCCTCATATCTGATACATTACTTGGATTCCATTATTTCCTTAATCCGTTTCCCTACGCTCAGGTACAGTATCGTGTCCACTGATTATCGAAAAGCGGACAGCAAAATCAAATAAACAATGAATTATTCCTCAGGTATCCATCATGCTGACATATTACGCGGCTCAATTAGGAATAGCACTGAGTGCTGTCGACCTGAAAAATAATAACAATAGCACCGCCAGTAACAGTAACGCCGACAAGACCCTAGTTAAGGAGTGATTTCGCTCGTAGCGGGGAGTTCCGGAAGTGACAACTTTATCCGTTAGAAGTACCTACGTGCACCGCAAACGGTGGCCAGGCGATTTCGAATGATACGAGACATGTAGAGCGGTTAAATTCTCCGATGGACAGTGACACGAAAATCTCAACACTGCCAATTCTCGTGGCGCACGCGATTTCTATTTCGACGATTCGGCGTAAACAGAATAGATGTACACATCGGAAAGTGATGTTGATTTATATTATAAATAGCAGTTTAGCTCTTCTGCTATCACCGGCGAAAAATCGTGATCGTATCAGAGCGCATTCCGTAAAACAAACAATTCTCTATACAGACTGTGTCTCAAAAGAATACTCTTATACATATAATATTGAGCTAAACAAAATAGATGAAAAGGAGGAGAAACTTTTTGTCAGTCGTAGTTGGAATGTATAATAGCGCGTAAACGTTCTACACTTTTTCTTATAGTAACGATCGTTTCTCTCATGTGTCAAATATAATTCCAGGCAATATGTTCCAGTAATAATAGTACAATATACATTGTCGTGAGATACACGACAAAACCTCGATCGAGCGAATCGATTGAATGAGTCACTCGATTATCATCATTATCATCGAGGCTGAATGAATACCTATCGTGTGCGAGGTTCTATGTAATTTATTACTCTTCTTTTCCATGATAAACTCTACTTACTGTTTTTTACATTACGTGTCGACAACTGTGATTAGAATAGCGAGAAGGTAGTTTAAGAAATCGTAAAGTCGTATAGACATATACTACTGGACTGCCTTTATTATATCGTGGCAAATTGTTAAAACTAATGTACTGTCGTTGTTAACACGGTACGTTTCTGTGGTAGAAATTTAGCGTTAAGGTCACGTTAGTCTGATGATCGGAGTTTATCACGTAAAGCGCGGTACTGACTTCTAAAAAGTTGATGCTATCGCTAATAGATTGTCTCACTCACGCGGAGAATATCGTTTTAGATGTAAAATTTAATAGAATCAATATACAATATCATTTTTAATGGGATCGAGATGAGAAATTTGTAAATCCGAATCTATTTTCGCACGGAAGATATTAGTCGATACCATACGGTGAGCGTTAAAACGGAAATTGTTAACGGAGGATTATTATAAATAATAGAAAGATATCAGGAACTTTCTTTATATCGTTGCGTATACCTATTTTTATCGAACTTACACGTATACTGGTAGTTTGTTAATTGTATTTACATGTAATAAACTGTTGTGCAATATAACGTTTCCTATTTGCATCCCATACGTTTCGCTCCCCCTTTAGTCAATGTCAACGTTAACAGGTATTTCCTGGCTAGATACATCGTCGTAAACTGAAATTATGTAAATCACAATTTCTGGGTTTTCAAGGATCTCTAGCAAGAATAGAATAAATTAAACGTGCCTCACCAGAGGTCTCTCTTCGATGTCGAGCCAAGTGTGTCACATATGGCGCTTTATATGCCGTTAGAATACAAAATAAATCGCTGACCGTATCGTACAGCTTAGCTGTCACCTAAGAGCGTGCATAAACACGCATGAAGCGTTAGCATGGCATCAATATCCAAAGGTTATGGTTCGCGTATATTAACGAATTATAGCCTCACGTAGTGAAATATGGAGCAGAAGGAGACTGTGAAAGATGACGAGGAAGAAGAGAATGTCAAAGGTACCATTATCAATTGGTCAATTGTTTGGCAATTCCGACGTGAATATCTTCGTGAAGTTGCAGTTTTAAAATGCATTATCGATTTAACGCATAAATCATTGAAAAATCGAATGTACTGACGAATTTATCTTTTTTTTCAGAGGATGGTAGTATTACTTTGCTCAAAAAAGCTGTGCCATTTGTACAAGAACTGTTCCATATACATAAGAAGGTTGGGGAGGGTACATTTAGTTCTGTATTCTTAGCTACTTTAAAGTCCTCTGATGGGACAAAAAGGTTTGCACTGAAACACTTAGTTCCTACTTGCCATCCGGAAAGAATTGAACGTGAATTACAATGTTTACAACAAATTGGGTAATGCGACTGTGATCGGTTTAAAGTGACTGTGAAATGTCAACTTAACTGACATTATTTGACTAAACTTTGGAACTGTTTCTCTAGTGGCGAAAACAATGTTGTGGGATTGGATTTGTGTCTAAGAAATCAAGGTTCCGTAGTATTTGTGATGCCCTACATAAGTCACAACAGATTTTCAGAGTATGTTCAAGATATGACTATTGAGGAAACAAAGGATTACTTAAGGGCATTGCTTGTAGCACTAAGAAGAGTCCACAAATTTAATATTATACATAGGGATGTTAAGCCTAGTAATTTTTTATACGACCGCCGCTACAAGAGGTATAAGATTCCAAAATTCACTGTATTAATAGAAATAAACAATTGATAACGAGCATAAATTTTATGTATATTAGGTATCTGTTGGTTGACTTTGGATTAGCGCAACAGTATAATCCAGACACTAAGCCAGATGTTAAACAGCTATGTGCTACCAGTCAGTCTCTCAAAAGAAAGAGGTCAAATGAGGTAAGTAAAAAAAACTTCAAATTTAATGGCAAGAAAAAAATATTATCCGTACATACATTTTTGTTCAGAACAAGCTGTCTAACAGTGCTTCAAAAAAGTCTCTAGAGGATAAGTGTTACTGTTTTGCGAAACCCAAAGTTTGCTCAGTGTGTTTAACAAGACCCAGTCAAACTGCACCTAGGGCTGGTACACCAGGGTTCAGGGCACCAGAAGTTTTGTTAAAACATCCCGCGCAAACACCTGGTAGGTAGAAAACTTTGTTACATTTGCTATTCCATCATAAATGTGAATATCTAGCTATCCTGAGATCTGTTGTAATTGTAGCAATTGATATTTGGGCCAGTGGAGTAATGATGCTGTGCATCCTCAGTGGTACTCAACCGTTTTTTCGTTCTCCAGATGATTGTACAGCTTTAGCGGAGATAACGACCGTATTCGGTTCAACAAAAATGCAACAGTGTGCACAAAAATTAGGTATCTTGGACACATTTTGATTAAACGTTAATTTTACTTAAATCGAGAGAAAAGCTACTATATTGCTTCATCTGCAATCATTTAATTTACCAACGATTTCACGATCTGTTGCAACAGTTCTCGTTTGTTTTGCTTTACGTATCTTATGTTTTCAACTTAGGTAAGAAAGTTATCTTTAGTGATAATGTCCCGGGAATAGACATCATGTCTCTGTGTCAGAAATTGCAAAAGAGGAACAAATCCTTACCACGCACTAATGATATTAGCATGTACAAAAAGGTACCTTTTATTATTTCTTTACGTTTATAATATATTTATCATACGCCAACTCCCTTTAACATTATTTTCTCGGACCCATCGACACTGTCTGATGTATACTAAAATCGGTCCCGTCAAAATGCTTTCAGGTAACGGATGACATCCAGTATCCGAAAGAGGCGTATCATCTGTTAACAAAACTTCTGGATTTAGATTATAAGACCCGTATTACTGCGGACGAAGCCCTAAATCATCCGTTTTTAAGGTTGTGAATGTATTTTATATTTTTTTCTTGTCTTTTTTTTTATACGAATAAAGTGATGCATACAATCAACAGTCATACTTTGGCACATCGAACACATCATCGTAGGCACTGTGCGGTGTATTGCGGTGACGATTATGCGCTGACTTTTATTATCATAGCAGGACGTTTCAATCAGGAGTACTTTACACAATTTAATCGACTGCCTCTTCCGGCGGTTGTTCGGACGCGTTCTTTTCTATGAGTTTCCATTCGGCTGCAGCATCCAGGGCGGACGTCGCCAATTCCTTTATCTTCTTATTTTCAATGGTATCGCTCTTCGTCAGGGCCATCAAAATCTCCATAACATCCGTCTCGATAAGCTTCGCTGCAGTCTCTTTCGTGCTCTTTATCATGTTAAGTACGATAACGATGCCCCTGTGTTGCATGTCACTGTTTGGATTGGCCAGAAGGAAATGTATAGACTCGAGCCAATCTTTGGAATCAAAGACTTTGTTACAAGCCTTCTTGCTCGACGACGTCACTATGGCCAAAGCTCCGGCCGCGGCCAAAGCCGTATCCTGATCCTCATCCTGGCACAGTATAACCAAGTACTTCACTCTGTCGTTCTCCAGTTCAAACATTTTCGCCGCTTCGTCACAGAGTACTAAATTGTTCGCGACCTGCATCGCGGCACGTCTTAGCATGTCGTGGTCCTCATACATGTAGAGTTCGACTTTCTGAAATCCTCCCTCCTTCAGGATATGCTTCCTGATCTCGTCGTTGACGCCGGCCAAATTGCACAAGGCCATTAGACCCTCGAAGTTCTCGAGCGCGTCGCATTCCTGATTGAGGAGGTTTATGAACGGGCGTACGACTTCCATGATTCTCTGCCCGGGGAAGGCTACTTCCGGATTGATCGTGATGCCCAGACGTGCCAAAGCTTGCGACGCTTGCTTCTTGCCCTTGTCTGTCCCGTCCAAGGCGAGAGGCAGCAGAGCTTTTGCTCCGCCTTGCTGAACGACTATGCCACGCACTTCGTGCTGACTACAGATTGCGTTGAACACTCGTCCAATGAGCTCCCTGCTGTTCTGACTGTCGGTCTTCGAGAGGCTGACCAGAGCACTCGTTACACCAGCTTTGGCCAAAGCGACCAGTCGTTTGTTCACGAAGTCTGGCTCGTCGAGTTCGTGTTCCTCCGGTATATGATGCTTCGCAAATTTTGCCAGTTCCACCATCTCGGGTATGAGCTCTTGCTTGTCGTAGGCATTGCACAGATTCACCAACGTGGTGACCACGCCGTAAACTACTGATTGATCTCCTGTTTGAGCAAGTTCTATCATCGCTCTCAAAGCCTTGTTATCCTCGATGAGCTTCTCCTTCACTTCGGCGTCGAACGTGAGGTACGACAAGCCTTCGACGGCCCATTTTCGCATATCCTTTTGTTTCTTCGGGTTGATTAAGAACCGGCGGCAGGCTTCGGCCAATTTTGTTGTCGCCCCTTCGGCGAAAGGTCTGATCGTGGCATCCGACCCACCTGAACTGCCCAACTTGCATAATCCTACCAGAGCCCGCACCCTGATCGAGTCATCCTTCGATTGATACAGTTTCTTAAGTATATTCACGCCCTGCGCTATAATCGCGGCAGCCTTGTCCTTCTTGGAGGCTGCGGCAATTATGCACTCGCAGGCAACTTTTTGCTGTAAAACCTCCTCACTCCCCGCCATGGCTAGGACCATTTCCATGATACCTTCCCGAGCAACAATCGTATTTCCCACGTCCAACGGGCCTAATAATAAAGTTGTGATCGAGACCACAGCGCGAACCTACAAACATATTCTCTGCGTAGTACCCATCTAACTGCCTATTATTTCAACAAGCTTCGATAGCCTAGATGAAATTGCGATGCCTATTTACCTTTGCTTCGAAATCAGGCGAGAGGAGTTTGTCTTTAATGAACTCGTCTATAGCGTTGGCGAACTTTTCCTTCGCAGCATCGTAATACATATTTTCGTAAATTCGAGCTAGACAGACACTAGTTATAGTACGTGTGGACGGCGTGATGTCCATCGACGATTCATACTTGTATTCCTCGAGTTCGCTGGCAACTTCCATTAAGCGTTGCAGCCCCCGTATATCGACTAAACGTTCGGCCCAATTTAACGCAGTGTAATGGATATTACGCATGATAAGCTCTATTATCGCGTCCCTAGCCAAACCGGTGATCGTCCGGCTAGTGACACTATAGACTAAACAAGTTAAAAGAGTGTCGATTTCTTTGTCATGCTGCTCAGTTAATTCTTTGTCTGGTCTAGAATCTGGCTTATTTTCCATTCCACTGTAAGTGTTTAGAACGGTCTGAAATACACAGATTATGGCTTATACAGACTTTTCGGATGTGAAACGTTTAAACCTTTTCCAAGTCAGACACTGACCTGCATGCAAAATTGTGCAGCGTTAACTCTTTCTGAGTTCGCACTGTCAACCATTTCCAAGCACCAAGGAATACCAATTTGCTTGATTATCTGGGTTGTACGAGGAATATTGCCTTTGCATAATTCAGCTATAATACGAATTGCAGGGATAATAAGTCCGTCATCATTTTTACTCTTCACTAGCTGTCCTATCTTAGATACAATTTTGCATTTGAACATTAACTCTGCCCCAGCCCTTTCACGCACTAGAACTAATAGGTTGTTCATTGCTGCTACCCTTTTCTCTTTGTCCCCATTTACATCAAATGCTATATCAAGCATCTGAGATACCTAGGTAAGCATACATACGTGTCAATAAATATGAAGTAACTTCTAGCTTACATGGATTATTTGTTTACCCATATTTGCATGAGTTATGCAGACATCATAACTTTTTTGCAAATATACTGACCTTTGAGTCAAGTCTAGAATTTTCTCTATGCCGCTGTTGAACAATTTCATGTAACCGCTGTATAATGGGTTGGATCTCTTTGTTCTTTAGATCCACAGAAATAACAGAAAGCGCATCGCGGTAAGCTTCTTCAAAACGTTCTAACGCCTCTAAAGCCTGGCATCTGCGGAACAGAGCCTTTGGATCGTTTGGAGAAATTTTCAAAGCAGCGTCACAATCCATGATTGCTTTTCCATAATCTCTCTGTTTTAAGTACACAGCCGCCCGATTTTTATAGAACACAAGCTTATCTTTGCTCTCTTCTGTTGTGATACTAATTGCATTTGTATAACAGGTAAGGGCTTCTACCCAGTTTCCTTTCTTAAACTCTTCATTGCCTTTCTCCTTCCATTCTAAGGCGCTCGTCTCCATTTTTGTCATGATATTATGTTTCCACAGTAAATTAGACTATTATTTATATACTCTACCCCAAAGACCAGATTACTCTGGTAAAAAAATGTGTTCTTACGAATAAAATATATCTGGTACTATTTGTTTTTTCTGTGGACAAAATTAATTATCCTGTTTGTAAAGAAGTTTTTTTTATCAAGAATTGTACTGTGGAGATACTAAGTTAAGCGATATAACGTTGTCGACACCTTAAACGTGCGTTGGGCGTTACTTTTACGCCGAAATCGTTCGTATTCGTAATGAAATTCTTAATATGGAACGTCGCCAGTGAACTGTACACTTGAGGTGCTTCGAATTTCACTACCGGCAACAAAGTTGGACAACGTCACCTGCACCTTTTTCCTTTCGCACGTATGTGAGAGAATATACTGCAGTCAACACCGGTCAAACATCACGTTAAAAGGGTTTTAGAATCGTTTCTAGACGGTTCTAGATTGTCGAACGTTTTATTTTAAGCCCCGCAGACCTCACGGAAGGAGCGAAAATACGGCATATTAGGTTAAAAATAGCTCCGTCGTACATGGTGTCATCCCGTTGAGCGGAAACTAATTCTGTTATACCTTTCCGTACGTCGAAAACAGATTCTAAGACGTTTTCAGTACTACAGCTATAATTATTGTTTGTTGAGTGTCCATTGTTTACGTTTATTGTGTAAACTCCGACTCTGACGAATGACACATATTTTAAGTCTTAAACGTCATTCATTTGACACAGATGAATGAGAGTAAATTTTGAGGTACATAAAAACGGGAGTAAGTTAAAAGTTTCGCGTACTCTTATACCACCGACGAGCTATACGAATACAGATCTATCATTTTCTAGAAGTCCGCGTTCGACGACCTGAAATACCGACATCGTCTACAATCACACGTAATTCAGCGCACTCCGCGCCTAAGAACGATGGAAGTCGAAACTACGAAATGATCCTGCCACATTCTCGACGAAGTCGATACTTCAGTCCGTCAAACAGATACTCCCATAAAATACCACATAATACCGTCACTGTCAAGCATACAAAATAATCACAATCAATGTCCCACCCAATCCAAGTCGCTGAAAATTCGAATAAAAACAACGACAGAACGAGGCAACCGCCAGTTAAATCGCTCGACGTTACCCGCTCAATTTCTAGATGGCCTCTCCTGCAGAAGTTTCCTACTTAACCCCCTTTCGATTTTACGTGCGCTATCGCGCGTTGCCGTTATCGAGGGGGTCAGGAATGGTCAGGAAACGAAAAACTCCTCGTCCCTATGCACATATCTGTCGTCGCAGAGGCGAGCGTTCGCTCCGCGCTATTTGCATTATTTACCGCCCTGAAAGTTTCGCCGACGAAGTTGTAGTAAAAGCATGCGGAACAAGTCCTACCTTGCGTCGATGCCGGCGATCGTAAGCGGGGGCCTCTCATGCGTCTGGAAATCCATCTTATCGGGAAACGATCGAATCACGTACCGCTGATTTTTCCTGTCCGTCCGTCCGCCCGGGTCCAGGTTATGATCACGTTTTACATCTCCGAATCGCCGATCATCCCTCGCGTCCCTCGTAGTAAACCGTTATCGTTTTTTCATGTCTCCCGATGCCACTCTCACGTTTACGACTTTCGACCACTACTCTCGTCGCGATACCGTGCCGGCGATACGCCGGCTATGTGTTTTGATGGAATCGTTTAAAGCGTACTTGCGTTCTGTATGCGCTTCGACGCGATGATAAAAATGCGACCGACTGTGCGCGTTTTTTATTTGATGCGGAACCAATGGATTGTTATTCTGGTGCACGTATGGCACTCGTATCATAGAGGGAGCAGTAGCCAGATTTTGGACGCGGACTGTCTCTACTTAGTTGTGATCACTGATTGTCGAGGTGCGAGATAGCAAGCACTTATTTTATAATTAGGAGCACTGCTTCTATTGACAAGCGACGCTAGCAATAAGTTCTGAGTAATGATACGGGATCGTGCGATACACGAGGCTAATGTCAGAATAATTGCTCGCGAATTGGTGGTGGCAAGTTCGCTCACACTTCGGTACCGATGCGGAAGGACTGCATCTGCGTACTTGCATCAAATTGACAACTACAAAAATATATTTATTAAAATAAGGAAAATACTGCGTATAATTAACAATTATTTACAGGATTTTTAATAATAATGATTATGTTCAATATGGTAGTCTATCAGTTTTTTTTATTAATTACGATTGATGAAATACAAATTAAGTATGCCGTATGACTAGTTGCGTTGGTTAATAAAGTCCGCTAAAACAGCTGAATATGAATGCGATGTTTGAATTTTAACTGAACGAGAAAGTTCTTTAATCGCCACTACTGGGAGTTATAATACATGTTTCTCCGTGAAATTACGAAAATACCGCAGTGCTGAGTAATGTCCAAGGGCAAAACGACATAATAGCTAAACCTACGACCAAGGCTACCTCAAAAACAGACCAGACGTAGGCACGTTATATGTAGGTCAATATGTGAATAAGTGCTTGTACTTTCGGCCTTTCCTTACAATGAAACTTGATAGGTGACAACTTTGCACGAGTATTGGTTTCACTGCTATGTTTCATGTGAAGATGCACTACCCTTGATCGTTCCAATTTGGTCGTATCGTCTACACGTCTACATGAACGCATCACACAAAACAATATTTTATATGAACAATCCGATATTTTCATTAAACTTGAAACAATATACTCTCATCGACTGCAAAAATAAGAAATATTCAACGTCCTCTTTTGTCGAAAACAAATTCCTTGAATTTCTCAAAACTAAATCTGTCGTTCAGTACCTTTATTTCTACCCTAAACTCTCGTGCAGCTAGAACTGGTATTAAAGTCAGAAATACATGTCCATCGTGCGCGTGCATGGGAAAGATTGAATAAGTAGGAAGGATCCCGTACGTAAGACGAGAAGCAGAGCCAGTTGAAACACCTACCACGTTCATTGCAACGTTCATTAGTATATTTTCCCTTCCACTCGGTGTGGTCCATGCGACGACATACTCCTTTCGTGGGTGGACTATATAAACGTGTTTACTCCTCTCCTTCGCTCTTCTCCGTTCTGCAGAAGCCCCGCGACAAACATCGTGCGCAATGTTCTGACCGTCTCTTCGAGAGTGAACTTCTTTCGAGCGCAGAATCCAGTGAACAGTGTCGCGAATATATCGAATCTTTCGTCGTGCCTTCTGTGGAGTAGAGAAAATGACGAACTTTAGATTTCGACTTAGTGCCGTTTTCGTCCTCCTCGTTGGCTTTTTCGTTGAAGGCATACCCGGCCTCTACGAGTCCCCGCCACATATAATAGTCTTCATGGCAGACGATTTGGTAAGAGTGTAAATTAACACTTTGGCGGCCGCACTGTTTGTTAAAATTTCTTCGCTTGGCGCCGGCACCACTAACACTATTTTTACACACCATTATTAACACTATGCCGTCCGGCTGTCACCACTGTGGTGTCGCCGGCCGTCAGGCAATACTTTGCGAATGTCACCACTGTGGTGTCGCCGGCCGTCAGGCAATACTTTGCGAAGGTCACCACTGTGGTGTCGCCGGACGGCATAGTGTTAATAATCTTTTAGAAAATATATCTGCCGTTACAAGTACGGTGGAGTCACGCGAGTCGTTGACCGATGACGCTGACCTTAGTTCCAGGCTTTTTCGACTGTTCATTGCTGCAATTAAATTTTCTCTCATCCAACGAGAACTCTCGTTATCGCGTGTAATGAATCGCAAGCACTGTTCAAACATCACAAGCACTTTTCACCCCCTAATGATCCTCGCCACGCGGGGGTGGAAAAAATATTTTTCCCCAAATAAGCACCAGTTTCATTGAGAAAGGACGGCAATTCATGAATGATTCCGCCTTTTACGTTTGTTACGTAAGCAAATTTCTCGGCGGCTAGTGGCGTAAGTGGGCATATTACGTGTGGTTTGTGCCTTCCGTGCGTACATAATTTAATATGATCAGTCTGCAGTACGAAAGTATCTCGAATTAAAGTTGTCCTTAGTTAAGGCAATTACCGTGGCTCGTGAAATTGACGACGCCCCCGCATCTTAACGAGGATGCTGTCAGTCCTGAGTCACTCTGCCTGCAAAACAAACTGAACTTCCGAGCGCGTAGACGCTGACAATTGCCGCGACTAGACGCCGCGTAGGCTCGTTATGTAAAGATTTCCGCTCTCTCCCCGAACAGGCGGATATCAATGTAATCGATGCTACATCAATGTATTTACAGGGGTGGAATGACGTCGGTTTTCATGGGTCGAATCAGATCCCGACGCCGAACATCGATGCGTTAGGATACAACGGGATCATTCTGAATAGGCATTATGTATTACCCTCCAGCACGCCGTCGAGAACGGCTTTCTTTACGGGCAAATATCCAATACGCATGGGTAAGTTTGATGTATACTCAAAATAAAGGGTGGTCTCAATAGGATACCAGGATACAGATTACAAATGATTCTATTGTGTTTCCTGATGTGTTTTTTTTTTCGAATCCCAACCTCATTTCCTGAATACAGGGAATGGGGGGGAAGAATCGTAGGTTGTATCTGGTATTATAAATTTAATTTCGTTGAGGGTGGTTTATAGTGTTTTGTTCTATGGAATTGATGCAGGAATGCAAGGAGAGGGCATACGCGGAGGAGAGCCACGTGGTCTGCCGTTAAACGTTCGAATTTTGCCGGAGCGATTACGTGGTCTCGGTTATAGTACAAAGTTGCTCGGAAAATGGCATATCGGCTACCATACACCGCAGCACACTCCACTGCACAGAGGTTTCGATTTCTTCCTAGGATTTTATAATAGTCACGTCAGCTATTATGATTATAAATATTCTTATCAGGTAAAATGTCTTCCGATATTAATGAAACTGTAATATGTGGTACCCTATGCGAAATAATTATGAGTGCAAGTCATCATTTTGCTGGCTTCAAAGTTATTAACAAGTTATGACATGTTCAAATCTGCGACAAACCATGTGGTTTTACGTGGAATGCCCCTTATACGAATACGTTTATAATCAAACGTGTACAAATGGCATATTATGTAAAATGTACTTTTGTTCGCAATTTAGAATATGAGCGGCTACGATCTACATCGTGGAGACGATCCAGCCTACGGTGTCTCGGACGAATATGCAACAGATCTTTTTACTGACGAAGCAATACGGATTATCGATCATCACGAAATACCGAGACCTCTTTATCTTCAAATTTCACATCTAGCAGTGCATGCTCCCCTGGAGGGTCCTCATGATCGATACGAGAAAGACTTTAGTCACATTCGTGAGCCGAATCGTCGCAAATATGCTCGTACGTGATGATCACTATATAAACTGACAGTCGATGCACAACGTAGATTGTTAGGTTTATATTTGCTTGTTCGAAGGAATGGTCACTCGACTCGACGAATCCGTTGGCCGCATTGTGCACGCCTTGGGCGACAAAGGAATGTTGCGAGACTCGCTGATATTGTTTTTGACCGATAATGGGGCTCCCAGTATTGGAAGACACAGGAATTGGGGCTCCAATTATCCTTTGAGAGGGGTACGAAGAGTTCAATTCATTTATAACAGTAATTACCAGCAGAGCCGGATCTGGGGCCTTAAACCCTTGAGGCAAAAGGCCAAATATGCGCCCCCATTTGCTAAATGTTTCCCTATAACTAAGCAAATACAACTATTTAAAAAAGAATAATATTAAAATTGATTAAATTTCAAAACACAACATTAACTTCATAATTTTTTATTCTAACGGGTCCAATATTTAAAATTGCACTTTCCTTGCTTTAACTGAAGCAAATTCATCAATTACTGACTCATAATTGATAGTTTTACATAGATTGATAATGTTGCTATATTTGTTTCGATTTGTTAAGCGCTCACGCAACTCTTATACTTAACAGAACGACATTTTTGCGCCCCTTGTATTTTAAACTTGCGGCAAGAGCCTCATTCGCCTCGCCCTTAATCCGGCTCTGATTACCAGTCATCATGGTTGACATTGGAGTCGCACAAATTGGACGTTTATTCAGCAAAATCTTTGTTTTGCACACAGACGAAGCACACGTTGTACGAGGGTGGCGTTAGAGGAGTAGCCGCTATTTGGTCACCAAGATTGCAGAAAGCAGCCAGAGTTTCGAATCAATTGGTTCACATGACCGATTGGCTACCGACGCTATATTCAGCAGCCGGCGGCGATCTGAATGATCTCGGCGAGATCGATGGGATAGATCAGTGGCACGTGCTCAGCGAGGGTCACGGGCGTGGGAGGGAAATGCTCTTACTAAACATCGACGAGGTCTCGCGAACCGAAGGCGCTATTTACAGTCGATTCAAGTTGCTCCGAGGTAATTGCAGACCGCCGAATGTCTGATGTAATTAGCGCATGATTCACAGCTGTAGAGCTATGCTTTCATTGTTCTTACGCGTTAGATGTCACTCTTGCGTAAGTTCTGTCATATTTATGACGCTCGCGTAATCCGTACGCACATTGGATTACGTTGGACAATGAATTATTTTATTGCTGATTGACGTGAGAAGAACGAAATATGTACAATAATAGCTTGAACCAAACGACATCTTTGATAAAAAAACTTTTAAATCGAGCGAATCTCCTCCTTCCTCGAAGTCGCTTGAAGGTTGGCATGCTAATCGCTTGTGTAACTTGAGAAGGTGAGAATATGCTAATCTTTTCAGGATCCATCGATAACGGTCATTACGATGGATATTATGGAGATCCTGGGAAAATGAACGAATTACCGCCGTACGCTGAGACCGTATTGAAGAGCTCCGTTTCACAGAGTATCACATACCATTTAGGTGGTCCTGTCACTCAACCGAGCACAATGATACAATTGCGCCGCGAGGCAACAGTTCAGTGTCGGCCAAACTCAACGAATTATCTTAGAAATGGCTTCACTACCTGCAACGTTACCGAATGTTTATTTGATATCATAAATGATCCTTGCGAAACGAAGAATGTCGCCGAACAATATCATCGCGTAAGTAAATGCTCTATTTTGTTTTTTAGCTTTGTTAGAAAGTGTTAGATGCGAATTTTGAAATGTGTTTAATAACTCTGCAGGTAGCCAGAGATTTGGATCTGTTCTTAGAAAAGCAGGGACGCCTTTTGGTGAGGCAGTCCAAAATACACGTCGATTGGCTAGCCGATCCTAGAAGGTGGAACAACACGTGGGAACCCTGGAAGAATTCAGGAGAAATTATAGATGCATACGACAGCGCAGCAGTTTCTTTCGGAACACTAACATTTTACCTTCACATCGGCACGATTCTTATAGCTACCGCTCTAAATATTCTTATTTAATGGATATATTTAACGATTAATTTACTGTTAGAAATTGGTATTAGGTCGGCAAAATCAATCGCGACAAAATTTGATTTACGTATTTGGTCACGTTTCAGCACACGTTCCTCGCAAAATACAGTATTTAACTTAGTGATGTGTCATATTGTGCAGTGGCTTGAAATTACGCAAGCCTACTAAAAAATATCGATGTAGCTAGGCATTGCCGTATACTAACATAACTGAAAAATAAATGTAAGAAACATGTTTCAGTTTATTACGGAGATATGGATTTGTATTATTTTGTTGTTAGTGCCGTATTTGTTGACATTCTAATCTCTTACAATTTCATATGGTTGGGACTTGATATAGCCAGTTTAAAGAGAACAATTTATTAGGTGGGAGTAGCGGCTGTCGTGCATGCTAAGTAAGATAAGCGAGACAGTGCACGTTCGTCTTCAGCGATTCTTGTTTAGTGCATCGCGCCGTTGTCGCATGTTCCCGGTTCCCGCTCAATTGAAATCAATTGTGCCTCTAAAATCACGTTACAGTGTTAACCCCTATACTTTGAAGTTTGAAATACAATCAGAAAAACAGAAAATTTCGTCTAAGCGCCACAGGATTGTATGCGATCCCAAATTATCCAAATTTTAACTGTCCGCCGAAATATATGGTCATATAAATAGAGTGTTATTTTTTGACGATAAAGGTTTTCTTTTGCCGTACAATGGTCGTCAGTGGGAAGTGCACGTATTTTCTTGTGTTCCTGATTCTATGCGGTATAATTTGGTGGGAAAGTGTCTATGCCAGAAAGAAGACAAGTTGCAGAACCGACTTTTCGGGGCAAACGTCCAGTGAGAGACCGATTATTGTTGCTATCATCGCCGACGACCTTGTAAGAAATCATAGCAAATACTTTCCTCTCGTTGATTTATCTGCGCGATGTGTTTCGGTAAGGCTTTGTCTTAGCGGGCACGAATTTTTGGGATTTTTTTTTTTTTCTTTGGATAGAGCATCGAAAGTTCTATAAGTTTTCCCCATAATTTTCTTTTTTAGGAAATAACTCCTTAAAATGTTACGAATTTATTCGTGAGACATACGATACGTTTAATTCCACATTCTGAACGACATTTTCGGATACGTGCAATAGGGGGTTGACCTTCGTTTCGGAGTTATTCGTCAAGAAGTATTGTTACACTTTCGTTTTGTTTCCCCGTAAAACGAGTCCAGTTGAAAGTACAGGGCGTTACTTTATTTGCTTTCAAATGCGCTATCGTCCGAGTGCAACGCTTGACGAGCATTCGGTGCGAAAAAATATATCAAAATCTGCTCATTGTGGCAAGCGACTCCAGTTGAATATACAGGGCGTTAGTTTATTTGCTTTCAAATGATAACACAGAAGGCTTAGCGGTCGTCAGAATCAAAACAAACAACAAATCGACTAACACCTTCATCTCTAACATCGCGAGGCCCTGGAAAACACAATAACCAGTGCTGCTGCCGTATGTTTCACAAATACATTCATAACTTTTGAAGGAATGATTTCCGGCAAAAACGTCAGAGGAAATACTTTCTTACATTTCGATGTACTACGCAAAAAAAAAAAAAAATCCCAAAAATTCGTGCCCGCTAAGACAAAGATGAGCCTGTGTTTCTGTTCGAGTGCGCAGTTGCCCCCAATAAGTGCCCCACATATCACATTTTTTATTGATTTTCATATGATAAGATAGCTCGACTTCTCAGGATTGTACTTTCGATAGACTTTCATCCAAATTGAATAGGCATCACAATCTACGTTCGTTTATTAACTGAAATTGCATTTTAAGTTAAAGCTTAATTCTTCTTCCTGGTTGAATGTCGTATTATTTGCTCAGCGTACTTTGTGTGAAAATAAGTATGCTCAAGCATAATTTTAGATATGTTTATCGCGGCACCTCTAATCACAACCTTCATAAAGACTGAGGTACCCTAACTGCATTATTCATGTCTTTATTAACATACGAAGATTAAACGAAAAATAAGACTCACAAATTTAAGGTGAACACACGCCGAAATTGAAGTAATCGTGATAGATCGGGAGTAGGTCGATTCTTTCTATGCAATACTTGGACTCTTCCTCACGTTGTCTAGTAATGTTTAAACGAGTTATCTTTAAGGGATGGAATGATGTCGGATTCCACGGGTCCAATCAAATACCAACGCCCAATATAGACGCACTCGGCTACAATGGAGTTATACTTCAACGACATTATGTTCTGCCCATATGCACACCTTCCAGGACAGCTTTGCTTACCGGGAAATATCCTATTAGAACAGGTAATTTATTATTAGAAACGATTAAATGATAATGACGTTGATGGTGTCAATAATCGTAGGCATGCAAGGCTTCCCACTGAAAGCTGGTGAACCACGTGGTATACCTCTCAACTCCACTCTTCTATCCTCGTATTTGAGGGACCTCGGGTATGCCACACATTTAGTTGGAAAATGGCATGTCGGATATCATACCGAACGTCATATCCCGACTTGTCGAGGCTTCGATACCTTTTACGGAGGGTACAGCGGCTACATGCAATATTTCAATCATACGATCATGCAAGAGGTCAGCCACTTTCATTATCCGTCACTGTCGACTGGCTAATTCTCATAAATTTTCCCGCTATTTAAATTGCTTTTAAGCTCGTTGTCTTTTACGGCTGAGTCGGCTACTTTGTAATCTCGAATCTTTACTGTGTCGCAGGAATGACGGGCTTTTGATTATAGTCTCGTGTCTGTCGTTTTGTCGGTCGCGTGACGTTTGTTACTTTTTGACGCAGAATCACACGGGATACGATCTTCATCGCAACGTGTTTCGCCAGCAATCGATAGAATATTCGCATAAGTATTTGACGGATTTACTTACGGACGAAGCGGAAGATATTATATATGAACACGACCAGAGAAGACCTCTTTATCTTCAAATATCTCACACTGCTCCCCATGCAAGTGACGCGCAGGATACGATGGAAGTTCGCGATGGACAGGAAATGAACGCGACGCTCGGTTACATTAAGGATCTGAATAGAAGAAAATTCGCAAGTGCGGCAAACACTATTTCGCAATGGGCCCATTACGAATTTGATACATTCTCACGCATTCCATTTTCGTAGGCATGGTCACGGCAATGGACGAATCGGTGGGCCGTGTAGTCACAGCGTTGGAACGCACTGGCATGTTGAAGAACTCAATTATATTATTTATGTCTGACAATGGAGCGCAGACAGTGGGTGATATGCATGTGAATTACGGATCGAATTATCCATTGCGGGGGGTAAGATTGTATTTAGATATCTTGTGTCTAGTATAAGTTTCAGGCTGCGTAACAGCATAAATGTATAGCGTGCAACATCGGCAGCGATAACTGTGTGTTAGAACGGTTCTTGCGGCAAAACGAATTATTGAATTCCAGTTGAAGGACACTATGTACGACGGCGGAATTCGCGGAACTGCTTGCATATACTCGCCATTGATAAAGGCCACCTCCAGGGTTTCTGATCAGTTGATGCACATAACCGATTGGCTGCCGACACTTTACTCGGCAGCGGGCGGTAACGCAAGCGATCTTAATGGCCTCGACGGCGTAGATCAGTGGTCCTCGATCAAATACGGAACGCCGGGCAAACGTCACTCGGTATTGTTCAATATTGATGAGGTGAGGAATGAGAGTTCGGCATTGATCGGGCGATACAAGCTTGTAAAAGGTACTGTCGTATGTTATGTTTTAACGTTATCATTAATGTTAAACCGGCTAGTGACTGCTTAATATTAAATGAATAGTATGAATCCATTGAACGAATTTCGTTGTAATGTTGTAATATTAGGTAAGGGTTCATATTCTGGATATTATGGCGAAAGTGGTATCAGTGATTCGTATCCTGTGTACAATGTGGCGAAAGTTCTGTCATCTGACGCTGGCAGAGCAATCGTAAGTGTATCAAAAAGGAAGCTGTCTAAGAAGAAGATAATTACTATGCGCAAAGCTAGTAGAGTGTCATGCGAGGAGACACTGTACTACTCCTTGTGCACTGAGCAGTGCTTGTTCGATGTTTATAATGATCCGTGTGAGACCGAAGATTTGTCCACAAAGTATCCGGACGTAAGTTTGAGACTGCATATGTTATAGGAGTACATACTTGACGGGGAATGTGATGCGTACGATTCGTTTTTACAGATTGCAATGGAGCTGAGCGCATTTATCGACGATTACCAGCGCGTTCTCATGAAACAGACCAACAAACCTGTCGATCCAGCGTCATTTCCGGAAAACTTCAACGGTACCTGGATGCCGTGGCTCAAGGATTCTTTTTAATCAAACGATCGATTGTGATCCGATATATATTTGAAATAAACTCTCGTCCTTACTAGAAAGTTGCGCTTGCCGTGCGCACAGGAAGGTGGGAAAAAAGTTTGCCGCGGACGGGGGGGAGGGTTCCTTTTCCAGTAAAGTCATTGTATAGAGATTATGCAGATGGGAGAACGTCGCACTGGCGAAGACGTTGATACCGATTTAATGGCCGGCACTCGCCTTAATCAACCACGCCTCATGCAAATGAGCGATATCAAATTTTCCCGTCTCCGAGTCTTATTGCTGAATATCGCGGCATTGCGAGGCAACGGGACCGTGACGTTTTGTGCAGAACTTAACGACCATGCGATCTTGACGAGCGTGATGTTATGACAGTAGTAATCATCCACCGTGCGTCCCCTAAAAATCGCTGATCGATGGTCGTATCTTCTAAATTATTCCTTGCATGACAGCTCCGACCATATTCCTCAGTTTTCGGACCTAATTCAACCGTTTCACCATTCACAGACCGACAGACACTCGATCAGCAGATCAATTTTTCTATAGTACACATTTTTCAGAGTAGCAAGCATATTACTTTTTACGTCGTCCAACAAACAAAGACGCGCATAAATCGGAGGTCTGCTACTCGGTTCCAAATTATAATCCCGACGTGTATCGATACTCCTCTCCCTCCTTTGCACGAAAAGCCTCGGCTTTACGGCTCATTTAGCGATCCGCCGACTTTGAGGCTCGAAGGAGTACGTGTGCGCGCGTTTGCACTTTGTTTGCGCGTCGCCGTGAAGGGGACCGCTTAAGAAGAAGAAGACGACGGCGATGAAGAAGAAGAGGCAGAAGCAGAAGCGGAGGAAGACGATGGAAAGTTGGGAGGAGAAAGGGGCGCCTACGTTTCGCGATCGCGACCGAGGGTTTGAGGGTTTAAGTCGCTTTTAATAGCAGGCGAGCAGCTGTCGCCCGGGTCTCCCAGTTTGCCCTCTTTTTATGGTCGATGTCTTTGGCGAATAATGGCGGGAAATAATCTGAGACGAACGAAGCGTTCAATCCGGCGACGAACCACTTTTACCGGTTCCGGCGTCTGCGTTTACTTTTCTACTGACGACTCGAAGGACGATGCTTTCGACTGTCTTCGTTCGATAATCGAGGCTTTCAGTAGTCAAACGAATCAACTACAAGAAATAACTACAAATTTGGCGTTGGTCTTCGTTTTGAAAATGTGCAATGCGGAGTTCGGCATCCGGTCGGAAGTTAGCAAAGTTCTTCGATCTTCTATTGAATCCCGCGCGCAGCGATGGCGCCACAATCGTTGTGTCGCTCGAAGATCATTCGTCGCTCGTTATCGTTCCGCTAAAACAAGTTAAATTCTGGGATTTCATGACTTTTTCGTGCCTCTGGTATAGTTATTTCGCTTTTCCTCGTCTCGCTGAAGAGCCATCTTGCTGAAGTTTCGCTGGGGTATGTAATCGTACTTAGAAATCTGCGGAGGAAACTCACGTTGGTGCAGGGGTTGTTTCGAATGGCTTTCGTAACCTGAGAAATCACAACAATTTAACCGTTCTAGACATTCCTAGCGAAAAATTGCGTGGGATCATGATTACTGAAAGATGATTGACAAGCAAATGAGTAAGCAGGATGTAAATTGAACGTTGGGGTGGTCGAGTAGGTGAGCATCTAGCGATACCGGAAGTGCGTCGAAATGGCAGTAGTCGGTACCCTCCCTGGTAAACTGCTATTCTATACGCCGATCATCGGCAGCTCCTCCTTTCTCTTTTTTCCCTTTCTCCCTCCTCGAAATTGCGCCAGTGAGAACTGTGCACGCGACGTCGTCTAAGAGGAAAGGCACGAGAATAGGTAGGAGGTTTGAGGAGGTAGGAGAAAGCATTCGAGAAGTAGGAGTACTGACACCTACGCTCAAAGGAAGTAAATAAAAATTGCCGGACTGCAGTTGAACAACGTTTAATCCGCAAGTTTATCCGCGTTTATTCGAGGCAAATTTGATCGTAAGATAGTTTGCGAGCGTCAGGCATAGTAGGCGCATCTATGATCTGATAAAAATGACGTCTGGCCCGAGGTATGGATTCGTTAAATTCAATATCGTTATGGGCACGATTACTGAAAATCTAACAATAAGTTTTATTCTAGTTGTAGCTTTCAGCGACGATTGGCAGGATCACAGATGAAGAGGAACAGTCCTGCGGGACCAAGCCGTGAGCACCACCTGTGAGCACGCAGACTCCTCGAGGGTTTCTCCCCTCCTATTCTCATTCTTCTCCACCTTCGCCACTTCCTCCCACTCGAAGACGTTGGCAGCGTGGCGCTCGTTCGCCGAAATCGACACGCTCGGGCAGATCCTTTGGGATCGCGCGCCTCGACGGTACCGAATCCGGGAGGAAGCTGCGTCTCGAGTTCAATTCAACGCGCTCTCACAGTCCATTAACACCTCCGTCGCAATCCTAAATCATCGTGCTTCATATTAAAATCGCAGACGGTAGCCTGCATGTGGTCACGATCAAATCGTTCGTAAAACTGTGCCGATTAACCTTTAAAATGTATCCGACGTAACGAAATTTTGCACGTACCAAGTCCGTTGGTCGACAACAACGGAATAACTTGACGTTTCCTTCACCCGCTCGCTGTGGTATGCGTCAAATGAACACATACCAAAGTTATCTAACATTTTGATTTCCAAGTTCCACGCTCGCGTCGAGTCATAACTATTCGTGTCGAAGTCATTAGAATCGAAGTACCAACAGGCTCCGTGTACAGCAATCTGCGTCGACGATTAACATCTTGACAGTGCTCGCGTCCGCAAGAAGTTTCCGGTTCGTTTAAAGCGCGCGTCTCTCAATAAAGATCGTGTGAGTTCGCGGTTCGAGGTGGTATGCGAACTGAGTCGCGTCTCGCGTTTCACTTAACGTCATCCGGCGTAATCTGGCTCGATCGCCCATCGTCGCTGACCGTCGCATTTACAGCGATTTGTGGGTTCACGAATGAAGAGGCTGAAGTTGACCCCCGGGGAGTAGAGTGGGCCCTCGTGATCGAGATCATTACACGGGACGGTTCTCCGTGAAGGAGCGCAGGAAGGCGACACGAAGGAAGGAGCGGTTCTGGCTAGTCGATCAGAAGTAGTGCTCGCGTGAAGAGTGACGGACCGGCAGAGACACGCGCGAAACACCTTCCAGACTCGTTCTCAATGGCAGTCGCACGGAACACCGATGCGAGTGAACTGTACTAAAGCCAGAAAGGTTCGTAAAGCGAAGAAATCGGCAAAGTGGCGGAGATCAGATTTTCGTGCCAGTGCGAGAACGGTCAGGATTTCGAACGTATTTCAACGTCGCCAGGTGTTCGAGGGCACAATTCGTTTGGCCCGGACGTCGGGACGCTTATTCGCAGCTGAGATGAGAGGAAGACTGGACGAGTGCCGTTTGTACAAGAGCACGAATAATGGCATGATTAGCGTAAGAGCGATTTTACGGAGATCTTAAGAGACGAGGAAGACATCTTCTCATCGTCTAGACACCGCGGCCGGAAGTGGATCGCGATGAGGGTCCGCGTCTTCTCGAAACATTCGGCAACAGGAGGACGAAGCGCGAAGGATTAACCCTCTCGAGACGGGGCGAACGATCGAAGGATCCAGCGAAAAGGGAGGTCCTCGAGTTTCTATGATGTGAAGCGAGGAAGGAAAATGCGCGGAATGAAGGGAAGCGGCGCGAGAGTCTGCCTATTCCTGCTGCTGCTCCTCCCCAGTCAAGGTGGCAGGTGCATCAAGTGGCTGTGAGTACTTAAGTATCCTTGTAATGCCCAGTGATCCTTAGTCGAGTGCCTCTAGTTACGGATCCTTCGGTAGCCCTTCTTCTCGTGGGTAGTCATTCGTCAGACAGAAGGCCAGATAATTTCTTCCTCGATGAAGCGCATGCGAGATGGAATTAGCAATCGTACTCGACGGGACGTTAACCTTGTAAGTCGACAGATCAACAGTTTGGCCGCGAAGAAAATTTTGTTGCGAACCTCACTGCACCGAAGCTCGTAATGGTACTATAATGAGACAACGTACCTTTCGATATTTCATTCGAGACAACCGAAACAGTCTCCCTGTATTTCTCAGCCAGAAATCCATTAATTAGATGTTCGGCAAACAAATGAGCGTCGCTTTATTCCGGAAGCATCAAGTGGGTGTACACAGCGAAATATCCGAAGAACAACCTTCGCCAAGTGCCTGAAACGCTTCAATATTTATCTTCCTCTTCCACAGGATTTATCCTTCTCTCACCCTCCTCAGCCCTCTTTCTTCCTCCTTCCCTCTCGTTCTTTCGTAATAATGAGCTTTCTCCCAACTCTCATGCACTGCTCGAGGGAGGTCTTCCCGATGACTAATGTACGCCCGTTAATGAGAAACAAATAGATTACGCAGCGTGGAAGCCGCGTTTCGAATTCGCTTAACGTCGCTCCCCATGTTCATAATATACCCCGATCGCGATCTTCATTGACCATCGAAGTCTCATCTCTAATGAGTTCGTGGCATCGAGATGGTATGCTAATGAAGTTGCGCCTCGGGCCGATCCACTGCTCCACGAACTTCTTGAAATCTCGTTCGATCGCGATCTTTATTGGCTTCCACGCGCGGAGTCCGTAATTCGAGATAGCATACGAATGTAGTTCCGTTTGTTGCACGTCGACCGTCGTATGAGAGGCTCGTAACTTCGATTGATCGCTATTTACGGCGACAGTTCCGGTCTCGCGACACAATACGACGCGCTATTAAAAAGTTCCGGCGACATGTCGAGTTCATTCTGAGCCCTAACAGTAGTTTCCCATTTCGGTATTTCCATATTCGCTGACGCTCCGCCGAACGCTCATTGAACGTCCTGTCAGTATCCAGGAAACTTTGCCCGACGAAAGGCCTTACTCGTATTTCGCTTTGTTCCCAGTGGTCATCGAGTGTTCAGCAGCGATCACTTTATCGCCGTAATCCAGGATTTTCCACGCCTGGCAGTTTATTCTCGCGATAATGAGCAATCTTCGCGTTCTCACGCTCGAAGCCGGCCGGGGGTGGTCTCGTCGATGATTAATAGTACGCTTGTTAATGAGAAACAAATAGATTACAGCGCGCAGGATAGAGAAGCAACGTGTTTGTCCGTCGGACCGGCCATTCCTCGAAACTCTCCGCACACATACTCTCCGATGAGCCGAGCGAAGTTTGCTCGTTTCGCATAAAAGAGAGACGCATTAATCCCTCGAGTGCAGGCAGATTTGTGTGTCTTCAGCAGTCGACACACTGTGCCTGCATTTAAGGCCGCGCGAAACGCTCGTGATTTACGGCGAACGTTTTAGTCACATTTCTCGTTAGACACGCGCGCGTCGGAGGAAAATTTGATTGGCACGCCATAAATTCGCCGCAATGTGCGCGCTGAATGCAGCGCTTTGAGCATAACTCATCGCTATTTCGCAAACGCTACCCAAAGCGAGAAGATCGCTCGACGATGACCCAATTACATTTACGCGCGCGATTACGCTGCTCGCTCGATCCGGATTTATCGAAATCACTCGTAATGCGCTTAGATCGTGTGCGCGAGCGCACCGATTAACTCATTAGTTGAGAACGCGAAAATGCAAGGGGCGCGGCTAATTCCGAAGAATAACTTGGACACGTCGGTGGGGGCTGGCTCGGGTCAAATCCAGGGGTTGAAAAGGCGGAAACGGCCGGAGGTTGCGCGGATGATGAATGGAGGAGCGATGGCGGTTTTGCGTGCAAAACCAAAATACGCGCGAGAGAGGAGAGGAGAGCGGACGCGGAAAGGAAGACAGTCGAGGGGCGAGGGGACGTGGAAGATTAGGGGTTGCCCTCCACGAATCGTGATTTATACGCGCCGTTTCCAAGAAGGCTTTCTTCCAACCTTACGGTTTTCCTCCATCCCCAAACGAGCGACGTGCCCTCGAGGCCTCTCGCCTTTTGTTTATAATCATTGTATCCGACAATGACGAATAATCGAAGGGTCACCACCCCGCCGCTGCCATCCGTTTTTCTTGCTTCGCACAAAGCCACGAATCGGCTGAGTCGCTATTGATCGTCATGTTTTCAACATCCCCCTGTCGACTCGAGGCGCATCCGCGTTTTTATTCGTCACGTGTGCGTCGGACATTGTCTTAATAGGGTATCATTCTGACGTTTGGTAAAGTATATCTTTGCTTTCGTATTGTGACTGTTTCTGTTCCGAAGTGCGCGGTAGATGGTAATGGCTTCAAATACCAGAGGCATTTCTAAAGTATAAATCGACTGGTGAAGTGAAGTTCATATTTTTTCGTTTGCCTTTTACCATCGACTCTCGACACGTCGTTCCGGTTTCGATACCATATTGATATTCCCTTGTCACAACACAGCACGCCTCCGCCTCTCGAACTCCTTGCACAAACAGTTCTCAGTACACGACGTTGGCACAATCCGCAACGAATTGGCATGTCGGCGTTGCAACGGCGAATCGGCCATTAATCATTCTCTTCCTTCGAAAATCAGGGATCGATTTCGATCTACAGGTACCGTGTACACAGGCGGATGAGCTGGATCACGACAAACGATCGATTTACGGCAATCGCCGGGATTGTTGCGATAAATGGTCGTTTGCTGAACGGCTACCATTTATAATATTCGTTCGTAGAGGGACTTGCGATGTTCTCGATCGTAAATCATTCGTCGAAGTGAATATGGTTCATCGTGCCTTGAATGATTGTTTCTTGTCCTTCAGTCAACTTATATTTGACTCTACCACTTTTACGAATGACATTTCTTACATTCGTTTGTTGGAGAGGGTGCAGCCTGACAAAATCATAGCTATCGAATACTACTCTTTTAATCCTCTCGATTTTTGGAGAATTGTTCCGCATTTCACTTCTGCCTCCTGCTAGAAGGACTCTGCATTCTAAGTACGTTCCTGTTATTCCGTCCATATTGCATAAGGATCCAAGAAACCCGGCCTATTATCGAGCCCGTAAAGACCGCACTTTACGATTCCAGTGTCAGAACCAATTTTGAAATCCACGATATACAATTTTTCACGCTCTCTCGCTCCTTTCTCCTTCTCCGTCCGTCCGTCCTTCTCTCTTTCTCGTTTATTCAGTTATTCACTTACTGCGCCCCTTACACTCGGCGCGATTTGCCATTGAGGCGAAACATCGGAAAAAAGAAGATTCGACAAGGACCACGCGCGCATATAAAATACCTTCCGACGTGATATTTTTTTAATTAAATTCACTCGAACCTTCCGCGTATACCGTCGACCGCGCCGACTTCAATATTTTCCGTCGATATTCCTCAGGCATCTCGTACACTTCTGCGTCGCCGTACTCGAGGAAAGTAGACGGTGATTTTTTAGATACACGGTAATTAGTCGCCATTAATTATTGGCATTACCGATATGCCTTAAGCGTGCGCTGTTTACAAGAGTGCAGTAAACTAGATAGCCGTCGTTCAGTAGTTAGTATGCACGGGTCGAGTTCGACGCGTAACATACACAGGTGGCCCCAAACGAAGATTGCATTTAGCTCGAGTTTCAGAAAATATTATTTATCCTCGCCTACGTACAAAGCACCGTACCTTTTGATCATACTCCGTTTTTTCCTCATAATCCTTCAGAAACATAAAACATTGTCGGCACTCGCCGTTCTATCAGCGAACCATTACCCAGGTGCCACTGAAAAAATTTGGGTTACAAAGCATTAAGCCGCCGCATAATTCTGTCAAAGCTTTATCGCCCCCTATCGCGAAACACAGCGCGTAGGTCGTGCGCGTGGATTTTGCCTGAGGCTCCGGTAAACGACACCTTGACACGAGAGTTTCAGCCGCGAAACAATGTTTTATCATTCGCAATTAGAAATTACCGCCGGCCGTCGGCGACTTTCACCGCGTCGGACAATGCTTATTACCTTTTAGGTGTTAGTTCTGAAAAGTCTCGGAGCGAGGCGACTCGAGTTGCGGGGCAAATTATATTCGGGCCGGCCGCGATAATTAGTACCTGTCAACGGGACTACAGTGAGACAGGCAATTTACATAATTGTACGTTTAATGCGTTACACGTCATATCGCGGCACATTGATTGAAACTTCCTCGTTCGTACGTTCGCTCCATCGCTTCGGTCAATTTTCCTCGTCCCCGCCGTCCGTTCATTTTTCATATTTTTTTCTACCACTCCGATCCCGGGGCCGGATTAAAAAATCCGTGATAAATCATTGCTGCGGGCCGATGGAAGAATCACGAAGACACTGTGACGTGGCTTAGGCTCGTGAAGAATGAAGGGGGCAGGACGATAGCAAATATTGGGCGCAATCCTCATTAGGCCAGTCGATACGAGGACCACCGTGGTATTTCGTTAATGAGTGGATACATCTCAGTTATTTATGATAGCATTCTTTGGCTTTGGGCGAAAGTGCATTAAGGTGTTACTAGCGCTGAATCACTTTTCTTAAACTTTTTTTTAAACCAGACTTAAATTGAAGATTTTTTAAAAATAACAATTTTTTTCTTATAAATGAACTTGATCCACCGTCTAGAACTCGAGTTATTAACAATTAAAGTTTAACGTTTTCTCCATCTAAAGGCTGGTAATGATCACAATAAAACGGTTTTTTGATAATAACTCAAAAACGGCTCTTAAACTTTTTTTTGAAAAAATTCCAGGTTATAGATTAACATTCGAGGAACATTTTAAAAGAAAAAAAAAAGACTTTTCACCGTCTAGTTCAGGAGAAAAAAAATGGTGAATATAAAATTGTAAATTGAGTGCTTGCGTTCAGCCTGAACTGCGTTACAAACGCTAGTATGCATTATTGCCAAATATACTAGTGTGCACATATGTATACGGAACGTCTGCATGGATTGAATCAGGGCCGTAAGAAATTTCTGACGCAATTGAAAACAAATAATGAAGCCCCTTCTTGATACGGCAGTAATACCTTAAACCTGGGCAACCATTGTATCCACATAGAGTCTTATACATATTGACAAAATTGAACACGACCACCTCGAACCCGGTTGAATCTAATTTATACTCTAATTCTACGACAATGCATTTCTGCTGCGTGCGCACATTGTCTTCAATCACACACACCGACAGGGCGAAATGGAGCGACGCACAGTGTGTTATTTCGGCAATCTAGGTGGACAAAAGTCCAAAAATGAAGTTCTTTTTTTTAAGTGGACGCTATTGCGTGTGTTCAGAGGGATATTAGGTAGTCTCGAAACCGAAACTGTTTACTCTTTTGCCTTCAACACAGGGTGTTGGGACATGTTTGAACCCACCCGTATTCATCTTGCAAATGAATGGTCTGCGCTCGTTATTCTCAGTTCGTTCTGTTTACCCGTAAATTCTGGAAAAGTGGCAAATCTTCCTGATTTTTTTTTATTCATACTGAATTGTACCTTCAATATGGTATGTTCTGCTCGTTTTTCTTATATAAATATCAATTGTTTTTATGCAGTTATTGTTCTTCAAAGGTTGGGCTCCACAAGGCGAAATATTCGTTTACTACATGACATTGAGGTTAACTTTTTCTTAGTTATTCCGCAAAATTCCACCTAGATTCTTTTATAGACTTAATCTATGAGCATTCAAGTACCCAAAACTGTAAAAACATTCTGCGCATTCTTGCGCTTTTGGTAGAAACTGAATATTTTTTATCTGCGTGTAGAATGAGCACAAATGCGAAAAAGGCCATATTTGCCAGCTATGTTATCATTTATAATTTGTTAAGAATATATTTTTGAACTATAATTGTTGTTCTGTTCATATCACATTAGTTAATGTAAAACAAATTACATAACATCTAAATTTATAATTATTTTTCAAATTTTTTTTTTGGGCTCAAAATTTTTGTTTTTTACCAGGTTATTTTCTTTTCATTTTGACTACTTACAGCTGAAAAAAATTAAAAATCATTGAAGCACCAAGACGGTACTTTTGTCCCGCTAGATTGCCAAAATAACACACTGTGCGACGTCAAGAGGCGACGGAATAACGAATTTCACGAGTTTCACGAATTCACCCGACGTTCCTCCTTGGTCGGGGTAATTTGGAGGGCAGTTTCACGGGGGTTGCGCCGTCTAGACGTGGAGCTGGCGAGTATCGACTTTCGACGTGGTCCGAGCGATTATCCTACGTACGGGTCGCTTTTATGCCGATTGCCGGGACACGCTTGAAGAGGCATTTGGCCTCACCTCCTCGCCGCCCTATCATTTTCGAAATTCACCCTTGATTTATAGAGCCGAGGCCCGGCCCCGAAGAATTTCCCGCGCTCACGCCCGTCTGCTTCTAATGGCCCACGTCCGTTAAATATCCGAGCGTATCGGCGCACGTGGCATTTATTTCTCTCGACGCTATCATTAGATGAAAGGGACGTCCAGCGACTCTTGCGCTCTCGTCGTTACTTTCATTGTAATTGCAGTATCGTCACTTTTTTCGAGCATCCTGCTTTACGTTTCTAAGTTCGTTTCTAAGTTCGTTTCTGCGACAGCGCAGTCATTCAGAGGGACGTAGGAACTAAGTAATCCAGTGGCCATGGCTGGATAGCGAATTTTCCGATCTGACGTTTTTCTTTGAATCTCAACGTTTCGTTTCGTACAAACGCGAACGGTGAAAGCGCAGATGTAAATGACCCGATTCCATGCGCCACTCTCTTGTAAAGGAGCTGATCTATTCATTGAACAATGTGCTCCGCCTTATCTCTCTTCTCAACGACTTATCCGGCAACAGGTGTCAACCGTGGCAACGGTATTACGGTGCAGTTTGAACTTTCCTCCCGTATAATTTCTGTTCTCCGGGACACCACTTCACTACACAACAATAATCGTCATTTAAATCGATGAACCTGACACGTTTTTATGAACGAATAAATGTTATATATGAATTTGTGCACAGTGCGCTCGGGCGAATTAGCGAAGATCACACTTGGACGAGAGAAGCTTGCACGAACGCGAAAGGATCTGGTCTCTTAGAAAGGAAACAGGCAAGAGCTTGCAGAGCGACGCCAGACGTGATGCCAAGCTTGGTGCAGGCCGCGAAGGACACTTCCACGGTTTGCCAACAGGCTTTCAGGAATCGTAGGTGGAACTGCAGCAGCATCGAACGCGCACCGAACTACACGCCAGATTTGCTCTCAGGTATTTATACATGAGCATATATGCATTCATTTCATTATATGTCATTTCTTCGATTTGTTTTCCTGAAATTCAATATACCTCGACTGGGAGCAGCTTATATGTACCGAGAAGGTCATAATGTTTTAGAGCTTATGTTTTTAGCGAGACTCTTCGTAATGTCATGTTCTCGTTGAAGAATCTCTGTATTCCTCGTTCACTAAATAGGAAGACCGCGAAGAGACGCTCAATTAGTGGGCAATTATCAATTTTAAGAACAAATTCATGAGGCTTCCGTCTTAATCGTTCGCTTTGTCCGGTGATTATGTTGCGAATGAAAGGCCACTCGTCGGGATATTTTGTCGTTATGGGAAATAAAGAGAAATCGAGGAAAGGTAACGAGCAGCCGGTCAATTTATGCGCGTGGCGGTAGACTGAGGACGTCTTTTCAGATTCTTGCCGGGACGCTAATCGGCTTTCGTTCAATTACGTCGATAGGAAAGGAAATGTTTGTCGTCGATATATCGCGACGGCGGTCGCTCCAATACATTATTCCTTTCTTTGGAAACATCTACCGGTAATTTTTATCGTTACATTAAACACGTCGCCTACATTTTCACATTCTACCTGATGCAGAGAGTGCGTTTCTACAAAGTCTATCACATACGAGAAATTACATAACGAAATCTGCATGCCACCGGACTTACGCAATACGAATCTCGCACTCATAAGTTACCGCTATCATAATTGTATTAACCAGTAATTATTCTTAATCTAATCGCGTGCGTACAAGAAAAATGTTAACACCGCCGTTATAACTTAATTACCGTCAACCCGTTCAATTCCACCCACTCCCGTTCCCTTTCTGTTCGCAACATAACGAAACACTCAGTCGCATGTTAACCCTCGGATACCCACGATGGGTCAATTTGACCCGAAGCCTGAAGATCGCCAACCCATTTTTTGAGCAAAATACCAAATTTCGTCTACGCACATTTTAGCGACATTGCATATATTTTAAACGTTGACAATTTGTTTATAAATTGTTCACAACATTTGTTACAAAATTAACATTTTTCGCCACATGGTCGTCAGTGTTTTAAAAATGGAATGGGTTAGACGTGGTAACCTAACTATTTTTGACCAAATACCGCAACATTTATGTCCAGGATTGTTACCTATAACACATAATCTAATAATTATAACAATAATGTTGGTGTTACATGGACGCGTTGAATTCACTTTGAGGTTTTCGTCTCACATAAATCTATACAAATAAAATGTCTATGAATTTAAAATGTCGGGTTGTCGTCCTGCAGGATGGGTCAGAATGACCCATCGTGTGATTGCGTGTCTCATTTTTCAGTCGGGTGTCCGAGGGTTAATCATGCATCGCATCAAGCGACGGCTTAGAGAATTGATTCTCGTTTCATAACAGGAACACGGGAACAGGCGTTTGTATACGCGATGTCGGCCGCCGCAGCAGTTTGGAGATTGGCGAGAGGCTGTGCTCTAGGAAGTTTAGCCGCATGTTCGTGTGCTACTCCGCCAAGAAGAGAACCACCCTCGCCGTCGGCACTGATTTCGTCCACCTCGTTCGCCGCAACTTCCTTGTCTTTCGGTTCCGCACCCTCCGCAAGAAATTCCTTCAAATGGGGTGGCTGCGGCGACGACGTCAGATCGGCATCGAGGATGGCGAAGAGATTTCTTCAGGGCGCGACACCGCCCGGAAGTGGGCCCACAACGAAATTCATGCACGCTGTCAATATGCACAATAACAGGGCTGGCAGGAGGGTAAGGATTACGGGTCGTGGATGGTTAAATAATCGAATTCGCTGAACGATTGTCCCGTTAACCCTTTGGCCCATAACCACGAGTCTGACTCGTGGTAAAGAATTTTCGTCATAAACAAAAACCACGAGTCTGACTCGTAGCGAAGAATTTGTGCCATAAACGAAAACCACGAGTCTGACTCGTGGTAAAGAATTTATGTCAACCGAAAATCACGAATCTGACTCCTGGTAAAGCATTTGTGTCACAAACGAAAACCACGAGTCTGAAAGTCTGAACAGCTGAATGGCACGGCGCGCGACCGACTTTCTCGTTTACTATAACACGCGCAATTGGCAGATACCGTGTAGGCCAAGGGGTTAACACGTTGTCTGCCAAAAATGTTCCGAAAAAATGCATTTTGAATTTAATATTAATTGTGTCAAGTAAAGCGTTAAGAATCTATTCTTCAGAGTCCCACGCGACAAGTTTCTTCGTCACCCGAATATGGGTGACGTGGCAGTCAACGTGTTAATCGTGTCCCCGAGTAAGGTGCAAGTAGGGTCACATCGTGTTTGTTGCCGACAGGCGGTGGAGCAGTCGTTGACCCTTGAATGCAAGTGCCACGGTGTCTCTGGGTCCTGCAGCGTGCGCACCTGTTGGCGTGGCTTAGGTGGCTCTGGTCCTTCCGCCGCTGGGAGTCGTTTGCTGCGACGGTATGCCACTGCAGCAGAGGTGAGGCTGAGATCAGGCGGCCGACTGCCGCCCCTCTATCATCACGATAATCTTCTCTACACCACCAAGAGCCCCGACTATTGTCTACCTGACAAAAAGAGAGGCAGCCTCGGGACGATCGGCAGGTAAGCGATCGATGCTGCTGGATGCGCGAGGAACATCGAATATTGTGACCGATTTAGGTACTAATGATCAGAGCCGGATATCTAGGGTCTAAAACCCTTGAGGCAAAAGCCCAAATTTGCGACCCCATTTGGTAATGTTTTTCCTGTAACTAAGGAAATAAACCAATTTAAAAAAGAATAATATTAAAATTTAATAAATTTAAAAACACAACATTAACTTCAACATCCTTAATTCTAGCGGGTCCACTATTTAAAATTACACTTTCCTTGCTTTAGCTGAAGCAAATTCATCGATTACTGAATCATAATTGATAGTTTTACATAAAGAATTTTCAATTGATAATATTGCTATATTTGGTACGTTTTGTTAAGGGCTTACGAAACTCCATACTTAACACATTGCGGACCGGTCACGAGTTAACTCGTGTTTTCGTGGCAAAGCGTTGGTGACCGGTCACGAGTTAACTCGTGTTTACGGAGCCAAGCGCCGGGCGCATGAGGTAAATTTTCAGAAAAGTTGCCGGTCCGCAATGTGTTAAGAGAACGACATTTTTGCGCCCCTTGTATTTTAAACTGGAGGCAAGAGCCTCATTCGCCTCGCCCTTAATCCGGCTCTGCTAATGATCTTCAATACGCATCACCGTATAACATCCGAAACTCGGACGCGACGTCTCTCCTTCGATCGATGTCTTTTCTAAGTGCAACAATAATGACGCGCCCGTAGCGTCTTTATTGCCCCGGGCGGAAGGAAGGAAGACGAAAAAAGCGTAAGAACCCGAAGCCGTCGAACATCCAGGCGGGTTATAAAGGTGCGTTACCGGTGTTCCCGCTAATGGCCTACCCTCGCAGCCTGCTCTCTCGTTTGCCAGTAACGTAGACCCATAACGGAAACTACGCGCCGGAAAAGCTTCGAGCCTCGCAATAAAAGCGGACGAGTCCGGGCGTTAACGTTGCGCGGAAATGAGAAGCGTGGACAAAGTGAGAAGTATCGAAGGAGAGCAGTCGAAGCCGTCTCGCATTTTACAACCCCTTCCTCTCGCCCCTCCCCCTCTCTTTCTGTCTCTTTCCTTCCGTCTTTCTCTCTGTCTCTCACATAATCGTTACGTTCTTATCTGCGGGTCAGACCGACGTTTTGACTATTCCGGGTTGCAGAGGTAATTCGACACGGAGTCGTATTGCGGAATCGCAATGAGCAATGGACAGTGATAGTGATCGGCGTCTCGAGTTGTCCGTTGCCTGGAATTAATAAGCGGAGAAATGTCACGGTAGGCGTTCGACTCTTAATCACGGGGTGCGATCGATTTTGCTTCGCAAGTAACCGTCTCGGAATCAGAATTTTTGATTCTCGTCGGGGCCAGCATTGTGACTGAATAGGTGTGCGTGGCGCGGCTCGATCATCGTTTGTTACGTCCGCGGTTACGCGGGAGTCGCTGCGAGGAGTCGGGACAGTTACGTAGTGCGAACGCATCGAGCGGCGTGTTTGGGCCACTGATATATATACTATGGACACGAGATTCCCATAAGCCAGCTGTACACCGGTTGAAGCAAATTGAAAGGGGACTTTAGACGCCAACGCCGCCATCGTTCGACCCATGTATTAAAGGAAATAACGCGAAGCTTGAAAAATGAGATTAATAAAAGACAAAAAGCCATAGAGAGGGGGCGCTTTTCCTCGGCCGGCACCACGGGGCGCTACGGTGCTAAGTACATTAGAGACACTATAATCAGAGACTGGACACGAAACAGCCACTTTTGATTGGTCCGCCATTTATTGTCTTTTCCCGCTAATTTTACACATATGAACGTCACAAATTTATATAATGACATACATCAGTGCTGTCCAGGGAGCGCTCCCAGTGCTCTATAGGCCCCCCCACCAAATTAACGTTGCCCTGGAAACGGACGACGCACCGTGTGTCATATGATCGGCATAAACAGAAAAACGCGATGAAACATAAAGGACAGAACTATTTCTATCCATTGGAGGTGAAAATAGCGGTGTAAGGGGTCCCTCTCGTGGACTGCACTGACATACATAAACAAAAAACGCAATAACCCATTACATACACATATGAACGTGAAAAAAATATGTAAACATGGGTAAGAGTGAGATAGAGTGAAATAGTAGAAAGTAAATATATCTTTCTCTCTCATAGGATTAAGACAATACATGACGGACATTGGCACGTGTCCAGTCTCTTATTATAGTGTCTCTAAAGTACATGCACTCGCGTCGTGATCAGTGACGTTGCAAAGTTAGGCAAATTTTTGAATATCGCGGGTAATAGGGGGGCGAAGGGAAGTAAACTACATCGGTCGAACGATGGTGGCGCATCATGCCAAAGCCACCTTCAAATCGCTTCAAGCATCTCCAATCCATAGTATATATATATATCAGTGCGTTGCAAAGTTAGGCAAATTTTTGAGCATCGCGGGTAATAGGGGGGCGAAGGGAAGTAAACTACATCGGTCGAACGATGGTGGCGCATCATGCCAAAGCCACCTTCAAATCGCTTCAAGCATCTCCAATCCATAATATATATATATCAGTGGTTTGGGCGAAATTTATACGCCGGACGCCGATCGGTCGCGGCCCAGCATCCGATAAATAACTGTCCTGGTCCCGTTCGTGCTTTCCACACGTCCGCGTTGCTCGCGCGAGAGGATGCGCGTGGAATTCCTTCCCTCGTCCTTCGCCGGTTATCTTCTCCGACTTGGCCGGATGCGACGCTTTATTTATGCGAGTGTATCGGTAATTACCTGCGAGCGAGAGGGCGATAGAGGAGAGGAGTGGGACCCGGAGACCCGGCGAGAAGGACAGCAGGAGGGGACCTCCGAGATAGGGCGGAACCTCATTTTTTCCCGCGACCGGAAAACCAGTTTTCGAAAGACTTCTTCGCCGTTTTACGATGTCCACGCACGCCCACCGGGGCTTCCATCCAAGATCGTTTTTCAGGACCGTGGGGCACGCACGTGAAACCAGCGGAGCCCTGAAAATAGGTAATTCGGCCGCTCGCCTCGTCTCTAATCTTAATTCGTGTATTTACGGCCGAGCGGATATCGACAGCTTCGGAGGCTATCGGTTTTAGGAGCGCGCTTGGTACTTTCACGCCTCTGCCTTCTTTTAAGGTGTTACTAGCGCTGAATCACTTCTCTTAAACCTTTTTTTAAACCAGACTTAAATTGAAGATTTTTAAAAAATAACAATTTTTTTTCTTATATATGAACTTGATCCACCGTCTAGAACTCGAGTTATTAACAATTAAAGTTTAGCGTTTTCTTTATCTAAAGCAATTGTAATGATCACAATAAAACGGTTTTTTGATAAATATTCGAAAACGGCACTTAAACTTTTTTCGAAAAAATTCCAGGTTGTAGATTAACATTCGAGGAACATTTTAAAAGAAAAAGAAAAGACTTTTCACGGTCTAGTTCAGGAGAAAAAAAATGGTGAATATAAAATTGCAAATTGAGTGCTTGTATTCAGCCTGAACTGCGGTACAAACGCTAGTATGCATTATAGCCAAGTATACTAGTGTGCACATATGTATACGGAATGTGTGCATGGATTGAATCAGGGCCGTGAGAAATTTCTGACGCAAATGAAAACAAATAATGAAGCCCCTTTTTGATACGGCACCCAGCGCTAGTAATACCTTAAGCTGATTTCGATGGGCCGCGGGGTGGTAAAGGATAGAGGCGCGTCTGACGTAGGAATTCAAACGAACCGAACAATGTGCTGCGTAGTGATACTCGGACGAAATTGGCTATCATTGAATGTGAGAAGAAAATGAAATATCGTATGCTAATGCACTACCGGTATTGCTTCATGCCGCTTTATCTACGTCACGGCCGATACGTGGCTAATCAACATTTTAATCGAATCCACGGACACGGGACACACCGCGTCAGTAGCGCATAAGCAAAATATTCTAAACATAGCGTCGCCTATAAATCTGATCCTATAAATCTCGCATCCTGTCAAGTCGCAGCGCGCGCGCGCGCTTCTTGCCCAAAGCGAGTTAGTGAATCAAAACTAATGGAGCTTCGCACTTTTTCGCCCTTCTCGCGCGATAAACAAAGACGTCGGTTAATTTTGGAACGATGGGTAGGGAAAGTCGTTGAGCGGCGGGATGCGGTCGGTCCATTAAGAAGTGAACTGCGTGCAAGAAGAGGGAACAGAGAGGAGGGCCGATTGTTCCTAACGATTCCGGAGTAGGCCCTTCGCGCCCTTTCGGAAACGGCCTCCTGGGTTTCTTTGTCGCGGTGATTGCATTCGCCACGGATTTTCCGACAAACGGAATTATTCACGGGTACGGATTCTTTTTTCTGCTTCTTGCCGTCCTCAGTATGATTACGGTGATGAATGTAGGGTCGCAGCTAAGTTTTCAGCTAACGAATGGCCCGGGAGAGTCTCAGCGCATTAGTCTTTGTTTAGGAGTACCCGTTCTATAAATCAGCAGCGACTTATTTCGGTCGGGCCAGCTCGATTTCAGCGAGGATAAACGATGATTCTTCGCGGTCTCTGCAAATAGACCGATCGACGTTTGCCAATGATCGGCGACCATTACTAACTCCCGAAGCAATCACTGTGTGTAGATGTTATTTGCACTAGCTGATAGAACACATCGAGTGGAGCGAAGAAATCTTGGTAAACGTGTACGTCGAAAAAGTAATCATTTCCGAGATGATTGCACGCGAAAACAAAATGCGTTTCTCCGTCACGCATTACTAGGTTGACCAGTATTAATGACAAACGGCTAACAGGTACGGGCTAATTATTTCTCGAGTTAACGGTCCTCGTTACTGTTTATAATGTCGTTATTATCGTGTGCTGTGCTCGCGACATTGAGTAAGCGCCAGGCTAAGTGGCGGTGATAGTAATGATTGCAAATTGCTATGTCACTTGTCCATAAGAATTATATTAGTCTCAACTAAAACGCTGACGCATATTTGCCACTCCCCAGTTTCTATTATTTCTAGTAAAACAGTACTACCAGCAGTGCCAGCTAGACGAGAAAAAAAAATTGAAATTTTTAAAAGTCCCCCATGCAACCATGTGTCGTCTACGAAGTTCGAAAAACTTGTAACGTCGCTGAAAAACGAACGACGCGGCTCTGAGATTAACGAACGAACAAATGGGAAGTAAACGGGGCCAATAATTCGTGAACACTCGCTGCTCGGCCACTAGTTTCGGGCTTGCCAATATCTCCAGCCTCTCAACTAATATATGGCGCCTGGTTCTTTGGGCACCACTGTGGGTAGCTCGCCCCGTTACAACCGGTAATTATAATCCCGCGTATAATTATACAAAGTGGGCGTGGCGAATGTTTATTACGAGAGACGCCTTCGGCCGTTCCATCCTCCTCTACACTTTTCGAAATCGTTTTTTCTTGACGCGCCGCGGCTTCCACGTCGTCGATGTCTCTTTGTTTCCGAGGGTAAGATCCCTCCTTCGGTCCCGAGCCTCGTCAAGTTTCGTCACGCACATTCTGATTCTATAGAAATCCCGCATTTTTCCGCGTGACGTGACAACTTTGCGTAGGGACTCGATCGTTTCGAAGATTCGTTTATTTGCCGCACGATTACTTAGGGACGTCCGACGCTACGGAGATTAACGCCACGAATGGCGTGGATGGGTTGACACATTAAGGACCGCAAAGAAATCTGTAAGCATACGCGTGGGACCGCACGTTTTTGGGCAAACTGCACGTTACTTAAATCATCAAATGGCTCGCGAAACACGAGAAAACTCGTGAGCGGTCCTTAATGTGTTAACCCCTTGGGTACATTTGACGTCTGAGACACGTCATTCACTTTTTTCCCCTAGGAGCGGATGACGTGTTTAAGACGTCAAACCAAAAATTAAACTCTTGGGTACATTTGACGTCTAAGGGCCGGTTGATCCACCTATCTGTAAACTGTCAGGTAGCATACCGAAAAGATAAATTTGTAACTAACGTTGTTCCACCTATCGTTGAAATTTATTTGTTTATCACGGCCATCACAATTGGTGGAACAGCGCTAGTTACAATTTTATCCATTAGGTAGCTACCTAACAGTTTATCCAGAGGTGGAAAAATCGGCCCTCAGGCTCGGTTTCACCAACGACGAATAAGTGGTTATTCGTAGAATAAAGTTATTTGTCGGTTAAAATCGATGTTTTTTGTTTCAACAACTTCAGTTAGCGCTTATTCGACAAAATGATTGGTCTCGACACTCTCGTTAACTGACAAATAAATTTAATTGGCCGAATAACTATTTAGAGATTTATCAGTCGTTGGTGAAACCGGCCCTGAGAGACGTCATTCACAACAAAAAACCAATTACTAATAATTATGCATCTTGATGTCGCAAATGAAGAAGCCGAAAATGCATATGTATTGGTCAAAAAGATATGCACTATGGCATAAAATTTTATAAACTTTGCGAATCTACATCAGGTTATTGTATTCGTTTCAAAATTTATGTTGGCAAGGATAAAATCCGGGGAAGTGATATACCTGCTACTGAGAGTGTAGTCATGGAAGTGGCACAGCCTATTTTAAAAAAAGGTTCCACATGCAAATATTTTCTCAAATAAATCCGTACCCAAGGGGTTAATATGAAATTACCGAGTTAGCGAGGAGGGCGGTTGATCAGATTTTTCTAGGTGACGTCATAAATCGTGTATGCGTGATCTGCAGGCAATGCAACGGGAGCAGTTCCGGTTACGAGGGTTGCGAGTACTTATGCTGTGGACGCGGGCACATGACGAAAACCGAGGAGATCCTGGAACGATGCGACTGCAAGTACGTCAGTTGCTGTTACGTGAAATGCAAGACCTGCAAGAGGATCGTTAAAACGTACGAGTGCAACTGATGTCTCGAACTCTCAGTTTCGATAATTCGGTTAATGACGCAGGTAATGATGACGTTGACGATAATAACGTTGTACTCCTGGTAATAGGCAACGCCATGCGCGAAGGTACTTAATCGAATTGTATCCGTTTGCCGGGAACGTGTGAAATCCGAGACGTACAAAACGCGCAATGGGAATTTTTCTACCTTTCACAGAATTGTAATAGCTTATGTTAATACACGGAATGCAGCAAGTGTCTCTGACAGAATAGCTTTTGCAAGAGAAAGCTTATCCTAACACAGTATTGAAACTGACCCCTAAAATCCAACGCGTCAAACCGAATTGAACGAAACAATGGTTAAAAAGCTCCACAATAAATCCACAAGTTAACCTGTATAGCATGAACTATATCACTATAATACGTCGTATATTATAAAATTTGCCGTGTCCCTTAATAATAAATCATCAGAAGTTTTAAACACTTCTCACGAGTACCGTAGGGAGGGAGTGTAATAATATGTTCGTGTCCATTTCTCAAAGTTGGATCTGGAATTGATAAGTTTTACTTATCAGTTTGAATGTTGCATCGATACATCTACGAGATGCGTGCAGTTGGCTGCGCATGTCTCATGTAGACGATCGTCAACAGCTTTGCGCAGAACATCATGGCCGGCGTCTACAGAAGCATACAGAAGCCACTTCGCTCCTTGTGCTTCTCTTACAATTTCAAGCCGTTCCGAGCCCCGCTCCAGATCCAAATTTGAATTCCTCACCCCACGAATATTAAAATTCAAACTTTCACTTAGTAAAACATACGCAATAATATTTAATAATTTAACCTTAATTATACGTAAATTATTTTATTTATAATATATACCGAATGTGTAAAAATTACGACCACGTTTATAGGACGTGTGCGGTTTTTAATGGGAGAAAAAGTGCATCTCGCACAAGAGCCACAATAGTGCATGTCGGATTTCACACGCTGCTGACAACAAAGTCTTGCACCTTTATACTCTCAATATTTATTGAATCTCCGTTTTGCGTGCGGGTGTGTGTGTGCTCTCGATGTGTTACGAATGTGCGTGTATGTATGTTTGTAGCTGGATGTATATCGCGGCGCTGCTTCGCGAGCGAAATAAATTATAATTTAGAACGATAACAGCAGCTGCTGCCCGCGACTGCCCCCGTAGGGAGGTGAGTCGTTTCTTTTCCTCGTCGCCACTCTTTTTCTGCATCTAAATTGCGCGAATTAGTCGGTGAATTAGTTCAGCATGCCCCACCGAGCAAACGTTCGGGGCAGCGTCGTTCACACGTATGTATACACGGCCGGTAGACATATCGTAGAGATTGGCGATTAGTGTAAATAGAGTGGTAATTTTTCTGTAAACCCGCATCGAATAATGCTATATCCCGCAATAAATATGTCCCAGTACCGGGGACACACTTTACCTATAATTACTCATATCTGTCTCACTTAGCCAAGAGCGGTCGTAAAACGGGTATATAACAGCGGCGTCGGCAAACCGGTACCCAGTGTTGTTTCTTATTTTCGCACGAAGTACAAATTGCAAAATGAAAATGTTAACGGCAAGTTACTTCGCGCGGATCTCGGTGTTTCGTTTTTCATTTTTGTTTTTCGTCCTCTCCGTCGGGCATATTCATGAGCGCGGGTCCACTGATCGCTTATCGGTTTCGTACGTTATGTTAGATGAATGCAAAAGTCTTCATACACCTTTCAGGTCGTATCGTTTCTTCTCGCGCGGCGCGAGGACGTGTTATATTAGATTCACGAAGCAAGGTTTTTCGGTACGTGCACATATGCCTTTATAGGAAGTGTATGCATTACAAAATTGCGTGTAAATGATCGTGTAAGAAATTGCACGTCGACGGGGCGACAGTAATTGCCCGGCGAAATTAGTTAGGGCGATTAAGCGCGGTAATTAATTTCGCGCCCGGCAAGCTTCTCTTCCGCGTTCGACTAAGTTTCCTCCGTGTCGACCTCCAGTTTTATATCGAGGTCCTTTATAAATGCGCACCAGTCCATCCCCGCGCCGCAATCTGGCTCCTTTTCCGATGCCCACCACAAGGCAGTCTAAGAAGGATCATTCATTAGCTACGAGACTTTTCCGTTCCACCGTGTATCCCGATAAATTGTTTATCGACCGGCATTAGTATCATTATTAACGGATGCAAGAAACCGCCTTTTACACAGAACAGTGACGTAGACAAATACGCATCGAACAGGTCCGAACCAAGTTATACATTGAGTCTAAATGCTGGAAATCAATGATACGATTTAATGATATCAATATTACCTTAATGTTAATCGGCGGCAATGGTGCAGCAGGATCGATCCGCACGTTCATAAATTCCAGAAGATCGCGATAATCCAATTGGCCGTCCTCCCTCTTCCGCAAACTAGTTCGTCGCGGCCATTAATTAGCAATTATGTTTTTCGTATCGCGGTGAGTAATTCGAAAATCGCGTGCAGCACTCACTGGTCCAGCGTGGAGTTTAATAATTCTCTGTCGACAGGAATCCTGCCTCCCCGGAGCACGGTGTACAGTGTGTCGCGGGGTAGGTATCCGGTTCTTCCTCTGTCCCAGTGAAGCAAGTCCTCCTCGAGACGATCGAGATGGTCCCACAGCAATCGATAAAGCTCAGTGTGCATTAGCCGTCTTAAGAGAAACGAATCGTTTTAATTCTCTCCTTATTTAAACTCTAGTTAGAACATTCATTTGTCACGTACACAGGGTCGATCTGGCGGCTTAAGACCGGCTACCAAACGAATTGGCGGTTTCTAGGATCGTTCTCGTGCGCTGGCCGCGAATAATCGATTCGGCGTCGAAAAATTCGCACTCACCTAATGTATTCTCTCGAAACCGCTTCTTTTTCCGCGTGCGACGAATAGTACCTCGCGACCGTTATCATTTCATGCTCCGTTATATTGTGGCCCATGTATTTGCATAAGGCTTCCCTGCGAAAAACACGGGATTGGTGTTTAGATTAGATGTTGCGTTAAGGATGGAAGATCAAAATACCTAAATTTTCTGTATTCCACAATTGGCCTGTCATCGTTCATCGTCGGCGGAGGCGCGTAATTCTCAATGAACTCCTTGTAAACCGGTTTCAGCGTCTGTCGCAGCTTCTCCATTATCAATTTTACGTTGGCTCGCTTGAACTGGAGGGGGGTGGAAAAACGGCATGTGAATGGAGTAGCGACGTAAATCGGCCCACGGTGTTACACCGTCGGGGATTGGTTTAAAGTACCGTATCGAACTATCGCGGTTATAACGAATGGCAACTCGCCACAATGCCAATGCTCGAGACATTCGCGTAAATTCAGCTCTCGTTGAGGAGATTTGCACGCGCGAGCGTTTCGCTACTTACAGTGACGCTGAATTATTTGGCACAGAAAGAGATAATTTTAAGGAAATTCTCAAAGTAGGTCTAATCAGATTTGCGCTGCAGAGGTTATGTCACCTGATCGCAATGTAGTTCCATGTAGCGCAGGGCATAAATATCGGCGGACGTTATTACAAAATCGAATCCGCACAGATCGAGTCTCGCTCCTATATAAAAATGCTCCGGTTTGTAGTATTCTGGCTTCTTGCTGACGAAAATATCTTGGTTCGGTAGCATCACAGGCCTTCTTCTTTGGAATAAACATCTTCTGAAGCCTGAAACCGTAGGTGACAATGGTAATCAGTCATTATAGATAATTTTCCAACAAGATATCTAAAACACACCTGAATTTCGTTTGGTTAGCTCGAAGATCGATATTTCGTCGTTCATTAAGAACACCCGAATAATGAAGTGTCTCTCCTCGTTTTCCGGTATTCGCGATATCAGCCTGGCTCTGAATCTTAATACGTGACTCTCGAATCCTTTCCTAAAATTTGTAGATACGATTTTGAAATAAAATTCGGACAGTTAGGATGGAAATATATGTTCCATAACGTAATAGTACAGAAAATAATATTAATATTTCACCGGTGCAAATATGATAGTCATATACTACGTGCCAATACGGTGTTAAGATAGAAAACCAAAAATAAATAATAACGACCAAATGTGGGACCGAATATCGTGTCCACTACATTTGTCCGCCAGACATTTCCACAAAATTGGGACAATTCTGGATTTAAATAATGTTTCGTCCTGATTCCACTCGACAGGACTCATCAGTTGGTTTTCTATCTTAACACCGTATTGGCACGTAGTATATGACTATCGTAATAGTACATATACAGGATGGCTTTACTTGTCATAGAACATGAACTTTACAACGTCCATTCTTGGAGGTTTTGGCGTGACACTCAAGCAATTTCCGAGCGAGTCCTCATAAGTTCCGTAACCGTTGTAAGGCGGAATATATCTTTGCACGGGTTTGCAATCCTGATCCTTACCGCGTGGCCTTTTAATCGGCGTAAAATCGTCCACGCCGTATTTCTTTCTTTAACAGACACAACTCCAATTGTTAACGTCATGATTTTAAAGTTAATAACGCGTACTTCGTCAAATTATTACCCATAGTATTCCTTTGTAAAAGAATCCATATCTATAATCACGACTCTCCTTCCAAAAACTTCTATTTCCCCTCCAATACAAAACTCACTATCCTTATAATATTCAGTCTTCGATTTCCCAGCATTCAAAGGGTCCACCATGAAATAACTTTCAGCTGTAGTTTCGCCCAAGACATTCAGTACAGTTAATGGAGTTCCAGATCCGATAGGTTCCAAGCCAGTAAAAATCTAAGATGGAAGTATAAGTATTTGCGACACAGAAAATAAAATGAATATATAAGGCAAGGCGAAATACACGTGGAACAAACTTTTGGAACTTTCATTCTTTTCAAGAACATAAATCCAGTGTCCCTGCCAGAGTTCGGTGGTACGTGTTCCTTGATTTCCATCGTGCTATCAATGAGATAATAATGAATTTGAAGATCATGAATGATACCGTCCAGGCTGTCAGTATCATCCCAATATCCGTAAAATCTCAAAACTTGTTTGTCGTATTTGAGAAAATCACCGCGAGTGTCTATTTTTATATTGGGCTTTTTCGGAAAGTTCGGCTACGGAAAGATTTATATTATAAACAATAGTAATATTTCAGAATGAAAAAAGATGCTTCGATTAACTTAATAGTTCCTTTTAATGATGCGATTTTTCAGTGATTGAAGTCTATGTTTACCGTTTTCCGAAATTCTGTGTAAGGATCCTGCGGTATCTCTATAGGATCCGGTACACAAATCCCCATACGATTTAGGAAACATCTGGTGAACTTATCGCAATCGACGATTTTATAAACTCGACCGTATATTTCTACCTCTTTTCCAACATTCAAGTGCAGCATATCGTAGAATTTGTATCTCCCAGGACATGGCAGTGGCACCCTTTGCCGTCTGACAAGCACCCCTAAATCATTGAGTTACGTCGTCACACAATTAATATAAAATTGCATAGCAAACACCTAATATATTGGCGAAAGTAACCACTCCGACGTATGGTAAATCTAATGATTTGTGAGCAAATTAACCATGACGTAAGCAAACGAAAATAGGCCTTTGCAAGTGAGAACATATAAAATATGATATTGTAATTGTCGATAATGAAAAGTCAATGCACCCTTGAACCTTGCGCAAGACCACTATTATCGACCATCGGCTCGGATATCTTCATGGTTCCGTCTTCTAAGAAGAAACTAATGCTAACTGAGCGAATCTGATAATGCTGCAGTCTTTCCTGTACTGTCTCTTGGAAAAACGCCTTGAACTCCAGTCGCTGTACATGGAAAACGATAATTTTGGTTCCTCATGACACGACTGTGTACGGATTTTATTTTATGTTGTCTTTCGTACCTGACCATCGAACACCAGCCACGATGGTTGTGCTTTTACTAGTCCACGTGGATAAACCGCCGGGTATCGACTGTAATTAAGTCGATCTCCTCTGTCAGCCAGATAATTAACATCATCGTGCACTTTCGAAAAGTACTGCCTTCTATGAAACTTTGTCCGACCAATCTATAGAGTGTCTCAAGTTAAGGATATGAACATGGGATACAGTCAAAATATAGTTTCAAGAAAAGGCATAATTTCGTTGCAGAGAGATGAAGCTTACGTTTTCGTCGAAACTAAAACCTGGAAGACACGGCAAAATCGCTGCACGTTGCATTATGCTTGATCCAGGTATTGTGCAAAATGTGTACTGACAGAAAAAGGTCAGCGAAATACGAACAATACGTGTCAAAGTGACAGGATTCCTAACTGAAGGAAGCGACTAATGAAATACACTACGAAGGAATAAATCGAATTTATTCGGTTTCCTTAGCAACGATACGTGACGCTAATGTCATTAGACGGTACCATAGCAACATAGAAGATATAACAAAGTTTATAAGAACATAAATGTGTGATTAACTGTCCATTTAACAGGGGATTGAAGACATGAAGAAAGAAAAGGCTTTAAAATGCATGTTATCTTTATTATCATCAACTTATACTGACGTCTTCGCCCACGTGTCAGTGTATTCATATACACAAGTATATAATAACATAGCAAAAAATCTTTACAAATATAACACGTGTATATATTAATATACGTTGTATATATTAGTTTGATTTCAATAAGAGCAGAATTTCGTAAGATCGCATCTCGCGATTTCATGGCACCTGTATCCACTTTATCTGTAATGTAAGTTAATTGAAGGTGGACGCTTTCTTTGTTCCGCGGTATAATTATCGTGATTGTTCGAAAAGGCCATTAGTTTTTTTTTTTGTAATCTATAATGGCATTAGAGACGTATAAATGCAGATTAAACGTACTTCGTTAGTAACAATCGTCTACGCTGTTCGCGACTAATTACGCTAGAATGCAGAAAATACAGGGTGATGCGTAATTCGTGGCAGAATAATAGGCAGGAGTTTTGAAAAATCTATAACGTTGAAAGGCAGTACACGTTCGATCTTGAACTAATTATCATATCCAAAATTGTCACTTTCGGAACTTACGTTTCATAGTTTCCAACTTTGCAATAAGGCATGAATTACGATTCACTCTGCGCATCTGTATGTCATAGAGCATAGACTATCAAAGAAAAAACAACCAGATCACGAAAGTAAATAATGTCATTAGTTACTACTCGCTCATTCCCATACTTTGAAGACCTATAATTAGCTTAGTTTATTAATAAAAAATAACACAAAAGAAGCAATAGAGCAACTACCAACGTTTTGAATATTCTTTCAACTTTGGACGGGGCTAAGTACAATGTGCTCGAATAAACGTAACAATTATCACTTTGTTAGAGATCCTTGATTTTCCGTAGCACCAAGAATCTTTAGATCACCGTCTTCTACATTTGATGCAAACGACATTTGCAAGGAAGTGAAATATTGCAGAATAATTATAGTGTCCTAAACTACTTGTACACTCATATGGTAACCCTGAAACAACTGAGTCTGTGTTCCTCACTTACGTATACGTGTAAAATTATATTATCTTTCGATAGAACAAAGTATACGCAGCCCATAAAAAAAATAACCCTTAAAGTGTGCAGCGGACGAAAAAATGTAGGAAACGTGCACTGTAAAAGAAGTAGAAAAAAAATATCAGGAGGGACTTCCCAGGAGTAGGCCCGGTATTCAATGATTAACTCCGTCGACGCTTCCGTTTGCAAAATCGAAAATATCGCACCGATCCCCACTTCCTTCTCTCCGTTCTCTAGTCTTTGATCTCAGGTTGTAAATCGTACCAGTTGGTGGTCGGATTTGCCACGTCGATCTCATTCAGTTTCAGAACAACCTGACCCATAACTCTACTTCCCGTTTGCAGCCAGGCTTTTTGCGTGCATACGGAGATCTCCAACATGTGCGTGTACAAGTCGGCTTGCGAAATAACGTACTCGAACTGTTCATCAAACGACGGGTTACAGTTGTCCTTCATTACGGCAGTTTTACGCTTTGTTTCCTTATGTCGGTCTGGCAGTAGGTAGAGCTTTACGTAAGGGTCCGGTATGTTGCGAGGGTCATTTTGTGGTAGAGGCAAGTTGCTGTCGAAAATAAGCGATCAGATATCAGATAAGTTGTGCCACCGAAACCGAATCATTGCATCGGATTTTCCTCGCCGTCTTAATCGCACTAATCTTACCATATTTTGTGGACCACAACGGTGAGCTTTTGTCGGGACACATTGTAACGCAGTGTCAGTAGTATTCTGCCCAATTTATATTCACCGGGCGACATGGAGATGGCTGAATTTCTGTGCACGAGATTTGGACTTGCATTGACAGAGGGCGGAGCAGAAACACTGACCATAACTTCTTCTTCCGCTGAAATTGGTTCTTCCGGTAAGCCTGGTGTGGCGGAACTGGTGCTGCGCGGCTGACTATTAATCGATTCCTTGGAAGGCTGTCTTCTCAATGGACTAGGTGGTACTGTTAACCACAAGTAACGCATATAACAGTTTGTCGAGCGCGGCTCAAAGTTTCAATTTCTTACATTTTCTCGTATTTTCTTTCACGATATATTATCTTTGTCGAAGAAAACCGGAAATACGTACCGCTAGAAGAGAACACGTTGCTGATATTAGATTCTTGTCGATCGATTCTCTTGTTCAATTGATTGATATCGTGATCGTCGTCATCTTCCTCGGAAGTCGGCTCCGGTTGATCATATTTCAAGATCTGCAATCCACAATATAAATTTCCAATAGCGTATAGTGCGTACGTTAAGTTTATGTCCCGGATATTTGTAACGTACATTTAATGACATTGACAGCACAATTTTACTATCCGCTTCGGCCATTTGTAAGTCGTACGGTTGTTGAGTAATCTCAAGATTCTTTTGCTCCATGAGATTCGAAATGTTGTAATTCATTTCGCCGACTAGCAATGTAGTTTTTTCGTCCGTTATCTAAAAGGTCAAAATGTAAATTCGTGATATTTTAAGGCGCAATTAATCGCCAATGTAAATCGGCGAAGTTTGAAAGATGTGAACGATATACGTCACGGACCTGTAGATGCATGACGCCAGTTTCGGGATTACTAATTAGAAACGTGAATCCTTGTTCCCAAATCGGATCACAGGATCGAAGTATAGTGGCCGTTCTTTCAGTTTTTCCACCCACACTAGCTTCCAAATAAACATCGGGCTGTTTATTCCCGCGAACACACTGAACAAAAATTTCCAAATTTCTGTTAAAAAGTAGATTCTCGTCGATGCGCGATAAAACGCGACAGTAAAACGAAGCTATGCTTACCGGCAAATTTTTAGCAGAATCAACGTAAAGCATCAGAACTGCCGTGCTCATGGAAGTGACTCGCAATTCTTGAGTTTCCACTAAAGCCTGCAAATAATTTGGATTGATCGACAAAAGTAATAAGAACGCTTAATCAAACATTTGCGACTGCTTACCGCTTTTAAATCAGAAACATTTTTCGAAAGTTGAAGCCATGTTAGTCGTAAATGAACCATTCCGTGTTTGGCACGTTCCAATGAAACCCACTGAAATATATTCCCAACAATAATCATTATGTCATTACATATAAGAGTTATCGGAGATGTATTTAAATGACGACATGAATTATGAATGTGTCAAATTTTGTATTTACATCGTCATTTGAACGCATCACCTTTATTCACATTATCTGACTTACCGTGTCGATGAATCCTTTCTTCTTGACGCGATTAACTTCAATCGTGGCCCTAAGTACATCGCAAGAAACAGAATATCCAACAATTTTTATTACATTCGCGTGCATGAGCAGGCATCTACTTCTGATTCGATTAAATGCTTAATAAACGTTTAACAGCGATGAAAATGAGTATTACAATGATGATTACGTGGGTTGACAGGGTTAATAAAGCAGTGTTCATGCGACGGACGCGATCATGTCGGTCCGTTATTAAATTTTCGCTCACACCTTTACACATCGAGAGTTTCAAACTCAACCAGATTACGTGTACCACACACACACACACGCGCGCGCACATTCAGTTCAACGCATGCAACACGCCGGAGCAATAATCCGCGAATATAAAATGTGTTGCGAAATGGATGAGTCGATGAAGATAACGTGGTGGCACAGTCTGAGGTCAATCTATCCTTCCGTGATCCTGCAATACTTTAACATGGGAGGATAAAGTATGGTCTACAGCTTAAAATAAAATCTTATTAAAGTCTGGCTACCGTCCTTTCCAAATGTAACATTTAAGGCCTCTTGTCAAACGCAGGTAAAGTGTGACATGCACCATGGGCAACAAGACTATTTATCGTTTCGAAAAATTCTTGCTGCCCGATAGCAAGCGGTTTTGGCTCAAGAACAAGTCTATTACTATCTCTACGACATAACGGATGCATTATGCATGTGTCGGGCTTAAATGAACGTTGGTAGGATTAGGAATACCTGCCAAGTGGATCGTCTTGACCGGCGTTGTCTTTGTCAAAGAGATGGGCAACCACGGTGTTGTAGGCTCCCAAACCCTCTTCCACTATAAACTGCCACCACACAATCTGCTTTAGTTCTACTTCTCACGTCTGTTACGCATGATCTAGTCATTGTAGTCATTCCCGTAATTGACAGTCGCGACGTTTTTCTAATGCCTTTCAAACAGTTCTGACACTCTACACGTTGTCACAATCAAACAGTTATCATACATTGCGCTCGGGGTGAGTTTTGATTAATAGAATTATTGGAAGTCACTGTAAATATATCTAAGGTGTACTGTTAATGTGAAAACTTATAACGGGTAGGTGAATAATATAAAACAAATCAGAGCACCAAAGAAAACGATCTGTAATATAAAATTAGACTAACCGAACATCTTTCAAGTATAGTTCTTTGCATGCGGTATTACGCACTCAATACGTTACCACGCATCAAACCGCTGATTAACACACCATTTACGATATCGTACAAATTAATGCTTAGTGGAGAATTAGCGTGCGTGCAGAATGTAACATCCTCGTAAGCCATGCTGAAAGATTTATTATTGCGGTTAGATACAGGGTGCCGGTTTCTATCTAGTGAGTTAACACAAATCTCACACATTTACAAGGTGCATCTACTACCTTCCAAGGAAGTCATCGTATTGTATACCAGGGACCTGAGGATCCCAATCCCAAAGAGACACCACAGCCCATTGCATAATGCATGAACTGACCACAGCCTGTGTGCCAACATGGTGGTAGTAATGAATATAAAGGTACTTTGAAAAATTATACGCCGAGTACACGTGGTTTCTCGAATAAGTCTGATCGATACTAGCGTTTGACCTCGATAGAAAAGTCTGACTGTCACTGACCGTCTCTACTATGCACTTATAATTAATTAAACTTCTCGCATCGAATTTTGCAGCTGACTCGTCGTGCCGCATAACGTCGCAATAAGTCTATGTAGCTGCTTAGAAACTTAAACGTCTCACCATATATACAACATTGTAGATAACTTTTCCTGCTGTACGAATCACGCGATAAGTTTGAAGGAAGCATAAATTAAGTGCACAGCAGATATAATCGTGAGCGGCGAGATTGTTTCGTTTGATCGAGGTCGCCGAATAATCAGCATGTACTCTGTAATCCTTTAATCTAATTTACACTTAACATTTCCGTTACATGAGAAAGAATACCGCGCAAACGTTCCTTTCAATTCCTCGCGTCAACGTAACTTCTTTACTTCGGGTATGTTTAGTAGGAAGCTGAGTGCATATAACAAGTTGCCACACGGAAGTGAAACAACCATGCACAAGCACACAGGAAGCGCATTGGTTCACGCGCACAAAGACATTACCTATGTAACGTTGCTTGCGGTTATCGCGAACGCAATATCAGCATGCAGCGTGACTTTCGATGTGAATGCGAAGATGGAGGATCGACGCTATGAATCTTCAATGAGACCGAAAGTCATTAAATGATTGATCGATGAAGAACGATAAATGATCAGGGGAACCGTACTAACAACTGCAAATGCCACCTGATATTTGATCCATACCAAGAATAAGGAGTCGATAGAATTTACTCTTACGGTGAAGAAATTATAAATTCTCAATCATTCAACAGTTCTCGGTTTCGTAGCATATAATAGGGAAGCAAAATCGAAAGTAACTACAAACTTAAAATCCGGCAACGATTTACTTCTAGTGTGTCAAGGTTCGTGAATAAAATAGAACTGTTCAGTGATTAGTGAAGATGATTCGAAAACAAGGAAACTGAATATATCTCGTGATTTCATACCTTCCAAGGCTCTCATCGCCCTTAGTGTCATCGTAGTCCCAGAGTAGTATGGTCAGTTGTTGAGCGACAGCCGACGTGATGGCACACTAATCCCACATAACACATCGCACATCACATACATACATACATACGGATGTAACAAATTAAATAAAATTAACGTGGTTCTAAGGACATATTCGACCTGGTAGAAAAAGCGTGTTGAGTTACTCTCTTGCTCCAAACGTGAAGCAAAAAAACAGGAAACTGCTTTGTGTCTGTATGTAGGCACGTGTTGGTAATGATGGGAAAAATTGAAACATGAGCAAGAACAATAGTGATCCACGTCAAATATCGTAATATTTAAATGATTCCAAACGAAAACATCGGAAAATTAAGAATATTTAATGAGTGGTTTGCAACCTGCTGATAATAAATGGGACAAAGACGGATATAGACACTTAGATAGTCGTAAATGCATGAGTAATTGGGTCGTTGAATAATTAGCTAATTGCCAGGCAGAGTCGGATTACAGTAATATCCACGGGACATTGCGTAATGCGACACGCCTAATCCCGGTCTACCTGTCTATCTAAAAAAGTACAAATTAATGCAACGCGCATTGCTAATGTGCTGGTAGACTGCCTTCTGCAGAAGCAAATTGCAGCCAATCTGTAGCGGTGAAATGTCATAACTGCGACGTGTCAACGAAACTATTAACTCCCTCCCTAATGAAACAATCTACAGAATCTAATTTGCAAGAAACATGTTAATAGCCGGTGTCAGTAGTGTGGCACGACCGACGACAATTAAATCGCAGCATGTGGCTCATCCTGATTCTCTAATAACTGATCTTCTAACGTGGGACGAACTGAGTCATCTGCCATTGACTAGTGTGAATGAGGTTCCTACATCTTACCGCAATGTGTGTCGCACTAGATATATGTTCGTATTAACATGTAAAACTCTGTATGAGTAAAAAAAAAAATGGTAGCAAAGCACATGCCGTAAAATTTGGTTAATGTGTCGTATAGAGATCTCGTGTGTCTGTTCTGACGTACCTCGCACCAGAAGTCCCACTTCGGATCGACGGTGTTGTCGATCGTCTTCGTACGGAATTCCTGGGCGCCGACGTTTATGATCGCATACGGATCGGATTTACCCTTACCCAGCATTCCGATATCTTTCTTCATAAGATGCTTCGCCTCGACAACATGAATCCTAAGCACCCCCTGCGAAATTTTCATCCCGATCACTTTGGTGTCATCAAAGCATTCGAATTTATCGTACTCCGGTTCAGAACTTACCTCAGGTTCGGTAACCTTTAATGCCTCAGCAGGTATTTGATCGCTTAACGATACGACGATTTTATTAGGCAACACCATGATTGCTGATATCTGTTCGACGATCGTTTTTCTCAAGATCTCACTGTCGACAGAAAATTGATCGTCATAACGTGTTCTTCGGGTGCATGACGCGTGAATCAGTATGCTTACTTAAAGCCGGGCAAGTCGAGGATGTCGGCCACCCCTACGAGGTTGAAGTTAATCGCTGGAGGGTTCAAGAAGAAGACCTGTACTCCTCCGATTAACGGCATTACTTGTATGATCGGTTTCATAACTACGCGCATAAGTCCGCGAATCTAGAATATCATGATAATAATAATAATCATATATTGAGGTTATCCTGAATTTGAGATTTATCGGTGTCGCGAATCTGAGCTGGCACAACAAAATTTCGTACTTGAAAATCTTTGATGCCACCTTTGATGTTACCAACGGTGAACGTAATGTCACAATCTCCGGCGTACCTGTTGAACGGGTTTTAAGGATATTTATAATATGATGAATGGGATATTTGAACGTGTTACATTAGTGTAGATAGGGCGAGAAATACGAACATGACATCAGCATCGAGAATGATCTCATTCCTTGACGTATTTTTGTCGTATACTTTGATCCCATAAACTTTCGGCGGCTGCAATCAATACGATCGTTTAGAGTACACTGTACGTTGGATTATTATTAGAATTGTACATTAAACTCATTCGACAGAAACCACTCACAATACGCCCCAAAACCAGACGTTCGAATTGAAATCCTTTGATCTTATAATCCGCCAGTTTCACAACGATCGACGGTTCTATCTGCTGCTTACAAAGTTCGCGAACGAAATGATTCATACTTGGCCATACTTTGTACAATATCTGGAAGTATAGAAATATTTCGGTTAAACGAATATTTCATATTCCCATCTTCTTGTTCTTTCAATCACTCGCTACAATGTGAGAGAATTGAAAGATGTGGTAGCAATTGGATGATTGGCATACCCTATTCAACCATTCAGCTCTGTCAAAGTCAGGGAAATACACCCATGATGGCAATTCATCTATTCTACGCATAATTAAGTGCTTCTCCTCACACATTGCGCTAGCTTGGACAGTGATTGCTTTCAATTCATTGTCCTTGCGCCATTCTGTCTTCCACGCAGAGAAGGCAATTGGTCCTATCAACCATCCCATACTCCAATTCATGTATCCCCATCCCCAAATAATGCCAGCAGTGACAAGTTTCGTCAGAAAAGATACACCCAAAGACGATATATTCATATATGGCCAAAGCTTTGGTTCCTTGCTCTGATCCTTAGTATCCATATCCCCTTCCATGATTCAACAGATACTACTACCCTTTACAAAATTGAACGCATACGCTTTCCAAACTTCCTACAAAACAAAACAGTTACGTGTTCTTACAAGAATATCATTGTGAAGCAACACAGTTACTGCCAGCGACAGAAGGAGACAGTGCCATCGCTTAAGCAGGCAAGAGAGTAAACATAAACAAATATTAGCCATTGAAATAAAGCACTTTATTGAATGATACAAAATGAATGGATATCTTACAAACAATGATCATTTGTTACACAACGATACAATGACCTCGATACCGCATAATTTTCCCTGATTCTTAATAAGGACAGCAAGAGAATGCCGCATTCGTGGCGCATACTCATTCGCATACAAATATTTCTCGAGAACATGGAAGCCATCGTTAAAAAGTCACCGGTAAGCTTATGAGACGACACTTGTTATCGTTCAGTAACAAACGTGCCGTCGTTACGATAAAATCGCTTGAGCACCAGCGAATCTCACAACATCGGCACGATTATTCAATGAACGGAGCCGGGAATAGGTTAATGCAAATGCCGCGTTTAATGTGTGACGGAAGACAATATAGTGCAAGCGTCGATTAGTTGCATTGAAAGCTGCTGGTAAACGAAACGGTTATAATTGTTGCTTACACTTGCGCAAGAGCGTTAACGATATGTGCATAGTTTAGGAGTGACGACGACAAATATTGACGTACAGGCTCTGACGGACACGGGAGCAGACGACTATCTCTGCAATTCGGACGAGGCCATAACCAATGACTGAATTCGGAGTGCGCTGGAGCGCGCCGACAGAGACTGTGCGACGAGGACGCGCGTTGTGGAAGGGTTAAAACTTAGATTAAGACCAATCATTATCGTCCGGGCAGTAGTGATGGGATCAAGCTTATACATATATAGTCTAAGGAATCAAGCTACACAGAAACCAAATGATGAAGGAAAGTATTAATTATAAGGAAATGACGAACGTTTGAACGTTGTGCGCGTGTTGCGAACGATAGAAAATAAGTACTACTTCTGTATAAGTATACAATCGAAACCTGAGTTAAGATGTTCGAGTCTAATGTCGATAAAAATAGCAGTACCCATAAGAATATATTCAAACTCTATCCGGGTGCAAGTAGAATCTTCTATGAGTATATTGTATATAGTTAAATGAGGCTTGGTCGGTTAAATTGATTTGTACCCATGAGTATATATGGAACTTATTCCCATCACTACCCGGCAGACAACTGTGCTTCTTGGAGTTGCCGCGTGCTTCGTAACGTCCCACTCTGCCGATACCAATGGTGTTCAGAGCAGAATCTGCCGTCAGTGTTACGTGTTGTGTTATTCACCTACGAGATATTCTTAAAGACTGCCAGCGCCTGTGTTAAGCAGTTACAGAATGGATAATGTCAATGTTCTGTTTGTCTATTACCTACGTCCTACGGTATTAGCCCCAATTACCGACGCCAAACGATGCCGCCAAGAGACCTCAGCGCCCCCTGAGACCTCCGCCAGGCCCCATTTGCGGGCCGCTGTTTCACACAGGCGCTGGCAGTCTTTAAAAAATATCTCGTCGGTGGAGCGACGCAACAAACCAAATTTTTCTTTGAATATTAACACTAAACTCTCTTCAACTTTTTAGGGGTCGATTTTTCCACATTTAGGAAAACTGTCAGGTAGCAGAGAGCAATAGTTCCCCATAGTTGAGAAGATACAGGAGATAAATAGATGCAAAATTATGTACTAGGTAGTGGTGGAAGCAGGCGATGACTGCGATAAAAATGAATAGGTTATTTATTTGTATTTGCATCTTACCGTGAATATTAGTAATAAAAAACAAGGTATTGGCGGTTAAGGGAAATTATAATTGCTTGATGTCGCCACTGCAATGTGAGCAGCATGCCATTCCAGATTCGTTTTTTCGACGAAAAAACATCTGATCCGCACCAACAGCGACCGCTGCGCCCATTACAGCGTTACATGCAGCATCGGGTCTACCGGAGAGAAGGGTATTCGGCGTCATTAACAGCTGAAAAAAAATCAGTGATTTGGACACGAGTCATCTCCTTTAAAATATAATATCGTAGTGGCAATCTCAATTTTACTTCCTACCTGTTCAGCGACCTTTTCTGCAGCTGTCTTGCACTCAGCATCACAATTATCAACCTCTCTTCGTGACGATTCAACATTGTACATGCTACTAAGGAGTTGAACGTTGAGAACTTCCGATATATGACAGCAATCTCTGGCTAAGTCTATCACATTAGGCGTATGGAACTTCTTCTGACCCTTGGAGGACGCTGCTGCTGCCATCGTCGCAGCTGCCGCTGCTCCCGCTGGATCGAAACTCTCACGCAGGAAACGCAGTGTTCTGTGACATCGTACGAGATCGTGCAACCACGTATTCATTATCTTTCCACCGTGTCTCATATATACACGCATTTCTTACTTGTATGTTTTCGAGGATAACCCACGAATCTCGTTTCTCTCATCAAGTAGTTTCCTCATTGCCTCCTCCAAATCGACAGTCCTTTGACAAAGGGCAGCTTTCCACTGGGCCAGTTCTTCAACCATTAAGCTGAAATGGGCACCATTTTATATGCCTGTGAAACTAGCTACACTAGATGTACTTTGTTTTTGATTTACCTACTAGCTAAGAATTTGCTTCGCCACACCTCGCACTGGCCTGCGAGCCATTCTGTCTGCTCCTGATGAGTACTGAGGTGCTGCACAGAACTAAGTAATGCACGTGCTAGTTGCAGCTTATCCTCTGCCAATAAATGGACTTTGGTCTCAAGATCCTCTCCTACAGCTGCTACTAGCAAATTTTTTAATTCCCCATTTACCTGTATTTGGAACTTTAATTGACTCTCCAAGTGGCTCTTTTCAGCTTCTAGTTCTCTGACTCTCTCTTCATTCTGTATCTCCTTAACAGATTCTTCCTCTGATCTTGGTTCACTCAATTCCGACTTACTAACTTTCCTATGAATCTGTCCAAATTTTGTTTGGCAGTAACGAGTCTTCCGATCGGGCACTATAGGATTTATGGCAGCTTTATACGGTTCATAAGGAATGAACTTTGGCTCTTTTGACTTTGGCAATACAGTTCTTGGATCTTTCTGACTTTGATTCTGTTGTTTCTTATGTTTTGTCGATGTACTGCGCATCGGCATAAGATTGACTATGGTTCCTACCGGTACAACTGGCTTCGTTGACAATGACTGATTTAAATTCATTGGGTGATACGTGAAAGAGTCCAGTAGGCTTGGCCTAGGCTTGTTTTCGATTTTAATTGAATTTAAATTTTCCATTCCGTCGCCTTGAGTCCGACCGACGGATTGCATCTTTTCAGCATCTTACAAGGGAAAATACGTCAACGTTAGTCGAAGCAACTGATTGAGTAAATAAATAAGAAGCGTATAATCTGTGGCACCTAACCTGTAGCAGGAGACTGTCCCTTGTTTTCGTGACAAGTGGCCATTGTTACTGTCGCTATATATATAATACGGCTAATACGAATGCTTAGGCGATATTTTACGTTTTACGTGCTGTGCATGTTCCCATTGTTTCTCCGAAAATCCATCGTTGTGAAAGTATTAGAAATTAGCACAAAGCAGTAAACCGACTTGACATCACGATGACGATTCATTGACCTCCTCTCGTAAACTTGTAACTTTCAACATCATTGAGGATTAAGCAGGATTAAGCGATCAGCAAGTGCTTTAGGCAGGGCCGTTCCAAGACGTTTCTAGGCCCTGGACTCGCATTACTTGACAGATGAAACAATCAAAACTAATAAATATTTCGATTTCGAAAGATAATCCTCGAAGAATTGTCGGATCACGAGTGCTAATGTAAATATACCACGTACCACCACATGTGCCGCGTTGCCGCGATAATAATAGGTTGGTAGCAGTCTGATACGTCAATTGTCTCTATACATTTATTTATTCGCAACATAATGATTCCCCAAAACCAAAATGGCGGCCAACAGTTAACATCCTCGTACTAGCGATCGAATAATTGTTTACTTATTCTGCTCTGTCATCGTTTATCAAATGACAGAATAAAGTAGGGTTCTCTCATTTAAATCCTTTTATAAGATATAAGAGGGAAGAAGGAAAGAGAGAAAGAGAGAGTGACATTAAAAAGGAAAGGAAAAAATATTGCAAGAAAGGGAGGCAAGTAGGGTACACGAAGATGGATGGCAATAAAGATGAGGCAGAGCGATGCATGGAATTGGCTGATCGGTTTGTTCGAGAGAAAAGATTCGATGAAGCCGAAAAATTCGTTCGCAAAGCGCTTAGACTTTTCCCGACGAAAGAGGCAGAAGGTAAGCTCTCGGCTTAGCGGCTAAATGAGTCAGCAACGTCCGCAGAAGAATGTCAAAAAACAATATATTTCATCTATCACGATAAACATTCTATGTGACTCGTTTAATGCGTGTAATGATTCAAATTCTACTATGCTTGTGGCACGCACTATCCTTATACATGCTAATCTTATTTGCAGAACTACTGACACATCTAGTGCAACTAGTAAAACAAAATCAAAAGTCAGAACCAGAGTCGACTGTCAGGAAACGACAAGGTACAGCAACTGCAAAAGATAGTGGCCATCTTCAGACTTCAACCGATTACACAAAGGAGCAATCAGAGGCTGTCAGAAGAATTAAGAAATGCAAGGATTATTATGAAATTTTGGGTGTGACCAAGGAAGCACCTGACGGTGATATCAAAAAAGCATATAAGAAACTGGCACTCCAGCTTCATCCGGATAAGAACAAAGCACCTGGTGCTGCAGAAGCTTTTAAAGGTTTGCGGCTCAATCACAGACAAAAGGCATATAATCAAATATCTGTACTTTATCGTGATGCAGAAAACTATGTTGAAATTTTATAGCAATCGGCAATGCTGTTGCCATTTTAACGGATGTTGAGAAACGAAAGCAGTATGATATGTATGGGCCTGAGGAAGAGAGAATGCAGAGGCAAGGTCATCATCATCACCATGGGCAACACTATAATTATACGCGTGGTTTTGAAGGTATATCAATGTAAAGCGGTGATGAGAATGGTGCATTTAGTAAATTCATTATTACTGTAGCTGACATCACAGCAGAGGAGCTGTTCAACATGTTCTTTGGTGGTGGATTCCCACAGCAGGAATTCTACACGAGGCGTCCAGGCGGTCGATGGATGAGACAACCTGATGCTCAAACTCAACATGCTCATGCCCAGGTATTTGTGTGTATATCACACTTTTCTCTTAACTTAGACACATTAAAGCTCTAACTGAACGTAACAAAGATATATTACTTTGCAGCAAGCAAGCGGTTATACGTCGTTTATGCAACTGCTACCCGTTCTATTACTAATACTTCTCACGATGATGAGCAGTTTTTTCATATCGGATCCTGTATATAGCCTGCATTCGAACGCGTATGTATCGTCTGACAAATATATTTGTCGAATCGGTAATTCGTTATAAATTCTCTCTTTTATCTTTCTAGAAAGTATTCTGTGCCGAGAACTACTCAAGGTCTGAAAGTGCACTTCTATGTGAAGGAGAATTTCCATAGTGAGTATCAAGGAAGCTTAAGGAGACTCGAGATTTCGGTCGAGGAAGAGTACCTGAACAATTTGAAACATGCCTGCTACAGGGAGAAGAGTTACCGTGAGTATCTTTCCTGCGTAATATTTAGCATACGCACCGATATTGGTTTGAATGATGGTGCATGTCGCAGGTGACTCAATGCTATGGAAGGCAAGAAACTTCGCAGACCAAGATCTTTTCAATCGGGCTAAGAACATGGAAACGCCGTCGTGCAAGAGATTGCAGGAGATGCAGCAGACAGCTTGATCGAAGCGTATCCCAATTTGTATAGATAGATATACTTTGCGTAATTTATATTCTAATACTTTTCATGCGACATTGGAGTATACATACAGGACACTCACAATCAAACACGTACATACACATCCCCACATGCACACAGTCTACAGAAAAAAGTATATATTGCCGTGAGTCTCGATTTCCTCTTTAGGATTTAATCGCGCATTATTTATCGGAGTACCGAAACCTTTTTACATGTGTGCTTACCTATTGCGACACATGTGTCATTTATTTAGACGCATGCATCGATATGTTTTATGTTCCATAATCACGGTAGCTCTGAAGCGACGAACCGTCTGTGTGTGTCTTATCTGTTCACGAAAAATTCGTCTTTGAATGAGAACGCAATGGCTTGGAACATTCTGCATATGTATATGTCTACATGTACGTAAAAAAGGATAGGCAAATGCAAAAATTGAAATACATGTAACACAGTAAAATAAAAACAATTGGGACTGCAGTATTTTTGCCTTCCGTATTACGCTATCTTGGTTATCTCTGCTTCCGAGATTATTTTAATTTCAGTGAAACATCACGTGTCTTATTGAGCAGTGCGTTCCGCATATAGGCACGGCGTCGTGCTTCGTGCCGTATACAGCCAAGTGTAAGCTTGGGCCAGTGTTACCAAATTCAACCAGATTTCACATTGGGCACCGTACGATATATACATAAATATAAAAGTCCCCATGAATTGGGTTCAATCGCTTATAACCTCAAACGTACGTGACAAACATTGAGATGGTTATTTAGTATTCAATACAACGTAAATCTATATATCTGTAACCGTATCACACTGAGTGAGTATAATATTACGACGGTAAGTAAAATCATTGAATCATATATGTAGCATATCCATGAAAATATAGGGATACCTGTTTTGAAGCACCTGGTATACAAGCTTTCTGCCACTACACATATATATATATATATATATATATGTATGTTCATTATTATCATCTTTCTTTACAGTTACAAAATGCAAAGTATACGTCACTGTATCAGGAAATGTCCATTATTGAACAATACTATTATACAAGTAGAGAGGATAGCTTCTCTTAACATCTCGAGAACGTTATCATGCTCTGCACCCTGTGAAACTTCAAACTGGTTAAAGCATAACAGCAAAACATTTCCAATTCTAGAACCAAATGAAGAGAAACGATTGGCTGTATGTAAAATGTTATTATGCAAAATGAGAATTAAGACAGATGCAAGAAATAAAAAGGATATGTGAATCTGATTCTAGTACGTCTGCCATGAGAAGCGGGACATAAAGTACAGTCCAAAGAAAATGTGGTACATAGCGTGCTTTGTGCGTGGTATGTCAATAGATGAAGCAGTCAAGCAGTTAAGCTTTTTGGGAAAGAAAGGTGCACAGGTAGCCAAGGATACGTTATTGGAAGCTCAAGAGTTAGCTGTCCAAGAACACAATGTTGAATTTAAAAGTAATCTCTGGGTTGGTGAGTGATCATGTCATTTTAACAGATCTATATAAGGACAGTGTCACTAAATAGAATCTATCCCTTATTCTGTTAAGCGGAATCTTTTGTTGGAAAAGGACCCGTTGTTCATGGTCTAAGGATCCACGCAAGAGGACGTGTCGCTAAATTAAATTATAGATATTGTCATTACTATGTTCGTTTAGAAGAGGGTAAGCCTCCTCTAAACTATTATATGCCTGCACCCAAGAGCGGCGGAGAAATGCTCGACATTTGGCTAAAACAAATGCGTTCTCGAAAGATACCGAATTCGTTGTAAATGTGTTAAGTTATGTTAAATCGTAATAAATATTTCCGTTAAGAGGTTATGTATAAGGAAACTTGTTTACTGTTCCATCATTGGTCGCTTTTCTACTCTGTTCATAAGAACCAATCGGAAAGTTGATCACGTTCACATTTCTGACCATATCATGATAGTGGTGGATTTAGGGTCTTTTTCATTTTCAATATTGTCAAGCGTGCGATAGGTAGCGCTTCTCTTCTTCGTCCCTGAACCGGCGGTGTGCATCGCCATCTTGTTTGTCACAAGTGAACGGCAAAGAGCTGACCGATCACTGAATACTTTTACTATTATTTTCAAGTGGTTAAACGTATAAAGATACGAATACACGACCGAGCAATTGTCATCGAGGTATGTAAAGCATTTATATGCAATTTATTCAGTAGAGCGACCAAAGTAAGGCTGTGTCGTACAAGAAAGCTTCTTGCGTATATGAGTAAATAAATGTTTCACCTTCGAGCATTGTAAATGGCGATTTTGCGTTAGTATATTACTACGTATTAACGGATAAATAGCATATACCATGTTGCCCTAAGGTAAAATCATCGAAAATATAGAAATTTCTGTTTATAGTCGAGGATGTCCCACGGAGGTAGGAATGAGTGCAGAATATACGTCGGCAACCTGCCGCCTGACATAAGGACAAAGGATATTCAGGATTTATTCTATAAATTCGGCAAAGTAACGTTTGTCGATCTTAAGAATCGTCGTGGGCCACCGTTTGCATTTGTTGAATTTGATGATCCAAGGTACGATAGCGAAGAATTGTTTCACTAAAATGTTTCATCTCCGTATCTTACAAGTTGAGATGTATATACAATATAGTAATTGTTTTTGCGACTTAATGGAGGATGAGAGCCTGCTTATTATTAGGGATGCAGAAGATGCGGTTCATGCCCGGGACGGTTATGATTACGATGGATATCGCTTGCGCGTGGAGTTTCCGCGCGGAGGTGGGCCTAGTGGGGGTGGGAATAATTTTCGAGGTGGTGGTGGGCGAGGAGGAACGGATAATGGGGGGCGTGGCGGCGGTGGAGGAGGTGGTGGTGGACGAGGTGAGATGAGTAGTAATTCATCAAGGGGCAGAGGACCACCTGCCAGGAGGTCGCAGTACAGAGTGCTGGTTACAGGCTTGCCACCTTCCGGTAAGATATCTTTTATGTTCTTTGGAAAACTACCTCCCTCCGTTTAGTTCTACAGTATCAGATGTTTAAGAAGATATTGTGAACGTGTCTCTATAGGCAGCTGGCAGGATCTGAAAGATCATATGCGCGAAGCTGGTGACGTTTGCTTTGCGGATGTGTACAAAGATGGTACTGGTGTCGTGGAGTTTCTTCGATACGAAGATATGAAGTATGCTGTCAAGAAGCTGGATGATTCAAGATTTAGGTCGCATGAGGTAAGCAAATGGATGGCACACATGCCTGTGAACGGTGCACATTGTCAGACAAAGTATAAGTGGAAGAGAGGGACGAGGTGGATTTATTACGTATTGTATGCAGGGTGAAGTGGCATATATAAGGGTCAAAGAGGATCACAGTGGAGGGGGCGGTGGTGGCGGTGGTGGAGACAGGGGACGTAGCGAGGACAGAGAACGTGGAGGTCGCAGCCGTTCGAGAAGCTACAGCCCTCGTAGACGGGGCTCACCGACTTACTCACCGTTGAGAAGAAACTATTCACGTTCGAGATCACGTTCGAGGTCGCGCTCATACGACTAATAAAGAGGAGCCTGTGGCGTATGTATATCGATTTTTGACGATTTCTATCGCGCCGCGTCCATTAACAGTTTCCGCGAGAGGGGTCCGGTACAGAACAAAGTGTACCAGAGTTGCAGACAAAGTGATAGAAAAAGAATATCTAGATTGGACATATTACGGTAGAGTTGTGAGCTAACGGTCATTCGGAAGGCACATATGTTTCTTTGTTCCTGCTCTTTTTTTTTTTTTAAACGATCAACTGTCCTTTTTTCAGACAGAAAGAAAAGAATGAGAGAGAGAAAAGAGAGAGACAGAGAGAGACAGACATTCAAGAGAAATTGACAAACGAAGATCGCTATTTTTAAAAAGTACATTTACTGTTATATCGCACGATCTAATGTTAACTTTCCAAACTAAGGGCAGTCTTACATTGTCTCGTATATAACCATATACGTATTTATTGATGAAACAGATTTACGATAACGACCCCCGCGATCTCATAGAAGAAATAGTATCTTTTTTTTTTTTAATAATCTATTAACAGAACAATGATGCATCAATGAAGCCTATATTCGAAGTATTGCGTTCGGAGATCGTAGGCGTCATTATATTCACAATCATCAATAATTGACAATTAATTACACGCTAACGATAGCAATGGTAACTTTAAGAATAATAACAATAATAACAATTTTAATACTGTGTAATCGTTATAACTAATGACTAATGTATTTCTTTTTCTTCTTTTGTATATATCGGAATGGATTGTAACACAAATGAGAAATGAAAGCGAAAACAAATGAAAAAGAAAAAAGAAAGAAAAACTCACCCGACAAATGTTCACCATCTTCGCGCATCATCTTATTTCTTTCGGATCGGAGGATGAGGAAGGAAATGGAGGAGGAATAAGGGATGGATTTCGGATCGGATTTCGGATCGTTTTATGGAAGACACGTGTCGCGCGTATACGTATATGCGTACATGGATATGTAGATACTACAAAAAGCGTATGCGGCGCACGCATGGTCGTACACATACGCATACACGTCAATATGCGATGTATGGCGTTTACGTAAGATGTAGACGTACGTATAAACATATACATGTATGCATACGTTTTGTAAACTGTCTTCCGTATACGTACATAAGGAGGATTTTTTTTCATCGAGCATCGTGACAGGATTTAAAAACTGACACGCACAGAGGGTTATACGAATTTTCGGACTCCCGAAAGAGAGGATGATAAGTCGTCGTCACAGCGATATTGATATTGATGACGAACCTGAGGACGACACGCCAATGCATTTCAGATTGCTAAAGTAACGTTCGTAGGGATACGTCTCTTCTCTAGGCTCGCGTTTAACGCATCGTGGACTTTCGAGTTTGGATTGTGGACGGGCAATTTAATGTGCATTGGAGGAAATGGATTCTCTCGATAATGGATTTCTCATTTAATGGATTTTCATATTTGGATCTCGGATTTTCGGCTTTTGGGATTATCGAATTAACGGATTTTGGGATTTTGGATATATGGATAAACGGATTTCAAATGACGGATTAATGGATTTTCGGAATTGGAATTCGAATTAATGGATTTTGGGATTTCGGATTAACGATTAACGGATTAAACGGATTAAACGGATTAATGACTGTCGAATTGATGGAGTTTCGGATTTGGAGTTTGGATTGCCAATTAACGAAATTTGGATTTCTCTCAATGGATGACTTGTCATGATTTGGATGGATAATGGATTGTGAGGATATCTTCTTAAGGTATTTGGAAGTTCTTTTACCCAGAGGTTTCTTTTTCCTACACGTATACATATACGTAAACACTTTTTTTGCATGCTTTTCTTACGGGAAAAAATCATTCTCCCGAATAACGCCTTTTCTATTACTTCCTCTCCGTGTATACGCCTTGCTTCGTAATGCCTTTACCTTTAACATTATTTACGGTCGGTCGCACGTTTATGGCAGAGCCGGTTTTTATTTTCTTTGCCCCCGTTTTTCTCAAGTACCCGTGCCGTATTGCAGCAATTACAATAACGTGATTAGCGTGGTTAACAAGTCTCCCCCACTGCCGCTGTCGTCCCCACCCGTCCTCACACACGCAAAAGACTGCACACCGACTGAAGTGTGGGCCGGTCTAGCAGTGAATTCATATTTCCCGAGTTTTGCCGCGAAATTATGTTGGTAATGAATAAGTTACCAGAATGCATTTTACCGTAAGATCGACTCTCGTAACCGAGAATTGTCGGCTCATCGATCGAGAAAACATTTCCACATTTCTTTACACTAATTATATTCCCTTATTTGTTGTTCGTTCTCTCTTCTGTTTTCATTCCTTTCGTTTTCACTTTCTACGCGCAAATCGGTTTATTTTTCAGTGGTAAGGAATCGTAGGAAAAACATGGTCCGCGTTGAGGCGGGCGCAAGGTAAGTAGCGTGATATGGTCGTTAGATATGTTGAATGAATTGAAAAAGCAAGCGTAAGAGATATGGACGTAAATGCGCGTACGTCCACGACTGTTGACGCGAGCGAAAACGTCAATTGAACAATGGGAATGATGTCTCATGCACACTTCTCTTGCACGTCGACTGTTTCTCTGTAAATGATCAATAATAAAAATTTAACCATAAAATTTTGCGTTCTATTACTTCCTCTTTACTGCCGTGTAAAGCCGTTCTTACCTTTTACGTCGCGCGAGAGCGTAGTACGTCACCTATGTCGAAAATGTACACTAGTGGTGTACAGGAGAGGACACGTGGAAGGGGAAAATGGGGCCCGACGCAGATGCAGCAGGTAGTATATTCAGGTAGAGTGGACATTTGGGTCATACGAGCTTTCTGTCAGGTCAGAAATCATGACCACGAAATAAATGAATATCGGTAATTCAGCTTTTTCTCGACCGATTCACTGCGCTCGAATAATAATCAAGTATGCCGTAAATGAGGGTGAACTAAGTGGAGTGTGAAAGTGTGTGTGTGGCTGTGTGTGTGCATATATACAGAATGTAGGTAAAACCAGTACCATTTAACTGACACTTTTTCATTTACCTGCCCGAGAACAGTGAGAATTATATAGGAACTGAAAAGGGCGGAAATCATGTTGATTCAAGTAAAATCGTCGCTTTTCGTCCATTGATGATAGAGGATGCCGATGGCTCATATCGAGAGATCAAAGAATAAAATTCAGGTAATACGCTTATCTTTCTGACTAATAATATTTCTCTCATTTCTCTGGTTGCTACATTTTCGGTGGTACAGTCGTCGATATGAGGCCTCTGTACGTGACTTATTCCGTTTTCCTCATCGTCATCTTCACTCAAACCCTTTGTGGCATACTTGCCGAGTATGGCCAGGAAGATCGTCGGGCGGCTGAGGAGGTGGCGGAGGAGGAGATGCTGGAGGAGGAGGGAGAAGATCCCAATTGGCACAGCCTTGAAACTGATGAGTCGGCGCGCGCCAATTGTGGCGATGCTTTCGAGAGACGTTGTCGCTGCATGAAAACGTATTACGACGGCCGGCTGCGTTACGTCGTCAATTGCACAAACGCGGGATTCAAAAAAGCGACGCCACTGTCTTCTCTCCCGCGAGAAACGGAGGTTCTCATATTCACCGGAAACGAAATTCATGAAATACCGTGGAATGTGTTTGGTAATTTCGAGACCCTTCCGAACCTGAGCGTAATCGATATGTCTAGGAATCAGATTCGCGAAATACGCGGTAAGGCTTACCACCGTGTAAGTCGTGTCGAGCGTCTACTTCTTGATCACAATCAGCTCTCACTGGACGCTGGCAGAACTCATCCCAGACTCTTCTCCAACTTTGTCTCTTTGCTGGAGCTTCATTTAACGGATGCCTTCGAAGATGGCCCGTCAAGTGACTTGGCCGCGACTCTACACGACATATTCGCTGGCAGGTAGGATCAACACTCATTTATTTACACGTTTTTAATGTCCCGTCTTGTTTTAGTCGGAGCCGATTTTTTTTTTCAAATTACAGCAATCTGACGCGACTGATAAAACTGCACTTGGAGCAGAATGAGATCTCACAGTTTCAAGACCCACGTGTATTCTGTTCACTGCCAAATCTACTTGATCTTTATCTAGGCGACAATTCTCTGTCCGACTTAAAATTTGATCTTTCTTGCATGGGTCGCTTGAGATTTCTTGATCTGCAGCGTAATCGGTTCGACAAAGTATTGGAAAACGATCTTCAAACGATGGACGACCTGATTAAATTGAGAATGGGCAGCGAATCATTGGAGCAACAGCTGGAGCGAAACAAAAGTAGAGATCGCGGAGATGGCGAGTCACCGATTCTGACGATAGATCTCACTCGAAACCCATTTCGATGTTCCTGTGATCTTAATCCTTTTGTCGATTGGATAAAGATCACAAAGGTGTTCATTAGAAATAGAGTCAGTCTACGCTGTCGAGGAGAAGGCAAATTTTCTTTCTTTATCATGTTTTTCTCGTTCCTGTCTATCATCACCTCATGCATGCTGATGTGCATTTCTATTATTTCGCAGATGGAGTAGAAGATGAGTTGCACAAAGCAGTCGATTGTCCTTCCGCCTTATTGTCCTCGACCCATCATCATCATCGTCGTCGTCATCGAGGATTGAGTTTCTTCGCGTACACTAGTCTGATCTTTTTGTGCGTTATATTGGTTGCGCTTGTCTCGACTCTGATTTATATTCAGCGCGATCAATTTCGGAAGCATGTCTGGCCCGTGATTGGTTCAATTAATAGGAGAGTTAGATACACGTCCATTTCAACTGCTGATGCTCGAGAAGACGTGTGATAATTAGTATTAACGTAAACGCAAATATTAATAATGATATTTTACGCAATAGTAGTAATAAGAACGACGAGAATTCTACACTTTATAACTATTTTCTATGACGAATAAAGTAATATTATTAAAATTTGTCCGCGTGATTCCCCATTATCATTTGAATACCGATGTCTGCTGTTAGAACCTCCGCAGTTCTTCTGTTTGTGTACCCTAAACCTTCATGTGCGGGCTACTTCCTGTGACGGCCTCACGGTTCACGGTACCTTTTTTCCCGTGTTACTCGTAAACGCAAAGAGTATCAGTTAATTACGAGCAAACCACAATTTCGTAAACTTTGAAATCGATTTCGTAAACTATTCGTAAACGATTGAGACCAAAATAACCGAAAAATACGATAGTTGGCTGCTAATTATACGGAAGTGCTGTTCGAAGAATGCTAAAAGATAGTGGTATCAACATTTAATATGTTGCAGTTTGTATAGATGGCGCAGGTAATGCATTCATTGGATATAACGCTCCCTCTTCCAATCATGAAACTCTGTGACCATTGAGATGGAGTCGGTGGTGGTGCCACCTAGGAAAATCAACGTGGAATCGAATTTTCTTCAAGCGCCTTCTTTACGCCGATCGAACGAACGGCGAGGACGGCAGTCGCAATAACGCACGATGGTAAGTGAGGTTATAATTTAAAATCTTTATATTGCTAGAATAATCCTTCTGTATCAATGGCATCGTTTGATCTCTGTATCAAACGTCACGACCCACGTATTCGCGAATTTCTACTCAGTCGTTGTATTAATGTCGTTCCTTCTGTTTTTACCCATTTCAGTCGGCCCACAAGACATTCATTATCAAGCGCAAGCTTGCGAAGAAGCTGAAGCAGAACAGACCAATACCGCAATGGGTTAGAATGCGAACGGGAAATACAATACGGTGAGAGACAGAGAGAGAGGAAGAGAGTATATTTGACTCAGATTTTACTCATCATAACTAATTAAATATTACGAAATATTTTCGCGTCTAACATCGACTTTCACAACAATAACCTCAATTTTTCCTTCACATTTTCAGATACAACGCCAAGAGGCGTCATTGGAGAAGAACTAAGCTGAAGCTGTAAATGAATGATTGTAATAACGAAGATACCTGTTTCGAATTTCCTTCAAAATTTACTGTGGCACCATGTTATATTCTGTTGAATAAACAATAGTTTCATCACAGTTCTCCGAATTATTAGTAGACCATCATCAATTCAGTGACATACGTCTGTACTCAACATTCAAGTTTATTTTACATGTACTTAGTATCTGTTACAATTAAAATATTAGTATGTTCTGTCCAGTCCTTCGATCTCCTTCTTTTCTTGGACCGGACCATTAATTGTAATGTCATTAATTCTAAGTGTCGTATACTGTACCCTGTAGACTAATAATAATATTCATCGTACCAAATACCTAAAATATTATATGACACAGAAGTTAAAAGTGCACTTACAATTTATTCTGCGGAATTGCTTTCTCCTCCTCATGCGAAATCTCGTTTTTGTGTGTGACAGTGTTTTTTCGATAACTGTAGCATTCACAGTTACAAGCTCCCTATTAAGAATTGGTCTGCCAACAAGAGTAAAGTCTGTACTGCCCACAAGCAAAATCTTCTCCAATTTCAATTGATCTCCTGGATTTGGTGGCCAATATCCTAAAGAATTGTCAAATTCAAAGTAACTGCCACGTGATGAAGATAGAAGGGCTTACCTTGAACTATAATCACGTCGCTTTCAGTGATCTTATACTGTTTGCCACAAAGATGAACAACAGCAAATAATCTACCTACTCTCTCAGATTTGATTTCATTGTTTATTGTTGCCACCACATCTGCAAAGGATGTATTAAAAGTGAAATTGTTAATTTGTTAAATTTCATAATGGCTTCTTATATTTCTACCGTTAGCAAGTTTTTCATTCTCTTTATCCCAATTGGTAACATCTATTTGTGCAGATGTATCCGGTGATTCCATCCATGGTAACTTGTAATGTATTCCTCTAAAGCTAGCGGCTTTGAGACAAGTTTGCGCTGTGGTTAAAATATAAGACATTGTTGAAATTAAAAGAAAATTTCATAAGCAATCTTATTGGAGCTCATGTTGCAATAGGGAGGTTGAGGTTAAGTTAGAATTTTTCATGGCTTATACCGCCGTTCCATTCACATAAAAAGCGTGATGACACCTTTGCGTACCTGCATTGACCTGTAGTTTAGCAAATGAGAGTGGCTCGACTTTGATGAATGACTGTCGCGTTGCAAAACTAAACATTCGTCTGAGACCCGTGAATAAAGTCGCCATGGTTGGGTTGTCTCAGATACGTACACAGGAATAAGTGTCGTTTGTACACATTCTTTTTTATAGTGACACAAATTCGTATTGTACTCCCGAACAAAGTATGTAATTTCGTAACTATTCAGTGTTTCTTTCTGCACACATGTTTGAGCAAAATTTGAATGCAAACTTGAATACCCATATTTGAATGGACCGCACGGAATTGCCAGTTAAATCGGTCTAGGGACTTTCTTTGAGGTTGGTTGCTCCATGTGCGCGCATCTTCGATTTTTAAGAATGAGTAAATTCACTTGGCAGCAGTGTCCTGAAGAAACATGTCGTCTGTGCTGAGGAAGAAGAGTTCTTGTGACTTGTGATGAATGATCATAATTGTTCTCAGTGTTACGTGAACTGATAAATTGTTTGTAAAAAGAAACTTTGAAAGGACAGGGGCGGTATGATGCAGTTTTACAAAGAGAAACTTCTTTCACCGGGGCAACTAAAACGTTTGAGCGAACATCGCTACAGCTGCACTACGTCGAGTCTGCTGGATGGCTTACTCCAACCTTGGTGGGATTGGCTCGTCGGCAAAGTTCCACTTTGGCTCGCACCTAATCTTATCACTATTCTTGGTCTCATCATCAATATTGTCACTACGTTGATACTAGTTTATTACAGCCCTGATGCAAAAGCTGAGGTAAACTTAACCTATAATTACTTTTTTCTCTTTCTCTCTCTGGCTTTCCCTCTCTTTCTCTTGGCAACTAGTTATCTGTCGCTATCTCGCTCCTTCGTCGCCTCGCTTTCTAACCTCTGAATCGTTACGAAGCAGAACCGCGCGAATAAAGGCCGGTTCACTGCATGACGTGATCTACTTGTAGCTCTGTTGCAGCTTATTTTTTTTTGTCTAAGTTCTCTGTGTTCCTTTCTATATATACGTTTTTTTTGTTAATGGTTGTCAAATCATAGCATATCAGCAATTATTTGATTTAATGAGTAAACCCTTAGCCATTCTCATGTGACACTATATACTGTACTTTTGTTTAAATCTTTACAGGCACCTAGATGGGCTTGTTTTCTGTGTGCTCTGGGCCTTTTCGTTTATCAGAGTTTGGATGCGATAGATGGAAAGCAGGCTAGGAGAACAGGAACTTCAACGCCGTTGGGTGAACTTTTTGATCATGGGTGTGATTCCATATCAACAGTGTTTGTCGCGTTATCTGCCTGCATAGCAGTACAGTTGGGTCATTATCCTACGTGGATGTTTTTCCAGTGTTTCTGTGCAATGACATTATTTTATTGTGCCCATTGGCAAACATATGTTTCAGGTAAAATATTTCTTTTTAAGTGTGTTTAGTTTTGTATATGAGGGTATGCCGTTTAGCAACATTTTTCTTCATATTTATAACAGTTTAACATCTTTATCTGATGTAGGTTCCTTAAGATTTGGGAAAGTGGATGTTACAGAAGCACAGTTTACAATAATAGGAATTCACCTAATATCTGCAGTTTTTGGCCCAGAAGTTTGGATGTTGGAGGTTGTATCTATTTCGTTTATTTTTTGTTACTGTTCAGTTATTCTATCAATTTGTTTTGTATATAATTCACCTCTCTCTCTCTCTCTCTCTCTCTCTCTGTTTCTTTCTCTATCTCCCTGTTTTTCTTTGTCACACTGATTTTTTGGTCATTCTTCATCTACCGCATTTGAATTATTTTCTTTTAATCCTCTGCCCAATCAAATGCCAATCAAAGTAATCCAGAGGGGCAACATACACGTATCTCCTTTTTATCTTTCGGATATGGCGAAATGCGGCTCTTCGCTTATTTTCTTCTCCCCCTAGTAACCGAGGTTGAAGAGTCTTTTCTCGTAGTAAATGAGACCAATAACATTTTATTACAGATACCATACGTAGATGGTTTTCTGTATAAATATCTGATAGGCTTGATGACCGTGATCTGCGCGCTAGCGAACTTGTACTCGATATTCTCAGTAATATTCACCGGCGGCGTGGGCAAGAACGGTTCGACTGTGGCTGTAAGTTCCTAGTTTCTTGTTTTTGATGACAGGAAAAACTTTATTAGAGAACGCATCCTTGGAGACGATGGCAAACCATTTTTTTCGGACGCGAGCATGGCATGGAGGAGCGGCGCTGATTCTTTAACTGCGGAAACGTTTACTAATTTCTTTATTTGTGCTCCCCATTCCACCTACTCCTACTGCAATCCAAACTCATTCAACGCATCACAAACATCCTCTGTTCTTTCGTTTATTTCTTCGAGATACATTTGCACGACAAGGTACATGTAATATTTAAAAAACAAAAAAAAAACAGAAATCGTGAAAAAAGAAAAGTTTTTGTACAATCGAGAGCGAAACCGAGATCTAAACAAAAACGTTTTAACATTAATTGCCAAGGTACGTTCTTACTGGGACACCCTGCATTCAGCGACGCTCTCGTCGTGTCAGATAACTGTGCTTTGTCGCGTACTTATATTGTTGGCGACAGTTGCTTCTTTAAGCCGCGTCTATTTTTTCTTTAATTTTCTTCGTTGGAAAGTGAAGGGACGATAAGAAAACGACAGCACAGCACAGACAGAACGAGCCCACATTGAGCCAGACACGGTGCCTCGAGGAAGATATTTGTGGATGTAATTGAAAAAAGCTCATCGCGTAACATGTATCGATGAACTTACAACTCCAACGTAAGCGTGTCAAGAATGTTTTTGTCAATTTTGTTTAAGATCTCAACGTCACTCGTCGGTATAGGGACGATCAGTAACTACGTAGCTGTAATCTTTTACATCGGCTATGCACACGTGTTCCTCGAATTATCGAAAGTTATTGCGTCTGGTGGGGTCGGAAAGAATGGTTCCACGATCGCCGTAAGTTCTTCCTGAGAAGAGGCACACGACATGAAAATAATTCGCCATTTCCTATTCTCTCTTCTTTCTTTTTCTCTTTATTTTTTACTTAATTTCATAATACACTCTCTTACGTAGATTAATAGTATGTAGCTTGCTAATCTTCTTCCTTCTCTCTAATAATGATTTCTACTTTCTTTTTTTGCTGTTGTTTTTTCTTTTCGTACCAACTAAGTTTCGAATCGGAGGGTCGTTACTAAAAATTAGACACCCCCGCCCCAACAACCCCCGCCCCCGCCCCAAAGGTGTCTCGGTAAGAGCGTGCTTACATGGTGAGAGGGTAAACTTTTGTCTGAAAGTCGACTAATTAATGTCATTGCGCGTCATTCAATTTTTCTTCATCTTCGAAATATTCACATCTAACGGTGATGCAAACTCAAATTCGGATGTACGCACGTTCGCTTGCAGGACATTAATTACTCCTCTTTCACGAAATAATTATTCGTCCTGACGATCGGGAAAGTTTATTTGCCATATAGTTTCTCATAAAAAGATGACACTAACGGTCTCGTGTATCGCTCTTCTTTATCCAGTTGCCATACACTGGCACAGAAGTGAAGGTCTTTCCGTTATGGATCGCCGTGGGCATCGCCATATCGCTCGCGCAAAGCAGTATGTCGGTCATTCTTGCCGGTGGTGTCGGAAAAAATGGCTCCACCGTTGCTGTAAGTCGGCTATCTGCTATGTCTATAAAGAAAGGAAACGAAAAAAAAAGAAACCAAAAGAAACAAACGTACGCACACTTACATACCTACATTGAACACACGAATAAAACAGAGCTCACATCGTAGATACTTCTAATGCTATAGTGCACCCTGGATCTGTGTCTCTCTTTGATTCGGGCCCATACATAATGTCCTATGTCAGTAGTGTCGATAAAATCCGGGATCCGATCAAACTCAATCGTTTGGCAGCTTTTGCCTTGAGACGATACATTCGATATTTTAAGAGCTCCACCAAACTGGGCCCAAATCTCACAAGAGTATCGAGCAAATCACTTTGATTTTTTTTTACTTTCGGTCTAATACTATCATTTGTTTGTTGCAAACGGTGTGCTCACTCGATACACTTTAATTTTGATATTGTAGCCAATTCAATATATATATCACTCTCTCTCTCTCTCTCTCTGTTTTTGTATATATGTGTGTGTGCATAGATTTACTACATAATATTTACACAATATACACGCACGTGCGCACACGCAGACACACATACACATGCGTATGCGTGTTGCCATTTTGTAAAAGTGGCTTTCCTTATAGCGCGTTAATTTCATCCGTTCTCCTAATTCTTCCGACATCCTGAAGTTTGTTTTCCACCAAATACTCTATCATTCTCCGTTGATTTTCTTCGTCGAATGAACGCTTACTCAAGTGCACGCTGATACATGTCGTTTAATCGTGTCGCTTTCTTCAATAAGTCACGAAGGCGCTTCGTAAATGTTAGAAAAATCGCTTCAACTCTATTAACGCACGTATTTTCTATTAATGATTAAGAGCAGTCTGTTGCGTTAACATATGTGAATGTTTCATCGTTTGTGCTTGGTCTTTCTTCTGTGCATGCAATTCAAAAAAGGTAATGTCCGAAGGATTTCAGCGGTTAAACGTTGGTTTTCCGCTATGGCGAATTTTTTTGTTCTGTCTCATTATGCCTCTTTTATTATTATTATTATTTTATATTTGTTTTGATCTGTTGCAATAAGCGGGTCGCTTTAGATCTGACGATTCGTTTCAGGGTACATCGGTCTTGTCACCGATCATTCCGTTCAGCTTCGTCGTTGTACCAGCCTTCATAATTTATCGTAAAAGCGCAGAGCACGTGTATGAAAACCATCCGGCACTTTATATACTGGCCTTTGGAATGGTCGCTGCAAAAGTTACGAATCGACTCGTGGTACGGTATACGTTTCCTTTCTCTTAGGACTCTCTTCACGATCCTAAAGTCACGATTCGCCAAACTGCATTTGATCACAGGTCGCTCATATGACGAAAGACGCAATGCAATACTTGGATAGCTCGCTAATCGGACCTGCCATGCTCTTTCTCAATCAATACTTCAACTTTTTTATCAAAGAATATTACGTTCTCTGGCTGTGTTTCGTAAGTATTGCCTTCCTCTGACCCTTTACATTTTTTAAACCTCACACGGAGAATGTCTCACTTCGAGATCGATTTTTCGGAAATAGATCCCAGCAATAATAAGGAGGGGACTGCGGTAGATGCCCTAAGGTAGACGATTGCTCAAAAGACCGTGAAAAATTTCAAATTTGTTTTAATCCGTACCGATACCATTCGACAGAGAATAATTTGTGCCGAGAGTAGATCATTTTTTTACAATTTTTTGTCGCGTCGTCTAACTTAGAGCATCTATCATAGTCACTTCTTATTATTGGCTGTTATGATACCTAAAGACTGGCCATTCCCCAAAGGTCGGACTGGAAGTGAGACGTACTCGTGGTAAGCCTTGCTTCGAGAAGCAGCGGCGATATATCAGAAATTGTTAATGCCTCCGCCGGGGAAGCTTTGTTATCGTTGTTTGCCATTATCATCAGTGAATTAAAGAGCACTTTCGAAAATTCATGTGTAGATTTGGGTCACGCTGGACCTCCTACGATACAGCGCTCAGGTTTGCCTTGAGATTTGCGATCACATGAGGATCAAGCTCTTTAGGATACCTAACGTCAGTGAGCATCATCGAACGCCCTCGGCATTGGGAGCAGAGAAAAATGGTACTAGCAGCAGCAGGTCTCAGCGTAACAGATTACAAAAGAAACATCACTAAAATTATTAACCTGTGATAATGAATGCTCTGTATATGGAATTAAACGTGTATGTATAAAGGGAGATACTGAATGAAAGACAGAGAAAAAGAGAAGTGAATACGGAAGAATTAATTAGGAGACAAACCTTACTTCATAAGACAGTGTCATTGATGATATGTACATAAAAAGAAACCTTGTGTAACAGTACAGCCCATTTGTTATCACCGTTAGTTCATGAAGTATTACTATTATATACTGCTACTACTACTACTACTACTACTACCGATATTACAATATTGCTGTTATTATTTATTAATATTACAGTTATGCTTATTATGATTATCATCATTATTCCGTGTCTCATTTAGCGTTGCGTAATAAAATAAGAATACAAATTTGAGTGGTAGATGGAAATTGTCCTATCGTGTAACGAGCGAAGTAATGACGATGTTAGGACCGCGGGTTAGAGCTGGATGCTACTGGATTAGGTTCCGCAATCCTTGATTTTTTCGTTTGGTATGCATGAGAAGGGCGATTTTGTTCACAGCTCGTATGACGATGGCAACGATGGTGGAGCAACGGGAGCCACTTTTACATGAAGATTACCGTCATCGCAACTCAGAAACTGCCCTCGACCTCTGACAGTTGCGACGGTGTTTATACTTTCCTTGTACGTAATGCGCGTATATCCGCATATATTCGCGTATATGCATATACAATATACATATGTGTATATAATAAGTATGTCAAAAATATATATATATACACACGTGTATGTATCTGCAATAGCAAGTACGAGTGTGCATATATGCGCGCGCGCACACACATACTCTGACATATGCATCTTCGATTTAAGGTACACGCGAAATTTTGTACGATTTGTAGATATTAAGGAAGGGTGTAATACGTTAGTGTCACCAGTCGTGCTGTCACGGGACTGATGCATTCTTCCGAAGGAGTCGATTGACGTACGCCTGTGAAAAATGTTTTCCACTTAATCAAGTATCCGAGGGCATCGCGATAAAAATAAGAGGCCACGCCTACTTTGTATGATTTTGTCTATATAGATTTCCCGTAAAACATTACAAGAGAATGTAGAAAGTTGAAAAGACGGCACGCCGTCGGACCATTCACTCCTCTCCGAAGAATTCAACTTTAGAACTAAACGACATTCATACCGACACGATATATGTGTATGTGTAACGTGTACACACAACACTGGGACACTTTGCAAGCGCATGTAAAACATCCGTTCATCTCGAACATAGAGGTTTCTAATATTTATTCTAATGAAAAGATCTCGTTTTGGTGGGACCTTTTTTTTTTTATGGAAATAGGTGATTTCTTATATCTTTCTTATTTCTATCTTGCGCCCTGCGTACTATTGAGACCTCCGGTCGGGAAGTCGACTTTGACTTAATCAGTATCACTATAATAATTGCACGGATAGACGGACAGTATTAACATTGTATTTGTTATTGAGATTTATTTAATGTTATGGAATATTATAGACGTATATATTTTACCCGGGTAAGCAGGAGGTAATAAGACCGGAGGAGGGTGTACATGTCTATTGACACAATGTAAAATTGAGGCGATGCGCCGACAGATAATAAAAAGGTGTTATACCATTGACGATCGGCTACTTGTTCATGATACGCTCGAATAGGATATTCCTGGCGTGCATATAGAAGAGATATCGAAGAAGGGGAGGTCCTTTGTAGGTTTCCGGATATTTTGCGCTGCTCGTGCCAGCATCGTCGCCGCGGTACCGATAGTTGAGCCGGGCAAGTCGAGCGCCTCCACCCTCGTGAAAGGCCGACGGCGAAGTTATTGATCTGCGATTAGAACGAGGTCACCCGACGGAGCACGAAGGAGACATAGTTGTGTAGTAAGTGATAACGCATGCCCCTTTGCCGCGTGGGCGTAGAACGGTACCAGAATAAAGCAATTGAGTTTCTCACCTATGCCCGCGTTCTTGGGTAGGTAGAAAGTTTCGCCTGCGCACGGTAACTGATAAGAACTAGTGATTTTTCGGAAATACGATGATGTGCGCGGCTCGGTTGATGACGGTATACATGATTCGTGTGGAAGGGCACTCGGACTTGGTCCAGTGAGTCGACCAGGGCGTGCGTTGGGAGGGGAGTAGGGTCCTGGAAGACCCCTAGCTGGAGCAGACCGAAGGGCGCGCCTGGTTCGTCAGATCGAGTCGAGTCGAGTCGAGTCGAGTCGGCTGGTGTCGGGTGCTCGCGAGCGGGCTCCGTGTCAGTCGCGTACAGTCTCGTATCACCGCTCGGGTGATGCGGATGCATTGGGGGCGAGGGCTTCGCTTCGCTCGCTCTTCTTCCGTTCTGTTCGTTATCGCAATGCGACATCGTCGACGTTTCAATTCCGTCATTTCTGCGCACGGTTCTGTGTCACACTGAAGAAAATACTTTACGAGTACTGCACTATGTGCCGCGCCGTAAGATCAGGATAACGTACTCTATTCCTGTCGTTTACGTTTCGTGAGTGCACTGCTTGATTTTTTAATTCAACACTTGTCATTCGCTCCTTCGGTTAAAAGCTACTTCCTCGTTGAAGCCCTACCCGCTTTCCATCGCTTTTCGTTCCTGCCGTATCAATCGTACGATCAATTCAAGTCTCAACGTTTCATATGAACATTTCAAACTCCGCACACGTCGGACGGATAGTTTCTCTTTATTATTATTATCATCCTTATTCTATAGCTATTCTCGTCTCGGCTTCGTCGTTTCTGCGGGCGCTTGGCTGATCGATATTATAAGTACATACGTGGACGTTACATGCGCACGTAGGAGATATCGATACACGTAAGAAGGAGCTCGGGAGCGCGCGCGCGCGCGCGCGGGCTCTCCTGTCCGTGCGTCGCACGTCGTCGTCGTTTCGACAGACGTGTGTGTGTGTTTGTGTGTGTGGTCGAGTGTCGTTAACGGAATATGTAGACGGAAATAAGCGGTGTTGGGATAAGAGTGATTAAAAGCCGAACGTGCCACTTGCTATACATATTTGCAAGCGAGTAAAGTAACGCGAACAAGCATGCCTTCTATATCCGCTGCTTCTAATTCCTTCGCTCGCTGTGCGTTTCGTTGATTCGTCTTCCAACTTCCATCGATACGGAACGCGCACGCGTATCTGTTTTCTTGCTTCCTTTTATTGTCCCCGATCCCCGGTTCTCGCCTGGCGCTCGCGGTAACAGGAGACATTTTGACGTGTTTCATAAGCAATTCATTCCGTGCATTAAATTTTCGAATGTTTCGCGCTTGACAGGTTTAAGCGGACTGCCTGGCCAGATTGTAAGATGAAACAGTCATGATTGGATCACCGAGGGAAATCGTTGATCCAAGATTGGTATCTGTAACGATCGTCGCTCGATCGTCAACTTCGTTATCACCGTCATCGTCGTCGACACCGACACCGACGTCGTCGGGGTCGCTGTCTTCGCCGTCACGGTGACAGAGCTCTAGCTCAGATTTGAGTGTATGGAGACAAGGCGAAGACGAGGAGGAGGAGGAGGACGACGACGCCGACGTCGACGCCGACAATGGATATACAGAAGAAGTATCTCTGCCCGCGACTGGTCGATTATTTGGCCATCGTCGGGGCAAGATCGCCGCCCGCTTCTCGGCAGCCGGTTCAGGTTGGTGGCCGAAATCAGTCAGCTTGATTCGTTTGATGACCCGAACACGCTTCTATCCACAGATCCCGGAACTGCTGCGGCGGTACCCGGTCGAGGATCACAAGGACTTTCCCCTACCGCTCGACATGGTCTACTTCTGTCAGCCGGAAGGATGCAGCAGCGTGGGCCCGAAGCGCACGGCGCTTCGCGACGCCACGTCCTTCACCTTCACGCTCACCGACAAAGATTCGGGCAGGACACGCTACGGCATATGCGTCAATTTCTATCGTCCGATCGAGAGAACTGCGGGCGTAGCTGGGGCTGCCGGAGGCGGCGGGATCCCGATTAAGAGGGAGAGCAGGCACGGTAGTACGAGCTTCAAGCGTGAGAGTTGGCGGAAGAGTATGGAGAAGAGCACGGATTCCGCCTTCTCCAGGTGACTGATCTTCGTAGCTTGATCGTAGGTCTGCCGTAAGTGGTAGTCAACCCTGACGGTTACCTTTTTTTAGTGACTACAGAAGTAGCGCGGTTGGGCCGAGCGATTCCGAGAGAGAATATCCTAGTGGTGGAGGAGGCGGAGGTGCTGCAGGTAGCAACGGTGCTGCTAGACGGGACTCGGACGCGGCTGGTTCCGCGTCCCAGCATGCCTCTCACGCGCCTAGACTGGCCATCGTCGCGGCACCTGCTTCCGGTGCCGGAGACAGCGAGAGCGGCGGAAGCCACTCGCCATCTCCGAGAGCCTCGCGACGTAGACAGGTGAGCGCAGGCCGGAAGATGGACCCACTGTCCACCGCCATATTACATTGCTTGTCTTTGCAGAGGGTTCGGAATCACTCGCTCACGTCGCTCTGCATCATTTCCCATCATCCGTTCTTCTCGATGTTCCGCGAATGCCTCTTTGTACTGAAGAAGATCATCGACGCCTGCAACGAGAGCTCGTCGCCGCAGAAGGTCGGCGCATCGCGCCAGACGAACAGAGACACCGTGTGGAGCGTGCTCACGACAGGTCATCATTCCTCGTTCGATGGCGCGCCGTCGATCGTTCTGCATGACGTCCGGGAGATCGAAACGTGGATTCTGCGCTTGCTCAGCAGCCCGGTCCCCGTGCCAACGAGGACCCGTGTCGAAATAGAGATCATCTCGCGATGTGTTCAGCCGCCTCTCTGCTTCGCTCTGCCCGACCACACTCGGTTCTCCCTCGTCGACTTTCCGCTTCATCTGCCTATTGAACTTCTGGGCGTCGACATCTGCTTGAAGGTGCTCACGCTCATTCTGCTGGAGTACAAGGCAAGTCTAGGTTTGTTGTAAGAGTACGTTCTATGATGGTAGAAAGAAATGTTGTATCTTCTCTTTAGATCGTTCTTCAATCGCGCGACTACAATGCTCTCTCAATGTCCGTGATGGCGTTCGTTACGATGATCTATCCGCTCGAGTACATGTTTCCGGCAATCCCATTGCTACCGACGTGCATGAGCTGTGCCGAGCAGCTCCTACTTGCGCCGACTCCGTTCGTCATCGGCATACCAGCTTCCTTTCTATTGTACAAAAAGAACTTCCGTATGCCCGATGACATCTGGCTGGTCGACCTCGACAGTAATCGAATAACGGCGCCCACCGGCCAGGGCGATCATTATCTGCCGGGGCTACCGGAGCCGGAAGGCTCCATACTTAAGAATCATCTGAGACAGGTAAGTCGGTAAGCACGCGTGCTTCGCTTCACTCCGAAACCGAGACACATTGACCACCTACTCGCTAAGGGCTGTCTCTCATTCCGTCTTTTCTTTCCCCTTTCCCACATTGCTGCTCATCGAAGGCAATGCTACTGATGGACCAAGCTGGCTCCGGTGTAAATATTCTCTCTCTTTCTTATAAGCCCGTAGTTTCCCTTCTCCTCCACCCCTGTCCGCTCTAGTATTCACAATCAGCGCCTTCCTGCTATACCGACGCCCCGCTTGTTTTCTACCGGCATCACTCGCGCCGATCGTGATGTTGCAGGCGATGTCAAGCGTTCCAAGTAGCCAGTCCGCACCGCAGCAGGACACGTCTCCCAGGTTATCGTTCCAGGCGCCCAGCAGGCGCGAGAGCGTGTCGTCGCATCAGTCGACTCTCAGGTAAGAAATCTGAAAGAGAGGTCGAGAGGCCGTTCCCGTCTGAGAATATGATTTTTACATCGACAGCGTCTCGTCAGCGAAGCATCGTCCTAGCATCGATCAGTCAACTGGAGTGTCACCTCGCCGACCTTCCCTGTCGCCGTCTTCCGGCCAGAGCGCGATGTCTTCGGCGTCGATCAACACTGGCGCCGCTGGCGCCTCGACGTTCGGTTCAGCAAGCGGATCAGCAACAGGCGCGAACACCGCGACGCCGAACGCCTTCAACCCCTTCATATTCGGCAACGACGTCGACTCCGTCGACGTAGCAACCCGAGTCGCCATGGTTCGCTTCTTCAATTCGCAGAACCTCCTGGCAAATTTTGCCGAGCACACGCGAACTTTGAGGCTTTATCCGCGACCGGTGGTCGCGTTTCAAATTAACTCCTTTCTGCGCTCCCGACCGCGCGCCAGCCAATTCCTGAACCGTTTCGCGCGAACTCAAGCCGTCGAGTTTCTCGCCGAGTGGTCACTCACACCGAGCAACGTTGCCTACCTGCGAGTGCAGACCGGCGTCTTCGACCCCGAGCAAATTGGCGACAAGGCGCGCTGGTACGCCAGCACTCTTGAACCGATTGAGTTTCGCGTCTGCGACGCGAGTAGTTCTTTAGCCAACGCGGTGCGAGCCATCATAGCTGAAGAGACTCAGCCGACCGACGAAAGTGGTTCGGATTCGGAAGGAGGAGAGAGCACGAGTTCGTCCTACTCGTCGCTGAGCGACTTCGTTTCGGAGATGGTGTCGTCGGACTTGTCGCCAAGTGAGGCCATCGTGTTTTTTTTCTTAGCCCCTACCAGAGCCGGATCAAGGGCGAGGCGAGTGAGGCTCTTGCCTCGAGTCTAAAATACGAGGGGCGCAAAAATGTCGTTCCGTCAAGTATAAGAGTTGCGTGAGCGATTAACGAAACGAAACAAACGTAGCAACGTTATCGATCTATGTAAAACTATCGATTATGAGCCAGTAGTCGATGAATTTGCTTCGGTCGAAGCGAGGAAAGTGCAATTTCAAATATTGGACCCGTTGGAATATAAAATTATGAAGTTAACGTTGCGTTTTGAAATTTAATCAATTTTAATATTATTCTTTTTTAAATTGTCCCATTCGCTTAGTTATAGGGAAACATTTAGCGAACGGTGGCGCATATTTGGCCTTTTGCCTCAAGGGTTTAAGGCCCTAGATCCGGCTCTGACCCCTGCTCTATCTTCTTGTATTGGTATATTAGTAACTTTGCGTGCTCACGGAGAGTCGATTTTTCAGGCTACAATTGTCCACCAGTGAGTCAACTGCAAGACCAGCAGCAGCAACAGCAGCAGGTGGCTCTCTCTGTCGACCCGAAAAATGTTTATAAACCTCCCAGCACCCTTCAATATCCTGGGGCTGGTGAGGAAGAGGAGGATTCGCCTGCCCGTCCCGAGAGTCCACCGAGCACGTCATCGAGTCACAGCGATTTAAGCAGTCCCAGTTTTACGCGGGACTCTGAAATCGAACTTAATCCGAGAACGACAGTCGAGGGCTCGCAGGCGAACGTGAGTGTCTTTCTATAAGCAGCGCCACGTCGAATCTCTTGCCATTCCCAGTTCCGATTGCGTATTGATTTATGCGATAACTTTCAGCCTCTTCTATATACATGTATATATCTAGGATCGCCTTTTTTTTTTCTTCTCTCACTTTAATTACCACTGATCGGCACTGACTGTATCGTAGGACAAAGAGGAAGCGGGTGGTAGCTTCGAGTCAGACTCTGCATCGACGATCACGCAAATCCACAGTGCGCGAGGCTCTTTAGGCCAGTTTGCTTTAGGTGCGATCGGGCCATTGGGAAATTCACCCTCGATCAACGAATCCACCACCACCTCCACCACCACTACCACCGCCACCACCACCACGACCACCACCACTCATCTCAGGGCATCACGTGTCAATAGTAGATATGTCGCACCCGTGAGTCCCATACATCATCTAGCTGTCTGTTGCTCATGTCTTTTCTTTCAACTACCTTTCTTAACACCCCCCTTTTGCTCATGCGTAATTGCCTGTAAATTATGACTATTTTCATATGTTCTAAATTTGAAAACTTATTCTGCTCTCTCGTTGTCTCGATTTGTGGCATCCGTCATCCCTGCATGACGCCCGATTTAACCCGTAAGAAATTCGGATCATCGAAGAGACCATCCTAGAAGCACAATTAAAAGGTTGTTGCTGCGAATTCGCAGCGTAAATAGAGGCCTCACGGCTATGAGATTATCTTTAATCTTCCTCTATTGTTATCGTACCTTCCAATCGTCATGTACCCTTAAAAATGAATGAGAATGCAGACAGCATGTGCGCGTGTGAAGGACCCGTATCATCGTATATGCATGTCCGATCATTCGACTCATTGTGATCATTGTTCGACTAGAATGGAATTTAATGGAGAGAAACCGTTGTTACGTGTGGTTGTATCTTGCTGAAAGAAAAGAATTGGATCACCTTTATGAAGGTTGCTTCTCGCTGGTTTAAGGTTGCTCCGAGCGGGACCGGACTTCAAAGACAGCCGAGCGTGGGTAACGTGCTAGCGCGAAATTCAAATTTCGGAACAAGTTCGAGTCCTCTGCTGTTATCTCGCCAGGCGAGTAGTAGCGGAAGCAATGAAAGCGATGCTTCGACGGTCTCTCGTCAAATGTCACCGAGTTCGGGCCACCCTGCCCAGCGACAGAATAGTGGCAGTGGTGCTAGCGGGATGACGGCAGGGAACGGTGTACTCAGACAGGGCTCCCAAGGTTCTCTCTTCGAGCAGCTCGCCACTCAAGCGAAGGACTTGGTTCGAGAGACTACCAGGCAGAGCAGCCAGGATGGCCTGCTGGCTCACATGGATAAGGTAGATCGACTTGACACGAAAACGGGATCGAATGTACGCTAATTTGACTCAACGGACGCTGTCAGGGTCAGTCAAGTCACAATTCTAGCTTCGACTTTCTCTTTTCGGCAGCTTAAGCACCAAGCGAAGGAGAAAATAACGGAGGCGGGAGAGGAGAGTTTGTTCGCCCCTCTGGAACAAGTACGATATTCTTCTGTGCGACACGATATTCGCTAATCCATCTAATCTCGCTCTTTCGTTTGTCCCGTAGCTGACGCAACAGACGAAGAAAGCGATGGGCGAGGCGTCCAAGTCCGTTCAGGAAGCCTCGAAGAGTGCGATAGAGGCAAGCAAGACGGCGGCCGGTGTCAGCAAGAACACGTTCGACGACCTGACGTACGTCGGGAAGAGCACGTTCGGCGATTTGACGAAAAGCGCGAAGGAGGCAGCTGCGAAAAAGGGTCTGCTCAAGGGTCTGGGCGAGTCGCAACAATCGCCGCCGTCGTCTCCTGGTAGTAGTAGACGCGAGTCTGCGCAAAGTACTCAGCTGGTTCCTACCTCTGATCCCACTCGCTCCGGCGCAACTGCTGGCCGACGTGACATCGGCCGCGACTTCTTCAGCAATATTAGCAGCGACCTCAACGGCATCGCCGCTCAAACCAGCAGCATGTTCAGCGACTTGTTCGGCACGAAAAGCAGCTCGAACCGAAGTGCCTCTGGGATGCACGGGAGTGCGCAGAAGCCAAAAGAGAAATCTTCCTTCGGTCCGTTCCCGAAAGGTAAGACCGGTCTGGTTGAGCGTTCGTCGTTGATCAAACATTCGTCGGGCAAGACGAGTCAGCAGCAAGAGGAGCTGCAGAGAATGCAGAATGCGGAGCGTTCGAATACGAACAGCGACAATCAAGCGTTTTTGACCGATGTGAGTAGGTTTGTAAGCTCTGTCTCTTTCGAACGAACCTCTCCCGGTGCCTCTCTCTTTCCCCTCCGCCGAAGCGTTTATAACCCTCTCGTTTGATGGGCCTTGTAGGTGGTCGTACAGGTTTTAGCAGGGGAGGGAGTCGGTTGGTTAAAGTTGAATAGACTGAAGAAGCTGATGGAGGACGAGAGTTATCGAGACTTAGTCGTCACCAAGCTAAACAAGGGTCTGAATCGAAAGATCAGTCCGGACGATCATATCGACGACGTCGTAAGTTCTCATCTACGATGGCGTACTGCAGCTGATGCCTGTTGGTAGCTACGATTTGGCGTCTTTCTTTTCTGCAGTGCATCTCGAAGCCGGTGTATAAGGGGATGCTAAAGTGCCTTCAAGTGGTCGTTCATGGTCTCTCGCATACGTACAATAATTTTGGCCTTGGCGGGATGGCGTCGGTGTTCCAATTGATGGAGATCGCTCATACCCATTACTGGAGCAAAGACATGTCGGAGAGTGGGTTCGATAGTTCGTTAATGTCGCAGGTAAATTGATCCGACCAAAGGCAGGCGCACTCTTATTGTTAAGCATGGTGCGTATAATCTTTCCTCCTCTCTCGCAGGCTTCCAGTCCGTTCGGCAGCAAGGAGAACATAAGGTCGCCTCAGTCACCGAACCCTCCGGAATTCGTCGACGTGTCTCAGCTGTCGTCGCAAGGGCACGGTGCGTATGCGTGCGCGATCATGCACTGACAACGAGCGATGAGGAGTCTGAATAAAATTCAATTTCTTCCGCCTCGCAGAATCAACTCCGCAAGCACATCCGGACGCGACGGTCGCGCAGGCAGGCCAGTTAAGTGACAATACCAATCACCAGTCGACGACCGACATGTTTCTGGACATGTTTACGAAAAGAGGGAAGTTTCTCAGTAAACTGACATCCTTCGATTCTGAGGTATGCCACGGCCAATAGAGTGGTTAGAGTGCCGCGAGTTGAGCTTCGAAAACAAACAGAAAGTAAAAATGTAAAGAAAAACGAAATATGTTGATACATCGAAGGTCGAAGGATTTTGAACACGACGATCCCGAGGAAGTCGATCGATTTTTCGGACCTTCTCTGCCCCTATTATGCCGATAGGCTGACAATTTCTCGCCTTACAGATCGATTATCTCGGTAAATGAACTGAGGCCTAGGTAAGACGGAGTGCGCCTTTCGGGTTTCGATTGCTAGATTGAAAAGACGTGTAAAAGTCCGTAACAGGGGACACTGCGACATTACCGAGATATTCGTCCTTTTTGACAAATCGCCCTCGAGTAGTCTGTAATCCGGTGGAAAAGCTCTCGATATAGACGATTCTCTTCTCGCAAATTCGCTTGTCTGAAGAAGCAAAAAGAAAAATGCTACGCCTGAACGTTTTTTGTAGAGTGGGCGGGGAGGCGGAACGGGGAGCAGCGAGGCATTGTCGTCGACAGACGGTGGTAGCATTGTCACTAATCCCGCTTTCCGCCAAGGCCATCAGGCTTCTTTCCGAAGCACTGTCTCTGATAGCGAGGTCGAGCAAGGCAATGTAATTAATCAATCACCCATTTTTCGTACACATGAGTAATTAGTCGTTCACATAGATTCCCCTGATTTCGTAAGTTAGACCTTTTATTTCGCCGACCGGCTCGCAGTCGCATACGCGGCAGAAGAGTTAGAGGTTAGAGCGGCTAGAGCAATTCGAGCAGTCGGGGCCGCGCGAAAGAAAGACCACTTAACGGGTAGAATTAGAAGAAAGCCACACGAAATTCGGCTGTCGCAGCACGGTTAGCTAGTCGTAGGCTTCGCTCGATTATTCTCTATTACAATGTTTCTTTCCTCCACCTGCCCAACGCCCCGCGGCCTCATCCACCCTCTTTCTTTCTCTCTTACGAGTCCTGCAAGCAAAGATCTATTATTTTGACACGTTGACTGACGCGCACCGCTATAAAGTGGATGACATCTAGAATGAAGATCGTCCGAATCGCACAGCTCAAGGTCTCTGGACGCGTGGTCTCCTTTACTTTTCTAGTTCACGTCAAGGCAATCGAAGCCGAGGACCGGGAGCGTTTGGTCGAGCAAATCCTCACTGTCCACGGGCTTCCGGTATCACGGCGGCAGCATGATACCCACCATGGCGATGCCCAGCCCAGACGCGGCGCGTACATATCTGTTCGAAGGTAAATTCGAGGCGGGTGCATGGACCGCGAGAAATCAAGAAATCTGCTCTCCGGACGTTCGCTTTCACTTTTCGCCGGCAGGTCTCTTGGGCAAGGAAAGATCGCCGCTCTGGGACCAAATGCAGTTTTGGGAGGACGCGTTTCTGGACGCGGTTTCGCAGGAGCGCGACATGATCGGCATGGACCAAGGTCCTGGGGAAATGATGGAGAGGTATAAGAGCCTGAGCGAGAGCGAGCGGCGGCGGTTGGAGCACGATGAGGACAGACTGCTATGTACCCTCCTGCACAATCTCACCGCCATCCTAGTCATGCTGAACGTAGAGAAGAACGAGCTGAAGAGGAAGATACGTCGTTTGCTGGGCAAGAGCCATATAGGCCTAATTTATAGTCAGGAATTGAATCAACTGCTGGACCAGATAAACAACCTGGTGAGTTGGCGGCAGAAAAGGAGTGATGCTGGAGGTGGTCCATTGTACGACGGCGTGTCTGCGATCCTTTTCAGCACGGGAACGACATCGACCTGAAGCCTCTGACCTCGCGCCAAATGCACAGGCAATCGTTCACGGTGCACGCGGGCGTGGATGCGGACGGTGAGCTTCGTTTCTTGGAAGTTCGGCACGACGGACTTGTGTTAAGGTCCGTCAATGGAGTTATCGTCGAGCGATGGTGGTATGAGAGACTGGTCAACATGACGTACAGTCCGAAGAACAAAGTGCTTTGCCTTTGGCGCAGAAACGGTGGACAGACGCAGTTACACAAGTATTACACGAAAAAGGTGAGAGGTTGTAAAGAAGGGTGTGAAGAAGAAAGGAGATTGACCATCTAGTCAATGCATGTCTTTCTTCTATATCTCTCTGCAGTGCAAGGATCTCTACTATTGCATAAAGGACGCAATGGAGAGAGCAGCGGCTCGCGGCCGTGGGGCGAATATCGGTGTTGAGCTGGGAGGCGAATTTCCGGTACAGGACATGCGAACGGGCGAGGGTGGCCTGTTGCAGGTCTGCATGGAAGGCGTCGGTCTGCTTTTTGCCAACAGCAAGGTACGTCATTCGATGACACTACCACGCACGCTCCATTCGGTGTGTGGGAGCGCTTAAGTTTACTATTTAACACGCGATTTACGCTAAAAAGTCGTATTTTTCGACGATTGCGCGACGTTCCTTTCGTTTCGCAACAAATCGTTTGCGACGCGATTAACACAATATATTTCACTTAATCTAACCTAATAACAGACAATTATCTTCTTTCAGCGAATTAAAAATGATTTTTAATTTTCGTTCAAGGATTACTTGTCACTTCCGAATTTCGGTTCGATCATAGCTCTCCGCGCAAACACTGATTATTTATCGTACAAGTACAGTACTCGCACTACTTTTGTAGCTGAAGGATTCAAGCAATCCGTGGTTGCTGTGTTCGAGCCGAAGTAACGGAAACTCAAGGCATTCAATCGCTAGAAACTCTTACTGTTCGCATTCTCTTTCTCTCACTATTATTGTTATTACTATCGTTGTTATTATTATAATTATCATTATCATTATCATTAACATTATCATTATCAGTATCATTATCAGTATCATTATCATTATCATTATCATCGACAGCGTTATCGTCGATCATTGGTTATCGAATTCTTTTTATCTGTGTACTTTTCTACGTTTTTGATCGCATTGACGCAAGGACCACTCAATATATATACATACGTATATATTTATTTCTATAAAAATAAATATTAACTTTCCCATTTGCAAATAATCGCCACCGCGAAAAGCCGCTTTTAATTTGTGTGTGCATATGTTCGTATGTACTTTCGTTCTCGCAGTTTCCTACATTTTCTTTATCTCTTCGAATATTTTTATGGGTGTGTGTGCGCGCGTGAGTGAATCAAGTTTCTTCCATCGAACTAGACGCCACTTGACCTGACTTCATCTAGTTCAAGCCAATCCTATACTGACCTGACCTGACCTTGACCCAACGCAATCATTACAATCAGCATTGACCTATTTCACAGAAGAGATACAGCGCGTTATACTCAATTGATCGAGCAAGATATATCTTTCTCTCTCTTTTTTCTTGAACTTACTTCTGGACCAACAGAAATATATCCCGGTTCTTTAAATATGTCAAAGATTCGTTGAATCAGTGTGCGTGACACCTTGCATGGAGCCTCGATGTGCAGCTGCCAGAATCTCTTTTTTCCATATACTATTTTTGCATTTTTAAAACTAATTATTATTATCGTTATGGGTTATTATAATTATTACAATTATTATTGTGGGTACTAATATCGACCTTCAATTTATTCTTTATCAACACTAGAGATAAGAAGTTTGAAGACAAAATATCATCAGTAATTTTACAAATGAAGATATATTTTTCGTTTCTATTCCTTTCATTTGACCGGTGTTGGATAAAATTAACTGAATACCATACATTTTAAAGTACTATTCACAAAACAACAATTCTATGTGACGTCGTTTCACTGTCAATCTAAGATTTGACATTTTACCCAGCACTGTTCTTTCGTCACGAGTCTGTATTATTGAATGTTGGATGCAAATTAAACAATTCTCTTTATTATCTGTCTCCCTTCTCTCTCTCTCTCTCTCTCTCTCTCTCTCTCTCTCCCCCCCCTCCTCTCTCTCTCTCTCTAACACTATTTCTATCTCTATCTTACTATCTATGTATCTCTCTTTTTCCCTCCATTTTGTAATTCTCTCTCTATCCGTCTCTCTTATTCGAGCGTGCGTGTGAACGTCAATATGTACGTATGGGGGATGCCAAACAATGCCATGTTTAGCAATAAACGCTATCAACAAAATTGCCTAAAAGTAAATACATCTGTACGTGCATATGAATGGGAGCGCACACGCCAGGCTGATCCTTACTTTCCATATTCATTTAATCATTTACTGATCTGTCGTGTGATCATATAGGAGGAAAGTCTATTTGCTGTCGAAATAAATAAGAAAAGTAGGAAAAAGTGGAGGGACAGGTGCCAGTGTCTGTTATTTAATCTGGTGACGTAAGTGAAGTTAATTGGATTAGCCGACTAATTAAATATCTAGGAAGGTGATAGACTTTTCTCAGCATTATGGGGAACTTTTGAGATGGTCCTTGGAACAATGAAATAAACTTTTAACGATAATTGTCGATGTTGTCATCGTTGTTAATAATTTCGCTATGACGATAGGTAATTGCGTTGTAGGGTTTACGAATGAATGGTCTATAATCATGATGTCTCTGAACAAAAAAAAAAATACCAATATGAGTGACAAGCGAAGATTTTTAATTTTCTATTCTTCTGTTTTCTGTTCTCACTTGTCCTTGCCGTCGACCTTGACCCATCTGGCCTGGGCAAAAAACAGGATTTCGAGGTACTGCCAGCTAATTAATTATCAACAATTAATCGTTCATTACGAATTCGATATTGATCGATTATTTACTTACTTATTTGTTATTATTATTATCATTACTATTACCATTATTAGTTCCTGTTATTGTTATTATTACTATTATTTCATCTTATTATTAGTGAGTGTTTGGCCGTGTTTCCCCAAAAACGCTTGTACCTTATTTTTTACCGTACGATCCGTATTGATTATCGGGTGTCCGGAATACCGGCACTTGAGAACCGGAAATCTACTCTGTCTGCTCATTCGGTTCCTCGATGGAAATAAGAAACCGTTCTTGTGATCGCTTTTTTCCTATGACACGTACAATTTTGAGTGGCCTAGAATCGTCCGAAGAGCGAAGGATTGCGCGATAAAAGTTCATCGAGGAATCATATTCGTTTGATTTCCGGTCCCCATCGTTTGCCAACTTCCGAAACACTCTTTGTGTATACCCCAAGCACCTCTGGGGCCTTCTAACTATGGGAGGACCATTTAATATCGCACTTTTCGCAATCTGTTCTGTCCACTGTTCCACGCCCGGCAGTCGTAGACAAAATGACGTAGAAGAACTATATTTTAATGCTTGTGCAGAACAGGTTATGTTTGCAATTGCCCACAACCCATAACTTTCCTCCATCCCTCGTGAATTAACGGTTTATGAACGTCTGGTTGAATTAATAATTATCTGTGAGTAGTGTTTCTTTGTTTTTCGTTTCGTTTCTTATACTTACACACACACACATCAACACACACACATATATATATATATATAAACGAATAAATACATATATATATATATTTTATAGTGCAACTTTTGACGTAGAAGCGATGTTCGATGCACTCTTGATGCAACTATACTTATTAGCCTATACTGATATCACTGTTCGTACACATACACTCTGTCTATTTCTCTTTGTGTCTCCCTTGTTCTTTCAAAATTCGCCAACTGTCTCTTTCTCTCCAGAGCTCCTGTCCCCACATTTCTTTCTCTCTGTCTCTTTACGCCTCCAAGAAAAATATGTACACGCGATGACACGCACGAATACGTCCTTCCCTACAGACACAGGCAGACACGATCATATCGTCCGTTCGTTTGATAGAATACCTTTAGTCAACGACGGCCCTCGTGTGACACACGTAGACGCTGGTATGGTCAGAACAGTGTCTCGTCGTGCGCAGGGTGTTTCAGAATTGCAAAGTGAAGAAGTTTGTAGAATTGACAAATTATTGTTGAAGCAATGCGGTCGATGTCATATAAAGGTAGTATCCTTATCAATGACAGACTTCTTATGAAATTCATATACACCAACCATATTATTCCTGATCGCCAATATCATCCGTCTTACAGATGATCAGTTGTGTCGTCGAGTAATGCAATGGTGCTAATAAAGGACGCACACCTCCCCATATAGATTTATGAGAAATACACACTCGCACGAAGGCTCTTGAGCGTGATTACAGGAGCGCGTAGAAAAGTGTTCGTGACATTAGACAACCGCAATCACCAGCATGGACACTCTGTTACCTAACGTCTTTCTCGGCAACTCAATCGGTGCAAAGAAACGATAAAGGGACAGTGGTAATTAGATCCATTAAGGAGACGAAAGTTTTCGATAAAGGCAACTAAATCATATCCTCTCACAACAGTTCCATATCGTTTCTATGGATTTCTTTGAAGGCAGATACGAGATACACGTAGATGTAGCCGGGTGTGCGAATAAACACAAGTGCAGTAACAATGATACGCGTAGCGCAGTATAAATTGACGTTAGTGACGAGCAATCACCATCCTCGCTTCCTAGTTCCGCCGCCGCTATATAGTTTCGATAAAAGTGCACATCTCTTAGAGCGACTACTTTTTTTTTTTTGCCGGCTGGCCCCAGCAGCGAACGACATTACTGACAACCTCTAGGCCATCTCCAGAGTTGCCTGCCGCTTGTATATATATACGAACGAATTCGCATCTTCATACATACCTACATAGATGCGTACATATATATATATATATATACATATATATATACATATATATATCCGTACTCGCATAAGTATGTATGAATTGTTGCGTATTCTAACTATTCGTGGTGTTTGCCTTTATGGTTGAGCGTTGCATGTCACTAACTAAACTGAAAACGATGCTTGGTGTTAAGTTGCATGTTCCATACCATTCCAGTCGAGCGATACGTACACTCGATTCGAATCTGTGCTGTCCGCTGCAACAAAAAATGCCCTGCCACTCGCTATGCGCGCCATGGCAAGGTGCTTTCCCCTGATTATCAGAGTGGCTTCACGCGATCGCAGAGAATAATACGAAACACCTTGTCATAGCCTCATTGATTTAACTTTACCTGGCTGTAGTAGCATGAAGACAGTGCTATAGAGGCGCTGTTTGACGTCGCGTGCGATAGATTTAAGCTAATATGAATTGCGACCGATTATCTTTGTTTTACAGTTTTTCGTAAGACTCGATCATATCCGCAAGTGCTTTACACAGAAGGATGGGATATTTGTATTAGAAGAATTCAGTAAGTATTGAGCCTCACTTAAACCTGCATTCCACGTTACATGAGCACTCTTGCCATATAAAATACCGTTGTATGTTTATTCTGTTTCAGATCCTAAAACTAGACAAGTAATTCAACGTAAATATAAATCGCAAATGGTAAATATCAAAGTGTCACTAGCTTTAGTACTTTATGCGCTTCAATTGACAGTACCTAAATCCTTGCCGATACAATTTGTTTCTGTTCACTTATAATTATATTTTATTTCATTCGTCGTGCGAACAGGCAAGCGAGGTGGTTCACTGCATGCACAGAATTTTCTCGATTGCATTCGCTCTCGCCGAACTTTCATCCGACGTACGCCCCGTTAAACAGATACACAGTAGCGACTGTAACGACAATGCATGAGGTATCTTTATTTCCGACGATTCCTTTCTTTCTATCTCGACGAAACCGTAAGTTTTTTTTCTTTTACTACGTCCGTCCTTAGAGCAAATCCAATATCGTCCTACTTATTTAATATAACACGATATTTTCTTACAATACAAGATTAAAGTATATTCAAAATGAAAGGAAAACGGCCAAAAGTGTGTTGCGTGGGACCACAGAGAAATAGACTTAAAGAAACGCTCTAGGAAAAGATGATCCAAACTGCAAAATTTGCAATAGCTTCGGGCACGTAACCAAAACATATGCCGAAAAATCGTGACAAGGGGTGTTTCGCGTCTTAAATATAAAAAAGGAGGAATTTAATAACTTTACCGTGATCTTACAGATAACACTTTTGGCCGGTCTCTTTTCTGCATTACCGTCATCAGGAAAATTTTCTAGGTACCAATTTTTCTTGTCGATTTCCAGGCCGATCAAATCTGCTACGCGGTTCTGTGCGTTTTCTCCTATTTAGCCGCTGGAACGGAGCAACGAAAGAAACAACAGGTACGCCCGCTGCAACAGCAGCGTCAGCATCATCAACAACAGCAGCAACAACAGCAGCAACAGCATCAGCATCAGCCAAATCATGAACAGCAGCATCAGCAGCGACATCCACAGCAGCAGCCACACCAACCGCAACACCAGCAGCAGCAGCAACACCAGCAACAGCAGCAGCACCAGCAGCACCCGCAACATCAGCAGCACCAGCAGCACCAGCAACATCAACAGCACCAACAGCACCAGCAACATCAGCAGCATCAGCAGCAGCATCAGCAGCATCAGCAGCAGCATCAGCAGCATCAGATGCATCAACAGCATCAACAGCATCAGCAGCGCCACCCGCAACCCCAGCAGCATCAGCAGCACCACCAGCAACCCCAGCAGCATCAAACGCCGTATCAACAGCAATATCAGCAACAATCTCCACAGCAGCAGCAACGCCAATCAGCTCACCCCCAACAACATCAGCGGCAACAGCAGCAGCAACAACAGAGTCTTGCGTATCAACGCGATAGTAATGCTAAACACTGACAAGAAATAGGAGGCAGGCACTCGTCTCTAACGTTTGCCAACAATTATCAGAAATGCGCGCCATACGCTTGCCTACCTTGGGTCTAACAATTCCAAACACGCGGTTAAAAAGTTTTACTCGACCTGTTCCCATCCCATATGTTCCAACGCCCATGTGATTTTCCCGTCGAATTAGAGACGAGCGTAATTGTCAACGCGCAGCGGTGACAACAACATCACCAGTAGTTACAACAACAACAACAAGAAAACAGTACTAGTACATTTCCAATGTAACGAGCAATATGTCAAGACACGAACACAAAAACACACGCACGCTCGCGCGTGCACCCACACACAGAATACACAGCGATAATGCCATACACACACCCTTATATATATATATATACACATATATATAGATATACATATATATGTACATGTATAAATGTATACAAGCAGCTGTACGCAAATAATAATTTATTGTATCATAGTTTGTGAATGCTTACGTTGCAGTATAATTTGAGACCATAGACGGGGATAGAATCCAAAGAGTGTATAGAATATACTACACGTATGTGGTGCATATGTTTAATTATTTATCCCGAAAATCACCTTTCCTGAGGCGCTGACCGTCAAGTTTGTTTAATTGAACAAAAGGGTTCTTAATGATTATGCATACGGTCACGTCATGTAGAAAATGAGAAACTATGATCGAGATGTGCTCGAGAAGTGGGATTAAAGTTCAACGTTGCCCTGGACCCTTCGATAGAGGGCAATTTGCGCTAAAAATACGGCCCTTGTTCGAATCTAATCATTTTCTCAATAAAAAAGGCCCACGGTACGGTTAATCGACGATCGTGGTGCAGAGAGAAGAGGAGTGTCGAGTGACAAACCAGCCGCAAGAAAAGCATCAAGTCTGTCTTCTACTATTTCTGATATTTCTCGATATCTATTGCAACAGGTACTAGGTAGGATCTCATTACCGTCGTCCTCATCGATCGACATCGACACTGACGACTTGTTTGCGCCGACGCGACATTCGAAATTCGAAGCTCATACCGATTAGAATCGAGTGTTCGACGATCGAGCCGCAGGTGCAGTCACAAGATGGAACGTTGGAGTGGTAAAGTAGCAGTGATAACCGGGGCGAGCGCGGGAATTGGAGCTGCTATCGCTGGCGAATTTGTTCGACACGGTGAGTAATACTAAGTCCAGTGGCATATTGCACGTTACAATTTTGTGGTATCGATGCAACTACTATCAATATGCTTGCGGTTCGGTAGGTATGAAAGTGGTAGGCCTCGCACGGCGGGTGAGTAAAGTCGAAGAGGTTGCCCACTCTCTTAAGAACTTGCCTGGGGAACTTCACGCGATTGAATGCGACGTAACCAGCGAAGAAAGCGTTATTGCGGCTTTCGCGTGGGTAAAAGACAACCTTGGCGGAACAATCGACGTGCTCGTTAACAACGCTGGAATCACAAAGGAATCGTCGCTGATCGGTACGTTTCTTTACGTCTAGAAGTGTACGTCCTGCGATTGATGCAGATGCTGTGTGCAGGTGTTATACGGGAAACTTTGCATAATCGTTATTGGATCAATTTGGTCGATTGATCAAATGCTTTTTCGTCGTCACACTACATGTTGCTTATTACTATTACCAGACGGTTCCTTGGACGATTGGCGCGCAGTTTTCGACGTCAATTGCCTTGGTGTCTGCTTGTGCACGCGTGAGGCAATTCGTCTAATGAAGAGGAACGCGAGCAACGACTGTGTCGTCATTCACATTAATAGTTACGCTGGTGAAAGAGTGCCGCTTGTTCCAGGATTTAGCATTTATCCGGCATCGAAACGAGCCGTCACGGGACTGGCTCAGAGCTTACGGCACGAGCTTATGGGCAGCGGTATACGCGTTACGGTAAGGAATGCAATTGTGGACCTAATGACGATTGGGAGAGGGTATAGAATTTAACGATTAGACGTGTAATAAAACCGTTGTCGGAATTGTTGCGTAGAGTATTAGTCCAGGATTGGTTGCAACTGAGTTGATGGCATCCTACAGCACGTTCTCGGAAGCAGTAATGGCTGCCATGCCAACCCTTTGCGCCGAAGACGTCGCGGCTGCAGCACTTTACATATTGTCAACGCCTCCCCACGTTGTGGTTAGTATGACGGCATATAAAATATGAATTCTCTCTAATGGTCGTGCAATACGTGCCTGGATTATCTGTCGTCTAGGTGCAGGACATCGTTTTGCGTCCTCTTGGAGAATCTTGGTAAAACTCGGCTTTCTCCTCGACTCGTAAGTAAAGGTATTCGCTCGACGTTTTAGGGGATAAAATATATTTTGCAACTACATACGATGAAAGACAAGACGCTGAGTTATGCGCGAAAAACTATCGCACGTAAGATTCGTTGATCAGGGATAAGCGCGTCGCTGTAGGGTACTGATATCCTTAAGAAGAACGCGAGCTTGCGGATAAACCTTTTGTAATTGGCAGTCCAAGATAATTTGACATGCCTCAAGAAATTTGCGTTCGACCGCATACTTGAGCGCTATATCGTAACGTATCAAGTACCATTGCTTGATAAGTTGTTGTCTTGTCTCGTCAATAGATAACTTCCCCATGATCGACCCATGTGCAACGTCTCTGGAAGGCTCGAGCAGCTTGTAAAAACCTTGGTTAACATTTTCTAACCAATCGGCTGCCTCGATCAATCGACCTGAAAGCCGAAGGACGATCGTCCGAAGGAGGGTATAACCTGGGTTGTGAGGATCGCAATCTCGTCCCTTCTCAATGGTTAGCAGGGCTTTATCGTAACATCCATGCATGCACCATATCACCGTATACGCAGCCATTGTGTGTCCCATATTATATATCATCTGTAGAAGCTCTTGTGCCAATTGACTCCTTGGATCTCTGTCTAGAGCGTCGAATAAAATGAGTCGCGCTTCAACGATCTCTCTTCGTCGTATTTTAAATTCAGCGTGACGCGCAAGTAACGTCGCTGTTCTTTCATGATCAGTCGCCTCTGGCATAAATTTGCACCAGTGGCGACGAAATGCATGATATTTGTCCATTGCCAACAGTATGTCCAATAGTTTATCTTGGGCGACTATGGTCCGAGGACGAATCATCAAGATATGCTCACAATCACTGGCCGCTTCCATCATCAAGCCGTTATCATAATTGTGACATAGCCTTCTCCAGTAAGATTTTAGCAATTCGTCGTCTAACTCAATCGGCGTACCGGGTAACTTTTTGTCGTTCTTCATGAACAATTTGGCTGACTCATACGATCGTATTGCTTCAGACCATTTCCCTAACAATCAGAACATCGACGATGTCGCGTTGAAATGCGAAAGCAATCTATAGACAGTAGTACGCGTGGTGTGAGCGTAATACGTTATACCTTCATGCATTGCTACCGTTCCTTTGATGACGTAGAACGTGTGCAATGTTGGATCGAGTAAAAGGCCTCTGTTAACTAACTGACGAATTCTTAGCGCTGAATTCGAATCGAATCTATACTCATGATCGACGTTGAGTAGCTTCGCAATATCTTTCAGCAAGTCTCGAACAGCAATCTGCTCATTCCTTTTCTTCACTCCACGCTTTGTCGCGATTGACCATACGGGTTTCATCTTAAAAGCATATCATATCTCTACTTTACTTCACGAGGACGTGTAAAGCCGCGTCAAAACGTTGGTATCTTACCTTCCTTTTAGCCTCTCTTAGCAACTTGCGTTTTTCAACGATTTCGATGATGTCCATGTCTGCCGCTATCGTGAAGAACACTCGGATGTGTTTAAAAAGTTGGAGGTTAAATGCATGAGTAACGACGAAATACATGAATTTATTTGAATCTACAGTGTCGTTATGTAATAAAATCGAATGATCGTTGATTTATGCGCGCGTGTACATACATGCAAGCACGTATATAGCCATACGTGCATACATATTATGAGAATAGTATCTTTAAAAAGATTTAATCTCTTTACAACGATTGTAACGTTTAGTTAGTGTTACCGCACGTTTAGTAGAGTTAAATACGAAAATGAGAAATCGTGCCAAGTATGGAAACATGTACAAGAGTCGCAATGAAATATAGTGCGGACTTACACATTTTTGCGCTTAACCCGATATAGAACACACGTAGATGTAGAGCACTATAAATATATAATATATAATATATAATATTAATGTATAATATACAATATATAAATACACGAGTTACGAAAAAGTGAGTAGAAAAAAATCGCTCGAAAAAGAGGTAAAATCAGTACGGTTATGTACACATAATAGACATAAATGAATTAAAAACAAATAAAGTCACAACTCGCTCGAATATGCTGCACGAGTCTTTGTCATGGATGATTTTGTTCGTGCACAGTTTTCGATCTGTGCGCTATGAGACTCATTAGATTTGCATTAGTGTCGTCATTAAGAATAATAGAGTTTGTATAAAAGAAAAACTCTGAATACATCGTGGAAGAACTATCCGTATGTGTCTTTGTACGTTTACGTTAACGTTAACGTATAGGGGTAGGTATATATGTAAGTGTAAATGCACGTGTACGCGCGTGCGTTACAATTAAATGGTAATCATTATTTTGGTCTACCGCTTTGGCCCAATAGAAGCATCATACTATCTTGTACTTGATTCAATGATCGTTTCGCACGACAGATTAAAATTCTCATTGAAAAGACGTAAATAAATAAGTGGTCGAATGTCGGAAATAGAAACGATCTATTAACAAATTCCATGCGACTCTCACGCTTTGTAACGATCGGAAGAACCTATGGCGCAGCAGAGTATCAGAGACAATATCAGTCCTAAAAATTCGACGCACGCTACGGCGATAGCCACTCCGACAACAATGCTATATTGTCCTTTCAAAGCATCCACCAGCTTGTCGACGCAACCCTAGAACGAAGCACGTTATGAGACCTCCAACGACACTGGATCTGAAATATGTTAATGGTAAAAATGTACCTCATTGTACACATCGTTTCCAACGATCCCACCGATTCTGAGTTCTCGCTCACAAGATGCGGTCGCGTCATCTCCCTCCTTGGTAGATCTGCAGCAACTTTCCGGTACTCGGAAAACGGTCTGTTCATTAGAAACGGCAAGACTCAGCGGAAGTGTGGAATCTTTTCGCGCGTATTTGCTGGTTGACCAATCCGACGGCCCTGTCGCCCCGCAACAACCTAAACTGGACTGGAAGGCGTCTACAGTGTGGGTACGAGATTCTATTTCACCGTATTCATTCTGAAATAGAAAATCGAAGATTGTCGAAGCTGGCCTTCTCCGGTGAAAAGGTGCGCGTGCATGCACACACACATGCACACACACACATGTATACATATACCCACCTTGACGGTATTAATAAGAGACGATCTAATGAGTTCCTCCAGCCGATCCCCGTTTGCGTATAACCATCCACCGGCCGCGATTTGGGCGACTATCACGACCAGTAAGCAGCCAAAGAATGCTACCAGCATGCACGAGGATTCGCGGAGAGCGCCACAACATCCGAGCAGAGCAACGAGAAGGGTCAGTAGACCAGCGGCGAGCAATATGTAGAGACCTGCGTCAAAGTTTCGCTGTTCATCGGCGAGACTTATGAGAAACGTTCGATCCGTTAGCATCCATGTAGCCCGGATTACCGTTGCCAAGCCTACACCCTGTAATAAAGATGATGGAGAACAGCTGGCGACGTGCGTTAAGTCGTCATCCTTAGGAAGGGGAGGGACGATTCTTAGATGCATCGGCGACGTGCGCGCACTCACTCGCGCCCACGCGTCGGTCCATGCCAGCGAGCGAGAGAGCACGCACACACATCAGACTCACGCCTACGCGTGCATACGCGAATAAACGGATAATCGGTAAATATAACAATGACAAATAACGGCGTTGCGAGGGATGCGTCGGTCGGCGAAGAGAGTGGGAGAGAGGTGAAAACGGCAAGAGAGATTCAAAGGAAGGCAGGAAGCGGCTCTTTCACGCCAGAAGGTATTCCAGACGAACTTACCCAAAATATTAGATTCACGCAGACGAGAGCGTACTTGACGAAGCCGTAACATTTCGACAACTCCATGTTGTATATCTGTGATGTGTAGAAAGAGATGGCACCTTGAGCGATTCGCAGGGTTAATCGTGGTTGATCCTGGCGAATAGACGCGGCAAGTGCGGAGCCGATCGATCCTGTATTCGAAACTCGCTCCACCCGATGCCACTCACTTTTCTTTCTTTTTTTTTCACCTCTCCTATGTTTGCCTTTGACAGACGGAAGACCCTCGGACTGCGACTCTGGCTCCGACTCCGACTCGAACTCGGACACGAATCGCAGATCGCTCGGCCGTTTTATACTCGATCGTCTCTATTCGTCGGTCGAGCATCTTACGGAGGCGAAGTTGTCGCGAGGCAGTGCTGCCAACGCGAGGCAGAGGATGTTCCAGGCTCGGGAATTGGTCGGAATTGGTCGGAGTGCGGGCGAATGATGGAACGCGTCGGCTCTCGCGTCCAGTCGAAGTAGCGTCCGGAGCGTCGCCGAAATGAGAACGGAGCTCCGGCTGGGCCGGCTGCTGGTGGCTGGGGGCTGGGGGCTGGGGTCGCATGGTCGATCATTCAAAATGGCGGTGTTGGCAACGCTGCGTGCGAGAAACGAAACACGAAGCCCGACAGTCGTCGTTCGGCCATTAACGTGTCGCGTCGTCGGAGTGGTCTGCGTTCGCGTTCGCGTTCGCGATCGCATTCTCCTTCGCATTCGACTCTGCCTTCTGCTCTGCCCTGCCTTCTGTGCTGCGTCCTGTGCTGCGTCCTGTGCTGCGTCCTCCGGTGCGTCCTCTGGTGCGCGCTCGGTCCCGCTCGGAGCCCAATTCCGGCCAAACTGTCGATGATGAGAACGAGAAACGGTACGTTCCTTGCTATCGGCCAATTCGCTGTGTCGTCACGACGACGATAGATAGATGCGCGACGCATCTTCGTGCTCGCCCTCGTCGTAAATAATTCGGCGAGAAACAGAAAGGTAGCCGCATAAGTGACTGCTGAGAACGAGCGAGCGAGCACGACGGCACTTCTTGACCGAAAAGATTCGCAGAAAATTCACAACGACGGCACTCCGCCGTCTCACGGTACACGCTGGCCTAACTGAGTATAGTGACGGCTTATCCGATCAAAATTCCTCGAGAAGTGTCACTTTCGACTAGACAAGCCGCGCAATCGTTTGCAGTGTCTCGAAACTAGCTGAAAAGTGTGTCGGTGGGGGCGAACGAGAAGCAAGAGGCTTCAATTCCGATAGTGGATCGAGTGTGATGATTTTTTTCTAGTGTCAGATCTACTGAACATTGTCATTTTCGACGAGACAAGCAAGGGGAGACGGGGAGAAACGGTGGCAAGCAGCGAAGCGATTGTCGATTGCCATCGGAAGACGACGACGACGACGACGACTTTTCATCCGAAACTTCCGAACGAACAAAACTTCCTAACGAGGCAAGAGGCACGACGACGATTCATTGCACCGATACAGGAAGAAACAAGTAAGTTGCTTGAGAGCAGGCCAGCAAAGACGAAATTATGAATCGCCGGGTCACATGTTCATCCGAATTTCTCCTTTTTCCCCCGTTCGATCGAGAAACAAGCACGAATACTCATATATACTTATCGGTGCGGCCTGATCATTCAGTGTGGGCGTGCGTTTACAGAGCGTGTACGTGTCGCGTTGTCGTGGCTTCGTGAAAACTCCTGTACCGTGTGACAATCAGAGCCAACGCAAAACACTTCTTTCCTCCTTTTTCTGTCCATTCGTTCCAACTTTGACGTTCATCAAAGTTCTTGCGGAAATTGAATGTTCAGGAGAAGGAAAAAGGAGGGGTGTGCAATTGGGGACAGTATTACAATATTCTTTCCATCCACGGAAAGTAAAAGTAAGGTTAGGCTGACGTTGAATTTTCATCTAACAATTTTTCATATTTTTCGGCTACATGTAAGTCGGACGTCAAGTTCGCCACGCAAGTCTAATTTGAAAGACGGGTAGAAAGAGAAGAACAATTAACGCGAGGGTAGGTTGAGCGGAATCATTCATCCAATCAATGTTTCTGCTTGCAATTGGAATGTTAGAAAGGACGTATTTATATAGTTTTACGTGTCGCATTAAAAGTGAGGTTAGGTCTAGTCTCACGTCACCAAACCTTCCGTCACGCTAGAACGTCCGGACAAGTCAAACGAGGAGGAACGACAAACTATGGAATCGTGCTGAATGTAGACAGACAGAGAAAGGGCGAGAGAATGAGATAGAGATACGTAAAGTGCTCGCACGCGACAGAGAATCTGGATTTGTTTCTTCGAATGAATATGTCTTACGGTAGTCTAGGAGAAGGAACGGTATCAGCCTCGTAAAATACATGTCAAATCATGTACGATAAATGTATTGAAGATAAAGTGAGGTTAGATCGATTTCTTAAGAATGGGAATAAAATGTAAATAGCAAAAATTGAAATCGGTAGATGTACCGCCCGGCACAGTAGTTCTCATGACAATCGGTAGTAAAAAAAATGGTTTAGGAACGCATAAACGTAAAACTCCCCTAAGCCGCATATTTCACTCCAACTTTCCTCCCTTATCGCGCTAGACAGAGAAAAGGAGAGGAACGAGGTTAAATGTTCGGGACAGGCAAGATATGGAACTTTGCTAAAGGTGCCTAAAAAGTGCATTCGTTTCTTTCGATCGTGCACACGTGTGCACGAGACACACAGAAAAAGAGAGAAAGAATCTGTCTTTCTCTCTCTCCCCCTCCCCCTCTCTGCGGCTTTCTCCCGCCAGGTTAGAGAAAGAGCGAGAGAGCGCAGACGAAAAAGAGGGAAAAGTTAGTCGGGAGAAGCGAGAAGAAAGAAAAACGAAACACGGATGCCGAACGACTGCGGAATCTGTTCCGGTATGCCGCGATTCCTCGATCGAGTTTCAGGTTAGATTCATGTCAGATTCGTGTCCGTTGTGCATTATATTGAACGAACTTATATGTATGCGCAAACGTTGCATTCTTTTCCACAATATCTGAACTCTCAAACTGTTCTCTCTATTATTGCTCAAATACGATGCGTTCCATTTGCTCGTTTGCCCTTACGCATTGCGTGGAAATTGCGAAAATCGCACGTCAATCTGCCTGAATTCGATCCCAATTCCCAGACACGTACCAGACGGACGGACATATTTTTTTTTCTAGTTTAAAAAACGCGCCGCGCAGCAGACGCTTTATCTTTAGAAGCGACACATAGAGAAGGCAGAGGACCGAGGCACAGTGCCTTTTTTCTTTCTCTTAACGGAAATAGCTATCGTTTCTGTCGGGCCCTCGGCGCCGAAATTCGTACGGAGATAAGGGCAACTTCCTAATCTTGGCTTTATTCTCGATTACCTTTCAGCGATAAGATAGAATCGTACGTAAATATATATTAATATATATATATATATATAGATACATATAGTGAGGCCCTGATTGTTCAGCGACGTGTGTCGAAGAATTTGAAATCTCTCTTTCGAAAACGGAAGATGGAACGTGGTGGTGGTCGTCATCGTCATCGTCGTCATCATCATCATCGTCGCTGCCGTCAACGCGCGCTCGCACGCGTATAAGAGGGGAGAGAAAGAGAGGGCCAGGTGTTCCATGGGGTACCATTGAACGGAACCACCCCCTTGGCTGTTGCCTGCCTGGCAGCCTGCTCGTGCCTGGCCAGCCTGTCTGCCTCCTGCTCTCTTTGCCTGCCAAAGGCAGCAGTCTGCGGCCACCTTGAAGCTGTCTTTCTCTCTCGCTCCCACTTTCTTTCCTGTTCTTGCAATATCTGTACACGTCGCGCGCTTCTATCCCATACTTTTCGACCTAACCTAGAGTTGTTGACCCCTTCCCTCCTCTATTGCTCCACTCTCCGCTCTCTGGTTTCGACTCCGCCTCGCTGCCCGGTGTCACATTATCAATGTATGTTCACACGTGTTTCTATTTACGGGTTCGTTGCATGTACGTCAATTTCTACGCTTAATGTAGGTTCGTGTACAAGTGACATCTCGATATCGCGCGCTCCAGCGCTAATCGAAACTCTTTGGACCATTTGTCGGGGGTATATGATCGGGGCAAATTACGTGCATAAGCGCATTGTGTCGATCGAATCAACGAAATAGTCACTCTCTTCCTTCCTCTGGTTGCCTGATTTGATCCAAGTAACATCATACCACTCGCCACAGGCTCCCTGTCGCGTGCCACATCCGTATCTGTAATCGTATCTGCAACGAAATCCGCAATGATAAGTTGCATTCTTTAACAGCACTAGGCTATCTCTCTCTCTCTGATTATCCATTCGTCCGCATGAAAAGCGAGAGGAGCCAACCTCGTAGAATTAATGAGCGTACACCCAGGCTGAATAGGATTTTGTACGGGTCTACCAGAAAAATTCCGACGTTCCTCAGGCTTCCGTATCCGTTTCGAGTTCAGGGAAAAGGAATCGATAGTTTGGTTCGGCGTCTTGGGTGCAGTTCTATCTACGTGCACGCGCACGCACGTAAGCCCACATTGGGCGGTGGTCAGAGACGAAAGGTGACGATTTTTCGGCTGAAACAGGGGTTGTCGTTTCGAAGAGGAGGCAGAAGAAAGCGGAAGAAAGTATGGACGGGGAGAAGTCGCATAAATTTCGAGTGGCCGTTGCTGGCGATCATAAAATAGCGAAATAAAAGTGAGGGGTTGCCTGATCGGCACGCGAAGAGACGGTGGGGGGTGGCGGTGGAGGCACGTTAGGGTAGATCTTGATTAGTCGGCGCAGTGCCAAAAGTTGATAAATGAAAATTTGGCACGAGACATCCCGCCGTGGCAGCATTGACCCGTATGCGGTAAATAGAGCGTGGGCAGCGTAAAGCGAGCGCCTTTAATGATCGTTTTACTCGAATGCGGTATGCGGCAGTGCGGTTTGCATATATCGCGAAGATACGGCCCTGCGGCTATTTCGAGTATAGGCCTTTTACCGTTCGGTCAGTTCCGGCCAACGTCTCCTCCCGCATCGCGCAATCATCAAGGAGAGAAGTGCCGGTCTCGCACCCGCCCCCACTCCCTCAGTCTCGTCGTGCGCCGGGGAAAATATCAATTTTTCTCTTCACCGCTCAAACGGTCAATTTTATTGACACGGGGTTAGGTTACGCTTATTGTTGCCCATGCGGTACGCAGATGTTTCGTCGTCGATGAATTACAGTTTTTTTTTTTCTTCTCCTTTTTACTCCGCTTTTCGCCGTCACTGAGAAGGCACGCGCCGATTCTCACTGATCCACCGGGCGCCGATCGTTTACGTTTACAAAGTCGGCCGCCAACTTCAACGGTCCGCCGCCGCTCCATTATGTACTTGTATTTCTTTTACGCTTTACGTTTACGGGGAAGGTAGAATCGCGGCGGCTCGTGTATAGGCGTTTGGAGCGATTCGCGCATAGCACAGGTGGGTCCGACTATCTCTTGTAATCCCAGGGCCTCGATAAGCTGCCGATAGCTTATCGTTGATACAGTTCGTAGAGCGGACGTTAGCGCGTGCGGTTTCGTCACCTCCGCTTCTCGCCTCTTGTTTGCTCTTCTCTCTGCGTCGGAGTGGGACGAGAGATAAAGGAGAGCGCGGCCGTGTACAGTTTGCTCATGCAGTTTGCCCGAACAGTGCGCTCTTACACTTCGCTCTCGTACACACTTCGCTAAGAGGAGATACGAGGGACTAGAGAGGCAGGTGTGTGCGTATATATTACTTATTTCCGTACTCTTTTGGCGATAAAAAGAAAAAGAAGAGGACGTGGCTAATGGTGCGTTTTAATGTTCGAAGCGTAACGATGCTTGCCACGCGCGCTTCTCCTCGTTCTGGCCCCAAGGGCCAGCTGCGGCCAATGAATAGCACGAGCGAACGGGCAGGGCACGTGACCTCGGACATGTGCGGCGATCCTCTTTGGACCCACGCGCGTCTTACGTATATGTGTCCGCCCGCCGCCGTGTGGGCATCCACGTACATTTCACGCGCATTCATTTCGTACTTCGCAGCCTTTATCTCGACCACTTTCTACTACCCCTACCCCTGTCGCGCTGTACGTGCCATCAAGTTTATATAGCCCGATCAAGAAAATCGTCGGAGATTTTGGTGGTGGTGCGCACTTTTGCCGTCGAGCACTCGATAGATCCCGCGAGAGGGATAGACTTGTTACACTTTATCTCTTCCAGATGATCGACACTCGATCTCTTGATCCGCTCTTCCGCTCCGCAACGGGGACCGGTCTTTTTCCTCTTCCCTCTTTGCATTGTCCTCGAGTACCGTTGTCTCGTCAGATTTCCCCTCTTCGCAATTCTCGCCCTTCGCCGCCACCCAAGCTGCGATGGGTGTGCGTTATAACGAATCGAGCCGCCTCGCCGTGCCGTCTCATAATCTGGTTTATTCTTTTTTCGTCCACTCGTGCGCGCGTGCACACGCGAAAGCCCGACAAGTAAGCGAGAGACCGGGAGACCCTTCATCAGTCCTATCTTCCCTCAGCTGGTCCAGGACCGGTCTCCCTCAGTGGCCAGCTGCAGGCACCAGTCTAAACACGGAAATTCATAATGTATCCGTCCGGCATTCTGGCCGGCCGATTGGCCTGATCATCCCCAACATCGCACTGCGCCGGATTCCGGAAAAAGGACTGACGCCCTTACGGACCACCGTTCGACGCTAACTCATCGTAGAGCTGCCGCGCGAACGAGAGGCCGCCGTCGTGTGAAAAAGAGCGTTCAAGATCGAGGTTAACGCAGACGGAAGTCCAATAAAAAGGGCGGGGCGCGCAATTTTGGATAACTAGCCTAAATTCGCGAGCTTGCGAATCGCAGAGTTCGCGCGCGTTTAGAGAGAGAGAGAGAGAGAGAGACAAGCGAAGGAGTAGGAGAAGAGAAGGGCATTAAGCTCGCGAGGGAAATGACCAATTATTATTTAAGATCGCACGTGGGCCGTTGCCTCGCATCTCGAGTCGTTCTCTCGCTCGCTCGCTCGTCTCTTCCTTCATGCATGCGCAAACGCCGTGTCTGCTGCACTATCCACCGGAACCACGAATACGTCTCTGACTATTTTACATCCGCCGCGGAGTTGCGGGGTATCCTGATGGAAATCCGGCGAATCGATAAGCGCGCGATAATGGACGTTCGATATTGCAATGGAGACCACCACACCCCGATCGCAGCTGATCGCACGGTAAAGCGCCCTGGCACTTTGCGCCGGTACAGAAGCTTCCGATATCTCGTCACTTCATATTTCGTGTTGAGAAAAGTGGATATTCGATGGAATGTTGTTGTTATTATTATTATTATTCTTTATTAACGAGCAGAGCCCTTTGGTGAGACCAGAGAAATACAAAAGATAACAAATACATAGGAGTACGCTAAAATAACTAGACTAGAACTAGAAGTGGAACTAATAATACCTTAAGACTAAAATAACAAGAGATAAAGGAAAGGTGAAAAGCAATAACAATACATAAAGATTTAACATATGAAAAACGAGCTAATAATAAAAACAGTTTGAAAATTGATGGAAAAATATATGAGCTAAGACTAAGATAACGCAATCAGAAAGAAAAAGAGAAAGAAGTAGAGACTGCACGAAGAGTTAGGATGTAACAGAATACTTAATTTGTTGTTGTTGCAGGTCGGCGACGACGCGTTACGCGTCGGCACCATCCAACGACGATCATCGACGTCGATGTCGTCGGGGTTGTATCGGCGTCGGTGTCGTTCCTGAGGCAGAGAACGAGACGGCAATGTCCGGACACGCCCGATTATGAGCCAAGATGCTTCGGCGAACCCAGGGACGACGAGAGAGACGAGAGGATGAACTCGGATCGGTTGGTAAAGATGAACGACGAGAGAAACAGTGCCGATGAGCATCGTCTGAGGCGACTTGATCGGCATCGAGAGCATCGGCGGCGCCGTTGTCACTGCCGTCGCGACGCCTCGTCGGAAATCGGAGAGAAGGCGAAGGATACTAGCCGGTCGTGTATCGCTGATCGGAGCTTGACTATGAACGAGCTGATTGCCTGCGATCGCCAGTTCTCCGATCGCGGCAACTTGCAAGTTGAAATCGACGACGACGAGGAGGAGGACGACGACGACGGCGACGACGACGACGAGGACGACGACGACGACGATGAGCTGAGTCGTCATCGACGTCGACTGGAAATGCTCGAGGAACGGCTCCGGGGTACTTCCGAAAAGGGACCCAGTGAAAGCGATAGCGCCGTTGAGAGGAACGGAAGCGACAACCGTTTGGACGTGCCTGCCGATGTCCGCTCGAAGACCGACAACGAGATGTCCAGAATTGCGGTGGAATTCGAGACGAAGTCGACGAGGAGAAGAGGATCGACGGGAGGAATTGGAGGAGGATGCCGATGGATCGTGCCGTCCTCGTACTGGGCGACGACTCTGCTGATACTCTCGTACACCGTATTCGGCATAGCAGGTATACAACGCCTACAAGCCTGCCTCTGTTCTCTCTTGGCCCCGCGATTTCCCCCGCGGAAAGGCGCGCAACGGCGCGCATATGTCGCGTGCCACTACCGTTAAGGCAGTACAAGTGGATACATTGTTCGGATACAGATACAGCGATCGCGTCCACTCGGCCGGGAACGAACGGCCGGAAGGTGATTTTTACGAGGGCGCGGCAAAGGTCTTCCCTTGTACTTTCTATCATTCTGCCTCGAGGGCTTTGCGCACGGGTGCGGGCGCTGGCTCGCTCGCTCGCGTTACGAACGTAATGGCTGGGTGGCATCGTGAATTCGCAACAGGTGACAGATAGAGCCGGCGTCGAACCGACACAGCGAGCGAGACAGATGATGCGCCCACTCGGTTCACTCGATCCGCCTATACTTTTTTCGGGAAAACATCGTATCGATCGATTGGTCTATTTGCCCGATCCCTGATGCACGCGCTACCGTTGTGACCATAGTCTATCGTTCTTTCTCTCCTTTCTTCTTTTTTTCTTTCTTCATTTTTTCCCTTTTGTAATGTTATTGATGTGAGCGCAACGATTGATCGACAGACGCTTGTTCGTCCCGTTCCACCCCGAAACCTCGTCCACCGACGCCCACGCCCAGGCCAAACATAACATTCCACATGTACACGTGCCCGCTCGACTATGCGGAGTGGTACTGCTTGAACGGCGCCACCTGCTTCACAGTGAAGATCGTTGATTCGCTACTGTACAACTGTCTGTGAGTATATTTTTTATTCCTTTATCCTTGCCGCCAGCCACCGCCGCTCTTCTCTCGAGTCATTCGTTCGGGCCATTGTCGTTTCTCAATCGCGCCGCGTCGATATCTTTTCTTTATCGGTTTGACCGCAAATGCGGCGGTGGCGGGAGACGATCGTCGCGGTCGTCATCGTCGTCGTCGTCGTCGTCGCTAACGTCCGGCAGAAGCAGCGTGAATTGAGGGAAGTGACGGCGATGAGAGTGAGTGAGGGAATGAGGGAAGACAGAAAGGATCTTTTATCATCGGGTAAGGCTGCGACTGAAAGGACGTTTTCGAATCGCTTCGAAATGGAAATCGTTTAGACGCGCGTGCTCCGGCCAAGGATTAAGGGATTACTTTCGCTGCGAGAGAAGGATTTGGGCGGTCTTATAGGAGTGCAGGGACACGTTCGCGTAACGAGGAAGAATGTCGCTTTCCCTTGCCGTTTTCCTCCCGTTCCGTGGAAAAGTGATTCGTTCTCACCGCCCTGGGAGAGAGTGCGTTGCCGTGTGCGTTGTCGCCATCTTCAACGTCGCGTAGTCGAGGGCTCCCCATTGCTCTCCACCCATCTGCCCTTGTCTCAGGTAGTTTCCCTGCGAGAGCGACGTACGAGCCTCGGTAATCGTTTAATTTTCAGAGGCCCTTCGTGCCACTTTTTGCCCCCGTCACCGGCAGCGGAGATATTTGTCTTTATCGCCGATTTAAATTGGACACACCGGCTTAAATTGATGTACCGTTCGTTAATAAACAAGATCGACCGTGAGAATCCCCTTAATTATCGCGCCTAATTATGCGCTCCGAGAAAGAGCTATCTGTTTAAAGGGTAACGACGCTCCTCCTTTTTTCTTCTTTCGCGTCTATATGTATACGCATATATATGCATACATAATTAAGTCACTAATTGGGCCCGCTCGAACGATAAAACCGATTAATGCCGATAATAATAATAATGACGCGGCCGTTCGTGCCTAAAGAGGCACCGCTTTACGACTTCCGGCACGCACTCGTCTTCTTTGCGGAAGTCGAGGCGAATCCGACTCGATTCTATCGAGATTTTCGGACTCGCCGCGAAAAATCTTTCAACTCTGTCTCTCTCTCTCTCTCTTTCTCCCCCCCGACCTCTTCCTCCGTCGTAAGACGTTGGTGCGGCTGCATACTGACAGTTTGCGTTTTTTCGCCTTCGCAGATGCGCCAACGGTTACATCGGACAGAGATGCGAGTTCAAGGATTTGGATGGTTCCTATTTGCGTGAGTATCCGTTATCTTTCCACTCGCCGTGTACGAACGACACCTCCTCGTTTCATCGCTTGCCGAGGAGGTGTCGCGCGCGCGCGCGCGGGCTGGCAAACGTACCTTTCATTGATCATTTCTTTCATTGGTATTCTGTATTCCTCGATCCTCGCAGCCTCTAGGCAGCGTGTCATGCTCGAGACGGCGAGCATCGCAGGTGGCGCCACGATTGCTGTATTCCTCGTCGTTATAATATGCATAGCAGTCTACATACACTGCAAGCGGAAGCAGAAGGAATTGCGAACGAGGTAATCCATTTTTCACATCGACGTTTGCTGCACGGCGCCGCTCGTTCCCTTACCGCTATCGTCGCCGTCGCGCCCGCGTCTGCTGCATGCATGCAACCGCACGTATGTGTGTGTGTGTGTGTGTGTGGGGGCGCGTGAGTAGACGGGAAGAAACGATGATACGACGGAGGGCAGCACACACGAGCGCGCACGGCGACGGTAGTTTAGATGCCGCGACTACGCCATTTAGACGCTCATGCCGCTTCGTCCTTTCACTTTCGTTTTATTTTCTCATGGCACAGCGACGGCAGCTGCGTGGATACGGTGGATGGCCCATGTAACGGAAGAGACCCGGAGTTGAGGCCGTTCAGCAACCGTAGCCGATCGCTCATGATCTTCATGGCAAAGAATCCTACCAACTGCTCGGTAAGCGATCGCTGCTGATGATCCTCAAGAGCGCCTCCGTTCGCTCTTCTTCTCGCCAATGTTTCTCGTTCCCGGCACGTTTCCATTTTCTCCGCAGACTGCAATCGAGCAAACGAGAATGCCACCTGGATGCTGGAATCCGCCGGAAACTGCAGAGTCCATGCGACTGGCTGCCATCGTTAATGATGGTAGTAGCGGAGTGAGAGGAGGCGGAGGAGGAGGTGGTGGTTGTGGTGGTGGTGGCGGTGGTGGTGGTGGTAGTGGTGGTGCGGGAGGAACAGCAGGAGGCCCAGGAGCTGGTGGTAGTAGCGACGGTGGTAACGGAAAACAGCAGCGCACCACTAGCCAATAGCGTCTCGCTCGCACGAGCACAGTTTCGCTCGTATTTTGCGTCAGTTTCGTCGTCGTCGTCTTCGTGGCCTCGATCACTTCGCTCATCAATCCGGTCGATTTCCTCCCGTGACACGCACGGAGGAGCCTCTGGATAAGACGTGGAAGAAGAATCGGACACACTGTCGTCGTTCACTTGCTTCTTCTAGGTTTGCCGATGAGTTTCGTTAGATCATTTGCCGGATCGGTGGATCCAGCGGTACGTGTCTAGTTCCATATTTATTCGCTCAATCGAGGAAGCCGGCCACGGACTATCGCCTCTCTCAATATCTTCCGATTCGCCCGATTCCCCCGACTCCCAGTTATCGATCTAAAACGTTTTTGTCATCACGTTGCAAATGGAACAAGAGTCGATCAGCTCTTCGTTTCACGTCGTAATCTTATCACGGTCCTCCTGCACACGGTGCGGTGTTTCAACGCAGCGCTCCTTATTTTTTGCCACCTTCATTCTCCGAAACGTGCGGTGCGTCGAAAATCGGGAGATTAGTTGAGAAACCGCGAGGTCTGGCGAAGGAAAGAATCGGGGTCGTCGTGGCTCGTATTAAGGCGGACAGTGCACTTGAAAGATGTGTCCGATTGGACGAACCAAAGCAAAAATCAAGAAAGTCGAACGGAGAAGAGCAAAGTAGCTCAGTGGGCGTTCCTTAGAAAGGAAAGTATCCGGTCGAACGATTGAAAAAAAATAGCGTATTATAATTTAATTCCCCGATTAATGTCGTATTGTACTTGGTTCCTAATTTATTACTACTAATAATAACGATTATTACGTTTAATTATTATTAATAATTATTAATTGATGTTATTATCGAACACAATTATTGGATATTCGTATCGATAACGATTTTTCATTAGGACACGTTTTTGTAATTTATATGTGTGCAGCGAGTGAGTGGGTGAGTGAGTGAGTGAGTGTGAGCGAGTGAAGGAGTGAACGACGTCGTGAGCCTATTCTGGCTGTTTGCATTTCTTTGCATTTCTTTTCTAGAGGTTTTCTGGTCGACTCCGGTTATTGTACATACGGTCGATCGCAAATATTATTACAGTTTTATTAACCTTTCGTAATGCCCCATGTATGTAATATAAAAACTGATGCTACCAATCGGTTCCTGTTATTCGTGTCGATAGAATTGTTGGATATTCTATTGGATACCACGGGTATTATAGGGGGTTAATAATATCTTCTTCTCTCTCGCTTTCTTTCTCTCGCTCGCTCGCTCGCTCGCTTGCTTTTCCTTCCCTGCCACATAGAATCACCCTCTCAGACGACCCGTGTCAATGTGTCATGGATCAATGAAATCATAACCAGTGTAGGATGAATATCCTTAGCGTTCCGATGAACTTTGGCGGTGGATTCGCGATGTTTGATTGATTTCGAAGTACCTTCAACCGTTTACAGTTCGGTAACTAGGCAGTTAATCGACGGTTTATTCAGAGGATCCGTCCATTGTTCACGATCAGTATATCGTTTGACACAGATGCGTCATTTTTCCTATAGATATCGAGAACACTTTGAGTGAAGCATCGATTTGACGCGTAGGTATCGATATGTTTTAAGTTTACGATTGACTAATCAGCACCACAGGTGTGGTCGAAGCCTTGACCGTTGAAATCAGCGTAAAATCTTTCAAAGAATCCGTTTCCGCTGACAAAGTCAACTTTCGACCCACCCTTTCTAAGGCAGTTGGAATAGCACGTATAACGTGGGTACACTGATACACATAGAGTGTGTATTTAACAGGTAGATCGAGTTAGAGGGAGAGCGAAGGAAGGAAATGCTAGATAAGAGTAAAGAGAGAGGGAGAGAAAGAAAGAGCTATGTTATGTGTGTGAGTGGGTGTGTATGAAAAATGACTCGTATGTGTGGACAGTAGCAGATTTTTTTATTACATCAGACAGCGCCATTTTCTTTTTCGAGCACGAAGGAAAAAGAGCGAAAACAAATGTAAAAGCACCGCTCTAGTAAAGTATAATTTATTAATGAGTAAATTGAACTAATGACGCGCGATAGAGAAATTAATTTATTAATGAGTAAACGAGCGAGGTACGGAGACCGTGGGGCGGACAGGTGACCTACTGTGCGGTCACTGCAACGTATAAAGAGAAATATATGACGCAGGATAGAACGAAAGATGGAGGAAACACGAAGGAGTCTTTCTCGATCGTTCGGAATTCGGGAAACGATTCTGAAACCGTGTCTCGAATCATCCTCGGTCTCCGTTGAACGACGACGATAGAAGGTTTATATATCTGAAAATGTAAAAACACATTCTGCCATATTGGAGATTATATTTGGCTCGTCGTGCACGCGAACATATTTACTGACATATGATTCCGCCTGACGCATTATTTGGATAGTTGGTACCCCGTCCGACATAACTAAAACTTAGATAAAGAAAGTAACTACATTATTGGCGATAAGTTACTCAAATTAATTCCTTTAACCAATTAATCCACAATTAATTCTTCAGAATTAATTGTTAGATTAATAACAAGAACAATTAAATCCGCTGTCCGTTGTAAACCAACCAAAGAGACAAATTTGAGAACCGATTAAATAAACAAAAATATTAAAATTCATCGAAATGCAGCTAAATTATGAAAGTTAAATAAAATGAAATTAATTTAATTAAATTAAATAACCTTAGTTATTTAGAAATCGAAATTTAAGCCTAAGCTGATCACTAGCTAGACGATGATTATGGAGTAATTAATTAATTCATTAATTATACGATAATCGAACGATTATATAGGCAATGTTCGTTGAAACATTGTTGTTATTTTTGTAAAGAACAATGAGAATAAAGAGAAAGGAAAACTTAAACGAATATGCAAATTGGAATTTCAACTTTTCTTGAAGTATGTTGATTATTATTATTATTATCGTCATTGTATTATTATTATCAACTGTATTATTATTATCATTATTATTATTATTATTATCATTATTATTATTATTAGATTGAAGCTAAACTTGTAATCTTGTTTCACAAGGAAAATGTTTATAATAGCATAAAATATTGAAATGACAAAGATATGCACGTAGAATGTTATTTTTATTAGTAGTAAGAGTAATAGTTTTCTCACCTTATCCCCACTTTCCTTTTATGTGTTTGTTGGTTGCTTTCATATCATTGACGTACATTTGGGTATAGTTAAACATTCTCTCGGATGATATATGTACTGCATGATATGTATATTATAATAGATATATCATCGTACAAACATCATTGCGTAAAATGTAATGCTATTTACTTGTAAAGGATTTGTTTTAAACAACGTTGTATAATGTAAACGTAGCATAATGACGTATCAAAGGGAAACAAGTGTAAAAATGACTTAATTATTCAAATGCTATGCTGGAATGTCACGTAAAGTACGTATTATTTCGAATAGAACAGCAACGAACGCCTGCAGCATATGGCATGAAATACTGATCGAGTTGTGTAAAGTGCAGTATCGTCATCTCAGTCATCGATCACATATTAATGAGTAAGTATATTAACGAAATTAACGTTCAATAACGTCATATAACCTGGCACTCGAGCATACGAGCAATATGCAATCATGTGGTCAGACACGTTCAAGGAGTGCAGGTTGCGCGTAGGTCAGGCAGAAACAAGTAATATATACAAAGCGTATAGTCAGGCTGGAAGAAGTAGTATGTATATTGTATAACATAATCGTATTCTCAAACGGATATAGTAGATCAGGCCTGGGCAACTGGTGGTCCGCGGACACATTCCCCTTCTTCTTCCACTTCTGACCGACCCCCCTCTTATCGCGTTTGCGCGCTGATGAAGCGAGGGAATTAGCATACCATGTATGCCGGACTGTCCCCGCGGGGGACTGAAATGGCAGAATGGCACTATTAGTTTTTTGATGCGGTGGCGTCGTGGCGTTTTCAAATTTATTTTAAGGTCATCTAGTTTTTGTTTTTAATCATAAACTTCTTTTTTATTTCGAAATGGTATATATATATGTCAATGTACGATATATATAAATATATTTTATATATATATAAATATACATACTGCACATCCGTGAGAATATATATATATGTATATATATATATATAGAGAGACAGAGAGAGAAGTCAATGGCTGAAACGCCCTGCGGTATACGTTAAATGCATCAATAACTGTGTTACTTTCACTTTGCACCAGTGATAGCAGATCTGGCACGAAAACACCGTTGGTGTTTTTTGGGTGGGGGAAACCTCGGCAAGTGTGCGTGCATGTCCGTGAGAGCTGCGCGCGTCGTTTCTCGCCGAATCGCGCTCGGCTTTGAGAGAAGGACGGAACCATGCTGCGTCCTCTTTCAACCAGCAACGTGCGTTGCGTCTTTGTTCGACATGCAGTCGCGGCGTCGCGTCTTCGTTCCGCACCCAGGCCGGTGACAGTGGTGCCAGATTTCGCATAAGGCATCGCACGTACCATTGCGTTCTTTCAGCCGGAAGGCAAATCGGGCACCACCGCCGTGAGCAGAGCGCGATCCAGAGAAAAGTGAATCGAGGAGAGTTTGGGATTGACTCGTCGTACTCATCGTCGCTCGTCGACGCGGTTTTTGTTCGTTCGTTCGCGCCTAGCCATGGTTCAATTTTTTTTCACAGAATAATTTGTTTTTTTAATTATTCATCACACGGCATCAAACGATATTCATTTAAAAATATTTTATTACTTACTACGGATAGTTTTTAATATTTTGTCAGCGGAATAGATGTGTCGTATTGGTTTATAATAGATATGGGCAAAATATATATTTCATAAATTTTGGTTTCAGTAACATTAATCTTTCTGTGGTAGTAATAAATGAGAAAGTATATAATAAATGTAAATTATTGCGTATTATGCATTAACCGTGAAACAAGTAATAGGAGCACTTCTTGCACTAGAACGTTCTGAGGGATCGTACTAACACGCGATTTTAACACACGACAGCGTACGTCAGGAAGAATTTGCTTGACACGACGCGACGACGGTGCGAATGTTTTTATGAGTTGTTCTCTATGATTTGTTCTGCATGATTTCTTTTCTAAATAGAAGGTGATCAAATTGTGTATATATTCTAACAGTTCTCAGCAAGTCCCATCACATTGATTTGAAACGTTTTTCTTACTTCGCACGTTTAGTTTAAGAACGCTCTCCCCATTTCGTGAAAGAAAAAGTTGTTCGGTTGAAGGCAATTCACCGTTCATACTGTAATCCATATGTACGTCCATTGTCGCATTCTGCCCACGAAATGTCGCAACGTGCGTATTGTCAAAGAAGGCATGATAAAACAGGACAATAATAACAAAATCCCTGTGAATTGAAAACCGAAACTTTCATTGTGCCGCTCCCGACCGACCGCGGGTCGCAGTTGGACTAATTGAAATATCTGAAAAGTCTAACCATTCTTAGCACGTATTTCACGTACGTACTAGAAATGATTCCCCCGGAACTGTAACCGACTTTTCCAATGTCATTTATTCATCATTATGTACGATATGTATTACATTTAAATGCACATGTACAGGGTGCACAGGTTGTGATAGTCAGCTTTGTTCCTGTAAACGGTAAGTATTACACAAAATTATACAGGAAAGGGTTCGATGGGTTCGTAATATCTATATTCTACGAGACTTCATTCAATTCGAAAGTGCAACGCCGCACCCGACAAATGCAAATGCGTATGTAAGGTTTCTGTTTATAAAATTTAAGATACGTGGACTTCCACGCCACCCATGAGGTGCCACGACTAGCGCGTTCGGTTTTTTAACGTGGACCGTCGCCTATAGCCCTATTGTACCACATTTTATGATAATCATACAGCGTGCGGCAATACCTCTGTCCACTTTGAACGACGGAGATATTCAAGGTGGACAGAGTTATTGCCCCACGCTGTAGAATTAAGGGTTAGAAAAGAAATGAGAGGAATTTTTTTTTTTTTTTTGTTAATTTTATTTCATATTAATGTTGACATTGTATTTTTGTGTGGCGCCCCCCCCCCCCCCGCCGCTGGCGCCACCACACAAAAATGCTCTCATTTCTTTTCTAACCCTTACTTCTACAGCGTGGGGCAATAACTCTGTCCACCTTGAATATCTCCGTCGTTCAAAGTGGACAGAGGTATTGCCGCACGCTGTATGATTATCATAAAATGTGGTACAATAGGGCTATAGGCGACGGTCCACGTTAAAAAACCGAACGCGCTAGTCGTGGCACCTCATGGGTGGCGTGGAAGTCCACGTATCTTAAATTTTATAAACAGAAACCTTACATACGCATTTGCATTTGTCGGGCAGAGCCGGATCTAGGGCCTTAAACCCTTGAGGCAAAAGGCCAAATATGCGCCCCCATTTGCTAAATGTTTCCCTATAACTAAGCAAATAGAACAATTTAAAAAAGAATAATATTAAAATTGATTAAATTTCAAAACACAACATTAACTTCATAATTTTTTATTCTAACGGGTCCAATATTTAAAATTGCACTTTCCTTGCTTTAACTGAAGTAAATTCATCAATTACTGACTCATAATTGATAGTTTTACATAGATTGATAATGTTGCTATATTTGTTTCGTTTTGTTAAGCGCTCACGCAACTCTTATACTTAACAGAACGACATTTTTGCGCCCCTTGTATTTTAAACTTGAGGCAAGAGCCTCATTCGCCTCGCCCTTAATCCGGCTCTGTTGTCGGGTGCGGCGTTGCACTTTCGAATTGAATGAAGTCTCGTAGAATATAGATATTACGAACCCATCGAACCCTTTCCTGTATAATTTTGTGTAATACTTACCGTTTACAGGAACAAAGCTGACTATCACAACCTGTGCACCCTGTACATGTGCATTTAAATGTAATACATATCGTACATAATGATGAATAAATGACATTGGAAAAGTCGGTTACAGTTCCGGGGGAATCATTTCTAGTACGTACGTGAAATACGTGCTAAGAATGGTTAGACTTTTCAGATATTTCAATTAGTCCAACTGCGACCCGCGGTCGGTCGGGAGCGGCACAATGAAAGTTTCGGTTTTCAATTCACAGGGATTTTGTTATTATTGTCCTGTTTTATCATGCCTTCTTTGACAATACGCACGTTGCGACATTTCGTGGGCAGAATGCGACAATGGACGTACATATGGATTACAGTATGAACGGTGAATTGCCTTCAACCGAACAACTTTTTCTTTCACGAAATGGGGAGAGCGTTCTTAAACTAAACGTGCGAAGTAAGAAAAACGTTTCAAATCAATGTGATGGGACTTGCTGAGAACTGTTAGAATATATACACAATTTGATCACCTTCTATTTAGAAAAGAAATCATGCAGAACAAATCATAGAGAACAACTCATAAAAACATTCGCACCGTCGTCGCGTCGTGTCAAGCAAATTCTTCCTGACGTACGCTGTCGTGTGTTAAAATCGCGTGTTAGTACGATCCCTCAGAACGTTCTAGTGCAAGAAGTGCTCCTATTACTTGTTTCACGGTTAATGCATAATACGCAATAATTTACATTTATTATATACTTTCTCATTTATTACTACCACAGAAAGATTAATGTTACTGAAACCAAAATTTATGAAATATATATTTTGCCCATATCTATTATAAACCAATACGACACATCTATTCCGCTGACAAAATATTAAAAACTATCCGTAGTAAGTAATGAAATATTTTTAAATGAATATCGTTTGATGCCGTGTGATGAATAATTAAAAAAACAAATTATTCTGTGAAAAAAAATTGAACCATGGCTAGGCGCGAACGAACGAACAAAAACCGCGTCGACGAGCGACGATGAGTACGACGAGTCAATCCCAAACTCTCCTCGATTCACTTTTCTCTGGATCGCGCTCTGCTCACGGCGGTGGTGCCCGATTTGCCTTCCGGCTGAAAGAACGCAATGGTACGTGCGATGCCTTATGCGAAATCTGGCACCACTGTCACCGGCCTGGGTGCGGAACGAAGACGCGACGCCGCGACTGCATGTCGAACAAAGACGCAACGCGCGTTGCTGGTTGAAAGAGGACGCAGCATGGTTCCGTCCTTCTCTCAAAGCCGAGCGCGATTCGGCGAGAAACGACGCGCGCAGCTCTCACGGACACGCACGCACACTTGCCGAGGTTTCCCCCACCCAAAAAACACCAACGGTGTTTTCGTGCCAGATCTGCTATCACTGCTTTGCACTCAAGCATAACCTAACAAAGCATTTATTTCCTTCAGATTTCCACCAGATGGCATACTATGGCAGGCCGCGGGTGGCGCTAAGGAACCTCATATGACGGGTACACGATACACATTTTTCAATAATTACCGAATGAGCGATCGTAGCGTAATGTATTAACATATAATTCAGTGAATCCTTGTTGATACTGATGCCTTTATTAAAATACGTTTTCCACTGGGTAGCGTGGTTCAGAAACAAAATGAATTAACACGAATTTCGTGAAATACGAATCGTAGTTGAAGCGGTACTTATTGTCATACTTTGCGTTAATGCTTACAGAAATGAAACGCTCTTCTATTTCTCGCATCTATTCCACTCGTCGTTTTAGTATTATTATAGGTACATCAATTATTAGATCATATATATATTCTCTTAACTACAATTCTTTACTCTACGACGAAATTCTATCTTAGCACACGAATTGAACGAAAGCATCGGTAGCACCAGTGGCACTTTTAACCTAAGAAAAGTAAGATGATAAATAAAAATTGCACATTTCTCAATGTCGATATTGTAATTCTATAAAATTAATTGCTCTTCTGTACATATACAACTTTAAATCCAAATTAAATCGTGGTAAGTTGGAGCTTCTAGCCTCTGCGCAATGGAGCTCAGAGAGAAATTTAAACAATTGATATCGATTATATAATGCACTACCCGATAAAGTCGACAAGCTTTGGGAATGAGTATTTCTTCTGACAATGAGAGACAACAGTATTTTATTACCTTCACGTACATGAGCGACGCATATGCACCTTAACATTTAGGCGATACTGCGTGTAAAACTACAAAGGTTATCAATTTGCCTCGAAACCGATAGACTAGTAGATCGGAAGGTAAGAATGAGATTCTATTGCGTGAACGTAAATTATACACAGCGACGCATACATCGTTTGTAAATTATATACAATTAATATACATAGTATCATTTTCGTTCCACGTACAGTTTCATGTACCTGGCATTACAAAAGTATAAAGCTAAGGGGAAATAAAGTTTGTCACGTACAGGACATTTCAGCGCATTTCGTTCCCTTCCCGAGCTTTCAACCGGTAACAATGACAATTTCTTTGAACTTGACTCAAACGAGGATCGAATGCGGAATTCGGAAACTGAGAAAGAACGAAATGCAAACGCAGGAGAGGCAAATAGATGAAGGACGATGGGAGGGGAGAAAAGAGAGATTTTTCTAAGCTCCATTGCGGCTACGCATTGTGCGATCGGTCTGCGAAAGAAATCGCCCTTACTGCTCGCGGTGTAAGGGTGGACGAGCTGACGGCTCTTCTAGTCGTGACAAGAGATTTTAACGCAACGTTTACGCTCGTCTTCTCCCGACGCTGGATGCTCTGCGACGAGTCCGACAACAAATTAGCCGACGCGTTCGGTTGTAAGCTGGCTGGTGGCATACGTTTCCCTCTGGCAAGGCATCTCTGTTTATGGGTGCCTCCGCTCATTCTGATATCATGGCTCTCCTCTACCTTCGATGACTTGTCTACTTGCTGTCCGTTTCTCGTGCGATTCGACGTCTTTTCTTGATGAGGCGTTGCTCGAGGTAAACGGTCGCTCGACTTCCGACGTATCCCGTTCGCGTTAACCTCTGTCGGGGTCATCGGTCGATGCTTTTTTTCCCACGAGTCACTCCAACTGCAATGCGACGAAATAGATTTATCATCGGCGATCGTGACCTTTCCGTGTGCCCACGCTTTACGTACATCGCGTGTTCGTTACGTCTTCTAACGGAAGAGGTGACAGGGCCGTTCTACCGGGTTAAACATCAACAACATATTTCAAGTCTGTTCCGGACATTTATCTTACTTTCTTTCTAATTACAATACATAACATTTAATTTAGGAGTTGATATTAAATGAATTTGAAGCCGACGTTTTGACCTTTTGACGCTTGGATTGCGTTCTATTCAGTGACAATCGGGTGCACGAGCCAAATGGAAAAATGCATGTAAATGTAGTTAAGCGGGAAAAGAATACATGATAATGTGGAGGGTGAGTCGAACATATTACTTACGGGCAACTACCATTTGACATACACATATTTCCTTCTTGTAAGCGAAATGGACGTTCGAGGGATCGAAAAACTATTTCGAATGTTACGTGTGAAGCCGATTCTACGGAGATCAATCGATCGTAATTCATGCGAATGAAATGAGAAATTACCATGACCGCACCGCACTCGTGAAAGGCACGTAGAAGTAAGTTAAACTTACCCCACATGGCTAGTCGTAGCAGCATGAAACATCGTGTAGTAATTTTAAATCCATTCCAATGTTAAGTAAAGGACTTGATTAATCAATTCTAATTTGTTCGCTAACGTGACAAGCTCTTATTCCACGCGTGGAGTACAGACGAAATGGGATGGAAAAGGGGCCGGTCAGAATTCTACCATGTACCGAATTTATTACCCATGCTTCACAATCATGAATCATAAAAGAGTCTTCGAAAAATAAAGAGACTCCAGAAAAGAGTCGCGGAGATTTGGCGAACAACAGGTGAAGCTGATGTGGCCTCGTGGAAAAAGATTAAAATCTAAACGATGAAGTTATGTCGAGAAACGACCTTGATACAACATACATTGACTTGGCATGCAACGAAAATGGAAACGATCGTTACTGAACAACGAAACATGTGATCCTAAAACAGTACAGATGCATAAGTATAACGGCATGGAACGCGGAAAGAAGTAGATATCCCAATAGTAAGTCACATAGACTGACACACTCTACCTTCCCGATCCTGAAGCTGTCCACGTGAAATGAGACATTAAGATCGGGTCCATCCGCGCAGCAAGGAGAGGGTTTAAACGGTTTGTTATTTGCATGTACCGTCGAACGGTGCGAGAATACGAAACTTTCAACATGATAAAAGCATCTTACCTAACGAGAGGCGCTATGCTGCCATCCTGTGGAAAGGACTGCAAGAGTGATGGCCCTGTTGAGACGGTGCGTGTCTGCCCCGTGATTAAAAAAAAATAAAAAATGAGAGAGAGAGCGGTGATAAGTCGTCTAAGTCGGACGAAATAGACGAAATAGACGTTTCGATTCTCCTCGATCCCGTGATAATGGCAATACCTTTTCCGTCTGCGTAGCGGCATTGGACGTGTCGTTGGATGAGTGCTGCTCACCGGTGCTCCTGCTCGCCGAGTGGCCGTGGCCGTTGCCCTGCGAGTCGATGCCTAGTTTTGAGATTTGAAACTGCGAAACGACAATCGTGTCCTATCGATTATCCTTCAGCGAGAGAACCGATAGAGAATGAACGCGTCGAAAAGTCGCTCTCGGTACCTGAAGCCCTTGTATCGTCCGGTCCTTATCCTCGAGCTGACCCTGCAGGAAGACCACCTGCCTTCGCAAGTCGGCCAACTCGTCGGCAATGCTGCTCCCGGCGCTGTCCGGCGATGTGCTCACGTCTGCGGTCCCTCCCTCGTTCCCGTTGTAGAAAACGCCGTTCTGCGGCAACACGTACGATTTCCGATAAGAACGTTTCCTTAAGATCCTCCCTTCTTCGAAGGAATACTCACCTGTACCGCGCCATTGAAGGAACTAGCGGATTCTGCCTGAAATAAGAATGACATGCGATGTATCGCAAGGAAGGACGTACGGAAGTTGAAGAGGCGCGAAGAGTTGCGAATAGACAGAGCAGTATACTACCTCTTGCAGGACTCGTTTCAGCTTCAAGAGCATAGTCTTAATCGAGGCAATGTCCTGGAACATGTATTGATATGTGCCGCGTTCGATCCTGAGACTTCCTTCATCTCCAGAATCGACGTTCGTTGATTGAACCTGAGAAAGCGATGCAACGAAGGTAGAGACGGGCTTGAAACTATCGAGGCGAGACAGAATAAGTATCAAGTCTGACAGCGTTGCGACTCACATTTTGCGACGTCTTCAGAGGACTGGAAACCTGACTGTTACGCATACTATCTAGCGAACGCGGTGAGTCAACGTAACCAGATCTGCAGCTTCTTAACAACCTGGAACTTCGGCAGCTGTCGATTCTGAAACCAACGTCAGAAGAATCGCACTTTCAGAGGAACGTCAGAATTCTCCGCTGTCTTTCATCCGCAATCCCTACTGTAGCGCGAGCACGTGTCGCTCACGGCCATCTTGCTTGCGCTCTTGCATGCACTCGGGATGAAAATCAAGAGCGCCAGGGAATATACGGGGAAATGGAAGTAATGATGACTAGATAAACCGTTGCGGTTTATCGTTGATAAGTTAAAAGTACCGGTGCACGAGGGCGAGACGCCGATGGTTCAGTAGTCAACTGTGGACGGAATGTGGAATGTTGTGTTCGACGCGTCGGCGTCGTCGTCGGTGCGTCGTCACCAAGCGTTTCCTTAAAAGATTGTCTTCCGCGTAAGTCTGGCGCAAAAATACTGCAATTCTCTCACTCGCTGTCACTCGTCGAGATTAGGACGCGGCAGCGGTTCTTATCGGGCGAAGTATAAAAAAGCGACTCGAAGAGTAGAAAATTATGGACGGTAGTTTTAACGTGCCTGTGTGAACACGCGCAACACCTTACTAATATACGTCAATATTGCAAAGAGATACAGTAAACTGATTGCACTTGCACTTTCTCGTGCGGACAAGATTTCAACGTTCTGACGATTGGCGGCAGGCAGTTAGGTCCGATCGCGGCACGATCTCACTGTTGCCCGGCAGCGCGAGTCCGCAAAGAAGCGGCATATCAGCGACAGCAAGACAGACATGCCCTCCACTCTGTCACCGATTGTTAGACGCATTGGTCTGCTGCTGTTGCTGATGTTGCTGCTGCTGCTGCTGTTGCCGCCGCTGCTGCCGCTGCTGCTGCCGCCGGTGGTGTCTGCAGTCTCCGTCTAACCACTCTGCCTTTTTCACCCCCATACTCTCCGTCTCTGACCACCGGCAAACGGTGGGAAAGCGCAGGCGCGCAAGTTTCTGCGAGCGCCGACACGTTCAATATCATCGGCCGCGTCGGTGTCTGTTGCATCGGACGCGAGCTGTTCAGAGAGCAGGAGAGACGCTGCTGGAGGCTGAAGGGCAATCGTGAGAGTGAGAGTAGGAACGGGGTGGCGGGTACTTGGTTGGGGGTGAGAGCTTGGGGCACGAAGATATCCCTCGACCAGCTGCTCGAGGAACTTCACTTTTCGATCGGTGCAGTGCGCCAGACGCGTGCAACGCTTCGGTGCGGCGCATTGGAGTGGCCGCGGAAAAAGGGATATCTTGCGAATAACTTGCAACGCTCTGATTAGCGACCGATGCTCATCGTCCTCTTCCTACTTTTTCCTTTCCCACAATGGCGCCCGCCGCTTCTGTCCGACGATCTTCCTTCGTCTCTAATACGTTGGACGAGACAGCAGAAGCAGGAGTCTTCCAAACGATTTTCTACCTCGAACCGTCCGCTTCTCCAAACACGATGCTCTGCGTCCTCTTGATGATAGTACCATTTTCCGCGCGCAGAACTCGCTGTTCACGCTTCCTGCCACTTCACGGGTTAGCGATCAACGAGCAACGCGAGCGCGACGCGCACGCACTACGCGTGCCTTTTGTACTCTCTAGTCGCTCGTTGACACGAGACCGCCAACGAGAGACACTCTGCTGTCCGTAGTTACGTGTCGGAGGACGGCCGCGAAAGAACGAAATCTTTGTCAGGCAAAATGCGGCTGACCGAGTAGCGACACACGATGATGCGCCGAGATCGGCATCTTCGGTTCCGCTTGAGCGCGAAGTGCGTCGTGGCACTCGCGACGAGAAGAGGAAAGTCCGTTGTTGCGTCTTTTTCCCCCAAAATCACACTGTCGTCGCGGCGCAACAGGACCAGCTCTCTCGCTATTCGAAAGTCTGGCAACGACTGACACAGCGCGGACTAGAAGAGCGCAAAGCTTCTCGCGCGGAATCTACTTCCCCCCTTTCTTCGCTCTACATACGTATACACGAGATACGGGCGAACAACGTATACTCTTCAGACTGGCGAACTGGCGAACAACGTTCACCAAACCAGCGCGTCTACCGCGTCTATTATCGTGCGCGTACGAGCATGGACGAGCCTCTACGCGTTACTATCGTACTTCCGTGAAAAATCGCGACTCGTCTCACTTCGAGTCCGCACTCCGCACTCTCTTTCCGAAACGAAACCAATGATCTTTTAAATAACATCTTAAGGCAGGGGTCGGCAACCTGCGGCTCGCGAGCCACATGTGGCTCTTTGGATGTGAAAAAAATGTTTTTACTTAAATAATAAGTAATTATCTAATAATGCCATATATATATTATCTAATTTGTTGTGAAAAACACTACTTATATATGAATGAATAGATATTTTTTCTTATGAATAAATAGATTAGTTTTTTTTATCAAAAAACTTTATTTATGCGAGTACTATTTATTGTTGGCAGGAAAAAATTTTGTGGCTCTTTAAAAACTTTAAAAATTTCTAAATTGTAATTTTTGACTCTTCCGACTCTAAAGGTTGCCGACCCCTGTCTTAAGGAAACGCGTTACTGTCGTACTTCCGTGAAAAATCGCGACTCGTCTCACTTCGAGTCCGCACTCCGCACTCTCTTTCCGAAACGAAACCAATGATCTTTTAAATAACATCTTAAGGGAACGCGTTACTATCGTACTTCCGTGAAAAATCGCGACTCGTCTCACTTCGAGTCCGCACTCCGCACTCTCTTTCCGAAACGAAACCAATGATCTTTTAAATAACATCTTAAGGGAACGCGTTACTGTCGTACTTCCGTGAAAAATCGCGACTCGTCTCACTTCGAGTCCGCACTCCGCACTCTCTTTCCGAAACGAAACAAACGATCTTTTAAATAACATCTTAAGGGAAATGCAGAGATCGGGCCGAAATCCGTGTCACGGTTGAAGGGTGGTAATGCTTTTAATTCAGGTGACGTCTACGATAATAAAAGTCGATATATTTCACATGGCACAGGCATATAATATATATATATATATATTCGTCGGAATAGCAGAATATTAACAGTATACATCTGAGTGTATTGTTATGTTATATATGTCACTATATATTGGTAAAAAACATGACATCCCCGATTCCTTTTTGTTCGAACAGCTACATCGGATATTTCCCTTGAAAACTATCGATTAGATTACTTTGTTGCTTTAATAGCTCCTTTATCGTAACGTAAGCATTCTTTGAGCACGTTGCATGCTCGTCGGCAATAAAATGGTCGCGAGGATAGCAACGAAAACGGAAGATCTATACGAGGTTATGGAACTCTGAGACATACGGTGCCGTACGTCTGCACAGGGAAGTGTACGCGAATGTTCCTCGATCGAAAGTAATAAGCTTTTAAATATAGAAATATGTGCACGGGCATCGATTCCTATGTAATTCCGGACATGTAAGTTTGAACGTATACGGGGCAGATATTTCCAGATAATCGGGCGATGAAACATTATTCGGAATTGATCGCGAATCTGATACAACGTGCTGCTGCTTCTTCCTGTTCCTAGTGGCTAGTACAAGTAATGTCTCGCACGACGCCACTCTCAACTAGTGTCCCGCTAGCCGACGTAAATACGCTCGCGTAGACACGCGATAGCCGGTAGTAGGCGAAATGCTAGTAAGGTATGGACGAATTACGCAGCTACGAACTACCCATCGGCCTAATAACCGGCGATAATAGTAGAACGACTAGAAAGCTAGTATATTAAGTATCAAGTTTAGTGTGAGTGCACGGTGCGAGTCGTTCAAGGGAAAACGGTCAAGTATCCTCACCCCCACCCCCACCCCCACCCTCGCACACACCAGTAAACTCTCGTTTCGTATCCAAGAACAATCAAATGATCGCTCTACGGTCCCCTATAAACAACTCACACCGTGCCTAATATACATGTATACGTATATGGTATGTCTCACTATGCCGTTCATCTTGGAACTTTGGAAGGACTAAGAACTTTTGGATTGGACGAGAATTGTACGGAATATAAGAAACGAGGTAGTCAGGGCTGTCGGAGTTGGTCGCGTTTGCCAAAGTACGTCACGTTCTAGTTGGAGGCGTTGATAACGATTGACTTTATCAGCCGGCGGACGATCGTACTACGTGTCGGCCGCGTGCCTATACTAGTGCAATAAAAGGGCATAAGGGGCGTCCAATAGGACAAGGACACGAAGCTACCAATAAGAAGTAAGACCTCCGCGTGGTTTACAGCTTCACGGTCTAGCACCATCTAAATACCTACTTGAGGAGCTTAAAGTGGTAGGCTCGACGAGGAGTTGGGACAGTTCTACTCGGCGCAGGAAGACGAACTTTAAAGTGCTCAAGCGAAAAATGCGTTGGCCACTATGGAAGCGTTTGCGACGTAATGCGATAGGTCGTTTAAAGATGAACGGGTAAACAGTGGAGAAACAAAAGCGTTGCGTGGCAACGCAAAGTAAAGCGGGAATATTGCGAATGCGTCGACAGCCCTGACCACACCATCCGCAAGTGGCTTCTCTGCAGCTCTTATGTATCTGCTGTTTTTTTTTGTCTTTTTTTTTGTTGTTTTTTGTTTTGCTAAAATATTGCGCATACCGCCGCACGGTGCACTTTTGCGTCTCTGACGCACAAAAGACCCGCTGGAAGATCGTCTCTTTTCCTCATCATCTATCACTCTGCATTTCTCACCTGCCCTGTCAGACGGCCGAAACTCTACTCATTTTGTGTCTGTCTATCGGATTGCATGTACGGTCATGCATCGATCAGAGAATGAACAGAGGCCGATAGCTAATGACGATACGTATGTTCCTGTTCCTCTCCCTCTCCCTCTCCCGCTGTGCTCGTTTTTTCTGCCCTCTCCAACACTTGAAACAGTTGAAACTTTGACACGGCCCAATCTCAATGCATTCGAATACTGAGATAATGTCTCGGACCTCGGACGCAGCTGAAACATTTATATTTCTCCGAGTATTCGAATACATAGATGGAGTTTAGATAGTGCAAGATTTCCACGTTCTCTCTCTCTCTCTCTCTCTCTCTCTCTCTCTCTCTCTAGCAACGTTTCGCGTTACTATATGTGGAGTGTTCGTTAACAGCGTAGGTGAGTAAAAAGTTCGTAACCGTTTGTGCATTTGCCAAATCACCCTACGTCTATCGCACGCTGTCGTGTATTATGCCGTGTAATTTTCGGTTATGCTAGTCGGCACGAAGCTTTGGACCGCCGAGCAGCTGTGGTCGCTAGTTAGGATATGTCAGCTGGTAGTAGTCCCCACCCACGGAGTCCTCATCGGGGATTTGCAATTGCTTCACTCTCTTTATAAGCGCGCTAGAACACAAAACACTATCGCTGAATTAAGGCGCTTTGACTGGCTCGAATCGATGGACGAACATTCTTTCCGTGGCAAGTGGACGTGGACATCGACAGCAATGATCGCGTCTACATGGACCCGCGCGGTTCATGCTAGTGGGCCCCTTCGTAAAAGCTCTTCACGGGAACCGAATAAACAGCCCTATCCAAACATTTCTCTCTCTTATTCTCTTTCTCTCTCTCTCTCTCACTCTCATCACCCCTTAGTCTGCATAATGGAAGCAAGGCATAAGTGATCGCATCACCATTCTACGGCACCGTCGTAAGTCCTAACCCAGTGCCTCCCAAACTTTTTACCACCGCGAACGCGAACGCGTATATTTAGTATGTAAACTGTATCAAAGACACGTGAGCTGTGGAAAGATACGCCGCCAATGTGCAAGTATAACCTCTCTCATTCTTTCCGCTATTCTATTTCTCCTTTTCCTCTTTCCTATTCTTTGTCATTTTACTGTATGCAAGGAAGATGAAGTCTCGAAGAGACTTGGTGACTGACGAAAAGTCGGCGGACGAAGCGAGAAGTTTGGGAAACACTGGCTCAACCAGTTTCGCGAGCGCGACAGTTACTGCGTTATTTCGCGCACTCCGACATCCGACTGTCCGATAAAAGCGGAAGCGAGAAGTGACATCTTCTCGGAGGGATTAAGCGTTGCAGTACCAACCCCAGTTTGTCCGGCTCCCGTGAACGGTTTATCGACAGATGCGTTGCAAGAACGAACGATCGACACTAGCATGGCGCGCTCCGCAAACTGGCACTTCGTACATTCGTCTCATTGTCAGTCAATATGCACTTTTTACGGGAAAAATGAGCATCCTTCGTGTATAAGTTTGTTACTCTGCAACCGTTTCGTTAGGGCTGGAGTGGAACAGGAAAGGACGAACTTGCAATATAATATATGTTATATAATATTTGCAATCGAATAGACAAACTCCATGAGAATCAGACTTGTCGAGGCGTTATAAAGCAGATATGCTACGTGTGATAGAATGGGAACAAAAATTCTGCCGAAGTTCCATAGGACTGAGGAAAATAATAATATGCTTTCGACTTTCGACTGCTACCTTCGAGTAATGACGTGTCCGTGTCCGATGAGTTTTTCAATTTTTTCAATATAAGTTGGGGGAATTCGAATTCGCGCAATCGTACAACGAGATACTTCGACGCTCGAGGAAGTCAGGAGTAGAAAGGTGTCGAAGAAGAGGGTGTTGTATGTAAACGGGAAGGAGTGTATGTACCTATCTTATACCTGAGATGAGAGCTAAATAAAACCAATTAGTCCTACGACAATCGAATAGTCTACGTTTATGCTGATACAGCATGCACAGTTGGGACATATGCAAGACGCATGTTGCGTGGTCTGTGAGGATAATTTGGATACATTACTGACCAATGGCACGGTATCTGTGCACATTAGATAAGACATGCAAAACTAGCAATACGGAGCGCGGCAAGAATTATACGTCATGGACGGCCGCTTATCGATTGGCCGATCACAATGTGTCAATAAATAAGAGAGATCACGAATTGCCGTGTGATAAGAAAATAAGAAAAGGAACTTGCATGCTACCTTCGCCGACGTCGTATCTTGTACGAATGCGTGGAGTTGAATGAAAACATGGTGATGCTGTCCCACGTGCCGTCGGAACTGAATATGTTATCTACAAAAATGTCAGCGTCTCGATTGGAATGTAAAATAAATAGTGGCGTTGCGTCGGTTGAAACATATCACAGAGATTATTTGGGCTTCCCTTCAGTGCTCGTTTCGATAATACGCACGTAACACACGTGTTTAAACATTCACAAGGAGTGGTGTCCTCTCCGCAAATCGCGGCAGGGGCAGAGGCTCAATTGACATCACGCGTTCTCTTTTTATGCAACCATGGAAACGAAGTACGGTATGCGGACCTTCGCGTTAGTGAACCAAGCGAGATGATCAAGCGTTAGACAAGCTACACGATCTTTCACGATCTTTCACGATCGTCGGAACGAGAAAGACTTGCGTCGGCGATGTCGAATGACAAAATTCGAATAGGGGCGAACGTTTCACAAGGAGAACTCATTTGCAGATCGAACTTTGGGAATTGGATCCCTTGTCAGCTGCGCTTTACTCTGTATTATTAATAATATGCCGAGTATCCTTCTGCTGTTGCTCCTTCACAGAAGAGTGAGGGGACGGTCACTTCGCATCTATGCTGTAGTAAAGACTGAACGAAGAAAATGCCGGAGTAGAAAGGCACACGTAAAGTATTAGGACAAACGTGTCTTATCAGCCACCCCAATGAACGCCGTATTGATTTTCATACATTTCACGTGAAACGATGTGTGTTGAGATTCCCCCTTTGGACAGGCCGCTTTTGTGCATTTTTTATTCAGCTCGATATTGATTGAAATGTTACGCGTGAGTATTAGTTATGGATTTACATGTTTCGTTGTCATAAAGCCGTACACCTCAACTGAACTGCATTTGTTTCAGGACGATCTATCGGTACTAATTATGCTTCCGTTAGAGGATGAGTTGAAAGTTCCATTACGCATGCTTCCAGTTTCTTTCCCATTCATATGAATGCATAGGTTTCCACGCTTTTTATGGAAGATACGTTGATGGCACGATGGGTCGCCGTCATCATAAGTTATCACCTGGCGTGCAGTCGCGGTGATTCGTTGAACGAGCACACGCGCGTTAGACAATACAGTCGTTTTACCACAAAATTCTATGTCACCCCCAAATCTTACTTCTTCACAGAGCTAGTTTTCTCGGGGACATACATATAGGTATATACGTACACATATGTATAAGTTGTATGTAACACAAAACACGACAAGTGAAAGCACTACTGAAGCTGTTGATAAAACGATACGTCTTCCTTCACAAGAAAGCTCACGTAAGTGCAACCAAAAGGAAAATGATATTAATTTCGACGCACGAATAGGTGTCAGTACGAATAAATAAGTTGTACGTAGGAAAACGTTCGAAGCAACGCAGATTCTTTTTTGATGGTCTCGCCAAACGCGACTTGGGCAGATTAGAACGAAGGCTAACAGTAATGAAAAAATCATTATTCCATAACAATGTATGCGATAAAGCAAATGTTAAGCAAAATTCATTTGCAACGATTTGTTTCTCTGAGTAAGATGCTGCCCTCGCTAATGATGGATTCATGCAATGTACAGTAATCTAAAATGCGGCAGTCCAATTAGAGATTAATTAAGCGACTAAAGGAGAAAGAAAGGGAGAGACGTGAAGGAGTACACACCCTGATTCGTTAGTCGGATGATTATTGTTGTCGGTGGTGTCGGCGTTATTGGCGTTATTGTTGTTCATGTTGTTGATGTTCAACTGATGTTGAGTCTGCGAAGTACCCAACAACGATGACCACTGCCTCATCACCTGTTCGCCCTGGACCTCGAGTTCTGAGAGTATAGTGACGTCGTCCAGCTCGTGAAGTGCAGGATTAGTTTCCAGGCTAAAGGGAGGCACACATCGATCGTACGTTACGAGCTGAGGAAAATTGTAACGGAGTATGGAAGATGAGGAAGACTAACGAGGCAATTACTGACCGGCGATTGCTTTCGTCGTGTGAGCTGGTATCGCTGCGCTCGTAGTCCAACATCAGATCGTCCGAATCAATAGATTCGCACGGCGACAGAGTATCGACGCTGCCTGCTCGACTTATTCGTTGACCGTGAGCCGGGCTTTTACCCACGATTTTGCCATGAAGTGTGTCTGAAAATAGATAACCGGCATAAGGATGAGAGGAGAATTTGTCGTGCGTTGCCGAAAGAGAGAGACGGAGAAAGAAAGAGAAAGAGAGAGAGAGAAAGAGAGACAGAGTACTCACTCGTTTTATTGTTGGACTCAACGAGAGTGTGACTGTTCTCAGCCGCACCAGCGGAAAGAGCGTCCGTTGGCGCGGTCCCATTATTTGCACCTGGACCGTTGTCAATCGATTGCACCTCGACGACGCTCGTCCTGGCATTATCATCAAAGATCAATCCTGGCTGATCGGCGATCTCGTCGTCAAAGAACTCACGGCCCTCGGACAAGCTCAAGGAATTGGAAGTATTAGTAGGCGTTTCGGGGCTGTCATCATCCTGATTTCCGGACGGCTCGTGGCCGTTCCTGTCCTTCTTAGTCTTGCAATCGGACTGCGTGATGCTGGCGGTAGGACTGTCGAGCAAACTGTCGACGGGGGACGTCTCGTCGTCGATGAGGGTCGTCGAGGTGGCAGCAGCTGCGGCAAAGGCCGGATCCTCGATCGTCAGGAGGACGGACCTGAGCGCACTCTTCGGCAGAGTGCCGTTCTTCGCCGCGTTCGAGATCGTCTTGAGATGTTGGGAGGAATTGTTGGAGTGATGATGACGGTGATGGGATTCGTCGCTCGAACTGAGGGAATACTCGTCAGCCATCGCCTCGCCGTGGCCATACTCGGGATCGTCGGAGCTCATCGGGCTGGCATCTTTGCTCAGCGAGATCTTTTTTTCAGTGCGCGAGCGATCCTTGTACACCTTCTCTTCGCCCGACCTGTCGTCGTAGCCCTCAGAGGAGGTGGTGGACATCGACATACTCGGCTCCGTGTACCTGTTGTCCTTGTCGAAGAGGCTGGTCCTGGGCGACCTGGCGGATCGATCTCTGAGCGACGTACCGCCGGCATTGTAGTTGCCCAAATTGCTCGACAGCAAAGGCTTCTGCAATGGTATCACCGATATCTCCGTCACAGTGCTATCGTCGTCCCGCACGTCTCGCACGTCAAAGCTCTTCGGTGCTGATGAGATCCTCGCGGAAGTTCTCGGTCTGGCCAATCTTCTTTCCCCGGTGCGTCTGTCTATCATCGAGCCAGGATACTCTAACCGCTCCTTGTCGGCGAGGTACGAGTAGCCCGTCTGACTACCGACCCCCGAGTCCTCGGCGCCCGAGTCATCCTTGAATCCACAGACTCCCATCTTCGACGCGGCAGACACCTTTCTGCTCTGATTCGTCGCCGTCTTGGCGATCTTCGAGTTTGCGTCTTTCATCCTAACCGCGTACTGCGGCAACGGCAGATGACTGGTGTGCAAGGTGTATCTGCTGACAGGCTCCGGAATGCCGGGTCCGGCTCTTCGGTCGCCTTCCGTCTGATAATTGCTGTTGTACGTTGGCGGATTGCCGGTAGCTTGGGTCTGCCGGACTTGACGTTGATCGTACTTCGAAGGTGCAAGACCGCCGTACATCTGATTCGGTCTAGCGTTTTGTTTGCCATAATGGCTGTCATGATTTTGTTGCTGTTGTCTCTCCTGGTTGTAGTGGCTGGCACTGTGACTGCTACAGATGTCACCGTCCTTATACCGCGGCTGTGATTGCTGCTGCTGCTGCTGCTGCTGTTGCTGTGGTAGGGACTGTCTATAGCCAAATCGGTTCGCCTTCGGAGGCTCCTTTTTCGCTTGAACCAGCCTGGGCGTCGATCTACCAGAGGACGAGTGCGTTACAATGAGATGCGACGAATCCTCGTCGCGCTTTCGACACTGCTCCGGACCGGCTGATTTTGAGCGCGGATGAAGCGTCGTCACCATCGTCGCAGTCATGTCGCTCGCGTAGTTCGACACCGGCGTCGGGATGCCGGAAGTGGGCCTTCTGCGGAAACCGAACGACATCGCTGTGCCGCGTGTGCACGGCATACCTCGTTTCGCAGTCTTACAGTCCATCTGAAATCGAACAACACTTCCCACAATAGCCGTACTTCACAAAACGATGTTGTGAGATAGCGAATTAATCGATGAACACTGAGAAAAGAGTGGGGGAAAAAAAATTGGAGCTTTCAGAGTATCACTCTTATCGTTGATTGCTGATTAATCTTTCCTGAATCATGCGTCTGCGAGACGGGGACGGAGAGACGGAGGCGAACATGGAAGACAAAGTCTCGTGAGCTGAACGTTGGAATTACAAATATCGGCGACCAGTGCACGCCACCTGATTCGACTAATCTCCCAGACTCGGCATACATGGAAATTAATAATACCACAGGGCACAGATGTCTCGCCATCCGCATGACGCAACATTGCGCGATACAAATTTCTTCAATGGGACTACACGAGTAATTAAGTTACAATAGTGGCTAATGATAACAAATACGTCGCGCATAACTTGCGATTAAGACGACCCCGATCCCGGATTAGCTACAAATGACATGTCACATCGTAATCACGACGTACGTACACGAATAGTACGACACGATGAATCATCCTCGGCGCAGCTCTTGATTTTTTGACAGTACTCGCGCTCACGGACTATTAATGACGATCGACCTTGTCGGGCGGACAAGCAGAGTAAGCAGCGCGCGAGAACTGAAGGAAGAACTGATAGTCAGGTTGATCTTAACATTGACTTTCGTATGTATACATGTGTATAGTGAGCGATGTGCGGATGTCAAGAGAACCGCGTTTACACACGCGACCTTTTGATTGATTCCGCGCAGACCAGTCTAATCCACGTTAGCTGATAAAAAATTCACGTCGGGCTCGTATCTGGTGTACCGTGCGCGCAGTTGGCGAGATAGACTGTTGAAAGGAATATCTCCGATAAGCCGCTACCACGTTGCGTCGGCGCGCGAATAAAGCGCGACGACCGTGTAACTTGGACGGTCATGTCACGAATTCACCTGGCCGCTTGCTTTTGCGGAAAGCAACGACGTGCGAGACAGTGCCAGTGTCGTCATTTCCTGGGAGGGATTAAAGCGTTACTTTCACGGCCAGTGCATGTCCGCCGGGTTACGTCGATAACTCTCACGATATCTACTTCGCACCCACGAATGTCATGTTATCTGTTGTCAGATGCTTCGCGGCGCAGAGAGAATTGCGCCAAGTGAATGACGAGGAGCCGGTCAATAAGAAAAGCCGTCATTCTTAAGACATTACCAAAGCTCCCTCGACAAACGTGCGCGTCACTACTGACGTGTATCGTCAATCTGTTTAATAATTCGTCAATCGGTGCGCACGTGGTAGGAAATCAAAAAATGTGTACATGTTCAAAGGTCGCGTCCATTTCAGAAGCTGCTGGCGTGGAAAAAGAAATAGATAACCCGTAAGTACCTCACAGATATAGTGAGGGAGGGAAAAAAAAATCATCGATAGCCATCTCTCATGCCTTGTTTGCCACGTTTCGAATCGCCAACGTCCTTCGACGTTGAGAAGTTTATTTGGCGAAACAAGAGACCGTGTGTAGAGCACCAGTTTAATATCGAGCGCTGCTCGAAAGCCTAGTCGCGCAAGTGAGGCTCGCCTTGGCTAACAAGGGAAGAAGGAAAAAATGCAAGGCGAGCAACGAGTAAACGGGGAACCCTAAGTCGGCCCGAACTCCAGAAATAGATAAAAGCCGCTTCGAAAATAAGGAATCTAGTCGAGGGAAGCGGCGAGCGAGCGACGGAAAGCGGAGAGAAGGAAAGGAAGTGGGAGACGAAGGAAGGAAGTTTGCGTCGCAAGAACTTACAAGAGTGCACGAAAAGTGTCATCCATCGAGGGACGACGGACGTGCAAGAAAAACGCAGCTCACGAGTTCCTTACCGCCAAACCGACTCCCTTCTCGTTCATCACTGAATCATCCTCGTATCTGGTACCGCCGCCGCCGCCGCCGCCACCGCCGCCACACCGGTATTCCATGTCGTTTGCGCCAGTATATCTCCCTCGACTCGTTGCGAGAACGTAACACACGATCGATCCTTCGAAGATAACGTCGTACTCGTTACTGCACGCACGCGCGCATTCTTGAATTAAGGCCGAACGTATGCGATCCGCGGGGGCGAAAGATGGAAAGTTTCAAGTGTTGTGTTTTTGTGAAACGACAATGACTGGGCTTACTCCTTTATCCGATCGGCTGCTGGTCAGCCGGCCAGACGATCGGTAGTGATCCTTTCCCGTCTTTTTCTCTCTTTTTCGTCGTCGTTGGTTCTTCCGTTCTTCCGATCTCCCGTTCTTCCGTTCTTCCGTTCTTCCGTTCTTTCTTCGTATACGAGTAGGAGTATTAAGGAAGTCGAGGTTCGCGGTACGCCTTCACGCTACGTCACATCGTACAAGACGACTCTCGTCGTCTACTTTGTCGTCGCACCCGATTGACGAGAGAAACGCCTCTGCTGATATACTCTGTAAGAGGCACAACGGCGAGAGCCGGGAGGATCGATCGGTTTCACTGCGCCGGCGTGTCGACGCCATTGCGAGAGCAGACTCGCGCGGACGACTTTCTGTCTGCCGTCCAGGATTTCAGCCGGGAACATACCGTATACATACTCACGCCTGCGTTTGTACAGTGACAAGCGAAATTTCTTAACACCCGCGTACGACAATGCACCGCCTCTCTTCTTACTTTATCATTGGCTTGGCTCTTTCGACTCTTTGCCTCACTCTGTTCCTTGCACTATTACCCTCTCTCATTATCGCTGATCTAACGGTCACCCTTGTAAATCACGCCTCTATTTTGTTACAATAAATATTTCTGCGTACGTATTTCCGCGGTTCAACAGTGGTTCAGATTAAGTTTCAGATTTACGCATCAACGCGGTACAATCGCGGGGACACGCTTAACGTGGAATCAGTAAGACGACGATTGGTTCTGATTTCATGCCGTACGTGCAACCAACATTAAAAACCCGGAACATACGATCACTCTATGCACACGCGCACATCTTGATAGTTGGAACGAATGTTGATACGGTACTGACGAGTCCGCTGATCGACATAGAACTTTGCATAAATATAGTGTAGCCGAAAATAATCGACACGTATGTTCTTCCGCCAACTCTACTGCGCGAGGGGATGCTGCCAGACACCCCCAATACCGCGCTGTCATCAAAACAGCAATAGGGTCACGTTAACAGTTCCAATCTCGATAGATTTTCTTGCACACATTTCTTCATTTTATTACCATATAAAAGTACAAATGTCTATGACATTCTACGCAGTCACACCTGAGTCTGTATCACATATAATAACAAACTGTATTGTCGTAACCACTCTGAAAGCGATATACCGTCCACGTTCATCTCCTTAAGCACAGAAACCTCTTGAACGTGCTGAGTGCACCTGCAATAACATTAGAATATGAGTCATCAAGTGTTTGGAAACATTGAGTGCGAAGGTTCCCTTTGACTAGTTACCATGCGTTCAATACTGAATGAAATTGATCAATTTCATCCCGCGCTTTTTCATATGCGTGCTTAGACATTCCAAACAGCTCCACAGTATTAAATTGGTATCTTTGCTCTGGCGCATTCCAGTCGAATGATTCAAGCGGAAGATGATCTTCCGCCGACCAACATCTACTCTTTTTGTACAGAAAGTTTGTGGCCATATTTTTATAACAGTTTATCAGGATGTAGACGGGTATATGTATGGCCGGAAAGTGGGAAACGATGTCGGGGTACTGCAAGGCTGAAATCGTGACCGAGGCCTCGCTAATACAAAACTTTGTACGCCTATGAGACATTCAAAATTAAATTCCATTAATGGAAATTACAGTAACAATTATAGCTAAATAGAACGTTATTTGCATAATCACGCCACCTGTAATCTCCTATGCTTCCTTTTAACATAATCTTCCTTAAAGCACTGAGATCCAGATCGTTGTAAAACACATTCAGTTCACTGCTTAACTTATTATTTAACCATATGTAATCATGATTACCGGCCTGCATTATAGCAATCGTTCCCAATTCGTACCTCAATTTTTCCCTTATTTCATTCAGATGTGACCCTGCCGACTTTAACAGTACCAATGATTGTTGCACGTCTCGGACATACCTTTCCTGTGTAATAATCTTTTATTGCAAACCTTATATATTACTCATGTTACCATATATTGAATGGGTTTACCATCTCCAAATCAATGGTTCGTATATCAGACATTATTTGCGCCAAGCTAGATGTGACTGCAGCATTATCATCCATGCCCCTCTTAATTCTATCAACTTCGTTCTGTAAACATGCCTGTTTTACTTCCAACTTCCGAACTTCCAGCGACAGTGCTAACCATTCAGTCAATTCGTCGTAACTTGTCGATGTTTCCTTTCAAGTTTCAGACACGGTTCATAGAATGTTCAATTTCAAGGGTCCGTAACATAAATTACGGAAATAAATTGAGTATACCTCGATCTGTTGTATAAATCCCAGAACTTGTGCCTGAAGTTTTTTAGCCGTTGCTACGCAGGTGAGCCGCTTAATAACTGCCTCCACATGTTGTCCACATGCAGTACCTATACCAACATCCATATTTTCGCCGATGGTATTAAAGTTCTCTTTAATTGTCGAATCCATCCTTTTCCCCAAATCAATTAACCTGTTCACATCCTGCTTCAAGTTATGCTGCAAATGCTCCCATAATATTGGTATCTCGATAGGACCAAGTGTGTTCAATATTATTTGCCAGACCTGCTGACATGTTTGCATTGCATTTCTTGTCAAGACTATTATGTTTGCCATTAGATTAGTTGATCTGCACCTGCTTTTTATTGACACTGGACCATACAGTTGCCACCGTATGCAAGCACTCCCTCATTGCCCCCTCATTCAAATGTTTACCTTTGCTGGGCATCAAATGTTGACATACCAATCTCATATCTTTACAGTCACAGAGTTGTGTAGTAATTTGGTCACGTTTTAGTTTTAAAATGTCTTTCCTTACTTTCAGCGATAAATATGTTGACTTAATGTTTCTCAATCGTATCACTGAAAATGATATGAAACTTATTATACACCAACAAATTGTTGTCATTGAATCTTTTGCATGAAATAAATGTTTCTTACATTTCTCTTTAATCAGGATGTTTTGCCTCTCATATTTTTCTTCCAAATGAGATGCAATAACATCCATTTTATTTTTCTCTGACATTAACCGCATCTTGGTATTCATACCCTTAATAGCTCGATCCAAAGAATTAGATTTTAATTTTGCAAGTAAAATATTCTTGCGTATTTCGCTTGCTACAGCAACAGGAACTATTGCGTCAGCCAGGTTATCCCATAACAAGCCAACCATTCCTTTGCACAATCTATAAATAGTGGAAAAAATGCATGATTGCAGGGTACACATTTCTAAGAAATAAGAGTCTACGATAAGTTATCAAACATACGTTTTTTTAATGGGACCTGTACAGGCAACGGGTGGGCATTCCAATGAATGGACCCAAGAAAAATTATCCTCGGCATCGCCCATATTCTGTCACTTCTGCACATTCATAAAAGAGAGAATAATACAGAACAGGAAATACTGCATACATTAACATGGTAAACAAGTTGAAGTGCATCGTTCATTAGGTTAAGTATTGTTTTTCATTTCAGTCTATGCTTACCATACATGAACTTCGAGGTATGCGGCTACGGCGTATACCAATATGATATAATATTACCAATATTTTCACAAAAATACAAGTAATATAGCAATAGGTCTAGTTCTGTTTCTCACGAGAACCATGACAGTTTGAACAATTCAAATTTAATAGATAGCGACGTTGCGGTATATTGCGGTACTACTACTCATATAGTATTGGAAATGACTCGAGTAGCTGATGGTACAGGTGGGTACAGGTCACTGCGAAATATTTTGTATGCAATTATATTGTTTCTCAATAAATAAGGTCGACGGTACGGAAAGGACTTTTTTGCCTTGGGGGTGTGACAGTCTGTTGAAGTCCATTTCTCAAAAATTCGATCTGGAAGTAAGATGTTCTCCTTGTTAGAGTCAGTCAAACGCTTGAAGATATTAGACTCTTTATCCTTATATACTATGGGGCAACGTTAGTTGCAATTTCATCAGGTAGATAGCTACCTGATAGTTTACCCTGCGTGGAAAAATCGGCCCCTAAAAAGCTAAGGAGCTAGTTCAGTGTTAATTTTCAAGGAAAAATTTGAATTTCCCGCGTCGCTTTAATATCTTCGGTACGGTGGCGTCTCCAAAAAAAACGGAATAACGCTCAAACTAATCATTGGACAGCAGTCGGTAATGTTGGAAACTGCATCCCCTTGAAAAATACCGACTGCTGCCTAATGACTAGTTTGAGCGTTCCTCCGTTTTTTTTTGAGGCGCTACCGTACCGAAAATATTAAAGCGACGCGGGAATTCAAAAAGTTCTTAAAATAACTCATATATCAAATATAAATATATAAAACAAAACTATATAGCGAGATTGCTAAAAATAATGTATATATTATGTAGGAAACTTGAAAGGCATAGAAGGATGTAAGCACGAGCTATAGAGTAAGAATTTTCAAATGATTGGCACATTTGCATTGACGGCGGCATTGGGTGGTAATGGCGGCAACGGTGATGGCACAACAGCAGCAATACACCGAGCGTGTGAACAGGTGTCAATGATATTTACACGATTACACAAACAATGTCGAAACGGCTGGATGACAGCAGAGATGCAAGTACAGATGCGATACCGTGTAAAAGAGCAAGAATTCATAACGGCGGATCTTTGCGTCACACAAACGCAAGAAGCAATGATATGTGGGATTATGGTGCCGATTATGCAGAGGAAGATATTCAGGAAATGGATTTAATCGCTACTCAAGCGGCCGTAGAGGTTAGCGAAAAAGACTTGAATAGGATCTTTTACTTCGTACATACCAATATACAATTCTGATTTTAGGATACTTTCTTTTCGGATTCTGGTAGTGCACCGAAAAGACACCGAGAACGGCCGGAAATAGATCTATTCAGCAATAAGGTGATTGTTCCAGGTGTGTATGTGTACATTCTATATAGAGTGTAACGGGTCTTCATGAACTTTCCCATTGTGAACATAGTTAGGCTCGCTCCACAGATGCCACCCCCACAATCGAGGTAAATCGCCTTCGAACGGAAAATGAACGCCTGCTAAACGAATTTGTAACTAAGGAGGGTGAGAGTTCATTCCTTCGTCAACAGCTACGACAGGCACGTGCGCGTGTTGAGCAAGAAAGAGTCGAAGGGATGCGCATGCTGGAAGAACAAGCTAAAAGTCATCGATCAGAGATCAATGATGCTTATAAGGAAAAGGATAAATTAAAAACTCAGCTGGACCTACAGGCATTGGAAGTGGCAAATCTTATGAAAAGATGCAAGCTTCTCGAATCTGGAAATATGCTCTTATCGCAGTCACGCACACTTAATTCAAATGTCTCATATGCTGGAAAACAGCCCAAAATCCTACATCGGTAAATAATCTTGAACGTACAATTGGCGTTATGGCGAAACGTTTGCAAGATATTAAGCATACGCGTATGTGCATCTTCAGGTTGCCATGTACAGCACTGGATGCGGTAGTAACTACAGAAGTTTCCCTACAAACTGATAACAGTACCTGCCAGAAGAGAGATTTTTATTTAAAAGCGTGCCTATTACGTACGTACTGGATATTTTTCGAAAAGAATTCAGTTTTCTCTACCATCGTTAAACTAATGATTACCGGTTTCGACCGACTTCCAAATTTCAGAATATCCACTCTCAAAAATTCTGGAATCAATATTCGATACTCCGCCAACCAATGAGAAGCCATTAGTTGACATTCGAATTACCGAGAAAACGGGGAGGCGCAATTTGCCTATCCTGCAAGAGGAAGAAACCTTTAGGATATTTGGTAATTGAATGATCGGAATAGCAGAACCAGAACATCACGTGGGATCATTTAATGAACGCAATTTAATTTTACGTAGAGAATCCTGACATTGTGAAGCCAGTGACAACGGTAATTGATAAGAAAAAGCTATCAATGGAATTTGTCTTGTCGGAAATTGCTGTGATCCAAAGGCAAACTGGCTCCGAGATTAATTCAGAAAATTCAATTCCGTTGATAAACAAGGTAGTAGCCACTGCGAGAGAATTGATGTTAAATGGCATTACGGAATTAGAAACAATTCTTCGCGCAATGAAGAATGACGACGTTCGCGATATGGATGATTTGTATTTCTCAGACATTTACCGCACATCATCTCGTCCCCCTGTGGGTGATCTTTGCAGTTCGAATCCTTGGTTAGTCAGCTTACCAATATATTCCTAAGTAGTGTGAAATTTCGAGTAAATTCGAGTATCTTCGTATTATGCTCGACGAATGAAAAATATCGTTTGTTTAGGAACACGTATGAACGGTGCATCGAAACGAGAAGAGCTCTAGGAGTTCTCTGCTGTCTGACGGGCGTATCTCGTTACTTGGCCAACTACATTGCGGGCAAGTTGAAACTCTGGACAGAAGGTGACGTCGACTATGCTCGATATTCTCCGAAAATGTTGCGTTATTCCGCGTGGAAGGGAAAAGAGGGCGAGTTTGAAATGCTTCAGATTATTATTGAATTTGTATCGCTCATAGGACTCGTAGTAGGTATTCTACAAATCTACAGATATATACGACCTCTTATTATATGTACACATAAATTCTGCAATGTACGCTTGATGTAGAGGAGGTCACATCAATTCAGTGGATTCATCACTGCAATTTCAAGGATCTTATGCTCCGTGCAAAAAGCAGTGGGCTTTTGTAATAAAGGGTATGATATTGCTGAACTTGTCTGCTTGTCGTTGATAGTTCTCGTCTTGTTACCAATTGTAGAGGTGATTCATTAAACGATGTGGGTATTTTCAGGTTGCGGTTCGTTGTACGCATATTCCGAGAATTGGTATTCTCACGGCCATTGCCAGTTTGCTACGAACCACTGACGGAACTAATGGTGACTTTCATTGATTCTAGTGATTTCCTTAACGATCTCTGTAACGAAAACCGTAAGCTCTTCTTTTTTTCTCTCCCCTCGTCGGTAGTTCTCACATCAACGAATCTGACCATTGCCTCCTCTATTTTACAGATTTGACTGCTATAGTCAAATGGAAAGATGGGTTACATTTTACACCAGGTTCGCACTTATGCCGTTACTCTTTTCATCTACGAAAATATCGTCCTTTTCCACCTAATCTCTGTCATGTGTGTAATTTCTTTGACAGATGCTTGCGTTCTTCAGGTTCTCATGTCACAATTTGTGGATTTTCCGTTTGACATGATTACAAAGATAAATGTTACGTGGGCAGCCATTCTGTTCGCCCAGTTTCTTCCTCAACAGCTGAACGAACGTAAATCCGAATGTTCCAACACCACATCAAGATGCAGTTGTTGGATCAAAATGGTTACATTCGCAATAAAAATGCTTTGTGACTGTTCGAAAATGAACGTTCATGAAGAGATGGAAATGAAGCAGAGGCGAGGGATTAAGACGTACTCCGCAGGAGACGAAGAATATTGGTTGGTGCTTGAACGAAAACGGCTTATCGTATTGCGAGGCGGAATTGTCTTTCTGAGCCACTTGGCGATTCGAGATCCAGACATTTTGATTCGGTCACCGGACATCGAAGATTGCTTTCATTACTTTATAAAGAATCTGAGGAAAGTGGATGGATTGAGTCTACGCGAAAGTGAACGTAAGTACTTTTGTTAATCACTTGATGACATCTATTACTACCGAAGAGTGTCCTCTTCCAGATGAGGATCTAAATTCAATAATGTCAACGTTTATCGTCGATAAACTGCCGCTTGCACAGCCAGACTCCGACGAACTGCACCCAACTAAGCGCTCTCCCATCATCGCGAACAATCAATGCCTATCATTGGATATCACAGCTAACTTTCAACGAAAACCGCTCGTAAAGATTGAACCGACGAAGATGAGCGATATCAAGCGTAAGAGCGGCACTGACAAAGGCTTTGAAAAATTATTTGCTACGTTCAAAGGCTTATATAGTAGTACTAACAAGATAGAATAAAGCTTCGGAGAGTCTGGGAGTTTGACGTTTTACCTAATGCGGGTATTTTTATTTGATCTGCTACTCCTCTCATCGCGGTATGTACATCACGCAACGACATACTATTCTTTTCGTTACAGTCTATTTACATGAGCTTATTTTTGTCTCTGGCAGTCTCAACAGTTGTATACACGTGTGTGTGGGTGTGTATCAACGAAATGTAAGATTGAAGAAGTGTGTATGCAAATAATTGTCTCCACCTATCACAAACTAACCGCCTATTCTAATCGCCTTGGTATGCAAAGTCCACGCTAGTAATAGTAAAGAGGGTAACAGTGATGCTAGTAGTAGCATCGCTAACCCTAACAGGGGCAAATTGTAAGGGGAATTCGAAGAATGCCGACGGATGCAACAAGGTGATAAACTAAATAAACGCAAGCGATTATCGCTATTATTACGGTGGCGCCGAATATGGCGGTTGGCATGCTCGGTCTGGTCAGCAGCACCCAACCGTTGATTGTCGGTCGTCGGTGAAGTATGAAGCGGACACAACGTCTCCCCCGACATTGATTAAACACTGGCCCTGGAAGAGAAAATGTTCGGGGGTTGGTATGTTGTTATTACAGACACCTAAAAAGATTCCTTTTGTACCGTACCTGATTCTTATGAGGACTATGAAGCAAAACGCACTGCGTCATGAAAAACGCGACCATTGCGTTGCCGCCCAACGCAGTAATGTGAGCTCGTACGATAGCGAGCACTTCCATCATGAAGCTGTGCGTGAAGCCGCTCAATCCGCCATTCTATCGAGTTAAAGATCACCGTTAGTTAGGGCTAGGCTGAAAGGGCGGAGAGAAAATTACTATCAATCTCAACTTGAAAACGGACCTCTCTTATGGATGTGCTCTCTCGAATAAAGAAAAAATTCAAGTTTCCGAGGTATCTATCAATTCTGCCACCCGGTAAGTAAGACAAAGGCGTTATGTCAACACCATACCGTTCCTTTAAAGGCACATGCTTATGTCTATGCATCGTGTGTGTTTTAATGCGCAACGGCGATCGGGGTCTTGGCTTTTGTACTAAAGAGGCGGACAAACTGTTGGTGACATTGTCTAATGTAATTGCGGTGTTGGTGTTGGAGTTGGCATTGGCATTGGCACTGACATTGGCATTGGCACTGGCATTGGCATTGGTGTTGATGTTTGTGTTAGTATTCGGGTCAACGTGATCTTCTTCTAGATTGAAAATCATATCGGTGTCATCCGCATGTTTCACTTGTTCTTTTCTGGACGAATGCGATGTCACTTTTCTCTTATGTTTGCTCGTTGTTTTCGACGATTCTCCCAACCCAAGAGCCATACCGATTACCGACAACTGAATCTCATCCTGCTCGGGAAGCGCAATTTTGAACTGCATATTGCACAAAGCACACGGCACCATTCGTCTAAGCTTGAAATATACGGTCTGAAAAATCGAGAGAGCATATTGAGTTATGTGTGTATTTTGTGACGTGTCGAATGAAAAATAGGAATACCTGAAGAAGCCTTGCAAAGTACTTAGAGGGCATCAAGGCCACTTGTCCGGTGGGAATTTTTGCCCTTGAAACCTGCGTGAACATCTGTAAGTTTCGAACGATTTCCAAATCTTCCTGTCCCGGTATAGTTTGAGTATTAACGACGTGAAAATCATCCGGCGGTCGGTCATCTATGAGTAACGATATACGATCCATATCCTCGATATCATCGACTTCAAGGACATACGAATCGCGAGCGCCGAAACCGAGATCCAATTCAGGCAACAAGGTGGGATCTTCGTCCTCCGAGTCGTCAGTGTCCGAACTATTAAACGTACGTCCGTTTTCCGTCTAAGGACATAGGCAAAAAGCGTTTTAGATGGTATCGTGTCAAGTGTCGATTGATCGATCGAGGAGGAGAAAATAGGAAACCTACTCCGACAGCAGAATGCTTGAGACAGTAAAAATCACGATTCCTTTTGACAGTCTCTCTTAGTGTTCTTTGCATTTCTGCCAGTTGTTCTTCTCTGTTCCAAGAATTACCCGACGCGATCTGCGGAACAGACGCAACCGGCAACGCTGTTAAAAAGACAGCTGTACCCACGACCATGCCAACCTGCAAGAAGAATGTGCCGTTAGAAAAGCGTAGCACGCGGATTATTGTGATAGACAATAGAGACATCAGACAGACACGGACCACCAATCTTTCACCGATCGAGACTTGCATTTTCATTCCGAAAACGGCGTTCATCCCTTTTACCTTTACTTTGTTCAACAACAAACTGTGAAGCTCATATTCTAAAAACGGCAAGCAATCCGAAATTTCCTTAGCGTTCAATTCTCCCCTGAGATCTTTCTTACTCTTACAAACGCTGGCCTGAACGAAACATCCCCTTCCTGTAATCGGAATTCCGTCAGGTATCTCAATAGTGGAGAAAATCACATCGGGCACCCTTCCTCTCTTGCAAACGGCGCATCTCGCCAGATTCACTCTGAAAGGTACGCCATTCTCGCTATACGGTATATGACACAGCGTACATCCAACGCCGTGTTGCGCAGAAAATACTTCATTCTCGTTCGATTCCGAAGCGTGCCGAACCTTTCCATTGTGATTTGTTAAATCCTCGTTCTTAACTTTGGATAACGGCTTTTGAGGTTTATCCGACTCAAAGGTAGCAGAAGCTGGTTGCAACTTGTTCGTGATAAAGACTGCTTCCTGCGGTTCATCGGCGGAGGAGTGGAAGTTAATTAGGGCTGCTGTACCGAAAGCGCTCAGAACGCAAACGTCGTCACTGAAAATCATGAAGAAGGCGACGTGTTTCGGTCAGGACGAAGGAACAAACTATAGAATTGAAAATTCTGCGCGATCATATCGTCGAAAACGCGAGCGCGCGCTCTCGCTCGCTCTCTCTATCTTTCTCTCACACCCACCCTCTCTCTCTTTCTCACCATATACTGGTTTCTTCTCTATAACCGATAACAACGTTGCATGCCAACGCCCTTGCGTGCGATCTTACTTCCATTCGTATTTCGGTCCACCAAGCATCTCGCCCTTCAGGTTCCTCCAAGTTGCTTATCCTTTCCAACAGTTTCACCGACCTCGAACTCACTAAGCCACCTAAATACGTACAGTGTATAAGCGATCGTCCAAAAAGACGTATGCAGAGGCGGACCAGGCATACAAAGACGTACCTATGTGAATTATAAAGCCCGGCGGATATTGTTGCAGAGTTATAAAGGGATATTCCAACATCTCCATAGCATCTTGGTTCATCGTCCTAACGATAGCGGTCGAGGTTTTTAAGAATCCAGTCACCGATCTGTCGCTTCCCGCGATCGAGTTACCTTAAATGCAATGAAGGAATGACAAAGTGACGAAAGGCGGAGCAGAGAGGACTGGAAGCGCGGCTTACCTCCTTTAGGCGTAACGCTCAAGTCGGAGTCACTCGATCGTCTGTGAAGCGCATGTTGCTGATTCTGTTTCGGCGAATGTGACGACGGGGCTACCCTCGTTACAGCCAGCGACGGATAAGAAGGGCTTGACGATGACGTCATCTCGTTCGGCCGCCTAGTTGATGTTGGAAAGGGTCGATGATGTGATTTATTGTCAGGCGCGCGGGGACAATTATTCATGACACTAATGAGACTTGGAGACTTTTTTATAACGTCGGTTTCTGCGACATTTTGTCCGAGGATCGGCAAGTTGGGTTGGGACTCGGCTTGCAATTCGACCGAGTGCGACGTACTACAGTCGCCGTAACTGATACTCGGAGGATTAGCAGCATGTTTCTCGAAATGGTTACTATCACTGGTGGTGGAGAAATTTGAATTGAACGAGCGATCAATAGTAATCGATGATGCGGGGCTAGATCCTTCTAACGAGCGTACACTGCCATCGCTGTATACGCGTGCATTCGCATTTTTATCGGTTACACGATCGAGGGCGGATTCCATCGATCGAGCATGGTCTAGCGAGTGTGGCACTATCAGTAATTTCTTTTTAGCCGCATTTGAATGAGAAAGACCGTCAATTTGATCCGGCAAGGAATCGTTCAATGTCTCGTCTACCCGATGCAACGGTGCCTTGTCTACGGACATACATCGGTACTTGTCACGCACTCGTGACGATGGCGGCGTAATACCTAATGATTTACCTAGGATCTGTCTAGATGACCTATCCAGTGAGGTTTCTAATGAAATCTCAAGAGAACTTCGTATAAGTCTCTCTACGGAACTTCCGAGGTGCATTCTCGCATTTTTGCGAGAGATATGGCGGTGCCGGTGGGTGGTGATTGGCAGGACTGGAAAGGGAAAAAGAGTGGACTTTCTGTAAACTTCGGTTCTCGGTTGGATGTGTGACACCAGCGAAAATGCGGCGCTGGGCATTAAGGGAAAAATATTAACATAATTCATTATTAACGTACGAATATATATATATATACATACACACACACACACACACACACACGTGGCTATAGAACTTCTATTTGCCAATACGATTTTCCATTTTGCTTAACCGGATTGTCCTCAACGCTTGTATTAAAGAACAACATCCAATTCATTGTAATATTTTAAGCACAAAACCGGTTAGTGTGCGGAAAGAGAAGAAGGCACACATAGAAGCGACTGTATACTTACTCTTCCACGCCATTGTTATTTTCCGAAGGCAAGTGGTTTAGGATATCGTGTGATTTAACCAACGTCACGGCTGTTCCAATACCCCTAGCCACAATCCCTGATTCACCCTCTAAGTCAAAGTTTTGAAGGTACCTATAATGAAATAAAAAATTGTCATTAAAAACTGTCGACATCTGGCTCATCATATTTGTCCCACCCAATAACAGCATTTCCACCGAGGTCCAAAGCTTTAAGGCCAATCTTCCTTTGCACCTCTCCACTTAATTTAAAGAAAAGGGTTTGTCGCGCTTCGTTCGAAGCGCGCGGGGTTCGAATCTTGTCGATCCACTTATATTCCGGATCATCGCTCACGATCAATTCCTCAACGAAACCATGGATAACTTGTGCATGATATCCATACGGTATGTTTGAAGCTAGAAGGTATTTATTCTATCAAAGCTAAAAAGTCCCCTTCTCCCATCAGTCAATTGAATCTACAGGAGATTATCTACTGAGTACGTACAGTAAAAAAATTGCACACCACACGAGGACTGTCTAAATTTGTTAAAGTCTGAAAATAGTTCCACTTTTACTATGAGATTCACTTCACCACGAATTCCATGCATAGTGTCATATACTGGTATCCATCCTGACATCACAGATCCTAAAAGCAAATTCATATAACAGCAACAATTATTGGATAACATATTATACCAATTACCTTGTGCACCAGCACTAGAGTTCATCGCTGCTTCCAAAGTCCATACATTTTTTACTGCTGGAATTCCTCCAGGTAACAGTAATGGATTCAAATTTACATAGACCTATGAACCAAAAGGTATCCATTTTCATAGGTAAACAGGACAGAAGTACAATGAAGTTCACTCACTTTTCCAATGGCATCATTCGCAGAATATGTATCGTGATCCATTAGACGGATCTGCAAAGGTTCATCTTGTAATTCGGCATCATCTACCTCAAAGCGATACCATTCTGAATTCCACTGGGGATTAAGCGTCTTCCGACAAACATCCGTCTTGAACGTGACATTTCCAAATTTTAGCTCAACATACGCATCTGTAGTATCCCCAGAACGATCCATCACTGGCAAGTTTCTGCCAGCAAGGATTTTCACCTTTATCTTGCCTGGCATTTTGTAAAGTCTTCAAATTGTGGAACATACATCTACACGGGCATATTCACTCATTCGAATGACCGCTTATACTGCGAAAACATTAATAAAACTGTCTTGCAGACGTCCGTGAAAAATTTGATGGTTTCTGGAAAATTCTTATGAAATGCAGAATGCCTTCTCTGCTCATGTAATATCCAATAAATACACTTTCAGCTCACCTACAATTACCAAGAATAAGGGAAGTCCTTTGGAACATTATAAGTACGTAATGACTAAATTTAACCTACTCACAACGCATATTTTTCATCTTCTAACCTCACTCCGTAACAATATGACAGTTAATCTCTATATAGAGGGCGCAAACGTGTTGCGACCAGATTGGATTTTCAGCTTGTTCTATTACCTGTGATCCCTGTGATGGCTGGTGATAGCAGACGGTGATTAGAAATCGAGAAAATCATCATGTCTTAAGAATTTCTCGACTCTATCGGAAAAAGGTGTTCGGTTATACACCTACTGATGTTTTTTGTACGATTTCTCAAGGCATTCCAAAGCGAAAGAGCATTTTAGTATCGCTATTGCACGTGCACGAAATCGCGACCAATTGCGACGCGGGATTTTGATGGAAAGGAGACAGGAATATAGTTCCGTCCTTTACACCATGAGGTGCGATCTAGTTCACAAGGTTGGAAACAAAATTCCCTATACAATCACAAAAAATTCACTATGCAAAGATCGCAGAAATTTCAAATATTCCATTGCTACATCAATTCCTTATACAAAACGATCAGTCATGGTCACAGAAAACGGCTAAGTTTTGAACAAACTTTTTTATTGATATAATACAGCCTGTCTTCTTAGAAATATATAAGGATGACATTTAATGATGAGCGGCTGCTGCCTTTCTCATCAGAACCAGAATGTTTCCAAGTTCCTCACGCTTCCTCTTGGCTCTGATATGTGTCCCCAGCTGCATTAAAAGTTCCCATTAAATAACACACTAGAGGCATAAAATAAAATAATAAATATAGTATACTAACCCGTCGCTTTAAAAACTTTAGAGCACGCTTATCCTTGGACACCTTCAGTAATTCCATAGCTCGTTTTTCGTATGGAGCATGACCTGTGACTTCCCTGATTAAATCCCTGACAAATTTGCTGTGTTTGGTTTGTCTCTGAAACGTAAAGCGTTACACATGTTAACAAACTTGTAACAAGGCACGTACAACGTGACAGCAATGCATTTAGAAGAAGAAACATAACCTATACAGTATCGCATGTAAATATATGTCACCAGAAATCATTCTTTTAAATCGATGAAAAATATTCTACTCACTCCCTTAAGTCTCGCTGGTCTTAACGCCACAGTCTTCTCCTTTTCTGACTTATTTCGCGCAACCCTAATTTTGCTTGTCCTGTGACCCTTGTTAAGGCCAACCGCCAGCTCGTATCGCGGAGCCATTTTCTACAAATCACATTAAGACAGAGGTTAATAACTGATTATACCTAAAAATAATATTCTTTACATGTTGCTATGTATCATAACATCTCAAATAAGCATATAACACTCCATGCCGACGAACGATTACAAAAATAATTACAGATTCTTCGGGAAACGCACCTCCTGTCTCAAAAACAACGGGCAAAGAGATTTTGAGCTTTCACCGTGCGAATACAAGATGACGAGATAGAGGGAACAACCTGTGACGGCCCTCACAAATTAATGTAGTACAGACTCTTGAGGTGGCAGCACCGTCTGATTCGTGTCCAGAAACAAGAGAGTTGTCTTCATCTCTTTCCCGAACGCCCCGAATCACGAACCCCGAGCCGGCAACTGTACTGTATCATTATATGGATCTCTGAACACCATTTGTGACGCAGTGTGCGTGCGCGTCTGGATACGATGCGCGCAACTTAGGCCCAATCAGGGCCTTAGCATCGCACACAGACGAAAAATCGGGCCCAAGCTAAAAAGCTAGTTTAGTGTAAATTTCTAAGAAAAACTTGAATTTCCCGCGTTGCTCTAATATCTTCGGTACGGTGGCGTCCCCAAAAATAACGTAGAAACGCTCAAACTAATCATTGGACAGCAGTCGGTAATGTTGACATCTGTACCTCCCACCGACGAGATATTCCTAAAGACTGCCAGCCTTATGGGACTTTGTGTCTCCAGCAAAATTCGCTGTTCTCGGGCGCCCTCTAGAATATATTGCGGCCAGAGTAAGAAACTGATGTCGAATCACTACCGTACTGAACTATTATCATGAGATGTCACCTGTGTGTGGGCAAGTGAAGCTCTCTTTACAGACGATTTCAAGTGGAATTTTAAGTTTCAAAATAATAGAAGCAAAATTACTATTAACGGCAGAAAAGGGTGTACGAAACATAAAATGAAAGATAAAAAGTTCACTAAAATTTTAATAAATGTTCAACTATTCAACGTTAACCGTAAAAATATATGTACAACATTGGACGCGGAAATTTTGATATACAAACCTGACCATGTCTTGTTGGTCTGAATTTGGAATATATATTATTGTATGTTGAAATGAAGTTCGCGTATAGTTTCAATGCAATTTGCTCATTTGTTCCACCATTTGAAGCTGTGTGAGATACATGAAATTGACAATTGGAGAACAGGTGCCCGGAAAAATCTGCCGTATAGGTCATGATCGCTATAGGTGAGATTGAAAATAAGTAAGGCTGCCGTTACAATGGTCGCGGTTTTGGTCGATCTTCTGTAGTCCGAAACAATTTGTCAGTAGTGGCACTCAGCTACATCGACAAATACGTCGCATAGAAACAACGGTATCGCTGCGAGAGTAGGCATAGTCCATGCGTGCATCTACACATGCATATCCACTCTCAAGGTCATGCTTTCGTTTGTTTAGCGATCGACGAAAACGCACGCAACCACGCCGAAACATGGCTATGAAGTGGTTAGAATGCGGGCGGGCGTTGACTTTTTCGTCTGGCAATAATGACAGCTACAATGAGTTTTACAAAATCAGCACTAGAAGCACCGAGAGAATCAAGTTCCCTCGTTTGGCTTTTATTTATATATAGTGATCAAATCTTTTCAAGACGTTTTATTTATTAGCGCGGCTGCGAATTTTGACCAATGACACGCGCTAATTGAAGAGTGCCATGCATTGACCCATTGCTATGCCACTTGATACTTCTAGTGTTCAGTCTTCCAAATTTAATATAGTTGTCAGACGAAAAAGCGAAACATGCTTGAAACACCAGCTCTTGAGACACATCGTAACTGCTCTCACCGTGCCACTGTTGCTTGTTTGTGTGCGTTTTCGTCGGTCGTCAAACAAATGAAGCATCGTCTTGTGAGTGAGTATGCATGTGTAGGTGAACGCATGGACTATGGCCACTCTCAAAACGATGCTGCTGTCAACGATGAGTGAACCCGATGTACGAGCTGTCTATGAATATTTTTATTCAGACTATACAAGGATACTCTACTTGTCGCCAATTTGGTGCTAACCGTGTTATCTAAGCCACCGGAGTGTACGAGTAAATCTCTACCGCAATTAAATAATAATATAAAATACCCTTTTCAAACTTTACAAAATCATATTTGGCCTATGGCCCTTAACAGTCATAGTCGCTAATCGATTCGTTGCCAAAGATGTGTCAAGGAGCTTCGTTGCGAATTGTCCCGTCGCGTCGTCCTCCCGACTCGACCCAATCTCGTGACGGACAAGGAGAACCGCGACTGTTTGTCTGAGCGGGTGAACGAGAAGTCATTGGTGTGTTGGAGATTCATTCTAGTATGGGAGAATCGGTGTAGCTTGCTTGCTTGGCCCGATCCGCGACTGTCCAGAAGTGGCTCTTTTACACCATCGGTGCCCGCGGGAGTGGGGATACGCGCAAGTGTGCGTGCCCTGTCTGTGAGAGCTGCACGCGCCGTTTCTCGCTGAATCGCGCCCGGCGTGGAGAGAAGGACGGAACTATGCTGCGTCTTCCTTCCACCAATGTCGTGTGACGTCAGGTATCGTGACGACACATAAGAAGGACAGAACTATGTTCCGCACACAGGCCGGTGACAGTGGTGCCAGATTTCATATAAGGCATCACACGTACCATTGCGTTCTTTCAGCCGGAAGGCAAATCGGGCACCACCGCCTGGAGCAGAGCGCGATTCAGAGAAAAGTGAAACGAGGAGAATTTGGGATTGACTCGTCGTACTCATTGTCGCTCGTCGACGCTGTGGTTTTTTTCGTAGGTTCGCGCCCAGCCATGGTTCAATTTTTTGTCACAGAATAATTTTTTTTTTATTTGTTTATCACACGGCAACAAACGATATTCATTTAAACATATTTTTGTACTTACTACGGATAGTTTTTAATATTTTGTCAGCGGAATAGATGTGTCGTATTGGTTTATAATAGATATGGCCAAAATATATATTTCAGAAATTTTCGTTTCAGTAACATTAATCTTTCTGTCGTAGTAATAAATAAGAAAGTATATAATAAATGTCAATTATTGCGTATTATGCATTAACCGTGAAACAAGTAATAGGAGCTTCTTGCACTAGAACGTTGTGAGGGATCGTGCTAACACGCGATTTTAACAAAGGACAGCGTACGCCAAGAAGAATTTGCTTGACACGACGCGACGACGGTTCGAACGTTTCTATGAGTTGTTCTTTATGATTTGTTTTCTAAATAGAAGGTGACCAAGTTGTGCATATATTCTAACAGTTCTCATCAAGTCCCATCACATTGATTTGAAAACTTTCTCTTACTACGCACGTTTAGTTTAAGAATGCTATCCCCATTTCGAGAAAGAAGAAGGTGTTCCTTCTTTGGCAATGCACCATGCATACTGTAATCCATATATACGTCCATTGTCGCATTCTGCCCACGAAATGTCGCAACGTGCGTATCGTCGAAGAAGGCATGATAACTCACGACAATAATAGCAAAATCCCTGGTAATGGAAAACCGAAACTGGCATTGTGCCGCTCCCGACCGACCGCGGGTCGCGGTTGGACTAAATGAAATATCTGAAAAGTCTAACCATTCTGACCGCGTATTTTACGTACCTACTGCAAATTATTTCCCCGGGACTCTAACTGACTTTTCCAATGTCATTTATTCATCAGTATTTAGTGGTCGCGTCGTGTCAAGCAAATTCTTCCGGACGTACGCTGTCGTGTGTTAAAATCGCGTGTTAGTACGGTCCCTCAGAACGTTCTAGTGCCAGAAGCTCCTATTGCTTGTTTCACGGTCCATGCATAATACGCAATAATTGACATTTATTGTATACTTTCTTATTTATTACTACCACAGAAAGATTAATGTTACTGAAACGAAAATTTATGAAATATATATTTTGCCCATATCTATTATAAACCAATGCGACACATTTATTCCGCTGACAAAATATTAAAAACTATCCGTAGTAAGTACTAAAATATTTTTAAATGAATATCGTTTGTTGCCGTGTGATAAACAATCAAAAAAAAATTATTCTGTCAAAAAAAATTGAACCCTGGCTGGGCGCGAACCTACGACAAAAGCGACAGCGTCGACGAGCGACAATGAGTACGACGAGTCAATCCCAAACTCTCCTCGTTTCACTTTTCTCTGGATCGTGCTCTGCTGCAGGCGGTGGTGCCCGATTTGCCTTCCGGCTGAAAGAACGCAATGGTACGTGTGATGCCTTATATGAAATCTGGCACCACTGTCACCGGCCTGTGTGCGGAACATAGTTCTGTCCTTCTTATGTGTCGTCACGATACCTGACGTCACACGACATTGGTGGAAGGAAGACGCAGCATAGTTCCGTCCTTCTCTCCACGCCGGGCGCGATTCAGCGAGAAACGGCGCGTGCAGCTCTCACAGACAGGGCACGCACACTTGCGCGTATCCCCACTCCCGCGGGCACCGATGGTGTAAAAGAGCCACTTCTGGACAGTCGCGGATCGGGCCAAGCAAGCAAGCTACACCGATTCTCCCATACTAGAATGAATCTCCAACACACCAATGACTTCTCGTTCACCCGCTCAGACAAACAGTCGCGGTTCTCCTTGTCCGTCACGAGATTGGGTCGAGTCGGGAGGACGACGCGACGGGACAATTCGCAACGAAGCTCCTTGACACATCTTTGGCAACGAATCGATTAGCGACTATGACTGTTAAGGGCCATAGGCCAAATATGATTTTGTAAAGTTTGAAAAGGGTATTTTATATTATTATTTAATTGCGGTAGAGATTTACTCGTACACTCCGGTGGCTTAGATAACACGGTTAGCACCAAATTGGCGACAAGTAGAGTATCCTTGTATAGTCTGAATAAAAATATTCATAGACAGCTCGTACATCGGGTTCACTCGTCGTTGACAGCAGCATCGTTTTGAGAGTGGCCATAGTCCATGCGTTCACCTACACATGCATACTCACTCACAAGACGATGCTTCATTTGTTTGACGACCGACGAAAACGCACACAAACAAGCAACAGTGGCACGGTGAGAGCAGTTACGATGTGTCTCAAGAGCTGGTGTTTCAAGCATGTTTCGCTTTTTCGTCTGACAACTATATTAAATTTGGAAGACTGAACACTAGAAGTATCAAGTGGCATAGCAATGGGTCAATGCATGGCACTCTTCAATTAGCGCGTGTCATTGGTCAAAATTCGCAGCCGCGCTAATAAATAAAACGTCTTGAAAAGATTTGATCACTATATATAAATAAAAGCCAAACGAGGGAACTTGATTCTCTCGGTGCTTCTAGTGCTGATTTTGTAAAACTCATTGTAGCTGTCATTATTGCCAGACGAAAAAGTCAACGCCCGCCCGCATTCTAACCACTTCATAGCCATGTTTCGGCGTGGTTGCGTGCGTTTTCGTCGATCGCTAAACAAACGAAAGCATGACCTTGAGAGTGGATATGCATGTGTAGATGCACGCATGGACTATGCCTACTCTCGCAGCGATACCGTTGTTGCTATGCGACGTATTTGTCGATGTAGCTGAGTGTCACTACTGACAAATTGTTTCGGACTACAGAAGATCGACCAAAACCGCGACCATTGTAACGGCAGCCTTACTTATTTTCAATCTCACCTATAGCGATCATGACCTATACGGCAGATTTTTCCGGGCACCTGTTCTCCAATTGTCAATTTCATGTATCTCACACAGCTTCAAATGGTGGAACAAATGAGCAAATTGCATTGAAACTATACGCGAACTTCATTTCAACATGCAATAATATATATTCCAAATTCAGACCAACAAGACATGGTCAGGTTTGTATATCAAAATTTCCGCGTCCAATGTTGTACATATATTTTTACGGTTAACGTTGAATAGTTGAACATTTATTAACATTTTAGTGAACTTTTTATCTTTCATTTTATGTTTCGTACACCCTTTTCTGCCGTTAATAGTAATTTTGCTTCTATTATTTTGAAACTTAAAATTCCACTTGAAATCGTCTGTAAAGAGAGCTTCACTTGCCCACACACAGGTGACATCTCATGATAATAGTTCAGTACGGTAGTGATTCGACATCAGTTTCTTACTCTGGCCGCAATATATTCTAGAGGGCGCCCGAGAACAGCGAATTTTGCTGGAGACACAAAGTCCCATAAGGCTGGCAGTCTTTAGGAATATCTCGTCGGTGGAATATCTCGTCGGTGTACCTCCTTAAAAAAATACCGACTGCTGTCCAATGATTAGTTTGAGCGTTTCTCCGTTATTTTTGGGGACGCCACCGTACCGAAGATATTAAGGCGCAGCGGGAAATTCAAAAGCTTCGTAATATACTACACGTAAAAGCCGAGTGGATCTAATTGTATGTTTAATTAATCCGAAGCAAACGCACTATGCCATTATCTATTATAAAGGTTAAACTATTTGTTAGCTTATAAAGTATTCTGTTCATCGATTTTATAACTTTAATTAGTTCGTCTACAGTATTTGAAGATTCATTACGCGTAGAATGATCACTTAATATCATGTAGCTGCAGGGTGGTTAACGGGGGACAGGGTCGTTAACGATATTAGAAGGAAAATAATAGAAAAAACTGAGGTTCAAACGAATCGTCATCGCTTGAAACGTGTCTTTTATTTGAAAATAATCGTACAGCATTCCATTCAAATGTTACGTAATAAAATTCGTTTAATTTGGGTCTTAAATTTAAAAGTTCTGTAACATGTCCGTCCGGGTAGCCGTTTGCCTGACTGCCTCCTTTCCCTTCAAGTACCTTCTGCCTATTCTAGGTAGAATATATTGAGTAGTCGGGAACGAACGGGAAAGGAAGGGAAGGGTAAGACAGAAGGAAGGAAGGCAAACGGTCTCATTTTCGTACGGATGGATCAAACCGCATTTATCGACTATGTTAAGCGGTGTTATGCAAAACCGTCTTCGTTCGTCTAACGTTTCCGGTTTTACAGTTATTTACATTACTAGCGAACCTCAAAGAGTTCAACGTTTCGTTATAACACTCGTCCAGTGGCGAGACGTTCAGTAACATGAGTGTCTTTGAATTACCACCCAAAGAGGGCATGAGCAAGTGCGTGAGCTTGGAATTTCTGTACGGCACGTGTTCCTGCTTATTCAACAGAGCCAGAATTACGTTACCAAGATTGGCGAGCGATTTGTTAATATTCTTCGTTTCGGTCGTCCTTGTGGCTTCATCCGCCTTCAATCGCTCCGATCCAGCCAGATCAACCAAATTCAGATTTCCAATCGTCTTTTCCCCATTTATCATATGCGTGCCAATTAAACGTATTCGGGCTACCGAATGAGACCGAGACGATCTGCAATTTGAGTAACGTCACGTCAGACATCGGTAGAGACGTCGGTCAACACCGACTGAGTCAAGCAATATGCATAATTTAATTACCGTTCGTTAACTTGTGTAGCGGCAACGGCTCTATTTCTTTGCGCCGTTAACAAACACTGACACAGTTCTTCCGAGCTCCGAATTTCCTCGACTTTTAGATTAGTCACGTACAGGTCGTGTCCCTTCGAATCAGCCATTCTTATCTCGTGCATCTTCGGATGAGAGTCGAGCAAATCCACGATACGCTCGTTGTAGATTTCAAGGAAACTCGCCTCTATTTGATATTCCCAGCCTCGCAATTGAAACTGCCTAATCTCGTGAAAGATATGTCTTACCTGTGAAGGAACATTGACGAGTGTTGAACGAAATAACGATTGCGCCATCCTCGTCTCCACTTACCGTCCTTGGTATCATACCCTCGGTGTCCAGTTCCGGTTCACCCACCATCGTATAAGTCTTACCAGATCCCGTCTGGCCGTAAGCGAACACGCAGACGTTGTATCCCTCCAGCGCCGACTGAACCAACAGCGACAGTTCCTCGAATACGTCTGCTTGGGATGCATTCGGTGGAAATACCTTATCAAATGTGAATTCCTGCCGGGATCCTCTGACTTTTCCGCTGCAGCTCATCGAGTCGGATCGATCAGATTTCCCGACCTCGATTGTGCATTCGTCGACGAAATTGATTGTGCATAATCTGCCGGTGGGCAGAAAAAGAATGACATATAAATGTATAAAACATTGTCTGCTCTTGAATCGATTGAAAATGAAACGACTTTACTCACGTTTTATTCGCTTCCCTCTGGGTTCTCGGTCGAACCCTACAAAACACCCTAACATTTCCCCTCATTTCCTGTATCACGTTGTGCAAGTATCTTCTCTGCTTGTCCATGTCTTCGACTAAACTTTGCAATTCCTCTTTTGACTTGCTCAAATCGATGTTCGCTTCTCTTTCACTCTTCAAAGTTGATTTCAATGTTTTCATTTCACTTTCATAAGAACTACACTTTTCTTCAAAATCTTTCAACGCCTTAGACATCTCTTTCAAAGAGATCTCTGATTCATTTACAGTCTTGGTTAAACTTTTCTCTGTTTCTAGCAGTCGGGTTACCTTTCTTCGTAGAGTTTCAAGTTCAACAGTCATACTACTATTAGAGCCAGCTAATTCTTCAGCTTTGGCTCTGTATGTGCTCTCACTGGTCTCTAGATTATCCACCCTGCTTTTGAGGGCAGTGTACTTGTCTGAGATTTCTTTGAATTTCTCTCGTACAGTGGTCAATTCACCACTACACTTATGGAAACGAGCTTTGAAATCCCAAGTGCTGATCTTAATTGATTTTTTAGTCTCTCCGTTCACCGTGTTCTGATTAGTAGCAGTGGTAAAAGCATTCCTCACCGTTCTAGTTGTATCAACTGATTTCAATTGATGCATTGCTGGTCGTTTCCTTTCAATGTCACTCGTCACAGGAGGAGCTGTTCTCTTAGTGGCCTTAGTCGTTATAGATGATATTGTCTTCGACCTAACTACCTTGTTAGGAGGACCTGTGTTTTCATTTGTTGCTTTTCCATTCCGAAGAGAAATTGCCTTAGGATTGGTTATTGAATGAAGATTACTCGAACTAGTAGGCAGAGGCAAATGATTCGGCTGTTCCTTCGTTTTGCCATTGTTTAATTTTGCATTAATATCTGTTGTACTAATTGCCCTCTTCAAGTGCATCTTTGGTTTTGGCAAACGAGACTCCATCTGTCAAATAATTGTTGACAACAGACCCTGATTACATAGCAATAATCTGAAGAGCGCGAGTAGTCACAGGCGGGCAGATAATGAGCGGTTACAAACGGTCCCTCATCTGTAGTAAAAGCCGGGCTTACCGTCTCTACGTTGCTGCGTCCGAAAGGCCAAGCGTAATCCTTCTTTCCGACAGAGCGTAGCGGCAATTGCGAGCCTGTTGTGTATATATATATATATACTAAAGTCTACGAGTAAACGCTATAATTTTTCCACAACATTACAGCGATCATTTGAAACAGCAGTAAAGTTTCGTTCACTGAGTATCGTTATCGGCACAAGAGTAATCCGTTAGTAAAAAATACAAGACTTACAAGGAAAACTAATGAAAGGTAGCTTATCTTTTTCTCCCTCTCAATTCACGATCAAACGGCGGTTAACAACATCGGAACCGTTATGTTTGAATCGGAGCTGTTTGCTCACCGGCCAATGATTGCACAGAAAGGAAGTAAGCACTTTGTTTGTCCAATCATGAAATAGACATATGACATCTCGAGGCAATTGAGGGTATGACGAAACCGCAAAATGTAAACTGCAAACTTTTTCTTCGTATTAAGAGCATCTAAAATGGAAAGGAACGTCTATAGTGCCCCGTTTATCGATAATATGGCCTGAAGAGACATTTGGAAGTAAAAAGGAACGTATTTGCTGAATGTACTTAAATTGATCGTATGACCATGGTGGCCGGGAATATGCAAGTGTTCACAAATTTGAACGCGCGGAAAGGAAAATTCCCTAGATAGCGCATCTATTTTAACGCAATCTACGAAGGGTGAAAGACGGATAAAAGCGCGAATTGTACAGATAATTTATTCAGTTATTGCCCTCTTCGATTTACAAGCCAAAATGAGAAAGACTAAATGCGAATTTCGTGGTACGTTGCATATCTTAAAACGCGACGCACACTATATACATAATACAAACGCTGGTGAAAGGCTTTCATCTGTGGGATGTGACCAGACTCCTCGCAATCAGTTAATTCTCAATTTTCTTCTCAATTCGACGATGTAGAAACTGGTACGCGTGTCGGCGCATATCATGTATATATGCAATGCAATGTAACGTTGTGTGTTGCTAAAGTCTTGGCTTTAGTATTGGCGAGCGTGGCGATAGTGACTAATAGTGCCGAAATCACTGGCAAACTGGCAAGCAGCAGTCAAACATGGCCGCCGGCTACTCGAACTGTAGTTTGGAATGTGTCTTTCGTTTTCCTTCGGAAAAAGTAATAAAATAGGATAAAATAATGGAAAATCCGTGGAGGATAGCAAGCTCTTTCCACAGGAAGGGCCAGTCAGATTGGCGGAAACACTAAATGTCGATATTAACATTAATATCGTCGAAAAGTGTCGTTTGTTTTGAAGCGTGTACTAGACGAGAAAGTGGAAAAGTGAATAAGAAATATTAGCCTGTGAATTTTGAAGGGATCAAAGGTGTATTCGATGTACTGGCTTATAAGATCTTGTTCTTTTTGTTGTTCTTGTAAAAAGTGAATTATCTTGAGACGCTCCGTCGTGTATTTCGATCGTGCAAAGTGTGAGCAAGAAGAGAGGACTAGCGATCGGTCCGCTTTTCAAGCACTTCACACACAAAGTCTGTCTAAACGGACTCTTTTGAAGGTTTCAAAGTGCACAGTTGACGTGCACACCTTTGAATGTTGTTCGTTGAAAAACGAGAGAAGAATCGTGTCAGAGATGCTGAAGCAATTGCAGACGGGAATGAGAGCTTTCCTCCTCATGGCATCGCGCGTCTGGACGTGCGTCTGTTTTCTACTTAAGAAGCAGGTTAGAGCCGTAAGTTTCGGAGATTAATCATTTCCCCGCGGTTTTGTGTGCTACTTTCGCTTCTTCTCGATTTTCCAATTTTTACGTTTTACTCATTATTCTTTCGATCTTATACATTCTTACCGTACCGTCCCGTGTGTTACAAAATTTACCGCACAACTACCGACCCAATCCTTAAGCATACAATTTTCATACAGTTGCGACCAATGTTTCTTTAGATATCACAGATGCAACCTGTTAAGTATGAAATTTTCCCATTGTCGCCACTATCAAGGCACAGACTTAGTAAGTGTTTAAACCGTTTTCACAAACTCCTTTCCTCTTCTGTTTGTCCGCCATGATTAACTATGCTACAACAAATATATTGCAGGTATAGTTAAAAGAAAAGTCCTGGTGCTCGATCTGGATGAGACGTTGATTCACTCTCACCACGACGGTGTAGCCAGGCCAACAGTTAGGCCAGGAACACCACCTGACTTTATTTTAAAGGTGACCATTGACAGGCATCCAGTCAGATTCTTTGTCCACAAACGGCCTCACGTGGACTTTTTTCTGGACATTGTTAGTCAATGGTACGAACTTGTCGTATTTACTGCCTCGATGGAAATTTATGGAGCCGCGGTGGCAGATAAATTGGATAACAATCGTGGGATCTTGAGGCGCAGATATTATAGGCAGCACTGCACACCAGAAATGGGCTCCTACACAAAAGATCTGTCAGCCATTTGTTCCGATCTCGCTTCGGTGTTTATATTAGATAACAGCCCTGGCGCGTACAGAGCATATCCACGTTAGTATTCATTAATTAGCGTTCGTTCATAACTCCCTGTATACAATGGTGTGTATATGCCACGTAAAAATGGACAAACGTCGAATGTTGCAGATAACGCGATACCGATCAAATCATGGTTCAGCGACACAGGGGACACCGCTTTGCTGAGTCTCCTTCCTGTTCTGGATGCATTACGCTTCACGCAGGACGTGCGTTCCGTGCTGTCGAGGAATCTTCATCTTCATCACACGTGGTAGCCAATAGGTTGAATTATTCTATTAACGTTCACTCTCAATGCCTTCTTTTGATCTTAATCAAACAACGGTCGTTATCACGCGTTGTCGTAATCTCGAAAAACAATCGTAGGAATGTCGGTTCTTTTGAGATTGCCCAATTGACATGAATCCGGGAATATGAACTTTACGCGTTCTCGACAGGCAGAACAATCGTAATGCTCATTTTCAATTCGATTCACACCAAATTATGTACACTTATGTTCTAGATTCGTAATATTAACATTGGCATATCGTTTGCAGAAATACCGTGTCAGAGTCCAACGAACAAGACTTTCATTTTGACCAGAAACTGTACGATCGCTCGTTATTGATACTGGTTGAAAATTGTATCTTTCTTGTTAATAAGTACTTCGAAAGAAGGCAAGCGGAATTGAGTGCATATGAATATAATATAATAAATTATAGTACGGATTAATTAATTTATATATGTGTATACGTGTGTGTGGGTATGTATATACTTTTGTATGTACAGACGTACGTACAATTGCTATAGCGCGTATGCATGCACTTGCACATATACACACATATATCATCGATACACGCTCTATAGATAACATTTCTAGAGATCGATTAGAAAGGGTGTCTCAGTCTCTCCTCTCCCTTGTCCCAATGATTATTATTGTTATAAATAATAATACTGATAATAATAGAAATGATACACGAATTGAAGATGTGGAAACGTCGAATCACTGGCGCCCTCTCCGATTTTTTTTTCGTTTAACTGGAATTTTCTTTGCGCGGCCAGAGATGTATGCATTCGTGAACCTCTGTGCGTACCACGTCTAACAAACTCGCGCTCTGTACATTTCAAAGGTACGAACGTGCTTACGCGGAAACGCGACATACAGACCCTTGCTTAAATCTCACTGTATCAGTGAGTGAGATAACTAAATATACATATATGTATCGTATGTTTAACACACATACACACACAGAAGTATATAGAGGCGCGATCGCGCACTTACAAGTGCGCATAAGAGTAATTTGAATGAAAAGATTAGTTCAAGAGTCAGCAGACTCATGATGAAACTGTAATGGCAGTAGTTGTTCTGATGTGCGATCAAAGAAAGAGCAATGGGGGTAGCTTGTAGCCTAAGAATAAACAAAACACAATAAACCTTTATATGAATACTTATACGCGCATATATATTTACGATTGTATATATGTGTCAGTACGTATGTGCGCGGCCAACGATATACATATATTTGCGTACCCTTAACCAAAATGTAGCTGATTTTCACGCGTGCTATACTTACGACTCCTATTCATAATATACTTGTGATGTATATATCAACATCGATACACTTGTATATAATCGTATGAATTTTCGGCTATGAAGAACAATTCGAAGTAAATAGTAAGTATCAAGCGGCAACGTGTGGCTCTGATGAAGGAACTTATTTAATCATTCAATCATTTATTTCCTTACATCCCGGTGCGAAAATATTGAACTTTGAAGCGCTGCGGGTGTAGAGGAGGAAAAGCTACAGAACGGTCATTGTTACATATGTTCGTACATACATATACACATAGGTGGAATTGTGCGAAGCAGACGTTTTACGTATTTCCTCGTAAGACGGCGTAAGATGAATGCCAGGCGACAAAGTGGCGTATATACCGCAAATGAGAAAAAAAGAGTTCATTGGTGACGTGTCATCCCCTTATTCATTGTGTCATTGTGCGTGAAGCCAGTAAAGATTGTTTAGGGTAGCGGCAACGATAAGTCTACTCTGTACGGGTGAAGCGTTAGTAGCGCGTGCCTAGTGGGGGCGGGACGCTGGTGAGGGACAATATATCGTGGGAGAAAGTAATTACCAGTAGCAGACGACAAACGAGAAACGATAGGAGAGACTATCAATCTAACACGGAGAGAGAGTGAGAGGTCTGAACGGAATGCTAATATGCGCATTTTTTAAGTCTACAATATATTCCTATTTTTACTCCCCTTTATCGATATACATAAGTAACGGTAAAGAAAGAGGTTTTATCATCGTTTCGTCCTTTATTTGTCTTTTCTTTTATTCATAATGATAATGAAGCGTGAACGGGATTTCAACTTGTCATGGTCCGTCGTATCGTCGTCATAGTATTCCTTGAGCCGATTATTCGTATTATACACGGTACGACGAATGGTTAACGCCGTCTTCCGAAGCGCAGGAAAACGTGGTCAACGTCCTGCCTCTTCACGCCGCTTCCGTGCAACGGATCGTTGTTGTAGAGTACTGGAACTTGAAAGCGATCAATCGTTACGCGAGGCGACATATTCGGCGAATGTATTTACGTGCCGTCGAATGGCGCCAAACGTCGGATCCAGGCACGTAGCATGCGGTAATAAGAAAGCAAACTACTCGGCTATTCTGTCAACGTTAAGGCCGTTAAGTTAACAAGACGATCTTCTAGTTCGCACGCGTTCACGTGCGTAGCGTTGCAATAGCTACGATGAGCGATAACGCTAGTTTACCGACAAAGCATGCCAGAAAGAAAAGTAGTGCGACGTTGCCAGTGTGGGCGCTGGCGGTATCCCACCGATTATCGTTTGAATTTTCAACTATTCGAATAATGTCCTCGGTAATTACCCTTGTCGTCGATGTAGCTTTCCATTGCTGAGCTTAGCTCGTATATGGTCGAGAGTGCGGCGCAGACTTTTCTGATCCTAGGAGGTACCTCATCCAACAGTCCAGGGCTGCATTGAGCGGGTGGTATTGCGAGGGTGCAAGAGGTCAGGAAGAGCAGAATGGATATAGCGAGGATCGTCGGTGCAACGTGCTGCATCTTGCTGCTGTAACGATTACAAGATGTAAGAACAGGCCTCGGCGATTTCTCAGTTTTGTCAACCACTCTACACTAAAGACATGAGAGAACATGTAAGAGGCGCAGTTCGAGAAGAATCGAGAACGATTTTCTCGTCGTCTATTGCTTTCACGTCTGCAATTCAAATGAGAGTGCGAATGAGACTGAATCGAAACGTGCTCAGACTAGATAAATATCCTCGCATGCCCGTACAGCCAATTGAGCAAACACGTTGAAAAGTGGATGTCAAAGTTCTTGATATAAAGATCGAAGACATGTAGCAAGGTGTATGAAATATCGACCGAAGACTTCTCTCTGTCTCTTGAAATATTCATCTTCTTCCCGAGCAAACGTTATTCTCCTGTGCCCAACAGGTGCGTAGTTGGGAAGGTGTCCATGGTTGAAAGTCGAAACGTATCGTGAGATCAGAGTGATCTTTTCAGTAGTACATTTAACTGTCCCTTTGTGAGTCCCTATCCTTCCACTATCACGCACCCTCTTCTGCTCCGTCCTCCTTTTTCACCGTTTCGTACCACACTCCCAAGCTTTTGTCAGCCACGTACAAAGTGAACATTATTTGGCACGCAGAGCACGCTTTAGCTTTGCCGATCAAACGGGGATCTATTTGTTCTCTCTCGTGTCGTCTGTGAAATTCAATATTGCCCTCTTCTCCCCTTTCTACGCCTCTTTGATCCAGTTTTCTTCTTACCCCCACACGTCGGAAACGGCGAAATAAAAAGAGCGTGTGGATGCGCAAAGGTGCAGACCAACTGCGAGCTGCGAGTGCGGTGTGGAAAATGAAACGAAAGCACGCACGCACACAACCACCTGTTGCGAATTAAGCCAACACTAATTGTCCTGTTGCGCGGCCGACCACGCTTCTGGCCAGAATGATTTCCGGTCGACTTTAAAAACTGACCATTCGCGCTTATCTCATCGGCGCAGACATTGGTCCCGTATACGTAAAAATAATCATTTTACGTCATCTCACTGAGAATCGATTGCGCGTAAATGAAGTTGCGACGTCTTCTTCCCAATCAAATTGATCAAATTGGCCTGAGCATCCCTGCTCTATATACATAGATACGTCTGAGTACGCGCTTACTGGTGAGCGATGAAAACGAAAACTCGAAGAGCTGCTGTTCGGACTCGGAGGAAGCGTTACAAGACGGGAGAGATTAATTAGAACGGGACGGTAAAAGTAAAGTCGCGTTACTACGTCAAATTAATCTCACAACGACGCCCACCTCCGTTCATTAATATTACGTTATCTCTGGAATACACGCGTCCTTCCATAAATACAGAGAGAGTGTCAAGGAACAAATAAATGCATAGCAGTATCAATGATCTTTTTCGAAAGAGACAAAATGAAAGGATCAAAATGCCATGCGCTGAGAATTGAGTTTCGCTGAAGAAATAACAATGCGTTTCGCGCGTCGAATCGCTGTTGCTCTTCGAACGTTAGTGCAAGCGTATCTTTAAATCGTATGTGGTATAGCTGTAGAACTACAGAGAAAGAGAGAGAGAAAAAAAAAAAAAAAACACGCTTCTATCGTTCGTGCAAGACTCTACCGGATTACAGGAGCGAATTTCTTATGGCTTCCTTCCTTGCGTCTCTGCGTGGTCGCCGATGTGCCAGTAGAAGCGGAAGGTGGTTGATAAGACGTCGTTGATAGTGAAGTGGCTAGCGTCGCGACGCCGGGCGTTCCTTAAATACATGTCCGTCGTCTTCTCAATGCCATGCGCGCTTCTTATTCTCGCCACCCCCCTCATCTACCCCCATACTCTCACACTTCGAAACACTATAAAGCCCATTTACACGATGAAGCTGGAGAACAAGGAGAGTTAAGAGACCGGTGATAAAAAAGGGAAAGAAAGAAATAGGACGAGAGGCAGACACAGCGACACGGAGAAAATTTCGGCAAGAAGAGAATAAATTGATGTAGCGCACGTACGACATACTCTCGCGCTCTCCTATATACCTCGTCTACGTGTATATACGTTAGGCATGTACAATACTCGCACTGTTCGCTGCAATTCAAAGTAAACGTACATCCACTCAATCAACTATTTTGTCTGATAATCTTGAAATGATATCTCGTGTGCCTATACTATGCTGGTTTTAATCCAATCTCTTCTCGAATCAAATAGAAACATTTGGAAATAAACATTTCAGGACCGATTTTGCAACTGAACAATAACGAGGTCCACACTCTATCCCTTCTGAATGATCCATTCGGTTTCTCATCCGAATTTCCTAATTTTAAGTGATGCTGCCACGCGCGCACGCACGCACATATGTCTAAAAGAAGCCGCACGGCAAATATATGTACACCCTTACGTTTCGCAGGTGTCCAGCGGCGCCATTCTCATTCGAGGGATGCCAGCGAATAAAAATTTCATGACATATTCCTCGGTTGGCTGGGCTGAAGCGATTGGCGGAAACTTTTTACGCAATACTTGTCGTCGCGCCAGTTAAATGAGAATATGCGGAAAAGAAGCGAGAGTAGACTCGTGTGGGTGCTGGAGGGTGTTGGAGGCTGTGAGGCGCGAGGGGACGTTTCAATGTACATACTCTTCTACGCGTATGCGTGCGCGCAGGGCACAGGGAATAGTCGAGATATAGTGCAAACTCTCGATGTGCATTATACATGTTTCCAGTTTATATTATACAACACCGTTGCGACGCGTGTCACGACGATGCAGCGAAAAAGCAAGAAGATCGAACTTGTAAGCCACATTTTTACGCCCCATTTCATGCGGTCGACGAATTCTTCTAATCGTACTGGCTGTGCAGTTTCATTCATCAATTTTCTCTTCGCTTGCTAGAATTATCGGGACGTCAAACTGATCGTCAACTGGCTGATCCTTACGCATCTGTCGAGCCGCGTATACCGTTTGCGTATACAGAATGTCATCCTTTTCACGAGGGCAATGCCACTTTCTATACATGGCATTCCATTCGCCACGCTGCATAAGCGCAATGTTGCGAGATTCAATCTGATTGTGAGCTCCTGGAGGAATAAAAGAGAAAAAGTCGATTTCATGCCCGGTAGCGTGAAATGAGCAGAAGGCATCAGGTGCATTTCGTATTATCGGAATAATTAGGAATAATTGGGGCGGCACGTTCGACGTTTAAATCTTAATTCATTTATTTGTCTCTCAATCTCACTCTCCCTCTCTGTATCACTGTGCGTGCGTGCAGTGCGCACGGGTATCAATGCACACTTGCATGAAAGTATCGGGGCGCTTCTATATCAGTGCGTAATAGCATTAACATCCGTGTCTGTTTCTCTCTCTATCTCCGTTTTCCTCACCCTCTCCCATCCTTCCTTCACCTTCCATCCCTCAAAAACCTCTTACGGCACGCCCCCATCATTCATCAGTTTTCAGTCCACTCTCAAGTACGTTTTACAGCTTTCGTCGTTGTTATTAGTATGCTTTGCTAATACAGTGTGCACCGCTATTTACAAGCAAATTTTAGTACCGTGGAACAATCGGCGCCTAGAAAGCTAAAAAGATAGTTTACTGTTAATTTTCAAAGAATAATTTGAATTTCACGCGTCGCTTTAATATTTTCGGTATGGTGGCGCCTTCAAAACAAACGGAGAAACGCTCAAACTAATCATTGGACAGCAGTCGGTATTTTTTAAGGTGGTGCAGTTAGCAACTTTACCGACTGCTGTCCAATGATTAGCTTGAGCGTTTCTCCGTTTTTTTCCGAGGCGCCACCACACTGAAGATATGAAGGCAACGCGGGAAATTCAAACACATCTTAAAATAACGACGTAAACGCGCAGTGGTTCTAATTGTATGTTTAATTATTCTGAACCAAACGCACTACGCCATTATCCATTATAAAGTTTAATCTACTTGTTAGCTCATAAAGTATTCTTTCGATCTATTTTACGCCCGCGCATAATAAGTATTGGAGGAGAGACTGAGCAAAACGACCATATAATGTCCTCCGTCCTTCTCATATTGACTTCAATTACCGTCTGCGCAGTCCAGTGTCAGCATTTTCAGCGCAGAATATGCCGCACTGGCGCAGTCCATGTCCATGTACGTCTATGTTATCGGTAGTCCAAGTTAAATTCACACAAGACGAAATTCCTTATCGAAGATTAGTAGTCTATGGTGAACCGCCATAATGCTTCTTACCTATAGTCGCATCGTTGTCACGTAGGTTAATCGGTTGATTGATCAAGGCGGCGTTTATTAAACAGAGTTCGGAAAACTTTGAACAGAAAGTAATGAGACGTGAATCTCGCTGTTCGACAAGAAACAAAGTGCGGTAAACTTTTGGTAATTCGTCGAACAAGGAAGGGGATATAAAGAAAAGAAAACAAGACTGTGAAAAACTGGCTTGTTTGGTCGCCAACATATACAGTACGATTGAACTGTTCCACCTATCTCCTTACCTTTCATCGTTTACTGGTAGCACAAGCATTGTATGCAATCGGTGTGACACCCGTTCAAATTAAAGAGGATAAATAATTAGAAATGGCACAAAGGTTTCCAGTGCCAAGCACAGGTAACAATGGACCTCAACCTCAGAGGTATCCACCTTCGTCTGTACCGCCGAGCTTGCGTCAATATTCTGGACCAAATTTTCCGGTAAGTAGTTACAAAATTATATGTTTCTCCACTATGCTCATCTGTGTTCTGGCGCTCCTAACGTCTTTAACGTCAGATACAGCAACGATCAAGTTTTACACCGCCACCTCAAATGACCAACGCTGGTCCTGGTCCAGGTGGTATAATGAGACCTAGCCAGCCTTACAGTAATATGCGCCAGGGACCCATGCCTACTCCTCCTGGTGGAAAACGGAGCGCAGATCAACGGATACCGATGTCCCAGCAAAAACCGTAAGCACGGATACATATTTACTTTTTGTTGAAATTGTCCTGCAATAGCTTCGGTACAAATGTATGTCTTAACTTGGTCTCAGAGATTTTTCACATACCACCTCAAAGAAGAAGAAAAAGTTGGCAGACAAGATTCTACCCCAGAAAGTTAGAGATTTGGTACCAGAGTCTCAAGCTTATATGGATCTACTCGCATTTGAGAGAAAACTAGATGCAACGATAATGAGAAAAAGACTGGATATCCAAGAGGCATTAAAACGCCCAATGAAGCAAAAAAGAAAGCTGAGGATTTTTATCTCTAATACATTTTACCCAGCAAAGGAGGCAGGAGAAGGTGAGGAAGGTTCCGTTGCCTCATGGGAGCTAAGGGTAGAAGGAAGATTATTGGATGATACTAAAAATGATCCAAATAAGGTAAAAAATATGCAGTCCATTATTCTCATTAACGCTACATATTCCCTTGTTGCTGGTTGTTGACAGTTTACGTTCTTTGCAGGTAAAACGGAAATTTTCGTCATTCTTCAAAAGTCTTGTTATCGAACTCGACAAAGATTTGTATGGGCCTGACAATCATTTGGTAGAATGGCATCGTACACTAACGACTCAAGAAACGGATGGGTTTCAAGTGAAACGACCTGGCGACAAAAATGTTCGATGCACAATTCTTTTACTTCTAGACTATCAACCGTTACAAGTGCGTGAGCATCGATACATGAGCCCTAAGTAATTTTCTTAAGAGTAATGCCAAGTTGTTATAAATTACAGTTTAAATTAGACCCAAGATTGGCCCGCTTATTGGGCGTTCACACGCAAACTCGTCCTGTCATAATATCCGCCCTTTGGCAGTACATAAAAACGCACAAGCTACAGGACGGTCACGAGCGCGAATTCATCAATTGCGACAAATATCTCGAGCAGATTTTTGCGTGTCCGCGAATGAAATTTGCAGAAATACCACAGCGACTAAATCCGCTTCTCCACCCACCCGATCCAATTGTCATCAATCACGTTATCAGTGTCGAAGGTGGGTATATTTTCTTGTAAATGCTCGTCATCGTTCGTTTAACTCTTGCATACTAGTTATGATGACTCTATACATACTCTCTATATGTCTGTTTCCCCCCAACAAATAGGCACTGAAACGAAGCAAACTGCATGTTATGACATAGACGTCGAAGTTGATGATACGCTTAAGACTCAAATGAATAACTTTCTTTTATCTACGGCGAGTCAGCAAGAGATTCAAAGTTTAGATAACAAGATTCATGAAACCGTCGAGACTATTAATCAACTGAAGACGAATCGTGAATTCTTTCTGAGTTTTGCTAAGGATCCACAGCAGTTCATCAACAAGTGGATCATCTCGCAAACTAGGGACCTGAAGACGATGACTGATGTGGTCGGTAATCCTGAAGAGGAGCGTAGAGCTGAATTTTACTATCAACCCTGGGCCCAGGAAGCGGTTTGCCGGTATTTTTACACTAAAGTACAACAGAAACGCGCAGAATTGGAGCAAGCGCTTGGAATTCGTAACTCCTAAGTGTACATAAATGTATCAAACTAATCATCGGGACGAATGATATCGGTAATAAGAATGTGTATGAAATAAACGTAGTAATTCCATTTTATAATTTATATGAATATGTATTACTTATTAATCATGATTCTTTGTACCGCACGATCAGTAATGATTCATTTGTATCGACCCGACATGAATACGGAAGTGAATATATAAATAAAGAAATGATAATATCGATTTTACATGGAAAATTATATCTTACTTTACCGAAGGTAACTTAATTGTGCGAAATGTCGACATTCTTTTCTTCATTCAGTCTCTATGTATTTGGCCACATATCTACGTGTATCGTGAAATCGCAAGTACGATGTAAAACAGTAACTTGAAATTCTCGCGTACGCAGGGCATGTCATTACACAAATAATCTGTGGCTGACAAATACGATCTTGGGGCGGCAACATGGATGTGTGTAATGTATTTTTGCATTAATAATAGCGTTGGTAATAGATCGTTCTTGACTGTTTTCGCGGTGATTGTACGCTTGAATTTAGCAGCGTATGGAGTCAATGATGGTAGCTTTCTCAAGAAGATCGGTTGGGGCTACCTGGTCGCCGTACTTAAATACTGCTGGGACCGTGCTCCTTGGATGGTTGATAATTCACTGGATATTTCATGTATGTATTTACGGTCAAAGAGATCTGTTATTCAATCCATTTCTCGCGGATATATATTTGCCGTATCTTGTAAACGGTACCGCCGACGTTTTATTGCAATATGTGTCCAGGAATCGCGGACGTCGCGGCCTTTGGCGGTAGCCTTCCCTAATTATAAGCCGCTGGCACCATTTGGCACTATTTTTCCTAATCTTGTAAAGGTTACCGCCTTGGATCATCCGTAATATTTTTTGAATCGTTAACCAACCGCAAAGGGGATGAGCCAAAAGTGTTATACGTGGGGCCGCAGTGAAGTTATAAATAAATTCCTTCAGAACAGGCTGCTATACATACTGCAGAACGGGAATACGATAATCATTTAACCGCAAAGAAAGGTGCAAAATTTTTAAGTTTTGGAGACGTCGCCAGAAATATGTGGATAAAGATATGATTAAATACGAGTCTCTTAAATTTTAGTGTTTAACAACATATTATATATAACACATATTTCAAGCTGTTTCAGTTCGCGAACAGTTTGCGAGCAGCACCTGGCATAAGATCTGGTTACTATGACTGTCTCCACATTTTGTCATTATTAACGATGGATGCTTTTATTATAAGATGAAAACATAAATGTTTAGTAGTAAATCTTTCGCAGTTCAAGCTTCGTATTATGTATCATTATTATATATACACATCTGACTAGGCTGTATAGAAGCATGTGTTGAAGGAGTCGGCCGGTCTTCTTTAACGTTCGATCGCACACTTACAAACACAAATAAGTGACTCAAATTCTGATAATTTGCCTTATTTGCTCTTCCTATCAATGCTTTGTTAGCTTTCTTCTAAATGGTGACTTTCAGATCATATGGTATCTAATCACACCAGTGGTCGTATGTACCCTAGCGATTATCCTGATTTGTCCAGCAACCAGCAGATGGTGTATTCAACAAATAATTCCTAACGCCGAGAATACGGCCAATGATATTATGGAAAGATTTTCGAGCATCTTGAATGAATATGTAAATAAATGAATAAATGCAATGCGTAAATGCTTGTCTCTCACAGCTCACACCCACAGCCACAGAGCACAGCGTTATGCGAAAGATAGGCGAAGTCGCCGAAGAGTGAAGATGAAGACCAAAGACGAAGAAGACTGTTCTTCTGTTGTTGATTGTGATTCGTATGTGGTCGCATCATGAGTATCTCCCTTTTCACATCGGCCCGAAACCGTAAATATATTTAATGCGCACGCGCGTGCTCCGTTAATGGAAAATAAGCAAGAAAAGAAAGAAGGGAAGAATCTCGTTTTGTGCAGCTTAAAAATACTTCGAGTTCCTCGACTATGAAAGGTTATGTCGCTTCGTAAGAAGAGAATGTAGTATTTGGTAGTTGTCGCCAGCGAAATCTGAGCAAAGGTTAGTCCGCAAAGTCTGCAAAGTTCGTGGAAAATGACTAAAGTGTCAAAGGCGTGTCGTGCTTTCTCTCTCCAACATTTACCTCTAATTTCGTTCCATCTCGTTCTCCGGTTTCCTTAGTCACTATGTATTCTCCGTATTCCGTATTCAAATTCCAATGTGCAATATGTCTGTACGATCTTGGTCTTACGGGGTGGCCTCTTATCCCGTGCAATCATTTTAATCGATTACCATGAAGACTACGTAAGGTTATATTAGGCTGCTGAAATAGTTGAAACTTTTTTTTATTATTCTTTCGAAACAGGTTTAATTTTGGAATTGATCATGGATTATCGATATACACGTTAGTTTTTCGCAGGAACCATTAACTTTTTCTATACTGCACTTATTTTTTATATGCTGGACGCGCAGTATGGTGAATTTTTCTATAACTAGTCGACATAACCTTCAGGTTATAAGCCTTACTATATTAAGACTGTTTTATGCAACTTTCAAACTGATTTCAAATTCAGAATGTATCAAACGCAATGTAATTGATTAGTGTTCATAGCTTGTTACCTAAAGAGTTTTATCAGGTTAGATTTGAAATGAGAGACTAGGGGAGGAAGAAATTTTGCAGAGTTAATGACGGGTAAGTATTAAAACTTCAACTTCTCTTGTCTTTTAGTAATGGTATAAGGTATTAGTTTCATTGCTGTTTTAGTTTTAGCTACAAGCAACCTTCAAACAATGAAGATGAGTTTCTCACTGTCTTCGCTTCCAATGTCCAGTAAAAGTCTGGAGAGACAGAGACGTGTAATTGGTGTCAACGCACAAGCTGAAAGGCCTTACAATAGCTTGACTAAAAAGAGAAAAGATTTAAAGCAACCAATTTGTCAGAGAATGTGGACCAATCGTGAGGACAGTAAAGATGATTTCTGGGCTGCCATCAGATCAAATTATGATTACATTATGGACACCAATTTAATTGATAATTGTAAAGTATGTACATGTTATATCTGAGAATCTTATGTTTCCATATAATGTGTCTGCGTCAAATAAAAATGATAACCTCTGCAGGAAGCAAACGGTGAATTAGTTTGGGACGAAGAAGATGTATCTACACAATCTTGGAATTTAAAGGAAGTCAGCTGTCAATTTTTAGAACTTTACACATGGCTGAGGGTCCTTCAAGAACTAGTTTATTCGAAGGAAGAGAATTTACTAGATAAAAGTTTGCGCGCGGTATGTTGCTTGGAATATTGGTTAAATGAAACACCGTTTTCTCTCTGAAATCTAACTCTATGTTTACCTTAATTAATGTTTTTATAGGCTCACATGGAAGAGCTGCGACGCAGAGCATACAGACGAAAGCTTTTCAATGAGCAAGCAGAAAAGTTACTCGCTCGCGCCCCGTCTTTGAAAGAGGAGATAGCATGGCGAGTGGAACACCTAAACGCGAAATGGGAGTTGGTCGAACAAATAATGGCACCTATACAGCGCCCCGTTTCAAACCAACAAGATGTCTCGGCAGGTGATTCATATTTCCGTTAACACTTAACTGTTACCAGTATCATGAACAGGTGCTAAGTATGTCTATTTTATGTTTGTCGCAGACTTCGAACACGAAGTCAGATGTCTGAGAAAGTGGTTACGCGAAATGGAGTCTCATCTTCAGCCGTTAAGCTTCAATGTTGACTGGACATTGGCAGAATTGGAGGAGAAAGCAATGGAGCACATGGTGAGTCAGATGATATGCGTAATTATGCACAATTAACCGTTTTGGCTGCGCCTAAAAAGAAAGGATGGGCATGTCGCTTTGTATTCATTGTCCCGCGAATGAACCTACAGATGGTACATGCTTATTCTTCGCGACGAGTTAATAACTGATTAGTCTGAAGCAATATGTGGTAGATGTCGCGGAGTACATTATACGTGTGGCAATGCAAACTTCCGCCGCTAGGTGCCGTATAACAGTCAGGCATTCTCGCAAGCGCTTCATTATTATACGGTCACTATAAATAGTGATCTTAAGGTATGCTGTTGGGGCTAAAACCCGGACATAGTAGTGGCTAGAGTGAAACTTAATTTTGCGCAAGCCAAACTGCATGTTGGAGAGACGAGTGGTGTTGTTTATGGTGGGAGGAAAAGAAAGGGGGTGGTACAATGGTGTGTGTGTATAAAAAAAAACCCTCTTTATTCATTGGAATGTACCAAAAAGGCTGTGTTTTTGATGAGGGTGAAGCATCGTGGGGGGTGATGGTTGACCCAGGACAGTGAAGAGGAGGGAAAAAAAAGGGGTGGTGGACTTGGTTCTGTTTCTGGGTTTTTATGTACCATAGAGAATTAAGAGAGGTTGATTTCTTGTAGGCTTTCCAATGTAACAGGCGGCATTCATTTCGTACGGGTTTGTTTGAACTTATTCGTCAACGTGGCATGTTGTGGGTGGTGTGCTTCTTCTATTCGTATTGTTTGCTCGTGAACGAGGGAACGTGTGAGCGCATGTTTCAACGCGGCCGTGTGTGACGGTCATTATACATGGTCGCAATAGTAGGAGCCGTCATCGGTTAGTGTTGCTACGCGCACAGAGGGGTGTATGTGTAGAGACAAGCTTTAATGTGTCTCAAATTGCTTTCAATTGGCCTTTTAAACAGGAGACAAGTTTTAACAATCCCTCCCCCTCTCTCTTGCGTCGACGATCATTGTTCCCTTTACATGAGTCATCGCCTCTCCGAATGTATTTCTTTCTGCCGGAATCGTTTCTTGCTTGTACTTTCACTACGAGTTCCACGGGCCTACGTATTTCAATTTTTCTCATTTTCCTCGTGTTGCACGCGCAAGGTTATTCACCGGGGGCTATAATAGAATGAATAGTGGAGAATTTTGCATCGAACGACAAACGCGCTGTGTATCGGTCTTCAATTTAATTCGTAGAATCTGCCACATCACGTTGTAGCGGCATATACCTGTCTCGTGCTACAGTATGCGCTGAAATTATAACTGTTACAAAAGTCAGAAAGAAAGAAGGAGGCAGAGACGGATGCACGGCAAAGACTGTAGTTTTGTTTTGGGCAAGGCAGATCGACCCTGTTCCAATATAAACGGTTACTTGGCGGGGGGAACGAACCGCGCGTGCCTGCAGATGGCCAGTAATCACTGCATCTGCTCCTTAATGTCACGGCAATAACCGATCGGAGTTCATTACATACATATATATATATCCATATATTGTACCGGAAAAAAAATATGCAGCAGCAAATGTCAGAGATTTTATCTTTGGCATTCGTCAGAAATCGTCTGTGGGGCTCTGAGAGTACGTGATGGTCTGCTTGTGCCATGAGTCGTTGTTCTCAAGACGTTGAGAAGATTCTTTGCAGGCGTATATACTCGGATATGTTCGAACGAGTTCGGCCGAAGTCGTTCGGTGTCTACCCGCTAACTCTCGGGAGGCTGAAGAAGGCTGTAGGGACGAGCGTGTGCTCGTTGGTAGCGTGTCGGATAGTTCGGCGCGATGCAACAGCAGCGCGCTTTGCTCGAATAGTCTCGAGTGGCGCGTGTTTGGCCGCGTTCGTCCGCGTTCGTCCGCATTCGCATGTGCTCGCTGCGTTTCGGCTGGCCTCGGACGACGCTCGGACGGGACCAGCTGGCCAGCCGTTTGCCGCGGGTGAACGATTGGTGAAGCAGAGTTCGCCGTACTGGCGAATGGTTCGGACGACGCCGACGGCGTGCGGCGGTAGTGCGTGCATGCGTGCGTGCGGCTTTCGACATTCACCTTTTCCCTTTCTTTCCTCTACTCCTCCCTTTGCTAGTGCCTTTTTGCTCGCATAATCCCGCCGTTGGCCTGCACCTTAAGGTTCCTCCTTGGCTTCTTTATTGTCTTCTGCGTAGACTCTTCTAGGTCAGTCGGCCGATTCTCGAGAATACGAGCGAGTCTTCCGAATCTTTTTGTCGTCGCAGCAGGCACTACGAGTGTGCATTACTTTACGTCTTTGATTCCTGTATTTAGTCACCTTTTTCAACCCTTTCATACATTACGGACTTCCTTTTCTCTTCTTCCCTTTTCGTCAGTTTATCGTCAACTGTTTTTCTTTATCCGGCTCTTGCCCTCTTTATTTCATTCCCGTCAGCTTTTACGTTTTCTTCGAATCTCTTGATTCTCTCTCCCTCTTTCTCTGTCTCTCTCTTTCTCAGCCTCTCCCTCTCCTTCTTTCCGTCCCGTACCATACTCGTCTGCTTCTCACCGGTCTGCTGCTGCTGCTCTGATCCTTAAGTCTTCCTCTTTGCACCTCTTCGCCTCAGTCTCCCTTCTTTCCCTCTCGCCGTTGGTCTTTCTCCCTCTTTCCAGTCCCCTCTCTTAGCACTGCTCCGTTCGCTCACTCTGTTCTTGCATGACCTCACGAACGAAGGAATCATTCTGTGGTGTGGTGATTCTCAGTAGTGGTGCCTCAGCTACGAAACTCGTCCGATGCCGTCCGAGTTTTTGGTTCTCCAGTCAACGATGGACGATTGAGAGTCGAAAGATCATAGTTATCCCCTCCAGTTAGTCCTTCGTCATTGCTTCCCAGTGTGAGCCACAAGTTTATCGTTGTAAAAATTTGTTGAGCGCTGGACGCGGAGCGTCAGTGACACACACGCACACACCCAAACGCCATGGGTTAGACAATGCGCTTAACATTTGTTCGTTTTTCCTGGGAGTGATTTATATTGTGAGGCCGCGGCAGTTTTCGTTTAAATGTGGTGGATACCGCGTTCGCTGTTGCTGAAGGATACGCAGAGAATGTATATATTCTCAAGACGGCGAAATTAATGGTGCAACGTGCTCTACAGTTTCCTGTGCGATCGGACGCTTGGCGCTATCGAATTATGTTGTTCGTGTGGAAATAAACTTCGGTAATTGACGATTGACTGTATGATGCCAACAGATAGCACTGCTTTTCGTCGAGCGATCATTCGATTTCCGTGCCGATCAGCATTGCCGTCGTTATCGTTGTCGTTGTTGCCGTCAGCTTTGCTGGAACTCGTCACTGCCAGTATATCATCGTCACTCGATTCCATCATCGTTTCATGAGTTAGAACCACGTGGTTTATCGTCATAGTCATCGATATTACGGCCATCGCGGTTATAATGGCGGCATAGCGGTTAAACGAACGATATTCTGCGAAGAGCAGCCGGTTTGAGGTCGATCGAGTTCACCAGGAATTCGCCATATAAAGAGAAAGTAGATCTCTCGATGTTCCTTTTTTCTTTTCTTAATCACTTCCTAGATTTTCAACTGTTAGCACGCACTTATATAGAACGCAATGAGCTTCCATTTACGGCGTGGCATTTGAAACTGATTGTGAGACCTTAGCAAACGGCGTACGATTCGTTCCTCGAAGTTGGCCCGCCGAAAGAAATATCCGTTATTTTCGACCAAAGATCCTCGTAATAAAGGGGCTGAATAAGTTTAAAGATCGCTCGTGCGAACGAACGTTTGCTTTAGTTTTAGTTTCGTTGTAACAAGCCCGACGCTTGACTCCAAAAATAATTCTCTCTGCATCGAATACGGACCACCACGTGTGTGCCCCTATGTATGCGCAGGACATATGTATACACGCACACATACGAGCTCACCATTGGTCCGTGGTTGGACGCCATCTTTCTACGCTCAGCCGGAAGCGTGCTTTGTAAACCGTTTCTCATTCCGGTAGAAACGAATCGCCGGTTAAAGGAAACACACGTCAGCCGCTATTACGGGGCAACGAAATATGACATAATACGCGTTACACTTTCATTCCGTTTCGTTCTTGAAGACGAAGATAATGAAATCGGACGGAAGCCCGCGCATTTTAGCTGCCGGCGCGTGGGTTGTCGGAAATAATTGGCACTATCGATCAATTCCGAGTAGGGGATTGTCGGACGTACGAGCCCACGTAATACGCGTCGAGTTCTGTTACATTATCCAGAAGCCGTCTGACAGGTGATATTCGCACGTGTCGCGAATCTAAGGCGTCTGACATTCCATGCGCGTCTCGAGTCTCGGTCCGTGCACTCGTACGAATCAGTGAGTTCGTCCAATCGCATTTCTTATGGATTCCCGCCCGTGCATTCTTACAGCGCGAACCATCGGATAAAAGGGGCTGGAAGGTGTGGGAGTATCACTATCACCATTTTTCAATTAATCTCGGATCTCAGCGTTAGCTAGCCCACTTTCTCCGTTAGATTGCGTACGATTACGTGTGATTGTTCTACTTGTCTCTCTCTCTTCCTCTTTCCCGCCCTCTCTCGCACTTCCCGTCCACAGCTTCGTTCCTCCTTTCTCTTCGCGTTCATTCGTCTACTTGCGCGTCTATGCGTCTATCCGTCCGCCGAGTATCTCTGTAGCCGAGATCTGCGTGAACGTTCAATGTATAATCTCACCGGTCGCTTTCACGAGAGAGCCACCTTGCGCATTCATTCTGACAGAATTTATGACATTCCGCGAGAGTTAGTTCGCCCGTCGAACGTGGAAATACGGGTGTAGTAACAGGCTACGTTCGCGCGAAAAGAGGCAGAAAAAGGGGGTCCGGTGATAGCGGCTGAATACGATTTGATAACGAATGCATCGAGAGTGAAATTGTTCATATCACTTACACACGTCCGTATAAATATTAATGAGAAACCAGTCTTGCGTCTAATCGAAGCGACGATTGTCGCGAGCGTGAATAAAACATGAGTTGCCGGCTGGCGACAGCGTCACAACATTCGAAAGAGTTCTCTCAATCCGCGGATGATTGTCGATCGATGGTTCTTCTTTTTTTGGTCAGGATCCTTCCTTATTTCTTTGGCCTTCTCTAACGCCGCTTTCCTCTTATCGAACATTCGCAGGTTCTCCAACGAGATATCGAGGCACACGGTCGCATTGTCAGTTCCGTAGTCAAATTAAGCGAGCGAGTTTCGCAACAGAAGGAGCAGGAAGAAGGTAAACGGAAGCAGCAGCAGGCAAGACGGAAGCAGCGGCACCAGTACCGGTACCAAAATCAGAGTCACAGTCCGAATCAGCATCTCTATCAGCAGCGACAGCAGCAAAAACGGTCGTCAGAGCGAGTGGTAGCGGGGGAGAAGGAAGAGGAAGAGGAGGCAGAGGCAGAGGCGAAGGCGGAGGCGGAGGAGGAAGAAGACGAAGAAGAGGAGGAAGGTGAAGAGAATGAAGAGGAGGAGGAGGAGAGGGAACGTGGTGGCAGACAACAGTCTCAGGCGTTGCGTGTGGCGAGGTCCCTCGAGCGTCGCTGGCATCTTCTGTTTCTGCGAGCGCTCGAGTGGCAGTGTCACATCGAGACTCTCGCTTCTCGAGTAAGCAGCAAGGTGAGAGTTACGTGGGCGCTCGCATTTTCTTGGTAGGGCCTGCTTTGCACGTGGAACTCTACTATTCTACCGCTTCTGCCCGCTACCACCAGCACTCGAGTGTCGCTGATACTCTAACCCCGCATCTTCGTTCCCCGTCGTCTTTGTTGCCGTCGTTGCACTCGTTACGCTCATTACGCTCATTACGTTCACACTCGCGAGCGGTGAAAACGATCAATTGGAATTAAAGTCTTGGCGGTGTAGGTACAGTTTCACTCTAAAACTTTCACGAACGGTTGGCGCGCGCGCGCGCGCGCTTAGCGTCAAACCGTACGCCGCGGCGGCGTCCTGAATTCGGCCTTTTTACATCTCCGACGGCGGAGAGACGCGAAGAGGAAGACAGATACAGAGAGCATGCACGTAACTTTCTCGCGACGAAAAGGCGGTCGATTCAGATGCGAGATCGTACCGCGATAAAAGCGGGAAGATAAATGCGCGCCGATTTCCATGAAAAAGTTGCCGTATCTAATCGGAGCGGGTCGATAGCGTGCCACGTTCGCGATCGATACACGGTAAATAAACAGTTTTCTCGATATGTCGGCCTGCTCCGCTCGCCCGACCCACTCGTTCCGCCAGTTCGTGCACTGGCCCTTCGCCTTTGCCGCGACACGCCAGTAATTCGCCGCTGACTACTGACCGTGCACCTAGCATAAGTAGATCGAAATGGACTTTGTCGAGGAAACTCTCGGTGCTTTTAGAACGTAGTGCCTTATCGATGCAGCAGCGATAGCGACGAGGAACCGGTCACAAAACAGCCTCGGTTGATTGCCTCCTCCTGCTCGTCGACGACGTCGAGCGCGCGGAACGATAGGCCCAAGCGGCTCACACGACTCACACGGTCTCGATTGTTGCTGGATGAGCCGTCAACTCCGCAGAGGCTTGAATATTCCGATAGCGACGCTTCGTCGTTCGAGGATCGATCCATCGCCGATGGATCGTACTTCGAGGTATGTTTCTCAATGTCTTCTCTCCCTTCCTCCTTCGCGCCTGCGTTCCTGCGAGCCTTTCATATTTCCTCACGGCGCCCTATCATTCGACAGGACGAACTGTGCCAGCTCTGTGTAATGGACGGAAAGCTCGCCGACCTATTCAAGGATTCCGAGCTACCGGACAATTCGTACGAGTTTGGCTCGAGGTCGGAGAGGGATGTTGAGGACGATTGGAAGGTGAAAGAGAATGAATGCGAAATGCCGCCCGACGCTTTGCGCGATACGAAAATCGACTGCCTCGAGAAAGCAATTGCTTCATCGCCGCTTTGCCCCGACGCTTTAAAGTCGCCACAACGAATTCCTCAGCAAATTGTCGAAGAGAGCGCGGATGGGGATACGGCGCAGGGCGAAGTAGCAGACACGACACAGACTACCTCCTTCAATTCGTAAGTGTTCTAGGTATCCTAAGTGCCGTCGAAGTCATTTCAGTCGAATTTTAATGCCGATTCTTGAAATGTCGTCTTTTTTACTTGCAGATCGGACAGAAAGTCGAAGAATTGTGCAACTTTCTACTTTAAGCATCTGGACACCGACTCGGAGACGGACTTCTTTCCGCCTCTGATGGCGGAGAGTACGACAAACGTTGTGGACGATTCACCAAACATGATGGACGATTCGTCGGAGGAAGAATGGACGTATACGTCCTCGGTGCCCAGTAATTTTACATCGATTGAGCAGGTGAAAACGAACGTGCTCGTCCGACTAGACTTTGGCGAAGCGCCGGAGGTTGATGTAACGCGAAACGTCTGTTTTCATCGCGATGAATGCGACGGAGGAGCTGCGACGATGATGATGACGACGACAACGATGACGACAACGACGACAACGACGACAACGACGACAACAACGACAACGACTATGATGACAACGGCAACGGTCGAGCGCGAGTACAACGGGCGACCAAAAGACAGTGACGAAGAGGTCAATACTGATAAGACGAGCATACAGCGTTTGATCACGGAAGTCGACAAGCTCGTGCGTGAAGAAAGTCGTGTTGCAACAAGAACGACCATTCCGTCATTAATGTTGGATGGGAAAGGAGGAAAGAAGAAGAAGAATTACCGTGCCAAGTATGCAAGAATCAAAAGATGGCTTAGGTTAAATTCGTCGGAGAAGCCGATGTCTCAGGTGAGTTAATTCATGGTCGTTTGTCGGCACCAATCCGTCCTAGAATTACACGCGTACGTATCATGATTAAGATTCGTATTTTTACTCCAGTCATTAGATAGCTGCGATGCGAGCGGTGAGTACACGTCTGAGGAATCGGACCTCGAGAAGGAGTCAGTGTCATCCGATGATGTTCAGAGTAGTGTCGCAACCTACCGTCGCTTCGATCTCGGACATTCTCAGGAGCTCATTGACGCTGTCGAGATGCCTGCTGAGAGTACTCCAAAGGTTGTCATGAGGTCTAAACAGAAGAACGGACCACGGCCTTGGAGCGTGTCTTGCATATCACAGATTGGCAACAATTCCACTCTCAAGCAGAGTGATCCAATTTCCTTTTCAATCTCCGAGACGGCGCTTCATCAGCTGATCACGAACGGACCGCCCACTAAGTCGGCCTCCTTAGATGCTACGTGAGTGTAATTCATTCTTCGCTAGACAAGCGACGAGTGTAGTTGGATTTCTACTATTCTCACCTCCCCATTCTCGTTCCAGTGGGTCTCGTAAGTCTTTCGACAATTCAACGTCCACGTTGCTGGAAGAGTCGATCACGTATCGTGACGGGCGTCTGGTTAGAAACAGCTCGTTGCGTAGAAAGAAGAGTCGGTTGCGCAAGAAAAATCTGGTAAGGCGGAGGAACATTGTAAATAATGTATTTATGAGAGGATTGCATTGCGGGAGAGATAACGAGATATTTGAACGTAGGGTCGCAAGAGTGATTCCAGTTCAGAGATGGCTGCCAACAATCAACAATCTGCGGGAAGTGATGCTAGTTCGGCAAATCAGCCGCGGTCGCCACGAAAGAGCCTGCATCAGAGTCGTCAGCAGGCGGTTGTCACGGCGAATGATCCAGTGTGTTTGGGTACAATCGTGAAGTCAGGCTCGTTTTCCGGCCGTATGCAAAACACTGCCGCCAGCGATCAGATTGTCGAAAGCGGAGGAAGAGGAGAAGCGGCACGACGTTCGGAGGTCGAGGAGAGAGATTCAGAGTTTGTCAAGGGAATCGATGAGTGTTGCGGACGTGGTACTTTCAACGCAGACAGCGATGTCGAGATGAACAGTCTTGGGAACAATTCTTTCTCGGAACAGGCATGGGATAACTATCAGGTACGCTTACCTCTGTCCTTGTTCTCTAATTTTGATGTGGCGTTCGATATGTTGATCGGTTACCTCGCTCTTAGGAGAAGTACATGAGTGAGCCGTACAGCGAGGCACCAGACTTTGAAACGGCACGTAGGCTTCTTGACTTTGCCGACGACTACAGGAACTTCCTCGATAGCCAGTCGGACTGTGCGTCTAGTATGAGCGCCGTACCTGCCGCATCGTCACCGATACCACCAGCCGATCGCAAACGCGTACGATGTTTTTTCCTCTTTATCATAGACGTAGTGTCGATCTTCTTTCTGTAAATGGTCGCAAATAAATTTAGACTCAATTTACTCGTCCAATTGAAACGTTTTTTTTGGACCGTAAACCTTACAATTCTTGTTATTCGCCGCGAATGCGCACATTTTTCATATTATTTATCGAACCTCGCCACGTATTTGTCACGAATTGAGCCTGGATCGGCATTCGGTTGTCTCATTGCAGGAAAATCATCGTGAAGATACGACTGAGGAGACTGACAGCGACGGTGAGAGGGGCGTGCGAACGGTGCTAGAGGAGTCAGAGTCGCAGTACAACCAAACCAAAGAGGCGCTTTCGCTATTGAACGGATCTGTCGGTCAGGATTACGTGAGTATCGACAGCGTCATCACGAGGAACTTTGTTTAGCCCTCTAACTATCTACGCCTTATCTTCTATTCTTCACAGATGGACGTGGCGTGCGCCTGTGGTGACAACTTAAGTCGACTTCGTTCTCTATTGGACAGCGTGACGACCGACGGTGGTCTGTCCTTCCGAGGCGAGAAACGTGCAAGGCATCTTCGCGGTGAGTATGTCGCAGTACGACATCGTCGTAATCTAAGTCACGCAAAAGATCTACAGCTTCACACTGCCTCGGCACCGTATATTACTGTTTTCTTCTTTATCGCACTCGCCACTACTTTCTTTCTTCTTTCTGCTTCCAACTATAATCTTCTATGACCGAAAAATGGAATGCACGACTAGAGGCTTGGACCGACTGGGCGTTTTTACCTTTTTTGCATTGTAACTCTTATTTTTAAATAAACATTGCTTTCTTACACATTTCTTTACTAATAATTTCTTTTATTTCTGTTACTGTTACTTTTATTTCTATTACTCGCTCATCAACTTTTTCTTTCTCCAATTGACTTATCCGTACTTGTTCTCTCTCTCTCTCTCCTATGCGAGCGCACTGACACAGTTCTCGTCATAGTCGTCGTTCAATCGCCATTAATTGTTGCGCGTAAATAAGTTTAACCGCGTGGGTCTGCGCGGCTTTTGCTCCTCGCCTTATACGACGCTTCAATGGATGGATGGATTGCAGGGCTGGCACAACTGCGTGTTCCATGATTTCAGTTTCGTTATGCGGCCGTACAACAGTTCATCGTGCGTCCTCGGTCGAACGCGTGGGCCCGCGGTGCTGTATTTTTTTTTTCTCTCCCTCGCCACGTGGAAGAAATCTCTTTAGTGCACGTGGTGTCGTAAACTCGACATTCTATCTTGCCGACCTTGATATTTCGAAGAGTGTGTAAAGCGTTCTCGAACAGAAAGCGCCAATGCGGCGCATCGCCACAGCCAGTCGAAGCATCGCGCGTGCCACACTCGTGCACCACCAGGGAGAAAGAGTAGCTTCTCAGGTGCGCGGATACGCGGATAGAAAGTAGAACAGAAAGAGATAGTAAGAGAACGGGGGGGAGCCGAACTGACAATGAGAACCGCGCGTTAATCGAACCCTCGTCTCGATCAGTCGTTGGCGTGTGCTCATTCGAAATCACCGGCCGCAAGAACTTAGCTAATCGAGCCAAACGACCGCTCTAGTTCGGACAGTGCCTACTGGGAGAAGTGATGCTTACAACCGAGTGGGCATCAGTTTGACGGAACTGAGCGCAACATCCTGCTGGCGGACGCGCGAGGTTTGACAACCTCTAAGGCCTCAAGTTGCAGCAACGCGATTTCTATTGTCTCTGCCGTTCTGGACAACGACATCGCGAGTGCCGAGGCTATTACATAAATTAGCGCAGCCTCGTAGAGAACTCGTAGAAACGAGGACGCGGGTGGACTGTTAACAGTCGGAGCGCAGGGCCGTCGACGTAACGCGCTTTCGTAAGTACAGGTTGACTTGAACGATGCTGTCAGAAGAGAGCGATCGGTCAATGTCAAGCGTAGCGTAATGTATTCTCGGCACAAACCGTATATCTGTCGAGTGCCTCTTAATGCATTCACTGCCATATCAGCCACATATTGGTCACATATCGCTGCTGACACTGTCACTGTATTAAAGAGTTACGGTGAAACATATATTCGTTCTACATCTTATCATTTAGTGCTACGACGCTGAAAAACTAGTTGGACGAAAAAGTATTTATGCAATTTTGTCAATAAGTAGGGCCTACAGTGCGGAGTGAGTTTGGAATTTTACATGCCTGGAATTTAAGCTACTAGATCGTATGGGGTATAGTAGGTACGGTGATCCGTTACTCGTGTGCTTGCTGCGTATTAGCGTGACTATCGCTACGCTTTCCGATTGACGCCAGATGGAAAAGCGGAAATGGTGCCCGGCGCGACGGCTGGTCACGACGACTCAACGCGGAAATTCTGCTCGAATGAGTACGACCCACAGGAAACTCTTAAAAAACATGCCGCGATGCGGAATAATTGCTGCCGTAATTATCGTGCAAATTGAATGTCGAAAATGTCGCTTATGGCTGACTTATGGCTCGAATACACGCAACGACCCGCCCATTAGTTGTTTGGCCGACAATGAAAGCGCGCATCTTTTTATCCATTACATGTGCACCTCGTTCCTTCTTTTTCAGGATTAATTGAGAAATGGGAGTCGTTATCATCGCGGATCGAGGAATCTCAAATGGCAGCGTCTCTTCATCGTGAATTGGCCACAATGCGGACCGAGTTCAAGGCTGTGTACGATCGGTTGACGTCGCGCGAGATCGGCCTGGAAGAGGGTCACGTACTGGACGATCGTATTAATCGAATAACGGTGAGTGCACACTCAGCGTGGCGTTTATTTCATTTCTTCGTCTTCTCAGCCTCGTTCCTGTCTTATACCTTTTTCGACGCTTCCCCCCTCCCCCCTCTCAATTATGTCGAGTCACATCATTTTCTTTTACCGACACGAGCAGTTTGCTCTACCGATAGCCTACTGTCGCTAAAAAAGCGAACGGCCGGTAAAGTAGCTAGTACCGGCTGGTAAAAAATATTCCAAGCTTTCTAGTCTGGTCCAAAGACCTTCGGACATGTCTCTTGACGAGATACGTCGTCTACTAATTAGAAATCAGATAATTTACGAGGGTAGATTCCAAAATTCGTGTAAACGCATGACAGATGTTTAGAAATTCTGACATTCGATTACGAAGCATGCGTTTAAGACAGTACTGCCGCGTACTATGCAAGACGAGAAGTTCAGAGGGCCAATGCTGCACCGTTAATACATCCCCGATGATGGATAGGGAGCGTGTGTTTGGTCTACCCAATGAAACACGAGAGACGGAAGGGATGGAATAGGGATGTTAGAGCAAGAGAGAGAGAAAGGTATCAAGGAGAAGGGGTGGTTGGTTCCGGAGGGTTCACGGTGCGGGGACGATCGTAAGAGTGGAAAGGGGTGAAGATTAGGGGGGGTTCGTTCAGGTTCGGGGAGGGAGGTAGGGAGAGAGAGAAAGAGAGAGAAAGAGCGAGCTAGTCGACGAACATCGAGAATGCCGAGCACGTAGCCGTCAGACGAGCGTACGTGCGACACGAGTACGCTTTTACGCTTTACCCTCACTCTCCCTATCCCTCTCCCTCTCTCTTTTCATACCCCTCCCTTCCTTCTTCCCTCTTTCCGTTTTCCTCTTTCGCCTCTCCTTTGCCCGGTTTAAGAAACGCCGGAGAAACGCGTACAATTCTCCAGCGTATATACGTCCCGTGACCGTTGTATGCAATTTCTATCGCGAGCTTCGCCGTATTTCTTCAATCACATCGGCCAACGCGCGCTCGCCCGATCTCTTACCGGAGCGATGCTTCGCGATTACGAAGATCCCGGGAGCGCTTAATGAGGGAACAATATCGTTAAAAATAAGGGAGAGCCGTGCCGTGCCGTTCGCGACGCGGGCGTGTGCGAAGTGATCGCAAACGCGCGGAATGCTAAAGTTGGGCCATTACGCGAGGACATAATCGACACATGACGCCGCTGAAACGGAGTGTCGACGCACGTGCGTACAATTGTGTAAATATATATGTAAATACTGAAATGGCGCAGGGGCATGCTCGCGGATGCATAATGCGGAATGTCATCGTCGGCCGGCCTCGATCTCCTTAGCGGAGTCGCCGTGAATTTTTCGTTTACCCGATCCCTCCAAAATCCATTCTTTTCCGCTCGATACGCGCGCATACATATAGCGTGGCTCGCCAAACGAAACGTGGATACCAATTGATATTCCGTCGGCATTCGGAATGGCAGAAGCTTTCTTTCGTAACCGCAATTCCTCCCCTCTCTCTCTTCCTCATTGTCTCTCTTCATCCCTCCTTCAACCCCTCGTCCAGTATCTCTCTTTCGCGCGCGAAAGCCGTCGCATTCCGATCTAATTCAATTTCCAATCAACAGCCAATCAATTGATTCGAGATTCTGTATACAAGAGACGTTGGGTTGCATGTCTATGAGGCTCTCCTCCCTATTCTCCTTCCCTCTCTCCCCAGCGGAGCTGTCTCTCTATCGATGTTATTTCAGCGTACTGCACGACACACGGCACATGGACACGTATATCTGCTTTCGCGCACCATTGTAATTATCCTCCATTGATATTGTGAAGATGCGGGAAATCGCGGTCGTTCGGGCGTGAGGTCTGACTTTGTGAAAACGAGAAAACGAAAAAAACTCTCATCATCCGCCCTTCATGATTTTTGTCTTTTGGTATCATTCATTTTCTGGGGTACCGTGGACACGAAGGATTAAGAAGAGAGTTACTTTCTCGGGACTTTGGAGTAAAAGAGTGGCTTTGATGGGAGGAAGAGAGACTGCGCGGACGCGGGGGAAAGAGAGAGAGAGAGAGAGAGAGAGAGGGAGAGAGGTCCACGCTCGTAAACCTGGGTTTATTTATGCCGCCCTCGTTGGCTCCCGCTGGAAACGTGACGTGGTTACTCCATTCCACCTACGCCTTACAACCACCTAACCCAACCCTGCCAACCTTATAGTTTAGTTATGCTCTTCCTGATAAACGCGCCTTTTTACTTGACGCTGCCGCGTAGCGGTAGTAGCAGTAGTAGTGAAGGATAGTTTTCTTCTGAACGAGTGATCATTGACGCGCAAAGTGATCCGGCCATTTGACCCGGACGAGATCAGTTCGGTGGTCGGGGTCCGGTCGGTCGCGCGATGCACTTGCGACGGCGCTAGGGGAAGAAAGCTAAGACAAATCCGGTCGGTCGCGCCGGATTCCTAATGTACTGTCTCCGTGGAAGTCTATAATTCAGCCTAACCAGCGAAAGTACCGCAACCGCCGGCCGAAGCTGGTGCCTCGCCCCTAACGCGCCAGCGAGAACATGGTGGAGCGGGGCGTGGAAGGGGGGACAGGGGAGGCGAAGTAATTCGTTTGAGTTAAGCGAGAGGACGGGCGATAAAAATGAATTGTTGATGATTTCCAGGCGGAAATTTCGGTTCTGAGGGAGAGGCGGGCGGCCATGCTTGCGGCGAACGTGGCGGCGCATCGGCTGATAACGGAGACTGGTGCCGCGACCCCCCCGTTTGTCATCGCTGCACTCAAAGATGGCGTCGCAGAAGTTTACCGGATCTGGGACGAGGCGTTTCAAAGGTCAGTGGCACTCTCTTTCAACGCTCCATGTCCGTCTTCCCGTCCTTTCCAACATTTCCAACAAACGGTCATCGGCTGGCCGGCGAAATATGTATCGGAGCCGGGCGAAGAAGGGGAACGGATTAAGCGAGGCGATGGACAAAAGCCCCCCTGATTGGGCCCTTGATCCATGCAGAGGAGGGTTGACCCGCGCTATTGCCGGCGGACGGCGAAGGAAGTCGAGATCGTCCCTCCGGCACGCGGACGGTCAATTCCGACGCGACAGCTGATATTAAGCTTTTTCGCCCGACGTTTCCCTTCAGCGGAGTTTAATAGTTTGCGGAGACTCCGCGCGCCGTCGGCCGACGAGTATCTATCTCCTCGGAAGCGCTACAGAGAAACTCGGCCAAAACTCGTGCCAAACTTGCCCGCCTTGGCTCGTCACTCGCCCAGGGAAGCAGGGACAAGGGACAAGAAAGAGGAAGATGGGGAAGACGGAGAAGAAGGGCCCTCCGATATTTATTCTCGGTCAATGAGGGGACCTATAGATTGACCTGGGAATAAAGTGTTTTTATTTGTCCTTCGCCCACACTCTGCCCGGGGGCGCAGAATAAATAATTCGCTGCAATTTGTTTGCGCAAGGGCTCAGCTTCCGAATTTTCATCGTTTTTCCGCTCTTTTCCGCCTCGCCATCATCGCATGCGATAGCTACGATGTCCGACGATCGATCGATCTCCACCTCCGCCCCCTGCTACTCCTACCTCTCCGCTCTTCGCTCTATCGTCGCACGTGTCCTGCAGGCAAAGTGTCTGTGGAGAGAAAAAATAATCGCACAGACGTAAACTGCTCAAGCACGGTGACAGAAGGGCGCGCGCGCGCGCGTGCGTCGCACACTTCCATGTATGCTTTTTTTCTGTGCTTCGCAGAGGCAACGAACAACTGTGCGTTCTCCAATCGGTCCAGCAGTTCACCTCTCGACTGTCGGAGCTACGATCAGCTCTAGGCAGAGATCGGGACACCTTGGCGGTGTTAGGTGCGGCACTTCAAGCTGGTGCGACGTCCGAAGTGGCATCGGAGGTTCGTCACGTCGCGCGCGTCTTGTCTGAAAAGCAAGACGTCAATTGTCAGGTGAGACCACCTCGCTGTACCGTCTGCCTTCCCCTCGATAAACCGTTCATTCTTTTCCGCTAAATCGGATATTTATTCAATCTTGATTTTCAATCGGTTAGATGGCCGTTAGCAATTATTCAAACCGTCCGTCGATGGGGCGGGAGTTGGAACGGTTCCCCGGAGCATAAAACCATTTCACCCTCCGGTTTAGATTGGCAGGGTGGAATAGTGAGGTAGGTGAGGTAGAACACCGAAGCGGAGGGGAGGAAAACGCATAGATCACGTGAGGAGGTAGAGAGAAAGTGCGTTTTCCGTCTACCTTTTTCATCTGCGTTTTCTTTCTTTCCATTCGCGTCGATCTCCTCTTCTCCTCCCCGTCCTCTACCAACTTCCTCTCTCTTTCTCATCGAAACAGCACCAAGACGTCACGATCGGCAGGGTAGTAACGACGTTTCGTTCTTTAATTCGACGATACATGATTGACAGACATTCCCGAATGTTTAGTCACGAAAGAAGAAGTGGCCATGAAGCAGAGGGTAGGGTGCATGAAAAAGAGAGGAAGGGAAGGAGAGAGATCGGGATTGCACGGGTCACGTTTGACAGATGACACTTGTCGATATCGTGTCTCGGTTAAACGCCGCCCCACCCTCTTCTTCGGTAACCTCTCCTTTCGCCTGTGCAGAGCCGCTTTCAGGAACACCCTCCATTTCCACCATATCCGTCTTGGATTTGCATATAAACTAAATCTCTACTCGCAAGACGGAAAGCGTAAGATTTCCGACTTCTTCGAACCCCCGCTCCGCCGAATCTTCTGTCCCTCCTCTTCCACCGTACTCCGTGCCTCCAACACATTCAACGAGCACGTCGGCCAAAAACGAATGGCATCAACACTGTGCACTGCGCCTTGATTCCTCGAAATGACCTGTCTCGCGATATGCGTGCACATCGAAAATCAATTCCGATTCGGACGGATTTGGATATGTCATTATACATCCCTTTCCTGTCGTCTTATCATTGATTTCTACGCCGACCTCCCGAGAAAACCGCGATCCTCCGTGGAGCGCGAAATCGAAGATTCGAGATCGCGGCATTTCGGGGTGGATATTAAATTTGTATTTTTACGCTGATTCCACTTGCACGTGATCCGAAAGGGAATATCGCGTTTCGGGCGATTAACGACGGACCGTTCCCTTGGGGAGACAGACCTGTGCCGCTCGCTCGACACCCTTCGGACAACCAATACGAACGTTGTAATCCGTGTGATCCTAAGGATACGCTCGTCGCTTAAATATCTCTACTTCGTCCCATCCGTCCGCTCTTCTACCTGCCGTTTCATCCGTTCGTTCATTTCATCCGCTTCATAATTATGACGTCAAAGCTCTTCAGGCACGCGAAAAGATTACATTCGGGGAGCTTTTCCTGCTCGCTCCCGATGCGTCTCTCAAGATAATTAATTCCGAAAGGCGCGTCTGAACTTTTCGTGTCAGTTCTCTCCTCCACTGTTTCGCCCCGCGTACGTTCCTTGTCGGGCGAAAGTAAGAGGAATAACGGCTGAGAGTGGAAAATTACCCCCGCGAGTATTGTAGCATCGACTGGGAACGACTGCGAAACTTTTTCCGTGGATTATGCTGGTGTCTTGACGCGAGTTTGAATGCGTTAGATGCTGCTCGCGGAAGAAGGATGCCGTTGCGCGTCGTGTCGCGGGTCGTACGTCTTCTTGACAGGCAAAATGAGTACGTGGGGTCCAATTGGAGACTGCGTGTCTCGTTTGTTTCAGTGTCTGCGCGTTATGTGCGTGCCAGATACCAGATATCTCGCCGCACACCTTCAACTAACCCTCGCGAGTCGTATTATAAAACAGAATCGTCCAGGCCGGATGTACACTGTGCAGGTACATACGACTGTGTCCTAGACGCCGTCGGCGTATTGCACGCAAGCAGAAGAGGGAGTACGGCAGAGCGTCGCTAGACCACCGCTACTTGATATGCCGCTCGCGCTTTTCATTACGAGAGGCCCTCCTATCCTCTCGTCTCTCCCTCTCTCACTGTCTCCTACTTGTCCTCCCCTCCGTCCGCCTATACGATCTCCTCTCTCGTACAAACAACAGCCTAAATCCACCACCACCATCTCGTCCCTTCACCTCTGCCGTTCAATCCTCGCTTCCGATATGCCTCCTGTATATTTTCGCACAGCGAGCGGCCAATCCGTTTGCATCTTTAACGGGCAGCGTACGATTCTCTGCATTTTTTCTGCGTTCCAGAATGAGACTGCCGGAAACGACGGCACGGCGTCACCGACGACGACGATGGCAGCTACGGCGGCCACTGCATTGAACTTCGAACAGGCATCCAGCAATCTCACCCAAGAAGGTGGTTCTCTCTCGGACAGCGGCATCTCGGATAGCGGGAGCGAGGAGCTGAGCGAGCGCGAACGTCGTTTGGCGGCTTTGCGTAGAATTGCACGCGCTCTCGAGTCCAAGCTACCTGCCGACAGTGGTGCAATGCTGGAATTGCGCCGAAGGGTCGAAGGGGCGGAGGGGGAGCTCAGAGAGCTGCAGAGAAAGTGCAGGGAGTTAATCGTTAGGACAGCCGCCAGCGTCGAAGCGAGGACAGCTGCCGCGGCAAGCGCCATTTCCAAAAGACTAACCCCGGCCCCAGAGATTCGTTCCTCTGCCGAGTAAGTAGCTTTAATCATCTTCGTTGGATGCTTAATGGTTTGTCGCGGAAATCCATCGAAAAGCGTGTCCCTGTCGACATGGCCGTTCGAGTCGCGGACGGCACGGCCATTTTTCCCCTCAATGCTCAAAGCGGAACGGGCGTGAAAATTGCTCCACAGACGGGACTCTTTATACACCGGAATTAAGGAGTGCCTTCTTGCGTGGCGCCATTTCATTTGCATAACGTTCAAATGAGCGGCAAAGAACTATTTCATCGGGGTCGCGGAGAAGGGAGGGGGAAGGGATTGGGGAGAGAAATGTATGTACTCATACATGTACATATACAATGCCTGTCTGAACGGGGAAAAGGGATAGAGAGAGAGAGAGAGAGAGAGAGAGAGAGAGAGAGAGAGAGAGAAAAAGAGACTGTGAGTATGGTCAGGTCGGTGGGCTAGTAGGTTTAGCAATCCTCAGACGCGTGTTTTCCCATTACTTGCTCGTGGAATATCGATCGGGACAATGACAGCCCGATTTTATCCTCGCATTACACTTCCTCGCGAATCTTCCGCGGGCTCGTAAAAGCGACCAATTACGCCGATCTTATTTAACTTTGCCCCGTAGAATTTCGTTTTTCCTTTTTCCTTTTTTTACGACGCGCGCGGCCATGATTGGTTTACTTTTTCGTCGCGCGGCTGGATGTCGAGCGTAATCCATTCGGCCAGATCGTAAAACGGGGGTTGTAAAAGACGTTGACGCCACCCTCCCCTTAGCGCAGAAATTCATGCGGTTTAGCGAATTATTATAATCCGAGGATTCACTCATTTTCAGCAAACGAAGGAAATCTAGCGCGGAGTCGGGCAAGAACGGCACCTCGGAGAGGAGGCAGAGGAAGGAAAGGAGCAAGGGCGGAACATCGACGGACGCCGGCGATCCCGAGAACGAGCCCGACCTGCCCGATAGTTGGGTTTGGCGTATTCTTCGCGCCGCATTGCCCTTTCAGCTGGCCCTGGTCGCTCTCTTCTGCGCCGCTTATCTTCTCGAGCCGCACTGCTGCGAGGCGGCGAACAGTCTCAATCTCTCTTTGACCCCTCAGTTGAGATACGTGAGAGGGCCGCCTCCCGTCTAGGCGACCGACCATCACTTCCCACTCCCGTCGTATCATTGCCCGAGATCAGAGGCATTTCCAACAGCGCAGACGGTTTCTTGCTTTTATTTCTCATTTTCCCTTTCATTGTATCTTATTTATGCGAATTCCTATTTATCGACAATCAAATTGTTCCCCTCCATGTTCGGCCGGCGCAATCGATCGGAGCGCGATGGTGAACAGTTGCTATTTCGTTGCTGGTAATACCATCTTTCGAAAATGATTCCGCCACTCGCGACGATTCCGCCGAAAGAAGCTACCGCGCCAAACGCAACTTGAACGACCGAAATGTATTCACTGCCCAAAGTATTAGCGCAACGACGAAGGCAGCGACAACGATATCGACCACGACCCTGTCGCAACGATGCAGTCGCGAAGGAGGAAAAGTAATTAGCTAGTGCAATCGTATAGGGACAAAGATGAATGTACCGAGTGAGACTGGAATGATGAAATCTTCCACGCGGTACGTATTCTTACGCGAGACCCCCCCTCCCCCTCCATCCCTGGTTCCCCTCCCTTCGTTACGTCGCAACCGCGCTTTGCGGTCATTTGTCAAACTTTTTCCAGAAAAACGACGGTTTTCTTTCCGATGTTCCACCGTTTCCTGTATTTATTCCCTTCCGGCGACCGTGCTTTTCGCGGGCCTCCCACCGTACCCTTTCTTACAATTAGACCTAACGTCATTTTAACACAACGAACAGACCACTGGATTAATTTGTTTCTCCAGGATGTTCGCGAGATAAAGTTTGTCTTTAATATTTGAAGACATTTACGTAGCGTATATATATTACAATAATAGCGCTGACATTAATCGATGAAACGATTACGCACGCGCATGTGTACATAGTAAACGAAGGAAAGTAGATAGTTGGCCGAAAGACGGCAATACCGAGAATGTATTTTTCCACGTGAAGAATATGACAAAGTAAAAGTTGATCGAATTTTCGAGTTGGACGTTTTGAGAGGTCTTGCGTCGTCGACCTTCTCGATTTGACTTGATGACTGAGGCTCGGTTCTCGACGAACCGTGGACCGTTCGCACTATGGAATCGAGGAAATTCGATCGTGCTCGCAAAAGCGTGTCACGCGACCGAACGGGACTCGACTCATTGTCAGTTCACAATGATGACAACGATTATGCCAATTGCTAACGATTTCTACGATGCTTACCGTGTAAGCGTAAAAAACGGAATACAAAGTGTACAGCGTGAGAGGGCGTATGCGGGCGTGTGTATGCGTAGCTGGGCACAGAAGAACGGCTTTCGATATCGAAGGACCGCGTTGTCTGGCGCGCAACCGTGCATCCGGACACGTCGAATTGTACGCCACCGTATCCTGTCGGTATTCTCACTTTTGACACGTACGCGCGAGGAAATGGGAGAAACTGGGCGAACTATGTTGGCCGATGAGACGGATTCGTTTAGTTCGGTTTCCCATGGCTTTTCCCTTCACATTACGACGCTTCACATTCTATGTACACTAAGAATCTGTCCGACCACGAGGTTTTTGACGAACTTTTATATATCCATACACATGCACGCATGTACGCGCTCGCGCGCGTGAAGAAGAAAGGAGACATAGAGGAAAGAGTGAGAGAAGGGAAGGAGAGCGAGAGAGATAGAGACAAAGTCACATACGAATGGACGGGGAGAGTATTTTGCTGTCTTGAAGTATACGTTCAGTTGACTGCTCCACGATGCACTGACGTGTACTGTCGGGGCGTTCGATCAAACGTCCATCGATATTCCTGATTACACGGAATGGCGTCTCCCATCTAAGACAACTTATTTTTCAAAATAATCCTAAGAATCGCATCGCCCGAATATTCCGGAATGCGATGGAACGTTATAATCTAATACGTTAAGCTTTCTCGTTGCATGTGGTTTCTTTTTATCTTTCATTAATGGCATTTGGGGTCCGTACATTAGACAGGACGGGCATGAAAAGGAGAGAAAATCGAAGAGGGAAAAAAAAAAAAAGAGAAGCAATGCTTGGAAATGCATTGATAAGTATGACAAATAGCAATTATTTTTGCACGCGTCAATGTATAGTTTTCTCTTATGTACCCGCATATTTAAGTCGTTTCAATTTTTTACGTCCAGCCAGTCGTTCACTGCCCAGAAGAGTGCATTTCTATGTTAAACAGTGGCACGATTGAGGGCGCGTATATACCGATGTAGCGTATGTACGCGCGCACCGTGTCTGCCTTTTATCAGGATCGCGCTTTCTTCTTTTACGCACCTCGGAATGTGTCGTCCGGAGACACGCGGGGACCTATCGCTCGTTCCACACGATTTCCTGGCCAAGAGCCGGGAGGAATCTTTCGCCAAAACTCTCTTTTAACACTTCATCGGAATAACCCGCGCCATCGGCCTCTTCCTGTCGTTTAAAGTACTTCATACTAAGCGACAATCAACAATGGAGAGTGGCTAATTGGCCAGGGAATTAGTTGAAATGCGCGAGTGACATTGCTCCGAAACTCCCGTGTTAAATAAAATCGATGCGGAGGCGAAGGGAGAAGAATGATTATCAGTCCCCCACTAACGCGTCGAGTTTTCTTCTGTTTTAGAATTTTTGCGTTACGTTAGAGTTTACAATTTTTGCGTACAACTTGAACATTTGCTAATCCCGCTTGAATTGCTCTTTCACGATCAAACGCTAACGTACGTTGATTTTCTAATCTTATGCATATATGTGCACACCACTACCTTTACCCACAACCACACCCACTCACCCAGACACACACACACAGAACACACGGACACACCACATACCAAAACACAAATGCAAACATTTCAGGTACCCTCGTTATTGTTCTACCGTACTAACGTTAACATTGTTACGCTTCGATATTATTTTCTATCTCGTACGAGGTACATTTGATGGATTTGGCAGTTTTATGAAATAAATTTGAATTTTCATGAAAGGACGTGTGTACAGTCTATCCGACCCATACAATCCCTAAGCGGACAACAGAGCGCAAGAGTTCGATGCGAAAAGGAAATCGGTCAGAAGTGTTATGTGTGGAACCACAGTGATGTTTAATCCCTTCACAACATGCTCCTACACATCCTCCAGAGTGTGCATTTTTATCATTTGCACATGGAAGGTGGTTGGAAAAGGTTCACGACGCCGCAAGGAGAAGTGCAAAATTCGCAATAGGTTAGAAGATGTAGTGCATAATAAGTGGAAAAACCATAAAAAAGGGCCGTGTTGCTGCATAACTGATCATTACGTCTGTCTCTGCATTTTGCCATGAACAATAGATGTTTTCATTCAACATTTTGTAGAACATCTGGAAATATCAGTTTTAGGCGGTTTTCGTTGGAAGCAGAAAAGTTAACCGAAAGCACGGAAAGTTCTCGTGCACTGCGATCGCAATCTCGTATTTTCCATTAATTCGCGGGGTAGCGAGGCGCGCGCGATTAGGCTCGTACCGAAAGGGAGAAAATGTGAAGACTGAGAAAAAAGGAAGAAATTTCTCATCGTGGCCTCTGGCCAAGAGTACAGGTGTGAGTCGTAATAACACGGCGGACCCGACCTTCGACCCCCACCTCCGCCTCTCTCCAGCCTCGCGAGACTTCAGTGGAGGCCGCCACGAGAACCGCCAATCATCGTCCAGTAGAGATCAAACTACGCGAAAATCATCCGTATAGGTACATATATCAATCTGGCGAATTATTACCGCGGAATTGCATTCTATATGCGCTTTCGGACTCTTTCGCTTGCCGCGCAGTCAGCTGAGTTGAAAGTTGAAAATGCCGAAAGACAACGCGCCGGCAATTCTTTCCGCGGCCCGAATGCAGCACACGTTTGCGATCTTAACCGTCCTATCGCTCTCCCAACCTATACGATACCTTCCTGTTTCTCGTTCCCTGACGGAGACGGAGGTGCAAGTGTTATCACCGAGCGTGTAAGCTTCAACTTTCTTTCCCTATCGTTCTTTTATTTTTTCTGTCCCCACCCGCCTCGCTTCCTCTTCTACTCCCCCCCCCCCCCCTCCCCCTTCCCCTCATTCACCCTCTCTCCTTCCCGCACTTATCTCTCAGGGGCGCCTCTCGAACTCACTTAAGATCCAACCCTTTTCTACCCAACCTTCCTTTTTCTGCAAGGGTTGAGAACGTACTCTTGTGCACACATATATATATATATATATATATATGGAGGCGAGAGAGCTGTAAATTAGCGGGAGGGCATTTTGATTAAATTTTTTATTGTACGCGCGGAAGGTTACAGCTTCGGGGGGTGATTTAACGTCCTCTAGGGGTGGAGGGGGAAGGGGGGGGGGGAGTGTCGCTGCCAAGCACATTTCGTTTTTCTTTTATTTCCCCCTTCGTTGCGTCGTCGGCATTTCAAATTAGAACAAATTGGTCCAAAAACTATAGTTTAACATCAGACCTACCGTCCGCGTCAATATTTTAATCTTTATATCACTCAACAAGTGCCACGCTACTGCCTGCATATATTTGTGTTGGCTCAGCGAGCTGCGGAAACTTTTGACATAAAGTGCCCTTGCCATAAATAAGTGACGAGTAGGCTTGAATAAAAAAGAACGTGCGACGCAAGCTCACTGTACGATACTAACACGATTGGCATGGAAAGGCGAAGAAAGAAAAAAAAAAACAAGAAAAAAAAATCAAATGAGAGAAAAAAAAACAAATGACAAAAAAGAAATTTGAATGCTACTTCGAAGAAATTACAAACGACTCAACCCTGCGACGGCCCAGCGGGTACTGAGATATCGCGCCAGCGCACGGCGGTAGGAGGAGCGTGCGTCGATTAGTGGCAGCGTTTAGCGGCGAAGTGGGGGAAATCTGCCGAGTGGTAGGGTAAGCTCGGTCACGTGAGACACGCCCACTCGACTGAACGACACCGGACAGTATATAACACATTGGGGCCGCTGGAGAGGGGCTGGCCAGCAGTGGAGGGGGGGAGGTATGCGGAGAACGCGGCGGTGGCGGCGGCGGCGTCGGTGGCGGCGGCGGCGGTGGCGTTGGCGGTGGTGGTGGTCGTGGTGCTGCTGGTGGTGGTGGTGGTGGTGGTGGTGATGGTGGTGGTGGTGGTCGTGCTGGTGCTGGTGCTGGCGGCTACGGCGGTAGTGACGGGAAACGGCAGACGGGCCACAGGAGATAGGAGAGGCGCTGCTCTCATTCATGGCTGCGCCGCGAAACGCGCACGGGCTGCCGCTGTGAACTGCAGAGATCTCCACCGTCCGTCTCTCAGCGCGAACGACACCGACACACGCCTGTCAGCCTCGAGGCCTCAGTTTGCCGTTTCAACTTCTGGTACCAATATTACCGCGACACGCGCCATCGCCTTCACGTTCGACAATCGACTGCCGCACGAATACTCTGATAGAATTTTAGTGTAAGTCAATGACGCGATAGTGACAACCTTAGCAAGTGGAGATCGACAGCATTTGGACAGTTTCGTTCGAAATAAGAGGCGACCTGTCGTCGCGACTGTTCACTGTTGTCCTCGCGAGATCGGTATTCCGAGAACACCTTCACGGACGCTGTTAGAGTGCGGACACGCGAACCGGGGTGTCTCCGGATGTGACCTCGTCGCCACTTAACACACGGGTGCGCGAGTGCGTGAGTGTCTTCTTCTCGCTGCCGGCGATTAGAGCGTCGCGTTGGCGGCCGGTCGGGTCGGTCGGTTGGTTCATTGGTTGGTCCGACGCGACCGGATACCCAGAGGCACCAAATTCGTCCTTTGGTTTCACTGAGTCGACTGTCTTTCGACGCACCTTCGCAAGACGTACCGTCATGATGTGATTGTCGGATGAGTGACAAAAAGAAGGAGGGAGAGGAAGAGACGGACGGACAAACAGACAGCCAGACAGACAGACGGAGAGGTATCTCGTCGGTTAGTGAGAAAAATTGATGAGGCGGGAGAGATGTAGGGTAAACGAAAGTGAAAGATGATCTCTTCTTTCGGAGATATCGGGGTGAGAAGCGTGTCACGCTCGTCGAAGGTGCGACTGCCAGCCGAGAGCGGCAGCCGCGAGTGACCGACGACCGTCAAGAGTGACAGCCGAGGGTGAGAACGGAGTGTGACAGCGGATGTGAGACTGAGAGAAATGATCGGGAAGAAGCCGGCATCCGAATGAACCGCGCAAGCGGGGGCTCCGGAAGCGCTTCCGGAAGCCCGAACAACCCGCAGAGAAATCTCGACCTGAACCATCATCATCACCATCACCATCATCATCATCCAATGCCAGGCGCGAGTTTCCATTGGGGCGCCATGTTGGGCCAAGTTATGCAGCCGCCGCTGGGCAACGTAGGAGAGTACGCAGGCCACGGAGGACACGCTGTACCTATGGATCTCCACGTCCATCAGGGTTTCCCCTATTACAGGCACGTCCGTTCCTTACCTTCAACGAATTTCCTCTATATGTCTCTATCTTTGTTGCTCGTGACTCGCCACCATTTTCGCTCACTCTCTCTCTCTCTCTCTTGTTTTGACTCACTCGTTGAAAGATCTCTGCCAGTTGATGGATGCGCGATAACATTGACCATACATGATCCAGATGCCGTTGAAAGTGATACGATAAGGACGCTCGCTCCTCTTAACGCTCCTCTCCCGTGTTTATCGGTGAATCCCGACGAAACGTTTATTTCTCCAGTAATTTGTCAGCGTAGTCTCGGCTGATGACGCGAGACAAGCGTGTCCGAGAAGCAGACTCGAACTCCCGCTCTAATTACGCGTACACGCGCTTGGCCCAGTTCCGGCGAGGAATGACTATGAATTATGAAAGAGTACGAGAAGGAGGAGAAGGTTTAAGCGCGCTTTGACGCGAACTAGGTCTCGCCAGAATTCCACTATGCCCTGTCCTCGCGAAAAACTAAGCGTCCAACTGGCGCGTGTCCGATGTGCCACTGGCATCGTCGTTAACCTCTCTCAAAGACGCTTTCTTCTTTTCTCCCGGTTAACACATTCAACGTCAACGCCAGACTATAATGGCTGACTCTTCCTTGTACCGAGGACCAACGTCACTCGCAATACATCATACTTTGGATAAAGGCTCGCGTAGCCCAGCGTTATCGAAGAATCCTTAATCGGACCTTCATTCAATGTAATCATTATGCTGCACTAGTTTGCGTATCAACGTGCGCAACAGGTGTTTCAACAAATGTCAAATTTATCCAGAAGGATTTACCTCCTAAGAGAGCGACTTTCATTTCATGCGCCGGCCCAAACGCGCACCGCGCACGTAGAATCTCTGAGCGGGTAAATATGAGTCAATTGAAATCGGGACGCTCGAGAAGTTCATTAGGTTTGCGAAACCTTCTAACGGCCGTTTTAATCTTCGGTCGATTCGAAAGCATCTCTAATTCCAGGCTCACTTGCCGCGACTACGGATGTGCGCAAAGATACTCGCCGATGTCTGCATGATCGTTTATGCGCCTAGACACTGTGTGTGCTATAATTATTCACACTCGCCGCGGATGAAATGTGTAATCGTGCATGAAAAGATTGCGCGTAATTAGCTAGCCCATAATCTTCCAGGCAAATTGTATTAACGTTTTTATGTTTACGCTTCTACTCGGCTTCCTTCTATCTCTTCCTCTGCATCCCTCTCTCTCTCTCTCTCTTTCTCTCACGCCTCTCCTCCTCTCTATGCGTTCGGAGCGGTGAGAATTTATCGTCTTTCAGTCTTTTTATTGCTTTCATTAATTTAATCGCGCACGCACGTACGCACGCACGCGCGTACGACCGCAAGGTGGGGTATCAAAGCGTCAGATTAATCACGACAAAATGACGCGACGGTTCGTCGGACACAGGGCATACGGCGGGGCATTGGACAGGCTATTCGACTGCGCGCACGACTGTGAGCGTACGACGAACTAGGGTAGCGCCTCGAACAAGTTTTTTCGCGGAAGGAGACCGATACGCATCAAAATTCGTGCCTTTCCCTGCGGACGTTTTTCCACAGGGTCAGCAAACGATTTTCTGCGACAATGTGTGTGTGTGTGGGCGCGCTAGAGATATATATATATATATATATAATATATATATAGGAAGAGAGAAAGAGAGAGAGGGGGGGAGGGAGATGTGGCCAAAGCGGGAAAGAGAAAGAGAGGCGGTAGCCGATATGTGCGGCAGGAGAAGCGAGACAGTCGGCGAAGGAAGGGGGAATAAAAGGCCCCGAGGCGAGTTTTATAATACGAGAGGCGAGTTTTCGGCAGGCTATAATCAATTCTGATTGCCGTTCTCCTGCGGAATAAGAGAGAGGAAATGAGAGGGAAGGCGAGAAAGAAGGTGCACGAGTACGGGTCCGTGTGCATTCGTGCAGGAGAGTATGCGAGAGTGCAGGAGAGTGTCGGTAAAGTAACGAAGAGAGGGAGAGAGAGAGAAAGAGAGAGAGAGAGATTGAGCCAGCCGATATAAGAGCGGAGAAAAAAGTGCGCGACTTCAACTACCGGGCTCTGCTCTGGAACGATGTTTCGCTCCGAGATGAAACGATCTAAAGATTACGTGGATCAGCATGTGCGTCGGTCCTACAGGTGCAGGTGCATGTGTGTGTGATGCCGCGCTGTCCAATATTCATAAATATTTATGCAAATACGCGGCCGATCGCGTCGTAGATCCGCGAAACTAGGGACGCTCGGCCGAATGAAGGTACGGCTTTGCTGATGTGCTGTGTGAGATAGAGAGGAAGGCAGAGAGGAAGGAATCATTGAGTGAGCGCTCTACGATAGAACGGCTAATGATAGCCGGACGGAGGAGTGCTGTGTCTAATGTAAGGCATGATCCCGTGTTCACGAGCGAACGTACTGCGAGGAGCGAGGACATGCCTGACGAAATCGAGGTCTGAGACAGCTCGGTCCTTCGCTTTTCGGGTCTCGTCTATCAGATCGACGCGTCACAACAGTTCGCCGAAGATTGCTCGCTGCTCGCCAGTCTGCCTGGTTTGTCTTCTTGTCTGCCTACCCGGTCTGCCTGCCTGCTCGTCTGCTCACTTGACTGTTTGCCTGGCTGGCCGGCTGCTTGCCTCTCTTCGAACTTGCGAGACCCTTCGAGCAAGAAGTGGCCGTCACCGGCACCGCGCCACCGATACCACTATCGTCACCGCCACCGCCACCACCGTCAATGTTACACGCTCCGATGCGAGCGATCGCTGGATTCTTTCGTCTCTCCTGTCCTAGCGAGGGACGGACCCAAATAGCAATCCCTGCCTCGTTTTCGTTTCACACAAAATTGATTCTCTTATTCCTACCTACACCCAAATTCAGATCTGAAAAAACGGCCGAAAATCAATATAGCTCGGGTTACTGATTCCTTTTAAACGAGCTGTCGCTTCCGGCGGCCCTCTCTCGAGTCCAATAGAGCTCGAAATGAACGACAATGAACGTTGAGAGGCATACGCACGTTCGCCAAGCGGCACAGGGGGGGAGAGAGGGAGAGAGAGAGTGAGAGAGAGAGAGAGAGAGAAATAGCGACGAAAATACTTAAGCAACAAGTGGGCACTCGACACACGCTCACCGCTAGGTCAACATTCGCGCTTCTGTCAATGCGCGTATTGCAAATGTACACTTCTACCGGGCAGGATAAGGATCGGTAGAAAAATTGACGACGACGACTTGCCTCTTTCTCTCTCTATCTTTCCCGCGTTTTTCTCGTCCTCGTAGCGCAGCCGAATGACGGCTCGAGAGTGCGAACTCGAAAGATAATTGATAGCCTGAATGCTAACGAGCCAGACGAGCTAGGAATTATAATAAGTTTCTTCCTACGGCGTGTGCCTGAGACAAATGTAACGGGGCCTTTAATAACGGGTTTATATACTTGCATGAGCTTATCGATTCGCGTACTCTCCCATTTGTTCGTTAGATTTTTCCTTTCCTGCGAGCCCTTTCGTCCGTTCTCTCTTCCTCTCTTCCGAAGGCATGCACGCGCTGGTGCAGACGCGCACCCTCTCTCGCGACGACGTAGCTACTAGGAACGCTAAGAATCGACAACTCGTCTTTGCACCCCGTTGAAAGTTAATGGGGAAGGGGCATTGGAAGCGGTAAAAAATGTCTCCCCTTCTCGACTCCCGTGCTCCCGTACTCCCGTCGCACGAGAGCGTAACTTAGCATACTTTATTTGATTTTTTGTATTGGATAATAGTCCCGTGTAATAGGGTGGCAAGAGGAGTGCGGGAGAGAGCGAACAAATTTTCACGCCCTTGCATTAACGAATTTACATTTTTTAAATGGAGGGTTCCTTTGCCTTCCTTTTCTCGCCTCGCGTCTTTGCCCCGGCAGCCCCTATCGCCTTTTCCTTTTCCCCGCTTCTTCCTTCGTTATACACCGGTAGCAGTGGGTGAGAGCGTGATAACTCACGGGCCATTTGTTAGGCGGAAATGAAAGTTGGCGCCTCTTAATAAAACGGTGGATATGTAGAGGGTCAGGACTTGTTTCTTCGATCGCATGGAATTTGAGTGGAGGAGGCGTCAGTTCGTCAGTTGTCCGGCAAGAAGCTCGTTAGTTGTCTACCTTGCGTTCGTCAATCATCCGCGACGAGCCCTCGAACGCGAACCTTCGACTTCGACTTCGACCCGCACCTCTACCCTACGCCACCTTCCCACACCCCAGCATTCTCTCCCCTTCTTTCTCAAGACACATCCCTATAATCTGTAAAACATATGTTCCTCGTAATCGTCCTCGCGCGACTCTATTATCGTTGATACCGAAGGAAGAGGAGTGTCAAGAGGGAGTACAGGAACGACTGAGAGAAGAGAGGGTGAGGGAGAGGAAAGACAAGGAGAAAGAGGGTGAACTCGGCTTGCGAAAGGGGAAGGTCTTGAGGGCGCGAATCTATACATATTTAATGAGACAGTTGTAAAAAGCAGCCTAGAATCCCCCCGAACGTCCGCATCTTGTTTTTGTCTTCTTCGTTCTTCGAGGCGAAGGAGGGAAGTAGCGTGGCAAGGATACTTTTATTCAAATTTCATTTGAAAATATCAAAAGGAGAAGAGACACTCTCTGAGCGAGAATGCCAGCGCCCGCGTCACTGCCACCGCCACCGCATAAATATAATCCCCGCGCATAATGCATTTTTCAGTGTATTTTGGGTCGAGTGCTCGTTACTATTTTATCGACACGTCTTTCCCTTTTCTAACAAGACTCCGACAAAGAAGGAGGTTCTCCATCCGACATGTATATTTTTTAACTTTCTGTCAATCTTTCTTTCTTTTTTCAAATGAACATTCTTAAATCCTAAATTATTGTACGCTTTTTGGAGCTGTTTCGAAGTCGGTGTTTCATTCTGTTGCCGTTGCCGCTGCTAGTACTTGTCTTTACTCTACATTTAGATGCTTACCTATGCACTGCGAGAGTAAGAGTAAGAACGCGAGGAAGCGATGCAAAGAGAAGGAGAGGGAAAAGTTCGTGGCCCGGTTAGATCGCACTGAATCGAGTTGATAAGGTTAACTGAGCGATGTACGGGGGCGTAGGGAGGTCAAGTGGACCACGTGGGTGGCTTAAAGAGCTTCACATAGACGAGTGCGGACGCGTGTTCGCTCGCAAGAACGTTCGACTGCGTCCAGAGAGGACGAAAATGTTACTTTCGCTCGCGCGTCGCTGCCAGTGTCAACCGATCGCCGTTTTTCGACTGGCCGCTTCTCGATTCGTCGATTTATCGATCGCTCACTACACTCGCCGCGTACTCGACGAACAAGTACGCTCCTCGACGGGAGACGAGCGGTACACACTATCGTAAGCTGAGAGAGAGAGACTTAACGCACGGTAGGGATCCAATGAATAAAAGAAGCGCGCGCGCACACACAATTAGCCACGTCGGGCCTGTTTTCAATTTAATCGTCGAATTATCAACCCCTTCTTCAGCAAGAAATCGGCTCGTACAAAGCTTCCAGCTCTATACACGGGCTGGCCGATTTTTATCTTACTTTTACATTATATCGTCGCCGCGTCTCGCTTGCGGCGCGTTCTCCCTAAATATTCGACGAAGGACGAATCGAGAAACGAATGAGCAGTAGGATTGAACGCGAGCTTCCGTCGTCGTCCGGATTTCGGAAGACAACCTTTTCGTTTCTTATACGTGTGCGAAAAAAATAGCGACTTCTCGTTAATCGCTCATCCGGAGAATTTGGAGGGGCAAAACGATGATAAGTCTCTGGCGTATAAAACGACAGTAAGATCGTATTTGAGATTGTGGGAAAAAATGACTAGCCGCCTCGCGGTTGACTCCGCGTAGGCACGCCTCGAGCTAAACGAGGCAATCGATACGTATCGAGAGATTATTACATGATCCTCTCCCTTTCTCGGGAGCCTCTAAATTCGCTTCTGTAGCCGAAAGAATTTGTCGATACCGCGTGCGTTCGTTTAGACAGAATGCAGGGTTTCGTTGGACGAGGGCAGGAAATGCTCCGAAATATTCCGAAACACCGAAATACCGAACTCGTTGCCATTCGGAGATCTTCTCTCCACGGTAGGGCACAGAACGCGAAGAATAGCGGCCTCGAGACCGTACATTAACACGCGCGTGCTTCTGCCGAGAAATGAAGAAAGCAAAAGGGCGAGCGCAAAGGTAGGGAGAGCGAGAGAGGTGGCGAACGCAGAGACGTTTAGGCGCCACGTTCGAGGTCCAATAAATCCTCGGCCTTCGCCTCATTACCGAGCCGCGAGGGTGTCCGCATTTAATTGAAATCTCGTGTTTTTTAAGCGACAGTCCGTTTTCTTCCTTCGTCCTTCCTCGGCCTCTTCCTTTTTTTCCGCCTCTTTTTCGTCTCATTCCTCGATCGTTCTCTCTGTCGCGCAATTTTTATTTTAAAAGGTGCGAAGCGTATCACGCACGCGCGTCTCGCACGGAAGCCGAGGTGTATGACGACGCCGACGTTCGTGCTGTGTCGGATAACGTCATATCACCGATACATTACTCAAATAAAATATCACTCGCATTATCCCTATCTAACATCGAGTTCCGGTTCGAAGGCGGGGACGCAGTCAGATGCAGTGGCATGCGCGTACGCGTACGGTACGCGATGGAAAGCTGAGCAGTAGACCCAACTAGTTCTCTTATTGGCAGAGCAGTGCCACCCACAAATTTTGCATCCTACGATCGATTCCTCCCACGTCCCTCCCTGCTCACCTCGCTCGTGCAACTCGCTCATTCACCTCGTACATTTCGCACAGCCTGCGTTGTTGGAAAGTTTAAGCTGCTGGGACGCACCATCTGACACGCGTGCCAATGACAGCGTGGGCCAGCGAACGATAACTCGTTGCCGTCGCGTCTTTCGGCCGAATCCTAAAAGCCTTTTCGTCGTCAGACCCTGCTCCTCTCGCACCTCCCCTCCTCGCCCCGATAACCTGCAATTTACCGCACGCGAGCCGATGGAAATTCAAAGAACGAGCCGGCAAGTGAGGGAGTGAGACTTTGGTGGCGAGTCGGGACGGCGCGTGGCGCTTCTCTTATCACGTTTCGAGACTGCCTTCTGTCCGTCAGCGAATACTAATACGTAATATGTGCCGCGACGAAGTGAGCGAGCACATTTTCCAAGCCCTTCGAGCGTCGCTCACGCGGAGAAAGAGCAATAAAGGCGGCAATAAAGCGTTTAGCGCAGAGGCTCGCGAGCCTAAGGCGACGAGTCGGGAGATGGAAGGAACGCGCTGCTGGACACTCATAGAGACGTCACGTGGCCCAATTACGAGGGCATTAAATCAACGTTTCACCCCTCCCCGGAAATTCGACCGATCCGCAGTAATAAAGCTCGACATATTTCCACGGGACTCATCCCTTTCTCGGGCCCCCCTTCATCTAATAGGTCACCGTCCGAGCGCGCGTGGTGTGGGGACTTTGCTCCGGAATTCGCACCGCTGTCGCAATATTTGCCATTAAATCATGACTTTTGACAGGTTCGCCCCCAATCTACGGCGCGCTCCTCTCTCCGTCCGTGTCGATTAGCATCGATTTGTCGGGCGATCTTTCCGACGATCGCTCGTGCATGCGTGTGTGTACTCGTGTCGGCCGACTATCGGTCGTCAACCGTCAACGATAGCGCCGCGCGGCGCGCAGACTCCGGCAGTAAGGGCGGCTAGCGAAAGCGAGAATAAGAATGAGAGGAAAGAAGAAACGGGGGCGCGCGCGGTGCGCCTCAAAGACTCTCGAATCTTTTTCCGCGTCGACGGAACGCACACACCGCCACGGTGCGTTAATTGTAACTTCTCGTAACATACAAGCTTCTCCTCCCTCGAAAGAAAAACGCGCATTCCGTTTATCGTCGAACGAGACGTGGAACTCGAGACCGTATTGGCGAATCGTTTTTCTATCTTCTCTCCCTCTCGTTCCCTCGTCCGCACCACCTTCTGTATGTCGACAATCGTGCGAACGTAAGAAACGAATCGAGCGTGTCCGCGCGTGTATACGTGCGCGTACCAGTGTCCGTAGCCGTGGCCCGTGGCACTGACTGTACCACTCACTATAGCATTATCTATACCAGTATCCGTAGCAATAGCCCGTGCATGTGGAAAGAATGTTTTGGTGTTCGATTAATCAGCCGTTTTTCGTGGATCGCGGATAAAAAAGTGAACGTATGCGATAATGCCTGGAACGTCGATCGTTCGGATTCATGGATCGTTGGATGCTGTTGCGCGCGCCCTCCTTCGTGCCTCTGTGTGTGTGTATAGTCCTTTCGTGGCTGATTGTGGGCGAGGGAGAGAGACGGAGAGAGAGAGCGCGCGCGCGAGCGTATACACGCGCACGCTCATGTATATTATATAGATACGGCGGGTATACACGCGGGTATACGCGGGTATACGCGGGAGACCCGAAACGACTGAAGGATCACTGACCCAAGGATCAAAGAGAGGGATAACAGAGAACGTTTGAGAGAGCTAAAGATAGAGAGATGGAGTGGCAGAGCGTGCAAGTGAGAGACAAAGAAAGAGAGATTTTTTTCCAAGTAGCCGACAGTGGCCGAGTACTACTAACCCGAGGTTAGCCGAGCTTGAGACGGGGATACGCGTTACACGCTTCTACGTACGCGTTCTTCATGAAGGAGCCTATACAGAAACGACTCCTCCATACGAGTATATGTCGTGCAGCGTCATACTTGCTGCGAATTTCGACGGCACGGCGCATCGCGAAGGACCGCGGCGAATAGAAGCGTGAGAAAAGGCGACATTGAAAAGGAATGTGACATCTCGAAAAATCCAGCTACTCTGAGAGCGGATCTGTCAGCTTTCGGAGTAGCGCGAGATCATAAAATACAGCCACTCGAGCGCAACATTAGGCTCACGCGCAATTTACGGACCGAATCTTATTCATAGTCGACCTCTCGAGTCTTCCGTTACGCGAATAGGGCGCGTAAGTGTTCGGCTAAATCTATCTATCTCGCTCGCGCTCGCACTCTCGATGCCATATAAAAGCTTTTTCCTGTAAGCCGCGACACGGCCTTTCGAGTTTGGGGTTAGCTTTTAAGAAGGGCGGCCATCCGGCCTGGATTAACAACGACGGTTTAGTTATTTTTTATTACGTGGGGATACATTGCTTTCCGATTGACGGAATGGTCCTCCCTGTCGCAGCGCTCGCTCACGGGGCCCGGCAATGTTGCTTGACAGGGGTCTGTCGGTCTGTGCGCGGGCTCTGTGCAGCGAGGGCGCGATCGAGATTCCGTCGGTGGAAAGGGAAGAGGGCACGATTAATCCGAGATCGTTGTTCTATGTTCACAGGTATCGGGACGAGGCGCTCTGTTGGACGGACAGGTGAGAACTCATCCGCTACGTTCCTACTTACCACTACCGCTAACCACCGCCACTATCCGCGCGAACATTATAAGTATGCGCGCGCGGCGCAACAGTCTCCGAATGGCTCTCCGGAAAACGTAGTGGGTATATATCCGGCGAAAAAAAGAAGCGAGACCCATAGAGTCGGTCTGAAAATCTCCCGGCCCCTGGAAACAGGTTAATAATTACTAAAGTATCGATTAAATGCCCCCGATCCTGCCGGTCCCGCTCTCGGCCTGATTGATCAGCGTTTATATCGCGAATACATCTTGGGCCTCGCCCCTGCAATTTTCTCGAAAGGATGCGCCGGGAGAGTCGAGCCTTCAAAATTCCACGCGAGCGGGATTCCTGTCGAGGCTCACGATATTCGCGTGGACATTAATAATAGCGTATCGCTCGTCTAACGCTTCCCATCGCTCTCGCCGTGCCGCTCGCCTCCGAGGCCTGACGTCACGAATCTGCTTATCGAGCGCGATAACCAATGCCGCCGGCTCCTGCTGGGCGCTTCAAAAGTCGCGGCAGGCCGACGGATTTAAAGAGAAACCGCGTCGGCCGCCTCTTACCGGCTTTCCTCCTTTACCTTCTCGCCTCTCCTTTTTTCCCTTCGATTTAACTGGATGTCGTTACTCGGGGCATTGTTGTCGTCCGGCTCGTCCTCGAGCCAGCCTCTCCCCACCCCTCCCTTTCTTCTTCGTCTTTCTCGCTCCGTCCCTTTGTTTTCCGTTTTGTCCTCCTCTTCCATTCTTTTGCTTCTTGCTCCTTTCTCCCCTCGATTCGATCCTATATATTTATTGTATCGAGAGAGGCCGCCTCACATTCCTCGCGCATGCGCCGCTCGAGTAATGAGCGGCCTCTCTTCTCTTCTCTTCTCTTCCCTTCTCTTCCCTTCCCTCCTCTTTCCTCCTGCCTCAACGCTCCTGTCCGCCCTCACCCTCCTCCCGTCGTCGTCTTCGCCCTGTCTGTCTGTTCGTCTTTTCTGCGAGTCCTCTTCAGGTCCTTTTCGTCCGCGGGGAGCAGCTGGCGGGGGCAAGGGGCGAGCGGGCAACGAGCAGCAGCCGATCGCTCGCCTTTCTCTCCCAATCGTTCCTTCAACCGCGCTTGCCCCTGCCCTGCCGCCACCGTCATTCTTCTTATCGTCAATTCTTGCGAGCCGCGTGTCGCCCGCGGACATTTCATGCAGCCGATCATCGCGGAGCGCGCTTATTGGTATAGCATTTCGATCCTTGGGCAATCCTCCTGCTTCTCCTCGCGCCCGTCTTCCTGGTCCTAGATGGACGAAGAAGCGCGGTTCTTTGTAATGAAGAAATTTTGATTTGGCACCGATCGTTGGTCGCGCGAAACTTGACTTTTAGAGATTCTGGTTACGCGTTCCCCGTGCGTCACTCCATTTGCCCTTGTATCTGTGAATCTCCCGGTCACTGGGTCTTTCATTCACCTCTCTCCCTATTCCTCCCCCTTTCTCTTCCTCTTTCTCCGTCTCTTTCTCACGCCCACTTGTCCCGACGGTTCATTCATGGCACGCGATTTGAATCGATAAAGGGAATCCTCGGGAAACTTCTCGCTTTCGATTGACGGCCGCGCGAACGCTTGCCGCTCCATTGCCACCAACGTTTCATTGTCGTCGTCGTCGTCGTCGGCGTCTTCCTCGTCTTCTTCTCGTTTCGAGCTGTCACTATTTTCGGACCAAGGTCGATTTTTTCATTCACGCCTAGCTTGTACTTCCTTTTCTGAAATTCGAGCTCCGCTCTCTAAGAATGAAGACGATCTAGATTCCGGATGATTTAACGTTTGCATCTTCGGGGATCATAACAGCGTCGTAAAACAAGCGGGAAGCCACGTGACCGACCTTCTCTGAAAAGAAGCCGACGATTTCACGGAACAAAGTCGTCCCGTGTCTTCACTGATAACGATCTACACGAAATCTCAGACAAGACTCGCTTTCTTCTCTCCTCCCCCTCCCCTTCTCTCTCTCTCTCTTTTTCTTGCCCACGTCCGCACCTTAGCTGGACATATATGCATCAACGTAGCGACACGCAAGTAAACGTAAAGTACAAATCGATGTTGAAATTGCTTGTAAGATTAAAATGAGTTTGGTGGAGAGAGAATCGGGGAAAAGGAGAAGTGAATGAAGCCGAAGACGCTTCGTCTTCATTTGACTGACAATGAGACACCAATAATGCCGACCCGCTCTTGCTCCCTCCCTATATTCCAAACGCGCAGCTCGAGTGTGTGCATAGAGGCGCGCGCGCGCACACGTTCGTTGCGCTTGTGGTACGCGGAAGAAAAACTAAAGAATATAATGCGGTTCGCCCCTGTGTACCTAAAAAAACCCTAAACTCGGCCGTAGACAATCGATTGAACGGCAGTGGGACTGATTCCTTCCAAAAAATCTATCGACGCTCACATTAGCACGGTTATCACTGCACGAGCATGCACGCTCTGACCGGCGCGTGTACGTGCACGCGCACAACTTGCCCGACGTTTATTAGAAACAGCCAACACGAAGCGACCGAAAGCGACCAACAAGGAGGGCGATAGACGGAGAAAAGGGGAGAGAAAGATAGAGGTCGAGAGAGAAAAAGCAAAGTGGTTACACGAGATTTTGTAACGCCTTAAAGGGCGAACTCGTTCGACTGGAATCCTAGCGAGTCGGCCGATACCATTTACGATAAAACCTTTTCTTACGCCGCCATTACGAGATGTCACGTGATCCTCAACTCCTTTACACCCCTTGCTTTTAAACAGTACTCTTAATTGTGTCTCCTTCTTCTCCGTTCGGCATCGAATTGCAGCCGACATGTGCGAGAGGCACAGCGACACGGCAAATTTCTCGGAGACTCGCTCGAGGCATTCTCCGAGATTCATAAAGCTATCTCTTATCCCCGCGGAAATACTCCCCTCGAAAGTTCGCATGATCCGCTTAACGGGGGCCCTGTATGCGCGCCCGCGCGTACACGTACACGCACGCGGAGACTTTTGGCGCGCGCATGAGCGGTGCGGAGGAGATGGAGGGTGGAAATGGTACGGGGGTGAGCCGAGCCGCCACGAGGCCCGCACGCATCTTCTTTCGCACTCGATAGCACTCACGCGCACGCCTTCGTAGCGTCAACGACCAAATCTTTCACGTGCCACGCTCATCCCCCGTCTCCGCCACCGGAGACTTCAACGTGCCGATTTGCGGAGAGTTGGCGGCCGCGGCCGCGACGGGAGCCTGTGTGTCAGCCGCGTGCCGACCGACGCGGACAACGTGCCTCTTCCGACGGCGCGAGAGGCACCTTCTCGCTTTCGATGGGCTCCGCGAGTGATGAGAGTGCGGCGAGAGCGTAGCGAAAGCGCGCCGGCAAAATGTCATGGACGGGCGTTTACGCGAATGTGTCAATGAAAACGTCGGCCGACGACTTCTTTCATTCGTGGTCTCGTTCCAGGAAGCCCTCCTTGGACGACGTCGGTAATCCAGCATCGGTCAACGCACGGTGAGTAGCATTATCGATGTACCACATGATCGCGCCCTCGCCCTCATCCCGCTCTTGAGAACGGTGTGACACGCGTGTTACACGCCCGTGCCAGAATCACGCGCAAGAGTTATGCGCAACAGTTACAGTTACGCGAAAGAGTTACGCGTCGAGTGTAAATTCAATTTCTTCGCCTTTGCCTTCCCTCTCCCCTTCCCTATCTCCTTCCACGGCTTCTCTACCAGCCCCCCCCCCCCCTGCTTCCCTTGCCTTTTCCTTCACTTGCATGACAAACACGTCGCGCTTTTGAGCGTCGCGAGACTTTAATGAAAACGCGGGACGCGCTCGATTTAATATCACGTTTCTTCCTACCGTTGGCAGTGGCAGCTAAAGGGGAAACGATTGTCACTCGTTGTCAGTATGTAGCATTTCCCGCGTTCTAAGAAGACCGGGCAAAAGTGCTGGGTGTTGGGCCGGAGTGAAGTTGTCAAATTCGTTCGGATTGTTCTTCTATAGGTGTTATTAAAATAATATAAGAATATGAAATATTGAAAGTACCAGATTGTCTTCGGGGTATGGCCGAAAAATTGTGGAAGAGTTCGATAGTTTGTTTTGGCATCTTGATCTATATTGGGCAGAGGCTGATTTCGGTTGGATATACTGAATAAATTAAAAGATGAGAAGTCCAAGTAACTTTTATAGAAGTTATTGCCTAATATCAGAGTATTTGAAAAAAGAAACGAGAAAATTTGTAAGGGTATTGTTTCCCGTTTAACCTCTTCAGTTTTTCTGAATTTTTTCTCTCGAAAATCCGGAAAAATCAGTGTTTCTCGCTTCCCGATTAACTGATTATGATTTTTCCATCTCCTAGAATGTATAGAAGCATGTTCCGAAGGAATTTGACAATTCCGCTGTTGCTTTCGACGCTTCGTCGCGCGTCGGCTGAAAGACTCAGACAAGCTTTGACTCCGACCGGGCAAAATACATGGAGACAAAATTGTCGACAGACTAACCAAGCTCGCACCGTTCGACTAGTTTACTCAGTACCGATAGACAGCTTAACGTGATAATAGCGATAATAACGCAGCGGAGGAAGGTAGATGGAAAAAGGAGAGTGCGAGAAGAAAGTGAGAGAGACTGAGGTGGAATGAGGGAGAATTCAAGTGGAAATAACAGACCGTGAAATGGTTCGGACTGATCCGATCTGCGACCAGAGGAAGATCAGGGATGACCCTACCTTCTCGCTTTCTCCCTCTTTCTCTCTCTCTCTCCCCTGTCTTTGAGAGGTAATAAGAATAAATGTGATTCTATTACGGCTTCAATTGTTACTGCCAGATAAACTCGCCCGATCTCTTTCTTTTCCACCCTCGACACCGCCGCCGGTTTATCGATATCGAGATAAGCCTTGAAAATGTTCTTACCTGACCACTCTCCTCCCCTTTATTTTGCCTTTTCGTTTCGCGGCGCCGTCGTCGCGTCGGAAGTATGCACCGCCGAAGAAGCGTCGAAAAGGCAGAATAATTTTGCCCCGAAAAATTACAGAGACGAAAAGGAGATAGGCGAGGAATAATTTGACCCTCTTAACAATTACGACGGAGGGAAAAAGAGACGGATATGAGTTGAGTCTTGAGACGCGCCGCGCAGTATAAATATTAATGAACGCCAAACAAATTCTCGCCCATTGTATTCGAACTGTCCCCTTAAAGATGGCGCTCGTTCCTCCGGAGTGTAGAATCGCGCGGCGAACGATCCTCAAAATTTGGCGACTGCAGCGCGGGAATACGCGCCTAGTACGAAAGAAGACGTATAAATATTTGAGCCCGCGGGGCGCCGTGCCTCGTTTCTCATCGGTCAATGAGAGAGATAGGGGATTACGATTTCTTTTTCTTGCCCGTTTCCTTTCTTTTTCGACCGCGCTATGCGTCATATTGAGTTATCACGGGCTTAATCTCAGGACTCTCTTATTTATGTACGACGCTAAATTCTTACCCGAGAACGAGTCCCGCTCAGTCAAGTGTCCGTTTTATATGTTACAGATTTGAGGAGAGGCACTACGCGTTCGAAAGGTATGATATTGTTGAAAATTCGCATGCTCCGTCGACGCTGCCGACACTCGACGCCGCCGATGACAACGACGAGCGAACGACAAAAAGCTCATTGTCAGTCAACTGACAGACGGATATCGCGGCTATCGTGCGCGCTTAATCACCTCAGATTCGGCGACGCTCTCATTGTCGAAAGGCTCATATAGTTCGGGGAACTTTCCTCACCGTTTTCTCCTCTGCGTCTGTATGTCCGTCTGTATCCGCGCACACCCACAGCCAGGAGAGAATGAATAGAGGAAAGCGGGTATAAAAAGGGCTTCTAAAAGGCGTTCTAAATCGAAGAATCTCATAGAAACTCCCTATAAAGACATTCCAGTCTTTTCTTCTTCCTTCCTCTCTCTCCCTCCTCCTCCTCCTCCGCCTCCTGCTCCTCACCTTCCTCACCTTCCTCTTTTTCTCACTTCTTCAACACACGTTACCGACTTCGAACGGTCGAACAGACGGATTCTCCGTTATGTTCATTTTATTATGCGCGTCTTCGTTGCGTCAAACAGATATGGATTTCTCGTCAGGCGTCAGGCAGAAATCTCCGCCGTCTCTGTCGAACGTTCGCTTCAAAATCGACGCGAGAATAGGAGGGAGGGAGAAGGAAACGTAGAATGCAGAAACGGAACGGTCGAAGCACTTTCCGCAGTCGCGATACGCTCGTCGAAATCCGTCATGGTCAGGATTACCGACGAAAACACCGAGGGTCGTCCCTCTATTATTTCTTTTTTCTCGCCGAAATCAAAGCGAAAAAAGGGCGATGAAAAATGTGGAGAGACCGCGTGACACTTTCGATACATTTTAAATGCGTTACGGATTTCTGCTTAGTTTCGCCTCGCGCACAACAGGCTCGAAGATCTAACGTAACAGCCTCTCACCCTCCAGTACGCCCGTAATTTATCGTCCGACTTATGGAATAAATGAGTAGATTCGGTTATTCAGGGAAACATCAGCAGGCTGCTGCAGGGCTGCAGCCCTGTCCTGTTTCCCAAATTCCACGTGGTGGGCACACACACGCGGATCGCTGTTCTTAACTCGCTTTTAAAAACTCGCCCTGATGCGGAAAATTCGTAATTAGGACACCCACAGGGGTGGCCCACGGCCGATATCGTCCAGGGAACGACTTCTCAATTAAATCGAGATAACGATATGCATCGACTCCCGGAGACCCTCCTTCCGTCCTTCTCTCTTTCTCGTTGGCGACATAAGACGCACTCGGGGGTTGATTTAAGGATCGACGAACCGAGAGGAGACGAGCGGACAGCTATACAGCCAGCGACCGAGCGAGATGATACGTACCAATTCTCAGAGCAATCTGCCGATGCAGATTAGATTCTGTATTCCTTATCGGTCTCGTACTCCCCCCTACACACACACACACACACACAGACGCGCGCGCGTGCCCTAGTGGCATAGCTTGCAAGATCAAATTATTCCTTGGGCCCGAAACCGACTACGTTCCGACCGTGCTAAACTTTAAATCGTAAGACAGGCATAAGCATCTAATCTTTGCGCAACGCAAGTAGAGCGAACAAAAAGGAAGCACCGTTGTCGTCGATCGGGTGATATCTGTCGTCTGCATTGAAAGTTAGAGCTGGCTTCTGTCTCTCTCTATCTATATATCCCTGCTCCCGTCTCTCGTACACGCGACTCGAGAGAGCGAGAGAAAGAGAGAGAGAGAGAGAGAGTGAAATTGCTTGGAAAATCGGGAATCTCGTAAACTCGATAGACACTTATGGATATCGAACGTCGTTACACGGAATAGGATACGGGACACGGGTCGACAATTGCGAACGAACCGTCGCCTTTGCGATGCGACCAACTGGCGAACAAAGTTGATCACGCAAATTTCCTATCCGCCGCGCGAACACGTTAATACCTTCATTCTTTCAGCGAAATAATGGGTTGAAGGGAAGCGAAGGGTAGCGAGATCTCAAGGAGGCTTACGATAACGGAGAGTGGCTCGTGACAAAAGGATTAGGTTGGAATGACCAGAGGCTACGGCTACGACGAAGACTCCCTTTTCTCCATCTCCCTTCCTCCTACCGACCTACCACGAGGATCAACTCTCTCGACACCGTCGACACGCCGCAGGTCAGATTGGGCTTAAAGTCAACGAGCAGAAATCTGTCGCGCGCTCCGAAATGCCTGTTATCGCGTCGGTTCCTTACGAACAGCCGAAGACAAGCGAAAGAGGTGACGACTGACGACGAACGACGAGTAGCGGCGCCATCGAGTGCGCTAACCTCGCGCTACGGACAAACGAGAAGACGGAAGGAGAAAGGAAAAAACGCGGAGAGTACAAAAAGTTTCTCCTCGAGCGATAAGTCACGGGACACGTTAGAAAATACCGATGACAGCTCCAAGAGAGACCGACTCTGCCATTGATAAGGAAATGCATCATAGAATTGTAAATGTATGGAAATGTCTCTTTTCTCTCTCTCTCTCTCTGTCTCCCTCGAAACTTTCTGAGAACATATTTCTCTCGTGTCGTCACTCTCTTCTCGCTCGCTCCCCGCGCTCATATTCGTTCCTTCATTTTCCCCGATTCGTCGTAATTCAATTATACGCGAACGCGTTGCTTCGCTCCTCGTAAAGGGAATAAGCGTTCTCTTCCGGGGCGACGAGGCGGGCGAAAAAATTCGTCGCAATTAAGGAAGCGACGATTAAATGCCTCCGCGTCAGTTTAATTCGTAACGTCTTATATTTATAGCACCATCTTTCCCTCTTCGATTATTTTATCCTTCCTTCCTTCCTTCCTTTCGCCTTTCTTTTTTCATTTCCATCACGCCCCTTCGATAATTACGACTCCTTAATTCGCCGGTCCTGATATACGGCGCGATTTAATTGCGCGTGGCCTCTTCTACGGCGATCCACACCGATGGGAGTCGTGCGAAATTATTGCCGCGCTAGCCGGTCGAGTTCCGACTAGCGCGAGCACGTGAAAAGAGCAAAAGGGAGAAGAGAGAGAGAAAGAGAGAGAGAGACAGAGAGAGAGAGAAAAGTTTTGAGCTAGCGCTCTCGACCCTCGCGATCGTTTGCTCGGGAAAAGCCCCGATCAATATTTAAGCGAATCTGCCGCAACGAAACGAGAGTCCTGAATTCGTTGCTTTTTCTGCCCGCATAAATCCCACTTAAAGCAAACGCACTCGAAGGTGCGCATTCTTCGCGCAGAAGGAGGCACGCCGCTTATTCATAAGCAATGGCCCATAAATAATATAAAACGCGTCGCGCGAGAACGCCACTGAAATATTGAAGGCGAGTTTGTAAATTCCGTATCGGGCTGATGCTGATGGCGGACGTTGGTTCGTTCGCATGTTTCGTCTCGTGTTCACGCCGGCGATAAAGCTAGCGACAAGAAAGCGGACGATAGGCGTGGGAGTGGGAGAAAAGTTATCACCGTCAACAATCGCGGAGAGCATTATGCCGGGACTAAACTGTTCCATAAGCGGGCCGGAAATGAAAAGAGACGGTTAATAGGTTATATATGCAAATTTGTCGGGACCGAAGAAGTGATGGGGCATGGAGTGTAAAGAGCATCGAGGCGAGGGAAAGTCGGCGGAAAGGGTGAACAACGTCCACCGGGCGATCCATCGTTCCTCTACGCGCCACGAAACTCATCTCGTCCTCGTCTTCAGCGATATCGCGCGAGACGGCGATCAAGACAAATATTCAAGACGGCAGAAGCCGCGAATCATGTCTCGCTAAATTGGCGACATTGTCGCTCGAGGAGAATAATTAAACTCGACGGCCCTATCCTCCGAGGAGAGGATCAATCCTTCTTCATCCAATTAACGCGTCCGGAATTAATCCCGCCTTTAAACTAGCGCGCAATTTGCATAAATAATCGGGCGATCCCCTTTGACTGGCGGCGCGCAGCGCGGCTCCAAAGAAATCGATTGTGCGCGAGCGCGACAAACGGAAGAAAAGACGGCTGGCCCCCGTCCGCGACGCCGCCTATAATTTTCGGCAGTTCAGGAAGCGCGACTAAACGCGCCGAATTTCCCGCCGGCAGTTTCTGTCGCTCGAAGGAACGACGACCGAAATTGCGGATTCCGGCGTCCCGAGCGACCAACGCAAACCGTTCGTTTCGCGGATCAAATTGGATTTGTGGGGGAAACGGGCGGAAGGAGGACTGGCCGCTCCTCTCCTTAACTTCGATACAATTGAATGCTGATCCGGATTCTCTCGAAACTGGATGTGGATAGTGGATACGGCATGCGGCGCGGGCGGATGAAACATATGGAGAAGTTATACACTACCCACACACGCGTCCACTGACACTCAGCGGCACACCCGCTGCCGTTATCGCGCTACGTTGGGCGCATTCTCCATCTATCCGCACATCTCTCATGCGTATACGTATATTTATATACACGCTGGGAAGTACTCCCAGCGTAGGGGACGGGAGCGTCATTATGCAAAATAGATGGTCAGTTCTCGTAATCCTTCGATACGTTGTCCACTCGTGTGCGCGGGCTCCACGCTACTGTGTCAGTCCTACGAGAGACTGCACACACGTTCAACGGCAGAAGGTCCGTGGCACATTTGGACATATTGCGGAATTGCCTCTTGAGCGAGACGGACAAATCGACCTTTCCAAAGTCTCGCTGATCGTTCAGCGTACCGAAAGGAGTGCGGCACTTTCAAGAATGCCAGGCATTTTCGACAATTCCCTTCCTCTACGCTTCCCTCGAATCAATGTTTCATCGCGTTCGTCGACTCGTCTTCTCTTCGTCCACCATGACGCATCTCTTCACTAGCGGTCACCGTGGTCGGTCGTTTTCACTTAAAGTCGAGAGTCGCTCGATGTCGGTCGAAGGCAAACATCGGCTTGCAAACGTTCCCTCAGGGATGTGCCGGGAGAAATACGGCCACGAGACCACAAGTACAAGGAAATTGAAGAAAGAGAGAGAGAGAGAGAGAAAAAAAAGGAGAAAAAAGACGCAGAGGCCACGTCGAAGTAAGAAGAAACGAGCGGCCGAGTGACGCGCATTCACGCGCATTCGCAAGTTGGCGTTTCATATCTATCGGCTACCATCACTGTCGCACCAGCATTCAACATTTTTATCGACTCCGCGAAATTTACCTTTTACAACGACCCTGTCCTCGCGCGATATTGTCGCGGAACGAGGACGGCACGAAGTTCTGTCCTTGAGATCCTTGAACTCCGTTCTCCGTCAGTTTCGCAGAATTTCCAAGAACGGTCAAGAGATATGTGTCCACCTTGAGAAAGACGGATATTTCCAAGAATTTGTTGAATTCCGAGCTCGTATGTCGTCAGAAATGGGAGAGCGAGACAGGAGACAGGAGGTGGGATAGGGCGTGAGACGAAGAAATCTCTGCATCGGGTCGAAAATCATACTTCACTCTTCGCGAACGCGCTTAACAAGTAGGATCACATCGTGGCGGCGAAATTTCGAAAAATCCGAATGCTCTACTCGTCGAAATCGGCCCGTCGACGTCGTTCGAACGGTACTTCTCCATTCCTTCGGTCATTTCGACGCGGCAAAACGAACGACCGGTAATTGATAATTTCCCGGGCGCACAGATAAATCCTTTGAAATGGCAGGAGTCTCGTAAATCAGACTCGCGTAATCGACGGTTTCTCGCGCGTTCGAATTAATAATCGACGATTGCCAGCCATAAACAAGCTCGATCGATCGATCGATCGATCGATAATTAGAGGTGGATCGCGAAGTCGTACAAAGAGGGAGAGGTAGTGCAGCGTCGAGAGGTTAAGGCGTCCTTCTAAATTTCCTCCCTTTCTCGCTCTCTCTCTCTCTATCCGTTTTTATCTATCTACCTATCCATGCCTCTGCCCTATCTACCCGTACGGCTCTCCTTCGTATCCATTCCTCAGTTCAACTCCAATTCCGAACCACAATGGATCGTTTCCACGGGATGAACTCGTAAAACTCATCTGTCGCATGTTCGACCCTAATTTCACCCTATACGCGCGTTTAATGGCTCGACCCAGCCACCACGTGAATTGTCAAAGTCTCGTCTTTCGTTCGCACGCTCATTCTGCTAACAATCACTATATACCTATGACCATACGACGGAAACGACGACAATGATGATAATAATAATAACGGCCGTATAAAGATTTTCCTGTTCCGACAGAGGAACGCAGAAGAAGTGTAGATCGACGGAAGCACGTGCTGCCGCAAGAATATTACAGGCGCGATATTCGTAATAAAAGAATAAACTCGCGGCTTTATACGAGATCGTAAAGCGACGGCTTTAGGGTGGTCGACGGCTACGCCTTGAATATGGAATAAACGTTCCGTTTTAGCGTCATATTCGCCTTGATCCCTTAAACGTTTTGCTCGGCACTCCCGCAGCATATTATCGGCGTTTTCGCGTGACAATCGTCCGCCGCTTACTTTTCCGCTCCTCACGAATTATCGCTACGCGATCATCTGTACAGCTGCCACTACCAGCGAAGCGCGCGCAGAACGGTAGAACGCGCTCTTTTCGATCAAAATCAAATTAGAAGTCTTATCGAGGTATTCGGCGACTGTGGTATACGCGTAACGACTGATTCGTCAGTAGCTAGAAATATGAGACCTTCGGGGGCAGAATTTTAGGGTCCACAGAGCGAGCGAGGTCGCTTATTGCTCCCCGAGTGGCCGCAAAACGAGAACTTTGATCAAATTCTACTGCGCCAAGCATAAAACTGACCATTCTCCGTCTCGCTCACCCTCACTGCTCTCCACGGTCCACGGATATGGGCCCGATAAATGATTCACCCATAGGTGATTCGATCTATCTCTCTCTCTCTCTCTCTCTCTCTCTCCTCTCTTTTCTTTATTCCGTTTCTCCCCCGCAGAAAAGCCGCGTACGTACACGTATACGTATATATAATATATCTTATCGAGGACCCTTTTACGAGCACATTCACCCGGCGCACTCAAGCTAAGCCGTCGAAGCCACAACGAAGTAATGACGACCACGGATGAGCTTTCTTCAAATTTCAGTTAGACTCGAAGCGTGCGAGCGAGTGAACAGCTGGAAACGTGTCTTCTGCCGGAAATCGGACGCTCCCTCCAAACATGTAATTCCTCGATCCTCTCCCGGCCGCACGCGCTCGCGGCATAAAAAGCCTGTAAAAAAGTTTTTCGTCCTCGTAACTTCTTCTCCCGTGTAAAAAGAAAAAAATAAATATGGCCGTGTACAATAGGGCGAAAAGTTAGTGGATCAAAGTTCGCCGGTGTCTACCGGTCGTTTCACCGCGCGGCGAAGAACGCGCACGTTGCCGGGCCGAAACTCGTAAATCTCGGTGCAAATAATCTCTCCCCCCTTCTCCCTTCCTTCCCTCGTTTCTTCACTTTCCGTTTTGAGGAGTTGTTGGTTTAACGGTCACCTACGCTGCCGAGGTCCCGTGCATTCCGAGCGTATGTCCAATGACAGCATCACGCGACCCAGCCGATTCCTGCAAGCACCGAATAACCGGCAACAAGATGTAGACGTACGTGTTTCGTCAAAAGATCCCGCAGTCAGCGGAGTCAGCGGACTTCCACGACGCTCGCATGCTTGTCTGCGTACGTCGTACGTCGTACGAAGTCGCGTATACTCGATGCGTCCGCCTACCAGCCTACCTGCATAGCCCCTGTCCTCTGATCCTTCGAGACCGCAAAGGGACACAATACGACTGAGAAAATTACAAGTTCGAGACACCGCGTACCACGGAGAAACAGGGACGCTGAGACGGGAGCGAGCGATGATTCCCATCGGAGTGATACCGTAATGAATTTCCAGCGGGCGCGCTACCATTACTAGATTACCTTAGGAGGGGCCTTTAAGGACTCTGTCGTTTCGTCGTCCGATCGTTCCGTCTTCCGTCCTTCCATCGTACACACTCCGCACAGTCGACCGCCAACGCAGCGCTACTTACATCGAGAACAGCTCACTTCTAGCTCGAAACTTCAGAAATGCACCCTAGCACATCGCGACACTCAAGGCACGTCAGATCTCGAACGATGTCTCGATTACTATTTTCCATGAATTCAAATCACTCTTGATACCTTCGATCTTTCAGTCGGTCACTTCTTAACATTTGATGTTTCGATACTGAAACAGTGGTTAGACCGGAATAAATAATTGGTACAATACGCTGGCGTCCATTACCCAAATTTCGATCCGCCAGTGAAACGATCTCGTCGTTGAGTACGCAGCAAATCATCGTATTTTTTGTATATATCTCGCTACTGCCGAAAGCGCAAGACGAACCATGCACGCGGGATTGCGCTCAGCTCGGTTAATTAGAGAACCAACAAGGGAACCAGGCGAATAGTCCTTTTAGTCCTTACACACCAAGTTTTCCCGCTAATGTCTCTTGTTTCTTCGTGCAGCTAATGCGTTCCTTAATCCGGTTAGCGTACTTTAAACACGTACCCCGAAATCGGCCGGAGGGTTAAGCCAACTATAATTCTAGGGCATGTTTAGGGTCGTAACGGGAGCGAGCTGGGAAGAAGATCGCGCGATAACCGGTTGATAATCACTCCCTGCTCCGACGGTGATTGACAGATGATCGAACGCCGGCGACGTATCCGTCGCAAGGTTTCTCATATTTCAGGGAAGACGTAATAAAGACGTGGGACTATTCAAAACTGCGTTTAGTTTGCGTTGATAGAAGCGAAGATGTACGGTGGACCGACGGACGGACGGACGGAGGAGCGCGCGCGGATAGAAAATCCAGTGAACCGAGAAGGGGAGGCAGAAGAAGAGGGGGCCCAGAGAGTGTGCCGCCCCTGTAATCACAATTGAAGGCTATTTTCTCGCCGCTCTGATGATGTACTCTGATGATACTCGCGGCGGCATATAGGATGAAGAAAGAGAGAAAAAGAAAAACGGCCAGAGATAGATAGAGAGAGAGAGAGAGAGAGGGTGGGAGGGAGGGAGGGAGAGAGAGAGAGGGAGCGAGTGAGAAAAAGAGAAGAGAAGAGGCATATATAGTAGAGGAGGAGGAGAAAGAAAAAAAAAGAAGAAGGAACGTACGAGGAAGAAAGAATGAGCGAGTGAGTGAGTATGTAAGGGAGAAAGAGAGAGAGGGAAGTTTAGGCCTCGTAGGAGGCAGGGGGTGGGGAGGCAGAAAATAAGTATAGAAGATGATGGACGCCCCGGAGTAATTCCCCTCTAATAATTGAAATGTGCCCGGCGCACCGTTTTCGCTATTTTTTTTCTGCGGCATGTTCGTGTGTTTACGGACACACGCGTGTACGGACGAACGTGAATATCTCGTGTGTATCGCGCACAAGTGACGCGTGAGTGTGAGTACGAGTGTGTGTCAAGCGTGCCTGGGAGTGCGTACGAGTGCGTGCGGAATGGCCAATGTGTGCGATACATAATTGCGCTATCAAGGAGAGCCAATCCCGATTTTCGTTGTGGATCGGAGAATGAAATTCTTTGACAGTGGCGTAGAAGTGAAAGGGTTCGGAACGTGGCGTAACTCTTCCCGATGTTCGAGCAGCCGAACAACCGACAGCAGCTAGCTCGGGAAGAAAAGTGGAAAGGACGGAGGAATACGCATTCGAGTTCGAGCATTCCCAAAATTAGCCGTGAAAATCGACGAGCCCAGTGTCCAATAGGGGTGACTGTATATAATACGTTGGGCGAAGGTGGGGGAGGGGGTGTGCGTTGGCCCGCGCCAATATGCCGTCGTCCATAGATCACCCAGAAAACACGGCCACGTACACCGGCACATCGTATACGGGCACAGCGTGCACGTCTGCACGTTCCACATCGGCACGTATACCGCCACATACACTAGCTCGCCGCTACATACACGACCGCGTGGCACGCGTACTCGTGTGTGTAGCGTGAGAGTCGACAAACCGGGGAAACCTGACCAGAAATATGATGTCATTTATATGGTAATACACATCGGGATCTCTCGTCATTTAGATACTTCGATGATTAATGCGCGAGACGAGACTATACGCCAGATGCTCCCCTGCCCCTCAATACCACCACCGAACTTCCCTTTCTTCTCCCTCTGCTTGTCCCCATTAGACCTTCTTTCCCTCCAACTCCAGCCGCTCTCGTACTCTGTTCTTCGACGCCCTCAATCTCCCAACATTTCGTTCTATCCTTCTTTCAACCAATTTCTTCGTATCGATTGTTTGCTGGTTAATCTTTCTGCCGAACGCGCTGTGCTTGTCCAGTGCAACGTGTGCTCATTAACACATTGCCTGCGATCGCAGCCAGATATGTCTGAGTGTGTGAGTACTTGTCTCGCTTTGCAAGAGCTTCGACAGCAGTCGTATTTTCCATCCTTATTTCGTCTACGTTTGGCCATAAGTACAACGAAGGTCCATACTCTCCCTCATCGTACATACCTTCATACCTAATCCTAGACCTACCGACCTCCTCGACTGATTATTTTCGCGTACCGTCTTTATTTCACGCGACCGGCGACGAACGAAGAACCGGCCACTCAATTAGCATGATTACACGTTGTGCCGTGTTTTCCTGCTTCTATAAGAAGCGTCGCGTGGTCGCCAGGTAAAATAGCGCGAAATTAGCGGTCGGGACGTAATTGACGATGACATCCGAAAGAGGATGGAAAAGAGTAATTCTAAGTGTGGACGTGGACTTACCAGCCGCTTTTGAGAGTGCACGCACGTCGTGGCCGGTTACAATAAAAGTCTCCTAAGCGGAACAAAGGCAGCTGATGAGACGCGATCCAAAGACCACTAACTTAAACAAAACGAGATGTCACTGCTTAAGAACGGTGTAAATCGAGTGTGCACGTACGAATTGACGCGAGGCAAACGGGCGCGCATTAAGGAGCACAGAGTTTCAACCGCGTAGAACGTTCGAAATGTTCGGAATGTCATGCCCCCGTGCGGCGAACAATCGTACCGATCTACCTGCCGGACTCGTCTTCGTCGCCGGTAACACAGTTCTCCGATGCCACCCTTTCGACGGACTGACTGACCGACCGGCCGACCAACCGACCGACCGACCGATCGATCGGTAACGATCTACATCTAATACGCACAGTTGTCGTGTCTGTCCCGCTCCCGTTGGCGCGCTCTCGACACAACCTCAACGCGCCAGCGACAAGTCCGCAAAATCGACACTTTCCCGTTCTTTCTATTAACGACATATTTGCCGTGCCACGATCTATCGATCCTCCGAGAGTGAAGCTCGAAATTTGTCGCAACCAGGAAATCCTGTTAGCAGCACCCCAACGTCACCGCGCTCGGACAAATTCTGAATTTAGGAATGAGGTGGGCACGACGGAGCGGCTAGTCCAATATGTACCGTGCAGTCGAGTATATTTATCATGTAAGCGAGCCAATTTAGGGACGATCATTTTTCACCGGACGACTTTGGATTCTTGGGGATCGTCGAGGGCTGAAAGCAACGAAGGCAGAGAAAGCAGTGAAGGCGTGAGCGGCAGCAAAGGCAACGGCGATAGCCGTGACGGGGGTTGTTGCGTCGGGGGCAGTGGTGATGGGGGTGGTAGTGACGGCGAGGGGACACACGCGCTCCTAGGAACACTTGTTATTGGTCGAACGGACAGCGACCCTTCTAACTTTTCGTATCGGTTCTGACTGATGGTCCTTTTTTTCATTCCTCGCCCAGAGCGGGGCCGCGGAATTTCTTGACAACGGCAAGACCTCACGTGGCCCACAATCCTCAATTAATATCCAGCTCGGCGAGTGGTGGGGCAAGGAAGGATCGTTCCGGAATGAAAAAAGACGACGACCAAGGGCGGATTTAAAGTGTCCCTCGCGGGCTAGACAGATAAAACGGCCCGTTAGAGATAAGGAAATGAGGTGTCGAGGACGGAAGGGATGTTCCTTGGACGAGAGAGAGAGAGAGAGAAATGACAGTCGTGGTGCTAGGGAGTGAGTGAGGGGTGAAGAGAGCAGGGAGACGTGAAGGGAGGCGAGAAAGGTACGGGAGATGTGGCAGGGAGAAAGTAACCCTGAGGGATCTTTTACCTTCGAATAACTTCACACTCGGACTAACCTGACCCCACGCTCAATTTTCCACGCGAGTTTAACGCTCGGTCAGCTACGGCTCGATCACGAGTAGCGTCTCACGATCACGATTTCCATGAATAGCAATGGATTTTGCGGAATTTCGCGCGCTCTCTTCGAAAACGATTGCCTTTGTACGTTTGGCGAATAATAACCGGAGGCGAGCAGATAGCAAAAAAGATTCTAATCGCTTCGTGATTTATCCGGCTAATCTCGAATCTCCGGCAGGGACTTAATTATGCGCTCGCTTAATTGCTCCTCCGCGCGAATTTTGCGCTCCTTCTCCTCGGTCATTCTTCGACGCGCGCAATATTGCGATCGAAATTGCGAAGGAAAATAAAGAGGCGACACGAGCGGGAAGAGAGTTCCGAGTTCCGAGTTTCAACGAGATGACGGTACGTGGGGCAGAACGGGCCTTTAGTTCCCTTCGACGATTTTTCCACGCCTAATTACCATATAATGGTCCCCTTTATGCCTTATAAAGCCAGCAATCACGGCGCGCATAATACTCCCATCGGATGACATAATCGAAGCCGGATTTATGGCGTGTCACCGTTATGAGGTAAGATCCTACACAGCTCACCCGCTCAACACGTCCGCGTCCGTCCAAAATGCTCCCGGTCGATCAATTTTCTGCACGCCACTAACGCGAGCGTCACTCTCGTTAAAAATGTATGCGATCGCGCGCGAGCGTTGAACAGTAGATTCGCGGGACGCGAAAAAGATTTTGCGCGACCTATCCAAAACTCCTCTCCCCCAGGCCACGCCAGAGTCATAAAACACGCTTTGTAGACTTCGGAGAAGACAAGCTCGACGATTCCAACCCTCGAAATCGTTACAGTAGGTTACTTGACATTGTAAGAGACGTTGTAAGGGACCTTGTAAGGGGCGAGTGGGTAACCCTTCGAACGATCTTACTCCCCGCTCCCCGGTGTCTCTTAAAATCGCGAGATTTTCCAAACGATCATGCTCCAGCACGCCTAACCTCTCTCTCGCCCTCCCTTCTTCGCCCCCACCCTGCAGAATGACTTTTTAAACTCTTTCGAAGACGATTTTACAATGAACGCTTGCGCTCCCCAACCGATCGATGCAGATGGTAACGCGGCGTTAAACGGCCAACTCGCACTTTCCCAACTTCTCCTTCATTCTCGAGAAGAAAGAATCGACGACTTTCGATCGTTCGTCTATATGCGATCACGGGGAACGGTAAGCGAAAGGACCAGCCCGGCGTAGAACGGTTCTCCTCTTCCGACGATGTAAAATCGAGACAAATCTCGTGTGACGAATAGCTATGACCGATCGAGAATGCGGCTGGAAAAAGAAGTTGCCTGTACCGTGACGAATCGCGATCGAATCTTGCCCCGATACGTATCCGTGCTCTACATAGGCGGATTGTACACCTATACAGCCCGTTATACGGCAGAGAGACCACTGCTGAGTGACGATCGGAGTCGGAGGAAAGAATGAAGCGTCTGCGGTGCCTCCAGCATCGCCATTATCGTCATCACCATAGCTCCTTTTTTTCCCTGCAATCTCGAGAGCTGAAATTCGCCGTCGACGACGTCGCGTGTACCGTTAAGACGCTTTCTCGCCTCTCACCCCCTCGCCTAAATACTGTTACATAGGTACCCGGTTCAGGCGCGAATCTTTCCTACGATCTTCGAAGGTTTGTCCTAACAGAGACGTCACGAGGGGTAAGGCGATAAAATATATTACCGGACATCGGTTGCGTGTACCGTTACCGTGCTGGCTAACAATGGATGAAGACCGAGATCGAACAGGTAGATTCGGGAGTCCCGGAAAACACGTGCCACCGTCAAGACTCCACTGTTTCTTTCTCGCCTCTCCCCCAACTCGCCATTGACTCGAGCCTCGCCTTTTCGTCGATCCTTCGTCGACGACGCGCCGCGGATCATCAAGTTTCCCTTTTCACCTCGCAATGAGCAGAAGAGGCAAGTTAAAGAGAGTTGAGACACGTTATCGCTGTCGCTTCAGATGGAAGAGGGCGCGGAAAAAGAGCACGAGAAGAGATCGAGAAACGAAGAAGGAAGCGAAGGGACAACCGGTTCGTTACGAGGATCTCTAATGGAAACGCGCGGGACGGGCGCCACTGTGCGGTTTGCGGTTTGCCTTTGACGCTCGAACGGACAAGATAACGAGAGAGAATATCGAGCGATTTTGAGCCACCGCATGCCTAAGCCACGGGAGATAATGTAATATTATTACGCGCTCTCGGCGTTTCTCGAAATCCCGAGAACAGTGAATCGTAATTCGCTACTTCCGCTGATCCACTCGATCTTATACTCGCGACCGCGAGTCCGTCGACGACAGGCGAATCATCGTTCGAACAGGCATGTACGGATCGGCGGGACGTAAGGACGCTGGTAGCCAGTATCGACTGCCGGACGATCAGCTGTTCGGCGTCATTTAATGCGTCTCCCCCTCCCTCAGCCGAGATAAAATCCACCCTATTCTCGCGAGACGGCACCGCGCCGACGACGACGTCGATGCCGACCATTCTCGCCCTCGTCGCATTCCTCACCATAGGGCCGCGGACCAGAAATAAGCTTCGACGCAGTGACCCGCGGTCACGCCGAGAGGTCACGCCGAGAGGTCACACCGAATGTCCGATATAACGAATTTACATGTGCCAGCGCGTACGTAGTACATACGAGTTACTTCGTCACGGGCGTGTAAAAGCTCGCCGAGGGCTCATAAACAAAACGGTCGCGTTTCATTGGTATGTCAAAGCGGAATATTTGGTATTCCGCGCGAGTCGAAGCCCCAAAAATATGTACGCTCGTTCGTGGCATGCTAATTTTCCTCCAACGACGAGGGTTTGAGCGTGTACGGAGCATATACGGCGACGCTCGACGCGCAACTGGCACGTAAGCTACTCGTAAGCGTTTGACGGAATCGTTCCAGCTTACGCTTTCCTCCGTCTGTGCCCTATGCCCACGATCGACGAGCCATCAACTATCGAACGTCAGGCCAATCGTCGCGGCCGGATGTCCCAGCTGAACCTTCGCAACGTTCTCGTTGCGTATCGAGAGCGCTTATCAGCCAACGAAACATTACGATCTTTCGCAACACCCCCCGCAAGAATCAGGGCGAAGATGACGGTGAGATAATTATTAAATTATTGTATTATTTGCACCGTGCAGCGGTGACCTACGCCCGTAGACCCGTAGTTAACCGGAGACCTGTCGGATGGGGGAAGCAGGAGGAAGTGCTGAAGAGCTGAAGAGGGTAAGGGGTGCGCAGAGGGAAAGAGGAAGGGAAGAGATACTCCAACCCTCCGTGGAAAAAAGGAAACTGGGAGAGTTCGTAATTCTTGACTCCCCATGCGACCTCCGCGCATCCCAGTCACCCCACCACCATTCCCACCTCTCATACACCCGCGTGCAAATACGTGGATAAGATCTGGGTGAGGAGCGACGTTGAAAATTAATTTTCCGAGAAACTGGAAGGCACTCGGACGAGTCGCGTCGGCCGGACGCCTATGCCAGGCAAATAAAGACGTTTTCCGAGCCGGACACTCGTCGTCGCGGCTAATTGATCTGGCATTCATACAGGCAGGGAACGCTTAATTGTTATGCCTCGCTCACAAACGCACGCATTCGACCACGATCCGTCAATCCAGCACTGTGAGAGGAGAGGGGGAAGAAGGGATCGGCCATCGGCCATCGGCGATCGTCGAGCGAAGACGTGACTAGTCTGGCAACGAAAAAAAGAAAACTTGCGAGACTGAAAGGACCGAACGCCACGCGCCGCCACAGTCATTGTCCTAGGAGCAACCAGCGAGTTATTAACAGGGTTGACATTGTATCGACGAAAAATCCCCTTTCAGTATAGGCTTGACTGGCTGTGCTCGTCAGTGAAGGAATTTGGGTTGGGCCGCGCCAACGAAATTCACCACAATGGGGGCCGATTTTGGCTGGAAATCTCGAGGCACAGTTGATTAGGCCCTATTTACTCGATTCTCTAACCCTCGTTCGACCCTTCGCCTAACCCCGATCCGCACCACCCCCTGTATATCTCGCCAGCGACGAACCCGACGATAGAAGCCCCTTTTCGCCGAATCAAGCCTCATACACAGGTCACGTGTTCCGTCCGCCCACATTGCCACTGCTGCAGCTACGTATTTATTGTTTTCGAACATTTTGTTCCAATGCAGCAGACGTTATTCGTCGTCGTCATCTACTTTAAACCAAAATTCCGAATCAAATGACAAGTCCACACTGTCCAGCGCTATTCACCAACATTTCGCGTGCTGCTTGCAAGCTATTCGGGAGCTGAAGGAAGTTGCTGTTCGCTTGATACGACGAGTTGTTCGCTCGACAGAGTGAGACAGTTAGAAATGCAATTATAGAAGGCATCAATGCGTTCATCAGCCAACCGATTAAATCTTCATACTAGCGAATTATAATATTTAAGACCTCTCTTTCGCAAGTGTCATTATTATCATGACTATAACTCATTTCATTTTTTATCCGCAACATGTAAAGACAGTGTTGCGTACGTACGCGACAAATAAAGAAGAGTTCTTACGGAATAAACCACTTTCTTGCCCCTCCTCCCACGATACAGAGAAGAATGTCAGTATCTTCGGTACTACAGGTTTCAATATTTCGGGTAGGTATACACACACGCGCGCGCACGCACAAACACAGAAACCAATGAACGAGGACAGCGCAGGCGGCGACGACAACCTACTAAAAACCCCCCGAGAGCGTTCAGCGAACTTTAATAATCGAATGAGACCCCATTGAAATCACAATGCGACACCGGGTTAAACATTCTTTCGAGTCGCGCCCCTCTACTGCGTGTTTATTATTCGCCTTTCCCAATTAACATACGGGATCGGGTTACGCGTAATCGAGTTTCTTTGTTGCCGAGTGGATTTCGGTACGGTCTAACCCTCTTACTGGATTAATTCGAGCGATATCTGTTGATATGCCGACCAAGCCGTAATCAGGCCTCAAGACGAGACACGTCCCACTTCAGATACAAATCTTCGCACATCGTCAATACCGACGAACGTATCGAAATTTTGGTAAGGCTTTGTCTTAGCGGGCACGAATTTTTGGGTTTTTTTTTCTTTCTTTGGATAGAGCATCGAAAGGTGAGAAGACATTCCCTCTGACGCTTTTGCCGGAAAACATTCCTTTAAAAGTTATGAGCGTTTTTTGCGAAGTAGCGTTTGTCGCCGTATTATCCAGCAGGTACATTATTTTTCGGCGTTCTTTGTTTCCTTGGATAGAGCATCGAAAGTTCTATAAGTTTTCCCTATGACTTTTTTTTGGGAAATCACGCCTTCGAAAGTTATGAATGTATTTGCGAAAAATTACGTCAGCAGCACTGGTTATTGTGTTTTCCAGCGCCTCGCGATGTTAGAGATGAAGGTGTTAGTCGATTTGTTGTTTGTTTTGATTCTGGCAACCTCTGAGCGTTCTGTGTCATTGGTCAGGCTCTCGTTTTGACTCCCCCGAACTGAACATTTGTTTTTTGATTATTGCAGAAACAATCCCAACATCAAAAGTACAGGTGTCAAAGTACTCTGCGTCATATGCGCTTGAATTCAAGCGCAAGAATTTTTAAAAGAATGATTTCCGGCAAAACCGTCAGAGGAAATACTTTCTTACCTTTCGATGCTCTATAAAAAAAAAAATAAAAAAATCCCAAAAATTCGTGCCCGCTAAGACAAAGATGAGCCGAAATGTTCTCTCTCCGAAACATAATTACCGTCAGAGCCTAGAGATGAGCAACGCGCGACACACGTGCCATTCATCTTCGCGCACGATAGAAGCAAGGAAAAAGTGGCTAATATCTGTCGCCGTGAGGAAAAAACGCGGTGATCGACAAGGCGTTCCGTTAACGCCTTGCATCCGTCCCAGATTTCCCTGCAGGGCATCAACCTAGTGGCGATGAGTGTCAAGCGACACATGCTCCATTATCGCATTCAATCTTCTTCCCTCACTTTTTCCTACAAATTATTCCGTATCGATTGGTACAGGCGTGAAACAAAAAAAAAAGGTATATATTAAAGTTTTTCATCTATTCCTTCCCATCATTTCTTTGCGTTCGACGATCATTCAAAAGAAGAGCGCGTGAAGACGGCATGAAGGGGGGGGATAGAAATACAAAATGATGAAAGGCAGAGTGGGGGTCAGATTGGACAATGCGTTGCGCGCTGTTCCTGTAATTTTTCAAATTGCATCTCTCTTTCCAGCCATCCACCCTCCGCACTGAGCAAAACGGAAGCGTGGTCCCCCATGGCTCCCTTGCGCAACGTCCCTCTATCTTTAACTCGCTCTCCGTGGACAGAGGGGAGACAACTAATGAGAAACGAAGTTAGCCGGTACCGCGGAAAGAAGCATCGACAATTGCAATAATGAGGACAGGCACGAAATGGTAGACGCTGCTGGCTAGACCACTGCCGCTGTTCCAGACTGTTATACAACGGACCTTCTCGAGGCAATCGTACCTTGTTCCATGGCTAATCTCCAAACACTTATCGTTGCGCATTTATGGATCATATTGTTGCGCGATAACCTTAACTGCCTCCCTCTATTTAATCGGGAATGTCGTAATTATTCGCGTTGGACGTCTACGAGTATGCTCCTTCACTCTCTCTCTCTCTCTCTTTCCCTCGTATAGCAACGCGCCGGTGAACCCTAATTCCTAGTCATGGAATAATTCGTACCGCGATCGAGATTGTTCGATTCGAGACACAGATAGTTCGCTTCGGATTAGGGTACCTCGCCAACCAACATTATGCCAAGATTCGCGCTTATACATTCGCGCTCGGGGTCAGAGTGTGATGATACTTATATTCGCGTACCGATGCATTTGGGAGCTTGCTCGGAAGTGCATGTGCTACATTTCACCCGTGGCCTTATTCGTTCCCGCGGAATTAGTAAGTAGGTGACTATCAACGAGCATTGTGCGGCAACTTGTTGATTTCCAACGAACAATAGAACTTTTGAGTCGCGGCGGCGGACGATCATCGGTCGGTCAGCTTAAACGTCGAAAGTTGCGAAGATTTGCGGGAGAAGGGGCGCTGGCGCTGGGGTAACATCGCGTTACAAGGTTATAATTATAACGTAAGGGCGATTTCTATCTGGAAAACCCTTTTCGTGGGCGATGTATCAGTAGCGGACCATAAACGTCGTCCCTTTCGCAGTGCCAGCGGGAGGGGTTAAAGAAGGGGCGGCCGTAAAATCCGTCGCGCGATAAGGAGCTATCTCCGTTCTCTAATTGAAAGTTAATTGGCCACGAACCCTGCAAATTTCTACGTTTGCACGAACAATTAGGGCCCTATCTTGCGACTACCGCTAATTATCCTCGCGTACGAGTGCCCGCCGTCTCTCGTTTCCCCCAGCTCAATTTTTGGCATAACAAAAAAAACCGAAATTTCGACGGAGAAACCGGCGAGTTTCGACATTTTGCCAACGATGACTGTCTCAGAGCTCCATAACGGTCGCGCAACCTTTAAGCGCGGCGGCCTGCTCGCTCGTTGCCACTGCTACTTAATTCAGGCTCGCTGCTTATTATGCATCGCGGATTCGAGGGATTCCTTATTGTGTCGTTGCGCGTGAGCTAAATGCACAAACGTCCGAGAGAGTTCTCGCTGCGGGCGTCTCTCTCTCTCTCTCTCCTTCTCTGTTTCTCGGCTGTATATTCCCGACTCCTCGCGAGACTCCACGAGTTTCCACGAGCGCTGATAACTCTCCTCATAATCATACATATTTATGTTTTCCTACCCGCGTGCTCTTTTGAATGGTAAACGTTGACTATGAAGAGAGGGAAGGCTATGCGAGAGAAGGTGAACGGGAAGGGAAGAGAAGGGCTGCGGAGAGAGGGAGAAGCAAAACAACAAGTGCATTTTCTTTTACTGTACCAACAGATAGAAAGAGAAGAAGAGAGGAAGAGAGGGGGAGAGAGACAGAGACAGACATAGAAACTGTCTTCATCATCGTTGTTTCAACGAGTAGGTACCTACTTATAGTACTTACAAAACAACTTATTGTGTTCAGTTTTATTAGGGAATACTCCATTCTGTGGTACTGAATTAAAAAGGGAATCTGACGCCAATGGATGAAAATATTGAATATCTCCTAGAGGTCTATATAGTCAAATTTAATGAGAGTTAGTGGCTGAATTTTCACTCAGCAATAATTAGGTATATTGCAGGGCGATTGATCGGTAGTCTCGAGATTTATAAGTGAAAGCTTGCACAGGTGATTGAAAAATTCGAAAATGAGCCGGAGAACGTCTGATATCGGCGGGAAGTTCAAATCTGAGCGGCCGGAAACTGGAGAAGAGCGGCCAGTGACGCGATAAAGAGTCATGAAAGCGAAGCCTCGAAAGGGGTCTAGGCTGGCGGAGTTGGAGGGGTAAGGAGGATAGAAGGAGAAGCGATAAGGAGAGTCCGAGCTGGAATTTCCATCCGGCCGACGCCGCCGCCGCCGCCGGCGACGCCGACGTCGACGCCGACGCCGACGACGGGGCGGAGTCCCGACGATCGCTGATTCGTTACGCGGACCGCTCACAGGTAGACACCGTTGGGCCTGTCCGGAGTCACGTGGGCCATGTGGATTCTCCGGTTCGAGGTTTGCGTGGGCGTGCCTAGTCACGTGACGTTTCTGGGCGTGCTGCGGAGGCGTTTTTGGTACCGCCCGATTGGCGTGCGCGCGCGCGCGCACGCTCTCTCTCTCTCACTCTCTCCTGCTCTCTGTCTCGATCATCCTCGTTCCGTTTCGTTTCGTTTCGTTTGGAGTCAGTAACAGCGTGTCGACTGTCGACGTCTCAGGGTGGTACAGTCACGTTCGGTTCCTCGCGGCGTGCGGATTCGGAGCGACCGTATGTGTGCGCCGGTGCGCGTGCTCACTCGCTCACGCTGATTTTCGACGACCTCGTGTGATGGAACAGTATTGCCGCGAAGAACAGCTTGGTGCACGAGACGACAGTCGTTTCTACAAGTCGGGACTGACGGCTTGACGAAAGCTCAGTGCAAACTGGCGCGCGAGAAGGAACGCGAGCAGTGACTGGCTGTGTGAATAAGTGATAAAGAAGAGCGCGGAGTTAGTGGGATAAGTGGAAGAGAGAAGACATGTTGCCCTATCAGGTGGCCATGGATTACGGTGGCCATCAGGGCGCCAGCGGTCCGTTGAACATCAATCCCGCTTTCACGCACTCCTGGTTCGTACCGGCGGACCTCTGTGTCCCGTACAAACAGAGTCAGGGTCCTCTCCTCGAGCCAGGGCATGTTGCTTATACTCTTATTCCTATCTACTACTCTAACGACGTCGATCTTACCTACCTTTCGCAGAAGAATGTTGGAAGATCGTTGGTGTGTAGGCGCGCGTACCTTCTCCCGAACCATAGTCTCGCGATCCGCATTCATATCGTAGGCATCGTCGCATACCCAGAGATACATCGCGTTAAAATGAGAAAGTAAACGTACGCGCGCCCTCACACACGTGGTGGACCTATATACGCGCAGCGTGGACGTGGACAGAAGGTCAATCATTCGCGAGCCCTCGTAGCCCAAATTCACGTGACGTATAGAGATCGAGAAAAAATTGGCGAGATAGAAGCTGCGCATGGTACTTGTAGGAAACTTAGTCCCAAAAGACCTCTGTCAGAACGAATGGATAATGATAACGGTGATGGCTGGCGGTGTTGTCGGAATGGAATACAGTCCTCGTCGTCCTCGTCCTCGTCGTCGTCGGATATGAACGAAAGGCAGAGGATGTACTAGCTACGGTGATCATGACTGTGGCCACGAGGGTGACGACGGTGGGGGTGGTTGGGTCGAGTGCTAGGTCGAGAATAAGGGGAGTAGAGAGAGTGAGAGAGAGAGAGAGAGAGAGGGTCGTTTCTCGGACCTGTCCCGGATGACTACCGACGAGAGTACGTCACGACGGAGCCGTAAAACCGATGCCAATGCTGCTGACGACGCGTCCATGGGACTCGTCAATGCCATCCTACCGAAGCTATCCCGTCAATGCTATCCGAATGAAGTTATCCCACGTACGTCGCTGCGGCCGTCGATACCACCATCATCACCTCACGCCAAACATCCATTTCTCCGGCTCCACTTTGCTTAATCTCCAATTCCTATACCTTCACAGTCGCCCGTCCTCATTACGAAAATCCCGAGTTTGAAATTTGGAAAGTAGAGGGTCGATTAGCGAATTTTGCTAGGGGTACGTTTCAATGTTATTTCTTCGTCGACGCTTTCTCTATGGACCATTTGAGTCTTATTAGCGCGGGCTTGCGGTTAACGACTGTAAAATGACAATTTACCGTCATCGTCTCTCGTTTACTCTTTCCCCACGCTGCTAGACGTGCAAATACCGGCAGGAGGTGGTAACCTATTAAGGTCACGGTTAGAGGGGCTCGTAAAAATGTAGGAACAGGGGACCCCCGATGGTGGTCCGCCGGGGGTGGTCGCGTGAAGTGTGAGGGAGAAAAAGGCATAGAACGGGCGGGAGAGAGGGAAAGGGACACTAGGTGCGCGAGGGTCTTGTTTTGGCGTTTTATAAGCGTCTCTGTAAACTCGTCTCGCGGAACATCTTGTCCCCCGACATCTCCGAGAGCTCTCTTTCGAGACTCCCCGAGGGATAATGACGAAAAGAGATGCCCTTTCGGCCTTTTCGCCCTTCTTCCAACCTGCTACCGCCTCCTCGGGACATTAGACTCTTTGGGAAAGTTTGCGAAGGGCGATCCGGGATCGTTCTCGTTAATTCGCCGCACCTAGCCCCCATACCCCCCTCCCCGCTCACTCTTCCTCTCTCTGTCTCGTTCTTAACCCTTTCTCATATTAAGATTCGGTGGAATAAGGAAGTGAAGAAGTAGAACACTCCGGAGTAGATGAATAGAGAAGAAAGCCGCAAACCATCCTCATCCATCCGAAAATCCAATTTACTCCTCCAAGGGAAACGTTGAATTCTTTCATGATCGAACTGATGCGAGGACCGTTTTTATACGGGCCTTTATTTGTCGGAACTAAAGCGTGATTAGAGTTCTCGAGCTGCTGCTGATTGTGCAAAGATAAAGGGCAAGGGCAGACGGACTCGAGGAAAGGACGTTAGGCCCTTACTCTCGTCTCCCTCGATCCTTCCGTGTTCCCAGGAGAAACGAAATGTAGTAGCAAGAGAACGCGCCCACGACCACGATAAAAAGGGAAGGGAGAGAGAGAGAGAGACCAGATGCGAGCCAGTCAGCGTCCGCGGACGTGTGAAAATAAAATTACGCCCAACTTTCGGTCAAATTGGTTGAAATTGGGCGGCGGGATGCCAGAGTTCCCCAGAGGGTGTGCGTGTGTATAGAAGGTGCGAAAGGTGGCCGACTGCGCCGATAGAGCCGATAGAGAAGGAAAAGAAGAAGAAAAAGGAGGCAACAGCGACGAAGCTTCGGCCTTCCGACTCCGATTCCCATGTAGAAGCATGTGGCCTGTACCGCACATAGAAGTGTACATGATACATGTGTGCGTGCGCGCGTTGGACTTTCCTACGGATGATTCTGCTTTCGAAGGGTGCTAAGTGCCCGAACATCAATAATTCAGGAGCGACTCACTGTGACGAGGTTATACCGCGACGAAGTCGCCCTCGCCCACGTCCTCGCCCTCGCCCTCGCCATCTCCCTATCCCTTTCCATTCCTTGCCGCTTTTCTTTGGACATCTTTGACCCATCGCGCAATTCGACACTGTTCGATTGATCCACCTACTAAGAAATTCGGGAGTCGCGGTCCTCCAGAAGGAGTATCTACTTTGTGATCGAGCACGCAGGTCGCATGAAAATTGAATGGGAAAATAATTGGTCGGGACGGCGAGAGCAGCAACAAGTCGCGCATCGCTGCTCATTCGTAATCGACACGAACGAGATCGCATTTGTGCGACGCATTTTGCGTCTCGCATGAATATTTATCCGATCGGGGAGACTTTGCCGAGATCTCGCTTTTCAATGAGCAGCAACGCGACGGAGGCACGGTTGACCAGCGGTACCGATTTTTACTGCCATTTAGTACGAGCGCGTGGCCTTCTCTCTACACCTCTCCCCTCGCGAATTAGAAATGCGAGTCGAGGCACCGTGGCGCGATCTTCTCTTCCCTTCCGATTAATTCAATTAAACGTTTCTCTTCCCTCTTGTTGCGACGTCCGACGTGTGGCAACGCGCGGTGCCCAGGACAACGAGAGAACCATCAGACACACGGCAGCGCACCGTGTTACCGTCTTGGCCATACTCACAGCAAGAGGGATGCGAAGAGTAATGCCAATACTTTGAGAGAGAGAGAGAGAGAGAGAGAAAGAGAGAGAGCGGAAGAAACGAAAAGAGACGCGAACCCGACCGTTGTTCCTCCCTTTTTCTTCCCCCGAGACTCGTATACCGTACGCCTACAATACAAAGCTCCTAATGTTACGGCTCCAGTTTCGATATAATTTCCTTTCTCCGACGCGCCACGGTCCGATCGAACTGCCCGCACAGAAACTGAGAATCGGAATAGAGGGACAGAAGGCAAAGACGTCCGTGTGCGCCTTTCCCGACAAAGAAACGTCATTTCCGGCGCGATCTCGGTACCGTGATAACAAGCGACTATTTCGCTCGCCTACCTTCTCTCGTGCTCCTAAACGAGGGAGAGCTTTTTCAATATCGCACCGTCGTCACTCGTTCACAAGATACATGTATTTGCGTCAGAGGTACTTGAAGCAGTGATAATTGTACCTAGAAGAATAAGTAAAATATCTGCCCACCCCGTGGTTGTACGATTGTACCACTGCTTACGGAACACCCTGTATAAACGGTGAGAGAAGGGAAGTCGGCTTCTGATGACGCGCGGATAAGGGAAGTCTTAAAGTCTACGTGATGCGCTTCCCGATGCACGCTACTCCCTGTTCCCTCTTCCTCTTCCCTGTCCTCTTTTGTCTCTCAGTTCGCCTCTCGGCTCGCCTTTGACTCTCCCACCGATCGACAAGAACTTTCCGTAAGCGCACTTTTCAGCAGGAAACTCTCCTCAAGTTCTCGCGGACTCTTAATGATCGGGGGTGAAACTTTTCTGAAGATTCAAATCGATTGACTTTCGATGCCGTGCGGGTCTTCGAATCGAGCGAACTTTTAAGTCAATCAAGCAAACGAGCCTCTTCCTCAACCGCGAGTGGTGAAGATCTGTCAGAATCAGAGGAAGCTCTCTGATCGAGCGGGCTTCGCCCGTGCGCCGATGCATCCTTGCGGCCGCTAATTCGCAAAGCGCCAAACCGGAAGCGAAATCCGCCCAATAGGCGTGGTCGAGCGTTTACTGGCTCGTCCCCGTAAACACAGGCTTTACGGAGCTTGAATAATGTATACAGCTTAACCCGTACCCTCGCAACGAAGCGCGTATGCGAGCGATTGCGTGCATAGGAAGTCGCGCGCGTACGTTCGGACGATAGTGGCCGGCACAAAGTTATCACAGCCACGCCTTCTCGCACGCAAGCTCGCCCCCGTGTGAACACGGTCGGAGCTTGCACAGCTTGCATGAAGATTGCACCTGAGCCTGGCAAAAGGGCGTGGTTTAGCCCATCCGCATCCACCCAGTTCGAATGCATAATAATGGCGTCGCCGATAATTTCTTGAGGGTGCACAATCGAACAGGCAATTCGATCGAACAGCAACGATGCAATCGGCCGAACAGTGACATGACAATTTCACACTGCCCACCGCGCTCGCAAAAGCTCGGCGACGAAAGAGTCGGAAAAAGTCTCGTCGTTCGTCCGCTCGTTCGTTCGTTTCTCCGAAATTCTAACGGCCCTCCTCTCCCCCTCTTTCATTACAGCATTCTCGAGCTTCGAAAGGAGAAGAGCAGGGACGCGGCAAGATCGAGGCGGGGCAAGGAAAATTACGAGTTCTACGAACTGGCGAAGATGCTTCCGCTTCCGGCGGCGATAACGTCTCAATTGGATAAGGCCTCGATCATAAGGCTAACTATCTCTTACCTGAAGCTACGTGACTTCTCCGGCCACGGAGACCCGCCGTGGAATCGCGACGGCCCGCCTCCGAACAAATCTGTTAAAGGTAAGTCTCGATTATAAGCCAGTCGTTACTTCTGCCTCGATTTTTCGACTTTCACTACTACGCCGTCGTTCGATCCGTTCGATCCTACGTAGCTGCCCACATACCCTTCGCAACGCTTCACAGAAGCTGTGCATCGTGTTCAAAGTGTAGCACTCGTGACAATTTCATGCGACTGACACGACAGAGGGGGTGATCGAAACGTGTACGCGAGGGTGCTCGAAATTTTCGTTGACGAGCGGAGGAGCGTTGTGACTGGTATGCGCGCGGAGCGAACTAACTCGATTTCGTTAGTTTAGTTATATCGGCGGCCTGGTAACGCGCGTAAGGGGCCGCTGTGATTAGATTTCCATGTGGGTAGTGGCAAATGCCTTTCTACCTACTAAACCTTTTCTACACACTTCTACCGTACCGCATTCCCCCTTGTGCCCTTCAATTCCAAATATTAACTCGACTGTCGTCGTCGTCATCGTCATCGTCATCGCTCGTCGTCATCTTTCTCTCACGACTCTTGACTCCTTTCCTTTTCGCAGGCATGGGATAAACAATGCGAGACAAAAATGTAACCGCGACCGTCAAACTCGTTCGTCGTCTCAATCTTGACGAATTCCTCTAATCTTTGGCCGACCTATCGCTTTATTTAACGTGCAAATGAAGCGGAATAGAGCGCCGCGCCGAGCCGGAGCGAAACTGGCGAGAAAGTAAGAGAAAGAGAGAGAGAGAGAGAGAGGGAAAGTACGCGTTCGCGCTTACGAACCGGCTCCATTTCCGTGAAATGAACCACGAAAATGAAGGAAGTTACCGATGGTATCGTTCGATTATTGCGCGGACAATTCTCCATTACTATGTATCGGAGAATCTTTTTCGCTCCCTTCCCACCCTCCGTCCCTCCCCCATTGTCTTCTGCCGCGACCCGAGAGTGACCGCTCGAGAGTTACGAAACGGATGGGCTATCTCGTCCTCTCCATCTATCGCCGGCGAATTCTTCCTCAGAATCAGACTCACTCGAGTGCGCGTATTTTCGCGTTATCTCCACGACTACTCTCCGATCCTATTAATATTGTCCGCCAGAAACCTCACGCGAGTACAGTCGCGAGTAGAGTTTCTTCGACAACGGCAACGTATTAGCAGGATATGTATGAGAAAGAAATCGGGGGGTCACGTGTCTATCGCAAAGGCACGTCATATGCGCGCACGACATCCACCTAATAGAATTAGGAAACGGCTCACTTCCTCTCTTATTCTTATCCCCAGAGAGAGAGAGCTTCCGTTTTGTACGAGGTTACATGCCCCCCACCCACCATCTCGCCCCATTAAAGGTCCTCACTCACAGCTTCGGCTCCCCAACTTTTGACCTGATCCATCACGGAGGACATCACCGGCAGATACATTTTTCCAAGCGACCAATCGCCCGCAAAACTCTTTCTCCTTCTCCTCCTTTCTGTCACGAGCAGCACACCGACGACGCCAACAAGCTCGGAGCGACCGCAGCTCGAGCTCACGATATTTCCCTACAAATTTATCCGTCGCTAATTCGCCGGCTCGACGAGCTTTCTTATAGGCAATTCCTTCGGCCTAGACGAAAACAACGAAAACAATCATATTTCTGAAGGAAGGATAGATCTGGTCTTTAGTCGGTATGCCCCAACATCTACCTACTTATTCCCCAAAGAAAACTCGACATAAATCATATAGATGCTCGCAATCGGCTACTCGTAAATCAGACTTTTCTGACACGTTCATTCCTTACACGAAAATAAGAATGAAAAAGGCTAAAACGGGAACAAGATTTACGTCGTCTATCGAAAAGCTGGAACTTTAAGTATCGGGAACTAAGAATCGAGGATTGGGGCAAATCGAACAAAAAGTACTTTAACAGTTCCATCGCATATGCCACATGCTAACTTTTCAAGCCTCTGCGTACCTCCTCAAATCTTCTGCAATTAATTATTATCAATATGCACACTTCCTAATATTGTTTAATAACTTCGACAAGAATTGCCTTAGTTAGTCATCCATAACAGCCTTTGAGATGTGGCGTGAGAGCTTAACGTATCACATCTGTTAAGCTTTGTATATATGTATATATCACTAGGCGTGTTCGGCCCTTCCAAGCAGCGTAAAGATGCAACGACAATCATCGTCGTACGATATTATTAGGTAGATGGATGAAAGCAGTTTCGTATTTCGGTCCCACCGAAAGGCGGCGGAATAGAAAGAATAGAACTGGCCGACACTATCCGCACGTCCGGAGGGTGGCCGGTGCAATAATTCTAGAAGCGTACGGGGCGCTAATATACGGGGAATATAATGCAATATCATACCCTCCCTAGATCCTGGTGCCCCGTGGGACGCGGATTTAATGAAAAATAGCCGAATTTGTTGTCTTTCCCGGCAATGGTCCGCTATGTCCCATGGCCCAGGGAGAGGGGTAGAAAGAGGAGAAGAGGGAAAGAAGCTGTGCTGGTCCTCCATACTTTCGTGCTAAACGATCGTTTTCACCCTGCCCCTACCCCTGCACTACCCGCGCGCTTGCATACGCACACGCACACGTACACGCATGTCCTTTTTCCATTCAACATACATACGCCACGTCACATCACTAATATGTCATAAACTCGGCTTTACCTTCTCGCCCGACAATTTCTTCCGTCCATGTTTTTCTATTCGTCCGAGAATAAATAGCGTCTCGTGATCGAGATATTTGTCAAAATATTATGATAATCCGCGGCGGGCGAGGGTGGATGCGCGGTGCGCAAGGATTTATGGCCTGGTTAGATCGCGCTAAAATGACACATCGTGTGGAAAAAGAAAGGAAGAGGCGAGGGGACCGAAGGACAATTCGAAATTCATCGGAAATCGAGAAAATACAAATCGGGACGAGTTTCGGCGAATCATTCCTTGCAGATATCCGTGATAAAGAATTGGAAGAGCGAGCTATCGATGATGCGAACGAAGGAACGAATGAACAAAGCTACTTCGTTAAGGCGAAATCCGCTGTTGGATTATCCGCAAGGAAGAAAGTCGGAACAGGGGGAACGGAGGGAGAGCGAACGGTCAACGACGAGCTTCATATCCCGATGGACTTTACCAGATTAAGCGATTCCTCGACGCAGTTCGATCGAGTCTCTTCTAAGTCTTTCATTAAGGGGTTGTGAGGCCGTCTGTGCGCGTTGACCGAGGGTGGCAGGGATTATTATTACGGCAAGAAGGAGCCATCCGCGTCTTGTTTGTTAAACGAGGGGATTGAGGGGTGGGAAGGGGTGGGAAGGGGTGCAAAGGACGGATACGATTTAACCGGTCGTTTCTGGGGAAGCAGGACGATGTTATATCTTCGATCAATGTCCGTGCACCCATTCGCTCGTTCTTCCGAACTTGACATATACGGCTTTCACGGTTTTCCTGTTGATAGGTACCAATCGTGCGAGGTCCTCAACGAACGCCGCGGTAGATCATTTCGAAGTTCATCAGGGCACTCATATACTTCAGGTGAGTAGTCCGGTGTCGGCGGACGAATCTCGAGTAAATGTCGACGCTATTCGTTCTTGGAGAAGACGCTATGTTTCATCTATTCCAGTCGCTGGACGGCTTCGCGATGGCGGTCGCTGCCGACGGACGCTTTCTGTACATATCCGAGACCGTCTCGATCTACCTCGGCCTGTCGCAGGTGAGTAGCGAGATCCTTTCTACGATCGTCTCCCGATCCGATCCGATCCAGTCCTAATCGCGCGTAGCTGGCCAGCGAGAAGCTTCCCGCCTCTCGCTCCCGGTGCAATCGGAATCGTAAGATGAGAAAGTGTCGCACGGAATGTGCATCGGGTACGAGAGCGTAGAACAGAAGGCAGCCGCGAAAAGGAGAGAGAGAGAGAGAGAGAGATCGTTCGACGAGCTACGAACGACGACAAGGACGACACACGTTTGCGTACGGGAGCCGGAAAGGCACGGCCGTAAGAAGGGTATGGGCGTGGAAAATGAAGTAGTCGAGGTAGAAACAGCAAGAACACGACGAAAGAAGGAGCAGAAGAAGAAGAAGAAGAAGAAGAAGAGCAAGGACAGGAGGAGGAAGACGACGAGACGGTGATCTCGCGCAGCGGGAAAGGGAGAGGTAGGCGGGGGTGATAGAGCGGGTGATAGAGGGGCTGGGTGAAGGGAGGAAAGGAAAGAGAGGAAGGTTGCGCGAGTCGGCGGCCATACTGGCTGGTACCGAGCGTGACAGAGGCAAGGGGCGATGGCGGGTGGGGAGTTGGGGGTGGATGGGGGCGGAGGTGGTCGCATGCCGATCACGTAGCCTCTGCACGGTGGCGTGTTCGCCATTCCTAATGCCGCTCGTGAACGTGGAACGTCGGAGGAGTGAGAGAGGAACAGAGGGACGCAGAGAGAACGGGAGGAGGAAGGGTGGAAGTGTAGGAGTACGAGAGGGACGAAGAGAGAGAAAGACAGAGGTGACCGGTGTACTAGCTCGGTTCCGCTCGAGACTCGTGGAGCAATCAATAGGGTGTTTCGGGGATCCGAGAAACCGGCGCCGACGTTGCCACAAACATGGCTGCCGGTAGTTTCTCCGTGCTCCGTGCTCCGTCCTCCGTCCTCCGTGTCCTTCCCCTTCGTCGCAAACCTCTTGGAAGATGCTTCTTCCTCCTACCTCACGCGTCCCTATCATACACTATCCCGCTACCGGCGGCTAGATAGAGATAGACACAGATACCATCCACGTAATCGTTACACGCAAACGAACAACTGGTCTGGGGTCGTCGCTGCCGTCTGACCAGCTACGACGATTTTTAACGAAATTCGGACAGAATTTTGGACGCAAATTTTGACGGAAATTTGGACGAAAATTTGGACGACCTTCCTCTCTGCTATTAATAGTGACAAGAAGCGTGTTGGTCCGCTCTTTTCGAGCGTGCGTAATAGACGGTCTTCTGTTCGTGTTTAGGTAGAGATGACGGGTTCGAGCGTTTTCGATTACGTTCATCAGCAGGACCATGCGGAAGTAGCGGAGCAACTCGGCCTCGGTCTTACAAGCTCAAGCACCGTTTCTTCTGGTGCGCACTCCTCGAACTCCGGTTTAGCTTCACCGAGTAGTGCTGCGTCTGAAGAACATGGTTCGACTTCCACCGCCAATCCCGACGGTAACGAAAGCGTCCGCTTTGTAACGAGATTGGAGTTAGATCTGCGCGATCTGCGTAGACCGACCCGAAGTACGTTGACCCCGTGTTTTTCCGTCTGGCACAGTATCCTCCGTGATGTCCTTGTCGGCGACCGGTCTCTACAAGGGTTACGATCGAGCGTTTTGCGTTAGGATGAAGTCGACGTTAACCAAGCGAGGCTGCCACTTCAAGTCGTCCGGTTACAGGGTAAGTTCGATCGACGATCCTGTCGCGATTCAGCTGGCGCGAACCTTCGTCCTCATCGTCGTCGTCCTTGTCATCCGCAGGTCGTTCTCCTGCTCTGCCGGTTACGGCCACAGTACTACACTTACAGTCAAACTCGGAAGTCCGCACCACCTCTAATGGGCATGGTCGGTCTGGCTATCGCGCTTCCGCCCCCGAGTGTTCACGAAATTCGCCTCGAGACCGACATGTTCGTCACGCGCATTAACTTCGATTTTCGGATAGCACATTGCGAGCCAAAGTGAGTACACCTGCGTTCGATGGATATTTAGCATTTACAAGGCTCCGTGTCCACTGTGCAACACCTCTGCCACGTTAGCCTTGGAATTTTGTCAACTGTATAAAGCCTATGAACGATTTTCACCCCCAGGGTGTCGGAGTTACTAGACTATACGGCCGACGAGCTCACGGGAAAGAACCTGTACACGCTATGCCATGGCGAGGATGCCAATCGTCTTCGAAAGTCACACGTAGACCGTAAGTTTTTCATATTTCTCTCCCATATAGGCTCCATTGAGTGATGATGTTTGGATTTTCGTACGTTTCGTTACGTTCCCTCACGTTACCCGTTTGAAGTAAACGTTTTCCCGTTCAACATACCCCGCGCCGCGTGCGTAACCATGTGCGCGTCTCTCTCCAGCCGGTCGTCAAATGTTGAGATCCGAGAAAACGAATAACGAACGAGAAAGGGAGAACGAAAGACATGCGCGCGGTGTCAGTGATATGATTCCGATTGCTTCAGTGATTCACAAGGGACAAGTGTTGACGCACTACTACCGACTGATGAACAAGAGCGGAGGATTCACTTGGCTACAGACTTGCGCGACTGTCGTCTGTAACTCGAAAAATGCGGAGGAACAGAATATCATATGCGTCAACTACGTCATAAGGTGACGACCTAAACTACGATGTCGCTCGACGACAAAGCTGAGAAGTGACTCTTTGCCTTGCGTAGCCCAGTTGTCTAGGATCGACGAACGTTTTGCTTTTCTTTCGCAGCGGACGCGAGTATGAAAACCTGATCATGGATTGCTGTCAACTTGAGGACGGCGTGACGGGCGTAAAGCGGGAGGATGCCACCGGAAACGACCCAGAGAATGGCTCACCGGACGCTGATCGAGGAGGTAGGCTTGTATAGCTTGTATATAAACGCCTTTACGAACGAAAGGCCCGCACATCACATTTTATTAACATCGACATATTCCCGTCGCCGACGTCGACGACGAGAACGACGACAACGACGACGGCAATGACGATGACGGTGATAGAAAAACGTTCGTCCATTCGTCCGCGCGCGTTCGTCCACTTGATTCTGGGCCACTTGACCACCACCTTCCAGCGAACCATAGTAGCGTTCGCGTCGTCACTTTCGTCATCGTTCGATTTCTAACGAGTTCTTGTTCATTTTTCAGGAAGTATCAGACTATGATCGAAATTACCGTTCTCTACGGAATCTCGTCGTCGTTATAGCCTTCGCCAAAATACTACCAATATACTTACGACAAACGTCTCCGTTGGAGATAGAGGTTTCTGTTTCTTTGATTAAAAAATATATATATTGTTTCTACGAGAACTGCTCGTCACTGAGTCTTTTACTCCATTTCTCCACCTAACATTCGTTAGCAATAGTTCCGACGGAAAAAGTATTACATGTTCGCCGTCGCTTATCGTCGGCATTGTCCGCATTCAGTAGATTTCTGACGGTAGAACTTGTCGCGTTCACGGTGTATCGCAATGCGTATACCGTGCTGTCTACGCTCGTCTCCTTCCACTTGGCAGTCTTCAATACCCGATATCGCGTCGCATAAGACCTTTTACATAGACTGATTGTGAGCGCGCAGGGCGAGGCGTAATCAGAAATTCTCCAGTCTATCGTGGCCCGTACCGCGAGCGTTACATATGTCCTGCCTATGGTGCGACGCGTCCGCGCAAAACTCATAGCCAGCAACACTCAGCGCGAGTCGGCTAGAAAACCGAAGGCGTCTCTCTCGTTTCAGAGGGTCGGGGTCACGGCGGGCCGATGAACCAGCGTCAAGAGCATCCTCACCGTTCTCCGCCGGAAGACCGAGAGGAGACGCGCACCACGGAGAGCGAACAACGGGGTAGAAGCAGGCATCGCGATGGCATGGCTCAACTGCAGCAAGAATCACGTCCGTCCGCTCCCACGATCGGCAACATCGACACCCTCGTTGTCAAGTTGCGGGGTCACAAGCGAAAAATGCATCAGGAGAACGTCGAGGACAGCAGCTCGAATGACGAGGAGGATGAGGAAGAAGAGGAAGACGACGATGACGATGACGCTACTGCAACTCGCACCGCCAAGCAGACTGACAGAACTCAGGTTCTTAGTCCAGCTCCGTCTGGTAATTCCACGCCGGGTGTTGTAACGGGCGTTGCCGAGCAACCACCACCGCCGCCGCCACCGCCGCCCCCGCAGCAGCAGCAGCAACAGCAGCAGCAGCCACCACAACAATCCCAACAACAGCAACCTCAGCAGCAGCAACAGGTGCCCCTATCTTCGACCAGTCCCAAAGCTCTCAGAACCGAGGCTAGAACTGAAAGTCTTGAGGGATCCGCTACATCTGTAAAGGACATCGAGCAAGCCATGTCGAAACATCTGCCAGGTACCCCGTTGAGCAAATCAGGCTCACCGACCAATCAAGCCACACTACATCACCACCATCAGCCGACCGACTTCAGTACAGATGCACTCCTCAAGCAGCAACAGCAACGGAGCACCATTCAATGGATCGGCGCGCATCATCACCATCATCATCATCATCTGGGACACCTGAGTCCGCAGCAGTCGGCAGCAGCGGCTGCAGCCGCGGCGGCGGCCGCCGCCACCGCACCCTTACCGGCCACTGCACTCCTCCGTCAACTTTATGCGAATCGCGAAAGCGTCATTCGGGCAAACGTTCACGGAACAGGAAGCACCCGCGTCGTTCCGTCGGTAGCGAGTTACTATTCTGCGAACGATACGACGCAGACCGGACCCCTCCCGACTCCCCCGGGATCCGAGGGATCGAGCACCTACAGCGAGCATCAATTTGTCTTAACTCACAACCAAAAGAACGCGGTCAGTTGTTGCGCGGACGCGTTCACCAGCTTGGTCACTTCCTATACCACCGCCAGCGGATATTCCGTTGACTATCACTCAGCGATGACACCCCCATCGTCGGTATCGCCACGTGACAAGCAGCAGCAGCAGCAGCAGCAACAGCAGCAGCAACATCAGCAGCAGCAGCAGCAGCAACAGCAGCAGCAGCAGCAAATTCATCAGAATGCAGCGATCTCCTACGAGGGATCGGCTAGCTATGGCGAGCAAGTACTTCGGCATCAGTACGAGCCTGCCCAACCGTTGCCTCTTAAGCCGCAAGTATACTCTGCTGCGGCTGTTCATCCGAGCACCCTCGAGGCCGCGTACGCTTCAGCGGCGGCTCTCACCGAACAACCACCCACACAATTCTACCACCATTCGGCTGCCGGAGCAGGCTTCCACATCTATCATCCACCTACCAACAAGGCTACCACCACCAACGCCTGGTACGGATCGGCCTCCTAGTGGTAATCGACGTTTCTCCATCGGGATCGGTGCTCTTGCTGCATCCATTCATCCCAGCGTTCATTCATCGACCGCAGAGATCGTGTACTTAAATAACTCGAACCCAAAGTTCTATCTTATGCATATCAGAGATCGTACGCGCGTACACGCCGCTCGTCCCATCTTTCACAATGACTGACTCCGTGATATCTACTGTAACATTCGACTGCGGCAGAGACTATACCAGCCGCGAGTTCAACATTAATGACGACGACGACGACCACGACAACGACGAAGACGACAGTGACAATGACTGCGACGATGACGCCTTCAAAAATACTTCGATTCAACTTAAGGCGAACGCGCGTGCGTACGTGCGCGAGTGTGTGCGTGAGTGAATGTGTGCGTATGCCTCTTCGTTCATATTTGCCCCGTTCGATATGTACTTCGAACGGAAATCGACTCTCGCGTTTTCTCCTTCGCGTTATGCAGGAGCATACGATGATCATGGGCCTGAGACGAACACCGTTCGTCCGACGATGCCCGATCGCATGTCATCTTGTTACGCCAATGTGAAACGAGAAAAAAGCTCCGATCGCTCTGTCTGCTCTTTGCCATGTAGAACGATTTATTGTAATATAAGAAATAAATTATTAACTACGTTGACCGCGTTTTCAAGCGATACGGTCGTTGTTTTCACCACAGTCGTCGTTAACGCTTTTATCATCGTCGTCATCATTATCATCATTATCATTATCATCATCATCATCGTCATCATCGTTGTCTCTCCTTAAGCCCATTCTACAACCGCTTACGACTGCGCTTACGCAACTGTATAATGGGCTTTAATTGTTATTTCATTGTTTCATTCCTTCGTTATTCCATCTTTATTTAATCGTGCATATGTGCATATCAAACGTATTGCCCCCGCCTCACGCCATGTATCGTCCTCTCCTTGTCCTCTCCTTATCATCGCTCTTTTATTTTCCGACGACTGCACACATGTAAATAGAGCTAATACGCTCCGCAAACAACGCTCGTCGGCCCTTTCACCTTTGTACTCAACGTCTTTTTGCGACGTTACGACCGACTTTTCTCTTTTCAATTAGATGAAATCGTTTGATGTAAGAAAACGCGATTAACCGTGACAAAATATATCTCTAAAATGTCTGAACCTTCGTAAAAAAGATCTTCATTGTCCGTATACCTGCCACTCAACCTGTTTGCAGGTTAAATTGCTGTACCCCACCTTTTTTTAACAGCTCACTACGTGCATATCCCAAATTGAATGCCACTTGCACCTGCCGTGCACTTCGAAAAATAATCAAATTTGACTGAATTACAAAGCATAACATTAAAAAAGCGATTCAGAAGATTCGCCTATGATAGTGGTAGTAAAATTACGATTCAGAGTGCATAGACACGTATCAATAATTATGCTTATCAGCTCTAATATCATACAGCACACCGTGATGCTAAATTTCGGCACCAACCGGTAATGTTGTGACATCTGCTGCGGTTCGTTCTCCTTTTTGTCAAACCTACCTATACGCTACTATCATTATTTCGAACTATCACATATGAAGAATAACATAGACGATAGAGCACATAAACCTGTCACCCAAAACAGGATTTTGCCCCCGCAAACAGCGGAGCAACATATAGTACGTGCATTGAGCCGAGAAAAGCTCTACTCTGAATACACATGCCATCAAAGATGCTCTTCATTACATTTGTCAGAAATAATTATACAACTAACCACTCGTGTCGGTTCGGATCATTGGTTAAAGGTTAAAGGAACTTTAAAATTTCGCTCACCAGTGATGACTTGTCTGCATACCACAGGAATATGCTGCATTAATGCACCTTTGACCGACACCCTCTGGATTTCATTACTTGGCCTAAACATCTTCGGCTTTTTCTTCATTTTCACTCTGATATACATACACATCTGTGGAGACAGCCCCATAGAACGCCAAGGACCTAGGATACACCGTGATTGACCATGATAGAACAGCATAGAACAGTAACATCACGCTTCATCTCACTGCATCTCACCGACAGAGAGCGATGCGAAAGGTGTGGTAAGGAGAGGTAGGATCCCAGGAAAAACTTACATAGAACGGCAAAATAAGCAGCGCTACTAGTCGGCAATGCAAAGAGAACGCTCGCGTTGTTTTCCTTTTCGTCAGGGGTCACGACGTCACGAGGCACGATGTGGAAGCGAACAGTGGCGCTTGCACAGCGTAGAACGTATAATCAACGACATACACAAAATGGATGAAACGCGTGCGACGCGACGCGTGCTCGACGCGACTTGATTCAACAGGAATCAACAGGAACTGACATCCACCGCCATCTACATACGTAAGGAGAAAATGGACGATTGCAGCGATCGATAGTGGCGCCCCTTCCTTCTTAACTCTGAATCAACCCACTCTCGTATGTCACGTGTTTCCCCGTTCGTAGGTCAAGAGACAGGTTAAGAAGCCGCAGGTGAATTGAGAATTTCTTTAGCCCGATCAATTAATTCGACCGTCGCTCGTTCACTGATACAGAAACGCAATGGGGAATTTATTTTTAACGTTTCCCTCGAATTTGTGTGGCTACTTGTACGCAGTGATGCTTTAACGATCGGTAAGGATCCTTACGTAAATCGTTTGTCGCGCTCAAGAGTGAAAATGCTTAGGTTAAATTCTGTCTGACGTTATCAAATATTTTTATATGCAAACGACGCAAATTCTCTCGTTACGTCAGACCGAATGCATATCTCTATAACAACGTTCCGTTTATGCTAGCACGAGTTGCGAAATATAAATACACACAGACAGGAGCACTTAGCAGGAGCTTCATATGAAGAAGATTGACATTACTGGTGTGTAAAATACATAACACGAGATTCCCTACGTCTTTTGTGCGATGCACATTACTAAATATTTCACATCATACAGGTACTCCTTGCTAATTACACCTCCACGATAGTTGCTTTAGCAAATGTGGAATCAAGAAGATTCTTTTAATAGCTTCATACCAATATCGTTTTGAGGGACACATCAATGACTAGAGACAAAAAGGTTTTATTCTCACTCTATAAATCTTACGTTGAGTATTTATATTTTTCCTACAGTAATTCCTTTCTCATGCTTCAATTCATTATTTATGCACGATCATATACAATATATTGACTCAAAGTATGCACGTGTACGTAGCAGCTATGAGCACTGTATTAGAATAGTTCAATTTGTATTCCTAGATTTGGTTTGTCCTGTATTAAGCTCTGAAAGAATACCAGAACACATTCAATATTCACAACTTTACGTCATAGATAATTTATGTATTATTATTCTTGTATCTTTCTTTGTGGCTCTATGTGTTCTACGTTATGTACAAGCAAACAGTACTCTACTGTAGCTAAATTAAATAGTCTTGTTTTCAGAGTGTCTTTAACTGTTGCTTTTTTATGATTTCAGTTGGTCCTGCATGCTGTGCACTCTGTCGGTCTTGTGTCCATAAATATTGCACCGCGCATTTTTTTATTTTGTCATCAAAAAAGATAGAAGAATCCCGTTTATCTTAAAACCGTGGGAGAAAAGAGAATGGCTGCCTACATCAATCGTACGATGTCCATGATTGGAGGAGACAGCCAACTCCGAACAGGCAACACTAGAACAGATAATTCTCCTCTACAGATCTTCGTGAAGGCAAAGAAGAAGATCAACGATATATTCGTTGAAATAGAAGACTATGTTGAAGACACGGTGGGATTTATGCAATGTACGTAATGAATGGGTATCAGTATAGGCAATGGCACATAGCATGTAAACGTTCACGAAGCTGCATTCTCTTTTTAGCGCTTCAAAATGATCGGGGCATCGTTACTGCGGACGAGGCACAGCAGATAAAGAGCTACGTAGAGAAGGTCCATGCGATACGCGATGTTCTGAAACGGGATCACATGAAAGTGGCGTTTTTCGGCAGGTACGTAGTACCGTTATCATTGGCCACTCGATACTTTTGGTTTGATCATAAAAATGACCATGCTCGTTAACGTCACCGCCATAAACATCCACTTTTAGAACGAGCAACGGAAAGAGCACGGTTATAAACGCTATGTTGCGCGATAAGATATTGCCGAGCGGCATTGGACACACCACAAACTGTTTCCTGCAAGTCGAAGGTTCTGACAACGGAGAATCCTACCTGATCACCGAAGGATCTATGGAAAAACAGCCTGTACAGTCGGTCGGTCAATTGGGCCATGCTCTCTGTAAGGAGAAATTGTGCGAGAGTCATCTGGTGAGGATATTCTGGCCAAAAGAGAAGTGTTTGCTTCTAAGAGACGACGTCGTATTCGTCGACAGTCCTGGAGTCGACGTAACCCCGAATCTCGACGAGTGGATCGACAAGCATTGCTTGGATGCAGACGTCTTTGTTTTAGTCGCCAATGCCGAATCAACGTTGATGGTTACGGTACGATTAATACTTACGATTAATCATCGGCCATCGGTCGATTAGTAGCGTTGTCATCATCATTTTTATTGCTATTGTTTTGTAGGAGAAGAACTTTTTCCACAAAGTGTCCACTAAACTGTCCAAACCAAATATATTCATTCTGAATAATCGCTGGGACGCGTCTGCCTCCGAGCCAGAATTCTTCGATCAGGTATCAGTCCCTTTCAATTACTATGATATTGTGATCTATAGTCTTTCTATTTGGTTAGTTACTGAGCGGACTACGAATCATACGAAATAGACATTCGTAATCTTCAACCGTAACCGATAACGCCTCATCCATATAAAACTCAGTAACGCACACTTTATCCCTTAGCTGGTCAAAGAACAGAAGGAGGTAAGTTAACTTATGCTGCGAGAGTTCTACCGTTCGTGCACAAATGAAACGAGTTGTTGCGTTCACGTATCACTGGCACAGTTGACAAGAAATCGAATTTCTGCGATGGTTTTTTCCGCTTTCCTGCCGTATTTCTACACATTTTCTAATGTGCGTGCTCAATGATTTATCATACGGAGCAGCAGCATGACAATATATTAGCATTTAAGCGAGATAGACATATACCGTGCTCCTAACAAAAGATTCTTTGCTTCTCTTAGGAATTGTTGTATTCAGTGTTTGTTATCCGTTACAGTAACGTTGCGAAGACTTACTGTGTGACACGTTGTTTTCTGCGTAGGTCAGGGCACAACATCAGGAACGTGCCGTAGATTTCTTAGCGAAAGAACTTAAAGTATACACTCCGAAAGATGCCGAAGAGCGCGTCTTCTTTATCTCTGCGAAGGAAACACTACAGGCTCGTATGCAGGAACAACGTGGCCTCCCTGCGAACAGTAAGGGTTGCCATTCATCTATCATTTCTTTTCTCTCATAGAACGAACAGTGCAACACTGACTCCACCTCCTCACTCTTACAACATTTATTTTCTTTATCTTTCATCGTTAACAACAGACGGCGCTTTGGCGGAGGGCTTTCAAAATCGTTATTTCGAGTTTCAAGACTTCGAGAGGAAATTCGAGGAGTGCATCTCAAAGAGTGCGGTGAAAACAAAATTCGAACAGCACTCGCAGCGTGGCAAGCACATCGCAACGTGAGAGCATCATTATTTTTTTATCCCAGACCTAGTAGCGGCTATAATTCTGACTCCGAAACTATATATATATTTATATACATAACCACTGCGTCAAATTCACATCTAACCTTTTACCGATTAATTTTAGGAACATTCGTCAGTCCTTGGACGACATATTAGATCGAACGAAAAATATGCGAAGCGACCAGTTGAACGTTAAGAAGGAAGTTCACGATAAGCTCAACTATACGGAACAGCAACTGATGATGTTGACACAAGAGATGAAAGAGAAGATTCATCACATGGTGGAGGACGTCGAACAAAGAGTATCGAAAGCTTTGAATGAGGAAATTCGTCGACTCGCCGTTCTCGTCGATGAATTTAGCGTGCCATTTCATCCGGAACCCCTCGTTCTTAATGTCTACAAGAGAGAGATACATACGCACGTCGAGAACGGCCTGGGTAACTTAATACCTCAATAGCGTTATCCATTTTGCTCCAGTTCTGCATTAAAAACGGTCATTCGTTGCAGGATCAAACTTACGAGCGCGCCTGAGTACAGCCTTGGCACTCAATATGGAAAATTCGCAGCGTGAAATGACCGACCGTATGGCTAGTTTATTACCGGAAGCCAAAAGGCAAATGTCGTTGAGTATACTGCCACGAAGAGAACCGTTTCAAATACTCTATCGACTGAATTGCGACAATCTCTGTGCCGACTTTCATGAGGATTTGGAGTTCAGATTTTCCTGGGGCCTTACAGCCTTGATTAACCGATTTGCTGGCAAGCAGAGTCATAAGCTGGCGATCGCAAACTATCCGCAAGAGGTACTGACAATGAGAGATAAAGTTTGCATACGTGCAAGTCGGCTAACCTAATACGCTGTCATTCTCCAGATTCCACCGTCTATCGTGTCACCTACCGACAGCGTCGATTCTATCAAATTCATTTCGAACGCGTCAGGATTCCCGAGTAGGTCGGACGATTGGTCAATTGCGACGAAAGTCGCTGTAGCGTCTATAACATCTCAAGGGACAATGGGTGGACTGATAGTCGCTGGTTTCGTAAGTATGCGATTTAGAGTGTTAAGAAAGTGCGAAGTGCAGGCTAACGTAATCCTTTTCGCGTTGCAGATGTTGAAAACTGTTGGTTGGAGACTGATAGCGGTTACGGGCGCTATATACGGAGCTCTTTACCTTTACGAACGTTTAACGTGGACGAACAAAGCTAAAGAGCGTGAATTCAAACGGCAATACGTAGGGCACGCAACAAAGAAATTACGGCTCATAGTCGACCTCACATCTGCCAACTGCAGTCACCAGGTTCAACAGTAAGTTAATTCCTACGGTATTATGTGCGGTCAGAAATATCGTCAAACCAGCGTCTTACGTTTGATCGAACAAATTCTTACACAGAGAACTGTCAAGCACATTTGCCCGTCTCTGCCACTTGGTCGATTCGACGACTTCGGAGATGGATGCTGAATTGAAGACAATTGCGACTACGCTTCATGTTTTGGAGGAGGCCGCAACGAGAGCGAAAGTTCTTCGCAACAAAGCGAATTACTTGACGAAGGAACTGGACTTATTTGACGCAGCGTATCTCAGATCATTGAACTAGACATTTGACGAATCCGCAGTAGAACATATATTGTCGTGTACTAACAAAGGTATAAGTGTCGCAGAGCGCTACTAACAAATGCCGCTCCTCGAGTCCTCGAGTGTAAGGTGTAGTCAACTATTCCACGTGACGGGCGTTATTAATTATCGTCTTAAAGGAATGTTTCTAACTTAAAAAAGAAAAAGGAAGAAAAAAGAAGAACTCTAGTCTTAGTTCCGCCACCGGCGCGGCGCTGTAAAAACATTTCATCACGTGCCGTTTCATCGAAAATCCATCGATGAACTGCTGCCCACGGCAGTGATCTCAGAAGTGGCATCCTGCCGCATTGCGGCACGCGTGGTTGGGGAAGAGAGAGAAGTAGTATGCGTGCGGCAGGATGCCACTTCTGGGATCACTGGCCCACGGTCGCATGCATCCTACTCCCCTCGGATATTTTAGTTTTCTTGGTGAACGCTCTATACAGTTCGCACGTGTTCCCTAACAAATTCTTTAACGATTACCTTAGATATATGCCGAATTTTTCTTGTTTTTCCTATTTCCTTCCCTTCTTTTTTTAGATCTATATAGAAAAGAACAATTTATTTATATGTGTATGAAATGAAATGTAGGGATTGTTGGCGAAGATCTATACTATTATTGCTATTATGATTATTGTACCTATATATTAAATAAACGGTTGATTGTTGAGTACGATATCACTTTTCTTTTCGCGCTACAGCTAATTCAGTAGAATATTTGGGTTTGTAGGTAACATCACAATATTGGATGTGACTAACTAATGTGGCCCCCACAAACTTATGGGAAGAAGTGCACTGCGGTCGACAGGGTCTGACTTTTTCCGTAACAATACTGTTCAATAAATTTACATTTTTTTTTGCATGTACATATATATATTTTATATGGCCACTGCTACTTGAATGCAGGGGCCCGCCAAAACTGGCCATCCTTATGAACTTTTGTATGACGCGTCGATCGCCTCGGATATTCATGCCCAGCCACTACCGCGCCACCCTGTGGCGCTCGGCGGTCACTGGGTTGAGTTGCCAAAGTCGCCACAAAGTGGCCACCACAAAGCAAAGTACAAATAACCTACAAACTCGTAGCAGACCCTCTGGCCCTCCAATATATTTATATAATATACCTATATATAATATATATACATACTACATATTATTAAAGTATACTAGCGGACTCGTGCAAAACGCGACGGCAATTGTGCGCGATCGCGAGTTCTTTATTCCTTTACTACCTGTTCGAAAAGTGTACGTCTAGACTGGTCTAGACTCATACACTACCAGTTCGAAAAAGTTGATAACGATAACGTACGCCTTAGCGCTATTGAGGCGTTAAGACGGAAACAGCCGGAAAGAATTCTCGTTTGTGCGTCTGTCCGAACATGTCCGACGTGGTGCGACGATTCTGAGCTTCTGAGCAATTGCAGTGGTGCTCTATTACTTTCTTACGCTACGCCATACGCAGCTGGATAGCGGAAACAACATACGATATACCGCATCAGGTGGAAAGAAATTATGTGGAGAAAATGGCGACTGAGCCATTCATCTTGTCACGCATAAAAAACATGCGAGATGCTTGCCGAGCATACAGCACAGTAAGAATGGAGAAACTTATCCACTACCATTTGAACTCGGATGTGTACCAGAACATACAAGCCCACCCGTCGATGCTTTTCAGAGAACTACAAAACCCAGACCTCAAGTTTCTTATGAGAAAGTTGACAGAATCGGACCTCCAGATCCAACGTCAAACCTGAGACCAGTCATCTTCGCGAGACTCGAAAATGAGAGTGGCTTGGAAAGAGCATATAGAAAGGCTAGAGAGGAGACTCAAGATTGGAATCAAGATTTCTGGGCAAGGCACAACAGCAGTTTTATTAAAGTATGCGTTGGCCTTATTCTCTACGCTACTGAAAGGCGAGAGCAATTTCATGAACGACGCCCTTTAATGAATTTCAGGAGCGTAAAAGCTTTCAAGAGACTCTGAGAGCTAAAGGCAAAACATCGCTGACATCGGATGACATGTCCGTCTTTTACAAGATGTTTCTCGACAAGAATTGGCAGGCTCACTTCGACTACAATGTCGAATGGTACAAGAGAAATATCAAACTTTTGTTCCTCGACGTACGATGCCGTATGTCAAAATTGCAATTTAAGCGGAATCGTACGATCCAGTCGTAGGACACGTCAAGTTTTTCTTCATTAATAATGTATCGGAGGTAATCAGTATCATTACCATTGCTTGTGATCGAGATTTACTTTGTTAGAAATACGCGTGCACATACATTAATAGCGAATAAGGGAGTGATGAATAAAAATAGTGAGAAGTGAGAACAAACGACGACAAAACAGTGAATTTTATGAATGACGAATGCTCGCGTTCCCACGCATTCCATAAATGTTCCCGTTGCCACGCTGGAATATCTCTCGCTTCAAGCACTCTATCTCTTCGTCCTTGGTACGCAGTACTGTCGTTAAAAACGTTCGTTGTCTCCGTTCGCAAGACAATTCCCGTACAAATTCTTCCTTCGCATTGCGCAATTTCTCCAGCGTGAATCTGACTGCGTCCAACGCTTGTGCTCTCTGTCGTTTCAAACACTCCGTCTCATCTCTCAGAAGTGTGCAGTTCTCGCAGTCCATTGAATTACGTGCCAGTTGCATTTGCGTGCTATTTAATTCGGCCAGCAACGAACTGCGGGTTCTTTTCTCGCAGTAAAATTCGTCTCTCAACTGTTCAAATTCGCGGGCAGCTTGTTGCGCCATTTTTTCGCTCTCCTGCAGTAACTGCAATTGACACAAAGTACGATTGGGGATCGGAAGCTAAAGGAGTGACTGGTCAAACCAATGACATACTACTAGCGAAGCCTACTTTCTTCTGTCTCTTAATTGCTTCGTCCTGATCCTCAATTATCTTCTCCTTTATTCTTACGTTATAGCGATAGGTCGATCTCAGGCTCTCAAGTTCCTCTTTTACTCGATCGCATGTTCTCGACTCCTCCTTCAAGCAGTTCTTCAACTTCTCGGTTTGATCCTTCATCTCATTACACGTGCAAAGAATCTCACGGTTTTCAGACTCCTGGACAAATAGTAAATGGTAACGAATAGGTCTCATTATCAGCGCTCTTCTGTTATGCCACTAGCTAGGCAAGTACATACTTTTTCAACGAGAATAGTTTCTTTTTCCTGCAAGGTCTTTCGCTGTTTATCATAAATGCGCGACATCTCGCATATTCTCTTCCTTTGTATTTTCACAATATTTGTCAGCTCCACAATCATGCCTCTCAACTGACACCTCTCTGTCTCTAAGGCTTCCTCCTTCTCTTTAACGGCGTATTTCATGCGATTTAGCTCTGTTTCGACTTCGGAACACCTTCGACAGTAAAAGATATCTCGTCTCGTCCCCTTCGCTCAACAGACGAAGGGAGTCGAAAAAAGAACAGAGAACACGCGCTCGTTACCTTTTCTCCTCGTTTTCCACAATGGCTCGCAATTTCAACCTAAGATCGTCCCGCTCTGAACTGAGCTCGCTCAATCGGTTCTGAGACAAGCAAATTTGATCACATATTCGGCGGCGCAATAATCATCAGAGGTAACGGCGCCTATTACCTCGGATGAAGCTACTTCGTTCCTTAATTTGTTTTCAGTGAAAGCCGCAACTCTCAGTTTTTCCTGGAGCTCGTCGGCGCGTTTCCGTTCGGACGAAAGTTCCTAAAAATGATCGTAACGATCGAGACTAGAGTGAAGTGTTGCTATTTACAACATATCGTCTAACGCCTGACCATTTCAATTGCGCTTGACTCCTCCGTTTCTGCTTGCGCGGATGCGTCGATGCCGTGACGATACGCTGCATCTACTGAAACTTTGTTTCCCGTCGGAAGACTCCCTTTTCCCTCACTTTCCGTCAGTGTAACATCGTACGGTACAACCAATTTCTTCGCTTCGTCGCTCTTTGCCGCTACCGCAGAAATGGGGGCTGACGAGGACAGAGAGAGAAAGGAAAGGAATAGAATTGTCCTCTTACTGCGCTTTGACTTTTCTCTAACCGGTGTCGGTGCGGGGGGTGTCTGTGCCGCTGCCGCTGCCACTCTGCAATCTCTCATTTCCGACTTGATCGATCAACGATCTTTCCTTCGTCCTCTCTCCCTTACACGTATCCAGTATGTTATCCTCAATAACCCGCTCTACGTCGCTACTGACTACGCCGCTCAAAATGCATTGCTTATATTCCTTATATACTCGAGCAAAAGGCCACTAACATTACCGTCTTCGGCTTCACAACAAAAAAATAATGATCAGCCGCGGTAGACCTTATCAATAACTTACTCCCTTTTCCTTGGCCCATGTTGCAAGGGCAACCTCGCCTCCGTGCCCTGCATCTTTCCAATCTGCTACAGGGTACCTTCGATACTTTATCGCCTTCCCGCGAAACGACTAATTCATCCTTTAATTCATCCTTTAAGGCATGATGAGCGCACCGACAACACGCTTTGCGATTTGATCGCGCAACTTCCTGTCTCGTAACATTCATTATCGTTGCGCCTAACGTGTCACTTGAAAACTTTTGTGGCTAGACGACCTACAAAATTGTATCGCTGACCTTGCAACCTTCCTCCTGCATTTTCCGGATTTTTGAAATAATCTCGAGTTTTCGGTCAAGTTCAATAAGGCGGGGCACAATGTCATCGGACATTACAAAAATCTTTTACAAGCATTTTTGCTTTCTGCCAAAAAGAAGGATTGAAGTTGTCTCAGTTTCTGACTAATATTTCGATTAAGAGCTCTCGTCTGTTTTCCATTTCAGTCGCTTCCAGGACCTGTGAGAAAATTGCAAAAGCCGCGTTTTCGTTTCAACGGTTGATTGAGACAAAAAGATAGAGAAGATGTATTCGAACAATGAACTGGATTCCAAATAGTTCTGGCGTTCCGCGAAAGGATTTACATTCAATGAGAAATTATAATGGCCCGCGCAGACACAGTGCGCAGCACCGGAATTTTTTCCGATACGTTGAATGGAAAATTATGCTTTCTTACGGTATTGCCTTGTGGATGGCTCTATGCGTGATAGATAGAAATCGATCAAACCCGCTAATCGTGGGACGCGCATACACGACGGAGAGAAATATTTTAAACGGATCATCATACTCTGCCGTCAATCATGCCAATCCATGGAAGACTTGGAATTTAATCATAACTAGAATAAGCCTTGAAACGTCGGCAATAACGTGTCTTTTGATACTCATTACCTATTTGCAAAGATATCCAAAGGAGAAATCAAAAGAAACTCGGTAAGTAATCGTAGTTTCCATGCACACCTGCAACCGTCCACACCGTAATCTCAGCGTATTTAGATCCCATAATAAAAGAAATCACCGTGCAAAATATTCCAGGGATAATTGTAACATTTCGAACAACTCAATGTTGAACTGTGAACGCTCAGAAAACATCATTTCTGATCATGGCGTTTCAATCCTGACAAAGGTAATTCAATGTGTATCGTCGACGGTCCAATCGTTTAAACAGCAGCGCGATGAAATGGGAAAGACGACGACGACGCGGCCGCCGCTACTGCCGCTACTACGGCTGCCACCGCCAAAGCTATTCGACAGTGAAAAGAGTTTTCAACTCGAGGCGGATAACTCTCCTTCCGAGATGATAACGAAGGTGCACAATGGATCACCATTGTGTAATTGCACGACGCAAGAAGCCGATAGTGCAGATAAAGAAAAATCCACTGCTTCTTCGATAAGTGTCACGGCAATGTGCAACACCTATTTGGCAGAAACATCGGAAAGCAATACTGCCCGTATCGAAGTAATCCTCTTGAATGGCAGCCGGCCGCTAAAACCGCGGATAATCAGTTCATCTGTAGCATTTCAAAAGTTTCTGCTAAATTTAAAAGAAGCCCAAACGCCCTGTGAATATTACTGAGTTACCTCACTGGTTCGCAAACAATGTGAAAAGAAAGAAAATGATAAAAGTTTTGGGGTTCAAAAAAATCATTACCACTTTGAATGTGCATTTTATTTAATGATAATTGCACAGCTCCCTGCTATTACTAAATACTGACGTACCTTTCTTCCTTGGCATGCCAAAAATGTCTGACCTATAAAAAATGTTTTTTATGAAAGTCACACTTACTATCCTTGGTATTATCCTTGGTGAGCCATCCTGCTTGTCCCACCTGGTCCCACCATACTGTCTGTCTTACCAGATCCTGTTTGGTCATAAACGGACATGCAGATGTTTTATCCTTCAAGAACCAATTGAACCACTAGCAAGAGATCTTTGAGAAAGACTTTCCGAAGCTGTTTTGCATTGAGTGGTTTGACTTGAGATTTTGCCAATTGTTTCCTTTCAGTTTTATTGGTAGTGGAAGAACCCATTACCTTAGTACGCCTCACTGAGACCATCGTTGTTGTCTTCGGTCTGACTATATACCTTGTGATGAAGACCTTCACTTTCTTTTAGCTCTTTTCTGTTGCAAAGACAAATTGCTCTGGTATTAATAGTTGCTAACCTGTAATGGTCCTCTCCTCTCATAATGCCATTGCTTATCTTTGAATTAATATCTGTCATACTAACTGCCTTCTTGAAGTGTCTAATGCAATAGTATATGTAGAGACATAATATAGACACACTGCATGGTATCGCACAGATACGCACCCACACTGGGAGCAGTTTCCCCACACTGTCGGCACCTAGGGTGCTGGCAAGGTCTACCAACACTGTTCCATATAGAACATTTGTGTAGAAAATAGAAAATTCCCTATGTATAGCTACCTTCTGATTTGTGATTGCTCGTGATCGTGAGAGATCAATGGCCAGCCAGTGTCAGCATATTTGGCTCGAACTCTATCTGTGTCGCAGTGTGCGTGCGCGTCTGTGTGCGATGCTAAGGCCCTGATTGGGCGTAAGCTGCGCGCATCGTACACAGCCGCACACGCATGATGGAGTTCGACCAAATATGCTGACACTGTGGCCAGCAGCCACTCGTCATATGTATGATGATTCCAATTTCCGATTTTTAATAACGGCTATGCGACGATTCGCAACAACTCACGATCACGAATCAACCTCAACCTCAACCTCAACCAACCTCAACTACAAGTATGTGGAAAAGAAGCTAATAATAGTAATAGGTGAAAGTGATCGGAACTCGGAACCGTTAAGACGCTATATTGCGCAACGTCATTTCTTCCATTGACATACTGGTGTGTGGGGGGGTTAGAGGATTTCTCTAGAATTTATTGCTAAACAAAGTGTACGATGGATATTTCCGCTTCGAGCAACATAAACCACGGTGGTTTGTCGCACAGCAGTGATGGATTCATGAACATTCCACTGGAAGCTTCGACTTTAGACGCGTTGGCAACAAAGCGACGAAGGTAGGTGCGACACTGTGATGACAACAGTGATAACCTCAGTAGCGAGTGTCTCCTTCGCAACAACTTCAGTCATCTTCCCCTTGACAGCTCCTCGCGGACGATAAAACGAAGGAAGTTCGACGATGAACTGGTGGAGACGACATTCAATCTGCAACCGCCAGCAAGCAGTGCAAAGTCTGCTTCCAGATCACGAACCGTCTCAGTTTCCACCGGTTCATTAGATGTCCTGCCCCCACAAACTCTTCCCAGCCCAGTACAGATTGCCACTGCACTTCCACAGCCTGACAGATGTAATCGGAGACCGAGCAGACCAAGCGGCTCCAATGGTCCTGGTCGCAAGAATAAGAAGAGTAAAAATCATTCGCATTCAGTGAACGCGACTAAAGATCTGGGCAGGTGGAAGCCGACCGACGATCTGGCACTGATCACTGGGGTTCAACAGACAAACGATCTTAGAATGGTAAATTCGTAGGAATAGAGGAGTCGTTCAAAGGGTACCCTTTATAGAGAATATGGAACTCGGGGGCAAAAAGTATTTCGATCGTTCAAGGTGCATCGAGGTACCAAGTTTTCCTGCCGGTTCACTCTGCAAGAGATACAGCAAAGGTGGTATGCGTTGCTGTACGACAGTGCTGTCTCTCGTGTGGCTGTTCAGGCCATGCGTAATTTACATCCCGAACTGATAGCCAGTGTGCAAGCACGAACTCTTTATAGTAAGACAGAGGAGGATTTACTCGGTACAATTAAGTCGGTAAGTAGATGAAACAAGGTGCGTCAGTGTCAAAGATATCAAGCAATATTAGAGACATTAGTACAAAAGGTATAATGACGTTAGGACATATCATAGTGTTCTGGATATCGTACATATTGAAATGATTTTTCTTTGTTAGACCTCCCAACCAACTTTGGAAGTTTATCAAGAACTTCTCGAGGCAAACGCCCATACGTTCTATCCAGCTCGAACGGCAAAGTCGTTGCTGGCCCATTGGCAACTAATGAAGCAATATCATCTTCTACCTGATCAAACGGTTCAAAGCTTACCGCGCGGAGAACACGTGCTTAACTTTTCCGACGCCGAAGATATGATCAACGATGCCGAATTGATGGAACAGAAAGACGAAATGGTAGACGCTGAATTGATAGCCGCCGACAGGAAGAACAAGCGGGAGATCAAGGTGCTGGAGAACGAGCTAGGCAGATGGCAAGTACTCGTCGACAGCGTCACTGGCGTCAATCCTCCTGACTTTGATAATCAAACGTTGGCAATACTTCGAGGGAGGCTCGTTAGATACCTCATGAGATCCAGGGAGGTGAGGGAGTATTCGGGTATTAACTGGGTTGTTAGCTGTGCTCATCATTCACGCCATTCATTGTCTTTACCATGTCTTCCGTAGATAACCGTCGGCCGATCTACCAAAGATCATAGCGTAGACGTGGACCTAACGTTAGAAGGACCAGCTTGGAAGGTCTCCCGACGCCAGGGCACGATTCGCCTTAGAAACAACGGAGACTTCTTTTTATCGTCCGAAGGCAAGCGACCGGTCTTCGTCGATAGCAGGCCCATACTAGCTGGGAACAAAATTAAACTGAACAACAATAGCGTCATCGAGGTAGGTGCTCACGCACATTCTAGCCTTCGTAGATATGGCCTTCGTACTTTTTATTCCTTGTGATGCCACGATAATCCAACGGTTCACAATATTATGTTGTTACAGATCGCCGGTTTGAGGTTCATATTTTTAATAAATCAAGAATTAATATCGGTGATACGCCAGGAAGCAGTGAAATTGAACTTGAATCCTTGAATCCTCGGATGTTACGAGTTAGAGGATTTCAGTGAGACAGATACAGATTTTGTCCCCGCGATGTGCAGTATTACAGGCCAAAAGTTTCATTTCATCGCGGTAACGTGTCATCATTATCGGCGACTGAGAAGCATCGTCCAACTGCTACGCGCAGTCTTCGGTCTGATTCTTTTGTCGCAAAGACAAAACGTATAGTAGTTACGTTTTTGCATGCGGCCATTTCTCTTACTACAAACAACTTGTAAAAAAGAAGAAAAATTGAAAAACCTTTCCGACGTTATTGTTTCTTCAGCTGTCCCCATTCTTCACCGATACCACTACCGATTACAGCTACAGTCTACGAATCTACGATTAATGTACTATTAATAACCCTAGCCTTACATGGGTGTCAGATGTAAAATAGTAATGTGACGAACACGGGTAAAACAGAAAATATTGAGTATGTGTCGATTTTGTCGTCGAAAGTATACGAATCGATTATTACTTTCCTTAAGATTCGGAAGTGCAGAGTTATTTGTCAAGTATTCATGGAACGCGAAATTTTGATGCCTTGCATTGCTGATATCTTTTAAAAGCAGCGGCAGTTATGACAGTTTGACGTGGTGAATCGCGTGGTCAGACCAAGCCAGGCAATGCTTGGCGCCATTGGTTTACATTTACATATATGTAGCTTCTCGCGTTTTGACAGAGAGCGCGTGATTTCTCCAGCAGCAGTCGTGTCCAATATGGCGGGGGTACTGTGAGCGGTGTAACGTGCAGGTAAGACTGAACAACGGAACGCGCGTACTGCAGTCTTAACGAAGGGTTCGCGTGTGTAAAGGTAAATTCTCCGATTTCTCGCAACGCCCGAGTGTGCCTCCAAAATTCTTTCAATAATATGTTAGGCTATTAAATAAAGTTTGCAATGGGTCGATTTCTTCCAAAGTACGTAACCCGTAAGCTGTGTCAGTCGTCGTTGGTCGTCTCAAGTCAAGGCCTCTCACGGCAAGGTGCATTTTCACTGGCATACGGCCTGCGTTATCTACACACGTATCGCGAGCACAGCTGTGAGCACGCTGTACACTCAACTTTTTCCCTCTACGAAGAAATTGGAGAACGTACATCATAGAGATAGGAGAGGTTGCAAAGCGTTTGCTCGAAGCGAGCCACGCGACGTCCCGTACGCCTACGCGATCTTTCCTATATACGAGTCTACCAATGCCAGCGCGATAAACGCGCATATACAGTATTATGTACCATCGCCTTACAATTCGTGCCACACAAGCAATTTCTTCCCCTCTCCGACTCGACCATGTTCCTAATCTCTTCATATTCTGCAAGGTATATATGTTCGCGGTTCGTTCGTGCATCCGTAATTCTAATCACTTTAATGTCGCAGCTGTTACCATATTCTACACTCTACGACGTACATATATCGTCGGGGTATGTCATCGTGCTTCTACGTAAATACGAACGTTCAGACACCCTTAAGTCTCAAATATACTAAACATTCCTGCGACGTAGTGCGGTAGAAAGATGTTTCGGTCATTCGGAGAATTTACGCATTGTCATTCTATTTATGCATTATTATCCAACGACGGTATCAAAGATACAAGCTGAATAAACTCGAAATAAAGGATATACTTTCAGGTATATACCCTGCAAAGCTGTAAAGGCGCCATCAGATTTGCGCTAAAGGGGAACAATGTGATAACGGATGATTTGGCACAAGACAATGTACAATGAACTACAATGGAAGCATGCCGGATTGGCACCAATATAACCACTCTCAGCAGCCGGTAAACGATTTAACCGCAAACGCTCAAAATGTAACCGCCAATCAACACCTCACATTCATTCCAAGTGTCAATCCTTCATCTCTGGGCAGCTTAAATCTAAGCACGGATGGCTTGGAGAAACATCAAAGTGACACTAACTTCAATCCTAGGCACTTTCAACCCTTAAACGGCGTACAAAGCATTAACAATGGCAACGAAAATTCATTACCTCCGATTGTTCAAATGCAAAACTGCATTGGACACTACAGTACGTCAAGCAGAAATCCTATAGATAGCCTAGGTGTGTCGACAGATTCTAGAAATGTGTCTGTCAGCGCTTTAAATGACGAACTAGGCTACCGGAACAATCAGGTACCTCTGAACGGCGCTCTAACTCATCTTAGTAACTCCAATCTTAACGTAAATGGACCTACCAATACGTCAAACGTTATTGGTGGAAGACCTGCCGTTACATCGGTTTCCAGCAGACAACCGCCGCCGTCATTTGTGACGTGTAAAGGTCCTTGTTGTAATGCTCCTGATCCGAATTTGAACTACCAGTCCTGGGACAAGTACGGACACTACCAGGCAAATGCTTACAGAGATACCGTTCGCGGCTACCAAGATAACAGAAGGTACGTTGGTGAATTCACCTACAGGAAGCAGAATTTTGACAATAAGGAGACCCTAGCTCCAATCATAACCGGCGTTCCGCCGATCGATCATCGACGAAATTTTCCTGAATATTCCAAGTATCGTAAGGAACCATTGAGTAGAGCGTATCAGTCTGCTTCGGGAATGTTGCAAAGTTACTCCATACAACAAAATTACAACTATGCGCAGAATGAATATCCGTATGCTAGCAAGGACGGGTACACGAAAATGACGGGCGTGAACGTTCAGAATTCTCCTATTTTCAAGGAACAAACTTTCGCGAATCAGCCAAAATACAACGGACCTAAACAACAGTTGCATCAGTATCATCACCAGAACAATACCGTCATGCAGAAGGGTATGTCATCGTCGAGCGTCAGTCACAATGCAATGATACCTACGCCGCAGCAGAATTCGTACTACAATTCGCAATTTACGCGAGACTGTCAAGAAATGGTGGAAAATCCCAGTGCCGGCAATGGTGTTTCTGTACTAAACAGGGTCACCGCCCCTAATGTGTCGACTTCCCACCATCTCGCACATTCCAGATACCATCAGACGTACCAACAAAAAATTGCTATACAAAGATTCTCTGTGGAGAATCATTTGAGAGAGTTGACCAGAATACCAGGCTATCAATCTCATCCAAAGTACAAAGAGTGCATTGTTAGGTACAGAGAAATATTGAAGTTGCAGCAACAACAGCACCAACAAGAGCAACAGCAGCATCAACAAGAGCAACAGCAGCAGCAACAGCAGCAGCAGCATCATCATCAACAGCAGCAGCAGCAGCATCAACACCAGCAGCAGCAGCAGCTACCACACCATCAGCAGACGCAGCAATCAGGTTATCAGTCTCAAGCAAACCTACAACCACCCGCTATCAGAGCACCGACGCCGGTTGTTACCAATCACGCATGCTCCGTTGCGGCACCGATAAATCTTCAATTCGATCAAAATGGTGTACTTATTAACTCAACCTATGTGGCCGATGGTTTTTCTAGGACCGAAAGGATAGAAACAAATTCTGATGTAATCGTTAACAATCAAAAGGAGCGAGTAATTTCCGCTGCAGAACTCAACCATGTTCAGATTCCGGGGGTTCCGGCAGCTGACACAAACAGCTCGAATTCAAAACAACAAGATCATTTTGTTATTGGGAACGATCAAAATTTCAAAACGCAAAAAGAGGCTGATTATGCCGATTTAAATGCTGAAGCAGTTGAAGAAGAAAGGCGTCGAAAAATGTCGAAGGAATTCGCAAACAAACCAGGACTAGATGTTCGACAATTTCTAGCTAATTGGGATGAGTCCGAAGATGAGGACTGTTCAACAAATATGATGCCATCAACGTCGGTTCCGCCACCAACGTCCTCCTTGTCGTCGTCGTCATCGTCCTTATCATCATCGTCGTCGTCGTCGTTGTCCTCGTCGTCATCATTGTTGACGCAGCAGCAACAGCAACAATCCAACCTTGTTCTGAACGATTCGGTGACGCCAGTGGTTGTGGTCGATCACCAGAACGCAACCACTACTCTCTATTCAAAAACAAGCGATGCGCCCGTTGCAACCTATTGCCCCCTTCAAACAAACTATGTTGCAGAGGGGCAAGAAAAATTACCAGCCAATACCGTCCTCTCTGATCCTGAATGTCTTCGAATATATTCCCGCAAGGCTAACAGTGATTCTTCGACGATTTGTGAAAACAAGGACGGTCGAAGTATGATCGAAACACAACCTATCTTTCATTGTATTGGTAACTCCACAGATGACATACCGACCATTCATATAGTCGACAACTTGGAGTTAAATGGTATGCTAGTTTCAAACGAGCCTGTGGATGAAGTGTTAACGGTTGCAACGGAAGTGACAGCGGCAGCAACACCAACAACAACAACAGCAACATTAGTAGTAACAGAAACAGATGCAGAAACAACAGCAACAGTCGCTGCAAGAACGGCAGAAACCAGACAGGTGTCACAAATGGAAGAAGGAGAAGAAGAAGATCGTCAAGAGAATCACATTGAGTTCTTCGACGAAGAAGCTATCGTTACGACTAATAGTGCTAACAGTGAAGAGAATGTCCACCAAAACAAATCCACTGTTGAAGAGACGTATACATCTACGGAAAGCAGTCCTTCGGAGAAGATTCGAGACAATAGAGAACAGGCGAACAAAATGGATGAGGGAACGTTGAGAGGCTCCAAGACCGTAGCTGCGCCGTCTAGTACGACAACGACGAAAACGATAACTGCAGCAACGACGACAACGACGACAACGATGACCACAACGACAAGCGGTGCTTGCGACGAGCAAAACATGAATCTCCGCAAGCAGAACAGCTTCACGAGCGAAGAGTCACATAATCCGGACGATATTAGTCTACCGGATCTACCGACTTCAGAGTGTACTCCTATTTCAACTACGCTGAATACTCCGATTCACTCCGACAGCGAGGATTCGTCGGAGCAAATGGACGATCTAACCATTTCTGCAAATCCGATCGAGGTTATGCAAAATAGTCCAGTGATATCGTTCACACATTCGCCCATCAAGATCGATCCGTATCAACATCTCGAGAGCAGTTCCGATCGTTCAAGAAGTAGCTCGAATTTTCACTTTGAAGACACAGAAGTTGGGAAAGATTTTGATCTGTCCAAAGATTCAACAGGAACGCGTCAAACGTGCAAGGCAGCTACAGGCATTTCAATAGCTACCGATACCAGTAATGATATTAGCTTACCTTTGCCTACCGAGTTAGAGTTAACGTCTGATATGCAAGGTATGGCGGGAAGTTGTAAAGTGTCGTCTTGCAGCGAAGGAACTAGTAGTTATACTGTCGAAGCAACGAGCTCGGAGCCTTCGGCAGGCGGCACGGGCAGAAAATCACCAGGCGATAAGAGAGAAATGAGTGTTTGCAACTCGGGAGTCGACAAAAACGCGAACTTCAACAGGGACGAAGACAAGATAAAGCATTGCGAAATATGGACAAAGGGAAACTTTCAAAAGACGCACGAGGAGCTTATTATCGATTCGAAGAAGCTTCATACTCTGAGGAAAAGCAAAATTTCGAAACAGACGAAATATACGCGATGCGTCAGTCGGTCGGTAGATGAAACTGACAGAAGGGAATCTGCGAAAAGAAGGATATCGAAATTGAACGACAGATTAGAGGACTCGATAGACGCTGATAAGTTGAGTCGATTATTCAGCAAGCAGCGATCTATGGTCACTGATGCCGAGGATCCACCTACACAGTATACCGCTGATAGTTTTAACGACACTATTGCCATTGAAGATGTTGGGGCGATCAACGGTAATTGTAATACCGATGATCATAGTAACCACGTCAATAGATGTAGCAACAGCAGCAGCACCACCAGTAGCAACAACAAGCAACACCTAAGGAGTTTAAAAGATTTTAGAAAATTTAAGGCTAAATCACTTCCCGACAGCGAGAGCAAGCAAGAATCAGGGACTCTATTTGATAAAACCTTGAAAGCATCCAGGGACGAAAGTGAAAAGGTCTGTCGACAGGAGCAGAGTGCGAGTAATTGCGCAAAGCATACCATTTCTTTCCAACAAAATCCAGCTTCATCTGTAAACGTTCACACCCTTGTCCCAGAAGAGGAACAACAGAGGAAACACGGATTCACCAAGAGTTTCATAAGAAAGAACGCAAACAGCGATCTAGAAATTCAAGTGACAAACGTGAATCTAAAAATTAAGGATAACGATATCAGAAAGGAACTACTCAGCTTAAGACAACGCGACAGGGACAGCATAAAGGAGGCTCTCGACGCGATTAAAATCGAGATCAATGTGTCTACCAGTGAAAAGTCACCACCGCCGTCGTCGTCTCGAAGAAATCGCCCGGAAAATGAAGACTGCGACTCTCCTCCAATCACAGTTCGATCAGCGATGAATGTCGACCAGGACAGAACTGCCGTTGAGTCGATTCGGAGATGTCTCGTAGCCGAAGAGCGTCAGAATCGGGAGTCGAAATCTATTTCTAGTGAAGGGAAGAGAAAAACCACGACTGACTTAAAAGACGCCATTGTCCTTGAGAGAGAAAGACTTGATTCAAGAAGGAAACAACGAGAGTCGAGCGATACAAGTCAACAGTACAAGTCCCAGCTGGAGACTGAGAGAGAGATTAGCATAGATCGTGAACGGGTTGGCGCGCCTAAGGTACCATTGTTCTTCTCAGCGGAAATTAGTGATCGGCTCGGCGATGCGTGGAGGAGGGAAAAACAAAAGGAGTCTGAAGGGAACATTTGTGGACATACCACGTCTACCGACACATTATGTTGGACTGAAGAAGGGTCTGTTAAACCGAAAGGCGTATCGAAATCAATAACAGTGGCAGACACTGAAAATAGAATCTCAAAAAGCGTGGATTCGGATGACGAGAGAAGGAGCGGCATTAGTTTGCGTTTCGACACGGAATTAAAAAAGCCGTTCGAGTCGGCGATGGATGCAGATACAGATGAAAGAACACACGTGGCGGGGGAAAGCACAAAAAGCTCAACCAAGATTTCTGTGACTCCCGGAAAGGAACAATCGTCGTCGAAAACGAGTGAAGAAGCAAGTGGCAAATCATCGGCGAGGTCAAAGACACTCGATTGGCTCACCAAAAATTCTGATTCAGTTCTTCGATCTACCGAGTCGAGTAGATGGAAATATAGCGGCAAATCACCGGAAGTGCATCGACCGAGTAGCCCGTCTTATTTGACTGAGTTAACTGGCTCGCACGAGGCACAAGAACGAGATAATCAACGGTCGATTACAACTACGACCAATCTTCGTAATGCCATTGTCGACGAGGGCGTCTGCGGCCGGTCCGGTAGAGCCGCTATAACCCGATTGGCAAACAACCATCGTGAATCGAAAAGTGACATTTCTAATCCACCCATTAAGTCGCCGTTACTATCGTTATCGGTGCCAACTGCGTCATCATCGTCGTCGTCGTCGTCTTCATCATCATCGTCGTCATCTTCGTCTTCGTCGTCGTCGTCGTCGTCATCGTCGTCATCGTCGCCGTCTTCCTCATCATTATCACCGTCGTCACAATTTTTGACATCTTCCATGTTGAAATTGAATAGAAAATCAAACCTTGATTTTAATCACTTTGACATAGCTCCCATTGAAAATATCGATAATAAATTAGACAAGCGGGATAAAAGGAGAAACTGTGGGTGGGACGATGTGGCAGGCTTTGTTAACCCAGACTTTGACAATGCAGACGACTTGAAGGACCTAAATGCGGTTCCAGTATACACGACAAAAGATGGTAAAATAACGTATAGTCCTAATAAGATGTTCACGTATCGAGTGTTAATAATGGAGGCCCGAGAAAGAGAATTATGTTCCAAAGATCGTCATCATAACGCGAGCATGCATTGCGTAGGAAAAGCAGGACGAGATGTGAAGAAGAAAAGGCGGCACGTGTCTAAAAAAATCATACGAAAGAAGCAGCGGCAGAGGCAGGAAATAAAGTTTCACCGTCCAACGGTATCATTGGCTGCACGAGCACAGGACAGGTACTGCATGAAGAATCGAAATGTGAACGACTATCGGGGCTATAACGATGATAATGGCAATGATGCCATTAACAACAGCAAGGTCAACGTCGGTGATGTCAGTCGTGGTAACCAATTCGAAAGCGATGACGAACATAAAACGCAGTCTATATGCAACGAATCGCGTTATCATAATGATATTCTTGATATCGACACCAGTAAGAAGAGCGAAGAAGTGTGTGCGCAAAGTAGAACATACGTATGCGACGCCAGATTAACGAAACACTCAACGAAGACCGACGGTTCCGATTTAGAGGCATCTGTTTTACCTGACGATGTAGTGTCCAAGGATCTTCAAGGTACAAATAGCGACATTACTGGAGCTGAAGATAAAACTATTTCGAACCAAGAGCTACGTCAGCGGGAAGAAGGGCTCAATCCCGAAAAGATTTCATGGCCGAAGGGTGAACCGAATAATTGGTCGGAACAGAAAAACGCACCCGAAGGTACGAGTTTTGCAAATGTAGCTGTCAATGAAGTATCTGAAAATTGCGAAAAAAAGAGTTTTAATGTTACAGAAACAACGATCACCGATGAATCGAACAATATGAAAAACAGTTCACAATTGTGCGCTGAAAATTGTGTGCGTTCGACTTGTCACGAAATAGCTAACGATTCGTTAACTCAAGGAAATTCAGAAGAGAAACTGGAATTGAAGGAAGTGAACAGTGTACCAACGGAGAACGGATCCATCTCGAAGGAAACGCCGATAGAAATGAAGACCTTAATCGCTGGCTATCGAGCGGAAGATGATTTCCATAACGATGTCGAACGGATTATAAGGATCGGAGATGCGGAAGAAGAGCGTTTTCTTGCGGATAGAAACGCGGACGTTACTGAGACAGACCATACCACATCAAGCATTCCGCCCTTACTCCCCTTGGCTACTCTTGCCGAGGTTAAGATAAGGGATAATATTAAAACTGGTAAATGGGACGATACAGGTAACGATGTCAACGCCGAAAGTACAACGATTCCAGCTATTACCAAAGAAAGCGAGCAGGCTGATGAAAGGCCAAACAAAGATTGTGAGAAGTACGTTGAAAGACTAATCGATATTTCGCCGTCAGAAATATCATCTAACATTGTCGGAACTGATTTAGAAAATACAAATTTAACTAATAACGCCAAACTTATCCATTCGGTGGAAGATATGACGGTATCGGAAGTGTTTTCGGGTGGCCGCGATGGCATATTGCTTGAAGTAAAGCAAAGAAATGCGGATCCCGGACTTACGGTAATGGATACATCTTTATTGAATGTCACCACTGCCGCAAAAGATTCGACGATTGTCGTCACTGATCAAAACAGTACGGGGGAAAAAAGAAACACTCATGATAGTAACGCAGACAACCAATTGTTGAGTGAGAAGAAGCAAGTGCTTGACATGCAATCATCTGTTTCACCCCCGAACCGTTTAGAGCAACAAAGGGGCGAAGATACATCGATTGAAGAAATGCCAAAGAAGAGTTTAAGCTTGGATGACAAGACTGCTGAAACGCATCAGATCGAGGAGCAGTCGTCGGTTGAAATGACAGCGTCCATTGATGCGATCGCCAGTGATGCGATTGCCAGTGATGCGATTGCCAGTGATGCGATTTCCAATGATGCGATTGCTAGTGATGCGAGTACAGACGCTCCTGTCGTCATTATCGCTGGCACCGTTGTCAACGATAATACATCAAGTAAACCACAGTCACACAGCGACTCTAAATTTGCGAAATCGACCATTGATTTGGACGAAATTGCTCCATCCCTAATTGTTAATCCAGATTCAAAAATTGTACCAAAGCTCATAATTAAGAAGATTGAAGCAGCCAAGCTATTATCCCGGTCAGCATCTGCGGAGGACCGATCGGACTCGGAGAAGAATCATACGTTGCATCCTAAGATACCGAAAATGATAATCAGGAACGTCAGTTCAAGACCAGGTACGCCAAACGTGGAAGAAATGGCACGCCCTCTGAGTCCAATGTTCAAGGTGCACAGCGGCGGCGAGTCCTCATCAGAATGGCAGCGCAGCGATGAAATTCCGAGACTTTCACCGCAGACAACGATTACTCACAAGGTACCGAAGATGAGGATCAAGTTTGGCGAGAGAACGTCAAGAAGACACTCGGACGCGGAGACCGAGGAACGCGGAACGAAGCGCAAAGATAGGATTACTTCGAGGGTTCGCAAGAAGAGACGATTCAGAGGAGAGAGCGCAGAAAGTTCGACAAGTTCAGAGAGAATACTAAAGTTGGAGTTGAAGAAGGAAGATGACGACATTGACGACAACGGCGACGACGATGATGACGACGACGACGACAACAACGACGAGGATGACAAAGACAAAAACAAAATCAGAAGATCCGAAAAAGAGGAGGAGAAGGGCAATAACGTGCAGAGGAATTCGTTTGTCTCTGGTAAGGTGCCGAAGGTGATAATTAAAAGGTCGTCGGCCGGAGCGGAATTCAAGTGCGAGATCAGTAAGGACCGTAAGGAAGCCATTGTTAGAAGCGCTAGGTGGCAACCGAAGGTCAGTCTGATGCGATGTCATCGACTCGATCGTATGGTAAAAGGACTTAAATTGAAGAGAGACAGAGACATTTCACCACCTCTGCCGGATCATCGTTCTCTTCGTAATCATCGCCGAGACACCAAACTTCCTCGATCGAATTCTACATCTGATTTACACCCGTCCAAATGCAAGCAGAGAAGAATGTCGGATTACAACTGTGCGTCACATGATCATGATAAAGAACGTCTTGTTAATGTAAGCCCGTTTAACTTCAACGATGACTGGAAGGACAGAAGAAGCAAAACGGAACTCGATCGCGCCAACACGACTGACGGAAAACGTCTCAACATACGTCTACCATTCTGTCATCAGTCCCCCGAATCCGTAGCGTCCGATCGAACGATAATTCCTATTAACTCGTTCCAAATTCCGTTCGACATTCCTGAATCGTATCGAAAAACGGAAAAAACTGCGTCAGTGACTATTAATAAATCAACGGACCTGTTGCCTATTAATCTTGTCAGTAAAAGTAAGATGGAGGAAAGTGCGGGCCAAGTAAGAACTAATTGCACCGAGAAACGGATGTTCAGCGACGCCAGAATGAAGGAGAAATGTTCAAACTTTACTTCGGTTTTCAATGTCGACGAGGAGCATGATGATGACGAGAAAGAGAAGAACAAGAACGGCGAGGACCAAGATAATAATTCTAAAAATAACGACAATAGGAACGGTTATGATAGCAGCGCCAGTGGGTGTGATATTGACAACGACCGGCATGAGAAAAATGAGGATGAAGACGATGACGATGATGAGGAAGATGATGATGACGATGATGATGACAACGACGACGATGAGTCAGTGATAAAGTTAGATTCATCGGATGAGAGTCAAACAACAATTGAGATTTTGCCGGCTTCTCCCGACAATGTAATTCCCAACGACATTCCACTGTGTAACCTCGAGGAAAGTTCGAAGAAGTTGTATTCCGCAGACGCCATTCCAACGCAATTCGAGCTTGAACTCGAAGTAAACGATAGTAATTCTATAGACGTTACAATACCGAAAATAATAGATGTAAAGAGCTGCGAAGCTGAATATAGCAGTACCTCCCTACCTAGTCACTCGCAAGAGAACTACGAGGCCACCGCGTTATCAATGCATGCAATTAATTTTGCTAATCCAACGGATGTAGTAGAGAAAACCGAATGGTCCAATGACGGTCTCCCGAAGGAGGTATTAATCACAAAAGAAGAGTTAAAAAAGTGTCAGTCAGTATCGGGTGAAAAGATCCCTTTCGACGATGAAGACGACAGTCAGGGTAAATTATGGAAGAAAGTGGTGGAAAGGAAAGAAAGTTCTAGTTACAATCTTAATGAACAGAATAGCGACACACTGTTTAACGACATCGAATTATCCGTGTACCGAGGTATAATGAGCGCAGCTTTCAACAACGATAATGAAAGACCGCAGAGTTACGCGATATCTAGCAACGATATCTCCTCGCGATTTATCGCCGTTGACAATTTGACCATATCACTGAAAGCTTCGAAACGGTATGGGCAGCAGGAGGACGGTAGAGTGGGAAAGAACTGGACAAACACAGTGATGAGGAAGAAAGACTCTGGCGACATTGTTAATGAGAGTTCGACTACGATTGGCACGAAGAATCGAACGAAGGAGGATAACATGCCGATCCTGGAGCCAGCAGTTGCGCTCGATTTCGATCCAACGTCGGATCGGGACAGTTCCCGATCGCCGCCTGTTATAACAAATCAAGATATGGAAGTCGGCATGGCCAATACTACCGTCGCTACTGCCGCCGCTACTGCCGCCGCTACCGTTACAACAACCACCATTACTACTACTACTAGCGCGACAACTACTACTACCACTACTACTACTACCACTCCTAACGCTACCGTCACCGAAAACGACAATCATGGACATTTTGTTGACTCTGAGGACAAAATTACCTCAGCCGCCAATAACGCTCTTAAGAAAGATGGAAAGGATGCTCGGTGCACCGACAAGGGGAGTGAAAAAAGGCACGAACCTAGTTTGGCCGAAATCGTCACACAGTTGGCTTACCACGAGAAGGTACGGCGGTATCTTTTTTTGCTTTATCCTTTTCATGCTTCACTCCAAGACCTTTCATTCTTTTAGGCGACGATAAAGCATAGACGCTACTGTAACTTATGCGAACGCTGGTTTCCAACAACGTCACGCCATCGCCGCCACTTGGCCGGCTATCAACATCGTCACATCGAGCTGACTCAGCGACGTACCATTCACGCACTTTTTATGCTCTTTACTGGAAAGCCTTGCCCGAGACTTTTGCCAGCCAATATCGCTCGAAGCGATTGCTCCATCGGCGAGCTTACGCCTCTCCAAGTCGCCGTTCAGGTATTTCTTATTCGGCCTGCTGATAATCTTGTACCGTCTGATGTACCTGTCACATTCCTTTCATCAACAGGATGTCGCCATGTGCATCAACCAAACGCAGAAGCTACCCTCGAAAGCGGATGATATCGAGAAGTAACTGCGCGTGAATAACGTGAAAGACGCTACAGTGTATCCTCTCCAATTCTTCCTCGACTCATGCAGATTCGGATTTTCTTGAAGCAAAAAGGTACGCTGGGATAGAATATCGTGAAAGAAATATGGCGAGCGCCAGTTCTTTTGGGGAAACCGAGGATGGACAGAGCAACTTTTTTTCTTTTTAAGTCGTGCCTATTGTGCGTCTGGACGCAGAGTTTTCAACCAGCCAAAGGCAGCTAGGGTCACCGCGTCGTACCCTAGTTTTATATTTAAGTTTGCCAGTGTTACCACTTCGTGACAGCACTGACCGACACGTTACACGTTACCTGAAAAGACAATTTTCTGTTGTACAGCGAATATTTAGCCAAAGAACTCGGTATGCGAGATCCATAGTAGGCTCTATCGTTGTCCGTTACTTTCGAGCAAAAAGTTACCAATGACGGACGATCGTGTATTCGGGCTAACGAAGCGTTACCGTCATCAACCACTTGCATAATCTACGCTATCCAGAGATTTGTCTAACGTGACGCGTATACACACCATATTACGAGTATATCTATTGTTCCAATTTTGAGACTACGTTGGAAATATTTATTCTATATATATGTGGAGATCTGATGGATCTACCGTATGTCCGTACAACGTTTTACCGGATTATTACGTTAAATGTAAATAGGATCGTGGGACGCTGAACTAACTTCATATTTCGCGAAAAAATCTCGCTGACCGTTTGAGCCGGCAGGCGTGTATACCGATCAGTATGTAAAGAAATTGAATGAAAATATCAGATCCTAAGATTCACGTGATATACATTCAACAGTTGTACTTTTCTTCGTTTGTACTACTTCGAGCATCATTTCGATATGTTAAACTATTATTCATAAATGTTATATATATACATATTGCTTCTTTCGTTGATCTTATTACTTTTATTCACAGTTATGTTTTTTGTTGATATTAACGAAGCGTTAAAGCGTGGGAGTATTCCTTGAAAACAAAGCACTAGTTCCTGGCTTTCAAGAGGGCTAAACATAGCTATAAGTAACAAAACTATTTGTTAAGAGGCTAAACGATGATCGTTACATTGATACAGGGTTATCTGATTGTGTCGACAATCGTCTCAAAAATTTATCCTAGTTTGTACGCTGAGAGCTTTGATATCCGGGTATTTAACACCCGAAATCTGTTTCTCAAAGAATTTAACCAAATATATAGTGCGTGCGCGCACGCACGCCTTCAGACACACATACACACACATGGGCGTATACATCTACTGATACTTATAAATACAAACTTATCGATTGTTATAACGATTTAGGCTTTTCCTTCACGTGTTTCACCTATTTTATATTCTATTCACGCACGAGTGCCTTAAGATACATACACCTAAAACAGTATTCGTTGTATCGTGTTACGTATATATATTATATGAAATGTATGTAAGAGAAATATATTTAGATATGTAGGTCTTCATATAGGTATAAGAAAAAGTATCTATGTACCTGCATAAATCACTATGCACATGTACATAATGCGCGTGGCTGTTATGAGAGTGGGCAATGCTTTACGGCCATTTTCTTGTACGCTTACTTGCCGTTTGTGTCTTGTTCGTACGCGCACGTAAATTATATTGAACAGATTTTTTCGATCACTGTTCGTGTTATTCGTATTACGTTTGTTGATTAGTGCTAAACTATTAGAAACGAGTTTCATCAAAGGAAATTATTGATGGGGTAACGTAAACGTTGCTAGCAATTTCAATCATCTTAAAGAATGGCCATCAAAATCGTCTATATTATTAGCAAAAAATGTTATACATCATCATACAATGTTATACATCGTAGCGAAATTTAAAGTAACGATTTAATCGTTAACTAGACAAGATGGCAGTTGTTCGTCTTTTCGTCTATCACACATTGATAACAAATTTCTCCCGTTTGTGCAGCGTACACCTTATTTTAACGTAATACACCCTTAATCTTAATCGTACGTACGTATATACGTACTTATAAACTCCATGCGTTCCTACGTTTTTTTCTATGCAGAGATGAAATTAATACTTACAATTAGCTAATTATTAACATTCGACCAATTTCTCACTGAAGATTTCACTTTTGGTTCGAAGGACATTCACACGATCTCCTGTCTAGTACAAATAGTTTAAAATATCTTACGAACTACACGAAATACTGACGCATCACAAATACATACACACGCGCTTATACAATCACATTCCTATTGTCGCAGTATAATATCGAAGCTTCTAATAGTTATAATTCCTATATATATATATGTGTGTGTGTGTGTGTCTGTGTGTATATATATATATATTTATATACACATTAAATGAAAGTAAAATTTACACTTACGCACTGTTGTACTATAGAAATATATCTGTACGTTATATACATGCATATACATACACATGTGCATCCTAATGTGGTCAAACCGGCACATTATCACTTGTGAGAATTTTATCGTTTTGTTCACCCCCTCCCCCAATTATATTGAACAACACCCAACGCATACAGATATGTATAGTTATAAAAAGATTTATGTGAGATTTGATACTCTCATAACTGAAACGGGCTGTGTACATATGTACGATTACCCTTGCGTTGTCTACTCTATGTGCCTATAGTAAGGAAAGAGGAAAAAATAATTGTTCGCAACACATGTCGTGACAAATGTACGTTACGACGTATGGTTTAATGTACATTTGATATTACGAACAAAAATGAATACCTCCGTGATGAGTATGCATACAGAGTGTTTTGGAAATTGTGTACAGCGTTTGTTCGTGCAATTAGTAATTGTATTTATATAAAGGCAGCCGCAAATTCTGTCGTAACGTAAGGAGTTTTCAACCAGACCGAAATGCCTTATATATTACTACTGCGATTACCATGCAATCAACGACGGATGGGTGATCAATCTTCGACATACGAGATCGCGGTAACTGCGACATTTTTCAATTCGTGTCCATATATACTATGATTTGGTAGAAAATCTTATATTTAGCAATTTGTCGATTCATTTGCGACTGTCTATGATTACCCGTCCTCGTAATTTACATGTAGTAAGAAGCCCATCGACAATTGTACTATAATAGGAAGATTAAGTGGTAAAATAGTAGCCCTGCGTGCGAGATTTTCGTAAAAGTAAACATTTTATCGCGCATATACGTAACGGCGTACAGCGTAAAAAGAGTTTTTTGAATGTGGTTTGAATACGATTAGTTACGAAAAATCCTGTGTGAACTGTGAAATTGTTATAATATGCCGAATATACTGACATCGGCAAATCTACGAATTCGTTTGACATCAATAAAAATCCGTTTTGACAGCGTGACGTTACGAGAATGAATAACAGTTTTCCTATAGCCACGAACCTGATCATTAGAGCAGATTTTGGGAACGATTTTCCCCAAAAGTGAGCGCCAGGTTTTGCCAGATGGAAGGTGAAAGTATTTTTGCATATAAGAGTAAGCCTTGCCTGATTGCTTGTACAATGACAAAAACAATATTTTTTCATTAATCGTGAATCGCCTGCTCTGTTGATATAAAAATGATCACGGTAATACACCATATTTACTAGTTTGCGATATTAGTATTGTCCATTATTCTTTTTCTCTTCTCATATGCTTGTATTTTGGCCAATTCGGTAGAGTCTCATGCATACCCGTGGTTTATATTTTGCTGTACGCAACTGCATCTCAAAAAACTGCCTTTGCATGGGATTTAAATTTTCCATTAACTTTAGCATTGTTGTGTTTGTCGCAGTTTTTTCTGCTAGTTGCAGCCTTGCCCAGAAACTTAACATTTCGAGGACGTCCCTGTGCTGTCTGGGATGTTGCACTCCCCAGACGATTGAATTAGTCGAAGTGCTATCTCGGGTCAGTAGGTAGGCTATGGAATCCATTTCAATGGAGTTTTTTATTATGTATGAGTTTTATTACTGATGGTAGTGTGTTCAACATTATTTACAAAGGAATGTGGCTGATCTTCCTGTAATCTAAGCAAGAAAAAACAACAACCGCAACAACAACAAAAATCGACCAATGCGGGGCGCGAACTTGCGACAAAAAAGCTCTGAACCGCTGCGCTAGCGGTACTCTTTAGAAGGTATTTTATGTTTATGAAGGAAAGGTGCGCACATCCTCAATAAAATCGAAACGACTACATTCCCTTGGTATGTATATTACTCGCTTGTGTGCAGACATAGAAAGAATCGTACAATTCACTCACTATATCAGGGGAATGCGGATATTTAAAGTATTCATTCAGTTATCGTACAGAATATGCCGAAAAAATCGGTTTTTATTTATTTCAACCCTGACGTATCCTACCAAAAAATCTGAAAAAAATGGAGATAATAGTCACGGCAATACTTAACTACAGAATTTGTAAAAATCCAATCGGTTGAAAACTTCAGCACGTAACTGGAATTTTTAATGTTTTTTTGGAAGTTTTTGATTTTTTATGCTTAGGATTTGCAAGAAAAAAATCTGCGAAAATTCTCAACCGTAAATATACATGTTCAGAATATTCTGCATTTTTTGCAGAATTTTTGCATACCGTTAAATACGGAAAATGTGCTAAAAACCGATTTTTTAATTTACCCCATAACTACCCGTGTGATGGAGATAGAGGGTTCAAACTTGTCAAAGCACATTTTCTTTTGATCACCTATCGAATGACGTCTTGCGATACAAATTCGATTAAAGTGCATTTTTGACCATTTCACTCTGCCCAGTCGAAAGAGAATTTCGTTGCCGCTGTCGTATGCTGAACGAAGGACGTGCGTGCGATCGTGGTGGAAAGGAGGCGGAGCATAGATCTGTCTTTCTTTCGGATGGTTGTGACGTCACGGTACGCAAGCCTTGGTGGAAAGGAGACGGGGAGCATAGCACCTTCCTTGTCTCCGTACGGTACGGACAATCGCCGTACGGCGGCGCGCACATCGCACACAGGCATGCCACGCACACACTTTGCTTCTATCCCCACTCTCGGCAGGACATTCGGTGTTTTATGCCAAATCTTCTATCACTGCATTGGAGTTTTCGGGCCAGATCTGCTATCACTGCCACTGGGTAAAGTCCGCCGGTCGCGTACTATTTTCACTCACACAACCACAGGCGGCCACTAGCGCCTCCTAAAATATGAACATGAACTACTCCGCATGAAAAAACTCTGCACCGGAAGCTCCTATGTTACTTTCCGACCCCTGGTAAAGTCAGGTAAAGTTGGGTAAAGTATGGCGTGCATCCGATGACTGGACATGTATGCCCCCGATGCTCCGCGACACTCAATCGTAAAACGCGTTTCACCTTTTTAAAGTGTCGCTGTTTCCTTTTCCGACCCACGAACTCTGATTGAAAAGCTTTCAGGGAAGTGTGATCTTCGGCGAGTCTTAACCTCACCCCGATCGGGAAGAATTCTTTTCAAAGTCAGACAGCGACAGCACTCTGCTAAATATCACCTTTTATTTCGACAAGTGATTGCCAATTCCACTGCATCAGGATAATATTGAGCCAGTCTCGTCAACCTAATCTGTTCCCTTTCGGAGGAATTCGACGATTCCTTCCTGACGGAGGGCACATAATTGTGAGAGATTGATACTTCTAAATATGTAATATTCAATTTACGCGTACGAAGATTTCCCAGTTACAGAGTTTAGTCGCGCGCAACAAGTAGTGGTGATTGCGGACAAATATACTCAATAGAACGTTAATTCCTGCACCTACGTTTAATCGGGTGACACGGATTATGGGATAGGTGGAACAGTTTGCGCAAAACATGACCGACAAAGGTCCAACTCGTGAAAGACGGTGGGCATGATTTCCTGCATTGCGGTTGTTGACAAGAATTTCGGACTGTTCCCTTTGAAAAGTCTCTATGCCATAGGTCCAGTCATAGGTCTCATCACGGTTTTGTAGGTTGTAGGTCGCTGGTGCGCTAGTCACTCTCTCCACTGATCACGCTCATCACTAGTGGGAATTATCAGTATGTACAGCTTCGAGGGTGACTATAGACGTAAGCCTCAACAAAATTTAGCCGGCGCTAGTCGAAGAGATGAGAAAGCTGTTTTACTCCAGCATGCTCAGTTGGAACGATTGAAACGAGAGCAGCAAAGAAAAAGGCATAATGCAGCTTTAAAGATTCAAGCCCATGCGCGTAGCTATGTAGTAAGGAAGCTGATGCGCAAAAAGATGAGAAAAGAATTCGATGAAACCCTTCAGACAGCTAGAGGTAGAAACATTACCGTAGATGAAATAATACCTTACTTCAGGAAATTGCTCTTCTTCTACGACAATACACTGGATGCGAGCAGACTTGTCTGGTTATTGCAACATTTCCTGAAGCATCAGCAGGCTGTTAAGTTAAGATGTTTACATTCTGTCGAATGGCTGTGGAGATTACGGTGGGTATTTAATAATTAACATGACGTATAACAGGACTCGCGTAGATCGATCTTTAACAGAAAATTCCGTCGTTGTTTTACGTAGTTGGATTCTACGCATATGCATGCAGTACAATACCGAGGCTCTGTCCGAAGGAGCGTATTCCTTGGCAATACCCCTACGTGCTCTGGAAGTGTTTACGGGGCGCGAGGAGACTGAGAGGATTCTTCGTCAGCACAGCTACTTACATCTTGAGAAGATATTTGTCTACCTTATGAAGCACAAGTATTTCCAGCGATTAAGAACATTAATAGACGATAAGATTCCGCCGATGTTGGAACCGTCATCAGCGGCCCCGACTCCTATCTCCAAGTGTTTCTTGGACATGATAAAACGGCCACTGGACTTGATTAATTGCTTAGAAGAGAAAGATGGTTTCGCCATGCTCGTTTCGCACGAGCTCTGCGCCAGCATTCTATCGCCGAGACTCTCGGATCCTATCAAAATGTTCATTATTCCAGCGCTGTCCGAGCTAAAAGAGTTTCCGTACATTCGGTTAATCAATTGCATTAATCGACTAGGAACACAGCCAACGATCAATCTGCTTTATTCGATTCTTTCGTTGCAATCTGATCAGTTCGGTAAGTAGGCGCATTATAAATAATGTTTTATAAATGGTAATGATAGATTGAGGAGCGTGGGAGAGAGAGAGAAAGAGAGATAGATAGGTAGATAGATAGAGAGAGAAAGAAAAAGAAAGAGAATAGTGTCGCCAGTTACAGCTATCGTGGAGTTCAAAGATCTGATAACTTACCTCGAGGTACTCGCATCCCTGAGTTCTACGATCACGCCTTTGATGGTTACAACGGCCGACAACGGACAGATGATGGATCAGCAAGCGGATGACTCGGACAGCGAGTCGAATGGCAGCGTGATTGACCAGGAGCGGATCGAAATTTTGCAGCATTGCATTGATATGCTTAACGAGGATTGCAGAGTGCACGGGATACTTTTGGCGGTTGAGAAAGCAAAGGACCCGATCGTGCTTCAACCACTCTGCCAACTGTGCCATCACTTGCTAATGATCAACAAGCAAGTCGTCCACAAGTACAAGCTACTCTACATGCTTGCTTTTAAGCCGGCATTCTTGAAGCAGTTGTGGACCGCCCTGCTGTCGGTTTATCAGGTGTCTCTGTTCGGCGGTACAACTCCCCTCATTCAAATAATGTCCACGGGAATAGCGCTTTCCTCGGAGGACACGAAAAAGATAGTTCCGTTATTGGCTGTATTCTGCGCACTGTTCAGTCTGCTGATCGCCACCCTGCACGATACCGAATTCTTCGTTCAGGCGGCGGTCGATCAAGATACGTCCGACCCGCGCAACGATCAGCAACAGGCTCAGCCGTTTACGACGTCGGAACTGGTTCCGTTGTCCGCGCATTTGAAGGGAATCTGCTTGGGGCTGGTCGAGTTGGCATTTCCGGATTCTAGACCGACGGTAAGAGACGACTACAAAAATGCCGTCCTTGGGCAGTCCTATCCCATTCAGAGCCAGCAAGACACGCAAATGTGGAGTCATCTCTTTCGAGTTACCGTCGGCCTACTGAGACAGCTGCATACGCGCGATCTCAGGTGGCAATTCTGTCCGGAGGGACACTGGATTACTTCGAATATCGTCATGCCGATCGACAGGCCACAGGATTTTACCTTTCGCAGACGAAGGCTTCGTGGCTATATAGCGTTTCAGGCACGTCTTGTCGTAGTTTTATCGTTCTTCCGTTGTTCACACGTTTCCGCGTTTTCGGGTTCCTGTCGCAAGAGAATGACTGTAGCCTACAGTCTGTAGGTCTTCGATATATATGTATAACGACGCCGATGCAATCGGACGATTAACATACTGTCTAATAGAGTTTATCAATAATCTTTTAGGGATTCAGGGTGTTCACGAGAGAAGAGCTCGAGAAAGGACCGCCGTTATCAGCGAAAGAAGTCCGTACCCTGACGCTCCTGCGAGAGATCCCGTTTGTCGTGCCGTTCAACGATCGCGTCGTTCTTTTCCAATCGTTGATATACCGCGATAAGACGGAACAGCAAGGTGAAGAAACGCTCTTTCTCCAAGGCCCTGCCATCTATATTTCGGTAAGACGGAACTACCTCTATGAGGACGCATTCGAGAAACTCTCGCCCGAGAATGAGCCCGATTTGCGCCTAAAGATGCGCGTCAAACTGATAAACGCGCACGGTCTAGAGGAAGCCGGAGAAGACGGCGGAGGTTTGTTTAGAGAATTTCTCTCGGAACTGCTCAAAACCAGTTGCGATCCTAACAGAGGGTTCTTCAAGCTGACCAAGGATAATATGCTTTACCCAAACCCGACTGTACAATTGTTGGTCGACGATTTTCCCAAGCATTACTATTTCATTGGACGAATTCTTGGGAAAGCGCTCTATGAGAATTTATTGGTCGAACTACCGTTCGCCGAATTCTTTCTCTCGAAGATAGTTGGCCGCCAATCGGATGTTGACGTTCATCATTTAGCCTCTCTCGATCCGATCATGTATAGAAATCTACTCTACTTGAAGAGCTACAAGGGTGACGTGTCTGACCTCGGACTCGACTTTACTGTCCTCTCGGACGAGCTGGGCGAGAGACGGATCGACGAATTGAAATCGAACGGTGCCAATATCCCAGTCACTAATCACAATCGCATAGAATACATCCATTTAATGGCCGACTATAAGTTGAACACGCAAATTAGAGCGCAATATTATGCGTTTAAGCAGGGCATTGAAAGCGTCATTCCTCTTGATTGGCTTCAAATGTTCAACAATAAGGAACTACAAGTCTTAATATCGGGAGCTCAGATATCAGTTGACGTCAACGATCTCAAGCGGCACACCAATTACACGGGAGGTTACGCTCCCGAACATCCCACCATCACTGCCTTCTGGAAAGTCGTCAATGAGTTTAACGACCAGCAAAAGGGCCAGTTGCTCAAGTTTGTTACTAGCTGCAGTCGACCGCCTCTTTTAGGTTTTAAGGTATGTCAAGTCAATGCTCTCGGAGCCAGTGGCTGCCGTAGAAATTACGTAACGTGGCATGTGGTGTGCGTATGTGTGTGTGTGTGTGTTTCTGTCTCTGTCTGTATGTCTGTCTGTCTGTCTGCAATGGTTCCTTCCTACATCTAACCAATATAATAATTGTGTTCCAGGAACTTGATCCACCCTTTTGCATTCAACACGTGGGTAGTGACGGTCGCTTGCCGACTTCGAGTACTTGCATGAATCTTCTTAAGCTGCCAGAATTTCCAGATGAGAAGACTCTACGCGAAAAGCTTTTATACGCAATTCAAGCTGGCGCAGGATTTGAACTAGGTTAAATGTTGACATATATAAAGGTATAAGAGTGACATGAGTGAGAGAGCGGGGGTGGGGAGGCAGGCCACAGAGAATAATAACGGAACGGAGACGGATATAATATTTTTCTTACAACCAGCCGCCCGCCTATGCTGCATCATCATGATTAAGAAGATCGTTCTCGTCGTCGCCGTCGTCCTCGTCATCGTCATTCGTCCTTTGTTCGTTTTGTTTCTTTTAAAGGGAGAAAAAGATTGCCATCAAAAAAATAGGGGCAACGAAATCTTGCCGTTAGATGGAATCCCCCTTTGATATGCCAAGAGAATCACGGGCATTGAAAATGTAACTCGTCAGCAGTTGAAATCATCATGCTTGCTGTAGCCATATAAAATTGACAGAGAATCGAAACGAAGAGGGGGAAAGGGACGAAAACGCACGAACGATAATGGTGTGTAAAGGAGCATATGTGTAACAAAAGTTGTCAGGAGGGGCCAATTATTTAGCTAGCGTTTAATCGCGGCAAAACCATGTGTCATTACCGATACAGTTTGTATAAAAGAAAATGAAAATAAAAATATAAAAGAGCAATCGTCGTCGGATGCACACTTGGGGACGAACACTGGGGACAAGAGATACAAGCGTACGCATGTACATATATTTTTCTGTTATTGCTACATTTCTGGTCTTGGCCTACTATTGTAAATTATGTATATTTTTATGTTTTATATTCATCGTACTTGCCCTTATGGTTATACCACTTGAAGTGTATGTGAGAGAGTATGTAGATGTATTTATGTATTTGACATTGATCAAATCAGTGTAAATAAATTAATTAATACGCAGCGTGACCAATTGTTGCCGGTAATGAAAAGCCAGAGCTGACGTTTAAACAGATCCTGATTTGATAACTGTGCCTCTGCGTAAACTTACGTAAAAATGAACTAACAATTTGATAAATTCTTATTTCGATCGATTCGACTTGCATATATTTAAATAGGTGTTCGCATGGGTTATCGTCGCTCTTTTGAATAGCCAACCGTGAAAGGAATAAACAAAGTTTAGGGAGAAAAAGCGTGAACAAAAAAGAAAGGTAATTTTTTGCCCATTTACGTACAGTACGCCTTTATTTATATTCCAGCCAATTCTAGCCGCATTTCTTTTCCTTTTCTTTTACACAGAAACATTGATTTATGTACAAACACGAAACTATCGGTGTGCAATATCTGAGAAAAGTTCCTTTCGATTCGCGTACCGTTAAGTACTTGGCGTATTATTAAAACTGAAATTGACTCGAGAAGTTTGCGATAATCAAAGATTCCTTGTAAAAATAGGCTGTGCGTTGCCGAAAGTTGAAGGTTATGTCATCCGTATAACATGGCGTCGAGCGAGGACACCGACTTTCAAAAGATTTTGGAGTTCAGTATATACAAGCGCTCCAGTTTCTCATCCTCCTATGTACCTGAGTAAGTGATCCTGTCGACATAAACTTCTATACGCGGTAAACCCTGCACGTCTCTAAAACGATTGGCGAAACTTTCCATCGATTCATCGTCTTTTTCTAACCTAACATGACAAGGATACGGAGAACAATTATTCAAGAATGTAGCGAGAGAGATCCGCGCGAGGAAACGAATGTCATCCGATTAGGAAAGACTTGGCATGTTCTATGACATTAACCAACGTTTCCACTATTTCTAGAAATATCCTTGTAGATAAACCGTCGGATCAGACTTCACGTTGGTCATCTGATATTGACAATCATCCTCAGGTAAACGTCAACGATCATTCTTCTCGTTCAATTTTTTGCCTCCGACGATTTCTCCTTTAGTCACATTTCGCGCCTACGAATAAATTGCAGCTTTAAAGATGACTATAGTGACGATGATTATGACCATGACTATGGCAATCTAATGCGATAGGCATATAAAATTAAACTGTCTTTTTAGTTTCTCACGCTTAAATTGCAACGGCCGTCAATTGTTAAAAGTATCACTTTTGGCAAATATGAAAAGACACATGTGTGCAACATCAGAAAGTTTAAGGTCTACGGGGGCTTGGAACCAGAAAACATGATGGAACTTTTGGAAAGGTAATGGCTGGTCTCGCTTTAGGAACCTATATATGATATACAACCTGGTTTTCCTTTTAGCGGATTGAAAAATGATTCTGTACTGGAGACTTTTGATCTAGTGCATGTCTTGGGCAATGATGGCAATTACTTTCCTGTGAGATATGTCAAAATACTTCCACTGCAGTCATGGAGACCTAGCTTTAATTTGTCCATTTCACACGTTCGACTGACAGGTATCCATGAAACCAAAATCGTGAAGCCTGCCATCGAACGGTTCAATGCGGTAATCAGAGAATAAGGACATTTTCTTTCTTTCACAGTTAAGACAAAATTATGCATATTGTTGTATTTCAGTACCGCCAAAAAGAGGTGATCAGGCTATGTATGAAGCACTTTCGAAGACTCGAGCAACCAGAAATAGTCGATACCCTTCAAAGGGTGACTGGTGTGCCCCTAGAGGATCCACGATTATCAGTACTGTACGATTTGTTGGTAACCAAAGGAGATCATCTTCAGGCGGAAGGCTTCATAAGTAATGCTGTGATGAGTAAGTCGGTCATAGTTAATTGCACGTTCAATATGGGTTGTATGCCCGACTGATCAATACCTTCCTTCCTGGCACAATGATCCATTCTCTGCTCGTATCATAGTGGGCCTATTAAACGACTACATCAATGCTCAAACCTATAGAGCAGTTTGGACGAAACTGTCGTCGAGCGATCCAAAGCCAGGAATGAGAGGAGGACATCAAATGGTTCTCGATCCATCGGCAGAGATCCTTTATCTCTTTGGCGGTTGGGACGGAAATCAGGACCTCTCAGACTTGTGGGCGTACGACATTGTCAGCGACAAATGGACTATCATATGCAAGGACACGGAGACAGTGGTAATGATATTGCTAATAGTGCGTAGATGCTAGGAGACTGCCCTCTGAAAGAGCTGATTGATCTTAGGGCGGACCAAGTGCTCGATCGTGTCACAAAATGTGCCTCGACCCAGAGAGGAGGCAACTGTTCACGTTAGGCAGATATTTGGATACGCAGTACAGAACAGCAGAGAACCTTAAGAGTGATTTTTACGTTTACGACATCGAATCGAATAAATGGACCCTTATCTCCGAGGACACTTTCATGATGGGCGGGCCACAGTTGATATTTGATCATCAGATGTCAATGGATGTTGAAAAACGAACGATCTACGTTTTTGGCGGGCGCGTTCTGGTCTCCTCGACAAAGTGAGTTTACTCGAGATATCGGTTGCGAAGCATCATCGAAGTCTCTCGCCACTCGCTCACGATATTCGTTCGGCTAAAGTAATTTATTGAAAATCCAGTTCCGAGGAACATGGCATATTGGCTCCCAGTACAACGGAACCGATATTCTCCGGATTGTATTCGTATCAGGTGCCAACCGGTACATGGAACAGACTAGCCTGCGATATCGCGAGACAGTGCCCGCCCAGTATACCCACTATCAGATCCAGAGCTGGTCATTCAATGCTGTTTCATCCGGTACGTTTTTATCTTCTTGCCTGCTTTTTATCAGACAACGTTTTTTTCCTCACGTTCAGCTTTCCTCAACTAACGCACAGCGTGGCAAATTTTTGACAGAAATCAAGAAAATTATATATATTTGCCGGGCAGAGAGGGAAGGAATATTTGAGTGATTTTTTCACCTACGAGGTAGACACTAATCAGGTTGAGCATATCAGCTTTGATGACTCTGGTACAAAGGATGTGCGAAATCTTCTGCCAGCTGCTGGTTTCACTCAGAGAGCGACGATTGATCCGGATCTTGGTGAAATATACGTTTTATCGGTGAGTAATTTGTTTGGAACATTTAGAGCAAACCTATTGTCATTAACGCCGCCTCATTCTGTGGCATAATCTCCGCACCGCGTTTCCGTAACTCTAGGGTTTGAGCAGGGATAAGGATAAAAGGGACGACAATGTTCAAAATTCATTTTGGGTCTATCACATCAAGAGCAACAAATGGTCGTGCATATATCGAAATGAAAATGTTTGCGAAAAGTATTGGAGCAAGATGCAAGATTATGAACCTTGTCCGCGATTCGCTCATCAGCTGGTCTATGATCACGTGAAAAAGGTACTAGCCCTCTTCTACGGACAAATAGGGCTGAATATGTAGTAGCACGCGTCCTTCACTGTTCTTTCATCTAACCACCGCTCCCCCTCACCCATACGCTTTGACAGGCGCACTATCTGTTCGGTGGAAATCCAGGCCGATCCTGCCTTCCCAACTTAAGGTTAGACGATTTCTGGCAATTGAAATTGTGCAGGCCTTCTCACGAGCAGATTCTGAAGAGATGTAAACTGATAATTCGAAAGCACAAGTTTGAGGAGCTCGCTCTGAGCAACAGCCTAGAAGCCCTGGAGTATCTTCAAACGAAAGTATCTGAGATAATCGATCACGATGACGTAGAACAAACGAAGGAGGTACATCTTTCTCTCTCTTTCTTTTCCCCCGATATCCTCATACTCAGTTCTCAAAATTAGCTTAAGAAAGTTTCGAATATCTTTTTCCTTTGCTTTTAGTTTCAATTGTTAACTTCCGTGTTATTTCGGGAACGAGGCAGCTCATTGGACATGTCGACGAGTGCAAACAGTGCGCTTCTAGGCAACCTCATTGGATCGAATGGAAGACACCGCATGACAACTCGTGATATACACACATTACGAACCGAGCTTTACGACAAGCTCGCTGAATTTTTTCCCGAATCGCTTACGCAACCCCGAGCGAACCTCATTGATCTTCTTCCGCTATGATACCGTAACCGTGATTGACCGTCGTCTATGACGTGTTGTCGGCTGTTGTGTCGATCAAGGAACACGAAGACTTGTTCGTCGTTAATGGTAAATGATACTTTGAGCGGCAGCAATGATGACGACGATAACGACGACGACGACTACATAGACCGTACCGCGCCTTCGACGAGACCAATCGACCATGCAGATATTTACATCCTATTAAATCAGAGATATCCACACAATTAACGATCGAGGAAGGATGACACTCGTTCCGGAGCGTGCGCGGGTGCGGTTGCCGTTTTGTAAATAATCGAATTTCTCCGTTTGCGCGCTTTTTACGTGAACACTCTTTATTTTTCTTTTCTTTTTCTTGCGTCTTCGACGAAAGCGTACGTTCGGTCGTTCGCCAACTTGTACATAGTAGAGCTTTGTCAGCGTCATCCGTTTACGCAGGCGATCCCGCACTTCTTTTTAGGAAGTATCAACGAGGCTGATTCAACCATAATGGAAAGCGAACATCTCCTCTGTCGAATGTACGTTAGATCAAGTATTTTGCATAGAGTGACAAAACGCCAATGGTCAGCAGCAGCAGATTGTACGGGCCACGACCGTTTCAACTATTCTTTTTGGAACCCTCCTTTGAACATCGGTAATGAGTTAGAAGTCATACTGTAATTATTAACTACTCCAATGACATTTCGATGTTGTACAAGGACAGATTCTATCAGATACGATTTTTGTACATAATATTAATATATATATATATATGTGTGTGTGTGTGTATGTATATATATTAATCACATACTCGTACGCTGGTAAATGTTAAAAGTTTGTACGCGATGGCCAGAAACGTGCGTACCGGATCGCACGATATTGGCGCGACTGATTTCTGAAACAAGAAAATAAGAACCGATGTAATAATGACTTCAATAAATTCAGTATCACTCGTTATCCCAGCAGACGCGCATCCTGTGTTCACGAGTATACACATATTACAGAGGTATAGGATAGACCAGCATCGTGCAATGTATATTCTTGTCCCACCATCTTGGACTGCCCCTTTACCACTTTCGTGTCACATCCACGGTTATCGGCAAGCTGCCGAGTATAGGGTCACAAAGCTGTGCACGCCGAGATTTGAAACTAAATTAACTGACTGTAATTTGTTTTTAAAAGTGGAGAATAATGGGAAGGCGCAAATTTTATTTCAAATAATAATTGTTTCATTGATCCTCGCAATATGGGCGCCAGTCTGGGGCAATATTAAATAAAATTAACGATTAATTGTTATAATTTATATACGTAATTCATAATTTAACTATATATATATATATACAGTTGATATATTAATATAATTAGAAAATGCAGAAACTTTTTACGATCTAAGCAAACGTTTACCATTATTTTACTATTTTGACATTATCAACCTGTTGTTAAGTTACATTCTTATTCTCCTAGAACCATGGAAATTGACAAACTGTGGTGTTTGACATATGGTCAAAATTACAATGAAATCTAAACAGAATATGAAACAATTCAACTTATAAAAAAGTTACAACAATAAGAAAAATTACAATATGTTGAGTCCAGAAAACTGTAATTACTAATTGTTGTAGAACTATATAATTTAATCGTATTATACTGTTAACATTGGAATAATTCAAAATTTATACGTTAATTGCATTTGATAAATAGATATTTTATTTACATACATATAGTCGTCAATGGTTAATTTTGATTAAATGTTGCCCAACACTGGCTACGTCGAGACATTTTACTTTCGCTCAATGTATTTTTTTTTAATACGTTTCTAATAAAATGCCTTCTATGACAAAACTTGAATAAACCTGATTAAAGAAAAAGTCTATTTTGACGCTAAAAATTCCGTGACCCGCTCATTGCGAGGTAAGGAACCCAAGACTTATTATCAGGAAAGTCAGATGTACATTCGTCCGAAAACAACAATTGTACATTTTTTCCATACATTTCGTAGCACCGCCAACGGTTCTTCTCCTTTCTTCAGCGTTCTTCTGGGTTCCTCCGTACTTTTATTGTAAAAATTCGCCAGATTGTTGGTGAAGATATTTTTTTTACGAAGGAGAAACGTACTCCCTTAAGATAGTCTATCCTATACCTCGTCTGTGTACGTGTGTACACATTTATAGGGTATTTAGCGCTCATTATGCCGATCTTGGTTAACCGAGATAATCAAAAGAATATGAGAACAGCATGAAGTCTTTCTCATAGATCTTGCTTATTTGTTTCAGAATGGACTGAGGCACGTCCCTAACATACAACTTGACTAATGACTTGCTGGTGCATCCACGAGGGTTCACGTTTCGAAAGTTTTCCCCGTCATATAAATACTCGCTCAATCCAGTGTCTTGTAAAAGAAATTTTTGATCGGCGTCGAACGTTTCAAGCTTCAAGATGTAATCGTATTTGATAGCGCATGGATGGCACGCTTCGTAAAACGGTCTCCAGTGCTCGTCAAAGCGTCTCTCCTTAACGATAAATTCGAGAAATTCGGCGAAGGACGGCTCAGACTCAATATCACTTTCATTTCTTACCATAGACTTTCCATATTTTCGCCTAATGTGCCGTCCAAATCTCTCGTAGTAATATTCCCTACCAGCCTTGCTCTCTAGCTTATCCCTGTACGCGGAAACGAGCCGTTCCATCGGATGACGAACAATCAGGAATTTCCTCGTTCGATTAAATTTCTGGAATCAAAGACGACATTTTCACGCGTTGCAGCAATGTTCAATGACGATAACGACAACGTGTAGATGGCTTACCTCGTAAAGCTCATTAAATTTCAAATGCGAAAACCGCTGCCTAACTACCGTTCTAAATTCTATAACATTTCGACGAACCAGATCCATCACCGGGCCTGACAACGACTCACCGAGAACCGCGAAATTCTTCATCCACGTTGAACTGGCCACTTTGTATATTGGGCACCAAGATATTTCGTGCTTTCTGCAAAGTACCGTTACTAGCGATCCTTGAAACAACAACAACGTGGTCGACCCTTCCCATCATATGGAAAGCTTCTTTTTCATACATACAAATCGATAACCATATTGGATAATGCACTCTCCTTCAGTTTCAACTTCTGCATATCGCCGGTCGAACAACATAAACTCTCCACTCTTTTACGTCTTCTCTCGAATTCTACTTTGAGAAAATGAATCTCATCAAATGAAAGTAGCTCGCCGATAGAACGACCTCCCGTAGTCGTACTATTCTTCTCGAATTCTACCTCGTATCTCTGATAATTCCTGCCAAATCTATCTCCTTGGGATGGGGATGACGGATATCTTAAATGGTCCATCATCAAAATGATTAAAAACGAGAATATGGTTGCACTTGCAAATATCACTTGCAACTTTCCTTGCCGACTCTAAAAATTAAGTAAATGTTACAGCTTAGCGAACACAATATCTTGTCACAAAGATGTGTATCCACCACTTTTTCTATATTCTCAAGATTTTTACTTTCAGATGGAGGCTAGCGAGCCTTACCTTAGTTTTCAATTCCGAAACAAACGAAACAGAACTTTTTCTTATGGGAGTCAATTTCGACATCATCGTCATGATCACCGCTAGCCGGACGGTCTTGCGAAAACTGACGATTTTAAGCAGTCTATGTGTTCTCCGGTATTTCCTGTATTACGCCCTCATAGATAACAAACGGAACGAACGAGCGAGTGAGATATGGACAATGAAAGGATCTCTTCCGAAAGAGATATCGTTGTCGTCTCTCTTGCAGTTATTACAACGAAAGTGTAATAGCACCGGCAATACAGTATTATATCGTTCTAACAAAATGCGGTAGTAATGAGCAGAGAGTCTGACAATAAGCCAGCAGCCAGTGACTTACTTGAAAACAGGATGATCATCTATTTATTTTAAAATGAACGATACAAAATGGAAGTTTCATGCTTTTTAGAGCATCGTTTCGACTCAAATTGTTTTTATCTTAAATACACTTTTGAACGTATAGATGTGGCCGCGTGTGCGTTCTGTACCGAAGATATGTATGGCACGAGTACATGTACGATGTTCGGTACAAGTGTTAGACGCATAGAAAGGATCTTCCGCGACGTTCGTTTTGCGATACATTCAAATAATATTTTGGGGTATTGAACATACGGGCTAACGCCTCAAGGGAGTAACAATTGCGTCATCTACGTAAAACCTATGATGCAAAGAATGTCGTGCGCGTGCGTATAATCGTCTTACATTGACAATTCAATATTTGTATCAGGGGTGAAATATATCGTATAACGCCGACAAATATCTATGACAAGTAATGGTTTCAAAACTTATCTCTATATATATATACAATTTTCTCTACATACGCGCGCGCGTGTGTGTGTCTGTGTATATGTTGCATCTGTCTCTTCGAACGCTACTCATACAAGCGGCATGGTAAAAATATACATGTCGAATAGAGAACCCCCTACTTTTTTAAAGTTGGTTAAAAATGATGACCACTATTAAAAACGTCAGAAGACCCAAAAGCCGAACAATATGAAAGCCAGTGTACACTGAATGGTTTATCACCGACAAAAACACAGAATAACAAACAGTTTTACCATTTTGTCGTGGGGGGCAATCGTTTGCGCCTGCAATGATACATCTCGTTGTACGTGCGTTATATACTAAATTATGCTCGTGTAAATATGCAATGCAGTATGGTGACAGAATATGATTATTCTCCATCCTTCGCCCCGATAGGTCGTAAACCGCTGACTGCTCGTCTCATTTGCGATTCTGGTACAGCGTTCAGCATATCACTCTGTCCAATTGTCTGCATATCTACAGACGCTAGCCATTTAATTTATACCTCACACTCTATCGCCTAGCAGAGTAGAAAGAGACAAACGTTAAATCGCATCTAGAGAGCTATTCACATTATCTGCTAAATTAAAAGTAAAAAAGAATGTATACCAAAGAAGGTGTTACGACATCAACGTACGATATGTACGGTAATACCATGTACAGGTAGTAAAGAGCCTGCCATGTAAGTGAACGAAGAAACCGATCGATCGGTCAGTAAGTCAGCCAGTTATGCATTCATTCAATATGAGCGATCAACTTTTGTACTTTATAAACAAATGCAAACGACATACAAAAGATTTAGATAAACCAGCTGATTGGCTGCTCTCGTCGTTTCGTCATTGTCCATGGCAAAACAATGTGACCGAGAAAATGAGTTGTCGTGTTTGAGATGAAAATGGTTGAGAAATAACAGCGTGGACGACGGGCGGTATACATTTGTAACCGGTGTGTGTGTGTCTGTTTGAGAAAGAGAGAAACAGAGAGAGAGAGAGAGAGAGTGTGAGAACAATGAGGCAGTAGTTGTTGAAATATCAACTATCGCTGAAAATGTCTAATTCTAATCTTTAAATAAGTGTACTCTGGCCACCGATAGTACTCTCCTCGTACTTCCTTATCCATTTGACATGGCAAATCAATGGTAGGCTACGCAAATTGTTACACACGCGCGTGCCTAATGAGATTTTGCGCAGCTCCTGAGCGACCTGGTGCAAAGATTTCCCCTTCGTTTCGGGAATCAGGAGAAATACGTAAAATATGGCGACAAGGCACATAAAACTGTAGAATAGATAGGATCCAGCCAGAGTGAGCGATTCTGCGAAGAAGATAATGATCCATCATTTTACCGTGCATTACTCGTTGAAAGACGAACAGATACAAGTACTGACTGGTCATTTTGTTGACAGACTCTGTCGCGATGATGTGACTCGTCCAAACAATGACCGCCGCGAAACTGACACATTTTCCTCTGACCGCAGCCGGAAAGACCTCGGTGAGGTTCAACAGTGGCACGGGACCAAGACCGAGAGCATACGCTGCTTCGTAAACGAGCAACGTTATAACAGCCAAAATGCGCAAGCCGCTGGTGAGGCCCTCTGATAGAGCAATGTCTTGCGTCTGAAGAAGAAATGAGGAAATAAAGTTGACTAACGGATCACGAATCGTCATTAACTCTTACTTACTTCGCACGATGTCTTTATTTGGGTCCACGTCTCTGGACTGGGTGCTGCGATAACGGCCAATGGCGTCGGCAGTAAAGGAAACGGTGGTGGAGAGCCGATCGGCAGAACACTTTGATGTTCTTTCTCTTTCATTGGACTAAGATTAGCAATGGCAGTGGTAACCGCACTATTCTTACACCATATGTTCGTCATGTCCTCCAGGCTATCGTCACTCCTGTCGACGGTAGCGAGTAAAGAAAGTAAAGATACGGTTGTCATGCAGATCGTGGCTGACGTTATCAAAGCCGTTCGACGGCCGCATCTTTCGACGATTACTAATGAGAGAGCAGTGCTGAAAACCTTGACGATTCCGAGAGATATCAAGGCGGTAATCTCCGCTACATCTGTAAAACTTGTGCGTATGAGAACGGATCTTCGTGAAACTGTGAATAAAAGGGGAAAACTCACTTGAGCAGATGCCTAACAGGGCAAACAGCCTCGGTGCATAGTAGAGAACCTGTCGTCTACCAGTTCCTTGCTGCAGTATCAACATAAACACCATAATTGCAAGGGTCTCGAGCACGACATTCCACGCACTTTTTGAGTTGCTACCACCAGCCTTCGTCGACGACACATTCGTCATTCTTTTCAGAAGCAAGAAGGCGGGCGATCTTTGAAGGAATATGATGGTGATTATGCATGCGGCCATCGCGGGTACGGCGGTCATCCCGATCGAGAATCTCCATTGATAATCAATATTCTTTATAGCAGCGATAATCACGGAAATCAAGAATCCTGTTGCTGTTCCTAGTTGATAAAGCATCACATTATATCCCCGTTTGTTCGAATCTGATACTTCCGCCATATATATGCAATGTGCTGCAGCTGAAACCGTCCCGGAATAGCCGCATATCACACGTGCCACTAACAATAGGATGTAGTGATTTGCCAATGCAGAGAGCATTGCTCCAAACGTTAAAAGAACCATTGTTAATATCATTGTCCATCTTCGGCCAAACGAGTCAATAAGAATCCCTGAAAGATAGATAATCACGTTACTTTAAACTTATTCATATTTGAAATATACTGAGAAGAAATTTATTATTTACCGCCTGTTAAACTGCCCAAGAGAGCTCCAGCAAACCAAATATTGACAATAAAGTCTTTCTCAAAACAACTTAAGTTGAATTCATGTTTGATCAATGGTGCTATGGGTCTTGCTATACCCATATCACATCCAAACGCAGCTCCAGCCAATATTGCCACAGTTGACACAAGACCATGCTGGTTTCCTGAAGTAAGTGGCGTCAAGTTGTCAGTTTGTTTAGGTATTGGCTTCCTAAGATTCTTTGCAGGAATATACTGGTAGTCGTCGTTTGTTCTCTTATTTGCAGGGACATCTACATTTCGATTGGCACTGTTCAGCAGTATAGCAGTATCTTCTTCATCCGACATTTTTCCCAAGTTCTTAGGCATTTACAATACTAATTCATTGAAAAAGTATGCCTGCAAGCTCAGGGAGTTTGCGTATTTATTAAGAACACTAGTGAAAATATTAAATAATAATAGTGGTAGTACTAGTTTTAATAGCGGCAGTGACGTCACTGTCATACGCTGTAATGCTAAATCTGAGAAGTAACATTCCCATCTGAAACATTAGCATTAAAGAATAGCGTGGAAATAGATTTACAACACGTTGTTAATGAACGTACATGCGAATGTTCCAAGATAACTGTCAGTATACACTCAGCAGCCCCATATTAATTGAGTATAAAATCGCAATCCTTAAGATAGATGTGTATGTATTCACGTCTATAAAGAAGTAGCATCGACAACTCTGAGAACTATAATAAGAATACGCACGCAAGGATCTCAGTAAGAAATGTCAACTTTGCTTCTACCGCTCCTCGTAACGTCAACGTTTACGATCCGTAATCATGCGATGTTTGACATTTCTTAAAAAGCACGATTGTGTCCCCAGAAGAGTGGCGCTGCCGCGGATAACTGTGGCATTTCCGATTACCATGTTTCTACTGTACCAACCGATATCAATCGCACGATGAAAACGAGTGCACAACCACTGGCGAATCCGTGTGACAGGTGGAACAGCTGTTAGGCTGTGTTTAGGCTTGGTTAGGCTTGCAACAGCTCGCAATCGCCACGTCGATTAATTGATCCTCAAATCGCGGCAAAAAGTTCGGAAGATATGGATGGAACGGATGATTTAGAACGGAACCGGTGTACATGTAGAAAAATGAAGAGGGAAAAGATAGAACATATGTCGAGCGAGGTGGTTGACTCTAATCCGTACAGGTGACACTCCAACTTTCCTTATTTCCTCTTATTTGTTATAGCCAGAGTTCCTTCCCTAAACCCTCACTCTGATAAACTCAATTTCATTGTACCTTTTTTCTAGTCGTTTGATGGCATTGAAGCGAATGGGTATCGTGGAGAATTACGAGAACATACGAAGATTGACAGTAGCTGTTGTTGGTGTCGGCGGCGTTGGTAGCGTTACAGCCGAGATGTTGACTAGATGTGGCATAGGCAAGGTGCAATGTCTCTATAAAATTTATACAAATTATGTTTTACGGATAGCTAACGTGCAAACTTTTCAGCTCATTTTATTTGACTATGACAAAGTAGAGATGGCCAATATGAATAGGCTTTTCTTCCAACCTCATCAAGCTGGCGACAGCAAGGTAGACGCAGCGGCTGCAACGCTTAAGGACATTAATCCAGATGTTATAATTGAAACGCACAACTACAATATCACTTTGGTAGATTATTTCGCTCACTTTATGAAGACTATAAGTTCCTCGAGCTTAGAAGAAGGCCCGGTGGATCTGGTGCTGAGCTGTGTAGACAATTTTGAAGCACGCATGGCTATCAATACAGCTTGCAACGAACTGAACCAAAGTTGGTTTGAAAGCGGCGTGTCTGAAAACGCAGTCTCCGGTCACATACAATTCATTATACCTGGGGAGACTGCTTGTTTCGCCGTCAGTAACTCGTGTCACCTATGCCGGTAATGACCAAACGAATCGATTGAACGTTTATTCTAATATGGGTTTTAATTTTAGTGTGCTCCACCTTTAGTGGTGGCATCAAACATTGACGAAAGGACTCTGAAACGGGACGGTGTATGCGCCGCGTCGTTACCCACAACGATGGGGATCGTGGCAGGATTCTTAGTACAGAATGCCTTGAAATATTTACTCGAATTTGGAACGGTGTCTCGTTACCTAGGTTACAATGCGATGGAAGATTTTTTCCCATCTATGTCATTACGTCCAAATCCAAACTGTGATGATAGTTACTGCAGGCAAAGACAACAAGAGTATTTATTAAAACCAAAAGTAGAGAAAGAAACAACGGTGATAGTCACGGATAACAAACCCTTGCACGAGGAAAACGAATGGGGTACGTGTGGAAAGAAAAAAGAAACGATTTGTTATGGTGCCAGATTACATTTCATAGTTACGCAATTATTTTCTGCAGGAATTTCATTAGTAGAAGACAACAGCGACGATGCTGGCGCATTGAGTACGCTATCGGAGAACATGGCTTCTTCCGTGACGTTGCATTCCATTGAACATACCAGTAGAAGCGTGGAGACGTCTGCAAGTTGTGCCGACAGTCCGAGTCTTGACGAATTAATGGCACAAATGAAATCCATTTAAAATTTTCGAATATGCCACAAGAATTGTGCAGATATACATTGGACTTCCGCCATAGTCACACCTGATGCTTTTTTCTACAAACTTCCCCTGCAACTCTCACCTAGTATTAACAGTAACCTGGACTGCAGCCGGAAATTCAGTAAATCTTTACTACTGCCCTTTTTTTTCGTCTAAACAAAATAATATTTCTTAATTTCAATTTTTCTGTACATCTTGATATACCATCTGGAAAAAGTTAATAAAAATGACAAAGAACGTTTTTGATCTGAGCATCTGTCTTGGCACCGATCTCAAAAAGGAAAAATTATTTATCCTTTTTGGTGCTGTTTTAAAGTAGATGCTACATTTTTTAAGTTTTTATTTTTTAATTTTTAGTAACATTTGTTGTTAAATCGATATGGAACCATTTAGGGAACAGCCCCGTTCATATGAGCCAAGAATCATCAAGATCAGTCAACCCATTCGCAAGTCCTGTGCGGAAACACATTAAAAAAAAAAATCTTTTTCAAAGTCTGTTAAAAATAGGTACCTATAAAAACAGACCGGTCTTTTAAGCAATGTACTGACAGGGTAGAGCATGCGAGCTACGAGCCTCTCACACACTCAAATAACGTCTGTATGTATACGACTTAACCGTTTCATTGTGTACCACAATGACATTTGACAGTTATTTGAGTATGTGAGGGGCAGGCAAATTTGCATGCTCTATCTGTCAGCACCCTGCTTTAGACTTCTTCTTTTGTTTTTCATGATGAATTCAATCGAATGAATGTTACGCCATGGAATGACTTACACGCACGCGTCAATCGAAAAATATTGAGCAAACGCGAGATTTTCGTTGCTAAGCGTCCTTTCCGCGACTAGTTACCCATTGATAAATATGTTTACGGTGTGTAGCAGTGAGATATAGCTGGATCCTTATAATCAATTTGTATAAAGAATGGCGCATTGTGAAAGAGGGAAGTCGACCACGACGACGACGATGACGCTTACGAGGCCTGTCGTCGAAAGAATTACCGAAATGATACCTAAACCGCCGATAGAATATAAGAGGCGGGCAAGGTAAGCTAGTGGATATAAAGAGATGAAGTTTTATATGTTGATTCTCTGAAAAATACGCTCAAAGCGAGATTTATTTTGGCACAGATATGTCTCGAAGCACGCGAACAGGATACGCGTTGAAGCAGCATGCTGGAAGTCGAATCACCGTAGCTTCGGCATACCGAAACTCTTTCTGAAGCCACCCTCTCAATACTTAAAAAAGAAGAGCCGCATCGAGCCTTGTATAATTCTCAAACACATTCACCCACGCCGTATGGCGTTCCGTACCGAATTACCAACAAGAATTCCTACCAAGAAGATCATTCATGACCCGTTGACAACACTTCCCCAAGATCCCCTCGCTCTTGGTCAGGTCAATTTTCGAAAACGCAATGTGTGCAACGCAAAGAAGTTGAAGCCACCCCATCTCACCCCGAAATACGTTGATACACGTTTCGGTGATAAGCACAACTTCTGCTCGAGTGGACTGGTGCCAGTCTATACTTTCGGAAAGGTACGGAAATTTCATGCATTTTTCTGCAAACTATGAACAATGAACTTGACCGCATGAACACCGTAGAACTACGGCAAGCTGCCCGAAGTCTTCAAACGCACAAAACATTCGCGCGACGCGTCCGACTCGAATAATGCCACTGAACAGGATGCGGTGAATAAGACTTTGAACGGACGGGCCGCTCATGTCGGTGACAAGCAACGTCGAAGAAAAGGCTCACAATCCTCTTGCTATCCTGTCACCGAAGCAGAAAGGCGCACGCTTTTGGATGTACGTTGTACGCTGTAGGGCTTTTCTTCTATTCAACAGACGCGTGGGTGCTCACGCTCGAGCAGAGAGATTACATACGCATACAATATACAGTCTTTCTATAAACAGGGAATGAAGAAAAAATGGAACGAAACAATGAAGCGTTTTGGGTGCCTCCCATTTCTCACGGACACCTTACCGAAAGCTCAAAGAAAAATGAGGATGGAGCGCGAATTGGACGCACTTGAGAAGGACATTGCATTCATCGAGCGGCATCCTTACATGTATATTTGCGGCGACGGGGATCACAGCGGATCACAGCGACAGGATTCACCGCGATCATAAATTATGAATCAATCGATAACTGAGAAAAGGATCTATCCAAATGGCTCATCAAACGATCTTGTAAGAGTTCCAATAAAATTCCTTCGACTGCAATTAACCCGAGGGTATGCATGTAATCTCTGTAATGAGCTTATGTAATGTCAATGTGGGTTTGTTTAGGGATTGGACATATTTACAATTAGATCTTCTTGCGGATGATTTGTAGTTTGTTGATTTCACAGTGTTTTGAATTTCGCGCCATTTTTAATGACGTTCATGCAGCAGCACCGTACGTAGCGGAGAAACGCTCAAACTATTCATTAGACAGCAGTCGGTAATGTTGAAAACGAAGGTAGATACCGACAATACCGACCGCTGTCCAATGAATAGTTTGAGCGTTTCTCCGCTACGTACGGTGCTGCTGTTTGAACGTCATTAAAAATGGCGCGAAATTCAAACGTCTCTCATTGAACTGTACATCTACATGTAAATGGAGATGCAGTCAAGTCAGGTCGGAAAAAATAGTTGAAAATCATTGTACAGCGACTGGAAGGCCGTACCTTTTTCGTAAGGACCATATCAATGTGAAATTTTGCGTTCGAATGTGCATACGACCGTCTGTAACAAAGTGTAACATGAGACACTGTGTGACACAAAGCTACCCCACTTGCCAACGTTCTCGCTCTAAAAGCGCATTCCGTTTTCTGATACTCACAGGTCACAGAGCTCATTCCAGAGAGTTTATAATGGTCTTATACAAAATCTTGATGCCTTTTCACTCTGGGGTCCGGCCCCCAAACATGAACAGATGACCGGTTATATGCACATACATCGGATACGCGCGTGCGCGTACTTATACTAAGTACCAAACAACGGACCACACTAATGCCCGAAAATAAGCGTAACTAATAAGTACACGTGGTACGCGTATCAAGTGCCCGGACTGCCCGTTATATATGCGCATGCTGGGAATGACGATTTAGTGCATGTGACGATTGGTGACGACTCTGGCGATTGTAGCCGGTGGCGTTGGATGGCGTGCAGTACCTAACTTGCGCCAGCGTTCGGCTGCAGGAGGCCATCGAAATTCCTGATTGAGCTTCTCACAGTCATTTATTCATCATGCAGCGTGGTGTGCTCCGAACGGTGAACTTACATCTATTGCAGAGACGTTTCTACAAGAAACACGTTGTCAGAGTGCGTTTTGCACCGAGCCCTACTGGTACGTTATTCTCCTATTTTCCTTTTCTGCCCTTCCTTTGCTTGCCGAAAGAGGTTAGAAATGATAATTACCATTGAGCCGTATTACGTTCGGTTGGTAAAACAGGAACGATTCAGAGTGCAGTGGCGGAATTGGCAGTGTGGCGACGTCTATCTCAATTTCATCAGATCGAGAAAAGGAAGATTTGAAATATTATTCCTGCCGCGCGCGTGTATTGATGGTTCATTGAACATGTTGCAGGACACCTGCATTTGGGAGGTTTGCGAACAGCACTATATAATTATCTATTCGCACGGTCGAACAACGGCACGTTCATCCTGCGAATCGAAGACACAGATCAGGCAAGGATTGTGCCTGGGGCGGTGGAGAAAATTCAGGACGACTTGCTGTGGGCAGGGATCATATCCGATGAAGATCCCGTGAGAGATGGCCCGGCGGGACCGTACATACAATCGAAACGACTGGACCTATATAAGTATATACGCATTGCACGTACTAAACATTCCACCGCTCGCAGCCTCGCACATTTCTTTAATAATGATTCCGTACTTCCAACCGTTACACAGAGAGCATGTCAAGAAGCTATTGGAAAACGGTACGGCTTACTACTGCTTCTGCTCGGAACAAAGACTGGATATGCTGAGAAGAGAAGCAGTAAAACAGCGAGAGACACCGAAATACGACAACAGATGCAGACACCTCACCAATGCCGAGGTCAACGAGAAACTGAACAAGGGATTGTCTCATTGTGTCAGATTCAAAGTAGGCTTCATTCTTTCCCATCCATCCCTGTCGAAGCAAATAAAACCTTTAATTTGCTTCTTCTTGCGTCAACGCAGCTATTATCGGATGCAGTAGAATTCGATGATCTCGTTTATGGACGTATTGTTCACGACGTCGCACGGCATGAAGGCGATCCGGTCATTTTTAAAAGCGACGGCTGCCCGACCTATCATTTGGCAAATGTCGTCGATGACCACCTTATGGAAATTTCGCATATCCTCAGAGGTGTCGAATGGCAAATATCCACTCCAAAACACATTATGCTCTACAAGTGAGAATCGAGAGAGGAGAAGAATGTGTCTTTCTTCGACACTGTCTTAAAAGCGCATCTTCTGCTCGCATATTTTACAGAGCGTTTGGCTGGAACCCACCTATCTTCGCTCACTTGCCCCTCATATTGAACGCTAACGGCACAAAACTCTCGAAACGACAGGACGACATAAAGGTCGAAGTATACCGGAAGGAGGGCATTTTTCCTCTGGCACTCATCAATTATGTCACCTTTACTGGTGGTGGATTTGTTAGGGAGCAGGCTGACCAACAAATCTACTGTTACAGTGATCTCATTAAGCAGGCAATTACAGCATCGTCAGGATGTTTTCTATATTCAAATTGATGTTGCTACGACCATTCTCACACTATCCTTCTACTTTCTCTCCTCTTCTTATACTTACAGTTCGACATTACCAAGATAAACCAGAACTCTTGTAAGCTCGCGCCGGAGAAGCTGCTGGAGTTTAACCGACTGGAACTGTCCAATCTGTTAAATGACGAAAAAAATCATCGTATCTTCGTCGAAAGAATCGGAAAATTAGTCGCGGAAGCTTTCCCAGAAAGGTCCGTACTCCGTGGCATGGATTGTCTTTTCGTCTTCCATTCAGTCTTTGTGCAGACGAAGAACTTCAGTTGAAACGGACGTTTGTTTTAGGAATAAGGATCAGTGTTTTGAGTTGGACGAACGACACGTTATTTCTACACTAAAATGGGCTCAAAATAGAATATGCAAACTGAGTGACATCATTAAGCCAGACTTGGCGTTCTTATGGGTAATGCCATCATCGCCATCGAGTTTGGTACAACCGGGTTACATAGGTAGGCGCCATGTGGGCTAGGATGTCGCAGCCTCTTTCTGTTTCCGAATGCTTCCTCTGCTTCTTTCTGCTCTCTTCACGCATTTAGATGCAGTTAAAGCTGTCAGTGAGAAATTGGATGGAATCGATGTCGGCAATTTCAAGAAAGACTCTATCATCCTTTATCTGAGAGAATTTGCCAAGGACACTAGCGGTATTGAATTCAGCAAGTTGATGAAATCTTTGCGTACTGTTCTCAGTGGACTGACGGTAATTTTCACAGCGGGCGAATCTCAGAAGCAGGTGTTGAGCAGCACGGTACGATGATACGTTTCATGACGGGCTTCTTTTCATTTTTAGGATGGTCCCGGAGTAGCCGACATGATGGAGATTTTGGGAAAGGAGAGAACTCTGATGCGTTTAAAACGTTCTATTTCATGAGAGCGGTTCATCATTGCTCCGCAATCGCGAGAGAAAGTCGCATTGGTTCTCCATTTCATTGCATTCCTTGCCCTTGTTCGCCTGATTCTTTCAAATTATATACCGTCACCGATGACGATCATTCACTTCGGCACTCTTCCTAGGTTGAGCAAATCGTTTTCCACCCAACTGATCCATCTTTCAAACGAGTAAGCGAGTCAACCAGCAAACTTAAAGGTTCTGCGTGCGTATCGTACGATTAAAAAGATAAAGAGATCAGAGTTCTCGAAGAAACTGTTGTAATTACTTGAGTTCGTTTAGTTAAGAAAAGGACAGTGTTTAATGAAGAAATTTCGCAAATAAACGCTTATATATCTAGGGAAAAATATATAAGGTACAGTCGATTACGATAACTTACAGTCAATAACATCGATTCAAGAAACTTCCGCAAAAGCGTGACATTCGGAACATGAGAGATCGCAGCAGTGTCGCATATTAGTACAGCGGCGTGCTTTCACTCGAGATACGATTATTTATCACAGTATCTGTACGTTAATTACGTCATTGCTATTGCACCTTCCTCAACACTCTCTTCAGACGCCTGCTCTCCTTTTTATTTCCTTCTCGTCCTCTAACGTGTCTCGGATAAATAATTCAGTTCATGCAATAATCATGAAACAAATAGTTGGGACTGAATTTTAAATCGGGACATTGTATGGTTGCACAATTTCATCAAACTACTTTCTTAATCATACATCCACCCCAAACTCCTTACGGTTAATTGTCCTATTAATTTGTCAAGGAGCGACGAGAATTTGTACTAAATAAAAAATATGAGACGTTGACGGCCGCGTGCAGACCGTGTGGCGAGCGTCCTCAAACCTCTATTCGGTGTAATTAATGATAATTGATGAAATTTATATAAAACCTAGGGGCTCACGGTTGCCAGGCACCGTTTTTTTCAACACTGTTTCCGTCGCAGTCTTCTGTACACCTTTCAGAGATTCGATGAACGCGATTTTAAGGCGCAACTTTCTACACGCGTTCAGAACGTATCCGTTTGCGTCTAGATTGTCTATACAGAATCCCAGATTGCTTTTCAAACAGACGATCGTCAGACGTAAGCCTCGACGCATTGCTTGAAAATCGCTTTTAGGAAAACATCAACATTATATCTTTTATATCAATATAAATACGTTTTACGCATACGTCGGACGCGTATAGGAAATCTCATCTTTATCAAGGAAAGCAACGAAATTAATCATTGGTGGTGGAAGTAAAAAGAATGGCCACCTATTTATAGTCTAAGAACACTGATAAAAAGATTTTTCCCAATAAATGGAAACGTGTGCGGGCTCTTCGCTTGCATTGTGCTTGGTTACTCATGCCTCGTCACCATCGTCCCGCCGTATACTTTGATCGTGTCCATGTCATCGCAAGGACAAGAATTGCCTTTGCATAGGAAGACTTCTTAATCTGCTGCATGGTTCACAGGAATGAAGATAAAAGTCTAAATATTCGTTAAACTATAACAACACTTCCGACTACACGCTTGCTGCGTTCTATATCGCATTAAAGTTACAATAGATCGGGAAGATTTAATTACTTAGTTGAAGAGGTTTACGTTGCTATCGGTTAATACTAGAAATCCCCGTTCTTTCGAGGCAATCGTCCTGTCGCTTTTTGACCGACAAATTGTGTCAAATTTTACTGATCGCCGCGGCGATAAGAGTTAATTATACTCTCTAGTAATACCATAATAATATAGCGTTTTTCGGAACGCTGGAGACTTTGATGCTTCAAAATATCTTCACGGGGAAAATCGGTAAACACGGTTCGGTCAGCGTAATGTGGCGCGACACATCACGAAAGAACGTTACATCTCGCGCAACTTTACTTAAATGTACCTTCACCGTGCTACTTTCTGTACGAAATCTGCTCATGAAAATGCATTTACAAATTCCGTCCCGTTGTGCGAAAAGGTGAAAAAGAGTACGCGCGAACGGGTCATACTTGGAAAGAGTCGAAAGAAACCTTATAAATATCGCCAAAAAGTTGTGATGCGATATATCTTATCTTGACTGACATATACGAGTAAATTTAACGTTCTAAGGTTTATGGAGGAGTGTGCGATATAAATCTGAAGAAGTGCGTAAGAGCGTACTTATGCTCCTGTATGTGCGAGAGAGAGATCAGTCATGATTAGTTTAAAATAAAAGTTGCATCATAGGATGTCAATGGACCTCAAAAGGGATATAAGTTTGGTTGTAACACTGGCACATAGTAGTTTCTTAAAGAGATATTACCCGTTATATCAAGTGGATTTTCATTTCAGATTTTCAATCTGATATTCGCTCCGCGTACAGATGAATTTGTGTTATCATCGGATGACCACTTCAACGCGCTCTCCGCTTTAAGGGCATCACTTACGATATTTGTACGTAACGCATTATTGCCATTGGCAGGTAAAAGCGAGTTTACGCTCGGTTCTCGTCACAATGTTAATTGCCTCGCACCGAGCATTGCTTTTGAAACGATTCATTTCCTCTTTCACTCGTTCGCAATAGAGGTTCTCGAATTCCGCGAAAGTACGTTTTACGTGCCTTCACATATTCCTATATTGGTTTCGATGAACGAGCCCCTACAATGATCGCACAGAATGAACGATCATCGGAATGTGTTCTTGTGTTTCCGGCCCGGTTCAGGATCTCTTTCTATTATTAAAGATGCATGTGTTTAAAGACGATCGTATCGGATGTCTGTAGGAATTAGCGTGCCCGCGTATGCAATCGCGATTATGGACACCACTCAGCGGTTTAACAGGCAACCGCCGTACTCACGGTGAGTGTCCTTTTGTATTGGTCATAGTTGTAAGTACCTGTGACATTGATCCGCTATGACCACAGTTATAGCGACTACCGAGAAACGGAAAAGACACAGAAGAAAGAAGTGGGGAAATGGCTGAGAGATAGAAAAGGGTGAGGAAATGGAAAAGGATAAGGAACGTTTAAAGAAAAGATTCGATAGAAGAATAGGACGCGTAGCTCAACCATTCAGATCGCTGATAGCTTGTAATATCCGTTTGACGTGGCCCACTTTTGTAATGCCCAATTCTTTGAGATCGCGGCGGGCCAGCGTGAGCAATTCTCTGCCTCGGATATCGTGCGACGCAAATACCTCTGCGTACTCCCCAAGCTGAAGACCTTCCAGCCAAGTGCATACTTCCTGCACGCCCCATGTGCTCACGAGGTCACGTGGCAAATGGTGATTACCGGCATTCCCGGGCCCGCTGTTCATTCCACTTCCGTTTCCGCCGACGCCGACACCACCACCTGATCGGCGAAACTTCAACCAGAATAAGCCTCGGTGACGATTCTTTTTATCTCCCTGCGAACAGACAGTTAAGTCGTCGTACGTTAAGCGACAAGAAGGCGGTAAGAGACCGTAGTACCTGATCTTCTGGTACAGCGGATTGCAAATACACCAGACCTGTGCCTCGCTCGTCGAAGGTACATTTTCTTAATTCCTGCTCCATTGCTGCCAACGAAATGGACAGTTTACTCTCCAAATCTTCCCGCAGTCTCTGTAATTTTAATTTTAGCAATGGCACGTTACGAAATGACCAACGAACGCACAGACGAACGAACCCTTACCAAGTTGTGCGCTTTGTCACGAAGAAGCTCGCAGGATTCCTCATACAATTGCCTTGCGCTTGATACTAACTCAGTGACGACCGGTCGCAGGCTCGGCTGTTAAGAAAAAAAAGTAGGAAAGTGTGATTTCGTGGCTGTTCGCAATTTATTTGAGAAGCAAAAGAAATGTAAATGGACGCCGGAAGGGTGTCGAGAGAGAGAGAGAGGTAAATGAAACTGACTCCTCGGATAATTTTGCCGTCTGGATGTACACGTTCCAAAGCGAGGCCTGTTCTCGCTGCAACCTGATATAGATCTGCCTCCAAACTTCGATGCGATATGATCAACAACTTGACCCACTTCACTAAAGTGGTTACAACTTCAATGAAGCCAAGAAGAACATTAAGTTCTTCCTCGTTCAGCTGCGAAGGTTTACTGCCGATTAATAACTGTTGTTGCTGTTCATGCTCCTGATACGGTTGATACTGTTGCTGTTGCGATTGTAATGCACAGTTACTCAGGACAGATGATGACTGTGACACAGTGGTCAGAGTGTTACGTTGCTTCTCTTCCCACGTTCTCAAAGACGTTTCAAGAGCCTGAAAGAATAAACGAAGGCGTTACACAATTATTGTAAACATAGTTGTAGTAGTTTACTCACTCTGTTCCTATACAACATCTGCATGCGATTCTTATGTATTATCCTTATTACACCGGGCGGCTGGATCCATGCTTCTCCGTCAACTTGGATGGGTACTCCTTCCTCGCCAAGAATGTTTATTTGTACTGTCTGGCACTGCGCTATTCTGTGATGCTGCAAGTTAATCAGTCGCGAGGCAGCCATTTGAACGGAGCCAAAAACAGCGACTACTTCCAATATTCGATCATCGAAGGAAGGTGCAAGGAATAAGTCACCTTCTTTCGTGCCACCCCAAAAGTTTGTACCGCCCATGAAACTATATCAAATGAATCGATATTGTTTGTCCTCCTATCTTGGAGTTGCCAAAGTGTCTAAGAATTGATGCATTACCTCGGGATGTTAAGTACGACGATTCCTTGCAACGAAGGTAGAGGTATTCGTTGGCCATCGCACTCCAATTGAACTCTCTGCTCCAGATTCTTGTAAGTCTTTTGCAACCATTGTTTCGATCCCAAGACGCCGTACCACATGTAATTCTTTGCCCTCGATCGACACTTTTCTGGATGTTCCTCTCTTTTGTGATGAAAGTCAAGGCTGATTTTGGCATCTATTCCAATGCCGAAGTAATTGTTCATCACGCAGCGTTCGAAGTAGCCTTCCCTGTGGGGTGGATGTGCGTGTGTGTGTGTGTATGCGAGCGGAAGCTTGCATGAGAAGAAGATTCTCAAAGACGCTTGCAAGAGAGAAAGAAGCATGAATGGCAGTCAACTTACATGAGAGTTTCATCTGGATCCATTAGAGGTGAAACCGCCGCACAAAGTGCATCCGCGTTTGCCAATAATGCTTGACTTATAAGGCCTGATCCACCGCTAACATCTGAAATCGAACGACCAGAGGGAGGAAAATCGAGGCATGCATTATCGCGAGCAAAGATGAGAGAACGATCGGTTAAGAATCAACGAGATTTGCTCACTGGGCCACATTGGCAGTTGTACTAAAGGATTGATGATCGGCAGCTTCTTGACGTCTTCGGTCTTGTCTACGGACTTGGCTCGTTCGTGGCGCAAACTGGCACTGGAACCACCGAACTTCGCAGCCGAAGCTGCCAGTGACACAATTTCCGATGCTTTTAACAAACTGCCGCTGCTGATGCGTCGCGTCGCTTGTGGCGAGAAGGCCAGGTCGGGAAACTCAACGCTCACTGCGTTTACGTGGGCACGTATTTATGTGCGCATACATGGAACGACATATATTAATAAAAGAGATTTTATTCGGATGGATACACATCGTCCTTCAACAAAGTCACCGAAGGTTACCTACATTTTTCCATGCTGCCGTTTCCGCTAGCGATGCCATTTCCACTAACGCTGCCGCTGAATCGTCTTAGACCAATGTCTCGATGACTGCCGACTGACATCGACGGGCTGGGTGGATCGACGATGACACTTATCGTCGGCGGAAAATTTCCGCTCTGCTTATCATCGTTGGCGGATGTTGCATCAGACGACACCGTGAAACAACAAACTGGACTCAGCAAGTCCGACGACGCACGTCCGTTGTCCTTGTCTGCAGTCATCGTCTCTGGAGCTGATGTCGGCATCAGAGAGCGTAGCCGCTCCTCGTTGTCCGTCGAGATTATGGCCGGCGATGCTTGAGGTAGCACTGCTGCCTCTAGAACCGCCGTGCCAGCAATCACCCCGTTGCTGATGTTGGCAATGGTAGCAATTGAACCCGCTGCCGTCGCTGCCGCCGCCACTCTGTTACCAACCGCCCTCGAGCATGCGGTCATGACGTTTAGCGCGTCCTGTCGACAAGGTGCAAACTTTCGCCCTCCTCGTCGTTCAGCCTCCTCGCATCCTCGTAACATTCCCACCTTCTTCGACCCCTTCTCGCCTCTCTATCTCTATCGTCTACGAAGACTCACCTCCTTATCAGTTTTAGCACAACTCCTGCTGGATCTCTTGAAAGAACGTCTTGCAATGTCGTTTCCCTCCACGAATTGTGCCAGGCTGCAATATTTCCTAGGCTTCTCCATCTCCACGGATTCAAGACACTCTCTCACGGAATCGTACTTCTCGGCCAGCATCGTACTGATCAGATCCTGTCCGAGGGAGCTGAGATCGTCGACCATGGACATTTCTGAGTTGTGTGTCTCAGTGGGCAGCGCGTCTGAATTGTCAGGTGAATCGATATGACCGATCTCCGAACAATCCGATCTCTTTGTCGAGTCGAATATATCGCTGTCTATGTGCCCTGCGAACGTGTCCGAAGAATTATCCAGTGATTTTCCAAAAAGGCAGGTGGATTTTACGCTGCTACTACACCTCTCTCGCATTCTACAAATGAATCTGCTCATCCGTGCGAACGTACGTACCGATTTCACTTTCGCTGTTTCTCACGGTATAGCTCCTGGAGTCGAAACTGTCAGACGCTACGCTGTCGGTACTGATGATACTATTACTACAGCTGCCCCGCTTGCTGGGATCACTTCTTACTTCGTATCTTGAATGTAGCGAATCTGTGTCTGGTGAAACCATTGTATCCTGAATTGTCGTTACGTCATCCGACGACTGTGAATTAGTCGTCGTCGTCGTTGTCGTCGATGTCATTTCGAAATTGCTCTCTGATACGATGATGTGAATGTCACAGAAGCCCTCAGGTTCTTTGCACTCGGACGAACAATCGTAGCGTCGCTCGTCGTTGTCAGCATATTCAGAACATTGAACGCTCTCATTGCTTGCAGCAACGACTGCAGTTTCATCAAAGCTAAATGCCCTAAATGAAGGGCATTAAGACAGATCATTGACTAATATGCCGTCGGCACACCTTTGTCTTACCCTTGCGGGGTGGTCGAGCTGTTTCGTCGACTGTCAGCGAAACCGTCAGGCGCAGGCAATGTTAGCAACTCCTCAGGCTGAGAGTCCCGTCTCAGGTCTGGCATCGGACTGAGGGAGGCGACGTTCGGCGTTGGGCTTGAACAGGGTGAAATTTCGGCGCTGCTACCCGATTCTATCGTTTGCATCGGAAGCAGCAAATTGTGAACACACCCGCGATCCACTCGTAGCCCCGGAATAATAAGCTGCTGCTTATTGCCTGAACAGAGTGAAATCGATCTTACTCGGACAAATGGGTTAGGAAAGAAACGCGGTATGTAATGCAAGAGCGTTAGATACCAGCGACCGTGGCAGAAGCAGGGGCCGCAGTACAAGTAATAGTAGTAGTAGTAGGCACTGTGGCAACGGTAAGAGCAGCGGCATCGTCAACATCATTGTCATCTGGCGATAAAATGCCGACGCACGGTGATTCTCCATTGCCTTCCTTCATATCTCTAGGGTTGTTCTGCTCGTCCACAGTCAGCTCCGTGTGTTCCACCAAACGTCTGATAGCCCTCTTCAGACTGTTCGCCCTGCGCGAGTCACATAGTGATGAAAATCTGTAAGCATCACGCCCACTGTCGAAGGGGGTAAGCTCATGCAACTCTAGTTTACCTCTCTACAAAACTTCTTCTCCTCCTCACTCTCTTCAGATTTGTCATATCTTTTTCGGGTTTTTCCAAAGCACCCTTCTCCCGATTGTCCAGCAAAGCACACGCTTCTTGCCCCGCTAAAGTCTCGTCGACTATCTCCCTATTGTCAGATAAATAATTCTCTTCCCTGCATAAGGTGTGCAGCAGCAAGTCCAGCTTCTGCTGAAGTATCTCGCATTTCTTCCCTAACTGACAATCGCCCGTGTTCAGACTAGCCTCGAGTATGTGAGATGCGAAGTCTTTCACCGTTTCGCATAGGACTCTGCGATTGGGGAAGAGTAAGCAGGTGAAGAATGCGTTATAGCTCTCGCCATTATTAGGGTTAAATACAATAGTACGCTTTCTGCTCACTTGGCACTGGACAGAATGATCGCGTCCTGATCAGACTGTAGTATATTGGTAATGTGCGTGACAACGCTGTCTTCATAACGGTGCACCATACTGGACTTGCTTAGCTGCAATTCCGGCTGAACGAGGTTCACTTTGTGACACGGCAGCGACACACTGCGCTCGAAGGTCATGATGCTCCAACGATCCAGCATCTTCGTGCCGGCCTTCTCGTATTTCTCCAGAAGCTGTGGGAGATGAGCGTCGTCGTCGCACGATGCACCCCAGCCAAGGACGCGGGCCAAATCGTTGCCGGTTCCCAATGGAAGCACTCCCACCTGGCACTGCTTCTGTTTCGACAGTCCCGCGTCATCGTATCGAATCGTGTTTTTTTTTCTCACTCTCTTTCTTTCTTTTCAATTTCGTGCGTCCGACGCGCATCTACAGATTGCCTACGAGCGTGTTCTATGAGAGCGGCTAAGGTGGCCGAATTATGCTCTATATGTATACTATGGAAAGACTATGCTCGTCCGCTTATGGCCTGTAAATAATATTTCGCAAAGGGTTTTGCGCGAAAGAAAAAGCTGAAGGCGGAAGTCAAGATCGATTTCTATCGATTTAAGAATCCGTAAAAGCGCAAAGTACGCGGCGGCAATGAGGCAAAGACCTGCGATCTATACCATGCACTCGCAAAAAGGCTCGCGCTGACGGAGCAACACGCTGGCAGCATCATGCATGCTTCTACTTACGTGCATCCCTAATCGGTCGATTTCGGAAAGCACCCAGCCGACGGATCCGTCGCCGCTGCACACCAGAATCCGAAAGGGATCAAAGTGTCGAAAGAGTCTTAAGCTGTTGGCAGAATGGGAAAAATGGGAAAACGGTGAGAGGACGAGGAAGGAGCCGAGAGAAAAGAAAAAGATCGTTGTTAGCGAGAAAGCGTGTTAACACACGGGGAAGAACGGCGATACATGAGCGTGTAAAAGCGTGACTGTCGTCTCACCCTGGGCCAGGTCCTCCTCTTATAAGATCAAAAACTTGTGCAGGATTGAGTAATTGCTTAAATCTTCTAAGAAACTTAACTCCTTGATTGTCACCGGATTTACTATTTACGAATACTAATAGCGGACTGCAACCTGTCGGTCTGACCGCTTCCCAAGCTTCGTCACTACCTATGCCAGGAGAAAGACTTCCGTTATCCGTTTGAACATATTCTTAGCAAAGTAAAGGGTATCAAATGAATACGTCGAGACGTCCGAAAAACGTGTCCAAAAGCTGCGATCAAAATTACCTATGCTATGCAACGCGGTAGGAGGCACTACACTGAGTTTGGCCAGTCCTAATGGACACTTGACGCTTATGGCGGGTCTGCACGCCGTGTGAACGGTCGCTCGGCACCATAAACATCGCCAATCTTGAAGCCTACGGAATTTGAGTTATAGCGTACACAATCTTGTAATCGACTCTACCGTAATTGCAATTTCACGCGAGAATAATAACGGCCACGAGAAATGATGAATGATCGTCGAATGGGGCCAATAAAGTTGCAGGAAACATGCCTGAGCACAGAGCCGCAAGTTTTCTCGCACACAAAACACTTGGAGGATACAGGTAAATTTCCTTCCACCCACTGATGCGGCATCGTAATGTTCTGTTGACATGAAGAATCGTATCGGTATGCAATTCTCTTTCGACGGAAAACATTGCGTGTAACTACCGGAATACGAAAAAAAAAAAGAAAGTAGAAGGTACCAACCCCATCTTGGTCCTCGATTATGTCTTTTCCGATTGAAGCTAAGGTGGTCCACTTGCAATTATTTATTGCTTTTGCGCTACATCTCTTGTGCACCTTGTATTTACATACTTCGCAGCTTAATCCGTGCGACGTAACCCCTGCGAATTATATAGTTTTAAGTCGAACAGCGGAAAGACAAAAGGGGAATCAAGTGAAAAATGATAGTGGCAAGTTCTTTTAATTCACTTCTCTCATCGGCGTACTTTTACTCTGACAAGGAGATGTGCAAGAAGGAAGCAACACAAAATAAGATTTAGCAATTGCGAAGGAGCGCATTGAAGTGCGAGAATAAGCAGAATGCAGCAGGGGTTCTATACGCCAGACGTTCGAACCTTGCTCAGGATTATCTTTACACTACACTGTCTAAATACCGTATAGCGCATCCCTGCAAACGTTGCAGTAAGTCGGTCTGGCGTGAGTGGTCGCGTACAAAAGATGATTGCCGCCACCCCATAGTTCGGTGCCGCTCGAATCAACGACAGTCGGATCAACGGCGCTTGCCGCCGCTGCCAACGAACGATTCTCCGACGCCCTTCGTAGAGTGTTCAACCACTCCTCCATCTCTCCTCTACTCTCACCGCAGACAACTAGTGATCGAAAGGGAGTTATCACCTCACAACGAACATGCATTTCCATCTAGTATCTAGTACTAAAGACAAATGTTTACTCACTCTCGATTGCGCATCCTTCTGTTTCCCTATTTATGACCACCTTCTTTGCATCGATTATCATACTCCCATATCACCTTCCCCCTCACACGCACACACGCCCGCACGCACACACTCGCTCATCCCCTTATTGGCGCGCGCGCCCGCGTACTACCTCCCCTCCTTCATGGCCTATATACACACCCTCTCATATTTTCTTTTGAAGCCATTAGACACCCATTAAACATAACATGATCGCAGAGACCTATATTAACTTCAAAAGAATGTCAATTTCGATCGTAGTTTACGACATTACAACACCTTCATATTTTTCAATCGCGTCCTGTACTCTACCTATTAATATAGGTATATGCTCTTGAGTACAAAGAAAAGTATGAGCAGGTCGTAGGAAACGGCAAAAAATAAATGTCAACGTCTTGACGAAATTCGGTCGGTGCAATTTGATTTGCCTTGGTTTCCCTGATCACGGACCGATACGCGAGGGGTTAAGATGCGAAACAAGTTCACACGTCAAACATAACCTCTGAACTCGTAAGTCGATGCATAGAAATAGACGGACGTACCTTGAATCGAGAACGAAATCTTTGCTGTTTCGGCGACATTTATCCGGCGGCACGGCGTCTAACGACATTGAAGCCCATTTCTATTGTGACGCGTCAATCGTTAACCCTCAAGCATGTCAGTCCGAAAGGACTCAAAGCTCACCTCCCCTACTTTCCCTCGTTCGTGCAGTCTGATATCTTCGATGGACACCCGCGCAAGCGTTACTGCACAAACCGATGCAAAGGACGAATACAACGCGTCGTAGGAAGATTTAACGCGAGACACGGGAAGTTCTCCAAGCATTTAACTGCATTTAACTGACTCTTTGTACCTTTTTTTATGCCATTCCCGAAATACAATTTTCTAGCTTAGGCATTATACATGTTCATCCGGACACGGCAAGACGCCACGAAGAAGTAGAAGGATGTTCTGATATTATTTCAAATCTTTCACATTCACGGACGACCTTAAATAGTGGATTGAATGAATGAAATGAGTAATGAAAATCTCGTCCTGTCCCGTTTTCCATCACGCATATTCCTCTATGATGAATATGTTTGTATAAATAAACATTCGTGTGTACGTTGTTTCCGGGATATGCGGCATAATAGTAGCACATGTGTCACTACAAGCGTCACGTCACACTGCTTTATTTCCACATTTGTTTGCAGCACTTTACACCGTTTAAAATACGAATAATCTCTACATAATATAGTCAATTGATCATTCATTCATCACCGAACAAAATAAAATTCTCCATTCGGCTTCTTTCTCAACATTTTCTCTCTTCGTTCTCTCATTCTCCAATATAGACCGAGCGTTACGCCAAAGAAATTTCCACATCATCATTGGATCCGGTCAACTGTAACAAACGTACATTTTCTCTCTTCGTTCCCCCTCGTCTTTTCTTCTTTTCTTCTCCTCTAGAAGAAACACAACTATTTCTCACCATATAGTGTCATCACCATAGTGTCAAATATATATAAACACGCCCGAATATTGTAACGATAAGAATATTTTGTATACAAATAAACATATTACGTTAACAAAACATACGTATATATATATATATACGTACATATATTGAATATAGTTTTAGCATACATCTGTGTGCACACAAACCAGACCTGTCTGCAACACATTTTAACAACCCCTCTAAAGGCCTCTTTAGCTCAGTGGTAGAGCACTGGTCTCGTAAACCAGGGGTCGTGAGTTCAAACCTCACAGGAGGCAGATGATTGTACACATTTAAAATTTATATTATATCTCATTTATTTTTTGCGTTTTTTATAATACTTCGTCCGATAGCACAGTGATATATTTTCTCCCCTCTGTGTCGTGCCTTTTTTTTACAAACTTTATTAACTTGGCTCTCTTAAACGTGAAAATATACAGCTCCAATGAAACAAACCGAACTGCAAGATTGCCAACAGTTCACAAGTTACGACCAAAAATGTGAGGAAAATTGTGACATTTTTTAGACAGCATATCCTATTTTATATTCTTCCAGAGCCGACTTTGTACGTCACTTTAGGTGACAATGGAAGAAAATATGAAAGCAGTGACAGTACGTGACACGTAGACCATTTATTTTATTTACATCCTCTCTGAATGGCATTGCATTAATCCAATGTTTAATACAATTTGTGTACATTCAACATTTCACTGATTTCTAAGGCATTCATTTTTGTTGATATGTCGTAACACGTGTCGCATAGAAAAATATCAGGCAATATAGCAAACTGCTTGAAAGAAATATAGTAGTATAGAGACAGAGAGAGAGAGAGAGAGGGTGACGCTTATATACCTCGAATGTTTAAAGGTATGTCGAAAATTTGAAAGATTACAATATTGCTTAATATGATAGACGCGTGCAAAAAACATGTGCATTAATTGACACAACAAAACAGATACCGTTTCCAACGACATCCTTTTGATTTCAAGTCGAAACCAGATTTTCTTTCCCGAAAGCTGTTGTCAGAGATGCTTCCACTCAACAATGAACCTTGGACCGATACAGTTTCGATTCCTTCGAACCAATCAGGGCTCTCGAAATATATGGGTGACGATGCAACATCGGCGTTTATATTCTTTCCGTTACTGCTAGTTGTCGTTGTCCTTCGTAAGAACGCTAACGAATTTTCAGAGACGCATGGTTTTGGTTCGTTCTTCGATCGTATCGGGCAATCACCTGGGAAATTGGCAACGACCGTCATAGAAGCAGATTCATTGCTGGTGGCACTGGTCTGTGAGCCAGTGTCGGGAATCGGCTGCGGCTCATCGACTAAAGGCAACAACTTGATCTGAACAGGATCGAGAAGGAACCTTGTCTCGTGAAAATCGTCGTTAGACACAGTAGGTGTCTCGGGGTCGGGAATGTTCTTCTGAAATTGAATCGCGGCAAAGGACAATATCTGCTTCTCTAGAAAAATCCTCAAAGACCGCTTACTTAATTCCGAATTCTTTAGATTCATTCGACCGGTCTGTGCCCCCCAATTTGTGCGGTCGCCAATGCTGATGGTCGATGGCGACGACGATGCGAGTCTCCTATCAACGTTTTTCGCACTATATGTTGAGATTAACGATCGTACCACCCCTTTGCATTTTGAATTGGTGAGATTCTGCGTAGGCGGTGTCGATAACGATGACGACGGTAGAAGCAATAAGTGATACTCGTTCGGCGGTGGCGAGTGTCACTTGCATGAGAGAAACGTTTGGTCGCTCTGCCTCCGATGCTGATATGTTAACGGTGCAACTAATCTGCTATCCTTACTTTTGTAGTACTCGTTAAAGTCTAATCGAACGCTAAGCAACTGCAACGAGACGTCTTCGGCGGAGGCAAGCATCAATAAGAATTTCTTAACGCGATCCTAGAAAAACGACAGCAGAAGTGACGGCTGAGAATAGGAAAAGTGTATACTGCTTGTGTGGCGTTGACATTTATCTTGGCGTCTGGGTTGGTGTCATTACGTACCTGATACGTCCTCGAGAGTAGTCTCAGCTGAATCGACAACGTATTGAGATATTTAAAAAAGACTGTTTGCCGCTCAGCAGTTTCAGCGTCGCTGCTGACTGTTCGACCCCACTTCCTTGTCCGCCCGCTCGTCTCCACTCGTTTCTCAGCCCCCTGCCTCGCTTCATATTCCTGAGTCGCACGGGCCAAGAAGGTCTCCTCCAAATTTTCAAGTTCCAGAATAGGCCCATAGACAGAGCGTAAATGATCCATCAGCTCCTAAGGCGCGTAAGTAGACGCATCTTACATTCTCGTATTCGTTAATAATACAGCAGGAGAAGCAACGAAAGCGCAGATATCGATAGAAAGCAAAAGAAAAGCAATTGAAGAAATACACTTACTTGCGATTTCTCGTCCAACAGAGTACCGCGCCGTATAGAATCAATGAAATGATCGTGGGCTACGATGATGTCGTCTAGGGATGTCGCCTGAACAAGTTGCTTGGCGAAAGCGTCCCAAGAGCATTCGATCACCTTACGGCGTATATACGGTCATTAACACGGTTTCTTTTTTAATATAAAATTAAACATCGTAATAGTGGTGAAAAACATCTACCTCAAACAGGAAATAATATTGCATCTGATGAACCAGATGAACCATGCTGCTGGTTATAAGATGAATATGATTTTGTATCGGCAAGACTTCAGGCATTCGCCGAAACATTTTTGCTGACGTTGTTTGTTGTTTCCAAATGGCAGATAAAATGGACTCCATTCGCTTGGCTCTCCACAATGCGAAAAATACTGTTTGATAAGTTTGTCGACACGGTTCAAGAATCTGCAAACGAATTAAATGTGTAATGAGAAATAACGGATCGTAATGTTTATAAATGGACTTGCAGTTCCTATGGGCCCGTCAACGTTGTAGTCCAGAATGAAAACGTCCCATCCTGTTTCATTTTCCGAAGGAGCCAATAACCTGACGTCCAGGCGTCTCTGAACATCCAACTCGTCCAACTTTGCGCTCGTGGCCCGTATAGCAGTTTCGAGGATCGATGAAATATTGTGCGGGTACAAGGAATTTGCTGGTTTAGCCAATTCCGGTCTACAGGAGATGATGACGGCGACGATGACCACGACCACGACGACGATGGCAACAGTTTGAATAACGGAACATAGAGAAACAATAAGATATAGAAATGATCGATGTACGATCATGTCCCAAGGAAGTAGGATATACGACGCTGGCCTTACTCTAACAAGTGCATAAGATGTTGTATGAAGTGTCCTTGCCCCAACAAGAGGTATCCTTTCATTCCTTGCAAATGATCCATAAGATGGTACTGTTTCATTAATATTTCCACGACGCGGGTCGAGGTTTCCTTATAAGCAATATCCATCATCGTTTGCAATCGACCGTCTGGATCCATGTCAAAGAGAACTTGCACTGAAAAGAAAGTCACTCTCTTGACAGTTGCTTGAACTAAGAGGCCACTGGAAGGTGCCAAATGGTAGCAACGGCGAAAGAGGAGAGTGGGCTCATTCCAAGTGACCACTGGACGGTTGCCAACTACTTACCGCTATACTCGTCGTCGTTGTCACTCTTGAACATCCCAGTGTCTCGGCCTTGCCAAGGTGAGAAGTCCTTGCATACTTCGCGAAGGAAATTGATGCTCTTGCCGGTCCCGAGAATCTTCCTTGCCTGCGCCTTCCCTATGAACGACGGCAACATCGAGACTCTCACCTGATATTTCTCGTGCCACATTCTTTCCCCGGCAACGTCGGCGCACGTCTCGATAAAAAATTCTTTATGCGGATCGTCCAATTCCCCGTCCTCGATCCATCTTGTGAGCATATTGTAGAGAGGGTCACAAACGCTTTCGAGAATTCTTTTGACCAACTTCTTAACGCTGACGTCGCCGTGATGACTGAATTCATAAACCGCCGATGCCAAAGCTCCACCCTTCTGCCCTTGGCAGGCTCTGACAATGCCGGCCAGCCACTTGAGCGTCTCCAGGGGATCGCACGCCCATAAGTGTAGATGGGACAGAGTGATTCCGCACAAACCGATCTGATTTTGCGCCCTGTTCGCGAATATTCCATACAGCCAGTTGTTTGTCGTCGTCGCCCGATCATCGTTTAAACATCGCGCCACTTTTCCTGTACCTGTTTACCTCCTCCTGCATCACGGCGATGAATCGATAGTACTCCGACAGCTCCTTCTGGAGTGCAGCGACAAAACTGTCGGCAACCCGACCTGCGCCGCACACGGACATCCTTTCCAATCCTCGTCGAATCACATTGTGCAAATAGCCCAACTCGCTGAGTCGTAGAACCGACTGCCTCTGTGATCTGTTGGTATTGAGCGTCGGGTCAAGTTGAAAGCCAAAATTTGAATCCAGCTTCAGTATCTTGCCTTCAATTCCTTGAAACGAGTATATCAAGTCTTGGACAAGGGCATCCTCGGACATGCACTCCTCGCCATATACCTTACTCGCGCTCACTGGATATCCTCGCATATTTGCTTCAGTGGCATTCACCGATAAAATTTGCCCTTGACCACAGAAGCTCTGCGAACGTTGACCTAAGAATAAAGCAGACAGCACATTGCAAATCTCTTCGATCACACATTGCTACATACGTCATACGCAACTAGTTAAATCAAACTGTCCCTTACCACTAGTTGATGCCATTGGAGAACACAAACCAAACCTCATGTCTGGAAAGGAAAAAATTCTGTCCTTTATCTGATCTGTCATCTGACCCACGTTTGACAGAAATATTAAAACGCTTATGCGATTCTTCAGTGGCTGATAGAGAAAATATTTATGTAAAAGAGGCAAGTCATCTTACAGGGTAAAATGTGTTCTCACTTACTCCATCCTTGAGATCGTTGTGGAGTTTATCGAATTGTGTCGCCTCATGCGATGACAGTTTACTCTTTATCGAAGTTGCCACTGTCACTTCGTCCTCACATAACGGTTCTATCCCGTGAGTCGATGATAACAATCCGAGCGAAAAACGCATAAATCTTCGGACAGTCTCTGCGTGACAAAAGAGTGCAGCATATACAGATTTATTCATTCTCTCGCGATCAAAGTCGGACGAAGACCGGTTGCAACTAACCTGAATTCTGTTCACCACAAAGAGAAACAACCATTTTCTCTACCAGATCGCTCAGGGTCTCTACTTCGGCGATATTCATTCTTCTTTTTCGTACCCACCTAAGCTGTATTAATTTTTGATCGCCAGCGACGACCAACGACGACTGTATTTAAGAGAAAGACGGTATGCAGCGAACGCTAAAGCAAAGTGAGCCCACAACCGAGCAAAACTCGCGGCTGCTCGCTTCAAACGATGACAGAAGAACGTTTGGCGTTTGGTTTTAGTACGTCATTCAAAATGGCGCAAAATTCAAAAGTTTGTAGAATACTGAATTATAGATTACGTGGAATGAGCACATCGAATAACGCGTTCTGTTCTTTGATACCCACATTGTTCATTCCAGGTAGTCTAAGTTTAACGGCCGCGACATACTGGTTATCAAACATATCAAACATATCAAGCTGAGAATGAAAACCTGAAACCCATCTAACAGCAGAAGAAAAATTTCATCTCGATTTGTAGTGTAAAGAATCGATTTATCGGAAAATTTACTACCAAAAAATCGATTCAAAAGATCGATCTTTTCAAGAATCGAATCGGAATCGAGCATCCGTAGTATTCGACAGTATTCGGTTGACTGCGGCCAGTTGAATGTACATAAGGAGTGGGTGTCGCGTGTTTTGTTATGCGTTTAGTAATAACATTGTTTAATTTATGACATCTACATTACGTTTTAAGTTAAATAATGTCAGTTACATGTAGTTTATCGTGATGAACACATTCTTACAAAATAGATCACACAAATTCAGACTATTTTTCATCTCGGAGCACGAGTGAGGTTATTGGTCTGCCTCTTAATTGTTTGTTAGAGGTTTTACGTATATTTTCGGCACGTTTACCTGATAAACCAGACTAAATCACAATGGAAAAGTCACAAAAGATGCCTAAGGTGGCAAAGGTAATTCTAGAAATGTGTAGATGTATTAGTATCTGTTCTAATCGCTCATTGTTCATACAGGTAAAAAATAAAGCACCAGCTGAAATTCAAATCACAGCTGAGCAACTCTTGAGGGAGGCTAAAGAAAGAGACCTTGAAATTTTACCTCCAGTAAGTACTACATAGATTTTCTGACAGGCATATATATCTTTACATATAGTAAGTGTATATACATTACCTGTGTCCTTATAGCCACCGAAGCAGAAGATCTCAGATCCTCATGAATTAGCTGATTACCAGCATCGGAAACGCAAAGCATTTGAAGACAATATACGTAAAAATCGAATGGTAATATCCAACTGGATAAAATATGCACAATGGGAAGAAAGTCAGAAACAAATCCAAAGGGCAAGGTCCATATACGAGCGTGCCTTGGATGTGGATCACAGGAACATAACACTATGGCTCAAGTATACAGAAATGGAAATGAGAAATCGACAGGTGAATCATGCGAGGAACCTATGGGACCGCGCAGTTACTATATTGCCAAGGGCAAATCAGTTCTGGTACAAGTACACCTATATGGAGGAAATGCTGGAAAACATTGCGGGTAAGTGTCTCTTAATAATGATTTATGGGAAATTATGACTATCAACGCATCATTGTATTTCCTTGTTAGGTGGTCGACAAGTATTTGAGAGGTGGATGGAATGGGAACCTGATGAGCAAGCTTGGCAAACTTATATCAAGTTTGAACTGAGGTACAAAGAAATACAAAGAGCCAGAGATATATATGAAAGGTTTGTCATGGTACACCCTGATGTTAAGCATTGGATAAAATACGCGCGTTTCGAGGAGTCTCACGGTTTCATAAATGGCGCTCGAAAAGTTTATGAACGTGCGGTGAACTTTTACGGCGACGAAAGTTTGGACGAGAAGTTATTCATCGCTTTTGCGAGATTCGAGGAAGGGCAACGGGAGCACGATAGAGCCAGAGTGATATATAAGTACGCCTTGGATCACATACCAAAGGATAAAACACAGGAGATTTATAAGGCCTACACGATTCACGAAAAGAAGTATGGCGATCGGTCGGGTATCGAGGACGTAATAGTCAGTAAGAGAAAGTATCAATATGAACAAGAAGTCAAAGAGAATCCTTCGAATTACGACGCGTGGTTTGATTACCTGAGGCTCGTCGAATCCGAAGGAAATGCCGAAGTCATTAGAGAAACTTACGAACGAGCCATAGCGAATGTACCACCGACCAAGGAAAAACAATTCTGGCGAAGGTACATTTATCTATGGATCAATTATGCGCTTTACGAGGAACTGGACACCGAGGATATTGAAAGGTGTCGTCAGGTATACAGGGCTTGCATAGAGCTTATTCCCCATAAGCATTTTACATTCTCGAAAATCTGGTTGCTCTACGCGTACTTCGAGATACGACAGAAGAACCTGAGTGCAGCCAGGAAAACTCTCGGCATGTCGCTTGGACTCTGCTCAAGAGACAAGTTATACCGCGGATACATTGACCTGGAGATACAGCTTCGGGAGTTCGACAGATGCAGAATCCTGTATCAGAAGTTTCTCGAGTTTGGCCCAGAAAACTGTACGACATGGATGAAGTTCGCAGAATTGGAAACGCTTTTGGGGGATGTGGATCGTGCTCGGGCCATCTATGAATTAGCCATAACTCAGCCCAGACTGGATATGCCCGAACTGTTATGGAAATCTTACATCGACTTCGAGATATCACAGGACGAGACGGACAACGCTAGACAATTATTCGAAAGGCTATTGGAGAGGACGCTTCATGTGAAGGTTTGGATAGCTTACGCGAAGTTTGAATTGGCAAACACAGTGATTGAAGATGGCCCCGACAATGTTACCCTGGCGAGGAGAATATTTGAAAGAGGTAACGACGCCCTGCGATCGAATGGCGACAAGGAGAGTAGAGCCTTGCTGTTGGAAGCTTGGAGAGACTTTGAGAATGAGAAAGGGGATGAGGAAAATCGTGCCAAAATTGTCGAGAAGATGCCTCGACGTATCAAACGTAGGAGGCGAATTGTCGGAGAAGACGGATCCGATGATGGGTGGGAAGAAGTTTTCGATTTCGTGTTTCCGGAAGATGAGTCCCAGCGCCCTAACCTCAAGTTTCTGGCGTCGGCGAAGGCATGGATGAAGCAGAAGATTTCCGGCGAGGGCAGCAAAGGCTTGGAGACTAACACATGAACAGTCTCCAACATTTTCTAGATTTTATACTTATTGTACAGACAAGCATCGTGACTAAATGACGTGTTTACAGATCCAGTACTTGTGACTGTATAAATAAAAATTATAATTATTTTTTACTTTTTTAAACTACTGTTTCAGTAGTACTATAGCGCAGTTTGCGAGAAGGTGGTGATCCAACACTGAAAAGTGGAAAAATCTGTCTTTAAATGTAGAAAAAGGAAATTACGAACTATCGTTTTATTAGATTCTTCAACTGGAATGATCATTCATTGGAACAAGATTAGATTACGTTCCCGCCACTCTTTGTACATTTTATTCATACAAAATACGCGTACACGCAAAAAAGACGGCTCGAAAAAAAATCGGAACTAAGAACGGCTAAGGTACAGTTAAATAGAAAACATATATTACACAGACCACTATGTATATTACAATAATGCAACTGTCATTCCGCTTTACTAATTTTTGATGTTCGCTTTACATCCTACAATATCGTCTTGATTCAATATATTTGTATAAAAAGATGTTCGTGGGATATAGGAAAATGCTCGTCGGGAGAAGTTTGATACCTCCCCATAGAATTGCTAAGTACAAAACGTTTTCGCTGGCAGTTTCAAGTTAGACGTATTGTAGTCTGATAAACAAGGCAATCTTAGTTATCCATTACAATGCGGCAAAACAAATGTACATACCCATTAAACATTAATTTAAACCGGAGGTATAATAATTCAAAGTATATACATAAGGAACATTAGCATCTTAGATTCCAAAATATACATTTCATCTTTTCATTATTCGCCAATACATTATTTGATACGGTTTGAAAGCAGACAGAACGACAGACCTATACTAGTTACTTAATTTAACTGGAAGCATTAAAATTGCACCCATTCATTTGGCGGACCACTTCTTCTTTTCGTCACTTTCAAAACCTGAGTCTAAGTCGTCGCTCAGACACTTCTCTAAGGTACAACCGCGAGAGTTTTGCCTGCAAATTTTTTGCTTTGTTAACAGTTTTTTAATACTGTCAATTAGGTCCTGGGAAAAGTTTGGATATCCGTCGTATCCAGGAAAAGCGTTTACGTCTATTATTCCGTACCGGCCGGTATGATTCTCAATAACTAGATCTACCCCAATTAGCAAAAGCCCAAACAATTTTGTGATCCTCCTAACAATCCTTTCCAAGGTTTCGAGGTTTGGCTTAATCGTTGGAGGAATATCCTGCTCCGACAGAATATTCCACTTCGAACGCGAGAAACTTTTCGACACGTCATGAGAATTAAAAAATATCGTACTAAGAGAAGCACAATCCTCCGCATAAAAATTCTTTAGACTCGGCCGCTCCACTACGTGATAATGCTCACCGACTATGAACATTTTGTACAGAATAGCATTGTGATTGATGAAGTTCTGGGCCAGGCATGGCGGCTGGCAGTCTTTCAAATCCTTTTCATTGAATATGACCATCATCTGTAAGTATATGTTCTAAGCTTACATGTTTTAGAAATAGAGTATATTTATATGATCTAGGCTATAGTATAGGATGAATTACCTGATGGGCATTGCTGGAGCCTTGGGCAACAACGGTTTTGCAAACAAAAGGATACTTGATATCGGTCTTCTTCAGGAGCTGTGCAGTCTCAGAAACATCTGTACCGGTAATCTCTACAAAATTTGGGGTAAACACATCTGAAATATAATGAACACGTATGAGTTAAGTTAATAATGCTCTTGCCTTAGGCACGAGTTACTGTAGTTTGGTTTACTAAATCAATGTTATAACCATTAAATTCAATGCCGTTTTGTATAATTTCATATGATTTCTGTCTATTGCACAAGTTCCTTATATTCTCCAGGGGATCTATGACTACCAGCTCTGGGTGTTTGCTAATATATCTTTGTACTCTCGAAACAATGGCTCTGGCCTTAAAAAAAAACACATCAGGTTGTTAAAAACGATTGTTAGAACAAGTATCGAATGAATCCTGAGCGTACATTCTGATCGCCACTCTCGGCGAGCGCCGTGATGTCCGTCAGCTTGTGCAGAAAAACATGAAACGGTCCCTGAGCATTGAGATTCTGTTCGATGTCAATCTGAAACAAACGTCGTACCACCGCACATCACGAAAACATCGTAAAGCGAACAACAGGGAACGCATCGTCGCAAGAGGTGGAAGCTTAAGGTACGGTAATTCTTTGCACACTGACAAACAGTAGACAGAGAAAATGGACGATGCAGAGGAATCGCATACGTTTAACCTCCGCAATCCGGGCGAACGTAGGTGCGCGAATCGGAAGATCGGTACCAACGATGTGGACAAGCAATGATCCGAACGTACCAGTTTCAGCGTGAGTCCTTGCCGCTCGCAGGCACACTGGAAGTCACTCCAGTTGAGCTTCTGCCGCTTCCTCTCGGATATCGAATAGCCGACAACACGTTTATCGCCCATTTTTCTGCGTCTTCTCTGGTCCTCGCTATCTGCTGGGCCTCGTTACTCATCCGTCGAGCACTCGTACGACCGACATCCTGTCTACCGTTTGGGCGTCAAAGTTAATTCGCGCGTTCTCTGCACCGAACGAGTTGCACACGGGCGATGCCAAGCGGCTCCGTGTTTTCCACAATCGACAGGTTAGGTTCATTTGAAAGACACGTTTCGCGGGACCGTCCGACGCGCAGCTACCCCAAACTACCCGTCCAATTCGCTCTCTTTTTTCTTTTCCGAACTGCTTCTTGTCAACAAAAACTGACACCGTCTGATTACGGCCGTGCACGTATGCCCGAAGAAATGAGATAAGAACAGAAGAATAAGCGATGCATTCTTTTAATCCTTTTTTTACAAATGACATGGTATATCATATGGTATATGCTAACCAAGATGTGGGTTTGAACTTGAAGATTGCAATGACGCCGTGATGCCGCAGCCACTTCCGCGAACCAGTTTATTAATACATTGTCAGATACGCATGTCAATCGCAAACCATGAAGCTATAACTGCATATACTTATTTTATTAAACGACAAGGTATGTTTAGCATAGGTATGTATGATTGTATATCGTAGTCGTCGTCACACGAAGCCAACAGTTACGAGAACCTAAGGTTTACCAGTACTTCTATACATTTAAAATCACGTGTCGATCGTTCATACTAACGTTAACGAGATTATATTACCTAAGGTAAACGAACAATCGAAAAATATAGTTCATATAAAAGGTAACACTAGTTTTGACCACTTACTGTGAGTTTGGACGAACGTAGTATCTTACTAATAGATTGGACGGCACTTTTTGAAACCACAACGGAAAAGCGAAGTGAACGCTAAGACGGTCGCCGCTGCTTTTATTTAATCTCCGGCCTCAGTCTACAACGTTTTACCACTCTCCGTTGATAACGCATTTTTTTGTTGCCACGGAATTGCCACGTGTCTCCGAAGCCAGGCTTGGCAGGGGCGAGGTTTTGCCAAGTGCGTTTGTGTGTACGTTTTGTCAATGGTGGGTGGCAAATTAACAAAACGAACTAATGTCACGTACACGTGTGCCAATTTGTGCTCAGTACACAATACTGTCTGTTCCCCACATTTACGCAGCTTGAACATTGCAAATCTTTCAATGGACAACATCGTCAGTACGCCAATAACTCGATAGTTAAGAGTATGTAGCTTATATTGAGGTGAATTGCAAAGGTACTACTTCGTTGTGCGCATTCGTTATACATTCTTCGACAGGGTGTCTTAAAGTGTTGGCATTGGACGTTTTTCATGGGAAGGTCCATCACATCATTGAATCTCTCCATAGCTCTCTGCTGAAAACTAAAGAAAACACAACATGGTAAACATTATTCAATCACCGACGTTCTAGCGTATACATTACAGAAAATGACACTGCGTAGTAAACCTTATATAGTAAACAGTATGCTGTGGCAGTTATTGTAGTGTAGATGAAGTAAATGTTATTATAGCGTATCTCTGACTCATGATTTGCGGATACGTAGTACTTGCCACCTCACTTACTTTGGAATGGTTCATCGAATTCGTGCTCTTCGCAGTGATGAGACCCTCGCTATCATCACGTTCGATTGTGAGACCGTTCTCGATAAATATATCTTTTCCGATGACTCTCACTTCGCCCAGCGAGTAGGAGCTTGAAGTAGCCATACACAATTCTCCCTCTGAGCGTGATGTGTCCGATGCCGTGTCTCTGACCTATTCGAAAACAATCGCATCAGTTCAGATGTTAGACTCTCACTCGACTGACTTCAGGTAAACACGCTAGAAATACTTGACTATTGCAAAACTGTTTTCCGGCTTACCTTGTAATCGCTGTGGGGAAGCGAGTGACTTGTTGCCTTGCTCGTGTCCAATTCCATGGAGCCGTTTTGCGAACTACAAAATATATATCATAAATTCCGACGTCAATTGTCATCGCTAACGGTAGTTAGGAGAGAACAGTAATGTGTCTGTAAACGTGTTTGATGTCAAACATGAGCCAGGCTTATTTTAGCTCAACAAACGATTGACTCACCCCCGACTCCACTTCGATCGGTTATCCTTCTCGTGGCTGGCTGATAAGAATCGTCTACACGATTCCACGTCGATGTCTGCTCTTTTTGGGAAGAACGACTCGACTATTGCCTCCTGTAAATCGGTTTGAACGAGTTTCCCTTCGGTTTCCGTTTGCTTCGTTTCCGTTCCAACGCATTTTACATTGGTTTGAACGGGTTTCGCTTCGGCTAGCATATGCACGACGTCGGTCTGAATAGATTTCGTCATTTGCGTTTTATTTTCGATCAAATTTTCAACTATTCCATTATCGGCCGCATCGCTCATCAGCGATTCGTGACTTCTAGGGCATGAAATAGATGTATGAAGAGAGGGGCAATCCTTCAAAGAGTCGGCAGACGATAAGATTTCCGTTAGAAACACTTTACTTTCTGCAGATAACGCTTGCGAGGATTTCGTTCGTGCAATCTTGTCCGGGAAGAACTCTGTTCTGCTGGAGTTTGATAGAATAGAACGTTCCCCATCCTTTGACTTGTCCTGGCTAGATTTCGCCACGTCTTTGCTTTTATGACTATTTATACTATGAGCACATCTGTCGTTTTTTGAAACTGTACAAACACATATACTTTCTGATTTGTCTTCACCATTGGGCTTCCTCATTGAAACCACATTGGATGGGTGAGTCGTCCTGGACGGAGTCGATAGAGCAGATTGCTCGACGTCTCTATTCATTTCTCGATTAGTCTCGATCAATGTTCTCATACTCTTTGCATTCTCAGTAGCGGATATCGTTACAGTGGATGGCGTCTGTAAATTGGGAAAGATCCGGCCGTTAGCGTTTTCAGCCCTCAAAGCTTCATAACAACCAGACTCTTCCAACTTCCGCTTGTCTGTCTCGTTAATTACGACGGTTGCACGAGAATTATCGCCGCTTCCAAACTGAAGCTCGCGTTCCGCTTTGGTCTCCAAAGGCGAACGTTTTCCCTTCGGTAAACGAGAATGATCGGCCGGAGGGGCTTCTTCACTTCCGCACTCGACGCTTTGTGCCTTTGACAGTGAGGCCCCCGGTGTCCCGCTGACGCGCAAATTATCGGTGGTTGCAAAATATTTTCCGCTCTTCGATTCCACGGCGCATTGTTCCGTAGAAACAGATAGCTCCTCGTTGGTATTTGAGAGACGTGCATCGGCGCTCAGGCATTTCTCATCGTCCGATGTTCGGTTCAACGGTATGCTGGGGGTTGCTCTCACACTCTCGCCGTCGCCACGAGAATTTTCCCTCTTTACAAGGGTTTCGTTCGCGATCGTGTTCCGATCGTTCCTATTGCCGGAAATTGGAGGAACGTAATCGATAAACGCATTGGTCATGTTCGGGCCGGTTATTTTCGACGCTTCCGAATTCACTGTTTCATTCAAGTTATACAAATGATAATTATACTCGACACTCTTGTGGGAGCGCGAATGCAATTCTGGCATTTTTGGTGTACTTTCCCGACCGTCGCCTGTGTCATTGACTCTTGCAAGCTCCTGCGAAGTCACTTTTCTGATGGATTCTAAGCTGGCGACTTTTGTGGAACGAAAGTTCCCTCGATTTTCTACAGAGTTATCGTTCTCAGAGCCACTCCAACAAGTTTGTTGCCAGGAGGAAAGTTTCTCCGCGATTTTCTCGCTGTCTCGAGTGATTTTATCGATTGTTCGATCATAGATCGACAAGATGGTATCAAAGTGTTTAGTTCGAGGCCTGTTCAAACTAATTTCATCCAAATCGTATTCTAAAATTTGTGAGTTGCTCATCGAGTCCACGTTCAGACTCTCGTCGAACGAACTAGAGGAGTCGCTTTTGTATCGCGGATCATATTTTTTAAGAATATCGCGAAAGTGTAGATCGATTTTGGCACGACGTTCTCTCTCTAATTTTCTATCTTCAGGTATACTTTTTAAGTGAGATTCTAATTTTGTTGGTTCTTCGTATAGTATTGGATCTTCAAATATCTGTCGAATATAATCATCTTTCTTACTTTCTCCATTCTCTTTTTCTTCTGCTCTACAATCGTTATCTGGCCTAGCCAGACACATCGCACATCCTTCCGAGGCAGATTTAAACTTATCTTTCTCGTTCACCCGCATCCCTGCAAGTTCACCTAACAGGACAGTTCGTTCTGCCTCTTCTCTATTCTTCCCCATTAACTCCCTCCGTTCGCCAAGCTTCTCCTTTGACGTTAGCTCTCTCTGCTCCTTACCCCCTTCGTCCTTCTTGATCGAACCCGTCCTTTCTTCACCGCCTTCATCCTCACAATTCTCTATCGATTCCCTTATCAGATTCGATGCAGCACTTTCCTGCTCGCCGTTCGTCACCTGGCACGTTCTCGCGAGTATTCTCACCCCGGTCACGTCTTCATCCTCCACCCTTGCCCTTTCATTCGACTCTCTCAGCACTGAAGAATACCCCACCTGAACGCCGACGGCGTTCGTCGAGCTTTCTTCACCCATTCGACAGACCTTCGTACATCGTTTTTTCTCGAAACTAGCGCTCCTCACCCCCTCGACTTTTCCTTCGCACGATCCGTGACGGTATTCATAGGTGCCGATATTGGTAGTGCCGACGAACGACGGATTCGGCGGGATGTGAACGTCCTCCATTTTCTGTGCACTCAGTTCCCGATCAATGTTCACCTTGGGACAAGCCTGAATACTGAAGCTGCGCGTCTTTTCCAGAATTCTCTTTGAGTCCGCATCTAGGATCGGAGACCTGACCGGTGCCATTTCGAGGCAGGTGGGTTTTTGAACGTGGCAATGGGTAAAAGAGCAGGGAAATTCTTGATACGTTCTTGGGCGAAATTTTGGCGCTGACAGGTCAACCTTGGAAAAAGGTCCAGGCATGTCCCGAGGCCTCGACTGTTGGCCAGAGTATGGCTTACGGACGCCCATGCTTAATTCGTTGAATCTCGAAGCTACTAATTCGCGGATGTATAATAGTTCGTCTTTTTCATTGTCGACGATTGGTCCATCAGGGTATCTGGAATGATAATGTACAGTGCAGGATGGATGACGTATTTCGTAGGTAGGGCGTTAGAAGAATGTTTCACTCACTCCATCGCAATTATCTTCACAGTCGGTGGCGTTCTGCTTAATTGCATTATTTGTTCGTGCGCTTCCCGCAGCATTTTCTCGGCGTTATCTATAACGCTTTGCGTTTCCGCGCTGAGGGTTGGACTCGGCGGAGAAAATGGCGCCACGGGTCTGTTAGATCCTTGCTATGAACAATACAAATAGAAATGTGACACAGTTTCCTAATCGAGACCACCCTAAGAGCAATGGAACTTGCGATGTACGCACAATTTCATCGGAAACAGACGAATCCACCTTCCTTCGTATTCTTTTTCGCCCGCTACTAATTGTAAGATTCCTTGGTGTCCTGCGCTGGGAAATCCTTCTGCCAGAAGACACATCGTCATCCTCGCAGTAGCATCCTGTTTGCGTCGTTCTTCCTGAAGTTAAACGGTCTCGACTGCGAATCGTTGTGGGTTCCCGAACCATGTCTTCCTGCTGTCCGTGTATTCTGCAACGAGAGAACAATTTCTCTAAATTCTTGAAAGTTGAGAATAGACACCATTTTAGTGTTTCAAAGTTAATGGGGTACCCCTTAAGAAATTATCGATTTTTTTCACGGGCCTCTCAAGGCCGAACTATTGATGCTAGACTATAACTCGTATTAGACCTTTCTGAAAAATTTCACGCTTTTATATGAGAGCAAGACTGATAAGCTGCCTGAAAAAAACATTTGTTCGCCTCCGAATATTTTCACCGTAAATTGGCACATCCTAGTTTCTCATCTTCTCTGCTTCTAAATCACTCTAGAGGCTGTTTTTGACTGATTGACCCGACTTTTCTGATAACCGTGCATTATTTTATATGATTAAATCATTATTTCCAATTTTAAAAGCTTTGCAAAATTCGCAATAGTTTTGGAGGTGTAGCGGAAGAATAAGTAGAACAAATACGAAAACCTGCATTTTACCCCTTAAATCTCAAAACGGGCACTTGTAATAAAATACATGTCCTCTAGATTGTCGAGCTCAACCCGACATACTTCAAAGAATCGAAAACGGATCTGCACACTTCTCTGCACTCCCTCCTGAGTGCCGACCATTGCGGTCATTCCGTTATCAGCAAGCGTAATGCGTGCAACAACATCCGATAGCGTATCGTCGCAGGTATCGCCCGACGCATATTATAACTGCAGATAACGAACAATGACTGACACAGTCAACACCGATGACGCCTAGTGTAATCCGAGCATTCCCAACTCCGTTACAAACACTTGCGTGGGCGAAAACAATGTAATGCGTTCTGCAAAACATCAGCCACGTGGCGTGCGAAAAAGGCCGGAGAGGCCATTGTATCAGACGTTTTCTTACGTCACGTGGAAGTTCGAAGACCCGTTGTAATAAGGCTGTCAATTTTGCTCGCGGAGTGGTTAGCCCCGGGGGTGGCTAGCTCTTTCTCCGGCTGAAAATCACGCCGTTACGTGCATTTAGCGACGTCGCTGTCGTTGCCTATGATGCTGGTGGTGGTACTGCTGGCGCTGCACCCTGGTGCATCTATACGTGCGCGTATCGATCTTTAAAGGGACGCTACCCCTAAACTAGCACGAACCCTCGCCGCAAGCGTAAGTCAGCCTAATGTTGTTAAACCGAACCAAATGACCGTTCCACGTACCTCCAATGAGTTGGGCACGTGGTTCGACATCACAAGTACGACTGCATGAACGTGATCACAAGCGCGGTAATTGTTGAGCGCTAGAGTAGTCGGATAACAAGACTTAGAAATTTCCTGTAGACCTTAACTGTGCAGGCTTATATTATTTTATATTTAAGATTAGGCACGTATAGAAAATGTTCGCAACGCCAGGTAGTAAGCGTACACGTGTCTAAAGCACGCGTGGGCACAACGACAGCATCGTTAAAGGTGAAGTCGACGATGCGAGCGTGGCTTGTCGAGAGGTTTCTCCCTTTAATATTGCCCGGTCCATGATCAATAACAGTACGTCAAAGCTACGTATATATGTACGTACGACGTGCACCTAAAGAAGATAGCTCGTTGTACCGTGCACTGTATTCGACATGCAGCGATCGAAAGAACGATTTCTCCGGAATTCGCGAACAGTAGTGAGTGACAGAATTGGATCACATGGGTGGATGCATTTATAGAATCTCGCGATTACGGTGAGTCTCGAAAAAACGTGCGTCTGGTCGTTGGACTTTTCAGCGTCATTCTCGCAGTCGTAAAATTCGCTACGTGCAACGCCCTGACGTTTCGCATCGTAAAGACTTTAACGCGGTCGTCGATCGCCGGCAATAGAGTTGATCGCGCGGGTTGGTCAACGTTCGTTCAATCCTCTCTCTTCCTCTCATACGGCGCGTAGCTATTGACAAATCCCGTCATAGATGAGAGTATGCATTATACGTACGTCGAGCGAGAAGAATTCTATCTAAACTGCCGCGTTTCCTCACGTATACTCAGGTACCGAGACTCGTTATGCGTTAACGGTCGCGAATGTTGACCCTTAAAGCCGAAAGATCCTTACGACGGACAGCTGCCACCATTCGACGACGATAAATAATAGAAAATGATCGGAAACTCGATCTTCCGATCGCGCCCGAAAAACTGATCTCACGATTATTCGCAGTACGTTAGAAATTGCACAATAATTTCTCCAACGTGTACATTATATTGCCAGACAGTTGGCTTGCTGTCGACACAAGGAAATATAGAAAATGGTGGCGTAAAACGTGACGTACTTGAGAGCACCGGTCGAACTTATTTTCAGTACATACCCCAGGTGTCACGGCTCAGCCCGGCATTAGGCAAAGGTTGAAAATTCACGACGTACATCCACTTTAAGCTAGGACTCGGCACCGTGAGGAGACAGCCGATCGTGAACGGCGCTGTAGCCGTCCGTAACCGGCAGATCAATATGCCCGCTGCTGCTGCTGCTGGTGCTTGCTACGCCACCCCTCGCATTCTTCGTCCTCCTTCCTCGTTCGGACCCTTTATCCCTCTCCCTTCCCGGTTTTCACCCTCACTCCCTCTTTCTCTCTTCCACGGCCCAGCTATCCTATCCTAGCAGCAGCAGCAGCACCAGCAGCTGAACATTGGCATTGATTTTCAAAGTCCAGGAAGTCTTGCGAGCCGCGGACTGCATTAAGCTATTGGTCGGGGAATGCTGTGCGTGTCTGCTACGCCAGACTGCTGCCCTCATGATTAACACATTGACTGCCATGTCAGCCGCGTATGCCTGACACTGTAAGTATTTCAGGGAGCTACGGCGGAATATATATTGATTCTATAACATGAGTGCAGTATAATTAACAGTACGTACATGAACATTTGTGATCCCTTACAGTGTTCCCGGCGATAAGTGTATTTTTCATCGACTATCCACGTTTTTTTTTTCTAGATATCTCCAAAACTATTTGCATTTATCACCCCTTTTTCGCTCATTTCCGCTGTCAAGATGTTAATGAATATCCGTTCATACTGCACCGATTTAGCCCCGAATGTCTCCGATTATTACCCCCGCACTTATTAAATATGCGAGAGCGACGAGTAACATTACTCCGATAAAAATCTATCGACAGTCGATTCACGTAGACGCTGAATTATTCAGCGCGTTTTAGCTCTATCACGTAGCGCAGACGGAGGAAGTGCCCCTCCTCGGGTAAAAGCTCGATCCCAGTCGCGGGGTAGGCGAACGTGGATGAGAGGGTGGGAACATTAAATTAACAACTCGCAATCTTACACATCAACACATATATTTTGCTTTTGCATGTTGCATACATACGATAAACAGTACAGTGTTACGCGTTCCTCGAGGTATGGTATACTAGAAAATTTCATTATCCGCTACTACAATTGCTATTCGACGTATTGTTTTTTCGTGTTCTTTTTAAATTCGCTCTCTCGACGTGTATCGCCCCCCCCCCTTCCCCCGGAATCTGTGTAGCTATACTGAAAATCCATTGAGAAAAGAAAATAATAAAAAAAAAAAGAAAGTCAAAGACGAAAATGAGAAAACGGAAACGTTGAACTTCGCTTACGAGGGTCGTTCAACCGTGCGTCTGCAAGATTGTCAAAAGTTCCACCGATGTCCGGAGGAATCGCAGACTTCGACGATCGCGGAAGGACCATACGTTCACCAATATCGATATTTACGTATCCTTTCCACGATTGACGATCACATAAATATGTAGGAAACGTACTCCCGGTAAATAAGACACTGACTCGAGTCCGGGTTTACCGTATCGAGTTAGGAGTTTGCTTTCACCGCTACATAAATAATTCTAATCATCCCGGACAGAGTCAGGGATCTTCGCGAGAACTTAGCAAAAGGCGAGAACGAAAGACGCGTCCGCCGTTCGTTGGGGAAAACGGCAAGGCAGGAATTACCCAATTAAGAACAAAAGAAATATGACGTTTACAGCCACTGTGTGTATATTGCTTGCTACGATCAATGATGCTCCTTTAATAGTAATAATCATCACCATCAATACTCTCTCTCCCTTTTTTCCGCTGTCTCTCACTCTCATTCATACTCACTCACTCCGCTTTTCTCTCGTTCTCTCGCTCACCTTTAGTTTAGTAATCGTTATTGGTTTTCCTCGACATCTTCGGTACGCAAAAACGTTTTTTTTGAGCTGCGCAACGATTGCGCTTCGACGTTGCGTCGCGTCGTATTCGAAAAGGGGAAAATGGATGTCGTCGACGAGGAGAACGCAGACGCGGGACTCGGATCATTTTCGAAAAAAAAACTGTGTGCCAACCACCCCGAGCGGTGCATCTCCTCGGCCGTCGATGACGTCACACGGCTGTCCACTCAACCTAAATACGCGCGTTGTGCCGATCGGGTTTTTGTACAAATATATACAAAAGGAGCTGCCCGCGTCGAGAAACTCTTTTTCTTCGAGCGCAAACGAAAGCAAAGGGAGTAAAAAGAGGTCCTCGGGACGCGCGGCGGAAACGTCTGTCTCTTCCCACGTTTCACCTTCTTTTTTTTTCTCTCTCTTCTTCATCCGTTCGTTTATTAAGCCGCTCGATATTTTTTTTCTTCTTCATTTAAATGATGCTTCTTTATTACTCTTTAGACATAGCGAGTGTGTGGTTCCTATTTGACGGGCGCACCTTCCTTTTTTCCATCGTCGAAATGAAAAACCAAAGGCCCTCACTTAAAGTCTAGGCGATAAACTAAGTAATAAAGGCAAAAGTGGACGTTAACGCGCGCGCGGTCAAATGCTTCTCACCTGCTCCTGTTCGCTCGCGCTCATCACTATATTTCGCATTTTCGTTCTTTCTTGAATTTCGTTGAAAAGCTATTTTACTTTCTAATCGCCTGTTGCGAACGCCCACTGTGGCCAAGTCAGACGCGCGCGCACTAAATGATTAGTTCTTTCCCCGTTTAAATACGGCTCGTCCCCGGCTCAAATCTCTCGGGCCAAAATTGAACGACCGTCACCAGAACATCTTTCGGGCGCGACCAGAAACAAGAAGAGACAAGGAAGGAAATAAAGGAGTGACAGTCGACGATGTCCCCTCGCGCGCCCCGAGTTTCCCAGAGACATAGAGCGGGAGAGAGGGAGAGAAATACGATGATGTGTCGCGATCGAAAAGGAAAGCAAAAACAAAAACGGAAAAAAGGAACACCGAGACAGAAAACAGACGACGCTAGGAAATAATTTAATAGCGATTATAGTTGAACGCAAAAACGACAACGTAAAAGCACGTTCCTTTTTTCTCTCATCTCCGTTTGTACACTTAAGAACGATTTACTCCTTTAGTCGATACGTTTTATTTAATTAACGATGGTATGTACACATATACACACAATGTACAGAAAAAACCCGTGCCGCGCTTTCGGGTTCCGAAATGTGTTTCCGCCGCCGAAATGTGTGTGTATTGCCCCCGCTTCTTTGATACAGTCTCGAGCGAAGTAACAAAAAGTCCATGCGTGCGGGGGGGTGTGTGTGTGTGTGTGTGTGAATTAATTCTGTAAGAAAGGAGCACGGCAACGAAACGATGTCGAAAGACAGAAAAAAGATGAGCCGTGAGCGGCGGGACTTTCTGTATCTGCAACATCAAACCGCGATTACTCCGGAATCGCGTTTTAAAAATAAGGTACAATATGAATCGCGCACAACTTTATTCTCCATTGCGCGTTATATCTCCTGTATATATGTCTTTCCCAGTCTGTGTAGTGTTACAAGTATGTCACCGTGTTGTGTGCTTGCGGTAGTGTATTTAAAAAGTACGCGAACGCGCTCGCGATACAAGATACAATCGAAGAAAAGGCGATCGAGCCTAAGTACAAGCCCGACATGACGGGCAGAACAAATCCCAAATCCGGCTGCTGCTGCTCACAATAATAAACGTCGTCGAGCAAAATCGACGCACACTCCCATCAGAAGATGATTCTTTTCGACTCTTCTGACTAATATCTAACGACAGCCTCTCACACTAGCACACTCGCTCCTTCTCACACTCTCTCTTCTTTCTCTTATGCCCGACGCGTGAACTCTGCAAAAAAAATATTCCCCCCTTGCGTATAGCGCGCCGTTGCGACGCGCTACACGATTATTCCGCATTACGCGTATATACATGTGTGCATAACCGATGCCCAGCCGGTGCGCAATTAGCCAAAGACTTCCTCTCAGTACCGGCCTGCCATCGAATCCGATCGTGAAGCCAAAAACTCAAATTCGCCGTCCACTATCTGACGTCGACAAAGAATTGAACGACGCTCTCCAGCCAAGCCTAGGACGCGAATATACTCCCCGCGGGAAGGAAATCCCAATGTTGATGCGCCGACAACGTCTTTGGCTCGAGTCTCGTGAACATATCCCGTTGGCCGTCGCCAAGCGAGACGGACTCGCCGTCCACCAGTTACCAAAAGTAGTGTTTTGTTGTTTGTCTCTGTGGTTTGCATTTTTTGTTCTGTAGTGTAGTTGCTGGCGAACCTTCACGGTTCCAACCTATTAGAGACACCCTCCTCCTCGTCAGCCCCTCTATATATCTCTCTCCTCCTCCGAGAGGGTTGGACGGAGGGTGGAAAATTTGAGCCCCGAACAAATGCTCGCTGGTTCCCCTTAAGTCTCCCTCTCCTTTTTCACCTTCAAGCCGGTGCCCCCCGTCGTATCCTCGCCAAGGATCGTCGCGATTTCGCCCTGCATAAACGCCCACGGTACCTGGCTGTTCGCCAACGGACACTTCTCACCGCTCGGGCAGTAAACCTGCCAATCAGAAAGGGGATAACGGTGATTAGTCGTCGTCGAAGTGCCAGCTCGATGTGCGACATAGGGAATAACGGCACGTCCCATGGAAAATTCCTAGGTCCGGGGGAGAAAAATATTAAGAATGACCGCGAGACAGCCTGGCAATGGGCGGGTGATGATTATACGCGTCGAGTGGACACGGTCCAGATATGAATCCGAAAATTTACGCGGCTGTCTTTACGAGAGCCGCATGATGATACGAGGGTTTACGATTTCTATATTTACAATACCGACACGTAGAGATAGGCCGTGGCGTCCGGGTGCGGATGAGAATGCGCCCGGTGTATTTCCTGCCTGTCGTAAGAGGCTACTGAAAGGGACGAAATGGGTGGGTCGAAAGAAAGGCGAGTGACATTGGCTCGCTTACCTCTGATCCGGTGCCTTGTCGCTTTATGCTGTCCCGACTGCAAGGGAAGCAGAACTTGTGATGGGGCACGCTGGGGCACTGAACGAAATGCGTGTCCTCGAGGCGTTCCTGACACAGGGTGCATTTGAGGATAGGCGACGAGACTGGTTCGGCCCCAGCCGCTTGTGCAACAGCACCCTCCGACGACGTCGTGACCGTTGTCGACGAGACGTGTCGGGACCCGCTCGATCTCCTACCTGTAACCAGCAAGCGTTCGGGTCAGTTAGAAATTGAGCGTCTCTCATACGTCTACTCCGACTCTTCTCTCAAATCGATCGACTCACCTGAACCGTTGGGGCTGTGTTGCGAGCCCCTTGATGCGCTACGCTGTTGGGCAGCGGTAGCCGTTGTAGGCGGGCTTCTACTTGTCGGGCTCGGATTGCTCGGCGGTTGCGGTACCGGTTCCGGCGACGTCAGGTTGTCAGTGACCGACATAAGCGCAGCGATCGGCTGCATCGGCGACGGACCGTTCGCCGATCCCTAAAAGCAGTCGTTTTCAAATTTCGCTCTTGCATCCGACAGCGAACCAGGGGAGATAGGCACAACTACATATCCTCCTGGCCGTGGACAAACGTATCTACGGTACGCAAGTGAATCCTGACCTGATGATGGTTGGTCTGTGGGCCATCGTTTCCGCCTTCCTGGCTCGGGGGTGGTGGCGGCGGTGGGCTCGTTCTCGGACGAAGTGGCGAGCCCCCGCCGCCATTCGCTGCCACGTTTGCGGGCGCCAATGGTATGGACGGGCCAACGTATGCGCCTGAAATATCAAATGGTCAGACGTGCAATTGAGTCGCGGGGGTTGGTATTGGCGCGCAGTCGGTCGTTCGCGGGAAGGAAGCGGAATTTGGCGGGTCTGGTGCGAGGAGCTCCGAGTTGCGAGAAGGGGGGTCCTCCATGCTAACCGGTGCAAGATCAGAATCTTAATTGCACGGGACTCTGGACGTACGCCGAAGGTTAAACAACGAAACCCCTCCTATTGTCACGGTCATTGAATTTCGTGCCTCGAATATATCGCCCGACAGCCTTCCACTGCCGAACAATCTCACTGCCGCTTCAGAAATGCCGCAAAGCGATTGCGCGAAAACGAAACGTCATCCACGTGTCACGTTCTCGGCGCTGTCGTTTGGCCATTGTTTATGCAGCGTCGAAATGATCGATCGATTCTGGCGTCTCCACGGAACCCTTCCCCGTCATTCATTACTCCTCACAGTCCTCACCCATGCCGGGTCCCGGAGTCGATCGAAGAGGCACGACACCAAAGATTATCGCGTCGACAAATATTTGAACGTCTGTAGAATTTGCCAGAGGTCAATGACTATCATGCGGGAAACGCTTCTCTTTAAATTCCACGCCTCCCTACAACTCTTCTACTCATGAACGCCTCGTGCCTGTAATTGACCGTCTCGCGGTACAGAATGCCAAGTATTCCCGGAGAGCTGACGGGTGTACCGCTCGTTGTCGCTCGGCTATGCATTTCGATAATGTTTACGACGAGCATGCGACGGCAGCGTTCAGTTTCTGGCATGGCGCGTCACTCGGAGCGCAGCGGCTGAAAGCCGCGGCCGATTAGTACGCGAGTCGCGTGCATGCACACATTCGGCGACGCTTGCGCGCACGCCATACTCGATGAATTTATTCCGCTTGTGCCGTGTATCGTCATTGGCCTTCGGAACGCTCGCAGATCGTTTACCCGCTGGCTCGCCTCGTAGATTCGTATCGGACGTTCGTACGTGCGATCGGAGCCGAGGTCGCAACTGCCAAGCGGCTAATTGCGATGGCAACGACTTCGCGCGCGCAGGCCAGAGCTTAATTGTGCAGAAATTAGACTCGTCTTAATGTCACTGCCTATCGTGTACACCGCATACTTAGAGACAGTTTAAAATAGACACGACCACGGGCTAGATTGGCTATTGCGCATAATACTTTCGGCGTGGACAGGCATTTGAAGCATTCCACCGATCGCATAGCGCTGCTCTCTCAACAAAGACCGACTGTATAACGCCACAATTCGTTGCATCCTTCGTGCGCACTTGATTCACGTTTGCGCTCATCCAATAATCGCGTTCCCCGCGCGGTCTCACGCCTAACGTCTCGCGCGTCGTTTTATTCCGCTCACTACTAATTCGTTCTCTCTCCCTCCCCCTGCACGTCTGCAGACTTCAATCACTGTTTTCTACAGAAATGTTTACACCGTTGTCCCGGGTACTCCACGGTTACCTCCGCCGCCGCATGACTTCCACGAAGAGGCGATAAGGGGACTGATATTGAAGAAAGAAAGACAAGTTTCGTCACGTCTCACGCGAGCGTCGTGACACAGTCTCGCGTATGTCGTTCCGATACGGCTCAGCATCCGTCGTACATGACATACCGTAGAGAAAAAAAAAAACAACACAGAAACACGGCTTACGTGCGAAATCACACGTGGCCGGCAAACTGCGACATTTTAGATGCATCCGAGACACGGGCGGTGAGACTCGAAACACGATCAAACCAGTATGAAACCGACCGGTACAGACAGGAAAATAACTTGGCTGTTCGAGGAACAAAGGGACTCGTCCTCTTGGATCCGATAAAAATCTATGCAAAGCACGGCGCGGCAGAGAAGCGAAACGGAGCAAGAATCGTATCACACAGAGGCACGCGTATATGTACATAGACGATGTGTGCCGCGGAGAGAAATCTCCCACTCTTTCATGCGAAGAGTGTGTGACGAGGTCTCCTGAACGTACACGCCGAGGCGACGAGACGTGTGACCGGTACTTTTCCGTGACGACTTTGATAGAGCGAGCCACACACGACACACGATCACCGTGCGCAATAGTGTGGCCACATGGTCGCTGCTAACGTCGTGGCATGAGCGGAACAGTGGTAGTAGGTAGTATACGTAGTATCGTTCTATCCCGGATCGTAGAATCGTAGCAGCTGGAGGAAGCGACGGGTGTTGAGGGGAAACAGCGGCCGATCGGAGAGCCAAGAGGAAGGAGGAAACCGAGAGAGCGTCAAGGAGTGAGGGACGGGCAGAGACGTAAGAGGTGGAACCAGGGAGCGTTCGTCGGAGCGCGCGCGCGCAAGCTCTTGCGCGGCTGTATAACCCGACACATCACGCACGTAGGCGGCTGTTAGTCACACTCCCCGTCTCTCTGTGTCGTTGCTGCCTGCTGCCTGGGTCGACTATAGTGGCCTTGTTTCGAAAGTACGATTCCCCGCTCGCTCCCCGACCCTGCCCCATCCATCCAGTCCGTCCCTTCTTCACCCCGCGCGCAAACTGGTAGCAACTTCGCGAGAGAACGTGGCCAACCGGGCGCATGTATTTATGGTCTGGTGTGTGCCTCGTGTGTAAACTGGCTACGTACGAGTCCTGATGACGTCGCAGAGTGGAGAACACGGTATATACACTACCCGTTCGGTACCTGCCTGCTCGCCGAGTCGCTTGGCTTGGCTGCCTGCTTGCTCGCTTGCCTGCCCAGCTCCAACCGTGCGCGCTCGACATCGATCGACTCTGTGCACGAGAAGCGAGCATCGCACAGCAGCCGTGAGGGGTCAGATACCGTTTTATCCAATGAGAAATTTCACCCTTTCGCTTGGACGCTCAACCCTTTTCGTTCGTCTACGTCGATAGCTGACGTTGCGGGAAGAACGACGGTCTCGTTCCCGCTCGAATAAATGACGCGCGCACAGTGTCGCTTGTAGTTAAAATTGTTTCTAGATTTCTCAACCCGGATCTCTGTCCACTCATTCATTAATATCAACAGTCTGAGTTACCCAATAGTCAAACAAGCGCGCTCGCGGCTAATAGTGCTGATCATATAATGACGTGTCGTGCGTGATATACAGCCAGACCTGAAAACGCTTGGCTTATTCTCGTTTGGATCAAGATACGACGATGACGAATACCAGAAACGGTGTAGCTTACATATTCCGCTCCGTGGGTAATAAGTTTCATTGAGCGGCCGCGGAGGACGTCGATGAAATTGGTGGCACGTTTGAATTCTTGGCATGCCCCGATTCGTTTAAAGGCAGCAACGTTTTGGATGCGCTGACAATTTCACGTGTCACTTGTTATTTAAGGACCGGCTATCGGAATTTCTTTCAGTGTAGAGTTGAAAAATTAGCCGCCCGCTATCGGGAAGAGGCGCCGCCAAGATTATTTCGATCGCACTCCGCCCGATTACGCTGCCGCTAGGTGAATTTCTTCCAATCTTAATCCCAGCCCTCCTTTCCCTCGCACTTCCTCTCTCGCCGGATCCATGTTTATTTCCAGATCCCAATCTTTGCCAGCCCGTAATCTATTTTTATCGGACGCGCGTACGTAGAGATGTGGATTCTATCTTTCGAACGGAAACGGTAAGCTCAAGGGTAAAAAAAGCTAGCGAAGGAAAACAAGCTGCTCGAGAGCGCGCGATAGGCCGCGGATATTCATCTGATATTTCACCGTCGGATGCACTTCATTCCGTGGGATCCTTTCTGCTTTCCCTGTGATCCGAACGTGCGTGGAGTTTTTTTCCCATCCCCCATCCATAACAAACCATATCAAACCTAGGGCCCGTTACTTTACGTCTCGCTGAATTTAGAGATTAGGAAAGAAAAAAAAAGGTATCGTTGCGGCCGTACATGAAGATACGCGGAACAAGGAACACTACGAAATAGCAGAACTTCCGAGGACCCGTTAGAGCGCGGTCATCGTACAATTTAAAGAGCCAAAGAACCCATCATGGCCGACGGAACGATACGGGTTTTAAGAACCGTTAGTCATTTGAAAAGGGTATATATCCAAGACGGTCGCGTACTAATGACCGCTTCGACGCTGGCCGGCCACCCCATTGATTGTATATTTTTCGGGACAATTCGTGAAACGGGATACCGTTGTTCGGCGGCCTGACAATTACGTGAACCACTGGGACGGAATCGCGAGGGAAAAACAAGTGCAGGTGTCGAGTGAAGAGCACTCATTGTCAGTCGACCAAGCTCGATAGACGTGCATCCGTATATCGCGCCGTGTGTCGGCAGCCAGTTTCTGCACGCAAAGAGAAAGAAAAAGCCGAACTCGTTCTCGGTCAAGAAGAAAAGTGGCGGGAAAGTTGAGGCCGCGACCGGTCCTGAGCCGACGACACTTTTTCGACCTCGCTTTACAGACGATCCACAAGGTGGATCGGAGTGGTCCAGGTGACACGGCGAAAGAGGGAGAGAGCAGAGACTTTAGAGTTCCACGGGCGACGGGTGACGAAACAGTCTGTTGTGCGTTCATTGACACGGGGGACGCCGCCTCGGAGAAACACGGTGCACATCCTCGTGTAAAGACACGAGGCGATGGTAAGCTACACGTTTCCAGTCGCTGGCGTACGCGCCGGTATAACAGCGTTCGATAACCGTAAACACGACGACGACGCTAAGGTCGAATTAGAAAGTGGCTAGTGTCGAAATAACGGTCGATGACCAAGGTCACTCTTCGCTTTGTCGAGAGGAACGGAGGTAGTCGGTGGACGGACGTGAACCGGCAAGAGAGAGAAGCGGACCGCGAGTCCAGCCACCGTCACCGACCGACCAACCGACCAACCGACCAACCGACCGACCGACAACGAACCGACCAACCAGCGAGTCTCGTCAATGAGCCGCGTATACTGCGAAAAGGAGCGCAAGAAAACGAGGCCGCACTACAGTTATCCCAACCGATGCAGCGAAATATATCAACACCACGGAGAGTTGGACCGGTTCTCTCTGCAACGCCACTTGCGCCGTCAGTTACTGCAATCGCAGCTTCCGACGAATGGAGATCACCGGTCCGAGACAAAAAAATGAGGGTTTCTTTAGGGAAAAATGCGAGAAACGCGCGAAATGCCGACGGGCAGCGTCGAATTGCCGGTAAGCAAACTCGAGTGCAACGTTTCGGAGCGAGTGCCGTAACCTAGGCGGGCAGCTAAATATTTGTGACCGCCCGTTATTACCTGGGCGCACGTGCTGTGCTAAACGGTGGAGACGGATAGCGTGAGAAACGGGATTTATTATCGCCTGGAATCGGGGACCGTGTGTCCATAGACACGGACAGTATACGGTATCGTGATGCGGTGTGCAGGAGAAACACAACGTTCGAGCGATACCGCAATGTACGTGGGTGGATGATCGTAGTTGCGAAGCGGTTTTACTCATTTCGAAACTATGCGGCGCGATACGTTGCTAAACGGTGTCCGGACTCTCTTCAGCCGGATCGTGAATACCAGGAATTCGAGTAAATGCCAATGCGGAAGAGTGTTTCGAGAGAGAGAGAGAGAGAGAGAGAAAATGCGGACCTGCAGAAGACGACAATCGAGTCATTCAAACGGCTTCATTGGTTACAGCTTATGCGTTGTCTACGAGACAGACAGAGACAGGGCTTGAGGCAAGAGCGAGGACCGAAAGGCAGAAAGAGAAAGACTGATTCGTATCGAGCCACAACGGACTCATTCATTGAGTCTAAATATACGCCGTGACGTCACACGATTGAACGTCATACGACGGACGGACACACACGGCAAACTCGACGGCAGCGGCAACGACAGCCTGTATCTTTTGGTCGTCTCATCACGTGCACAACGTACGCCTCTTTATACGCGTTTGGACGACTGCCGGAGTTCCGTGCAGCATGCACGGTCAGGGGAGAGGGTCGTGAAGGGAGTATGCTCGGAGGGAAGCACGCGTGAATGCGGCAAGATTACAATGACAGGAGGGGGGGTCCGGAGGAAGATAACTTCCTTTTACCGAAGTCCTTCGAAATTGGAGCCACGCGGACCCGAAACGTGCCTATACGTGTGTATGCGTGCGTCGTGTATATGCGCGGCTTCTCTCTTCTCGTGCCAGATGGCCACGCGCTGCACAGAACTCTTCTCTATTTTTAGGACCGACCGATAACACCGCCAGAACGCCGCCCGCTGAAAAATATTATGGCGCTCTTTCGGCCGTTCCTCTCTCTCTCTGCTTCTCGAGTAAATGGCTTCGAAGTGACTTTATCGAGAACCTAACGGACTTCGGGGCTAGGGAAATCCTCCTTTCGTAACGGTTCGCGTATTGATAACGAGGGTATTTCGGAGCCTTCGACCATTTTTCTTTTTTCTCAGCTGATACCCTGAGACCGCGCGACAGTGTCGGCAGCTTCGTCGGGCTTTCGATTTCTGTCTGAGGCAATACGTACACTTCTCTCGAGAATCGACAAAGGAAGCGCGCAACGTGTCGTCAACTGTCGCAACCGAAAGGAAGGAAATGCGCGAGAAACTTGCGACAACGCATCCCGCGCCTTTCCACGAAGCGACCCCGCTCTTTCTCGGAGGGTCGACATTCTTGAAAATCAGGGCAAGGAGTAGGAGGGAAGAAGCAACGACGCAGCCGATGGCCGGCAGTAGTCCTGCAACTCACCGTTGGCCTTGAACGTGGTGGCGGTCTCGAAGCTGGGCGCCCTCACAGGGTGCTTGTCTTTGTTCCTATCCTGAACATAGCTAACGGCCAGGCTGACCGCTGGCAATGAGTCTCCTCTGGTGAGCGGTGGTCTGACCGGATGCTGTTCCTCAAGAGCAAGCCTCTTCTCCGCGTGGTCGTCCTCCTCAATTGCCGATATGCCACGCTTCAGCTGCGTGATGCCTCTGTTGTGACTGAGGTTCACGTGATGCGCGACAGCTGCCAGGTGGGCGTTCGGTATTCGCACGTTGTTACTTCTCATCCCGTTGGGATGCGGCTGCGGCTGTTGTTGCTGCTGCTGCTGCTGCTGTTGCTGCTGCTGCTGCTGCTCGTGAGCGTCTTCCTGGTGTCGAGGGATCTGCTGTTGCCTCGAGGCGCCGGAATTGAATTCCGTGATGGAATTTCTGTGATGAAGCTGCGAGTAGCCGGCGATATTGTGATGCCTCGAGTGACTCTGTCCTGTGTTCTGTATGGGCAGGACGTCGAGATTGGTGCCGCCGTTGTGCTGTTCCGTGTGTCCGGTTCTGTAAGCCTTGGACGCCGACGGTCTGGCGTCCTGAAAGCCGTGAGCCTTCTTCAGCTGTTTAGCGGACTCGAGCACGAGGTCTATTCTGTCTGCGCCTTCGTAATTAACGCAGCCCCGACAGACTGGCTCGGAGAAGTCCATGATCATTGCCCAGGGCATCCTGGGCAGGTCGCACAGGTAGCATTGCGTTCGTTTTCCCATCATGTTGCCGGCCGTTCACAGCCTCCACCTCGTCCGCCACCACACCTCTTCTTTCTGTGCTTCTCACGCCCCCGACTCCCGATCAATCCGCCCACGGTAATCCCAATCACTCACATCCACTTTTTTTTTCGGTCCACCTCTCTTCCTCACTATTTCAGTATGGCGCGCGTGTATCAGCGTATATGTGTACGTGTGTGTGTGTATGTGTATATATATATATATTCAGGTTATATATCTCTACACCGGAGTACGGACGTACGCGTGTACGATTTATATATGTTATATATATCGTTACGTATCGATTTCTCCTTACACCACGCACCGGAAAACGCACTGAAACGTGGCTGGTTCTTAGAGCAGGATCCGCTTATTGTTAGAACGCGCGCGAGCCGACACAGCTCCACACTCTATAGGACAATAACGCGCACAAATCTCTTTCACGTTCCCTTCCTACGACTCTCCGCCAACTCGTCGAGCAACAACGATGGTAACGACGTGGACGACGCTGCGTCCGGGCGGGACTATCGAGCGAGTATTACTCACGCCGGGCACCAGAGCGAACTTAAGCACTGAACCAAAGAGCACAGAGACAACACAGAGCCACAGGACAACGCTGGATATCTCTGGCGCGTATCTTTCCGGTAGCGAGGCCGATTAACGGCTCTCAGCGACGACGGCTTCGTCGATGAAACGAACGGCGTCGCACGTTCGCAGGCGGAAAAAAGAGCAGCGCTGCCTGGATACGCCAGCGGATGCGCGCGATCCGACGAACTCCGTCGGTGAAGTGACGTTGAACATGGAAAAATGGGTGCAACTCTCTCTGAAGCCTCGCACGCCCTGTCCTTGTTCGGCGCACGAAATTACAAATCCCGGCACACGACCGACGCGAGGCTGCGATGCGACAAATGGATTCCGCGACGAGACAGGCACACGGAACGCCGAGCGCTCGGCTGTTTGCCGTACGAGGAGAGACGAACGAAGACGAACGCTCGAGAATGCGGCGGTGAAGCGGAGCTACGGGTGTACCGCTCCCTTCGCCTCCCTCTCCCGCTGCCGATCGTTCTCGCTCGCACTATACCACGCTCCCCTTCTAGCCCGTTCCCGATCCTGCCCGTTATCCCCGACCCGGTCGACGGTTGATGGCTTCCTTTCTTTCTAGCCTTGCCTCTACCGCTTTTCTCTCCGTCCAACTCGCCTCTGTCTCTCCTCCCCACCGCATCCCTTGCCTCTTATCCGACCCCCACTACGCACTACCTAAGCCCTTCTCCTTCATTCTCTACTCCCCTCTCTCTCACTCTCCTTTATCGCTTCCTCCTGAACCTCACCCCCGACCGCCTGTCGCACTTCGCTCGAGAACTCTTTCCCACTCGTTTGCCAGTTGCCTGGCGTACTCGCTCTCTAAACCCCTCTACAACGCTCGACCCCTTCTCCACGGCTTGCCAACGGACTCGGCGACGACGACGACGGCAGCGACTACGACGCAAACGACTACGACGCAGCGCTCCGCCAATCCGGCGCTGTGGCGTCATAGTGCGTGACGTCATAATCGCAGCGCAGCGCATGCGCCACGAATGATAGCCCCCAGGGAGACACGTAGCCAGCGACCGGGACCAGGAGTGCGCGCGGAAAGTTGAGGGATGGCGGGTGCACACGAGTATGGAGGAAGAGGGCGAAAGGGTGTGTGTGTGTGTATTCTAGAGAGGAAGGGTACAGGAGCAAGCGGGTCGGAGTGAAAGCTAAGGGAAGACAGAGAGCGAGGCTGGAGAGGATGTAAACGGACAGAGGATGAGATGAGGAGCCGGGGGTGGGAAGGAGAGGACGGCGAAGGTGTAGGGACAGAGTGTCGACCGGCGAGGGAGTAAGGAACAGTCGTTTGTGTGGAAGTAAGACGGGAGATGCAAGGAGGTTGGAGAAAGAGGAACGTGCGCGCTCGCGCGTTACTACCGAGCACCCACCCACTCTCTTCCCGACAAGGTCCTTTTTACACCCGAGAAAATGCTGCCGCTTTTGTACACGCACCCGTGGACCAATCCCGCGGAGTTATTGGGTCATTGCAGGACGCCGCAGCCGCCACGAGAACAGGCCTGATGTCTGTTCGGGGCTTTTACACCACTTCCGTGGCTCCTCAAAGTCCAGTATTTTGACGTGTGTTTTCCTGCTACCGGGAGACGGTAGTCCGCGTCTGTCGTTGTAAGAGGATCTTGTGGTCTATCTGCGATGCACCGTTATTTTCATACCGGAGCTAGGGATACATGATAGTACAAGGTCCTCCACCCCACATACTCCGCAATGCAAGGTGCAGGCTCCCCCGTTTAACACATTTATTTTCAGCGCAAGTTACCTTCTAGCTAATGATATTGGCTAAGGACAAAAAATATGTTTATCCTCTATTTTTTACCCTATCCTGAAGATCAATGGGATATATCAACATTCAAGTTCCTATTTTGGTGTATCGCCACACTTGGCATGCTTGGCCTATCGCCGCATACGTGATAACAAGAACGTCTCACTTCCAGATCATACTTTGGGAGATGGACCCCAGCATGTTGTTGAGAATATAAATTAGACTCACGGTCGGTCTGGGAAGTGAGATGTTCCCCTTGTAAGATTCGAGCATAATTCGACAACGTCCCAAACAACGCTGTCCGTGATTTCACCTATCTCACCAGCCTATCTTAGATAATTGACGCAACATAAACAATAGGACATCGATATCGCAATCGCGCTTTGAAGCACGAACCGGGAGCAGGCTGTTTCATTGGTCCACTTCTTTGCGATAACAATGGTGCGAGCGATAATGGATCGATGGTGATTTGCTGCACATGTATACGTACGTACACGTCGCCCGACACTCTATCCGATCAGCGCATTGTTGTTATTACAATAACCAGACGACCGTAGACGAAACACTTACCGGCGTTATGCAATGCAGGTATTTACCGAACGGCTCGTGTCGTTGACCGACTTTTTCACCTCACTACCTCTCGCGCGTTACTCAACTGCGAGAGCAAAGTGCCCCGGCATTTCCTTCATCATGAATTTTCGCGACGGGAAACATTGTTGAAAGTCCTCTGCGACAGCTGGGGGCGACTCTCGAATCGCAGGAGACTTACAAGAAATATCAATGAAACCCGCTGGACTAATTTCGCGGTACATTCAAGCGGATGTACCGCAACACGATGTCGTACGTGCGCGGCACTCCGCGACGAGTTTCCTCCATCTTGGCAAACGTGGAATAGGTTAGCGTGGCCGCACCGTCACCACCGCGGTCGCCGCGCAGTTTTCGGTGAATCATTAAGGAGAGAGAAACTTGGCGACAGACAAGGAACGTTTTATCATCGCGCGACGCGGGCTGCCCGTAAGGTCGCGAACTTTCAGTTTCGAGGACATCAACGATGCGACAGAGGAGAGCTCTAGTGGTGTGGCGTGTGTAGAGTACACGTCACGCGGCTGCTTCCGCCAAGCCTCGCCAAGCTGGGACCCCGCTTGCCGCGAGTGACATCACTTCTCTGACATCAGTGTGCATGCGTGAATTCGTAACGCGGGACAGCCGCCGGCTTCGACGACGACGACGGCGAGGGAGTTGGTGGTGCACGGCGGGAGGAAAATATGTCAGTGTGCGTTTGGCCACGATATCTGTTACGTGGCGATTGGCTGGCGCAGAGAGTCGAGACGAGAGAGATTAGAGTCGACTTGTTTGTCTCCCACTGACCGTCGTCGTCTCGTGCGCGTTCAAAGCGGAGACGACGAACTGCAAGATGTACCGGTTCTCTCTCTCTCTGTCTATTCACTCGTATTAATAGTTCTCGATAGCAAGGCGGCAGAATCGCAAAAGTCACGGGCCACCTGGGAAGAAATTCTATGGCAAGAGAGAATTTCGCGTTTCGACTTAGGCCGCCATTAAATGACCGAGGCTCTCGTCAAAGTCGATGAATTTGCGTCACGATCAAGTCGGCAATATGGCAATATCCGGGTACGACGAAACTCGAACAGCTGTAGAAATTTCGAGGGTGAAAACTAAGGGGGACGTCGTGGCCGCGGAGAAATTTGGCAGCGACCGACGTGCGTTCGGGCCGATAAATTTTCGATGCGATCAAATTCACAAGGTGGCACACATCCGTCAACGTGGCATATGCACGTGTTGTAAGAAATGCGGAAGATAGGCCGTCGTACTTTGGCGAATAACCAGCGCACCTCGTATCGGGGGCTGGTGCGTAGACAAAATTTGCGCCACAGGCATATACGGGCGTCGAGCGAAACACGCACGCATATCTTCTGCGTCGTCGTGTCCGTATCGTAGAACATGAAGTGCACGATTCCAGTCGTCGCTCACGGTCGTTATCGGTCTGCCGTAATCGGGCTTTATCTCTGTCGGAGAAGCAAGCCGATAATAAGGTCGAAGGCTGAATCAACCGTAAACCCGGCTCCCACATTGTCAGACTATTGTGTAGATGCGCCGACGAGCAATTGATCAGCCGTTGAGCCTGTTGATAATTTGGAGTCGACCTCTGGATAACTCGGCCACGTGCCGGACCATTGCCTGGTCGATATCTTTGCCGAGTGGTACCCGAATACTCTACCTATGAGCCAATAAATGAGTTAGCTTATATCTTCAATGATGCGGATGATTACGTTGGTCCTCACTCCCTCCCTCTGCTACATTGTTTTTTTGCTGCTTGGTACCAGCTGGTAAAAATGAGGAAACGTGACGTAGGTCCCCGACGTTACACATGTCCACGAGATTGGCTCGTTGAGAACATTGTACGGTAGTTAAACGGAACGGGCTGAGCATCGCTGTCGCTCGTAGACGTAGATGAGCGCAAATCGAACGAAGCGTCTGGCTTCTAATTTGATTACGCGGAAGAAGCAAGGGAGTGAACGGGCGTGAAGGATAGTCGATGTTCAATGTCTGATAGGATCGCGTTTACGTCGCTTGGAAATTGATCCGGTCCATCTTGCGATTTCGATCGGCGACGAGGATTGGAGCGGGTCCGCTTTCGTGAATACCGTCAGAGTATCAAAGTACGAAAGCGAACGTACGATACGTTATATCGTAAGAATATCATCGCTACTCGTTCGATCGTATCGAGCTGTTAAATGCCGTGCGGGATTAATATCGCCGCACGACGTGTTGTTATTTTTGCAAAACCCTTTCGAGTCCATTACCTTCGTGCACCGTGCGTCATTGAGTCTTCTGTTATCTCTTCTGGCTTCGATAAGTGATATCGGGCGGAATGCGTGGAAGATTTTCCAAGATAGCTTCGTGTCACGTGAATGAAAGGCAGTTTCGTGAGCAAATCGAGAAAGGGGAGAAGAGAAAGATATACTTTTTTAGCCGCTATCGTTTCCTGATAATCTCGTGGCGTGCTTGGGAAGCGACTAAGATTGTAATAGCGCAAACACACGATAGCGGGCGTTTTCAATTAGACATACGTGAGAACGTAAGTCGAACCGTTAATTCTAGTCCCGCGCTCATTCGCGAATTTCGATAAGGCGAACTTACTCCGGCCAGAGACACTCGCGTAACTCGTGTCGACGATGATCGGCAAGTGTCGTCGATTTTTCCGCAATCCCCCCTGAACCAGTCCCCGGTCACGAAGACGATCAGTGAGCGCACGATGAGAAAACAACGCGAGTTATCGGCGTTGCGTAATCCACCGTTCTCGCCGAGTGACGCTTTTAAATCGCTCCGATTTAAATGGGCCGCTAGATTGGATAAAAAGCCGTGGGCTTTGCTGCTGGCGATACTGTACGTCCGGGGGAATCGCATTTTGAGCGTCACAGAGCCTTGCGTCGCCGATGTTTTGAATCGGAAGCGTTACGCAACGAGGCTGAAAACATAGTTTTGGCGCCAAAACGAGCACGCCAATTTGCATGCCAGCTCCCACCAGAGTGCGGGACGCTGTCGCAGCATCGACCCAAAAATAAATGGCGTCGCGATTCGCGATGCGGCGGCTAAAGAGCCATCGATGATTCTTGCTGCGTAAGTCAGGCTTCGTCGTAGCTGGGGCGTGTTGAGCGGGGGTAAAGCAGCCTTTACGTGCCTGCTCGAGAGTCGTGTGTCTCGTGACGTCACGCTAAGGCAGCTTGGCAACGCCGAGGGAAGCGTCGTCGACGGCGGCGTCGTCGACGACGATGTTGCAACGTTGCCGCTGCTCGCGCCGGAAATTCGGCGCAGAAACTCCCTTTCCACTCTGGATCCACCCGATTTCCGCTGGGACTGACCTCGGAGGTCAGCGTCGGCCGATTGTCGGAGAACCAACACGCGATTCTCCTCAAATGGCTTTGAATTTGTAAAATTAGGTGTCGGCGAAGAAATTCCATAAAGCAGCGATACACTTAACTGGCTCCGATGGAACCGAATGCGTGACTTTTGCTTTCGGCTCGTCATTAGGATTCGGGACTGGATGGTTCTCTTTAATCGAATCGTTTGAGATTTATACGTGCACTGGGAGGTCACAGGAAATGTGACGTACGATTCAATAATCGGGACTCTAAATTTAGGTGTGAAGTGATAGAATAGATGTTAACAAGGTACGCCCTCGTGGATGATGGATAATGGAGATTGACTTGGTCAAGTATCTACCATTCACCTCCAGTCTCTCTTCCTCGGTGGAACCGCTCGATTTTCGCTGGGATTGACCCCGGAGGTCAGGGCACGACGACGGGCGAGGAGAAAGAAGAGGGGCGTGCAAAGTGGAGGGACACGCGGCTGCGTTTATGCAACCGAAGGAGTGCGGTACTCCGCTTACAAGAGCACAGTCGCATTGACAATGCGCACCACTATGCATGCACGTAGGTTTTAAATCTAGGCACTGCAAAATTTGAAGGCTCCCATCAGTCAGCGGGACGGTTTGGCATGAATAAATTTTCTCTACGCAAAAAATCTTTCTGCTCGTCTCAACAGCTAAATGCATTGGTTCCGCTGACGTGACCATTATTCCAGACGTTATGCCTGGCACGCGATTCGCGAAAAAGCATCGCGTTTAACAAAACGAGAAGCTGACGTCGACGTTGCTGAACTTAGAGAAACAGAGTTACAAGAGAGAGAGAGAGAGAGAGACAGAGGTTTGGCCGACAAATTCGATCAGCAAGATTCGATCGAGTCTCGAATTTCGCAAAAGACCCTGTTTGGGCTTTGCCATGATGGGGGACCGTGAGCATTGTCGAGGGGCGAAGGAAAGGGGCACGGATAATACCATTCTGTCACGTCACAGTACAGACTAGCCGGAGAAAATCAATCCGGTTCGTCTACTACTAACCGTTCGACGGAAAAGCGTCGTTTGCCTTATACTATCTGCACAGAAAACGTCGCGCTCTTCAAGGGTCCGCTGCGATATTGACCCGAGGTTGCGTTAGGTTATTTCTGTCGGGGTTCATGTACCTCTTTTCAGGTACCACCGCTGCCGCCGCCGCGACACGGATAGATTTCCACGGACGTGTATGCACGTACAGAGTGCTCGGCATCAAGCGACCCACGTGAATTCCAGCCTGCCACCTATGATGGCCACCATTTTTAAAGAGGCAAGGGTCGTGACATCGTATTCCCTCTGCTCACTGATTTTTTTCCGTCTCCCCCCAAGGTCAGCAGACGCGCCATGCTGCTTCCTTCTAAGAATGGTTGAAAGATGGCTTCCCGAAACCCGAACCATTCGGAATCTCCCGATGGAACGAGTAGTTTTAGATACTACTGGGGTAAGATCAACTGTCGCGAAGGCATGAATTGGGAATTGAAAAAAAAAAAGTCTCTCGACGCAGAGCACCTTGTATGCAGTACGAAGTGCGCTTCGACACAATTCGTCGACGTAGTCGCATCAGCGCAGCGGCCCTCCGCCCGTAAATAAGTCATATCATTTCGAATATATCGGCCTTCGCCGGTGTCCTTGGCCTCGTATTGGTAGACTGAACGATTAAGCGTCGCGCACGAAGGATGATGTCGCACATGCCCGTTTATTCGCCCCGAGCCGCGCGCGCGCGCGCGCTTTAATTTTATATTCGCTCGCTCGCGCTCATTGCGAAACGTGCATAACGCTGCGAGCCGTCAAAGGCCGTGAGCCGAACCAGAGTATTTACTTATTTATCCCGAGCATGCGGGTCGATTGGCGCACCGGCGCCGCAGGACATTTTTCGAATTTTTTGCATCGCCCAGCGGCCATTTTGTGAGTCACACCGTTTACGAACCATTATCGGCCGTCTTTTATCGCGGCGAACTGCTCACTTGCGAAACTTTCGCTGCGAGAACGGTGCGGTATACGTGTGCAGCACGATTGAAAAACGTCTGCTCGGTAATAAAAATCCATTCAGGGAACTTTGTAGGTCGCGGCAGTCCTCGACCGCACCACTGGTCAACTGGATGTCGAGCGGAAAGGGTGCACGCACAAAATGCCGACCTAATTCAGTAGCCTACTACTGATAACGATGACGTCACACGAACGTTCGCCTACTCGTTACTAGGCACGGACGGTACGTGACACGGGACCGAACTGTACAAGGAGTGCGCCAGACAGAGAGAGAGAGAGAGAGAGGGAGAAACAGAGAGATGAGCCGGATGATAATGGCGGGATTGTACGTTATGTTATGCGTTACGTTACGTTGCTCCTCGTGACACAACACGTTGGGCGCGCGCGCGCGCGCACCTTCTCCTGTGCTCGGTTCACTCTCGCACGAGCGGTTATTACCCATTCGAGCCATTAGTCGGAAACGTGATGCCGTGCAACGATGTGCGTACGTTCGCTCTTACTAGTACTACCGGTAGGATCAGCCGATCAGCCCTTCTGCGATCGAACGCATCTAGTCGTTCCTACCACCCAACAATGTACCGCGAAAACGAAAGTTTGCCTTTTCATGTTCGCGGATTGATCACGACTCCTTTGTTCGATCAGCATCCGTGTGTGAGAGCATCGAAATAAGGACGAGTACAGTCAATGCTGCTACTTAACAGGTCACTAGGCACGTTGAGAAAATCATTGAAAGTTGCAGAGGACATTGTATAAGGCTTTCGTAAGACACCCATTCGGCCGGGAGACAAAGCCGGCCGCCCCCACTCATCGAAAACTGTCCCGCACTCGGTGATGTCATATATTCGGCCGAGTTTACGCGTGTTTGTAAACAGGCGGCGAGCAAGAGCGGGACGGCAGTAGTCCAGTGTGCGCGCGTGCGCGCGTCAAGGGAGAATAACGTAGAGAATACGGAGAGCAGGGACGAGCGGCGGCGCAAGGGGAGAGGAGAATTCCGAGGCACCTTGCCGTTCTGACTGCGCAGACATCTTGCCCGTTTCTCGCCAGGCTTCGCTGCGTCGCGTCTCTCGTTTTCTCGTATACGAGCGTGACGTCATGCTGCAAGTTGGCTCGAAAGAGAGAGGCGGAGGACGGCGGGGAACGGAACGGGCAACACGCTACGTGGAGCAGAGGAGAAAGGAAAGGGAAAGAGAGCCGTGCGGCCGTGCACCAATGCGCGCGCGCGCGCGCACTAGTCTGTACAACGTCCGGTCTGAATGGTGTCAGCTACTCTGCTGATGCTCACTTTTTTCCTTTACTGCGCACTCAATTTCATTCTTTCACCAAGTAGCCTATATCGTGAACTTTTCACGGATTCCCTTTGGCGAGCCGATTGATGAAGTACATCAGGCATAATCGTTGATGTTTTACGCGGCCTGCACGTGATAAATTCTGGCAAAGTTCCGCTAATTACGGCTTGCGGAGTATTCGGATACTGACGATGTACACATGCGTCGGAGGAAACGGAGCATACGCTTTGCGCCTGGCTCGCTCGCGCGCGAGTCCGGCAAAAAGTTCGATGGAGCTCGCGCGAGACGTAAGAGGCATGCGAGCGAAACACGTCGGTGGTGCCCTTAACGATCCGCGATGGGTGGGTAAGGAAAAAATGAACGGTGGAAAAGAGCGGGTGGAATGAAAAAAAAATGCCAACCGCGAGTGAGCGCAAAGAGGCCCCAGACAGACGGCGGCGGGCGCAAAACGTCGGAGAGCCGAAAGAGAAACTGCCGGCGACGAACGGCTGGCGGAACGTCGCTAAACGAAACCTTAACACGATCGGGGACGGGGAAAAATGAGCAGCGAGAGGGTAGACGGAAAGAAATAGCGTCGGGGCCGACTGCCGGCGACTCCAGATGGAAAAGGTAAAGGGAGGCTACAGTCGAGTTGCGGCGACCGTAGAGAACCTCGAGTCTGGCGAACTCGCGAGACGTCGCGGACGCCGTTTTTAGCTGGAGACAAATTTGACTCGTCGTCGTTGTGTGTATGCCGCTTGGAGCACGATTCCTCGACGGAGAGCAGCGTCGACGTCGACTGTTACCTGCGCGGCTCAGAAGACGGCCTACATGCAGAGTGCACAACCTGGGTGACACACGCTTTTCTCTCGTGTGTGGGCCGTTGGCTTGACTGCCAGCCATCCCCCCACCCGTTCAACTCCTCTACGCCCCTTCGTCGTGACCGGTTTTGCATCGCGTGCAAACCTCCTTCCTCCCTCGAACTCTTCCTCACCATTCTTCCCGCCGCCGCCCCCTTTCTTCTCGTGCCGTCCCCGCTGCACCTCACTCCAGTCACCTTACTTTGATTCATAACGAAGGCCATCTCACTTTTTTACAGCCATAATGAACTCTCTGTCGGGATAATTAAGGATCGCTTCATTTTCGGAAAGATGACGCAGCAGTCGGGTTGTACGAGAAGTTCGTTTAACCATACGGTCTCTGCCGTCTTTTCCTCATTTGATTCGTCATAGGATCTGAAATACTCCTATGTCAGGTCCATCGGCGAACATGTTGCGACGGAGTCATCGGCGAATGAGATTCAGCGATGCTGATTGCGTTTGATGTGAGTTGAAGAGAGGCGTCGTCAAGTTTGAAGTCTTCTGGCCAGTGTGGACCCGGTATTAGAGATCGTTCTAGTTTCTTAGTAGGTATACTATGCTTTTACATTGAATTATATAGATATTGCGACGTGTACTTTCTCTGTCGTGCCGTGTCCGGCGTATTAATAAGCACACGTCTTTCTTCCCAGCCGTTCTGTCAACGTGAGAGAGCCCCTCCTAGGGTTATTCCTTCGTTTCGTCTTGCTCCCACGCATTGTAGACGGACGTCAAGCGCGGGTGAGGATAGGTGGGTTGCCTGGATAACTGGTTGGCTGGCTGGTTGGTTGGTTGGTTGGTTGGTTGGTTGGTTAGTTGGTTCGTTGATTGCCTGACTGGCTGCCCGACTCTGCACACTCTCGATGGACGTTTCGAGCAAGAGACTGCAGGGCCGGCATCATCACATGCGCTTGTTACTGTTACAAAATGTTATGAATGCGTTCTTTGTTCATCTGGATACAATACGTCAGTCTTCTTACAAAAATTTCTTGATCGCCACCTATCAAACGTTACGACTCCCATATTCTCGAAATTGTTCGAAACCTAAAAATACTGCTTCCAGACTTCGTGCTTCCGGTTTAAGGTATCTCGCCAGTTTTCTGCAGGGAATGCAATTTAGGTTGGGAACGCTAGAATGGCAGCGCCGCCGCGTTCAGGAATTTGCACGTGGATAGGTTTGATAGTTCTCGATTTCCTTCGTCAGCCAGTCCTGCTATCATTCGCGCATGCACACTCACGTACGTACGTGCCGAGTTTCTCCCTCTGTCCGCGACCCCCACGGTCTCCCAGCCACTCGTTTCCCTCAGCCTCTCCCTCTGTTTCCCTCTATCGCACTTGGCTCAGTTTATCCGAGCAAAGTACTTCGCCACGCTACAGTTACCGCCTCGGTCAATATCACGTTGGGTTCGGGCAGCGCGCACTGCGCATTATTAACACACATATGCAGATATGCACGTACGCGAGACTAAACATATTGCGCATTTGTTTTCAACAGGGACGTGCGCAGCGTCTTCGACGAAGCGCACGTTGACCGTTCGGCGCTCAACGGTGAACGAGACGAAAGGGTGCCCTTCACAGATCCTGCGCAGTCCATTTACTCGGGGCGCCAGAATTCCAGCTCGATATGGCCCTCCGGTACTCAGCGCCGTCGACATAAAGGGCAGTCTCTCAAAGGGGTAAATTTCGCAGAGAGTGCCGTCCGGCTGTGTATAACTGTCGCGTAAATATTGCAAGGGTCCGACGTCACTTCCACACACTAATGTGCGTCAAGAGAACGCAAAGGGATTGTTTTAGCAAGCGAGTTTGCAGAAAGCATTATAGCCGTCTATAATGAAACGCTCGTTCAATGGAAATCGCAGTTATTGCTACGGGGTACATTTGCGGGGTCATTAATTTGCTCCGTGCACTAGGTGCACGCGCGACTCAACTTTGAAACGTGAAAGGAAGGGGAGGGGGGACTTTTTGCCGGTGGCACGCCGTCGTCAGGACATCGAAGGCACGAGACTTCGAAGCGCATATTGCACCGGGCTGTTTTAATGGCGGGATGGCGTGACACCTCGACGGCTCACGTATACGTGGTGGGGCGAGCGGAATGAAGCGGCTTGAAACGCGATGTCGCGTGTCGTTCGCCTCGCGCACGGCCGTCGCGTGCGTCTCTGGTATTACACGCGATCTCTGGACCCTCACGCTAAATGCCTCGGCGCTACGGGCACGTATGCACTTCTATGCCCGAACCTTTTCTTTTTTCCCACCCCGCCACCGCCCTCGCTGATAAAGGCGCGGAGAACGGCCCCTATCGTACCAGCGATCCCGGTTGAAGCGTTCCCGATAACACCCCGAATCTTTCCTCGCCGCAGAGTGCTTCCGCGGCGGATTATTATGCATCGCTCGGACGGGGGGCGTACTTTTGAGCACCGTGTCCGGCGCGCACGGATTTTCATTTCCAGCACGAACATTGCGGATCGTTTAGATACGACATCCTGCCTTTGTTGCACGTGATTCTTCTCGGGAACGACGTGTTACTCGACGCGGAGAATTGCGCGTCTTCGAGGGAAACTTCTGCCGCACCCCTTGTTCCCTGTCATTTGTAATGCAATTTGTAATGGCCACGGCAATGAAAGAGACGAAGTTATTCCGCGGCGCAAAACCAGAGGCGTTTAACACGCCTTGCTCAGCGTCGCGTATCGCCCAGAGGGAGAACGCACCACACAATGTTGATACGTCGACGTGCATCGTACGCACGTATTCCTTTCTTCCCCAGGGAAGGCGTGGGAAAGTGCGGCGCAGTGACACGGTCATACCTCGCGCGCCAACGCACGAGCCAATGGCGCCGAGTCGGCCCAGCATGCACCCTGCGAATCGGCCAGATTTCCTTCTCCAACTCTTCCACGACTTTCTCGTCGAGATCCCTCGCAGGTTCTCTCTTCCGATCGAACGTGGCACGAGAGCGCCCGCTGGCTGCGGCGTCCGAACGTGAATCGGGGCATTTAACAGTGCGCTTCTGCATTATACAATGTCTAGACAGGGTTGCGTGGCCATTGCATCATCGGGACTTAACAAGCGTGAACTATGACGCGTATAGATAGTAAGCGTTATGCAATTACAAGGGACTACCGTGCCCGTGGACGCCTGCACCGCCAATCTCCCCGCGCGATCATCGCGTACAGGTGCGAAAAACCGTGCGATTTCCGCGTGCCGCGCGAGTAAAAGCGAACTTTCGAAAAAGGCGGCACCTTGACGCGGCCGCCCGCTGTCCGGTAAAAATCGAAAGGAAAAAAACGTTGGCGCGCGCCTTCCCTTTGTTCCGAGGCGCACGGTGCGCGAGCCGTTAAGAGACGCCGTGGAGAAACACCTGACGACGACAGGCGGGCAGACCCAGACCTCAGGAAGGAGGCAGTCGGCCCGCGTACACGTAAGTACATACCTGCGGCAGGTGAATCGAGTCAGGTGCCCCAACAGATGGGCGCCTCTACTCGAGAAAGCGTTATAAAGGCGGTCTATCATAAATGTGGGTTACTAGCAATGACTAACTCGCCAGCTGGTCGCGTTCCGACAAAACGGTGAGCACGCCGACGATCAGCGAATCCGTGGAGAAATTATCGGAAGTCGTAGTGTGCGGGCGGAAGTCGCTTTAAATTCAGCGATTTTTTTTGTTTTCTTGTAAACCGCACTAAGAACGAGCGAGCACGAGTCGGCACGCTCTTCGTCATCTTATGTTCAACGGGGTAGGCTGTATTAAGGTAAACAGTGACACAAAAGGTGAGTCTGGTGGTATCTAATTACAAGATCTTCGGGAGAGACGAATGACAAAAAACCACCCACGTCCGGCGGAAAAGAAGAGCCAGCTGGAATATGCATCAGGGCATCAGGAGTAGGAGAAAACGGACGACGTCGTCGCGCGAACGGCGGAAGGTTCGTTCGAACGTCCTTCGAGTCGTTCGCATCGAGTCGACCGAGGGAATGTAACGAGCGCATCTTTTTTTCAGGGACACGTGGCGCGACACAGCACGATGCGAATACACATCTATACCCGCCCACCAATGTGTAGTCACATTCGCGTGCGCGGCCGTTCAGATTCGGTAGCGGAAGCCTTTCATTCTATGGATCCATCTTCAACCAATTAGTGTTCATCCTTACATATTCTCTATATTTCCCATATCATGGATTATGTATTAGTGCCATTCCATAATATAGGCATTGTGTACATGCAGCATACATATTGTGTGAGAACTTATTCCGCGCAGACTTTATAGTCCTGACTCCTGACACTAGGATCAACTCCATATTTACGCCAATTCTATGTATCTCTAGATGAGGTCGACCGCGAAGTTCATATGGGAAATACCATATATTCGACAGCATCGAAAGTAGATATTGTACGTAACTTTACCACGTACCTGCGACGAGCGAGTATGAGAGCGCCGTCGGTTGGTCACGTGTAAGAATGGAAGAGCAAAAACGTGATGCGATTATGCATTCTTCCTACGTCGCGGTTTCTCGCCTGGTACACGAGCGCGCAAACGGACTTCGTGCACATATATATACGCATATGCTGATCTAGCGTTAATATGGTCATTCCATTAAACGTTTCTCCTTTTAAAGGACGCGCGTGAGGTTGTCGCGGTGACCAACGATGACGCATTTTTCAAATTAAATTGAGGAAGTTTATGTGCTCGTCGTTCGGCAACGTCGACTAGGATAAGGAAATCAATGGACGTCGTGAGGAGTATTAACTGCCATGTCAACTGCACGTGGCTGCCCCTGTGAGTATCTGACAAAAAGAACGTCTCAGTTCCAGAACAAATTTTGGGAAGTGGACCCCAAGATATTGTTAAATCTTTCGAAGCATGCGAAATTCCGGACATTCAGTACCGTCGGCTTTATTCATTGAAAACATCGTATAAATGATTTTTTCAGTATCCTAAACACGAGTCCTTTTCGATGAATTCGTTTCAGCTTGGAGCTGGTACTTTGAATCCTTTATCAGATGTTACTTAAAATTGTAATTATACGCGGACTATTATTCGACGTGGCAGCGAATGTGTTAAAATACACGCTCTCTTCGCAGGTCCGCATTTTCGACGATATCGAGATAATGAAACAGCTGCCCCGGCACGTTGGCCGGGTTCGACTAGATGGAGGTAAAAAAAAAACAAGTCTCTCTAGACAAGATCATATCGGTAGGAATCACAGCTGTTTCCCGTTTCGTGCCCGGCCGTCTCTGGATATCGGTCCGTGATCTCGGATTCGGGAGGAGAAAAAATAAGCGGCGGAATAAAAATGTCCGACGCCCGGGGGCTAACGGGCTACAATGGGATCCGCAATTTTTCCTCGCAAGTACCGGCACTTCTTGCAACGTGAATGGTCCGCAGACACGCTCGCCGCTACCTGCAACTCATTTACTCCGTCCAAGAAGCTGACTCGAACGACGATAAAGAACAAAGTCGACGGAGTCGACGGTATACCTATCGCACGGCTCCGTACGTTCGACTTGAATTTCGTTAATCAGACACGCCGGCAAAAAGGCAATTTACGTCGGGAAATTACAGAAGAAAGTTACCGCTCGTCGGATTCGAAGGTTCACGGCTGACGGCTCACGGGTCGCGAAACAATGAACGCGCACTGCACGCAAGTAGGCGTGCGGCACGCACGATATTCTCGCGTGCAGCAGAATCCGATTGTCCCTGACTAGGAGAGCCAGCGAGTCGGAATCGCTTCGATTCGTCCTCCGCGCCGTGACGCGAAGGAGGAATTCAAGGTCAGCCTCTTCTTTTCCACCTCCTCCCTCCTCTCCGTTTTCTCAGTTTTAGCCTGCCCGGCAGTCGTCTTCGCCATCTTCCTCGAGTCCCCCGACTCTTTCTCTGTCGAACGGTGTTACGCACAGTGACGTATCAAACTGCGCTATACTCTCTTGCATACCGGCCTCTCCCGACTTTTCCAGTTACGGTTCCTTGAGACTCGCGATAATTTCGTCCGAGCACGCGATCGCGCGACCAACGCAACCGTCCACTCTGCATTTTCGATCGCCAGCAGCAAAGTCATTTGCCATAACGCGACGTACGGCCCGAATAATGGACCCGATCCTCAGTCTGCCCACAATGGCTTTTCTAATCACGCAGTCGCTTACTAAGCACGGATGGCTGGGCCGTAAAAATTAATTGCGAAGGAGAATGCATCCCAAGGCAATTATATTCCTTTTTACGATCTCGCGAGAGATCGCCTGGCGTTCGCGGCGATTTCGTACGGCCCGAACGACGCATCAGATCGTCCGACCCGCAACATTCTAATCCAAGAGATTATCCGCCAACGTGACGCATTAAACTATTAAAGGAACGTGAACTTGTCCAGTCGATTCGCCGAGACGTCGCGCTATTGTAATCTCTGCGACGCGCAATAATGCGCGTCTCGTACATCGGCGTCTCCGGTATTTTTAATATATCCTTGATCATTTCATCCGCCCGTTTCACGCACACCCGCTCATCTCGGATGCACGTGCACTGGAAATCAAATCGAACGACAGCCGATCAATTCTACCGTTCCCCGACGGCGCGAACCGTCACAAGCGGAAAACTTATTTGCCAATGTGACGATACGGTACGAGCGTATCTGTTTGTGTGGTAGCTAATAACACGGCGCGACACGTAGCGCGAGTACGTTGCGTAGACCCGCCGTGGGTTTATCGTTAAGTGACACACATAACGCCGTACACGCTCACAGTCTCACACCGCGGCAGTCGGAATGAACATATCGCGTCCTCGCGAATCGCAACTTTGCTCCTCGCGCGATAAATGTTTACGTCACCGCGGGCTGGCGAGCCGCTCTCGACGTACTTTTTTCCCTCCGTTCCCTTTCTCCTCCTCACTCTATCCTGCTCCACATCGTTTCTCATATCGACGCGAATCTGCACGGCTCCTTACAGGGAAGTCGCTAATGGAGCGATGACACATAAATATGGACGATGGAGGCTGAAATTTGAGAAACTCTAAATGTTTGGGTTTCCGCACGCGTGGAGTGTCGGGACGCAACTGTATTTTTATGATGATGTATCGTACATGGGTATGCGATATGCACGGAAAAACGGTGCATGTAATGCGGGAGCAGCGAACAGCAGTCGGGTGTGTGACAAATGTGCATACGAGGCACACGCACCAGAGCCATTCGTATCGATCGTGCTGAAAGAGAGTGAGGCACTCGAAACGCGGGGATAGAAGGAGAAAACGGCCGCGGGTAGTGTGGAAAGGAGGAGGGCGGGGGAGTGAAAGAGTCACGTTGTCCTCGCGTGTCGATAGCGATAACTTCACCCTCGACGTCTCGCGGCGTTGTGTCGTAGTCAATGTGATAAGGCGCTTATCACACCGCCACGGCGATATAACCACGAGAATCGCCGTGCGAATAAAGACAGAGGGAGATAGGAACCTGAGAAGGTTTTATGTACGATGTTCAATTTGAATGGCAATTCACTGCTCTACCTCATTCCGTAATCCCGCTCTGAACGAACGTATGCATTCCGAAATTCGCACGTTATCCATCCTATAGAGTCCATGTGTCAAAGCGGTGCAATGATAATGTCTATAAATTGCAAATAGCGCACATCATAGACATGCGCACTGTATCATAGCTCAGAGAGAGTGAATGATAAAAGTCAACCGCCAAGAAGCGCGTAGCATAGAATGCGTATTGACGCTGTCAGCATTCAAAGTGGCCGGCGTACATGCATAGAGACTCACGCTTGGCAACGTTAAACACGGATAAGTGACGTCGAGACGGTGATTCAACGAGAAGTCTCTCGTTTCTCCGTAGAACTATCTGTTTACTCGCGACCGTTCTGCACCGCGTCACGTACGCTTTGGGAAATAATTGTCGTCGCTGCATATTCATGTACGTGACTAACATTTCCCTTTCGTCCAACAATAAGACGATGCAGGCATTCGTCAAACAGTTTGTTAGTAAAACCTCGTCGATTCAAGATATAAGTATGCCTCCTCTGTAGCGCCATCTAGGGCTCCTTAAGTCCATCTGCACATCTATATCGTCAACAGACGGTGCAGTCTCGGGCCTCAACTATGCAGCACATTGCGTTTTAGAATAATTCGCAAAAATGCAACATGCGCTGCCTAGATTAATAGTATTCAATCGAACCAGCGTACGCACGCACGGTTATCGTGCCAGGGTTCCGTAATTGCGGAATATTTTGCGATTCGTGGATTGGAGGAAGGCGCCTTTCTCGAAAGAGCCCCAGGAACCGATGCTCGTCACGTAGGCCCGTAATTCCGAGGGTGCCCCGAGCAGCCGCGGAATACTAGAATACTAGTGGAGCGAGAATGTGCGCCGAATACTCGTGCGCGGACGCTTGTTCATTCGCTCGTGCGCGCGCGCGCGTACCAAGAGAAGAGAGCACAGGGTATGCCCATCACGCTCCAACGCGCTACCTATCTATATGTCCCTATCTACCTGAGTGTACCCACCTATGTTACACGTACCTATCCCTTCCTACGTACTGCGCATAACTCGCATCGTTACTGCGCCAAAAGTAATTTGCCGGAAGGGTGCCTTCCTTTGAGCGATTCACTAGTCCAATCGCGTTGTCCCTTTCCCAATATTGTCCGTTCTACGTGTTCCTCGATAGTCTGTGCTTTTTAGCAAAATAACATCTCCGAACGCCTCACAATAAGTGGGAAGGATTATTCCAGGTTATTCCAAAGATTCGTCGAAAATTCCGGATTCCAGCGGCACCGCAAAATTCAACATAACTGCATCACGGTCCGAGTAAGTAAGCCCATTGGCTAGATGACCTCGAGAAAATTTTTAACGGTGCCCGGTTTCGTTGAAGGCGCTATCTGCACTATATGCAATCGTAACCGCGGCACATCCGCGCGTCCTTTCTCTTTCTACTGGGAGGCAGAACGGAAGAAAGTAATTTTGATTTTTGTCTGGACGGAGGGACAGACAGACGGATGGACGGACCATTACCTCGGCCACGCTCCTCGACCACCGTCTTTGCGATCGCCCAAAGTCTCGTGATCTCGAGAATATACGGGAACCGGTTTCGATCGGCCGAGGAGTAACTGCTCACTCTTGCCGTCTCTGTTTGCCGGTGAATCTCGCCATCTCGGAAGGTCAACGGAATCTCGTCTTGCGAGCGTGACGTCGACATTTCTTATCCGCGTAACCGAGACGCCTTACTACTCGCGCGGCATCGGCAATTTCCATGAGCGAGTCTTATACTCGAAACAGAAGGAGAGGGAGGGAGAGAGAGAGAGAGGGAGCCGACGAGCAACTTCAAGGAAAATATTACCTCGCCACCGCATTGATACTGGTCAAGTTTGATCGCTGGTATGCGCGATTTTATATTCGTCTACATAGCTGGAGTGCATGCGTTTAATATATCGCGCTCGACAGCTTGGGATAGCTTGGGATACCTCGAGACACTAGCTTCATTCGTAGTCACCAGGGTAGACTGAAGTCTATTGATACAAATCAAACTTTTGCGACGACCACGTAAATCCTTACGGGCGGCACGGATGTTAAAAGAGTCAATCGCGGTCAATTGCGATGCACGTACAATCGGCCGCGTAACTGCGAGCAGCCTAATGTGCCACGAACCGTAGATCAACGTGCGGGCAATGCGGTGAATTAAAGAATTGAACCCACCGATCAAGTCGATCGATTCCAACCGGCGACGAGCTTGATGTGACAGCGATGTCCGCCACTTGACACAGACTTTCTAAGAGCTCGCATTACAGACGGTTGCACGGACTGCAAAGCGAGTATGCAAGTTACCTGTTCAATTTTCAAGCGACGATGTGCACGGGTATTAACTGCGAGAGTTTGCATCGTCTGGAGCAGGAACCACGCTTACGGTTACGAATTAATATTCTGCGCGTCCGTTCTTGTGAGTACGCGCCATGAAAACTCGAGGAAAAACGTCTCGCAGAACTTTACCCCTATCACGATCCTTTTTCGAAGCACCCCATCGCCGAACCACTGGCCGGCGTTATACGCGACATCCTCCGGCTTCCCACTTTGCAGACATTTTCCGGAAACGGTTTGCTTCCCTGTCCAGCCCGCGATCCCTCTGTCTTTCTACTTCTTTATGGTGTAACTCCTGAATATCGAGAATGAGTACGGATGGAGAGCGCGCCCGCGCACGATCTCTACGTGGGATGCATTCGCAGACTCCAGGACGCTGTCTGCATCCCGAATCACGTGGCCTCCTTAGACTGATTCATTTTAATTTGTCACGTTTCCACCTTTCCCGTATACTCGGAGTCTTCAATCTTTGCCCGATTACTTTCATGCCCCGTTCCCTTTTCAAAGCTACTTTTTTCAGAGAGTTGTGATTGTATGAATTAGGGCGAGATCATTGTACGTGGTTGATGTCAGAAAAGACGTCGCAGGCGATAGATTACAATTTTCACACGTGTCCGCAGGACTCGGATATATCACGAAGCACAGTTCGGGAAATGTATAAGCAACGAAATGTATGCTTAAAATTGAGAGGAACAGCCAAATTGATTGTTCTTTTAAATTGTAAGAGAAACGTGAAAAGAAGGGCCACTTTATCGGAAAATAAAAGGAGGAGGCTTGGCAAAAAGAAATTGCCTCCTGTGAGGTTTGAACTCACGACCCCTGGTTTACGAGACCAGTGCTCTGCCACTGAGCTAAAGAGGCCCATGTTTTTGAGTGTGAATATGAAACTTATGCGGAACACAAAGTAATTGGAACTCAATTTAAAGGAAGTTAAATAGAATGTAACACATATTGCCCTCAAAATACAGGTAATATGCTTGCATCCTGGGGAAATTAATGATGTACCTACACATTTTTGAAGTATATTAATTCCACTGATACCTGAATTCAGGAAGTTCCAAACGAAACAAGCAACGGGATCGAGTTCGGGGTTGCTTTTGAAAATCGAAGTACAAATGAAGGCCCGAGACCAGCTGACCCAGAAAACGGTTTGCCCGACTAAAAATCTTGCGTGACGCAAGGCAGATGTCGGTTGTCACTTCCCGTTTTGCGCGTGTATCACAATGATTGCCCGGGGACCCTTGAAGGGAACGCATGCAAACCGTGCTTCTCCCTTTCGCGCACCGCGAAGCCCGCTGCTCGAGGACCTTCTTTCCTTCCTATCCGGCTACCGAAAAGGGCAGATGTTGAACCGTCTTAAAGATTTCGGGTAGGGAGAGACCCTTTTCAAAGCCCTCCGCAGCTCGCGCTCTTTGAGACGCAATAAAGGACCCAACGGAACGTTCCCGTGGGGACCCATTGTGCGATTAAGCAGATGTTATTCCGTGAATACGCAATGTATAATATGAGAGCGCCGAACAATGGCTTCGATTTTCTAGGGTGCGCGAGGATTTTTGCAAATTTTGCGCATACCGTGCCCCATGTACGACGAAGACGTTCGTCGACTGGGACGCAGTTCATTGTTGAGGACTTTTTTCGCTGACACGTGATGTCCATGCGAATGTCGAACACTGTCGTCTACGCTTCGCGTATTCTTCGTTCACAGTACAAAGGGGTGGCACGGTTTTTAACTGTACATATTTGTATCTACGAGCCAGGGACAGAGTAGTTTTCAGAGCGATACATGGTGTACTAAATTAGCATGATCCACGGACATCTTCCGTAGGGAGCGTCGAAGGTTTCTGTACACTTGTCGGTATCGTCCGGCGAAATGGCGACTGGCAGATTTTTCATAATGCACGCTCCTACACTGCCTTCTCTCGTCAACTTCGCTCCGTCTCGCCCAAGGACCACCTTCATTATTTCCCTATCAAGTTTTTGCAGTCGCGGCGCGCCTGGTTAAAGGGACATCCGTTCTTTTAATTGGATTCTGGAAGTTTTAAAGGCCGTACCGGGCAGACATCGTTCGTGCCGCCTTTCTCCCTCTCAGTCCCCTCTGACCGCCTCCGCCTCAGACTCTTCGCCACTCTGGCGAGCAAACAGCCAGCCTCTCTTTGCGGGGCACAACAATGACTTGCCTTCTACGAATGGTCACGAGTACGGCGGTGCATTGGTGCGCGAACATCGTTGGAGCATCGTAAATCTGTTTCCCGCCGATCCTGGCGCGTCAGGGCCGAGGTCGCACGGCGGTACTCTTTGCTCGAACCGACGTATCATGGACGTGCCGAGGACGTTCCGCGCGTTTCCGGACGTTGCGCGTTAAAAATTTTTAATGCCCCCATTTCGGCCTCAGTCCTGCAAGCAGAGCATAAAGTTCTGACAAATCTTTGTCTATATGATTCTGGCGAACGATGAGATAACAGTATTGTCTTGCAGTTTACCACGCGAATTATTTGCAAGACATGTGGGACATTTTGGCTGTGACGGTGCTGTGAGAAACGAGTTTAGAATTCGGAGCACAGAATCATTGCGCCCAGCTGCATCGCTAACTCGATACGGCCCTGCATCCGACGTTCTCGAAGTTTCCCGTTGGATGAAAGTGGACTTGCGCCCTAACGTTCCTCGGGATGCAGGCCCCCGTCTCTCTCAGGCCTTCTCTCCTGTTCTTTCTCTCACGAAGTGCTTGCGAGACGGGCGGTGGGGCAAGAGCAACCTCCGCTCCGTACCCTTGAACCTAGCAGACGCTCGCAACGTTGCCGCCTCGTGCAACTATGCCGTGTCGCCGAGGAACTTGGCATTAAGTCTGCTTCACACTAGTGAGATCGGCGATTTCTTTATTAGACGCATAAGTGTTACCTTCGTGCGTTCGTTGGGTTCTGAGTCGGAAGGGTCTGACAATTACCCCAAATCAGCTGCCGATGATCATGATCTATGCCGAGAAAATTTAGACACTGGTAAAATCATTTGCACAGGTGAGAACAGCGAAGTTTATTTGTTCCCACCTAGCGAAGCTATTGATCCGGTCTATGCGTTATGAGTTTATGAGAGAACATACTCCGATCCTTGTTAACAGAGTATGCAGCGGAGGCTCAAAGTATGACGTAAACTGTTCGCAGTTAGGTATCTCAAGAGATCATATCTCAACAATGCATGAAATATTATTTCTACAATGGCATTAATGCACTATGCACTTGAGTCATCTCCATCGAACTTCATTGAACCAGGTTTGGTTACAACCATATCAAGAAGAAGACATGTAAATCAAGGGCTATGTTTGAATCATAGATGAATCAGCGTGGGACAGGCTAGAGGTTCAAGTTGAGCCGGCACATGCCTTTTAAAGACACTCTGACTCGTCAGGTCGTCACAGGCACACGCGAGGAACGCAACGGTGCACCGACTGCATAGGCAATGTGAAGCCACCTTTAAACGGCGGGGCTCGGGTCGGTGCTTTCTTCGCAAGAATTCCGCGCCGCCGCCGCCGTTGCTCGTTGGCGCGACGCCAAGAGCAAGCTGACGTCATGCGTCAACGTTACGCGTAGCGTTACGTAAAAAACGTGCTCGTCCGACTCGAACTCTCCGTTCGAGCCTCTAGGTTTCTTCAACTCCGCGCGAGAGACGTGCTCGACTTATCTCCGACCTATCGACATCTGAATGCAGTCGCGCGTTCGATTGTCTGCGAGCCTTTCGAGCGGCAGACAGGACGAGAAGAACGGAGCGTAAAATGGCAGAATGAAGTCACCATCGCCGTGAATGAACAATCGTTGATCCGATTTACGCGAGAGAATCGTAGAACTACCTAAAACACTCTCTTAAGGCGAAGCCGATAATATAATTGATTGAGATAGAACTGACTTACGATAGATCGCGAGTAGGCGTTCGGTCTGCCGCTAATCTCATCCACCTTCAATAATTGATTCGCATTTAAGATACGAACGCGTCTAAATATACACCAGTCAATCGTGATGATGTGGTAACGGATACTCGCACGATAAATCATACGACAGTTGATTATGCGCATTGATTTGCAACTCTAAAAATTACGATACAGAACGCTTGAATTTTCCCGTGCGATTAATCGACAGAGAAAGAAGAGGACGTGACAAAGTGGTTTAAGCTTATGCAGCGTCTTGAGATCGGCGTGATAATATTCAGTAAGTAGAAAACGTCGAGGATGCAGCGTATAGGCCATCGGCGAACTGGAAGGAAATCGGTGGAGGTTTCACGGAGATCGCAGTTCGCGACTCTCGATGTATATCCCGAGAAGTCGCGACCGAGAAGCATGCGTGCATCCTCTTGCTCCACTCCTCTTCTCTCCGATCCGCTCACCGTCTTACATCTCGCCCGTGTCTCGTCCAGTCTCGTCTCTTCCTCCTCTACGTGCTTGCCTTTATCCCGTTCGCACGCTCGTGTGCCATTTACGAAGCAAACCGGTTTACCGCCTTTTTGCGGGGCCCCCGGCTTCGCGAAGAATGTTGATTTTTGCGATATATACCGCTGGGAACCTAACCTACATCATTATCCGGATGAGCTGGCCGTAGCCGAGCGCCGAGTAGTGTGTCTCGTTGCCTCCATCGGCAGGCCTCCAAGGCCTGTATTACTTCTAGAGGCTTTGTTTTTCGTATCCATTGTAGCACGCCAATGGACGGAGGCAGAGGCGGATGTCCTCGAGAACCGAACCTGAAGAAACCAAGACGCGGCGGCGTACGTAGAAGTCGCGATGGTTCAGCTTCTCTTTAGAAATGCAACGCAAAGGCGTGATCAAAGTTTCAATAACATTTGGCAGCGGCGAGACTGAAATTCGCGTTAGATTGCACAGTTAGTATTGCATGTAGCGGAACAAAGAATTGTGGACCCAGTAAGGCTTCGAACACTTTTAAATACCGATGATTCTTACACGTTGAGGCACGTACCTACTAGTCCCCATGGTCGGGAACGAATTCGGCCTGGCCTTCTTCGATTCGAGGCACGAGCCCTCGTCGCCCGAAAATATTTTTACTACGGAACGTGTCCGGCATGCATCTCAGTCCATTAGCGTAAGTGGCTATTGTTCTCACTAACCTACAGCACTGCGACTCATTATCATTTTTCATTCGTGACGAACCTACTGAGAAGTCCAGAATGCCGCTTCTTCAAATAGAATGAACGCCTGGCGTTACGTTAACCGCTCGCGAGACGCGATGGCGCAAGGTGACGCGAAAACGTGCCGAGCCACATTTCAATTAAGGCTCGCCGATAATTGCGATTCGCAAGGATCCTTCACCATACACCTACGAGTCCAATAATAACCGATTATTCATCCATTCGCTGTTTCATCCCTTAACCCTTTAGCAGCCATAACAATTAGGTTAAGAACAGTGTAGTATATCGTTAAAGAATTAATGGAAATATTCCGGTACCTATTCAATCAGCCTATGAAACATCTTTGAGAGAATCCTATAACACTCGTCGTCGAGAGACCCTCTTTCGTGAACAAATTTTCTTCCGTTCTAAGGAAAATGCGTTTGACCTCATAACCTAGCTGTCCTGTCCGAATACTTTTAAGAGGCTATCACGTCGACGGATTTATTTCCTTCGAATACCGTTCACCGTGCGTGCCGCGTGCCCCGTGCATGCACGTCGATCTTTGACCGTGTTGTTAGAGTATCGAACGGGTCTTACTACGCACAATCGGGAAAACCGGTTCGACGAAACTTTCGAAAATTCCACAATGACGTAGTCCCTCCTCTCGCGCGTGAACCCATACGCTGCGCTGAAGATACTCGCGCGCTCGTGTTTCTCTCCCGTCGCGTTCTTTATTTACAGTTACTTACGTAAGAGGCTCGAGCCTCCTTCTCTACGCTTCGACGTACGGCAATCGGCTTTGGTCACGCCAAGTATACGCGCATAGAAAAGACGTGCGTACCCGTTTCTACTGTTGTCCACGAGGATGCCTAGCTCGTTCATGGAAATCACGCGTAATCGTTTGCCTTTTCGCGATTGTGAATGACCGAGCTACCTTCCTCGCTATAGAGCTCACAGCTATCGCGTAAGAATCCGATTACTACTTAGATAATGATAACGTTACAAAGCGAAACATTGACTGTGCACTTACCTTCCACTTCACTTCTCGTCGTATCTGGAGAGCACTTTCATACACAAATAACATCGCGTAAATCGGCGTGGTGATGCGTAAATTCGCGGGAAAACAAGTCGTGTCGTAAGACTCGTCATTGTTCGTAATCGACAATGAGGCTCTTTCAACCTGGCACACGTGATATCATGGAGAATTGAAATTCGTCATACGTGTAACTGTACTCACTCATACAGCAGGCACCCTGCTCCCGCGTCGGAGATTGCCGGTGTGTCCAGTGAATATTCTGAAGAGAAATATGTAAAAGAAAAAAGAAATAATGATCGAGGAAGGAAATAAAATGATACGAGAACCGTGCGCTTCCGTGCAAACCCTTACCATTGCTAGCAGGGGAAATCTGGTCTTCGAATTTGTTCGACAAGGCAGTCTGCATTCTCCAGTTATTTACCTCCTCGCGTATCGCGGCGATTCGATCGGTCACGCGATCATCTTCAACTTCTATGCATTCCGCGCATTCTCTCTCCTTGACGCTCGGAATATTTAAACAAGTTCCTTTAACGGACCGCCTCGTTGACAAGCCGCTACGCGAATTTTCCGAGACAGTACTAGCCTTCTTATTCCGCGACGAAACTTTCCAACTCGCTTGTTTCGATTGCGACGACGGCTTCCTCGTACTCGGCATGATTTAACTTTTTGTGCGCAAATTTAACGAGATTTCAAGCACGTAGGACGTCAAGTTCACGTTTAAGCGCGGTTATGTGCAGCGTCGCTGATTAAACTGACTTCACCCGCCATCTCACGGAAACGTGCCCAAACTTCAGTCGGACGTCGTCTCATCGCGCACGATTGTAAAGTGTGGACTGTTATAAATGAGAGGTTACGGCGCGTTATCGCGGATGAACTTGGGAATTAACGTTTGCGAAGAAACTGATACCAATGCATCACGCACGACATTAGTGACGACGTCGTGGGGCTGACTTAATGAGATCGCGTTCCACGATGTTTTTCTTAGTTTATCGCGCAACCGTGTTCTGAGAGACTGCCATTCGAATTACATATTTTGTTCGACTAAAGACCCGCATTCGTCACCTGTCGTTAATTGACCACCGTGGTTGGCCAACTACGGTTCAATGAAATGTTACGATTGCGTGCACACATACATTCATTCCTTAACTATTGATAAACCTTCAGAATTCTAACGTTATCGCGTAAGCACATCGATCTTGATAACTCTGTCAGGCAGCGAATCAAGAATTTGTTCACTTAAGTGTTGGTTAAATATCTTCGTAGGATCAGGGTACGGAGCAGACTAACAACGTCTATGAGTTCCCAACCGACTTCAGCGATGCGAAACACCTGCTCATTTTTCGTGCTACTCAATTCACGTTCCTGCTAAAAAGAACTTGCGTTCGATATGAATATGTTCCATAAGACATGTGATGAAGCAAATAATATATATCATATTGAATACCTTCGATCGTTCAATATTTTCATTCCTCGGTGCACTGGTAAGGAGCAGTAAGGAGATGGTAACCGTCTACAAATCAAAATGTGTTCCAAAAGGTCAATCACATTTCGTTATGTACAAGAACAGATAGTTTTACGAACCGGACGTACTTTACTATTGAAGTTGGTTACGCGTGTTCCTAATTCCAGTCCGTACTGCAATTATCCCATTGAAAATTCGATTGAAGGCTTAACATCGACTATCTGTGGGCTGTGTCCAATCTGTGTCTTTTACGCACCCTGCGCACGTGGTTGGATGGACAAAAGTATTTCTAACCTTAGCGGTAGTTATATCAACATTTTGTCGTTGATATACAAAACTTATCATTGCAGACTGTTGATAGAGCTACGGGTTTGACGAGGGTATAATTGACTAGTCACGATGGCAATGCAAGTTTCGGTTGACAGCGATCAGGAACAAATAAAAACGGTATGTATTTGCAGTCGTATATAACAATTATGATCTAATAGGCTACTACTAGAAATTCCCCCGTAACGTTAACAACAGTTTTATCGATAATATGACAGAAAGTGACTGGGCGAATATTTTCTACCACAGTTCCGCGACTTCTTAATGTCATATAACAAACTCTCCGAGATTTGCTTCGTTGACTGTGTTACTGATTTCACGTCGAGGGATATCAGGGCGAAAGAGGAGAAGTGCGCCCTTAATTGTATGGAAAAATATTTAAAGATGAACCAGAGGGTGTCCCAAAGATTTCAGGAGTTCCAAATGATAGCAAATGAAAATCTAATGGCCTCTGCAAAGAAACTAGGCTAAATAAATTAATGTTATTTGTATTGCAAATAAATGAAATACTTTATTCCATGCCTTAAAATTAGAAAACAGTGTGCTTGAAAACGATTATGGTGATTGTGAGGAAAGGATATGTGACTATGTTCACTATGTGAATAAACCGTATGTATAACGTGATAACTTGAATAGTCCAAAAAAAAACAACTTGGACCGACACTTACAATAGAAAGCACTTTTGTTGGAAGTAGGAAAAAGTATTGCTTTATGGTGTACAATATTTAAAATAAAGGATACAATGGTTTTATATTAGAGACTTAACTGTATTGTTCACCCTACCCATACATCTATATACATATACATCACAATGCTTTATAATCTAGTACACTACAATATTTGTATATCTACAAATATCTTAATAAGTCTACAAAAAAAAGTTCGATTACCATTCCTAGCGTCGTAAAAGGTAAGGAATATTGTAAAAATGGATATATACATAAAAAGCCTGTTTGAAATATTTGACCAAAGGTGCGCTTACTACGTGTTCGGTGAAGTCGAGCTCGCGCGCGCACTCGAATGCATAGAGATAAACGATACTTTAAGTTTAAATTAATTGTGAAAAGTCCCACAAATCTTAACTGGATTTTGAATGGCCAAATTCATGATACTTTGGTTTACTGTGAATCTCTATGTCCATACTGTTATTATCCCAATCCAGATGTGAGAATTTTGTAACATTCGGTAGGATGTCCATGTTGTGAGTTTGACTGACGCATTGCGGACCGAAGCTTGAACTGGAAATTTGACTTTCTTGTGCCTGTATCATAGAGTCGGTGCTAGGCGAATTCGGTGGTGTCTTTCTCAATCTTTTGTAATCTGAAAAACGGTTCAACGAGACTTGATCCACACAAACGGCTTGCGTCGTGTGTCGAGTCTTGTACAAAATCGGGCAGCCTAAGTCACCCTTCAGACTCAAACTGTACAGGTTGGCGAGTCTGCGTAACTTTTCCCGCTCCGGCTGTCGCATTGGATGCAACTTTAATTCGCTCTGAGTAGGATCCTGAAGGAACCGGGAGACTTTCTCGTTCGCCGACGTTATGATCGAGTAGCCAGGCTTGTTGTCGACGTGTCGACATCCGGCACGAATTTCTCTGCCACTGAGACCCTCGCGAATTCTTTGAATCCGTTGTCTGTAACTCTTTCGCGTCTCATCCGTCGAGTGATCGAAATTTCCGTGCAAAATTACTTGGAACGTGGGATCGGCAGAGACCTTATCATTGTTTGTGATTTCTTGGTCGTCCCACCACATCGGTTCTCCTATCCAATCAGATTGTTCGTCGTCCCCTGTAAATAATGATGACAGAGCCCATATGCAGTCCACCGCATGGCTGAATTATAGGCAGAATTATGGCCGAAAGAAACTACCTTCACGATCTTCGTCATTCGTAACGAGATCAGCCTCAGAATCGCTGGACGAAATACTCGAGCTAGATATTCGCGAACAATCGACTGTATCGTCTCCTTGCATCTTTCCGCGGCTCTTTATTTTCGTATTTCTCGTTGGCTTAGACGAACGCATCTCACAATCTGTGGATCGTTCGCGACAGGATCTCTTACGTTTTCCGCACCTAGGATGAAGAACACCTTCTATTATGTTCAACACTGTCCGCCATAGTAGACTTACTTACCATATTGCACCATATCTGTTCTTGCAATCACTTCTCAATACCCTTTTCTTCCCTCCAAACGTAGTGGACATAATTGCCACTGTCTGAGATGTGGATGGATTAGAATCTGAGTCAATAGCCATTCTCTTAAACTTTCTCTTCCGTCTTGTGTTTGTTCTTGGTACAAAATTCTCATTTACAGAATCACTCTCAATGTTACTGGCATTGTTAAGGTTTGAGAAGCGTGCAAATCTTTTTGTTTGATTTGTATCATCACTATCCGACTGGTACTTTGAAGCAGCTGCAGTCTTTGGTATACGTATGTCACACATAGAAGAGGAACTATCATCTGAATGTTTGCTCATGCTCAGTGATGCTGTAAAACAGTAGTTATACAGATACGTAAGGGCATGATTACAATATACTTGTATGCAAGCATTTTATACACCCATACACTTACGAATATTGCCTGTAGAACGAGCTCTTCTTCTAATTCCCCATCTACGTCTAACGTTTGCGCTGTTGCTGCTCTCCTCAAGTGCCAAACTCAGATCATGCACAAGGGCCTCCATTTTTACTCTTAAGTCTGCTGGTACAGCTTTTAAAACGCGCTCCATTTGAAGGATGCGTGTTTTCCTAAAAAAAAAGAAAAAAAACATCAGTATCAGTGACCCTTACCTTACAGTTGCATGAAAAAATGTATTCCACTTGACTACAAACATTTGCACTGTATTTGACACTACACATATGTACCTAAGTTTAGATATGAAAAAACGTTTATTTTGTGGACTGGCACGTATGTTCTGGGCATTTTACAAAACTTGTATGCATAAAAGTAATCGCAGAAAGTACGCACTGCGACTCCCTTAAAAAAAAACCACTGACACTTATTCCCCGATGTACATACGTGACCACCGAAGTACAGCTTAAGAGCGAATTTCCGTATGTCTCGAAACAATATGAGATCCACGCATAATCGAAATTCAATATAATTCTGCGCGTTCAACGCCTTGAAAAGCGGTAGAAAAACAAACTTGCGAATGCATCGATATGGTCAATATTTATACGAGCGATAGAGATAATTTGCATGAACTCTCGTGATACTCACCTTATATATATTCAACCGTACAAGTAGTGAGTTTTACTTCAAACGGTCACCATTGTCAAACAATGCACTTTTTAGGGGCAACGGAACAAAAAATTGGTGCGAATCATGCGAGAATGTCAAATTCTAAACTGGTTCTTACCGTGCGCCATAGAATTCCCCCCTCACCGATTGAACACTGTCGTTGTGTGCTTGATGTTCCATATGGCCGCGCGTGTGTGAGTGCGTACGATGAAAGATGAGAACCGTCCTGGTCCTGGAGGCTTTCGTTGGCTAGATACACGCTAAAAATCTACCGTTTGGCATTTTGGCTCGAGTAAACTCGAGCGATTGCCATTGAACTCTAGAATAGACCAGTATAGACCATAGACTATCTGGAATGAGCTCTGTGAGTATCAGAAAACGGAATGCGCTTTTAGAGAGAGAACATTGGCAAGTGGGGTAGCTTCGTTTCACTCTTTCACGCAGTGTCTCATGTTACAGAGAGTCGCAACCACGTTCGAACGCAAAATTCCACATTGATATGGTTGTTACGAAAAAGGTACGTCCTTCCAGTCGCTATCTGATGATTTCCAACTATTTTTCCCGGCCGGGCTTGACTGCATCTCCATTTACATATGATGCGGTTGAATAAGATGGAAACGTTTGAATTTCGCGCCATTTTTAATGACGTTCAGGCAGCAGCACCGTACGTAGCGGAGAAACGCTCAAACTATTCATTAGACAGCAGTCGGTAATGTTGAGAACGAAGGTAGATACCGACAATATGGACCGCTGTCCAATGAATAGTTTGAGCGTTTCTCCGCTACGTACGGTGCTGCTGCCTGAACGTCATTAAAAATGGCGCGAAATTCAAAACAATGTGAAAACAACAAAGTATCTTTCTACAGCGAGTAGATCTAATAGTAAGGTACGCTATTCTGAAGCATAACCCCCCATGAGATTGTCTATTATAAAGATTACTCTACTAGCTAGTGAATGCCGCCTTATACCGCACATTTACGATAGGGTAGTTCGCAACTAACATAGGATAATCGTAAAACCCACTTCCAACTCTTTATCTCAACCCGGTCTGACTGCGTCTTTATTTACATATAGATGTAATCATTTTTGGAAGTCTACAGCGGTTAATGTTGCCCTCAAAGATCGAACATATTGAAGTCTGCGAATCTGTTAAGTACTTGACGATATCGCCTCGCAAGAAGGATAATGGAATAAAGAAGTTGAGAAGTGTGGGTCGAGCTCTTATCGTCTCTGGAAATGTATAAATGCTACCAGGAAACTAACGGCTCGAGAGTATCGAGAATGTGAATACAATTTGTCATCATTGATACTGTCGTTGTTCTACATGCTTTCTGCCTGTTACCAGCGCAGTCACCGGAGTATATAAATGATTAGTGTCTGAGGCATATTTCATTCCACGTACAGGCTCCTACGTGATGTACATTGTATTTTCTTTCTCTCTACTTCTCTCTCTTAAGCACGCTCGCTAATTACGGCGAAAAAATTGGCGACGAAGAGTCGGCGTCAATATTATAACACTTTATCACATCTTTCGTCCCATTGGACGCCGAAGTCGGCACAGATCGGGCTACTTCATGCTGACTGCGGTAGAGGACCAATGAGAGTGATGGCGTCACCAGCGAGTGATATTGTGGACGACTCTTCTCGCAGCTTGCCGCTAAAACGTCGCAAATGCATTGATACACGGCAGACAGCGACGAAGGTCGATTATTGACGCCAGACCGGTAACGAAGCTTGGCATTCTCCATAGATTCAACATCCTCAGCCCAGTAATCCCGACATCGATCCCCGGAGAGGCGTCTTCGATCTGAATCCTCAAGAAGGTCGGGGCGACAAATGAAGACGTGCCTTGAGCGTGTCCGGCGGTGCCTGTCATTTCCGGTTTGCGTTCCACAGACGCTCAGCGATCGTCCGAGGATCTCGTCTTTTTTCGCGAGTAAAGAACCGCCGCTGTGACATCGGGCCTGGTACGATAACGGTATCCTTCGCTGACAAGACTCGTCCGAGCGGTCGTGGGTGGAGGTGCGATTAATTGACGGGCGCGATGTACGACGGCAGCGGAGCAGCGGATCGCGACAAACCCTGGCGGTTGTGTAAATAGCGCGTAGTGTGTGGCGTGTGCGCGCGTGTTATGCGCATTCGCGGGGACAAATGAGCGCGGGATCGCGGCGATCGAGAGAGACGTGAGGGGATTGTGTATTGTGTGTAGTGTTGCTGCGGGGGCCACTTCTGTACACAGGACACACATATATACACACACACACACACACACACGCGCGCGCGCGCGCGAAGTGGGCACGCACGAGACGGGCTACGAGGAAACCTGTATCCTCGCGCCGCGTTAAGCTGAGGTTAAGAAATTGTGCGGCTCACGGGACAGCACGCTCTCCCGCCTCTTGCTCCGAAGAACGAGGCCCCGTCGTGCGGTGCACGGTCCCGTGCGGGACCGGACACAATGGACGGTGCTAACGTGAATGGCGGGAACGCCGAAGTGGCACGCGAGAACTCTAACCTCGAAGTCGCCGCTATGCCGGAGTTGCAGGAGTCCGCGGAGAAGGTGGTCGTCAAGATCGAATCGCAGGAGGTGAACGGGGAGGTGAAAGCCTCGCCGAGGAAGGTAACTGCCGCGATGCCGGAGGTCAGGAGGAAGCTGCGCAAATTCAAGGCCAACTCCACGAGCACGATAGAGACGGATACCAGTGGCCGGGGACGCAAGCGAAAGTTGTCGGAACCCGATGACGTTAGTTCCGAGGAGTCCACCGAGTTCAATGGCTTCGAGTCTCAGAGCCCAAACGAGGCCGAAACCGGAAGTCATGTTCTCAAGAAACTCATTGGTATTTTCCTTCGTTCTCGTTGCTTGACATCTTCGTCGCGGGTGCCGTGCGTCGGTAACATTATGTTACCTGGCGCATTCTCGCACGAATTCGGCCGGCGTTCATGTATTATGTTGGTTTCGAGTGATATTGCGACGGTATGGCCGTTCGGGAGCAATTGTGGTTATGTACCGAGCGATCTTGAGCCTCTCGCTTTACCTTCTTCGATTTTAGTGGGAGAGGATTCTCTAAGCTGATTTTGAAATTGATTAATTCGTTTTCTGTAGTTCTTTTTTTTTTTGTTTTGTGGTTTTTTTTTTTACTTTTCTGAACAATTTTTATCCGATTGGTTTTTCCTCACAGCCGAAGCAGAAGTTGCAGAAGCCCAATTGGCCAAGAGGTATAGATACTCAAAGAAAAGATACTTTGACCTCAAAAAGGAAGATGATGATTCTGATGACAACAAATTACATGTGTATATGAGCGAACATGTCTATGAAGCGGACAAAATTAAGAAGGAAAAGGAATCGGACAAATCTGAAACTGATTCCATCGGTGTTCCAAATAGCATGGAATCGGAAGCAGAACCTGTAAAAACAGAGGAAATGTTTTTTAAGTCAGCAAATTCATCTTCCGCAACCAGTAGTCCTTCTGCTACGTCTCAAAAATCAAGGGGTAGTCGTATATCCCGAGGTGCTAGTCCAGGCAGTACGGTGAAACAAAAGATGGCTGTGGACATGTCTAATCCTGCATATAAAGAACCTTTCAAATATGGTTGGAAGCGAGAATTGGTGTTCAGAGCTAGCTCAGACTCTAGTCTGAAAAGAATGGCTGACATATATTATTACACGCCAAAAGGAAAGAAAGTGAGAAGCTTCAGGGAGGTGGCGGAATTTCGTAAGTTTCCAATATAAAAACACATCCGCCGTGCCGAGTAAGAAATTAACAGGAACTAACAATTATATACACTGTTCTCATGTAGTGCACACAAAGGAGTTGACCATCGATAACTTCACCTTCTTCAAGGAGCCGATCGGCATCGACGATCCTGAGAGAGAGATTATACGAGACGCTAAACGTGCACGGGTATGAGTCTATTAGGATTAGCACACCGTCGAATAGAGGGATATGCAGCCTAACATGATGATATTAATTCCTAATTTCAGGGTTCAATGGGATCTGGGTCTTCAATGTCGGGAAAGAAAGCGTTAGCCGTGAAAAAAAGTGCCGCCGCAAGAAAAGCACTTGCTGCAGCGCACGCTGCTGCGGCTGCTGCGGCTGCTGCTGCTGCTGCTGCTGCCGCGTCAGAAGAAATCCCTGTGCCTGTTGCGACACCCGCACCAGCACCGGCCCCAACGCCTACACCGGTGTCCGCCAGAATGGTCGCTAAGTCGCCGAAAGTGGCGTCGTCCGGATATAAAGTCAAAGTGCCTGCCAAAAAAACACCACAGATTAGTACGTGTCCGTGTATATGATAGATTTGCGTCCAGCATATGCGTTAAGCTAAGCTAATCGTAATAGTTTGCCATCTACGTCCTCGTCAAATATTTAACCATGACGTTTGCATAGCAGAAATTAAATCGTCCGACGAGAGTGAGATGCTTCCTCCACAGCGGAGTACGGCGAACACGAGACGCAGTCAGCAACCGGCCGAAAAAAGCCCGCCAGTTAAAAATAAGCGGTTACTAACGTAAGTACCTCTACGATTTACTTCTCACCTCAACGTTGTGACTGTAAAGATACACGATCTGTGACGACTTGCACAGAGTGATAGAGCTTAAACAATGATATGACTTATGCAACATACACTCGGGCGCTCAAAAAAGGTCCAATAAAACATTTACAGCACGTGCAATGGTTTTCTCAGTTGAGAAAGGTTTATCGGCGACGAGATGAGTGTCTTATGTTGTTTGTACGAGAAATGGCACATTCCGTTTTGCGTCTGATACTGTGTGACGTTCTCCATCTATAGAGAAAGACTTTGGTATTGTGTCGTGCATATGTAGGCTTATGTGTTTCACGGGACGATACTATCTGTACTACGCGAATCAGAAAGCGTATTGTATTATAATTTGGCCTTCCCAAGAACATCCGATAAAGCAAAGGTTCTGCTTCGGTATAAGGCAGCAAGTAGATATCTCATCTGAGGCTGAAAATTTTGTTGCTAAAAAACATTTGAAACATTTTCCTTCTATAATTTTCATAACTGCATTTTCCCCCCGTTCCCTTTCTCTGATCCCGACATCCTCAATGAAAATCTTGTGCTCTTTACTTCCCTTGAAACCCCGTCCCGTATCAACGCACATCTTACAGGCCCAAGGTTCAAGAACCGTGCAGTATAAGATGTTCGACGAGTATGGGGTTGATACCGAGCTTACAGTGTCGCGTGTGTCTCTGTTTATATCATCCGGAGTGTGTCAATGGCATGGAATTTGCAGGCAGTGACGATTATATTTGTAAGGTAGGTGTGCAGATTCGATTCATCATAGGCGTACGAGAATATGACTTTACGTAAACCGAGCTAGCGAAACGAGAAAGTAACGAATGTAATTGATGCCCATTATTGTAGAACTGCCAACAGGATACTAGTGAATCGTCTTTGAGTTCATCGATGACGCCTCCTCCGTTGATACCAATTAGTGTGTTAGGCACGCAAGGTGCAAAAGTAAAGCATCAGGCAAGTCTGACGCCTCCGAAACTGCAGAGGATTCCAAAGTCCGAGGGCGGCGATACTCAAACACGAAGTGCCGCTAAAGCAAAATCCACTACCACGCCCGGCTCCAACTCACCTTCCACGGATAAGAAGGAGAGCAGTTGGTACGCTCAAACGGAAAGCGATTTCTTACAAAGCCATGACGGAACGGTGCCAAAACCAGCGCAAAACATAGCCCTAATGGGTGGCAAGCGTTACATAGTTGTGCCGAAGAATAACGCAATGGCGGTTCAACCTGCTATCACTGTAAAGCCGGACAAGATCGGCGATAAGCCACCGATTCTTCAAGACGGATCGTTAACCGACGTTTCGAATGCATCTGAAATTCTTGCGATGGCGAATTCACGAGTTCCTACGCAAGTGTCGCCCACGGGAGACGTGGAGAAGTTGATGGGCAGAGAATCTAAGGATTCAGATCTCACTGATGACCAGACTGAAATATCTGGCGTCGTCGCGAACGTTGACGCACCGAGTTTAGTGGCAAATGAGTCTTCCAGTGCAATTGAAATGAGACACGCGGCAGAGAAAGTTGTCGTGACAACCGAGCAAATCTTGTGCGAAATAAATAACGAGAATGTTAAGCCGCAACGGACGGCGTTAAGTAGTTCGAATACCATACAGACGACCGGCAAGTAAGTATTAACCTTTGAAGCACGTAGGTCTCTTCGTTCAGTTCTTGTCACTTTTTTTTTCTTTAAGCGATCTCTTTCTTCAGAAGATTTACTTGTTAAGGCAACTCTCTTTTGAGGTTTTGGCAGTTGCTTTGTACATATTGTATTTACAAGATTCATACGCGCTAGGTTTGCTACATATTTTCGCTGCAGTTCATGTAGAACCATATGGGTTGTCCTTTAGTACATCAATTTGCATTCGTTCAGTTCCTTCATTCTCTGTCCGACGTAAGATCCAATTGCATAAAGTTTGTAAATGCAATATATACTGATGTTTATTATATTTGCAAATGTAAAAATTCGCAGAGAAAAATGAATTTGATTTTCATCATATAATCGAAGCACACTGCCTTAGCTTCTTAGAAATGCGGCCAAATTGTTGACGACTTGTGAGAAATTAACAAAGCAATCACGTTGGATCTCGTGTGTTCTGTAATTGTAGCGTTAAAGCAAAATTTGATGTCGTAATATCGCGATAAAAGATGAAGAATTGCTGGCGCTGATATTCGGCATAGTTAACATATGTAAATATTTCAAGCTCTTATCGTTAATGCTACAATTGTAGACCCAGCTACTGATAAGTGCTTCAGTGGAAAAATCTAATTCATTTTTACTTTTTATATTTACAGATATAAAGACATGTGCGAGCTGATACACAAAAAACTCTTAGTGCGTTTTCCCATAAGTTTCCGTAAATCCTCCTCCCCTATCCGTCGATCCACCTTTATGTTCGTTTTTTTACTTTCGAATCTGTATCATCGACTTAAGTCAATAACTTGTACTCGACTATCCGACCATTTTTTCAGAGGCTTTTAGCGAGTCACTTGTACTGAATAATAATGATACCGACTTAAACAAATGACATTGCCGTTGTAAATCATTGGTCCTTTAAAAGCCTCTTTAAAAATCGAGAACGACTGTCTTAGTATTATCGATCTCGTGAAGAGGTGAAAATAAAAGTATATGCTCTCGGTCATGCGACATCATCGCGTGCACGCATTGCGAACAGAATTTTGAACATTTACATTATACATCGTAAGCAACTTCTCGGCAAATACGATTTACCGACGTTTCGGTAGTTTTGCGACTAAACCCGGCGTCTCTTCAATGTTTTCAGGAGAAAACAGAATCAGCAAGAGATCGAGCATCAACAGCAACACTTCATGGACTCAGTTTGCGCTGGATACCATGCCCTGCTGCGCATCTTTCAGTACCTTAAAGTTCAAGAGCTACTCCGTGCGGCGAGAGTTTGCAAAATGTGGCGGGATCTGGCTGCGCATCCTTCACTCTGGAAAACTGTACGAATGAAGAACAGCCAAGTGACGGATTGGGATGGTTTGGCGGACACCTTGCAGAGGCGTGGCACGCAACACTTGGATCTCAGAAAAATGTTGGTGGCGGGAGAGTCTGATGGCATCTGGAAGAAGTTTCTGTCGGTCATCCCGCGTGTCACCAGTCTTGTGAAACTGGAGCTCTGTAGATGTCCTGTGCTAGTTGTCGAGGAGGTGATAAAGAGTTGTCCACAGCTCGAGGTATTGAGTGCAATGTCGATAAAGTGCGATTCTTTGAACTTGGAGTCCGTGGGAAATCTGAAGAGATGCCAGGAGCTGCGACTCAAGGCGATTAGCGGAATGTCCTTGCAGGAGGATCTGACGCCGTTGCAGGAACTGACACAATTGACGCAGCTGGTAAGTTCCTGGCAATCCGTGAAAGACCTTGCGTGAAGCTCTTTTTCCAACTAGTTATGCAACTGATGTTAATGAATTTCAGAGCTTAACGTCCGTCAAAGAACTCGGAAAGAAGAGGATTGACATTATACAGGCATTGACAAACTTAGAGACGTTGGAATTAGGAGAATGCTCCGACTTTCCAGATAAATTTGGAACGACGGTTTTAATCAAACTGCAGAAACTTGAACGCCTCAGGCTGGAGAAGGGTCAAGGCTCGTGCTGTACATTCGACATATTGGAAGGTGTATCTAAGTTGGAAAGCTTAAATCAAATGGAGCTGGTTAATTTTGATGTTAAGAACGGTTTCGACAAGTGTCTCGCAAACTGCAAGAACATCAAAAGGCTACTGATCATACCGACTTACATATCCCAATCGGCAACATCAAACAACATGGTACTCGGCGGTGTTACCGAGTTATCGAACAATCTTACACATTTCGTATGGGGTGTCACCCTGGAATTGCTCAGAGTTACAGAACTATTCGTAGATCAGTGCAATTTGATGAGCAAGCAAGTCACGGGTGATTCGATACCCGTCTTAAAACCAGTCCCCTGTCTGAAGCTGATTGAGGATGTTGAAGATGAGAATGAGAATCAGAAAGGTAGGTACTAATATAGCACGTTGTAAGGGTTACATAACGGTCCTATTAATACGACATGTTTATTAACCAACAGATGATAAGCAGCCAAATATAACGAGCCCGCAAGTGGATATATTACCCCTCCCACAACTGCAGAAACTTCTCTTAACTGCGTTGCCGAAAACACGTGTCAAAATACTGAAAATACCCTTCCATGCCACGTGGCGACAAAGTATCTCCGATACTGCTACGCAATAGAAACAAACGGGGTGAAGTGCATGAAAGATGTTGCGAAAGATAATGGTGGAAAGGAAACGTGAAAAGAACGACGCGTGGGAGCCTCGCAGTTTCGTGAATTTGACTCTATGGTGATCGCACAACTTATCCCGATAAAAGTGACTTTGACGAAAAGTAATTTGTATATTTATGTACCATGAGTTTTATAGCCTTCGAGACGAAGAACTCCATTTTTAGAACGTAACGGTACACCGTACACAGCGATCGGAAACACTGTGCTACAAATACAAAAGATAGGAAAAAAGAAACAAAAATCATTTTGTAATAATATAATGTGGGACCACATGTGCTGTCGCGTGAAAAAAAAGAGAGCACCGTGATGAGCTGGCATCCATGTGTGAATTGTCTTTTCAAGCGGAGGAACACTTTTGATCCGTGCTAAATTGTTCATCTCCCTTCGAAAGAAATGTCGCCGAATTCAAAGAAACGGAACAGGACAGTTGTGGCAGTTTCGTCAGTGTCCCGCTGTGATGGGTACCTGCGTTGAGAAAAATTTCACACACAAACGCGTGCAGGTGCGTACTTGTTTTGAATTGCAATTTTGGAAGTAAAGGAAAAATTTTTAAGCGACAAATATTGTGAAACTTTTCACCAAAGTGTAGCGTGCCCTCGATTCGAAAGTAAGGCTGGTAAAAATGCTCAGTCTGATCGCTACTTTCCAGCTTTTTATCGATACGTTAAGGCCTCTTAGATGTCTTGCGTATGACATCACGTCGAGAAGAGTTAGACTTTTTAATTACACGATGTGCGACGTTAACTTTCTATTGATGTAGCAGGAAAACCGAATCATGTGGTCTGTAAGGCACTATTTAGAAGTTAGGCTGTATAAAATAATGGTATATTATTATTAATATTATTATTATTGTGACTGTATCTGTATCTTTAGTATTTAAGATACGAGTTTTCCGCTGCAAAGAAGCTACGACGAAATTAATGGGTAATCTTGTAGAATGTGTAATATAACTATGATTGTGGTGCACAATGCATAATCAAATATAACATTACGGAATATTAATTGGTCGATCTGTACCGAGTACAAAACGTGTAGCTACAAATAAGTTTCCACGCTACAATGTCGAAATTTGTTTTCATAAGGTGTAATTAAATTTTCCTACTTTACTTCATTCTCTTCCCGTTTTGTCTTTTCACTTTAATTCAACTTACATTTAAGATGATAGAGAATTATATTTTATACGATGATGATAATCACAGAGAAAAAAAATATGCTGGGGGACATTTACATATGCTGAAACTGTATGCTTAATTATTAAGTAATGTTATTAGTCTTCTTACAGGTAGTTATCTTAATGCATAGGGTTTCCAGTTGAATGTCATCGGTTGTTATATCAGAATAAATATATTTTAATATTTACTCTGATGATCCGCACGGCTATATTTTTCGACAGAAAAAACGTACAACCTCATAACAATTTGCTTTACTTTGCAGCGCGAAAATTCAGGTAATTCACGATTTTACTGTGGTATTTTTAGTTACGCGCGAAGAAGAGAGTTCACCATGTTGACATTAAGGGGCTTCTGTAGATGCTCTCTTAGTTAATGAATCTTCGGAAAGTGGTATATTTCTGTTGTTAAATTGATACTGAGTATAGAGTTTCTACTGTCGCGTGTTTTTTTTTTTTTTTTAATTTGATTACCATTAACATGTTACTCATCTACCAAATCGTAACGTGCAATATACGATTTAATTTTATTCAATTTTATTTGCAATCATGTCAGAATGTGCTGATTTTTAATTTATGCGCATGCAACACCGAGCACGTCGCGCAAACTGTAGACCCATTGATCGTTTCATTTAGAACGTTTTCCATCTGCACAAACTGTTATATATACGTAAAATTTCCTACCTTGCGTGTTAATTCGAAAATATGTTGAAGATGCGCAATCTACAGACCCCTTGACGTTTATCTATCATCACCCACAGTCCATTCCTAAATTTTAGATCCTGCACAACAGACACGCCGTGCATTTACCTGCGCCATCTTATATTTGTAAGCTGGAGATTTATTGTACAACAGCAACAAAAACAACAACAAATTATTGCAACGTCACACGATGTTTTCCTTTTTGTTTACTCAGAATAAAATAATTGCATTTTCAAACTACAGCAATCCCGACGAAGCTCAGAATTTGCCAATTGCGCTTTCTGGACAGAGTCGTCGACGTCTCTGCGTAAGTTTCGCTGCCCCAAGGGATATCACTTCGTCCCGATAACTGCCGACGGTACAGATTATAATCTTGCTGCAACCTTCATCCGTCGCTGCCGATTGAAGTTGACATCGCGTGTGAGCATCGACAAAGATCTCCACGGAAGAAAAGCGAGGGTATAGCTTGACCACCGATATTATAGATCAAAAAGGCGGGCCAGTTCGAGCGGAAGTGATATAGGGCGACCTATGCGAAGCAGACGTGACTCCCACCAGCTGCGGATTCCCAATCCGAAACAAACTACTACACCCACACTAAGCTCGTGTACTACGGATAGCTGTACGCTAGTAGCACTGATGAGGAAACGAGAAGTGTAGTGGGGGAAGCAGTCTCCACCGCGCGCGGTCGAGCATAACTGTTCCATTTTTGGTCTATAACGCCGATGCTCAAACCACAGATCTCTTTCGCGTTCTCTTTCCAGCAGACGCAGGATTCAATGTGCGATCCCTGAAAGAGCAGCGCGCGTAATCGCAAAAAAAAAGTAGGTGACCCCCCGGAGCGCGCAGGAATCGAAAATCAATAAAGTGTGCAGCGTGCAACCGCCAGTGGGCACGAGCGGCGAAGTGTAAGGCCAGAGGCGCGATATGGGCATCGTCGTCCGTGTGTTCGAATAGCCTTCGTCGCGGTCTCTGCTGCGAGGTTATGTCGGCCGAGTTCCCTCGACTTCACCTACCGCTCTTGTACGCCTATCAGCATCGACGTTGGAGCGTCTATTTTCGTTGCGGCGAAGAGTGCTCGTTCTCGTCGGCCGTGGAGGGCGCGCATCGCGCGCTATAATGCATCTGAATGCGGAGTGGAGCTGCGAGAGCGTTGCCGTGAGATAGTACAAAAATGGGCAGACGCAAGTCCCATACGTTGCTCAAGCCTCAACCGTTTCCAGCGAGAAGGGACGTACTGTTCGCGAAAAGGAGCGAGATCAGTGCGCTTTGCGGGCGACTCTTTCACCGTGAGTATGACCATCCTGCTCCGCGTCTGATTGTGAGACGTGCGCTGTGTGGGTGTGTGCGAGTGTGCGTGTCGGCCTCTGTCGATTCGGTGCGGCCTCCTGCAGGTAAATGGAGTGTGTGTGCCGTCTCTCTTGCATGAGCGGGGGCACATATGGATGCGGAAGTGTTGCACTGTCGTCGCGACGGAAATGGATATATGTAATTCTGCAACTATTGAAATTGACGGACCTGGAGCAAAGGTTTGTCGGGTAACGTGAGATTGACGCGGTGCTGCGTGCGTACTACTCGCGTGACTAATCAGCCGTTCGTTTGCGTACATATCCGTTCTCGCACACCCACACCTCTCTCCACTTCCTTAAAAGTCGAATGAAGTCGGTGCGTGTGACTTTTCGCGCACGTTACGTAGATTTCAGGTCATTCGAAGGAAATCTAGCCGTTATCGCTGCAGATTTCAGACTGTGCGTATGCTCGCGCGAAAATGAAATTTGTATAAAAGAAAATATATGTGTGCTGTGAGTCACTAAAGCTCATATTCCACTGGTTCCTTCCTATTAATCGTTCAAGAAAAATTCTATGCATAAAATGAACCACCTGTAAGATCATGCTCCAGCTCCACATGTACCTATTATAAATAACAGCGACCCTTCATTTGACCCATATTCAAAATTATAACGGAATTGCTTCTGAAAAAAAGAACAGATTACTGAGGCATCCATACATGTAAAAAGAAAACCTATGTGAGATGATTGTCCAGTGAGCAGCAATCCTGTGTACGCACCGCAGCTATGGGACAACTTCGTGGAGATCTCGCAAGTTTTGGAGAGGGTTAAGAGCCTGGAGGAGATGAAGACCGAGTCGACGAAGCGGTCCCAGAAGATTGGCAAGTTCGTGCACTGGCTTCGTGAGAATGGGGCGAGCGTGGACGGCGCGAGCGTGGCGGAATATCCTGGCTTCGAGTTGGGATTGCGCGCCGAGCGGAACTTCACTGAGAACGAGCTGATAATGGAGATACCCCGCGAATTGATATTCAGCACGCAAACGGCAGCTCCGGAGTTGACGGCCTTGCAAAATGATCCGATGCTCCAATACATGCCCCAAGTCGCATTGGCTATCGCTCTTTTGATCGAGCGTTTCAAGGAAGACTCCAAGTGGAAGCACTATGTGGACGTCTTGCCGAAGAAGTACAACACGGTGTTGTATATGTCGACGGTAGACATGATCGAGTTGAAGGGAAGCCCGACGTTGGGTAGGTCTTGATTGACTATTTTTTCGTTCGGCCAGTCCCGTTATGTTAAGTTATATAATGGTACAGAGTTGAGCGAACTGACGATGAGTTGTGCTGTTACTTTTGTTCGCAGAGGCTGCTCTGAAGCAGTGTCGGAACATCACGCGGCAGTACTCGTATTTTAACACACTGTTTCAGACCACTAACAGTGTCGTATCTACCTTGCTGCGGAACGTGTTCACGTATGACAGATATTGGTAAGTGATAAGCATCCTATCCTATCCGTAAAGGCGAAATGAAGTCGGCGGTTATGATCCTTTTAATTTTATACAAAACGTGCCTTAAGGTCTACGCGTACAGTCGTCAATAAATACGAGCTAATTCTAAGCTAAGTTTCGAGGCGACGATCGCGCGTGTCGCGGACGATATTACGTGTGCGAAGTACGAGGTATGAGTAGAGGCAGTATAGTCACGTATGCCTCTTTGCTCATGAGTGAGAACCGAGTAAATGCGCACGCGTTTAATGCCTATGCTCGTGGTTGAATCCTTTAACTCCACGATCCTATGTACAAAGCCCTTATCAATTCTTACGTGATCAAACGTTCGATGCAATCGTCGCGATGATCTATCAATGACTGATCCTCGACGCGAAATGGCCACGGCTTCTCTCATTCTGATACCACTGTTTCGTCTCTCAGCATCCTTATCGCGATGGTCCCACGCCGAAACCACTTTCACCTGATTCTTAGATGTCTTCTTGAAAATAATCGGAAAGACAATCCGCGGGACCACCTACTCTGACAGTTCTATCAGTTGTTGCTTTATCCCACGACGGAGCCATTCTCTGGGTGATATCTTGATTTACCTTACTTCATGTAATCCGGTATCGTTTCCCAGCTATCGTTGGCATCTAGCGAATCGTTGTCGATGTCGCTGGTTGGTCCAAAGTCGTCTGCGTTAGGTAGCTCATGTCGATCAGGCCTCTTGGCTGTCGATGTTGCTACCACATTGACCATTACAGTGCTCAGACTGCTGGAGTTTGATAACTTTCTCGCTGCCATCATCGGTCCTTGGAAAACAGCTCGCGAGAACGTGTTTCTGTACGTGTACTTTTGTTTCTGACGAACTCTGCAGGCTATCAAAATTGCCAAGAACACGACAATCGTCACGCCAAGAATGGCTCCACTAGCGATTATGCTTGGCCTGACTCTGGATAATGCCTTCCTGGCCTCTTCTCCATCAATATCGTCAGGCTTCGCAGACTTCTGAATAACGTTTTCACTCTGATCCTTTTTCGCGATCAGCTCAACATGCCCATGGATTAAGTTCGAGGAGTCATTCAGTTTTTCAACTTTGTTTATTGACGGCGCTGGTGGAGATTCGTTTTCTAGAGACGTTTTTGTATCATGATCTAATCTCATTAAAATTCCCTTGTCGAATGGTAATGAAGCAAATGTTGGCAAGGGGTCTGCTGTCGCTCGTAAACTTGAACTCTGGTCTTTCTTTGGCTTCATAGAATGTTTTTCGGCGTCGGTTGAATAGACGTCAGTGGCTGTTTCTTCGTGAGAATTAGTGTTGATCGTTGAACTTTGGCTGGTCACTTGTAACTTTCTTTCGTGGTTTTCTGAATTCGATTGTTCGTTGTAGTCTGAAAATGTTCGTGTGTTCGCCTCTTCTTTCATGTTTGGAGATACCTTTACTTGTAACAAATCCTTTAAAGAAACCTCACGTTCATCGTTATTCTGCCCAGGAGGCCAGGATGCCAATGTGGGCAGTGTTTCTGTGGGTTCTTGTTTAGTGGTAACGTTTTTATCTCGATCTTTTCTATTCTCAACTACATATTCAGTTTTTGTTGCCTTTTCATCACTAACCACATGCGCTCGACCCACACTCTCGTCCGGAATTCTTAGTCTCTGGTGTCTAAACTTCGAGACTTCTGCCAGATGAACCGTGCTTGATCCTCTTTGTCGAAGTGCAATAAGTTCATCGAGACTCATATTTCTCGATTTGAGTATGCGTTCTAATCGCTTGGCACTTGATCCCGACGCAAATAATTCGAAAATCTCCGCCCGTGCCTCCGGCTCTATTTCTGATACAATATCTTCGTAACGTCTCACTTTCGGTGGAATGCGATGATTTGGCGGAAGTTGTTCTTGTTGCGGCGAATTAGTAAACGGTTCGTCCCGTTGTTCCTGCGAGTTGTTCTGCAGATACATACTTTTCGAAGCCTCATCTCGATGTTCCCTCGAATGATGCGTATTGTGCACAGTGGCACTTCTCATCGGTTCCTTCGATTGCTCCTGGTAGTTATTATAAACATGGGTATTTTTCGGTGGTTCATCCTTCTGCTCTTCATAACTGTAAAAAGACGCAGACTGATCGTTCTGTTCACTATTCAACGAACTAAAAGACTCGCTTGGCTGGCTCTCCTCCGAACTATCTTTTATTGCATCCACTCTCAAAGGTGTGTCTTCATAACTGACAACGCCCTCGTACATCTCGCGAGGATTATTACTCGAAGACTCTTCACGAAGGCTTTCCCTGGAATGATCATTTTCATCGCTGATCTTATCTGCCGTTTCAACGCCCCCATTGACGTACGTTCCTCTCTCTTTCGGTTTCACCGCGTTCACCATAGCGCGCACCGCTCCTAACTCTTCGGAAGAGTAGCCAACGTCGCCCTCTGCTTCTGGAGTATCGTCCACGTACTCGGGGAAAACGTTAGATTCCGTTGGATAATTTTCTTTACGAGTCTGAGTCTGGTGAGCAGGGTCAAATATAGTGCGAGACGTCGGCGAAAGAATCTGCTCAATACTGAGCGTGGAGCCAGTCTCTGGTCGATTTCTTGCCGTTCCGATGTAGCCGCTGGTCGACTCTTCGTCGACCACGATCGTTCCTTGGTCCGCCATCTTGCCCTTTGGATAATCCCTGAAGTCGGAGAACTCCATTATTTCGTCCTCGTCGGAATTCTCCGTTCTTGCCTTGATTTCACCGCTCTCGTTAGAGTCTCTCGCTGGAAAGTTTTGCGTGGATATAATCAGCGGCACAGAACTGGTCGAAGGCGTCGACGTGGTAGTAGAGACTATGTTTATTGCTTCGACGTTCTCATAAGGCTCTTTAGTTTCGGAGTAGAGAACATAACGGACCGTGTCATTGAGCATTTCTTTAGACAGTGTACCGTTCTTATCGTTACGTGGCCTTAACAATTCTGTCCGCACATTTCGCGTTTCGTCCTCGTTCGCTGCATAGACTTCGCCGCTCTCCGTAATTTGAATTCCAACTATCGCTGTGTTAAGCAACGTCATGGCTGTAGTCGGTATGAACTTAGGCTCTGTTCCACGTGACCAAGATACTCCACTGTCATCTACAGACTTGGCATTGTTAAGATACACCCTATTGTCGACTTCGTATATTTTTGGCTGACTCGTCGTGGAACTGTCAGTGACGAGCAATTTTTTTAACGAATTCGACATCGCTCTGGAAGCCTGCTCCATGACTTCTTCGAGGTCCTCCGCATCCTTGTTCCTCAGAGCAGTAATCACATCCGGTTTTCCGTTTAGGAGGTCATGGAGAGTCAGGTTCTTTCTTTGAAGGACCTCAGACAAACTGAGTCCTTCTTCCTGCTGCATTTTAAGCAGCGACTTAAGCTCGATCGCTTTATCGAATCGATTACCGTCTACTCTCCCCGAACTCGAGGATCCCGAGCTCGTTCTCGAGTTCCATGGCCGTACGGACTGATGATTCTTCGCGTTCTCTATGGTTTCTGCTTTTCTAGACGAGGCCTCGTTCGCTGCCAAAATAAATTCATAATTCTGCGGTGGCCTCCTTTTACGAGGCCGCGGCTTCAAGTACTCCTCGTCGTTCAATTCCTGCTCATAACCGTTCGCGCGCGCTTGGAACGCTTCTCTGTACCCTGCCGCGCCGTCGATCTCGAATTTGTCGAAGTCAAATCGGCCGCGACTTCTTTGACGCGTTTCACTCTTCGCTTTGCCAGCCTCTTCCTTCTCTTCAGGAGCCTTGTCCTTCTCTCTCCTCCGCGTTCTGTCGTCCTGACGGCCTCGTCTTCCGAGCGCCAGATCGACACGGTCGCCCGTAATGCGTGTTCTCTCGACTCTCGATCTCGGATCTTCTTGACTCTGCTTAGTCGCGGGGTGGCTTTTGGAGAAATGAGAAAACGGAAGCAGAGGAACCGTATCACCATCCCTCCATTTTGGCTCCAGAGCCTCCCCGTTGCTTCTCCATTTCCCAATCAACCCGTCCTCCTCGATGTCCTCTTCATTAGCGCTGAGATCTCTCTCGTCGTTCGTATGCCGCGTCAATCGCTTATTATCCTCCCGGTCGGCCGGCTTCTGAAAGAATTCGAGCGCGTTAGTCTATGGAATTTTACACTTCCGAGTTGCACCGTGTATCGGCGAGAATCCGTCATTGTAAAAGCATTGTAAAAACGCAACGAATTTTGTCATTATATACAGAGTGATTCTAAATATGTGCGACAAACTTTCAGGGCTGATTGCTTGGCTTATTTTCATCATGACACCTCATATGAGCATACGTTCAAAACGGCTTAGGGATAAAGACAGCGGACTACAAAATATTCTGTCGTCGCGTGCGATGATGGGGACATGGCTCAGCGCGCTTCGCACGAACGTATCAATAAAATCGAATCGGCTGCGAGTGGCGCGCTGCTGGTCACGCGAGCAAATAGTCTAGCGATAGATGCCAAACGAGCCGTGCGAACGTAAATAGTGTTCAAAGTTCAACGACCATAAAAAGAGGAAAGCGCGACGATTGGCGCGGCGCGCGCTCACTCCCTCGCACGACCGCTGGCCCGTTTCGAGTGCGCGCGAGCAATTGCGCGACGCGCGCAAGGACGTGCGCGTTCGAGAGGATCAGCGGAAGGCTCGATATGTAATTTAGCCGCGACGAAGGACTCGGCGAGTTCCAGAGCCATGAGAAAGTCCACAACGATTGTGTCCCATCGATTCAATTAGAAGGCACCGGGGTCCGTTCGATTTCTAATTACTCGCGGGCACTGTTCCCGGCGACCCGAAAGGACTCCGTTGTACTTTGTCAGTACCGAGGCGATCGCGGAATTCGTAACGAGCCTTTTCTAGCCGCCGTTCCGGCTGCCACGTATGCGCCTCCTCGTTAGCTCTGCGCGTCTCGTAACACGCCCGTGGGAAGTCGAGGCTCATAAATGGGCGAAAATAACGCGGCCGGCAACGATTGTCTTCTCCTGCCGGGCAGATATGATCTCCTTTCTCGTCGCGCCGCGCGAATCTTCTCCCTTTTCCGCAATCGAAAGTGGCAATGGATCCTGCCAAAACGACGACCCACGGTTCGCCTCGCTCGGCTGCCCAAACGAAAATACCTCTCCAGCGGATCGTGGCGAGTTGCGCCGCGGAAGAAAGTAAAATTAGATCTGACAAAGTCGTTACGAGGCACGAAATGAACGGTCGGCGTTATAAAACTCGCCGGAATAACTTTCCGCGTGCTTCCCACGGCTCCTGGTGCGAGGAGCGAGAGGCGGACCGACGTGGAAAAAAGTAGATCGTCGGCGGGGGAACAGATCTTTGGCCCTGACTGCTATCGCGAACTTTATCTTGTCACGGTTATCGCCTTTCTGCCGGTCAGCTTCGCTCGAATTCCGATTGAAAACTCCTTTCGCGCGCTCGCCGCTTTCGTCTCGCTTCCTCTCGCCAGCGCGCGGTCATCGTACGACGACTGCAGCTGTAGTCGGCGCGTGATTTCGTTCACGTTCACCCTCGCGGCCGCCGCCGGTAGCCGTTGACGCGTAGTAGCAAACTACGTGACAAAACGCAAGCGAAGTCTCGAACTTTCCGCGGGGTACGTCGCGCACAGTGGCTTTCTCTTTCTCTCGCGGTTTGCCGCGGCTTCGGCGAGCTGCTGCAGTTAGCTGCGTCACTCAAGTCAATTTGGCAGGTGCAATGCCGCAGCAGCGGGGCTCTCTTAATCTCCGAAACTCGGAGAGGCAGGTATTAGTAGGTCTAAACGTAGAGTCAAACTGGACTGTCATGTCTGTCCTAAGATGTGGGTCCAAAAAAAAGAAAAGAAAATCGTTGCAAGATGCAAGCGTGATCGAAGCGGAAACATGTCACGCTGTTATCAAAGTTTTATCAGATTATGGCATGCCGGTGGCGCTGAGAGACAATAATAACGAACTTTCGCGCAGCTTACTTCATTTTCGACCGACACCGCGTCCTTCTCGACGGTCACAGCTTCCTTTTCTGCAGACGCTCGAGCCGCGAGACCGAGGATCAGCGCGAGCAGGCAGAGTTTAGTCTGCATCTTTGTAGACCGAGCGAGGCCCGCGAGGGTTCCTCCTCGAGTCGGCAAGCAGCTCCTCTTCTTCCACCCTCGACCACTATCTGATTTGCCCGATGGCACTCGTCCTCTTCGTTCTCCAATAGATGCACATAGATGGCCGCCGCGCAGAGTATCAAAAAGATCGCGTTCTTCCTGTTGCACAGACCTCGAACCGTGTCTAGGCTCATACGTGATCACCGCGCTGTCACTCACGTACCCGAATCACGATTGACGTCGATCGTGCACGGCGACAAACAGCGCGACATTCAAACGCGATACCATAATTAACGCCAGCGACGTCGATGTTCATTGATCCCACATCCAGTCCGCGTCACAGATGTTACTCTCGTCTAACGTCAGAATCTTTTCCCGTACCCTTTCCAATTGCCACCAATAACCAGCCGACGAGTACCTTGAAATCGAAGCAGCCTTAACAGTCCATCCCAAAAGCGTGCGCAAAATGATCGATTGCCGTCCGTCCCCCCGCCTCGATGCAAGCAAAAGGAGGAAAAGTTTCTCTTCTCTCGCGCTTCGACTCGAGAAGGAAGTCGATACGGCGAACTGACTGGCAACTGGCAAGCGTCACTGCTCACTCTCTCCCGACACTCGCGGCATTACTCCTGTCCGGTACACTCGCCGCAAATCGCTCGTACGAACTGACGCCGGTTTTCTCCGCGCTCGCTCCTAAGTAAGTCGGTGAAACTCGCGCGGAGGAGCCAGCCTTCCACTAAAACGTTCTCCCCCGTCCCTGGACACTCGCTCGCCTCACTACCTCCGCTCGGAACCGCCGAGCTGCAAAGGCGAATTTCATCTTCGCCGCGAATCTTTTCTGCCGGCCCCGGCTCGGGACTCGGGATCGTCGGATGTTGATCCGATCGCCGGAGGAAAGCGTTTGTCGCGGGCCTACGATCTCTTGGGAATATCTGTCTTGACTCGCGAGGGAACCGAATGTTCAGCGCCGCTTCTTCCCTGAGAGGTCGGCGAGATGAGTTATCGGGCGTACAATGATCAATTATCAGCGTCGATCGATTATCATTCGGCGAGGACGGCGTCGGAAAACTTTCGTTTCTCATGCTCGAAACGCTTTCCCACAAACGCTGAGACGCTTCTGAATCGAGGATCTAAATGAATTCTGGATGAGGGCTGATGTAGGAAGATATGTCGATTGGGACATAACGAAAATTAGCGGGCTCGTTGCTTGCTATTGCTGCCTTCGCTACCCGAATCGGCTCGGTGCGCTGTGTAGAAAGTACGCGAACGCTGAGGATCTCACGATCTTCGATTCATCGCACGACCTTCCCACGTGCGCTCGGCTGTGCATCCATCCCCACGCTCTCTGCGCCGCTCTTGATAACCGGTGCACCCTGCGAAATTACGAAACCACTCCCATTGTCGTCGACGCCATTGTCAGCCGTTCGGCGTTTTCTCTCGCTCGGCGATCGTCAATTTTCGCGGGACCACGCGAGGATCGTTTATTGCTGCGAGCTGATTTACGCGACGGGGACGACCGTGATCTTGAACTTATCATGCAAAACAATCCATGCTCAAAGCCTAACTAAGAACAAATTTATGCGGGCCAATTGATCCTGAACGTCCTATCTTACCATACCTGTTGCACGTGTTTCTGGTAACTTGATACAGTGAAGCTTCGACGATATTTGTAGGCCAGTAAAATGTTTCGTTCGTTAACGCTGGAAATGAGGTGGTGCGATTCTTCAGTTACGTACATAGCCTACGGGGAGCGTTTGACAGAAATGCATGACTATTGAAGTCTGCGCTGCAACATGGGAAAATAGACCGCGCATTTCCATAACACGCGCGCTGCGCATCGTAATACTTTGCCATGGCTTAATTAGCCGTGATCGCGATCGAGATCTCGTCCCCCCTCTGGCCGATATATTTGCCCGAGCTCGAGTTGTTCATAAAGCGGACCCCTTTCGTCGGCGTAATCGCCGCTCGCAGCGCAAATGGAAGTTGCTCGGACGAGAAGTTGGCCAGGAAGAGGCACGGCGCACTCTCCCGCAATGTATTACCCCGATTTTCTATGCTCGGCGGACTCTTCCTCGACTTGGAAGCGCAATACCATTGCACGATAGAGAGGAGGGCACCGATCCACGGTCGCTTCTTGCAAATCGGACGCGAGCGCGCACTTTCACACGGACCAACAACTTTCATGGCGATCTAGCTATGCTATCTTTCATCTTCGCCACCTGGGAACTCGCTCGAGCGGATCCTCGAGCGTTATTTCGATTAACAGGGCTGCTTTCATGAACGATATGATCCAAAAATCTGTAAAAGGTCATTTTCGTTCAAGAAAGAATAACTGGTCCACCGGTGAACTCAATAATTAATCGAGAGAGTCGAACGGTTGGCTTTATGAGTCTCAGTTTCATATGAACTTCGATCGATTCTTGCTCCATTTGGCAATTGTGAACTTTCCCCGCTACCAATGCCACCTTGTGATCGCCGCGTCGACCGGCGAAACAATCATAGATTTCATTGATAGCAGGCCTATCGCTTTCGGTGGTACGCACGGTAATTAGCGACGCTATAGTGAATCCTCATTTCTCCTCGTGCGTGTGCGCGAGAACGAGAACGACCGTTCGGTAGAATGTGTGCGTATGTGCCGCGCGAGCTCGCCGGATAATGCGATAGGAAGGACGGAGAAAGAGAGAAAGTTCAGCGGGCAATGAATTTTCTTATACCAACGTTTCCGGAATTCTAGGTCAAGTTCCTGTCCGAAAAAGAGACTTTGTCGTGCACCGGATACCTCTCTCCGTCTCTTCTTCCTTTCTCTGTCGATCCACCCGAGGGCGAAAGTTGTTGCCGCCGCTCTTCTAACGTCGATCCTACTTTAAGGAAATTGTACCAGGAACGCGAAGCGAGACGTTATCCTGACTTTACGAATTGTTCGCTAGCTGGGCAGTCTCCACGGTGATGACCAGGCAGAACCTGATTCCTAGCGAAGACGGTTCCACTACGATCCACGCGTTGATTCCGATGTGGGATATGTGCAATCATGAGGAGGGAAGGGTAAGTGGAAATGGTCCGATGCTCGCGTTTGAGTAGAAGCTGTACGACAATGTACGAGTAAGCGTGTGACTTAGAAGGAAATTTCTCTCTCACAGATCACCACGGACTTTAACAGAACGTCGAACTGCTGCGAGTGTTACGCGCTGAGGGACTTCAAAAAGGGAGAGCAGATATTCATCAGCTATGGGCCAAGAACGAACTCGGACTTTTTCGTACACTCGGGCTTCGTGTATATGGATAATAAACAAGTAGGACGATTTTCTTGGGCGAAAATATACGCTTTTACATTCCTAGTATCACGAGATATTCGAAATTTTTTTTATCGCACTAGAGTGGTATGAGTGTAATTGGAGCAGTTCTTCAGTTATTCAGTCACGCTACGCTGACTTCTAATAACAACGTTGTCGCACGCTGCGTCTATTAACACATCGGCTATCGTATAAAGTTAGGTTCAAGTTCAAGTGTAATTTAAAATAATACTTGAAGGCATATTAAAAATTCCAGCACCAGAGTTAATCAGAACTGTCGAAAAGGGAATACGATATTCGAGATAGGCTCAATGGTGATACAAAATTATTATAACAGACGTGATTTTTAGGCATCTCTTTTGGGTTTCAAGGGGAGCCCTTCTAATGAACTTTGCACGGTTACAGGATGGCTTCAAACTGAGACTCGGAATCAGCAAAGCTGACTCGCTTCATAAAGAGAGGACAGAACTTTTGGAAAAATTGGGACTGCCGTCAGTCAGTGTATTTCTGCTGAAACCGGGCAGTGAACCAATTTCGGATTCTCTCCTCGCCTTCCTTCGTGTGTTCAGTATGCGCAAGGCTGAACTTTTACATTGGATCAACTCAGACAAAGTTGCTGATCTTAAGCACGTTGACTGTGCCCTAGAGACAGTTGTTGAGGAAAACGTGAGAAAATTCTTACTAGCTAGGCTGAAGCTCCTAATTGCCAACTACCCAACCACTCTGAAGGTGAAAGTGAAGACTAAGTGCTATACTATGTTTGGTTCTAACCCGCGATTACTCATTGTTTCGTTTACTGTGCCTTTTGTAGGAGGACCTGGAATTATTGGAGACAACGTTGCCTCACTTCAAACGGCTCATCGTTCAGCTCAGAGTAACGGAGAAGAAAATTCTACTCGGAGCACTGGATTACGTGGAACAGTGGATCAAGGCTTGATATACGGCCGAAGGACGGAAATGTGCTTTCCCCAGCGTGGATAACCGCGCGTCTTTAGTACTGTTACGACTCTAAAAGAAAAATAAGTTTCTCGCAAGGAAATTTTATTTTTGCAATAAGACGTTTTGCGTGCGAGAAACGAACTATCGATGACGTACAACGCCGAAAATGTATACGTTTGTCTCGTGCTCGTTAAGAGATCATCACGCAGCGGAGTGAGAGGGTGATTAATATTTGTGAGGAGAACAATTTCCGTAAGAAACAACACGATTCAACTGAATATCATGTATATGTGCGTGTCAACGATTATACACGATGCGTACTGTACGAAGAATTTAGTACCTCGCTGGTACATCTTAACTAATCATCGACCGGGACACGTGAACTGGAATTAAAGACATTTATATTGAATCGCGCTGATCCTTGTCAATGCGTTGTACCTGTGCGGAGAGCGGCTCCCATGATATCTTCAAGGCTTGTGAGCATTCGATATTTATGTTCGTAAGAACCTATTACGTGTATGACACACATCGGTGTTTGACTGGCGTTTATTTTTCACAGAGAATACCTTTCAGAGAGTTTTAAACGCTTGGTGTGTAAACTATCGCGCTACAGTACGGTAGGCCTATGATTATCAGATTTACAGGTGAATGTACATTGTAGTAAAAGTTTCGGACGCCGTCGACGTATTTTAGAAGCGATACACCTTCCGCAAAACAAAGCCTCTCGTGGTAAGGTTCCATATGGGTCATTAAAACGTCGTTATATCGTATCGAGAGCCTCACATTTTCATTTTCGTGCAACAAAACTACGGCAAGCCGAAAGTGAGAACAGCGTCAACGCAAGTATAACATCGTTCCTCATCGAGGCACGAATTAAAAAATAACACCATCAAGATAACGTTACAGTCGTGCTGTGAATACTTTCAAAGTATAAATGTATAGACAATACGATAACCTTATTTCGATGCACAAACTTAATCTTGCTGTAATTATACTATGTCCATCCTCGTCTCCTAGAAATCTGTTAACAATTGCACGCGCGAGATTGGAACGTTTTTGAACCGTATCGGTTACATGAAAAATAGTAACGCTAGTAAACGAATTGAATATATAATTATTTGATAACAGCCTGCTGTATTGCACGCGGAGCGTTCGCAGACATTCTTAATGCCATTTTTGCTACTTTCACGGTCTTACAAACTACCACGAAAATGAGTCAGACCTGTGTTAGTCTGCTGTCGATGCAACTGGTTCTCCCATATGAAAGACAATTTCAGATGAATCTAGTTTAACATCGATCGTACATAGATTATAACGGGCTCACAAATATTTGCAAACCACGCTTCTGACCGACGCTTATTTTTTGACTGGCATCTGCCAAGGTTGCAAACTTATGTTACGATGATTATCGACTAATTAGTCGCTTATCACAACTGTACATCCTCGACGTAATGCACGGACATTGAATAATATTGTTAGGATCTAGGTGCTTCGGCAGCTAACAGCGATTACTTAACAGCCCCGAGGCAGAGAGCTAATCTACATGATGATCGAAGGAGATACAACCTTCGCCGTTCACCCAGGATTCACAACACGCTCGGAAAATCGTCATCGTTTAGTCGATTCACGGTTTCACCCTGAGCGTTGTACCTAATCGGCTCCTCCTTCAGGTTGCGCAGCATCAGTTCTCCGCAGCTTTTTCCGACATCGGCCTTCATCAGTTCTGCAACCTCCTTCTTCACCTTCTCGACGCCATGATCCTCCTGAAGGTGGACGACAAGTCTTGGTAGAGCGTAGAATATTTTGTCGCAAAGGTCGCATTGAAAAGTCTTCCCGTCCGCCGATTGCAGACAGTGCAGATGGTCCTTGGTTGGGCGATAAACTTCTCTGTGCATGGCTAGGTGCTTCTCGTGATCCATGGACAAGATAAACTCATACGAGCAGATTGGGCACTTTAGATTGTGCTTCATCCACATCGTGTGTGCCTTTAGTCTGTGAAGATTGTCGTATATCTCACCGCATACCGGACACTTCAGACATTTATGATTCTCCAACGTCTCCTTGCTCTCATATAATCCACCGCATTCTCTACATTGATATGCCCTTTCCCGCTTGCAAGTATGCTTGAACCAATGCTTCTCTAGTTGGGGCAAGAGATCGAAAACCAGTCTGCAAGCAGCGCAAACGAATCGGCCACGACGATCCCTCTTCACGCAGAAGCTGGCTGAACACGAATCCCAGTGCTTTTCGAAGTTATTCTTGCGCATAAGATTCTCATTGCAGAACTCGCACTGGTCTTGATGCTTGGCAAGATGGGCGAATAGCATACCTGGTTCTGAACGAGTGTAGCTACAGAACGAGCAGATGTAGGTATCTTCTTGTTCGTCCTTGCGTATATGCGAAAAGAGGTGCTTTTGAAAGTAGGAGGACGTAAAAAACATTGCACCACAAGCCGGACATTTTAAGTAAGGCTTGCCTCTGTCTGTATAGTACAGAGGCAGAGGCCGAAAGCTTTTCAGCCATCCGGTCCCGTCCTTCGACTCCTTCCCGCGATCTACTACGTCCTCCACGGTGGTGTTGTTATAGTTTATCTCGTCCACGATGGGCACACGGTCCTCCTTCGCCTCATTCACGACGTCGGCGCTCTCTTGATTATTCAGTTCCGTTTCGGCCTTTGGCACGATCTTTCTCAGTAGCAGCACCTTGTTATGTCTCTTCGGACGAGTGCGAGCTTTCTTCTCGAGAGGTTCCTCGGTCAAAGTTAATGGTTTGCCCGTTACCAGCGTCTTATCTTTCACTGGTTCCAGGCGTGTTATTATAATAAACTCTTTACCATTGGGAGCCGACGCCACGTAAGATACAGATGCGTCTGCTTTTAAATCAGTCCACTCAGTTATTGCAGCAGGATCGCAAGTTTCCTGCTCAATATTGGACGTCTCTACAGAAACCTCCTGTTCCTGACACTCCACGCCACCCTGAGTTATGGACAAGAGGGCGTTTTCCAAGATTTCTCCGTTGCTTAATGTATAAGTGCTGGATTCTGGTACCACCTCATCAGTGACGACTTCCTGCTCTACCTGAGGCTCCGCAGTGTTGTCGTAAACAACTTCACTCTCTGGCTCCTTTAGCGTTAACATTCTCTTATGATCATCAGCGAAGTGCTACAAAGTAGAGCACGGATGCTGAAACGTAAGACAGAACCATAGTGCGGAAATGTCGTACGTTATTGAAGAATGCAGTGGATGTTCTGTGTAGCAGTGGAAAGAATATTATGTGACAAAGATGTAACCTTTGTTCTGAGTCAGGCAAGTAATTCCGTGAAATTTATTACGTACGCATCAATATCGTAATGATACTGCCGGTGAAGCTTATCCATACACAACGATCGTGCTGAGTAATTTATGTATTTAATGTACACAACGCGGTAACAAACATAACCTATGTACCCGACGCTCAGCGTTTTATGCTTACATTCGATACTTTGTTCCAGTGACATCGAGGGCAAGAGGCAATGTAATGATTTCTGTTACGTGAAATGGGCGAGGAACTTACATATGAAGACCAAAACGCTCCCCCTGCGTAGACTTTCTTCCTTGGCGACGTACGACGCAGTGATCGATTTGACAGGTCCGACTCTTTGCCTTTGTTTTTCGTCGGGCTCTCAACTTGGCTGGGTCGGAATCGACGGGTGATCCCTTCACACCCTCTACAGCGTCAGAGCGCTCGATAGATTTTCGTTTTCGCTCATTCTATCAGGCAGATTGGATCAGCTGTTTCCAGGTTACGCGAGATTGACAGGAGCATCCGTTGTGTTGTGCGCGTCGAATTGAGGATATCAAAGCAGCGTCTCTCAACTTTGATTAGCAAGACGCGGTTAACGACCGACGTGTGTAACAGTTGGTTACAAACTGAATTGGGCTTGCTTCCAAGCAATGTGCACTAATATGCGTCGGAACACTATTTAATTTACTTATTGTTCTCATATTTGCGAATAATATTGAGTTGCTGCTAACGAATCTACCTTTTCGTAGAAGACGTAAGAGAACGTTTGATGAGTTCTTTTATATGGAATGCAAGGAAGCAGTTGTTTCCAAGATGGCAGAACCTTCCAAAGACCCTTTGCTCTTCGCTGGGCTGGGTAAAATAATTTCTGCGAAACGAGTAGCAATGTTGGTTGAAAAATAGGCGTGGGATGCATATGAATGGAACACCGGGTCTCATTTCTGTTAACTACTTGCAATTATTGAGAAACCCTGGCGTTTTCAGGTGTATGCGGCGTGCGCAGTGGTCTCAGACTTGGCACCCGAGCACCACAGGTGCCCGCGGGAGTGGGGATACGCGCAAGTGTGCGTGCCCGTCTGTGAGAGCTGTGGACTCCACGCATTGGTCTGTCTGCTCACAGACAGGGCACGCATACTTTTCCGTATCCCCACTCCGGCGGGCACCTGTGGTGCTCGGGTGCCAAGTCTGAGACCACTGGGCGTGCGAGATGACGTTCTCCCCCCGTGTTCATCGACCAATTGCGATCTCGCATGCGTCGCACGCAGTAAACATTCTCAACGCGGAAGACACGCATGCGCTCTGCCACCCGGCTACATATATGGAAACTTAATATATATGAACGTCTACGCCTATTGTTGGTCATTCTTAACCCTTGCAATTAGAGAGGCAGAGGAAAGGACGTAATAATTTGTCATTACCGCCTTCCTTTTTCGCTGCTTATCATGCGCTTCGTTGTCTTTGATCTTTCACAATAACTTGTATCTGCCTTTCTTCGAATTATCGTAGTCTTCGATCTTCGTCTATGGTAACACATTTTATTCATTAATTCATAAATAACAATAACAGTTTACAATGATACTTCGAGTATAGTATCTCATTGGCAGGTGCAACGACGTTACTCTTCGTCTCGGAAGTAGTCACTGTGAAGGATCGAACGTCGACGAGAGAAATATGTAGATATTCTCGACTTTACGCTTTGCTAACAAAACCGCCGCATGGACTTATAATTTCAAGCGACCTAATGACATAAAAATCGATGCAAAAGGAAAATAATTATCGGTGTGCACGTGCGTTGAGTGAAGCAAAAAATACGACAAACCACCGCGGCACTTTGCATAACGTCGGATGCCATTTTTTGATCTCGCGTGCTTCGCCAAACGGCTACAAAATAATGAATCATGATCTGTAACATGTTGCACTTCTAGCTCGTCACGGTGCTCAGTAATGTAATTTCACGTTTGCTCGTTTCATTAGACGTAATAAAAAAAACGAAATTTCCGCGTTCAATCTTCCTATTAAGTACTCGGTAGACACAGCAGTGGCAGATTTACCAATAGACGAAGTGGGTTGAAGCTTACGCCGGTAAATTCGTAAGTCCGCCACTGAGCCATGGCTAGTATACGTCACGCGTCATTAGCCCTCTTGCAATTAGCTTGTTGCGCGTGTCACGAAGTTCTAACCATACTCCTTCGATATCGATTCACCGTTCAGATTACGTGGGAGACTTAATTCTTGCTCCTTTTCTCCTTGTGTTCATGACCGTAGTGTCCGTGATCAATCGCGTAGGGGTCGTAACCGTAGCCAAGACTTCCATGATGGAAGGGCGAGTGTTCGTGGGCGAATGCTCCATGTCCGTGGGGGTATGCTCCATGTCCGTGGGGGTATGCTCCATGGCCGTGGTGAAACTCGTGACCCCCGAATCCATGTCCGTAGCCGTGCGAGAAGCCATGGCCGAAGTGCGCCGGTGCTGGATGACCGTGAATGGGTCCGTAGAAATGACCGGATGCGTAGCCACGTCCGTAGAACGGTCCAGAGATTCCACCTCCCCCGTACAGGCCTGGATAAGGTGGATGGACTGGGTAAGGCACAGGCACCGGAACCGGAAACGGAACCGCATGCTTTACCGGGACCGGGTAAGGCTGTTGAATCGGAACTGGCACTGGATGCTTCACAGGGACCGGGATGGCGTGTTCCACATGTATGGGCACCGGCTAGAGAGTTCAGTTAAATCGAAATCAAAGTTCTCTTGAAGCCATGAACTCTAACACACCTCGTCATGCTGCCTGGTGGCTGAGCTTCACAATTAACGAGCATATTGCTAACTAGTACCACGGGTCTCATTGCGATTAATATGCCATCGACTCGATTACATCAGACGACGCAACTGGATATATACATTTTGTGAGCTTACCTGTGGCACCGGAACAGGCACCGGGATTGGCTTGTGAATGATTTTCTCGATTGGAATCGGAATCACCTTTTCTACTGGTATATGGTACGGTTTCTCGATGATCACCGGTTCCGGGACGGGGAATGGTTTTTCCACAACTATGTGCTTTGTGATATATACCGGAAGTGTCTTTACGATGTCATGCCTGAGAGAAGGTAGTGCGAAGCCCCCTCTGCCATAGGCAAAACTGCCACCTGCTCCACCGCCGTAGTTCCAGCTGACAGGAGATGAAGTTTACGCACAACTTTTCTCGCTTTCGTCTCGTCGGATCGATGACGACGAAACTCTTTACTATCTTCCGTCTTTCTTACCTATCATGGTGATGGAGGTTGAGGGCAGGTAGCTTCAACCCCTTCCACGGATTATGATCGCCCGACCACGGGTGACCATGGCCGTATCCATACGGATTTGGTATCCCAACCCAACCACTGCTAGGACTAAGAATTCCGCGTTTCCTCTGCTTCGGGTCTTCTGGTTCCGCGGACAGCGCGGAACCGCACAGGAGTGCCACAAGAAGCTGCAATTCAGTTCACACTTTAGAATCTATTCCACCCGGGCTTATTTCGAAGTACGCCACTCGAAGTAATGAGTTCGATTAACGATGTCACCACTGCCTTCTGTTGGAATGGCTTACCAGGACCTTCGACATTGTTCGTTCAACGTGGAGCAACTGTTCAGTAGATCGTGGTAACCTAGGCTTTTATATTTCAGCGAACCCGTTCAACGAGTGAATCGACCATGGAGCCGGATCAAGTGCTTCTGGTCCAGGTCGGGTTCCCGTCTTTGCTCGAATCGGGAACTCCAGACCTTGCCTTTGAATTACGACTCTAAATCGTTTCCGGGGAGGAAAGTGATCGACAATCGCGATCCAGTTTGCACTCGGCGACTTTCGATGTAGGAAAGACAATCTGCAGCAGACGTAATTCCAAATGCCTGTAACAATCGTGTAAAAATGATGTATCCTTGGACTTTCTCAGATACATAACGAGCACTCTTTTTTTCTACCCTCGTCGAAAGACACGTGCTACTACTTTTGCTTTCATTAATACCGTGGAGCTTCTACGATCAGTTTGCCAAAATCGATTGCTCTATCATCGAATAGGCAGTCCGTGACACTTACCTACTTAAGCTGTAATTATTCCCGCGTCAAATGGCACGTACGCCGGTGAAACGGAAACGCGATCGTGAAATCCTTACGACAGATTTCATCGCGACATTAACTTTGCTGTTGATTATGACGGTGGTCTGATAAGGAGAACGTCTCACTTCCAGATCGATTTTTGGAGAGGGACCCCAGCATTTTGTAACATGCTTGAAGAGAAGGAGGAAGGGGGTTGGAAGAATATACATCGGGCCATTTTGTCAAAGTTTGTCGGTAAATACATTATAACATGAGCTAAACTATTGTTAAACTATGGCGAACTAGCCTGAGCAAAAACACCGTCGAACGGCGGAAGTGTTTGCCGGTGTCGGTCGGCGTAAGGCTTCCGTTCCGATCGATCGTTTCGCTACACAATCCGTTCGCTCCACTCTTTCATGCCTCCTTTACTCGGTCAACTAGATTGCCGAATGGGGCGCGTAGCAGTGCGTACGTGCGCGCGTTTCTTCTGATCGAGTAGGCCTCGCCTTCCGCGTCGTACTTTCCTAACTTTCATTTTCTAACGCCAGCCATCCATCGCTTCTAACGCCCGTCCTGTTCGTCATTCATTATTCATCGGGACGAGTTTGCCGAGCGATCCGGTGCATAGGTGCCATGCTGTAACAAAGGCTGGCATTCGAGGGTCACGCCACTGCCATTCGCGGAATGTGTGGGTGAACGTGTCGGCGTACGTGGAGTAATCGCTTGTCAGTAATAGAATCCCGAAAGAAAAGCGGAAGACATCAACGGCGCACGCCTTCGTTTCCTAGCACGTTCTTGGCAACCTCTGCCGCGATGTTTGTTCCGCCGTCTCTTTCGCGGCTGACGTAAAATACGTGATCTATGTATTGCAGTTTGTCCGATTTGCACGACACTGGGCACTGGGTGCGCGCGGCATAGAATGCTATGATATGAGATTATAAGATAAAGGCGCTGCGAGCTGCGACAGTCCCTTTTAATGTCAAAGGGGCTATGTCCTTATTGCTATCGCAGGGATCGTGCTATCACTTGAATTTAATTAAATACAGCGGGATCCGTCGTATGGCAGTCATGTCTATACAGTACTATGCGTTCTAATTAATTCGTCTTCATTAACGACTCGTCAAATGCGTTACGACTTTCACGATGACAAAATAGTCGCGTCCTTGCAACTTCTCAGAGCTATCTTGCAATCTTGGTCTTACGGACCAAAACGATCGGAACGAAGAACAACGGCGTAACACGTGCTCTTCCGCCTCACCGTCTGGCTGATGAAAGAAATCGGCCGTTCGTTTGGCTGCCAGCCCAGGATAGGCGACAGCGAAAGTTTATCGGGTGAGCCGATCGAATTCGGGCTCGTTGTCGCCTGTGACGACGTAAGAGAATCGCTCGTCTTCCTACTAGGTGATGCGCCTGCCATTGATGCCCTATAAATACTTATGGGGGTCACAGTACCGAGCGGACGCAGTTTTTCACTGGAGTTTGCCCGGCAAGGAACAGAACGGCACCTCACAGCAGTCACTCGACATGAAGCTCATCCTGGTACTCTCTCTCGAGTTTCGTTCAAATTGATCACTTAGTCGCGCGCCCCACGTTTCAGTGAAATGTAGAGTTCTTGCGACGTGAAAGCTAATTGTCGCGCTCCTTTGTTCATTGCCGCGAACGCGTGTGTCGGGGGGACTCGGGGGTGATTATGGAAAAGTGCCGCGAGTGAATGGTTTCCGCGAAGAAATTGTCGCTTCCTGGGAACACGCAAATTCGTCTATTTTCGACGCATCATTCGGTCCCAGTACTTAATTCGATATTTGCGCAATTCTTTAGGTGATCTCAGTGCTCATCGTAGCGAGCCAAGCGATACCGGCGGAGAATCATCGTGATGATCGATTCAAGAAACACGGCAAGAGGGGCTTAGTGAATCTAGAGTACGGTCTGCATCATCACCACCAGCATCCAGAGCCAGGACACGTATATGGAGCACCAGCGGAACCTGCACCGATTTACGAGACACAGGTACCGGAAGTACCGCAATCAGTGGCAACACATATTGATCCGGTGCCACATATTCATCCGATACTAGCGCATCCAGTCGGTCAGTATCCATTTCGTGCGCATTTCCAGCAATTTTTCGCGTGGACGACGTAGATGATACGTTTTATTATTCTCTCCAGGTATACCAGTTCCAGAACACATACCGCACCCGATCCCGCATCCGGTGCCAGTACCAGTTCCAGTTCCAGTAACGAGGACTATCGCTGTGCCAGTTCCGGTTCCAGTACACGTCGATCGCGCTGTTCCAGTTCCGGTTGCAGTTCCCGTGCCAAGGCCATACCCGGTTCATGTGGAGAAGATCGTGCACGTTGACAGGCCAGTGGCAGTCCCGGTCGACAGACCAGTAGCCGTTCCTGTTGACAGGCCGGTTCATGTTCACGTGCCAGTCCCGAAGCCCTATCCCGTGGCTTACGAAAAATTGGTTCACGTTGATAGACCCTATCCCGTTCACGTGGCCGTTCCCTACCACGTTCCCAAGCCCTATCCCGTGCCGGTAGCTGTACATGCTCATTACAAGAAATTCGGATGGTAAATTTATCCAGATTCCTCCTTCCACTTCCTTCTCGCTCGTGCTTCCTGTTGTGCTTCTACGCTTTCTATTTCTATTTCGTTGTCCTTGCTCTTGAAGAAATCATGCTCTCCGGCCTTCTTCAGAACTACGCCCTTTCTACTTCGACCGCATGCTTTTTCCCACTTTCTGTCGGTCATTCGGTATTGTTAAAATTACGTTCGGTTATGTTTCGTATGCTCATGATCCTTATGCGGTACCGTCCGGCCTAGTCCATCTTTGCTTCTTCTTACCATTTCACTCTTTGTAATGTCTTGGGCGTTTCAGTGACTTTCCGTCGTCTTGTGTTCCAACTTTTTTCCCTTTGCCTCAAAATGTATTACTCGCTGGCAACCCCACTCAACCCATAACGCAACAAACACGCAGTATCGACCACGAAACTGTGGCGATCGAACTGACGAATTATTTATACGACTTTAACCAGAATAAAACTATTTTTATAAAGTGCCATCGCAAGTTTCCTATACCCCCGATGAAGGTGCCAAAGTGTACGTGTCCTTCGATTGCGACCACGGGTGAAACCTCTGATGTACTTCGATTAATACATTCGCAGGATAGGTAGGTTACGGTGTTGTGTGTTGGTTGAATTGCATCGGACGTCAAAACGGTGGAAGGAGAGAAAGAAAGAGAGAGAGAGAGAGAGACAGGAAAGGTCGTACTTTCCACGTTGGTACCTGTATGCATTGTTCACGAGGCAATCGTTTATACTGCGCCCCGATGACGCCCCTCGTTAATGAATTTTTCCAGCAACCTCGCCTATGATGACGCACACACGAAACACGAATGTCGAAAGTACGTCCTATCATGCGTGGAGTACGAAAAAATATGCGCCATCGTACGCAACACGCATATTATAATAAACATAGTTTTCGATACTGGCTTAAAAAAACGTATACATGTCATCGTTGCTGACATTGATGTAAGATATGACATTTTTTGTCTACTCGCGTGATACTGTCTGTAGGATAAACAGACGGTGTGCCTGATCGAGATCGTTTCGCACCTGTCCATAAAAACTTAAACTGAACTGTTGAACGCGATGTTTAGTACATCTTCCATAACTCGATGGCCGTCTTAGGAGTGACATAGGCCACGATTCTCGGACTGGGCGAAATGTCATCGTGACGACTTGCTATTGTGAACTTCTTCTCGGAGGCATTTTTCTTATGCAACCTTGATATAACCTGACTTACTACTTTGTTCCCTCGGCCAATCAGAAATTGTCCACCTCTGACTAGCCTTTAAAACAAAATCCAAGTCCTGCGGTGTGACGTGGACTCCAGAATGTGCTCGCCTTATGACGTTTAATAAAGTTTAAACGCATGCGAGGCATATTATGACCCTTCAGACGGTAGCGGTCTATAGTTGTGTGACAAATACTTCATTTCCCGAAGGCGGTGTGACACGGCACTTTATTTAATTATACAATGTTCGGCCTGCATCGCGGCAAGGTGTGACCAAGGGTCAAGTTCCACCGCGTTGGCGGAGTAAATATTGTATGCAGCGACGCTATAATCCGGTGCAGGATCCACGTAACAAATTGCGACACCTACGTGCAACGTTACTAGCCAAAATATTTACCAACAATCCGTTAACTAAACAACTATAATCAAGCGACGGCTAAAACGCAACTCATTGTACAGTTGCGTTCGTAACATCTTCAGGCCTCCACGCAGACCTGGCCGCGGTACGCAGTCGAAGAATCATAACTTTGTTCCGCCGCGTTCTCTCGTTATATCTGTAACACCTTACCGCTGCATCGTTGACGCTACTTGCACTATGAATAGTTATTGCCCGTAAGTGTTTATGGTCGATCGCTTCTATCGATAAAATCATCCACCAAGGGTAGCTAGCAGGGTAGTCGTTGTCCGATGGGACTCCCGTATCGCAACGACGTACTTACTTACTTATGCGGTAAATGCAGGCAGCAATAATGCAGAACTCGTTTCGAGGCTCGTGTCGCCAGCGAAGTGTCGGCGAACACCTATAGACTCGCGCCTCATATTTAATGACCTTGACACCTGCCACCGACGTAGTAGACGGAAGATCCATAACGGCGAGTTAAAGACGACGCAGGTATCGCGCTTTGCCCGAGAATCATTTCCGCATTTGAACTGATTCGAAAGGACCACCTGCTGCCCCGCGATCGCGCCAAAAACGAGCCTCGACGCGCGATCCTGTCTTGCCAATCCGTAATCGCAAGTAGCATACTATTAGGTTATACCATAAGTTTCTTCCGCGCCACGCTATGCCAGTTAGGGTCAATAAATAGCGTGGCGCGGAAGAAACTTATGGGACAACCTAATATAATAATATGCTGCCGAGAAAGTGCCTGCAACGATCGCACGTATTGCTCTCCGATGGAAAATACCGCGAAACAGCGCCACATCAATCGCAGACATCGATTCATCCGTCTCTGCTCTCCGCTCGCAAGACTTCTCGCGGAAGTACATAAGAATCGCTCTACTCTCGCGGCGACCCTAGAAAAGGCGCGCGGTCGGGCGAACGCTTCGCGCCGACATCTTGCGAACGCTTTGCCCGAGTCTCGGAAGAGTAGCGAAGCTATACCGTCGCGAGGACATAATAAATTCAGGCTCGACCGCTTCGAAGCGGAGGATATCGCGCTGGCGCAGAGCCGCGAGCTGAGAAGAAGCCGCGTAACGCTGGTACCCGCGACTGTGGTGGTGGTGGCGTGGGAACGGAAAAAAGGAGGAGCGATTCGACCCGCGGGCAGCGCGATTCGATGGTAAGAAATACGCGCGGCCGGCTACGACGACCAGTCCGTCTCTGCCGAGTCCCGGAAGACGATCGACCCCGCGCGACCGCCGGCCCCACGACCAACTCGAGGAACGGACCGAACTCGCATTCCTTCTTCGCCAAGACCTGACACCCCCCTTGGCCGTCGTTCCTCGACGCCAGAGAATAAGCTGACAAGGTGTGCCAAGGTGTTGTACGCGTGAGGGGTGAAAGAAAGAGGACGATGGCGTGTTGAGATTGTCGAGAGGACGGTTTAGTCGGAGGACTCTTGTCCTTGGAGGAGAGAGATAGAGGGAAGATATGGCGAGGGAGAAATTGAACGCAAAGGAGATCGGTGTCCAGTTGGGTCGCGGTGGTCTTCGCCGAGTACGCGACGCCTCCAAGCACCCCGCTGGGAAGGCAGCCCTTACGTTTTTCCCGCTAGGACGTACCGTTGTCAAAACGATTACTGCGCTCGACAAACCGCAGGTCTCGATGAATTTCAAATAAGAACCCCGGGGGAGAGAGGCAGACGAGTTCGCGGACGCGATTAAGTTCGTACGAGTATTTTTGGGTTTTATTTTTTAATAATTCTTATTTTCTAGCTTCGGGATTGTGGGACGGGTCAGACTTTGTCGAGCATCAATTTTTGTCGCGAGCCGTAACGGGACGTTGATAGAGATGTTGTTTTTGCGGAGAGAGCGCGTGCAAGTGGTTAAGGGTGGATGAGTGGGGCTTGCTTTGTGGCACAAGGAACCTTGCGGGCAGTGCGACTGCAATGAAGCCTTCGAAAGAGATCATTGTTTTCAGTTCGCTCGTTTCTGCTTGTTCGTAGATGGGCAAGATGAGAAGGGAGAAGAAGTTCGGAATCATAGGGGGATGTCTCTTCTCGTTCGGCATCTTGTTCGGCTGGGTGGCCTTTCCGTCGATACTCAAGTCACAAGTCAAAGGCGTAAGGATTACTATTCTGTTTATTCGCAAATTCACGTCACTATATGCCTCATCCGTTCCATAAGCCACCATTCGCCGGACGGTGAATCATGACGAAATGAATGGCCTGTCAACGATTCCGCTTAAGGATGACCACGTTTCGCAAATCTGACATTACGGAAAATGGTCGGTACCTGTCACATATGTCATAACTTTCCTGCGCGGGCTCAATGTATATCCCGAGCAACTGTTCCGTACGACCTGACTCACAGTTGGTGTACGCAGTCGAAGGTCGCGATGCACATCCGCTGAATTTTCCACATTTTCCATCGACACGTCATTGCGCAAGTGTAATCCGTGTCGCGGGCCAGACTGCGAAAGCTGACATGCACGACGATGTAGCATGATCCTTGAACTCCGCTCGTTGCGGGGACCTCTCCTGCGTAAGACACTCGGCATCGTGCGAGTATTATCCCGGTAAATGCAGGTCTACGACGATCAACAGTCCCGTGATGAGCGAGTGCTTAATTAACGTAGTTCGCCGCCGGACGTTTCTTATCATCGTGAAGAGTGTTCCTGCTAATACCGAATTATCGCGTAAAGTTAAAAAAAAAAAAAAAAACTTTACCGCGCAATAGAACGATCATTACGCGGGGCGAATGAAAATCGGTACTCTTCGTTTCCAGCAAGTTGCCCTGAAGCCGGGTGCGGAAATGAGGGACCTCTGGTCGAACTTCCCCTTGCCGTTGGACTTCAAAGTTCATTTCTTCAACGTAACGAATGCCGACGAGGTCATGAAAGGAGCCTTACCGGTCGTCCAAGAAATAGGACCATACTTTTTCGAGTGAGTTAAATGAGCACGTCGAACGTATTAGAGTTCATTGGAGTCGAAACGAGCATCGCTTACGCTTTTTAGCGAGTACAAGGTGAAGCTTGATCTGGTCGATCGGGAGGAAGACGACAGCCTGGAATACAGCCAGAAGGCTACGTGGTTCTTCAATCCGTCGAAGAGTAACGGACTGACCGGCGAAGAGATAATCGTGATGCCTCATCTGGTAATCGTGGGGATGGCAATGGCGACGCTCCAGGACAAGCCGAGCGCGATGGGCATCGTTTGTGAGTAAAAACCGACGCGTACTAAAAATCGATCGTCGCCTTCGATCAGGTGTAAAGGTCGCTTGCGGCTATAAGGTTCTTTGCAATCGCACGGCGTGGCAAGGATAAAAGAGGCACGGCATATACGCGCTCGTCGAGGTCTCGCGAAATCCACATTGCCGTGCGATAATGACTGGCGAGCGGTTAGATTTACTTACGCTTCGGCAATGCCTTTTGTCAGCTAAGGCGGTTGACAGTATCTTCAAGAAGCCTCCCAGCGTGTTTATGACGGAGAAGGCGATGGACATCCTGTTCCGTGGATTGACCATTGACTGCACAGTTAAGGACTTCGCCGGGTCTGCCGTCTGCTCTGTCTTGAAGCAGGAGAGCAAGGATCTCGAAGAGGTCAGCGAGAACGTCTTCAAATTCTCGATCTTCGGCAGCGTGAGTATTATTCAACTGACATTGCACAGAGGCTAGCAGACGTCAGAGTATCAGTCTCGTTGACTTCTCGCAGAAAAACGGTACCGTCCTGCCGGAACGTATGCGTGTCCTGCGAGGAATAAAAAATTATAAGGACTTAGGACGCGTTATCGAGTGGAACAATCAACCGGCGCTCACGATTTGGCCGGAGGATCATTGTAATGCGTACAACGGCACCGATTCGACGATTTTCCCACCTTTGATGACTGTCCCCGACGACGACATCGTCTCGTTCGCGCCGGAACTCTGCAGAAGCATCAGTGCACATTATCACAGTCCGTCCAAAGTCAAAGGCACGTGGCCGAAGCGATGATTTCCGCAACAAAAATTGTCCGCCCCTGCTAACCGTAAACTGCTTCCCGCAGGTGTGTCGACCGCACATTACACCGCCGATCTCGGTGACATGAGTAAAAACGAAATGGAGAAGTGCTTTTGCCCGACGCCAGAAACGTGTTTGTCAAAGAATCTGTACGATCTAACAAAATGCGTTGGATTGCCGCTGATCGCTTCCCTGCCACACTTCTTCGGCTCCGAGCCCGAGCTTCTAGAAAAAGTAAAGGGTCTGAAGCCCGTGGAGGTACGTTAACGAGTTCTTCCTCAGAGCATAGAATTCCTTTCTTCATGAAGTACGGCTTCCGCATTGATTATGTGACATTTAAGGAGAAGCATGGAATCCTGATGGATTTCGAGCCAATGACGGCCACTCCTCTCAGCGGCAGGAAGCGTCTTCAGTTCAATATGTGGATTCATCCGCATGAGAAGTTCAAGCTGCTGAAGACATTCCCGGATGTTCTCTTCCCGCTCTTCTGGGTCGAAGAAGGTATCCTGCTGGACGATGAATTCGTCGATCAAGTCAAGCAGGCGTTTATGCTCATCACCATTGTCACGTGAGTACATTCTTTTTAACAGAACATAATATCAGTCCCAATCTGAACTGTCTTCGACTCTCCCACTGAACACTGTTATGAAGACGTCCGGTGCAATTACGTTCTCTTCATTTATCGTTATAGATGCTTCAAATGGTTACTTGTCCTTTCCGGCATCATTCTCGGAGGTCTGGCAACCTATATAAAGGTGAAGAATCGAGGAAATGAGCAGAACGTTGATATAACGAAGGTGTCGCCGCAAGCGGCCAGTCCGAAGAAGAGTGGCCAAGAGAAGAACTGGCCGCAGATGAATATTAGCACCATTCAGGCGGCTAATATACCGGCGAGCGTTGACCGAAATTGAACATGATTTAAGAGATCCGATTCGCGCTCGCTCGCAGCAAGAAATTCGCCAGAGACGGGTAAATTCTCGTGGACAAACAAGAGACGCATGGGATGAGTGAGGGACGAAAATTGGAAACCCAGTGTTTTTGTACGTTAGGGGAGAATTTTTGGGCGAATCAATGCCCGTCTCTGCTGCCAATGTTCCCATAAGTGCACATTCATCGTCATCCCGTCCATCCCTCCGTCGAACTTTATTTTCCTCTTTGAGACACTTTAACGTAGATTAGGCCCAGCGCAACGTAAACGATATAAGGAACGATTGCTCAATTTTATTCGATGGATAGCTACTATTATAGCCCCGTTAAAAAAGTCGCTCAATAGTTTTAACCAATCGATGGGCGGTGCAATCGTCGATGAAGAACAATGGACACGTTGAGTGATTCCGCGGCCTCTCCGATTACGGCAAGGCGATTCGTGCCGGTTTAACCATACTTAGAGCTAAACTGTACTTACGTTGTAACTGTACATTGCGCCTAACTGTAAATTTGTTGTTGGTCGTGGGAGTTAATAAATTATTAAATATTGCTGCGTCTATTTTTTCTTGTTTTCGCCCGACTCAAGTACCTACGACACTGGCGCGATTCACGTTCGACTAAACTAAGCCGTTAATTTTGGTATCGATCTCGTCTTTATCGCACTCGAGTCGCTTCTGCATAGCAAAACGTTCTTGTAGGCACTTCTGTACTCGGAACTCATAACGACGTAGATGACGGGGTTAATGCATGTCGTGAGGTAAATGAGGATGTATCCTGCAATATTGAGTCCTCTCCAATCGATAAAGTCTTTGAAGATCTTCGTTAGAGTAATCGGTAGGTAGCAAATAAGGAAGGATGAGAATATGACGAGGATCATCTTGAGAAGCTTTCTGTCCTTCGTCGTCATCCTCGCCGCGGTTTCTGAATTTCTTGCTCTACGAACACTTTTGAATCTCGACTCTCTTCGCGACAGCTTCGCCTTTCTGCTGGCATCTTTCGGTGAGTTTGTCTCGAACTTTTCGCTGCTCCCCGACACTTTCTGAGGCCACAGTGCGGCTTCCACAATGAACGAAGCACGACTCGCCATTCTCTCGAGCCTTTTCCGCGCGTTCATCGGTTCCTCGTTGCTGTCTCTTAACTTTTCCCGACCCTCGAGAAAGAAGTTTGTGTCCCTGACATCGGAATCGTCTCTTTCGTCGGCGAACGGGATGTCGTCGATTCTCACTGAACTGTTGAGCTCGCCTTCCTGCTCCTTCGACCTGTCGCTTTCCAATTCGGGCGTATCCTTCGCCCGATCCTGTTCGGACGACGTTGAACGTTCAGCGGACGACAACGATTCGTCGACCGCCAGTCGTGCGTTTCGTCCCTTGCACAGTCCTGTCACTGTGAAGTTCGAACCGAGGGCTGAGAGTTCTTCGTCTCGATCTTTCGTCGATCCTTGCTAGAAGGACGTATACGAATTTCTCTTTATTTCTGACACGTCGACGTCTTTATATCTAGCGTCTGGTTACTGATGACATTACCCTTCCATCTTGGCTGTCTTCCTTTGTCTCCCTGCTGGTCCCTTTCTTTTTGCCCCTGGTTCTCACAGCCGTTCGACGCACGATGTAAAATATCCTGGCATAGCAAACGACGATGGCGACGCAGGGCGTGAGGAAGGCGATGACGAATAGAAATTCCTTCGGACTTCGTCCGTGCACGTCCGGGAGAATGGAACAGGAGCCAATGGCTGGGTCTAAACCGAAACGTCCCCAGTAACCCATCCAAGTTACGATCAGCGCCCCGAATCCGAAGATCCACGTCGCCAGGACCATCGGCGCCAAGTATTTAGTCTTATACAATCTGTGTGAAAATTGAAGAACCTGGTTCAGGCACGCGCCGAGTCGTTGAAAGGATTGGTACACTCAATGTTACTCACTTCGGATACAGTCTTGGATGACCGATCATGACGTAACGATTGATCGTGATAGCCAGAACGGTGAAAAGGCTAACAGCCATCAGACCATACCTTAACAATGGAAAGAGCCGGCACAGAAGTGCCCCGTGAAGCCACGAACTGTGCCAGAAGGTGGACGCGGCGAGCGGAAGATTGAAGCAACAGAACATCAGGTCCGACATCGACAGATTCATTATGAACACCGCCGTGGCATTTCTTATCTGCGGCAGATCAGGAAGTGCAACGGTTAGGTCTGGGAATAAAGATGGAATGAAGCTCGAACCGTCGTCGGCGTCGGTTAAAGGAACACATTGACGCGTTGCCGGTGGCTAGCCGCCAGGCGTTGCAATTCCGAGCGAATGTTGTCTACGATTGGACATGTTCAAGTTCAGGGTAATTCGATTCGACATCATCGCTGCCGGATGCTGACTCGTTGACGGACGCGAGTTATGGATGCTACGTGCGAATGGACGAAAACACAAGGCACGTGTGCGATTTCTAAAGTTAACTCAACGGTGTGATTGACGTAGGTCGGAGAGTTGGCGTGTGTTGGTGCGAGGTCTCGCGCTGGAGACGCGCTGACAATGAGATGGGATTCGTTACAGGCGTAAGATGAGAGTTGGCGAGGATTTGTTGAGACAGACCGCTCGCCGGGTATCAAACGTGCAGTGTTTACTATCGGCGCGGCCACCAGGGCGTCCCGGAAACTCGAGCACCGAGACGACAATGGGTAACCGGTTTGCAACGACGAATTCGTCACCTTTTTCGTCGGACATCGAGTTTCACTTTTTACGTAAAGTAATTCGTCGATTTTAACTTATTGCACTTTGAGTTGCTAAAAAGTTCCCAGCGCGAGTCAGAGGAAGCGACGTTGTGGTAGAACAGTGTTTCCCAAAGTGTGATACGCGTACCTCCTGGGGGACGGGAAGAGTTTGATGGGGGTACGCGCTGTATCGGGTTAAAAGTAAAAAAAAGTTTAAGTTAGAAAAAAGGAACAGGCTATTGGACGTGGAACCGCTCAGATTAAAATTGACAACCAGCGAACCAAATTATGGTAATCTGTCGTCTTCTCATTGATTATATAATGAATGCTATTTATAATACAATTTTTATTCGTTTTATTTATATTTGTATTATTATTATTTTGTTGTATTAAAAAGGAAAAAATAAATATATTTTGATTGTTATTATAGTATATGCAATATTTTTCTTTTACGCGGCATATTCTGTGTTTTACGAAAATTATAGAAGGGGGTACAGAGATGTCGGAAGTTTGGGAAACACTGTGGTAGAATAAAGTAGAGGCACAGACCTTTTTGGTGCGGAACAGAGCGGCGACAGTAATTAAGTTCCCCGGGATACCGACCAGCATGAAGAGGACGCAGCATCCTGCGGCGAATTGCAACAGCCACGGTGGATAGCCAACGAAGAGGATGGCCGATCCTGGATCATTGAGCACCTCCTCGAGCGCCGCGGCACTCCCGTTCAGGAGGCCGCTCTCGTTGCCCGCCATCCAGTACTCCAACATCTGCGGAAATGCATTGTCGTCAGGTTGATTCTGTGACATTTGACCAGGGCCGACCCGAGCGGGAAACGAGAGGCCTCTTAACGCACAGTCGCATCAAACGACCAACGCTCTACGTACGCCCTTGCGATTCGCAAAGGAATTCACCGTTAAACATTCGTATGTAACGAAGAAATAGTCGCCTAGATCCATTACACTGGCACCGTTCTCCAGTTCTGAATTTCAAACGTACACCGACGTACGTAAACCTTGCTAAATAAGCCGGAGGGCTCGGACAAGTGAAAATAAATGAAAGCGGCGTCCGGTTTAAGCGCGGCCCGCGTCTCGCTGAAGAAGAGAGCCGAACCTGTCGATCGTGAAATGAAGTTGCCCGCGAGTTCGGCACGGCATTGACGGGAGCCGCGCTCTCGGGAGGATTGGCCTGATTAATATTGCACCGAGTTAGATGCACTTTTTGCGCCTTACGGCCCTGCCCTCTCCTATACGTACATCTCGTTCTGTCAGACGCGCGCACTTTGCATATTCCTCACACATACTCCCTTCCCTCTGTTTCGCAGTTTCGCTCACTCTCTCTCTCTCTCTCTTTCTTATGCGCGCTATACGAGAGCACTGGAACCGCTTCTCTTTTTTCGCCCCACGGGGCGCCAAAGAGGAAGAGAGTAGGATCTATTTTCGCCACCCAAGACGATAAACTCTTTCGGCCTGGAAAGTAAACGATCCAAACGTTTCTATCGTCGGCACGGAGAATTGGGCTTCGGATGGGCATCGGGAACCGATGTCGTTGGAGAACGCTCTGCTGAAAACGGTCGCACGAAATCGAGACATAGACATCGGCGTCAGTTCGATATGAGGACGCGCGCCGTTAACAGCCTCAGGTTAATATCCTCCGGTAGTAAGCGCACTCCAGCGGGGAGGCTGTCATTTTAAGCCGTAAACAGGCGCATGCACGGCAAACTTAAACCGACGGACTACTAGGCGCGCATCATAAAAAGATAACTGTCAAGGCAGCTAAGCCCGTGCGCTGCAACCGATCGCACGATACTTAAAGCTGACGAGAAATCGTCGGGTGCATGCGATATTGCACTCAGTTTTCAGTTACCCTCCACTTAGAATGGATCCCGAGGCCGTAGTCACTGTTCTCCATTTGCCTCAGGTAAACGAAGCTTCGAGCCTTACTCTCGTGCAATAAGAACATGCGTGACCGAACGCCGAACGCAGCCGTAACGAGTTTATTCCGCAATTTAGGAACGCCAGTTGCGCGTGCAATTAGCGAAGATTGAATTAGCGCTCGTTAAGGAGGGCCGGGTCGTGGGATCAAGTTCGTTGGAGCGTGGCTCGCGGCGCGAGAGTGAAAATTCGGCAAAAAGTTCTTGTCGGACGTCTTCGTCCAGAGAGTCGAGACTCGTGTCGGTGTTTACTCTCGCGCCACTCCTCTGTCCGCTCCCCGCCTTTTAGGCGATGAATGGTCGACGATCCGGAGGATGAATGGAGCCGCGGAACGAGGCACTTACCTTCGTGGGAAGGTGATGCAGAGGCAGTACGTTCTTCGTTCATTGATTGCGGTCATTGATGGAGCTTCGAGCGCGCTCCTTCACCGCCTACTTCTCAAGTCCGACGAGTATGCCTCGCTCGAATCAGCTCCCTAGTAGATCTCGAGCACGCTTCATGGCCTCCGAGATCGTAGGAATTTCGATGGTAGTTGAGACTTGGTCGGCTCGTTCGCAAGATCTATCCCACGAATCTTCGCGATTACTATGCTTCGTCAGAATAGAAGTCTGCGTATTCAGGTCGTCGGTGTTCTTCTCTATTATAATTGCTTCCTTAGACTTCCTATTGTCGGATTCCTTCGAGCAGGTCGTCTCGACCCGAAACCTCGCCGTGTTCTTTGTCGAAAGAGATTAATCCGGTCGACCGAAGCAGAGTACGCTCATTCGAGTCCAGAAACGCGTGTATTAACGATTGCCAACACAAACGTGCCACGGTGAGCCACATTAGCTTCCTGAAGCAAAACGCGAAACACGCACTTAGAGCAGTGGGTGTCACCGTCGAAAATGTTACCTCGCCAATATCGCGAGAGGACTGAAGTCTCTCGGAATTGGGAAAGGTGAGTGGCACGTTTTACGCGGTTTCGGAACTCGGCGCACGCGCCGTGTCCAGCTCCGGTTGGCGGTGATTTTTAACTCTCGACGCCTGACTCCCGACGCCGGAGATTGAACGGGGGCGGGATAATAAGGAACGGCTCTGTCGGAATCAGCGAAACCATTAGCCCCGACGACGTCGACTTTCTTACATTCTTACGTGGCCGGCCGGCGTTGGCGTTGTCGGTTAATGAGGTCCATTCCGAGATCGACGACAGGCCGCGAATTCAGTACGTGCCGTTTCGCACAAGTGTGCCACGGAATAGGCGAGTAATACGACGGAATATAAGGAGAATATGAAATGAAAGGGCCCTGTAATCATATTCGTTGCGCTCCTGCTTAACCTTTGGATATTCGAAGTCAACGACACGATAATTGCAACGGTTACGGTGCACTCTTCCTGAATTCTGCGATCGGACTGAACCGTCGTCTTAGGTACTTCGCTCTGTGACGATCGAGGCGATCGGGGTATAATATTGTGGAGGCCGGCCTCGTTTAGTAGATTAAAATATATCAGCTTCGGCCACTGGGGACCGATTGCGGCGAGCGTCCGCGATGAATGGACACAGGCGTTCGAAGGGAACTCTTTTTTTTTTTCTTCTTCATCCGCCGACGAATTTAGGTTAAAAGGCGCATTACGTTTAATAGAAAGATCCCGTGCATTGAGGATGGCGCACACGCACGGTGGGGTGCAGCCGACGTTCTGTCCCTACTTGTTTGTTGATACCAACGAGAGGCCGATCGGTCCGTTGGAAATGCGGCGACGGTCCCTACATCCTTTTTAAAAATAATTACATTTCGTTAGCGAGGCAGTGTGCGACAAAAGGGGGAGAGACCGGCTGTGCCGGAAGAGGAGCGCAACCGCGACCCTCGACAAAAGTCGGAAGTGGCACCGTTTCGATGTTTTCACGACGCTTATCGTCCTTTCCTTTCTCGCCGCTCGCACGCGCGTATTTGACGCCCGGATTATCCGCGATTATTCACGGTGCCTTCGTGACGCCTAACAGGCTCAAAATGCGAGGAAACACGGACGACGGAATTATACTTGCCTGCCCCGAGCACAACGATGCGGGCTACTTGAAGAAATCGATCTACCAATTCGTGGTACCGAGTTCGTTTCGACGGACACCGCAATTACGCGTTTACGCTGACGCACATGTCGTATGTCGTATGAACGAGTAGATCGAAAGTGTTTCGTCACGTACACAGCTTCCGCGGCCTACTCCGTCATACGTCCATCTTCCAAGCACATTCGTCTACCTGTTAACAAACTCCACCTCAGCGGCGCGCCGCGTCAGATCAGAGATTAAGATCTCTGGTCCGTGGCGCATCGTCGAAGGGGATGTTTCATTTGCCGGATGCGGGTTCTGTCGAGAAATTGGTGGGACCCAGGGAGCCGGAGAGACATCTCCGACTGGGTCCGCCTTGGATGCAGCTGTTGCCGTCGCGATCACGATGCCGCGGCGCTCGTCATCCGAGGCTCCACCTCCTTCACTCCCCACCGACCCTGGCGATCGCCCACGGGGCCCGTATGTAGCGGACTCTCCGATCTGACGGAATGCTCGGCAAGCAGTTCGTCCGCGGTGACGCTGACGCACGCCGCCGCGACACTCCTGCGTCAACAGTCGTGATCGCGAATCCGTCGAGTCGACCACGCCACTCTCGCGCGAGCGCCGATTTTTCTAAATTTGCCCCATATTTTTTGATCCCACCGAATTTTGCCAAGTTGCGATTTTTCGGAATTTCTCATACGCCGCACTGTTACGACGTGACGCGACCTGTGTCAGCGATTTTTCACGCGACTGCTCGGTTCATTTTCGACACGCACAGTGAGTGAGTATAGTGATAAGGGACCAGGTGTGCCACGGCGATCGGAGTCATTGATGTGCGAGTACGGGACCGATTGTTGGTTTGAAAGAGAGCCGGCGCCCGATTCGACCGGTCGGCGAGTGTATTTGTCGGGAAGAAGAAGTTAGGATTTTCCTTGTTCGCCGGAAACGCTATGGACACGGGGAGCAGGCCGAGCGGTTTGCGGCATTGAGAGAAATCGGTACGTGGTAAGAGTGTGAGTAAGCTAGCGTGATAGAGTCGAGGTTCGCAGGATCGACGGACTTTACAATCCGAAAATGCGTCACTTACGGTCACGTCGAACCGGCCGATCGCGGCTGCAGTTTCAAAGAAAAACGTATAATTAGTCGATCTCCGGTCGTCAAGTGGATCTTCATCCGTCGGGACCAATGCCGAGATGGTCTAAAAAACGCGCGAGCACGCTGGCACGATGAGCAGCAAGCGACGACGGAGTTCTCCGAGTGTCACGGAGGAAAAAAGCGATTACAATACGCGACGCGTATGCGTCGAGCGACGTCTCGTTTTCTTACCATCTTCGTCGCTCCCGCCTGTTCCTCGCTCGCTCACTCTCCCGCAAAACTCCGACTCTTTTACATCGTGCAGACGTTTGACATCCACACCACGTGGTGCTGTCGTGGGCGGGATGCCAGTGTCTGTCGCGCCTCGATCGCCTCTTACGCGTTCGTAAAGTCCACTGACTAGTGAAGAACAAGTCCCTCTACGAAAGAGGCCCGTTTTCTTTGTTCGGCATTTAGGTCGCAGCTATGCAACGTGAAACGTAACGTATGCGTCGTCACAATCGCTTTGCGCCACATTGTATCGCGACGGTAACGCAACCGTGCTGTACGTCTCCACGGTTCATTCAAACTGCAATGTTTATCTTGTCGCACGGGAAAGTCGTGACAACGAGTTTTCTATGGTGCCATTCTTCGACTGCCGGTGTAATCTTATCTGTCGATTCAAAACCAACGAACCGCGAAGTCTCGGATTCCTCGGAAGTTGCGTTGCGCAGAAATGAAGGTGTCGCCGTTCGAAGAATCAGTCTTTTTGCAGCGAGATCCTGGAAGTGGTAGGATTAAGCGTCACCACTCGAACTTTCCTGTATCGAGGTGTCGCGTCGTCGGTTTTATCTCTTATCCAAAAATCAGACGCACTCACGCGTTTCTGCGTACACTCATGCCGGAAGCTCGCGGAACGGAACCGCGTTGACCAGAGATGACGCTTAATTGTCATTTCAACTTTTCCCCGACACACGCTGCGCTTATTTATATATTCGCGACCAGCCAGGAAGCGTGGAAACCGGCGACGCCTAATCATCGCACGCTTAACACTAGAATTGCCGAGGGCGGCAAAATGAGTTCCTTAACATTTCCATATAATATGAATTTTCCTAAAATTCCCCCAAAATAAAAAATGTCAAACAATTCACGTTGAGTCACCCTTCACGTAGTTCCAGCATTAACATTTCTCCGTCGCACAATGTCGATCGCGCGCATTCAAGCTCGCCTCTCGTTCGTCGTTCTCTCGTACGAGCCCGTGCGTACGCGACCCACGAGAGAACAACACCGCGACACGGCTAGGTACTTTCACCGTGAGTCAAGTTGACTCATTCATTGCCATTCGCGGCGTGATTAACTTGGAAATCATTCGGTGACGTCAGGAGTCCGCGGTGAATTATTCTACGGAAGGCAGAGGCAACGTCCGCCTCTTGCGGCTTACGCGCATTTCAATGTCCTCTTCTTTTTCAGCCGAGCGCTACAATATTTGCAGTTTGAAACCTCGTTGCGGCTGATCGGCGAACGTCTTGGTCGCGGTGGGTCTCTTCCGAGTTCGCGCGCCTTGCATCGACCTCACCGCTGAACGTTCTACGATGCAATTAAAATGACTTTACTCGCATCAGCTGATGATATCATGAATCAGCTGACGATGCTCGGGCGAATGTTATGACATTTCGTGAACGTTGGCCGATATATTATTCATCACGATACCATTGGGTCACCCGCGAACCAATAAAATTAATTAATGCGAGCGAACCATGGTACACATGAATTGGGCGTGGGGAACATAAAGGTTTGAGTCACGACTTTTTCGCTTAAGAATGAAAGTTCTTCGCTCGATTCGCCCTTTTAGGGATCTAAGAGCAGGTTCAGGAAGACAGAATTAGAATGTGAAATAGTTTCCTACATTGTGGAAGAACGTAAATTTCGGGGAAACGTAAGTGTCACCCGGTTTTACAAGACACGTTCATTAGGTTGATACAGAGTGAAAAAAGATTATCTGCTACAACGAGGCGACAGTCAGGCAGTTTGTCCGCGGCGCGTTCCCATGTCTCCCATGAGTTTCGACGCATTTTTTGTCATGAGGGGACGCCGAGTACCGGGTGTCCGTTAATTTCTCTTAATTAAGCTCAATCGAGGTTAATGCACCGCTGTTTGACCCCAGTTTACCAAATCCAGAGCACCCTGCGGATACCGGGAAGAATAGGGAATATATCGACTCTCTATCAATATTACTTCACTTGTATCGCACAATAAAAACCTGAGATGTTCAGATCAGATCAATCGTCAGAGATTTTCTGGCAACACAAACGCTTGTATCGCGTATTTATGCTATTGTTATTAGTTAGCCACGTGGTGGAAGAGTACATGCGTACGCGGCAAAGTATTGAAACTATTAGACCGAGCGAAGTTCTTTGAGACTCTCATATAATCCTTCATATTATTTCCAAGACGACCCACTTCCGTCCCGCAAACGCTGCCCTTCGCTCGACCCCATAAATACTAATGAATTCCGTGGCGACACATTCAATGATCAACGTCTTCGAACAGCCTACACACTGTGCGATTTCGCGACATTTATTTGAGCCCGCCATTAAGTAGAATCTCGTTGGAGCATTTTTCAGGCATATATCCGCCCAGTAAATGTAGACGAAACATTTCACAGCAGACCAACGATATACAGCCGTGAGTCGGGTATACATCATAAACGAACGAATCTAATCGCACAAAGGGACCATTTTCGGAATGTCCGCACGTGCTGGATTACTGGCAGGCTTTACGATCTAAGGGACCTCACTCCCAGTCGCGATTTGTCACACAGAAAAATATCTATAGCCGTTCGGCAATGACTCACAAATGTGACTCACGACGGCTATGTTGCTACAAATTTTATTTCTGCACACGCTTTTCGCCCAACCCGGAAATTCAGACAAGATGACGATAATTGACCCGAACATCCATCGAACGGTTCTTGATGTGCCATTGACTAGTCACTCGGTCGTTTGCCATGATTCAGCCGCGTTGCGGTTGGCGAAACACCGTTTCAAAACAAGAGCGCGACTTCCTGCTCGCGTCACGTTGCCAGCAGGACCTGCGGAATTACAAATCGCGCTGATAATCCACCCAAAACATCGAGTTCACAAGTCTTACGCGCGTACTGTTCTTGCGCGTCAGTGCCTTACGGATTTCTACATATTCACAAATTCTTGTGACACGATTCCTACGATTCGCCCGTACGCGTACAAAGTTTTAGTGTAGGTAACTTTATTCACGTCTCACGCTGCAGAAGGATAGAAAAAGAGTGAGTTTACTTTCAGTGGTGGACATTAAACGCACGACTCGCTTTCGCTGTCTGGTTCGCGGATGTGGCAGGTCAGTTCGGAGCACGTGAGGTCGAGGATCGAGCCGTAATGGAGTCATCGGATCACACCCTCGACACCTTCGGAATGGACGGTCTTACCACGTGGTTGCCGCAGGCAACGGAGAACGCCACACACAGTACTATCATCGATGCAGAATTGTCGAGGTGAATGGATTCGAAACGCACGTATAGCGTAGACTAAAGAGCTGGCCATGGTCAATGCCTCATGGCCACTCGATAAGATAGAATCTGTCGTGTTTACTTGAGTCGGAATATGTAAAACGGTGAATGAAAGCCATAAAAATCGGGAATGCTGGACGTTTCGAAGGACTCGAGTAGAAACGAACGAGGCCAAGATCAACTTGGCATTCGATTTCCTATGTGAGGTTGACGCTAATGACATATCTTTCCGTTTACGTAGATTTCCTAAGCCGTTGCGGACCTTCGCGGCCGTGGTAGCGATGATAATTCTGATCGTTGGTCTCGCTGGAAATTTACTAACCATCATAGCGCTGTGCAAGTATCCCAAAGTGAGGAATGTTGCGGCGGCTTTTATTATAAGGTACCAGAACTGATGTTTGTGATGGATGTGGTTGCTTCGATTGACAGACATTCGACTGGATGCGTACGCAACAAATTTGAGTACAAACGAGTTTGATGTTTGCAGCTTATGCGTAGCGGACTTCGTCTTTTGCCTGTTGGTGCTGCCGTTCGATTCCATCAGGTTCGTCGATGCAAGCTGGGCGGACATCCGTTTTCTATGCGTCTTCGTACCTTTCCTGAGGTACGGGAACGTCGGCGTAAGCTTGTTGTCCGTCGCCGCCATAACGATCAACAGGTACATCATGATAGCTCATCATGGTATATATAGCAAGGTCTACAAGAAATACTGGATCGCCGTCATGATCGTGTTCTGCTGGTTGTTCTCTTACGGCATGCAAGTGCCCACATTATTGGGAATTTGGGGTAAGTAGGTCTTCTGTTAAAATAGCCTTCCAAGATTACCCATTAGGCGGGTACGCTTATTCAATTTTATCCTTTCCTCCCATCAGGCAGGTTCGATTACGACGTCAATCTAGAAACCTGCTCGATCGTTAAGGATGTCCGTGGACATACTTCCAAGACGTTCTTGTTCGTCATGGGATTCGTGATACCGTGTGTCGTGATAGTCGGATGTTACGCGAAGATATTCTGGGTCGTACACAGGTGAACCATTGAATGTCTCGTACGGTAGTGAGTGTCGATTCAGTTTCTTCATGAGGAAATACTCCTTTGTGCCGTCATGACAGGTCAGAGACGAGAATGCGGAAGCATGCTGCGCCATCGATAAAATCTCCGCACACTCCCGGCAGGGACACAAGGGAAATTAAGCAGAGACGTAGCGAATGGAGAATTACGAAGATGGTACTCGCCATATTTCTCAGCTTCGTCGCCTGTTACCTTCCAATCACTATTGCCAAAGTGGCGGATGTCGATGTTAGATATCCAGGTAAGGGTACACGATCTTATGCTCTCATAGGAATGATTCTGACTCTTAATACAACGTTCCGTAGAGGTCTTCTAAGGCATCGTTAACGTTTAATCTCGCAGTCACAGAAACTGCACCGCGTTCATCGCCGACTCACGCGCGTACCTTAATCTTGATCCAAAAAAACGTTCATCTCTGTACACAGAATTACATGTTCTGGGCTACCTACTCCTATACTTCGCGTCCTGCGTAAATCCAATCATCTATGTGATCATGAACAAGCAGTATAGGCAGGCGTATGCCGGGGTGATCGGCTGTTCGCGAATAAGGGCCAGTCTGACGCCCTACGGAAGCAGCGCCCCAGGAAATCCGCACCTCAATCATCACCAGGACTTCGGCCAAGGTAACTTCGAGCAACGTCGCGTCGTATCGCTCACCAAGCTCTGACCTAAAGCGACCACTCGCTCACTTCGTAAGTCAAGGGCACAAACTTCGCCGCTTTCTAAGATCGCCAAATGGTACACCCGCAGGCATGCTCGCGCAACCCCAACGATGTACGTCAGTAAACGTCTCGCTGCGTGCGTAGTAACATGTTTAACTGTCATCAACCATCATCGCGTGTAACACGACACTTGACGCAACTTCGTTGAGATCTATGGAGAGTTGGGATGATTGGTTCTCGCACTGGGAACAGGGGGATCGGTAATGTACACATTTTCTTACGAATCGGCAATAAGTCTGGGCTTGATTAGTCGCTCGAAATTGAAGAAGAATTCCTCTCGCCAAGGGAGAGTTTTCGGTGTGCTCCTTTGATGTGTGTCCACTAACCGTACTAATATTATCCCGTGCGTTGAACTTACTCACGACTCACCATCGTCCTCGAGGCTTCTCATACTAATCGCTGAAACACGCTTGGCTCTATGCGCATACCATCGATTTATGCACCGGGCACGCGAGTGAATGGACTCGAAGGGGACGGACGCGATAAATCTTACGCTATCTGTCTATCTGCAGATTACTCGAAGGACTTCAGTAAGACGATGGTGTCCACCGTCTCGATCGCCATGAACCCCGTGAGAAACTCCCAATTCGGGGAAGAACTCTAATACGCGACTGTGTTGGGATCGAGATGCTCGGGGATGAACGAAATGCCGGATCATCAGAAAAGTCGTGTACATTAGTTTAGGATTGCATAAGTTATTTATCGATTGACGTGCTAGCGTCGGCAGAACGTATGCTATAAACGAAGTGTAAATTAATCGATTACCAAAGGTCGCGCTACGCAAAGTTTTTGTAAATAAAGTACGCATTCTCCTGTGCCAGTAGAATATAATAATGTTAATAGTAGGTGTAATAATAGCGTAACGAAAATAATAACGATAGTAGTAACGACGAAATGTACAATTCGCAGTCTTTGTTATTGAGATCGAATCGCCGTCCTGTAACGAAAGTGGCATTAAACGATGAGATGCGATCATCTCTATTTATCGATTATTGGAAACCTCTCGGGACGAATATTTCTCCACCTCTTTCTTTCCCACGATCGTCGCTCGCTTGGGACTCATGCTCCGTTCAGGACTTACAGCAGCCGCCCTTTTCTCTTATCAGAGGACTCTCACGAACTCTTACCGAATCTCGTATGCCACCCTCGATCTTTGCCCTTAAAACGTTCTCCACTAAGTACCTCATGGCGTCATCTGACAAACGACAAAAAAAAAATATGCCCGACATCCAGAGCTACAGACGTTCATCTAACATTCGATCAAGAATGAAGTTATCAATTGCATCACAGACGTAACAGCTATAATACGCACCAACATTCGTGTTTTCCTTCGCCGACGTGACGTACCACGCACCGATGTTGTTCTCCTTGCAGAACTTAACGATCTGCTCGTTCGGCACGGCGGTGTGCCGAATGTCGCACTTGTTCGCCAACAATACGATCGGTATACTCGAGCCGTCCGGCAGCGTGACCTTCTCTCTCAGATCGCTCAGCCACTTCTTCATCGATTGGAAGGTCGCCACCCGCGAAATATCAAATACCAACGCGGCCGCTACTCTGCATTAGAAAAGGCATAGTCTAGTCTCGTCTGTTGAGCGCATCGATCGATCGCCTACTTCGTCGAACGCAGCTACGCTACTAGTATTCATGCATATTTACGCGTATTTGTAGTACACCCTCGTCATGTATCCGAATTTCTCATGACCGGCAGCAATGTCCCTGAAAATAATGCCGATTGCCTTACACACACGCGCTACACTTATTTTTTCGATTTCTCCGGCTAACATTAACATGGAGATGATTAAGAGTAAGAGAAATGTTGCGGCAGTACCATAGTTGTAAATTTATCTTAGTGTGCGAATCCCAATCGAGCGTTTTTATCGCGAAATCGGCCCCTATGGTTATCTTGTAGTTCGAGGAGAACTTTCCTGAAAAAGAGAGTGGAGTTGTGCAGTGCTCTGTGTAGTACAGTTGGCGCGATAATGTTTTCCAATACGTGCAGGTATATGAATGAGTCCTCCGATCACAGACACGATAAAGATAATCTCGAATGAAATACGCGGCTTAGGTACGGCGAAGAATGACAGGCTAACAATAAGCTAAAGAAGCTTGCATAGTTCGACGGGAGTATATGTTGATGGGTATTCATGAGACCTGTGCGAAGACAAGCGCTCGGATATAAAATACGGACGATTTTCATTACCTTCTGTATATCTCCTCACGAGGGCAGTCTTACCTGAAAAGAGAAAGAAAAGACGAATCAGTACAAGAAATAAATTAAGTGTCCGATGAATGACGAAAACTCAATTCAATATTACAAAGTAACAGGAAGTGGCAAGTTTAAATATATTGCAACGCATTGAAAATTACATTATATATATATATATATATATTTACGCAGAACTTTTGTAATCTAATTACTGGATGTCAATGTTTGATTCCCTGTCTGCAGAGATGCTCCGCAAGACTTTCTGAAAAGATGAGAATACACCGTATTGTTTATCTCACTTACCCACACCGTAATCGCCAATGACGAGGAACTTAAAGAGCAGTTCCTTTTGACCGAAATTTGAGACCACATCCGAATCTCTTCTAGGCTTTCGAAAGCTCATTTTCCTTGTCTTCCTTTACAACGAAACTGAGAATAAATTGGAGTGATGGACCATCAGTGGAGGCTGGGGAACGACTGTTCGACACGAGGTTAGCTAAGCGCGTGCGTCGCGTTGAAGCAGCGACTGTCGGATATGATAAACAGAGGGAGACGAGATTTCGTCGACCTCTGAGGTCGCGTCCCTCCGATTCTCCCTCTCCTCAAACCTCGTCTTTACGCTATCGAAGCGTCTCATTCGACAGGCTCACGGGACAAACAGTGTCTTACAGAAAGTCAGATTGCTTATTGACAAAACACCTGTTTCACACGCGCTGGCACAGATCCAGCGACGGTATTGAATGAAATGAGAACAAGTGGTTGGCCGTATCTATATACATTTCAGTATCGTAGAAAAATACCTTGGCTATACCAACTAATAGGATTAGACGTGTAACACAACGAAGTCAGGGAATAAAATTATTTCATATGCTGCGTGTGTATTTTAAAGCGGTGCAAATTTGGTAAAAAATATATTGGCCATTATTGAATAGATTAGGATGTTAGCCAAGCTCGTGGATTACTGATGGTCAGCGTGTCGATCTCCTGCTGGCTGAAACCTTTAAACTTCATTTTTGGAAGAACGTTGTTCATGATGTGTGCGTATCCATGACCGCCAAATGCCGCCTATGGAGAGAAAATTCGTCATTTAGAAGGAAGAAGATTGCTTAAATATTCGTTCATCGAACGTACAAGACGATGTTTGGTGTGTATATCATGGCTCAGCAGCACTCTATTCAGTTTTCCATTGTCTTTGAGAAGTTTCACGCGATTAATGCGTTGCGCGTCCGACAGCATGTCGATTGATGGATTCAGCTGATAATAGGAGCATTCGGTGCCGAAAAGATCAAATTGGCAGTAGCAAGGGACGTCGTCGGCAAATTCCAAGAGTTTCTGCTCATCGGTCAATGTTCCTATGAAAAACATACTTTCAACGAGAGCTCCTCAGTCGTTGATCATGGACGGTGAATATTAACTGAACAAGTCGTACGATCTACATGAGAAAGAATAGTCCTCCTGACATCTCCTCCAGCTTCCTGATAAATCCTCATTATCTCTAACGGTGCAGCTGCGTCTCTTCCGGGATGAAAACTGACTGAGCACCTTAATTGGGCCTGAGCCTCTGCCGTCGCCCGAATCGCACGTTTCTCAAAATCTACTCGATTCCAAACACAAATAATACTTCAAGCCAATGTTCATTGATGGGGAGTGTGTTGTGGGGAGATTGTTGAATTTACCCTCTATAGGCCAAGTGCTTCCGACTTCCCCAATAAATCCTGCACACACGTCTGGACACTCCTCGCATCCAATGGTCATCTCCCTGACGATCAGATCGTACATCTTTTCCGTCGACATGCCTAGAGTACCCGCGTTTTGGACTTCGGCGACATAGTGACCTTCATCCAACGTGAAACAAAAACAAAGCCCGTTAAGTCCAGATATTTTGCATAAATCTATCGGTAAGTTTCAATATCCCTCCATGTACCAGTTCCGGCGATTACGTTGATTCCTGTTTCCTCGCTGACTTTCTTCATAAGAGGGATGTTACGTTTCAAGCCATGGCTACTGTTTTCCACGATGGTACCGCCACCAAACTCACGAAACATCTTGACATCCTCCAACACTGCCTTCGCTGAGTCTTCATCGTGAAACGCGACATTGTAAGCACTGCTGTATCTGGAAAATAATTTCTTACTTTGTCGGCGGCCACAGGAGTATGAACAAGATGTCGACGCCGTGCTGTTCTCTCCACTTGTAAACGCGCGCGACAAAAGTGTCGTCTCGTCACTATGCGAATAACCAATCCGAACTCACGGATATTGCTTGAGGAATCCGGCATTCCGGAGCTCTATTTTCCCGTCGAGGAAACGTTTCAGGTGACTCGGCGGTGGTACGTAAAAAGCGGCGAAATTGACCGCCAAGTGTTCGTGCGTCAGCGTTCGGCCAAGTTCGGAAAGCTTCTTCTCCCCGAGAACTGAGGAGAAATTATTCTCGAATTAACTCCACCGCGTCTGTCCGCTCCGCGCGACCATTTCTACGCTTCCACTTACCGGTTTGCACGCAACCGACTTTTCCTGCAACCTCCATAATTATCCCACCCAGTCTAGACAGTGGGTTTTCGTCGGCTTGCCGAGGCTTTTTGACACTGTTCTTATCACGATAAAAGCGCGGCCTCGTATCAGACGCGCCCTCCCCACCAATTTGTACATTCATTAAAACCTGCAAACAGGCTTCCGTTTATCACGTGACGCCTGTTCCAACGAGCATAACTGTTTATCGTTATATTGCGTAATATGCATGCATTGCACAGAGAGGATATTATACGAGTTTTGTGCATATCAAATTGAATGCTCTCCTCGGAGAGTACCGCTTTTGGCTCTCGAAGGGAAAATAAATGATATGCAAAGTGCACCGATGTTGGGTAAACGGTGCGAAACAAAAGAGCTCGCTTCGTACAAAGTGTAGACCTTTATTTTGCGCATACACCTCCATCATAGAGTACACGGCTAAGGTGTACACCTCGCTCGAATTTGCTTCAATTAAGGACTGATAGTCGCAGGTCGTGGGAAACGGAAATGCAGGAGCGCAGAGATCGACTGCTCTGCTTAACTATTCTTGATTTGAGTGACAACAACAGGATGCAGACAGGGGTTTCTTGCTGTCCAATTGCTGTCACTTCATTAAATAGCAGATTCGCCTTATATTTGGAATAAATGCGTGTCGATGGCGGTTGATTGAAATGTTCATTCCGCGATAGGTACGATACATAGTGTACGAATTACGCGCGAGGAAGGAGAGTGCGGCGAATAAATAAATAAATTAATGTGCGAATGGACGAACGCATCGGCAGAAAAGGGGATGGGACGATGAAGGGATGTAAAATTGTCGCACGTCAAACTCTCATATCACACGCGACACTCGTAAACACTCACATTCATGCTCATGACACACTCGTTTGAATCCGATTGCAATTTGTCTATTTCATTTTGTTTACGTGCCTTTTTCCACTCAAAATGTGTACAGTATAAAATTCTACGCCCACGTGGAAAGCGTTGAGTACGGCGTTTTATACGCATACAATCCCGTAACTCTCACCCTAGTTAATTACTCTCACTCTCACTCTGTCTCTTCGGTTTCTTCGCTTTTTTATATATATGTATATACCTCTCTGCGCGCTCTGTAGCTTCGACCGCGCCACGTCTCCGTTTAAATTTGAGGAACTCGAAGGCGTAATCGGACAACGCAACCGACGCATTGCGTGTACTTTTTTATGCGAGTATGGAACTTAAGCGCAAAGTTGCGGACGCCTCATTCCGTACAATTAAATAACCCGGCAATATATATGTATATATAATATATATAGACACTGTGCGAGTACGGATAGATTTTCTCGCCCGCGATCGTCGACCAGATTCACGACCAAAATTGCACGATCGTCCACCGTCCACCGCTGTCAGGCGGTCAAGGAACTCTTTCCTCGATCACTAAACCAATGACGATAATCATAACCATAATGATGACAATAATTAATTGTAATAATAGTCATATGGGTAGTAGCTGTAATGATAGAGCACTGATAGCAATAATAATAATGATTCGTGTGGTGGTATAGTAGTAATAATTTACATTTACACAAGACTCTTTTTTAAACCTTACTTGCTTACTTGATTAATTAATTATATTTACCTAACTACGTTCGGCATGCTTCTTAACGATTAATATTCGCCCGGGTTTTCGACGCGCAACGTTTTCCTTTTTAACAGTCTCTCTCTATACTCAAGTTCCGTATGATCGATTAGTCTAAAAGTCGCAATAGTAACGAAGGAAGGAATAGCGAAAACAATATACAGTGATACACGCGTAATGTACAAGTCGACAAAAGATATGAGTACGTGGAGCAGCGTCATACCTTGCGAAAATGTTTAGTCGTTACCGAAGATGACTCGCGCAAGAAACACGCTCGAACACGTGTGTAGTTTAGGAGGAAATATCTCATGTTCTCTTTCACCTGGAACCTGGGGCTTCACGAAAAGAAGGGGACTGTATGAATATTATATTATAGGTGAGTTTGACAACCAAAGCTCTGTAACAAAAATGACGTCAGCGTGAAGTCTCAGCCTTCTTTGGCGAGGATCGGCTGCCGTTGGTACGTGAGTCTAGCATGAAAGCAAAGTATCGGCTTTTCAATCCGCGATCCGCCCGGTATCGAGGTATGCACGATACAGTGCAACACATCGACGAGTTCCATTCAGCTTCATTCTACGGCAGTCTTGCACGTTGTGCGACATCTTCATAAACTATCGTCACTATCATCAGCATGAGATTCGACCGCGATGTTTCCTGCCAGGCCAGCGGCGTTTCCTCCCTCCCGGTTAGCATCGACCTCGTGCTCCATCGTGCTGTTTTGTGCTTGCTGCTCGTCTGTCACATTACCCAGAAGATGGTTACTCCTATCTCAAGCTGAACTACTTACGGGTACTACATGTAATAAACTATCGCCTTAAGCGTACGATATATTTCCACTACCTGATTGGGTCGCCGGTGATTCCTCGTCACCCTGACCAGGACTCAATATAGCTTCTTTGATCTGACTATTAACACCCTTTGGATCCAAATCAGTCGCCCAGCTAAAGTACATTAGCGCAAGATGGGTGTTGCCCAACTTTTTGTGCACCTAGCACACAGAAGAATTTGCTTTTCATTTGATGCTCAACAGATGAGTTAACTATGGATCTGTGCAATTTACCTTTCCTATCGAATAATAGACTAGAGACTCTTTGGGTACGATATTCTTTAATTCTTCGAATTCTCTGAGAGCTTCCTGATGTCGACCAATTGAGAAATTGATACTTGCTCTGTGGAACTTGCAGAGAGTATTGTCCGGATCATTGTTGATGGCCGTATTTAATGTTCTCAAAGCCTGATCGGTCTTTTTCAAAGCATGCTGAACGACCCCTATGTGACACATAATCGCAGAATTCTGCGGATTGATTTGCAACGCTCGTTTAAAATGTAACTCAGCCAGGCTATACTGTTCCTGTTTAGAAAATATCGTTCCTAGACCAAACCTAGATCGAAAATTGAAAGTCAGTGACATCTAAACTAAAGTAGCTGAGACGTGCAACTCGAAACAAATGTCCTTTCTAACTCACCATGCATTATAATGTCTGGGATCCAGCCTGATTGCATTACGGAATGCAGTGATCGCCTTATCCAACTCTTCAGTCATAACGTACTCGTGGCCGAGAAGTGTGTAGGCATATGGAAAATTAGGATCTACCTAAAAATCTCACAATACCATGCGTTACGGCCTAACTTCGAGGAAGAAATAGTCTGGATTTTAGTGGATCTAATAATCAGTTCAGGAATATACCTGAATGGCTCTTTGGAAGAACTTGATTGCAGTCTCGTGTTCCGTTTGTGCCGAAAATAGGTTACCAGTTGCACACCAAGCAGCCGGCGAGCTTCGATCTTCAGAAACGAGCTCCTGAGCGAGCGTGGAAAGTTGAACCTCAGCGTGGAGGTGCCACAAAACTGTACTGTATATCTCCATCAATTCGGTCCGTTGCGGTTCCAATTGCCTCACCTCAGCGAAGTAACTGTACGTCGATATATTTGGATATTATTTCTACACTGCGACTTTTTGAAGACAACGTGACAACCTCGTGAGTATCGTACCTTGCAGCTTTTTTGTAATCTATCATCTCGAAATGTGCACGAGCTAGCATCGAGAGTACCCATCCGGTATTATAGTGTCGGCCCGGAAGAATGCTCAGTATTTCTATGGCTTGTGTACAATTGAATTGGCAAACGTGTTGGTATGCCATGCCGAGTTCCCGTAACAGAGACATTAGACCTTCTGCGGAAGCGTGATACGTATTTAATAGATTTGCGAGCACTGTCTGCAAGTCTAACGTCACGAAACACTTACCGGTGCACTGTTTTTGCAGCGTCAACGCACAATACGCAGCGTTACTTTGATTGTTCAAAGCGTTCACACTCGCAACAGCCTTCTCCGACGTGATTGTCTCGCTCTTCTCTTTCTCATTCTTATTTCTCTCGTTTAGCTCATTAAAATTCGCTTTACTCAGATTAGTCTTTGATAGTCTGGCTTTCGTTTTGCGCGAAGGTGATTTAGGCGTTGCGAACTTATTCCTATTTGGAGACTTGTTGTTTTCCTATAAGTTTTAATTTAAATGTTATGAATGTCGGTTCTCGGCGAAGGTGGTCTTTTAGTTAGACCGAACGACACGTACTTTGACAGAGTAGCTGTGACTAAAGAGTCTAGAGGACCGCCTGACGTTGGTTCCTTGATGCGTTGGTGGTGCAGGTGTTGGTGTCGTAGGTGTTACAGTTACGATGTTGGCGGTATTGCTCGTGTTCCCAGATTGCGAGAATACGGGCTTGCCCTGCTGTAGGGGGGTTTCTTTTCTAGACATCAGTTGCTGCAATAAAATTCTCCGTCAGGCTGCGTGCTCACATGACCTCTGGCATCTAATACCTTACCCCGACATGAGCTCGAAGGCTACTGACACGTTTTGCCAAACTTTTTTGATCATTCGCCTCCGTGAGTGTGGTATGCGTTGGTAACATTGTCGGTTCGGGCGTATTATTCTCAAGAGGCAAAACGCCGAAACTGGGTGTGAGCGGACTCATTGAATTACTAAACAGACTTCGGTACCGTGGTAGTTTGGCTCTTGGCGACATCGCCGTACAGCTGTTATAATGTACGGGTAATGTTTGCGGACTATCCTCCATAGAAGAGTATATCCGTCCGCTGGGGGCCATTCCGTTTATACCGGTCGGTACCGTTGTCATTTGCGCGGGCGTACTAAAATACGAGCAAGACTTATAATATCTGATAAATGTGACATCTCACGAATCCGAAAATTACCCCTTACATATTAGTGCCGTTCTGCGTGGGCGTCCCATTCGTGGCAGGTACAATAAGGTCTGGCTCAGCTACGTAATTGAGAACAGGGGTGGTACCATGGCACATAGCAAAGCTATCCAGCTTTTCCAGCTGGAAAACCTTTGCTGGATCCACCTTCTCACCCACATTACATAGTTCCTCGAAAGAGTGCCATAGGAATGGATTCAACTTCAAAGCCAGCTTGTGTGCCTCATTTCCCTTAGCTGTACGCATCATTTTGTAATAAATTTTGGCAATTATCTGAAGAGAGAAGCATGCCTGCTCCCCAAATTGTGCTGCTATTTCATCTAAATTCTTTAACTGCTTGTAATATCCACCGATTATTGCTGCTTCCGCTTCCGCATATCTAAATGGATCCATCATATTCAGTACAATACTGTCAAGATATTTCCTTACCTTACAGATACCTAATACTCACTTTTCTAAATCATAGCAACACTTGGCTAAAAGAAATCTGCATTGAGCAGAACTAGGTGCTTTCTTTGATAGTAAGGCATAAGCTTGTCTAACACGTCCCGAACGATAATAACATGTCGCCAGGAGAAACAATGTCTCTTCATTGTCCACTGAAAATATATTTCATTACCAACCTAACTCTGAAGTAACTAAAAAATAACTCTGTTTGATAAAATGTTAAGTTGTCATGCCTACCTTCTGCACACAATCTCTCAGCTAAAAATATCGCATCCGGATAAGCATAATGATTTAAACAATGCCATATGGCTGCCTAGAATCATACGCACAATGAAGTATTAGCAAAATGAGTATCCGCTGTAAACTTCAAACATTCTTAAAAAGACCAATCCCCATAAATAATATCATGACACGCATCATACGCATGCACATCCATTTGCCTCAATAGAAGCCACATCGCATTAATGAATTCAAGATCTAATCTAAGATCTGTCAGTATGGAAAACTCGTACTTATTTATAGTCTTATCCCCTCCCATTCTCGGTGTCTCACCAAAGCAAACAACCCTGCAGAGAAATACACCCCCCCAGGAAGAAAAATTAAATTGCGGAAAATTTTCGGCCGCCGCCGAACGACACAAGGAAGCTTAATGGGGCTAAAACGTGCTCATAAATCGTTCGGCGGGCCAACAATAACGGCCCCTCGTCGATAGGCAAATACGCGAACAAAACGGTTTCAATGTCCGAGACGTCAATATCAGTGAATGTGGATGCGCCCCGATAGAAATTCGCACGTCACTGGTCGTCTCTCCCAAGAACTTCCCGCATTTTTACCTGCACTGGCTCCTGCACGATCATCGTTCACTCCGCGAACGTGGTCATAAAAGAATAGTATCAACCGTATCGGCCAATTTTAACAATGAAAAACCAAACTCGAACGACTGCTGCATATAAAAATTTCTCAGGAGTCCATCTTTACTCTGATTCTTTTGAAGTGACCGACGCACTTCATGCCCCAGGGGTACCAACGCGACGGTATATTGGATTTTCGCTCGCATAGGTGGTCACATTTGATTCGCATTTCCGTACGCGTTTACAGCGAGCCTGATTTCTAATCGATCAGCTGTGTGCTCGCGTTCTAATTGTAAGTCCGATTGCCGATCAGAATGCGGAGAAACGGTTCACGTTATTATCTGACGTTAAAAGCTGCAATTAAGTTAAAACGTACAGCGAAATTATGTTTTATGACCTATTCAATAAAGAACCCGTAACTGTTCCATTGCCATAGCTTGACGATAAACTTAAATACATGTAAATCCTATTGATGTAATACTTAAAAGTGGAACCGTTGAATTTGTAGATACATGCATATATTCCTTTCGACTTATTCAATTATGGTTTCAACGAACAGGTCACATGTTGTGCTGTTCTTAAATTGCGCGCGGAAAATACGTCAAACTCCTGATAGTTCAAAGGAGAAATTATTTTCCTAGATTTCTGGATAATAACCTAACGAAATCATTTTTTTTAGCACACCCACTCATTATGTCACTGAACTAATTGCATTGTGAGTGTAGAAAACATACACGTCGTTCATTACATTCCATGATCTTCCTCGTAATTAAGTTAGTACAATCAGCAATTATATTGCTGACAGTACACCCATGCCAATGACACATTCTAAAACATTGGTAAGTGTTACATTTTTGGCAGTTTTACCTTACATAATTCTCCACTGCATATCAACTGTTTTATTTTGCAGATTTAACATGCATTGTATAACGTTGCCTAGAAGCTATTTGTGACAAGATGTACTGCTTGTTGCGTCCTTGTTTTCAGATGAGCTTTAGACTCATCACAAAAATTAAACTAAAATATGTGTGTGCATGTGGAATACTCATTGCACTATTGGATTATTTCGGTGCATTCACTCACATGATTGAAAGGACATACGACGAAAGCTTTAGTTACCCTTATAACGGAGGTGTATATGAATTTGTGAGTGCGTTAAGGCACAATGAAAAGCCACGTGTTCCCCCAATAAATGAATACAATTATTCATTTATCTTCAACAATGACCAAAAGTGTGTGGAACCTGGATATGATCATATACGTACTGTCTACCTAATAAAATCTGCTATACAGCACTTTGATAGAAGACTGGCTATAAGAAATTCATGGGGTTTTGAGAAGAGATTCTTCGATGTGCCATCAAGGACTGTCTTTCTCCTAGGGGTTCATCCAACCGATGATGAAATTCAGGCAAAATTAAAATTGGAGGCAGCAAAGTACAAAGACATTATACAAGCTGATTTTGTAGACTCATACTACAATAATACAATAAAAACCATGATAGGTTTTACTTGGGCAGTTAAATATTGCTCAAACTCAAAGTTTTACATGTTTGTGGACGACGACATTTACGTTTCTGTCAAAAATGTACTTAGATTTATAAGAAATCCTGCAAACTATCCTGATTACTTGAGGGAACCTAAGAAAATAGAAGCTCACAAGAGAGAAGTAAAACAGTCAGATTTTCTTGAAAGTACTGTGGCTAATGTCACTGCAAGTGAATCATTTGAGTACAGGCAGAAAAATAATACTAATGTAAAATCAGATGCTTTAAACAAAACTATGACAGGCCTCAATAGGGACAAACGTCAGATTTTCGATTTCGAATTACCCAGTGATGTGAGACTGTTTGCGGGCTTTGTATTTGTATCATCTCCTCACAGGCATAAAACCTCTAAATGGTATGTCTCACTTGAGGAGTATCCCTATCACTTATGGCCGCCGTACGTTACCGCTGGAGCTTATATCGTCTCGAGAGAAGCTCTCTTAGATATGTATTACACCAGCTTCTACACCAAACACTTCAAATTTGATGACATCTTTCTGGGTTTGGTTGCAAAAAAGGCGGAAATTGAACCCTTCCACTCTGAGGAGTTCCACTTCTACAAAAAGGATTATACAAAGTATAATTACAAATATGTGATATCATCTCATGGGTATGGCGACCCAGAGGAGCTTTTAAAAGTGTGGAATGAACAGAAAGCTCTCGGAAACGCATAGTCCCGCAACTGCTTCAATAGGCAAAGTTCCTAAAACAGGGGCACAAAATGCAATTGTATAGTATTATCAAACATTTTATTATAAAAAAATACTTAATAATATACCTGTTCTTAAAATGTTCTTTATGCTTTAGTCAGTCTTTACATACAAACCAATTTATAATGGCAGCTAAAGTTATCTTAATGTAAAATATTAAATAGATGTGGAGCAGAGGCTTCGGATATATTAAGTGGTCTGGATTAGTATAAGTATTTCATATGTATAAAGAGTGCATACACACACACGCACACAAACATACACACCTATGCAGAGCTATTCAACTACGTCAGATCCTAGATATGAAGGTCATAAAATAGACAGTAAAATATTTTGTAGCATACTATCAGTACATCTATGTACCATATTCGTTAAGAGAGTTCAATGTACTGTATAACGTATCTACAAATTTTGTACTTATCAAACAAATCACACACACCATTGTCTTTAGTGTGGTAACAATGAATATTTTAATAAAATTGTTTCTAAGGATTTTGACACCTGGCGAAATGAGCTGTTGTACCGTATCATCATCGGAAAGGTTGCTTATCCATATTTGCCTTCACTAGTGTTTGGTCTAAAGTTGAGGCCTCTTTTTTAATCAAATTAAGTAACACTTGTGAACTTTCTAGTATCTGCGAATGTAATATGGTATCTCTTTATCTTGTAAACTGCAACCAATTTGAGGCAAATTACACTGTACCTTCATGTAAGCTGTTTCAGTATCTGCAATAGTTCTATCATATTCATTCCTTACAGCTATCCTCTTAGCAAGGCTATCATTTAAGCGTGTGAGTTTGTACGACATCTTTTCTATTTCCCTTTGCAAATTATTTTTCTCCTCCTCCTGGGATTCTATTTGGGACTGTAGCGCTGTCCTTCTCAACTTCATTTCCTCTAAACCTTTAAGAATACCAGATATCACACACAAACAGGTACAGTTTGCTTGAAACTACCCCCTAAATCTCTTAGTCGTTTTCTGTGAATCAGTATTTTGCGATTCCATCGTAAACTTACATTTTACAAGTTCTTGATTGTACGTTTGTAAAGCAGCTCCGTGTTGCGACATCATAAATAGCGTGAAAACGATTCAAATTAACGATTGATCTGACATGAGTAGAGGTTATGAAGCTAGAGAAGGAAAACGCGAGAATACTGGCCTCAACCACTTCATTATTTTAGGACCCTTGAATTTTTCATACACGACGTACTCGTTAAGTTAAGTCTCGATGAACATTCTCATACCTCTGGAGAAATTTGACAGATCGGCCAGCAAATACAAAATCATGGATTGTTAGCGCGCGCAAATGTATCACTGATAAGTAGACACATTACCACTGGAGTAATATACGGTGGCAGTAATGCGCGCGGATCGCTTTAAAAATGTGAACATAACTTTCGTTCGATTAACATTGGTTCGGAAAAATTGTGAGCAAAATTTGTATGATTAAATGAATGCGATAAATTTGGCAAGATCAGTATTGGACTCAGAAGTATACTTTGACGAACCAGCAGACCTTGATGCCAGAATAATATAAAAGATTCGGAGAAAAATGTGGACCACATTTTTTTACATTCTCAACATTGATCGAACGATATAATATTATGTCGCAAATGACTTAGATCGGCGGGCGACAATAATTCGTACACGTTTCACTGCAACAATACTATAATTAATAATTTCATAGCGCAGCTTACTTTCCCTACTGATAAGAAAATTTGCCACTAAGGTGCGATATTCTTCGTGGCGGTCGCCAATCCGATCTGAAAGTGAAACGATGAAGTTGCAAGTGAACACAATGCACACACGATCGGTTCGTCATACCTCGCCTTTTAAAGGCGTCGGACTAAAAGCATTCTCATAGTACCGGGCTGCAATGAATACACCTTTCGCTCTGGAAGTTCAGTCCGGCAGAAAGTGTTGCCAGAGACAGGAGGGTTGTGTGCGAGATTCGCGTTCACCGACGATCCTCACGTTGGCCAAGCGAAAGCGAACGAGACTGGTGGCTAGCAGCAGCTCGACTTTTTTTTCTTCCCCGAACGCGAATGTTATCGCGAGCAATTTTTACGAAGGTGCGTCGTTCGCGTGCACGACGTATAAAATCGCCGTGCACGGTGAGAGGTACGCGAGACAAGGAGTTGACACGTTAAAATGTCCATTCCGAACGTTTAATCGGTGAGCCCTTCTTCTCGGGAGGAATTCGCTTTGGGATTAAGGTCGGAAGCCTCTTTCAAGGAGTATTCTCAGGTGAGACTGAACAGATTGCTCGATGTGCGTGGCTTTCGTTGGCATCTTCGACGTAGAACCCTACCATAATGCCTAACGCTTGTGTGTACATTTTGGAGTGTGCGGTGCGACGAAGAGTGTTCGATACGTCCGACGAATTCGCTACAATTGAAACTAAGCCGGAAGTGGCGGACTGCCGAATAATGGCAGAAGAATTCCGCGCAACAGGTGCTAATGAAAGAGAAAGAGACGATATCCGTAATATTACGTGAAAGAAACCCATGAACCGTTCGATCTATCGCGCATGCGTACGTCAGCCATTCATTTCACTCTCTGTAGTACTGGACCGTATCGATGATGTTATTCTCCAAGCATTCAAGTCGCTCGAATTCTCACCCTGCAGAAATGTCTAAAGAGGAACCGCGCTGACAGCTGTACCTGTTGGAATGGGTTTTGCATTGCGAGTGTTCCATTTCACGTTAGGGGCTATCAAAATTCACAAAGTTACGCGATGTGTTCCAAGACACTTCATTGCCTATCGAGGATGTTACGACCTTGTCAAATGACATCATCGCACCAAATTAGAGTTTGTCCGAGAAACCAAACGAGTCCTCACGCCGCCCACTATTGGAAGAACATTCTATGGAAATGCATTGATTTAAAAGTTGAGCGTAGGACCGCGCACATTACCTTAATCGAACACCACGCCTATTGTTTGTCTACTGTTTTATTTGAGAAAGCACTATATAAATCGTAATGCTGTGATCGGACGAATAAATGGGAGATGCTTTTCTCCTGTAAACCAATGCTACAGAAATTAGCAGAATATATCGAAATAGTAACGTTACTTCGTAACTGTGTTACAGATACGCAATGAAATATATTTTCAAATGCCATGGAAGGCATGTACCTGAGCGTTACCACAAATGATTTCCACATTTCATCTTAGTGTCATCTCGTGTGCCTTTTTTGTACAAAGTTGAACGTATAAGTTCCACGATACCACCGCCTAGTTGACGTTATTAAATATTCATATATCCATCATGAATACGTCGTACTCGTCGAGATATATGGCATACCAAGGAGCTACCAATCGTGACTACCTAACGGACGGAGAGGAAAGTCAACATGCACCTTCAGATCGTACAATGTCAGAATATATGGTTGCCAACGATCACGCTACAATGGTATATGGTTCTATATTTGATTGCCGCGGTCTGATACATTGATGATGGTAGACTGTTAAATGATCACTGCTCGTTACGATATAGGTCAAACCGGTGGCACCACCAAGGAAAAGTCACAGAGACAAGTATGACAGAGATGAGGAGAAGATCTCTCGAAACGCACATAACAGTCATGGCTCAGTTCTGTCAGGATCTTCGAGATATAGCCACCATCATCAGCCACTGAAAAAAACCGCCTCTCATGGCAGCATCTGCGACAATGGTTCAGATATTTACGTTACGAGTGCCGCGTATCGAGCAACCTCCGAAATAAGGTTCTAGTTAATAACACTTTTATAAGACTCTATGTGTCAACAACAGAGATGCGTAACTTTTCTATTAACAGCCGTGGCTCACATCACAGTCTTGCGCCCAGTTCACGGCTCGGACATAATCAGGCACCCAGTCATTACAGTTGCGGATCTGGTAGATCGGGTAATTCTACTGTAAAGACGCAAGTCTCACGAAAACATGGGATTATCATCGAAACAATGTCTACACCCAATCCCTTCTGTCCGAACACCAAAGGAGTATGCTGTCTCATGTTACTTCTGAACCTTGGATTGATCCTCGTAACTTTGGGATTCGTGATAGTCATACAATTTTTCCAAATTCTCGTTGTCTGGTGAGTTTTTCTCTTCGTCCGTTAATGCTTCGGTCGCTTCCGATGATATTGTACTGCAACTCAAACATTATCATTCCCTTAGGATCCTGGGAATAATATTTCTCATCTTTGGATTTCTGACACTAATCGGAAGTCTCGTGTATTGTGTGTATGTATTTAGAAATGCAAAACATCCGCAGGACGTCAATCCCGAAGATCTTTACTGGACGCGATATTGGCAGGGGCACGTAGGTGCCGTGCCGGAAGTTTATTATAAATCGGAAGATAAATATCCTGACGATGGTTGCAGCGATCGGTATAGTAAATATTCCGGCAAATATTATGACCGGCACAATCAAAGATATTAGAAACCCGAACGACAATGTACTTATTAAGACGAAATATCGACGAATTTTTAGGAAAATTAAGATCATCATGAAACGAAAATGGTCTACATTATTTTGTTATACGACATACTATATACAGTGACAAATTTTTATCTGTTCTTTATATACTTTAACTAATTAAATTTCCCGTATTTTAATTTATTCGTTTCCAACATGTTCTCTTTGTAAATTAATAAACTTACAAACATACAAATTACTGTACTGTTTAAACAAATACAGAACTATGACTACGTTTGTGGAAAAATATATACCAACCATTATAGTTTGATCTGAGCAATGGTATTATAAAACAGAGGACGATTTAAAAACTCTGCTCCAGAGTCGAACAAGAAGTAACCGCTGTAACCTTTAATGTTTAGCCCTGTCGGTACCTGAGTTGTAGAAGCCACTCTACAATGGACCTTAAAAAATAAATCAATATTATTTGCAGAAACATTAAGAAAGTTCAGTCTATTTGCTCTCAATCTATGTTTGTTAATAATATTTCCTGATAAAATTGTTATCTACCTCATTGATGGGAACTGTAATAAAGCTGTGACTCTTAATCATATGGTAATTCACAATTGTGACGTATTTGCCACCTTTGCGTAAGATAATATATTTTATTGTACGTCCAATAAACATCCAACAAGCAAAAAAAATTAGAGGACCTATGAAACAAATACTGATAACCAGTTTACACTTATTATTGCACTACTGAACAGTGTTGCCGAATGATAAGGCATGGTCTAAGAAAAGTAGGTTGCAATAAATACCTGTGAGCGACATAAACACATCTGAAAGAGCTGTGACATCCCAATTTGTAAAAATCTCAGTGATACTCTGACCCTTCAAGGCCTTAGCTTTTACGTAAAGATAATATGTAAGAGAGACTGCCCAGAAAGAAATATAAGTTGCACAAAAAAGGGATATTATGATAAAATATTTTTTTTCGTTTCTGTACAACATTACATCTGTTATGACATCAGTCTTCATATCCAAATCTACTTCTTGGGTGTACTGACGTATTAATGTTTTCTGTTGAGTATTTTTAACGTTCAACAATTGTCTACCTTTTGTTCTGTTTGTCAACCTACACCAGAGTTATGCTTCAGATTCAATATTGTTAATTGTCATTTTGCATAATTCATATAATTTCGTTTTATTACCTGATTGTAAACCTTTGTGCCCCGATTTCCGTAGACGCACAACGATATGGTACACGATTTACAGCTAAATCTTTCCATTTATTACATACTTTAAACGACCACGGTAGGTTCGGTAACTTATTTACTAGAAACTTAGTTGCACAGTACTGTTTTACAATTGCAAACCCAAGCATTTTTGCAGATACGTTTTTGTCCTCACGTATTCCTAATCATATCCTCTAATTAAGTATATGTAAGATACTTTCTCTCCAATAGATTTCAACGCGACATTCGGTCTGCCGGCATTGTGAATATTGGCAACAGGTTACAGAGGTTACATTCAGTACAATTGTGTCGATTGCACAAAAACCGTGCAAAAAAATTGCACTTTTAACGGAGAAAGTAATGTTTTGACAAAAATCACATTAATAAGCGGTAATTTCAATCGTATACGTTTATGTTTCGTTAGAGTTTACAAAACACAAACATTGTATGAGAACACGTATTTTATCGCACACATCTGGCGTTACATAATCTATATATATTCATAATTCAGACTTATTTCTTTAGATATGTGAAATTGCTGTGTAAATAATGATTTATTAATAATCGGAAAACAAGACATTTTTTATCGGAGAATACTGTATGTGAAACAATAATAAAATAAAAAAGCGTTAATGCACCTGTTTATCGTGTTCTGCCATCTGACGGATGACACCAGATGACACCCACTAACTGAATTGCAGTAAAAATGTTGTTATTGTGAATGTAAACACGGTCAATTCTGTCATAGGATTTTAATAAAACTACCTTGAAATGGGAGACTTTTTAGCGGCCAATAATGTCTGTGGACAGAATCTATTGCGTTTGGTGTCACGCGGAAACGCAATTATTGCCGAAATAATGAGATTGAAAGATTATGTTCCACCCATTTTTAGGTAATTAAAAGAGAAAATAATTTCGAACTAATACCCTGGTGTCGATTATTAAATGACACCTATATGTTCACTGTTGCAGCTTGGACTCAAAGCAGTTGCAACAAAAATATGGCTCTATCATAATTGACTTTGCGTACTTTAAAGCGGCCAGTGTTTATGAGCAGAAGATTGAAAACGATCCTGTACGTATATACTTTTACTGTTAATCAATAACATTGCCCTATTATGATTCATTGTTTCCAGATTCTACAAGAAACTGATGAAGAACTACGAAATAATTATGCAGATTTATTGTCAAGGTTTTACCTAGCATTTGAAAGTATTCATAAATATGTCACAGATCTAAACTTATACATAGATGAATTGGGTGATGGTATTTACATTCATCAATCTGTGGACTCTGTACTATTGAATGAGGAAGGAAAGCAGTTGATGTGTGAAGCCGTTTATTTATACGGAGTCATGCTATTGCTGGTAGATTATCACTTTGAAGGAAGAATTAGAGAACGGCTACTTGTGTCTTATTACAGATACAATGCACAGCGGTCATCTTCCACTAGAATAGATGATGTCTGCATGTTATTGCGATCTACAGGTTTTTCTAAGATGACTGCAAAGCGTCCAGCTAGTTATCCAGAAGAATACTTCAAGTAAATTTCTGTATTACTGATTATTCTCAAGATCCAGCAATAACATCTTTCTTAATTTTTATAGGAGAATACCATTAAACGATTCATTAGTAGAGCATATTATTGGCCGTTTGCGTTCGGACGAATTATATAATCAGAGTGTTGCATTTCCTCACCCGGATCATAGAAGCACTGCTTTATCCAATCAAGCGGCGATGCTAGTTGTAATACTATCATTCAAGCCAACGATATTACACACCCATACTGCTATAATGCGAGAAATCGTGGACAGGTTCTTTCCTGACAATTGGGTGATCAGCATCTACATGGGTATTATAATTAACTTGTGGGACTGGTGGTTACCGTATAAAGCAGCGCGAACTGCCGTAAATAACACTCTAGAATCAACCAATGTAAAAGGCATCGCTCAAAAATATGGTACCAGAATGGAAGTAAGTAAATAGGCAATGTTACGCACTTTGATTAGTTCATCATTCTTATGGGATATCAATTCTAGAAATTGACGCGTGAAAACGAAGATGTTCAACCTTCGGTAACCCTGGATGAGAGCGGAATCGGACCACTGGTTAAACTAGTAAGAGAATGTAATGTTACATTGCATTGGATTCTTCTTCATACAGCTACACCTACGATAGCTCTAGAGGACACAAAGCGTTCGCGAAGTCTCCGGCAATCAGTTATCGGTGAAAGCAAATACACGACAGCCGGTTGTCTGCGGCTATTATTAAGCACGGCACAGATTGAACAGGATGTTAAGCAAAAGTACAAAGAGGTACTTCTGAAAATATTCCCTGGTCTAGCGTGAACAGACGTTTTTACGAACTATTGACAACCTAGTTTACTGTACATCCGTAGCTATTGTTCGGAAAAGAAACGAAATGGCTTAGAGATAAAGGAACGTGCGTAGAACGTGTGACGGATCTCGCACAGATATTTGGAGGCAACAAGTCTTTGGATGGCGTGGAAAAGAATCAGAATCTGTATTCGTGGTTTATGGAGATAAGTAAACACATTGAATCGCTACAGGAGGAAGACGGGAGGAAGATTGCACAATTACTGCAAGCACTAGAGGAAGTTCAAGGCAAAGATCTAAATTACTAGTTTAACGTACAAATGTATTTGCTACGCCATCCTCACTGAGTGGTATGAAACATTTCAGAATTCCATCAGCTGGAGAACAATTTGCATATTTCACAGTACCTCGCCGATACACGGGAAATATTGCATAATATGTTGCGCACGGGAAGTATTACAGAAGACACCATGATCAGTTTGAATATAGTAACAGATTGTTGTTATGCATGGAATATTATGGAATCGTTCATTGACGTAATGCAGGACAGCATAAAAGAGAATCCTCCCACAGTGATCAAATTGAAGGCACTTTTTCTAAAAGTACGAAACTACGTTTTACGCATAATCATATGTTTATTTTCGCTATTCACGATGTTTCTAAATACGCTTATGAACGCTATTAGATGGCATCAGCTTTAGAAACACCACTCTTACGAGTGAATCAAGCGCATAGTGCAGACTTGTCATCGGTGTCGCAATATTACAGCAGGGAGTTGGAAAGATATGCAAGAAGAGTTTTGCAAATTATCCCTGAAACGGTGTTTGGATTACTCGCGCAAATAGTGCACTTAGAAACAAATGCATTTAAGGAAATTCCGACGAAGCTTTCAAAAGATAAACTGAAAGATTACGCTCAACTCGACGATAGATTAAAGGTATATACTTGAAAAACATTCCTCCTAATATCTATCTCTGTTTTACATCCTTCCATTATGCTGTTTTAGATGGCAAAACTGACGTACGCTGTATCTGTATTTACAGAGGGTGTACTGTCTTTAAGAAGTGTATCCTTAGGTGTACTGCGAGTCGATTCTCATCGCCTACTGGAAGACGGCATAAGACAAGAACTTGTCAAAAAGCTAACACTGGCATTGCAAAGTAGCCTCATTTTTGACTCAAAATCTAAAACGTCTCTGTTGCAAAGATTGAATAACTTAGCGTCGATTATGGACGGTTATCGAAAATCGTTTCAATATATTCAGGATTACATAAATATTAATAGCTTAAAAATTTGGCATGAGGAAGTGAGTGAATGAAGTTTTTCAGCTGAAACATGCAAAACGTTGTGGAATATTTAATGGTGTCATTCTTCGTTAGATTACGTATATCATTAACAGTGCGGTAGAGGAGGAACGTAGAGGATCATCTTGGATGCCAGGAAAATCGTGGAGAAACATAGAAGAAGAGAAGCATATACCGTTAACAGACGGGAATTCTTCCACTTTCATAGGTAGACTCGCGAGAGAACTTATCCGTATTACGGATCCTAGGTAAAGAACTACGGGACACGTGGATTATGTCTTTACGATTCGTTCACTGATGTATCGCCAGAAAAACATTAATCATTTGTCGTGCACATTTGCAGAGCTACCGTTTACATAGAACATTCCCTCGCTTGGTACGACTTAAAGACGCAAGCGGAAACGTTGAATTACAAAGTATTTTCGACAATCTTAGACGCGATAGGAACCCCAGGACTGACGGGGCTGGATAAATTAATTTCGTTCTTTGTCGTCATCGAGCTCGAGAATGTGACGCATTTCATTGAAAAGGCAATTCGTAATAAGATGTATACGAGTTTACTGGAAGAATGTGAGACAGTTCTTAATTCGACGGATTCGAAAGGCGTCGGTGCACAAAAGATACATCCAACCATTACTGCGCAAGGAAATAAGCTGTGGCCACAAATGTTGGATTGGACGTTAAAAATAGGCCATTATCAAATGCTTCGGAAAAAAATGGCTTACGAATTGAACACAGCTTGTAAATTCGAAGCGAAACATATGGAAGCGGCCCTACAAACACTAAACACGTAAGTGTATAAGATATTAAAAGAATCTTGTCTACAGATTTCTTTTCTAACGCAAAGTACTGCGCAGAGCCATACTGTACGAGATTAGTAAAAACCCTGGAGATGATCACAACGAATCGAACAAGATTGAGTTACTTCATCAGCTGAGCACCAGATTAGATTGGGCTGGGATCATTGACCCGCATAATAAAGTTTACATAAAACCCCCCACTATAAATAACATCGCCCTCATAATGTTTTTATTCACGGCCTCGCAACTTCCTAAAATGCACTATTGCAAAACTACAGGTAAGGTTCAGCTTGACGCACGGAACTGGCACTGGTCGGATCAATAATACTCCAAATGTGCGTAATAAGCTGACAACTCTCGATATTTGCAGCGAGCCTTTTAAGCAAAAAACCGCACGATCCAGTGGATGCTGTAGCCTTTGCGGTCGGTGTTCAAACTATACTTCGACAATTTAATCCTTCCGTGATAAACGACTATATAAAGAATCTTTGTACATACATCCTTTCCTTCGTGACGTCAGAGAGGTACGGCAAAGATTTCAATTTACGCACCAGTTTTCACAAACAACTCTAATTATTATTCTGACCCATTCCAGCGCCAAAATAGCAAACGATCCCGACGCCGAGGCAACTACGTGCCTGCACTTTTTGGAATTGTTCGTCAAGTATTCCGGCGTACCACGATCTACTATGCTCAAGGACATTCCTGTTATCATCTTTGATCATTTTCAAATGAAAGTTGGGAAGTAGAGCTGTCCCGTCACGAATCGTCACGTCGTCTGTCTAAATGTACTAGTCGTCATTACGAATAAGCATGAAATGTATTTTTTACGTACGCAATAAAATCCTATATACATACACGTTACGAACTGTCGGTCAAATCATTTCGAAGAGGGTCAACAAAATCAGGATCGAATTTAATGGTATCCATCTTATCTCGTTAACCACCTGTTGAATTTCACTCGGCCCTCCGCGATACTTAGCAACGGGCTATACAATCGGATTAATTTATCAACCGACCGAAACCTCGAACGAAATCGCGTGGGCGTTTAAAAGTAATAAGATGACGTAACGTTCAAACGATTTTCTAAGAAGGAAACTCTCTGCATCTCAGGAACGCAATCCTACATTAGCTTAAGTAATACATTTGCCTGGTTCGCGACGAGCCTTATTCGAACGTCTTACTCGGTCGCAATTAAATGTTTGCAAAGCAGAACAATTACTCCCATGATCGAATTCGGTATATCAAATCCCTAATCTCTGACGTATTTACGTCGAATTCCTGAGCGACAGAACTATGCGGCATGCCATTCTGCGTCGACATTCACTTTCAATTCCACGGAACAGCAACGCTAACATAACAATATACCATGATACATGGAAATTCGCCCCTTCTAGATCAATTTAAGGCACTATAATCAGCACAGGCTTGAAGATGTATTATTGCTATTAACAGAACTATGTAATCGCAGTCCAATGCAATCCCCTCGCGTGGCATGATGATTAAGCATCGGATCAGGGGTGGCCTCGTAATTAAGGAAAGTATAGAGCGGTGTCGTTCGTGACGATGAGCGGGAGCTCGTCAGCGGTGACTGCAGTGTTTCATATACGCATCGGCGGCTAGGAGGCGATCTGCGGCCTGCGGCGGCGATTTCGGCGGTTGTGGCGGTATTCGACGTTCCCTTGCCGCCTTTCCGCGTCCTCGGTCAGCCCAATATCCATTCAATACGTGCCCACTGTCATCGGCAGCAGTGGCCAAACGCACGCGTTCGAATGGAAAACGGAGTGTTTCGGGTCTCCCGGGCAGTAGCGATTTTAATCTTTCGAGGAACTGCAATTGTCGGAATAGTAATGTTCGCACTTGGGTCGACGGTAGGGCAGGGCGAAGGCGTCACCGACGCCGGCGTCGAGACGTCGGCGGCGACACGGCGGCTAGGACGGCGGATACGACGGCGGCTCCATACAAAACGGGCCGGAATAGATCGGGAGCCCAGTTCGCACCACGTTCACGCGCGCAACCGGGAACAGCACGCCGCGCTCTTCCAGACGATTTCAGTCCACACGCAAGGCAACAGGCATTCCTGCCGCTTGACAGATCTAAGACACTCCTCGGCGCGCCGCGAATTTCGACTTCAGTTCTTCTTTTCCTGCCTGGTGCTCGACGTATAAATTGCTCGAGGAAGCGACCGTTCGCGAGATTGACGCGAGTGCGTCGAAATAAGGGCGGCAAGGTGTTTTCATACTTTCAGTCCCACGTCGTCTATATCTTTTTGACGGAAAACTCTCGGCAGAGTGCTGTCATCCGTAGTTCCGTGACGATTTAATTGATATAATAGAATTGCTTTGGCCACTCAATATGTTCACGAGAGAACAGTATACGTATTGCGTACCGCAGCGTCGTCGGCGTGGTAGTAAAATCGGTTTACGAGGTGTTACCGAAGTGGGCGGAGTAAGATTGGAGTACATGTTTAAGGACTGTCAATATCTTAATCCTGAACTCGCCGCTACTGATCGTTTGCTGTTGCAGGTCACCGAGAACTGTTGGACCAAGAAGACACGGACCCGAAGATAAGCGTCTGCTAACGCTTTCATATTTTTCAGAGAACGACGAAGTCGAACGGAAGACGATGACATTGGGCAATTGCTCTCGGAACACCATGACTTTTCGGAAACGAGTCTGATAATCACGCGTTGCGACGCTCGCGTATCGCTGATAATAATTCGCTTTCTGACGTAAGCGAGCGGCGCCGTTCCGCGACATCCAAACTTACTCATTCAAAGAAACGCCGAAAACGAATCCGCGAGCAAGCAGTCTCGACGATAGAATAACTAGAATTCGAGTCCCTGCGAGAAAACTGCGTTCTCCGGGATCTCGCTAAGAAGTTCATCTGAAAACTGTTCTCGCCCACTCCGTTAATTTTGTAAGTCAACGCATCTGTCTAGAGCGTGCACGATCGTTCGCAGATACTCGTCGCGGGCACATTCGTTGACGGGACCGGCCGGAAGTAGAGGAACGATGCGAACGGGTGTGATTCTTGTGCTGGTGCTCGCCGCGAGTCTTTTCGTCGCGGAAGCAACAAAGAGGCCCAGCTACATTCACTTCGTGAAGCAGCGCACGAGGCCGCGCGAGATTCGCGGCTTCAAGCCCGACACCATGCAGACCGCGATCGGGTTTGGGAAGCGGGAGGACAACATGGAGATGTCGAAGCTGAACAGGCGCGATAGAATTCTGACGTCGCTTCTACGGAATTTCCCACGGGGGTTAGTATGAAGAGCGTGCAGCTGAACGCTGGTATTGCACGTACGTCGATAGACCCGGTGCGGGGCTGTACCACGTTGGTCTCGTACAGGACATGATATTGTTTCGACATTGTTTATCTGACACCTGCGACCAACGAGGAGAACGTTTGCCTTCCAGATCGAACTTTGACAAATGGAGCGGAGCATATCCGTTACACCCCTCAGACATGTCAAATGCTGAAGTAAGACGTTCTCCTTGTAATTCGGCTGTATGGTTGTGAGATTCCAAAATATGACTCTTCGCAAAACGTATTTGATGATAGCTCCTGCGGGAACATGTGGGCTGGTGGTTGCAGAAAGATTTTCCGCGAAGTAGTTGTTCTTATTGTGGGTACTCTGGCTTGGCGGATGGTGGAAGTCTGTAAATGTTTCATGGTTTCAGAATACCGTATGAGTGGATTCTCCGAGAGATGGAAGCGAACCCTCAGCTGGCGGACAGACTGACGAAGATGATGTTCGACGAGGAGAACGATCAACAACGATTGATGACGGACTACGTGAACCCAGATGCGACGATCTCGATAATTTAATCATTCATCGAATGTCCCCCACCAATGTATGCATGTTTCAGCCATATGTCCTATATAGTTTAATAAAACTTGCGGTATCTGTGCAACAAAACACGTGATATTGTTTATGTAGCTCACATGACACACACACACACGCGCGCGCGCGAGCGCACACATATACACACCCTCGAGCTGTCTATCGTTAATTTGAGACCTGTCCGCGTTGTAAGATTGCGCGCTTGAAATATATAATCTCTGCAGCCCAACTAATGTGAAGAAGTGGTCATTTCTATATCCGACATTGTTGTAACGATATCAACGGTAATCGATGCATGATTGTAACCGCATAACGTGTGACAATAAAGCGAAAGACCTCCTACGCGAGACAATAATGTCATCGGATAATTCCTCCCAGATGAGCAGCGAGGAAATTGGATGTTCCTCGAGTTTATGTACCGGTGGGACCAATAAACGTACTCACCGTTCGACGCAGGTGCGCTGTTTTATGCTGCCTCGTTGCTCAGCCCTAATTCCGCTCCTGCATATCCTTGCGCGCTCCATCACCGTGTCTCGAATATTACGTCGTCATATATCACTTTGCACTAATTGACTGTCCATCATCACGCTGCAAGATTACTCAACGAAAAACAAGACACACGCGTGGTTTGTGTAATTAATTACGCTGTCCAATGGTCTCACGCGAATGACGCTACAATTACGTTTCTATACAGTCATTTGTCCGACACAAAAGATATTTGTCGAGTAAAAATATCGGTGAAATTATAGATTTACGTGTGAGGAGAATCCCAGAGTAATGTCGCGGGTATTTTATTCAGGTCGGATATCATAAAGTTCTCTGTTCGGTTCCGCCACGCACTGTCTCGATTGCAATTACTTAAGAGCGTACCTTTAGCGGTTAGATGCGAAGATGAAGTTTGAATTACCGAAAGCGCGGGCAATCACCACTGAACGGACGATCACGTGACGCGTTTGAATCTTCCATGCTTGCATCAGACACGAGGCAGAAACGGGCTGAAACCACAATATTTACCATAAATGTACTCTATTCGACGAATCTTAGCCTTTATTCACCACGGCCACTACGTTGGCACGCAAATGTATGCAGAGCGCATCGAATGTTGTCCTAATAATTCAATCCGAGAACAATCGTAGCTAACCACGATGTGGTACCAAAATAATTTCGTGATCGTCACATTAGCGACTATTGAAAGCGTTTCGAAAAGAAACATGCACTTAAAATATCGGCTAATGTAATGAGCTGCTCAAGTTAAGAACGAAATTCGGGCTAAAACATCGGAAACAACGGATAATTTTCTCACCTAATGAAATGCAATCCTGTCTCCGTGGACGCCCAAAGACGACTGGCCTAGTGCTAACGGTTCGTGGTTCTGATTGGGTGCGACGAAACTGCAACAAAATGGCGACCGTCTTCATACGCGAGCCATGATATTTCACTCAAATATCGACGTTCACACCAGTGATAGCAGATCTGGCACGAAAACACCGTTGGTGTTTTTTGGGTGGGGGAAACCTCGGCAAGTGTGCGTGCGTGTCCGTGAGAGCTGCGCGCGTCGTTTCTCGCCGAATCGCGCTCGGCTTTGAGAGAAGGACGGAACCATGCTGCGTCCTCTTTCAACCAGCAACGCGCGTTGCGTCTTTGTTCGACATGCAGTCGCGGCGTCGCGTCTTCGTTCCGCACACAGGCCGGTGACAGTGGTGCCAGATTTCGCATAAGGCATCGCACGTACCATTGCGTTCTTTCAGCCGGAAGGCAAATCGGGCACCACCGCTGTGAGCAGAGCGCGATCCAGAGAAAAGTGAATCGAGGAGAGTTTGGGATTGACTCGTCGTACTCATCGTCGCTCGTCGACGCGGTTTTTGTTCGTTCGTTCGCGCCTAGCCATGGTTCAATTTTTTTTCACAGAATAATTTGTTTTTTTAATTATTCATCACACGGCATCAAACGATATTCATTTAAAAATATTTTATTACTTACTACGGATAGTTTTTAATATTTTGTCAGCGGAATAGATGTGTCGTATCGGTTTATAATAGATATGGGCAAAATATATATTTCATAAATTTTGGTTTCAGTAACATTAATCTTTCTGTGGTAGTAATAAATGAGAAAGTATATAATAAATGTCAATTATTGCGTATTATGCGCTAACCGTGAAACAAGTAATAGGAGCACTTCTTGCACTAGAACGTTCTGAGGGATCGTACTAACACGCGATTTTAACACACGACAGCGTACGTCAGGAAGAATTTGCTTGACACGACGCGACGACGGTGCGAATGTTTTTATGAGTTGTTCTCTATGATTTGTTCTGCATGATTTCTTTTCTAAATAGAAAGTGATCAAATTGTGTATATATTCTAACAGTTCTCAGCAAGTCCCATCACATAGATTTGAAACGTTTTTCTTACTTCGCACGTTTAGTTTAAGAACGCTCTCCCCATTTCGTGAAAGAAAAAGTTTTTCGGTTGAAAGTAATTCACCGTTCATACTGTAATCCATATGTACGTCCATTGTCGCATTCTGCCCACGAAATGTCGCAACGTGCGTATTGTCAAAGAAGGCATGATAAAACACGACAATAATAACGAAATCCCTGTGAATTGAAAACCGAAACTTTCATTGTGCCGCTCCCGACCGACCGCGGGTCGCAGTTGGACTAATTGAAATATCTGAAAAGTCTAACCATTCTTAGCACGTATTTCACGTACGTACTAGAAATGATTCCCCCGGAACTGTAACCGACTTTTCCAATGTCATTTATTCATCATTATGTACGATATGTATTACATTTAAATGCATATGTACAGGGTGCACAGGTTGTGATAGTCAGCTTTGTTCCAGTAAACGGTAAGTATTACACAAAATTATACAGGAAAGGGTTCGATGGGTTCGTAATATCTATATTCTACGAGACTTCATTCAATTCGAAAGTGCAACGCCGCACCCGACAAATGCAAATGCGTATGTAAGGCAGGCCAGGGCAACTTGTGGCCCCCGAGCCACAGACAGGCCGCACACAGTCGCACATGTTCCCTCGGCCCCCCGCTCGCCTCCGCGGTCTCGCCGGCGGAGAACTGCCCCCTCTCCTGTAATATTTACAATGAGGCGGCACAGTCGAACATCGAGGACGTAGCTAGATTTCTGAGCAGTAGGCATAGAGGGGGCAGTTCTCCGCCGGCGAGACCGCGGCGGCGAGCGGGGCCAAGGGAACATGTGCGACTGTGTGCTGTCCGTGTGTGGCTCGGGGGCCACAAGATGCCCAGGCCTGATGTAAGGTTTCTGTTTATAAAATTTAAGATACGTGGACTTCCACGCCACCCATGAGGTGCCACGACTAGCGCGTTCGGTTTTTTAACGTGGACCGTCGCCTATAGCCCTATTGTACCACATTTTATGATAATCATACAGCGTGCGGCAATACCTCTGTCCACTTTGAATGACGGAGATATTCAAGGTGGACAGAGTTATTGCCCCACGCTGTAGAATTAAGGGTTAGAAAAGAAATGAGAGGAATTTTTTTTTTTTTTTTTAATTTTATTTCATATTAATGTTGACATTGTATTTTTGTGTGGCGCCCCCCCCCCCCGCCGCTGGCGCCACCACACAAAAATGCTCTCATTTCTTTTCTAACCCTTACTTCTACAGCGTGGGGCAATAACTCTGTCCACCTTGAATATCTCCGTCGTTCAAAGTGGACAGAGGTATTGCCGCACGCTGTATGATTATCATAAAATGTGGTACAATAGGGCTATAGGCGACGGTCCACGTTAAAAAACCGAACGCGCTAGTCGTGGCACCTCATGGGTGGCGTGGAAGTCCACGTATCTTAAATTTTATAAACAGAAACCTTACATACGCATTTGCATTCGTCGGGCAGAGCCGGATCTAGGGCCTTAAACCCTTGAGGCAAAAGGCCAAATATGCGCCCCCATTTGCTAAATGTTTCCCTATAACTAAGCAAATAGAACAATTTAAAAAAGAATAATATTAAAATTGATTAAATTTCAAAACACAACATTAACTTCATAATTTTTTATTCTAACGGGTCCAATATTTAAAATTGCACTTTCCTTGCTTTAACTGAAGCAAATTCATCAATTACTGACTCATAATTGATAGTTTTACATAGATTGATAATGTTGCTATATTTCTTTCGTTTTGTTAAGCGCTCACGCAACTCTTATACTTAACAGAACGACATTTTTGCGCCCCTTGTATTTTAAACTTGAGGCAAGAGCCTCATTCGCCTCGCCCTTAATCCGGCTCTGTTGTCGGGTGCGGCGTTGCACTTTCGAATTGAATGAAGTCTCGTAGAATATAGATATTACGAACCCATCGAACCCTTTCCTGTATAATTTTGTGTAATACTTACCGTTTACAGGAACAAAGCTGACTATCACAACCTGTGCACCCTGTACATGTGCATTTAAATGTAATACGTATCGTACATAATGATGAATAAATGACATTGGAAAAGTCGGTTACAGTTCCGGGGGAATCATTTCTAGTACGTACGTGAAATACGTGCTAAGAATGGTTAGACTTTTCAGATATTTCAATTAGTCCAACTGCGACCCGCGGTCGGTCGGGAGCGGCACAATGAAAGTTTCGGTTTTCAATTCACAGGGATTTTGTTATTATTGTCCTGTTTTATCATGCCTTCTTTGACAATACGCACGTTGCGACATTTCGTGGGCAGAATGCGACAATGGACGTACATATGGATTACAGTATGAACGGTGAATTGCCTTTGAACCGAACAACTTTTTCTTTCACGAAATGGGGAGAGCGTTCTTAAACTAAACGTGCGAAGTAAGAAAAACGTTTCAAATCAATGTGATGGGACTTGCTGAGAACTGTTAGAATATATACACAATTTGATCACCTTCTATTTAGAAAAGAAATCATGCAGAACAAATCATAGAGAACAACTCATAAAAACATTCGCACCGTCGTCGCGTCGTGTCAAGCAAATTCTTCCTGACGTACGCTGTCGTGTGTTAAAATCGCGTGTTAGTACGATCCCTCAGAATGTTCTAGTGCAAGAAGTGCTCCTATTACTTGTTTCACGGTTAATGCATAATACGCAATAATTGACATTTATTATATACTTTCTCATTTATTACTACCACAGAAAGATTAATGTTACTGAAACCAAAATTTATGAAATATATATTTTGCCCATATCTATTATAAACCAATACGACACATCTATTCCGCTGACAAAATATTAAAAACTATCCGTAGTAAGTAATAAAATATTTTTAAATGAATATCGTTTGATGCCGTGTGATGAATAATTAAAAAAACAAATTATTCTGTGAAAAAAAATTGAACCATGGCTAGGCGCGAACGAACGAACAAAAACCGCGTCGACGAGCGACGATGAGTACGACGAGTCAATCCCAAACTCTCCTCGATTCACTTTTCTCTGGATCGCGCTCTGCTCACGGCGGTGGTGCCCGATTTGCCTTCCGGTTGAAAGAACGCAATGGTACGTGCGATGCCTTATGCGAAATCTGGCACCACTGTCACCGGCCTGTGTGCGGAACGAAGACGCGACGCCGCGACTGCATGTCGAACAAAGACGCAACGCGCGTTGCTGGTTGAAAGAGGACGCAGCATGGTTCCGTCCTTCTCTCAAAGCCGAGCGGGATTCGGCGAGAAACGACGCGCGCAGCTCTCACGGACACGCACGCACACTTGCCGAGGTTTCCCCCACCCAAAAAACACCAACGGTGTTTTCGTGCCAGATCTGCTATCACTGGTTCACACTGCCCCGAATTATCGTTTCACAAAATTTACCGTACTTCTCAATTTCGGAGGTTCAATAAATGCATATTCTGCTTAGTATACGTTTGTTTTTTCTGCAAAGGTCCCTCTATGCAATTAATTGTTCACGGCTGCTAGTGCTGCTCCTTCTGGGGGCAAACAAAACTATCTAGACACCTGTGTATAATTTCCTCTCTGCCGATGTAACATCTACCATATGTGAACAGTCAGTGCCTGAGGGTAATCAAGTAAGATTCTGTGCATTTCTACGCTCCATTAAATTTTTCGTTTGTCTTTGTCCACCTTTTCAAACGATAGCTTTGTGCCGACAGGCCGATCGACGAACGCTGGCCGCATTGACGAAAGAGAGACTATTGATAGTCTACTAATTGAAAAATTGTAAAGGGAGAACGGAAGCAAAATATCTAATCCATAATTTCATAGTGACGCCGGCCGCCTTAAGCCTCGGAGCCTTGAAATCTCCAAAGGCCTACAGGCATACGCGCGATTAAGGTAAGAAGTCCACGATGCTTTCTCCATAAAAACTCATGAAATTCTGTCTAACCCCTCTTATTAACGCTCTGCGAAAAATCCATCACGAGATCCCCCATTATCGATACTCGACAGTTCCGATTGCGGCAACAACAATGTTGCGCTCCAATAATAACCTCAACTCATACTTAGTTGCATACTACAATCTTCGTTGTGATGCATTGCGCTAAGTGTTTCAAACATTTTTGTGTGACATGACGTTACAGCGATTAGATAAAATGAAACTGGCATACCACACACACGTTGGTTGGCTAGGAAAAGTTTCCCTTGTCACACTGAAGGTGTTTTTTGTGTTGTCTATGTGCAACCTAATGGTTCGTAAGGCCATTGTTAGTGTATTTTAGAGTATGCCTGGAGCAGTGCAAATGATTTTAATTATATCAAGATTATTGGCTCACAAAAAGGTGCCTGTTAACGCCAACGTAGTGATTTTTGCTGTTACTGCGATCGTTGCTGCTTGAGTTGACGGTTGTTTTGCATAGAACCGTGTTTAACACAGATACGGTTGTCAATAGAAATTTACTGTTTATTTCCACAAGTTACAACCTATACCTATAACATCTATTCTTGCCTTGACTTTCATCAATCATTAAGTTATAAAATGATCAAATTTCAAGATGGTATGGAATGATCAGTTTTAAGAGATATTGGATGTGTGATAACTGCCAGAAAAACATATATATGAACATATTAACAATCATCCTGCTTATGTGTTTGTTTCCAGTAATTGATTTGTTTCTGTTGGCATTCATCATCAATTATTTCTGTTGTACCTAGTGAAAAAGTCACGCACAATCCTTTAGACATCAATAAAAAGAACATTTATTTGGTTCTTGTATCTCCAGAGCATTCCTGTCCTTATCCGTCCCCACGTATCTCTCTTTCTCTTTCTTCCATAGCCCCAAAAAAAAACATTTTTTCAGGTTGAAAAGTTCGTTCGTTATAGTTTGTAGTGCAGTACGAAAAAACAAAACGAGAACGGTTCGCGATCGTACGCGTTCTTGCTTAATTTGTGTTGTGTTCGAGTTGAAAAGTTTAAAAAGTTTAAAACAGTACGAATGATGCGACAAAGTTCCGGGGGTGAAGAGAACCCTGCAAGAGTTATCAGTACGTATTGTATACAGTATGTGAAACAGTTTCAAGTTCGAGTACGAAAGTACGAGAAAGTTAATAATAAAGTTTTCGACGTGACATAAATAACAAAAAAAAAGAAAAGAAAGTACAAAGCGACAAAAAAACATCCGAGAAAAAAAGTATGTTCGCAACGGTATGGAACGCGCGCGTTGTGCCTTCAAGAGCGAGTACTGCACGGGCTCTTATTGACGACTCAGGTAAGCCCTGCGATGCTACTGATGCAGATTTTTCAGTGCTACATTCGGTCGGTACGTCCATAACGAAAAAAAAAAAAACAAAAGAATGAAAAAAGAAACACAGACTTACAAAAGTATCATCAATGATAATAATGTACTATAAAACTTGGGAGGCTTACAGCTTCTTCGTAAGATTTTTTTTTTCTAACAGCCTACTCTGCCCATATCTCTCGTCGCACACACGCGCGTCGTCCGCGTGCTCCGCTATTCACGAGACTGCTTGTTTACAGGCTGGATTAGCTCGCGAGATGTCAGACTCCGGTACGGAGAGTTCCTCCTCGGAGGGATACGACGGACGGAGGAGTCGGGTGGTCAGTGCTGACGACGTGAGTTCCTCGCGATTCTCGCACCGCTCGTCGCCTGGCCGAAAGTCCAGGGGAAGCTCGGTTTCGTCGAGGGACAAGTCGCCGGCCTCCGTTGCATCGGGAACGAAGAGTCCGCGATCGACCCCGGCCTCGCCGAAGTCGCCGAGGTCGGGACTGATGTCGCCCAGCGAGGACGGCGGATCGCCCAGATCGGATCGTAGTCTGTCCAAATCGCCGCCGGCCTCGCCGAAATCTTACCGTTCGGGAAATAATTCTATAGATTCGCCATGCTCGGACCGCAGTTCCTCCATGTCGCCGATCCGGGACAAACAGTCCTGCGTGATGATGATGAAGAGCTTCGGGGGCTCCAGGCGCAAGCCTTACGATAATGAGAACGACAGGGCGCAATCGAAAGATAACTCGCCGAAGTCGTATAAGAATAGCGAGTCCAGGCAAAGTTCGCCGAAGTCGCCGCGATCGGGTCGCAGTTCGGCGAAGTCGCTGATATCGGGGAGAAGTTCGCCGAAGTCCTTCAAGTCGGGGGCGGCTTCCCTCGCGGACGATCAGGAGTCCGACAAGCATTCTCTAGCGCACTCTCCGCGAGCGAAGAATGGCTCCTTTAATGAGCTTGACGGCGAGCAGATATCGGATGGAGATATCGAGGATGAACCAGAGCTAAAATCAAAGCCTGCACCCATGACCCACGGAGAGGATTTGTCTGATGTCTCCGATCTGGAGAGTATGGACGGTGTTGACGCGACAACAGAGCGTGATGCCGACCTTGATAAAGGAGAGAAGAAGAAAAAGGGAGCACGGTCACCGTGCAAGGAGGAGAAAATCGAGAAGGATGATAAGATTCCACCTGTTGGGCTGGCAGAGGAAAGCGAGCAATTGGATTTCGAGGCTGATGGGCAGTGGAAAGACGAACGCGACGAAGGTAGGTATCATCGAGACATACCCCGACTGACGTTGCAGTTGATGTTAATCTGATGATCTATTATGTGCAGCCGAAACTGAAGGACCAATGGTGAAGGACCACAGAGAAAATACGGACAAAGATACGAGAGACAAAGAAAGGGACAAGGATAAGGATAAAGAGAAAGCTGCGTCGAAAGAAGCAGGCGAGGTGGAGGACAAAGAGGACGGAGAGGAGGACGGGAAGGTAGAGTCTGAGCTGGAAGAAGGTGAACTGAGTGACGGGGACGACGCACGCCCCGAGGAAACTGAACCAAGACCCGTTTGTCGGTTTTATAATCGGGGTCAATGTACATGGGGCGTAAGCTGTAGGTTTCTGCATCCCGGTGTGACGGACAAAGGAAATTATACGATGTTCGATATGGTACGTCCCATGGCTTATCCACCGCATACTGCTACTCCACACGAGTTTAGGCCACACATCGACAGACCCAGTATCGTCCGACCGTTGCCTGGTTACGGTCCACCAGCGCACACACCTAAAGTTGATGAGGTTCCTACCGAATCTGCGTGGGAACGCGGACTACGCCATGCCAAGGAAGTAAGTGTCATAAAGAATTGCAATTGTAGATAGGATTGTACACCCTCGTAGATCCTCCCCGCTAAACCGCTACTGTGCCCCCTTTGAGATGATGCGAAAAGCCAACAAACGCAAGGAATCTGACATGGATTTCGAAGAGAAGAAGATGAATTTAAGTCTTGGACAAGACGAATTGGATCGTGAGGCGGGTTATTACGTAAGGGCTGCCAGCCCGGAACCACCTGTGGAGAGGTGGCCAGCTAGGGAGGCACCGCCGCGAAGAGTTCCACCTCCTAGAATCACGCCAGATCGATATGTAGAAGAACCAGACACCTATTACCCACCGCCAGCAGCACCTCCAGATTATTACAGGTAAATAATGTCTACATCTCAGAGAAATATCAGCATTTCATTCGACATTGTTGTACCTAAAAGCCATGTCTGTATACTGTTTAGGAGAGTACATTACAAACCAGATTCTCGCTCTAATGCTCCTGAGTACCGTGAACGTTTGGATTACCACACGGTTACTCGGAGCACCCCCCATTCTGTCTCACCACCCCCGCACACCCGGGATCGCGAGAGGGACAGAATTGAGCGCGAACGCGACAGGGAACGCGAATATTACGAAAAGTACGAGAAGAAGCATAAGCGTCCATCAAGAGAGGTGATTGTTGAGCGAATTCCGCCGACGAAACCTTGGCGAGAGGAGGAACCACCACCAGTCGAAAGAGGCCGCGGCGATGAGTGGGCGGACCCTTGGATGAGGAGAAAATCTCCCAGTGCCGTTCGCCGTAACACAGCCTCGTCTCGACGTTCTCGAAGGCAGTCATATTCCTCGGGATCTTCATACTCATCCACCAGGTAAAAACCGTAGATGCTTATCCATTGCTTATAGTGTAGGATCAAAGAGTTGAGTATACCTATCATTCTCGCCGGTTGTTCGTATGGCGTGGAATCGTGTATAGAATCGCTCGAGTCACCACAAAAAATTCACGCGCCCGTGGTCGAAAAGTGAAACGTAAGAGAGCGTGTGGTTTTTTTAGTTCTAGCCGTAGCTCGAGCCGCTCTAGCTACAGTTCTTACGACTCCCTATCCAGGTCCCGCTCGCCATCCCCTCCCTCTAGAACCCGCGGCGGTGGCAAGGGAAAGGCGGCCGTCACATCACCGCCTCCAAATCCTGCCGCCGTCGTTCCAGCTGCCCCTCAGCGAGGCGCCATGCTTATGAACCCACCTGCACCCTCCCCCCGTCCACCAAAAGGCTCCATCTCACCTACGACGGGCACTCTTCATCGACGCGCTGGCTTGAATCCACCCGCGCCGAGTCCGTTGTCATCTCATCAGCGTCATCATGAGAAGACCAGAGACAAGGCGGCCATCGCGGCGGCGGCAGTGGCCAAAGTCATCAAGAGTCGGTCAAGGTCCAGGTACAAATACACGTTGAAATTACTTACGTCTCCATTCTTGCTCATTAGTCAGTGCTAGCCGTTTTCCCCAGACGATGTGTATATGGTCCATCGGCGACCTGCAACAAATACTTGACAATAGATTAGTATCTGCCCCGGAGAGTGAGAGTTCCCTGACCTTATTACAGATCTTCTCATAGTAGTTCGGGTTCGGAGAGCAGCGGCAGTAGCAGCGATTCCAGTGAATCGAGCTACTCCTCGTCTTCCAGCGAGACTCGCCGTAGGAAAGGGTCTTCGCCACTCATTACGCGCAAAGACTCCAAGGGTATTGACGCCTTAAAATTGAGCGGAACGAAGCAGCAGATAAAGCTGACGCTGAAGCCGACGAGCAATGCATCCGTAGCGAAGAAGGTGGATCGTAGCGCAATGATGGCGGGCAAAAAGCGTTGCATCGAATCGCCTCCTTTAATTGACAGTAAGGCAAGTGTTGCCGCTGCTGCAGCAAAGGCAGCGAAGAAAGCAAGTTCCCGACGGGAGGAACTATTGAAACAACTGAAAGCAGTTGAGGACGCGATCGCTCGTAAACGATCAAAAGTGTAAGGATCTTGATACTGGGTCCGCCACGTGATGATATCGCACTCCTGGTGTCTCCAGGTAAATACGTAACACGTTTTAGTATTTCCTAGGCGTATAATGTAACTAACTTGCTATCGCGACGTACGTCTATCATCCGCTTTGGTAGATTCACAAAACGCGTACACCGCGGAAGACAAGATTGTTCCTGTATTTCTTTTGGGCAGAGTCTGTGGCGTCTCATTATCGTACGATGATTGTTCCGACATTCAACTTTTGCTCGACCGTGCTAGCCGGATACGCAAAAGTTTGTGGTGTAGCTCTTTAAAACGGGTGTACATCACTGTTGTTAGTCGAGGTACCACCCCAACGTGCACGCTCAGTTTATGAACACCCTATGTAGATAAAAAAGAGTTACGCAATTCGACTAAAAACAAATGTGTGCGGCCCCACTATATTATGAGCTAACAAATCTGAGCGATTAGTTTTGTCACGTGAAGTTCTAAATGTCCAGTGGTTTAAAAACAGGCGGAATGATAATTAGCAACGGCTCTTTGCAAGCGCAGAACTAATGAATTAAGTATTGCGAGAACTTACTTTCTGTGTTCTCATACATGATAAAAAATATCTGTAATTTATTTTGTTCTTGTATACAATCATTTTTTTTTAACGTTGCACATTGGAAGGACTTAGGGCCAAATGAGCTTTGAATGTTTCTGAAAAAGATAGAGGGAACGAGAGAGGTAGAAAGCAGTGATATTAAACGACAATAAATTGTCGCATCTTCTCATTTGTATCGCAGAACGATATAATGTAGCGATCGGACAGAGGCACCACCGACATTCAAAATTGTATAATGGTCTTAACAATGCGACATTCGAATGAATATTATTTCAACATTGAATTTATAATTCTTTGTTTCAATATATTAAGTATACCCTACTCTGACCAAACGCTAACAGTTTCGTACATTCGATGACAAAGTAGATATGTGTTGAAGGGAAACGATTTCAATTTAGTGTAACAAAAAATAAATTTATTATTACAAAGTGTGCTCATCTTACATTTCTGTCGTAGTTGATATGACGTATACCGATATCTGAAGAGCAAATACCACGCTGATAAAATTGTTCATGTATGTTAAATTGTACCAAACTTTCTCATTCAGCTAGTAAACACAGAGACGACGATTAAATTACGCGCATAATAAATATGACAATGTTTGTCTCCAACTATTCGATAAAAGAAAGCGGCGTATAGAGAGAATTGACGAATAGACAGGGAAGCCAAAACAGGTAGCCATAAATGCAACAGAAAGAGCGTCGCGTCAGTACAGGAGATTCCTTATCAGAAAAAGATATATATATATATATATATATAAATATATATTTTGTACTTTTTCCTCGGTATGATTAATGCGACACACGCTACAATTATATATTCTTGCCACAAGTATTCCTGTTACCTTAAGGGACATACACTTTGTCAACAACATAGTTTATTAAATATAAGTTACAAAACAGAAAAAAGTAATAGTTGTATAGACATACAACGATTGTACGCTAATAGCTGTAGTTAATTCGAGTTTCTTAACAATCCATACAAGAGGCGCCAACGGCGCCTACTCTGATCTTTTTCTTTCATTGTCTTCGATACTTTATTTCCTCCACCGAAAAATATCCCCGATAAAATCTGTACTTTGAGTTTTCGATGCTTGTATACAATTAACGGATAGCCGTCGAAGACTGAAAGTAGTTTTACAGACCGAATTTCAGTTTTCAAACGTCATCATGTATACCCTAAATCCCGAGGAATTTTGGGTGAAATTGTATAGTATAAGGCTGGCTGCACTTGAGCAGATAGTAAATGTTCTGTACTAAAGTACATCTTGGCTGTGGTATACATATGTATATGCAAAATATGCACCGCGCGCAGTGCATTTATCACATTAAGACGAGGTAAACAAACCTAAGTATGAATGCGATGGAATAGATCTTTCTAAGCACAGGGAAGATAGTCTTTCTTTTGATTTCTTATATCTACAAATTTTGTACAAAGTCTTGTCTGCGCTTGGAAAAAATCTCCCACGGTCGTCTGGTTAAAATTTAAATGTCAGTTCGATGAACGACCCAGAAAAACTAATTGGACACGTAATATATAATGGGCAAGGTTGCTCTGGTGTAGTCAGCCTAGTTAAGTGCAGAGAAATCACGAATCTCGACTTCGAGGGTTAAACGGCGGTCCATCAGTTTCGTCATCAGGATTTTCCTGGCCAGTCTGCCTAATAGGAAAACCCATAAATTTGGTTCCGTTTGAAGACGACCTCGACGGGGGTGCATCGGAGTAAGTCTTAATTTCGGTGTACTTGAAGAGACCTTCACCAGGCGCCAATAAACCAGTTTGCGTCAACTTGAACAACCACTGGTACGTAACGAACCACACAACAACCGCGATCACGCCGCCCAGAAACTTTTCTATCATAATATGATAGTAGAGCATAGTCGTGACGAGCATGACGTCGCAAAGAAGCTGATGCAAAGTCATCACGACGAAGAGGCCACGCAAATACGGTGTCAGCACAGTGTGCGCTTTCTTAAGAACTTCAAAGTCTGCGTCTGTCAGATTCCGAAGTGGTCCAGTGCTTGTTTCGTTCGGTGTCGTCCTCGTGTGCTCCTCCCGCATCACGAAATCTTTGATGCCCTCCCACCCGACGAAGGCAGACGCTTCCTCGGCAAGAATGAGGCTCGAGTAAACTAGAATAAACGCATGCCCCGATATGTCGAAGCCATTCCAGAATCGACCCGCTTGCAGACATTTCGCCTTCGACTGAAGGTACAATTCTCTCGTGGCCAGACATCTGCCGTAGCTGTTCTCTATGTGACTGAACATCTTCGTTACGATCAGCCATATTAGCGTGGCAATCACCATTCTCGCCAAGTGTTTGATCAAGATCGGCCTTCGCCCACAGCCCAATGTATGAGCGGTCATGGATATCCAGGGCACGGTCACCACTAACAGCCAGCTCCAACTTATTTTTACGAAATATTGGTTGAGCGCATTGTCGGACCTCGAGAAATAGGAGCGCGGCATCGACACGAAGTCCGCAATTAGAGAAACCGCAAATAGCGCACCGCAATAAACGGCTACCTTTAATCGGGTATCGAAGAGAAGCGACTTCTTGCATACATGAATGAGCATCGTCACCAGCACAAGGCCTATCGAGCTAGGTGCAGCGGTCGGCCGAGTTCCACCGCGATCCTCCTGCATTATGTTCGGCCGAAAATTTAGGCGACTCGATCTCCCGTTAAACCCGGAGGGTCCGGTTGGCCCCGAACCTCTCGAAGTCGTGTGAATACTTCTACGCTTCCCCGTATACATTGTCGCTGGTATTATAAACAGTTTAACTATTATTAACTATTATCCTTATCGCGGGGTAGCGTTATGTGCAAACGGTCATTACTGAGTGCACAAAATTTGCTTCTAGGTTAGGTACGACCTTCGCACAGTTACGTGCGACTCTCGGACAAGAGTTCACACACTGGGAAACGCGGTGTCAGATATTCATAGTACGCACAGCACCGTTGGCGCACGCCTCTTTGTACTTGAACCGCGAGTTTCGCCTCAAAGTTTACTCGTGCAGTAATCTGCCCAGTCATATCCTTGTTCAACACTCCCCGCCAACATTATCGTTCGCCGCGTTGATCGCGTACGAGGATCCGCTCGATTAGGTTTGCTCGGCTTTAATCGCACCCCACTCCGTCGGATTTTCCATCCCTTCTCCGTCGTAACTTTGCAAATATAACTCGCTCCGGTCTTCGTTCGTTTTATTATCTCTTTTACAATTATTACACGGCGTTGACACGCAACGCAACGATGTACATCAAGCAACCAATAGAAAAACAATGTATTTCGAACAGTTACTGGCAATTTACAATAATTACAGATAAGCACTTACCGGCGCTGTAACGAAATCATAATACTCGTTTTGACTAGACAAGAACATTAATAACTATCTAACTCACTATAATTTCCATAGTATTGTACACACGTGCAGTGAAGCCGTTCCTCGTTCGAAGGAACGATTTGCGTGTAATACGATTCCTTTAAATAAAACATGTATAAAACATGAGCAGCGCATAAAAGGCGCCTACAAAGGAACTTGAATAGAGATTTATTCATTTGCAGCTTTGTCAAATGCGTAAATGTTAACAAAGAAACACCTGCGTGAAGGATTCGGTTCTCTCTCGATAAATTCTTTTCTTATACGCGCACAATTTGTTCGTATAGCGTGTTTCAAGGCACCGTCACTAGTTCGATCAGAGACTTAACACCCTGACTGCCATCTCAAATTTCTTAACGGTTTGTCAAAACCGGAATAAGATAATTCTTTCTAAACCTTTGAAACAGACACCTGGTATACGGTTCAAAATATTACCTCCAGTCTCAGTCGAAACTGCTGAAAACGTGGACTTAGGCCATGCGGTTAAAAATAGGTGAAAAAATTAAAACTTTGCTCCACACCTGTACATCTTAGAGGCTTGTGCATCAGTAGTGTGGCCGCGAGAGGCCTGTGAAAAAAACAGGATATTCGGGGTTTAGGTGGCAGTCAGTGTATTAATGAATATGTTGAATCAATATCAACGTAAAAGACAGTGGAGCGGCAAAATCTCAAAAGATTTATGTCCAAACTCCGTGAGCAGTAATTAGTCCCCTGTAATTATATCTTTCAAGTTGTCAATATTAGACTGGGGTGATACTAACGGGAAGACCGCGGAAAGCAGCGTAACAAAGGAACGTGTCATGTACGGGTAGATTTAGAAAAATATGACTTCCCCAGATCGATATGCGAAGTAATGAGAAGTGCGAAGGTGGTTAGTCGTTTATCTGCAAGCGCGGCAACGTGTATATAGGCTCTAATCTGACCGCGCGATGCGATCAAAGGATAATCTACCTCGAACTATACGTCGCCCCATGGGAAATTAAGGATGTGATAGAATCTAACTTTACAACTTGCACCTTTGACATCAATGCTCTCGAGGATTCCGTATCGTACGATGACCAGTAACTTATCAGTTCCGGCAATCCATCACCGCCTATATAGGCAACCGCGATGGAACTAAAGCGTGTTCGTAGGCTCAAATTAGGCTGACAATCATTGCCATGGCACAGCTGAATCACGTCACTCTGACTAGCGTTCATAACTTGTACGTCGGTGTAGTTAACAAAGACTATTAGCACCCTTTCTGTAAGCTTGCGCTCTTTTATACGCGACGTTTCCTCCTCTTCTGACGGATAATCTGACCACTGCCAGAACTTTATAGCAAAACCAGTGGTATATGGTTTCCCTTGCATAACGAGAAAGGTCGGCTTTGATGCGAAGGCATTCGTACTGGCATGGTCCCAGATAGTTAACGATTGATTTGGACTCTTCTGCAGCGTCAGATTCACGCTGACCCTGCACAGTTCACCAGGGCAAGTGCCTTCATTTTCTACTGACAAACGATGATAGGGAGTAGGCTTCCAGATAAACTTTTCATAGTTGAGCTTCAGGCTTTCGAATACTCGCGGTTCGGCGGATGATTTAGCAGCGAACGTTTTATGTGCTTGGGACAACGTTGATCCATTCAGCAACTTCTTATAGGATATGGATTTCGTTACGCCTGTAATGACCAGTGACACATATGCGAATTAATTTGCTGACTACTGTGACCACGAGCATTGAGCATGCCTTAAAATACATACGTTTTCCACTTGAGTCGTGACAAACATACGTAACCGATCCATTGAAAACCAGGTTGTAGATATCGATGAACGAACAATTGCCTGGTGTAGAGTATCGACCAAGTAATCCTCCATTGCGACCGGACAAAATAACAAGACCTTGCCCGCGATCACTAGATACTTCTACGCTCAAAAAATCATCGATTCCATCCGAATCTACGTCCGGGAGGATAACCGGTAGTTTAGAGAACGTGTGAGTGGTTGAACTCCAATGTGCGGTGCCAGCCGTTGGATCTATGCTAGCTAGTAAACCCTGGTCACCTACGACAATGCAATCGGGCTTCCCCGATCGATCCGTATCGACAGTAATACAATCGACGTCTGTCGGTAACCTTTTTGAAGATTGCCACTTCCATAATGGAAGCCCACTGTTTCCCTGCATAGATATCACCCCATTTCCTTCTGTGGATATTTCCCTTTGACTGCCAGGACTTGTTCCATTTGCACCATACCGCTGACCACGGAGTAAAAATACAAGATTATATGGAGAGCCAGGTATAACAGAGATAGGGCCATGCAGTTCTGTGTAAAATAGATTACAGAATGAAATTCCAACAAATGGTATTTAAAAATGTGAAAAATCCCAGATGTGCCATAGACTAACCTACGCCTTGTAACGTCTTATCCCAGGATATAGAGGATTTAGGTTCTACCACCGGTGGACAAACCATTGAATCATCACAAGGCAAAACATACAAGAACACAAGTATTGTGACAATACACAATAGCACAGAAGCAACCAAACAGAACCGTCTTATTGGAGACATATCCCTACGTTTCCACAGATCGTTTTGATCATTTCCTTCAATGACCATAATTGGAATATCATCTCTATAGCACCGTAACGTGCTCTGCCCATTTCTGACCCTAGTAGCCAAGTTTTGAGTCTCATCCAATGGGTAATATACTCCATTTTTATGGAGAGCAGTGGGCTCCTATATAAGTAATAATAAACATACTTAGTTCATTAAAACCCTCAGTCCTTGTATCATACATTAGATCTATATAGTAAGGAATGTTGTTTAGGCTTTGCAGGAGCACAATAGCTGACATGATTGTTTGGACATAAAATCCAAATTCTTCTGTTATATCAACTGTGTTACCGTTATCGTTGTTTCATCGTGCTCCTTATGTATGACGTCGTTCGGCGGTGCCAAACGTTCGTCCTCGTCTTCTGTGTCCGTATTACTTATGCTTTGTGGAAGAGGTGCATAACCTTTCCCACTATGGTCCACCGACATCGTCGGGTGAAAGTTTAACAATGGCTGTTATCAACGATGTCAGTTTATCGCTTTATCATTATTAATGATCTACACCTTATTTCTGTACGATTGCAGAATAGTTTATTATACTCTCTTACGAAAGAAAATGACTTGTCATCGCCGAGCATCGAACTATCAAACGCTACGACGTATCTGCCCACAAAGCGTCGTACGAGCCACCATTTTGTGACGTAACACGGAATCACGCATGCGCAAACTGTCGTGTTGGAAACTGCGACGTCTCGACACCTTTTCACACTATCAATCTAAACGAGCGATAGACGAGCGATGCATTACTTTATTGGCTGAGACATATTTCGTGCATTTTTCTTAACAGACTTAATTAACGCTTGCAACTCAATGTTCGATTTATTGTCTATTTTCGGCTGCTTAGGTTGCACTTCAAGGTCGTCGTCAGTGGTTCGTCGCTTTATTTTCTCTGTAACCAACGCTTCGGTACCTTTAGTCTTTCGATAATGAGGATCGGCAGGATCAATATTGTAGTGATGAGATGTGTACAACGCATTGAATCTAGGATCCTTCACGTCGACTTCGAACGTATCTACTTTCACGTCAGGTTGACCATTCTTTTTCTTGCTAAGCCGTTTTCTCTTGGACTTCGACAACGAGGATTGTTCTTCGATTTGCTTCATGTTAAAATGTTGTTTATCGTCTTGGTCATTCTGGTCCATCAGAAGCAACTCTAGTTCAGCTTTTGAACGTTCATCTTCGCTGCCTAGATTAGATTCCTTCTCATGTTTCCCGTGGACCTTCTTCTTTGATTTCCCTTTGCCTTGGCGCTCTTCCTTGAAGTACGGGTCATTCATGTCTATTCCTTCGGGCACAGAGTCATCAGAGTCCGATGATCCACCGTCTGCAGATTTCAACTTCTTCTCCTCCTTCCTGATTTTTTTCTTCGCCTTACGTTTCTCGAGATACTGTTCGAACGGCGTCAGATCCTCGTCCTTTTTCAACCGTTCCTTTACCAACTTTTCCGATTTTTCTTTCGTGCCGAGACCCCACGTAAATTCCAACTGGACCTCTTTCGACTTCTTTACTTCTTCCTGCTCTTCGATATCTTTCAGCAACGATTTGTATTTTTCGATTGGATCAGCGTTTGTGTCTGACTCTGAATTAGAATCATTTTCCTGATCCTTGCGTTTCTTCTCATCTGTATCTATAAAAATGAAACATTACATAAATTATCTTAGATAATAGATTTATTGTCAGATGATTCAAACATTTACCTGAATCATCGTCACTGGTGCCACTCGCCAGATAAGCCTGTATGTCGTTGTCATCGACCTCGTCCAGCTTTCCAGAGAATAATTTTTGAGTTACCTCTTGTCTCTCTGGGTTGGTCTCGTCCCAAGTTAGGTTTACTTTAACCTGCTGGAGAGCTGTTGTGGTGAATAGTCTCGGCTGATATTTCGACAATTCTGGTAACTTGTCGCAGGTTTCCCGCGCTTCCTGGTCGAACTTCATGTCGTCCGGAATAAATCGCAAGTCCAACTTCGTCGCGGTTGACTCATATTCTATGCCATCACAATCTGTGTAAATTTTATTTGCCGTCTCAGCAGTATCGCAATTGATCACCGCGTAGTAATATTTTAACCTGTTCAACTGGTATTGCCTCAACTTTTCCATGTGATAACTTGACCCCTCCTCATCCTGTATGAATAAGAAAAAATGAAATTGGTTCCTTTTAGGTGCTGTTTAAAATAATCCTTAAAGTAAAAGAATTACATACATCTTCACCCTCTTCTTCATTGGTTCTTTCCACCAATTCTGGAGGTCCTTTAATTTCCTCCTCTTTCATACGCTGCAGTCCATATTCTGATGGGTATATCTATAAGAATATTCATTTTAATTAGACAGTCATTTGTCTCATGGAAGTACAAGATTAACTTTGCTGTTTCTTACTGTGACAGAGTGAATGAGACCGCCGCTCGGTAAGAACGAATTGAACAAAACCAGGAGGTCCACTGCCCTTATCCTATCCCAATCCATATTGCAAAGAGCAAGCCTATGTGTTGCATCATTTGTTGTCTCTGCCTCCTTGTCCAATTGTCCCCAATTATGCTCAATTTCGTCTGCCTCATCTTAGTGCAAATATACATATTAATGGTAGCTCATACATTTCATTTTCTATTATACCTGATAATGAAAATATACTTACCACTGTACTCTGAGCTTTCCTCATCTGATGAACTGTCTGTCATCAAAGTACCTTCTCCTCGTGCATAATCGATATCAAGATTCTTCAATTTTTCCTTTATTACATCCGGCAATGTGTTTCTTTCATTCTTTCTTTTAACATGTAGTTCCTCATTTTTACCTTCATCATCCGTGACAATTTTTTCACTTGCTATATCATCAGACTCATTATTACTTTGTGAATCACTGTCATACTTTTCATTTGGTTTTACTCTGAGTAGTTCTCCATTACTAGAGAAGCAAGTGTCATTTGCACTATCATCATGATCATCATTATCATCTTCATTTTCTTTATTGTCTGATTCTTCTATTTCTTCTTTAACTACCTCAGTATCTTCCGGGCCTCTTTTACTCGACTTAACATTAACTGCTTCATCTTCATCCTCACTGCTAGACAAATCATAGTATTTCTTAAGGTTCTCTGTCGGTGTTTGTTGTACAGGTCTGCCACGCTTATCAACCGTAGACTTTACGCCAAATCTCTTGTCCTTAAACATACCATGGAACCTCTTATCAATTTTCACTTTACGTTCGGCTTTTGGTATCCGCTTAAATTTCGGATCCCTGGCTACGTGGGCAAAGCGGGAATCTTTCGACAGATCATCCATGTTTATCGTGTTATATCAACGTTTCCAAAATGACTTCAATGCAACGATATTTCAATTTTATCTGACACCTAACACGAAGCAAGCGACATACACGTGTGTTCTTAACCTGTCTTAACCTGTCGAACCACTCGACCAGCCAACCAAGCCAAACCAACACAGATACCTCCCCCCCTCCCGTAACCCGCATGCTCCCGCGTGAAGCATGCGCACTACTTTCATGTGTGCTGTGAGTTGCGCTGCAAAAGGGAGAAACAGGAGAGTAACAACCATTTTCTGTCCTTCCTATGTTGTCTTCATCTTTTGGCCCGAAGTCGTGCAGTTCCTGTATATATGGTCTATCGGACAACGTTAGCTACAATTTTGTCTGTTAGGTAGCTATCTGACAGTTTACCCAGGCATGGAAAAATCGGTCCCTAAAAAGCTAAAAAGCTAGTTTAGTGCTAATTGTCACAGAAAAATTTGAATTTCCCGCGTCATTCTAATTCTACGGTATGATGGCGCCGCCAAAGAAAACGGAGAAACGCTCAAACTATTCATTAGACAGCAGTCGGTATTTTTTTAAGGTGATGCAGTTATCAACTTTACCGACTGCTGTCAATGATTAGTTTGAGCGTTTCTCCGTTTTTTTTGGGGACGCCACCGTACCGAAGATATTAAAGCGACGCGGGAAATTTAAAAATTGATTAAAATAATAAAGTATTACACGTATTCCGAAGCAAACTCACTATCCCATTATCTATTACAAAGGTAAATCTATTTGTTAGCTCATAAAGTATTCTGTCGATCGAGTTTACGCCCGCGCATAGTAAGAATTCCGTCGAAGTAAACAAAGGAATGTATGAAAGCACCCTGGAGGAGAGACAGAGCGAAACGACCATCTTATGTCCTTCTCATGTTGACACCCATGCATTGCCGGGATAGGGAGTGCGCAGTCCATGTATATAAATGTTATGGCTACGCCAACGAAGCCCAGCGGACACGTCGAGTATCAAGCACCATTCCTCCAGAATTTGTGTGTTCCTATTGGCTCAGTCGAACTGAAGCCAATTAACTGACGTTCCACGAATTTGGAGGGGGACAGTTAAATTCCTCCACGAACGCATATGTGACGTCCATCAATCGAGTAGCGTGCATTCAAAAATCGTGAAACGGACGAACGCCGAGGCCGAGAGACAATCCAGTTCCCGCCATTCCTCGTCCCGCTTTGTTGTGATGTGTCGTTCTTCTGTCTTTCGAGTGTAGCGGCGACAATACGAGAGGCTGCCTGCCGTGACAAGTATCATGATCGACGTCTGCGTTTGCGGATTAAGTGGACAGATCGAGTTGAACGGTTTCTCTCATACGAAGTGGCTCTTGCGCAGGTTTGGCTGGTGACGCTTGGTCGGTATTTCGGCAAAAGGACGCGGGCTTGTCGATTACAGTCGTTAGACAGACTTCCCTTGTTTTTGGCCAACGAGATGAACACGCCGACGAGAGAATTCCTAAGGAGACCAGATGGAACTCGCAGGAGATCGGTTCGGCAGGCTTTGGCCGTTATTCCGAATGTCGGGGGCGTAACCGTGTCGCCTGGTATGTTTCTTCACGAATTTCTCTTGATTTCTGACTGTACGGGTGTACCGTTTTTATACAACCTGTTGCATCTATGCTAGTAAGTTTAAGACTGCGTTCGGTACTGCTCTCTCTTTAGGCGAGGCGCTGTCTTTAGAAGTGAATGCCATGGATAATTTGCTGAACAGTCGACATGCAGCGGATACATGGAGTCCAGTACCTAGCCCGGATGAGCTTGTCATTCAGAAACGAGGGCGCCGGCGTAGGTCCATCGTGTGGTCTCCAGATCTGGATGCTTGCAAGCGTGACAGCCTTCTCAGGTAGAGAATAATCTAAAGTGCTTACAATCTTTTATGGACGCATCAAGTAAACATGTCATAATATTCCTTCTTAGCCTAAGCTCCAGGGATCGTACACCAGTGAAAAGTCCATCAAAGACTTCTATGACCCTAAGGAGTACACCTCGAAAGAGATTAGCATTAGGGGACACTGAGGCTCAGTTTACCACACCAGAGAAAAAGAAAAAGCCTGTTCTCATCAAAGCTACGGAGTCAAATGCGTCTCAGAAGTATTTTGCTGGAGGCCTCATAAATGGGTTGAGAGGGCTCAGTCATGAGCAGTTAGTCAAAATGGTTGTGGACTTAGTGTCTATGCAGGAGGATGGTATGTTAAAGGATGGGGAAAAAATTCGTTCTATTCTGTTGAAAAAGATGCCAATGGCAGACATACAGCCTTTGAAGGAGAAGCTGAGCAGTTTGAGACAAAATATTTATGCCAGTCTTGTTTCATCGAATTTAGATGACTCTGCCTACAGTAGGGCATACATCCATTTAGATGCTTTTCAGGTACAACATTGAATTAATAATGGTCTGGGGTTTGCCTTTGACCCACTTTCTAAAATTTTATGTGTGTAGAAAGCTTTAATGGATCAAGGAAGGAAATTGTTGGAATCGCAACATTGGGCGTCTGTGATGCAGTACGTTTTTACCGCATGGAATATTACGAAGGAGCTACCAGAGTGGGAAAATCAGGGTCTCGATAATACGACACGAAAATGTTTTAAAAATCTAGTACAGCTCTGTGCACCGGCCATAAGAAAAGGGGGGTTTTCAACGTCTACATTAGACGCTTACGCTCAACGGTAAATTGTTTTTTTTTTTTGTTTTTTATGGTCTCTGATACGTCAAAGGTTTAATTTCGTTCATGTGTCGAATACTCCGTTGTCACAGGTTGGAAGCAATGGTTGAAGATTGCGCGGACGTGAACATGTGCCTACAACTGTTGAAAGAAATGAAACATAATGATATGTAGGCGCTTAAATTGTATACTAACATTTGTATTTATAAGCACGTCTCTCTGTGTGTACATTTATAACTGCGACTACGCAAGTACCTGTGTGTGCACAGACTACACGGATGATTACTATTGACACATTTATATAGATATATATTTTTAATATATACAACGATTTTATAGACGATTTTACACATGTTATCGACGAGCACGTTTCGGTTCGTTTCATCTGTAAGAGTTGAGGAACCTCATAATTTTTCGTTTTAAGTACAGTGGACCTCTGGTTTTCTGGTATTACAGATCAAAAGCTTATGTGATTCTGAGTATTATAGGATTCTATATGTTACAAGCACAGATGATAATTTTTGATACTCATAATGTTAATTGTTAGGGTTATGCATGTAATGTAAGTTAATTTTATTCTTAGGCTCGGTCCCGGTATGCACGCAAACGTTTTTTTAAGAAACCGACGTTTGGCATTACTTCGAGCTGTGCTAGTTTTGTGTTTGCCATATTGACACTATACTTTTTAAACTTGACATTGGACATTAAATATTTATCATTCGATTTGGCATTGATTTCTTGCTCCCTGCACTTTTTACCTAGTTTGTGGTTCAATGAAAAGAGGGAGTGACTTGGGATGGGTTTTATTAAAAACAATTTATTTCGTCATAATATATCATGCATTCTTACATAATATATCCATTATTACTTCTGAAAGGCACATACTTCATTTTATGAGTTAATCATCAGAAATTTCTCGAATAGTCATGTTTTATCGACATGGCGTTACTCTTTTATTTTATCCCTTTCTTATTTATAAAGAGTATAACAACGACGCGATTAGAAACTTTCTGATGTGTTCTCTTAATATGTCTAAATAATTACCATGTACAAGTCTATATCAAGTGTCATTGAGTTTCAGAGATTCTTGAATCACTAGTGGTACGTTTGAACTGGATCAAAATCTTCATGCATCATCCTTACCACCTCAAATTTTTCTTCTAAAACATTTCATGATCTCTGCGCGTGCTTACGTGTACAATAAAGATCGTTTACAAGTGCGCGTGTATACTTGCTTATGTGTGTTTCTGTTTGTAAGTGTAAATGTATTGGCAACGCTACATTAATATACTCTTAGGAATATTTTCGAAATCCGAAACGAGACCTTCCGCATTTCGAAAATTTCGGACGAACAAACGTAACAGGACCCAATCTGTCTTCATCTAAACATAAACATTTAGGCGAAGCAAATCAAATGAACATAGTAAGTACATAGTGCGATCTTCGAACTTTCTCGACGATAAGCGCGCGTTTTTACGGCCGATGTTTAATATGAGTACGGAACACATTGAAGTTGTAAGTGAGGAACCATATAACTGAGCAGATAATTCAGAAATCGTAGATGTTCTTACGTGTCCAAGATATTTAACACGTTCTGTCAAACTAGGATAACTGGGGCAAAGGGCAGGTCGCAGGCTGCGTTTTATTTTTCTCCTAAACGTGAAGATGTACCAAGAATTTGAAAGGGGATGGGCTGTGCTCGTTTCTTCGTTCGGCGACGACACGCGCGCTATTAAATAAGGACCATTGGTAATCGCGTTGAACGACGCGCTACTCTATTTACTTAACGAGATAAAGCTGCAATTCGAATACTGTGGTGAACGAATCGTCGATTATTAACGAGTCTCTCGCGGGGCATCAGTGTTGCCTCAGTCCGTTTTGCCTGGCTGCACCCTAGGGTACAACTAAAAGTGGAAAATTGTGCGATGAGTTGCATGAAGAAAAAGAATGGGAAGAATGAACAGGGCGATCGTGTTCTTGGGTAAGGTTAATTCGAACTTACTCCCAGTAGGTTTCGAGGTACGTAGCCCTCTTTGTGTCCAAGCTTGCTCCACCACCATTCCCTCTCGTTGTCGTCACCCTTCCTGAGGACAACCAAGGAGTCACCGTTTTTGAGGGACAATTCATCGCCATGCTGGGCCTCGTAATCGAACACTGCATACACTAGTCCATTGTTCATGATGCCTAACTTCTCTTGCACACCTGCAAAGAGTTGGGAAGAAACGCGCGTTAAAGTAGACCGCATTGTCAGAGCTGATCGTATTACAAAGAAGTCTGCATAAGACACTTACTGTACAGATACTCCGAGCACCCGTCGAAACCTTCTTCATCCTCCTCACACTTCTCTGCCGCTGTTTCATGATCCGACAACGTGGTGGCGAAGATGCAGGCTCCGTGTTCCACCAAAAACCTTACCATCGGCAGATTATTGCAACTCGCCGCACAGTGCAACGGGGTCCTGTGAAATAGCAGAAGATATCACGTTGGATCATTTGAATCGGTGAAATTGTGTGGAATGTTGGGAATATAACACGAACACGACCAACACTCACCATCCGTCACTGTCCTGGGCATTAACGTCACAGCCGAATTCAACGAGGAACTTGACGATCTCCAGATGGCCCGCGCAAATGGCATTGTGAAGAGCCGTGATGCCTTCGTCGTTGGCGGAACTGGGATTGGCCACTTCCTTCGCCGTCTTCTTAACCAGCTCGAGTTCGCCCTCCAGACTGGCGTCCAGCAGAAGTGCCAGAGGATCGAACGAGACCCTCCGCGACAAATTCGCCTTGCCCGTGCTGGACTTCAGGTTGCCCTTCTTCCGCCTCATCACCTCGGACGCTTTGTTCTCCGCATCGAGCTCCGATCTTCGTTCCGTCTCAGTCTTTAGCTTCGGCTTGTCCTCGATGTTTATCACGTTGAGAGCGTCGATGATGTCCGACTCCTCCAACTTGTCGTTGTTGATTGTCTCCTCGTTGCCGATAATGACGACGCCGACGGTGTTCTTCTTGCACGTACTGTCCGTGGTGTCGATCACTGGTTGCTGGGGCTGCTGCGTTTGCTGCTGAGGCTGCTGCGTCGTTGTTTGCTGCTGCTGCTGCTGCTGCTGTGTCGTCTGCTGCTGTTGCTGGTCCGTTTGCATCAGATCCGCAGGTATCTCAGTCTCCGGAAAGAGGAAGGCAGGGGGCATCTCAATTCGCCGGTTTATCGATACGTGAACGTTCGACTTGGCATATCGGAGTTTCGGTTGTTCCGAGATCGGCGCCTTCTTCAGGGTCAACGGTCTGGCTTTAATGATTTGATGATTCGTGCCGAGCTGCACCTCCGTCGGCGATTCAGGCGGCTCCGACGTTGGAATAGGCGGAATTTCCTCCGATTCTTTCTCCGATCTGCAAGACGGTTGGTTGTATGAATCAACCTGATTATCCTTGACTCCTCCGGCCCTCCCTTGCGGGCAAGTTTGTCGGCGAACTCAGTGACGTTTTTAACACCCTTCCTGATACGCTATTCTCGGATTCTCGGTTAAAGGAACATCGCCGATGGATCTTTTTGCTTTATTTCTGGACTATGCTGCGAGCGCGCGAGAACGGAAGGAAAGTCAGGAGTGGCTTTATTTCTGGCCCCAAAACTCGATGCCCGACATTTACCTGGGGCCGGTATTTACGGTGAACGACAAGCCCGATCGAACTGGTGGCGTGCGGCGGAGTATGAAGGGAAAAGACGCGAACGATCGACGGCACTTACGCACTCTCCTCACTCTCTCTACGTGTCTCTTAGCTCTCTATCAATCAGAGAGCCCGCGGGCACTAAGCGCGCGCTCTCTGTTGTCCCACCGGCACAGCCGTCGTTCTATTTCGGTGTCTATTATTCGAGACAGGCTTTCGATTCACTCGCCAAATCGATCGCGGACTAATTAACATTTATAATTAACCCCGTAATCGTTTTGCCATTCTCCGCCCGCCGTAACCGGTGTACGGTTCCTTCTTCCTACATCCGAATTCCTGTTCGCGACCAACATTAAACCGAATCGAACCGCTATCGTCCCCCATTGCCTGCCACGCGATATATCACGTAACCGCACGCATCCACCCACTGCAAATTTCCCTCATCCTATACGAATTCGACACTTAACGCCAAGCGACTTTAATGTGCCCACTTAACGCTCAAGTGCCCATCGAATTACGGCGCGAAAGTTCGCCAACGCCATCGGCTTTTCACGAGCGATAATCGAGGGGATCGCACTCCGTATTAAGTGTCGTCGCGTGTCAAGCGATTTAGAGAAGGTGATACCTACCTCGAGGAGAGGCCAACGATGCCACCGGTTTTACCCTCGTTTACATTATCGCCGGCGCTACCCTCGATTTTCTCGTGATGCGTCAGTCTCGGCGGTGGATTCGGTTTACTGGGTTTCGGCGGTAGCGCGGGCTTTGCTTTGTCCTCGGCTCTCAGCTCGTTCAGCATCGTCTTCCTCTCGGTCTCACTTTTTAATCTGTCGAACTCGAACGGCTTGTCTGGCGATGATTTACTCGGGGGTGGCGGCGGTGGGGGGTCGAACTTTGCGCTGTGATCATGTTTGACCGCTGCCTGGTGATCGTACTTTTGATCCGATCGCTCGAACTTGCTCTGATTCTGCTGCTGTTGTTCGTACTTGCTCTGATCTTGCTTAAACTGCTGAGTTACACTGCTGGAGGCTTGCTCGTACTTGTTGGCGTCGTGTTTAAAGCCAGAACCGTGGTCATATTTCGTGCGAACTTCGTGCTGGTCGTGCTTGGCGGTGTATTGTTGAGTCTGACCACTCTCGTACTTCGGTCCATGATGCTCCTTCGCACCCTCGTATTTTCCTTGGTTCTCGTGCTTCGAGACTTCGTACTTCGTTGGAGGTTCATGCTTGTTCGACTGTTCGTAGGCCGGCTTCGTTTGGTTGTCGTACTTCGAGTGTTCGTACTTTATTTGCTGTGGCTCGTATTTGAACAGATTCGGCTCGTACCTCATTTCGTGTTTAGAGGGAAGGTGCAGATGCTGCTGATCGAACTTTTCTTGGATCTTACCGGGTTCGTACTTGCCAGACTTATTATCGTTCTGTGTGTCCGGGGACGATAGGTTCTGATTTTGACCGTACCTTTGAATGTTCGCGTTATTGAAGACAGCGTTTCCCGGGGTAGATGAATGACCGACGTTGGACGGTAGATTAGGTGAATTTTGCGTTTGATAAACTGACGACGATACGTGTCCACCTGTTTGCTGCTGCTGTTGCTGCATATTTCCGTAACTATACCTTGATGCCGTGTAGTTCGTGTCCTGACTTCCGGCTGTAGATTGAACAGATTGCGTACTTTGTTGCTGTTGATTATTGTTCTGTGATACCAGTCCACTGTAATTCTGTCCGACGGAATGGCCCCTTCCGATCAAACTTAAAGTCTGCGGCATCACAGGATGGATTTTCGTCGAGGACGTTTGATAAATCGGCGACTTTACGGGAAAACTAGGCGCGACACTGGAAACTGGTTTCTGGTGAGTTTGAAGGTTCCGATGATTCTGCGTTTGAGTGATCGACGCCGAGGCAGAGATCGAACTGCTGGACGACGTGGTCGAATTGTGTTGCTTCTGAACATTACCGTGCTGCTGCTGATGGCCGTGAATTCTGAGATTTTGCGGCACGTTCTCCGGACCAAAATTATTGTGCGCCGTGCTGATGAGATTGTTGTTCGTGCTGTTCGCGTTATTGTTATTATTGTTGTTGGTGGTATTATTGTTGTTGACGCCGTTGTTGTTATTGTTGCAGGGCGCCTGGAGGTTGCTCGGCTGATTTTGATTATGTTGCTGTTGCTGCTGTTGGTTCGTCCCCAGAAGCTGCGACTGACCTGAAGATCCACGGATGCCAAAGTTTCTCGTTAACTCAATAACCGCATAGCTAAATAGTTAAACAACTGGACAACTGAGTGAGTGCTCAAGCGCGCGACTGGACAATTAGATAACTAGACACCTGCAGGTGTGGAGAATGAGATAACGGAGGACAGAACAGCTGCAGAACGGGATAACGATCCGATTACACGTGTAACTGATAATGCAACACCTACCTTGAATGTGCGACTGAGATTGGCTGTGCGCGATTTGATGTCCGAACTGCTGAAAAGTGGCCCTTTGCCCTAGTTGCGATGCACTCGCGCTGTGCTGAATCTTATTCTTATTGACGTCGTCCTCGGCGGCCTTAAAGTTAACGGTGAACTTGGTGTTGTACGGGAGGGTCTGATACTTCGGATCATTTTTGTTCAGATTAAAGTCGCACGTGTCGTTGGGTATGTGCGAGTAAGGTTCGATCGCCGCGATATTTCCGGCCGGCCTGGACTTTCCGCCCCCGTTGAAGTCCAACTTCGACTCCGGGAATCCGGTACTCGAACTCGTTGTTCTCGCGGCAGACGAACCTAGCTGCTGGCTCAGCCTTTGATTGAGAGCTCTCTTGCGCTGAAGGCGACCCTGAAGCTGCGCTATCCTCGCGTCGATCGACGCCATTTCGGCCTGTCTCTGCGCCAACGCCAGTCTCTGCTGGGACACCACCTGATTCTGCTGCTCGTTCATCTTGTTGCGATACTGCGAGAAAAAGAAGAGAGTCGCGCACGACGTTAATTCCGTCGACGTAAAAACGACGACACCTTTCGACGCACAAATAACAGTGTCTCGACGGTGCAGGATCTCTCTGATCACACGAGGCTACCTGGCTGCTCGTCTGACAGAAATCGTCGACGTCGCAGCGGGGTACCCTCGAGTCCTTATGGACGCACTACTACTCACCATCAGTTCCCTCCTGAGCTTCTCGAGTTCGGCACTGGCGGGGGTTGTCAAGTGGCCGCCGCCTGGTCCTCCACCCCCTGGACCACCGGCACCTCCCGCACCACCCCCGCCAGCTCCCGTTCCTGCCGCGTTCTGACGCCCTCGCAGATCCTCAAGCTGACGCGTCAGCTCTTCGACCTTCGCCACGGCCAACGAGAGCTCCTTCTCCTTCTCATTGAACAGGGCCCTTATGCAGTCCAGGTCCGACGCTACGGAGAGGTGAGAGAGAGAGAGAGAGCAGATGTTAGAACAATGAGAACAATGGCCGAGAACGGAGACGGTGATAAGTGGGCGGATCCGGTCGAGAGGGATGTCGTCTTCGATTTTCGGTCGAGTGCGGGGCTGCGGACGCGGAAGAATCGACGGGGGAGGCTTGTCGGCGGAGATTATTCGATTGGCATCAATGGCACTCATGCTTTCGGACTGTTCGAACGCTTAAGTATGTACTTTGCGAGCAGCGACTTTCGTCCGGGTTGACCGATGACGCTGCGGCGCGCAACGCTAATTCTTACGCTATCGGCACGAGTAGGAGTGCAGACGCGGAGGATTCTTGGCATTTGCAATCCTGTTTGACAGAGGATATTGTGCTGTCCGCGGCAGAGGGCTCGAAGATAGAGGAGGCAGCGTTAGAACAATGAGACCGCGGCTTACGTCGGGGCTTGTACTGGTTGATGGATAGGTAAATCGAGTCGAGAGGCTGGGCGGTTTCGAGTTCGCTACGTCGGTCAGGCCGACGCACGTCGGACTACATGAGGCGCTTGCGGTTGTAAAACTGTACGGCAAGAATCCGCGACGGACGAAGAACAAGTTCGGAAGTTCTTCTTCGCTCCCGCGGGGCACGGACGAACTTCCGACCGGCCGCGAGAGTGTGTTTGCGCTCGCTGGATCGATAATTTGCGGATGCAGCGGACGGAGAGGATGTCGAGAGGAAGCTGGCCGCTGCGGAATTTGCGAGCTTGTTTCGCAAGCGACGCACGGAAGAGCCCACGAGCTCTCGCGAGATGCCAAAAGTTCATACGAGCGACTTATTTCTGTCAAGTGGCAAACTTGCCCCGCGGGCCGCTCGCTTATTTTTACCCGTGCGATCGCGCGGCGAAGGGTCAATCGCACGGGGAACGATGTCGGCCGGTGTCGATCAATCGGTAATATTGCACGCGCTACAAGACTTGTCGTGTTGAGCTCGCGCGACACGTGTACGAGCGATCGAAACGTCGGCTGGATGTGCCAGAACGCGCGAGCAGGTATTTGTGCTCACTGGGTCAACGGTCTAACGATGCAGCTGCGAATCTGCCAACAAAGACAGTACAGTCGGTTGTCCGTTGCGGTCGGTAGCGTTGCCCGTAAAAGTCTTGCGTGAGTGAGGCGAGCGACTCTTTTAATTCCGTTCCACCGGTTCCGCTGAAAATCGCAAAGATTTCTAGAGCATTGAAATACCTGGGAGCCTGCATATTACGACACACTCAACGCCACATCGACGCTCGCACGTTTTTGTTCCCACGCATGCAGCATTTTCATCAGCACCTGATAAAGGCTCAAATGCACCAGCTCTACCGGCGGTCAATGGTCAATGCGCTGAGAGGGAATAAGGGCAAAGTGGCGAATCAATTGAAAAGATAAACGAGGCGGCGGCGTTAGAGTGAAAGCCGCGTGTCGGGTCGGTTGAAAATTTTTGATGAGCTTAACGGCAAACGCCAGCCTGCCAAACACGACAGCGGTCCGGCCCGTTTGTCGGCCTCGTCCTCGCGCAATTAATTCATGCCGAGCAATTAATTTGCGCGACGGCGTTTCTCCACCGGCTATTCACCATTGCGACTCTCGGCTTTCCCAGTTTTCCACGATGCACGTGCGCCGCGTGAAAATGTCCGACGCGCGCGCGTTGGTCCAGCGTGAAACTTCGTTAAAGCGGAAGCGAGAGGAGGAGAGAAGTCGTTCGAGGGAGGTCGGACAAAAAAACGTGTTGCCCAGCTCCACCGTCTATCCCCGGTCGGGGGTGGATACCAAATGCGCGAATGAGGGGTGCGAAATGTTCGCTCGATCGACTTTTGCGAGTTCATCGGCACTTCGCTGGACGAATTGGCGTCGCAATATCAGCGTCGTTTCGCATACGTCGACATGCAGTTCTGTGAATAGTACTAATTAGCCTAGATCGGTTTATTGATAGTTTCCAGTTCGCCTATCGGCGCGCGTTGATTCAATGTCGAATGACACCGCGGGACGGAAGAAATAGCGAATAAAAGTGCGCAGAAATCCAGTTTGCTTCTCGCATCCGCCCACGAACACGCCGTTATCGGTCCCGTAACCGTGCCTTCGATTTCCTCTGCGTTCTACTGGATTTTCCTGTCTCTCGTCTCCTGCTGCAGCCCGTTAAACGATCGTCAAAGTGCTGAACGTTTTAATATTTAACGGCGTGTGCGGGGCCACGATGTGCACACGAGCAATGAAACACGTTCCTCCACACACACACGATTTTATATGCCCCATCGAATGCAGGATTGGAACTGGCAAAAGGTCTCGTGTTCATCAATCGAACTCGAACACACTGGTATTTTTGGGTCGCGAACCAAAGCGCGATAAAACCATCCGCGACTAGAATAATAATTCGGAGCCAATGGCGAGTTTTCATTAGTCCGTTAATGCCGAAAATGGCACTTTACTTTGGCGACAAAAATTCACGAATAGCATAGACATAGACTATAGGTTCTAATGTCAGTCTCGGAAACGTTGAATCGTTCGAAGAGCGACACTCGGACAGCGTCGGCGAACTTTTCGCTGGAACGTGGCCGACCTGGACCCGCTCTCGATGCACTCTTCGCTCCTTACTCTGCGCGCGGAAGTCCATAATCTTCCTTCCCGGCGAGCGCGAGCGAGCGGGCGTCGCATTTGCCCGATGACCTGGAATTCCATTATCGAATTCTGGACATCTATAGCCGCCATGGGATGCCGGCAGCAGTCGCGGGGATGCCCATCGCTCTCTCCTCCGACCTCCGCGCGTCCTTCAACCGATGCCAAAGCTGCTGCTGAGGTTTGATACGTTCGAGGGGTATCCGTGTCACGGCGGGAATGGCCGCTTTGTTCGCGGTCAATTCTCAACATCTAAGCCAGAGGTCGGGGTCTCGGCGGCAATGCCGGGGCATCGCGATTATACGCGCTATTGGTTATCAATTTTGCGCGCGCGCATCTGTCCACCCCAAGGTCCGGCGACCCGCGACTTTCGATCGCCATTGAATTCCTCTGCTGCCTGACACCTGCGACGCACACCGTCGTCGGCTGCTTTCATCTCGCGCCACTTTCCGCGTCCCGACGCGGCCGAACGGATTTATAGCTCGGACGATTTTGTTGGACCTAGATTCGGTACTCGGCCTCGCGAGGGCACTAATGGAATTATAACGAGTTGTCTCTCGCCGAGCGCGCTCCCGGGAATCGTGCGCTTGTTGAAAGTTCCGAAGAGTCGAGGATGTATTTTCGTTGGCGGGCCGCGGGGCGCTCCTGGAAAAAGGCTCGAAACTTCGAACCCCGCCATTGCTTCGGTGCCCCGCTAATGCTACTAATGCATTTTCAATTGCGACGTCGAATCAATCCTCGGGGCCGCGGAGGGCGTGAAAGCTCAGTCACGCGCGCGTCCCGTCGTTTTCTCAAAGGGACCTCGGCAAATTCGTTCGAGGGGCATGGGGAGGTGGCAAGTAAAACAGAAGCTCCCGGCGTCGCGCGAGTTTTATCCTTCAGGCAGTTCGGCTTGGAGGATGCGCGGAAACGATTTCACGCCTCTCGGTCTCTTCGCTCTTTCCCCGAGGATGGCCGTCTCGGGAAACTTTGCGAGATCGTCTTTTTGAAGTTGCCTCGGGCTCGCGATGTAGGACAGAGCTATGATTGTCGTTCAATCACTCGAGACTGCAACTCCCGCGCAACTTCCGCGCAACTTTTCCGATTCCGTCGTCCGCTATTTTTTCTACTCACGACTTTTAGGGCGTAGGGCAGTGTGGTCACGGTGGGGCCCCTCACGCGGCTGCTTCCACCTCCACTAGCTGGACGCAACACCGACCCCCTTCCCCTCCCCCCATATACCCTACCGGCTCAGCGCAAGCGATCATGTGACGCACTCAGCGTCGTCCGTCACCATAACAACGGGTAGTCGGGTGGGGACTCGAAATCGCACCTAGGTGCGGATCTTGGACCACACTGGCGTAGGGTAATAGTCGCGATTGCGTGTGAAATATGGATTAGTCGATATCGGATTTCGTTGTGAGTGGAGGACTTTGGTACCGCGGGCGCAGCGAGATTTAGCCTGTTTATTTTATGGCGCCGCGGATGAGCTGCGATCTCAGTTGTCGCGTTCGCGAAGGGAGAGACGTTCCGAGCCGATTATGCGACGTACTCCCTTCAAATTGCCTCTCTCCGTCCCGCAAATCCCATCCTCCCACGTCTTTATCCTGAACGACGACGACGTGTACGACGACCTGACGATACAGGCGAGGGCGTGTTCGAAAATTTCGTTTAAACTTTCCGTGATCGATCGGCGAAAAACAATCAGAGTGGCCTGCCATTCGGTAGCCAACAAGAGAAAGAGAGAGAGAGAGTGTGTACGGACAGCGACGGGAATAGGTGAAGTTTTCTAAGACGAAGTCGTTCCGTGATCCGTCGACGGTGATCCTTTATCGAAAGTTTTCTAACGCGCGTATCTGCTCAACGCAGGGTGGAAAACGGTTTACAGCACTCCGGAGGTGTTACGAAAACTTAGGCTAGGGACATTCCGACAATTTTTCTTCTCTAATCATTGTAAAGGCGTTACGCGCTCGGGTCGCGCGCCTTTGTTAGATGCGACGTATGCCCGAGTGTGAGCGCTATTTTGTTTTTGGCGGACGACGATGCGGCACTGCCGCGAGCGAGTTAGTGCTTGTCCGGAAGCGATCCGAGACACTTCTGTACAAATATATCATTTCGCACTTGCGTGTAGTAGAGTACGCCCCTCATTGCCATCCTACATCTATCCTGCATCGAATCCCATTGCATCATCGTAGGTGGCTTCTGTGATGCGTGCAACGAAGACCTGTGCGAAACAAGTTCGGCGAGCCATCTTGCCGCTTTTTCCCCGACCTCCACCCGCCGCCTGCCGAGCCAATGTAACACGCTTCCATAGGCTCCGTCGATTGGGGAAATCTTGTTTCCGCGCGGGAAATGGTCGCTCCCAAGCGCCGTGCGCCGACAGAAACGAGGTAAGCCGAGAGTGGATGAAAAACCGAGTCGACGCTCGTTGAACGTGACGCAAGACTTCGGGACTGAAATTGTTTTAAGTAAAGCGAGTTCGCGGCGCTCTCTCGGGTTTCGGCCCGAGTTCCACGGTAACCCACAAACGTCAGGACGGATCCTGTCGGGCGATGCGTCACGGCCGCGCGTTGTATCGCCAACAAAGTGCAGTCCCTCGGCGAGCAGGCGCTCTCGCCGATATTCTCGCCATTAGCACCTTTGCCGCGCACGCTTTTTCGCCCGCCGATATTTTTAGCCCCATTATTTGCCGTTCGCAGCGACGAGCACTCGAAACTTTCCGCACGATAGTTGTCGTTCTGTCCGCAAAGTGGGCCGCGGATAACGATGCTCGCCCGTACGCACTAACGTACGCGCACGTATGCGTTGGGTTTGTTTGCATTTCCGCAGCGCGAATTTTTACACTGATTCCCGTGAATTTCATCAACCCTCCTCGCTGGCGTCTCTCGCCGCCCACCCTTCTCGCTCAAACGGAACAGCGCGTTCGACGGGACAAAAAACAGAAATGCTTGAGGCGCGATGAGAGTTTTCTCTCGTCGCGTATTTTTCTCTTTCGAAGCCTTCGTGTCCACCGCGATAGACAGCTCTCTTCGAGCTTGTCGCTTATTCTTCCTCGTCAATAGGAATGTCTCTGCACTTTCGATTACCGCCCGCTTGCAGATTGCAACGACGCCGTCGAATCGACCGACGATAGCACGACCCACTCGAACGTTTTGGAATTGGACCTTTCCCTTCGATCGGAATGCTCCACCTTCGTTACTGGCGGACGATCGGAAAAAACTCGCCGCGTATGCAGCTTTGTTTAGATTCCTGCTACGCGCAGCGAGTGCGAGAGCCAGTAGGCGTGCAACGAACAAACCCCGGCCTCGGGTTAATGGGAATCGTACACTCGCCCGTCGTTACGACTAGACTCTGGCGCTGAGGAAGGCGTCGCGGAAAACGTGGCCGGCGGCGTGGGTCGCCATGATTGTACGCCCAAAGTGAAATATTTACGCGCACGAACGAAAAGGTAGGCGCGCGGGCGTGGGCGGTTTATAATTTTTCGACTTCGCAATGCGACGTGAACATCGTATATCGCGTCCACGAATCGCATCCGCGACAAGACTGTCGATCGCACGACAGTCCACGCTGTTTCCGCGAGCACGACGGCGAAAGGTGCGTCAACGTATTCCGTGCCTCGCGTAATCTTCCCTACACACGACCACATGCCTCTGTAACGATCCTCGCGGATGCCCGTGGCCGATATGCACGGCGATATCGGCGTAACGATGCCGTTGTAAACATTCGATCCTCTCACGGCCCGCAGAGAAGTGCAGCATCCTTCGCGACCCATCTCGCTGGACATCCTATCTGCCGGTAAAACCAGTTACAGCCATAACATTCCATCCGCATGCCGAGGTTACCCGGATATATACCGGAGGAACTTCCGAGCTTTGATTTCAGCCGACGAAACGAGATACGGACGGAGCTCGAGCTGCGAGAGACACGCATCCGCGCGCCGTCGCCGTGGTGCACGTATACGTACTACCCGAAATCCTGCCATCCGCGTCCTGCCAAACTAATACGTCTCCTTCCGCGGCAGACAAGTGATTTACGTATTTCACTCCACCTCCGAATCCGAGCGCAACCCGCGGCTATTATCGTTGCCGCTAAACGTCTGACACATTAGGCAATTGGCCCTAATCGCTGCGCTACGCGATTCTAATAATTGAGCATCAGGGCGCGTCTTCGGCTTCCGACGAGCCTCTTCTTTCTCCAGACGAATTTACTCTCCAAACGACCCACGGCGTTTTCCTGCACGCCGAGTCCCGCGAGCCCGGCAAGCGGTTCAACAGCAAACGAATTACCATCCTGGATTTCCGAGCGAGATTTCAACCGGCCACCGTTCGCCCGGGTCAACAGCTTCTCCGCATTAACAGGCGGATCGTGACTCGCGTTATCGGGGACGACACTTTATCGCGACTCTTAATATTCAAACGTACGGCGCAGATTATTTTATGCGCATTTCGAGGGGAAATTATTTTCCGCCGTAGGCGCGCGCGGAATTTCGTGGTTGGACGATGATGGTGGGAGACGGTTTCGACAGAGGCGAACATCTCGCCTCTCGTCCGACAAAGGTAACGAGCGGTAATTTCGTAGGTCCGGCTCCAGGCTAATTTCTCGCCGGCCCGATCTTGGATCGCCTCTTTTCGGAATTTTCTACCTTTCTGCCCTGTTCATTTGGCCCCACTTTTTTTCCTCCCCCCTTTTACCACGCTCACGGGCTATCGGAGTTGATAGAAGCCATAATGAGCTTTCCTGGGCGCGGCTCGCGGCGAAAAATTTGAAAGTCGCAGCGCGCACGCACTCATTAGCATGCCGTCATTAGCAAATTGACGCTCGACGCCGCGTCCCATGTCGAGCGATGTTTTTCAGTGGCCGACACGGTAGCCGTTCGGAGAAAGATTGCGTTTCCCTCCCCGCCCTGTAAGTCCAATATCCGTGAGCTGACCGAGAGGGGCGTATTTTCAGAGTATCGGTGTAACAGTACGCGTCTAAATACGGAAGCCAGATCGACTGGCCTGGATCGATACGTTCCCATTCGACCGGTCGAGTTTCTTCCTTACCTTTCGCTCGCATGAATCTCGAGAATTCGGACTGATCGGCTTGCGGAAGAGATTCGGAGCGTGGCGCGCGCGATATCCAGGAAATGAAATCCAGTATCACCGAAGAGAGAGAGAGAGAGAGAGAGAGAGAGAGAGAGAGAGATATGAACAGAGAGATAACCAGAGAGACAGAAACGAGAGCGGGCGTTAACTCCTTCGACTTCCGCGAAGTAAACTGACAGTCGTTTAAGAGACGAAACTTCGGGGAAGAGAAAAAAAAAACTTTCCAAGATCGTCGGCAAAGTGAAAAACGGACCAACACATACACTCCGTGGGGAGGGGGTGGAATTCCTGAGGCGGTCGCTTCTTTTTAAAGTTTCGCGTTAAGAGCATCGCTAACGGAATTCCTGACTCTCCTTCCGCTTAATCTCCCAGCCGACGCAGGCTGGCGCGTAAGTTTGTTTTCTGGGACAAACGATAAGGCGAAAGAACTACGAGGCAGTGACCGTTCGTCGGGTCTGAACGCGAAATTCATTTGAGCCATCCTCGACAGGTGCATCGAGCGAGTCTCGTTCGTCGAAACTGCTGAATTAGACAGACTTATTCCGACCGCGTGAACTTAAGCGACGAGTGTGCCTCGATACCTGCCACGCGAACTCGCTGAATGGCCCTCGCTATCCACGGCCGCGGCCAATTAAACGACCGCGAGCGCGCACTTTTTCATTCGCCGATGAAAACACGCCCGCATCGTAATGAAACCGAAGTGATAAATACGTCATGAGCGCGGGCAGTGGGCGAGTCGGCCGGCGATAAATAAGGACGAGCGGCGAATGAAAAAGTGGCGGAGGGAAACTTGGAGCGTCGGCGGAAGTGGAAAAGGCGAAATGAAACTCGATATCCACTTCATATCCGCGGACTCGGGAGGAAATAAGAGGATTCGACCGGACGTCGACGTAGGAAATTCGCGCGACGTCCACGACGTATGAATGGGACGGCATCATTGTCGGGCTCTGCTGCGAACACCAGCGAACCTGCACCTGCGAGTGCTCGAACACTAATGACGAGCGTATGGTACGTGGCGTGGAAAAGGTAAGGAGTGACACAATGAGGATAGAGAAGATGGAGTGGCCGCGAGTCGCGGTGGAGACTACAGCATACGCGTGTGCGCGCATACTACTTTTTTTTTTCCTCTTCCGTTATCCTTTTTACATCCTACACGGGTTGCGAATGCATAAACGAGCCGTATCATAAAAAATGGAGTACTCCATTCGACCTTCCCCCCTCCGCCGCTGTCGTCGGAGAACTCGAGCGTTCGTTTCAATCTACGTGAGTGAGGTGGAAAGTATCCGCTTGTCGTTTGTCGGGGCGAAATTTCAGGGCGGGCGTATTTCCATTTTTCTCGATGCGCGCGCGCGTCGAATCGAAAAGGACGATAAGTGGACGGCGAGAGTTTTCGCCGGGGAAAATGCGGAAATCTGCGTCGACGCGGACAAAGGAGCGGGCTGAGAGCGGGGCGGCATGACGGAAATGCCGAAAGCGTTGGCGGCAAGTTAGTGCAAGGGTCGTACATGCACGGGCTGTATGTCAAAGTTCAAACAGGGTACGCGTTTCAAAGCGGACTCGTCGACGGGGAAAACGACGCGACTCCTTTCGTTATCATGAGCATCCTCGTAATTCCGTTTCATACGGATTTCGCGGGGGAAAAAAATTTGCCGGCGACGCGCGCGCGCGGGGGTCGAGAAATGGAAACGAGAATTACATCGAAACTGCTGCGGACCCGCAGTACGCGCTCTGCGGTGTTATCACCGCGCCCGCTTTTTTCTTCGTTTTTTCGGTGCCCTTTTTTTCTTTTTCATACGTATGCGAAATAAATTCGTGCGCTGTAACCGAGATTTCAGAAATGTTTCAACGGCCGTTTTAAAGGGCGCTGTTTTACACGATCGATTCGAGCGCGCTCTCGTCATCGTGTCCCTGCAAAGTGTCCGCGGGAAAAAAATATGGAAACACGACATTTCCACAGCTGCGACGGGACATTGTGAAATTTAAAGGTAACATCGCGGCCCGGCCAGCCGTTAAATTCGAAAATTATGCGGACGTCTCGATGCCTCCGCTCTTTTCATTTGCGCCCGCACGTCACAAGCGCCTGCGATATTCGAAAAATTGTTTAACCGACGCGCAAACCATCCCGGCTGCGAACGATGATCGGTGAAAAAGATCGTCTCGCGAAAATAAAACAAATATTCCCCGGGAACAGTGAGAACATAACTCGATCACGAGCGCCACGCGCCACCCCGCATAAAAATCCGTCGAAATCCGGCCGGCGTCCGCGGCCGAATTCATTGCGGCTCGGGCATTTTTCGTTCCGTCCGCGCTCCCACGGATTTTCGATTATCTGTCAACGTTCGTTTCCCGCGCCAGGCTACCATCGGACGTCTTCCGTATAAACCTCCCTTCTTACGAGCCATTCTGCCGCGAGGCCGCCTTCCATATTCCGCGGAGTTAACCGCAAATTTCAACAAGTTTCTCTATTGAAACTTGGAGAATGTTGTCAGCGACAGGTAGCGGATGCCGAAGAGGAACAGAGCGCGGGGCGAAGGCGGCACGAAGAAGCGTAGAATGCAAAGAGGGAAGGACGTCGAGACGTTGAAGGATACACGGACAAAAGGCGGGTATCCAACTTCGCCCCGACCGACGTCGCTTCGTTCTGCCGAGGACGCGATTCTCGCCGATTACGTATTGTGTGCGAGATTTTGCCGATCCTGGCCGCCGCACGTTTCGAATGACTAATCGCGGGGCTCTAGAGTAAATGTACGTGGCGCACAATTTTCCGAGCGGCGCACAGTATGTTATTTTGGCAATCTAGCGGGACAAAAGTACCGTCTTGGTGCTTGAATGATTTTTAATTTTTTTTCAGCTGTAAGTAGTCAAAATGAATAGAAAATAACCTGGTAAAATACAAATTTTGAGCGCAAAAAAAAACAATTTTGAAAAATAATTATAAATTTAGATATTATGTAATTTGTTTTACGTTAACTAATGTAATATGAACAGAACAACGATTATAGTTCAAAAATATATTCTTAACAAATTATGAATGATAACATAGCTGGCAAATATGGCCTTTTTCGCATTTGTGCTCGTTCTACACGCAGATAAAAAATATTCGGTTTCTACCAAAAGCGCAAGAATGCGCAGAATGTTTTTACAGTTTTGGGTACTTGTATGCTCATAGATTAAGTCTATAAAAGAATCTAGTTGGAATTTTGCGGAATAACTAAGAAAAAGTTAACCTCAATGTCGTGTAGTAAACGAATATTTCGCCTTGTGCAGCCCAAACTTTGAAGAACAATAACTGCATAAAAACAATTGATATTTATATAAGAAAAACGAGCAGAACATACCTTATTGAAGGTACAATTCGGTATGAATAAAAAAAAAAACCAGGAAAAGTTGCCACTTTTCCAGAATTTACGGGTAAACAGAACGAACTGAGAATAACGAGCGCAGACCATAAATTTGCAAGATGAATACGGGTGGGTTCAAACATGTCCCAACACCCTGTGTTGAAGGCAAAAGAGTAAACAGTTTCGGTTTCGAGACTACCTAATATCCCTCTGAACACACGCAATAGAGTCCACTTAAAAAAAAAGAACTTCATTTTTGGACTTTTGTCCACCTAGATTGCCGAAATAACACACTGTGCGGCGCCCTGTTATTCGGCACCGCGACGAGTTCACTGGGAATTTCTCTTTGTCCGCGCCAGACGTGCGCGAAGTTTCGGATGGGTATCGGTATCAGTATTGATCAACGGTCCGCGTCCTTTGAAAGTTGATGCAATGGTAGCGTCGCAACAATGTTAAAGGATCCCGACGGACGTCGCGGAGGGGTGAGAAATCGTTTGAGCAATTGATAGGGATCGACTTACTTAACGTGGCGTTGTTGGCCCGCGACTGGTCGGTCTGCGATCTCAGAAGTCGCAGCCGATTGAGTTTGCTTTGCTGCTGATCCAAACGGTGCCTCAGTCTGGCGAGTTTGTCCTGCTGTGCTGGCTCCTGGAATCAGCGAACGGTGTCGCGTGTTAGTACAGGCGAATCGGTGCGAATTCGGGGAAAGATGTGATCCGAGTCTCGCGCAGCGTCCTCCCATTATCTCATTCCACGACTTTCAGCGCAACATTCAATGCTCCACTTAATACGGCTTTGCCAATGTGATGTCGAGACCTCCGGCGCGGGCACATTTGCGAAATGAGAACGTTTTGTTAATACGTCCCAAGTTCCGAGTTCGCGTAACTCGAGGGAACACTTAGAGGACTTTGGATAACTAAGAACGTCAATTTTCATTTTAAACGAGGGAGCTTGCTCGAATTACAAGCTCGATATGCCCGCGAGGCGATCGAGAGCAGAGCGGTGTCGCGGTTACGCTAATGATTTCGTAAAACAGGGAGGACCATTACTCTAACGGCGAGAAAAAGATGAAAACGTAGGCGAGCTCGAATTTCCAGCGGCACGTAAACGGGTCTTTCTCCGGAGACTGAGTGCAAAGAGAAAGAACAAACGAGCGAAAAACGACGCGTTGCTCGGAGGGAGCTTCAAAATTCATCAGCCGTATTCACATTTCAGGTCTCGTGGCTAAATTGGTAACAGATACGGTTGCCCGTAGGTCTGTCATCCGTGAAAATCGATGACGATGTATAACCCACTTATAATTATGACTGGAATCAGTAAAGGGAAAAGTAACAAAAAGTAGCAGTGCAGGAATTAAAGCGAGCAAGGCGCAGAAAGTATTATTTCACTGTGACGTCTAGCACAGTATGAACAAAGTTCACGCGCGGCGATGAATGTACATATTAATAATTGGACTGTGCATTCAGAATCGTAAGTAGAGCCAGAAAATGTACAGAACGGACGTGCCTACACGACGAAGTGTGGGAACTGAAAAATTAGCTGAAAGAAAATTTCGAACATTCATCAAAATTCATGGAATTTGAATTAGTCAGCTATACTCGCCAGCCGGACTCTTGAACGCTGCGTTAGATAATACCTGCGTCCTGCGTATGATAATTCGACCGAGCCGTACGTCAGAGCGCGAGACGCAGAAAAGGTAGGACGGAAGAAGGAACGAAGGACATTCATCAGACGCGGCCATTGAGGCAGCTGTAGCTCTGGTGCGCTCGAAATTAATTTCGCCGAGTTAACCGTGCGACAACGCCTCGGCAGACGCGCCAGGATGAGGAAGAGAGTCCTCGGCAGAACGTGCAACGAGGGGGAGGATTCATTCGCGGAAGACCCGCAGATGCCGTTCATTCGTGGAAAATAAGATTGCCACCCCGTTCTTCGCGCTCTTCGTTACAGCAGGCCTTCCCATGCTCAGACCTGGAAATAAAATCCGCGAGGAGACGGATACAACTCGCTCCCCTCCCGTCGTCCTCCTTCTCGTACCTCGGTATCGAGAGTGCCATCCGCCCCGGAGATAGGACTCGGGCTCACGCGAAGGATTAAGGCTTTCAAGTCCTCCAAATCCATCCGAAGGAAGTCCTCGCCACGAAAAGGACGTCCCACATGTACGCGCCCGTATACTGCGTTTCGAAGAATGCCAACCGCGATAAATGTAGAATCCCTCGACTACGTCAGCGCGCGTGTCTGTGTGTGTGTGAATGTTACGTAAGACGAAGAGAATGAGACAGAAGTGGAATTTCAAGGAATGGGCCTTCCCGCGCTCAGTATCATTCCTGGATATTGAGTCTGACAGCGGTCAGTAGATATTCGTAGAATGCGTAACACGTCACGTATCCGATATCCTAAGGACCTTTTTAACAGACTTCGAAAAACGTAAGATCTCTATTCGATATATATATATGTTTCATTCGGCTGACATTTGGCAGGGCACCGAGGCCGAAACGGAAAGATTACTTTATTCTTTCCAGTGCCGTTTCGGAGTTGGCGTTACTTTTTACTTTATTTTCGAAATCTTTTTTTACCTGCACTCGTCATCGACACTTCGATCGAGCGTGGAAATAGAAAATTCTCGTACAATACAAATATCCTCGGCAAACCGAGCGCGGCATGCCGGAGAACTGTGTGCCTACATTCCGATTGGTAATGGAAACCGCTGACCCTCGATATTCTAATTACACCTCCACACACGCGCTTCGGGGAGCACGTACGTGTCGAATGTCGGTGGATGCATATCCAGAGGAGGCGCCGGATATTGCGAAGCTCAGTCGTGCTTGCCTTTCGGGAGACTGCGTCTGTCAAGTAAATTTTGGAACGTCCCATAGGCGAATGTATGCTTGGTATGCGTGCGTGCGAGCTGCACTCACTCAACATGGACACACGTCCGCAGGCCGTGCACGTCTCGCGGATGAGATGCACGAAAAGCCGCGGGGAAAACGCTGGATTCCGGGCTAGGTATGCGACGTCGCGAGTGCATTTTCGTTTATACGCCTCGTCCTGACGAGGATGTTTGCTCGGGGATATTTGATCAAGGACCGAGGGAACTTTTGTCGCGCGCCTCTGCGACTACGGAGAAGCGGAAGAGCGTTAACTGCGGCACGGCTCGCGAGCAGTTTACTCGCGAGACGGTTGTTTCCTCGCGGAGGGTGTCGGGTTTAATTCGAGGCGTCGGCATTTAACTCGTTCAACTGTCCCCCACGGCTAGAGACGTTTGTTTCTTTCCCGCCATCGGCCGCTCTCTCGAGCTCTCTCACTTCTTTCTTTGTTTCTTGTTCACGCAAATTTCGAACGTTTTCCATCATTACAGAAAACACAGTTTGACGTTTGCCACAGCTTCGAATCACTTCTCGAGATGAAACTTTTTACCGTTCCGACGGTCACTTATGCGGCGTTAATGATACTGAAACACTGGTCGGTCGAAAAATGATTTATGCAATTTTCTTAACAACTTTCCCCCACGCACGGAACACGCCTTTGGAATTTTTATTTCAGTATTCAAAATTTTATCCGGAAGTGAGGCGTTCTCGTTAGCCACTTCTAATTCGCCAATGCGATGAACGCGCCGCGACGGGCTCTAGTTACGCTTGCATAAGAGTGGAAAGACAAGATAAATGGAAGACTTGCGGCGTAGAACAGCGACTCCGAATATGGCGCAGAAGAGGATTTAACTGATTCCAAGTGGTCTTGTTTACAGAGAACATGTGCGATGGAAGATAAGGCAACATTCTGTCCGCGTATCTCCAAACGATTCAATTACAGCTCCACGATGCGATCGGAAGTAAATGCGCGATAACGAAGTCTCGGCAAAAGTGTACCTGACCACGCGCACCTCTGCCACGGCAAACGGTAAAGCGAAGAGTGCCTCGCATATTTTTCCAAGGATCTAGAGTGCGCGGGATAATGAGGAATTCTTGCGCGTACGTGCAGAGTTCACCTCCCCTCTCAACTTACGACGGCACCTGATCTTCATGCCAGGGTCAGAGGCTCACGGCCGAACGGTGCGTATCGTCGTAAGTAGAGGCGTAATAGACGTAACTGTGCCTAATGACAGGTAGGAGGCGGATAATCTGCCACGCTGGATGCGCTCACCTGTCACGTAACAGAATGTCCCACTTACGACGTGTGGACCTTGCGAACGAGGGAGAACGAGCGGCGTAAACGAGTTAAGAACATCTCGGCCCACGAAGAATGGTGCCGTCCGACGACGGAAGTCCATTGCCACTGGAGAGGTGCGCGCGGGGTCCGAGGAGGCCGAGAAGGGAGGCGCTAAGAAAATGTCCACGCCGAGATTGGAAAGTTTCGGTCTGGCGGCGTGGAGCAGTGCGGAAAAGCGAGGGCGAAAAAAGGCGGGATAAAGGATTGCGAGAGAGAGAGAACGAGAAGTGTCGAGTCAGCGAGCGCGAGCGGTCAGCACCTACCGTTAGGTTGACCCTGTCAGCTGTAGCCTTGACCCCGGTGGGAGGAGGAAAGAAAGAAGGAAGGAAAAAAGGAGCACTTGAGCGCATCGGAAGGCGAGGGAAGATGTACGTGCTATTTTGTAGAAGCCTCGCAGCACAGCGTAATACAAAGTGTCGCGGTACGGTGGAGCAGCGTTGCTAGGGCTTTCCAAAATGTGTTATATTAGGCAAGGTGGAAAGTGTATCAGCGGAGAAAGCATCGGGACGGAAGATCTGGCCATAAGTCACGGCGAGGTACTGAGTTTCGACGAGTTTGCGGGCCGTCAAGCATGAGACTGGGCTGCTCGCTCGAGCACGATCTTTGTCAAATCGATGAAGCGTGGGCCAACGTAACTCATCGTGGCGTCGTCGTCGTCGTGACATTCTTCTGCAAGGTGACGGAAGAGATTCATCGGTCGGGATGCAGGGTACTTAGGATGGATGCATCTCTCGTGCCATCGGTGCTCACCGTGGAGGCTGATGAGGATGGGGCACGGATAACGAGCCAAGTGTCTCTTCTCATTCGATATTAACGTGATTAAGCGCGCGCCGAGATAGGCCTGGTCCCGTGCACGCCACGACGTTCTCGATGTCGCCCGATGAAATATGCTCAAGAAAATGAGGAATCAAGTGTGGAAGTAACAGATAGGCCGTCGCGATGCACGAGGCGTCCCGCTGTTCGTTTCGAGCAAATTTTCCCCTTTCGCAGACGGCGATCGAGTCGAGGGAGTGATGAATAATTTGCTTGCGAGCGTTTGTGTCGGATCGGACGGCTAGATGCTGCAAGAAGCCGTTGGCACGTTTTTGCCGGCCGGTAGAAACGTCTGCGTCTTCGAGTACGTCGGGACGATTCCTGGGCGAGTGATAATAAAGGGTAATAGTTCTGTACTCCGAGACTGGCGGATCGTAATTCCCGATTAGGGGGCCGAGCTGCACGAGTTAGCGCGATTACGTCGTCGTCGTCGTTGTTGTCGTCGTCGTTGCGGAGAGAAATGCGCGCACGATCGTCAATTACGAGCGCGGAGGAGGTGGAAAAGGAGAGATTACCTTCGTGCGCGCGATAATAGAAAGCACCGTGCGTGATGGCGGATGGCTGCCGGGTAATGTGCTCTCGCTTCTCTCTCTCTATCTCTCTGTCTTTTCTCTCCTTTCGCGGAACCCGTGAAAGTGCTCACATATTGTGCACGGCAAGGAAAGCGGCCCGAGAAAATCGAGATAGCGATGATAATTGATAACGCCGGGCGCCGAGCGCTTCACCGCGAATGCATGTAAATCTGCAATGCGAATGCGCGGTAATTACGATGAAATACAATAGCTTAATTATTAACCGTGAAACGCGCTACGAGTCGTCATATTCATCACTCGCAATTTCGTAATAAGTTAATGTAATAAATGTAGTGAACGCGGTAACCGGCGACGTTAATGCGAATGAATGTATAATGACATTTAAGGTGTGGGATGTTACGAGTTACCTCTACTCCAGTTCGGCTCGCTCATCTTAATCCCTGATCCGCCCACGTCAGTTTCCGGCGGACGGGAAAATAAAAGAACGGCGTCCGTCTGTCTTTAAGTTTGGCGCTTGCCAATATCACTCCGGCGGTTGCTCTACCGTGTAAAACCTCCGGCCTCGCGTTAGTCGTGGGGGTTGTCGAGCGTCTCGATCCATCGCGAGCAGCCACCGGAAACGGACCCATCGACTAACGGAAGCGAACGCATCGACGAAACTCTCCGCCGAGAGAGCTTCGAGTTATTATTAGAGGGGTACGGGGAGCTTTGTCGAGCAATTTCCAGAGCGATTTCCTACCCGTAGGTAACTGGTATAACGCGTCAGAAATGTAGTGAGACGATGAGCGCATAGGGGAGGTGCAAGACGTTCCTTGCGAGATTGCTAAAAATGTCAGCGTTGCCAGCGAACGGACGAAAGAAGGTTTTTCAAAAATACAGATTTAATCGCTACCTGCCGTTCCCAATGATCTCACTCGCGAAACATCTTCGCGATCCGTACGCAGGCACATTTATGTACGAAGGCTGAGATTGAAAGGCGGTGGGCGTCGGAAGTCGGAGGTGGTTGGAGGTGGACAAGTATGCGGACGTAAAAATCGTACAATGCTTTCTGACGCTCTCAACGGACCCGACGCACGCGGACGGCTCGAATGGTCGCCTGAAAAATCTTCGAATCCGGTAAACTCTGTGTCGGTGCACGTTAACTCGACCGCGGGCCGTATGGAGTGCACGTGAGCCTGCGGCTTTTAGAATTGCGGGTACACTTTGGATCGGCCGGAACACGCACGTCTAGGAGCGCGAGAGGCAGTGAACGGAGAAGGTTGTAGGTGGTCGGAGGTGTTTAAGAAACTCACCTGTGCGCCTCGAAGCACGGCTAGACGGGCCTCTCTCTGCTCCAGGAGGCGCCTTTGCTGGGCAATTTCCCGCTGTTGCCTGGCAGCCATGCTTTCAAGCTCGCTGAGCACCAGCACAGCACCGCCCCCGCCCACTGGTAACTGAAACAAAATTACGAAAGGATATAGTTCCGGCGGACGCTAACTGGACCGCGAATGTGTATCAGGCGCGCGCCGTGCACGGTCTTCCACCGGACAGAAATGCTCTGTCGGCAGCCCGGGTTTGTTCGCCGACTTCATTTCCCCCGAAATTACTGCGCAACCGGTAGCTCTAGTTCGTGCGGCCTCGGCTCTGTGAGCTTTGCAATTTAGTTGCCTTAATATAAGCGCAGTATCAATGGCGGTGTGAGCGTAGGTATACGCTACCGTAATCATGAGGACCTGAGACTTGAGATACAGACGATTTAGTGAGCTTCGAGTACAAATGTGTTTGCAGTGTCCACTGGACAGTGCGCGGTGTTACTTGTTCTACTAATTATGAATCCATATCATCGCTGCCCTGTACGGGCCTGCTCTGCATTAATTGATTCGGCGCGAGAAGCGACGTATTAATGCGCAAGAACGGAGCCTGCGAATCCGGAAAAAAATCGTCTAACAAGAGACCAGTTCTTCCGACGGACTCGGTACCCGTCGCGAGTTTCAGGCAGAAAGGGAAAGGTTAGCGCGGCGGGATGCGCGGGAAGAAAGCAAGAGGAGGAGAGAGGGGTCGCGGGCGAGAAAGACAGAAGTGGCAGGTCCGGATTGGTCGGAGTGCACGATCGTCGGCGCTTCTTTTTGCCTGACCTCGTGCACCATCTGGAAGGACCGGGCGGCCGGTACCAGGTACAATTCCAAGGTCGACCTGGCCCTTCGAATTCCACGAGACAAGGACTCGTCGTAACCTTCGTTCGCGTCAACGACACTGGCCGCCACAGCGCGCGCCTGGCGAATGCGACGATAATAATCCGCCGTCGTCGGTTTTAAAGGGCAACTACTCGGACGACAGCGCTTTCCGCGTCCCGAATCTCATTACCGGCATTACCACGGCAAAGAAAAGCATCTGAATACGTACAGAGACGTAAGCGAAACTTCGTTAGAGCCGGCGAAAAAGTGACAGCCGGGAAGGGAGTGTGCGGAGGCGAGGAAAAGAAGAAGAAGTAGAGGGGATAGTTAGCGGGAGAAAGTAAAGTAAGAGGGAATAATAAGCGAACGAGCGTAGAAAGGAAATGGCGGAGAGGACGAAGGCAGCTCCTGCTCCGCCAGAGGGGTTAGATAGCGGCGGCAGATTTGTGGACGGTCCCGGGGGATGAATCGAAGCGAAACTGAAGAGAGTGGCGAGCGTACGGCGGCCATAAACCGAAATACGGGATGGAGTGGCCGGAGAGGAGGGAGAGGGACGAAATAAAAAGGGCAATCTTCGGCCTAATTGGTCGTATAAACTCGGGGCCGGCGGTGTGCTCTTATCGCTCGATCTGTCGCGGGGGCAAATTAATCCGCGAACCCCCCGGAGCGTCGCAGGCCTCGTGTACGCTCGAGCTAGTCGCGCTGGATTTATAATTCATAATGAGGGCGCGTCGCTTTGCATCGCTCACGAAGCTGCCGGGACTCTACGCTCTACGTCAAGCGTCTCCTCCGTGTCGCGCGCGCGAACTTCAGTAATCGCGAAAGTTCTATCGGCCGGACAATGGATCTTGCACGGATCGCGGAACTTCGCGTCCCGTTACGCAACCGCTCGACTATGCCGGCGGCGCAGCTTTCTGTCGAACTACCAAACGCAACTGCGAAGATCGTTCTCTGCCGCGCCACGCAAATTGCGTTAGCTGTTTGGCACTCGTCGGTGTGTGCCGTTGCGCGGTATGTACCCTGAATCCTGTGCTCTTAAAGCTCTATTAATACTTGATTATGCAACCCTCGCTCGCTCGACCGACAATTTTCGGGGTTCCTGCGTCACTTTAACTTGCCCGCCATTAAGGGATTGAGAAGTGGGCGGGAGCGACTCGCAGGCGAGCGGGAAAGTTCCGGAGCGGCGCGGGTCGTTCGCGCGGAAGTGTGGGTGGCCGTCGAATTCTCGCGGAATTGCGAGAAATCGCGGAGCGGCCTCGCCGAACTCCCGTATATCTTCGACGGACTATGAGCGAATGCAAGTTTCCTCGCCGCAGAATTTCGCGGAGTCGTAAATAAAGGGTGCGCTGCGCGGGAGAAGCTTTCGTGAGTGCCTATATAGGCGAGCGGACCGGGCGATTCAGCGCTTATATACCAGTTGAAAACTTCCGACAACAGAAAAGACGGCGGGCGGTGCCGCCTGAATCTTCGGATCGGAGCCTACGGGACTCGCTTCCGGGGAACGGCTGATAGAACCGGAAGCGAGAGGCAGAATCGGAGAGAATTGAACGGACCAAAAAAAGGGCTCGGAAGGTAAACCCGGAACGCCGAAAGTTCCGAGCCACTGGAACGTGGGCTGGAGCAAACATTATTTCCCGATTTCGGCGGGACAAAGCGAGCGAAGGCGCGAGTATTAATTAGTCGCGGAGCAGAAGAGACTCGTCCGGCGCGTGCACTCCGACGATGGGCTTGTTCTCGTCGAAGGACAAGGACGCGCAGAACTGCTTTCCATTGAACGCCTACATTTGCTCCGCAACGTAATTCCAACGAAGACGTCCCCTCGAACATCGCCTGCCTCTAAATCACCAGGACCCGGACAGGCGTACAAAGACGGCATATTAATTACTCGAATCTCGGGAAAGCGGACGCGCGCACAGTCCGATCATTGTTTCTCCGCGCCGCGAGCACTGTGTACAGAACTGTTCTTCGCGCCGAGCCTTTTGCAAAGGCGTGCTACTCTCTTTCTTTTTTTTTCATCTTCTACTTCTTTGCTCCTCTCGTTAGCTCGGCAAACTAATTTCTCGGCTCGCGACAACCCGCGAGCATTTGTCTTGCTCAAGTGCGCACGAAAAAGCCGGGCCTCTAGGAGCTCATCGCCGACTCGAGGGGTAAGTCGGCGAAACTGCGCGGAAACTGTGCACAGACGGTTTTTCCCTCCTTTATCATTATCTTCACTCGTCGACGGCGTACGTCCGGCTGAAAACGTGCGTCGAGACGCGCTTTATCCCGCGCTTCCCCTCTCTCCTCTCCTCTCCCCTTCTCTTCTCCTCGTAATTCCGCTCGCCGGACGGCGAAAGTAATTTCGCCCCGCACAATGACGGCAATTTCTTTTGAGTGACGTAAACAAACTCCCCCGCGTGGCGCGGGGAAAGAGAGAGAGAAAGAGAGAGAGAGAGAGAGAGAGAGAGACAGTAGAAACGACGGCGGCAATTTCAGACTGGCACGGTAATTAAGAAAATTTGTCTTGCTTCCGGGACGCCGGCGGGATCTCTTCGGAGAATACGTAAACGGTGCTGATATTACTTATCGAGATTAATTTTGCGGCAAGTCGAAGAGCGTGACGTCTATTGGGACGTCGTCTTCGGAGAGGGCCGCGCGCTTTGATGAACAACATCTAATCTTTTATCGCGACTCTGCGTCGTTCGCTGATGTAAATTAAATGTGACGAAGAAATATGTTTCAGATGAATAATTCATTCAGTTGATCTTGTATTTAGAAATTGAAAATATGTCCATCGCACAATATTGTCCACTTCTACACTTCTACGTTACCGTAGACACTATTTTTATCCCACTGACCCCACTCTTTTATCCTTTTTGTATGCCAAAGGAGAGTCCAAAAAGATTCAGAAAGACGTAAGGAGAACTGAAAAATTGACGGTGTAGTTTGAAAGACGTGAGGAGAAGTATATGGAAAAACGATGCAAAGTGCACATGTTGGTCGCAGTGTCAGTCATGTATGGCCGACCTAACAGTGTGTGTGTGTGTGTGCTGAAGCATGTGAGGATCGTCGCTTTACCTCGTTCCCCAGTCGATCATCCTTTCCATTGCACTCGTTCGTTTCCTTCCCGCTATTAGGCAGCTTCTCCTTCACTGACAGCAGCTTCGGCTTTCTCCTCGATCTTCCATGACGGAGCTTCACCGTCACCGTTTTCGACTTGAAATTCTCCGCGGGATAGACGCACGCGAGCATTTCCGTTCGCGGATGATGTCTCGGTACTCTCTCTGTCGGGGATACGTTATCGTCTTGTCAAAGAACTCGCGCGCAATTCGCTTCTCGCGAGACTCCGGGGCGCGCAGTCGAACGTTCGCATATCGGCAGAGAGTACGGCAGTACGCCGAAGGCAACGGAGAGAGAGAGTGCTCTTTCCCTACTCACCCGTCCATTCTTCATGCGACGGCGATATAAAAGACGACGCCTTTATCCTCGCTCGCCGCCGTTGTCTTTACTCGAGTGTCCCATTTATTCGCGGCCAATTATTCCTTAACGAGCCATCCAGAAAATTTACTGCCCGCGCGGAGACTTCGCATCTCGATCGTCCTTTCGAGCTGAAATTATTTGCGTCCCGCCGCTTCCCTCCGAAAATGTTAATGCCGCCGCGGCGCTCGTGAGCAATCAGCGGACGCATTGACGTTCGAGCGGGCAAATTAAATATTGAAATATCGACGACGGCGAGCCACGACTGGCGGTAATCAGTGTTATCGGAACGGAAGCTCATCGAACCTCTTACACTCACTCTCCCTCAACAATTAGCGCTCTTCGCGAACGTTTTTCGCTGATTCGAAGAGTTTGTTGTTGAAGAAACGTCACGTGCGCGCCCGTCGCTCGGATGGAAGCGTTTTCACGGAAAGAAACGATCGTTCGTGGCTGAGGTATCGGTACGTAGTGCATGAATCGTTGGCTAGGACCGACCACCGTCATCGTCGAGAGTCGTATTATCAACGACGCTAGAGAGCGCCGTTAATTAAACGATGCGACGACGGCGAGTTCGTTCATTCCGGTTATGGAGCACACGTTTCTGAGCCATCGCTTGACGGAGATTTCATCCTGCTTTCGAATTCACGTTCGATCGTCCGACCAGCCGCAGAATGTTCTGCGAACTTTCTGCAGCGATCCGTACCATCGGGCGATGGCCTTTTCTATGATATTAGGCGCATGACTCAGTTGTAGAATTACTGGGGAAACGTTGAACGGGAGCCTAACGCTTTGTCCGATGTCAACGGACAATGTCTATGGGTTGCTAACTGAATTATGGTCTCTCCGTTCCATTCGACCTTGAAAAACAATTGAACACTATTCAATGAGACGATTCAGCCCGACACGGATGTTTGTCTTGCGAAGGGTGTAGCGACGTCGACACTCGAGGACGTTAAAATCACAGCTGAGAGAAGGAAGCGAAAGGGATTCTTTCGGGGCGAGAAGAATTATGACTTTTACAGTGAGCTCGGTGGAGCAGAAGGCAACGCCGTCGGGCGGCGAGCACGTAGAACGGCCGATCGATGCAAACTAAAATTCACCACTTTCCACCGGAGTTTCAGGTAGAACAACGGGGTCTGACGTTCTGCGAGGCAATTTTAACGTTTACTTTGCGATAAAGTTACCGGGCACATCGAGGTGGGCGGTTTACGGGGGAATTTTTCATGAAGCAGATTTGAATATGAGTGTCTCGCGAAACGGTAACTTCCGGTATGGCGAGTTGAGCTCCGTTACAATACGTCGAGCGGCTGCACGATTATGATACAGGATTCCGTAAGCCGTAATACCGGCCTCGTGGATTCCGTACATGTTTTCCAGTGGCGCGAAGGGAAGCGTGCTTTGCAGCACCCTGAAGCGTGGATTCGTCGATTCACCAAAAGGACTCATCATTTCCCTCTACGCACCACATTCATATATAATTTCGCATCGCACGAGTGCCAGAGCCTCACACGGGCTACATTTCGTTCATTTCCGATTCTGTTCGGGCTGACCGCCTCTGAATGAACAATTAGGAATAACTATGCGCTATAACGCTCGCTCTCGGATATTATTTATTTCTAGTGCGTATAAATCTCTAATAATTGCAGTTCGCAATTAATTGCTTCTGCCAATTTGCCTGGCTACTAATTACTTGTTCCCGAGGGCGGGATACTGTTTGCAATCAATCACGTAGACTGATTGCGAATTCAACGCCGGTTAGGCTTTGTTCTATGACCAGAGAATTCGTTGTCTTTTTAATGTGTTTAACGCGTCGGTCGACACCTGAGTTCCTGCTACGCTACGCAGCTGTCTAACGAGGAGAACGTCCGCTTCCGAAAGTTCGATCTGGAAGCGATACGTTCTTCTTGTAAGTTGTTTCATTTTCCTCGCGAGTTAAGTATGTATAACCGCGGCGCACGGCATGCGCTTCGAAAGTAATTCGCGCTGCGAGCGAATTTAACTTTGCCGCACACTCGGCGTCTCGGTTTTCGGGAGAAACATTCGGGCAAAGTAATGGCCGCACTCGAACGCGAGATAAAAACGTAGAAGAGGCTCTGTCGAGTTTTTAAAACCCCGGGGTCAAAGCTTTGCGTCCGTCGACGCAGCGAGGGGAAAAAGAAGAGCGGAGGTGGAAAAGGACGAAGAAGTAAGAATGGTAAGTTTGTGGCGGCTCGTTTTCATGGTAATCTCGCCCCCATTTCTAAATGCAACCTTCCGCCGAGTATTTCAGCTTGCGAGACCACCTGATGGTCCTTCCATTCTCTCTCTCTCTCTCTCTTGCTTTCCTTCCTCCTTCCCTTTCGTCTATCCAGTAAAGCATTTCTCTTTCGACTCTCGGCCCCGACACACCCGCCTCGAGTAGCTTAATAAAGTGTCTTAATGCAACTGCGTCCCTTTTGTGCGCCCACGTTAATGTCCTTGAGAACGAGCGCGAGAAGAAAGTCTGGCGAGGCAAAACGGAATGTCAGAAAGGGAGGAGAGAGAATGGGGTCGCGTTCTGCATCGCACGCGGAAACCCTTTGACAAGACAAGTGTCGTCGGTTATTCATTCCCTCCCCCACTCGCGATGGGCAATAAACTTCGGATAAAAAACGTCGGAGCCGCGGCAGACGCGACGAATTTCAACGAGTCCGCTCGAGACGGATGACGCCGGATTTATGCGGTAAGTATGGTAAGTGTAGTACTAAGGCAGCGTGTAAGGTACGCCGAAGCACCGTATAAAGTACGGAAATGTGAAATCCGCCTACTATGACCGTTACATCAGATCGGCCGATCTATCTCTTTCCACGTTTCACGAATTTCCGCCTCGCTTGCAACTGATTACGCACCAGTGTACATCGAAGTCTGCAGCGTACAGAGTTACGATACCAAAACCAGCGGACGCGGACGGGTTGGTATAGGGACTCGTGTTTCGCTCGCGACCACCGAATAATTTTTAGCTCTCCGAACAGCTTCAGTCGGCGCTCGTTGGATACAGAGCTCGCAGCTAGAGACGCAATTTTTACGTCTCTCGCGGTCGAGGTTTCAGGGGGTCGATCGCGGTCCGAGCTATTTAGACCGCGAGAGATTCGCGGAAATGTGCACGGTGCGCACACGATGTGTCTGGCTCTCGCCGTTGCCTGAGTGATCTATGGTACGTACGTATCCGCAAATGGGACTACCTGCAAATCGCGCGCTCCAGAAGGTCCGTCGGCGAATATGCGAGGTGCTCTCGCGATTTTCGCTACCACATCTGGATCTGGCTCGCAGTGTCGGAGTTGCGGAAACAGAACTTGCTTGTTCTCATCGATAATCATACTCCCGTCGCATATATCGCCATAAATTGGCATAAATCAACGCGCCTGTACATTTACACGTCGATCGACAAGATGGCTCCCACGGTTGACTCTTCAGCTGCGACGCGAGCGAAGCTCGGCAATATTATTTAATTGCCGAGTGACCCTTCGACCGCGCGTCACTTGAGAGACGAAGGGAGCGGAGAAATTTCAATCGTTATCCAATAGCACGGCGCGCCGTCGATTGGACTCCGGGCCAACGTCTTTATTGTTACGTCTGAAGCGAACGAGTGGCCGAGGCTGTACTCGTGTACCGTGTCCTTTGTCAATATTAAAATTCCGATACCAGTGATACTACACTGGCCCAGCATTGTTACTTACGTACACACCGATAAATATCGTTTCTTCCCGCCGACCCGACAGGCCGCGGAAAGGCGTGACGCGGTCGAAATGGATGAAACGGTACTCTCTTTCGCTCTTATCATCGGCAACGCGCCGACGTCCATTCAATCGACTCCCGGCTGTGGCGCGAGATGAGGTCGCGATAGCTCCGAATGCAGATTTTTCGCGAATGGGATGAGCTTCGAAGCGAACGAGGGATGATCTATAGCGGACAAGCCATTTCGACGCGCGCGCTATCGTTCATCTCCATTACGCGTCGGTTCTTTGTCACCGTTAAATCCCGACGTACGATCGGCACGCGAATTCAGAACTCGGATTCTGGGACGTCTTCCGACGCCGGCCGGACCTAACGAGATGCCTTGACAATTCTGCCATTTCTGCCGGCGCACGAACTGGACAAACATCTTTAGCCGTCGCTATTTCGACAACCCGCGGACGATGGTCTCTGTCGTTGTAATATTTACAACGTCACCCTCATTGTCCACGAGTTTCTGTCTTCATCCCACCTCTCGCTCGCTCTTTCTGATGTTCTCCGTTATTCCTCGCGAGGGACATTAACTCGAGACGCACACTTAAGGGACTACGATATATTCGTACATGAAATGCAACGAGAGTCACTACCCTCAACAGCTCTCTGCATTATGCAGACCCCTCGTTCCTTCCGTTTTTCGTCGTTATTTCCAGATTTCGACTGGCGACGCTTGCTCGTAAATCTTTATTACGGGGGCGAAGGATATTGAGGAAGGGACCGGTTCACTTGTGAGCCCCTTAAGCCCGAAATTTCCTAGAACAAATTGACGCTTCATCGATAGCGTATATCGCGTGAAATCGTCCGGGAAGCTGTTTTTGCACTATTCGTTTTCACTGGGACGTCTGTTTGTTCTACGACGCGTCGTCTGTGCGAAACGTCTTGCAACTAACGAAAGACTGCCGTTATTCGATAATACGGAACTTTGTCGCTATTACGGAGGATATACGAAACATTGGAAAGGATTAATAGCGAAGGTTCACGATCAGCCCCCGATCTCTCGTCTTTTCCCATAACGGCCCATCGTGCTCATGAAACGTTCTCTTCCAGAGCTAACAACACTCCCAATACACCCACGAGAACGATCAAACATATCGATCGCCCGGCAAATAGAGAATCCGGTCGCCGTCGTTCGTGTCTCGTTGCCCCGTCAATATAGACACACATAGTCATACGTAAACGCACACGCACACATGCATTCACAGACGGACGTTTAACACGTGCGCTTGCACCGTGCACTTTTGCCCCCGATTCGGGGTCGAATCCATGCTCCGGTTCGTGTTAGCGGGAACATTATTACTACGCTGACGGATGTCTGACAGGACGAGGACGACGAGGCGACGGATAGGAATTCATTTTTTACTCAGCCCGCCGGAAATTGAATAAGCCACACGTCGGTCGCGCCCAAGTAAACGTCGTCTGCTCGCGCGAGCTCATACGATTACGAACCTACAGTACTACCCCCCAGCGGATTCGTTGCTCGACGATTTTGACGCAATGCCGGGTCGCGGGTGCAATAATGATTTTATTGTCGCATCGACCTATCTATCTGCCATTTTCTCGCGACCAAGTGGAATCCTGCGGCGGCTTTTACGCGTCCCCTGGCAAGGAGGTCGGGATTAATCTGAAAACGTACTTCAGGGCCGCTCATCCGCCGTTTTAAGCACTTCCGTCAGGGTCGTTCGAAACAAAGAAAAGCGCGCGCGCCCGCGTCGCCCGTGTATTTCCAGTTAATGGGTTAGCTCTGCCTCGTAAGTCTCCGCCTCGGATAAAAGGTAACGTAATGCCGGTGCCGACTTTCCTCCCGCGGCACACTCTATAAGCAGCGACCGCTCGAAAAGTCTCCACCTTGCACTCTGTAATCGAGCACCTCGACGAACCGTAGTTATGTCCTTAAATCATTCTTACGTCGCCTTTAAAGTGTGCGAGCCGCATAATGTACATCGAGGCCGGCGAGCTCGTGCCTTTGGAAAATTCCGTGGGGAAGCGCGAAATGAAAGCAGACTTGATTCGCATTGACTAAGCATTTTAGCGGTATGCATGATTACCGGAGGTGGAGGGGCTCCATTTATAGCGGAAGGAAATTAACGTTTCAAGCGGCACGGCCACGAGCGTGCGCCCGCGCCGTGTCTTTTATTTTCCGTTTCGCGGCGAGTGAAATAGAGCGCCGCGAAATTACGGAGATTTAATCTAGCGCCGAACGTGGGCGGCGCCAGCGATAATTCGAAGTGGGCGCTTTTCATTAGTGATTTAATCCGCGGCTACCCGGACGATTCCAATTTAATTCGACGATGAAGGTTAATGAAGGAGTGACGAAGGAGAGGTTGGGAGAGAGAGAGAGAGAGAGAGTTGGTATCTTTGGAAAATCGATCGGTTCGCTGACAGCGGCGGAGGCCATTCTACTCGTTAGTTCCCGCCGACACCGATAACGACCACCGTGGAAACTCGTAAATAAGTAACGCAACTATCCGCGTGCAGCCGCCGACTTTTCGTCCGCGCCCGTTAATAATACCTGCCCACGACTCTGCTTCTTTCACTGCGTATGAAAGTCGAAGATGCCGGCTATCGATCCGGGCTCTTCGTCCTACATGCGGACTACACCTGTGGATCTGTGTTCATCATCAAATCCGTATATCCAGTTGTATATCCACACACGTCCCGGCAGATCGGCGCATCTCTCTGCACCGCCATCCGACGGACATGGCCGCTTTGTAAAGCCATGCATCTGGAAATCGTTAAGCGAAACTACGTGTCCGTAATTCAGCGCACTCTGCGCCGGCGATTCTGTATATTGAAAGGCAAATGTAATTTTGTCTGCAATCGCACGCGATGAGCTTTCGCGACGAGACTCGGCCGGCAAACGTTCGCTTTTATTTCTTGCCCGTGTTTTTCGTTGACTCGCAAAGAGCGTCATACGGGATGCCCGTGGTCGGCGTTAGCGGATAAGGGAAGAGAAATGGTAGGGGCCGGTGTGAAAGGTCGTCGTCCAAGAAGCCACGACACCAACGGCGCTGGCGTTCTAGCCTCGACCCGCGAAAAACGCAAGCCCATTACACGCCGCTTTCCGACCTTACGCTACTTTTCTTGCTCGCCATACCGAACTGTCCGCCAACTAAAACGACGACGGCTGACGAATTGCGGCCGTTCTGCCAAGATCGACGCCAACTCGAGCTCTCTCTCCTTCATTTGCTTCCTCATTTCCAACCCCGAAGCAACCCTTCAAAGTAAATACGTACTTGTAATCGTCGGCGCAAAAAGTAGGCGAAAATGACGAAAATCCGTTTTCGCCAGCGCGAAACGTTCATCCGACCGAGGATAACACTGGACAACAAAATTGAACTTTTTTTTTGCCTTTTGAACGAAAATAGCCAATTTCGATTAATCTTGACCCGCTGAAAACGAATCTGAAACCCGTTTTTCAAAATTGGCTCGAGATTTTGAGTAATTGAATTTTGAAAAAAACAGCCTTTTTTCCACTTTGAACAACAATCAGGCCGTAAGTATACAAGTTAGACAATTTTTATTGGTTGCAAAAAATTCTCCAGACTTTTACAAATAAAACGGTATCAAACACTTTTACAATTTAAACTTGCAAACATGTTTAAACATTAGTTAAAGTGAATAAGACACGTTTTGCGCACCTATTTTTCGAGATGTTTCTCAATTTTTAGAAAAAACTATGAGTCCGACGAGGATTCCAATACCTCTACGCGATTTTTTTAAAATTGAATTACTCGAAATCTCGAGCCAATTTTCAAAAACGGGTTTCAGATTCGTTTTCAGCGGGTTAAGATTAATCGAAATTGGCTATTTTCGTTCAAAAGGCAAATTTAGTGTTGTGCAGTGTAATTGGCGCGTGCGAATCAGTCGCGACTCTTGTTCCTTACAATCCGGCGAGCGTCGAGTCGAACGGCGCGCAATTCTTTTAGCGCGCTTCCTGCAAGAAGCGAACGGTGATAAATTGCAGCCATTGTAGCGAGATCGACGGCGCGCCGGTTCTTTCGCTCAGTCATTCGTTCTCCGCCTCCTTTCTCGCTTCAGGAATTGCACACCCTCGCGGACCTCGGCCGCGAAGTATCGACAGCGGATGGCTGGCGTGCGAAATTTAAGAGCAGTCCGCGCGAGGCTTTGTAAAGTGGCGCTGGTACGTTGGTACCTGTGCGGGGGTCGCTTTGTCCGTCGCTTTCGAATGCGGCTTAAAAATCGTATCGCGTGGCGGGGCGCCGCGACGGAAACTCTGTCGTTTATAATTACTCAGTCGGATGGCACGTAATCCGTCTGACGCGTTCCCCGCTGCAAGAAGCGAACGGATTAACGCGAAACACGATACCCCGGAGAGCTGCTGCTAACGCCAGGGTCTTACGGATACACGCCTACGCTCGGTACGACGTCGTTCAGCGAAGTAAATCGAAAAATTCATGGGGTGCATAAAATGGCGAGGCAACCGCTGACGGCGAGTCGAAGAATTTATTTCCCAGCAGAGATCGGGACGGGAAAAAGAAAGAAAGTCGCCTCGGCAGCGGTGAGCTTCTTTTTTATCGGGGCTGCAGAAAATTTTGCCGCCAAGTCGCGCGACGATGAACCGTCGAATGTCGGGCCGAGACAGAAATGTCGTGGCGCGACAGGGTTTCGGTGTCAGAGGGTCGCGCCCGGACGGAGCGGAATACGGGACGAGCGTCCTCACTTAAATTAGAGTCCGTGTTTCCGTTCGAAAGAACGGAACGTCGGGATCCGTTCGCGCCGCACGTGACGAAGTGCGTCCTGGCGAGGCCGGGGAAAGAGAGGTTCAAAGTGTTGCCCGGTTGTCCGAATGCGGACGCCTGAGCGGAGCTGAAGGGAGAAAGGCGGGCTAAAGAGAATGAAAGAGAAAGGCGAAGAGACAACGGACAGACAGAGGAGAGCTCCCCTCGAGCGCAGACAATGCTACGGGGGCGACAGCCTTTGTGTGTAAAGCGAGCGAGATTTTGTGCTGATATATATCGCTCAAGCCCGTCCCTGCTTCTACTCCCTCCCTATCGCCTGTCTCCCATCGTTCCTCGTCTTTGCGTGTCTATTTATTTCGCGCAATTTCGCGCAATTTCGCTCCGCGCCCTCCCGTCGATTCCGGCTTCATTTTCAGGCCAATCCCGTTATCGGCATCCGCGATGATTTTCGGTATTATCCTTCGACGCGCCAATTTGCCCCGTCGCGCTCGCTTCGTCTGAAACAGCTGGCGCTATTTCGATTGCCGCGAGACAGTGAAATCGCGTGCCAGCGTACATACATCCCGTCGCTCACTGATTCTTCCTAATACGCTTCCCGCCCGCGCGACCTGCATCATTCGGGCGTCGCAAACGTCGCCGCCGTAATCGCTGGGCACATTTTTTGTCATTTCTTATTTCGCGAACATCGCGTGCCGTCGGCGATGACTGTGAACGTCCGACGGTGGCCGATCTAATTTTTCTAAGCTCCTGGGCCGGACCACGCGAATCGTTGTTCTTCTTCTTGTCCTTCGCTCCTTTTCTTCGCGTTCCCAAGTCGCAAGCTCTCTGGAGCGTGTTTACACGCTGCGCACGATAGCGGAGCGTTTCGTCTGGCTGGATATTACCAACGCGGGACGAGTGTGAGCGACGTGCCCTCGAATAAGTATCTCGTTCCTGTTGCTCGTACCTTGTATGTTCGGCTGAAGCGTATTCGATACACATGTGCGCGGCGGGGGTGGCAAATAAACGCGCGCGACTGCATTTTCCGTCTTGTTCGGTACGGCTGGCGCGAGCGTGACGCGTTTAAACGAAATATAACAGACGCGTCAGTTTTACTCCGGGAGCGCGCGTGGGACGTTTTCCATTTTTCACGCGCCGCCCGGCTCTGAGCCAGACGTGGCATCGCGAAAAACTGACGGCCGGACAACGTTTGCGTCGGCAGCTTTTATCGGAGTGATTCGATGAGCGGAGTTAATCGTCGTGCCGAATACCGCCCTGCAATGTTTGCTGAAGTGGTATTCTGCCGGCATTCACGGCTTTTCGGGGGAAAATATTATTCGATGCCACGCGGCGCCGCGGTGTAATAATTCAGAACGACAGTTGCAACGAGTCCGGGCTCTGTGCGCGAGTCGAATAAACGAGAATGACAGAATGCGCCGGCTTTTTTTCCTGCCGCCACGCGAATTTGAATTTAACCCTCTCTCATTCAGACACATTTCTCGACTCGAAATGCGGGCGCGTCTCTCTCTGTCTCTGTCTTTCTCGGCTTATCTACAATATTCACTCCGCCGCGAGATATTTTTCTCTCTTTGCCGCGACAGCCGACGCTCCGAATATAATAATCTGTCCGTCGAAACTGCCGCCCGGGCGCGAGAGAAGCACTCGTCCCAGTGAAACGTTCGCGCAAACAAAGGGCACGCGGGCGCGTATCGCATTCGTGGAAAATGTGGCGACGCGTTTTCCGCGACACTATGTGTGAATGCGGAGCCGCAACCGTGCGCAGACTGTACGCAGACGGATTCGAGTGCTGTGAATCACTGATACCCCGGCGCTCGACTAATATATCATTTTCACCTGGCTCGCCAGTGACGTCTCGCTTATTTTTCCGCCGGCACGCGTGGAATATACGCGGCATACATGCATGTCGACTTTTTTGCGCGACCGACGGCATTTTGAAAAGGGCCCACGATATGAATGATGACCGCGACGATTAGAATTGAATTGAAGACTGGACGAGGAGGGAGGGTTGCGACAGCGTTTAACTTCGGCAACGTACAAACTCGCGCGTATCAAGTATTCGTCGAGCACACACGCACATTGCGCTCGACCACCGGAATAATGCCTGCGAGTACGAACGGAACCGTGCATACGTCGGGCGTAGGCGTCCGCATACGTGCACACCACCACACACCGTGCGGCCTGTCCTCGTGCGTGCACGCGGGACGCGTGTGTGGATTATAGGTAATACGTGGGCAGGCCGACGTGACGCGGCGGCGGTGCTCTCGCCACTCCATTGTTTCTGAGCACAGAGCGCCGATCGGCTTTTGGAGACATGAAAATAACTAACCGGCCGTTCGGCGCACGCGAGCAAACCGCGCCCCGCAAATGCAATTGAGTTTCAAGAGTACAACTCTCCCCCTCTCCTCTCCGCGCTTTGTCCACGGCAGACGTCCATTGTGCCAGACTCTCCTGGCGTCCTCCGTACCGTCGTCGCCGCGAGAACTTTTTCGGGCACACGAGCGAAAATCAATTATCAGCGGAGCAAATTTTCGACGTGTGTTTGCGCTGCTAAGATTCGCTCGCCGCAAAGTGCGCCCTCGCAAAGTTGCCTCGCAATCAGCCGCCGTCCTTCGGAGCTGCCGGCTTCCTCTCCATGTCTCTCCTTCATTTTCGGCTGCCGGCGAGCGTCCGCCGAAAGAGAAAGGAATTTCATTTAATTTGACGTGCGTTAACGCGCCCCGCTCGGCGGCCCTCGACGATCCGGGGTCGTTAGTCTCGCGGCTACATTATTTATACCGCCAGATATTACATTTCCCGCGCGACCGACGCTCGCTCTCACCAGCGCCGTCCGCGTCTCGTGTTTTTCAGCCTCCGCGGGACCTTTGTTACGAAGAATTAATTTGTCGCGCCCTCTCTAATGTCTCATTCACCGTATCGTATCGCTCAGGATTCTGTTTCGGACAGCTCACGCACCTCTCTATTCTCCTTCAGTCCATATCTTACTTTCTAGCTTTCGTCGCGCGCGCGAGCGCCGACACTGAAAGAGAGGTGGAAATTAATTCGACACGCTTTAACGATGTACCCGACGACTTTGTTTTAACGCATAGTCACTTCTCCGCGGGGCATTAACAAATTCTCCCCTTTCTGCCGGCTACAATGGCCGACGGCTCCATTCCGGCGTTCTTCTATGCCAGTGCTGTCCAGGGAGCGCTCCCAGTGCTCTATAGGCCCCGCCACCAAATTAACGTTGCCCTGGAAACGGACGACACACCGTGTGTCATATGATCGGCATAAACAAAAAAACGCGATGAAACATAAAGGACAGAACCATTTCTATCTAGTGGAGGTGGAAATAGCGGCGTAAGGGGCCCCTCTCGTGGACTGCACTGTTCTATGCTCTGTCAGGCGACAGGCGAGCGTCGTTCGTCTTCGCTCACGAGGACACTCGGTCCGTATCTCGGCGCGTCGAACACACAGGAAACGAAGCTGTCTCCTATTTCTATCGACGCGCCACGGGAAAGAGACGCGCCAACGACGCCCGTGGCAGCTGGGGCCTTCGGCTGGTAATAATCGCTTTACCATTGCATCGCGCCTCCGTTCCGTATAGTAACACGGTTATTGGAATTCGAAGCTGCCGGCAGGCAACTCGTATTCGAAAACTTAAGGGAATTACCGCGTCTAGGGTACGAGCCGGCGAGAATGAGAAATGTTCGTGTGCGCGGAACTGAAAGACACAGTGGGAGAGAGGGGGGCATTTTCGGCCAATTACCCGCAAAAAAGTCGTGAGCGGACTTCGATGGATTCCGATCAGACGGGAATTCATTTTCCACGAGTCCGGGGGTCGAATCCTTCGAACAGCTCGTTACGACGAAACGCGGAATGTGGAAATTAAAAAATATTCTCCCCCCTTCCGTCGCTTGTTACGAACTGGCATGCCGCTGGAAATTTCGCGTGACAACCCGCTAACGGACGTTTTGACGTACGGGACGGCGCGCAGGACTGACGGCAAACTTTCCGAAACAGTTGCGCAAATTGTCGGAGATATTTTCGTGCTCGGACGGCGTCGGGTGGGAGGAATTTTCCGAATCGCGGCTTTAATGAAACGCGGACTGGCGCGGAAATATGAGAAGGCGGCATGCGGGGCCGAGGCGCAAAAGTCACGGATTGAAGCTGGCACGGAAATTTATTCAATATCATCGATAACAGCGCCGTAATTAAGAGCGTATAAATTTTCATCACCGACAGCCAACGGATGCCCGCAATTTTCAGGCAATACGCGCGCCATGACGTGCGATTTGCATGTCGCGCACGGAAGGTGCGTGCCGATTTATGGAAATTGCCGCGGCCGGGACACTGCGCCTCGCCTTTCTCCCACGCGTCCACTTCCAGATGCGACTGTCCATCTAACCGACGCCGGACGTCTCGACGTCCGTTCTAGCGCGACCCCTTGTTGCCAGTCAGACCGCTCAATTTGCCATCCAAAGCGGCCGTCGAAATTCGTCTCGCAAAATTCGACGCGACTCGTGCGAGCGCGTTGGCTTCGATTAGCGGTCTCATTAAGGGATTGCGTTTGAACTGGCCAGGACCCCCGCGAAATCGCACTCCGTTCACGCCTGTCGACGTCCGAGGAAAGGAGGGCTTTGTGGACGCGACGGGCTCTGTCGGCTTACGAATTCGAGGTATTTCGGCGAGCGGAGTGGTCAAAGAAAGTAATCCTGTGAAAGTGAAATTCTCGTACGTGCCAACCCCGACCAACCCCTGTTGGCCGGTCGATGCTAATTGCAAAACTATACACATGAACGAGGCAAACGGGGCGAGTGGTGATGGTGACTTCCGTTAATCGCAAACAGTCGAAAGTCTCGCTCGACGCGTCCGGTCATTAATTACGGGCCGACCAGTGTAACCGTGACTCTCCGACGCGATCAGGCTCGAATTTATGATAATCCGCGCGCCGTCTAGAAATCATGCCGAATCGACGCCCGACGGCCCGACTCGGCACGCTCGGAATCGATGAGCGGCGCGTCGAAGAATCGGCGTGTTCGTCGGCTGGGATATATATTTCTCTCCGACTGTGGAGCCGGGCGAAATTCGAATTTACTCCCGCTGCCCGTCGACCGATGGCGGCCGATAAAACGGGCCTCCCGCGCGGCCGCCGAGGGATGTGGCGAATGGTGCATGAGTAATTTCCGCGCGCCGCAATCGAACAATCGAAAAGCGTGCTGGCCGTATCGGCGATTTATTATCAATCGACAAATTAACGCGCAACATTGGGGGATGGGGACCCGGCCGTTCGCCGCATTGACGAGCTCGCCCTAAAACGCGCCGCGCTAATCCAGTCTCAATTTATTACCGTTCCGACAAAACCGTCATAAATCAATCGGTACATATCAGGGGCCATTAACAGAATCGCGCGCCGACGCGTCCGCTTGATAAAACTTATTATATCGCGCTTTATGCATAATGCACTGAGACCAGCAGAAGGCGCAAGTATCGATATTAAAACGCATCAATCATCCGCGCACCGTTCGCTAATTGCTCCCAGCCACGTTGCGCTGGCCAGCGTTGAGCGTACGGCGTCTGACTCGAGAACGAGCGCGCGCTGCCTTAAAACGCAGGAACGTGTAACGTCGGAGCGCGTGTGCGAAACGAATAGAGTGCGTTCAATCGAATTAGCCCCGCGCATATTCAGGATCCGCCGCGCAGCGAACGTATCGGCGTGTCCGCGCATACATTAAACTCTCTTAATGCCGGAGGATTTCGTGTAAACGCTTCGCATAGGCGCCGCTCTCCTGAGCGTGCGGGCAAAAAAAGAAGATCTCGGCCAATCTGGGACGACGGGCCCGACCGTGCCGGAATGCCGATAAAAATTCCGTGAGCAGATAATAGAAACGAGCGCGATGACAGACGTATAAATCAGCGAGCGTGTCCGTCGTCGTCGCCACGTGCTCTCGGTCCTCCGGATCTCGCGAGGTCGCGAGCGACGTTGAAATAATTGCAGCGATCCGAGATCCCCGTTTGACACGCGACACTTCTAACCGCGTCAAAATGAACGCGAGACAGATTACGACCGTCGACCGTCCCGGCTTGAAGGCCGCAGCATCTGGGTTGCCGCGCTTCTTTTACCCACCACGTTCTCTCCCATTTCCGCTGAGTAATTGCGACGCGCGCGCCGGGCGGACCTATCGGGAGCGGCCAATTATCGCTTAATTAAAAATTTCATAATTCTGCGTGCTCGTCCGGAAATCCGCTTGCTAACCAGATTCCCTTTTTTTTCGGCGAACGCGTCTGCGTTGATGATCGGCCTCTGAGGGGTACATTAAAAAATGAGTGGGGAGCGCGGGCGCTAAGTGTCGCCTAAAAAGTCGTCGGAAAACAATGGCCGTCCGTTCCGCGGGCGCATCAAATATATACAAGGAAAAGAGGGCGAGAAAGAAGTTATATGATGGGGGAGGAGTCGGTCCGACGCGGGTGTGCTTGAATGCACGAAAATGGTTCGTGCGGAGATTGAAACAAAATCAACAGGTTTTTACGTGAGTGCGCCTTGTGTACGGCGGAGCCAGCGGTGCGGCTTATGAAACCGTAAGCCGATAAATCTTGCCGAGCACTCTTGTACGACCGCTCCCACACCGACGCGTCACCTGTTTCGACAGCCCGAATTCGGCATGTTACCCCCGGCGCCTCTTAACAGCTACAGCATCCTGCTCCGATCCTTTGTGGACGTGCACCGTGTTTCGTCGCAGATGTTTCCCTACCGGCTAGATACAGAATTCGGTCACACTCGCCAGGCAGCAGATTACGACTTTACATGCCAGGGGCTCCTATTTTTAACAGGCTTAAACTTGCATGCGCCACTCGTGTTCGATCCCATTATTACGGCACTACCCGCGTTACTTGTTAATCAGTCTGCAAATAGAATGAGCCAGCAGAATGGCTCTCGCGAGCTGCACCCGGAACGGTCGTAGACTACGACTACTAGAAGCACTACCCGCTCTCTATCTTCAGCGCCGACATCGCAAATAAAGCCGCCTACACGGTATGCACAGCGGGCTTCGTATTTCCGGCGAATGATCGATTCCGCGCGGAACGGTGGGACGAATAATCGAACGGCTCGCGAGTGTAACGAAGAAAGGATGGCAGGAACAAAATGATAGCGCGAGGACTCGCGAGTCGAGAAAGCTCAACAGGTTTTCATCCGAGCCCGCCTCTTCATTCGCGCGAAGCCCCCGAATGGCGGCTTATGAAGCCATAAACCGATAAATCTCGCGGCTACAACCGACGACGCTCGCCCTGGCATCCTCGTTTTGGCAATCATTTTCGGTCCCGCCGACAGGGATAATATCGTTCAACAATTGTACAATCCGTGCCTAAGAAGTGCCTTACACCGTTTCGAGGTTTACGTCGAACGCTCCGTGCGCGGAATAAAAGCTCGCGGGGCTGGCATTAATTTTTAACATCTTACATTACACTCGCGCGTAATTATCTAGCATTACGCGCGCAGGTGTTGCGCCAGGCCACTCGTCCCGTGCATTATTCTCGTCGTTTACGTAGTCTTCTGCCCTCATCCCGTAATCGCGCAAAAGGCTCAATGGGTCAACGTAATTACTGCCGGGTATACCTTCAATCGCATTCGAATCGTACGTGAGTTTGTTGGGTGCGCTCGTGTGCGAGTAAAATATTTTGATAAAAAACATATGAGAGGGCTGCGGCGTGGGGTGGGTAAGCTTTTAAAAGGCAATTCGAGTCGGCGCGGGGTGGGAGAGGTAGGAACGACGACGATCGTCGCCGACGATGAAAACTGAAGGCTAAGTAATGCCCCGCTCGATATTCCATCGTCGGAGGAAAATGAAATTCTCGCTAGCGTCGGGCGTTTATCGTCGCCTCCCGATTGTTGGTGCAAATCTTAGCGTGACGGGGTGGACAGAGGAGGAAGGAGAAGTCGATTCATCGAGCACTCGGGCCACCTTTGTCCTTTACTCCCGCGCGCGCCGATGAATAGTCGAAAGGGGGTGGCGAATAAATCAGTATAACTTCGCGGCAGTGCTCGACGAACTCCATCGTCGCGAAATATAATATATAATTTCCGGGAACCGCGAAAAATTGCCGGCTGGATGACCGAGCCGAGCAGTGCCGGGCGTGCCGAAAGCGAACGACTAGAAGAGCCACGACTCGGATTATTCGCAATTAGGACGGCTCGTGACGGAAAGTTCCTCGTCTCGGTTCGTTAAGAATCCACGAAGTCGACCAATAAGAACGAGGGCCAAGAAGTGCACCCACACGATCGCGAGCGGTATGAGGACGAGGAGGAAGAGAGAAAGGATAAGAAGCTGGACGGGGATCAGGGAAGCTGGCCCGATCGTCGAATCACCATCGGTATATATACCGTTTAACCTAAGCGGCCATTAGTACGTGCGCTCGAGCGTGAGGTAATCTTCTTAATGCACCCTTAAACTAGCCAGTCTTAAACCCGTATCCGGAAAACGAGTAACCCTGGTGTCCAATGGCGACGAGGACGAAAGCGATAAAGAGAAGAAGAAGAAGAAGGTAGAGAAGCGAAGAGATTCATTTCTACGGTGAATACTAAATTCTGAATATTTCTACCTCGCCTCCCCCTCTCGCCTGACGCCGGCGTCGGCATAATTGTTATCCTATATTGGCTCGTTCTTATTTTACCGGGAAACTACTGCTAACGTACGAGTATTGCGCCGGTTCCGCGGCCCGTGAGAGAGAACAACGGTGAGGGCGAAGGACGGAAATAAACGGTCGGCTGATTTATTAATAGAAAGAGATAGGGATTGATTGGCGGCATTGGATTCGCCGATCGCAATACGACCGTCGCCTGCACGGTATTCATATCGTTTTCGAAATAAATCGCGAACGGTGTCGCGTATAAATTGGCCAAGTTTTACGCGCGATACGTAGCGCAATTATAATAGACCGGGCGCATATTAGAGGCTGCCTGCTACGGGATCCCACAATACGGACTCTAAATTACCGACGTCTAGGGGGGCATTGTAATTGCGTTTTCGGACTATGCAGACTAGACGCGGTCATTCGTAATGGGGCTGACGCTATTCAGGTCGGACAATGTACTGGCCTACCGACGCTGCCGGCGCTGGCTTCCGGAGCTTGGCGTTATTCGTATTCTTTGGGATAGACAGTTATTTAAGATGATTATTTGAATAAATTCTTGTTCGACGCCATCCGCTTTATAGCCATTTTCTTTCGGATACTCGCCGTTTCACGTCGATACGAGCGCAGTCTCACATTTCGCATCCTACAATACTGACGTGATACTTTGCGAGCGAATAAGAAAGTAAATATTTTTTCGACGTTCCTACGTTTCATCCGTTACCCGAGTAAGATTTCGCCCAGCCACCGCTGGGCTCGCGTCGCCACAATGTTTCAGCGAAGCCGATTCGCGTCAAATACGGTAAGCGAGATCGCGAAGAGTACCTCGGCAGGACTTTATATGGAAAAGCCCCGGGCGGAGTGTCGCCCGGCAACCTTCCACGAGAGGTAATCCCAGTTGCCCATACCGATCGCGACGTCGTAATTTCGAGAAAAACCTCTGTGCGCGCTCGTATCCAGCGGACTTTGAGCCGATTAGGATTAACGTAATGGGCTGGTATCGTGTTAAATGACTGGGAAGAAATGGCCGGCCGCCGCAGACGGGGTTATCGAACGATCCACATTCAATTTGAACACGTTTCGGCCCGATTAATCTAGACGCTGCATCATCATCCGCGTGTTAAATGATTGCGATGAAACGATCGCCGTATACCTCGGTAATAGGTCAGTGAACAGTTGCAGATCGTTTCTCGCGAGCGTCATCTTCCGTGCACCTAGATCGCTCTTCCGCCTGCGCCGCTGCCTTCGAGGAACATCGACGCGATACGCGCGAGCGGTGATCAATTAAGGATTTATAACGGGGACGTATCGCGAGTTATTCCGGAACAAGCTGACCCGTAAATTCGGAAAGCTAATCCGGCCGGAAAAAAATTGGAGTGTGAAATACGCCGGCAGGCGGAACGGCGGGGGTGGTATTGGAAAAAGACGGCGAGAAGAAGGTCGGCGGAGAGTTTAACGGGAAGGTACGAGTGGCCGCGAGCTCGTGCTCGCTCGTTATCAGTCGCGGGCAGGGAAGATGCGATTGTGTCTGGCTGAGCAGTTATACGCTCTCTCTCTTTCTTTCACTGGAACTTTTTTTCTGTCCCACTGTTGAGAGGCGAGAGGAGCGCGGATATCCGGGATAATTGTCATCGTTTCTTCGAACCTTCTCCCGATATAATCCCGCCCACGCGCCATTAACGGATTGCTCGGCGCGGTCAATATATCATCGGTCGCGGCTGAAAACATAAGTTTCAGACCGAATTTCCTTCATTGCGTTCGATGTTCGATCGCCGAAGAACCCTTCGGCCAGGACAAAATTAGCGGCGCACGTCGCTTCTGATTATGCTTGTATCCCTCGGTTGTACGTATGTGGCGGTACAGGTTAATGTTTTTTATAAAAAGTATCAAATCGAACCTCGTCCAATCTTCTCCGTTTACCGAAGCCGGATGATGTGGGACTGGTAAGAGGGGTCTTGACAGAATGTTTGCGCGGGTTCGGTTACGTTCTAGGGGGTGCTGTTGAACGCCACCGACGACGTGCCTCTGCCAGTATGGCCTGGGTGTGCTTTCGTGCTCCTGCATTGAGAAAGACCAGAGCCACCAGGCTTAGTCGGCGGAACACATTTAAGGACAAGTGTATCGTCTAGTTGACCTACCTAGGAGGTCTATTAACGTGAATGCACGGACTGTTGTATCGATTCCGTGCACGTAAGGGGCGGGCAAAAGAAGCTCGGGCAACTTTTCAGCGTGGCAGTTCAATAAGTTAGGCACCGATACGTTAGGTACGAGCGGGGCTCGCGCAGAAGTCAAAGGCACGTAGCCTCGTGCACTTCTGCGTGCGACCGAAATTGTGCCAGCGGAGTCGCTGTTCCGGGGAAAATGGAAGTTCTAGTGTGGCGGGGAAAAAGTATGCGCCGGGTGAGAATGTAAAGTAAACGGTTCGAGGGCCGAGAGAGAAAGAGAGAGAGAGAGACCGACGAGGACGGCGCTATTCATACGGGAATAATATCAGACTTGTAGACTTTTTCTTCAACGCGTTCGACATCGACCGGTTTAATATCGATCCCGTTCTCTGTCTACGTTCGTCGTGCCAGTAGTCCGTTTCACAGTTATGTTACAGTCGTTAACGTGAGGAGCTAATATTTCGACGATGTATCGAAGGCACTCGTGAAAGGGATGGAAAAGCGAGCGAATAAATTTTACCCGTTTAATTGAAGAAGACTGTCTTTGTCCCCATGACGATTGTAGAGAGAGGTGACCTCTTCAAAGTTCTGCAGACCTCTCGAACACTGCCTTTGATACTTTCGTTTGGTTACACTCTCTTTTTCTTTCTCTTTCGTACCTAACCAATAGCGCGTAGTGGAGGAATACAAGAAACGTTGTGAAGACCTTCTTCTACAGCTTACTTCCTACTCGAGGCATTCGATAATCGTATGACGTTGAAGCATGTTCGCCGGGAACTGCAACGATGAAACGGAGTGCTGGAATTGTTTGACTTCCCTCCTCGCGTATACGCTTTTCGCCAGTTGAAAATAATGTAGCGTAGCAGAAAAAAGAGGCTAAAATCGGTGTTCACGTATCACTGGATTACGATTGACCCTTCTTCGGCAAGGCGTCAACAATACATCGCCAGACGAACTCCCCCCGAACATTATAACTCAGCCAGTAATACTTTCATACGTTTAAATCAATGAATTCTCCGCCGCCGCCTACGTGCTCATAAACCCTGATTGAATATCTCATGAATTCTGCGCCGGCCGAAAAGGCCGGCGGACGGGAATAAGAGAATGACCCGTAAAAGTGTGCGGGGTCGGCAGTCTCGCCTTCGGTCACGATTTCTATATTCCACACGCGTGAAAACCACCATCTCAAGCATCCCCCGACACCTCTGGTGCCCAGGAACGATCGTTTCAAGGCGAATAAACGAAAAAAAGAAGGACTTGAACGCTCCTGTCACACTTGCCTCTGGCCGTCGCACGGATCATCGCATTGTCAATTGCTCATAGACACTGCTCGCCTAGGTATTCACAGATCAAAGAACCGCGAGCGTACGTGACGAAGCAGCAGTCGAGGTCTGTTGCACTCGGCAGGCCTATCTGACGTCTCGCACGCCTACCTTCGCGAACGTGATCTCGGCGCGATCATTGGCGCGTGTCTATCTGTTACGCAGACTTCCCTGGTCGTGTGCTCGCTTCAGGACGAGAAGAAGAAGCTCCCACGCGGTCTGGGGGGGTTCCCTAGGTCTCTAAATTCCTCGCTCCCGGAACGTCAACGACGAGCTGCGACTGGCACCTGGCCTCTGGTCGCGTGGCTCATGGCATGTCCCCTCGGCCTGTCTGGCAATCAGGGCTTATTCTCCTTCGTCGTCGCACTCCGCGGAATTCTGCACGAGTCTCGGTGTTGGGAGCGGACGATGGGGAAAGAAAGTGAGAAAGGCGTGTTCGTGTGTTGTGTGTATGTGTGTATGTGTGGTGAGACTCGACCCGATGACACCACGATCGACACCGTGCCGCGCTCGACGCTCTACTGTCTTCGCGAGCGAACGGCGCGAGACTCGAAGCCGCGCGTCAGACGCTCGGCCGTTCTCGCGCACGCTCGGCAAACGTCGAGGATCGCGCGGATTCGGCGCCCTATGCGAAAACCGATAGATCCACTGCTTCGGCGGATAGATAAAAATCGTCGGGGTTACCAGTGGAAACCGACTCTACCTGGCCCGCGACGGATTTATCTGCGCGGCTGTCTCTACTTTCTAGGAAGATGAGCACTTTCGGGCGATAAGCGTTTACTGAACGGCGGCTATTACATTCGCTAGTTTAATGAGTTCGCCGCGATAACGGTTTTCGGGGAACGGGAGGTAACGGTTAGGGGTGTGCTGGAGTGATTTTACAACGGACGTAGTTTACGGGCACAGGATGCGTTTGTCATACTCGAAATGCGTTCGTTTACAAGACGAGCCTGTTTCGTTGTTGTGAAATCTCCTTTTAGTTGGCCTTTTACGACTGCCAGGGGATAGCCGTGAATGTATTCCGACCGCGATCCACGGGCGAACACATTCCATCTACATATTTTAATCCCGTACACTCTCGCGCGCACTTGCCAATAGATACTGTTTAGTGCGCGCCGCGTTGAGCGGGAAACCATCGAGCGACCGAGCTCGTTACGTTTTTACTTTATCGATGATAATCGGAATTAATATCCGTTTCCGTCCCACGCCCCGGGGGCCATCAATTTGAAGTGCGACAGAGGAAAGCGATGTGGCCCGCGGTGCGGACGGAATTCCAATCGGCAGTCGAGGGCTAAAAACGCACCGCGCACATTTCGCCCGACCGAAAACCGTGTTTGACGTGCCGCGCCGCGCGAGATGGATCGATAATTTCAATGTTAATTACAGTCCTCTCTTTGACGCCGTGCACGTAGTCGTAGAGACGCTCGACTGGCGTGTGCGCGCGTGTGTACGTGCGAGAGGGAAGTGTAGTCTGACTAGAAAATCCATACTCCCGGGCAATCGTAATCCTCGCTCTCACGGACCAGAAGGACTTTCTTCGTACTTCATCCACTCCGTGGATCCGTCGACTGTGTTGTGTGTCGGACTTGACCCCGCGAGGAGCGGAGGGAACCGCATGTACAGCTTAGGCGGCGAATTGAAAACTCTGGGGGTCATTAGGAGAAACATACTCGCCGGTGCTGGGCTACTCAGAGGCAGGCTGCGCTGGTAATCGTGCCTCGTGGCCGGATCTGTCTCTTTCTCTCTCTCTCTCTTTCTCTCTCACTCCATCCCGTTCCTCTCTTCTGTTTCTCGTGATTGGCGCACAACGAACGGGAGACGAAGCCAGGGTGGCCGACGGCATAAGGCCGGAAGCCTCGTAATTGGAGAGGACTCGCGCGACTCTTGCCCTCTCGCGGGCCCCGGCCCCTCAAAACGTCTCTTTCTTTCCTCAATGCGCGTCCTACGCGAGGAACTGCTTTGCAAATATCCGAGTAACGACATTTATACACCTTTTAACTCCCCCGCCTTCCACCTTATTTACACCGTAATAAATTACCCCCGCCCCCGCGCGCCCTCTCGCCACTCTCTCTGTGTGTCTCTGCCCTTTTGACACGGCGCGCGGCGTCTCTCTTTGTCGGGTCATCCCGACGTCGAGGAGAAAAGTTTCTTCGATTGGCAGAGTAAAGAGCGCATAATTAACTAACTCTCATCGAGTGTCCTTCTTTCGCTTCCACTTGGAACTTCCTCCGCTCCGCTTTCCCATCCTGTCGATCGCCGGTAATGATTTCCTCGGGAAAGAGTCTAGTGTAGTTACTGACGCCAAAAAGTAAGTCTCTCGGAGGCGGGGCTGAGGTCTTGGCTCTAGGCATGTAGACGGTGTCCCGCTAGATATCAAACGCGCTTCTTGGACGAGACTGGCATAAGGCATCGGAACGTTAATTTTTCATCAAGCGCGCTGACAAGCAAATCGAAGACCGAATGTATTTTTGTGGCTGCGTTTCTTGGATTCTCGTCGTTGTCACGGGAAGAATGAAAAAGGACTCACTCGCGAGAGCGAGTGGAAATTTAGTAACGAGCGTATCACGTGCGGAGAACGTCGGAAACCGGCGAAGGTCGTGGCTGTGATTAACGTTGGAACACGTAGAACAAACGGGGCCACACCCTCTCCATACATCGCACGAATCTTCGTCCCTTTCCACGTTCGCCATGTCCTCCTCCCACATTCGATATCCCGTCCGACTGTCTCTAATTCGATTACTTTCTTATCGGCGTTTTTGTCTTCTCCTCGATCTGCCCGATTTTCCCCCTTTTTCCAGCCGTTGTCAGAGGGGCGAGACACAACACGGCGTTAACGGCTCGACGGGCGAGCGTGTCAGTCGATCGGATGAAAGAATTGAGTGACGAAAAACGTGATGATAGTGACACGGGATTTCGAGTGTCCGCAATTTTCTTGCTGCCGTCTCTTGATCGGCCGCCGATTTCGGTCCGGCTCTCGCTTCTCACGGAAACGAGGGGAACATCTGTGTAATGCGGCGAGTCCGACATTTCACACGTACGTCAGGGGTGGAATGCGGTGAAATACGCGGCTCGTTATCGCCGCCGCGGCGAATGTCGCGGGATGTCGCGAGAGGTAGGATTCCGGTCAATTATAAAAGTAATCAGGCCGCGATAAATTATTCATTGTCTGTCGCGCGGATGCCGCGGCGTGCGTAACGCGCCTCGGGGTGGAATGGCGCGGTTGTCCATTAGGAGGAATGCGTAAACAACGCGAAGACAAGGAGTACACGGCGGAGGGAAGGTGAGTAGCGAAGCGGAGCGTAAAATCGGACGCGGTCCGTGCTGTCGGCGCGTTCGCATTAAAGTTGGATACGCTAATGGCTTCCCGAATTTTCCGTCGAAAATTTCGCCAACGCAGCCAATCGTATTATCATGAATATTTTCTGGTCACCGTTAATGCGCTCTGAAAGTATGGCGGTTACGCTGCGTGGGCGAGGGCAAGGCGCGCTGGTGACGAAAGTGCCAGGCCGCACGGTAGGTAATCGGCGTCGTCGTCGACGCACCACCGTTTTTCCAGATCCGCAGAGCAAGAAACAGCGGCACGTACGCGAGCTCGTGAAAGCGGATTCTCCTCGCGTGTCCTCCGACGTCTCGCGGAGAAAGGCTGCGCGAGGGTTATTCCACCGGAACTTTCTTTTCGCTCTGATACGGCGTACTGTTGGCCGATCGATGCCTCCTCGGCCTTCTATCAACGACCAAATCTTATCCCACCCAACTTCGTGTCTATTCGGATCATCGAAATACTCAATTCAGACACCATTTTTTCCCGACGCTAAATCGATGTAATTAATGCGATAAAATACTACAGATGCATCATGCTGGAGTATTAATCTACGCGCAAGCACCATGACGCTTCTGCTGACCTCGACCACGGTCAGCGACGGGCAACGCGAGCGGGATCGATGCAACGGTATTAAACTTTCAATTCCGCCTGTCGAGACGATCGTTCTACCGAAGTTCGTTCCTCACACCCCCGAGGACAGTCTCGCCGGCTTTAGCCAATCGATGTCTGACTTCCGGCTTCGCCACAGGTACGGTTTCTACGTCAGTTACAGGCCGGGTTATACGTTACGTTGACGCACAACATCTGTGTATAGCGTGCTGGACCCGCCCTAACTGACGTGGGAAGACGTGGCCGTGTAATTGAGCGGGAGTTAATTATCGCGTTTCCTTCCTGCGCGAAGCGCGCCGATTGCGTCTCGGGCCCCTGAACGCTGTCCATCGTCGAGGGGAGCGCGAATTTCAATCTTCGAGACTGACCCGTTCGCCTGGCGAACTATGGTCCGACCGCTCGTGCTCATCGCTTTGTCACGCTCTCATTTCGTGCGTCGTTCACGATGTATAATTCAACCGTGCCCCGTGCAAAGTCGCGTCACTTAGCGCACTGCGGTTCCTGGTAGTACGATGTCATAAAGGGAATATATCATGATTTGGTGCCGAGCGTAAGACGGAATATGAGACACGCGGCAGGCCACTCGGCGTGCGGGAAAAGTGTGGAAAATCGTGACTGGGTCTGTTAAGAGGTATCCGAGAGCAGTTTTGATAGTCTGCGCTCGCGGTGTTACTGCACACGTTGGCATCACAGCTCACGCGTGTGCCTCCATCGCGTTTCGATTGTTTGACGGGCGTTTTCTCTGTCGAAGTTCATGGAAACCCATTGTCCCTTATGTACAATGCGTTCGACGGCGGGTCGTTGAGAAGGCATTGAACTCGAACCTGACAATCGAGCCAATCGACGTCCGTCAATCGCACGCGCTTGATAATCCACGTTCGATGTATAATATCGACACCTGCGATACGTAATTGGCCGCCAATTGACGCGCACGATAATTGCCGCGTTTCCCTCGCGGGCTAAATACCTCAGACGGAAACGTAATAATTTCGTTTGGAAAGCGACCTCGTCCGGCGAACTTCCATCCTCGGCAAGTGACCTCCTTCCGATCGTCTCCTTCTTACGCCGAAGCCTAACGAGGTCGATCCTCACGAGATTCCACGTCGCGTCTTCGTGTCTCGAACGAGCCGCGATTAATTATCCCTTAATTCCATCAGCTCGATATTTACCGTTTGACGTTTTAGCGTGAGGAATTATTGAAAATTGATCCGTTAATAAAGCGCCGCACAGTGTGTTATTTCGGCAATCTAGGTGGACAAAAGTCCAAAAATGAAGTTCTTTTTTTTAAGTGGACGCTATTGCGTGTGTTCAGAGGGATATTAGGTAGTCTCGAAACCGAAACTATTTACTCTTTTGCCTTCAACACAGGGTGTTGGGACATGTTAGAACCCACCCGTATTCATCTTGCAAATTAATGGTCTGCGCTCGTTATTCCCAGTTCGTTCTGTTTACACGTAAATTCTGGAAAAGTGGCAAATCTTCCTCGTTTTTTTTTATTCAAACCGAATTGTACCTTCAATATGGTATGTTCTGCTCGTTTTTCTTATATAAATATCAAATGTTTTTATGCAGTTATTGTTCTTCAAAGTTTGGGCTCCACAAGGCGAAATATTCGTTTACTACATGACATTGAGGTTAACTTTTTCTTAGTTATTCCGCAAAATTCCAACTAGATTCTTTTATAGACTTACTCTATGAGCATTCAAGTACCAAAAACTGTAAAAACATTCTGCGGATTCTTGCGCTTTTGGTAGAAACTGAATATTTTTTATCTGCGTGTAGAATGAGCACAAATGCGAAAAAGGCCATATTTGCCAGCTATGTTATCATTCATAATTTGTTAAGAATATATTCTTGAACTACAATTGTTGTTCTGTTCATATTACATTAGTTAATGTAAAACAAATTATATAATATCTAAATTTATAATTATTTTTCAAAATTTGTTTTTTTTGGGCTCAAAATTTGTTTTTTACCAGGTTATTTTCTTTTCATTTTGACTACTTACAGCTTAAAAAAAAATAAAAATCATTCAAGCACCAAGACGGTACTTTTGTCCCGCTAGATTGCCAAAATAACACACTGTGCGCCGTGTCACATTGTGCCGCGCGAGGATCAAGGGTACATTTCATACTTTAACACCCACATTACTCTTTAACGACGCGACATTCAGATTATCGACGGTACATAAGTACATGGCAAAAGGTGTCCTTCCGCAATTACAGCCAGCAGGACGTTATTAATTTTCGTGGAGACCGTTTCCATGTGCGAGCGTGCGGAACGAAACAGCAGCTGGCACACAAGTGTCCACGGTTAGATATGGGATCGACGGTGTCAGTGGGCAGAGTCCGGCAGAGTGCAGCGCGCCGAAAACGACAGTCGTTTTTCGCGTGAAACCGGGCCAGGCATGGTGATCGAAGCGCGATACGATCCGACATTCGGAGCTCGTTTCCAGGCCACCGTTGCGTTGTATCTCTCCGGGGCTCGCGAAACGTACAAGCCGGGAGAGAAAGAGAGGGACGCGCTCTTTTTGCTCGACCGACGAACCGCCGACCGAGCCGTGACTCGAACTCGAAACATCGTTCCGTCGGTTTACTCGTCCGCCTCACTCACTCCCCTTGAAAAATCTTATATCGGCCGCCGCGCCGCAGCCAGCGAATGTTTACCGGGCAAACAGTCGCGGGGGATGGCGAGCAGACGGAAAAACGACGGGGGGGTGAGGAAGGGGGAGGCGAGGAAAAAGAGCCGGCAACCGGTATCGATCGCCAGTCGATGCACGATGTATGGCTCGACAAATACAAGCCGTTCGTCTCGACGTCGCGCGGTAACGAATTTCGCCGGATTTACAGGAGGAGCGGAGCGTGAGACTTTTTTCCGACGAAATCATCTCGTCTCATCCAGTGTCAAAGGGAAAAGTGCGTTGGCCGGGGAGAAAGAATGAGGTCTCCGCGCTCGTCTACGCGCGAATTATGAATATGTTGGAGGAAAGAAATTTCGCGAGAGCGACGAAGGAATTTCTCGCGGGCCGGGCAAGATGGCGGCTGGGCTCGCGGATCATCGATATTTCGGGGGCCGCGATCGTCGGCAAGCCTCGCATCGTGGTCTCGCTTTCTGTGCGCGCCGCGCCACGGCCCTCGGCTCTGGCCTCCTTAGCTCGTCCGCGCGCCCGATGGAGTAGGTACCGTTAAATGGTTTCATTAGGGAATTTCTAACGAGATACGATTCAGGAAGTCCTGACGAGCCGAAACTCTCGCGCGGAAGTGCAGATGCGACGGCCAAGATATACCTGTCGTCCCCGCGTCGCCCGACGCCGCCGCGCTCTACATAATTCAGAGGTCTGAAGGTATAATTATTGAGTTAATTAAAGCGTCGCCTCTCTCGCTCCCTTGTCCTTCCGCCGCAGACTCTCCTCCGCGACGTGCCGCAAAATCCACGTGTTTAATTACGAATCGCGCGCAAATGGCGCGTGCATGCACGCCGGCGAGCGCGCGCGTGTGCGTTGCGAGGAGCAGGCTTTACAGGCAGAGACAGGAAGTTCTACCGCGCCTCTGACGTCGTCCACTTACCGAGGGGTACCGGATAAAAATCGTAATTATCCTTAGCATGCGAGCCGGCCAAATGCAATCTCTACATAGTGGCGCACCGGCGTAGTTATGCGCGTCCGAGCTGGCCAGTCAGTCAAACGTAATTGCCGGTCGGGGGTGAGACGGACTGCGAGAGCGTATCATCTCAATCCGCGGGAGGCCGCGCTCTGGCTGGCGTCGAAAATGACACGGCTGGTGGGTTATTTAGAAAAGAATTCGTCTGCGGCCGGCACAAAGAACGCGCGGCAAGAAAGGCTTCTAATTAATAGCAACAAAACGGAGAGGCGGGAGGGAGAGTACGAGTTTCCCTCCGCCGCAATTATCAGCGTCGACGGCCCGTAAACGGGTGACGACACTCTGAAAGGGTGCACGGAATGGGCCATTTTAATTATTTCTCCGCTCGGCGACAATGCTCTCGCGGCGCTGCTGCGAGCCCGGTGCAAAACCGCCGGCATTATTCTTCAGCAGTTTCCTCTGTTGTTGTGACTTTCCCGATTCTTTTTTTCGAGGTAGCCGACCGATTCACGGTGGACGAGCTCTCGTTATCGTCGGTCTGCGTTTCGCGTACCGTCCTCGGGTCTGGAGTATCGCGGATGGACCCGGAACGTATCCTCGCGTTGTCCGTCGTGCCGGTGGACGAGTAGCTGAGAATGCGTCGCTCGTAAAATGCACTCGACGTAAAGGCACACACGAAATCCTCGGCCACCGTTCGCGCTGCGACGCGAGGAAAGGAGTACGACTTTTCTTTACGCCTCGCCCCGCTCGCTCCCTAATCTCGAGGAAATCCAGAACGAGGAAGAGAATGAGGAGGAAGCCTCCTTCGCTTTCGGTAGCTGCGCGTGCGGTGAGGCGAAACAAAACGGCCGCGAAAGAGGAGGAAGGATAGAAGGTGTGGCCATCGTTTGCGTCCACTCACGGTTTTCTGGCTCCGTTCAATCGAAAGTAAAAAGCGAGTTCCTGAGAGAAAGAAAGAGAGAGAGAGATGCGGAAGAGTGGAGAAAGAAAATGGAACACTGCTGGTCCGGCGCGCATCCACCCCCGCTTTATGTCATCCCCATAAACCAAAGTGATCATCGGCGTCGTTGACAGTGCCGCGTGACAGAATGGCGTCATAATTCACCGTCCATCAGAACACGATCTCGGCGCGGGGGAAGAGTGCCTTCTAAGCCGCGAGATAAGACGAGTAATATGTTTCTTTTTGCCAGCGTGGCCGGAACGAGCTGGCATTTGTCAAGCGGCGCGGTGTCAGTTGCATCCAGCGGCGCACGGAGGGTGCAAAATGAACAAGCCCCGACGTCGGCCACCGCCACTCCATTTTTTCTCTCTCTCTTCATCTTATCAGCCAATAAGACCGCCTCTGTTTCGACGGATAAGTATCTATCATAACGGCGCGAGAAAAATCGTCGCCGCGCGAGCAGTGCGGGAGCGGCTAACAATGCTTGCAGCGAGCTATTAATAATAACGACGAAGCACCCGCGCCCGCCCCGTCGATTTTTCTCCCGCGTTACTCGAGTTGAATGGGCTCCGCGCGAAAGCCGGCTTTCCATCGCGAAGAAAGTGAATTTAATAACGTGTCGTCGGCCGGCCGGTGATTTCGTGATCTGCGCTCGTGAAAGGAGGGCAAGTCCCGACCGGCTGATCACAGGGGGAGACCAAAGGCGAGCTCAATAATATCTCATCCTTTTTTTTCCCCCCTTCCTCCGCTTACCGCTGGCTAAGCGGCCGCACGACAAAGCCGGAATTGTTCGACCCTCCTTTATGCCAACCGTCACCGAACCGCCCCCGCGACGTCCCTTCTCGTTTCGCGGACATTTCCGACGATTTCGCGGTTAACGAACGAAACCGGTGCAATCAATTAGGCGCAATAACGCATTCCATTTATGCGGCCGCGAATCGCAACGAAACGCAGCCGCCGATGATTCTCTGTGCGGCCAGGACCGGAGGGGTTGATACTCCCTTCGCGGTAATTACTCGGTCGAAGGGGGGAAAGATCCGAGTCATGGCGATCGGCGTAACCCGCTTGCCGCGAAAGAAAGCGAGAGCTTAATAATTTCGTTCCCGCAGCTTTCTTCTTTCCCGCTCTTCCGGTCTTCTCCCCCGTGAGAACGTTCCTCGTGACGTACGTTCGGGAATAAAGCCGGAGATCGTGACGGTATCTGTAAGCCCTCTTTGGTGCCAGCCGCACCCTATACCCACCCTGTGACCACCCCTAACCATCGCCCCTCCATAATCCATGAAGACCAGCACCACCACCGCCGCCGCCGCCACTGTATACTCACCGGTGCTCTAGGCACCACTACTATCGCAGTCTTGCCGTTGGTCGACGCCACCGACGTCCCTCACACATTAACCCGCGAGTAACTCATAATTCAGCGCTTATTGAACAACGGCTCGTGGTAGCCATAGAGACGCGACGACAGCAACAACAACAACGACACGCAATCGGAAGGCACGGAAGCCTGAAGCTATATATATATATACATATGTATTATATATGGCATGTCTCCAGGGCTGGCCATGCTCGTGAACCTGGGCGTGTATGTCAAGTACGTGTGCGCACTTCGATGAACGCGTGCGACTTCGCACGAGTTAACGGACCTTACGCCAGGCAGCACTGAACACTCTGTTCAAACAGGTACAATGGGACTATTAGACGGGGTCGCGCGTTAGAAAGAACTTTGTTGCCGTTTTCGCGCGGCAGTTAGTCGGCGTAAAATCTTGCGAAACAAGATATCCGGCAGCGGCTCTGCTTTCTTTCCATTCGCTCTCCTTCTTCGACGCTGCGGTTTGTACAATTGGCATTGAGGATGCACAGGTGAGAGGGGGAGAGAGAGAGAGAGAGAGAGAGCTTGTAGTAACCCGAGACTTCTTGCGCGTACAGCGTTCCGTACGGATGGTGCTCGCTCTGGACGCAGCTGGTCGTTGGAACCACTTCCACGTCGTGCAAGTTCTTACAATAGACATTTCTTAACTCGGGAGACCGCGCGTTACGAGGGTGAAGCGAAAATTACATTGATCCCGGCCGCGAGTTATGCTATCCTGTAATTTTCGGCCCTGCGTCCGAACGTTACGCGTGCATCGCATATCGGATTTTACTGCCGGCCGAATGCGATGTAAAGCGAGTGCGCAGCAAAGACATGAAAGGAGATCGCTCGAACATGCGAAGGACGGTCGTTCGTGGAGCAAACACCATCAAAGCCGGCCATTGCACCCCGGCACACCCGGCAGGTGCACGAATCTTTGAGACCCCACAAAAGGGCTTCGGGAATAATTTCGCAAGGACGCCGTTGAGGTCGATCGCCTCGCGAAAAATATTTCATCTCATCCCGCCCGCCCGTTTTCTCGCCGAGGCAGAGCTCTCCGGCTTGCCTTCCTTCTCGTCAGCGAGGGCAAATTGAAAATTTCGCTGGGGATCGGCGAAAAAATTAGGGCGCCATTTCGTATTCCTGGCCTCAGCGTCGCTCGCCGCGACGGACGCGAATTAACATAAAGGTCCCCGTCGAAAGACCATGCCATATTGTGGAGAGAGCAATCTCCGAGTCCGACGAATTTTTATTCTGTATTCCGCCAACATAATCGATCCTCCGCGTCCTTCGATGCGTGCCGAGGAAGAATGTCTGGCCGGGAGAGCGGCTTTCATTCCGATTTTCATTTCAGCCCGAAAGTCGTGCGCGCCTTTTATGCCGACCATCTCTCGACACGCATACGTCCGACGTCGATGCGATCGATAGCGGCAAGCGTGCGTGGGGAAATTTTGATCGCGATTCGCCAAACACTCCCGGCACCAATTCAGATCTATTCTTAATTTATAATGCGCCTCATTTGCATAGCGGCGCGCTGGGCTCCGGAGCTATCTGCATATCTTGCATCGCGAATCAGTTTTGTCCGTCGAACCGACAATAACGCCTCTTATGAATGGAACGGCGTCGTAATCGGTGCAAATATTTGCGCGAGTCATTTACTTGCGCGAGAAGGAGCATATCGGCCGAACGTTAACATTGCTTTACGCGCGCTGTTATTAGTCCACTTCTCTTGGGCCTCTCCTCAGCAAATCAATTTTTCCAAGCATGTCAAGCAATCAAGCCATTTTTTACAGGTTCTTTATTCCGAACTTTGGAGCGCCGATAGCGTAACGGGCCGGCGGTACATATTCTGGGATGCAACGTGACACCGTAATTACAACATGGCTTTCAATCGTAATCTTGAATTTTGCATAATCGCGTTCGAGCTCAGCGTGCTGCAAGCCAGACTCGTATATCCTGCACACGGAACCACGATCACGGTGGGCGTAAACGCCACCGCAGGACACGCGTAGTCGGTTGCCGAGGGTAAACATATTATAACGTAATAACGCGAAATAACCTTTGGCGAAACCATAAGAGACGCAACAGCTGCACAGACGCGGCACAACGGCAGAAGCCGAGTTACCTGCGTCGTCGTTGAGGATCGACTCAATATGCAAGGGCGAATCTTAATTCAATCTGCCCGCTTAAGCATCGGATTATTGGTTTCGCGTGAAACGATTTCTCGGCGGGCACTTGGGACGGAATGAAATTCGATCAAATTCCTGAATCGCGCGACGGGCATCAGCCCGACGGCCGCGTTACGTACTAATGTGCATTAGCAGACATTTCGTAACTGTGCCCGGCACTCGAGACTCTCAGTCGAGATGTGAGAATTGTCACACGAGACCGACCAAACCGACCGACCACGGTCGATTTTACATGGCCGCGGACCTCCATTTGCCCAACATTATATGTACTCGCCCACACGTGCACGCCGCGTACGCATACATAGTATCTCGTCGATCGATATGGACGCATTGACCATCGCCAATGTGGCTGTCCCATTTGGCTTATAGTCCATTAAATTTCGCATAAGTGCGTATTAGGACGCGGCGCCGGCAAAAAAAATGCATTCCTCTCGCCGCCTCTATTTTCCCTGCTTCCGTCTCGAATTTCAATCACACAGAAATGTCCCTTTTCCACACCACGCCCCTCTCCCTATTAAGCACCAGCATCGATCGTAATGCGTCGGCGAATAAAATTCATATTTGTCATAAATTATGAAGCGTGACGCGATACGGTATTAATGACTCGTCACTAATTAGCATATTCTCTCTCTCTCTCGGCGTCGGTCGGCAGATTAACGAATCGATCCGTCCTCCCTCGCACCCTGCAACTCGCAAACGTCATGTTCGAATAATGAAAATCACGCTGTCGCGTTTTGAAGAGAGCGTCGCCAGTTGCGAAGCGCCACGTTCGCGAAGAGGTCTGGGGCAGACGAAATAATGGCGAAGCCGGAGGAGTATGCAGGAGCATCGCGCGATACCGCACCGGAAATCTCTCTGGCCGGATGCCGGGCGACGCCCGCCACTGCCGCGTAATGTAATCCGCAGAAGCAGCGGGTTAATATGCATTTAGATGCGCGCCGCGCGAAGTTGCGAGCGCGAAAGCCGGCCGACCGATATACTAATGCGGCCTGGGAGCGTGATAAACGCCCAGCCGCGTTTCGCGCCCCTGCGAATCCTCCGGTTTTAGCGTCTGCTTAACGTCCGAAAAAGTGTCCGCGGTGCTCGGCGTGCGCGGTACATACATCGTCCGGTTTAAGTGGCGCACGAGCGTGTGTCCGGGTGGTGAACTGTCGTCGGTGCGGCGTGTCTCGTGCTACGTTCCGCGAGGTGGGAGGGTGCGCGATTTGCGAAAGCCGTGTTTTACAAGCGTCGTAAAAAGAAGTCGCTTCCGTAGGGATCCTGATGCCGAGGAATGAAAAGTGCGCGAAGAGAGTCGCGGCGGGCGAACTTTCGCGGAAGGTCTCTCGCGATGCATTATTTATGACCGGCCGTGTCTATAAGAGTGCGTTACACGTGTTGTGTGTGTTTTTCGGCTGGGCAGGTGTACGAGGATCGGCGTGTCGGGCGAAAGTCTTCCGCCGACGGCTTCTCTGACCAGCATCCGCGCCGGCTATTGTACAGGAATGCCTTTCGTCTGTCCCGTGGAATCTGTTCCCACGGCCGCTAAGCCCGAAATCTGCCCCCTTTAAGTGCCCTAAAGCCTACGTCGACTGCCTAACCACTTTCGGCAGGGTCGTCCGCCCGTCCTGCCGGCAGGACCCCTCGTGGAAAATATCCCAGACTGAACAATGACCGACGGCCTCTTGGGCAATAGCTCGTGTCGCAATGGAAAATTGTCTAGTCGCGGAGGACGGGCTCTTGCGAAAGCGGTGTCTCCGCTCGCTGACTCGGAATGATCGCGATGTCCCGTCGATAACGAGCAGCTGCAATAAGATGCATTGCGGACTGTTGCTCCACAATCTTTCAAACGCGTCCTGACATCAGTTTTGAGAAATCAAAGAAGAAAGGCATAAGACGTATTTGACTGTTTTCAAGATTTTCGATGCTTTCTCGCGTCGATCGAAGAGCAAGGAGCTATTTTCGACAACAATTTTGTCTGTTATGATGCTGAAAAAATTATTCATGCCAATTTCTTCATAAACAAGACCCACGGCATGAATTGTCGAGAGACGGTTTTCTTGTTAGGCCACTTCCATAGCCACCATCACGTGTACAGACGCAATGTGAATATATCAATGCACCAAGCTGCTGGAAAGAGTGAAAAGAGTGAGTTAAATTCTCAGCAGTAGTCCATTCGGACCGAGGCTGCGAAAGTTTCGGCGGAAAAGAAGTGATGGATTCGTCGTAACTTCGGGCGGGAATGCTAACGAGGGAGAAATCCGAGGTGGCCAAGGTTGAGGGTACACGTCACAAGGGTGGCACACGAGGCACGCGTCTCGAGGAAGGGGGACTTGTCGACGGGAAAGTTGGCGCTTTTCTTTCGCGGCCCGCACACCACCGCTCACGGTAGCCTTGTCCCGACCGAGAGGATAATTGAGTTTGCAGAGCGGCGCAATTACTTTGCGCGAGTATTTACTCGGCCAATCCCTGGGGCTTGCGCCCCGTGAAAAGTGTTTTTTATTTGCGCGCGAGGGCCGCGTGAAACTTTTTAAATACCAGGCCCCACTTATAGCCGTGAGAAGCGGTAATTGGGTGCGGATTCTGTAAACTGTCCTGATAGCGTTACACGACTTTAGACTGGCAGGACATTATTTTCGTGGATGTTGAATTTTGATTACAGTAAGAATGTACCGTGTTATGGCAGACGTGTCGTATTTGAACGGACTTCGAGTAGATTCGGAACTGCAGTCGTTCGCACTCGCCAAGACCAGGTCTGTTCAAGATTCTATTTGATGTTTCGGAGGGAGGACGTGGGGCGAGTTAACGTGCAGTGTCGTTTATTCGTTGCCTTTCGAAGCTGACGTTGCGGATGCACAAATTGGTCGCGCCAGGATGCAATTTTGCATAACGCCGAGTCAACTGGCCACGCAACCGGTGGCCGAAAAATCCCTGCCGAACGCATCTGGCACTGACGTTTCCCACGCGCCCGAATGGGCAGACCTTCATCATGTGCATGCCGTGCCAAATTTCGCCAGGAGAGCTGAAAATTCGACGGCCGAGGCCGAAAAGATAACGTCTCTCGATATCGATAAAACGTTAAAATGTACATATAAATGCGGCAATGCAAACAGGCCCACGTGAACTGACGGGTGTTTCGAAAACTTCATGAATTTAGCCAGCAGAATTTGACGGACCAAGCAACGTGCCGAATATGCGAACGTGGTAATTATGAAAGTGGTCTAATTGTGAGTCGAAAACCTGCGAAAATTCGTTTCTCGACTTAGATCACTCTCGTAATTACGGGCACAAATGTCGAAATTTCCGAGGAACTATCGCGAGCTGCGATCTTGCGAAGTATCCGTGCCGTGAATAGCGGACTCTGGATTTACGAATGGAAGAGCCGATGAACATTGCCGTCATTATATTTTCCTCTGCCTCGATACATCACCGGGTAGCGTAATTGGTTATCGACAACTCTTTGTGCGGTATTCTAACTGCACGTACGATCTTCGATAAGGATCCGTTCTCGATAAAAGACGTCCTCCCGCCGTCTCTTTTTCGCCCGCGAGAAACTCGCGGCGGGAATCCGGATAAATCCTTGATTAAATCTCTCCATTGTCGTCGACGTGTTCGTTCGTTTTCGTCGTTGAAACTCATCAGCGTGGCTTCGACGATTGATTGTCGGTAATAAAAGTCGTTCGCCGATTTGTTGCGAATTATATGGAAGTCGTTGTTGTACGGCCGAGCTGCTGAATGAATGATGCGATGCATTCGGAATGGCTATGATTATCCCGAAATTATTCCCAGCGCTACGTCGTAAAAATCTCGTCCGCTATGACGGCGAAATTTATTCGAAGCGCTTCCTTATCCTGACCCTTCTCAAGCCTCGGGAACTTGATCGAGGGCTGGAAAAGGAGTCATTGAACCGAATCCGAATGGAAGATAAAAATGCGTGCTAAACTGGATGACGGGGGTGAATCTTCAGCGAATATCAAAGTATCCAGAGAAGGCGACTTTGCGTGGGTGTACACTGCTAGGCTCTGCAGCGATGACGGGTCAAAAGGAACAATTTCGATGTTTGTCTCACTCTCGTCGACGGCGAGTGCGATCGTGAAACGATCGAACGAGCTGAAATTCGATATCTCCAAGTGGCGCAGGATTATACTTGGCGTCCTCATAAATTCCGCGAGTCGGCCGCGCTCGTTCTCCATATCGGCCGAAAAACGACACAGTCATTCGATGCTGGGGACCTCGGCCGGCAGAGCGTCGGAGTGTTTTGACGATCCGAAAAAATTCGAGGCAAAAATTCGACGCGCCGTATGGATAAAGGCGAGACGTGGCTCATAAAATTGCCCGCGCCACCGATGCGCAGGTTGACGCGAAAGTGTGGGCATCAAAGAGCGAAGATCTCAGCGTCGAGAGCCGGATTCCATCGAAATGTGGTGCAAGAACGACCTCGTTCGACGTTTGCGCTTTGATCAACGATTCCGTGATATATACCGACAGACCTTTGACACGATCTCGCCATAGTAAGGAGATAGGGTTGACCATGGCGGTTCCCCTCGACGTCGATCGGGTGTGTGTGTGTGTGTGTTTGTGTATTATACCGGGTCGTTACGTAAGAGGGAACGAGATCGTGACGGCGGGTAACGGTCTATCAAAGATATTAATAGTTTCGGTTTACCACCCGCCAACGAAAGGGCCGAATTGCCGAGGGTCAGGACCGCTGGATGCGTCGTGTGTGCTGACCTGTGTCTGACCACCGACACACAAACCACGCCGCCACCACGATCGCCACCACCGCACTATACACGAACCTAGCCGAGATGTGTAACCCTACCGGTACTTTCTCGAAAATTCGCTTAGTCGAACGCCATCGAACGGTCTCAGCCTGCACGCTGCACTTTCATCAGGTTAGCGGGTCAAACATTCGTTTGTCAGTATCTTGACTACTATCTTTCATTATTAATGGCATTGCGTTTCAAGTTCGTCGTTCACAGAAATAAGTTGGGTATTCGTTGTAAAGGAGACATTTTACGATTTTACCATGCACGTCTCGGAGTGTTCCTGGGAGAGTCGAGAGGATAAATTTTCGAATCCTCGCCGGGGTTGGCTGTGCGCGATCTGCGTGCCCGTGAACATCGATTTGCAAAATCGCCTGAAAATCCGGCATTTTGGCCCGAAGGCGGTGTCGGATAACCGGTATAAATGGGCCAATAACTGTATAAGTTACCCGAGCCGGCCCCAAATGGAAATTTACGAGCCGCTCATAAACGTGGCTTAATGCTGCCGCTTCGAAACAATGGAAAGCGTCGTTCAGACGGCGTCGGATCGTCTGAGTATCGCTATCATTAAGACCCCGTCCCTCTGTAATGCCCAATCCATCGTGCACCGACGCTCGTGCATTGTTAACCCACGACTCGCGCACACGGAAATTTCCCCGGACTTTCTCGAACGGTAAAAATCGATGTTGAGAAGCGAATTGTTCCGGGGCCAACGGCACAAGCCTGAGACTTCGAACTTTCATTCCTCTCATCTTCCGTCGAGGCTCATCCACGCGTTCGCGGGACGGAAAGCGAGGAAATCAACGCAGGTCCCTGTCTTACGGCGAGAGGCGTCTAGACTTTCGGATCGATGCAAAGTGGATGAAGCATTTTCTGCCCCGCTTAAGTCGACTAAATTCGCCTTCGCCTAGCTCCCCCGCTCCATCCCCCGTTCTTTTCACCCTTGAAAGGCGTCTCCACGTAAAGCCGAGCGCAGCGGATGTATCGTTTCGCTTCCATAAAATCATTCCGGCGACTTCAAAGGACGGCTTGGTGCTGGCCCTTCGGGACGGGCCACGAGACGAAAATTAAGACCCGGCGCCGGCTTTGACGAAAACTCGCGTCTTACCCGGGCGACGAGAGAAAACCGGGACTCATTAGAGGGACGATCGCCGGGGCTGCATTTCTCGATAGCTTCAATTACAGACGCCGCTCGCGTCTGCCTCTTACTTCCTTCGGCAGCCATTTTTTTTTCTTCTCTCGTCCACCTCCCTGCCGCCCCTGGCTCAGCCAGACAAATTCCCATTTCGTTCATGAAGTGCCGGCGTGGGCGGGGGCGAGAAATCGAGTTCCGCGCGAACGAAACGCCATTAGAACTCGAGACGGATCGGGATCGGAGGTGAATTTTTGAAAAAAAAAAAAAAAGAAAAAAAGAAAATAAAAGAAAAGAGAGAGAACCCCCCGTCGGCGTCGCCTGCGTCCGCTTCGTATATCCGGGCGAAAACGAAGAGATCGGCGCAGCGTCGTCTGGCTCGACGTCTTCCTTTTGTTCCCGCGCGAAACATCGTGCGGCCTCGATGGGAATGGGAATGATCGAACGATTTCACGGTACTCGTTGCCAGTCGCATCTGCCTCTGTTCTGTCTCTTTCCTCCGTCCCACCCTCCTTCGCTAACCACCCCCCTTCGTCGCTTCTGCTTCCGACGGCACGACGAGAGCAAATCAATTTTCCGACGGACGTTCTCGCTGGCGCGCAACCGAACGAAGAAAAGGGAATGAATATCGACGAGTCGGTCGCACGGAAATTGCAGGGAAAAAGGGCGGATTGGCGAGGCGGATCGGTCGGGGCGAAGTCGAGGGCGGGGAGAAGGCCAGCAGCGTTCCGACAACGATGACACGACGCGACTAACGAATTTTTCGGGTTACGTCTATCCCGCGTCGAGCCGCGTCCCGCCGATTTCATCCTCCCGGGGCGGCCGAATTTATTCCCAAACTTTCTCGCCGCCGACACACTGCCACCGCGTCTCGGCTCGAGCGTCGTGTCCGACGCCTGGCCAATTTACGCGCGGACAGTGCACACTGTTTTTCCGACTAAACAGAAGCGCACCCGCTGCTGCCTCCCACGCGCAATAATCTCGCATTGTTCGCGGCTCATCATTCCATTTTCCACGAATCGTTTTTTCTATTGTCTATTCTTAGTTACACCGCGCGCGCGTTGATATTATGCAACGCTTCGTGCCGCTACGCGCGTCAGGCAGGTTTCCGCGGGCAGGAATGAAATGCAACGTCGAACGTTTTCCGAAACTTTCCGACGGCCAGAGCCGCTCTCACGTCTTTCCCCGGGATATCATGGCCGATCGCTGTCGAACGCTGATTCCGATAAATGACGAGCCGCGTCCCGTTGACAGCGGAACATTGGACGAGTCTCTTTGCCGCTCGTCGAGCCGTGAAACGTCGTTATTCATCGTCGGGCCCGCGCATTTCGACGCCATCGACGACGCGCGCGGCGTCGCGAAACAATGGCGCGGCCGGCGAATGAAAACAATGCCTGCCACCGTGTTTGAGGGGAGAACTAAACGCGAACGAAATCGATCGGCTTCGAAGCCACCCGCCTACTGGAAAACGTTCTAATTACCACGGCATAACTGCGATCACATTATCGGGGACTAGTCAACTATTCAGGAAAACGCGGATAGATGATGAGGGTGTTGGTATTAGAGAGGTCTTTGCTTCAGGCGCGTTCACGTACTCGTGGTGATAGGTTCGTGTCATTTTTAATGCGCGCGATGGAGTGGAAAATGTATTCGCGATTATTCAGAAAAATTCTCTTTTTATTCAATCGAATGTTTCTGGGAGACATGAACTCACGTATTAATAGCACCGATTTTTGAATTCACTCACACGCATTCAATATCACGATCTGTGTTTCGAGGCGTATTGAACGTCCTACGGACGATGTCGGGATCCACGGCAGAAGTGGGATGATTTGTAGGGACTAACGGGAGAACGATCATTTTGATTGGGTTAATTAGAACGCGATTCGCGTGATATCGGCGAGGCCTCTTCACTCGCTTATTCTCCTTCCGTATCTGCCGCTGTCTGCAGTCGTGCCGTGAGAGACCGAGAGAGAGAGAGAGAGAGAGAGAGAAAGAGAAGTTGGTATATACGTGACTACGCGCTAACGCGATCCATAATCTTGTCGGGCCGAGCGCGTATCCGGCAAACGGGTCTACCCCCAAGTTGGCGCCAATTAATCATTGTAGTCGCACGATGACAGCCTTGATAAAGGCCCCCGTAGACCGGTTGCTCTTCGACTATGCCGGATCGATACTGAGATCCCATCGGGCACGGCCTAGACCATTACCGGACTAAATGTCATCCTACAACGATGAGAATTATGGTAAATTCGAAAGCCGCGCGGCGCGCACCTATAGCATAAAAACGATACTTCACATGAAGGCACGGAGCTTTTAATCCGGCATAAACAATCGGGCTGGGTACGCCGGGGTAGAGAATGTGCTCGAAATCGATGTCGCTCGATCGATGCCGGTCATAGCAACTGATACGGAAAAGCGCGAAGGGGAAACAATTTTGCCGCTCCGAGCGTTGCCTCCGATTGTAAGCAAGATAATCGCTTTGAGCGATAGCTGTGAAATTCGACGCGGACCGCTAAACGCGCAGCCGCCCCCGAAACAATACTCGATACATCGACGCGGGAACGGGCGTTCGATGGAAAAAGAGTGAACCGAGCCGGGCGAGGAATTTTGCCGAATTCATCGCCGTCAAATTAACCGGCCGCGGCGGAATTGAGATTCGACGCGAAAATCGATCGTCGGACGAAGGGTTCAATGGGCCGGAAAAATATCTTTCACCGCGTAGTCGTAGTCGTATTCGTAGTCGGCTGAAAGGAGCGGAGTCGAATGCGACGCGGCCACCCACGTCTTCGTCCCGTGCCAATCTGCGCCGTTGCGAAGCTCACGTCAAAATTGCGGCCCAACGACTATATATCGAGCGATCTTTCCTATCGAAATTGTATTGGCGTCAATTGTGAAAATGTGCGGAAAGTTTCGAAGTGAACGCCCGATACGTTCGGCGGAGAAAGAAGAGTGTGCGAACGAGATGTGTGTTTTCTGGCTCTGCTGATAAACGAAATTAATTGGCCACGAGCCCTCGGAGATCATGACTCACCGCGATTTCAATGTGCCGCGCGAAATTCCGGGTTCCATCGATAAACAGGATAATCACTTGTCCGTTCAACGCACGCGAAACATTAATCGGCAGAGCGGCGGCATTTAATGCGGCCGACTGCAACGACGTTAGCGCATAACAACCCTTATTTACCACGTCGACGAGCTTCCACTCCGCCGATCCCGAAAGCGACTCGATGTCGCCGCGAATCGACTACATTATCGACGACCTGCGCGAAAAGCGAATTTCGCCGCCGTTACGAATTCGTTTAATTACGCAACAAATACACTTTATTACCCGACCGTTTGCTGGCCCGGCGTCCACGACGATTAGCGACCATTTCCACTGTCATCGGTGTCGGACGCCAACAAATTCCGTTTCGAAACACCATCCTCCCACGTAGAAACGCGATTCCGCACGGTCGCCCGGAATTCGTAACTCTGCACGACATCGACTGTTGCCCTGACAGCCGAATGCGGAAAATTGTCAGTCGCGTTTCGACGATTCGTTCAAATTTCCCGCGTTTAATCACTGCACCACTCTCAGCCCACATTCAACTCGTCGCGTCCACGACTAATTGCAAGATCTACTCTTCCTTTTCACATTCAGCACGCGATCTCTCCATCGACTTCTAACCGGCAAAGATCCGCCGGCTCGTCAGGTTAATTTTCCAAGAAATGACAGACACCGATGCCACCTCGATACGGAACCGCAGATGGTTAATCTTCCAATCAGCCTGTCCGGCTTAAACGTGCGAGCCAATTTGTTCGTCCGCGACAATGCGTCGCCGCAGACACCTTCCGCGAGCGGAATCGTTGCCGACGTTTACGGCGTTAGTTAACGGTACAAACCTCCTAATTACTGTAATTCAGAGATTAGCCCGCGAACGTCTCACGCTAATCACTCGTCACCGTTACGCGGAGATTGCCCCGTTCTCTCTCTATCGGCACTGGAAATCTACGCTCGCAGAAGAGCGTGCGATTCGCTCTCCGAAAAAAAACGTGCCACGGTTTGCCCACCTAAAGTCGGATCCGAGCCTCTCCGATCGCGTTAATTAAGACTGCCGAGGGGTCCCGCGGAACTGTAAAGCAAATCTTCCTCTTCCGCAATCTTCCTCGCTCTTTGCCTTTCGTTTCCGCGCCGGGTGAACGTCCTAATAAAGGGACCCTTTTAAGACTCCCCCGGTTTTCGTCGGATGCCAGCGTAGATTCGATCGAATTTCCGCGCGCAATTGGCGAGAACGTGCGAAAGGTAATGGCACAGAAGCGCGGTTGGTATTGAATTTAAAGTGGGAAATTCGCAGGAATTTCCGGAACAACCGCGAAATTCGATTGGGTCGGATATTAAACAGGCCGCGCCGCGTGTAATACGATTTTATAGCATTCGATGTTTGACGAAACCGCGCGGACGGTACGCGTCGTTTGCGCCGACAGACAAGAATTATGATAAAACGACGGTCACGACAAAGTGGACGTTCGATGATAATATCGATCAACAGGCGATCGATTGCCCATAATCGATAGCGTCTCTTGTCGACATGTATGCTAGCGGGAGCGAATGAATTTTCTAATTGGCAAATGCTATCGACCCCCCTCGCGATACGTTTGATACGTCGACAACGCACAGACGATAATATTTAAATAATCACCGTCGAAAGGTGCTACTAATGATCCTCGCCCCTAATGGCAACCATTGTTTCAGCAGCTTTGTGAAACGGTGCCGGTCTGCGGCGGCATTAAATTTCGCAGCTCGGACACATTCAATGCCCAGCGTCGGCCGTTGAATGACAAAGTAATTATACAGTTTACCGTCGCCCAGTTTTCTGCCCTTCGACATTTCGCAACACGACGGAAGCGCTCCTCTGCGCGAGTGCGTACCTCTGTCTCTCGAATGTCGTCGATTCATGTCGTCGAATTTTATCGCGCGGAATGCACGAACGCATTTACGCGCGAATGCTGTTATTATGTAGGTTACCGTTACCGTTGTCGGGTACACACCACCGTAACAGTGCTCCGGCCTGTATCATTTGTGCTTTGCATACTCGCGGAATGAAGCCCGAATCCCTTAATGCCGTCTAACTATCGCCAGTCTCGGTGCTCCATTTTTCCGTCCAAGTGGGGTATTCCAGTCTAGCGACTACATTCGAGCTAAGTGCACGGCTAGAATCTAAGTGCGAAGTAATTGCCATATATTACCGTTGAACTGCACTGCGAGCTCTCCAGCTCAAAGGATCGCTAATCCCTTTTCGAATCCCTTAATCCCAACCGCGCCCCTAACTTCTCTAATTCCATTTTTCCATCCGACCGAGCGCACCCATTATAGAGAGCAGACGAGAAACTCTCTCTCTCTCTTTCTTTCTCTCTCTCTTTCGTCTGATGTGTTTTCGTACTTTTAGCCGAGTGCAGGAGACACTTCGGTACGCGCGAGTTATTTGTTCGACGTCGAGGGTTTGACAGACGCTGTCACTCGAGGCATTTAACGTCGCAGACGGTGATAATGTTTCACGAGCGTCGAGCGACAAACTAATTATCCCGTTCATCGACGATCGGACATTTTGCCCCGGCGAAATCGTTCCGCCTCGTCGCTCTCCGTTGTCAAATCCATTGACGTCGATTTTGCGGTTGCAAACGCGGAGCGCTTCAACCAATTGTCTGCTCCACCAGTGGCGCAGTGGCGTAGAATGTACCAAACGATTCTGCGAGCCGTACGGAATTACGGGAAATTCGTCGACCGATCGGAGCGACATAGTTCCGAAAAGAACTTGTTACGCGTTCACTCCTTGACCGTCCGCCTAGCGAACTTCGTGACTCCGAAGACAGAGACTCCTAACATCGCTGTCAAGGCCGAACTCCGTGACGTGTAAACTTTATGACCCTCATATTCCAAGAACGTACCGAACGGACGCGCCGCGTTATCGACGCGACGTTACACGAACTCCACGCTCGTCCAGATCTATCGCAAGGTAAATTCGATGAACAAAGGGACGGAGAACGATAGCGGCACTTTCGGGAACAGCATCGGAACGAGACATCAGCCGGCAACCTGGCGCTCGTAAACTGGGATTGCCCGGTCGAATGTGCTTCGGCATCGCGCGTCGCGCATCGGTGCGAAACTTGGCCCCACCGGCGGAATATACGGAGTGCGCGTTGAGAATATGTCGGGAATATGCGGAGAGTGGCGCTGGATCGCGAGCGATGGCCGACGAATCAGGGGATCCGACGCTGGTATAATTGTTCGAGGTGGCCTCTGTCTCTTTGCATTAAACATGAGCCTTGTTGTGCGCTTAGTCGGGCCGAGAGTTTGCCAGGCTCGCGTTTAAGAGGAGCAGGACTCACCCCGTGGGAAAACGCGCGTGTGCTCCGACGCGAGCGTAATAGGCGATCGGCTGGCGTCCATTAATTGCGAGGAAGTCGATAAGCGAATGGAAAGGGCCGCTAATTTGACGCCCGCTCGTTTTACTTCACGGCTACACGCTCGATGCGCCACGATAAGTCCGCTCGGCTCACGCTCGAGAGCGGATTGAGAACGGTTCGAGCCGATTCCTGTAATTCACTCGACGCCGAATGGCAGAGGGTGGGAAAGGATACTTTTCACCCTACCCTCGCGTACCCATTTTTGAGGCCGAACAAAGTTTAGGCGAGCAAATGAAGGACGAGAGAGGATGACCGGACTGTACGTCCAAGTTCGGAGAGCATCGGCAGATGCCGGATTGATAGGAGCTGGCGCGAGAGAATGTGCCAGGAGTCTGTGTATAAAAGACGGCACACAGCGGAGAGTCGACCGAAAAATTGACAAGGCGTTACGGGGGTGGATTCAGCTCGCGTCGATGTATCGTCGTGGAAAAAATTCAATTTGCAACGTCTCACTGCCGTGCCCACGTGGGCGTAGGTATACGTAGAACGCGATATCTGCCGATAATTGCGACCCGATCGGCCGGCAGCCGTTTAATCGAGTTTCCACGATTACACGCCGACTGCCTCCTTCCTCCCTCTGTTTTTTCGTCTCTCCTTCACTTTCTCCTCACTTCTCTCCCATTTCTCTCCGTTCATTCGGAGCCGCTCCGCGATCGATCTTAGCATACCTTCCCTCCTAGCCGCCGCGGATCAAACGTTATCCGCGTTTTACGTCACGTTCGCGTCGACTATGTAAACTCATCGCAACGCGAATTCTATTTCCCGAAGCCCGTCCGGACGTAAAGGGGAACTTTATGCCCGAACGGGCGAGCTATCGTAAAGGCACGCTCGCGCCGATCTACGCCTACCAGAATTGATCACCCCCGATAAGAGAACCGGCACGGCGCGCAACCGCGATAAACCTACATGCGGACAATTCTGAAGCCCATACACCCTCGGCGCGGATGGAATAAGAACGCGGGCGTTCCCCGCTACGACGGCGATACGTGAATGATTCCGGCGTTGCGGTATCCTTGCCACCCCTCCCTTTCCTCTCCCCTGCCTGAATTTCCAATCGTTAACCTGAAAATTATGGCCATCGACGTCGCGCGCGGGCAACGAGTAAAAGTACATGCGCGGGCGATGGATGCGATTAAGGTCGGCGTTCTCGATTCTGTGCGGCGCGTATCTTTTCTCACGGAATGACTTTTACCGGGAAAGGAATGTACCGGGCAACGGCGGCAGGCAGCGTGCCGGCGGAATAAAATCATTGCGAGGGGTCGCGGTCGAGTTCAACGACACGATCTCCCTCGGCGGAAAGAGAATGGATCGAAAGGATCAAGGGATCTCTCTCCTCTCTTTCTTTCTCTCTCTCGCTCTCTCGAAAGGAACGGGACAGAGGAATAGAGCCGAAGAACCTCGGTGGATCCTTGTCTAACCGGCGACGACCGACGCCGACCAACTTTTCGGCTTCTCTCCACTACTTACTTCGTACCGTGTACACCGGCTCGGTCTCGGAGAAAACGAGCCGGGTTGCGCAACGAGCCACCCACACACTCGGACCGCGCCACGGCTACTTTGCCTCCCAACGAATTGCCCCTCCGCCATTCACGAATTCGCCGATTAGACGGACGCTTAAGTTTTAGGCTTCCCCGCCTTCGGAGCTGTACATGTATATACGTATACGTAACTTCCCGTTTCGCCTGATGGAGGATTTTACGGCCGCGGCCCGATGCGCTTAATTCTGTAATGCGAGCCCGGCGAACGCGGAGTGTTCTAGGTACAGAATCGGTCGAGAGCGAGTAATGCAAGCTGGATGCGTACGTTTAACGTATTAACGTTCCAATATTGTCGAGTGCGAACGTTATGGAATTTGTTGCGATATAATTGCGTCATTATTGATAATGTTGACAGAAGCCGCGTCGCGCCGCTGACAATTACTGTGCCGAATAATTAAGGGAACGATTTCGACGTGCTCGAAGAGAGAGTGGAGTTCTGCGCGACGTGCCTATCTGTTAATAATTCGGAGCGTACTCGTTGCGCCGTCGGCGGCTGTTCCGGCCATCTGGCGCAACGTTCGATGCGGCAAATATTTCAAGTGTGTCCGCGGAACGAGGACCAAATCGAGTGCGGTCCTCAAAAACCGTGCTTCCAATTAACTTGCGCCGGCCACGCCGACTGGCCCGACGTTCGAGCTTCGAATATGGCGACTTTGTCCTGTCAAATGCACATAGGCACGGGGGTCGCGCGAGTGTGTTCCCGAAGTGTGCAGCGTGCGCCTGAAGTTTTCGGGATAGGACAGATTCGCGGGGCGAATGCCGGGGCTCGATGAAATTAGCCGGATGTAAATGTCGGGAGTTAAGGCAACGTGGGACATAAAAAACGATCAAAGCATTGAGAGGGGAGAAATTTCAAAGCGACGCGTCGATCGAACCACGCGTTCCATTGAAACGGCTCGAGTTTTAAATTGAACGGACGCTCCCACCCCGTTATCGGCACGCCTGTCCTTCTTCATCGCTCGATGTCGATCGAACTTCGCCGGGGCTGAGGTTTCCGCGGAAGCGGCCCTGTTATACGATTTTTCGCTTTTCATTCGGTCCGGCCGCACGTTCGCGCACCGATCCTCGCGGCTGACTTTCGGAACGTTCTGTGCGAAAATATCGTTCATTCTCTTCTTATATTATAATTGCGTACACGCGTGAGTACAGACATTTATAACGATCGCGCGCGCGAACACGGCACACCTATGCGTTGGCGAGGCTTCCTCATTGCGAGAAACGTAAAATGAAGCCGCTGGAATTCCAGAGCTTCGCCACTCTCGACTCCGCGCTATTTCGACCTGACTGTCTCCACCTTTCTCTCTCCCTCTTCCACCGCAAACATCGGGCACGAAATACGAATGCAGCCGTGCCCGCTACACGTATGACGCGCGCAGTCACGTCTCGAACGTGCACTCGCACGCGAAATGTGCAGCGAATTGCGCGCACGCGTCCCACGGCACGGCTCTGGAATCAAATTGACTGAACAAAGAAATTTAATTCTTTTTTTATTCGCATTCAGCCTCCGCGAAAAATTCGGTAGCCACGAGAGCGCCAGCTTCATTCAATTAAAGTCCATCCGCCTCGGCACGAGAAAGTGAACGTGCAGTCGGAAAATGACCTAATTACACGCGGCGAATAAAGAAGCTAAATACGGACGCGTAGAATTCGAGGGGTCAATCTTGGCCAACCGGGCGCGACGTGCGAGGCGTAACAGTACCGTTTCTACCTTCTGCGTCACCCTCTCGCTCGATCGTCGCGCGGATAAGGGACACGAGGCTGAAGCGAAACGGGGTCGGATCGTTAGCTAAGTAATGCACGATTGTACTTTAGCCACAATTAGACAGTGCGAACGTGGCACCGACGCTCGTTGCGCGCACCCAGCGCACTGCACACACACACTCGCGCGCGCGCGGTTGCCCTTCGCGGAGGGACTCGTATTTAGTCTGGCGCCGCAGATCTCGGGGCAATAAGATGCCGGCGGCGGCGCACAGACGGCAATTATGCGGGGTAAGTATTTCGGATTGGCCGCACGCTCGATTTCGCGCCAATTTATTCGCCCGCCGCTTATCCACCCTTTCCGCCCCGACCGCGACCCACGCGCCCCCTTTGGACGTTCGCGACAAAACGACCATGAAAGTCGAGCGCCGTCAAGTGCGCGAAGGCGGGCTTCAAAGTCGCAATTAAGCACCAGGCAGACGATGTACTCTAGTCGCAATTAAACACGACACCGCACCTTTGTACTTTGCGCGCGAGCGAGAGAGGCGGATCGGTGGGAGGGGGTGTGACGTCGAAAGAGTGAAACGGAGGACAGATGTATATATATATACAGTGTCCCGATACGTATTCAGCGCACGCGGTCGTATCAGCGCCAGAAATTAGCGATGTGCCTCAAATCTGGTATGCCTAATAGATTACGTGAGGCTGATTAAAGTTCCGCGCACGCGTGTTCCCTGCCGAGTCGCGCGCTCTATAGAGAGGAAAGACAATGCCTTGGCGTGTATAGACTACTTCGTGACGGGTGTGTAACGATAGTATCGCTTAATGCGGAGCCGCATGGCGTGCCTGCCCCCGATACGTGCGTATACAGTCTCTATCCGAGTATATGCGCCGTCGACAAAGTGTACATAATCTGAGGCATTGTACGCGACCCTGGGCGCGCGGAGTACAATGACCAACGGTTTCGGCGAAAATTGCGGAACGAAGCGTTTCGCGTGAGTACCGATTTTCCCTTCATGCTCATAGCTTCTCCGCAATTCATGCACCGCACACGCCGCGTTCTGCCAGCGAAGAATTTCGCACGCGCCGAGACTTTACCGAACCTTCAAACCGCGATACTCTGATTGCGAAACTGTGTCTTCGCGCACCGTCGATCCAGTCGAACCTGTCCAATTCGTTGAAAGGCCTCGAACGATGGGCCAGAACGCGAAATAGGTCATTTCGTCTCTAAGACGTACTTAAGCGGTTCTCGCGTCTAAAATAGCGGGCTCGAAGAGTTTCTGGGGCTGCTTAAGACTCTCGTCTGAGCATTCCTCCCGCTCCCCGGCCCTCAGCCCTGCTCGCGGGCCGAGATAATGTAATGTAGCTATCTATCGGCCTATCCGCTTGATTATCTTCTCCGCCGTCGAAAGCGCGGAACGTCAACGGGCTCTTTATACTTTTATAACCCGTCGCCGAGTTACTCCACGGCTCTCAAGCGCCCCGCCGTATCTGCGGCCCTCATCGCTTTACCCCGAAGACAGACATTGCGCGGAATAATAAAGACTTATCTATCCATCTGTTTCTTCTTGCGTCTTCTTCCCCCGCCCTCTTAACAACCCATCCATCCGCGCCGCCTGCCCCGGACAGAATTGCAACGGCCAGACGACAGGTAAGTACGTAAGAGCGGCGAGCAGACGTGGCGCGCGATATACACGGCATTCTCCGGCGCGCACTATGAGAAGAAGCATCGGCGGGACAAGAAGCAGCGGAGTCACGGAGTAGAAAAATTAAGGAGCGAGCGAGACGGCGGGGGAAACAAGAAGCGGAGATCCACTAGACCGGATTCTCGGGACTAGAGCCGAGCCGTACACCTCGCACTTTTTCCACGCTCGCGCGCCCTGTTGTTGTATGTACCTACGAAACGAACAGCGCTGGCGAGCGAACGGACGCGTTGCTGTTGAATAAAATCCGTCCTCGGCTTTCTTCTTCAATGCGCGAGAAAGGCTGACGTCGCTTGCGAGGAGAGCTCGGCGGATCTTCGGGACGAAGATCGTACGCTTCTTAGGAAGGTGTGTGTCGTCACCAGCGATTATGAGTCTCGCTGACAAGACATTGTTGCGGCACCGTTATGTCCGACGCTCGCGCGCGCTTCTCCCGACGAGCCCAACTTTGTCTCTCGTCCGTCCGCGCGAATCTATGTATGAATAGCGACGGATTAATATTCAGCAGCCACCTACGAGCATTCCGCCGCTTCACGAAGATCGAAGCAGACATCGCGACGTCCATCGAGCGAAACATGCATGTTATCTGATGACTCTCCCGTACTCGAAAGTAACCGAACGTCATTTCCCGACGCGGACGACCAGGAATGAATATTCCGCCGAGCCTTCCGCGCGATCCTCTATCTTCCCGCATTTTCTATCCCCGCCGCGCGTTATCGCTCGCGAAACGACATTTATCCGGAGCCATTGTCTGTGCCCTCGAATCTCCATTCGAATTCTCAATTACAACGGCAGACAGACGCGCTCTCGCGAGCGGGTCAGCCAGTATCGGCGTCGTCTAATCGACCCTGCTCCGAAACAGCCGCTTCTCCCTCAACGTTCCCTCCTCTCGTCCCTTTTTCAAGCGGCCTCGAGTGACTCGCGACAGAAATGTCAAGAGGGAATATCGAGGTGCACCCCAAGGGAACGCGAAACCCGCCACGAACTTTCGTCGTGTAGCCTGCTAGGAATTCGATACTCGACGCTCGTCGGAGGACGAGCGGGAGGGGGAGTAGAAGGAGGTAGAAGAAAGAGGTTAACAAAAAAGGAAGGGGGAAAAAAAGGGGACCTGACCGAGTATCTCCTCCGCGTAGGCACCCGGACCGGGAGTATCGTCGTCGTGTCCAGCTGCGACGGTGTGAGGATTCACCAGTGAAGGACTGCATTCATCGTGCCGTCCGGGAGAAACTGGCCGCGGACGCGCCGACGGCTGGCGGAATGCTTTTCGAGCGGCCGCGTTATGGATTTCATGCAAATCACATGTGTCTCTGCGTGACGCGGACGTTTATACGGTGGAGGAGGGGACAAACAAAAAATCGCGGTATATACGGCCTAGCGATTATCAGCGCTAAAGGTTGAAATACCTGCAATGCCGTTAATTGGGGCGTAGACTTTATGAGAAAGACGATCTGAATGCAAAACTCTCGTCAAGACATTGAAAAACTAGCTTGAGATATTCGTGTGAGAGAGAGAGAGAGAGAGGGAGTGCATTAATATTTCACGGGAAATAAAACACACACATACAATAGTGTCGCGAATCAATGATGACTAGATTATTTGCTGACGGAGAGAGACGGCGAGAGGGACGGAGCGAGAAAGAGAAAAGGAGGTCACGTCGTCTGTATTAATCTTGAACGCCGACTTTGACGTGCATATCTGAGTGGCTGTGTTTGAATCGCAGATTCGTGCTCCGTATATATCGTAAAGGCAAGCCCTCTCACTTAATAGTACGTGACAACGGGAATGCCCCTAGCTAAGGCAAGGTCAGAGGCGAATACTGGCTAAAGAATGTATTATGGCGACAGTAAAGATATGCCATCTACTGTATCAATACATCGCGGCCGATGGAAGTGGGGTACGGGAGACATTGAACCCTTCGAAATATGATATGCGACAGATTCGTACGATAAAATCGTTCCGCCGCCGTACCGTTATGCGCCGCGCCGAACGGATTCGCAAAAAGTGAACAGATCGCGAAGATTATCGGCGAGGACTTACTTTTTTGTAAACCCACTTGATGCTCCTGCTAAACTTCGCCATCGGCGAATCGTCGACGAGGAAATACTTGACGCCCTCGTCGTCCACATGCTCGGGCGCCGTTTCCACATTCGCGTTGGCCTCGTCGTCGACGTCATAGTCCCGCTCAAAATGTCGATAGGAGATTGGAAATTCCTCGCGATGGCTCGCGAAGGAGTTGTTGTCGTCGCTATCGACGCCGGATTCGGAGTACTCCGTGATAGTGGACAGCCTCTTTGAGCCATTGTCCGTGGCGCACTCGCGTCGATCCATCTCGCGATCCTGTCCTTAACACATTGCCCGCCACGCGGATCTCAACGATGCATACTACGTTTCAGTCATTCTTCTCTCTTCGCAAGTTTCACTCTTTATTTCGGCCACGAGCAGCGTGCACGCCTCGACGTTGAAGATTTGATTTTAGGTTGATCTTTCGCAACGACAGACGAGGACGCGCGAGACGCGTGGGTCGGGACTGTATTTTCGAGCAAGATGTAATGATGAATGAAAATGATCCTGCGCTCGGGGCACCGTACACGCTCGGAAGGATAGAAGCTGCGCGTAATACGTTTCAAAGTTAAGATTGCAGACATAAAACTATCTCTTCGTTACACACTCGAGAGTCTACACGTCATAGACTACCCGGGACATAAAGTCCGCACGTTAGAGAGTTCGTCCAGACATAAAGTGTGCGTCGCGCGAACTTTATACCGGCGCTCATAGACGCTATCCGAGCCGGACACTGCATTCCGCAAATTGCGTTTCCCTGACTAGCTCTCTCTGGAAGAATCGCGGAGTAAAGGTCGTGTAATCCAAGGCAAAGGGATTGCGCGCGCGCTATCAAGGGGGCAGAGCCCTTTCTCGGGTGTCTGAGAAGGAGAGAAACGGCGGGCAGGGGGCGAGAGGATGGGAGGGCTACACTTTAATCCGGCGCGATCGAAGGATTTAATCTGGTAATTGCATGCGTTAGGCTAATCCGAGTCGGTGTGCGGACTCGCAAGTCCGGGGGTGGTCAGAGAGCAAGATGGGAGATGGAGGAGAGTAGGACGGAGCGAGCGAGGGAGTGAGACGAGACTGATTTACCGACTGCGGTGAGCCGCTGTGGAAACGGGCCAGCAGGATTACCAGGCAAAAAGGACAACCGGTGCCACCGGAAACACGCGTTTGCACTTAGGCCGAGGCCTCGTCCTATTGGCCGATGCATTCGCGGTTGTACTCGCGAGTATTGCGCTAAGCTCACGGCGAGAGGGTACTGGACGGTAATCGATCGTTGAACACCTTTCGAAGATCGACGAGCAAGCTTTTATTTCACCCTTTATTTCTCCCTTCGATGCAGACGCGCTGCTCTTTTCAACGCCGCGACGCCGCTGGCCGTCGCTCGCGAAGCAGAGCCTCGAGAGCGTATCGAAGTCAATCCGATTTGGCTGGCTCAAAAGGCAACTTCTATTCTCTTTCCCGGAGACGCAGAGTCCCGCGTTCTTCTCCGTTCCCGTGGAAAACTTTGCCCGGGCACCCCAGTCGTTTGCCAATTAGTCCGAGAGCCGATTCTTGGACGCGTCAAACTTTTCCGTCATGGGGCGCATATTAAGAGTTTTATGGAATGCTGCTTAACGTTTCGTCGTGGGCCGAACCGCTGCCGTCTCGTATCGGAAGAGGATCTTTGATTGAATTTGATTTTAAGATGATTAAGAGCTCTCCTCGTAGTCGGACGCGTACGGAGCGTCCAGACGCGAGTCGTGTCCGCGCTGAGAATATTTAATTGCCGCTTCTCGGCATATTGTAATTCTGCGGGAATGCGACTGCTAATAAACCCAATTGGACGGCTGCCAAAAATGCAAGTTATTCATACGACTGTAAACGTCGTTACTGGCGGATCCGCAAATCTCGAGTCCGACGTTTCTTATTAGTCCGACTCCAATCCGGGCGAATCACGATCACGATTACGGATCGTAACGAGGAACGAACGGTCGATAGCAGATTGTTCCGGAATAGTCGTCGTAAAGTCTTTGGAAATCCGAGGAACGTCGTGAACGCGAACGACCTCGGCGAGGACCTTCGCACTCAACAGTCGCGCGAAATTCCTATCGAGATCTCATCGATTCGCCGCGGCCCAGTTTTATCGCCACGCCGGCTAATTACCGAAGACGAACGATAATTGCCGCGAACGACGCCCACTCTTCCACCATTGTCTGCGAATCGACGAACTCGCAATGAATGACACTGAATTTTTCCTCCTCAAGAGCTTCGTTCTGATTTCGCGCACGCCTACGGTTCGGCTAGAATTGCCGTGGCGAGAGAGTGAAAAATCGAATATTTGACGTTGCATAAAATTTCAATTGACCCGGTGATCGTTACCGAAGGAGTGACGTAAGGAAAGGGACATTTTTCGCCGACGACGACGACCGGTTTTGCGAATCGGACTGGGAAAAGATTCACGGGAGTTCACTACCCACGTGGAAGGATCGTTTAGTCTGAAAATATCCTGACCTTCGCGTCTCGCCTTCCCGATTAAATGCCACGCTGGTCGCGCTGACTCAAGGCCACTCGGTGCGCCCTCTCGAAATCATTTTAATCCTGCGCGCACATTCGACATGCGAGCATTCATTATCGCACACGCGCGATATCCGCGGAGGGAATAACAGAGAATCGGGAAACGCCTACCGCGTTGACCGAAGTTACAGCGCGAGAGCAGCTTAAATTGAAAATACAGAGAGAGCTGGCTGATGAATACATTTTTCCGGTGCAAAGTCGAAGAATTGTTAAAAAGACCGACAGACGCGCTGCGCCGCGGCGAATGCGTGCAGACAAAGATTTCCTTCCTCAGCACATGTACTTCACTGTCACTCGCACTGTCCAAGACGTAACTTCACATCACGAACTTCCATCGCGGAGAACGCAGAACAATCACCGACTCGCTCATTCATCTGAGACGACTACTTAGTATCCCTGAGGGGTGGCGCACTTCGGTGACCGGCCGAATTCAAGGTCGTGGACCGCAATTGTATTTCGAGAGACGGACGCGGGATCGACGATGCAACTGCAACTGCGGCTCGGCATCAGACGGTACAGCTGAGCAAGTAGCTGCAAATGGAGAAGCGGAGATCAAGAGCGACGCAGTTCGTCGGACGGCGTGTTTCGACTAGGTGGTTACACCGGCGCGGACTTCTCTCTATCTTGGTCTCTCTTGGGTCCCTCTTGGTCTCTCCTTCGCGCTCTCCCCGACTCTGTCTCTCTCATGCCAGACACATCCATCCGCACTCGTGTGCCTCGGTCCTCACGTACACGCCGGCACTTATATTTAGACCGGTCCTCTCGTGCTTTATTTTCCACCGCGCGCGATCAACTCTCTACTCCTACGCCGCGTGCGTGAGCTTTGTTCGTGCGTGCAAGACTCTTGACCACGTTTTGCGGGATGCACAAGCTCGCTCTCTCTCTCCCTCCCTCTCTCCCTCTCACTGCCCAGTACAGTGGCGCAGTTCCACTTCTCATTAGCGTGAAAAAGAGAAGATCTAAAAACGCGACCGCGTTACGTATACGTTACGCCGGTATTAATCTCCGTTGGGTTGCTCTTGAAGGATGAATAGGTCTCTGTGTTCATTAATCTTCTTGCATATGCATCGAAGTCGTACGTGTCCGCGGCGGGGGATCTGCATATCCGTAAACTTCGGGCCGAAGTTGAGCGCGAGTGGCATGCTCGAAACAATGTAACGCTTAGTTTCGACTCGTTGCGCATATCTCGGCATCGAGGGTGTCACACCTCTCAGTTTGCGAATCCCTGGCAGCACGCCAGTGTCCCGTTCTGAAGGTACCCATTCACGGGGCGGCTCTCATTACTGTTGAGCCTCGAAAGAGCCCTTCTCTCTCTCTCTCTCTATCTCTATCTTTCTCGTACTCTCTGCGATATCGCGTAACGTTTTCGGTGCTTTGACAAGTAACAGTCCAGTGGACCGACATGCAGCCGCCTAACTGTCGGCAGTGCCCGCGTCTGTCGATACCCCGGAATATTGCAACGATCCGTGTCTGGAATTTTCTTGCAACGCTCGCGAACGGCGGATGGGACTGTCATTATTCGGGTCGTGGATTATTAATGTACCACTACACGTGCGTGCGCGCCGGCATATTCGAACGGCCGAGGCGGTAAATCGAGTATTTCCACGAAGAGGTAAAACCGATATTCCGAGAATACTGATTTTCCGCGTATATATACGTCCCGGTGATGCTGCGTCGGTAAAAATGGCCGCCGCGGAGAGAATTCTCGATTAAAATGGTCGCGCGAGAGAAAGTTGGCGGATATTTGATATTGATGAGCCCCGGCTTAATGCAGTTTTGCGAAACTGTCACGCGTGCGCCGGCATGGTACGTGCGCGCTAACTTCCACTGGTACACGACCAGTCCTCTTACTCCTATTTGGCGAGCGCGTGTGAGTGTAACGCAAATATGTATGTACGCGCATGGCCACTTAATCACGTGCCCGTGCCCGGTACACGCTCGTGCCGCGTGAGCCTCGCAACACGCCCACTAAATAGACGACTACAATATCTCGAATGTATGTCGCCCTCGTACACGCACACCGCCACACGCACGTGCCCGCGCGCGCTAACAGTGCGACGTGAAAAATGCGAGATTTCCACGGCAAACGGGGCCAGTGTGTCGAACGCGAAATTTTAATTATCCCGGACGATCGATCGGGAATTGTTTTCGTATGAAAACCAAACCCCGCACTTTCATTACTCGGACCCGTCCGTCTAGTTTATCGAGCACAATTTTCTCGTTCCGAAAACCATTTTCTCATTTGCAGTCGGACGGCCCGATGCTCGTCGAGGCAAACGGAGCGCGAGCGGTGGCGTCCCAGGGAGGAGGAGGAAGACGGGATTGCTATCGGGAAAGTGCTTTGTCGGCACTCCAATAATATAATTCGATGCCGCCGGCGACGTGGGAAGGAATTTTCGACGACGCGCCGGACAGAAGACGCGCGTCTTTTTCAGCGGGCGACTCGCGACATGTACCGAGAGCACGAGGCCATCTCTCGAACGCGCCGACGGCTTCGGAGGACAGAACAGGGTGACGCGGACGCTCGTACCTCGTTACGGGGAGGAAACGTTAGCCATTAACATCTGGACCGCGGCGCGCTGCCAATTTACAGCCGTGCGGCGCGAAAAATGGAGCAGCGCCGACCTAAATTTCAAGCCTCTGACATTCGCGTCGACGAGGCCCGCGCTCGCCGGCTCTGTGGGTGGCACTTTGAAGCGGCCGATACCGACACGTAAGGCCGCCGGCGGCGAAGGGAAGAGGGCTGGAGCGGGGACGATGGCCGTTGGGCCTCAGTTGTGTCTATGCTTTCTCGTTTCCTAGCACTTAATCTCGCCCGGCTATCGGCGCACGGCGCGCATTATGGAGCGCGCGGACACCGGACCGAGCCAAATACATCCCCAGCGAACCAGGGCCAGGCGGCCAGGCTCGTTTCTGCGGCCGGAGGTCTCGTTTCAGGCCACGAGAAACTCCGGCCTGGCCTCTGAGGCTGAGCGAGAAGCCGGCCGCCCGCAGACGGCTGAGTAAATTGTGAGTTAAGCTCGGTAGTTTGCGTTCGGATCCGTAATGAGATGGGATAGGGGTAATCTCGACGGATATCGAGGCAGGGGTGTTGATTCGAACGCGCGCGGCTGGATGAGCGTGTGCGCGACGCACGTCGCGAGAAGTGAAACATTTATATGGCTCCGAGTGCTGAGACCTTTTTTTGCCCGGTCATCCGAGAAGTAGCGGGCAGGCACGCTGCGTAGTTTCAGTCGATTCTGAAAGGGACTGTAGTCGGGCAACAACGGATGCTTTCAGTGCCGTGGCCAAACGATGAAGTGCAGAGAGCGAGTCAATGACGGATGAACTTCTCCCTTTGCGCGCTGCACGTCTCATGTCAGCACACGTCCTTCTCCTTCTAGTTCCTTCTTCTTCCTCCACTCCCCGCCACGTCGCTCCATTCTTTCTGCCCCGCGATCCCACTGCGCCTCGTTCTCAACTCTCATACTCTCGAGCAACCCGCGCTATCTCCCTCTCCACTTCCCGACGTAGGACAGATTCGGTGCACTCGGCGCTTTGTCGTTCCGTATAAAGTGCAAGGCTGAATGTACACGGTGTCCGAGAATCGCGAGCAGGCCCTTCTCGAAAGCGTTCGCCGCCGGAAGCACCCGGCCACCCTTCCAGGAAAATCTTCGAGTTACATCGATAAAGTAATTCCTATTGTTGTTCGCCTGAGTAATACCCAAACTCTGCTCCATATCGCTGTTCGCAGAAACGAAAATCGATACCTCTCGTGACCACAGGACGAGTTTGCCGGTTATTACGATTTAATACGTTTACGCCCGGAGTCGTTTGCAGAGTTCCAGGAGGTCGCCCTAGGCCTAATTCCACGGGCACCGCGCGCATGAACCAGCCCTGGGACCGGTATCTTAACTCTAGTCGGAGTGTAATATGATAACGTCGAGGGAACCTTAATCCTTAATTCGGCGGTTCCTCCACGGCAAATAAAACGGGCTTAAGTAAACGTCGCGATTGTACCCCGTCGGGCAACAGTGAGTTCCCGGTACGACTGTGTGCACGCTCACGCGCCTACGTGTGCGTTTACGTGTGAGCAACACCGAGACTGTGAGTCCGGATCGTTGTTGCCTTGCTTCGACGCCTGATGGCACTGTAAACTTCGGCAAAACGGGTGCACCGTAAGTAGCAAATAGTGTTTCACGACGAAAGACAAACGTCCAGCGCACGGCAGGGAAATTTAGAATCGCCGACGGTTACCCGGTTTCCCTTCTAACCAAAGAAAACGTCTCACTTCCGGATCGAAATTTGGCAATTGGCCAGTCAAATTCCACAGACATTCCGTGGGTCTTATTTATTGCGAAAATTATTCTCGCCATTTTCTCGATGCGATGCGTGAGTTCATATTTTGGTGGTCCGTTAATTACGAAACTAATAATCAACTTCAGTTAATTAATATAGTGAAGTATGATCCATACGTCGTTTATACAATCAGTCGTAATAATAAGAATTCATTGAGCAAATGAGCCTCGCCGGCACACTCCGACCGCAAGAGGTTAACTCGACCACCACCGCGCTCGCTCTTCTGTCGACAGTGTTTAACTTGGGAACCGAATTTTTCGCGGACGGCAGAGGCCGGAAGGAGGCCGAAGCCGAAACTACAAGTAAGCGAAACTTACTGTGGGAAGGGGGGGGAAAGAGAAACGTGGAAATTATCCGAACCGCAAGCCGTCGTCGGGCGAGGCCAAACTAGACTCGACGCTTTACTTCCGGCCTGCGAAATTCCGTCCGGCAAATTCTCAGCTAAACAGGGACCGATTCGGGCGTTCGAACGTTCGCGCCGATAAATTCCACGGAGTGCTTAATCGTACGGCGGAATGTCATGGATATCGGTGGAAAGGCGACCGTGGCCGATGGAGTGAAGAGGGTTGAAGATGGGAGAGGGGTGCAAGACAAGGAGATAGATAGCGAGTAGGTCAGAGGTCCGCGAAGGTATGTGGCCCGCTTGCCGTTGTTGCACGCTGTATCTCGCGGCTCACATCGATGCGCCGCCTAATTAAGTAACGATAACGGCCGGCGTAATGCACTGGATCAGCGTTGCGCGCAACATTCGTCGCCCGTAATCGTGGCACGCTCGCTAGACTTAACTCGGACGATTAGGTGAACTCGTCGGGCACGATCGCGGAGTCCGATACCGGGGCAAACTTGGCCGACCCGCGAATGTATAACAGGCGAACTGATTTATAGCTGTAATCGTATCAATTTGTAAAGATCGCATTACGTGAAAGGGCGTGAATTATGTATAAATTCGGCGAGCGCGTTAGGGCGGAGGTTGGCGAACAAGGCGGTGCTCGACGGCGCCTAGGAATCGTGGAATATAAATGAACGCGGTGCTCCCGGAAGGCAGGTCGGTTTCTCCTAAGTTCGTTCCATTTTCTCCGTGTCACGCTCACCCTCCGACCCCGGTCAAAGTCGATCAGGTCGCTGACAGGATGGAAAAACGAGGAGAGAGTCTACTGCTTTCCCGTCGCCGAAGCATCCAGGCACGCACGCGGGCCCTTTAAATCGACCGAACATCCTCGAGACGATGAGAGAGCGAGATAGAGATCCTGACACTCTAACGATGGAACTGTCTCCGGGCGAATCCTTGAACGCTTCATCTTTCCGAGAACGACGCGCGATATTGACCTTACATACCCCCCTGGATCTCATTATTCTCATGGCTGCGAAATTCTGCAGTGGAAACAGCTGGCACGAGTATGAAAATAATTCCAATGAAGAGTAGGATTCGACGCTGAATAGCAGATGTGGCCACGGGGAATGGTCTCTCTCGCGTAAGGTCTCTATATTTTGAAACGTGACACGTCATTAAAAACGTATTTGCTTATCACGAGGACGGAATGATCCGGCTTTCATCTTCCATACGCGATTTCTCGCGACACACGGGATAGAGAATTGATCGCGTCGTTGGTTTTGAGCTTACGGAGAAAAGGGGAACGACGCAGCAGTAAAGGAGCACGCAGGAAGGAGAGAGAGAGAGAGAGAGAGAGAGAGAGAGAGAGAAAGATTATCGTAGATCTTGTACTACCGTTAGTGGGTACGTGTACGCAGCTTGGCACGGATATGGCTACACGCGTATATATGTACGCGCGTCTGTATATATGAACGTGAATATACGTACACACAGTGTGGTAGGTGCGTGGACGATAATGCTGTTGCGTATCGACCGCGGATGCCAGGCCTCCAGGATACGCTCTGGAACCAGCTCGACTTCCGTCAAAAAGGAACGTCGCGCAGCTAGAGTGTCCGGCTTAGGTAGTGGCATCGGTCCCATTACGGTTTCGTCTTACGGTGAAAATGTACACTCACCGCATTAACGAGTCCATACATAATGGAATCTACGCGCCTTATAGAAATTGCGTAATGCGGACGTTGTAAAAACTCACGAGGGCCACTTTACGTAATGACGAGTTGCAAACGTTTATGAGGCGCACTGTCGATCACGGTGATCAGGATAATTGATCCGGTGGCGTGCCATTTTTGCAGCACGCTCCTGTACAATATAAGTAGCAGCGGTCGCGGCGCACTCGCAGGACGTGCGATTGAATTTAGGGAGATCAGGGCACTGCGGGCTGGATACCGTTTTGATTCGCTTGACCTTTGCTACGCTCCCGATCCCTCGAATGGGAAACGCTGAGCGAGAAGGGCAACGGATGCCATTGATGGTCGTTGGCCGTACGAGTATGCGTAGTTTGCACCGGTGACCGCGCCAGTTCCACGCTCTAGGAATGCGTTCGACTTCCGTCAAAAGAAAATCGCGCGAGCGACTGCCAACTGACGCGGCGGAACGTCGTGTCACGGATTCCTCGTCGACAAAAAGATGACGGCGTGTCTTTTAATCGGACCATTCCTGAGAGCGACGCGAACGTCGGACAACGATTCTGAACGTCAACGACCGACGTAACTCACGGGGACGAAACGTAATAAGGCGGCGACGCAATGTACGACGGCACGCTGTCGACTGGCATCGGCAGAAAATCATAAGAACAGATTCTGAACAGCTGAATTACTTCACGTACACTTCAGCTGCATTTCTCCCCTTTTGATCTACCGAACGTCGCTGCTCGGCAAGGGAGGACGAATTTATTGAGTTGAAATTCGAGTTATGAGCGCAGCGCAGGAAGGTGCATTGAAGATACAGGGAATAATAGATCGGTAGATCATTCGAGACAAAGTTGAAGCGAAATTGAAAAGGCTCCGTCCGCCCGCTGCCGTTGCCTTGCCGGAATCTATCAAACGGGAAGGGAATTTCTTGCATCAGATACAGCGCGTCCCGTCTATAAATTCGCTGTTTACCCTGTGCATCGCTCGCGAGTCACGCTGGCTTCATCGGAAACTGGCGGAATAAGAATGTTGAGCGGAACAGAGGTCTCGTCCGGCGATTGCATCCTTCGGGATCGAATCTATCGACGACCTAGCACGATTGCCAGTTGCATCGCGAGGAGAACGAACGTTCGCGGTCATAAAGCTGACTTCGTGGAGGAAATCGGCCCGTTTGTCCCGGTGGGACATCGCGTCCGGCATTCCACTGGCCGGCGGACGGATCCATGGATATTTATGACGGCGACGTTCGAACACCGAAAGGATTTTCGTTTCACCGCGCTGACGGTCGGGATGAAACTGGATAGCCCTGGATCGGCATCAATTTTTCAGTGATTCGAGACAGGCCACGGTAAATCCTCGCTTTTCGCCTGTGCCGCCTCGACAGTTCTTTCGTAACTCTTCTTTCCGAACCGTGCCTAACGAAATATCGAATTTTACTCCTCTCCACGCTCGACAGCGAGGACAGACCGTCTCGAGGTGCACGACGGTGTCGAGTTTAAGTATCGAGCGACATCGGTCGCCGTGTCGGTCGTGTTAATTATGGCAATATGCGTGGCGAGAAAAAGTTTGTGCGGACTAGAGCGTGAGCGGGCGATGAAGTGATTTGTCGTCATGAACTCTAATTCTGCGATACGTGCGCGCTCGTGCGATTCGGCCGAAGCGCATAAACGCGGGCACAGATAGAAACAACACGTCGTCATTTGTCAGGATCAACGGTTCCGGGAGGGGAGGGGGTTCGAGGCTTGAGAACAGAACGTCGAGGCGATACATCGCCAGACCGTGCATCATTTGTATCTCGCTCGCTGCAACAACGCTTCCCGACTAAATGTTCGATCCTTTAAACTAGCTGCATCGAAATCCCCTTGGTTTGCGGAAAGCGATAGCTCGCGAATGAGAAATGGCCTTCATCGGAGGTTTGGTCGGTCAGAGGCCGGGGGGCAATTGTGTGCGCGGATCCCTAAGGAGGGCATCGTTTTCACACCGCTTTCGCTCTTCCGTCGTTTCGCCGATTGATTTCGATAATTGATATTGGCCGACGTTAATTATTCCTAGGACCGTAATGGAAATCGGAAGCCCCGTTCCGCCACTGGCCAGCGAGCTCTACGTACGAACGAATATATTTTCTTTACCGCAACCAGACACGTTACATCTCGTTTAGTTTTGATGTTGGAACTAGAACAATGTTTAGCGGTGCCAGATTTGTATCACGTTTTATCGCGTAGAACTCGTGTACGGTTCGTGCCTCGCGTACCTTTTCCCGATATAAATTACAATCACGTTATCAACTCCCTATGCCCGAACAAAATCCGCGCGAACACCCGTTACGCGTGTTCTCTGCCACAATCGTGCTCGATAATTAATGCCGCGCCGTTAATTATAAACGTCGCGCCATCGAGCGCGGCGATACGCGTGCACGGATTTGATAGCGTACCACGCCGCGTTCTCCTGAACACGGGTGCACGGGAGCAAACTTTACGATGCCGCGGCGCATTCGAAAAACGTCGGGCCGACATGGACGATAATTAAATCTAATTTCCGCGCGCAACTGGGAGCGAAGTGACCAGTGGCCGCGCGCAAGAATAGGAGTGAGCAGCAGTTGTGCACGAATGACGCGGCCAGTTCGCGTCGAAAACTAATCTCCGCTCGCTGCCTCGCATCTTCCTTCCCGTCGGATTCGCGAGCAGAACCAGAATTGATATGCGCAAAGCACGCGGAGCGTCGCGGTAAGAGCAATATTTAATCGCAGCCGGATCGAGGACGTGCCCGCTGCATGTCGCATCGAAAATAAACGCGCGCGCGTCGCTCGGGTTAACGCGGCAGAATTTGCGACGTCGACGAAAGCGCGGCGAGGCGGGGCAAAAAATAAATACGCGCTTTCCATTGTCGGTGGGTCGTGCCAGGGCGCGAGACAATTTTCGAAAAAGTCCGAACCGGCGCGCTGTCTAAATATAATTTGCAGCGGCGTAGTTGTTCGAAATCAGCGAGCGGCGTGCCGAAGGACGTCGCGCGGACGGAAAACAGGAACAGGTCTGGTCATGATTTGGCGAGCGCGTCTTGTGACGAGCGTTTTGCAGGATTGAGAATTTCGCGAGATTTAGCAGATAATTAGGACGAGTCGCGGTCACTTAATAATGCTGGCCGCTCGCCGAAGGACGCGTGTCGAAAGACGAGAGATCGCGACGATTTCGTCGTTTCACGCGAAAATCTAAGCAGCAACGTGTCGGCCGCTGCCTAACAGAACGCAACATTTTTGAAAGAGCTTGCCAAAGTGTCGCTCGGTGGATAATAATTAGACGGCCGTCGACATATCGTGGTCGTTCAAAATTAGCGGGCCATCTCGTCGACGGACGTGCGTACGCCGCACGCGGTCGCTTGTTGACGTAAGAAAAATATGTGCCGAGTAGAGAGTCAAGTTGAGCAGAAGAGGATGTGTGCCGAATTGCCGACGGACGACTAAGGTTCCACGGTACTCGACATTCCTGAAATGCACACAAAAGTGTACACCTGATACTTTGCGCAAATAAGCAGCGTATCCGGTGTCGTCTGTCGACCTTCCGTCGGACCATTTGAATATTAAATTTAGATTCCCCGCGCGCGCCGCCGCCACTCCCGACTTTAACCCATTTGCAAAGCGTGTCCAGTGCGCGGCGGTGGCCGTAAAATTTCGCGTAAACCTACGTTCCGAAATAACGCTGCCGTCCGGCGATTTAACAATTTTACACAACACCGGCAGCTAGCGAGCGCAGTCTCCATTAATCGCACCCTTCACGTCGAAACGTGCCTTCGCGAGAGATGTAATCGCGAGGCTTGCATACTCGGTTGGCAAAAATAGAGGGAAAGTAATTAAAGTGATTGCGCCTCGATTACCCCAGTTCGCCGGCCGTACTTTTTCGCGCCTATCTGCCTGTGAACATCTTAAAAAACGGTGCGCGATAAACTTACTCAAGACCCCAGCCTGGCTGCATAAGTACGGGCGTAATTGGGAAGGAAGTCGAGAGAGGAATTTTTCGCCTCTGACCATTCATAATCGCGTCCACGCTAGATTGTACGAGTATTTTCACTCGGTTAGTGGGCGGACGAGTCTCATGCGCGAACGGTATACGTATCTAGCCGCACACTGCTCGGCTAAGTCTATTGAACTTGTACCACCACCACCGCTGATACTAGCACGCTGCCGGTTTACTTTCCACTTGATCTCTCGAAGGTCAGTCCTCGAGTCGGCCGCGCATTCTGGCTTTATCGATTTATCGTTATTACCGTCGTACGTATCGCCACGGCGCGCTTTTGTCTCGATATCGCGGCGTACACCATTGTGCCGGGCGGTCTATTAGACGATAAGGTATTAACGCGGCGCGCGGCGAGAATTACTTTCGCGCGAGCGGCAAACATTGGGGAGGAACGATCGTTATCTTACGCGCAACGTAAACGTACGTACCGTATATCGGCGCGCGCTGAAAATACACACGGCCTGTATACGTGCACGCGGATATATTTGCGTGTCAACGTGAGCGTGCACGCGCGGAAAACCGCTTAATTAAAGACTGTGGTAGCTCATTATACGTTCGCGAACGCGGCGCGTTTCTTGAGCTAACGGCAGGGGGCCGTTCTTAAATTTCTCCTCGTTTTTCTGCTTCTCTCTCTCTCTCTCTCTCTCTCTCTCTGGCTCGCCCGTTCTCTCCCGCTTCGTCCGCTCGCTTTCCTCCCTTCTACTTGAGCGCCAAGTATTAACCTGGTAGCCTACTTCCTGGCGCCAACGGCCCGGAGGCTTTCGAAAATACTTTGCGTACCTACTCGCCGTTTCCTACGGACCACCGGGTCGCGAGAAGCGCCCTATTCACGCGCGCACAAAGAGCGAAGGAGCGGAAGGAAGCGAGGCTGGGGCCAGAAAAGAGTTGAAAAAGGAAGAAAGGCAAAGGGAACGGCGCAGCGCGATAGCATGTCGAGCAAAGCGAGAGAGAGAGAGAGAGAGGGAGGGGGGCCGAAAAGAACACTTCACGTAAATGGAGATTTTTTTCCACCGCCCGCATTTCCGATGGCAAAAGTTGTCGCATTTAAGGTGCCCATTTACAAAAATACGCTATTTATGAAATTTCTCGGTAAACCTGGAGAACGTACGACTCCACCGCGCACAGCGTGCCCGGCCTAATGTACTGTTCTCCCGGGAAATCTTAATGCCGAGAAAGTCGAGCTGCGCGAAAATTCAACGTTTCCTTATAGAAGTGGCTAAACTCTTATTTCACTGCTTAGTGCACGACGTACGAAAGTAGGAACCTGCTCCTCTCTCAGGCTGGCGTGTCACGGCTTGGCGAGGCCGGAGTTGAAAAATGCAATGTATCACACGGTATAGTGTGTTTGCCAGACGCTATTTAGAGGCCTACACGTCAGGCGAACTATTCTTGATGCATCCTACTTGTCTTTATTAACTGACGCCGGATTTGCGAGCTCTAAGAATAACTTCAATCAGAGTTTGTTCACTTACCACCTCGGCAACGTTGCCGGAGCCCTCCCTCATGCCATCTCTGTCCGTGCGTCCTCCTGGAAAGACAAAGAGGCGGGTTAGTGAAAATGATTACAATGTTAAACGAGCCATTAACGGGTGGAGTAAACGCGTGCGCGTTAAATCGCGCCGAAGAAACACTCAGGAAACTGCTGGCGTTCGGTGAAAGGTATCGTGCGTTCCAGCAACGGACTGGCGTAGGCTCGAGTTGCAAAAAAAGGAACAGAAAAAACGGAAAATTTTGCAATCGCAGAAACAATCGCACGCGCTCGGCGCAAGCGAAGAAAACAAGCAAACGTTACCGGCCTCATGACGGTTCTCTTGCGTCTGCCAGTCGTTCGAGGCCAACGCGCGCATTATATAATTGCACCGCACGGCCGATGTGCGCCTATGTACACTCGGTTCAGTGATCCTGGAAGGATAGGCAGTTCGCGCAGCGCGAAAGATCTATCTGAGCCGTCCATCTATCTAATTTGCCGTGTCGTCGGAATGCTCGAGAGCAGAGTCTCGTAAACTGGGAAACGAAGTAGGGGGATGAGGCACGCGCCTATCTTTCGCCTTCGTCTCTCGGCCGCGGCGCCGATCTCCCAAGATTCAGGCCAATCGTCCCGCTCGGCCGGATAATAAAAGTAGCCGAGCGGAAGTACCGTGGCTAACTGGAATCGCGGGACGAATATCGGCTACCGGCCGACCAGTTCTCGCGATACTCGTTTCGGCGGCCCGTCTAATCGCTCTCCCGCTTCTCGTTACGCTCGTTACGCGCGCATCGGCGAATTAGCATAGGCGTAACTCGAAGCGACCGATCGACGATGGCCTAATGAAGGATTAATCGCTAACGAGCGGACGGAAACGGGGCGTTAGGTAATGCCAGCCGAAGTTGGCCGGATCCTCCGTGGAAACAGAAGAGAAAAACGGGCAAGCACTTTGGCCGGCGGAGTACGAATGACGATGTTGCTTTTTCAATGCTGCGCCTGGTGCGCGCTACCACTCGCGGTGGGCTGTCAATGAAACGCGGTGAAGCGTTCGTCGCTGCATGACGACGTGCTCTGCAGGAAATCTTTGTTAATTGGCGCGATCGCGAGGGAAACAATGAGCGGGCGGCCAACAACGGCGCAATTCGTTTCCGTGGGCGTGCGGTAAATTCGCGGGGTCAAAACTCTGGCGCGCGCACCGTCGGTCGGTCTCGTTAATTAATCGGATATCGGAGTGATGCGGGAAGGCACGCTTGCCCCCGTTAACGTTGAAACGAAATAGCGCGTCGTACGGAGGTAGCTCGCGAAATTACGAAAATGATCCGCGTCGGGTGGGTGTTGCCCTTAATGAGATACAGCCGATGGACGAGGTGTGTAACGAACCAATTAGAATTTCAGCGCAGCCGCAATAATAATACATGACGATTATTCTGCTCCGCGATACGTTCTTTGGACGTTGATTCGCGCCGCTGCGCAGTCGTCGCGGGCCTATGTACCGTGCACATCGTCTGCCGCGAAAAATAGGAGTGATTTGAACGGGTAAGCCGCGATGTTCGCCGATAATGAACCAATTAGAACTTCCGAGTGGAAAACTCGCCAATGACACTCGACTCTGTTGCAGGCGAAACAATGCGTTCTTTGGCTAGAATTGAATTCTTCGGTAGCAAACGAACCAGCGGAGCCATTATAGCAATGGAAATACGCGTAATAACAGGGAGAAATATGACGCTCGCGCGGGATCTAATGGAAAAGAGTCCATTCGTATTCTAAACTCGAACCACTTCTTCCGAATGAAGTGTCACAGTGCACGCTTTTTCCCGTGCACGCGCGACCGGGAGAAAGGAAGGCAAATGAATTAAAGCAGCCGGGGAAAGGCTCATTAACGAATTCTGCTGGCTGTTCGAGGGAGAGCGGGCTATGAATTGCGATGGAACAATACGCTCCCGCGTATGCGGCAAACGCCCGTTAACTGGTCTAACATGAAAACAACAAATGACCAGCAGCGCGCCCCCATGAATAATACATTGTGCTCCAAAGGTGACGAACTTTCCTACGTTTTCAGCGAAATATGCGGCGAAACACGTTGCGAGGCTAACGTTTACTCGCTATTTGTCCCGGGCATCCGCGAGGCGAGAAATAAAGCGAAAAAGCCCGAGATCTTCCTTCGCGACTGCGAATGGGATTCAGATTGACGCAATTAGGACGAAGGAGAAGTCTCCGAAGCGGTGACAAACTCGATTCGTCTTCGAGCCGACGTTATATATCTCGAGCACACTCGCCGAACGTATCTACGAAAAGGGTGGAATCAGCGGCCATTGAATTATCTGCTATCTCTTTTCGGATACGCGAGCCGAACGATATTTTCCGCCGAACAGCCGCTTCCTGCGACAAACGTGAGCCACGTATCACTCCAGAAACTTCGTATTTTTTAAAGCACCTTATCCATCCAAAGCCCGACACCCTTCCGACGCAAACACAAATTGTTTCCGGTACGCTCGCACCGGCTGCACAGGTACCAAGTATTTACACGTGCCGAAACTCGTCCGCATATCCCGTCCCTCATTAACCGGAACTACAGCGAAGACACGTCGCGCGTAATTTATTTCTTTACCCTTCGTTTGCTTATCCGAAAATTCCGAGCGCCGGCAGGGGCTGAAACGTTCATCTAATCCCCGCAATGTCGACTGGCATTCGCGTCGTGACATTCTCGCGGCATTTAGGCGGAGCGGGAAAGTGTTATTACGCAGGCGGTTAACGCGGACGAGTTCCGGGAAGGCACGCTCGAAACGATCGAAGGGTTGAGCGCGCGCTGCATTATCCCCGGCCGGCCAAAAATGTCACGATAACGATAATGATATGCGTCAGGAGATAATTAGAGCGCGCGCGCGCGATCCACTCCGACGTTCCTGCGCCTACCCGATCAAGGGGATGAAACGTAGGTCAACATAATTACGTAAAACGCTTAATCGCACTATCGAACTCTCCGCAGCGGCGCGGACCGACCTGAGTCACTCGCCGAAGCTCAACTGACTCATTGGCAGGTACGCGCATTTTCGAACCCTTCCCGGAACTTTCGTTGGACGTATGTACGTCTGGCCGCGGGGCACCCGTGTTTCCTGGTAAGTGGATACTAATCAAAGGAACACCGGGTAAGGTAGGCATATATAACCGAACCCATTCTCTTTCGTACGGACCTTTGCACGTAAACGAGCCCTTTGACGGCGCAAAGTTATTACTGCTTACAAGCTCGAACGAATAAACGAGGGAACTTGTACAGAATTTGCTGGAAAGTGCACTGTCTCCCTCTCCATCGGGAGCGCGCGTGCGCGGCATTGCCTTAAGAGCTGGATGCATTTTAATCTGGCGGATTATTAATTTTGCGACGATACTACAGCGCTGCCGCGGCGGAGAAAGAGAAAGGACGCGGTCAAGGAACGAGAAGGAGCGCGGGGAAGAGGGAAAAAAAGAGGGAGACAGAGGTAACTAATGAACTTCGGTAGGCAACTTTCAGACTGCAGAGGGGTCGTGGTAAACGAGAGAGAGAGAGAGAGACAAAGCGAGGCTAAAGACGCGAGAGGGGAAAACGAATATTCTCCTTGGTAATTTTGCGCACGAGAACCCTCCTCTCTCGGCGAGATGGCAAGGGTCAGAAGGTGAGCGGGGCGCGGGCGGGGATGCGAGGGTCGAAAAAAAGGAGGGTCAAACAATGTGCAACTAATGTCAGATAAGTATGGTTCCGGAGCACGGCGGCGGCAGAGTCGTGCCGAGGGCTTTCCTCCGGCCACTTTTTCCCCGTATCCCCCTTTTTACGCCCCGCGAATGCCTCGCATTCCGTGCTGACGTAAGGGCGCGCACCGCACACCGCGTTAGGCTTCGAGCATTACGCGCTCTCTCTCTCTCTCTCTCTACGCCCGGGAGCGTAAAGCGCGAGCCTGGAAATAGCGAGCCGGCGCAGACACCGAAGCCGGATTGTAATCGAGCCCCCCGACGTTCCACCTTCTTTCCACGCTAATTATCCCGCGGGGCTGCCCTCCCGGTCTCATTTTTCTCGGGCCGGGCGTGCGCGGAACAAACCGCTCGGCAAATTGCGCAGGAACTATTGGCCGCTGCCAGAAGCCGGCTCAATTGTGCGACGAAATTGTTACGATGTTTTCGGACGCGACGAGACCTGCGCAGCACACCGGCGAAGCGTGCTGATACATTGTGCTGGAAGCAGAAAGATACTCTCTGGGACGGTGCAAGAATGTTGCGCAGCGTGTTAAAATGTATCGTCTGGACAAGCGGCTCGGAAGAACGCGTAAAACTGATACTGAGCGGAGGGGTGATGGAATATACGGGACGAAACCGGCGGAACCGCGTAACGTTGCACTTGGAAATTCTCGAAAAATGCACGCCGTACGCGTCACCGGCTGCAGCTCTCGTTATTGCGCGCGGCCGAGTGGTTCTTTTTTCATCGGAAAATGCGCGAGCCAGGAGTTTGCATTTCGTCGGCACCCGGAGCGCAGTGAGTCACGTAGCGCTGCTGTGTTTTTACATTAGAATCAAATCACGCCCGAGCGATTTAACGGCGTCGCATCGGTAATGCGCGCGTGGAAATAATAAAAGGCGCTGGTCGTCTGCGTTTTATCGTCGGCGCGCAACTCAGGGCTTCTTATCTGGCGCGAGGAACTCAGAGATGGCATTGGGGAAGGGTAGACGACGGGGACAAGGGCAGAAGTAAATTTACATGCTGCCCGGGACGCCGGTTTATTTTGTCTCCCCCCGGTCTGCGCGGCTTGCCTAGGCGCGTACGTGCACGCGGTTGGACCCATTTAAAAGTTAAATCGAGCGGGCCCGATATCGGCGAGATTTTAATTGAAATTTTCGTCGACGTTCGCGCGGGGTGGTTGCGCGAGCGGAGGGACGAAGGTGGTAGATGTACGCCGGTACGCGTGTGTGAACGTCGCTGCGGGAGCGAGAGGGGCGGGAAAGAGGGAAAGAGAGAGAAGAGGTAAAATGAAGGAAAAGAATCCTCACGGCCGACGTGCACATGCGCGCCTCCTCTCGCGGAGCCAAGATCGAGTGTTTTAAAAACACGCGAGCGGCGACGAGTGGGATTTCAAGGTTAGCCGAAGCGAGCCGCACACGCTCGCGCGCACACTCTCATAGCCGCTAGAAGAAGAGACGCGCATAAGCGCGTGCCGGGTTAAAATGCGCGGCGGGCCAACGAATGACGCCTTCCTTCCGTCGCGACGACCTCGGGAAAGTTGGTCAAAAAATTGCCCAATGCACTCTGCGCACTTCGTTAACTGTCCTGCGCGTCGACTTCCGCTCTTCTTATGAGCACGTCCACCGAATCGGAGGAGTTCGATTTTGTGCCGGAAATTGGTGGAAGACCGTGCGGTCAGGACTCCGTGAGCGAGAAACAGAAGGTCGGTGGAGGAATTCGAGGAATTCGCGGCGATTAGATCATCGCTTAACGAGACGTTAACATTCTTATCGCGAGCGGCGAGAAGCGCGGGCCTGACGAGGCGACTGCATCATCCGCCTATTGGTGGCGTTTCTTTTGGCGCCAAAACAAATAGTCGCCGGAGCGTGACCGGTCGATCATCGACCGTCTCGCAGCGACCAGGCGCGGTTTTTGCGAAACAGCAAAATTCTCTGGCCGTCTGAACGACCGAAATCTCGGCCGTCACGGGGGCAAATTGCATTAAGCATTAAGGCATTAAGGCATTAAGGCATTAAGCGAGGAAAGAAGCGCGACGCGGCTCGTCGGTCGGTGTTTCGTCGAAATATTCAAAAGATGCCTTCGGAAGGCTGACCTTTTTTATGAATCGGCAAAATCTTGGCGATCCTCGGGTTGCCCGCGTAATCCAGATCTCGGCTATCGTCGAGCTCTTCACTCCTATCTCTTCTATCCGTTCGTCCGCGTTGACTCGCCTTCGTCCCGACGGTATCTTACTTACACAGCGACTTATAATCTCTTCCTCCCCTCACGTTTCTAACCTCACACAGCACGACCACCTCACGGGGCTTTTCTTTGCAAAACAGCACACTGCCACTATCCACACACACCTCGCGCGGCACGTATCGAATCTCAACCACAAAATTCCGCACGCAGGGAAAGGTACTCTTTTCTATCAACGGACTCCACCCCGTCAGGAGACTTTGTGCAACAGACCAAGCAGTTTGTCCAACGACCGATGATATCCTAGCCGCATTCGCCCGCGACTTTCCGTCTGTCCCGCTCTTTGCAGGAAGCGTGCGTCTTTCGCAGGTGGTCGGCAGGTCAGGAAGGCTTTCCCTCGAATCGGAAGTTCTCGCTGGCGAGCGCCGACGGGAACGAGCAGTGACGCTTTCCCTCGAATCGCTGCGTTCCGCTGGCCGCTGATAGGAAGCGAAGGGAACGCTTTCCGAAGGCGCCCTTCGCGTCCTCGCGACGTATCGGATGCGATGGTGGCAGGAGGCTCGCGTTCTCGGCGGATTTCATGCGTGCCCCGGGTGCAAGAATCACACCCTTCGACGGCTTCCCTGCCGATTCCGTGACTTTATCCAGATCGCGCACTTTCCGCGGCTCGACGACGTCCGCGGCCGCGAGCTTCGTCCTCTCTCAGGTGGACGCAGGTGCCCTCAGTCCTGTCCCTTCGTCATTTCGCGCAGCAGCTCGGCTCAGAACCGCGACATTAAGACGCGGTCCGCGTATAACGGACGCTGAGCGAGGACGACTTTTCAAAAATGCCACGGACCGACCAATCGCGAGCACCCGCGGCGCGCTGCAGGAGAGAGAAGAACGACGAAAGGCACGCGCACGGAGGCGCGCGCGCGCGCACTCGCGCACAGCACTCACTGCGATGTCGGATGACCGAATCGGAGGACCGAATGGGACGAGCGGCGGATAACCGGATGAAGTGGCAATAAAGAGACGCGCACAGGCCGGGATCGAGGCGGACGAGGACGACGTAGGCGACAGCCGGGAAGACAGGCGCGTCCTCGAGGTCTCGCTTGCTCGCTGGGACCGATCGGACGCCACTCGAGCACTCCACACGGCTAGAAGATCGCGTCCGGCCCGCAGGACCGGCGATCTCCGCTTGCGATTTCCGGCCGGAGGGCCGCGAGAGGGACGTTTTGAACGGAAAACTCGGCGCGGAATGGCTCGACCGGCCCCGACCCGAGCGTGCGGCTAAGGTAAGTTAAACTGAGCCAGCAGCGGCCACGGTAAACGAGATTAAAGCCACCGTCCGTTGGAGCCGGGCCTTTCCCAATGGTCGGCCGGCTTTGCAGGAGTCGGCCAATCGACGCTCGCCGTCACCTGGCGAACGGTTACCCCAGGTGCAGCCACTAAGGCGCCATTGCCTGGCGTTGGCACGTTACCTGCTCGGCGACTCGCGGTTGAAGGTGGGGAGCGCGCCAGAACGAGACGGACGAGGAAAGGGAGCGAGACGGAACGAGATAGAACCTGTGCGTCTGTGTGTGCGCCCGGTCTATACGTCACGCTACGTTTGCGGGAACGAGACGGCCAGAGAGAAAATGAGAAAGTCGGAGAAGGAGGACGATGCTAGAGGAGGCACGAAGGGAGGGCAGGAGAGTGACCGAGAGATCGCGAGTGTGTTTGTGCCGTATGAACGAGGGGGACAGACGGAGAAAGAGAGAGAGAGAGAGAGACGAATTACGATGGGCCTACAATCATGCTGCCCCGAGCATTCATTTTCACGGATTTTGCGGCCGGGTTTCTCGACGTTTCGCGACTCCGATCCTCGCGAGAGGACGGAGTACGTCTCGAGGAGTAAGAGTGCGTACCGGCGTCGGAGGTATATACAGTTGGAAATCGAGTCGAAAGGAGACCCCTCGCGTCCGATGCTTTACCAGGTACAATGCCCAGTTTCGATGATGTCAGTCCCACCATAATCGACTCCAAGCCGCGCGCCGGTGCGGCCTTCTTCCCCGAACTCGTATTACAACTCGTTCACGCACGGTGTCGTCTTACAAAATAGATACGCCTTGATGTGACGTTATAACAGACGAATTCAAAAGAAGCAGCCTGTATCATACGGAAATATAGTAAAATTTGCGAAGATGCGCATGCGTATTAATAGTGTGCGACGCGTAAGGCAAGTTTCAGCGAGAACGATGCTGGAAACTTGGAGTGATAGTGACCGGTAATGGATCCGACACCATCTAAACTGGACACCGTACACACGTTACGTTGACTCCGTGAGACACTGCAGCCACGAAGTCGTGGCGGCAGGAGGAGAGACGGCTGTTATCTAAATTACTCTATTTTCTCGAGGGACGCTCGCGATGGATTTTTTTCTGATCGTCTGGAACGTCGGTGTATCGAATCGTGGTGGGTGTTCCTGTGGCTCTACCTTCTCCATTCTTCTCTCTCTCTCTCTTTCTCTTTCTTCCTCCAAACCCTTTCCACTAACCATTCGTCCAACCTCTCTCTCTCTCAAGCCTGATACGACGGCTATCTTCCCGACAGCAAGTGCTAGGCACGGTTCATATTTAATTCCACGATATGCATCTTCCCGTTACGATAATACGTCTATCGAAAAAAAAAAACTAATGCCATCATATACATACACATACACTCGCCGAAAGAACGAACGGCCGCGCGGTACGTCAGTTCACTCGTCTCGCGTCAAATCATATTTTTTAATAACGAACAACCTACCCACCGTCTCACGCTACCAAATTTGGCGGAGGCCCTCGAGCGGGATCAAAGCGTGAACGCGGGTATGGGAGGAAGAATAGAGTGGAATTTTCGAGCCATCCTCCCTCCTTTCAGTCAGCTCTCAGTTGACGAACTGGTCTCGCGTCGCGAGCTATTCTCTCTCGAATCGACGTGACGAGGAGGGCCGGTGGAATGTTAATACATGGAAGAGAGACGAACCCACTACCGGATGTAGCAGGTGGGAGAGCGAGGGCGAGAGAAGCTCTCCCAGCTGAATGGAGTAAAAGACGTACACACGGCTCCTTTCTGCCAGCCGCTCTCGCGCCGTAGTAGTACCCCGCTCATTCACTCGTCCCTATTTTATTGTACGAACTCTCGTCGCACGCGGGATTAGGGACACCGAAGATTTGTGAGAGCGGCAGATATCCGATATCTGTCCCGCGATGCCGTGCCTTTTTCGTTCGCGGGCCGCATTCGAGCCTCGAGGCCGTGGCGAGCCATTTCGACATATCGCGAGATACATTTCACGCGTGCCTCCGTTGTTCGGAGTCGGCGAGATAGAAAGGGGAACGGGGGCGAGGGGCGAACAAACAGAAGGCAGCGACGCGTGACGTTTTTGTTCTGTCCTTTTCGCGATCTATCGCTCCGCGAGATCCATCGTTCTCGATCTATTGACAGACGGAGCTCTCTCTCTCTCTTTCTTTCTCTCTCACTCTTTTTGTCTTTCTGTCGACTTTACAACAACTTTTATCTAGGACGAGCCACTTGACTGATCGATTTCCACGGTACGGCTCGTTCCTGGATCGACGGTCCCTGTGAATTGTGGATCGTGCGACCCGACGCCTTGATCGCTTTCATTAGCGACTTCGTACCCGGCGCGAGAGAGGAGATCGCCGCGTGACCACCGGGGAAACCACAAATACTGCGCTTTCAGATTGGTTTTCTCGGAAACGATTTGCCTGATAATTACCTGTCGTGCCGGCGCTTTAAGTGTCAGCGGTAATAACAGCGATTGCGGTAATAAAGGTCGTTCGGATTCGTCTTAAAGTTGACGTTATCGCGGGAAGGACTCGCGCAAAAATGCGCAATGTTATTAGCGGCCATTGTATGCCATCGGCGCTGTCTCTTTGAAGAGCCAACAAACGGCCGCGGCAATTTTCACGTCGATCCGATGCGGGCCACATAAAAATTCGCCCGGGACGCAATATAGAAAGTTAGCGGCTGGGGAAAGAGCGGGTAATTTCTCCCGCTCGTCCCGAGTTACGCGCAGCTCGTATAGATTTTCAATTGGCTGACCCTGGCACCGTTATGTTGGCAGATTTCCGAGCGAACTTGATCGCGTTTCTGTCGAACCATTGCCGTAATGCGGTTTGTCGCTCGTCGGATGTCATTAGAGTTACCACCTGTGCATCTGGGATATATACGCTGCTCGTCTTATTCACTTCTGAATGTCACATACGTATACGTACATCTAACCGCGTTTCTGTCATGCCGTTTTTAAGCGATCAGAATTTGTTCGTCGACCCCATCATTCCAACGTCACTACCAGGAAGATGATATTTCATTTTCTAACGTCGAGTCCGATTGCATATAAGAAACGTCTGGCGGGGGACAATACGTCGTTCGGCCGTGTAATAAAATGGTATGCGGCGAGTAAAACACTGTCCAATCTTGAGTCGCCTCGATCGATCGGCAAAAGCTAACAACCCCGGTGCAATAATCCCACAGTGCTCCGGTATCCGGAACGCGATCGATAGTGCCCCGATCGGATCGATCGTGTTTACAGTCGAACTATAACGAGTTTACGGCTTCGGCGCCGATCGAGGAAAGACAAACGATACATCCCGGGTCCGCCTATTGAGCCAATGCCTCCGTTCTCGGAAGCCGATTTACTCCGCGTTGCCCGTTTTGCCGCTCCGATTTCTTTGAATTCCGCCTGTCTTCCGTTACGCGAGCCTCGCGTGCGAGAGAAAAGTCTCGTCTAGGATCTGCTCAACCATTGTTCCTCGCGTTGTTCGAGAACGTCGCGAGAGACGTGCGAAGCAGCGATTTCAATTGGCCACTCGTCGAATCTCTCGTAACGCAGTACGAAACGAAGTCCCTTAAGAACGAACTCTGCGTCTCGTTATTTATCAGCGCGGCCACACGGTGCCGAGGGCTGGTCGGCGAAAAACAAGGACGGCGAGGACAGAGGGGAGGAGGAAAGAGGATTGGCCACGGTATTCAGCGTGCCGCTATTCTACGGGCCGGTTTGCATAAAATGCATTGTAATCCCCGGAGCGCACAATGGCAGAAAACTCAAGTTTTACCTGCCGGTGTAATTAATGCCGGGCCCCGCGGACAACCTCGGCTCATGCAGGTAGTACCTCAATGATAATTCACGAAATGGAACCTCCCGCATGTGCGCGCCGCTCCGCATATATATATATATATATATGTCTACCTTCTGAAACGCTCATCTGACTACCAACGTACCAACACAACCAGAGCGAGGTTCCCCGCCCTCGGCATTGTGCGGATGTGTTAGTGTGCCGGCGCAGCGAGTGTACAATGGCGACACAACGAGCCAGTAAACTCGACTATCAAAAAGGAATTATCTCGGTTTACCTGCGGAGTCATAAAAGGCGCGTCGATGAACAGCTACGCGTCGCTCTTACTAACCTTTTCCCTACCTTCGCAACCTTCACTTTTCATCGCTGTTAAATTAGGAAACGAGGGAAAGCCGACCGTTTTAGGCTCCCTCCTTGTACCCGCCTCAAAAATTTCCTTTTGTTACGCACGACGTATTATTGCGGACCCTGCTTGCATTCTGGCGCACTCATTTCCACTTATCACGTAGTTAGCAACCCCGCTGTTCGAACGTGCTAATCCGATTACCAACTCGTGTAAGTGGTACGCGCGAGAGTCGAAAGTAGCGTGAATAATAACCGCGTTGCCCGGTAACATGTCAAATTATTGCCACGATCGGCCCCGATAAGATACGGCTTATCATTGGCATCTGCCAATTATATCGTCACGGCGACGTCGTCTATCGTAAGAGTCGACAATGAACGTGGGCCAACTGTGCCGAGAGTTGGAGCTCGCGTTGCCTGACCAAACTCAGAAGCAGACGAATCATCATTAGGTCGAACAATGTGAGCTCTGGGCGCGGTTCGGATAATGGCAAACAGCAGAATACACGTGTTCGTACGTTTGCGTGCGAGCGAGCGAGAATGACACGTAATTATTACAACAATTGGCTGTAACGCGATATCGCACGCCAGACTATCGGCGCCAGCCAGCGGGCCCAGCTAGTACGCCTACCGCCTTTATATCCCCTTACTCGATTTGTCCGTGTAAACATAGATAAGCCGTTGCATACGCTTGTCGCCGGTTGCATTTAACGCGCCGAGCCAGCGCGGCCGAGTCAACGATCCCGAGACGTTTCGAAATCTGGCGCACGAATTCTCCGACGATAATGACACGCGCGCCGCGGCGATACGTTCGGCGTTATACGAGCCGGAAAATTCGTGTCACCGTCCTCTGTCGCGGGACGCTCCTCCGCTATTTCAGCTATTCCGAACCTAATTCGATCGCGCATAAAACGACGTCGACGTTCAGTGCCGCGCGGACTTGAATGAGTGTGTAAGAAGCATTATCTGCGATTAACGCTTCGTTAGGCTCGTTTGGAGGATTTGCGAGCGCGGCCAGTGGAGCGCTCGACGTTAGAATAGAAGCGAGCGATAGGTACGCACGCACCCTTCCGCGCGAAACTTTTTTCTGCGCCTCGGAAAATGGAGGCTCCGAAGGCGGGGGTGCTCACCCTCCGTAACCCTTTTTAACAACCGGCTAACATTGTTTCGCGGGACACCCGTTAGCAGGGGCGCGTAAGCGTGTAACTATCCGTACTTAGGTGAACGAGCTCCGGCAGAGTGGAGTCACGGACTCCGTCCTTATAGGCTTAGCATAATTTGCTTTCGGCGAACGTCCGTCGCTGCGATAAAAGGGAGAGTGGTTCCCTCTCCCTCCTTTTACCGGCCTCTCATTTTCCACTCATTTCTCTCTCTCTCTCTCTCTCTCTTTCTCTTTCACCATCCTGTCCCGTCTGTTTTAACGGGATACCACCCGTTATATGGCTTCCAGATGTCTCCCTAGCCGGATAGCCACCGACGTACCCGGAGTACGATGAAAAGGCGAGCGTTAAATGGAACGAGAGAACTGTTTCTACGCTTTTTCCGCGACGCCGACGGCCGGGACCCGTTATTCCGCGAACGCTTCCTCGTTTCCTTCGCGCGAAAATCCTCTTTTTCTCGACGCGCGGCCGCCCCGACGTCGCGAAAAAGCGTGGCCGTTAGAAAACGATACTCGCGAGGGTAGACGATTAATTGCGAGTAGCATGCCCTTTCGCGCTCACTTTTTCGTCCCGCGCACCGTCCTTTCTCGATTTTACAACGGCCAGACACGCCGGGGCCGTTGTCGATGAGAGATACAAGCCCTCTCTCTCCCCCACCCCTACGCGGCTTATCGGCCGAAAGATTTAATTAAACGATGTCGCATTAATTAAACGTCTCGATACGTCGACTCGACTGTTGCGCCGCCGACGTCGGGGAATCTTTTTTTGACAGTCCCCGTGCTAAGCCATACTTACTTCTGGCGCGAGAGAAAAGTTTAATTAAGCGAAAGAAATTTTTATCCACCCACCCCCTCCCGGACCCGCAGGCGACACCCCGAGCGGAATTGCAGGAGGAAAGTAAGGGACGAGGATCTGAACGAGGGACGAGCGGCGAGTCATCCTCGCCGCGTATAACTTTCGCCATTACTTTCCGGCGCGATCGGGCTCTCCCGCGTTCAATTATCCTCCCGGTATTAATTACGTAAATCTCTTCCGATATTGCGCCGGCTTACGGATAATATTGTTCGTGATCGGCCATCGTCCGCTTACCTTCTGCCGAGCCCCATGATTGTCCGACAGGTGCGCTCCCCCGTTGTGATTTATTCCGATAACACGCCGATAATGTATCTGCTCAACTGCCAGCGATAAGGCTCCTAACGAGGATCCTCCCTCGCGAAGTCCTCCTCCTCCTCCGCGTCTCGGCCGTCCCTGCCTCGCGGTACCTGAAAGCAGAGGAGAGGGGTTGATAAGATGCCGCGGCAGTGCCGATAAACAAAACTGTTTGCGCGCCGTAAAAGTGCTCCGGGCGCTCGCCAGATAAAGCGGTCATTCCGAGGATAAAAGTAATTCCTCGAAATCCCGAAATACGTCCGCCGGCACCCCCGCGCGAGCGCACGTATTTCCGTGCGCGAGGGCAATGATAATACACGACACTCGCGGCAAAGGGGTGGCGCCGCTTTTATTTTTCGACGGAAAGATAAATAATGTCCGACGAGCGGCAGCGTCGACGTTTGAGTGGGAGGATATAAAAGGGACGCCCTCCCGATATTGCGACGCGATCGCCGGCGATCGAGCGAGTATCGATCCACGGCCGAGGAAGCATGAGCGGGATGTAGGTTCTGGTGAGACACAATCGCTGCCAGGGACATCGAGCTTCCATCCGGCGATCGTTAATCTCACTCGAGTTGCGACAATGACAAATAGAGTGTCTTCTTTGGGAGACACTCACTCCGCGCGTGTGAGAGCGCCGACCGAAAATCTGACGCTACCCTGCTCTCTCTCTCTCTCTCTCTCTCTCACTCTCCCTGGGTTTCTCTTTCTCGCCGTGCGTCATGCGTGAATTATATTGAGGATGGAAAATCTGCTGATCGACGGCTATTCTTCGAATCGTTAGTCGATCATTACGCGCCGAAGCGTATTATCGAGTAGCTTATCCGGCGAATGAAGAACGCGCGAATTTAATCCATCGCCCCGCATTTGTCTTTGTTTCGGATATTTACGGGCCCGCCGACTCGATATCGTTTTTTCTCGTTATCCCTTTTACCGTGACGTGGTCGTTCCGTTCGTGACGGCTCGCGTCCCGCGGCCTGAAACTTCGCAACCGGCACGCACATGTCCCCCCATGTCGTCTGTCCATTTACCGGCCGCAATCACTGTCTCGTTTATGCGCCGCTGATTCGGCGCCGGTATGTGCCGCGAAAAATCATTAATGCCTTTTGTGATCCGTCGCACGGAATCGCGACGCCGTAATTGCGAGCGTCGCGTCCGCCGAGGGGATGGCGAAAAATATCGTCATGAAGAACAGTTCGCTAGACGCTTTTGACGAACATTTCAATCGGACCGGTTGCCGGGAGACGCGCCCTATTATCGTGACGGATCGTTATCGGTATCGACTCATCGCTGTCGGACACAGTTTTAACGGGAATTCCTTCCATGTATATAGAAATGTAGTATACTCTTATGTAACCGCTTATATACAGTATACAGCGGTCGACAAACGTATTTGCATGCTTCGTGATTCATGAAAGAGAACGAGAATAAGCGTATTAATATATGTTACCGTTTAATTCCTAATTCTAGACGAAATTTGTTCGGTAATTACACTCGTGGGGCTGGATGATACTCTTTCTGAATCCGCGGCAGAAGTTGTTCGGAGGCCGCGCGGAACACTGAGTACACACGAAGTTGCAGCCTGCATTCGGTCATTCTGATCAGTCAATTTTGCCGGTCCCTCCGAAACGCCGTTCGTTGACGAGAAATTCTCGGTCTTGGTCATTGATCGAAGACTTAAGCCGCTTCCGCGGAATTGGACTCCCGACAAAATTGCCCGGGGAAGCCATCTTCGTGTACGTCGTATACACGCCCGTATACACGTCTGTACACGCGCGTGCACACGCGACGGCGGAAAGCCTCAAAGGATCCAATCTGTCCTGATTCCTCTTCCATTCAGGCACACCGATCCGTAACGAGCGTATAACGAAGGATTGTGTTTTCACGAATTTGCCTTGATGCGGCGGTTCGCGAAAAAGCGTCGCTAAACGCGGAGACAACAAGAGTCATCGACGGCCAGGGGCAGAGAGAGAACGAGAGAAAGAGTACTCGTCTTGGCCGATGCGATTTACAGGGCGCACCAGAAGAAAGGGGGAGTGGGATTTTGCCCAGCTCGTTTCACGGACCACTGGCTCGGCGCGGGTTCGCTCGAAAATCGTTGCGGAGGAAGCGGTGCACCGAATTTCGTTTGATCGCAAACTCGATGGGTCCCTGCGATTTCTGTCCTTCCCCTTTGGGAACTTTGGGCGAGAAACTTCCGGCTTTCCTTTTTCGCCGGGAAACGTTCTCGATTCTTCCTTCTTCGAGAACGCTCGAGAGAATGGAAATCGGGCGGGATAATTGTCGGAGGAAATAATCGATATCACCGGCTCTCGGTCGAATTTCGCGACACCTTCGAGGCCAGCCGATTCGCGTGCTGCTATTCACGACGCTCGCGTTATGGTCGACAATGACCATAGATTACGGTTCAGCGACCCGTGACCGCTCGTCTCGACCATAATTCCCCCGTCGCCGTAACTTCGCCGAGCACCATCGCCCGTTGTTTATCACTGTCAACCCCGCTACACGGGCGCAAGATTATTTGGATCACGTTTCCGGTCGAAATAACAACGGTCGCGGCCGACGGACTCGCAACGGTGAAAACGTGCGTGAATTACCATCCGGCTATCCCTAATGAGATCAAACTTTCACCTTGCACCGTGCGTCGCTCGCTGTTTAGCTCCGTACTTGAGTCACGCTGATCGTTCGCACCGCTTACGGCCTTACGTTCAGAGCACGGTACACGAATGGCGGAAGCTCAAAGCTCCGAGTACCGATCTCCATCGCGAACGGACGCTTTTATGTCTCCAGTAAACCGTCTTCTTCGCACTCCGTCATTCGCCGCTACGAAAGTCACGTATCCATTTGTTTCTCTACCCCTTTCGGCGCTTTCCACGCAACCCCCGGGACGTGGATTTATTTCGTCGAGCTTACTTCTCTCTTCTCCTCGTAACCCCGTATTACCGGAGCGCGATGAGTCTCTCGGTTTTACCCACACTCTTGCCACGCCGACAGACACGTACGCGAGGCGAGGCACACGCGCAGCCGACTACATACCTCGCTTTCTTCTGACGAATTACGCGGAGACCGCGTGTCGTCGACCCGCCGGGAACACCTCGACGATTATATTACGCTCGGATTATCTCGCAGCGACGAAAATTCGGACTCGCCCGCTCGGTCGTCTCGCGGGCTTACGCGAGGATTCGGATCGTTCGCTAATTAAACATCCCTGATGCGTTCGACGTGCGTTCGCGGAGAGCTCGCCTCCTGCCCGACATCAGCGCCAGAGATCCTCTAATAAAGCCGACCGAAGAATCGATCGCGGCCACGATGGAAAAACATTTACGCGAACTGCATGAAAACATGAAGAGCCGTCGACGAGCGATTTGCTAATGAAATTTTTCCAAACGAAACACGCGAGCTTCGAGCGCACCCAAGAGGCTTTTCAATCAGGAGGAAAAGAAAAGTTCCGCTGCGCGCGTGGAGGGGGAAGAAAAACGGACGTTAATATTGTTCGTATCGAGGGCGGGAGCCTTACACCGATCGCCCGCGGAATTTCATTCGGCGCGAGTCTTGCAATACGCATGACTGAACAACGGATCCGCAATGCGAATCCTTTGTCGCTGGCGCTGACGTGCATGCGACTCGGGATCGCTGGTAATGTCGCCGGTCGGACGACATTGACATTTCGTCGCGATCGGCGGAATAAGAACGCGAGGCTGGCCATCGGGCTGACAAATCTAACGTCGACAGTTCGTCAGCGGAACGAGCCTGGAGAACCTGTTGCTCGCGCGAGACAAAGGCTTTTGCGGGCGGAAAAAAAGTCCGGCCGAACGGGAGCGCTCGCGATCGATGATCATTTTCGCGGCAATGATCGTCGGCGCGAGGTAAAGAAGTAAGCATGGCGGATGGGCAAGGCGGTCGTAAGGAAACGAGCGGAATTCGCGGGAGGCGGAGGACGATAAGCGACGATAAGAGGAGCGCGAGGAGCACGTCTTGGGAAGCTGACAGCGCCGCCATTTCTCTTCCCCCGCCGTCGTTCACCGATATGTCGCGCGCACATTCTCCCGCGATAGTGCACTCCGCCCGCCGCAGAATGCACTTTATCGCGATCGGCTGCGTCATTTTTTCCGGAAGATACGGGTCCTTAAAGTGCGAGCTGTCGTAAATCCTTCCAACTCGCTCTTCACACTCGTCGTGCTCACATCTATACACACGTTCGCACGTCTGCCACTGCGACTCGGGCCGACACACACACACACACACGTGCGCACATGCCCAGCGATATCTCGTCTCAGGACGCTTGCTTTTTCCTTTTTTCTTTTTCATCGTCGCGTCTAGATGCCTAAATGCCCTCGTTGAATGGGAGATAATTATTTTTTTCCCACGCCACTTGTTCGCGGCGACCGGGAGACCGGAAGTGGCAATTAGATTTTTGCCTGACGGCTCGTGCCACGGCGCACCTGCCGGACGATTTTTTTTTTCTCTCGCGCCTCGTGCGCACTGCGCCGCATAGTGAGTTCCGAGAAATTAATGTAGGTCAGTGGAACGGGCTCCGTGTCGCTCCTGTTCTGTCCGCTGACGTCTCGACAGATTGGTTGCCACACAACGTAGGTAGTGCAGTTTTTAAACTTTGGTCGCGGTGTTCTCGTCACGTACAAACACAAGTTCGGATAGCACCTAATGAAAAGTAAAAGCCACCACTTTCGGGCGGAGTCGGGAACATCGGAAACAGATTGCATTTGCAATTTTTGCAGAGAAATAAAAGTTCCCCGATTTGCTTCTCCTTTCAATATGTCGAAGGGAGTCAAAAACGGCACGGAACGCCGCAAAGTGAAGTTGAAAAATCGTAATAATTTACGCGACGCATACAGGCAAAAATAGATAAAACAAAATTTCACATTTGAACTTTTTCACCACTTTTCAACCATATCTCGTTCGCAGTCTGTCATTTTTCGATATAAAAAAGTATGAGTCTCTTAGACCGTCGTACCTAACGACATATGTTGAAGGAGAACGAAATCGGTTCCATACATTTCCCTGCCTTCCCTTGTCAGCGGAAAAATGCTCGTAGCTCGATCGAACGAAACTGACGTTGAAGAGCGTGCACTTCGGCGTAAGCGTAAGGCGCCGGGCGTCCGATCGATGTAGTGTCGGAAAAGGAGAAAGAGTGACGCATCACACAGGGTAGAGAGAGAGAGAAAGAGAAACAGTTCCCGTAATCGACCTATGAGCATTACGATGGAATCGTTGCACGTACGTAAGTATCGGGTCTGTATGATTCACAATTTAGTTACAACGTAATTCGTGGGATTACGCCGAGGTGAAAGTGAGCGTGTATCGTTAGGGCGCCTGGATGGAGAGAGAAATTGATTCGCCTTACGAGGAAGAAGGGACCTTTACAAACGCTCGCAGCCGTAACTAGCACGGACTACAATGGAAATATTGTTCAAACCGTCGGCGCGTCGTCTCAACCCGGACCCGCCGAGTCCCGAAAGTAACTCCGGCACTTGCGCTGCGTACGCGGCCGAGAAATGCCACGAACTCCGGCGTCGTTTCCGAGTTTCTCTAGCTTCGCCGCTGATAAAGTTCGCGCGAGCCACGGAATCGTGCCGCCGTAATTTCTGCACACGCTGCCGGAAGGACTTTCTCGGCGAAACTCGAAGGGTTCGCAGACGTGTCCCGCTGCTAAATGCATTCCTCACGACCGACGGCCGGCCGAATCGATACAATCGAATCGGCGAATCGCATGCACGCCCGCCTCTGATCCGCACAGTCTCCGCCGGACCCGGAGACGAGCGGAATGGAACGTTTGACAAAATAACGTGTTGATTTTAATTGTCGACCGTCGCCGGTCGACGTGGCGGAAGCCTCGTAAATCCGTCGTTAATTGGATTTCACAGGAGGGGCTGGCCGAGGAGCGGAGGGGGCCGTGTGGACAAATCGAATTAGCAGGGCCGGTTATTTACCTGTGCGCCAGACAATTCCGCGTGCGTCGAGCTCGAAAAGGCGGCGCGCGACGGAAATTATGCAAAAGGCATCGGCGCGGGAGAGGACGCGCGAAAGTTCTCCGTTCTCTCGCCGAGATACTGGGAATTCGTTTGGCGGCGAGGGCCGGCCGAAGTTCCCGCGACGCAGGCGACAAAGTAGGGAACGCCGGGGAGTGGATTGGCGAATCGTAACGGAAAAAGTTTCGACTTCGGAATTGCGGCACAGCCGAAACTCGCGTGTACATACTCATTTTCTCAAGAGAGCGTGTGCCGGTTCTCGTTCGATGAGAGGACGGGCAGCAGACCGTCGCCGGCGATGGAGAATGGTCGGAAACGCTCTGGGATTCTTCCCAGGACGACGTGTAATTAAAGTAACGAAAGGCCGGCGACGTTTGTGTAACCGTTAAAGATCCGTCTCGCCGTCGGTGTCGCAAATTAACGACGACACGCGGCCTCCTCTCGTTCATATGTTACACATTGCGCCACACGATTCTCCGGCAACGCGATATCGTGTTCCACCCGTACGCGCGCAATCTGCCTGTTCCAATCGAAACCGTTCATGCGCGTATCTTTGTCCCGGCAAGTAGCCGATCAGTCGGCGATTAATTAGAATCGATGAACGATATGGAACGGCCGCCGCTTTATGCATTTTAATCCGCGGAAACGAGATCCGCGCACGCCGATGCCCGTATCTCTCGCATAATTTAATTAGCAACGCGGACAATTGGACAGCGGGGCGGAAAAGCGAAACGCGGGTAGAAAGAGAAGTGTGGGGAGCAGTCGCTCGGGTCAGTTACACAATGAGACGTGTGTGTGGGGTTAAAATTAGTCTGAAAGAATTTGAAGAGTATAGCCGCGGCGCGAGGCCATTGGCACTAAACGATGGCCTAAGAATTCTTTTTCACCTCTCGCACATCTCCGATTATATCGTCGGACGAGGCAATTTGCTAATCGACTTTTTCGCATGCGTTCGCGTACGCTACCATCGGCGTCAAATTAATAAACTAATTGAATTTAATTACTGGTACTTGCTGCAGTGGATGTTTACAGTGAACTTCGAGTGAACCGTACATCATTACTGAATTTATTTCGAAATCATAATTAAGCGTAATCATATTATGAAGTGCCGCGCGCGGAATATTGATAACGCGCAATATCCGATCAGAGTGAATTAATGATAAAAAGGGAGACAGAGGGAAATGATGAGAATATATTGCATGTAAATATTTTTAGGAAGAATCGAGCTTGGATGCTGCAATGAACGGACCGCGCGTCGTACATTTATTTTCTATCTCTGTGAAAGCGTAGAACAGATGTCGACACCGGCTGGATCGACATTTCACGCGAGTGATAAAGCAGTACTTTTTATGCTGCGCACAGGAACTAAAACGATGATAATAAGACATAAATGAATGAAACATCATGATATTACACATGCATCATGTCCCAAATTGTATATTACACCCGAATTTTGAAACCTTCGTTTGGTAAACCTTAAATTTTGTCACTTTTTCAGTTCTTTCATCTACGTTTCTGCTTAAAAGCGGTTCTGATATTACCGACAACCGAGTACAACCGATAAAAGCGAGGTAGCACGTAAAACTACATATATAGGGTCCGAACACATGTTGGTGCGACTTGGAATCTCGTGAGAGTGGAAAGCCTCTCGGGAAGCCTGCTGTAGCAGATTTATCACGGAATCATGACCGAGGAAGAGTTATTGAAAATATTGGCGGATCTGTCGGAGTTAAGAACGAAGGATGAATTGGACACCGACGAAAGAATAAGTAATCAGAAAGAGAAATGGCGAAATATCGTGGAGTACTCGGTCCTGGAATCATGTGCAATGCATCAGAACGAAGTAGTATGTGAGCAACTTATAAATACGTATTTTTGTTGCGCGAATAATTGACATTAGTCGAATGTAGTGTGAAGCCTCAATGTTCTTTCGTAGATCAGAATGGACCTATTAGGCCTGCTCGTGACATCAAGAAAAAGTACTCTGAATTTTATTGATGCAGAGCTAAAAATTATTATGTTGTTTTTGGAGTACAATCTAAGTGAAAGGATAGAATATGTGCCTTATATTAAGAAGGTAAGATGTGAGAAAAATTGGAAGGAATGATCATTCTATAATAATAAATTTATGTATGCATAGGCCTTAAAACGTATTAAGGATAGTGTGGCTGTTATGCGCAGGAAGTTAACTCAGGAGAAAAAGGTCAGAGACTATGAGAAGAATATAAATGACACGTCAGAGGCATATAGAACAGCACTAGCTGATTCTTTGAACACATCGGCAAGCATCACTAGCGAGATTGAAGTATATAACAATTTTGTAAGCAATCTACGGAGCTTGTGCACCAATAATTTGTATCCTGATGCAGTGTACTGTCGCAGAAAGTCGAGTTTACAGATATTGTGTCTCATGCAAGAATTTTTAGATAAAGAGTTTGTTGGCATCAGATGGAATTCTGATCAAACCAAAAAGGTTTTTAACTGTTTACTCTTAGACACATACGAAAGCAATAAAGAAATGGCATTTAAGATATTGAAACCTATTGATCCTACTGTACTGGGGTTGGATTCACAGAATACAGTAGATGAAATAATTAATGTCGCCATTGTGTTAGGTAATAGTATCAGACCGATAGACAGTGTAACAGCTGCTTATATGTTAAAAATAACTATACTAGCACCTGAAGTACAGAACATTTTAAGCATTTATTATAATATCAGTAAATATGAGAATGCAGTGGAACCCGTACGCTTGCAGTTAATAACGCTGTTAATAAGACATCTAGAGGTATATCTACTTTCTTCTTACCATCATTTTTATTGTGCTACCAATTTAAAAATGGTAATTACTCCCATAGAAACCGTTGCAACTGGCAAAAGATAACATTGTTAACGCTATTACAAAGCACTCCCTATATGGATATCTCTTCTGTTTAAGAACTTTGCTTAGCGACTGTAAGTTCAGGTGAGTCTATGACATATTCCTACTTATTCCACTGTTTACATATTCTGACAAAAGATGTATTTTTCACAGGAACGGTGGCCCTGACAAATTATGGCAGGAAACCATAGCCAGACTTATAACCATGTGTTTTGAACTGAACCAGTCAGTCACTATTATTGTGAATAATTCATCTCCAGAGGGTCATTTACCGATGGACTTAAATCCACGAAATATGCACAATGTCTGTCCAACAGAGAAGGAACTTGTGACACCACAGATGGTACTTCTATGTTCATGGCGTACCGTAAAAGAAGTCAGTCTCCTGTTTGGTCTACTCTCAACAATAGCACCAATATCTAACAACAATTCGAAAGACACACTCCTTTCGGAGGAACAGGTAAATTCGTAGGTAATCATTGTATATAGACCGAGTGAGGTAGTTTATTATAGTCGACATGTTAACAGATTATCGGAATAGGGGAACATCTCGTGACACTGTTATGCGAAACGAAGCACAGAGGTGCGTTCGAGCAAGCCTACGTTGGATTCAGTCAGCTGTGTACGCGACTCTGGAGATTGAACAACGACACCTTGAATCAGTTACCTATCATTTGGCTACATCAAATTTTACTAGCGATCACGGGACTAACGGCAGGGAATTCAAAGTTATGCGCGACCCGAAGAAGTGCTGGTGTACCGTTTATGGTGCAAGTAAGTAAACGGTAGTGGCATTTGTCTCCGTCTCGTTTCTATAAGCACATTTCATTCGCTACAGGCTTTGATATCGTCGGATCCGAACGTCACAAATCCGTCCGAACCGTCAGCTTTTCACTCGGTGATGAAAATTTTGCTGGCATTTGTTCAGCTCGAGGACGACCAAAATCTATGGAAGAAAGTGAAGGAGATCATGTATCGAGAAACCGTGTTCTCCGACTTGGAAATCTTAACCGACGACGAGAGCATAATCGAGTTGGACTACTCGAATTTCGAGGAGAATCACATTGAGATCACGGAGATAAAAACTCATGCCCTGAATATTTTAAGAGCACTCTTCAGGCACTCGCAACTCGCTGACGTGGTCAAGCTTTACGTCGCGGACGGTCTGATCGCCGCGTTCGAATGTTACGACGGGAAAACGTGGGCCGTACGTATCGAAACTTTTCTCTTAAAGTTGGAACGTACCAGAGAAAGAGGGTGTCCCATTTCCAGGAACGAAACGCGGCCACGCTGTTGTTCAGCGCACTCATCGTACGAATCTTCGGCGTTCAGCGGACGAAGGATCACATCAATTTAACGACGGACAATAAAATGACTGGGAGGATATTCTTCGAGAGATATCCCAGTCTTTTGCCGTTCATTCTCGACGAGCTGCAGACTTTTGTATCGATCAGTCATAGCTTAATAAAACCGAACGTCCATTCGATTTTACTGCTGCTGTCACGATTATACTTCAGTCACAGCCCCGACGGGGCTGAAGTCAACTGGGAGGTATGAATTTCGTGAAACGAATTCCTGAAGAATTCAGGCAAACGAACCGTGCGCTTTCAGATCAACGAATTTATCAGCCTGGTGACGCAGTGCGCGAAGTGTCGGGTGTACAAAACGAGGGAAATGGCGGCAAGAGCGTTGACGGGCTTGCTGACAGAAACAACTGCTCGCGACGTGCTGAGGAAATTATTTCAAATCATTGTCACCAGACCGGAAAGCGCTTCGCCGTTTAATTTGATGCACGGATGCATGCTGCAGATCTTGGAGATAGTGAGAAATTTACGGCAGGTAAAGTTCGAAACGTTCCATTCGGACTTTTTCGCGTTCCTCGATAAAACTACTTGGATATTGCAAAGCTTGGAAAATGGTACCGGACGACGAGGCTGTTTTCCGTTGGCTACGGTCTACGTAGACACGCTGAGTGAACTTCTAAAAGCGCACAATGAAATGTAAGGCAGACAGATTCTGTTTTCGCAGAACAATCTTACGTTTTTCAGTATTATTATTGATCGTATGTTACAGGTTCGACTTACTGAGTCTACCACGCATTCTGTCCACTTTGAAAAAGCATTTGACGGAAGACAGTGCTTTGCAGCAAGGCCCGGGACGAGATAATTACAAAATATCAGCTATAAAATTTATCGTATCGATAGTCAAAAGTCAAGAGAAGTTCGACAAAGTGTGTCCCGTATGGAACATGCCAGTTAGGATTTATTTGCACGTTTTAAGTGCTCCAGAGACCGAAGTACGAGCAATGGCATGGTCTACTATCGTCGAAATCATCGATTATGCATCGTGCTCGTACGACAAAAAATTGCTCATTAATCGAGCGATTGATCTCGCGTCTGACATGATAGCCGACCTGTACAAATATAATCCCGAATTGCAGGATGCAATATTCGACTTTTTATACGAGTGTCTGGCGGAGAAAAATGAGGCGTGGGGCATTGACGACGTACACGAGAAGCTGCAGATCTGTGATATAGTTTTTAACCGAATAAGAATTAACGACGACAGAAGTGGCTATCGTGAGAGGATCAGTTTTCTGAGATTACTCGGAAAGTCGTACGTGACGTCGCATCGAGATTTAACGGACGTCGGTACGATGAATATGTACAAGGTGAACGTTTACAAAAATTTCTGCAATAATGGCTGGATCGGTTCCCTTTCAACGGATGCGCAGCCATCAGTGTTTAGCATACTATCTGATCTTTTTTACATCTGCCACAACGATCAACAGCATTGTAAGTTCAGAAAATTATATAAATTTGTGGCCATTTGTGTTGTGTAACGTTGCCTAATTTATGTTTGTAATTACAGATTGCAAACTAGACTGGTGGACAGTAGTATTGCAATTGTTGGTAGATGACAACATGTCTATTAGGCAAGAAACTACTCAACTAATTCAGAAAATCAATCCGTCCGTCCAGGCCACGTGTTTTTCTGCCACACTACAATCGTTTTTTGCGACATTTCATACTTTGTTAGCTAAGTATGAGCCAGCAGTAGCGGTGACTGCGTTGTTCTATTGGAGTACATCGTTAATCGAAGACGCTGATTACGAAAGAGACGAAACAGAAGTGTTCAACAAGTGCAAAAATTACGACTGTTTCGAGCCAGTAAACATATCAGAGATGTGTATTAACCTAACCAAAGTATTGATCGAAAATTACCCTATAAACAACGAATTACCCGTGGATTGTATACGTTGGATAAATTCGCGCATGAATTTGGACTTCTCCGAAGAAAAATCTTTCAAAGAGCTCATAGTGAGCTACAAAGAGTACGTCCCGACGCTAATGAGGAAATTGGAAGACATCTTGGATCCGATGTATAAGGACAAATTGCAACAGGTGTTGGTTTACGATAAATTTGCAACTTTGCTCAGCAATCAAACGTAACACTTACCACGGAGACGTTTTATGTCAAAGTCGTGAGGTTACTTTAGTATGAGAGCAAAATAACGTCACGAATAAACGCTACTTTTCAAAACAATTCTGTGTCATCATTTCAACGTTTAACGTGTGAACATTTCGCCACTTGCCCGCGCATGCGTAATGTCGTACAACGGGCATCCGCAGCCAACGTCGTACCAAGTAATCGCAAGCACTCCAAAATATTCGTTAATCCCGATATTCCCGATATTTCTATCAGTTCACGAACTTCAATCGCATGACCCAAACACATAATTCAACATCTATATGAACCACGATCTAACAACCCCCAAATATCCTCCGAACATTCGCCAAAAATCGGACCGTTCCGTCAACACGGAGGGCGACGATTTCATGCCAAAAATGTGCATTCAAAATCGCAAGTGCCATTCGAAAACATTGAAACTACTCACGTTCCGCATCCGCCTCGCCCAGAACACGTTCCTCCGCTCATTCCTCCGGCACTGCACGGCACAAAACCACTCGAATATTGCAAACTGAGAGTGAAAATACGCGAAACGCGTCGATCGTTCGACCGACCCCGCGCCGGCACGCGCCCACTGCTGCCACCGTGCGAGGCGCTGGTGAGAGACGCAGGCGCGCCAACCTGAGAGAACCGTCCCTAGCGGCGGCAGTTGAGGCGCTCGCCGGCAGTAGGCGGCACTGTCGCGGGGCCGACGTACGTCGACTCGCACGTATTTCGCGACGTTACGCCGGGAGACGTCGGATTTTCGCGTTTTTCGCGCCCCCGCGCCGTGACCGCCGTGCATTCGCGTGCGCGCCGACGATCATTACTCGCTACGAGTGCTGGGGACAGCATGTCGACGGCGAGTGTCGGTGAAGGTTAAAGGGGCCCCTGTTGAGAAAAACCAACGAGAGGGTTAGAGGGAGGGAGGGTGAGAGAAAGAGAGAGAGAGAGAGGCGCGCCAAGAGGAGAAGAAGCGCGGCGGAACGGAGAGACCGTGAGCGCAAGAGGACACACACGGATTGGCCACCGTGTGCGTGCCTACACTCGACAGGGCATGGAGCGGACGACTCGTCGCTCCGAGTGGGAACGTTTTAAATCGTCGCGGTGCGTTGACGTCGTTCGGCCGAGGTGAGTTGATAACGTCGTCTGTCGTCTGTGCGTATAAACATTCGAACCCCGAAGACGGGCGCGAGCGTGTGCGAAGTCAATGTCCACAGCCGAGAATCCTCGCTTCTTGCCCCCCCCCCCAACTCCCCCCGACGCTCCGAGTCAGCAGCGTGCCACTCGATGACCCAGTTGTTCGCCCGTGTAAACTGTCATCCCTCTGTTAGAAATATTTCCTGCGCCCTCTCGCTCGTTTTCCTCGCTTCCCGACGCTCGCGGCGTTGCTCGCCGTCATTCTGACCTCGTTTCCTCCTCGCGCTCCGGATTAACCTAAACCGTCTCTGTCTCGCGCGAGTGTCGACCGAGCGTGAGCGAGCCCGACGACACGGCCTTTCCCGTGTGGGTTTTCTCGCGAATCGACGGGGCTAGCGGGAGAGGGACATGAGAAGAGAGCGCGATATCGGGGGAGAGAGAGAGAGAGAGAGAGAGAGAGCGGCGAGAACGAGTTTGAAAACTAGCACTGCCAGTCCGTTGGACATCTGCGATTCCTTAAAGTGCGTCCTTTCCAAACACGGAATGTTAAATAGCCTTCGCGCTTGATCAACTAACGGAGCCTTCTCGAATGATCTTTCTTGACCTGTCGTTCTCTTTCCCTGTTTCTCTCTCTCTCTCTATCTCTCTCTCTCGCTCTGCCCCTCTCTTTTCCTCCGTCTCTTCGTCTCTCCTTCTACCCGCGTCCGTCCGTCTCGCTCTCTTTCTCTCTCGTCGGGAAGAAAGGTCATCGGTCTCAAATTCATCTTTTGTCCACGCCTTGAGGACGAGTAGCAGGCACGCAGCGCGCGCGGTAGGGCAGATTTTCTTCTCGGCTCCTACTCCGTTTCTAATTACGCTTGAATAGCGCTGAGCGTTCCACTTCCATCGGCCCCCGCTATGGATTTTTCATAATATGCCTCGCGCTCAACGCGAGGCACCCACCTCTAACGGCTCATGCCCGGTGTGCCTATCGGTCGGAGAGAACGATCTTAGCGGTAACGCCACCTGATTACAACGGCAGATTTCGCCTCCGATTACGCTCGCCCCATTACGCGCTATTGTGCATGCCACTTTAACGTGGACCACTTGGCCTGTCAGCGACGCGAAACGAAAGTGCGAGGGGAATGAAACCCTTTCCCCGTGCGCCGTTCGGGAAATGTGATTCGAGTAGTTACTTCCAGTTACTCCATAAGGGAGACATCTGTTAGGTTCGTCGTGGTGTTGCGTCGAGCAACACTGCCGGCGGACCGATCCCTTCGAAATAATGCACCTCCATGGCTAGACGGAATTTCTTTTCTTCCGCCCGGAGGGCCACCTCTCTTTCTTTCTCTCTCGCTCTTTCTTTCTCGTTCGGTCTCAGTGGCAGTAGTCGTAGAAATGTATTCAGAATGAGTGCCGTCGTCTCCGCATTGTCCTGCATACCTGACACTTTTAATAAATGATAAGACTAACGAGCCGGCATTCAGTCGTTTGCGCGTCCAGAGACTCGCCTTTCCATCGTGCTTCCATACGGAGACGCGCACACGATTCCTACGTCTTTCAGATCCAGCCTCGCCTTTCCAGGCCATTAAGTCCGGTTAATCGCAATCGACGTAATCCGACGTCACCCGGAGCGATTGATCACGCCCGACAGTTGTCGCAGAGGTTCTCCGCGACGCAGAAAGAGAGATCCGGGAAAAGCGGCCGCGAGGCGAATTTATAATTCTCGTGCCGCCGGTCCATTTGTTTCGGCAGTTCCTGCAGGCCGGCCCGAGCCGACGCGACCTGCCATTATTTTGACAATAACGTCGTGCAACCACGCGAGAAGCGTGCGCGGATGTAAATAATTTATGCAATATACGAGGGTCCCACGATGGACGTGCGTCTGTGTGTGTGTTTTCTCCTCGGTTCACGTGCCACCCGGCGCAATGTCAGATAGCGTTCGATTATCGCGATCGATCGTATTTCAAGGGAAAAGAACCGCGTGCATACACACGTTTCCGCGGATTTGCCGATTAATTCGTTCGCGCACGCATGTCCACTCGCTCGTGGAAAGTGTCCCGGCATCGGGGCGGCAGCATGACGATTGAAGTTAAATTACGCCCGACTAACCACCTGTAAGGCCGGTCATCTGGCCGGGGGTGGAAAATACGCGCGCGCGCGCGAGGTGACTGTAATGAACGCGGACGTACTTGTTACGTGAGAGAGAAACGGAAAAGGAAGAAAAAAAAATTGCGGCTAGCGGCGGAATGGTGCGCGGGCAACGATTACGCGGATCTACCGGCGATCGATCATACTCCTCGCGACGCCCGGCGACGTACGCGATTTTCTGGATAATTCGCGGTTAATTGATCCACGCGCGCATTCCTCTCGGTCGCCGCCGATATTCGGCGTCGCACAGTGCGTTGAGTATATGGACATGGTGGACAAAACTCAGAATTTCAACTATAAACTCATTTTTTGTTCTGTTCTGTAACTTATTGTAAATTAAACTTCAAAGCACATACTTCCATGAAAAAATAACAACAAATAATATATTTTAATGTGTACAGAAATATTTATACAGATGAAAAAATAGGATAATAAAGAAATTATATCTGATATTTACATTATAACAAATTGTTGCGAGTGTTTGGAACGTAGTAAATAACATAAACATTAAATGAAGTAACTTAATCTGAATCTTCTGATGTGTCGAAATATTTTTCTAAGTGCAAGTACACTTCTTCCGTGCAATTATTTAATTCAAATAAATTTTGTATTAAGCGCAGGACTTCAATTTTCTTTTCTTTCGGTGCGGAACAAAAGCATTTGTCAAAAATGTCTTGATTTGTCCTTGTCGGACGTGTTTCTGAAAAACGTTACTATAATGAATGGGGCAAACTTGGGCAAGGAATTTGTATGTAAAATTGTCAGGGATTGTTCTAGAAATAACTTCCCACAAAGATCAGAAGACAGGTTTTACCTTTTTCGAGAAAAGTTAGGTTAAAGTTAAAGATATGCATAATTGAGGAATTTAGTGGATGTGCGACTTTGAGATACTAATATCGAATTTACAGTAAATAAAACAAATGTTCTACAATCAAAATAAGGAGTATTTAATACCTTGAATCGAATGATCCATTTGAAGTTTTTCTTATCTGTGCGTGACTTTAATAATTTCACGGTAACGACATTCAGATATAATACGGCTAAAGGAATGACGGTGCGAGGTAAACGGATTGTCTCCATAATAACGTGTTTTCCAAGTGTCGAGGTTATTCTTTTTTTTTTTTTAATGTATTGGTACAAATAAAAACTCTACTTTACACTCATGTCGCAGAAAATTGCAAAAAAAAAAAATTATTTTTATGTTTTTTTCCATTAAGCGACGCACTGTGCGTCGGCTCGTCAAACGACATATTCCGGGGGAGGGGGGCGACGATTAAAATGAAATCGCGCGCGGTTAGCTCTGTCGGCGCTCGAAACAATCGGGCCGCGATTAAGCGCCAAACCTCATTCCTCTGTCTCTCGTTACCGTTCAATAATTTCCCGAAAAAGAATCGTCGTGTCAGGAAGCGACGACGCGACGATAACTCGCCACTCGTTTGGACAAGCTGCAAATGTGTAAACGAAATTGCATCGGATCGATCGCGCTCTCGTGATTACAACGTCCCGCGTATTACGTCCCCCGCCCCGAAAATCGTGTAACATTTTCGACCTCCACCCCCCCACTACCGCCCCCCCACCCGCCGCTCATTTCGGACAGATAAAATCGCGCTCGTTTTGGCGCTCTGGCAAGCCTTCCTCTCTACGCAAATATCGACGTTTCGCTTCTGGGACGTAATCGGCAGTGTTGCTTGGCATCGCGCGCGACATGCACCTCGTCGGCCACTCTCGCACAGTTGTGAACGGGCCTTCAAGCACTTGACAACAAACCCCTTCCCGACCTTCGCGCAGTGCGTCTTCTTGTCAGTCACGGTGTTACACGGCAAGACTGGCCAGTGCGTGCGCGTCCGTTTTCCTGCTTTACATCGCGTGCGTTTGTCCTCGTCGTTGGTCGTTCGTCGTGCATCGCCTCGACCGCGGAATTTTACGATTCGCGGCATAACAACAATGGCCGGCCCTCTCATCACGACGGTACGTTGTCCAGCGATATTTCTCCCGTATTTGCATCCACCGCCACTGGCCCGTTATGGTAATTTCGCCGCAGGATCCGTAGGTTAAGGTAGGCTCTCTCAGCGTCCCTGAAGCATGGTTGGGGAGAGGGGCAGATGAAAGCACGGATTAAACATTCAGAGGTGACGTCTCGTTTCGGCGATTCTTCTTGTTACGTACAAAACTGTTATTCGCTCGCGAAATTATCGTCTTCCGATATTCCGTAGCTACTTTCCGCGTTTTTGTATTCCCGATCATCCTTTGTATCGGCTCAGCGGGTCATCTACTTCGGAGCGCGTTGTCGTCGGCGACTAGATCGCAGGATTAAAAATTCCCCGCCTGACGGTTCGAGGACTCTTTTTCCATTTGCCACGCTCCAATTACGCCGCCGTTAATTATAGCCGTCCGATATTTCCTTGGCAAATTTTTATCGCCCCCGAGACTCGCGTCTCAACAGCAAGACGGTGAATTTGCAGGTTACTCGCAAACGGTCAACGTATCCGCGGCGTTGTTGGGTTAAAAATTCACGTGGATATCGTTGAGGAATCTGGGACGCCGTATGCGGTGCGGTACCAGTTGAGATTGTGCGCGCTTCTGTAAGAGGAATCAATTCGAATGCTCACAAGGAGTATCAGACTTTCTTGAAGATTTTTTGACGCTTAAAAAAGTTCTTTTCACACATCGAAAAATTGTCATATCTCGGAAACTTTTGAGAGTTCAGCGTGCAGCCAGTGATCTATTTCCAGGGCAAATTGTCGTATATCGGTTGGAGTTGGTTCGGGGCGAAACAAATTTTGAACTTTTTCACCATTTTTCGACCATATCTCGATCATAGTTTGTCATTTTTTACGGTTCTAAATCACGCTCGATCTGATACTTCTGACATTTAACCATAGATCATCAACAGACTAGTCGGACGAAAAATGATTTATGCAATTTTTCCAATAAACATCGCCGACAATACGGAGTCTTTGAAATTTATCATGCCACTTTATTTCCCAAAGTTCGATCTGCAAATGAAACGTTTTCCTCGTCAGCCCGATGTACGGTTTTCTCGTCGATCGTCGATATTCATCGGCCTCGCTAATACCGTCGATTGTTTATCCAATCTTCCTCGCAGAATGAGTCACGTTCAAAGTGCAAGTTGACAAGACGCTTGTAAGGGCCTCGTCATCGTGGTAGGAAAAAGAAGGGAGCCTAAGCGAAAGGCAACGGCATTAGGTACGGTTCCGAAACCCGATCTCTTGTTTCGTCCAAACAAAGGAATCCGAGAGGAGCTGCAACCCGAAGCCGATAAAGGCTTCGACACTGTGTACTTATGTCGTAACTCCTTGATTCGGGAGCTTACTCCTCCGTGCCACGTAACGAAGACGGTCGATAGACTCGGTCTTAGAGATCGTAAGAATGTCCAGCGTGTCTTTCGATCCGTAGTCAAAGGTCGAATTTTCCTCGTGACTCATTAGTGGGGTCGAAACTTTCGTAGGTATCAAAGGCGAGAGAATAGGAGGACACACTCTCTCTCTCTCTCTCTTTCTCTCGGATGTGCGTCACTCTCTCCTTCGATTTCGAAGCGGCGATAAGTCTGGCAGTGACAAATGACCGCAACAAGACGCATTATTCCGAAAGTCTCCCGATAACGAAGCTCTTCGCGGCCGCGCCATAATTGACCTGGCACTCGTCCATTGTCGGGACCGCCGTCGCGGTGCACTTGGAAAAATTGAAAAATCGAGTTCCGCCACCCTCGCCGTCCCCGCCTCCGACACGAGCTGTCAAAAAGTTTCAAACTCGATTCACTCCCCCCGTGCCTCCCACTCTCCTCTCCATCGGCTCCCTCATAACGGCGCTCGTAAACTTCTGGCGAGGCGCAACGATATTTTCGAAGGCTCGCGCGACGGTCCGCTACGATTGGCGACTTGGATCAACGTAAACGCACATCGATCGCCGTCCGGAAGCGGAGCGGATCGGATCGGCCGGATATAGTTTGGAGCAGCGCATTAAATGCACTCTACAAAGTAATCGTGCTTTATGGCTCGAGGTCATTCCGTGTCCGACCACTGGTAGCGAGTTCCGCCCACGCGCCAGTCGCTGCTCACGGACAGGCGGACGCGCGCACACGATCGGTCTCTCGGTGATTGCGATACGATTGTATAATCCTCCCAAGTCCCTTCTCCCGTCTCTGCCTTCGTCGTCTCTTTTCCTTCGTTCGCTTTTCCCCCCCGACCCCCGCGTCCTTGGTTTGACGATCGTTGCATCAGTGTCTGCCGATATCCCGCGGACGTGCGCGAAGTTCAGTCTCGTCTCCCGTGCGGATACCTTTTCTACCCGCAATTAGCATCGCCGATACATTCGCCTCACGTAAACCCTCGGATAGTTCCTTCGCACGCGACAGCCGCGAGGACCTTTCCTTTTTTCCCCGGCCAGCCAATGATAGCGGCCGGAAGACGAGGAACGCGTCGGAGCGAGGATCGATGGACGGTTTGATCGACAGTCGGACGGATGCGCGGGCGGATGAGACGGGAGAAAATTGCGTCGAGTGGCGTACTGCGATAATCGGGCAATATGTAGTTTCAGTTTCGGCTGGATATTGCACTCGTCGGTAGTGCGCGCAATGACGGAGTCGTCGAGCCGGTACTCGCGCGTACGTGGATGACGATTTGTTTTTCTGCCGCACTTCTGAAGAAGTCGTACGCACTCTGTAGGTAACGGATAATGATGGTAGGTCAATATCGGGAATACTCGAATTTGCTCTCGTTATTTTACGTCTCGCTTACAATACGCCGTATCCGTGACGTAAAATAAAGAGAGCAAATTCGAGTGTTCCCGATGTTGACCTACCATCATTATCCGTTACCTACACACTCCGAATTTGCAATGTTCGCGTGCAGCGAGGATTGGATAGTGTTGAATAATTTTTGCTTTTGCGCGAGTCTGGCATTGTCCCTGCGGACAATTTGAAGAAGCGGCCGGCGGGCCCTTTTGCATAGAGGGTGTCGAGTAAAGCACGTCGGCGAAGGTGTGCGCGAGCGCGGTACGATGCGGTTTTTCGCGACTGAAAAAGGATCGCATTCGTTCTGCGGGGGATCCATCGGGCCATAAATAATACATATAACGGGGATATGCCGTGGCGATATCTCTGTCTCTCGTCCTCCCAGTGCCGGCTCGCGGCCAGAAAGGGAGGCGAGAAGGAAGAACTTGGCGAGAGAAAGGAAGGGAGGGAAACGGAGAGGAGATAAAAAGCGGAGGACCAAAGAAAGACACAACGGACATAAAGTCGGAGGATACAGTACCCTCTAACGACACACGTATCTATATATACATATATATATATATATACATATACGCGGCACTCTGTTCCCTATATATCTTCAATCGAGGAAGGACGTAGTTTCGAACGGTTTTTCTGCAAACGATGTGTAGCCCCTTTGTACGGGGGCTGCGGCTGAATTCTCTCCAAGTAGCTACCGATACACGCTTACACTGTTCTGACTCAATGATGCAACCCGCTTCAAACTCCACGTACAAGCGCACGCGTCCGCGCGACGTCCATGCGATTCGCACTATTTGCACGTAACGCGTAATAACGGGAAAGGAATTGTTATTAAACGAATAACGCTGATAATTACTTCTGACCGCAATGCCGTACAATTTTCATCTGAGCGCAGTGTCCGGGCGTATGAATACCGCGGGATAGTTTATTCGTAGTGCCTCTCCAACACTGTCCAAGCGGGACATTGTACGTGTGCGCGATGTCTACGCGCCTTTCTACCCAGTAATTGTGCGTGCAGGCACGCAGCACCGGTCGCTGTGTAACGGGTGTGCTCGCATTATCTGCGAGGATTACGAACTTTGTTGCCGAATGTCCGCTCGACACGAATCCGCGGGGGGGGTCGCAAAGTGCAAAGGGATGCGCGATAGGATCTAACTTGGTTTAATCGGCCGCACGCGGCGAACCCTTTTTCGCCTGGCCATTTTCACCGTGTTTTTCTGCGCTCCCGCCTCGCAAAATATTCCGCCAAGACTCTCTCGGCCGCAGAAGTGCGCCGCGGCGAAATTATTGTCGGCACTCAATTAAAATGCTAATTCGACGTCGCCGCGTTGTTCGCCGAGCCGATATAATTGGAGCGCGAAATCGGATGAAAATTGATACGTTAACGCAAATTGCGATCGATGGCGAACGAATAATAGTACGCGCTGATTCGGTCGGCAGGAATTCATTCGAACCGCCTTTCGGCACTTCCTTCGCCGGCGCTCGTTCGCGGATACTTTTCGCGTGTTTCCCGTCGTTCGCCGACTCTTTATGACTCTGACACCCCTGTGTGCGTGCAGCCGGTGCGCCCTTCGCATTATAACGGGTGTGCCGCGAGGAACTCGCCGCCGCGTCGAGATTGCGCCTCTCCTCGTATAATGCGAAAACCGTTCGAAAGTTAATTTGAAATTTATTCATGGACACTACGGGACCGGCAACTCCCACGCGGTATATACGCGTCTACGTATTACGCGTGCACACGACGCCTTTCTATGCGCGCGCCTGTACCCGGCGCGTCTGTGTGCGGATCCGAAGAAAGAGAGAGCGGGAGAGGGTGAAGTCGCGGGTCTCCTTCGTGAGGAGACTGGGAGAGAGAAAAAAGCGCGAGGCTCTCTCCATCCTATGAATACGTAATTTTATTACAATTACGAATTAAGAGCCGGGGCCCGATCGATTAAATCTCCATTTTCATGCTGCGCGACGCCGACGGCCGATGAAATAATGCAATACAGCGGCGATGTCTCGCGCGCCCCGATAATTCAATTTTCGCTGGGATCGAGACCGACACGCGCGCGCACATTTACATCCCGACGATCGCCGTGCCCCGTTCGAGGTTCGGGCTTTTACGCCAGTCCCGCCGAACGCTTTCTTCATGAGAACGACAATCCGAGAAGCACAGGTATCCGACGGGGGAAAAAAGAGATATCGCTTCCTCGTAAAACTGTCGAGATTATGTGAGTTCCGGACGAGGTTGCACGATAGGGTATACAGTAAAGTCCGCGTATACCGATCGCGTAAAAATCGTCGATACCGATGCCCACATACACGTGCATGCTTGCATGGTTGTGCATTTATATATATATATATAACCCGTACGATAGATTTACAACATAGTAATAATAAAACGCGGAAGATACGGGCGTGCATGGGGCTTTATTAAAACGTCGCGGTTTATGAAAGCTCTCTAGGATCAATACTGCTCTTTCTCTGTCCTCCCACCCCCTCCTTTTCTCTATCATACACTCGACTACCAAGTGTTACGAGCCGCAGCCAGCGTTCCTTTACCAGAGAGCTTGTACTGTCCCGAGGTCGACCAAAATCTGCCGATGTTTCTCCGCACGGCTGACCAATCGTGACGAATAAAAATATAGCACGGTTAACCGCTCACGTGCTCCACCAAGCAGTTCGAGATTGTCGAGAGGATTGTTGACTGATTCCTCGGTCGATTGCATAATGCACCGGTTATATCATGATGGAATTCCTGGTCTGTCACCGTGGAAAAGTCTTCTAGCGGGACGTCGACGTCCTATATACGCATCTTAACCCTTTGACTGCGGCGCGCTCTCGGACGAATCCATCTATATGGGCGCGTTTTTCGCTTGTCAGTCGCTGCGACTAGTTGTCCACTGACTAGTGGAAACTGACAGTGACCAAAACAGTACCCGGAAATTTGATGCCATTCTTAGGGTTTCAAAAATAATAATGGCAACAAAATTAAAAATATCAATTAGTAACTTAGCTAGTAAGCTATTTTAATTTTGCTTAACTTATTGATGGATTTGTGAGGGCGTATATATACGCCTTTCGTATATATTGATGGGTTTGTGAGGGCGTATATATACGCCTTTCGTATATATTGATGGATTTGTGAGGGCGTATATATACGCCTTTAGCAGTCAAAGGGTTAATAATGCGAGGATAATATATAAATTTTCAATGCGACGAGTGAGTGCCTTGAACGCCTTCGGCGAGAAGCTGTCGGAGCCTGAAGTGCCATTCGCGTTCGCATTTTGTCTCGCCGTCTCCTTCCGACCACCGATATAAATGCGTTTTCCGCTTTTCCTCCGTTTCATATTTATTGCGCGAACGAATGAAGTGCACTCAGCCACAGGTAGTTAAGGTTTCCCTTTTCCGTCCGGAGAGAGAGAAAGAGCGAGGAGAGCATTGCGCGCGAGCGCGCGGGTGGGTGGGATGGGTTGCTGGGAAGAAGAAGCGCATAAAAGCGCGAGCCGCGAGAGAATTGAGTGTGCGGCACTCGTTGCCGATGTTATTTCCAGACGAGGATTCCGTTTCCGGCCGCGCCGCCAATTTGTATAATTACTGTTTTCTCTGAAAACAGCGGCTCGCCGCCGACACCGTGACTTTCGACTCTCAATTCGGCCCTGCCGCGGTGCGCTCGCGAAAAACATCGGTCCATCATCGGTGGGGCTCCGTTTTTTCGCGGAACTCCCGGGAGTCCGGAGAAAATTTCGATCGCAAAGGAAGGCGAGACGCGGCGAGCGAAGAACGGGCCGCATTGTCTCTTTGTGGCCGCGATACTCTCGCGAGGTGCACAAAAGTGCAAGAGCGGAAGGGAGCGTAAGGAATGCGACAACGGGAGAAAAGCGTCAGCGGGACGAGAGAAAGAATAAAGAGCTTGGCGGAGGAAGAGAAGGAGGAGGAGGGGGGGAGTGATCGAGCGCGAGTGAGTCAGCCGGCTAGATGGATGGCTACGTGCTCCGTCTGCTACTATTTTCAGCGTACTAAAGGAAATTTTACAGCGCGGAAATTTCACCCCTCCCTCCCCCCTCACCGATGCGCAAGACGAGTGGATGTACCCTCAAAGCGCGAGACTAGATTAAGGACGAGAACGTCGATCACGGTCGTCTCAATTCTGTCCCGCTACTTCCTGCGGTTTATTGCCGACGCCGCCCGGCTGGATTCGTCTTTCCTCCCTTTTTTTTGTCTTCCTCTTCTTCTTCCCCTCTCTCTCGCGAAACGCGCGCACGTCGTCCGCTCGTCGGCGTCGTCTTCTTCGTCGGCGTCGTCGTTCGTAGTAATTGCAGAACGGAGCATTACTCAGCCGCTCCCTTCTCCCCCGCGCTCCATCCGGTTTTTCATTTGGCCCTTTTTAGTGTCGACCTTAAAATAAACTCCGTGCCCCCGTCGTCGTCTTTCTCGCGTCTCCACCTTCGGATTCTCCCTTGGACTCTCCGTCTGTCCTCGTTCCCTCCCACTCGACGGACCTTGCCTCCTTTCCTGGCCGACGGGAACGGAGGGAAGAAGGACCGCACAGAGAGACGGGCGAAGAAGGAAACGAGACGGGGTGTATAAGAGGACGAGACGGCCGCGCTTCGAGAGAGAGACACCCCAAAGAGTTACAGCTTTCAATTTAGTAGCGCAAACAGTCAGCGCGAGTTAATATCTCCCTTCCATTTCCTGGTTTCGACCTCGCGGCACGGTGGCAACAACGGCCGCGTCGTAAAGCGAGAGCACTCGGACAAGCGGGCTCGCGTAATAAAAGAAAATCTCTCGCGATGCGCGTAGGATGTGCGGCACGACATCAGCTGCCCTTACCCCGGATCACAGTGACGTCTCCTCGGACTTTTATTCACTTTTATCCACCGCCGGTCAATGCCGAGACGTTGCACGTCGGACGATGATAAGTGACTGTAACGAGAGGAGAATGTTCCGGGCGGCTGTTGACCAAGATCCCCGTGACCGTGTCGAGAGTGACTTGGCACACGTCCATTGTCTAGTTTTCGTCGTAAGTTCGCGGAAATCGGAAATCCGTGGTCGCTGTATATTGAGTTTCGTTTTTGGAACGGGATGTCAGAGAGTTTATAACTCGATCGACCGTCCGCTTCTTCTTCTTGTCCCGTCTTTTGAAACTTGTTCTCGCTCGACAGAAAGAGAGAGAGCAGACTGCGAGTGTGTACGTACGAGAGCTGAAAACATTTGATGTTCCCTCGGTTTCAGATCGCAGTGGCAGCGCGACGATGCTCTAAGCGAGGATGATCGGGCGATCCAGTAGTGAGCCACCGAAGAAAGTCATCAGCCCCGCGAGATGGCCAACGCGCATACCAGCTACGTTTCCACGTGATCCGTCTAAGCCAGACGAAGAAGAAGAGGAAGAAGATTCCGCGGACGGCGAGGGCGGCTCAGACGAGGAGGAGCAGGACGATCATTCCGATTCCTCTGACCACCCTCATCGCGTACGCCAAAGTTCCGCTTCAGTACGATGCACTGACTCCCCTCGGACGCTGTAACTAAAGGGCACGCAGGAGACAGTGATGGAGGACATACGCGGCTCCCCGGCTCGTCGACTGTCGCAGATCCTCGATCCGATCGCGCGGCTCGCCACGGACTTCGGCTCGAGCTCCTCGGCGCCTTGCAGTCCTCGTTTAGGGACTCGAGGTCACGAAGCCTCGTCCTCGTCGTCGGCCCACCAGCATCAGCACCAGCACCAGCACCAGCATCAGGCCAGCGGCCCGGAGAGCGTGAGAAGAGCGCCCGACGCCAGTCGGCTGCCACCCGACAGTCCTCGTCTTTGGCCACGGCAGCTTCGCCAGGCCCCAGTGCCGCCGCCGCGACCCCGACAGGCCAGTAACAACAACAATAACAGTAACAGCGGCGGCGCGGTCAGCGGTGCACATCAGTCGGCCAGCGTCTCCGTGCACTCCCGCGACTCGCCCTACGTCAACGTCCCGAACCTCCTCTTCCAGAAGGAGAAGAGCTTCGCCGACGCGGCCAGGAGTGCCGGCTACGTCGAGCTGAGAGAGGCCAAGCCGAAGTGCAGCCCGTACGACTTCACGTCGGAGTCGAGCGGGCACGTGGAGTACGCGGAGAAAAGAACGTTCGCCGCGCAGACGGACTTCGCGCCCACCTCGGACAGGGGTGCCACCTGTTACGAGTCGAAGGACCTGCCCGGCGCACTCAGCAGGGGCAGGTCCAACTTCGATCCGGGACCGTCGGCGAGGCTCTTCGACAGGGCATTCTCGTTTTCCGGACGGCAGGAGCAGCCGGCGGCCAGGATATTCGCGCAGGACAGTCGACTGTTTGTTGATCAGCGGCCCGGCGTGCCGGGCGTCGGGGTTGTGGACGTTAAGAAGGAGAAGGAAAGCGCCGGGAGGCCGACTTATGGCTCGTCGAAGAGCTTCGACGGATACTCCAGCGCCGTTGAGGAGCTCAACTGGCAGGAGAGGTGCTTGGAGCTGCAGCTTGAACTTCATCGCAGCAGAAGCCAGGCGACGAGAGTGCGGGACATGCTTCGCGAGAAGGTGAGTTCCTAGCCCTTTCTATGCCGAGAGTGCGTCGACGCGTACCTACTTTTACAGGCGGCGCGTTCGCAAGTCGTATTTCCAACAATACTATCCCCGTAAGCGCGCGCGGACTCTCCGCAGGTCTATGAATATCAAGATTCGTGTATACGCTGGCTTGGGTAGGCGCATACATGCATAAATCCAAGCGAAAATTCCCGTCTTACGCTCCTGGTTTTTTGGGGGCGCCCTCGTGAAATGTCGATACGGAAAATATTCATGGGGCGGCCGCGACGAATGGCCGATCATCTTTGACAAAGCTCCCCGGGTGCGTGGTGGGTAGAGAGCGCGTTGTTCGCGAATCGATACGTGCAGCGGCCCTCCCGGCCGCATTGCGATTCGGAGGGGACACCCCGTGGAAGGGCTGCTACTCGACGAGATGGCCTCGTCTCGAGAGCACCTCAGCCCATATTTTTCCACGGAGTCCGCGGGGACCAATCGCGACAAACGATCCGTGACTAAACCAATAAGCGATCTCGTTCCGTGCCAGTCCTCGGCAAACGGCCACTGCCCAATAACCGTCCTGCCCTCCGCGTTACGTCGACATTTGACGACCAAATAGAAGCCTACGTTTCCTGGGGAACGTATTCAGCCAGCTTTTACGGACGGAGGGTGTCCCGCGCGTTGCGCGCCGTTTCGGATAATCGAGGAAAACTGGCCGCCAGTAAAATTGCAATCTGCCTACGTTCGGCAGGAACGGTCGTCCGAACGTCGGGCCGAAATCAAATTCGCCGGTTAACCCTTCATTACGAGCGATCGTATGATTGATCCCCTAACGAGACCGCCGCTGTATTTCGACACATTGCGTGCTCCCGACGATTCGCGCTCGCCAGCGCTGCCAGAAGGGTCACAGCCAGCATCGCCGTTTGGCAGGCAATCTTTATGGCCCCGATACGTATCGCCAAGTAATATATGAGGAGAGAAAAAGGGCACGGGGACGAAGATCGACGCCGAAATTCGCGAGGGCTGGGCCGCTCCAGTTTCGGTTGGATATTGCGGACTAGCGGTCGGGCTTCATATCGCAGGAACCTCGTCGCGACTCGTACTCCTCGTGTCCTATGAAATCGTCATTTGCACACGGCCACGCCACACGTCCCCGGGCACATATCGAGGAGGCGCACAGACGCGCGGCAGATTGAACCTCGAGGTCGGATCAGTTGGATTCTCGTTACGTATTCCGGGTGCCGTTTCGTTCCGTCTTTTTCCAGCCAACCCCTGGCTCCCGTACTTCCGCGCCATTCTCGTCGTTAACAGTTTCATCCGTGCCTTTCTTCCCCGACACACTCGCGCTGCGTCCATAGATAATTGCCGCATATATTCAATGACGTCTGTTACTTAAAGAAGCGCCTCTTTTATTTATCGACCTTCCTCGCGCTCATCCGCTTCAGAAGGGGAGCATTTTTATGCGACGCTCTGTATACGTCAGACGAAATTTCGCGGGGCAGGTCAACTATGCGGGATCGTGAGTTCCCGTGGGCTCTCCCGCTGGCCGTTTAGTATGCACAGTCACGCGCGACGATTTAACGCGGACCACCCTAGATAAGGCACATCGTTGTCGATGGTACGACGACCGCCGCGATGCCAGCTTCGTCGTGAAGCTGGGAGGAAGGACGAGGGGCGTGTGTAAGTCAAGGGTGGTGGTTCGTGGCTTCTCCCCGTGGCTCTTGAAAAGCTCGTCCTTAAGCGAAATTGAATCACTTACCCGGGACAAGGGGGCCCTTCGCGGGCAACGCTTAATTCGTTGTTTGCTCGAGATCATTGTTCTGCCCGGCGAATCTTGATAATCCGCTTACCGCGTTTTCCGTTCTTGCCGCTTTTCGGTTCGTCGCCGGCGGCAGCACTAAATCGCTTTAACGTCGGTTCGACTATTTTAGGGCGCCGCGAACGCGTGGACGCCGACGTCCGAGCTAACTGTACTGCGCCCGGCACACACTGACGGGGTTGAAAATTGTAAACCCATTCCAGGGGCACGTAATTACGGAGAATTAATGAGAATTTTTGGATAATCGTTCCCGCCCGGTAATTGCCGGCCCTCGTTATGCAGTCATTTGGCTTCTCCGTAGAGCTCTATTGAAATTCCTGCCTATGACACGTCGGAGCACCTACCCCCCGCAAATGCGCCGGCCGAACAAGTCGTCGTTAGTTATTTTTATACCGCTACTAAACGCCTCGCGTTATCGCTCGACTGTCCGTGCTCGGAGCTGCGCCGTAAGACGAAGTCTCGAACTTTCAAGAACAACGCCGTGCACCCGGCGATCTCGGTTTCCCTAGAGCGACCGTGAAAGTGGAATGTGGCCTCCTGTCACGCGAGGAAAGGTCAGCCCGCGGGACACGCGAGAAACTCACGGTGAATAATTACGTATTTACGTACATACGTGCTTTCGTCGGCAGCCTCGTCGTGTTCCTCGTCGTGCTCCGTACTAATCGATCCTGACCGCCATTCGGAAATACCAGGGTACCTGAAACGAAGAATAAAGAATCGTTAAAAAAAAAACGTGACACCGACTTCAAAACAGCACTGAAACACTAGTAAAAGAACGTATCAATCGGCGAAAGAAGTATTCATAATTAGTTTCGTATATCGAATGACTAGAATACACATCGAGACGTGGATTTGCTCGATTTTTGATCGGGCCTCTCCCGTCTAATCTATCAATGCAACTTAAACGGAACCATTCAAGGAACGGCCCCTTTCACACGATCCAAGAATCATCAAGATCGGTCCACCCGTTCGCGAGTTATCCGCGAACATACATTAAAAAAAACAGAGCTAAAGAAATTATATAAAAATGATACATGTCTAATAGAGAATTCGGTTAAAAAGACGTCACGCGTAAAGCAGCAGTTTCCCTCCGAGCGCACATAAGTACAGTAGGTACAGCGCGCTGATAGTCGATAACGCGGCTGGCGAACAAACGCGAACGAATAACAGCCGTGGCCCGAGCGTAAAATGCACTCCGCGGAAAATGCGATTTCTCATCGGACGCGAGTGGCTCGTGTGAGTCGGGCAAAATGACTGTGCGATAGCGTTTCGTACCGATCAACAGCGCCGCGAGGCGTGACGACGAGGTCGGGGAAAAGTCCGAGGCGGGAAAGAGAGATCATTGAGGAGAGACACAGTGGCCGTTAACGAGGAGATCGTTGCTGGTGTAAACAAACGGGTTACGTCGCGGGGGCAGCGAACTCTGTGATGTAAGCACGACGTTACGCTCTTGCCTTCATGCCTGCCAGCGCGCAGCACCGAGCGCACGGCGATAAGACCTTCGCCTTCGTGCCTACTCGCCTTCTCTTATCCTCCTATCCGAACCACGTGCGATTCGAGGGCACCGAGAGAACGCCACCACGCTCTTCTCTCAACGATATTTGCGTAAATCTGCGAATTAACCTCGCGGGAATTGAAATGAATTAGCGATCGGACGGTCCGATGCCGTGGTTACGCGGAGAACAGGTCGGACGTGTTTGGTAGGCGATCTCAGATCGGTATCATCGCATGCGCCACAGGTTTTATTGAGTCTCGATCGACGTGCATCGAGCACGGGAGGCTTCTCTGGCACATGTTTCGTCGTGGGTAGATTCTGCTCTGTCTGGTCTGAGTCTGAGGTAACGAAAATATGCGTTTTTGCAATTTTCTTCTTTTTTCTAGTCTTGTATCGTTTGTCGGTTTTCTTATATCATTGATATAAGTGGCAAAATGTGGCCTTTATGAAATTCTCGATTCTTTCACGAGGCCAGACTGTGAGCAGACGCAAATGATCGTTCGTCAAATGTTATAGTTTCGGGACAAAAGAAAACAAGCGGCAGTATATTTGGTAAAGTAAATGCGCAAGAGCCGGCCAATTGTAGACTCGATTCTCTGGCTCGAAAACTCGGCGTGGCTTAATGCGCGCTGATAAAGGACGGGTGGAGCATGGACATCCGAAAAGCTTCTCCATTCGCGCCGAAGGATTATGAAGTTCGCGCGCTCCGGGGTGGGAAATATTTAACGGCCCCGGCTCGCGACTCGCGGGCAGTATTTCTGACACTTTCCAGCCGGCGGAATTAGAAATTCTAACGAAGATTAAGTCGAAACATCTCTCCCGGGCTCCCTTGCTACGTCGCATTAACGGCGCTGTCTTTGCGCACGGGAGAGCTATGCAAAGCAGGCCTTAAGCGCGCATAAAGCGAATATTTCGCCGAACACGGCTGCGACACGGAAAATTTCACGAGCACCCCGTACTCCTGTCTCGCAATCTTGCAACATCGTAACGCGCAGAACGCTTCCATTATACGCGGCGAACGACGCAGCGTTAAACATTTTTACGCAAAACGCTCGCAATATTCATTCCCGCGTAATTGCTGGCGCGGGAAGCGAAGATCGTTCAGGATTTCGCAGTGGGAACCGTTCCACTTTCAGCGGCGTCGCGGCCAGTCGATCGCTGTGGATGTGCAGATGAAACAGATTGAAGTGTTCCCCGGTAATGCGATGCCGGAAACGCGGCCTGACGTCTGAATACTTGCCAGCCGATTTGAACTGGCCGAATGGCACTCGGAGTCTATCCCAGGGGAATGCAATACGGTCTCTGCATTTAGCGTACCAGTCTTACAACGATATCGCATCCAGCGAAACATGCCCTCGACAAAGCGCGTCCATCTTCACATCTCATTTTGACGCATTCCAGCGCGACATGATACATTCGCTCGCCCTCGCATGCACGTCTCCGTGTCGACGCTCCGAAATTCAGGCCGGCGGTATGCTCTAATCACGCATGTAATCACACTCGGCCCACTACTCACCGTCTACCCGCGTTAATGTCGCGGAGAAAAACCGAATTCCTCATAGAGCAGGGCATCGACGATTCGCATAGCTCCGTCCGCAGAGCGAAACGTCGTAAAAATAAATCCCGGCTCCTCGAAATTGGGAGGTGAAATTCAGAGTGGCCGCGGGGTCAGGCTTTACGAGTCGCGTTTTCAACGAGGCGGAGACAAAAGGGCGGCCAGCATATATCGCGAGCCGCTAGAATGATACGCCGAGTTTGCCTTACGTGCACTTCGTGAAGGCAGGGTGCCTGCGCGTACGATACGGTTTATCGGTTCTTCGTTCGGCCGGACGTTTCGCGTGGAAAAACAGAGAGACTGCGCCGGCGGTTGGGGAGGAAACGAACGGTCGGCTGCATTGTGCGGGAGTTCGTAAAAACGACGAAATATGGCCGGGCTCCGTCTAGGCGGACGTATAATTTCCGACTCAGCACACGACCGACTCTCGCCCTTCCCGCCGGCCCCGAAATCCTCCCCCGTCGACGTTTCGTTCGGCCGCTCTCTCGCCTTCGCCTGCCACGCACTCGGCATTATGCCTCGTTCACATTTGGGTCGGTCGGCGGTGTCGTCTGCTTTTCATCGCTCCCCCGCTTCATTTCTTCCTCTGGCCTCTGTCAACGTGTAACGAGCGGCGACGAAAAAGTTCTCACCGGCGCTGATTATCCGTCGGAATAGTTGGCTCGTGAATTAATGAGAGCGACGCCCTGCGTGGCGTGCGTATCGATTATCACTCTGTTTCAATTCGAGATAATACTTTGTAACGAGCACCGTGATGAACCGATGCCGATAATATAGTACGCGTGACACTTTTTGGGTCATGTCGTAACGGTGCCAAATTTAACTTGATGATGACTGGCGGCCGGCGATACGTATTAATAATGTTACTCGGCCGTGACAATTTTCCGCCGGCATTTTGCGCGGTGTGGACACGCCATTATACACGTTCCTCCGGCGCACAAACGAGCAGACACGCGTGCACCCCCCTCCCTTCGTCTCTATCTCCAGCTTCGTCTCTCATCCGTGCAACCCCTTTCGCTCGCAGTTTGTCTGCATTAACGCGCGACGATATTCGACGCTCGTCGTAAATCCCGCGGGCGCTTTTTTAATGAAGGGGGCCGCGCGCAAATTTTCGGCTCGCCGGGAAAAATCGTCCGCGGGGCATGGACCTCGTCGATATCGGAACGGCCGAACGAGCCTGGGTTAATCTCGCGTAAGCCATATATCGCTGTCGTGCGCACTGCCGTTCCTCTACCACTCCCTTTCACTCTTCGCTTCCCTCACGATTTACGTCGCAATCTTCAGGCCAGCAGCCGTATTAACATTAACATTTTCCGTTGCCGAAACTTTACGGCCTCGGGCCTTTGCGCGACTAATCGTTAGAGCCTGGAGTTTCCTCGGATCGGTCCGGAGCTGAGTCGTGTAGTAAATTGCACATGTTTCACGTTCGATTGCCTCGACGTCGTTGGGCGGGAAGAAAAATCGTGGCGCTCGCGAGCGCTGCTGGCAAAATCGAAAGTGACGGGCATCTTGATGCCGCTGCATCGTCGATCCATTAGGGTGAAAAATTAACGACGATCGACTCTTCGTGGGCGGATCGACGAATGTACTGCGGGGACATCGGGTAGGCGTACAAATCAAGGTAATGGAGCATATTTCACGGTAATGTAACGGGTGGCCGAATCGCATAGGTCTCGAGGGCCTTCGGCGTACAGAGCCATCATCTGTATCAATAGGGATGTCGATTTTGCCCCCTCTGCCTCCATCATTCTGCGTCTCCGTCACTTTTCTCCACTTCGCCTCCATTTACGCCGCTGGCAATTTCCCTCGCTCGCCTCTCGCATAATGTGCAGCGCGATGGGCAACGATAACTTCCCTCGTTCGGCGTCTTTTTCTTTTTCCTCGTCAACATGCGAAGATTCGGGATGAAAGTGCTCGTGGACGAACTAAGGTGGAAAATGAGGAGCCCGGCCACATCTGCCGTTCGACATTAAAGAGTCGCGCCACGACCCTGTGCAGCTCGATACGCAGTTTCCTTTCAGTTCCAATCAACAGTCTCCTTTGATCATTAGCCTGCCTTCGCTTGCGCAGGCTGCGAATATTTCGAATTACGTTGCGATCCGCGCAAGACGAGGCGGCGAGAGGAAAAGTTCTGTCTTTCGAAAGGTGTAATTTCCTGTTTGCGAGGTCAGCGCGCTGAGATGACGTCCATTCGAAATCCGTACAGTGGAAGGCCTTGTCTGTTTGCACGACGTCGAACGGCTCCCCATTCACGTCGGCCGGCGAATCAATATTGATACGAACTTTATATGTGGAGCGAGCCGCGGTCGTATACACTGTTCAGATGGAATGCAATATTAATAGGACGTTCGAACAATACCCTGAACGACACCCCGTGCGCGCGATCATGTATGATCACGTATGTCCTGGTCGCATGCACAGCGACTCCCGCAGTCAGAGTCTACCGGGCGCAGATAAGGCAACGACGAGGAGAAACGTCGGGCGAGAGCTGCGTTATTCATAATTCGGTGGCTTTGCTTGCGCCTTGTACTTTTCACTTCTACACTCCTCCGGCATGTAAGTCCTGCTTAGATCTTCCTCCCCCATCTACCGCCTCTCTCTATCTCCTTCTCAACCGTACCAGCACGTAACGGTGTCGCGAATATAGGGTTCGCCGTACGGCGTTCATATATCACCAAGTATATACTTTATGGAGTTTGTAACGTTACAGAGAGTTTACGTCTGGTCGGAGTTCATGCATCGCCGTAATGTAATGTAATATATTCATACACACAATGCCCGTGAGCGTTGTAAAGAAAGGTGCCCTGACGCCGTGATCGGACGCATAATTTATTTTTTTTCTCTCGCGCCTAGAGTACGCTCCCGGGGAATCGTAACGCGGAGAGTGTGCAAATTACGGGCGCGTTTAATTAGACTCCTTCTTCCGCGGATAAATACCGGCAAACTCACGACGACGGCGGAAAGAGAGTAGGCACTCGAGGCACGTGACTTTTCTCTTACTCCTGGTGCCCTCCTTCGCCTCACGCTCTTTCCCCGAGTCACTTTCGTCGCCGACACCCGGTACAAGGCACGACGCCAAAGACGCTCACGGCTAAAGGAGAGGACAGAAAGGGTGTCTCTAATTGGTCCCATCTAAGAGCTTGTCTCAAAGAGAAGTTTCCCGGTTTCCGTGGGCACTGGCTTCCCTCGCACACCTCGGACGGAGTTAACACGCGTGTGTACGTCTGTGCAGGCGTATATTGTCTTCGTTTTCCCTCCTCTCTTAACGTCCTGTCTTTCCTTCGCCTTTCCTTCCTTCTTTCTGCACGTAGGTACATTAGCGCGATGTACATGCGCCATACACAGGCTCATATGACTCCGCGCGTCGAGTGTATGCAACCTTGCTACATGTTGTACACAGCGTTCGTTTCTGTTCTCTTTCATGTTCCGTTTTCCATTCCCTTCTGTCCCCGTCCGTTTCCTCACGCTCTTTGCTCCTCCGTTTCCTCCACCTTTTCACCCCTCCCTCTCTGCGACTGTACACCGTCTCGAGATACGAGCAGAAACGCGACATCAGCAGCTAGGGTCGCCACAGGGCACATACACACAATGTGTCGTCGCGTCTGCCTTCCAGCTCGTTCTCCGCGGGCAACGTGTACGCTAAGTTCGCGCGCGCATTGCACATTATTTTACGTCCGAAACGGGGTAATCTCAAGTTTGACCCGCGACTCGCAAAGAGAACCTCTCACTTCCGGATCGAACTTTGGATAATGGCAGCCCGGCTTATTGCCACACGCCCACCAGGCATGCGAAGTTTCCAAATCCATTTCCCAAATTTCAATGTGGAAGACTCTCTTCTCCAACCGTCTCATTCGCCTCGGTCGGAAAATTCTAGTTTTCCTTATCCCTGCCAATCTTCTCCCGTGATCTTTGTTATTATCTTTACGTCATTTTCGTTTGACGCAATATCAAGACTGCGTTCTTTCTGTCTTTGAGCGAGGTCGGTCCTTCTTATCTTTTCAAGTGTCTTTGATCCGAGATCTGACAGAAGGGAATTGTGAAGGCTTCCGACGTCAAGGTGCCGTAGATGTGTTTGTGTCCATCCCCTTCGCCGTTAATTCTACTATTTCCGGCCCGTCTTTCTTCGACGAGAGATCTCGAACCGCGCACAGCCCTTCGCACGCCAGACACGATGGTGTATATGTCGTATCGGTGCACAGATACGACTGACAGGCGCGGCAGGTACATCTTTCGACTCGGAACCCTCGAAAATCCTCCCTCTGGTAGGCGGAAAGATGAGAGAGCCTGGCCGCGTAGTAGGTATAGGAAATAGAAGAGGAGACCGAATAAGAGTGGATGAGAACGCGAGACCGAGAATTACAATCTGCGAACTCTTCGCGGCGGATTCTATGGCAGGATGCAACAATGTGTCCAATTAGTATCGGCCAAGATGTCGAGCTTGAACGGAAATCCCACTCGGCCCGGGGGGGAATACGAGTGTCAATTAAAACTTTCCGCGTCACCCTTGTATCCGATTACGTTCGACGGCTGACCTTTTTGCGGTGCCTCGTTTATCGATTTTTATTTATTTTTTTTTCTTTAAACGGTTCCAAGATTATCATCTGATTTTGTTCGTTTCTCCGGTGCGCGGTATCGCGCTCTCGTCATCTTGCAATGCGCACGTCGTCGCGCCAGCGTGACTCTAAAATAATCGACGCCCGAAATCTGCCAAACGGCGTGACATGCAAAATTCTGTCGTCCGCCCGAACGACCCACTTCGCGCTCCTCGCTTTCAGCAGGACGATCCCGGCGGGACACTCCTCTCCAAACGCGAACGAAAATATTGCCCACGTCGCGACTTAACAGCTTCCATCGACCCGGCGCGCGACCCACTTCTCGACTACCGTCCACGGTCGCCGCCGATTTAAAAAAAAAAATAAATAAATAAACACGAAAATTCGGACGATTTCTCAGCGCTGACATCGCAGCCTCGCTCTGCCTCCTGAGTTCGCTCGAGACGCGGTCGGGCTTGCACGTGCTCGCCCTCAAGACGTCTGGAATCGAGACGGACGATCGATAATCGACGAGACTTGGGTGTCATCCGGAAGAATGCGCCGCGACGTGAAGCAGGCCAGAAAATGCCACCGCGGCGCCGTTTCGCTCTCCCCCCCTCCCCTCCTTGTTCCAGCATCGTAATAATTTTCATGCACCCTCCCCCCCTCGCCCCGCCTCTTATTTAACGACTCTCCGCTTCGGCTGCTCGACGCATCAGCCTTCTGGCAGCCCCGCGCGCAACGTACTCTCGTTCCTCGCTAACGACGCTGCCACGGGGTACTTATCAAATAACAGTGCCGTTCGCAGTATGCAGAAGCAAGCCCCCGGGCGAGCGAGGCTGTTTCGCCAATTTTTTTTCTTTTTCTTTCTTTCTTTCTTTTTTTTTTTGCCCGCTCCTCAGCCCCCAAGGCAAATCCCGGCTGACGCGCTTCATAATTTCCATACTTCCCGTAGGTTCGCTCGCGGATCATTGTATACGAGAGGTCGCCAATAAACGTGCCCGCCTTCCTTGCTCTCGCATCTTTTCATCTCGTTCCGCGCGCCCGCGCGTTATTCACCGACGCGTAGGAGGGCGCGCGCGAATGTGTGGGCGAGTGCAACACCGGCGCCGCGACGCCGGGCGTCCTGTCTGGCAGCGAGAAAAGTTCTGCGCCAATAAGCGGCGGCGTCTGAATAAATCGAGCGCCGCTTAAACCGGACGAGAGCCACCCGGTCTCTCTCTCTCTCTCTTTCTCTCTCTCTTTCTATGAGTTTTTAGCGAGCGAGAGCGTAATAAAATGTGTACCATTTGCGACGAGGCAAACTTTCCGATATTCTTCCGCGAAAATTCCTTCGAGAAATGCGAGCGCGCGGTTCACCTCCTAGACTTGGACTGCGCGTCTGGTAGAAAAGGGAGAGAAAAAGAAAGAGAGAGAGAGAGTGGGAAATTTGTTGTTCGACCAGAACGTACTGTGCGCCGGATGAGGCACAGACGTTGGCCGGTGCCGAACGTTCGAGGCGCACTTCGGACGATACAGATTCCAGTTTCGCCGAGAATCAACCGGCGAATCGTCGGCCGCCCTCGCGATCTCTCGCGAGAGAGCTTCAACGAGAATTGATTAATCCCAGTTTAACCCTCCGCTTTAACCCCTCCCGTCGCGCGATCGTAAATTGGGGCGACTCGTCGTTGCTCGAGGCGTTATGGCCGTGAACAAGAAGAGGAGTCCTCGCCCCATCGTCCGTGTGTCCTCCTTCAACTATCTCACACGCGCAAATATCCGTCACATACTTCCCGTTCATCGCGACAACCCGCGATCCGACGTGTAGCCGCGCCACACGTACGGTTCAATACGTGTGCCTTCTCATCCGACACAGAGACACCGAGTCACGCGCACACGCGCGAAGGCAGGCAGTCGAGTTTAATGTGTCGGAGTCCTGGCACAATCCACGAGGACAAGACGACCACCGTCGCCGCCGCCCTCTATCGTAATCGCTTCTCCAGGAAGCTGCAGACGTCTGGATAATCTAGTCCCTCACTCTTCCACCCTCTTTCCCGGGCCCTTCTCCCAGAAGATACGAGATCGTTCTCGTGATTCTCGGAAAGAGGATTCCCTCAAAAACGTCCTCCCACCGCGCGCGAGATCACTTTTTCGCCCCCGTCCGAGCGATTTCGCTGGGATCGTTTGAACTTTAAATAGCAGAGTCGTTAATTAGGAGCGCGCTAAATGGCGAGATAAATGCCACGAGTGCTCAGGCACGCGGCGCCTCCGGAATGGTAGCGTTAGTAAGATGGCTCGTATATTAGATACACATTACACACTCGGATGCGTCGCGTAATTTGCGGAGCACACACTGCGTTGCATAATCTGTTTATTGCCCGTCCACCTAGGTGCCGTGTCGCTCGTAAGACACCGGTAAACGAACGTCGCGTATCGGGCGAGTTACGTGTGTATGGTTTCTTGAACACGCATCTCGTTGGGGCCTGGCGATAATGCAGAGCCTCCTTCGTCATCCACGCTTCTTCTCTCGTTCCGTTGCTCCCTTACTCGTCCTCCCCCGCGCTCTCGTTTGCGCTCGTTATGGCCACGTAAATCCCGAAGAAAAGGCATGCCGGTAAGGGAGAGTGCCACTTTCATGATTCTGGGACAACGACGCGCGCCGGGCCTCATTTACGCTGACGTACGACAAAGCTCACGTGTAACGAGCCGTGGAACACCTTCGGGAGACCTTTCGCATGCTGCGTGTCAGCCCCCGTAAAGATCGACTGATGGATTGCCAATTATCGTAATGTAGCGCTTGCATCACTTATCAGTACAGGTGTTTAGTTATCGGTGCGATTAAGAATTTATGCCTGTAACGATACCTGTGTCGGCGATCACGAAAGTGGTCTGAGTTATATATAATTTTCCAGTTTCTGCTTCATGGATTTTTGTTACGATATAAGTATAACGTCGTTTACATAGATGACTTTTATGATCTTCGGCAGAAAATTACCAAGTTGAGAGTGGTCATTGCGAAAAGCGTGTAATCGATTTCTGGTTTTATACTGGCGAATTCTCGGAAAGAGCATTTATCCCGAAGTTGGGACGTTTTCACGGTAGTCTGATAGTGGGATGCACCTCTCATTTGACCCTTCATTCGATAAAGCCCACATGTATGGGCGTTACCGGACCACCGTCTCGAACTCCTCTTTTTAATGGCGTCCTAAATCGTTGCTCGGTCGAGCTGGGTTACTCCTATCAGAGTCGACCAAATGTTTATTCGGAATAACGACCGTGAACGCAGCCGTTATCTCTCTCGGCTAGAAAATAAATTCCTGCGCTAACAATGGGATTCCCGAACCGTACGATCGTCTAAGAATCGAAGAAATTACTTGACTTTAAGAATAGGTACGGTCCGAATATTTTCCATGCCAACTGGCTGACTTAGCGTTGAGCATTACTACTGATTTTCGTCTTATAGCCACAGATTGAATAATTACACGAAATATTTGACGATATAAACGTTCAGTCGAGCGGAGTCTGACGAAACTAATAGAAGAGTGCTGCTCGAGAACAACAAAGTTTTCCGAAAAATTGAAGTTCCAAAGGGTTGAACCGTATCCTTGAACGAGTGCAGTCTGGTCGACTTCGGAGCGAATAAAATTCTTCTCGGAATATTCCCAGGATCGGACGATTATTCGTTTTGCACTTTATCCGTCCGGGCGGTTTCAGTGTCCCGTTTCCACCCTTGCCGCGTCCTATCGGCGAGCATCAAGACAGAACGGAGACTCTTTACCCCCGTTCGATTCTCTCGCCACGCTCCTTTATATACATTACCCATCGTCGCCCGGACTCTGTTCCTCGAATTCCACTTTCCGCCGGTGCCCGATATATAATTGAATTCCGCTGGAAAAGTTTTCGTTATTGCGCCGAGGCAAGATGGCGAGAGCGAGGGACGAGGCTGACGTGAGAGACAGCGAGGAATCGGACGAGTAATAATTTCATTACGGACGAATTCGCTTTTGACGCCGCTCTCCGTTTATGCCGACGTCGATTCTACTCTCATGCAAATGCCGACGCGTGAGAATGTCCGCAATCTCGCGAAACGTTTCAATCGCGCGTTTTGCATTCCTCGCGTCCTCGCCGAGATTCCGTTCTTTCGAAAGGTGTCACCGTTGACCATCATGGGACGAGCGTTATCGCGATGTATCCCGTTGAAATTCGAGAGGCCGACTTCGCGGAACTTAAGTTCCCGTCGTTTGTCAGGCAGTCGCGCGAGACGGGACGAAGTTGTCTGAGCGGCCGAGAAGGACGTCCTCCTTTTTCTTCAGAACTCCCGCGTGCGATCGAAAGTCGCTTGGCCCCGTTCCGTCCGGCGAAGTCGCTCGTCCTTTTCTGCCCGCCAACTTTCGACCGGCTGCCGGGGCGAGAAGATGGCGGAATTAATTCTCCGACAGCGGAAACCTCAAGCTCGGTCGGTCGACGTCACGCGGATTCGGTTAACACGTTCGCGGACGTGAATGCTATAGCATTCATTTTCATGATGATGCAGAATGACATGAATGCTATAGCATTCAAATCTTAAAGTCAATTATTTTTAATTTAATTTTATAAACTTAAGTTTTTGTAATTATTGTACCTGTCGTGGATGTTGTAGCATTCATTGTATATAACGATTAAAATATGATAATCTGACAAATGTGTTTAATCAGATTTCGGATATCACAACCAATTTACAAAGAAAATGACTGTCAAGTTTTGTACCTCGCTGAAACTTTTACTGTCCGCGAACGTGTTAAAGACGTCGCGAGAGAGAGGGACGCAAAGTTTCTGTCTCGAACCCGTTGCCCAAAATATGTCATTTAATGCCATAACTACCGACGACTCGAATTGACTCGTCGAATAATTTTAATATTCTGCAATTTAGCGCGGCGATAATTTATGTATTCAAATTCAAATTCACGGGATGATCCCATTTTCATAATACAAAAAATGTCATAGATGTGGATGATTGCAATGATTTCGATGCAAGATGAATATGACGTTAAATTATAAGTGACAGTAAATATAGAGTGGCTTATTCTATTAGAATATTTCAAGGGAAATTAAAGCGCGCCGTAAGCACGCTGCAGCAGGATGATGTTTCATTACGTCTGTCCGCCGTGCGTTTTGCAAAGCGGAAGAGCAACGGGAGGGAGAGACGGACAAATCCGGGGACCTTTCGACGAGTGACACGAGGCACGGAAATGAAAGGATCTGGCTCGTGATTAAAAGCCCTTGGGCAACAATTGATTTTTCCCTCGTATCCATTACACCAACACACGCCCGACCACCGTCGCTCGCCGCCCACGCAACCGAGCCACCTTTTATCCGCGCGCCCGTGACGTATACGGGGTGTGCACGAAATACAGGCGCGCGGACGGTCGTTAAGAATTTGTCGCCGATGAGTTTGGCTGGAAATTTAAAAGCGCCGCGGCACACGTGCGCCGAATAAAAGCGACGATCAACATTTTTCGGCCGCCCGCCGCCCACCCTCCACCTGCTCTCCCGTTTTTTTTTTTTTTGTTCCACTCTCCTTCTGCACCGCGCACGAGCGTCCAATCGGTTTCGACACGCGCGTTCATGCGTTCCAATTGGTACGCACGCTGCAAACACGATGATTGCAAGCCCCGCGCTCGGTGCTTTACAGGCGCTGTTTTAACGCAGATCGCCGGACTCGGTTTCGAACTGGAATCGAGCAGTTTCGAGCGGCGTGAAATTACTCATCAATCAAATATGACGTCCGAAACTAGCTCGCTCGCGAACCCACTAAAATCGTACGCGCGCCGGACGTTTATAAACGGTGTCGCGCGGGTCGCGCTAAAAATTTCATAACCCGCGCGCCGGGCATGCAAAACAAACGCGCACACGGCATTTCGCTAACGACGCGGGGTCGCCAGGCTAACTCGCCGGGAAACGTGTGCTCGGCGCCGGGATCGTCGGACAAACGAACGAAAAGTGGGTTACGCGGGGGCTGTAGTATGGCTTGCGAGACGGGACGAAAGCGCACATTCCGGCCAAGCGCGCACACGCTGCTTTTTCGCTCGCGGTCCTTCGATGCACGTGTTGCGAACTCGTTACGAGATACTTCTTTCGACGGGGCGCCGGCTGTTGCGCGAGGCCGCAACTTCATCGAACGCTCGCCAGGGCTTTCCGTTTTTGACGTGAAAGCTCGCTGCGATTGGCAGCGTCTCTGTTGGCCAAAGCTCACGTCCAGCCGATCCATTTATCCCTGCGGGGGAAAAAGAGTGCGTGCGCGGGCCTTTTGTCCGTGTCTACGTGTTTCGGACCTAACGACGTGTGTGTGTCTGGTGTGCGGTGAAGGCAACGACAGAGACGCGTGGAGGAAGAGAAACAGAGAGGGACGCTCGCTTTTATTGGACGTCCGTTGCCGGACGACAGTTACATATTACGAGCGTATAAGCCTTCACCGCGTGTAACGCGAAAGCACGCACGGTTTGGCATCGACCAGTTCATTCTGCCTGAAAAGCCTCCTGACTCTACCCACGGCTTAACGTTCAACGATAAACTCGTAATAATCAGACAACGCGCTTTGTGCAGGGAATCTTTGAGCCGTGTGCGATTGAAGGGTGCATACTCAAAGGGCGTACGATGAATTTTCATAAATTTCGGTCAAACGTCGAGTGTAGAAGGAGGTTAATGCGGTGAGGAGGGCTAATTTATCGAGGACCTCCAATCCTCTTGAACGGATTATCATCCCGGGTATCATCGTAAGCACTTGTTACCGGATAAGGGAGCACGGGGAGACCGCGCTCGTAATACATAAAACCGTAACGATTTCGGCTACCTACGATTCGCGTCGTTAGTCAGAAAGCTCATTATCGTACTCTTCATTTCACCCTCCGGCTGGCCGGCGCAGGGGGGACCATTTTATTCAATTATTTAATCAAGCCGCGGCCCGCTGATACAACCGAACGAATCAAGTTATCACTTCTCAACGCTAAGAACACACCGACACGTACACCGCTTACTCGCCGCACCGTACCAGCGGGAACATTTTATTTTCTTCGCCGCCGCTAAAAACGCGACCGACAATCACCGGGCATAATCAGCGAAATTGAATTGTACGTACACGACGGCCCTCTCCTTTTCCTCAAAGCGACGACCTCGGCCTCGGCCCGCAGAACAAACAATTTTCTGTTCCAACGAAGCGCGAGTGAATTAACCTCGGTGCCGAGAGCGACTGATTGTGAGTCAAAATCCGAGGATTCGCGCGAGACAAAAGCGTGGCGCGGTTAAAAGCCGACCGCGTGCGCCCCGACGACCCGAGGAACGCCTAGGCACGGAAAGCAGTGGACCGGCGCGGCGGAGGCGAATGTCAAATGGCGCAACAAAACTAATTTTACAAAACGCCGCCGCGTTTCGCCCACGTAAATTATTAAGGTCGGTCCCGGCAACACGGAGCTGCGCAAGGTCGGGGGGTCAATAATTCGCCCGCCACCCTCGCCGGAATTGGGCCGAGTCTGGAAGGGTAGCTCGCGAAACTTTCGACCCCCACGCCTCGGGGGTTAAGCCGTACCAATGGGAGTGGTGGTAGTGGTGGTGGTGGGTGGGAACGAGATATTACACGCGGACTTGCTTTCTCGGCGCGAATCGTGAAAACCTGGCAATAAAGTGGACCGACATTATTTATTAATTTCGTGCGTGCCTACCTACCGCCGCGCGTCCCTTACATTTGCACTCGCAGCCCTCGACCGAAGTGGTTAACGGCGGAGCGCGGCAGAGAGGACTCCTTTCTTCCGCGGATTCCTTTTATCATCCGCCTCTCTGCCGAAAGCGGCTCTCTCTCGCTTCTTCAATCCTTCAGCCGCGTCCCACTTTCCGCCAGCCGTTCTGATTATTTTCGACAGAAAAAGCTCGCCGACCGCTTCACGCGCTTTTACTGTCCGTTGCAGGTGCCCGGAAACGTTTCATTTCTTTCTCGTTTTGTTACGTACGACCGTTATCATTACCGGCTCTCGGCAGTCCCGTGGGGGGATGGGGGCGAGTAATTAATTGCGTACGAAGGTAAACGACAGGTCTTTTTTTCGGCCGGGGATTCCCTTTATTCCGAGGCGCCTTTTTAGCGAGCCGCTTTTCTCAGTCGCTCTTTAGGTCGAGCACCGTGTTCTGGGCACTTTTTCGCGGGTGGCTGGTCGCCCTTCTCCGTCACTCTCTTTCTCCCCCCCGCCTTTTTTGCCTTCGTTTCAGGCGTAATATGAACTGTTTCAATTTCGCCTTATTGTACCCCGGCCTCTCTGAAAGTTGCGCGAGAGACCTCTGTCGAGGGGCCTTATTAGTTCTCCGCACTCATTTCCCGCCGTCTACATGATCTCTCTTTCTCTTTCTCTCTCTTTCTCTTTCTCTTTCTCTGCGTCTCCTCATTTCGTCTTTATGCAAATGTAGATTGCAGAACTTAATACTCGGCATTCTACATGCGTCTAGGTTGATAAGCAATTTCAGACGATCTCAATTAAGTTCCAAATAATTTATTCATTAAAATAGTAGAATGCCAGGACGCGTCCGTCAAGTCATCTGAATGTAGGGGCAAGAAATTAATGTCCACGCGACGCCTGGACATTTTTACTGTTGGCCAGCTGACGGCGTTCCTCCGAACGATGATGTCAACAATCGTACGTTCAGGGCATCGAAGCAGGCGCGCACTTGGACGAAGTGCCTCTTATCTATGCCTTATCTCGACCTCTCGCATCCTCTTGACCCAGAGCGGCGAGGGTAACGTGAAGTGGACGAAAGAAGGGTACCTCCTTTTTTTTTTGCATCGTCACCCTCATCACGAGGAGTCGCATGCGCTGGTCCCGTTTTTAATGATCACCGATCTAACGAACGTCCGCGCGCAAACAATGCCTGAAAATTGTTTGCTTCTGCGCGACCGCGACAGCCGCAAACACGAGCATTATCCATTTTCAGCTCTCACAGAAATTACGTATTTCCTCGCATTTTCCCGGCACGCATACGCGGCCGATAGATACATGAATCTTTTATGTAATATCCATTATTGGCCGCAGCTCTGCGGCGACGGCCGATGACGCAGGCAGCGTTTTATCGATGTCTGGCAAATAAGCGTAATTGGGAAGCGGAAGGAAGAAGAAAAATTGACAGAGACCTCCCGCAGACCGCGAACCAGCTGCGAATTACACTTTCGCCAGACACGCCGAACGATCCCGATGGGAGATCGTCTGAGAGGGGCATGCAATTGTTTTGCTACAACGCTTCCGGTCGACTGGTCCGACTAGGAAGCAGCGAGCGCCGAATTTCGGCCGATCGACTTCCCGACGAGAAAACAGTAAAGTCGTCCCACCGGTGCGGAAAAAGGGAGGGAGAGGTGCGGCGCACGAAAATTTGATCGAATTCCGCGGCGCAAAGCCGGTGAATACTTCTCGTCGAATGCCTTTCGGCGAAAGGATTCGGGCATCCTTTGGGCGCAATCCATTTCCGCCGTCTTCTCGCTTTCGGCGTCGAGTTTTCAAAGCGTAAAGGAAGTTTCGCGTGCTCTCGGTCCTCGCCCCGACTCGTCGGATGCGGGTCGCTGTACGGCCGAAAGTAAGATCGATATTTAATTTTAACGAAGGCGAGCCCCGCACAAAAGCATATTCTTCCTCTCGCGTTCACCGTAACAGCGGCGTCTGGCGTTGGAGAGTGGGAATCCCTCGGTTCTTGTTCATCTCTATATATGTAGGAGAGGAGGAGAGATGAATATATATATATATATATGTATATACATACAACGAACGTCTCCCGCGCTTTCGCCTAATCTTCCTTCTCTTCCCCAAGCAGCTTCTCCTTGCCTGTCCGCGTTGTATCAGTCTCGACTGTCTCGTCCGAGTCAGAGGCAGTCGGACAGACGACGAACAGGAGGGGGAGAGAAAGTGAGCGAGAAGGATAGAGCTCAGAGAAGGCTCAGACGGTCTAAAGGCGAAACTTTCGCCGTGTCACGTGATAAAAGTATGCTTTTTTCAGCGAACCAACGGAGACATCGTGTATTTTCGAGGGATTCCCACTGAGCGCGCGGTGGAGGAAGAGAGGCGAGGAGCACAAAACGAAGAGTACATATCTTCGGGGGATAAGCAGCGTGGAAACACGTGCACGGCGCCGCTGTGAACGGCACCCTCTCTTCCTCCACTCGTACATCCGCCGTCTGCCGCAAATTTCTCGCTGGAAGCTTCGATCGCTGCGTTATCATCCGCGCGCGATACCCTTTGACGAATTAATTTTCCTCGTCGGCAACCGTGAGAGCCGGCCCAGGTGGTCGTTGGAAAGTTTCAAGTTAGACGCGCGCACGGTTCGTCGGTCGGCTGAGTTGGGAAAGAGTGCGCCGGCGGTCGCTCTCTGACATTGAAAGCCGGGACGGGGATGAAATTTAAAATAGACCGTGGGACTCGAAGCCGGTAATCGAGTCAGACGCTCCAAATCGCCGCTATTCATCCAGAAACGCCCGAGAACTTCGCCTCCGGATACGGTCCGTTATGACTGCGCGTATGCGTACGAGGGAGTCTCACGAATTCGGCCTCGACGTCTGAGCCGACGAACGAACTTTCCGCGCCGCGCGGAATTAATTACGGAGCGGGCGGCGGCTTCTCGTCGGGGCCTCGTCTTTCAGCGCCTCATAGCCACCCGGAATGTACTCGCGCGCGAAAGCGGCCGGGAACGATAGAGACAAACTTCCACCCTCCGTTTCATTAGCCTCCCTTTCCCTTCAGCGATGCCTTCCGTCGATTTGGCTTCGCGAATTAAGCGCGGCTCGGAGCCGTCGACACGCGACTAATTCGCCGACTCACTGCAGCCTGACTCCCGACGATAGTTCCGCCGGTAATACGTGTTCGTCGCCCAGACGATCGAGGCCCGTTTCGCAGCGCGAGATACTTGGAACGTTCCGGATTCTCGCGAACGTTCCTCACGAAAATGCGCCGCACGCTCGACTCCGTTCCGCTCGCCCATCGTCCTAATTCCGATATTAACGCCTCTCGCGGCCGACACTTATCTACGCCCCGCGAACCGCAATATTTCAGTCCTGCCGGGGCAGAATTCTCGAGCGCGGGGGAGGCATCTGTTTTCTCGGCCGCGCGATCTTTCGTTACCCACTCGGCAAGAAAGTTTGCGGGGCGCGCGCGCGCGCGCGCGGGGAAACGGGCTGGCGAAGAAAAAGAATCAGAAATCTCCTCGGCGCGAGAATTTATCACGGGTACGAATCTCTCGACTCGAATCCAATTTTCGAGATATACGAGGGTACACGTACGTTCTCCCTTCCGCCTCTCGCGTCGCTTCGCGCGCCGCCTTTCTCTGCTTCTCGATGCATCGGCCCCGTTACAATTTTCGCCCTCTCCCGTGCTCTCTTGTTTACCAGGCGTCCGCGGTATCTGCTTGTCAAAAGGAGATATAGTGGTCGGCGAGGTTAAGGTGGATTGGGCCCGAGCTCGCTTATTCTTCGGGGACGCTTGTTGAGGAGGGCTCGAGGGTGGACAGCAGTCCGCGAGGGACTGAGGGAGAGAGAGAAGAAAAGAGAGTGCTTCGATAAGCAGTCAATATATCGTAAGCCCTCCGACGTTGGCCTTTCCACATTTTCTCCCTCCCTTCCCGCTTCGTCTTTAAGAGGAGAACGAGGAATACGCTGATGCCGCACTCCATTCGATCCGATTACTCTCGATACGATGCTTTCTTCGCTCGTTCCGTCTCCTCTTCGACCCCCCCGACCAGCTCGTCACTCCCTCTGGACGCTCGATACACTTCTTTTCGCGATCGAGTCTCTTGTTTCCTGCCACCCTCCCGCGTTCTCGTTCGGGCGAGCCGCGAGCGGGCCGCGTGCGACTCCTTTTCGCGGCGAGCGAAGAAGACCGCCAGGAAACACCGAAAGGGACTCCCCCTAACTGGATTACGGGGCTTTCTTCGCTTTCGTTGGCCGAAGGTCGGGGGCTTCTTCGAGATTACGTGCCACCGCGGCGTACACGAGCTGATACCTTCTTATATGTCCGGCTACTGTGTCAGTTTCACTTCGACTGATTGCCCCCCCCACGTACGGTCGATGCTTCGAACGTCGTCCGCCGATTCGTCGGACCGAATTCTGAGACGAAGGATTCGTCAGAGTTCAACCTCGCGAAAAGCATTGCCATACTTCACGTATAATCCTAGACAGTCTGCGTCGTCCGTTAACGACGTTCATATATCCGCCTCTTACGTCGCGCGTAATTTTGCATCACTCCTATCGCTCGATCAACGTCGCAAGCACTTTTCCGCGCAGGCGAATGACGACAGAAGCCAGCATCGCCGGGTAACGAATAGACGAATCGAGATGGCCGGGCACGACGAGGCCGGAGCGATTTTCAGGAAAACGACGGGGCGCGCCCGCAAATGGAAGGCCCGAGACCCGCTGAATTACGAGCAGGCCGGAGAAATGACGGGCAGGCTGGTGTGAGGGGGAGAGGTTGTTAAACGAGGAAATCAAGCGCGTGCCTGTTGTGCGCGATAACTCGCCGGATCATATCTGCCGGTCGTTCTGTGCGCTGTATTAGTTGAAAAATCGCGAGTGCCGGCGGAAAGGAGTGAAGGGAGAACGGGAGGAACAGAGACGAAGGGAAAAGGGCGCGCGACCGATAAAGTAACGCGAGATAACTCTCCCGACTAAATGGCGGCTCGTGTGCCCGCGCGACGTGGCACAAGTTTTTCCGACGGGAAAGCGTGGAAAATGGAGGAGACGGCGAAAAAAGCGGCAGGGCAGCGGAAAAGCATGGCTGACGTTAATCGAATCTGTCGGAAGCTTTTAAAGCCTCTTAGAATGGCCGCCTAATGTCACTAACGAGAGAGACCGGGCGCGTCTTTATTCGACGTGACGTCGTGTAATTTCACGCTTTAAGCAGTTTAAGCGATACTCGCCGCGGCGAGAATCCGCACGTACCCGCGTCGGCCTGTCGCGACTTCTCGTGCGTCGGAGTCGTGATTCCTCGTGGAAGCGCGAAGCCTTCGGAGATTTCGAAAGTCGGAGCTCAGCTTTCTGGCCGGGAAGAGCGTTAATAATAATGGGAAAACTTAAGCAAACGTGCATCCGCGCTCGTTCGCTCTCCCGTCGCTTTCTTTTCCTTCTATCCTTTCGCGTGCACCATGACAAATTACACCCTAGGGTTTTATTGTTGTTCTTCTTGGATTCTTGCCTCAAGCCCGACCTCTTTCGCTCCTTTTCTCTTCTCCTCCATCTTACGTCGTTCTACCCTTTTCTCTCTCTCTCTCTCTCTCTCTCTCTCTCTCTTTTTCTTTGGTAATACGGTGGTTGCTTCTATATTTATATATATATATATATACATATGCGCGGCACAGTTTTTACGCCGTCTTTCGTTTCCGCGAGGCTAATTAATATATTCGCCGCCGTCGCACCACCGGTTGCTCGTTTACCAACCCACACGTTTTCATACTTCTTTTCGCATTTCTTACGAGCTCTCCGTTTAATTATACTACCTCGCCCGTTGTTTGCCCGTCCGGATTCAGCGCGCGAGATGTTGACCGGCTCCGAGTCCTGCTTTCAACCGTTTTTATACTTGACAATTTTTAGATTCAAGCCATGATAATCATAAATGGTGAAAATATTTTCTTCTCGAGCTGATTTAACACAGAACAATGCGTTCAAGATAACTGGTGTTACGCGACCGGAACTGTTGAAGAACAAAATGCAGTATCGAGACGCGTGCCCGAAAAAATGTGAAACAGTTCATAATTTACTTTTACGCCGCGTACCTTTTGGGAAACGAAAGACGGTCCAAAGTGACTGAAAAAAAAACATGCGCACACACACACTCAAGCGCACCCTAACAACTCGGCACTAGTTCAGGAGATACGCCGAAAAATATGTAGGGACAGAAAAAATTGGAGAATATTTCCTCGTCCGCGGGTCCATTGTGTTTCTCCGCGCGTCTCCCGTTACGCCCCACGCGCCTGCGGGCCGACGCGGGGGTGTTGAAGCGTGGAAAAACAAGAGAGCGCAAAGAGAGAGTCCACGCACGAAAATATTAACGGGCGAGTTTGACGGCGATGAAGACGAGCGACACGCGGGGGAGGGATATGAACGAGCGCGTTCGAACGGAAACTCATTTTGAAAGGAAAACAATGGGGCGCGCGCGACGACAATGAAAACAATGGGCGACGAGGCAGGGAGGAGGTGGGGGCCGGCGCAAGTGAAAAACGTCGTTGATGCGGGCCGGGTGATTAAAACGCAGGAAAAGGAAGAGGAGAATCAGGAACTGCGTCCGCGCTTTTTTCCGGCGACACGTCGGAATCGTCGAAAGCTAACTTGGTCGCGCGGAACGGCGGGTGCAGCGGATCAGGAATATGTCGGCACCGCGACACGTGTTATCGTCAAGATTGGTCAATGTTAAAAAAGACAGAATTCGTGCAACGTCATTTGTTAAATGTCCGTCGGAGCTGTTCGTTGTCGCTCGAAAGTTTGCCGAGGGCCTCGAAGATTCTCCCACTGCAAATCTACTTGGTTATCGAGATTATCCGGAGACTCGGCTCGTTGCTGATGCTCGAGAACCTTCCCGGAACTTACGGGAAGCGAAATGAAACGGGACAGTGCAAGACAAAGGGCTATCGAAGTGACCGCAGACGTTCCCGACCTCCAGCAGACGCAGAAGTGGAAATAAACGAGCCATCGACTCGACTCGAATGGGACCCGCGGGGTCGGAAAAAGCGCGAGGGCGCGATAGGGACAGTTTTAAATCGAGACAGAGGAAGAAAGAGAGACAGAGAGAGCGCGCTGGGAAAAATAAGGTGCTCGATGGGCTTTTTATCGAGTGATTTGGTCAAGCGGTTCCCTTCGGGCCGATAAGGGTTGGTCGATAGGTCCACGCTAGGGAGAACCTTCTCTCTACGCCCCGGCTCCGTCCAATCACCACTCTTCACGCTCCTCTTCGCCTCCCCTTCTCGCCTCTCGGACTTTCCAATTTAATTGAAAAGAAAACATCCCGACACCCGATATCGTCTCGTCGAGCCGCTTAACACCGCGACGAATTATTCCGCGGCCTCCCGCCAACACGAACTTTACCGAGCAATCAATTTACTCAAATTATATCCCTCGTATTCTCTTCTCCGGCCGACGAAACCGTTCGTTCGCTTACACTGGTCCGTTATGACCCGATCACTTTTGCCGTCGGCACTTCCGCGCGCCGTTGTAATCCGCCGATTTACGCCCTTATTTCATGGCGAACGCTTTTTTGCCCGCTCACTAATGAACTCGCAGACGTCCGCCGACGTCGTCGCTCCCGCCGCGGAGTCTCGATAGTAAAATCGAATGTACCGTGTCGGGATCCTCGATTACGCCGTCGAAAGATGAGAGGAGGTCGCTTTATAGGTGGCCTTTACGAGAACGAACGGGCACTGGGCCCTAATCAAGGGGGATAGAAATTCGAAAGAGGGTCGAGAGTGCGCCGTGCTTACACCCGACGACCACGACTAATGAGGAAATCGTTAGAGGTGCGATTTAAACTGCGCCATACTAATGGCGAGATTAGAACATTGGATTTTCCCGTGGAAAACGCTCCTCTCTCGGCGTTCTCTCGGAAAATCTCGGACGCCGAGTTAAGAGAGAGAGAGAAATGGCTTAGCCACGCTGAATATCGGCTTCAAGATCTTACCGGGCAAATCTCGTTTCCGCGATTCCGAGGGTGGCTTTTTCGCTTATCCTGTCCCGGAATTAACAATCCTCAAATGATATAATAACTAACAAAGAGCGCGCCCCTTACGGCCTTAACGCGCCAAAAGACCACGGACTTCACCCCCTCGATTTCGACCTCGACGAGTCTTGGGACGAAGAGAGAAGCGTCGTCTCGAAGATTCGCTTTCGACTTCATCCGCCGTGGCGAGTTTCGTTTGCACGGAGATCGCCGTTCGTTTAAACGAAGAACACCGCGCTATTTTCGTCCCGCCGCTTTTCACGCATTTCCTCGGAGTCTCGAGAAGCTCCGCGATTGCATCGTTTTTTTTTTCTCCTCCCCTCCTGCCTGCCTCTCGCAACATCTGCACTCGTCTATCGCGGAGTCGGTAATAATGATATAACGTACGAGGCCGGCCCCACCGTCGACCGTTGAAAAGTGCACTTTCGACGTCGGGAAATTTCGCGCCGGAAGATGGAGAAGCTCTATCGTCTCGAAAATCTGTTCTCCCCTTTCCGCCCCTCTCTCTCTCTCTCTCTCTCTCTCTCTCTCGTTCCTCTGTGCGAAGGCTCCCTCTCGGCCCGTGGCAATATCTTCGTCGATTCGAGAAGATAGAACCCTCGCTAGCCAACTATCCCCGCACCTTGACCCACACACACCCTCCCGTCACGAGTTTTCAGTGCTTTGGCGGGCAAAAAAGTCTCTCCCGGTGCCGCGATAAACAAGAATTTCATCGAGCGTTAAATGACGAGCGAGGAGAAGAGGAAGCGAGCCGAGAGATAGGCGAGACGCAGCTGAGAATGGCTGAGGACGAGGACTGCCGGATTAAAGCACTAAATTCCGCATGATTTTCCTGCCGTTTCGCGTCGCCCGTGTTATCGCATTATACCTCGACTCCAATTCCACGCTTCGTTACTTACGTTTAATTGAACTTACACCGATTGAAAGTCAATCGATACGCCGACTCTGGCGCCCGCCCAAGGAAGCCATCTCTAAATACGACCCCTCGCGCGCAGATAAAGACGGCGATATAAAGCGGGCGCGACTCCTTCAATGAGCTCGCTGCGAATTTGTTCCAATTTACTCGCGGGCGCAATTTATCTCGGCCTGCTCGGGCTGGCGAGTGAAAAGTTCCGAGAGACCTCGCCGATTATCGAGCACTCCGCGACGACAGAAATGTACTCCGGAAAACGAACTCTCCCTCCCTCTCCCCCTACCCTTATGTTCTCCCAGAATTCTGTACGGCAATAAGATGCAGATCAGGCCGATCGTTTCGTCGATTCGGTAACTGGCAATAAGATGGGTTTCTCTTCAATTTGACGAACGGCACCGGGAGCCGAAATAATGAACGAAAGAAAAAAAAAAGAAAGAAAGGAAGGAAGAAGAAATTGCATCGGAGGTGAACCGTTAACGGCTCCCTCTAATAAGATGACGAGGAGGGCAGTTTTGATTATCCCTCGCGGAGCTCCGCGCCGAGAGCGACGTAATAAAACGTAATAAAACGTTTCCACTCCTCGCCTGGCTGCCTTCCATCGCGCCTCATCGCGGCAAATCTCGCACACATTCTCGAGACGAGAATGTGGCGCGCACGGCGAGAAAGAGATTTTCTCTGGAAAGCTGCGTCGGTGGAGGGGGAGCAATGGGGGAGGCGGCACGAACGAAATGGGCGGGGGCGAAGTGGTCCATTGTTTAACTTGATAAATGAAGTAGCCGAGCACAGAAGCTCAACGCCGGCTCGGTACACAATGGCGGCGATATATTGTTCCGAGTTAATTCAATGCTGGAAACTCTCGCTCCCGAACATGTGTCGCGGCGTGTGAGTGGCGTGGGCATCGGTGTACGTAGAAGCGTATGTCGATGTTGGTGAGGCGCATATGGGGAATCAGTGTGGATACGTGTCTTCGTGCCGAGGCAAAGCTTTCTTCGAATGAAATCTCTCTCTCTCTCTCTCTCTCCACTTACGAGTACTTCCTGCAGTCGGTTCCAAGTGCAAATTATTCCGAAAAAATCGTACGCCCCGCGTCTCTGTTGTTTAAGAATTTTAATCAGACCACCCACGATTCTCGCGAGTCCTTACTTCGAGCGCTTCATTGAACATGACGAGGGTTAACGGGAACGCGCTTTATAAAATGGGAGGGAAGATAAGATTGGGAGTGAGGAGAGCGGAAAAGGTGGCGCACGCTAGCCAAACGGCGTAGATTCGAAACGGAAGCCAAACTGGCTCCCCTTATCTCGCGCCCGTTACTTTCGCCCGCGACTTTCAATTTTGTACCGGGGACTACACAAATCCGTGGCCATAAATTGCGCTCGCTCGCTTACTCCTCCTTACCGATCCCTCTCCCGGACAGATCCGAAGGTATCCTGCGCTCGTCCACTCGATCGAAACGTACGAAGGCTCGGGCGAGTCGACGACGCACGCTCGAGAACGCAGTCGGATTACGAAGAAGGGAAAAGCGGACGTTAACCGACATTGAGCAGAAAGCAAGAAGCGTCCGCGGGCGTCTCTCCTGCGCCATTAGCAGCCCCTCCGCTTCTGAAAGCGCCGCTCGGAAGTGTTTTCCCCGGCAGAGGCTTATTAACTATAAGTGTCCGTTCCCGGTAGTGCTATTTATAAAATTGAGACTAACACTCGTCTCCTAATACCGCGGAGTGTCTCTTAGACGTCTTCCTCTTTTTCCTTCGTTGCTCCGACTCCTCTCTCTGTCTCTCTCTCTCTCTCTCTCTTCCTCTGCCTGCGCTGTGGGCTTCGTCATCCCTCGGCAGGGGCGAAAGCAAGGCCGAGAATAGCCGTGGAATAACGAAGATCGTCGTCCCACGATGACGGCGTTATGGTTATATTGTCAGCGCTCGTTCCGCTCTTACCGCGCCGTTTCGTGCTTGTTGCAGCTCTCGCCAGTTGTAGTTCGCAGTTACAGCGTAAGTCTTGGGATCCAGCGAGTTATACCTTTGGGCGAAAGTCGTAATTCCCTCGCTGCGTCTGCCGATCCTCCCCCCACCCCCACGGTGTGCGCGCGAAGAGAGGAGAGCACGGCTGGTAAAATCTTACGGCGAGCGCATAAAACGGGCCGAGCGGCCGTTCGCAGCTTTGATAATTTTCACGGGAACGCGCCGCTTACGCGAAATGTCGACGGCCGTTACCGTCCGTTCGGTTACAGCCGACGTCGGGTCTTGGGAGTGAGAGAGAGAGAGAGAGAGAGAGAGAGAGAGAGAGAGAGAGAGAGAGAGAGAGAGAGAGAGAGAGAGAAGATGAAGTAAAAAGGGGCGAGATGATACAGACGTTTTCATTGTTTTCGGAGAGACGATTAAAGTTTTACCGTCGCCGCGCCTTCGTGTCCCTTCAACGTCGAGAGACGTAAAGAGACTACAATCGGTTCAGAAGTCCTCTCTCTCTCCCTCCTGAGTTTCCGCGTCGCCGCGCCGTCAGATGCAGTTTTAAAGTTTGAATGATACGCTTCCCTCCGGATAAATGGCCTGTCGGCGATCACTGTCTTATCCAGATTATTTCGTCCGACCGGCACTTTATCGCTCAGCAATGCTCTCTTTGTACGATTGCCAAGATTCGAATAACGTGTTCGCGAGGGCGATATTCAGCAAAGCGGTCTACGGGGTGGGGTCACTATTGGATGTCGCTGGTAATTATCTCTTAGCGAGTTTTCGCAGCTCGATGTCGCCGGTTAAGGGCGCCTTGCACGCTGTTTATGACAATGATGGATGCGTCGAGCGGGCAATTCATCATCATTCTCCTCTCCGGAGCAGCTCCCTCTCGATAAACGTTCCGATCCCGCGGCCGGATAAACATCGGGCGCACAGTCCTCAATGGCCGATATCTCTTCCTAACACTCCAACGAATTCCGATTTTCCCGCGCTCCCAATCTGTTCCTTTGTCTCCCCGACGCTCGATATCGAACTCTCCAATTAACGCGGGAGTATAAAGAGTCGGGTGACACTCGAAACTAACGCTGCGTTTCGATAAGATCGAGGTCGAATCGTGATTTCCCTTCGATTCCCAGCGAGCCAGACATTAATTTCGCAGCAGACTTCTGGCGCGGGACGAAGCAACGTTGATAGCGTACGTTTCGGAATTAAGACAGCGACGTAGGCAGGGCAACAGGAAGAAGAGAGAGAGAGAGAGAGAGAGAGAAGGGACGAAAACGTGGAGAATTGTCTCTGCGGTACGTAGGTCTGCACTGAATTAATGGCCGCGATCCTACATCTAACCTCCTTAGTCCGGATTAGTACTGACACGGATGGCGTGTCATTGGAAACCAGGATTCCCTTGGATACCCTCTGCGCCCGCTCCCTTGCCCCTTCAATCCTCGCCTCTCCTTCGCAACCCCTCGCAGACAGTGGAAATTCCCACGGGACGTGGGGCAGAAGCTTTCCAGTCGAGAGTTTCGCCGGCGACACGCTCTCTTCCTCCGCAACGCGGTTCACGATTTCGACCGCGAGTTGTACCGTGAACGTGCGACACGTACTGCGAGCGGCCTATAGCCAGTCGTAAATAGTCGTTGCTGCTGCTGCTGCTGCTAGTACAACCGTGTCCCGCTTTTTTTTCTTTGTATCCAACACCAGAATATGTGCAACAATGTCGGCACGCCTCTGTCTAGACTGCGCGGTTCGCGTATTCAGCGAAAATTGTCTTTAACGTTTATCGATGGAGGATAGACCCCGCTTCCATCGCTTCTCCATATTTATCGGATACCTTGGACGAAGCTTCAGTTGTTCGCTTCAACGGCAAATGTATGCAGAGCAGCGATCTACGATTGCCCCCTCCTTCGATCGTCGCTCGTATCTATACTGGCTACCGTTCCAACGTGTGCGAGTCTGACAGATTTTATTACCGGACAATTTTTATGACCGACTTCCACTCCTCCTCCCGTCGCACTCACTCCGCTTTATCCGAACGTTGCGCGCCCCAATGACTGATTTATCGGACCTCCCCGGTGGGCACATACACACACGCACAGGGCTTTTTTTATTACCTATAGACAGGTCCGAACGTTTTTATCGGCAGTCCGAAATCAGTGTGAAGCGAGTCGCGGTTCTTTATTAATAACATTGCCGGGTCTTTGGGTTTGATGAGCGACCGACTAAGTAACTGGCCTCGGCAGTGGTGAGTGTAACGCTTGTAAATGGCGATGGCAACCGAGACGCAAGGAGCGCACCGGTGAATTTTTTACTGGGTCAGAAAAAAAGGAGAGAGAGGAAAAAATCCGTTTAACTCCGAGGTTAATTGGCGAGAGGTCGATGCGAGGAACGCGAGCTGGGAAGCTCGCACACTGGTTGCACGACAAATGGCGTGGGATTTTCGTAATGCCGTCCGAAACTTCGCGCCGGTACACAGTGTAAACGGTGTAAGCAGCGATTTATATGCGCTCCATCGACCGACGCGCGTGCGCGCACGCTCGATTGGAAACGGGATGTGTTGACTTATTTACCGGGCCAGCTGTCGATGCTCCTAATCCGAGAATTTGTAAAAGTCCCGCGTGGCAAATCGGCCGGCGCATGCGAGGAGCGCGACATTCGTCGCGAAACGAGATAGTTAACGCGACCTGGACGTCATTGATCCGACGAAGGACGAGCAACAATGAGCCGAACGGAGTGACGAAATAATACCTGAAAGGTTAGAGGGCGTGCGATAAATTGAACGAGACGCGACGAGAGTGACAGGCATCTTTAAACCGTGCAATATTGGAACACTTTAATGAAGCAAATACCTCCTCGAAGCACATCGTGTTTATATGGATCGCTCGAGTTCGAACGATAAGAGCGTAGATTTCCCACGAAATCGGAGCAGTGAATCTTAGCACGATGGCCAGAAATCAATGTTAAGGATAGAAACACACCAACACGACTCGTCCTAACGGCCCAGGCGTGCTTCAACTACAGGAGCAGGAATGATTTATGGTTGCATCATTGAGTTCGTAGGGCTCGCAACCTAGTTCGCGAGGATGGGGCGTAAATATCGTACCCCCGATATATCGGCCAACGGCAGCGACGCTGACCGCTTACTTTATCGAGTCGCGAATTAAATTTTCCCGCGCGAGCCTCGCGATAAATTCGCGCGTGTCGGTGCCCGTTACCTCGAAATTCCTCGAGCACGGATCCGTGCATTTTTCACTATTCTCGCCGGTAATACCCGAGAAACGTTTTCGTTATCCATTCTCGATAATGCAAGAGCGCTCGACGCAAATATCGGACGTAACCGTTCACGACGTGCCAAAATGACTCACTCGACGCTGTCACGATGACTGCTCATTCTTGATGTTCACAATGAAATATTCGACGAATCGTATTCTGGCGTTGAAAATCTGCGGATTTTTTTTCCTCGCCACGAGAAAGATTCGGGCGGGAGGTAGAGGGTAGGGTTTGGCGGATTTGAATGGTATCGGTGCTCCTTTATCAGCGGGTCGCTTTTATCGGGCAGAGATGCCGACCCAGGGCTCGTTAGATTTACGTGTGGCGGGATACGAGGCGAGTTAACCGAGTCACTTAGAGCCCGATTCCATCTTTGGCCGGTAACGATCGGCGCGCGTGATTAAGCCTATCTGGAAAATTAATCAACCTCGTTCGTGAGACAGATTCCCTCACGTTATTAAATTTCATTGCGCCGTCGGGGGCTGACTTTAGTCGATGTGCAACGTCGAGAAAGGCGATCAACTGCGCCCTGATCACGCTCGCCTCAAGGGTGCAAAGTGTGTCGTGAACGAGGAAAGAGGGCGGGTGCTGCCCATTTCGCGCCATTATTTTCACTCAGAGTCGAGAAGGGGGGGGGCTCCATTTCGAATGAGATGCATCCTCTATTAATAACGGCAACGTGCATTGTTTAATGTAATTCACGCACGGACCGGCGCAATTTTCCGTACGTCGAGGGGCGGGCGCGCCTCAAATCAGGGAGAAATTTAATTAAAGCCGGCCGCGAATCAACTGCGCCGCCTCACTTTTCGGTACATTTGCCAATTATCGCAGCCAAATGGACGTGGCCGGCACAATGGTTATGGCAATAATACTAGGTAATTGTAAACAAGTCAGTCGCCCGGCCCGATCGGACGATAATTGGAATCACGATTCTCGCCGTTTCAGTCGCGGGCCTCGAACGGGCGGAATTCATTGCAAAAGTAACACGGTCACCGTCGGCGGCATAACGGTAACATTCAGACGTTCGCAGAATGGCCGACGTTATGAAGGAAAATTAATTACCAAACGAACATGCCGCAGGATTCTAATAACGCGACGCGAAATAGTGTCGTTCTTTGATCCGTGGACAAGGAAAGAGGGAAATTGGGAAAAAAAAATGACAGCGGCCGACGAAGCAAGGGCAATGGATTACGGTAGTGCGCGGGGGGTGGCGAAGGGCGTTTTTTTATTAGGCCAAATCACCGGCTCCGAATCCAGGCTCCGGCACAACGGGGTTAATCGTTATCGAGCCGCTCGGCGAGCTTATGGCGTCCTGCGGGGCGTATCGAGAAACTTGAAATTCCGCGCATATTCAAAAGTCTCGGGCAACGGCGAGGGCGGTAAACGCGAAGAAATGCCTTTCGAAGTCCACCCCCCCGGAGGAAGTCGTGCGTGCTTATAAATGCGCGGGGAACGATGGAACTCCTCCTTCCGCTCGGGACCTCGATGTTCGTGAGCCTTATCGAGTTTCAAAGATTCGGAAGGACGAAGGACTCCCTCTCTCGCTCCTTACTTCCTTCCCGCTGTCAGACTGCGACAAAAGTCGGTAAAATTAAATATTGATTTTGTTTGCTAGCTTTTCTGCCGTCCATGTTCTCTCTCTCTCTCTCTCTCTCTCTCTCTCTCTCTCGCGCGCGCGCACAGTTTTTCCGTACGCTGTGCGCCGCTCTTTTTTTTGCCATCTCAACCGTTGGAATTTTTCGCTCTCTCGAGTTTCCCGCTGATTCCGGCCGAAAATCCACTTAGGGCAACTTTAAAAGGGACGCCACCGACGAGAGTCGCCCTTTCCCTCTACTCCCCAATCCTTCGCGTCCTTCCTTCCTTCCTTCCTTCCTTCTTTCCGTCCTTTGAAGTGGAAGCGATTTGGCTCGCGCGTCCCGTGTTTGCCTGCGGCCAATACAATCTTGGCCGATCTCGCGACTAATACCCTATTCGAGGCTCACGTTGGTGCGTCAAACGTGATTAGAACGTGGAAACGGAACAAAGGAAGGGCATCGACGGGGCTGATTTGTAGTCAGACGGACATCGTTATACGTTCCATCGATTCCTATCAGCAAAAGTCCCTATTAATTTGGCACGGCCCGATGGCACGGCCTCTCAAAATTCGTCGCACGAGCTTGCACGCTGTTAGCGGATCGCGCTAGAGAGTCAGAGAGAGAGAGAGAGAGAGAGAGAAATAGGGAGGGCAGGAATTTCACTAAAATTCCCGGGATAGCCACCGGTCACAAGGGGCTTCTGCTTAATGAAACCGCGCCAATCCGCGAGTTAATTAACCTATCGGATCGATTAATCACCGTGAGAGGAGTTGCTCGACGCCAAAGCGTTTTCCCCTCACGGATCACGTGCGTCTCGATCATAACCAAATTCGACGCGAATATCACGCAAAAGTAATATGTACTGCAAGCAGCAATAGCACACAGAGCCTGTGTCTGTTGCCAAGGCGAGACACAACTGTAAATATCGCGTTAAATTCTGCCGGAATGCTCATTCGGTGGAAAATGCACAGAAATTAATTAAGCGCACGATCGTGAAAGTCGCCTGATATTTATGTCGTTTTGTTAATTACGAACTGTGCAGTGTTTCTGGGGCTCCCACGCGATTATGATTTCTTCCAACGATTCGCCATTAGTCCCGTTTAAGTGGAGGCCAGACCCGACGTTGACTCGAACCATTGCAGCTCGTTATGGACAGGACTTAATTTGCTTCTCGCGTAATGGACACTTCCGGTCTCGTGGCAGCGTGCGCTCGCCTTGGAACATTCGAGATGAACGCGTAGTCGTGCTCATTGCACTAACTTACCGACGATAAGTCGAGCGGCAAAAAGTGTAAATTGTCTCACTTCCGGATGGGACTTTCTGAAGCGAACACCAGCACGTCGTTGCGCCCCCTCAAAACGTGTAAAATTTCAAAGACGTTCTGTACCGTGGGCCTTATTTCTCGTACGCTCGCATCGTTTTCCTTTCATTTAAGATTAATCTCTCGAGAGGCCGCGGGTGCTCGCTTACGGCCTGAATTATTCAAGGCGAAGCGCGACCGCCGAAATTTGTCCCCGTGCCAGAACGACGTGGCAAGATAGCGAAAGCGGTGTCGTCGTGAGAACAATTTTCCTCGTTAGCCTCCAACAAACGCCCAGCTGATTTACAACTTTTCACTCTCGTCCGGCCCCTCGGTCGCGTGTATACACGTTCGCATTTCGCTACCTTCGCGCGATATCGAGGTACATGGACGGTGTAAAGGGTGTGCGCGGGAGAGCAGAGAGATCTGATAGGACGACGGTCCGTGGTGCCATACTCGTTGACAGGTAACACGTCGAATGGGTACGTAGCTCGTATGTAAACCCGGTTATACGTCGGCATCCTCGACGAGCACGCCGTTACTGTCAACCGTAAAGTGACACTCGGAAACTGAACTTGCGGCGACGGCCAGATAGAACCCAACTTTGGCCTTTCTCTCTCTCTCTTTCTCTTTTCCATTGCGTTTTCCTTCCTCCCTCCCCTCTTCTGCACGCCGGTGCCTATTTCGTTCTTCCTCGTCACTCGTGTCGCAGCAGCCAACCCCCTTTTTGCCGCAAATATCCAATGCGAAGGGCTGCCTTTTACGGGGTACAAACTCGAGAGGGTACGTCGCGCACGTAACACGTGTCGGGACAATAACGTAACGGTGATTCGTGAATACTGAAAACGTCGTTTGACACTCTCGGCGCTGTGAATCTTTTAGGAGGCACGTCGCGCGATTTGCGAGAGGAGCGCGTTCATGAGAGACAGAAAGAGAGAGAGAGAGAGAGAGGGGCGACGAAATGGATTCTCGGACGGGCTGGAATTTATGCTCAGCCTTGGTAAAGTTGCGCGCTGCAGGTGTACACTTCTTCGGGCGACATTCGTCGCCGGTGTAGTCTCGATACGAAAAACGGGAAAATAGTGAAGAGGCTCGAATTGTGCGCCAATTTTTCGCGCCACATTTCTGCCTCTCTTTTTTCTTTCTTTGAATTAACAGCGCGAAACGGAGAAAAGGGCAAGTGATTGCGAACGGCGCCGTGGTCGGCCGCGAGGAGAAATTTGGCAAAAGTCCCGATCCCATATTCCGCAGCAATCCGCATTCACGAATTTCGCACCCCTCCCCGTCCTCCCTCGCGCTCATTGTATCGCCGGCCGACGCGCATACTGCCGACGAGCGAGTAATTATTTCGATCCCCGATAATAGGCACCATAACTCGCACTTCGTTATTAACAATCGACGGTCGCCGGTGTTTGCCTCTCATTGTCCGAAATATATGAACTCGATGGCGTGTGAACCCTGTCGCGCGCAGAGCCGAGAGCACATAAGCCGTGCGTCACTCGACGAGCCGCGTAAATTACGCACAATCGCACAGAAATTTCAATTATCCCCGTGGCTGGGCCAGCAACGCTGAAGCATTGAAGAGAACCTTAGAAGCTGAAAACGAAAAGAAGCGAAGGTAGGTAAAGGACGAGAGAAGAGGAGAGGACTCGCTCGGATTTTTGTTTGGGGCAAGAGAACCGGCGAAAAAGGGGAGATAAGGAGAGAGAGAGTGCGGGGGAGTGCGCATGTGACGTGCCGCGTGTTAGGTCGGCCCTCTCGTTGCCTCGTCGACAGAAACTCGCGGCTGGCAAGTCCGGTGGGAGGGGAACACGCGACTTCTCTCACTCCGCCAGTGGCCCGTGAACCGCGACCGGAGCAGCACGTCGTCCTGTCCCGTTCTCTTCGCGCGTCCCTTCCGACGATCCATCGATCCGCACGTGATCGCCGCCCTTATCGGTCGCGCGCGCCTTCCCGCGATAAGCGGCCAATGACGTGCGACCGCTCGTCCGCTTCGATCGTGACAGCGCGGCGCGCATTGATGACGTAGAAATTGCAGTTGCCAGCGATATCGCAGTCACGATAATGATCATGACAATGCCTATGATTATGCGCGACGACGGACGTCGATTGTCGTGAGCATGGTGCGAACGATGGCTTCTAGCGCGAATATTCATCAGTGATCAGTGATCTTTCTCGATTGAAGTCTATATAGGAGTGCGCGCTCGAAATTTGGAAAGGTAACATGTTTGCGGAGGAAGGTCGGACGGATTTGTTGGGATTCGATAGTTATCGCAAGGCATGGTCGGTGGGTTAGGGAAATTGTCGATTGTACGCGAAGGATGCTCAGCTTCCATTCTACTTGTCAATGCTCTCCCCGTCACGTGCATGCTGCAGCCACTTGCTTTTCGACAAATCGCGCGAGAGCGCGGGGACGACATTGAGCGGCAGTAGAATCGATCACGAGCGAGGGGGCACAAGTGGCTCGAAATTTGCGAAAAACCCCGTCGCCGACGACTCGAGAGTCTTATCGACGCTAGACGAGCCGAATTCAATCTCGACTCCGTTTTCACACCGAACGTAAATAACCGCTAACACGTTTCCCGTTCCGTTCAAATAATCCTTACTTCGCTTTCCCCCGTTACGTACACCTAACACTTCGACGTCACTCTACCGATACCTTCGCAAGAACGTTCTCCGATAATAATACCATTATCTCTGCCAACAATCATACGATACAATTTATCCGGACACGTTCAACGACGAGAGACACATAATCGACAAGAACGATCTCGCGAACATATTCCGCGTCCCTCACCGGGCGTTTCGAACCTTCAATTGAACGCGTGCTCCGTTCTATCCCGTTTCCGGCGCACCGGATGTAAACAAGGCTCGTTGGCGAGCAGTAGACTTTCCTCGCCTCGTCCGCGCTTGAATATTCCATCGGCACTTTTGCTCATCCGCGTTTCCCACTCTGGCGCCCCATCCACGCATCCTCGCGTGCGGTCGACCGAAATTGCAAAACGCTGGATCTCGCTCCCCACGTCATGCATCAGGCCGCTTCTTCTCGCGAGATCGTAGCACACGTCGGGACGCCCGTCGCGACGCGTAATTAGTCGGCCGTTTAAGCGCCGACGATCTTAATTAGCAATCGTAAACGACGTGAGAGCGGAGAAGGCAGGGGGGAAGGAAAGAAGGAAAAGAAGAGGCGAGATAGATAGAGAAGCGTGGCGTGGCTGGTGGGATGAACGAAAAAACAATCTGAAAGGTTCTCTCGCCGCGGTAGGGTAATTAATCGGGCTCGGGCCTTAATTGTTAAAGTCCGCGGCGCGGCGGGCCAATTAGCGGCAGTTGCGCATAAGTGTTCGTTCTGTCAGCGATTTTCGAGCGAAATGCACCGGGCGCTCGATCCTCGCAGCGATCGCTTTCACTCGCTCTCTTTGTCCGTCCGCGCGCGCGCTGGCAACGATGCCAGCGGACGGACGTCGATTTCGCTTTCAGGGAGGCGAAAAGGATGAGCTTTCTGTAATCACTGTGGGAAGGGCTTGTAATTCGCGTGGAAATCGTTTAATGAGACGAATGCGCACGCCCGCGACGCCGAGGCGGGCGAAATTGGACCGGCAACGAGGAGAAACGGAATGGATCGTTCGCGCAAATTGTTGCCCGACGTTTAATGCGCGTAAATGACATCGCGATGACTGAATAACGCGGGACGCACTTGTTTGGAAACGGAGAGCGACGGAGGAGACTTTAAAGTTGCGCGGACGATTATAAGAGTGCTGGTAGTGAAAAATAAAAAGAATCCGACTAGATAGACTCTGTGAAGCTCGGCACCGCTAATGAACCATAAATCCTCCCGCGATGAAAGTCGTTCGGACAATAATCCGAATTGGCCGAAATGAATTGTAATTACAGCGACGCGGACGGGTTTCGTTGATCGCGTTAACGCGGCCGTCTTTCCGGCGAACAACGCGCATCCCACATCCCTTGCCACATACGCGATACGTGGGTGCATGAACAAGAGAAACCGAGAGGGAGAGGTAAACGGCGCCATTGTCGATCGTATTCGGACAGTATCAGTTTCCATTGGGGACCGGCCCTTTTTCAATTAAGCTTTGATCATGGTGTCCAGATAAAGCGCCGCCGGGACGCGCGCTCAAACGAAGGTCAGCCGATAAAGAGAGGGAGGGAGGGAGAGAAACGGACAGAAATAGCGGGAGAGCGAATGAGAGACCGAAGTCGAGAACGCGAGTGTCCCACAAGCGTGCATGTGTACGTACTCGCATTCGCCATCTTCACTAGGATATCGGGGAGCGATCGGTCGCGAAACAAAAATCCCACGTTGAATGGAACAAAAAGGCCGGGCTTTTAATCGAAATCTTCGCTCGTCTGGTCGCTCCCGCTTTGACGCGTTCCCCGCGATATAAAAGCGCTCGAACGCGATCGAGATGGTTCAGTCCCGCTTCACGTGTCAATCTGCGCGAATTAACGAACGCGGTGCGGCGGCGAGCCATTTATTGCCGCTTTCGACGATCGCGTGTTCTGGCACAGTCTGGCATCAAAATTTCCACGCGGCTCTCTTTCCTTACGGGATCGACGTGCCCGAATGCAGGGTGATTAGTTCGCGAAAATTAGTCGGAATGTACTCTTCGTTCGATTCCCCGCCCGTATTTTCGTCCTCGCGATCTTGTAATCGAACGTCTTACTTATCTCTGATCCGATTTCGAAACTAATTCGTCTGTCGTCTCTGATCGGATTACGGACCCATTGGTAGACGGTTCCCTCGTCTCACGCGACGCGAAGCAAATGGATTTTTAATGAGTATCGAAGCCGAAGCCTGAGTGATATCTACTGATCCAGGGAAATGTGAGAAATAATATAGGGTCGGTCGAAGCAAAATCTGCCTGAAAACGTGCTCGCTAGGAGAATGACTTGACTCGACAGTAGTACTATTTTTCTTCTTGAATAGACGCTCGGCTCTTTCTTTTTTTCAACAACGCGACCACGTGAGTAATTCACTAATGATGCCTGCACCTCTTCGCCGGGTCGAAGAGGAGGCAAAAAAGAAAGGAAAACAAAGTAAAGCTGCGTCTTGCCACGCTTTTCAGTGGCATGGCTCAATTAGTCGGAAACGAGTATGCCTGCGGGGGTGTAGGCAGAGGAGCCCGATGTATTTTCACTCCCAATGGCTCGTGACTCCTGCTCGAGAGTTCTCGTGCACCGTCAGTTTCGGAGGGTCGCCGCTCGCAGGAAGTCGAGTTCTTTCTTCTTCTGAAAATCGTACCTTAAGCCGGTGCGTACCGCGCGCTTAAAAATACACCAAACGAAAATAGTAATGTTCTTTTGGCGCTTACGCCCTCGCGACGAAAGGGAGAGAGATGAGAACGAACGGAACCGGGAAGACAGAGGAAACTTCTCAGCGGACGCTTTTTACTCGACTCTTCGCGTCTGTTTCCTCCCGTTCCTTTCTTTCGTTCGTTCGGTCGTTCGACCCTTCCATTACGGCTTCCTCTGCTTTCGCCTTGCGTATGTGGCAAGACGCTCGACCTCGCGTGTTCCAGCCGGGTAGGACGAAAAGTTCGAGAGGCGCCCACCAAAAAGACTAAGTGCCCTCTCGCAGGCGACTCTCTTCCAACGGGCCGTAATTTATGCCGTCGGTTAAAATAGTCGGCTCACGGTAAAATGAGATATGTCCTCGTGACCGCGCGATCGCGCGCGAGCATCCCAGCGACGGTCAACTAAGACGACTGCCCGCCTCTTTTTCTTTCCACCTTTTCCAGACGGCGAGGAAAGTGGCCACGAACCACCGCTGTTGCTCTTTGAATTCAACTTCCTTCCTTCCGGATTACCCCGATCGCGAACTTTCGAGGGTGAATCATTGCTGGACCGCACGCGATTAAATTCAATACAGCTCGGAAGTTCGCCTGAGCCCGCCTTTTTCGCCCGAGGGTTCGCGGACTGAAAGTTTCAGATTGGAAAAAAAAAAAGAGGAGCGTCGTAAAGCGCGCATGGGATATTTTCGGTAATCGGCCGGTTCGGCGCGGGCAGATTCAATAATACGCTCGCACCGAGTCGACGACGTAAGAACTGGATAATGTAACGTGGACTAGTAGTGAGCTAACATCCGACACCACCGACCATTCCGTAATTCCGCCGATTCATCCGTCACCGCGTCCGGTACCTTCCTCCGCGGAGTGCGAATATTAACCGAAACGCTTGGACGCTTGAAACATGGAAGTGCGGAAGAGTATTCGGGGATAATTAGCTGGGGAGAGCGATGATCTTGGCTGCCGGGCGTTGGGTGCCTTCGTGCTGAGCCCCCGCGCGCGTCGAGAGTGTCGTGACAAACGATTCCGCGAGAGCGCCTAACAACGTGTCCTGTCCGCTGACGATCGACGAACGGCGAATCCACGAAAAGTTTGACAAATGGTTCAACCCGTACATACCGAGAACAATAACTCCGCCCTGGACATGGAGTCCCTCGAGGAGATGCTTCGCAAGGTAACGTAACCATCGCTCAGCAGTCTTATCGATCGCGCGACGGCCAAAACCCGTCCGCCATTCGATATATCATAAGTTACATTTGTTAGGTCGTACGGTGAAAAGCGAGAGGAGAGAAAAAAAACTGGCTGCAGGGAAAGGTCCATATTTCACGCGGCCCACCGACCCGTTGGCACCCGCTATTTCGCGCAACCGGTTATCCGCACGTCTCATAGTTGATACTTTATTAATTTCTAACGGCCTCGTATTTCACCGGCGACGCAATTAGAGCACTCGCCTAATTCCATTCCGACGAGATAAAATTCTCGCCCGACGTCACGCCAGCGGCCGCGTTAGAGGGAAAGCCGGCTATACCGCCGTTCACGGTGGGTGCAAGCAGGTATAATAATGGCAGGAATTAAAGTAAGAATTACGCCCGGCGGTGTGTACGTGCGAAGGGACACGAGGCGTGGAAGTGGAGGGGGAGGTTTTTTAACTGCTACTTCCTGTAATGTATTCCGTCAGGCACCGCTGAATGGACCACTTAGCGAACGTCCCACACATGCACGCGCACGCATGGTCTCTCCGTGTTAATACGAGTATGCGAGAGAGAGAGAGAGAAGGAGAGAGGAAGAGAGGGACGACGTTCAAAGGCCCTCTTACGTTTAAGCGTTTTACTGGCTGTAAAGCCTTCCTCATAGCGTGTACATACATGACCGTAGATAGTTACACACGCTCGCGCGCGCACATACACACGCATGTACCTACGTGACCCCCTCAGGGTCCTAATAATACGCTAATGGTCAATTCAGCAGAAGTTCCACGAGATATCGAGAGCGGCCACCTCCTTTTTTTGCTCCTCATTTCGGCCAGGTACGAACGTGCGAGCAATTTGCTAAAAGGCGCGGCGGACACAAATTCGGCCCGCGACTCGCGACAAAATGTTCACCCTCGCACTCTGTCCGGCCGCGCAGCACGGATCGCACGAGCCCCCCCGAATCCTATAAATCTCGATGAAAATGAAATCGCGCACTCGACGGCGCTGAATAGCGCTTCAAGCCGCGCTCTCCTTTCATTCCTTCTACGAACCCTCCCCCACCCTACCCGTCGACTATTTCTTCCTTTGCTCGGACGACACTCCCGGCCGTATTATACGAAAAGCGTTGCCCGTCGAGGAGAAAAAAGCTCGGCCGGTTGTGAAGGCCGTACACGTACGCGCACGACCACGCGCGCCAGCCCCGTGTACCAGGCCGCGCGCGGAGCGTAATGCAGCTTTAATGTAGCGCTCGTGCGGGAAAAGCTCCGGCGCCGCTACCCCTTTGACGATTTTCCGCGTCAAACGTCGACGCGAATTCTCGCGCGAGCGCGACGGATTCGCTTTTTACGACGCGCACACCATATCCCACGTTCCGTCACCTCTCTCTCTTTCTCTCTCTCCTCGTCCAGCTTTGTCGCGCAGATTTTTCTCGTCGCCTCGCCCGTCCGTCCTACTTGTCGACGAAAATTCGTACGATATCGCCATGAGGATTTTACGACGAGCGTCGCTGTCGTCTGACGGCAAAGAGAATGAAGCGTGCCGGCCGAGCGAGAGAAAGAGAGAACACATGGGAATGAATATTTCTGGAGAAGCGGACGATTTTCGAGCTGACGCGTTTTTTCCCGCGTCAATCTGATCGGCGAACAATGACGCGCCGGGCAGGTGAGCGGGAAATAATCGGAGACGCGATGCAGCAAGCCGCTTATAATTCATGCACGACCCGACGAATGCATAATCCAGTCGAGTATTTGCATAGTCGGGCGACTCGAGGGGTGGGCTTGCCTGGTAGGTTTTAACGAACGGCGTGCGTAGGGGCGCGGGGCGGTGACGGAAAATAACGCTTAAATAACAGTGCGGCAGGGTGCTGCGGCGTGGTGCGCGCTTGTGCCGACACAGTAGTAGATGCGCGCGGCATCACCTTCGGCCAGAGCCAGACACATGCCGGCGCATCCGCGGTGCGGTGATGCACGGCGCGCTGCCGGTAATGCTCGGCCATTTGTCCACGAAAATGGAGCAGTTAATTGTCCCCGCGTTACGTTAGTGCAATTACGTTTGTCATGCGAGATAACGCTCTTCGCCGTCTTTGTCGGCCGGTAATTAGTGCTATAATTAGTACTTCTGCGCCGGTGACGCGAAGACGGGTTGAGAATAGACGAGCGGAGCGGGAGAATAGGTATATAACCGTTAAGACGCGTAAGTCGTTAATGTAACACAAATCGCGCCGATCTTCGTTCTTCCCAGGCCCCCCCCCACCGGGGGAACCGAGCCATTACGAGCGTCACTCGCGTAATTGTTCCCTTCATTTCGATGTAATCGTCCGGTGAGACCGCCTCGGCGGACCGAAACCGTTACCCGAAGATATCTCGTTGCGGCGGATAATTAACGATGCCGGAGTGCACGGCCGACAACGACGACGATGATAAAGTTTCCTTGCCTCGTCGCCGCTCGCCGTCTACCGCACTCCTAACCAATGCGATTTGGCTACTGTCTTTTTATCGCTCGCATTCTACCGTTCGCCGTGCCGAGGTCATGTTTGTCGTAAGCAAATTCTCGGGAAAGCGATCGTAGGAGGGAACCGCCTGAAGGATCGCCTGTTGGTTGTGTTTAGTGAAATTTCCGCGAGGATGAGAGACGTGCCGTCCCGAAGGCGGCCGATTGTATCACTTAGCGGGAGAACTTTTCGCTAACCCCCATATGAAGACACGAGCGAAAGGGAGAGTATGGCGGTGCCCTAGCCTGTCGCTGCGCGCCTGTTAAAAATGACACCAATCGCGAGCACTTTGGCGCGCGCCAAGTGTCGGGCCGCTTTGTCGGAAAATCGCGAGAATATTTCAGGGGCTTTTTGCGGCGGCCTGATGCCATCGATATAGTAAGACTATTCTCCAGAGAACACGCGACCCCTCCGTTGCAGCGACTCCTCGAACCCCCTCACCAGGGTCCCATGCCGACCGATAAGTCCTCCGAGAGCGCAGAAATTGATGGAGTGGATGTCTGCGTCCCTATATCCGAATCGTCTGGACGATCCTTTATTTTCATTTTCGCAGCTCACGCAGCGTCGGCCTCGTAAGTGCTGCCGGCGAGGTAAAGAAAAAGAGTCCAGAAATATGTATCTAAAGGGACAACACTTAAATTCGCGCGACACCATCCACGGCACGATTGGTGGGTCTCATTCTGTGCCGGCAGATTATGCACCCGACGCTTTTGACTTGTGAAGACTTGTGTGTCTACCACCCCCGCGCGTCACCCACAATCTTTCGGATCTTCCCTCTAGCCCAATTCATTTTTACGCGTCCGTCGTGGTTTCGTCGTAATCCGTCAGCGGGAACGACGGCATGTAATCGTCAAGAAAGCTCTCTAATTCAATTCCGCGAGTACGCGGCCCTCTCTTGTCATCGTTCGACCGTTTCGACCGACGCTACCATAAATCGTAAGCGTCGCCTGACAAATTCCGTCGCACCGCCCTCTCTCCGCCGTCTCTATGCGTCGCGCTAAAACGATTCCAAGAATTTTGGGACAAACGAAAAAAAAATTCCTCTCGCGGCTGCACGATGTGCTGTACGGGCTCACGCCGTTGGTCGCGAAAGAATTTCGAGCGTTCCCCGAGCTTCCCGATCCCGATCCCCCGGTTATGTTCGCACGCAATATCGCTCGTCCGATTGAATTTTGTTTTTTTTCCCCGCCCCCCGCGCATCGCCCGGGATCAGCCGACTAGAAAGTACGATAACATGCTTTTCGACTTTGGCCTCGCATCGGACGGCGAAAAATCCTCGTTCTACTGTGCGGCAACGGAAAAAAGAGAAAGAGGGGAAGGGGCCGGAAAAAATCGTCGAGGGGACCGTTTCTCGAATGCTTTTTTCGGACCACGCCGCCCTCATCTTCCCCGCCATTTATACTGCGCCTGCCGAACGAATTTTCGCCGACGTAATCTCGACGTCTGCCGACGATCGCGAGAGCATTCCTAACGTCAGAATGTCCGATTAATGGGCAGCGCCATTAGGGGACGGCCGATTAGCTGCTTATCCGATGGCAAAAATGGAGGCCACTTTAACACCGACTCTCGTCGAGTCACTTTTTGCCGACGATTCCTGAGTGCCGCGCGCGCGCGCGCGCGCTCTCAATTAGAACGGGCAAAGCCACTCCAATTCTTGATCACCCTCCTTTATGTTCGCCTTCGTTTCTTCGCGTCCCTCTCCATCCGTGGCAGGCACACTCGGCAGGACCGAACGACCGAGATTAATTTTTGTTGACGAGAGAGAGAGAGAAAGCGTGGAAAAACACACGTGGAACGAAAGAGCCTACGGGCGAGGTCGATAATGCGCATTCCATCCCGCAAAAAGCCGCTTACGTCGGGCGCCGAAAAAGCTTACGAACCGCCTAACCATCACTATCGCTGTCGTCGTCGCCCTAGCGGACCAACCCTTCGACCACCATCCGGCCCTCCCCCATTGGAAAACTCGCGTCGGTCCCTTGCAGGAATACCACTCGCGGTCGAAGGGACACGTTCCGGATTTACCGTCCCGTGCTTGATATAAATATAAATTCGTCGGCGCGAACCTCTCCCCGTCCTCTCGATTTGAAAATTTCAGAACCTGAAATCTCCTGCTCCGAACGACGCGGAATAAGCGACGCGTGTCCGTGAGAAATATCCTGTCGAAGACAGATGTCGACCGAGCGGATTCGCGCGAATTTTCACGCGACGTGCGACACTGTCGGCGTCGCCGCGCTCACGGCGAATTCAGATTTTTCAATGTCAGATACATTTTTCAGTTAACTCGTCCCGCCTAGTTGCTCGAGCGTTCGACCTCTTTGTCGAGGCAGCCCTCTTCGACTCCGCAGTCGGCATGTAAAGCGACAAGAGCGTGGCGCGTCGACGTTTTCAAGTGGCGGCACGGGGAGGATAGCGTTGCGGAAGAGAGTGCCGGGCAAGATTCGAGGAAAATGGCGCTTGTACTCCGTGAAAGTGCAGGGAACTCGCGGCGCTCGTTTTTTCCGCGACACACGCCTCTTTCAGACCCTCTCCGCCGCCGTCGTCGTCGTTCTCTTCTATCCACCGCCCTGACGCCCGCCTCACTCCTTCGTCCTCGGCACTTTCCACGGTGGTTTTCAACGAGCGATTCCGGAAGTTCCGACACCTTTTCGAACTTTTGCACGTTGACGTACGAGGGTGAACGCCGGCGTGCGTTCTTCTTTGTCCACGACTGTGTGTCTTTGCTGTCGTGTAGGGTGTAAGAGAATAACCGTGTCCCCGGCTTCTGAGGGTGTGTGTATCACAGGGTGGAATAAACGCGGATCTGTGCGCCAGGGTGCACGTATGAGCGCGTGTGTGTGTGTCGGTGTGTAGCGAGAGGAACGATCCAGCCATCCAGCCCCTTAGCCGCGGACCGTAAAAGGGCAATAAAACACACGGGACGCATCTGGGTTACGAGCTTTACAAGACACTAGCTTCTTTCTTTATCTCGTGCCAGGGCCATCGCTCGAGTCCTAAGCGATTTCTCGAACGCCATTGCCTTCCCCCCGCCGCCTGTCTCTTCCGTTGTCTCCCTCCCGTTTCTCTTATACTTCCTTCACTTTCCTCCGACTTCCTTCTTCTTATAGGGTGCACCGCGATCACTTTCTGTAATTCGTCTGTTGCGGAGGGGTCCTTATTGTCTTTGCTAACCCACTGACTGCTCTGCTACCGAGAAACGGGTGATATCTATGATTCCCGGATGGCAGCGCTACTTCAACTCCGCCTCACCCTATTCCTCGTCACATGCCCTAAATCGTCACGGTTCCGAAACGAGCGTATCCGACAAGCTTCCCTTCGTCGCCTCGTTTCACGACGAACAAATGAACGCGAAGGGTCTCGTCGAAACACTTCTTCATACTAAAAAACAGTGTCTTCTAAATAAGGAAGAACAAACTGCACCTCGCGCTTCGCCGGACACGGTAGCCACCGTTGAACGTTTCGGCCCGACGTCACGTTAATATTGCGTTTAGGACGCGGAAAGCCGAAATTACGATCGGGCCGCGCGAAAGCCGCGTTTACACGCGACATTTATCGCGTCTCCTTCCTCAGGACCACCCTCCGCAGGCCACCTTCCGAAAAGCCCGGACCGGTGGCGCGGTGTAAACGGTCAAGACATTCGTTTCTCCAGACGCTCACTCAGATTTACATGTTACCTTCTCTCTCCCTCTCGCGATCCTATCCACCCCGCGCGCGGCACGATTTATTTCAGGTAGTTACGCGCTTACCCACCACCCCCGCGTGAATTTATTTCGCCGGCAGAGAAGCCGACACGCCTTAGCCACCCTCCCGTCGTCCCCGCACCCTTCGTCGGACCAAGCTTTGTGTACGAAATACTCCCAGGACTTCCGTCGGATTTATTCCAATCGACGTTTCGGGCGGGAAAGGGGTGAACTGCCGGAATTCGGTTCATCCCGGAGACTGTCGGAGTTGAAGTTCCGTGGAGTCGCGTCGTTTGCGAGCGCGCCCGCACGATATTCCGCCATTAGACTCGATCCAGTCCGTAATCGTTCACCGCGGATACGGGTGGGGCTCGATTTTTCATCGTAATCGCGCGGCTCACGGTGGCTGATCGCGGAGCGACGCGTCAGCCGAGACAAATCGAACGGTCGCGTTATCGTTGTTTCGAAAATTTTACGAAAAAATACGGACCACGCGGCCGCTTGTTATTCCGCAGCCTTCGGTCACCGTTTATCAGCCGCCCCACGACTCACCGATTGCCTATTTCTCACCGTCGACGGCGGGGAAGGGGTTGAAAACAACCCTTGCCATAAAGCGTCGCGCACAGCCGCTGTCAAATCCTGTTTAATAGACGCCGGTAATTGCGTCGTTGCCTGAAAAATCGCTGCCACGCCGGCACGCACGTGCTTTCAACTGCCTCCACTGTCTCCTCGCTTTCCAAAGGCATGCCAGCTTCTCCCCCGATATCGGACGACCACGGGCCACGCACGCATACGCGTTCTTCGCGCACGCAGCTCGAATCGCGACTAAGTAGCACGCTAACTGAACTCGTCATTAATTAGAGTTTCCGCAATTATCGACGTCTAGACGTCGGATGACACGCGCCGAGGGAGGAAAGGGCCGCTTATCTCTCGCCCACGCGCGAATTGCCGGCAAAAATGTGCGGTTAAGACGGACTGACGACTGCATTGACGAACCCCAATACCCGAAACCTCGCAATCGTCGCCAACACGACGAAACGTTTCCGAATGTTCCAACACCGAGACTCCAAATTCTGAAATTCCGAAACGTCAGAAGTTATCCTCCGACTCTTAACACGCTACCGTTTTCCTACCTAATACTCGCTCATCGTCCCCCCTTACACGCGTCCGATTTTACGTCCACCGCGCGAACCTCACGTAAATGCGAGAAATAGGTACTTGCCGACTCGTATAACTGCGCCACTGTACCTCGGGGCTCGTAGCGAGGCGTGGGTGCAAGCCCGTATAGGCTCGGCGTATCGCGCACACGTGCACACAAGTTGACCGCCTTTGTAAGGTTATACTCCTGTGCGAAGGCCGCAAGGGCGGTGCACGCGCGCAGTGGAAACACGAGAGTAAACAGTGCCGAGGTGGTTGCGCTGCATCTGGTCTATTAATTAAATGCATTCCTCCTGCCGCCGAGCCGGGCCGCGAAATTAAAATACGCGCCCGCTGCATTAGCGCGTTAAAACCCATCCGCCCACGTTATCCGCCTTCCACTCTACGACCTAGCGTTAAGCTACCTATCCTCCCGGATATTTGCGGATCAGCGATAGCGTAACTTCGCTCATAGCCCGCGGAAACGCCAGAATCTATGTATCGCGCGGCCGAAGTTGCCGGCTTGGATAGACTTTTAACCGCGCACTCTGTCTTGGAGTTTCTGCCTTGATTAAAGGGCTTCGCGCAGGATCGATCGACTCGCCGAACTGACGTTACACGATCCCGTTCGAGGGACGTGGGGACGTCCGATATGGGCCAATTAACGAGCTTCGCCCCGAACCCGTCAACGTCGAAGAAACGGAAACTTGGTCGGCGAAGTTTCGGACGGGTCTCGATTCACGAGACTGCGGAAGGGTCCGCCTGCATATTTCAATCCGTACAATTACCCTGAAGGTACGCGCTTGGAGGGCCTTCGAGAAGCGGAGCCGGGGGCTTGAGGAGGACCTTTGTTCGAGCCCTCCGCGGAGAGATATTATTAAACGCGCGCCTCTCCAGCTAAATCCCGTCCCTTTGCAAATAGAACCTCGTCTCGGCCCTCTCCTGCTTCGCGGCGACGCGAGCGTCACTTTGTGCCGACGTCAATTTCGAACAACCCCCCCTCCCCCACTCCGATCCGACGCGGATCTTCGCTTTATTGAAAACTGCCGCGAGCGTACTTCGCGAAGTCGTTTATACTTTCGGCGAGTGGCACGAAAAGTAGTGCTGGAAATTCTGGCACTCACTTCGTCGCACGCCACCGACGCTCGGCTTACTTTCCTCCGATTCCTAGACGTTCGCCTGACACAGGGAGAACTTCATCGAGAAAAAGTCACGGCACCCGTTATGCTTTTTTTGAGCCTGGTCAAACGAAAACGCTCCTGCCAATTTTCCCGTCTCTCCCTCCCGACACCTTCGGCCGACGAAAACGCGCACGGACACACGGCGAGCCGGGCTATCGTTTGCGACAACGAAGCGTTGGGGCGGAAAAAAGCAAAAAAAAAAAGAAAAAAAAAGAAATATAAGCGGCTCGATGGGAGGGGCCGCGAAACGTGGAAGCGGACAATTTGCCGGGCCGCGCGTCGCGACGCGTGTAGGCCTGGGTAGATGGCGAGAGAGGTAGGGTGGGAGAAGAAGAGGGACGAAGAGAGAGAATGAGCAGGGGATCCGCTATATCGGCGCGGCCTGCCGCAAATAAATGTCCGTATAGCTCGCCGCCCGCAGCGAGGGCCGTTACGCGGATTGCACTGGGAATTGGGCACGTAGGGAATGGAGTGGGTGCGGGGGTGTGCGAGGGGACGACGGAGGAGGGAGGGAGGAAAGCGTCTCCCGGAAAACGTTCGCGCGCGGCCGGAAACTGGATACCGCGATGCAATAACAATAACGACGACGATGCCGGTGAAAATCGCGGCCGAGCCCGTTCGAAAGGAGGATGTGTGGCTGGGGAGAGAGGAGGGGTAGGAAGATGACGACGGTGTAACGGGCACAATAATAAAGCGACTACGAGCCGATATGGAAGAAGGACGTGATTCTCTTTACCTCTTTCAATTCCCACGCCCGCTCGCCAGTCTGAGAAAATTCTTATACCGTCGACCTCCTAACATCCTCCATTCCTTTTTATGCCTCTCTACTTATACGATGACAATATCATTTAGTATTTGCCGCCTGGGCGAGTGTGATTTTCAACTGAGACACGCGTGATTCCGTCGTCGGATTATTCGGAAGGTTCTGCTTCGAAGAAGCGTCGCTCATACGCTCGTTGTCGAGTCTGGAGAATATTGAAATGCAGTGTCGCACGGATATCGCACGGTGTTGCGTGAAACGGGAAAGTAATCCTTGAAAGTGCTCAAACGCTCGTATCGATCTGCGGCACGGCTGCGTTTTGTGCTCCGCGGCACAGTTTCGTTATCTTAACGAATGCGCGCCGCTCGCTGACACCGTAGTCTCGCCGCTGTCACGGTGTTCTATGGGCCTTTTAAACGCCTCACGATCAATAGCAATTTCCACAGCGAACGTGCCTCGATCCTCAGCCTTGTGCGTCGCTTTACTCAAAGGCAGCACTCGTCAAATAGACACCCGACGATTTGCGCGCTGAGAAATCGCACGGAAGGTATTCGTAAAGAAGCGGCAGCATACATTCTTAACGCGGATACGGTCACTTATTTCGACTCCCATCCAGCCACCGTGTACGTCAGCGAAACAGACCGCACGTTTGCTCTATGAAATCCGAAACAAGTAGACCGTAGGCAGAGAACCATAGATTTGAAACGTCTGAAGGAATCACGGCGACGAAGAGAAGTCGGGCATAAATGTTTCCTCGCCGTCGTTTCCGCCATTTCTCTCTCTCTCTCTCTCTCTCTCTCTCTCTCTCTCTCTCCCCCTCAACCTGGAAAATCTTTCCCCGCGGTCCTGCCTCGAATAATTAATGCAGCACGCCTCCTTGAGGCCCCTCCCGAGGGAATTTTCCGGTCGAAACGGCCGTGAGTATCGTCCTCGCGCTGCCTTCCGTACCCGTACCTACCCACCTACCAAGCTACCACACAACCACGTGGCCCCGAGTCCTCCTCCGGCTTGATAAAATGCTTTACTGCCGGGAAGTTGTAAAAGCGTGACCTTTATCGCGCGCGTGTGCCTGTGTTTTTCCGACTTTTGCACGTCGGTAAACGCCCCCACGTTATTGCACGATCGTAAATGTAATCGGCGATTGCGCGCGCGCGGCCTCTTCCTCCTTTTTAACTGACTTCGATAAAGGAGAAGGTTTCCTGTTCGATATGTGTCTTTATTTTGTTGTTAATGGTGGAATATAAAATAATTTGTCCTTTTCGAGGGCGGTGCCGAGATAGGCACGAAAAACCACTTGAATCGATTACGCAACGCAAAGACGAGAGGCGCATACGGAATGAGGACGGTCGGAATTCTAACGAACGAACGCTTAATAATTTGTCGCGGACGCTGTTTAATACTGAACGTTCTGCGCGACCGAACGGGCTGCTTGATTAACAGAGAATAATTTACCGGATCAACAGTGGCGAAGCGTTGGAGTTTCGAAATTCGTTTGCGCGAGTCGGGAGAGAAAGTTTTTCGTCTGCCGCGGAGAGTCTGGGTGGGGGGAGTGGATTAATTAAAATCGCCCTTTGAAACCGATCCCTACCGCGATCGATTAATAACGTTAACGAGTTGCGTAATCTGGGTCAGCGTTGGTTTGCTCGCCGTTGTTCTGCGCCCTTTCTTGGGTTTGAAGCCCCTGGCGAGGGCTGGAACCGGCGTACCCTTTTCCGGCCGGAATAATTAATATACTGGGCACGGGAGAGCGATCCTGCGAGGCAGTGGGATTCGTTGTAAGGGGTCGCTGGTGCAGAAAGGAGTAGGAAGGTCGCCTTTGGCGGGGTTAACCAAAGGCCATGAGGTGCTAATGGCTCGCACCGGGGTACCGACCGTGAACGAAGCGCGAGTACGGTGTCTGCCGGTCCAAGAACGTATGTCTTCCGCTTTGATGCAGGCCTTTGATCGTGCGACTCAACCTGCCACGGAAAAGAAACACACCGTTCGGCGGACGTTCGCCAGAGACGACCGACGTCGACCGTGCGGACGGAACGTTACGAATAATGTAAAGGATAATAATCCTCCTGCCCAAGGACGCCGTGGCGGCGGAAAGCACACACCCCGCGCAAAACGAATCCGCGAGTCTGCACGATCAAACTGCATCCCAACGCGTATACGCCCGACGTCCAGCGCGCACGCTCTCCCGATTTAATTCCGTATCGCGTCGGCGGCGGAAATAATTTGAGCGGCATTTCTCGTGGAGAAAGAAATTAGCCGGATATGAAGGGCCGTATATTATCGCAAAGCAATCCCGCCCACCCCCCCCCTCCTCCCTCGTCCCGTGCCATCCGTGCTACGCCCGCGACAGGATTAGAGCGCCATAAATTCGCGGCAACAAAGAGAACGAAATTCAAGAAGGTACGATGCTTTATGTACCGCATCACGCAACCGGCCGATAACATTAACGAACCAATCCCGGCAGCCACGCTTTTCCACCATCCTCCCCCCCCTCTCTCCCTCTTTGCCACCCCGTTAAGCCGAAGCTCGGAAGGGTTCGTTATCGTTTCACGACTCCTGGCCCCCCGTATTCTTATACAATAGCCGCGCTCTCATTTTCTTCGCCCGCCTCCCTCTCATTTTCCGTCTTTTTTTTCTCCCTCCCTCCCGCCTCTCACCTGTATATGCCGAGCTTGCATTCATGAGGAATGCGCGAGGTGAAATATGCGCGTCCTTTCCGTAACGAATACGCTTCGCAGACGTACCGGGCACGCGATACCGGGCGTCGGCACTTTCTTTCCCCAGCTCGAGTAGCATCGGGCTCAACATTGTGAACAGTGTACGCGCATAATTATTATCGTCCCCCGCGATCGCAGCGCGCCAGAAAGATTGTCTCGCGTGTCGGCCGCCGTATTCGGCCGTATGAGGCAAATTCGCGTCGTAAGTACAAGCCGTGTTCTCGCCGGCTAGATGGGCAAGTACAGATAATGGATACGCGGGCTGATCGAGCAGGCCAGCCCTCCGTTCGCTTCCCGCCACCCCCGATATTCGACGGAATCGGCCGATGCTACCAGCGGCGGCGTCTGTAAAATGTAACGCGGGTACGCACAATGGCTTCCGGTGAAATATAAATTCTCGGACACGTCGTGGAGTCCGTAGACTCACATTGTATCTGCGCGCGCGAGCCAGAAGGCCTCTCCCGTTCGCGAAGCCGGCGAGGAGAGTGCGTTGACCCGACGTTATGCACGGGACATCGAGTTTTCCGGACGATGTTCAGCGGAATGTCCGGCGGCGAGATAAGCGATCCGGCTCATTTGAGAGGCCGACCGAGCGACTCGCGCAATTTCCATCCCTTTTCTGGTCGGTGGCAAGATGGATAGGCGGCGTGGATCGTAGCGTGACGAAGGGACGGAACGGAACAAGGGGTTGAGAGTCTCGCCGATCGCGAAGCGATGTGCAGTTAGCAGCATCTGGCGTGTTGAGGGCGAGAGAAAGGGAGGGAAATAGACGAACGGAAACGTAGGAGCGTCCTTCTTAATGTCAAGGGAAAATGCTCGTTCTCTCCCTTCGTCCCTTTTCATTGTCCTTCGTCTGCCAGGGCACACTCGGCGCCGCCTTCGGTATCGAAGTCGCGCACGGTTCTGGGTGGTTTCGGAGGAAAGGGTGGCTCTTCTCTTCTTCGCACTTTCCTCTCGCTCCGAGGGAAGCGTACACATTAGCCGCGAAGGGGATGCCACGGGGATCGCTCAAACCGTCGTCAGGGCTTAAGCCCTCTCTTTCTTTCCTCGCCTCGACGTTCGCGCAATCCGAGGGATTGCCGGAGGGCAGGCCGTAATAACGTCTTCGAAGAAAATTCATGCGGGCATGATACTCGCATCGCACGGCGATATCAACAGACTTCCGTGCACTCGGAGCCAACCACGGACGGCGTCTTCAAACGCCAAGTTTCGCAGTCCGGGCGACCGTCTGTTTGTAATGACGGTACGATGTAGCCTGCCGCTCTCAGCGCCGGTCTCTACGTAATATATCAAGTTACGTGTAACGCGCATATGTCGCCTGTATTACATTCGCGATGCAATAAGCATTGTTCGCCTGTATTTGCAGAGCGAACGTAATCAGGGCTCACACCGTGTCACTGAGAGAGCAATTTCCGATATTTCGAAATTTACCCGTGGCAGCGGAAAAAGCTGGCTTGTAATGAGAGTACATTGTGGATGGCGGCGTTGCGGTAGTGAATCTCTATGAAATTATAACGTTGCAGCGCTCGTTATGCCGGGTCCACACTGGCCGGAAGTATCCGGATCTCATTACATTATTTCGCGCTTAAAATGTGTTATTAAAGCGACCGGCATATCTGAGACATTTTATTCACTCGTAAAAATGGAAATACTTATTAAATTATGTGAAAAAGCAAACTATGACAGAGATACAGCTTCGCCTTTTCCATGCTTCTAAACATTAGCCCGGCTCGCGAGCTGCTGGCGAACGCCGATGTGGACCCGGCATTACGCTTCATAATGTAATGAACCGCGTTGTTTTATATTTGCATGCTGCCATTACCCGCTAAGTCTGTATATGGCTCCGAATATGCATACATGCGCATGCGCGCGCGCGTGTGTGTGTGTATTATCGTAAATACGAGCGCGCCGGATCGTAACACGGTGTAGGGTGGCGGCACATACTGGGTGATTAATTAAAACGGAGGTTAATCTACGGGTCGAGGCACAGGCTCTAAGTGCAATTCATACTGTCCCGCGGGTCAACCACGAAATACTTTTAAGCTCGGCCGTAACGGCCTGCGCCAGAAAGGAGTCAACGAGAAATGGCGACGGGACTTCGCATTAGCCTAATGGCACGCCGTCCACTGCTAATTCGGGATAAACTTAAAATCACGCTCGTCCTTTTTACGTCCTCATCCAGCAGAGCTGGGAATTCTTTTCATTGCAAACAACGCTGACCCGCAACCGTATCGTACGCTCTTATCGTACTCGACATTATTTTGATGCTCTCATCTGACGGAATGATTTTTTAACTCGTCGGCCTCGTGGCATTGACATTCGCCAAAGATGCAAGATTACCTCTTCACGGGGCGCATACGTGTTCGCACTTTGACGAGGGGAACACAAGCGCGCGAATAGTCGTGTGTGCATACGTGCCTAAGTTTATCACCGGAAGCCCGTGGCGTTCGCTCGGCGATCACGCTGGATATTCGCGGTGGCATACATATATCAATCTCGATGCGGATTAAGCCCAGCTCAGGACCTCCTTAAGTCCGGCGTATCCATTAAACTCTCGTCAGGCCGCTGCCCTGACCGTGGGCTTAGCCGAAAGTTTGATGAAACTTCCCTTCTTCCCCAACTGTCGAAGGAATACCAGACGACGCTCTAGACGCCTATGCGCCTCCGTGGATCAAAATATTTTCTCTTCCTGCCTTAACCGTCTCAGAATTTTGAAAAGTGGAACCTAGCATATTCTGACACCCCCTCAGCCACGTAAAATCCCGGACATACAATATGATATGACGATTTTTCGGAGGCGAAAGAACGTTTTTGAGATAGCTTGTCGCTTATGTCTCATGTGAAAGAGCGTCGAAAAAATCATGCATGTGAATCAAAAATCGTTCATGTATCGACACGAAAATAAACCTAAATGCATCGATGATGAATGTCTATTTTCTTTGTTACAGCTCTCGGAGCTCGAGCAACGTGTCTTGGAAGCGGAGGGCAGGGCCGATGAGGCGGAGGATAAGGTGAGCAACAGTGAAAACCTAGAGAGCGAACTGGAAAAGCGCTCGTTACGCGGTCGCCTTACCGAAACTATCGTGTTTGTCTACTGCCTCGAGAATATATGCCGTGCACGCGGGACTGCATTAAAGCGCAGTGCCTTGCCGGGGACGTCGTTATCGTCCGCTAAATTAATTATTTATCCCTGATGTCTTCGAGCGCTGCACTCTCGAGCCGTTAACGTACGACTGGAGCTTGCCATTAATAACAAGACGCCTAATTATTTAGGAAGTATCGAGGCCGTCGAAGGCAGCGCACGGGGACCGATGGAGCATGAACTTGTCAATCGCATCGTGTATTATTTAACGTCAGCCACCGGCGCCTTCATAATCCTGGCCGACAGGCCTGGGATAATTTCGAAGCAAGACCAATATGGAACTTGACCGGATCTATCTTATTCACTCGATTCCATCCGGCGTTCTGACATTTGTCCTTTCAACATCGTCGATATTCTCGACAATTTAATCTCTAGCACCAGCGCAACTGACGAATTAATCCTGATGCAGGACAGATCCCGATTGAAGTTAAAAGTGTTGAAAAAAGAAAATCCGAGTTTATCTACGCGATGAAACTTAGCTTAGCAGAGTGTCGAAATAACCTCGTCGGTTAACCCACTGACCGTCCGACAGTTAACGAGCCGGCGACTCTTAATTTTCAACCAGCCTGTAATTTAACTTTCAATTACCCGGGTGACTTAATTCTCGGCGACTGCCAACGCTGTAATTGAACGTTCCAAATTGACAGGGCACCCAGCGGAGAACAGCCCTTTAAACGCACCCTGTTCAGAGCGTCAAGCTGCCGTACCGACCATATCGTCGGTATAGAATTCGGTTGATATCGCAAGCGGCGATGGATATCATGCGCGAATCGATTCTGTGACCTTGCGCGTTCTTCACCCCCGCATCGGTCTCTTTACCGACGGGGTCGTCGTGTCGTTCACCCTCTGCAGGGAACCTAAGGGCGCGGTTGGAAATTGTACCAACCACGGGCAACGATCACTAAACGGCGTCCGACCAATTTCGAATTGTACCACTTGCGCGCCTAACCGTCCTACCTATCTCATCGATTCGTCCATTTGATCCGGCTACTTGCGAACTGTTTCTCGGCGAACGAAACCTAAGCACGATCGCGTGTCGTCGTTGAGCCGGGAATGCAAATTTCAGTGATCATCGTGACTTCAACAAATATTTTCCACCCGCCCCCTTCATGAATACTGTCTTTTTTACCGTCGGTGCACTTTTTATCGATTTCAACCCTCGTCGGCCCCGAACCCGATACGGTCTCAGTGCCGTGCACATTGCACGTGGTGCCTAGCAGAAAAAGTTGGGCATTTTCTGCACGATAGTATCACCCTTCGTCCGTCTGATACGTCGCATGCGAAACTTTGTGAGAAACACATTCGGCTGGCACGAGCTGACCAGGCTCTTGTAATAATGTCCAAGGTATCGGGAGAGATGCAATTATTATTGGACCTGTTATCGGAAATCCATGAACTCTGTCATGTGTCAAGGAAAGACAGATCAGTAGACCGTTTAAATTAGAAATTTCCGCCGGAAAAAAACCGGTATCAGCGCGCATGTTAGGTCTCATTGATTTTTGTCGTGCGCGTGCGACGGAGAGAGGAGAGACAGGGACAAAGAGCGGGAGAGAACGTGGGAGCGAGAGAGCGAGGGACAAGAAGTGCAAGGGTGAGCGAGAGAAACAGCGGCGAGAAGAGTAAAGATGGCCGACCGACCGACCGGCGAAGCCGCCGTTTTGTTATGACCCCGAAATTCGCTGGAGGTGCCGCGAGGCTCACGACATCCACGTGTTCGTTCGCGAAAATCGAGAAGTCGTTTCGCGTCGAGTGCGCGCTTGAGAGAGAGGAAACTAGGCAAGGTTCGACTAACGGGGGCAAAGAATTTCCGGCAAGGACTCGAGACGAAAAGCTCGACGGGGGAGAGGAGTAGCGCGTGAGAATTATGGAGCACAGCAGGTGACACCAATGAAAGGTAAACGTAAAGATGACAAAGTACGAATTTAGGAAAAATACGTCTTTCGGCCGTCTTTCTGTCGGTTCTGGGTCGCTTGGACAAATGTCGCATGAAATAATTTCACAACGCGTGCGATGAATTACGCCGCACTTTCTGTCCGATATTAATACAACGTGTCAAAATAAGGAATAATTTTTGGTAATGTACATGTGCTGCGATTTTCACGTCATCGAATAAAGAAATTGTAGATGAATGTGGCGTTGAAAGAGGATGTCTGATTTCGGTTAGATAACTCGGAATGGCCGACAAATTACAGGGATCGGACTACTCTAGTTTCCGCGTGTGAACATGTGAAGACCCTACATAAGGAGCGTCTATAAAAATAATACTTTTAATTGTACAAAAAATCGAATCGTGACGCTGATCAAAGTTTCGAATATATTCCGGCGAGACGATAGTCGCGTCGTGACGAATTTTATCGAAGGAAAATCGACGTCGGCGGTAAGAAAGGAGCCCGATATTCATGGTCCCGACATAAAAGGGGGTTGGGTTGAGAGAAGTAACGTTTCAAGACCGATTTATCCCGACGCGACAGCGACTTAACGAGTCGCTTTGATGGGTCGCGTCTTGTATAGAATTGGCACGAGGCCAATCCCTGAGTAATCCTCACTTCCCGTGAACAGCACCCGCGCAACAAACAAAATAAAGGTGCGCATCGACGTTCTCTCTTTATCGCCCCATACACGTGTACGCCCACACACAGAACAGGCGAGCTAACACAGGCACGATGCGCTAGGACAGGGTTCGCGATGCCCTTTAAATATTTCAACGACTCACGGTGCCTTCCCCTACGACCTGGCCAGACGGACACGATGCTGAAGCTCTCCCCCCCTCGCTTTCTTCCATCCCTTTGAGCCCGCTAATCACGCGTTTGCGTTAACGCAAGCGTAACCCAATTTCCTGTCGGCGAGAATTAATGTCACGAAGCCGTATTAAAAAGAAAAAAGAAATACGGATTCGCTGCCGACGTCGGAGCAGACTCCAAAATATGTCGCGGTCGATAAAAATGAGCCGTCGAGTATCCGATCGCGCCCAGTCGGACTCATCGTATTTGTTGACTGCTGCAAACGGGGAACAAGGAGTTTTCGGAACATTTTCGTTGTACCGCGCTCGCGCTCGGTACTCCGGCAGTTTCTATTTTTCCGCCGATGACGAGTTCTCTCCGCAGCACATGAATGGATATTCCCGTGCGTACACGCACATATCAGAGGGAGGGCCGTTTTTGGCGGGAGGCCAGAGTACGAGGCAGTGACTCTGACGCCGGCTCTCCCGTGAGCTTTGTCGCGTGCAAGAGGACAGGAACAGGCATGCGGACGCACGTGCGTCGCCATGCTCCTACCTCGCGTCTGGACTAAAGAGACGACAGCCGGAGGAAAGAGACCTCGGCTCCCTTTATGCCCCCGACTCGTTCACTCGTCGGCCTGCTCGTTCGCTGCACTTTGTGCCGATTTAAAAGGCCCTTTCACCGGCTTTACTAGCCGTAGAACATACTGCAAAGCGTCGTCTGGCGTTTACGACGCGACCGTCGCTGCGATCTCGCGAATGACAAACATTTTCGATGCGTCATACTAGAAAACAGTGCATACACCGATGTTTCGAAAAGAAGCAGTTGTAAGTAAAATGGCGGATCAGATTTCATTTCGTAATCGAACTCGTGAAAATCGGATGCGTCGCTGACCTACTTTCCGGAAAATTGTCCGCTATCCTGCGACATCGAGCGTAATGCGGTGGGCTTTGTGCGACAATGTATTACCTCTCGATATCAGCTTTCTCCCAATCGTCAAAGTCGCCGACGGAGATTCGAGAGGGGCGACGTTTGCCTCGCCTCAGGGTCATCGTCTCGTCTCTCTCCCTGGGCAAAGCGTGTGCGCCGCGTGTATGAAAACGCTCGTACAGACGGGCACCGGCACCGCGCGACAGGGAATCTCCCATTGGCCATGAGCCAACGTGACTCACCGCCTCTAGGAAAGCCAGCAGTTTGTTGTGTACCCCGCTCTCGTTCAGTTTCGTTCGATCCCGGGTAGTCGCGGGATCTGCCCGGCTTGGATTCGAACTCCTGCAGACGATCGGCGCAACAGACTCGGGGTTGGGCGAGGGAGAATTTCTTGAGCACGTGTGAAAAGACGTCGCTGTCTGTGAAGTGCTCCTGATCGATCCTGCGGCACTCGCCTCCTGCAAGAAGCACCGAGCCGCTTCCTTTTTCGGATCACTGTCGAGTGGGAGGCATTACGTTGATTAGGCCACCATGGCCACCCTTGATTTTGGTAAGGATTCGTTTGTTCTCCTTTGTTTCCTTTTGCCGTTCGTTAATTACGTTAAATGAGGGCTGCGAAGAGGGAAACGTGCGTGGGGGATGTCGAAACGGAGGGTGAAGGAAATCTGCGGCGTAGGGTGGTGGTTCGGCGAGAAGAAAGAGGCCGCATCTAAACGATTCGCACTCGTGTCATCCTCCGCCGACGCGGTCTCCTCGCAAACCGCACCCTTCTCGAAAAGCCCGAGCTCTGCCGTGACAAGAGCGAGGCAAAAAAGTTCGTCGACATCCTGTCTGATACTCTAAATGAGGAATACGATTAACGTCCGTTTTTCGATGAACGTTCCACGGATAGCAGAGGGTTCAATGATCGGATCGCTGGTACGTCGGGGAGTAAATTTGATTCGCGAACGTTTGACCCGTATTCCCGAAAATAACGATGTGGCCGATAACGAACGATCATCGGACGCGACGAGATAAAGGGAGAGAGTGGAAGTGGGGGCGGACGGTTAGTGAGAGAGATGAAGCGAGATCGATGCGATACGTCGAGAGCACATGTACGAGGGAGTCGGGAGGAAAACATTCAGGCGGAGGATCTCTCCCCGTTTGTCGTATTGATTTTCGCGATACTGCTCCCCGAAAGGGGAGTAGTGGACGCTCGGTTCCGTGCGGCGCTTACGAACGTATCCGTCGAGCGTTAAGGCGATATCGATTTTTGACAGCTGCTGCTGGGGCTGGCTGCTGCCTTCCTGCCTACTCACGAAAACCGAGTCGTACGCTGAGAAGGGGTGCGTAGAGTAAACGGCACACGCGACTGTCGTATATTCTGCGCTCGTTCACACGGGACACGCGTACAGTTCATTCTTGTCATTCGGTGAAAACGATTGTTAACGGTTCTGAGAGGCACCCGTTCATCGACGGATCGCGTATGTTCGCGGTGCAATTTTCATGCAAGAGTTTCGCGTGTCTATCGATGTCGAGCGAAATGTAGAATATACTCGCGGCACATTGTGGCGAGCGTCATAGAACGATAGTTCCGATATTGCGAGGAAGTATTCGTCGAGAGGGGCTGCGAGCAGCGCGCACGCAACCGCAGACAACCCCTCCGCGCTGTTAAAAGTCTCACGACCCACGTTTCACAAGCATGAAGTTCTCACGCCTCGGCTGCTGTTTACACGTTACGCTCACGTTTATCGTGCCGTGAGCTAATATAACACGCCGTATGTAGATCGTACAAAAGGAAAAAGAGCAAGCAATCCGGTTCCGGAAAAAAGTTTCTCAGCAAATTGAGCGATTTTGTCGGGATCTGCGTTTCGTATTTGGATTACTCGATTCTTTCCTGTCTGCCGCTAGGTACGGATGATGGAGGAGCGGCTGGTGAAGGGTGAATACTGCTTGAGCACATCCGGCGTTGGTTCTCCGCCACACTCGCTGCCGTCGACTTCCGGTGCGCAGAATGAGAAGATCGAGGACGGGCATTGCGCGTGCATATCGAAGCTAGAGACCCAGGTCGAGGAACAGGTAAGCCGTCCATTCATCCGGCACCGACCGTACCTCGCCCGCTGATTCATTCACGCGGAGAAAGTCGTCGGGAATCGTTGAGGCTCGTTGACAGTCACCGTCCGATAAGAATTTCCAAGCTAGCGGTAGGCGTGAATCGCGCCACTTTATCTGTTTATCATCGGCCTCGGCGAGATAAAGCGCGCACCGCCTGCAGGCACCTTCAGGCCGACTCTCAGTGTGACTTCGATTCTCGTTCGCAGAGGCAATTACGGCTGCAAGACGCGAGGCAGGTCGAGGCGAAGGCTGCTCGCATCAAGGAATGGGTGACAAATAAGCTGCGCGAGCTCGAGCAACAGAATCAGCATCTGCGCGAGCAGAACAACAAGTGCAACCAGCAACTCGAACTACTGCGCAATCACATCACGAACATCGGCCTCAAACCACCTGTAAGTTTCGCGTGCATTCCGACGTCTTATCGTTAGTGACGACAATTTCTGTCCGGACCGCAGGCACCGACGAGGGCGTCCTTGTCGCTGGAGGTCGATCCCACGTTACGCAGACGATCGGAAAGTCTCGAGGCCACTCCGCAGGCGGTTCCCGAGAGCGTACAGAGCTCGGTCGCCGAGCCGCAAGCCGGCACCAAGCACCGGAGGCACTTGTCCGCCTGCGGGACCATCCAGCGAGGCATCACTGCCACCAACATGGACTCAAGGTAGATTTTTGCACAGCGGCGCTCGAACAGCGCAACACTTTTTCTACGTGTCTCTGTCTATTTCTCTGTCTTCTTCTCTCCTTCATCGTCTTTCTGTCTCTCTTAATGTTTCTCCTCTCTTAGCGCTTAACTGGATGTCAATGTTGTATATGCTTGTGACACCTCTCGTCTTCCGTCCGTCTGGCTCCTCGACGCTTCTCCTCCCAGCCCCCGCCCGCAAACCCCTGGCCCAGCCCCCAACCAAATATGCATTTCGATTCTCCTTGGGAGGTCTCACGACGTGATAGCGGCGCCCGACTTTCCAATCCGTGGTACCCTGTAACGTCCTGGGACTTCCTGCGGGGATCTAACGACCCATGGCGCACGCAGACGAATATCTCTATTCGAGACTCGAAAGCGAATAGCGGAGAAAGGGGAGAGAAAGAACGAATGATAGACAGGCGACGCTTCTTCCTCCTCTCTTCTCGCCGGATTCGCATGCATACGATCCTTGTGACAGTCGCCACGTTTTCGGCGCCTCATGCTCGCCACTTCTTTTCTCTCCATTTTTAGCCTCCTGTCCGAGGAGCTGGCCGCGGCCGTGGAGAATCTCGTGATGCTGCCGAATATTCCCGGGGTGTCGGAGGCCAGCCGCGACAGCGGCAGCTCGGAGGCCGTTCACGATTACGCTGAGATTTATACGCCGAGTAGAGAGGGCATGAATTGGGCGCAGCAAACTGCCCCGCAGGGCCCCAGGCCGCCGACTCCGCCGTTGCACAGATTTCCCAGCTGGGAGGCGAAGATATATCAGGTATTGATCTCGATCGTCGATCGTTGCGCCACGCTCGCAGCGTTTTGCTACGGTGACGATTTTACGGAACGATGGATCTGTCCAAGGTGGCAGACGGTGGTCTCGGCATTGGGCCACCGACGAACGAGGAGTCAGCACCGTCTACGATGACCACCACCACGAGTTCGTCGAAACATTCCCAGGCCACCGGGCACAATTTGACGGCCCACAATTCTCAAGGGTACTGTGACATATCGGTGCCAGTCTACGCTACGGTGAAAGGTGAACTTTTTTTGTCCGCTTCGTGAAACGCTGTATTGGTGTAGCATTTGGACGTTAACGATCGCTGTTCTTCGTAGGTCGTGCTAGTCAGATTAGGTCGATGCCGTTCGGCGATAGTTCGGATGACAGTTCCGATGGCGAGGAACATCCGAATCAGACGGAGACGAACACGCGAATCACGAACAGTTCGTCGGATAATACGGATTCGTCGTTGGGCAGTGGCAGCAGTCCGTCGAAGAGCGTCAAGACCACCAGCAGTCTGAGTCCAGCCAAACGAAGCTCCAGTGGCTCACCCAGTAAGAGCGTGAAACGTGGTGAGTCTTCCTATGTTCTAGTTATCCCTGTCCCGATTAAAAGAACTCGTGCCAAGTCATCTCCGAACACCTCACAACTTTGAGCATCTCGTTTGCGACAGACACGTCTCTGGAGTCAGGCTTGTCAGAGGATTATGCCATACCGCCGGATGCTCTCAGCTCGACGTCTCTCGAGTCAAGCATGCCAAGTCTTTTGATGCGCGTGTCGGGTGAAAGTCCAAAGAGGCAGGAGTCATTGGAAAAGACCGGGCATTTGGCCAAATTAGGCGGAAAATTGAAGACCTGGCGTAAGCGCTGGTTCGTCTTGAAAAACGGCGTGCTGACGTATTGGAAGAGTCAGAACGACGTGAATCGAAAACCGCAGGGACAAATCGTCCTCGACGAAGTTTGTAGGATAAACAGAGCTGAGGGTGCAGCGACTTTCGAGATAGCAACGGGTAAGAAGACTTATTATCTCACGGCGGACTGTATCGCGACGATGGAGGACTGGATAAGGGTACTGCAGAATGTGCAAAGGCGAAACGCGACCAAGTTACTGCTGAGCAAGGAGGACAATAAGCCGACGATACAGGGCTGGCTGACGAAGGTGAAGAACGGGCACGCGAAGAAGTGCTGGTGCGTCCTCATCGGCAAAATGTTCCTTTACTTTAAGTGCCCAAACGACACGGTAAGCTTGATTTCCTGCATCGTATCTTTTGTTCAATGAAAACTGATTGAACTCCACTCCCGATGGCCAGATCTTTACTCGTGTCTTTTCCGTTACCAGCAGAATCCTATTGGCCAAATAAACATGCGAGACGCTCGTGTGGAAGAAGTTGAGCATGTGTCGGACAGCGATAGCGAAGAGAGAGACGCGGAATGCCCTCACGAGAGGACCATTGGCATATTCCCAACCCACCAAGGGCCCACATACTTGCTCATGCCGCATAAACAGGACAAGGATAATTGGCTTTACCACCTGACGGTCGTTTCCGGTGGCGGGCCGAGCGCTGGCACGCAGTACGAGCAGCTGGTTCAAAGACTGATGGAGACCGACGGTGATCCCAGTTGCGTTCTGTGGAGACATCCGTTGTTGCTTCACTCAAAAGAAAGTATTACGAGTCCACTGACCAGCTTGACATCCGAGGCCTTGCAGACGGAGGCTATAAAGCTCTTTAAGGTACACCACAATTCGAACTTCGATAAAGGGCCTTTGTTTCGTCTGTCACGTTTCACGTCAGATGATCAAAATGAATTTGCACCCCCCTTCATCTTGATTCCTCTTTTTCTAACAGGCCTGTCAGCTGTTCATGTCAGTGGCGGTTGAGCAAGCGGGCATTGACTATCACGTGGTACTCGCACAAAACGCGTTACAGCAATGCCTCGATCAGCCCGAACTACAATCGGAATTCATATGCGCATTGGTAAAGCAGACAAGTCGTCACACGCAACACCGTTTGGGCGTACAGGTAAAAAAGGCCGCCAGACTTGTGTCGCTGGGTACTGCGCGCGTTGTAAGTCCTGCTTATTGTTTAACAAACACTCTGCACCTTGTACCATTTTTGAAAACGGTCTTACCTCGTACGATCCGTAAAGTTTCCGCGAAATGAAAGGCGTGCTGCGGAAAAGCAAGTCGCGGGATTAAAAAATAAAGCGATCAGTACTATCGATGATCTTTTTTTGAAGGAATGAAATAAAAATGGTACATCGGGTATGCTTAGTCAAGTATTATAAAATAATCCTATACGAACTAGCGGTGAAGTATGTGGTTGCGTTTGTTACCTTGGAGAAGATAACTAACTGATTAATATATACGAATTACATTGCCGTTTCTCGTTGCCGCAGTGATAATACTTGACGAAGTCTTAACAGACAGTTTTAGTTTTAACATTCATTCACATTTCACTTTCATTTGCGCTTTGAGTGTGCTGTCCTTTCGCTCTTTCACTTCTTAAATCGCATGCGTCTGACTTTTTCTCTTACTGCCATATTGGTCTCCTTTTCGTTCTTCACCTTCTTCTTAGATACTGTTTCGTGTTAAGTTTTTGGTTTTACTTTACCGAGTACTTTAATGTTTTATACATCATCACCCGATCACCTTACCCTGACGCCCTTCATCATGTGAGCCGAACATATTTCGACAATAGCACTAACAATGATAGTGACGCGTCACCGTTCGACATTATCATCCATCTCATCGTCGTTGTCGTTATCATTGATCGTTCGTGAATTGTCCGATGAAAACGATACCCGCTTCAAAGGGATGAAATCTCGATTTTGTCAAAATACGTTCTGCGGCACACACACTTGCAGAATGGTATGTTGGTGTACATAAAGAACCACACACAAAAAATACATATTTTTAGATTGTTTTCTTGTTTCTGTTTCCGATAAGTTTTTCCTTTGCAATATATAGCTCATTGCGATATATATTATCTCTGTTTGAATGCTGCTTAGAGAATTAGATATCTCTCTTGGCCGACGGTATAAACGATTTCACTTGTGATTAAGGCTAGATCCGTACCCGTGTCGTTGATAGAAGAGAAACGACGAATCAAAAAAGCGAGATTAGTTCCTCGTCTCAACCTCTCGTCCTAGTGGACTCACATATGGCTTTAGAACAGATAAAAAGCGCTTGTTTCATCCGCACTCTTTGTTAATTTCATCGATCCGTTCCGATGCCCATGCGTTTTATGTGATTAACACAATAGAGTTTATGATTTGACAGTTCGATGACCATTTGCTTATAATAATACTAACAGACGTTTGAGACGCGAATCGCGCGTGATCTCGAGGATATATATCAATATATATATATACATCGAAATTACACCGAGAACTCGGCTTTCAAACGACATCATCGCGGTTGGGCAAGGCTTTGCTAATAATCTAACGGCGCGAGAATAAATCGAGAGATGGGACGACCCACGTTCGATATTCCGGATTGCTCGATTGTCCGGCATTGATCTAATCCAGCCGGTGGACTAAAGCGTACCAGTGCTCGTAATTTCGCTTAAACGGCTCGTGCTGCCGGCATAATCGGGAAGCAAAGATAACAGGGGAGAAAGAAGGAGAGGAGCGACGGAGAAAGAGAGAGGGAGAGAGAGTGAGCGAGAAAGGAAATAGAATGAAAGGGAGTAACAACGGTCGGAGAACGATCTCAAAAGAATGAAGTAGAATAGGTCTGGTTCAATTCAGGGATGTAGTAGTATGCCAGCATACCATTGCAGCAGCTCCTCCTCTGCGCCACGCAATCGCTCTTCACCTGCGATACGCAAAGTCCCGCGGCAAATGGCAGCGGTGAAAATGCGGACGCACAATCGACGGCCTCGACTTCTCACAGTCCTCCGCTCACGCAGGGCCACTCGACGTCGACGATATTGGACTGCAAAACTAACCCCGCCCAGTACGTTCTTATCCAGGGGTGGCAGCTACTCGCGCTCGCCGTTTCCTTATTCTTGCCGCGCAACAATCGGCTACTGTGGTACCTCAAGCTCCATCTGCAACGAAATGCCGATACAAAGTGAGTATAAAGAAACACAATATTGGTATTAAACAGTAATCAGCATCGCCGTTACGCTACGTTCTGCCGCAGGTCGGAGTGCGGTAAGTACGCGGCTTACTGCGAAAGAGCGTTGGAGAGAACGTTGCAGAACAGTGTTCGCGAGGTAAAGCCGTCGAGAATGGAGGTTCTATCGATTCTCATGAAGAATCCGTATCACCACTCGCTACCGCACGCCATACCGGTTCACTTTCTCAACGGCACTTATCAAGTGGTCAGTTTTGACGGGAGCACGACGATAGAGGAATTTCTCAACACGCTTAATCAGGAAATTGGATGCCGTGACGCTCATCAGTCGGGCTTCACGCTGTTTAGCGACGATCCGATCGAAAAAGAACTCGAACACTTCATTGATCTGCAGGCAAAAGTGAGTAGACCAATTGCGAATCTTTTTCAATCAGCTTAGGTGAAGTTTCGATTTCTAAAAAGTGCTCGTTTCAGCTGTGTGATATTATTTCGAAATGGGAGACAGCGTTGAGGGAGAAGGGATCTGGCAAATTTGAGAATACTCGAGTGATACAATTGACGTACAAGTCACGATGCTACTGGCGACAGGCTGCCAAAATGGAGACTGACAGAGAGAGACTTCTACTGTGCTATCAAGTGAACCAGCAGGTGGTTCAGGGAAAATTTCCGCTCAATCGGGAACTAGCATTTGAGCTTGCCTCGCTAATGGCTCAGGTACATAATACCAATGTTTTGTGTGTACGAGATATTGCATATCTGGAAGACGAAAATGAACCGTTTGATCTTTAACGTAACAGATTGACTTCGGGGAGTATAACAATGACAAAGCGCGGGGAAGTGGACCTGGAAGCAATCCTCATCATCTGGTGCTTCAGGCCCTCGACAAATTTTATCCAGTAAGATACAGAACGAACATCACTGCCGATCAACTAAGAGAGTTGCAAGAAAAATTGCAAGAGAAGTGGATTGCTTTAAGGGGACGCAGTGTTTTGGACTGCGTACGTATATACCTCACATGCACCAGAAAGTGGCCTTTCTTCGGAGCTACACTTTACCAAGCAAAGGTAAAATTGACAGTTCGTTGTCAGCATTATCCGAGTAAGTTCGACGGCGTACTGAATTCTCTGTACCAACAGCTAAAACAGACTGATCCAGTCACAGTCTGGATAGCCGTAAACGAGGATAGTGTAACTTTGCTCGAACTACAAACTATGGCGGTGATGTGCCGTTACAATTACGCGAATATCGTCACGTTCGGTGGTTGCCTGGACGACTTCATGCTCGTTGCGTGCCCAGATGAAGGCGCTGCCGAGCAAAAGTTGCTATTCGCGCTTTCCAAGCCCAAAGTAAGCTCGTCGCCTTTCAGCGATCCCTCGTTCCCTCTCTGTCTTATCCAGCTAACACATACTTTTTGCCATAGATTCTCGAAATAACATTGCTGATAGCCGACTACATGAACGCCCTGGGACACGCTCTACCTGGAACACCGCAGATGAACACTCTGACTAGAAACGGATCTCATCGATCCATAAAATCCACCCTGAGACCCGCAACTGGTCAGTTCAAACCGAATTTCTCGCGCAAATCTCAATGCCACAACTATCCCTCCGAGAACGATTGTTCCGAGAACAATTCAGATGTATAATTTGTACATTAGGCACCCTTGCTGCAGGTTCAAGTTGTCTTCCAACACAGCCGGACATATTGAAGTCGACTCCAGACCACCAAAGACCTTAAGAAGACTGGTATACAATTTTTGTGTGAACGGAACGGAAACTGAAAGCGGGAAGAACGCGCGAGTGCAAGAGTCCTAAATTCCGTGAGGGCACTAACTGGCCGATCGAAAGGGCACTGCGCCACGGTGACGGTTCGGGATGGGCAAGTAGTGATGAGACACAGGACACGAGAAAACTGCCCTCGCGAAACAACGGAACCGTGGGCGGAGGAAAAAAAAAATTGTGCTGTTTCGTGCGTAAATGAATTCAGCGGCGTCGACGTGTTTTCTCTTCCGTGTAAGTCGCTATTAACCCGCATACGTGAGGACGTACCACGACCACGCGACTAAAGGCGAACGACGTGATGACTGAAGAAAGAGAGAAAAAAAAAAGGAACCGAAATTAATCGAATCGATCACTGTAACACTGCCTAATTAGTAATGTCCGACAACATCGAATTAGTTTCGTTCGAGGGCTAAGGCGACGCGCGCGCGCTGACAAAAACCTTTTTGCTACCGTATTTATATACCAAAAATTCGGGAACCTCTAGGGTAAGGATATGATAGCGATCGTCGGGGATAGGTGAGTGCTTTGAAGTCTGGCGCTCACTGACGTAGTAGTGCGACGTGAGTGTTTGTTCCTTGCCAAAATGATGAAAGAAATCTTACCGCGGTGGATGTGTATATCGAAAGTCTTTCCTTTGGCCCTATTCCTTTACATGGCACGTTAGAAATAGAGAAAGGTGCAAAGAGAGAGTAATTTGGCCTGAGACTGGAAGTTGTTAGCAGTATCGATTCCACCTATTCTTATTGATCGCTCAATCTTCACACGGATATAAAGAATTCTTTGCACGTAAGACGAACAGGAAGAACGGATGTTTATTATATATATATACATACCGCCGGATTATTTTGATAACAGCCTAGTCTTGTAATTCGTATTTATTTAACCCGCGCATCAGTGGCGAGCGAGTTCTTTCTTTTATCGTTAAGGACACGACCAAATAGAATGTACAAGGGAACGCGGATTTTGGTTTCGACGATGTTGTAAACGTAGCTGAAGAAACGCCGTTCCCGCGCAACACGTGCAACGTTTTATATCGCAATTCTCATGATGGCGTTAATCGACTCTATAGAAGTTTTGTACCCGCTTGAACATGTCCTACGTGTTGTAACTAGCAAATGTCTTCCTTCTCTTAAGTAAACATGTGAATAATTAACGTCGCGGTAGGGCTTTCGTGCAATACGTACAAGACTTCTATAATTTTTTGTAATTCCTGAGACAGGCCGAGTATATGAACCTGTGCCTCTCACGAGCGGAGTAGACGAATTTAATCTGTGCACGGCTTTGTTTGGCGCATACGTGGAAGATTTATATATGATAGACGGAGGTGAAAGAGAAAACAAGGCGAACAAAAAAAAAAAGTATGAACGATTCAAAACCTCAGATCACTGGGAGCAGTACAAAGAGATTATGCAAGAACGACATTTTGTCCTTAATTTTTATAATAACGCAATTAAAAGAATGCTATTACAAAAAAAGAAACAGACATACAGACATACATGTGTACCTCATACATACATCACTTAAAACATACAAATGGACATGCATACACACATAGGTGTTCGGCACCGATTAACGCGATGCAGTGACAAAAATCATTCATTCTGTAAATACCATACTTAGGCTTAAGTTTTTAAATGTAGTAGAATCAAAATGGGCAGCTGGTAAATCACGATCGCCACACACAGATACCCGTTGAACAAAAACAAAGATTAAGAAAGAAAGTCGTACGGGAGTCTGCATGTGGCACTCTGCTGAGCCTACCACCTTACATTTCATATTTATTATTTATTCGCATAAAGTGCCCTGTAAAAGGCATGAGCGGTAACATGCAGAAGGCGATTGTACTATTGTACAGAAGAAAGAAATAAATACTGCTCGTATCTGCACTGGAAAAAATCTATTATCATTATTCACCCTCCCCCGTGTACGCATCCCACAAATAAATATGTTTACTGAAGAATAAAACAGAGGAAAGGAAGTAAACATAGCTTTATTCCATGTTCGATGAGACCTTCTTTTACAATCGTTGTTACTCTACATCCTCCACTCGCACCGGATGCATTAATGGTATTACCGATTTTTTGTTTATATCTCGACAAAGGGCTTTTCTCATATCTACACAAAACGTTAATAACAAATATTACACAAAAGCCCAATAAATAATCATAGCTGGTATGCTGAAAAGGTGTTGAATGAAAATTAAGTTACCATAAGCATCTTCATCAGGGTCTCCATTATAGTATTCCAGAACTGTTCTGTAAACAATATACCCCAATTGTTGATACATTTGAATGGCCACCTTGTTGCTCACTCTGACAAAAAGATCGACAAAGTAAGCCTGTTTCCTGAAAGAAATACATCATTGGAGACTTATTCCGTTAAGCGACATTGAAGATACATTCCACAAAATAATTTTCCTTACTTCTCCGAGACCTCTTCCACAAACTTAATCAGCTGGCCAGCTAGGCCGAGTCTTCTAGAATCAGGTGAAACAGTGAGTGCTGTCACATGACCGTGCCAGTTCTCCCCATTGCCCTCAGCCTTTGCCATAACTGATGTTTTAAAAAAATTACAAGAATACTAGTGTTTTGCCGTTAGACAAACGGAGTATAAACAATACAATAACTTACTGTAACCCATAATTTCACCGCTCGCTGATTCTGCTACTTGAAAGTATTCTGGCCAGTGAGCCAGATATTGTGTATAGAATGTGAGTGCATACTGTACTTACGATATAAGGAAAACCGAACAAAGCCTCTATAGAACACAATCAGTCGGCCAATGTGTCCACTCGCATACATACCTATTTATACACGTTAATGGATCGTAAAACGAAATCTATTAGAAAGGATACCGTCTCCGTAAGAGGGTCTAAGTTCCTAAAAGAAGACGATGCAAAAGTTAGCCCCAAATTCACTCATGGCAACGAAATTGCACTCTATACGCTCACGATAAGTTTGTTAGAGGTTATAGACTAAGGATACGTTATGTATAACAGCTAAACTTACATACGTCTTGTTAAATTTGAATAAATCATTGCACGTGAAAGGCCTGAGAGTCGTCATTATGATTGATGGTTAAGAAGTGTGTCTGGAATAGTGCAATCAGATTTGTCAAGAAATTAATAAGATCGCGGATGGCTGACCGAATCGTCAAACACTGACTGACCGTGAATCACCGTGAATGGATTCGAACTACTGGCGAGTGCGCCACCTGTTTATTAAAAGATTATATTTCATGAATGGAAACGGCATTTTAAAACGCACTAAATTCCTCGTCTGTATAGTTCGAACCAGTAATTAAATAATTAAAAAAAAAAGGCAATTAACTCTGCTTCAGTACACGTTATATAATTGATGAGAACTAAAAGATGCACTTTCCTATTAGCCGACGAAAAGTAACATACATCTTTATATGCACAATACATAACGTGTACGCGACAACAAAGTGTACGCGCCCGGCAAGCGTCGGGCTGTATATTTTAGAAACAACATTTTTATTTAAATTTCTTATAAGAAAAAGACAATTAATACAAGCAGATTTTTCTTTTATCGTGAAAATTGAGAGCACTTGCGCGCTACACGTCTTGCACTTATTACATTCGTTTTTTTGGTGAACAAATTTACCGTGTACAGCGAATTACTATCCTGCACTTCTTTATCCTCTTAGGTGTGTGTACATATATGTATGTCATATGTATACGTATATATAGTATTACCTAACTACCGAGTAGCATCGAGCAAATTACACTAACGCAACGGAGAAATGTTGTATTTTTGTTGCAAATGTCTCGGACAGTGTATGTTTCTGCCTCGTTTGTTTTGCGCCACGCAAGAAAATGTGTCCAGTCTAATTATTCTCTGACAAACTGTACCTATGATAATTGCAAAAATAGTTTTATGCTTTCTAATTAATTATATACCTTTTTACATTGCCGTCGTTATCGTCGCCTCTGTTTATAACGTAATTATCACACCCTTCTTCGTGGAAAGGTATTACGTGGGGTAGCGGAATCTATGTTTTCTCGGCGCCGCGTTAAACGCTCACAATCGCAGGCGTACAGCGATGAGAATATGACAATACGTCGTTTCAAACGGAAATTTGTAACGTGGCCAGGGATATATTGGTCGTGACGGGCACGTTTCAGGAGCCTCATTTCGGGCTCCCGTCACGTTTCCTCGATACGGCCCAAGGCCGACATACAGCGAGCGTAACTTACATTACGCAGTACATACTATTATACGTTGTTATCTGGCAATTTAATCATTTCGCTGTACGCCTGCTCAGGCCGGCGAAATTTGACTGATTGCGAGCCAATTTTCCGAGGCTCCCGATAGCTAGACGGCAGCGTGTTCTTTCAACGTGGCATACATTACGTGGAGCAATACAATTTACGAGTAATCTTGTTAGAAGTGTCACTCTCGTGTTCTATACCCGATGCACTGGTAAAACTTTGATAACTGTAACGTGTACGTTCAATTAATACGATCATATAAAATGTTCCATGTGAATGTTGCGCAAACCGGGAACCGGGGATAGTCTTGTGACAATGTTTCGGCTTACGAGCTATTGGTTTCTTTCTCCCGTCGTAACCACCCGACACACGACTATACGCAGTTAATGAAACTTGACCTTTCGCAAGGTTTATTACAGAATGCATCGAGCCGGGTACCGACGTCGGACGTTGCATTTAATTGTTGCAGAAAGTCTTGCCTCTCGGCGGCCGCGTAAGGCCTTACAAGGATTGAACCTTGACCTTACAGATCTTTGCTATAACCGGCTCGCAACTATAGATCACGACGCTCCGTCGCGGCTCGTATCTGTAAATACTTTACACGCTATAAGAATTTCAAGTTTCATCTCTCCCGATCGATACCTCTCCCTTCTAATCGTATTAAAAGAATTCGAATAAGAAGTTGTCATGTCGCTAAGTATAAGTTCATTAACGAGACATTTGCGATATTATATACAAGAAACCTGTGTGGTACATTTGTAAGTGCCTAAATCCTCTCCTACCAGAGAACACAACATACGAACGCGACTAGAAACGATTCATATCGTTAACACCGTGTATATCGTCCGTCACCATAAATACGTAAATGTCAAAAAATTCACCCTATCCGAAAGACTGCGTGATTGGTAGCGTTAAAATAAATGGACTCATTCCTTTAGTTCGTTTGATAGTCGAAGCCTTATGAACTTACACCTCCGGCGAAGCAGATTTTATCGACGCCTCGAATCGACCTCGAGATCGTTCGTAATTATCGCGGAACGACGATAAAATCGCACTTTGCCGTTCCCTATCGCCTAATGTAAATCAAACGGGTTACATTCGTTATCGATAAATATCTAAGAAAACGCTGTGGTAGATGTAAATGCAAGGAAATGCACCTGACTGCCGTGAGACGTGAGCCGTTCACGGCGAATTATATCATTATCGTTTGACGAAAGATCAAATTCTTCTAGTCTATGTGAAAAAACCTCGTCTTACGTGTAGTCTTACGCCTTATAATCTGGTACGTGCCGTTTTATATATGCATATAAGAATGCGACGTAGTTTGAATCTGACTGTATTACATTATATACCTATCACATTGGAAGTGTGAATGAGTAAAAAAGATTAGATTACCCGTGAGCAATATTATTCTTTCTTCTTTCATTCCCCGTCTAGAAATGTCGCGCTACTATTGAAGCGTCAGTGTCTAAAAGTGACTTTTGATTGCGAATGCGGATCCATGTTACTTTTTTTACATTTGCTCTCGCTCAGAAGGTATCGTCAAGCGGTATTAACTAGCACAGCTTCGAGAGTGCGCGTGTATAAACTTATCGATCACGTTCACGCTAAGCAGGCTAAACTGTGACTGCATGCGACGAAATAACGTATGCGCATACAATACTTAGGAAATAATAATAGGCGCCGAATCAACTATCGAAAAATTATGCATGATACTCGCTTAGACTTATATACAATTAGCAGTGAGGACTGTCCGCAGGAGCAAGGCACAACTGATGATTTTAAAACGTCTTTTTTTTTCATTGTTTTCCGTGTCAAACAGTACTGATATATCGTTTCGGGTTTACACGATGAAGTACACGATCCGCCCACTCTCATTCCCCGTTCTCCATTCTTTTTTATAACTGTCGTTATTGGTATGAAGATTCGCGGACGATTAATCACACTCCGTGTCAATAGAATTACGAAAAACTTATTACAAATATCTACGATGCGATTAAAAAATTATCTTCAATTACGATTGACGCTAGGTTTGAAAAATATCCTCTTCTCTACCGTGTATCACAAATGAACGGATATTTCTCTGAAATGTGTATTTAACCGCCACTGCTCGTTAACTAGCAGCAGTAATATTTCGTTATTATATTACGCAATTCCTCTCTTCTATTTTTTTTCGTTTTTAACACTTTTTACAGATTAGTTATGCTCCCGTATCAACGAACTGCATTTATAAAAGACCCGTGCTGGACACAACGAAGATCACTCGGAAATGCTGCCTAGTCCCTCACAGACATCTAATCAAGTGCGAAACACACCCACACACTTTGTGAAAAACGCAGGAATTAGTAATCGTAATAATAATAATAATAATAATAATAATAATAATAATAATAATAATATTAATAATTAAAAAAAACAATACTACCTTGATTTAATGAATCACGCTTAAAACCGACTATCTACATAACATGTGCTATTTTATTATGCAGTATAAATACGATCAGCCGGTTTTAACAACAGTTAAATCGTCTGATTATTACAAATAATCTACCCCACTATGTTAACATGTGTCCGCAAGAATTTTTGTTTCCTTTTCCTTTTTCGAACCAAAATGCGTTGGAACGTCTCCGTAACGAATTCGTAGCGTTATTAATTTTTTTTGCAGATCTGATTTTATACCTCGGGTTGCATGCATATCATTCGGTGATGAGTGCGAGACGCGAATATTAGATAAAAGCTCTGTTAAATATTCTCGGCTTCGTCCTATAGAAAATAAATACGACTTCCGGTAAGCCGCCGACGATCTTCGAGTTTTGAAACTTTCACTACCAAAAGGGAGAATGTACTGTGTAATAAAATCCGTCAATCGGGAGTAACCAGTACTCCGTGACAGGTAGGTGGAAAAAGTATGCGATGCTAATAACACTAATAATAGAAAATAATAATTAATCGCAGCAATAATCGTTAACCGTAATAATAGGACTGCAATGAGATGTGGTACAGCGATCATCCTGGTCCCGTGGACCGACTATATTAAAAGTTCTATCAATAACCATCACGCTGTACCGATATTAGAAATAAGAGAGAGAGAAAGAGAGAGAGAGAGAAACAAAAGAAATGCATTGACTCGACAACCGATTGTTTCTTAAATCAGCAAATGAAATTCGCGATCGAACGATCGCTCCGTGAAATACGAAATAAGATTGTATTACTATTTAGTTATCCAGGATGCCCTCCTACATTATAAATATTCAATTGGAATTGACAATTCATACATTCGTTAGTTCGTTTTTCCCCGTTTTCAGTGTTGACCATGAGAATAACGTTTTAAGGCAGGAATATTTTACTTTGCTACTCTGCGATTTCCTTTAGGCTCTCCGATGTGATAACACGAACTCGGTGGCATAGAACTTCCTTACCAGAAGCAGGATAGCACGTACGCAAACATATTGTAATGTATATAACTAGACGTTATAAAGAATAAATGAAGGACTAGGAATCTTAATGGATCTTGATGGACCTTAGATCCTTCACTCACTGATCCACGGGTTCCGAGAAACGATCCGTTCTTGTAAAAATTCTCCAAAAGCGCCTCCTTCTCTACCCATCTGTCGTACAACCATTTGGACAATAACTCCGGTTCCCGAGGAACCTGGAAACGATCGTATTGCGTGTGTCACTGGTTCGTCGCTCGCCGGGTGTAAACGAGCAACGCGATCTTCGACCGAACTGTAAATTTCGCAAAACAGCAACTCACCACTGTGCTAGGAAAAAGGCGATAGAACAGTACTGTTTCGCAGGGTGGTCTCGAACCAGTTATAATTGTCGGTAAGTCAATCGGTTTACCCTGAGGATACGCTATTGTTATGTCGAGTACCCAGCTAACTTCTGGCTTGGCTATTGTCATACCTGAATCGCAAAGAATGGGTCACTAATCGCCACGGAATAAATCGAAAGCGTGTACCCCGCTAATGCGGTGTCGAGCGACAAATGCGACGACAAAGCTTTGATTCATAGTGTAATATTACGATCAGCGTGATACTTTACTTGGTCTATTGTTTAATTGTCGTTCGGACACGTCGTTATCCCGGCTCGGACCGATCGTATCGAATATAGTTTGAATCGCTCCCACTCTCGGCAGGGTCACATTCTCGAGTATAGGCAGGTTATTCTTCTTAGCGTACTTTTGCGATGTCTCCCGTCTTTTACATAGGAAACCTCCTTCGGGAAAGAGTACCATCCAATTCCGCTCTCGTGGAATGTACGATTGTTTCAGATGCTTCTCGAGCTTGTTCAAACTCTCCTCCCTTTTTTTACGACCCTGCCCGATTGGTATGATTTTTATTTTTAAATATACTCGCACATACCCTTAATGTATACATCATTCATACCTAGCTGCTAACTTACCGACACAATAAAGAAGTCCTGATGCAAAATAGACACTATACCAAAATTAGTAAATTTGAATACTCTATCCATTATCCACATTAGATTGGGTAACACAGTTGGCTTTGCATTGAACGTTGACATTAGCATAGGAACATCTCCGGTACTCTGATGATTCGCTATGACTAATGTTCTCTCACTTATAACTTTTTGTATGTCATCTCCCTGTTCTATTACTGTTGAGCCGAATAAATATATGATAGTTGCTGTTCACTGTCATTGGGCAGGGCAAAGATCTATGCACTTACCATCATAGCCAGCAGACCAACTCCACATTGAAACCATTGCCAAGAGCCAATGGAAGAAGAGACCTTCGATCCGCCAGTACATTTGTGGCTGATAAACTTTCACAGGGAACAACAGTATCATCCATATCACATACGTAGGTATGCAATACACATTGTTTATAATAACGAAGCCTGTCCTTGCGACACATTTTATAAAAGTCACTATATTTCCAATAATCCTAAAATGTAGATAATAAATATTATAAGTGTTTTGCTCGCATGAAAGTTACATCAGTGAGATCCGACGACCAAAACTTTTTCTCATATTTACTTAACTCTTTCAAGGTAGCAAGGTAATTGTTTGTTGCCATCATGACAAACGTTCGCAGAGAAACACGGACAATGCAAGAGACACAAATGATATTTCGCACAACAATTACTGGTTTTTAAACTTCGGGCAAGGAGGAAATGTTCTTAAAGATAATGCTACTGCATTCAAATATCACAAAACACAATTTAAATTTACAATGTTAATGGATGTTTACCAATGGAAATGAGAGAACATTTCTGACATACGATTAACAAATATGATGACTTATTAGCACTGACACAAGATACTCTCTCAATATTGCACGGACCAATGTTATAAACAATTCGAATGATCGTTCAAGAAAGCTCAATCGTACTATGCACCTATGAACTAGGCTGCTACCTAACATAAACATAGCCTCAACTGCAACTCCCCCTTAAGTTTCTCGTATACACTTGACCACAGTTCGTTCATAACTATTAGGAAGCATTTGCATACTCCACTTATCTAATTACATTGTTAACTTGTCAAAGACGTTCGCCCAACTCGCGCGGAATAATTAGCAAATCAATTAAATGACCGTTCGCGCGATAACGTCATCGGAGGGAATTTCGGCATGTCACGAGACACGTCGGGCACTTATTTTCGGATTGTCCGACTCATTCGCCGGGTGGGAAAAAACTTGCACATGCCAAATGACCGCGTGGACCTTTTCCCTGTGGAAGTGTCATCGTCCGTGCGACAGAGCAAATGAGCACGGGTGCCGGATCGGACGTTTTCAGCAGTTTTCAGGCAGACGACTGGCCGTGCAGCGAGCACGCGACGATACGGCGAGAACGAGGCAAAACCAGGCGGACGTGTCGACGGCAAACGTCGCGGCGTCGGCGTCGGCGTCGACCTCGTCGCTGTTCCTGTCGCGGTCGCCCGACGAATTTGCAGGTTAAGAAATTGTTTTGCACGCGCCGCGGTATCAGCGTCGCGGAACGCAGTAAAAGTCGGAGAGCGAAAGTGGCACGCTGTTGTGCGAGCGACTGTTATCGTCGCGCGTCTCCAGGCGCCGTTACGCAGGAGAAAACGAAGGACGTGGTGGGCGCGGGAGTACGACGGGCCGCCGAATATTCGCGCGGATGACTCACCTGACGAACGTAGAAGCGACCGAGGCGGATGAGGAGTCAGTCATTTTCGTTCGACGCCGCCCGTTAACCGTGCACCAGCGAGTCTCGTCCACCTTTTTTTCACCATAGCATTCCCTCATGCACAAATTATATAATAACGAATCATTATCTCGGATGACACACACGGGGAGTCGTTCGGGGATCTGTTTACACGGGGAGCCAATGTATTACGAGACGCCGATGCGGGATGCTAATTCGCACAACTCCGCGCTCTCGGCTACGACCTTTTGCGTCTGGATAACGAGGATATTATCATTGACTCGAATTAACCTCGCCCGCCAGCGAGAGAGAATGCCGATTTGCGGCCTTTTATCGCTTTACTTTCGACTGGCATTTATGTGGCGTTTCTCGAAGGAAAACACCATATTTCATTTCTTCTGCTCTGTACGGCAACATCACCACGGTGGACGTGGAGTTACGTAGAACGGCGATCGGCGGGATTGCGGCAATGCGGCAGGAGCGGTGCTCATTGTTGCGGCGGCATAATCAAGAAATTCGCGAGCCGCGAGCGTCAAGTGCGGGGGTGTCGGTCTGATTCTGATAGGAGACCGTCTGACATCGCCAGTCGTCCGCACGTTTACAACGGCGTCGCTCACTGGCTGGCCTCCGGTCAGATTTCAGATATCTCGCCGGAACGTTAGATCCTGTTCCTATTGACGGCGAGAAGCGCGGGACTCGGGAGTGGGCCAAAATTGCACGCCAATATTCACCTGCCGACGTACTCTCGAATTTGCCTAACTCGTGATTTATTTTGAAGCTGTCTGCTCTGGTCCGCTCTCGCTTATTGCTGGATGCGCGACGGCCTGAACTTTCTTTTGCGACTCGCAGGTGTTACATGTCGAGGAGGAAACTTTTGCTAACTGACACTTTGAACCATTCGCTGATATTCGGACGCTAAAGAGTCGACGATGACGCTTAACATGCTGAGAGCGCGTAACGCCGCCGTCGTGTTTCGCCAGCTAAACGAATTTTCGGCTCTCCTCACCGGCGGAATGCCGCAGAGCGCTAAAAGAATTTCCTCCAGCCGCAGACAGGTACGGAGGGTTTGTGCTTTCTTTCGCTAGACTTTCGTCCGAACGGGGAGAAAAATGTTTGATGGAAAGATGGGCATGTCAGAAGGGAATGGGTTGCAAATCTTCATTTGTTCGCGTGCCAGTGAAATTGTTTTTCGTACGTGCTGCGAAACATCGCGGCCGATCGTTTTCCGCTTTTATATAATCGGTCGAGAGCAGATTTAAAATAGACCCGACGGTGCGCGGCTGGAAAGTAAAATTCCGTTAATCGGCAGTGCCTCGTTCAGCAGAAAACTTGTTAATATCTCGAAAACCTGCTGTCTACATTCATTCTTTTATTTTTAGCTTGTTAATAATTATAATTTACTGTGAGATCCTGTAACTTCGCGCCCGACTAACTGTATAGATAAACACTGAAAAGAAACAGATTTGTTTGTTAGAAGTATTGTAATTGTACTAGCACTGATTATATCCTAATCAAACTAAGTTTGCAGAAATAGAATTTTTCTTACCAATTTGCAAGTCCACTGGAACAGGCAGTTCTTTCTGTGACTTTAGTATCAGAGTTGTTCTGTTACATCAGGTATGTCATGTGAGACATTAACTTACACAAATGTGTGAAACTGATATGTATGTGCACATGTATACACACATCTCTCATTATCGTAGTTTACGGGTTTCTCTCCAATGACCTTTAGTCTTGTCCCCTCTCAGCTCATTATACCATAGTCAGTTGCTAATCAGACTGCCAGAAAGATTTTGTGCAATGGTTTGTACATTTCCAAAACTCTCTTTCTCTACCTACACTTAATTTATCTCAGAGAAACTTTGGTCTAGACTGTAACTATTGTTATGTTTATTGCAGGCTAATGAATTCCGGACTGAAAGAGACACTTTTGGTGAGCTGAAAGTGCCAAAAAACAAGTACTATGGAGCACAAACAATGAGATCTGTGATAAACTTCCCAATTGGTGATAGCTTTGAACGAATGCCTGTAAGAATTCTCTGGCCCTAAGAGTACATAAATTGTAAAAAAAGTGTGCAGTATGCTAACAGTATGGATTTCATTTATCTGTATATTGCAGTATGGAGTCATAGTCGCAATGGGAATTTTGAAGAAGGCAGCTGCCGAAGTAAATGTGGAATTTGGATTGGATGCAAAGGTTGCAAAAGCCATCAGTCAGGCAGCAGATGATGTCATAAGCGGCAAACTCTATGAGGAACATTTTCCTTTGGTAATATGGCAGACAGGCTCTGGCACGCAGACAAACATGAATACCAATGAGGTTTGTTGAATTACTGCCTGACAGTATTTAGAATCATTTTTGCCCCATTATAGACACTTTTTCATGATAATATTATAACTAGGTCATTGCAAATCGTGCAATTGAGATTCTTGGTGGAGAACTTGGCTCCAAAAAACCGGTGCACCCTAACGACCACGTGAACATGTCACAAAGCAGCAATGACACATTCCCAACAGCAATGCACATAGCTGTTGCACTTGAGATTAACAAAGTTTTGCTCCCTGGCATGGAACAATTGTACTGTGCTTTGAAGGAGAAGGCGGAAAAATGGAAAGACATCATTAAAATCGGCAGAACCCATACTCAGGATGCCGTTCCACTTACACTTGGGCAAGAATTCTCAGGTTAATATTATTTAATTATCCAAACCGGTCATTATGGTTTAAATCAATAAAAAATAAATATAAAAGAATTGTATGTAGGCTGATTTGTTTGCAATTAGGATACACGGCACAGATGGAGTATGGAATCGAAAGAGTGAAGGACACACTGCCAAGATTGTACCGTCTAGCTCTCGGAGGCACAGCCGTCGGTACTGGCTTGAATACGAGAAAAGGATTCGCCGAAAAGACAGCGGAGAAAATTGCCAAACTAACCAGCTTGCCATTCGTTACTGCCCCGAACAAGTTCGAGGCCCTGGCTTCGCACGATGCGATAGTCGAGGTCCACGGTGCTCTCAACACCGTTGCGGTTTCCTTGATGAAGGTAAATTGACGAACCGTCGATCGTCGATACTGTCAACGAGTATTGCAGTACAGAAACATTTGGTTTACAGATTGCGAACGACATTAGGTTCTTGGGCAGTGGGCCACGTTGCGGTCTCGGTGAGCTCTCGCTACCAGAAAATGAACCTGGTAGTTCGATCATGCCTGGTAAAGTGAACCCTACTCAGTGCGAGGCAATAACGATGGTCTGTTGCCAAGTTATGGGAAATCACGTAGCCACCACGGTGGGCGGTAGCAACGGACACTTCGAGTTGAACGTCTTCAAGCCCGTGATGGTTGCCAACACACTCAGGTCTGCAAGACTGCTCGGAGATTCCTGTGCCGCGTTTACAAAGAACTGCGTTGTCGGAATCGAACCTAACGTTGACAATATCAAGAAGATCATGAACGAGAGCTTGATGCTCGTTACTGCTTTGAATCCGCACATCGGTTACGACAAGGTACGCCTGCAATCATTTGCGATGTGATTTTGTCAATGATCGAGACGTATAGCCGACGAGGCTCCCATTGGTTTTAATACAAAATTGAAATCTGTTTTAGTCTGCCGCGATTGCTAAGCAAGCGCACAAAGAGAAGCTCACGCTCAAGGAATCTGCTTTGAAGAACGGCTTGACGGAGGAACAGTTCAATCAGTGGGTCAAGCCTGAGCAGATGCTGGGTCCTAAGTGAACGGTGCAAAGCAAACGTTGAACTCTCGGTCAAACTGATGAGCGTACTGAGCCATTGCCCACGGTTTCACTTCAGTGCGAGTCACTAAATCGAATACGCTTATTGAATTATGAATGAACACGCATGTCTACCGGTAAATGTCATGAGTCGCAAGAAATTGTACAACCTAATATTGTTAGTACCCCACGTTTTCTACCTGCCTTTTATGGTGCAATAAAGTAGATCACGAATGAAATAGGAATCGTCGTACGAATAAACGAGAAATTTTATGAAGATGACTTATTGATTATTCTGTCCCCTTAGTGTTCGGTGTCTACCCCCTCCGATCTTTACATAACTATAAGGATTGTTTGATACCAGGCGTCGTTAACCTTGTTGACGTATCTCGGACAAGAACGCTTCTTCCACGCGTTGCATGAAATCTCTTCATATCAGTTCAAGGGTTATAGGTCACAACATTTTTTTCGCTTGTAAGCACTCTCCTCAGTTCCAAACACGAGTAACCTGTTTGGCGGAGTGAACGGACGCATAATAAAACATGCTGACTAAAGTTCGGAGTTTAATTCAGAAGGTTGGTGCTCGTAATTATGGACAAGTGGGAATCGTCGGGGTGCCGTTCGATAAAGGACAAGTGAGTAACGATAAAATAAAAATATTGCTTAAACGGCATTATCGTATTTCTGCACGCCCACGATGCGTGATAGTGATGCAAACAGCGTATAAAAAAAGGTTCAGTTACCGTTTATCGGTGAATGACATGTAGCACGTAACGATCGCGGATATTGTGAGGTAACAGATAAATGGTATCTAATTAATTTGCAAAAATAGCTGGTTGCGAGCCAAGAATCCCTGATTAAACCGTAAACGTTCCTAAGTGTTTACGAAAAAGACAAAAACAACAATATGTTTTCAGATGAAAGAGGGTGTCGGGGAAGGGCCGAGTGCAATTCGAAGAGCAGGACTGATCACGGAATTAGAATCTTTGGGTAAGTAATATCACTGACAGGAGCTTTGGCATCGAATGAGATGTTTGGTAATAAAGGATTTTCGCATAGGCCTGGACGTGAAGGACTACGGTGATGTGTTTTACGAAGCGCAAAATCTGCCCGGTGTTAACAACATGTCACATCTCGGTGATGTGGCTAGTTGCACGAGTCGTTTGTCAGAGCGGGTGCAAAGAGTGTTGAACGACGGTCGAAAAGTTGTAACACTTGGAGGCGATCATAGTGTGGGCATCGGTACGATTGATGGCCATGTAAAGGTATCTAAATCAGCGTACCGACGGTCGTGTTGAAATAAACAATCCTAAATTTGATGGGATTTTTCAGGCAAAAAAAGACGTAGCCCTTGTGTGGGTCGATGCTCATGCGGATTTGAATACTAACAAAACTAGTTCGAGCGGTAATGTTCACGGAATGCCTGTGGCATTACTGAGTTCTGAACTATCAGATTATTGGCCTCATCTACCTGGAATGGATTGGCAGCAACCGATGTAATTTTAAATGACACTCTTTCCGATACAAGGATATTGTAATGATACGACATGCATGTTGATCGGCATTGTTTTGAGTAGGCTTTCGATCAGGAACGTCGCTTACATCGGTTTAAGATCTGTCGACAAGTACGAGAGGCTGGTGATCGAAAAATTCGGTATCACAGCTTTCGGAATGGAGGATGTCGAACGTTATGGTAGTTATAAATATCGTAACTTTTTACGTCGACATCAAGCATTCACGGGATAATTTTGATGTGTTCATATTCAGGAATCCATGACGTAATAAGTTTGGCATTAAGAAAGGTAGATCCAGATAACAAGAAATCGTTGCATGTGAGTTTTGACATCGATTCGCTGGATCCTCTAGAGGCACCCAGTACAGGCACTCCAGGTAAATATCTTTTATCTCACATGCATCGGTCTGGGAAGAAATTTCAACGGTATTGTCTTACAGTTCGCGGTGGTTTATCGTTGCGGGAAGGTATCCACCTTATGGAAGAAATGTACCGAACTAATCGACTGAATGCGATCGATCTCGTCGAAGTTAATCCACAGATTGGGAGTAACGACGAAGTCAGACGAACCATCGAAGCCGCGATACACGTTATACAGGCTGCATTGGGCTACACGAGACGCGGATTGAAAGTACCCGAAGGCGTTAAAGATATGCCACTACAAACGTTTCGATAATTCGACGCGTCGTTTCATTCCATTTCAATTTGAACTTCATTCAACATTTGTACCCCATAAAATATGATAACAATAAACGATCTGCCATGCTTCTTTCATTAAAACTCTTTCCCGAGGTTCGACATTTATTTTACAATTATTCTATACATTTAGAGCCCTACGCAGTAGAAACAGAATCATCCTTAAGCACTATAACAGAACCTGGATCTTTACTGTCCATAAAAGCTACTTTTGATAACTTAGCCCTGCCTTCTTCTCCAAGAACTTTTGAAATTACAAAATATAGTTGACCAGCACCGCTTTGTCCTTTAACTGGTACAGTGTACCAAGCCATTTTGTCATCAAAACCATTTAATTGTCGATCCCCAACATTTATGTATCCCGCTGTTATGTCTTTCCCAAGTAGATCTGTAACATCCTTACTCTCCTGCATAATTTCCATCGCATTAAAATACTGAGTGGATGATTTAACACGATTATTTTGGTAAAGTTTCCAACCCATATTTAAAACCATACAGCCAGCTGCTCCTACGAAGGATATCTTTGCCAACGTTCGTACTGACATCTAAACATGATAAACGGGTGTTATAGTTAGTGATGTTTGATAAATTAAATGCTTATTGCTAAACTTTAAAAAAATTGAAATATATTGACTACTGACTACCAACATGAACAATTACTTACCGTTTAATCGTCCTAATATATGGGGCTACAAAAAGTTTTAGGTTATCGCCTGCAAAACAAGGTTAATTAATAAAAATACATGGTAAAATCAAAAATACAATACCGAAAATCGTAAGTTAGTAATATGCGATAAAAGTGGTGTGAAACTAAACAACTGACATACGTGCAATCCTAAATGTATTACAGAAATTGTTACTACTCCATACCGACTGTTATTATGCAGACAGCATTACGCATGACAACGAAGGAAGAGGTCCAGTTACGTCGTTACGTATATATGTATGATATTTGTTGTACTATCGAATAAACATCTGTCATGAGTTCCATTGATTTTGAATAAAATCAAACGTGTGAAAAAATTAATTTGTAATTGATGTGCAATAATAATAAAAGACAGCTTCAATGTATAACACTGCCGAGTTTCTTTATTTCTTGCGCGTGACGGTTCTTAATCAATAAATTATATCTAGCATACACTGGCATTAGAACAATTTACATCTAGTTTCAGTAAATTTGTGTGCACTTTCGGGTAGAAAGTAATCTACTATATTAGCAGCCTCCGAGCTTCCGGACTAACAGAAGTATCTCCATCCCATATTCATCCGCAATCTTGCCTCCTGTCAAACGTATCATTCGAAATTCATATATACAAAAAATTACAAAAAACGAACTCAGATGGAATTGACGGTGACATATAAAAAAAAATGAACATCGTATGAGTTAGCATGTGAGTGATCGCATGCTCAACATACTGTCGTACACATATACACGATTCTCGGTGTGATAAGTCTTATGCAAAATAATGTACATGTCATAATATATATGTATAGTCATGTGTGTGTGTGTGTATATATATGTATATATATAAAATAAGACTAGATGAGAATATCAGAGACCTTATCTAAATCTACAGCCAATAGAGTATTTGAGTGTCATTAAAATACAACTCAGAAGCAAAGGACTGATTGCCTTAATGCGTTTAACATGCGGCACAACAATGGCTGAAAGCGCACTGGCAAGAAGAAGAGAGCAAATTTGATTCCTCCTGGTAATTAATTCGTCGCTTCTCGATCGTTTTTTTTTTAAGTTTCTGCATGGGTAGGCCGCGTACTTACTAAGTCGGACACAGCACTGCAACAGTTCGAACATTAGTTGTGCACACGATGTGATGAATATCTAACAGCGTATCATAAAATACATTACATAATTCTACTTACCTTTGAGTATATAATCCGTTAATAATGTGGGTACGGTTGGGCTGTCTTCGCTAATTGCTTTTAATACTATAAAATCGGCGATATATGTTAAAGGAAATTCAGTTTCAAGACAATCCTAAAGTACCCGTAAATAAATACTTACTCTTTATAAGAACCTGTAAAGCCTGATTATCCGGTGGACCGCTGTCCATATGATATGGAATGACTGTCGTCAAATACTAAAATCGGAAATGGAGTTACCTACTCAAATCTCACCGGACAACCAATAGACAAAATCATCACCCCCGAAATACCTTCGATTCTTGTAACAATCTATGTTGCGCCAACGGGCTGGTACCATTCTGCACTTGATTTCTCTTCTTCGTAACGTGATGCTGCCTTCGGCGGTTCTGTACCGCGAGGAGCAGAGAGATAAATTGGTTTTTCAGTTCCTTCTCGTATTCTAATTCATCTCTGAGAGCGAGTTCGGCGATGAGCGTTTCGCTCAGAGCGCCCACCAGAGACTCCATCTCGCCCAAAAGTTCAGTCAACTGACTCGACGTTAATTGTTTCAGCTCTGGAAGAACGTGTACTTAGCTACTTAGCATAGATAACGAAACACCGATGTTAATCGTCGATTGTCAAACAGAGCATCAATACTTTTCTCATGGAGAGGAGAGCCAAGAACCTCCCTGCTTCTTTCTAGCGCTTCGTCACTGTCCAACATGGATCCGTCGGAGTCGGGCGATCTCTCGATCGAGGGACTCTCCTAAAATAATTTCACGTTAGACGCATCGTGATCGTTCGAACGTTGGCGTTGATGTTAATGCCGATCTAACCTGCATTATGTCGTCGATCTCACGCAGAACTTCCTCAGCAGTCTTCAGGGGTGGTTCCTCCGGACTGTGCGTGTCGGTGCTGCTGGACAAGATCAAAGCATGCATGTCCAAATCTGTCGCGACAGCCTCGTCTTCGCTACTTAAATCCTCTAGTTCCGGTCTACAGCAAACAAAAATCAAAGCGTCCAATAGAGCGGGGGATACTGTAATCTCGCGCCGTCACTATGTCTGGTCGTTGTGCCGGTGGCTCACATTGTGCGATTTCCGTCGTGGCAAATTATATCATGCGAAAGTGGCAGCGTTATTCGTTACAATTGATACTTAAATGAAACTGGTTAGTAGCTGAACTGAAATGATGCCGCGCTTCGATGCGACTGTATCTATGATGTGTGCTTAATGATAAAATCCGTGAACACAGCGTGTGTCGTACCTTTCCATCGACACGGGCACCTCGTTCAGATTTAAGGATGGCATGTGCATTTTTCGGGCGTAAGACTTGCTCCAGTCGATTGGCAAGATGTTGCCGAATGTGCCGGTGATCGTCCACCACATCCTAGAAAATTGTTCATATTAACCATACGTTCATATCGTACGTTTCATCGCGGACGTCGGAAATTCAAACGCAGCAGTAAAAAATGTATGCCTTAAACGTACTTACTGAGTAGACCTTAATCATATACATATTCTTATACACACTCATCGCTCGACAACAAATCGTGAGACGTGCGGAGATTCGGGGCGTCGCGACGACAATATCAAAACATGAACCTCACGTTGGCTGCACTAATTAATGCATGCACCGCGCGAGCATGCTGACTCACATCCTTTCACAATATCATCCTCCGATGAATGAAACCTTCGTCGAGCGTAGTATTACGCGTTTCCCGCTCTACGTGCCAGGTACGAACGTTGTCATTTTCTCGGGTATTTTGGTTGGCGCGGGCTCCGATCGGGGCCAAATAGCCGCGAGCGTTAAAACGCACACGCAACCGACTATCCTTCGTTACATAATTTAGCTCCTTACAGCGCGCGAGCGAATGGAAAGTGAGGTAAAACGCGGCAGCGTCTGTCTGACGCCCCGACGCATCGATTAGAACGAAAGGAGGATAAAGGACGCAGTACGTCAAAACAATCTTCCAATCCCGCCGGCGCAGGAAACGTATACTAATGCAGCAGTCTAGACGTAATTTGCCATAATGACCCGTTATCGCTCTGTCATATAACGTTATTCGCTATCGATGCATCCGAACGTGTACAAAGTTGTCTATCTTCAATCTAATTGCTCCGACTTCCCACGGACGTCATCGGGCGGCCGGAGCGCGAGTTGTGGAGGCGGATTATATTCGATTAATCGCCTCGCGCGTTCTGTCGACGGGCAAGGTCCGCGAGGATGAGAAATAGACGAGCCGTGAGATGAATCCCGGTGCCTTCATTTTATCGGCCCGCCGTGTGAATCACTCGAGCGATACATACGTAGGCGTTTCCTGCGTTTCGTTGCAAGTACGCCACGCATAGATAAGCCTCGTTTAATCTCGTACAAACAAAACATAAGTCATCCGCGCAACAATGGGCCGCCTTCCTCCAGGGAAGTGAATTTCCCTTCTGTGCCCGCGAACGCAGAACGACAATCTTCTCACGGCGAGTGCCAGCGCCGAATTAAGCGAACGGTCTGTTAAAGTCGTCGTGCGAAGAGACCAAGTCAGCCACGATGTCTGACACATCGTTTTCGAGACTAATCTCCTTACCAAACTAAATGATAAGCATGCCTCTGTTCGCCTAAAGCCTTGCTGTCGTCTGGCGGAAACAGACTCCTGTGTCGTAGGGATAAGACAACAAAAAAAGAGAAGACACGCAAGAGTCGGACGATACGGGCGGACAGGCGGCTGATTAAATCGAGGTCAATTCGGTCCACTTGAGTTTCTCATTAAAGTTAAGTGCATTAAAGGCAGTGACTTCATCCGACGCACATGTCGCTCTGTCCAACTGCCGTCTCCTCTCTTTCCTGGGTACCGAACAAAAGTGGGCGTCGCGAGAGCTGACGATATGGAGATTTGGCCGTTAGACGACAAAGCGAAGAAACGAAGGATGATGCCCTCGGTGGATGAAAATTAATTAACGCGATAAGGGCTACTAAGCTTCCTTGCAACGTATGGATTTTCGCCCTCTCTGGCTTATCTTAAAAAGCAATCAGCCGGACCCTTAACCCCGCTCGACAAGTGTGCTCGTTGGGGGTGGACGCGGAGAGCAGAAACGATCGACGGCTCCTTTATTCGCGGAGTTCTAAAAATAAATTTAATCGCAAGAAGGACGGGGAAGATAGGTGCGTGTTCGTTAAGGAGTATGTCGTAGGAGAGGTCGTGCCTGGCTGGCAGGGCGCAGGCGCAGCAATATTGACGCGGGCTACCCGTCCAACGAAGGGGTGGTTCGGTGGTTCGATACGAACGAAGGGACAAAACAGAGATCAAATTTTCATGCCGCACGATCCGATCAACGGTGCCAACGTGTCTGAAGAGGCAGACTCGTCGTCCTGCTTGGCAGACTTTACGTGACTTCGAGTAGTTTGCATTTTTATTGGGTCGCATGCGTGAATAGAGTCCAACGCGTTCCCTATGAAACGGGGGCAATACGGAGGAAAGCTCAAAGACTGAGGCTAAGGTTGTTCATTTCTAACGTAGACGCTCGAATGGCGAAGGGCTCGCTAATTTTATCCGGAGGACCTCAAAAGTCGCGACCTCGCCACTTTCTACGGCACCAAGAATAACTTCTACTGTCCTGCAGGTCACAGTTGAAGTATGTAAAGAGAGAGAGAGAGAGAGTATCGCGTTTGGATTCGAGCAAATCCGCTTCGATAATCTGCGAGAGAGTATCCACACCCTTTGTTTGCGCAGACTCTATCATAATCTCCGGAAACGACGCGTTCGCTGGCGGCGACAAAAATATGAGGGAAAGTTAGAAAGAGATAGAGAGAGAGTATCCTCGCGGCGCGTGAATTTCGCGATAACGCGCCATCGTCGATGTGCAACACGATGCATGCAACGGATCTCTGCAGCAAGTTGCGAGTCGATGACCTTTGACCCGTGCGACACGGGTTGTTCGAAATTTGCCTTGCACGCTGCGTTAATCGATCGCCGACCGAACTGGGTTCAATTCACCTACATACATCCTGCCCGGAAAATGAAACCCGATCCTTCCGTCGCATCTACAATCCACATTCGAAAGTAACGCGACGGTTCAAAAAAAAAAAGAAAAAAACTTTGCCCACTTCCTAATGCATCGGTTTACATTGCAGCGTACGTGACCAACTTCGATTCTCGTTCGATTCTTCGCTTGGACCGAATTCGTGATCACCGGCGCATATTTGCAGCTCGATTATTCGGGCAGCTCGCGAGGCACGTGCGCTAAAGATTTTCTTTGCCCGACCGCGAGGTAGCCGGCCATGACAAAAAGAAGTAACGGGGCTGAACCGAGATCGAGAAAGTCTTTCAGGGACGGAGGGACGGGCTCGCACAGTGAAAAGGGAACCTGGACCCCGCCACTGACCTGTCCACCGTCCGTCCCGACGCGTTTTGTCACTCGCCGACCCAACCGACCGAACCGACCGACGAGTTCCCTCGCTCTCGAAGATCGTGAATAGCCCGCGCGCCTCTCCGGCCTGACCTCAAATTCCATCCGTCACAAATGACTTCTGCACTCTGCAGCAGTACGCGCTCGCCCGTCTTCTTTGTAGCCTCATGGATTATTGCGATGAATTGTACGTGCCGAATGCGAATCGTGTGTGAAAAGGGTTTGCTAATATCCGCCGGCATTACTTTGCTTTCGTTTGTTTAGGACGCTGGTTGATCAATCACGTGCGTCCGATGCAAGGCAAATGTTTGTCCGCGAGATAAATGGGATTGAATAAATGTTCCGCGGAGAGTGTCTGTGATGCAAAATACTTCCGGACTGTGCCTCGTGCTGACGCGCTAGGTTTTTTCTGGAAATGACGGTGTGTGATGATACGCACATTAGGCCGTGTACGCGCGTGCACACGGTCGAGTGTCAGCTAGGCGGAATGTTCGTATTGGCAACAATCATTCTCACGCCCCGGAAACGCGCACGCATGGATGGTTTTATTACCTTTTTAACATCGAGTCGCGAAAAACGGACGGGTAATGGGCCAAACGGCGAATGGCCATGGCACGTGCCGATGCACGTGTCTTGTCTGTCAAAGTCGGCCGAGTCTTGCAGCAGAACGGAGCGGTCGCGGTCAGTATCTAATCGCCGTACGAATTCTGTTTATAAATGAGTGACATTCAGGAGGTGTCCTTTCTCAACTATTTCCGTCCACGTTACAGGAACTATTTCGAATTTTCCACTTCCGTTAACCGCAACCCTACTCACTTTACTTCCCCTTTTTCACATTATCAGAAGTGGCAAACGAAATCTTCGTAAACTCCGTCAAGCTACCAATTTCTCACGAGAATCTTCTCATAATACACCGTCCTACGTTTCGTGGGATGAAAAGGCTACGGAAGGACAATCAATCCCACTTCCCAATACACGTTCACGGAACGTCATCGAAGCAGTCGAAAGATCAAAGCCCCTGGACAGTTTCGTCCTCGCAGGGAGATTAACGTGCGTGGCCTCGGGGTGGTCAACGTGAATCGTGGAGTGATAAAAAAGAATAAAGAGGCGCGTAGGACGAAGGGATCCGCGCTTCAAAGAGATTAACGCCACCGGTCAGAAACGGCGCGTAAAGCGCGGTTCACACGGCAGCGTCCGGCGAACGTGAAGTTCAAACGAGTTTACTAGCCCTGTGCGTCGTCACACGCCGGAGAAGATACAATTTCGCGGCTCGTTGGTCTCCACCTGCATCAGAGGCTCCAAGGGACCCAGGCCGAACGCTCGTTAGAACGTGCAACAATATCGGGGCACCTTGCGAGCCAAGATTTATCCGCCGACGATGATGCCGCGACAACAAGACGCAGCCTCTTAACTCTCAAGTCTCTCCGGCTAGGCTCGCTGGAATTAGAGTGACAAGCGAGAGACGACGCGGCGCAGGCACGTAGAGCCTGCTAATCCGCGACTCCGAACGTGTAATTTCGAGAAAGATCGTTACCGACGCTCCTCACTCTTTCTCTCTATTTCCGTTGCCGCGCTCGTTGGCATTCGCGAACAGAGAGCGCACGGGCGAAAGAGTATTCCATTACCGGGCGGAATCTATAATCAGCGCGAGAGCGAGAGGTGGAACTCTTCAACGCTGAAAGATCGTCATTTGACGAATTCGTCGTGCCCAGTTGCTAACTCGATAATGCCTCGGTGCAGGGAAATAAGAATGAGAGGAGAGAGAATGATGAAAGTTGAGCGATTACTGAAATGACGCTGGCCTGGCGCTGGGAAGATGAAGAAGGGACGAGGAGAGAGGGACAGTGGGAGAGCGAAGAGGGAGAAGAAGCGACAGAAGCCTCTTCGGAGCTGCCGTAAAAATCACGCCATACCTTCTTAGGAGACACAAGCCGGGCGCGTCGCCGTCGCTGCGTCTCTTGCACAACGTCAACCGGTCAATAAAGGCGAAGAATGGGTCGCCTTGTGTCGATAACTTTACACTGCACCGAACAAAGTTTAACTTTGTCCGCGCCTGTCCTTCGAAATCGATCGCAATACGGAGAGAGCTACTAAAGAGAGCATCGTCAGATCCATCGCTCTCGACGTCAAACGATTCGTCACCGACAATCACATATATACAGCTCAGAAGTTAGAACCAAGATTTTCGTACTTGGAACGTGTCATTCGACGACGCGGAGTTCGTCAGGAGCGCATCGCGTTTCGCGCGTGCAATTTCCATAGGGAACGGAAGAATCGCGAATCGAATGGTGGCCGCGCGAGGAGTCGGGCTCGTGTGCATATCGGACAATTAAAACGGACCTCGTCCATCACGCGCCGCGTCCACTTCGCCGGGAGAAAGCTGCAGAACCCGCCGCAAACATCATGCAGATGTAGAGAGTTCTCTCGGCGGCACACTTTTCAGCGGCGGAAAAATCGATGCCCGGTGGATCAGGGCTGGAACAAACGAGAAGTGCCCTTGGCTCCCGGGAGAATACTTCCAAAGCTTCCTGCGCATCTCCGAATCGAGAAGTCCGCAATCTTCGCGAGGAACCGGTACGAAGTGAAGAGCATGACCGCGTGCCCGGGGGAGGGGTCCGATCGAAGATCGTGTGACCCGCAATTACGATCATCCGAGCGTGCACACCGAGGCGTAACCTGTTCCAGACTTCCCCGTTCCAGGGCTAAACGTTCGCCTCCTTTTTCTCGCTCTCACTTTCGGCGCTACTCTCCCGAGCCACGTCGAAATCCGGCAAAGCGTCGCGTCAGACGAAAGCGACTGCACTTTCCTGCATGATCCGGCGCGTCCTTTCGGACGCCTTAAGAAGCTGGCGAAAAAAATCGCACGACATTCGAAATCCGGCAAAGCGTCGGCCAGACGAACGCGACTGCACTTTTCTGCACGATCCGCCGCGTCCTTCCGGACGCCCGAAGAGGCTGGCGAAAAAAATCGCACGACATTCGAAATCCGGCAAAGCGTCGCGTCAGACGAAAGCGACTGCACTTTCCTGCATGATCCGGCGCGTCCTTTCGGACGCCCTAAGAGGCTGGCGAAAAAAATTGCACGACATTCGAAATCCGGCAAAGCGTCGCGTCAGACGAAAGCGACTGCACTTTCCTGCACGATCCGGCGCGACCTTCCGGACGCCCTAAGAGGCTGGCGAAAAAAATCGCACGACATTCGAAATCCGGCAAAGCGTCGCGTCAGACGGAAGCGACTGCACTTTCCTGCACAATCCGGCGCGTCCTTTCGGACGCCCTAAGAGGCTGGCGAAAAAAATCGCACGACATTCGAAATCCGGCAAAGCGTCGCGTCAGACGAAAGCGACTGCACTTTCCTGCACAATCCGGCGCGTCCTTTCGGACGCCCTAAGAGGCTGGCGAAAAAAATCGCACGACATTCGAAATCCGGCAAAGCGTCGCGTCAGACGAAAGCGACTGCACTTTCCTGCACAATCCGGCGCGTCCTTCCGGACGCCCTAAGAGGCTGGCGAAAAAAATCGCACGACATTCGAAATCCGGCAAAGCGTCGCGTCAGACGAAAGCGACTGCACTTTTCTGCATGATCCGCCGCGTCCTTTCGGACGCCCTAAGAAGCTGGCGAAAAAAATCGCACGACATTCGAAATCCGGCAAAGCGTCGCGTCAGACGAAAGCGACTGCACTTTCCTGCACAATCCGGCGCGTCCTTCCGGACGCCCGAAGAGGCTGGCGAAAAAAATCGCACGACATTCGAAACCGTACAATCTCGTTCTTCTCGCTGCTCGCTCGCGCGCTGACGCGAATTAAGCGATGTCGTGCGACAGGTGAAACCGTGCTGCGCGGGACCGCGGAGAACGTCGGATAAGACGGGATCGGAGTCGAGGCGTTGACTGGAACGATGAGTTAAACGGAGGCTATAGCTGACGATGCCGGCCGGACGAAATGAATGCTTCAGCGGCGATCATCGTTCCCCCGGCGGTATAACGAGCTAAATAACGGCCTACGCGTACGTACTACGCGCAATAACGTTTCAGTTAGTAGTCGATATCTCGCGCAGAACCGGTACGCCGGCACGCTCGTGGGGAGGAAGATCTTATTACGCGCGGCGACCGAAAATAAGACGAAGAAACATCGCTCGATGACGCGGCGTACGGCCGCGGAAAACGGTTTTGTTCAGACCGTTCTGACCCAATTAGCTTATTTACCGTGTCACGCGAGCTTCGCGAGGGAAAATACAGTTTTCGCCGTGCGGTATTAGGAACGCGATCATGGACAGATATTTGGCACGTGGGCTTCTCGCTCCACGAGTATCCGCTGCATTTAATCGCGAAGGTCACTGTTTGGGAAATGTTAATCATTTGCGATAGGCACGCGAACGAGGCGGGAGGGTTGATGCATTCGTATCCTAGAAAGTACGCGATGATACGAAAGTGTGCCGAGCTTGGCGCGCTGAAATTTTCGCGCAACACGACGGCGCGTTCGCGGGCGTAGGTCTACATTTTCCGTTTCCACATCGCGGCGGTCGGTGCTGCTATTTATCCAGGACGTCCCGCACTGCGGTGCGGAAACGAGCTTGTATGGCGTCGTTTTAATACGTACCGTACCCCGATAACGGGGTAGGCGGCACGTATTAAAACTAAAATTACCGAGAGCATCGTAGGAAAATGTCGAACAAGTCATTCGGACCCCTGCGCTAGGTCCAGTATTAAATCTGACACAGAACCCGGTGCACAACGTCGACTTCCGACCAGAAGCCGAAAAGAATTTGCTGCCGGGCCTATTAGAGCGGGAGTCACGATTTCTCACGTCAGCCTTGCAACGCGGACTTGAAACTCTGAATGCCGAATCAATCCGCACGTCTCACGGTCATATCCTACACACAATCCGGAGTCGTGAATCTTGAGTCCACACTTACTGGCACTCATTCATAATGTCCTCCTGAGTTCGCACCTGGACAGGTGCGAGGGACTCGACGTCGGTGCCGTAATCACGGAAGCACGACGTGATTTTCTCGTCGAACGTGTTGACGAGGTCCTCGAGACTGCCGCTGAACGGACTGAACGTGCCCTCCTGAAGAATATCGGTGCCGTTCTCGTGGGTGGTTGTGGTCGTCGTTGGCGGCTCGTTGGCGTTGCAATTCTCGCCGAACGTCGCCTCCAAACTGGCGTCCAACAGTTGTTCTACGTGGAACAAGAAAATTCGGATTCGTCGATGAACCTTCTCTCGTAGCGAAGCAACCATTTTTTGGGGAAACTTGGCTAATTTCGCGATACTAATTGTAAGAAGTCGAGACATACGTATACATGTTTTGCATCTTATAAACTTGATTATCGTAACGATATACCACTATGTTATGATATTATCTATCCTGTGAATTTCTTTCAAAGTGTCACAGAATCACCTGAGTTTCCCCTTACTCTAATAATTCAGGCAGGATGTAACATGGGTTGGATAAAACGAAAGAACAAGCGTCGTCTTGAACGACCCAAGGAACAGCAGTGTCTTGTTGCTAGTGGGATTTGAAGAATTATAGGTAAGGCTCGTTATCAGTTTGCAGCGCGTTTAAACGCGCCAACTTCCGCGAATGACAAACCGGAACCTGGATTCTCCGTTGACGCATGAACTACTCAACGTCTCGTCCGCTAATTCGTCGTAATTGTTTGATGGATAAAGAGAGGCCGATGAAAACTGGCAGCGACCTGTGTCAGAAGCACCTAAAGTGTCCAGTCTTTCGCGAACGGCTCGCGATGAAATATGTATGTCACAAGGAACTGGCAATCGGCAATGGGTTAATAATGCATCGCGATCAGCGCCGCGTCTCTTGCTAGAGGAGGCAATAACATTCGAACTGGAAAGTCGCGATAAGATGACCTGGTCTGAGGTCTCTATGTAACCGTATACACCTACACGGACCGCTCCGATTTCCATGCAAGGGCGTATGTAACATACACATGTCTACACAGCGGTTGTGTTTATAAAGCGGTTTCGTTTAAATTGCATCTGCCGACATTATTATTAGTTATGCAACGGTATTCTCTGGGTCGTGGATATCGGTCGTTAGATACGAAATTCAGGGGCGAATTATACTGTCTTATTTTCCCGTGCTTGCCAAACGTGCTAGATTGAAATTTTTAACGTTTCGCATGGACGTTACTGGATGGAACTGCGGAGTAGTGTAAACCGATACAGCGAGCTAAGCTGCTCTTAGAGGGAATTAGATAGCATTTGCGTATATCAACGTGCAGTCTACCGTCGCCTTTTGGAGGTCACACGTCATACCGACGAAGAAGCTCGTTCTACCCTTGTCTGTCACCTGACTCGTTAATGAGAACGCGCGTGCGTAACGTGGAGTGAAACCTGCTGCTTTTTCCGCACGGAACTCTTCCTATTTCGAAATGCGTCGCGCGTTTGTCTGCAGAATGGCAAGCCAACCTTCTAAGTAAAGGGTCTGCTACTCTGTAATTATTACAGCTGCTCCGTTTGGAGTAGAATCGTATTCAAAGTGTAAAATTGAAGATTACGTTTGTCATTCACAGATCAGTACTTGGAATCGATGATAGAATTCTCAGTGAGACCGGCCGAATTCGTCATCGCTGTTCCGTATAAAGGCACAGGACACTTCATTCGCGGATTTTCCTTGAATTTTCAAACAAATATAAGATTCCGATCAGAAGATCTCTACCATCGGCACCGTGCATTGATTCTACATTTCGACATCACAGGAGCGTTAATCAATTATTCCTATTTCCCGACTTTACTCCATTCTCGACGTACGTTATTATGAAACTAACGCGAGTCATCTGGATCCGACCTCTATCATTGGAATTACGGGAGCCACGCGAGGTACTCGGAGAATTGGAAGAATTCCAGGAATCCGAAGAATTTAGAGCATCCGTATTAACGACCGCCACGACTGTCCGAGTGCGAGGGGCAATAAATTCGGCTCGAAACTGTCCTCGAATAGTGGGAGTCCCGGCGAACCTTTACCGTCTAAACTCTAAATCATCCAATCACTGTCAATATAAGCCCGGGTGGCGAGCGGCGAAAAACGGCGCGCCGCATTGTGTCGGGGAGCGAGGACAGACGCATAGATGCAACAATCGATCCGACAGATTAGCCCTCGCCAGAAGGCACCCCTAAAGCCTGCCTCTCGGTCCCGTCAGACCGTACGAGGCCCAAGTCGTCGTCGTCGTCGTCCCCTAGCATCGAACAAGCGTCGGACAACGCGAAACGTCAAACTGCACTTTGGGAAAGGTAGAGAAGAGAAGGAGAGCCAGATTTAGTCGGGGCGAAAGAGCACGCCCGAAGCCGAGGCACAAAGCCTCGATGGACGAACGGAGACGGCGAGTGAGTCGACGGTGAGGCATGAAAAGGGGAGACAGGGACGAACCCGAGTGCGGGTGAGAGCGAGAGAAAGATAGAGAGAGACAGAAAAAGAAGTCACGCGCACCTGTCAATAGGTTCATGTTCTTTAGGCTGGCGGTGTCTTCCTCCTCGAATCGTGCGAGGGGTGCCTCGAACTTCAACTCGGCGATCTTGCCCGCCATGTCCCTCATCATTGACCGTGGATAGGTGCCGGGAACGAGACAATCTCACCGCGACGAAGCTTCGGCACCTTCTCAGGCGCCCGCCAGACGCCCGTACCGTTTTTGACAGCGTCAAGTAACGCGCGCGCCACCGATGCCTGGAGTGTGCGAGCGAGACGGCCGAGCCGGACTGGCAGGAGAGTGCGGAGGGCTTGAGGAAACGAACGGACGACCCAACGCATGCGACTGCCCGCGACCGACTGACGCAGAAGGGGCTCGTTCCGAGTGTGGTGGGGGCGGATGATTGTTCGTCGCCATGGTAACCGCTGGCTGAGCGCGCGGCTTCTGCGGCCCGGGGGCCCAGTGCCGTATCAATCGGCGAGACTGGAGGGAAAGATGGATTTTTGCCCGGCCACCCGGCCTCATGCTGTCCCGTGCTGAAAGAAAGTACTCTGTCCGCAGGCGTCGCTACGATTTCAGCCGCGAAATTATTCATTTCTTTAATCGAGTTTTGGTGTCGGGCGGGGTTCTTTTGCTGTACGTAAAATTGGGAATTAAATACGGTAATGATTATGTACTTGAATGCTGATTGGGATAGAATGTTATTGTTTTTTTTTTCCGAGATTGGGATTGTTCTGTGTAAGTGATGTAGAATGGTATCATTCGATACTCGGCGTTTTGTTGTAAGATTGTATGTTATCAATTCGTCGGATTTGGAGCGATATTGTGTGGGACGACGTGCGGCAAAATTTGGTTCGAATTGTATGATAAGAGGTATTCGACTGCAGACGTATGACGGACTCTTAGATCTAGAGAAAGATGGCGTAGTGTGTCGATCGAAGTAATCCATGCACGTGGCGCAGTTGCAGCTGCACTGGTCTATGATTCGCGTTGCAAGTGCCGTAATAAAACTTCATTACCGCCATCCGATAAGGCAGTAAACGCCTCAAGCTTTCAAGTATATCCGAAGCGTGACGAGCGCGGCGTATGATCTCACTATGAAAATGAAATGCTAAAATATGATTATTAAGGGGACAGGCCGATCACACACACAAGTAATAATCGCGAGCAAAGCAATTTATGATCTCCGTCAGTGTTTAGTTATTCCCATTAAATTGCTAGATATCTGCAACAACGTTGCGATTACTTGTTAAGACATTTTTTGTCGTGCGTATTATTTTTACATATATTGCACAATGTATGTATACATATTTTCTAATGACGTTCAACTTTATTATAGAACGACACGCCTCGCTCGTCGAGACCAGACCTCGACGGGATGTAAAAACGGGACATGCCCCTAACCCGAACGTATTCACGCCGATAACGTCCTTGATAATAAAGGCGAAGTAACAATTAAGCGATCGACGAGTTCTTCGCGTGCCTGACATTTGCCGCGCGCGCGCGCGCGCGCGTGCGACCTGCTCTTTCGCGCCCCCTCGATGAGATAAAAGGCCGAAAAATAAGAGTGTCGATCCATGACGAGGTTCACCGTGACCCGACCGGCTAAAATATTCACGCGGAACGTTAAATAGATACGGACGGTGTTGACCCTTTTCGTGAACAAATGCCTTCGCAATGCATCTCAACGCTTCTTGATGCCGCGACCTTCGCTGACGAGCTTAACCGATGCGTATGAATATTGGATTGGATACATTTTATTATGTTCATCAGACAGAGACATTTATGGCGGTGCCGCAGACTGCCACCCGACAGAAGTGCGCTTTACGATAAGCACCCAGTTTGAGATATTCGATCACGATGTCCGGCGCTCAGAACTTTACGATCCTCCTACGGACTGATGTATAGTCAATTTCGTTTTATTGCGGCTCTCGAGATGGGCTTCCGGCAGGAGCGCGGAAAGAAGTCGAAGCACATATTGACGGCAGAATGTTTTCAGGGCATAACGAGCACGTGCACGTTGCTCGCTAACAAGTGTCTCACGTTTTATAATATTCTCCCATAGGACGGGGCGGAGTGCCAGACCGATTTCTTAATGACGATCGGCCAAGCGCACGTTCTATCGCGAACGCAAACGGCAAGTGAGGAAGGACGACATCGGCGGCTCCCATTTATCGTGCCGTATTTGTACATGTCGCTCGGGCGTTTTCATACTGGCCAGAGTCGATGATTGCCGGCGATAGCAAGCGCGCCTGAACGGCCGAGCTTCCTTGATGGCCTGGCCGCGCGCATTTGTAAAATCAGTGCCGACCGAGCGGAAGGTCGAGAATCAGGAGTCCTCGGGCGCTTACAAAAAAAGAAAACGGTTAAAAATATATATGTAAGCGCTCACATTGCGGCACCCACGACGATCGCGTATCCGCGTGAACATTGACCACCACCCGTGCCGCGCCGCTATCTAAACATAACCTACCCCACGGAAGCATTTCGTTTTAAACGGGGGCGTCGTGAGCGCGGCTCGAAAATAATTTCGTCCCACCAACTCGCGGTCAATGCGCACGTGCGGGTCAACGCTACTTTCTATGAACCTCATCCCCTGCGGAATGTGTACCCAGCTTCAAGACGCAGCCCGCGCGAAGATACCGAAAACTGTGCGCCACGACGGCGTGTCGGGCGACAATTGTGTGCCGGGCCGAGTGGTAAGCGTTGGACAATATATATAACAATGAGTGCAAGGGGAAATTGTTGTTAGCCTTGGCATCGCACCTCTCGCAAATCGCATTGGCAACAACTGCTCCAGAATAATACGATCGATGTATACAATGTTGCTACGCCCCAGTCAGGGTTGAATGTTCACATTGTGCATTTGCATAAACATAAATCATGCCCCGGCATAACGGCGTAGAGGTGGCGAATGCAATTGCTGCATTAGGCATTTCGTCTGCGGACCACCGCAGTAATATGAAACATTTTGAAAACGGATGGTCGTTGCGCTATCTGCTTCACGAAACTGAATAACGTAATATTCTTGACGGCTGTCTCGTTCGAACGGTGGCGGGCCTCGTTTGGAAGGACGCCTGATAGCGAACAATGCGTATCCTGCGCGTTCTTGAACGGGTATCCTGGGCATAAAACATTCATGAGGCACGATTCTCGATAGGAAAAATGAAAAGCGTGCGTAGCACATCGGTGGGCTGATGCACGTTGCCCTTGCCGGAGCGGAGGCAAGCGGGGAGCGAGTGAACGTTTCCGTTTGAAGCGAATTGTTCTGAGGATCGTCCGATAGTTCGAGAGTGCTTAAAAAATAAAACCAAAAAAATATTCCGAACCGGTAACGAAAAACGCGAATGCGTCGAATGTTTACAGCAATACGGGGAAGGAGAATTAACGTAACGCGTAATGGTGCAATCGCGGCCGGCTTGATCGTAAATTTATTAGCGCGAAACGTGGTTACCGCAAACGCATAAATTTCCAATTAAGATTGCGCGTCTGTCGTCGGCGCGATTTGCGATTGTTTAAAATGCAATTACTCGGACATAATTGTCGTTGTAACGCAACGGGCTTAACGAGGAATGTAAAAATGATCGTGCTGTGCTTGTTGGCGAGTTGGATGCAGGCTCGCCATAGTTTACAAGCGGGATATGGTACGCAGCTACAATGTCGCATTGAACATGTCCACGGTCCTCATTGTTCACTGGGTCAGAACAGATTAAGGAAAAAGTGGCCTGGCGATAAGGATCGTGAATAGATTGAACGTTCATTGAGACATGGGACTGAATGTGATCGGAAGTCTCGCGGCACTTGCTGCGGGAGATTTTCTTCTGGATTTATGTTCGCACCTTATCAAATCTAGACGCCGTATAAGGCGCTAACGAATGCGGAAAATGGCACGGTGGTCTTTGTAAGCTCGCCGGGGGTTGTCTAGTTAAGCGCGACACGTCAAGCAAATACATCTGCAATAGATCGTGCCTTTCCGAATGTAGACAGCGATTACTCATTCTAATGGACCAGTGCATCGTCAGATGTGGGTTAATGCGAGACAATGTCGTAATCGACAATAGCGGTACTTTTTGTCGCCCTGCGATTTTTCAAAGAACTCTAATCTACACGTCCTCTGCTGCCGACGTATCAGAAGTTTTTGGTATTCAAGATCATGGTGGAGGATGTAGAAGTGCCTTCGATAAATAACACGTAAATGCCGTTACGTTCAACGCTCAGGATGCATTCAGCCACACATTTATTGACAGAATTGAACAGTGTGCCGATGTAAAAAAAAACGCAATCGATAAAAAGTGGCTGCGGTTGAGATTAAGGATAAGGATCATGAATCTACTGAATGCTCATTAAAAACCAATTAAAGTATCACAATGACGCAATCGAGATTAATAGTCACGAGTCCGCTTATCTGTGCCCGTAATGTTAATCTGCATTCTCAACCTTCCATAGTTTCCAGCTTCGTTAATCCTGAAGTTGCAACGCGAATTGATGCACCGTTTCGATTCCGTTCCGTCCTACGCCCACGCTTTCGACATTAAAACATACATCAGTCGCCGATCGGTGATAGCGAAAGAGTAAGGCTGTTATAATCACGAAACGAGTTTATTCTCGACGTTATTTATGCGACATTTTCCGGGCCGGTAATTGTGACGCGGACACTCAAGATCACGTTCTGGGAAATGCATACTGACAAGGATGCGACGCGTTACCGGCGTAAACTTTTCAATGATCCGCCAATCGATAGTTAAATCTGTCCGCCGGCGAGCACAATTTTCCGCATGAAAATTGCACGAACGCGTATAACGGCGTATGTCGGTACGATAATTCGACGTGTCCGTACTGTATCGCGGAATCGGCGCAAAATTATACCGCATTGGCATGTGAGGCGAGCGGCTCTGACGGCGAATGAACAGTTTTTCGAACCATTTACATGTTAACGAACGAAGGCAACCTCGTGATGCCCATTGCAGTTACTTATCCCGCCTGCAACGTCGGCACGCGTAAAATACGAATAATGAAGTAATTTATAAATTAACGGCGAGCCGGTATTTAGCGCTGGCGTAGGCTCGTCTCAAATAATTACAGATTCCCAACCGTCGCCGGATCGTAAATCCACTATCCGCGATCGCCGTTTTCGAGTGACGAGTGGAAAGGGTATAACTTATGCAGAACCGGTTTGCATTAACGGTCCGTGACAGTAATTAATCCTGTCGTCCATGTACATCGCACCAATGATCAATCACGAACGGCGCGACGGTGTAATCTTATAATTAGTAACACGTGGTTAAAGAATCACTATTCAATTACGAGCACAATCAAGACGTCATACTCTATGTGCCCGGATATGTTCACGTCGATCAGCATTAAATGACACCAAGTATCGGAATCTACCGACCGAGCCGAGCCTTCACCTATGTACCAAAAAAGCATCTAATATCAGGTGCATCGTCACAAAGTTTCGCAGAGTGTCCGACAAGACCGTGTCCGTTGGCAGATGCAGATGAACGTGGCAACAATAGTGGTGGACAGCGCGAGCCCAATTACGTCTTAATGAAGACGGTCAGTTTACATCGCGCTACTTCGTCGTTATCGTTCGCTTCGAGCCCCAGCAGACCTGCGCCGCGAGCAAAAACGACAAATGGAAACGAAAAAGCACTTTTATCAGCGCACAGAACCGAGGAGGCTGACGGGAAGGAAGAGCGTAAGCGAATGAATGGGATTAACGTTCATTGGAAGCGGGTCACTTTACGTCGTGTTATCCCACCGTTATCGCTACCTCTGAGCACATTGAAGTCGAGGCGTGGAGAGTGGGGTCGATAGATGGTGCGCATACGCTTCGTCCATCCCATTGAGAAGGCCCCAATTACTAATAGGTGCAGATCTCGGTTCTTAATCAGATTCAATGGAAAAATAGAGCAGGGGGTACCCTCGATATTATGGGCACGCACGTCGAAGGGATATTACGCGGCCGGATGGTAATGACCCTCCCTTCCTCCCTCCTGGTCCACGATCTCTGCTCACGGGCTCCGGCAGTGCGTAGTTGGCCATAGCCTAAGGGGGACGCAAGTGGTTCGAAATGTTGCGAAACGAGCGGGAAAATCGCGGAACCAGATCGAATCGGCAGGTATGTAAGTGTCAAGGATAAGGATTGCTTGGACGGAGCGGAGCGAAGGCGGTGGTTAATTGCGGAGCGCTGTGGGATGCGATGAAAATAAAACCCATGTCCCGTGCGGTGCTTGCATCGTTAGAAAGAGCGTACTGTCGGGCGTGAGAAAAAAGTCGCACCGAGGGTATATCACGGTTAACGTGGCTGTCGGTCGGACGCTCGTCGCTTCGGGGTGATTAAGAAACGATTGTGCAGCTCGAGTCCATTCATCGTCGTGCATGCTAATGTGCACTTTCAGCCGTACGTGTCACCCCGGAACGCGCTCGTCCATGGCTCGACGGCCGAGGTAGGTTAAGTCGGCTCTCGCCAATTGCCTCGATTTTTCGACTCGCCATCGAGCGATCACTCCGCCGCACTTTCCGCCCGCGAACATGCAATTGCATCGATTCCGTGAGGCGCGCGTTAGAAGAATGCTCGCACGAGATTTATTCAGGAGTGAAAGGCCGCCACCGTCGACGTCGGCGTCGGCGTCGGCGTCGGCCGGCCAGCGGCTTCAAAGCCGAGAGACGGATGTGCTGCTGCCCGATTGGAAGCTCTCTCGCACTCGGAGGCGGCATATATCGCGTTACAAAAATAGGTCTTTTGTTTATCCGAGTAGCCGAGCGCGGCGTTGACACAATCGCTGTCGGCTCTCCCTCCGAACTTGGCAATTGCAATTTCCCGGCGATCGACGCATCGATCGGGCGGTCGATCACGATCGATGCAGTTTGGAGCGGAGTACACGTTCGCTTTTTCGCTCGCCCTTTTCTTTCGTTCGCTCGTCCTGCTCCGATTTAACGATCTCCACGCTGGAAACCTGGATGCGCAGTAGCGTGGTCGACGCTGCACGTAATCTAGCGAATTTTCCCGGATACGTTATCGACACTTCGCGAACACTTCTATCTCTGTGCACCGCAATGCCATGCGATCTTATGACTGTACTATCGGTACTAGTTTATCGCTATCTACGCCGTAAAGAATATGAACGCTCGTTTAACCGTCGATTATCGATATCGACTAATAGCGACACAGTGTTTTTCGTCAAAGCAATAGGTGCAGTCAGCAGTTTGAGTTACGCTCGCGAAACATACGTAAGTTACATCCTTTATCCGAGTGTGCTCGCAGACAAATAAATCAACGGGGACAGGTGTTTCTCGCATGATTGAGATTCGAGGACTGATCTGGCTAGAAGAGGATCTAACCTTGCAATGGGCGGCGAGAAAAGCGCATAAGCGCATGATCGCGGTCTGCCCAAATTTCCCACGCGAAAATAGCATCGCGCGGCAGCAATCGGAATCTCGCGGACGAATTTTCACTTCCGCGAAACGGTAATACTGGTGCGTCGAGCAGCGAGAGGACGGTAGTAGGCGGGACGCGTCGCGATAAACGCATCTTCCACCCGGTGGCAGCTCGCGCACCCTTCCAAAATATTCGTGTAATCCGTCGTGTGTCCAGGTAAAACGATCGTTACCGATTATTATCTCGACTGCGAATAGCGATATATGAAAGAGTTTCGTCGATATCTACGTAGGACTCGTCTCGCGAAGCACGGTGCGCCGATAAGGGAACTGCAATATTCATATTACAAATCGTTACAGTTGTTCCCCGATAAGATATTCGAATTGCACAGCGTAACACTCAAAATGTTGCGTCTCGATAAAGCCACTCAGCGCGGCCGACAATGAGTCTCGCACTCTCTGCGGTCGTTATCGTAGCCAACGAAGCATATACCGACAGCGAAATGACGAGACAGTGCGGAAGACTCTGCGAACGCGTTGCTGACTAAAAAGCAGCCGGATTTGCATAGGTGAACGCGAGTCAAAGATCGCGTCGCGGGAGGCGTCTTCCGTTTGCCGGCCAGTAGTCATCCTGGCGTCGGTTCGCCTTCGGCAGCAGAGAATCGCATCGGTTCGACGGTGTCAGCGCATAATTCGATTATGCGCCGCGCTTCCGGTCGCGCGCGTGCCCGTCGTACGAAATTCGCGTACAGAGTGCAAGAGGACGAGGGGACGGAGGGGAAAGAGAAGGACGACAACGACGACGGTGACGGCGACGTCGGAGAAAGAGGAAAGAGGAGAGAGGGAAAGGATAGGCGCGAAGCGTGCGTGCCGATGTCAACCGACGCGCCCTGACCGATGCAATTATCGAGTTTGCTTCGGCTTGGTTCGCGTACTATCACACGGCGACTTCGTGATTGCACGTCTCGGAAGATACACGCGCACGCTTATTTGCCTCTGGCCGCACACACGCGTAAGGAAAAAAAGTCGATCGTATCTGGTATGGACTACTCGCTTCGGCGATGCATATGCATACAGCGTGTGTGTGTGTGAGAGAGAGAGAGAGAGAGAGAGTCGTATGTGCCGTATGCGGATACATTAGAAATTGTGTAAGATGTCTGCCGCATCGTTCGGTAAGTGCGCACGATGCGCCACCTGACCAGCGACATTAGCTAATTGCCTATGTTTCCGACGCGACTACTTCGCGCCAGCGGGTGTCGCCTCGTTAGACTGGCCGCGATGCAATTCGTACGGCGACGTCCGTCGTCACTGCCCGCTACTGTTCTCACGTGTCGCGCCGGCATTGCCAGATTTAGAATATGAGAAAACGCGCGGCGCAGGTATCTGCAGGCATGCATGTACGTGGTACGTGCACGGTAGCGTTGCAAGTCGAGCGCGGCTGTGCTTTGTAAGACTTCAATTGACCCGATGTCGCGTGTCGACAGTGGCGACTGGCCGCGGTTTCGATGTTAATAGATCGATTCGATGCCGGTTCAAGGTAATCGCGAAGCTCGCAATCGGGAATTCATTAAATCAGCACCGTTTGACCCTATATGCACGTTCAATTGGGACGACGGCTGAACGCGGACGTAAACGAGGAAGATTGCTCGCGGATCGCGAACGATTCGTCGTTAGAATTCCAACGGAGCAAGAAGCTGGGGAACAGTGTAAGAGGCTGTAGGATCAGAGACCCGAGGTGTTGGTGCGGAACGATGCAGAGCGCGCAAACCGGCCGACGGATGATTTATCGAAATACCGTTTCGCGCCAATTTTGTTCGTTCCCTTCGGGCCCGTCCGTCAGTCAGTGCATGCCGCGCGTAATTGAGCATGTATCAATCTTGCACGGAAACCCTCGTCTCAGGCATCTCCTGCAAGGATACATAACGTCCACGATCCTGTAAAGTGCGCGTACTTCGACGCAGCACGTGCACAACAGTACGATACGCCGCACGCTTAACTCGTCGTTGGCGATGCAATTATCGCGGCGTTGTAATTGTCGTTACAAGGTAATCGCCGGCGACGTCGACGGTGACGTCGCGAAGTTACGCCGGGACGGAAAAAATCGCGCTATCGATATATTCGCGACGGCTAGATCGTCGATATGGATAAGAAGTGCATGGGTAGGGAAAAAAGGCTGAAAAAATCTCTCAAGTATGAACGATGATATAAATGTATAAATGCAAATGATCGCCTCGCGACGTTTCTTTTTCTGCGCGAAACGGCAATGGCGAGTTTATGCGCACACCTCACTATAATCCGCGACAGATACTCGGCATCTATCCGTAATCACCTTGAATGTGAAATATGATCGTGATATATACGCGTACGCGTATATATAAGAAGCATATGTAAGAACGCGCGCGCGGTATATACGACGGTATACATATATTGTAATCCAATGTTGAAAAGTTAAAAATTGACAAGCCTCGATAAAGTAGAATGAGCGAGACTATCACGGACGCAGAAAGGCCCCGTTACTAGCATTGCACGGCGACAAGCCGAGAACCCGATACCGGCTGCATAAGCTTCGATTACAGGCTGCTGCGCGAAGCGTTACGTGTGCAGGATAATCGAAATCGCCGACAGTATTATCAGAAGGAAAATACCGTATGTCTCGCCGCGACATTATTTGACTCGCAAACGGCACTTCGATCGCACCGTGTATCAGACGTGTAATCCTCGCCGAAAATCTCCGTCGCGTGAAATCACTCGATCGCGAACGAAATGACTAATGGAGCAGAGTGTTAACGGTAGCGAGGTTTCCATAATTCATATTCTGACACGTTCATTCATTCATAAGTTGCCTTACATTGTGCAACGATTCGCGCGGCACGCGGTCTAATCTCGATATCTTTGCACGCGTCAATTATGAATGACAGAGAATTTCGTCGGGCACGTGTTAATCCAATAAGTGGAGCGCTCATTTGATCCCTTATTCAAGAAACTGATTAGTTCTCGTATTGAAAGGACATCACGGGCACGGACTCGGACAGGTGTCTTCGAGTACTTGTCGGGCCCTAAATCAGGATCGAGTTTCAAGGCGCGACACTCAACGATTCAGTGCTAATGAATGCACTTATATGTCAGTTAATAGATTCATTACGCCGCGCGCGCGCGGCTCTCAAGGCGATCGGGAATAATCAAACTTGTCAGCCGGACGTGTAATTTGTTCGATTGTCACGTAACGCGGCTTTCTGCAACGGCTCGACATTTACATTGCGTTCAAGTGGGCGTAACTGTTCTTACGTTGGGCGGATATTGAGGAAAAAAAATCGGCCAGCAACCAGTTACGTCGCGATCCGGATCACGAACCGGCGCTGCTCATAGAGATTAATCAGCCTCGAATCCTGCCGATCAAAGTCCCGAAAACAATTTGCACCAGCGCAACAGTCTATCAGTAGTGTCCTTTCGCGGAACCCTCTCACAAAGTCGACCGTTCGATCAAATTTCATCCGACTGATCCGGTTCCCTATGCCAGTCACTGATCGCGTATTGGCCATCTTAAAAAATTCCCCAAACCCAAGCTTCTAACCATAACAAAAATGCACCCGGCGCATACCATGAAGAATTAACGAACGAACGGCTCGAAAGAGTCGCTAAATGGAAACGATTACGCGCGATCCGGCTCGATCGCAAGTGGATCAATCGAGATCGGCGTTAGATCGAGTGAACAACCCGCAGCTGATTGGCCGAGAACTCAGGGGCGAGTAACGCCTCCCTATCGCACCCGACTAATGCTTTCTCCCCTCCCGTGCCCGTCGACGCTGCCGATTGATTTATCTGCCGCTATTATGCGCTCCCACTGTGCGATCGCATAACGGGTAGACCGGGGTTACGTCACGACGCATATCGACGATCCTCCGGCGGAGGTGGATCAATAAATTATGCCGACTTTGATGTCGACTGAGATACGCCGCGCTTTTTTTTTTCCCCCCCTCCCTCCTCCCATCGTACTTTTTACGGCGCGATGATCGTTCTATCAGCGAAATCGGGAAGGTGTACTCAGTCGGCGATGCAAGCACATAACTCATAACTGGTTGCCTGCCGCTTACGAATCTTACAATTAGAAGGAATCCGGTGCGGAATGGGGTAGACAAAAACGACGCGACGGATCGTGACCGCTTGCATATTACATACATCGTAATCACTGTGATCATGCCGTCAATCTACTGGCAGTCGCTTCGCGAGGATTCCGTTGAAAGCTCTTGGCAGGTCGCATAAAATTAAGCAGTCGTCGGCGACAGTGGCTACGGCTTACGAAAGGCATTCTCGGCTGCGTGTCTGGACGCGACTCGCGAGCGATAAACTACCAAGCGATGACAGTCGCTGTGTTCGCTCGTCAATGAGATCGACGATATTAAATCGGCACGTTCCGTGCCTCGATGGAATTAGTAAGCTTTATCCGTCGGCCAGTATCGCGGCGATCTGCACGCTGCACCTGTGCCGATCGAAGCTGTGCAGCGAGTGCTCGGAGATCGTGGGCAATTACTACGAGCAGCCTGCCGAAGCCGCCGAAACGCTTACGAGCGCCCCACGCTCTCTAAATTGCGAGACCGTGCATTTTTTCACCCGAATTACCTGTTTCTTGGGCTTGCTTAAATCGTTCTGAGATCGTTTATCACTCGCGCGAAGTAGCGGTTCATTAACGTCCACGTGAGCTAATATTTCTCGTATGGTAGATTAGCATAGTAGGGTTGATTATCATTAGTTATGTGTCACTTTATGGCATGTAGTAATGGGGGGTTTATTTTTTTTCACTAGAAACTTGCGTGAAATTTGCGATGCAGATTGACTCGCTTATCGTATCCGATATTGGACGTTTATGATCCTTTACCCGAATTATGGGACTGAAATATCGAACTCGCGAACGACGCCTATCCATCAATGACTAAGGTCTCCGTATTAGTTTTCAGTGCCGCCTACATGACGGAAATGATTCCAAGAAGGCGTACACCAAGATCACTACCGGATCCGGTTCGAAAGTATTTCGAGAACAAAGCAGGCTGTAACGCCGTATGTTATTGTTGGCCTATCGATCGTTTCACTTATCGATCCTCGAGATCAACGTCTACAGGGTACGGCGGATCGTACAGGATACGTACGCATTAAGCCTGATTCATAACGGGCCGCTGGTTTATGGCTCAATTTGCGTACTGACTTTGTAGCACGACAGTATCGTAAAACGTTACGACTCCCTGCATCGTTTGTCATCTTATCCGCTCGTGAAAAATTGCTGGAACATCGGAAATAATCTGCCACGCCATTGTTAAGTCCTCCGGCGTAGAACAGGCAGCGAGCCGTTTCAGGCTGAGGCCAACCTTTATCTTGATTGACATAAACTAATTGCCTGGCCAGTGGTGGAGGTGCAGAGAGCATGGTCTTCAGCGACCTTCGCCAGTCAGATTGACGATAGTTCCGTGACCGGTCTCAAACACGTTTCGTTTTCTGCTTTTCAGCATGAATGACATAACCGAAGGGGTAACGACCAGCCGACAATGTCTTCCGCCTCGAATCCGGTTCGATACACTTTGCCGGGCAATTGAGTAATCGATTCTCTTCGGTCGTGCGCGAGTCTTTGGGACGCATCAATTTTATTTCCCTTAAAGCAGCGCATCGGTAAACTCGCGGTCCGATGTAATCGAATGTGCTCGCAGGGCTTGCCCCGAATTTCTTCGGAAGGCTTTTAAGACGAGCGCGAAATAAGTGGAACTTCTTAGCGAAAAATTGCTAAACAATCAAAAGTGATTCCACGGCCGATGGAAATTGTGTTATGCTTCATTGACTAATCACAGTTTACCGTATGTAGCGGCATTTGCTAGAACGAGTGCAAACACTCGATAACTCTATTTTAACGACCAAATCGTGTAAGTCTAGCGATGCAAGTCTGAAGTTCCTGGAAGGAGCGACAAGAGCAAGGGAACTTTGAGCCAAGTAGATGACTCAAAAGACGAGCCATTCTAATTCCTCGTAACTCCTACGCTTCGACACAGTGATACTTAATATCCCGTGTCTCATTTTTGTGCTTAAGCATGATGCGAGCATTTCACATGTATTACGTATCGAGGTAGGGTATGATCTTCGTAATTTCGTGCGCGACGTCATTATTACCTTGCGCGAATGCCAGCCTCGAGGATACGTTTAAGTGGCGGCGCTCATTCTGCTTACGTCGCCTTTGCCAGGGTCTCGACTTGCAATGTTTTCCGTGAGTAAACGGGCCGAGGTAGCAATTTGTCATTTTTCTCGCGCAACAGGATCGCGTGCGACGCGCGGCGTCCGTTCATTAATACGCACCATTTCACGTCGATCATTCATTTAGCAACACGTGTTTAACCCTTCTGCATATTAGGTGCCAATCAATTCCGACCGGAAGCGATGGTTAAGTCCTTTTTTATGGGCACATTATTGATTTTACATTGTATTCCGTTGCATGCATTCCCGGCGTAGCGTGCGTACTTGTGCAGAGTGTGAGAACCTCTTTTCAACCCCAACCGCCACGATATTACTTGCAAATAAAACAAAATAATGCTACGTAGCAGCCAACTGCATTCCTTAACACGTTGACTGCCATGTCAACCACAAATGAGTTAAGGTGGAATGAATATTCATCCAACAACATGATTATAGTATAATTAACAATGATGTACATAAGCGATTGCGACCCTAACCAGTAATCCCGACACTTTAACGATTCTTTGACGTATTTCCTAATGTATTCCGAGTTTTTCACTTCTGTTTGTGCCGGTCCTAGTGATTTGAGATCCACTTTGATATATTAAAATGAAATCGAAATAAAACAAATTTTACTTTTCTATATGCCAAGTAGATGAGCTATTTCAACAAAATTGATAAAGATAGTTAATTTCGCAATTATATGTGGCAGTCAACGCGTTAGTACATAAGTAGCGCAGTGAGCCGTTGCTTTTAGGATTCAGAAGAAAGAGTCTATTTTGCGATGCAGTCGCTATACATATATCTCTAAGCTCCCTCAACGAAAACAAACATTCTTGTATTCGTTAGCAACATTTTTTTAGCGCGCAAACTAAACCACTGGACGTGCCAACAGTGACTACGAACTCCGAGCTCCGCTGGATTACCACTGTTTACTTTCACAATTAGAATTCTACCACAGTCGGCTCTGTTCGACGATCAAGACAGATTCTATCGCGGTGGAACTATTCTTCGCGTCTTTGTTCAGGTGCCGATAGATCGATAACGAGCGTAATTAACGAGTCCTTGCGCGAGCGATTCGCCGATCCACATATTTGCACCGCTGTCTATCCTTCGCCGATTCGCGAACACCCAGGCATGGGAACACGTATTCCCGGTGGAGTTGATAATTCACGTCGATTGTCTTTTAAATAAACAGACGAGTCGCCAGCCCCTTCCCGGCTCGAACGACAACTGGCGACGAAAGCAGTTCAATCACAGAAACGATTGGATATCTAAACGATCGCGTTGGCGACCACCACCACACCACCCGATGTGGTGTCTCGATTCATTCTATACGCGGGCAAGAACTAGCGCCGTCGATCGTTGTGCCGATCGCAAGCATCCTAAACTATATCTCTCTCGTCCCTGAACCTGCAAGAGTATGCCTTTTGCCGTTGCTCAGAGCGTATATAAGAGAGACGTCCTATCACAAGGCGCAGTGTTAGATTACCGCGCCGACAAGTCAACAACAAACGGCCGCGTCGCGTTTGTTTTCACGTTTGGAAAGTTCGCGGACGAGTATAGGCCCCATTATTGCACGAAACTCGACTTCGCTAGTCTCGCAGATTGATTTCCGATCCGTTGACATTATGGAAACGATGCTGGCCACGAAGCTCGTCGGCGGTGCCGGGCACCACGATGTTGATAAGACTAACAACATCTTCGTCAAGGATGCGCCGCATATTAGCAGATATTCGGTAAGATGGGGTTCGATCGAGCAGTTCGGAAGAACAGGGAAGCTGGCAAGGTCATCAGTAACATAGCGGATCAACGACTTTAATTTTCAGTCATCGCAGCATCGTGCCGTATCCCGTCGTTCTCAATCGATGACTTTAATTGTCAGAATATTTAATCTAATGTTTATCTGTTCGGTCGGGGTGTTGAGGGTAAGAAAACCGTACCGCGTGCCGTGTTACATTTCGAATACCTTACGAGCCATGTAAAGGGAACGTTCGCTTTCTAACATTGACAATGCTCGGACTTCGATACGTGGAACATATGTATATTGCGGGGCGTGTAACGGTCGGACAGACAAGCTATTATGGGAAACAAATAATACCGGCGGAAAATCGTCCGCCCGGAGTATACAATATCCCGATACGTGACGCAACACAGACGATAATTCTCATAATGCATTACCTTCGCGACTAATTCCTTGAATGCTGCTTCGGTCTAAACGATAAGGCCGTGATTTTTCTCCGAACGAATTGGTGCGCGACGTCGGAGAAGAACGGCGGAATTTCTGCCGACTAATGAGGTCGCGCATCAATGTACGTTGTACATACGGAGCATACGTGCGAACCGGCAAGAGTCGACGACGAATCGAGTGCGCTTCGTCGAATTGTTTTTGATATGTAGTCATAGCGGGAACATGACACCGCGACACCGCAATTGCGCCAGGCCTAGATCAGCAACTACGATCCGGTTCTCAACGACGATGACGTTGACACCGCGCACAATGACCGCGCGGGACGAAAGAAAACATGGACTGCGAACATCTGTCGAATGACGTGCACTCAAGCAAATATGCTCGCTTAACATATTGAACGCGGCCCTAAAATGGGTGACTCCTACTTCTCCCCGGAGGCCACGTCACGCAATGATCATGACGTCTCTTCGAACCCTCTTTCATGCCCCAGAAGGTCAACGTTTCCGAAAGATTTTCATTACTTGGCGAAAATCGCGGGACAAGATGATCTCGATGTTTTTCCGACGACAAACGATTTGCTTTGCTTGCAGCTGGCGGATTCTGCCGACAGCATCAACAGTGGGATGGACTATCATATACAAATGATAACGAGAGGTGACAAGCTGAAGGTGCTGAAATTCCTCCGGAGGTATTTCTTCAGGGATGAACCACTCAATCAGAGCATCGAGCTGATACCGGAAGGGGAAGACAGTACTTGCGTCGAGTTAGAAGAATACTGTAGCATGTCCTCGATCGAGAATAATTTGAGCATGATGGCAGTCTCATCGACTGGAGCAATTATCGGTGTCATACTGAACGGTAAGAAGAAATGGAAAGACGATAGAGCTGAAGAAAAACAAATCAGAAACTCGTAAATTTCAAATTAAAGTCAATGCTATCAGTCATTAGAATAAATCGACTGAATGTCAGCTCTAGAACTGCCGATGTCATAGAAGTAAATTTGGTCCCTCGGTAACTCTCGCGTGAATAATGCAACGATGACGTGGAAAACGGTACAGAGAAGCGGAGCAAGTCGTTCGCTAAAAATGATACTACGTAGTTGGGGGAGTGTCGCCGACGTTGACACACGAACGCATCATTTATACTGCCAGACAGATCTCGAAGTATGCACGGAAGAGCATGCGACAGATTTAAATCGACGCGGTCACGCCATCAAGTCTTTATCACGCGATCGATTTCCGTCGCGAAACGTACTCGTCACGCAATCAAACGGTAAACTAGCGATCGCGGAAATATCGATTCGGCATCGAAGAATGAAGTAATTAAAGGCTGGCCTGCTGATCCGCCGTCGAATGGAGCTGTAGGCTCGCGGCTTGAAGCGTGTAGGTGACTTTTTGCGAGTGTAAGTCAAACGATCGCGCGCCGTCATTACGTCCCGACGCAAGAAACGCTAAGCGAACAGGTACCGGGGATATCATGCGATCTGATCGATTGGAGCACGGCATTTGAAACGGTACTGTTTCTGTAGCGTTATCGTGACGATTTAACTTTTTATTGATCGAGTCATTAATCGAGCACCGCTCGTGGAAACGTAATGCGCGTAATTATATAACTCACGCCGCCGACAGTTATATGAGCATATTCAGATCGTCAATTTTTGTCAAGCGGAGAAGGCTGCTTACGGTAACATGTCCGCATGGTTCACACTAGATAAACTCTACAATTACTGTTGTACGTACTACTCGAGGAGGTGGCACTAGAGCGAGAGGAGGAAAGCAAAATGCTAAAACGAAGCTGAAAGTTATGCCGTACTGCTATAATGCACGCCGATCTGTGCTTCAAATCTGGAAAGCGTCACCGGTGTTCGAACAATCTGGATACATAATTAATTAATAACCGTCAGCGGCGATTCAGAGGCCAATCAGAAGTGTGGGGGCTCGATTGATTGTAGCTAGGCCATTTTGCTTCAGTCAATGCTAGGGCACGATTCGCATTCAAAACGAATGCGTGCCGTGCGTCGGCCGTTGATAAGGACCGGTATAACAATGCCAGAAGTACTTTCAGATACACGTGATGCATACAATGCACGTTGCACATTTCATTAGCGATGCGATTGCGTTAATCACTGGGAAATTGGAATTAAATAGGGATTGTGTGTCGAACTGAAGTTTCGCAATAATGAGTCGCGTTGAAATAATATTTCCAGGCAAGATGGACCCTCCCGAGGCAGAAGAACCGGAATACGTGAAGGCGTGTGCCAATCCTAAATTCAAAAAGATTCTTAGGCTACTGCGATACGTTGATCAGCACGTAAATGCGGACGGCAAGTTTCAAGATCAAAACGTCTTGGAGATCCGGATAATCTCGGTCGACACTAATTGGAGAGGCAGGGGTGTCGCAAAGACTCTTATAGAAAAATCGATGTAAGTAAAGCGATGGACGATGGAGCTAAAAAATTTTTCACACTATATACGTGCATTCATAGTTTGACGATGAATTTCTTTTACTATCTACAGCGAACTCGCTAAGGAACAAGGCTATCACGTTGTTCGAGCGGACTGCACGTCGCTCTTCTCTGGCAAACTATGCGCAAGAGTTGGATTCAAGGAAATTTACGAGCTGAACTATGCGGATTACGTTGACACCGACGGAAATCCAATTTTTTCGCCAGCTTGCCCACATAAGGCGGTCGTGACGTATATAAAGAGATTGTGATAAACGTAATCGTTGGCCCTAGACATTTTAATACCTGCCACGACATCATCGAAGATTAGCATATTGTGGAAGGATTCGTTGCCACATGAAAATCGAGTACCATGACACCTCGAAAATGCAAAGGGGCGAAACTCTCGTGATCTAGTATCAAAGGTTTTTGCGTTCGTGTGTATGTGGGATTATCCATTGCACATTGGCACGTGTGTACCATATGTATTACATGTGGCACATACGTTGCACACACGTGCCACCGTACATAGCCGGAGAAATCTATTTAAATCATTAATGTTCATTAAGTCGTGTATCGTTGTTTGTATTTTTATGTTAAATATATGTTCTCAGGAGAATTTGTTAAGTAAGATCGCTGTTACCATTTTGTAAATGCTAATGAAAGCACAGCTAGTTTAGATAGATGCAGAGGTCTTGCTTGTTAGCACCGATTAACGATTATGACGTCCATCTATTTGTACATTTGTAAAGTTCTACGGAAGCTTTTGGAGTAACATTTTTATACGTCGGAGTAGACATTCGATAAATGGAAATCATATACCATGCGAAAATAATAGCAAATTGATTATATTACAGATTTGTTAGTTGTATATACATAACCAACTGGAATAAAAGTAATTTCGAATTCAATTTCCTTCTCCTACATTTGCAAATCACACAAGTAAAATGATGGCCTTGTAGAGTACTGTGCATTTTTCAGGCCTTTAATATTATATTTACAAAATATTCTGCACAAAGATTATTTTATGGATTGTTTTTAAAAATCCACTGATCTTTTCGCAACAACAATCAATTTTTGCAGCCAGTGCAATGTCATGCTTGGCACTATTATGTACACTTTAATTCTATTACTCCCAGAAACTAGATAATTACTTTCAGTCCTTTGACACTATGATCCGTCCTTTACTCTGTATAAAGTGATCCTTTGCTCCCTTTTGGCTTCTCTTATGAAATTCAATTGATAAGTCAATAGAATTATAAATATACCGCAGGACAAAATGAAAAGGTTAAAGGGAAGGGTCTTAGAAAATTCTGCCATATCTTCTGACGTCCATGGTAGATGTTTGAAGATTCTTTTAAAGTGATCTCTGAAAATATAAATGGCATTTGTTTCCATGTTTGTTCCCAGCGTATAACTGTTGTTCGTTATTATAAGCAGTCAACAAATAACCTTGGTTGATAATACTGTTGATAACTATTTGCATTATATGGATTGTATGCTTCATCGTATACTGTTTTATAGCTACGTGAATCTTTTTTCTGGTTCTCTTTACTTAACAGACTGTAAGCCTCAGTGAGTTTAACAAATTCTTCATGATTCTTGTTACCAGTAATGTCAGGGTGAAGCTAAAAATAATGATATTCATTGGCACACGATATTGTTATAACACCGTATCGCACATAATATTATAGTTCTATCCCATCCACGTTCTAATTGGCATTCAGCAGCGTTTGATGTTGTTAGGTTATAAACACTTACTTCTTTCGATCGTCGCACAAAAGCGTCTTTTATCTCTTTTTGCGTGGCATTTGGTGAGACCCGTAAAATCTTATAATGTTCATAGTGGCTTGAAAATAAATCATTACAATCAATATCATTTCATGAACAGATATGGTCCTACCAAAAAGCATAAAACGTCCATTGCACTGTCTGACCTGTTACTCGAATAGCTTCGGCGGTATACAAAATAATCTACTTTGCAGCGTCGATAAATTTGGGCCATCATATGTTGCTTATAATCGCTGCGAAATATGTGAAAATACTTTTAACGAATCGGACTCTCGCGGTCTGATGACTCAATGTGTCGCCATGTTTTAAAACTGTTACTTCGCCAATAGCGTGAAAGTAAATCTTACCTTGCACGGTACTGTCTCGACTTGAATTTAAGTATAAAGAAATTGGCAAGCTAAACATATTGAACCCGGCGATAAGAAATGCGCGAATCGGGCCTTTGATGAATTAAATATTTATTATTAAAACCAAATTCAAATTTTATAATATAGTAACAATTCTCATTTGCATTTGGTGTACAGTATAAAATATATTACAATATGTATACAGGGAACATTCCTAAATATTACAGATAGGCCTCAAGCCCAGCTCGATGTCCACATATCTTATGGTTGTCATGCTTATTATGCATCATGAATCATGAGTTAATGCAGTAAGCTCTAGAAGTCGTCGAAAAATCACTATGTATGTAAATTGTATATAATACAAAACTGCACGTTGTGACAATGAATTCTCTTAATGCGCGCCATTATCGAACGACGTACGAGTTAACTAGTGAAGCGAAGTCTATGAAGGGTATCCTTAAATTTGTAGATATACAAAAAAATTGACATAACACGCGCGAACCGGGAGAATTCAATGGCAGAATTTCCGCATGCTTTTGGGTACTGGATGGAACTTATTTAAGACTTAGACGCGAGTCTAAAAAAAACATTCTTTGTTTGTAATAAACGGATTGGCACAGACGTTACTTCAATATTTTATCATATGCATAATGATCACTTTGACCGCTTCAGTCCGTATTCGGCTTTGTTATTTACACAAGAGAGAATGAATGCAATATGTTGATATTAAAGAGATCGAAATCTAGCACTTCGACATAGCCATGCTCTAATTAAACCTCTGATTAAATTAACGACCACACTTTCCAACTTTAATGAAAATATATCAAAATCTTATAAATACTGTATTGCTACGTATTCTTCATCTGTCTCGGAATTCACTCTCAAACAGATATCTGCATTCCAGTTCGATTTCAAAAAGACGACACACCTCCCCTCCTCGTCTCCCTGCTAACAATAAATCCACTCTACTCTGTTATCGTACTGCCGTCTTTTCGAAATCAGACCATCACTGTTGTACGGGAATTAATACAACTGAGTCTACCCCCTTGTAACGCATGACAGCATTCCGACATAGAAAAATTAAATTTATCATTCACGAGTAGCAAAATATATACATCACGTTGTGCCTATTTTATCTCTTACGTCGCGCGTCGCGATAATTTTTTCGTGAAAATAGATTGCCAGGGGATACCTACGAGAATTTCCAAAGCCGCCACAGATTATTAAGCTTTAATCTCACGCAATGGTACGTTAGGATACTTGGGAAAGTCCATCGCCTCTACGGGATTCTTTACTTTGAAACTCGGGAACAATCCAGTCATACTGGTCCTGGTGTTATACCCTTTTGAGTATCCGTCCCAATGATTGCCGTGGACCTCGATCAAATCGCCCACTCTCAATTCGATCTCGCCAGCCTTTCTCGGCTTATGGTCGAGTATCGCGAGATGGGGGTGCGGATTTTGACCGCCGTAATAATAAATGTCGTCCAACGAAGCGAATCGATTATACGCGTCCGTGTAATAAGTTTGCATTAATTCGTAAGCGACCCTGCAGACTTGCGAGCTGAATGTGCAAACGAGGTAATCGGATTGCGACAGAAGATGAATGTCTATGATGATACCCTGCAACGAGGAGTCTGAGTAACGTTTTGAGACGGACGCCGTCTCTGCGACTTCGGGGTCACCGATAATCTCGTAATTCGGATAGCGACTTCTGGCAGTAGTGATCACTTTCGGATCGTCGCTCGCCAGAAACACCCTTCTCACGTCAGGCTTCGTCTCCAGTTGATCGAAGTATTGTTCTACCTTTGCCATGTACTCGTCTATGTCATGGTAAGCTGCCTCTGTTCCCACCTTATCGGTTCGTCGAACGTGGACGCCGACAATGGGTTTCTTGAAGCCAAGCTTCCCCTTGGCAACATCCAGCACCTTCTTCATTTGTTCCTGTGGCCTCATCAAGTATTTCAGTACCTGGCCAACCCACCACACCAATGGGTGTCCATGTATTCGCTCTAATCTCAATGCTATGTCTGCAGGTACGCTCGGCGGTTGAAATTTCGGTTTTGGATATACATTATCCACAATGGGTAGTGAAATTACTTGTTTGGACGGATCCCCTGGCCAATTGGCATGGGATACGCCATACGTAGACAAACAAGTCTCACTGAGCGGCTTAAAGACTGATTCCCACCCTTCCTTATGATACCTCCAGCCCTTAGATTTCATTATCAAAGTTCTTTCCGTACCATAGGCAACCAGAAAACAATAAGTGATATGATGAATCTGTAAAACATTAATGTCATGTCCGTGTTCTTAATTTTTCTAAGTATCCCTTAATGTACTCAACTTACTTGACACCCAAACCCACATCCCTTGTTTAAGCTACATATCAGTTTTTTGGCCCTGCCACAATCGTTTGGATTCTGTAAATGGCTAAATCTTCTCTGAACAAGATCGGACAGATCCTTTGATTCCCTTTCTCTCCACTCATTGAATCCATCAGCCTTAGTTAGCCTATCAACATCCATTATAAGAGACTTTTTATGCTCCCATACATTTTTCAATGCACTTTGTACTTCCTTTTCCCTTTGATCATAGGTGAACTCATCCACGTGTTTTTTAAATTTACCCAGTTCGGCGTTAATATAATACCTGTACAATAAAAAAACGTTGCCACAACCAAGCCCAATATTTTGCTACTACATACTGTGAGATGCCTATGTGTCACAGTCACCCACCACATTTCCTGTATATTATTTCTTATCCTTCTACGTAAATCCTCATACTCCAAGGATGGCACACCGTGCTTTGAACCATCTCCATGATCCATTAAATCATAGTAAATAGATGCTTTTTCTAATCTCTCCTGTATTGATCCTAAATGATCCCCTTGTATAGACTTGGACCCTTCTCTGGAAAATAGTTTAGTCCATACGACTTCCAATTCCATTCCTCGCCCTTGCCCACACTTACCCTAATATGATATTCTTAAGTGCTTCATTTTGTTTCTTTAAAATCTCAAAATCATTGACTATTTGCGATAATCTCTGTGCATTGTCTTTATTTGCTGGACCAGAATCTTGCGACGAGAGAGAGTTGCTTTTAAACACGTGTGACACAGACACTATTAACACTAACAGCCACGTAGCTAACAAAGCGATCCCAAGCTTTCCTAGCCAACCGGGCCGACCAGACCAAAGTGCTGCCATGTTAACGTGCGCAATGCAAGCCTTTCTCAGTAAAATATCACATTACGAAATCTACAATTGTAATGAAATCAATTGGTATCAACGAGCCTTCCCCTCATAGAATATAACTGAACACCTCATTGAGTAACTGACTCTATCACAGTGAAAGCGATTTGATTTATCTCTTCAATTTTGTATTATGTCAGTTCTGTGAACAACTGATATCACTGCTAATTATTTGATAGCCGTGACTTATTATGTCTAATTCTATTACTGAGATTGAATCAGCACAGCGACGTGTGTACCGTACACGTTAGCGACTGCACGACTTCTTACCCACTTGTCAGGGGGTGTCGTGCAAGCGTACTCACTATAATTTGTCATACACTCGCCAATTTAAAATGATTGACAGCAGAAGGAATTTGATGTTAGACGCCTGGCGCACCGATTCAACCTTTATCGTCGATTTTCCTCGCCTTTCTTTCCCGTGATACGGCGCAATAGGCGACGTTTATCAGCAATTATCGTTCAGCGCAAACGATACAATTACTCGACGTGTAAGTGTCAAATTGAACATCACTCTTATCTGTTGCCCTATAGCCGTACAAGAATAAATTATCTACACCATCTGTGCCAATCCGGACGTTCACATGCGTACGGCTGCATGTCGTCAAACTAGATTTCGCTCTCATTGAACAAGACCGGCCTAGGTGATTGCCTACACACGGAAGTGGCACTATCGCTGACTATTCTGCCTACTGAACTTCAGATACCAGGAACGCTACCAGTGTACCAGTACAGGAAAGCCACTAACAAAATCGTGCAAAGCGAGGGGACAAAAGTGCGGGTTTCAGTGTACTTTATTACTTTACTATCCGTTTTAAAAATGTAGGTCTAAATCTGAACTCCACCAGTTCAAAACAGTTGATCTCGATAGCGAACGCTATTCAGGTGTCGATACGGAAAGAACTCTCGTCGGTTCGATCGTGCAAACGTATGACTTTCAGTTTTATGCTTCAAGCGACTGTATTTGGATTTTACTCTACAGTCCGTACGCCGGCAAGAGTGAGACGAGGATACCCAATATTGAAAACGTGGTCTGCTACGCTGGCAGGCTGGCACGGTTCCGATCAGGTATAGCAAAGACCATCCAACATCCAATGCGTTTTGTCTGACGATCGGGGGCAGTGCCAGCAGACGTGGCATCAAAACTCCATCGGAGTTCCCGGGGTGGGGGAAACCTCGGCAAGTGTGCGTGCGTGTCCGTGAGAGCTGCGCGCGCCGTTTCTCACCGAATCGCGCTCGGTTTTTAGAGAAGGACGGAACTATGCTGCGTCCCCTTTCAACCAGCAACGCGCGTTGCGTCTTCGTTCCGCACACAGGCCGGTGACAGTGGTGCCAGATTTCGCATAAGGCATCGCACGTACCATTGCGTTCTTTCAGCCGGAAGGCAAATCGGGCACCACCGCCGTGAGCAGAGCGCGATCCAGAGAAAAGTGAATCGAGGAGAGTTTGGAATTGAGATTTGTCGTACTCATCGTCGCTCGTCGACGCGTTGGTTTTTTTCGTCGGTTCGCGCCTAGCAATGGTTCAATTTTTTTTCACAGAATAATTTTTTTTTTAATTATTCATCACACGGCAACAAACGATATTCATTTAAAAATATTTTAGTACTTACTACGGATAGTTTTTAATATTTTGTCAGCGGAATAGATGTGTCGTATTGGTTTATAATAGATATGGGAAAAATATATATTTCATAAATTTTGGTTTCAGTAACATTAATCTTTCTGTGGTAGTAATAAATAAGAAAGTATATAATAAATGTCAATTGTTGCGTATTATGCATTAACCGTGAAACAAGTAATAGGAGCACTTCTTGCACTAGAACGTTCTGAGGGATCGTACTAACACGCGATTTTAACACACGACAGCGTACGTCAGGAAGAATTTGCTTGACACGACGCGACGACGGTCCGAATGTTTTTATGAGTTGTTCTCTATGATTTGTTCTGCATGATTTCTTTTCTAAATAGAAGGTGATCAAATTGTGTACACATTCTAACAGTTCTCAGCAAGTCCCATCACATTGATTTGAAACGTTTTTCTTACTTCGCACGTTTAGTTTAAGAACGCTCTCCCCATTTCGTGAAAGAAAAAGTTGTTCGGTTGAAGGCAATTCACCGTTCATACTGTAATCCATATGTACGTCCATTGTCGCATTCTGCCCACGAAATGTCGCAACGTGCGTATTGTCAAAGAAGGCATGATAAAACAGGACAATAATAACAAAATCCCTGTGAATTGAAAACCGCAACTTTCATTGTGCCGCTCCCGACCGACCGCGGGTCGCGGTTGGACTAATTGAAATATCTGAAAAGTCTAACCATTCTTAGTACGTATTTCACGTACGTACTAGAAATGATTCCCCCGGAACTGTAACCGACTTTTCCAATGTCATTTATTCATCATTATGTACGATATGTATTACATTTAAATGCACATGTACAGGGTGCACAGGTTGTGATAGTCAGCTTTGTTCCTGTAAACGGTAAGTATTACACAAAATTATAGAGGAAAGGGTTCGATGGGTTCGTAATATATATATTCTACGAGACATCATTCAATTCGAAAGTGCAACGCCGCACCCGACAAATGCAAATGCGTATGTAAGGTTTCTGTTTATAAAATTTAAGATACGTGGACTTCCACGCCACCCATGAGGTGCCACGACTAGCGCGTTCGGTTTTTTAACGTGGACCGTAGCCTATAGCCCTATTGTACCACATTTTATGATAATCATACAGCGTCCGGCAATACCTCTGTCCACTTTGAACGACGGAGATATTGAAGGTGGACAGAGTTATTGCCCCACGCTGTAGAAGTAAGGGTCAGAAAAGAAAGAAATGAGAGCATTTTTGTGTGGGGTCGTCACACAAAAATACAATGTCAACATTAATATGAAATAAAATGAATAAAAAAAAAATGCTCTCATCTTTTCTAGCCCTTACTTCTACAGACAGCGTGGGGCAATAACTCTGTCCACCTTCAATATCTCCGTCGTTCAAAGTGGACAGAGGTATTGCCGGACGCTGTATGATTATCATAAAATGTGGTACAATAGGGCTATAGGCTACGGTCCACGTTAAAAAACCGAACGCGCTAGTCGTGGCACCTCATGGGTGGCGTGGAAGTCCACGTATCTTAAATTTTATAAACAAAAACCTTACATACGCATTTGCATTTGTCGGGTGCGGCGTTGCACTTTCGAATTGAATGAAGTCTCGTAGAATATATATATTACGAACCCATCGAACCCTTTCCTCTATAATTTTGTGTAATACTTACCGTTTACAGGAACAAAGCTGACTATCACAACCTGTGCACCCTGTACATGTGCATTTAAATGTAATACATATCGTACATAATGATGAATAAATGACATTGGAAAAGTCGGTTACAGTTCCGGGGGAATCATTTCTAGTACGTACGTGAAATACGTGCTAAGAATGGTTAGACTTTTCAGATATTTCAAATAGTCCAACCGCAACCCATGGTCGGTCGGAAGCGGCACAATGAAAGTTTCGTTTTTCAATTCAGAAGGATTTTGTTATTATTGTCGTGTTTTATCATGCCTTCTTTGACAATACGCACGTTGCGACATTTCGTGGGCAGAATGCGACAATGGACGTACATATGGATTACAGTATGAACGGTGAATTGCCTTCAACCGAACAACTTTTTCTTTCACGAAATGGGGAGAGCGTTCTTAAACTAAACGTGCGAAGTAAGAAAAACGTTTCAAATCAATGTGATGGGACTTGCTGAGAACTGTTAGAATATATACACAATTTGATCACCTTCTATTTAGAAAAGAAATCATGCAAAACACATCATAGAGAACAACTCATAAAAACATTCGCACCGTCGTCGAGTCGTGTCAAGCAAATTCTTCCTGACGTACGCTGTCGTGTGTTAAAATCGCGTGTTAGTACGATCCCTCAGAACGTTCTAGTGCAAGAAGTGCTCCTATTACTTGTTTCACGGTTAGCGCATAATACGCAACAATTGACATTTATTATATACTTTCTTATTTATTACTACCACAGAAAGATTAATGTTACTGAAACCAAAATTTATGAAATATATATTTTTCCCATATCTATTATAAACCAATACGACACATCTATTCCGCTGACAAAATATTAAAAACTATCCGTAGTAAGTACTAAAATATTTTTAAATGAATATCGTTTGTTGCCGTGTGATGAATAATTAACCCTTTGCACTCGAGCGGCGCCGATACGGCGCCCGACCGATTTGAAGTGTCAACTCGAGCGGCGCTGCTGCGGCGCCCGGCTTCCTTAAGGGGTTATCCTACTGTGACCAACCTCAAAACAGGCTAATTTCCGCGAATTAATTCCGAAAAAACTATTAATGCGATATTATTAATTTTTTAATATGTATTTGTACACACCTTAGGGAGCTTGAATAAAAAATTGTACAACAAAATGTTTATATTTGAACAAGATATGTGACTTCTTGTTCAATGGTGCTCTTTGTGCACGGTTCGACGGTGGGCACGATTTTGGTGATTTGGTGGGTCCGAAACGGAAAAACAAAAAAGTTTCATGAATTATATTGCAATAGCTATCGTGTATCGAGGGCTTTCTTTTTTCCTCCATATATATAAAGAAATACAACGTTTTGATTTTTTTTTCGCTATTTTGCGCACAAAGTGGGTAGTTTAAAGTGGTTTATTTCTTAAACAAAATATGTTATCGAAAAAACCGCCCGATACACGATAGCTACTATTTGTCCGAACATGTGTACAAAATTGCAAGTCAATTAATCAATTACAGTCTGAGATATCGTGCCCACCGTCGAACCGTGCACGAAGAGCACCATATTGAACACGAAGTCACGTATCTTGTTCAAATATAAACATTTTGTTGTATTTTTTTTTATTCATGCTCCCTAAGGTGTGTACAAATACATATTCAAAAATTAATAATATCGCATGAATAGTTTTTTCGGAATTAATTCGCGAAATTTTGCCTGTTTTTGAGGTTGGTCACAGTAGGATAACCCCTTAATTTGGCCGAAATCGCCTCGAGTTGCTGGTTCGCGCAAGCGAAAAAGGGCTCGAGTGCAAAGGGTTAAAAAAAAAATTATTCTGTGAAAAAAAATTGAACCATTGCTAGGCGCGAACCGACGAAAAAAAATCACGTCGACGAGCGACGATGAGTACGACGAGTCAATCCCAAACTCTCCTCGATTCACTTTTCTCTGGATCGCGCTCTGCTCACGGCGGTGGTGCCCGATTTGCCTTCCGGCTGAAAGAACGCAATGGTACGTGCGATGCCTTATGCGAAATCTGGCACCACTGTCACCGGCCTGTGTGCGGAACGCAGACGCAACGCGCGTTGCTGGTTGAAAGGGGACGCAGCATAGTTCCGTCCTTCTCTAAAAGCCGAGCGCGATTCGGTGAGAAACGGCGCGCGCAGCTCTCACGGACACGCACGCACACTTGCCGAGGTTTCCCCCACCCCGGGAACTCCGATGGAGTTTTGATGCCACGTCTGCTGGCACTGATCGGGGGGCTCTAGAGCAGTGTCCGATGGAGTTCTGCGCTGAATATGCTGACACTGTTCTGGAGCCGTCTTACCATTCACGTGTGACATACAACGTTACCGGCTGGGTGTGGAACGACAACTGTCCAGACGAGTTGATTTGACAACAATAAATATAATTTGTTTATATGGAGTTTTTCCATTAGTGTCTAAAAATCGACTGGGCCAAAACTGATCCGAAAGGGCACCTAACCTAACACCTTCACCTAATACCTGTGATTGGCTGAGACGGAACAAGTGAAGAACACCTTCTTTTTCGTTGAAATATCGCTATTACCGTATTAATATGGATTAATAGCTCAAATATTAATTGAAATTTAAAATACTAAATATTTGGGACTACCGTATAGTAGTATTACCTGTAATTTGTTTAAATTTGACAAAGAACCAGCACTTAACTATCTAGGGAACTGAATTTTGATTGGTTGAGAAAGTTGTACCAATTGTTATGTAACTTGAGTCCAAAACACTTTCTTCCTTGAAGACGTCACTTTTACGCGATAATGTACTTCTTAATTTAGTCAAATTTGCTATGTGCATATTTAAGGCCTGAAAACTTTATCAAGTTTGATTAATAAAGCAACTCGGTACGCACGCTACAAAATGTACCCTATCTTAGAGTACACTATAGGCCGTAAGTCGCACTGTTGTGTTATGCAGTTGTCAAGCAGTAGAGTTGAGAAATGGCGGACGAAAACGAGGATCAGTGGTTATACGGTGATTCGACAGATGGGAAAGATTTTACACCGGCGACCGTTCAGTCAGAAAGTCAGCAGAATGACTCAACTCCCACTAAGCCCGACGATAAATCTCAGAATGCGGACGATCAGATGACCGAAGGAACTCCTGAGGACTTACCTGGCGTACGTGCAGTCTAACCTGTCTTTCCGGCTACTATTTTCCCCTGAAATTCATAACAAACTTTAAGAAACTCCGTAGAAAATCTTATTATTGCACGTTAAATGTGATCATGCTGTTTGGACACGACGTTTTTTAATCTCGTTTTCTGTTCACATTGCTTTATTCTTTATATTGGTGTGCTGAGTTTACATCTAACCTATGCGTACGAATTTTTGGCGCTTTTGTTTTCGGATTGATGTTATTTTTAATAAGCTATATCAGATTGATATATGACATTGGGTGCCACGCGTTTGTTACTCCTGATTTTAATTTATTTACAACAAGTTTTTGACACAAACTACAATGTTTGGTGTTTTGAATGTGGTAAATAACAGGTCTCAGAAGAAATCTGTGAGCAAGAGGATGACTCTAGCCAACCGAACAATATACAAGATGATGGGAATGCAGATGGAAGCAAAAATGGCACCAGGGAAGCTTCGAGTCAAGAGGATGGCGAAGCTGCCAGCGATTCAGATTCTGATGACGATGTACACGTTGTTATAGGTGACATCAAATCAGCTCCAGCCTATGGCAGCCTTAATATTAAGAGAGGCGGTCTGTTGACAAATGCCTCTGGTGTACCAGACAAGTTGAACAAACAGCCTGGCAAATTCAGCATAGATGAGTTTGAGACAATAGGGGTAATCAATGGCATACCGGCTCATGAATTTAACTTGGATCAGCTCGAGGACAAGCCTTGGAGGCAACCTGGTGCTGACATCACAGACTATTTTAATTATGGCTTCAATGAAGAAACGTGGAGGGCTTATTGTGAAAGGCAAAAGAGAATGAGGAGTGAATCAGGTGTTGGTCTGATTCTAACACCTGGTAGTGGTAGTGGCAATCCAGGTGGAATGAGGGTACCACAAGTGGCAATTACCAATGACAATAGCAAATACTCTGGGATCATGGGACCAAAGAGAGCGGGGCCACCTCCTGGAAGGAAGATGGCAGGCACTATCGATGTTATAGGTAGTTCAGGGTTGGCGTCTAGAAGAAATCTAGACAAATCCCCACCAAAGGGCAACGTGATACAGGTGATGACAGCAGACAGGAGAGAATACTCCAGAAAACCAGGTTTTCCTGACATGAGTGTACCACCGCCGGGGGCAGGAATGCCTCCTCCGTTCGACATGCCACCACCTGGTTATCCCGGGGAACCGGCACCATTCTATATGCCAGAAGCTGATCCCTATTATCAAAGTTACGAACCGACACAGGACAACCAGTGGGGTAACGATCCCGTGAGTAAAATTTTTATCGTTTTCTTCTCGTTTATTAGAGTGCCGCATAGTACAGATGTGCTGTACTTTGTTTTTCGCAATAAATTGTCATCGAAAATAGACCTGGCAGCCAACGAATCTAGCCATTCCGATGACTGAGGGAGATGACGAGAAGGACAATGGCCCGAAAACGATACCTACCATGGTACCACCTACGTCAATCCCACCGTTAATTCCGCCCAGAGATCAGAGGGACGTGAGGGACCGCGAGAGGGATCGGGAGAGGGACAGAGATCGTGACAGAGAATTAGACTCCATGGGAAGAGACAGGGATCGGGATAAGGACAGAGAACGTGATCGCGAAAGGGAAAAAGATTCCGCGATCAGAGACAGGGACAGAGAAAGGGACTCTGTGACGAGGGAAGAGGAAAGGGATCGTGATAGGTCACGATCGCAGTATCGGCACAAAGACAGGTAATGTGTACTACACTATAAAGGGGGACCCCCCGTGGACAGTGGATGAGATTTGTGACTAACGTGTTATGGAAATTATCAGGCATCGACATCGATCGAGATCGCGATCACGCAGGCACAAATCGAGATCGCGAAGTCCGAGTAGACGTAAGAAGAAATCTAGACGCTCCGAAAGGGAACGTTCGAAGGAGGAGAGCGAGTAAGGAGATAGCAATTGGCAGGAATCCTTTGGAAATTAATCGTGCCACGTTGGCATATCAGGAATTAAACATGAAGGAATAGGGAATTATGTGATCTTTCGAACGTTACAGCATAGAGGAGTTCTGAGCCAGGTCACATTTTCATCGTGAATTTTATCGCCAGAAACGAGGGCAGTGTACTCCTGCTACCTTCTCTACACTCTTGTTATAACGGGTGTCACGACGATGTATCTTTAACAAATAACAATAAACATTCGATCTTCACAAGATTCTCACGCAACCTCTTCCATCGAGCAGCAGCTGGTTCGGAGTAAAGGACGGGTGTTAACGAAATCACGAGACATTTGCCATTCAATGTATGGTTTTATATCATAATGTTATTACAGAAATGGTATTTCATAATAATTAAAAGTAATAGTAGTTTATTGGTAAATCACTCGCGGGTGAATCAACTGATCGATATTCAATGTCGACTGCGCACAGCAGTCGGCGTCATATCGATCGACGCGCACACATGTTTCTTTTTTTATTTTGTTCAATTATACTTCCTTTTTGCATCAAATCTTCCTTTTTTTTCATTATCATCATTATCATCATACATAATGGAAAAAAATGTTACATTTGTACAGCCATCATATACATGTTACATTTAGAATACCGTTAATTCAATATTTTTTTCCTTAAGTGTGGTGTATAAGTGTCGTGTGTTTTTTTCTTTATTTTTCTTTTATATTAAACGTGTACCTTGGCGTGTGGGTATGCCTACTTATATGAGTGATAATGCTGCTAAAGTCAAGAGACAAACTACCAGCACGGCCGTCCGCATCTCGAACTTCTCTGCGAGGAGTTTCCGTTTCAGAGTTTACCGTAACGAGCGTGTTTTGTTGCAACGAAAAAATTTACAAATATTTTACACACGGAATCCGCGCTCGTCCGCGGCGAACGCCTCGGATTGATTATATTTCATTCGCGGGCAGTCTTTAATTCCTCGACATTCGCATATCCAAAGTCTGTCACTTCGCGTCATCGCACATTTTTTGAAAATTCTCCCCGAACTCTGTTAACGTCGCAAGTTGTGCGCGCTCGAGAAAGCACGGACAGGTCTCAACTGTGCTATAACTTTTCGTTTTCTCGAGAGTTAAAGATTGGCCGAGCATTCGACGTAATATATCGATTTTCGATCGGAAAAAGTGAGAGAGGCATATAGAGAGTAGGGGGTGTGGAAGGTGGTAAAAGGGTGAGGCAAAGTGAAACAAGTGGGTCTTGTGGTACGATGCGACAACAACATCGATGGAATCGTCAAGAGGAATCTCCTCGGTACAGAGGAACGCAACGCGGAACGCGCCCCGCGTGCAATTTGCATCGAGCTCGAGTGACGGAGATGACAATAAATAATATCTAAAGGTAGGTACATCTTGCGTACAAAAAAAAAAAGAAGACAAAACTCAAGCGACGAAAGCAATACATGTAATTATTCGTAACGTTTAATCAATAACTGCATCTACGGTCGTAAATACGCCGTCTGCGGCACGAACGAATATTATTTATAACTATACTGAAGTATGTATAACTTGATTAATTGATTATTTATAACTTTATTTACTTCATTATCAACGCGGCAAGCCCTCGAACCTGCTTTCGTGTAAGAGAGCAACTACCGAAAAACGAATCTAAGAATAACTCGATAAGACTGTAAACCTCTACGTAGTCTCCTGTATTGTGTAAAATGCAGTTACGTCGTATCGGATCTTCGGTACCTTTTTTCCACATTCTTTTGTAATCGAGAGAAAACAAAAAATCTTGTCGAGCACAATCATCTTGTGTTCAACGCGCGTAGGGCATTTCTGTTCTTTTTTATTTTATTTGAATGCTGGTGGTGACGAATGTGTGTCTGTGTGTGTGAGTGTGGATGTAAATATTTGTTACGTGTACGTGTATCTGTTTGCAGATTGTACACATTAGTGTATTAAATTGCGTGATAAGAGTGTAATTAAAACCAGTGAATTTTATTACGGAACGGAAAGCACACAATAAAGAAAGTGGAAAGCATCGGTTGCGCGAGAGAGGCAGAAGTCAAATAGCGCAGCAACGTTAAGTAATCAAATCGAAGGAACGAACAATTGTAAGTTGCGACCAGAACGACCGTAGAAAATGCGACAGCCATACGGTAACGAATTTTTTTTGTCGATCGAGAGAGTACGTCCCGTTCACTGGTAATGAGAATAAGTCGCGCGTTTCAAATCGTCGTTGCGCGAGAACATGGTTGACGAAAACCATGAAGAAAACCACGCGGAAATAAGAAACCGAGAGAAACTGCGCGGATGCATTTAACGATAACGTAAAACATTAAATTCGAGGCGCGGCACGTAACTCAAGAGACAAGTGTTCGATTGGGAACAGCAATGTTTGAAAAGTGTCGGTGTCCGCGGCGACGTGTGCTTTTACTGTGTTTTACGTTCTGTTTCATTTTTAGTTCTCTCTCATATTTTCGTGAACGAGGCCTGATCGATCGCGATCGATCGGGCGTCACCGCGTATGTAAAATTTTGACAAGATTCTCAAAATGATTGGCCTCACGAAAGAAATCGTATCGTTACAATTCATTTCGGAGGTGGTGGCTGCTGCGGAGGGGGTTTTGTTTTCGTTTCGTGGGAACAGTAGGGGTGGTCTGTGTGTGGCTTTCGTCGGCGCTGAGATAATATTAGAACTGCGCTGGTTTTGCTTTAATTATTTTTCACACGAACACCGCATCCGAAGAAATTGCTCTCTCGTTACTTTTTCCTTATGTGCTTTTTTTCTTCATTCACTTTTATATCTCTTACTTAAATGGTACAATGACGTATCTACTTCGCACTTTTTTCTGCCTGTTTGTAAAAAACATTGTCGAAAATGATCCTTTTGTGGCTATTTCATCGTTTTTTTTTCTACGTTCTATACACTAATATACAAGTTATGCAACTTTTTTGTTTTTTTTTTCTTCCTTTAAATCCGTATGCCTGTCCGTCCCACTTATCTAATTATCTGCTAATATGGAATACATTCTCGTTATTTCCTTCCGTTTCGTTCGTAAACTCTCTCTCTGCTCTTCTCTATCGTGTGTACCAAAAGCATCCGCCGGCTCTTTTGTATGTGCGTGGAAAACGAAATAAAACGGTAGTCTAAGGCGACAACTCGTGCCAAGGTCTGAAAGGCAAAACAAAAATTGACGTAAATTCTTCGTCGTTTGCATGACGCAACATGCATGCTCGCTGAATTCAAAACGGAAGCAACCCCTCGTTGTTCGCGAGGGGTGCAAAATCAACCTTGAATTTAAGTTAAAAATAAAAACTCTTCGCACGTACCTTAAGAGCCGCCGGCGCATTAACAACCAAACGTACGCATACATATGTGACACATATCGGACAATTACATACATATCCATATATATATATATAAAAGTATCTATATATATATATAAATATATATATATACGTATATTCAACCAGCCCTGCGAATCCGTACTATTCGTGTAGAAGTGTGTACAATTATCGTGTTATCTGACGTGTGCTTCGAAATGGAGAATTAATATGAGACCGCGATATATGAATGAGAATAGCGCGCTACTGTACATCAGTCTTAATATCAGGGCGCACCATTCCCGCCTTGATGTTCATCTGCACGTTATTTTCATTTCCGTTTACCCATGCTTTACATCTTCTCGTCCGTATTTTATATATTTTCCGAGAGAGGAGACAATCGCGAACCAGTCGACTGTTTCGTGCGAGAAAACAGTTTAATACCGAGCGCCATGGCAGTTGAAAATACCGGTGGGGGTGGACGATGGTGAGACATGAGTGTGTATGAGTGTATTTCCCTCTTTCCCGTATATGCGTGCGCTATATCGCGTGCATGACATCTTTGACAGTGTATGTGGATGGTGTACGTGGAAGTATGTCGTGTAATCGTGGCCCATGCGGGATGTTCGATTTCAGAGTGGGTGTACACGTGTCAAACTGTCGGGGGTTGGGGGTGTACCTTGTGTCCGTGTTCAAATTTTTTGTTTGTTTTGCCTGGATGTGTTCTACAAGTGGGAGGTCGCAGATCTTTTCATATATATATAATACAATTAGCGTGTAGTATTAAAATCATATACAATTGTTACAATATTTAAATAGTACTTATTACATATATATCATATATCGATAGGTTTAGGGATATAGGTATACATATACAGATATATATATATATTTATATATATATATAATCGTTATTTATAGGGGTGCTTAATCGTTCTTCCCATTAAATGTTATACGCTGGGGCCTTCTCTCTCGGATGTTTCTTGAGAAGACTCCCGAAGAAAACAGAGCTAGATAGACAGATAGATAGACAGACAGACAGATAGATAGATAGATAGGTGCACAGACAAGAGTGAGAGTGAGAGAGAGAGAGAGAGAGAAAGTAGTTGAAGCTGGGAGCGAGATGAGATTGGAGAAAGAGAGATAAAAGCATGTCATATTATCAAATGATCGATAAGCAGGTGGGAATGATGGAAAAGAAAAATAAACATCAAATTTCATTCTCGTCATTGAAATACAAATGTGATCATTAGGTGCCGATGAATTTGAGGATGAATTACGCACGAGGGGACGGCGAAACAAAAGTGAAATTTCGTAAATGCTTATGACACGCCAAGTCGAGCGAGCGTTTAAAATGAAAGTGTTACGATGTAGTATCGAATGCCTGTACAGCCCCGGGTGCGTCAACGCCCCGTGTCAATGTGTACGAACACATTTGCCACGTGAAACTAAACTTAACAAGGAACTTAATAATTTGCCAGCCCAGACTGTCGAAACTTAAAATTGTTTAACCGCATTACGTTTTCCTCATCATCGCGCTTGCTTGCGACGAACGTTATATCAAACTCATTATGTACAGCGACGTCTCGATAAACGAGTTTCCTTCATCAATCGGTCACACGCTAATTTATTCTCGGTACCAACAATACGCTCTTTCTGTCTCTCTCTCTCTCTCTCTCTCTTTATTTCTCCCTCTCACACAAATACACACACACTAAAAAACACACACAGCGTCGTTTAACGTTGCGCTGTCGAGGAGAGTTACCCTTCGCGATTAATTAACATTAACGCGAAGCGCTCTCGTTCTCTCCGTTAACGGGCCCAGCGCTCGAATCTTGCACACCACCGAACTTAAAAAGAATTCAAACGGTAAGAACAGGGGAAAAATCAAAGAAAACAATGAATCGACGGCACGAGTGGTAGCCGAAGAGGAAATAGAAGTTCAACGTCGAAATACTGTGTGCACGTGGTGCCGCAATCGAACAGAAACGAGCGCGAGCCTGTCGATCGTGCTGTTATCGTCGTCGATGCTGCATATTCACCGAACTTCCGGTCAACGGTGTCTCCCTATACGTTTTTACTAAGATGGCGAAGATGTCGTAAAGATCGTCGGCATTACGTGTCGCAACGTCCGGCGGTCCGTTAGATACGTAAAAATGTTCGCAAGTCATATCGTCCATTGCGTACTTTCATGAGAAACGAAGCGAACCTGAGCTCGGTACAGTCGTCCGAGATTCAGTTCGCCCCACACTAATTGTGATCGGACCTTCGAGTTACGCGCCGAACGCGTAATGCAAACGTACTTGTGAAAGAATAGTGACCAAAGGTACGAGACAATGTGTTCGAATGATCGAAATGATCGTGTCAATCAATGTGTGATTCTTTTTCTCTTCGCGTTTGCTCGTTCATCTTCCTACGCTTTTACCCCCGTTTTTTTCTCTCATCTTTTATACACGGTTCGCGGGCGGTTCTCGCGAACGGCTGCGCGCCACCGACAGTGATAGTTCATTCTCGCACTATATAAAAAATTTACACTATTTATAATGAAACGTTGTTTTAAGAATTTGTTTCTCTCTCGGGGTAGTGGGGGCGTGCGGGGACGTTTATCCGTTTGTTAAGTAGATAAGGACGACGGCGATCAACCTATCGCTTAATGTTTCGTACCAAAAGATTAGGTAAAAAAGAAGGGTCGTGTGGGTGGGAGATAGAGTTAGTGGAGCGTTAAGTGTGGATATACACAGCTCGGAGAAAGATAACATAAGCGGGAATCCGGAATATTCTATACCATATTTATAAAGTGTTATTATATACGTGGCTTGCCTTACGTGTGTATATGTATATATGTATATATATATATTTATATATATATAGAATATGCCTAGCGATTAGTAGTAGCAGTAATGAATAATCAATAGAGGGGAGGGGCGTTAATCAAACGATATTGATAATATTAGTAGTAGTAGTGGTAGTAGTAGTAAATAGTAGTAGTAATAGTGTAGTAGTAGTAGTAGTAGTAGTAGAGTAGTAAATAGTAGTAATAATAATGACAATAATAATAATTATAAGAATAATAATAAAAGTATAATCATAATAATAATAATAGTAATAAATGATACCTTAGCTGAATAGACATGAGAGATTTTGCGTTCGACTTTCGCTTCCGTTTATCAGTGATTTTTTCCTCATTAATTCGTATGTTCTTTTTCATCATCCTCGCATAATTATGTTCACTTCTTCGCCTTGCGCTTGTTTCATATTTGTTTTCCACAAAAACTCGACGGGTGATTGATGGTTTCTATTACATAAATGAGGCGTGGTTTCTTCGTCTTTAATTTACAGATGACGCGCGCGCGATTTTACACGGATGAAGGAACTATCGTCATTCCTTAAATATTATAATATGTTCACGTTCGTATTTATAATTCAGGTTGAGGGTTAGGGGGGTGGGTTCGTCGGGGGTGGGAGGGAAGTCGAGGGAGACTCGGGTGGTCAGGGCGATGAAAATGTCCTGCGTCGTAATAACGAATAGATGGGGGATGACGAATACGCGACGGCTGGAATGTGTCTTTTTGTCTGTCTGCGTCAAATTCGTGACTCTCTCGTTATCGCGTGCGTCTCGCTCTCTCTTCCGTTTATCCTGTTATCTCTCTCTCTCTCTCTCTCTCTCTGTCGTCCTCTCGGCACTTCTCAAGGGGATCGGGTAATGTTCTCGGCGTTCGATGACGTGCGGCGTGCAAAATAATTAACGCGCGCCCACCCACCGTGCTCTTCTGGTCACGCACAGCATTCCTTCCACCTCCACCTTCTCCTCTCGCACCCAGACCTCGGCCATTTTTCGCGTCAATCATCGTCATCCACTGTGTCGCGTTCGTATCGTCGTAAGTAACTTACATCCCGCGCGAAGAAAGAGAGAAAGGTCACTTAGGAATTTGTCAATTTTTCGTTAATAAATCGTTATTTACAATATTTTACAAAGAAAGCTGCTATATGGTCTTCCTCCTCTTTCTCTGTTATCCGTTTTACTTTTTTTGCCGTCCGTACCTCCCGCTATTCCTGTCCCGTCCGTTTATTCTCGCGTTCTCGTTTTCGCATCCCTCCGCAACCGTTTTTCCTTTCTTTATACAACAACAAGGGCGTGACACGCGTATCCCGAGCGTCTCATGACGTGCTTCCCTTTTTAAGGATATATATTCACGCTCGTTTCACGGGGGAACTGAATATTACACATTATACAAGGGTTAGTAATTATGCGACTCTTATACATATACACACATATTTTTATGCCAATTTGTCACGCGTTTGAAATAAAAAAAAAAAAAAGTAGGGACTATATAAGAACCCAATCGAACGTCGGGGTCAATTTCGATCCGTTTCTCGTATTGGCACCAAGTGACAATCTGACGCTCTACCCCTCACCCAAAAAAAAAAATAAAATAAATACAGAATCTTCGAAATGAAACGCATCCCATTGAAAACGGCCGAGAGGTTCTCTGTCCAGCCGTCGTAACGTGCAGTCGGTATAATACAATTGAAGTATGCCATGTACGCGTGCCTCTAAAATATTGTTACAGAAATTGAAACGGGTCTCGCGATTATAGGTACACACGTATTCTGTGCGCGATCCGATATCTCGACCTTTCGCTGTTTGTTTCTTTCCTTCGGAGAAAGAGCGCGTTATCATTTATACAATATACAATGGAAAGTGGGGGTTGATTGTTCATGTTTTTCGAAAATGACTGCGTACAAGGGGGGGAAGGGGGACTCCGATTTCGCGAATGTAGAGTGTGGGTTGTTCGAGGGATACAGATTGTTCTTTTTTTCATCTAGAGCGTCTCCTTTGTCAAAAGTGTCCATATCTTACAATTGGAAAAGGAGGGTTAGTGATGATCGTGATAACGGTGGTTGTTGAAAGGGCAGATAAGTCTTTGCGAAGGATTCTTTGTAAGAGAAAAAAAAAAGTGACAGAGAGAGAGAAAGAATGAGCGAGAGTGAGAGGGGACGGTAGTAACTTATTCATCGGACCAGCAGCATTAGAACGTAAATCATATTTAAATTTAATATAATTAGTAATTATTATAATACACAATATTCACAGAGTCCGTTTAAAAAGGGGGCGAGGGGGTTCGGGGGTGGAGGGAGTTGTCCCGTGAAAAATAAAAAATATTCGTTGAATTTATGGTTCCTCGCGATTTGGGGAGAATAGGAGGAAGGGGGAGAAGGGGGGGAAGTGTCACGTCTATACACATTTGTTATTTATTTATATCACAATTTACAAAATTCGAGGATCTCGGGGACCAAGGGATGGGAGTAATGAGGAGGGAAGTTTTGGGTCATTGGGGACAGGTATGAGATAGATAAGATAGAGAGATAGAGCGAAAGGTAGAGGTATAGAAAGATAGGGTATAGCAAGAGTTGAGAGGAAGATTGAAAATAGAAAAAAAAATGCTCCTCGCTCGAAGGCGACGATAAATCGTAAAACGAACAAAGGAGAACGGTGTTGACGACAATTTCTGTCTCTCCTTATTCTTCCGACTGTCTTTTTCTTCTTTTTTTTTTTAAATCATCATCTTTCATCGTTATCATCAACGTTATCAACTCTGTCGTCGTTGAACATCGTGGGTTACTATCATCTTCCTAAATCGTGCCTTGGATAAGGGATGATTTCTCATCGTCGATTAATTTGCATTCTCTTCCCGATGTAAAACGAACACAACGAGATCGGTCTACACACACATATATAAATATATAAATGAACGTTCGAAACGGTCGTTTTTAGGGGGAGTTTTCCGTGGGGCAGATCGGGAGCGGTGTCAAAGGTCAGGGTTCTCAGCTTTCATTCCCATGTCAAACGCTATGCTAGGTTTAAACAACGTATTCTGCGATATCTGCGATATCTGTAAACTTCTAAAATATCTACGACTCATCTTGTCGACAATTTTCACGTCTTCATCTCGATTCGCCGGGTCGATCGTCAACCGATCGATTATACGCACGCACACGCACGCGTCGGAAAAAGGGGTAATACTACGTTTCAGCGGCGTGTGGAAGGCGGCACGATGGCTGTTAAAAAAAGCGTGACCGCCCGCACGTGCCGATTACCATCGCGATTCAATTATCGATGATCGAAATCGCACACGTGCGCCCGCTCACGCATTCTCGTGTCGCGGCTCTCGTTTTTTCTTTCTCACATTAAAACGACTTCGATATAAATGCATGCAACTCTCTAAGGTCTATATCCTAGCGGTATAAACGCGATTTAGTTTCCCTTGCTCCTCGAATCTTCTGCCAAGTTTCTTGTTTCTTTTTTTTTATCGTTTAATCGCCCACGAGCCGTTGTGGCTCTAGATCGAGGTTTAACGGTTACTTTCCAAAATTTAAAAAACGGACACGGAGCCTCTGTTGGTTCCGGGAGGGGGACGAGGACAAAGTCGAGCGACTCGTCCCGTTCCCACCTGTTCTAACCAAACTTGCGATCCGTTTTCGATCCGATCAGTGCTATTCTCGACCGCGCGGCTGACCCGTAGTTTCGTACGGCACTAACAAATTGATCGTGCGCTTCTCAAATAGGGTCGAGTTGCCGCGAGGAAAGACCCGTGAACAGAATAGAAGGTACTAGGACCATCGAAAACGTTACAATGCTATGTATATATGTATACTCCCAGGTTCAACCTCGCGCAAATCTTGACACCCGCACGTTCCGAAACTACCGGGCGGCGTGCACGATTTCGACGATAAGAAAAAAAAAATATGCTCTTGCACGATCTACTCTTTGTCAAAATACTAACGTACGAATTGCGCGGTTATACGGAAAGATAATAAAACACGTTCGAGCGTAAAAAGGTGAATCTTGTGCCGTTGTCGGAGAGCTCCGTGTCATCGGATTTCAGGGACACTGTACAAATGGGAATATTCGCGACGATATCGCCGCGCGGCTTGAAAAAATAAGAAAAATCGTCCCTAGCAATGTTCCTTGCCTTGGATTTACGTACGCGCCGTCGTCGGGCGCAAGTGCCGTTCTCATCGTCTTCGCAAGCGGTCCCCGATTTTTCTGTTTCGCTTTCGTTATCATGTTTTCGCGCGTTGGTCGCCTCTCGCGTTTATATATAATGTATATAAAAAACAAAGAACGACAACTGGAGCGACAGCTATCGGGCGCATGTAAGATGCGAAATTTCCTTTGCCGGTGGTGATTAATAGTAGTAGTAGTAGCAGTAGTAGTAGTAGTAGTAGTAGTAGTAAAGTGGATTACTTCGGTGGATAATGTTGGTTGGTAGGTTGAGTACGTGTGTGTTCTCTCAGGCGTGCGAAGGTTACTGGTATTTTTTTGCTTTTCGCTTCCCCGACGACGACGAGCACTTTCGCGCCGGGGATCGTGCGCTTTTTTATAGGACCTGTGTCGGCTACTGCGTTGCCTGCGTCGAAACTGGCCCGGCTGCGGAAGCTGGGGGTCCAATGGGCCCTAAGTCACCGCCACCCGTCGATCCTCCCGTGGGAGTCGCAACGCCCATCGCCGATGCTGTCTTCATGAAGAACTTCTCCAGCTTGACGATGATGTGCTTCCCGTACGTGTACTTGCGCAGGCTGTTTAGATGTGGCCGGATCTTGTGCATCAATACCTTCCGCTGTGCCGGCTCAGCGACGTCGATCATCTTTTGTACCACGTAGTTCGCATACTGGTCTTTCATCATAACGTTCAGTGCGCTGTTGGCAGACGAAAGAGCACAAAACGAGTTACAAATGATGTTGACCATTACATGATGACACGAAGCAAAAAAACTCGAGACACGTGCGATCTCCCAACGGTGATAGACAAATCACCGCGGACGATGATACCATCTATTACCGGTTTTCCGCAGCTTGTCAAATAGTTGCATGCAACGAACATGGTAAGTGACGGAGGGATCGGCAATTACGATTGCACGCAAAAGCAATTATCGTCTGACTGAAACTTACTTGTCGTTGAAGCCGCAGACCTCCTCAATGAGCACGGCACGTTCCTGTCTCGTGGCGTGGGTCACACACTTCTCCACGACGTTACTCGCAAACTTATGTTGCGACAGATTAAGCACTTTACCCCTCACGCTGCTGATCAGCTGTGCCTTATCCTCTGGTTTCCCGTGCTCTGTGAAGAAGAAAATGATGCATATGTAACGAGAGTCGGTCAAACTCAAGTATCGATAAAGTTTTGCAACTGATCTAAGCTACTTACCAAGTACGTGTTGGATAACGTAGTTGCCATACTGATCCTGAATAAGTTGATCAGTGGCCGCGTGAAGTTCCTGCAGAATTCCTTGCGTTTGCTCAGGCGTGCAGTGCTCGAGAATGCGCTGAATGACTCTGCAGCCATATGGATGAGTGCTGAGCGAGTAAACTTGGCCAGCAAAGGCGCCAATTACGAACTGCAATGCTCGCGGCTCGACGCACTCAATGCACTTCTGTACCACGTGGTTTCCGTTTTGATCTTTCACGCATTTCAATACATGACCGTCGAGTTCGCGCACGATCTCTTGCTGCTGTTCTGGCCCAATCGACTCAAGGGCTTTCTGAATCACCCGACAACCGTACATCTGCAAGGCCAACGGCAGAACATGGCCCCGAACCTAATGAACCAAGAACAAAATTTGTAAGACAAATACCCCTTGCTGTTTGTCAGAACCTGATTTTTGAGTTTAGATCAGTATAGCAATTCAAACTCGTCATATTAAAATAAGTAATCTGTTGACACGCAATATTTCATCAGGTCAATCGTTTCTGGAGATGGTCGTTACATTCGTATGAGTAGCGAAATATACTTGAAATATACCTTCTGTGCAAGTGTAGATTTCTGTTCCGGTGTGCCGAACTCAAAGAACTTTTGGATAACGTAATTCCCGAAAACGTCTGTCATGAGGGAGTAAGCTGAGGCGAGGATCTCTTGAAAGACGAGCTGCTTCTCACTCGCCGAGGCACGCTCCAATTTCTGCTGAATGAAGCGCGAGCCATGCTGATCTTGACTGAATTCGACTATGTGGTTAGCCAGATCGCGTAGTTGGAGACTTGGGAACCTGGATCAAGAATAAAACGTTCAACCGCCTGATCCGAAAAGGACATCGACCGAAAAAGCGTAAAAATCATTCCTCGCAACGGTACTAACCGATTATTCCTGAAGTCCTCGAGGAGCCGTGATCGTCCTCCAGCATTTTTGTCACCGATACTTGTCGTTGCCCCGCGGCCGGCTTTCCCGACCAAATTCGGGAACAGAGAGCTACTGGAGCCGAACACTCCGTTTGCCGTAAGAGCAGGTACCGCGCTCGCGCGGAATTTAGCTTCGGCTCCTGGTGCAGCGGACACTCTGCTGGCACCGCTGACCAGGCCACCCAGCGAACCTCCAAGGGTCGGCGGTGGCGTTAAAGATAATCCCAACGGGCTTGGAGACGCAGTCACCGTGCCTAAAGTCGAATTAACGTCGAGATTAATTCCCCTACCTCACACACGACCCAGCGCACCAACGAAGGGAGTGAACTTTTAATGAGACGGACGATACGTTATTGCGGCTATTATGGTAATGGCCGTAATGGCATACACCGCGCTATCGAGGCCACGTGTACAGAGCGTCGATCGTTAAACATAGTCGCTAACATAGTTAAGAGGATAGATCGCACCGATCAGAATTCAGAGACACCGTGTGCGTGGATCTACATATATGTACGCGCGCACACGCTCCGTTCGCTTAAACTGGTCGTCCTTGGGCGGCCTCACTCATTCTAAGTCAAGGTATTCCGTGATCTCGAGATGATGTCCCAAATAGCTAGCGCGTTACAAGTATTTCGCGATTCGCGACGTATGACCTCGGGGACCTAAAACGTTGCGCAAGAGGACAGAGAAGAAAGTATCCTTACCGAGGGCTCCGTAGCTCTGTGGCCACTTGGCGCGGCTGTATTCCAGGCTCGGACTAAAGGCGGAAGTGTTCCTGTCAAACGAGTCCCTTCTCCCGGTCGAGGAAGCGCCGAGGCCCAAGCCTGCACAGAAAGAAACACCATCGTCACGCGTCACTCTTCGGACGACGTCTGAATTAGATCGCAACCGTACACCAGGACTTTGGAGAATCGACACGATACCGTACTACAGTCACATACCAGGAGACTCCGAACTACCCTATTTCCGATACTCTCATACTGCAAATACGACACAAATTCTCTTATCACAATAGACAGGATTTGACTCGTGAGCACTTTACAGGGCATGCATGCGATGGTTATTATGTACAAGTACGATCAAGTGTGTTATGGCTTGTGAGAGATGTTCCCGCGACGCGAATGTGACGGTGAGCGATTGCGCCTCGGACGATTTCGACACGGAACACGCTCCATTGCGGTTCGACAACAGTCTAATTGACGCGAACAATTGAGTTAACGAACGCCTTTCCGACTGGCCCGCTACTCGTCGAACTTCTATACAGTCAGCCGTTCCATGAAGCTACCGAGAACATGCGTAACCGGGGGAATCGTTGAACGGACAGATCAACCAAGGCGTGTTTCTCCGTCCCTTTGCTCAATTCCGCGTTCTCCGATTTCCCAAACGTTCTCACTCCAGTGACGTCCGGCAACATCCCCCTAATCTAGATCCCCATAGGAGTTGTACCTGTGCTCTGAAGTTGGGCGGGCGAGCCCAGTGCCCCGAGAGGGGATCCGCCGTATCCTAGAGCCGCAAGGCCCGCGGCAAGTCCCGATCCCTGCTGCTGTGCCTGCTGCACCGCGACCGCCTGAGCTTGTGCAACGGCTGCCGCTGCGCTGCACGCCGCCAGACCTGCACCGAAAGCCCGCAACCCACGCGCGCTCGCTTAGTGTCGCTCGCAACGACGCGCTTTCAACTTAATTCGCGTCACTCGAATCGCAAATCCCGCCAGACGTGTCCAAATGTTGAGCAGAGTTTCGCGGCATTCTCGGAGGTCTCTTCACAGAGTCGGAAGGAATCTTGACAGGGTAGGAGGCGAATTTCAAAGAGTTCTAGGGATATTCAGAAAATTTCAAGTATGACGAAAATGCGTTCGGTCTCTTCTTCTTTCACCGTTCGGTTGGACAGTTTTAGTTCGCAGGATGGCATATGTGTTGCCGCGAATTCTGACGGACTGAGGAACTTGGACGAACTGCGTAGACGGGACTTGCAATCTGGATTAAGTTCAATGCGCGCTGCCGCCATTGGCCGTTTTAGCCGGCATTTAATTAGGTTTTTGTTAAGGGTTACCCTTTTATGCTTATCAAGCCTGGCTGGCCAACAACGAGTCATCCGCATTCTTTCTGTCTATAGCGTTCGATTGTCACACGCCGTTTGATGTTTTTAGTCACAGTGTGTTAATACATGAGCAGACGTCGGGATACACGTATATATGTACAGAGAACAGAGAAGCTGGACAGGCATTGGCCTTCGATCGAGGATTGAAACAGATAATGAAAATCATCTCGACAGCTTCCAATGACACTGGACCAGACGCCGTCTTGTCTACTGTCATGGGCAGCTGGTCGAAACTTTGTTACGTCGAGTTTTGCTCGTGATACAATGAACAGCCGGACTGAGAAAAATAGGACAACCTTACCAACCATGATTTCACTATATATAAAATGTGTTACGCTTATTATGAGTACTATACACATTAGTCTCAGTTACGAGGTACACGTACGCTTTACAGAAAAATTACAAATGGACGAGTGAGTACAAAAGTCAGCGTGACCTGAACGAGTGCGTCTTTGATGACGTATATCATGGGACTTACCCAAGCATTCACCGGGCGTAGCATTACTGTGCGATGTGGGTGTCGGTTGAGAATATAGACTCGGTGGTGGAGGAGCGGGTGGTCCCGGTGGTGGTTGGGACGGTGCTCTGTTTACCAGAACAGGAGCCGGACTGACTAATCTCATGGGAGTTGCAGCCGAGCTCAGGCCACGTACACCACCCATCACGATGGATCCGTTTTGGTCATAATATGCCGGTATCACCTGATACTGTCCTTGAACCTGATAATCGTTATCAAAAGAATGAGCCTCAAAGCGTGTAATACGAAATGTCGCATATACAAAACGTATTCGCATGATCGAAGTCTAACACCACGTTCATCCTGCGAAGCTTTGAGCTCCGCGGGAAATATTGAGAAACGGAGGAAATTGGTTGGAAATCAATGTACCGTCTGTGCCAAATTATTCGCCGTGTCCTGAGCAGCAGCAGCAGCTGCCGCTGCTGACGAGGGTGTAAGTGGTCGTCTGGGCGGGGGTGGTGCCGCTGCTTGTGGGGGTGCCGGCGGCAAAAGTCCAGCTGGGTACACCCATGGTCCGACCCCATAATACTGTGGCACCACCGGTGGAGGTGCGCCAGCAATCAGGGCGCCCACGTATGGCTCTTGTCCACTTATTACAGTGTACGGGGCTGTCGGAAAGTTCTGCTGCTGCTGCTGTTGCTGCTGCTGCTGGGCCTGCGATGCCGCCAGATACTGTTGCTGCTGTTGTTGCTGCTGCTGCTGTAGCAACTGCAATTGTTGAGGTGTCGCCCCTTGTGGTTGACTGCGGAATAGTTGCTGCAACGGGAGAAAAAAATCCAAACATATATTTCGACGTCGGCGAAGACATTCGTGATTCACAAGCTCGCGTTATGCAAGTTTTCGCGCTGCTCAGTATTCGGTACTGCTTGAAATACTTTATTATTCTCAATAGCACTCATTCAACGAGGTGGATATAATGGCGCTGTTACAGAGATAGGCCCTCGCGTCTAGCATCGTCACACTATTCATACAGCGTTCAACGCTATAACCATACTTTGCATTACACAACGTACGCCGACAATGGAAAAAATTGATCCAGCGTCGATGACAGTGCACGGCCTCGGCAGTCCCTAGTTGCGGAAGTTCAATGACAGCGGCCGACGTACGATGTTCTTTTTAGTCTACGAGGCACACTATGATGATGACCGGCACATGCCACATTAGTGAGATTGGAGACTTTTGGCCCAAGGTCGAAGAGGAAGCCGGGATGGAAGGCGGAGGGGCGTTTTAAGTGTAAAGATAGAGAGGGAGATGGAAAGAAGAACGAGGGGGAAGAGGCGGCAGGAGAGGAAAGAGTGAGAGAGAGAGAGGAAAGAGACCGTGGAGGCCTGGTTACTGATGGTGGCCCAGGTCGACGACCCCCCGCGGACGTTCACCGACAAACGACCTGCGCCTGTGCCTCGTCGTCTACGCCGCTACCGTCTCTCAAACCGGACGTTAATTAACGAAAAAATTATCATTCGACTGCGCCATCGCCGTTTCGCGGACCTTTGTGTCGCGTCTTCCCTCCTTCACCTCCCTCCGCGTCGCGTCAGGCTCCTATTTCGCAACTTCCTTACGCGTGCGGGTGTAAATTTCATTCTCGCAGAATCTGTCGGCGAAAAACGACACGCGGCAGAAGTTTCGCGGCGCTTTCTTCGACGGCGGAGAAAGAATTCGAGAACGTGCGGGAGGGAGATAAATTGAGACGGCGTGGAGGGAAAAAGAGCGAGAGGACCTTCTTGTACGTAACGAGGACGTGCGAGGGATCTTAAGAGCGTTCGCGACACGCTCCAGCCCTCGGAGGCAGCGATGCGTTTCGGGTATTAACCTCTTCCGGAAGCGGCTCGAGCTTCGACCAAGGCCACGGTTACACTCGATGAATATTCCGCGCACAAACTCACGGGATACCTGCTCTCGTCTGATCCCGAGCCAGTGTCTCTCTCTCTTTCTCTCTACTCGAAAGTTTCGTCAGACGGACTTTTCTGACGCCTACGTATTAGCGCGATTGTGTAATACGGTGTTCATGGACACGCTACCGTGAGACAAGTCACGGTTTTGTCGTTTCTGAACGGATTTGCCACAATTCTGCAACATTTTCTTTAACCGTTTGTACTATCTAGGATATCGATGGCGTCTCTGGCATTTGTCTTTGATTTGTTTGCCCTCGTTGAGAAGTGCAAAATTTTCGTTATAGGAACGGTCTGCTCAGTCTCTCCTTATTCCAAGGAATTATCTTTATCCTGCACTATCCGTGCCGCACGGCGCCTGCCGACACTCCTAATCGTCGCTCTCAGCGAAAACTCGCTGAACGATGAGAAAGAAGACGACAGAGCGTCGGTTATCGTCGTTATTACTCATCGTAATTCGATAGCGGCACTCTTCCTCTTTCTCGCTCCCTTTCTCTCATCGTCCGTCAAACAACTTGAAGCACTCTAGTCAAAGCACAAACAAACCTCTTCCGCGAAGCTACGTGCTTCGTCTACTGGCGCGCAGTAGGAGCGGAAAATAGTCTACAAAGTCTCGAGCATGACGCAGGAATGGAAGAGAACATTTTCAGGCCACCATTTATTGTTTTTTTTTATCAACGAGACGTGACAAACGTTAAGAACGACCAGCCACTTACGTCCCGGCTCCGTCCAATGGCGACTATTTACTTTCGACGAAACACATCCTTCGTCGTTCTCGGCCTCACGTTCCGTCGGAAATGAATCCTCAACCCGGCCGGACGTTTAAATCGTCGTCGATGCTCTCTTCCACAACGGCGACTCTCGCGGTGCGCCCGCGTATAATGTACTCCCCCGGCTATTCATTTTTAAAAAGCGCGCGTCTCGACTAGATCCCCCGTCTGCCTGGCTCAATTGCAAACCTATAGAAGCTTATTACTCCTTCGTGTTTCTTTTCTCTCTCTCTCTCTCCTCACCTCTTTCTTCCCCTCATCCTCGGCGCGTTGTTATCCTTCTTACGGGCCCGTGCGCGACGCGGTTCAGTTTGAAAAGGGGCGGGGTGGAGAAAAAACAAAAGTGAGCCGAGTGGCGATTCAATTCGCGAGTGCGCCGTGAATGGAGTTACAAGCCATTACCGCCGCAAGTCATTACCGCTGCGCGTATGAAAGAGGAAGAGAGAGTCGGGGGGGGGGGGGGGGGGGCAGGAGTCAGTCGGAGACGGGGTGGAAGGGAGCGAGACAGATGGAAAGCGAGAGAGGGCGAGTCAGTTCGCTCGTACACGCGCGCGCGGAGGAGGCCTCAATGGAAATCACAGTGATTGCGCTTGAAAAGGGGTGAAAAACGGGGCTGAATCGTCCGTCGTGCACGGCGAGAGGGAATAGCGGCCGCACGTCGTTTGATTTCAGCGGCTGGGGGAACAATGCTGTCGAACCTTGTTGACAGGTGAGAACGTCGAGGGTGGAAGGAAACGGCAGTGCGTATATAACGTCTGTCTCGCGGGAGCATGACTGACGTCGGAGCGGGAGAACGATTCTTGCTAACAAGGAGAACGTATCACATTCGGATCGAACGTTGGGAAACGGACGTCAGCATATTGTTAGATACGGTAACAATTATTATATGGACCCCAGCCAGCAGGTTATTATGGAGTGTAATAAATATGCTGGGGTTCATTTAGCACAATTCCGATCCGAACGTGAGAGAGCTCGTCTTGTGAGAGAATAGCGAGGGCATCTTGCCGATGGCGCGGTCTGCTGTTCTTTTCAAGGATCATGAGGAGAGAGCAGAACCAAAGTCGAATTTCAGAGCCTACGCGGAGAACGGAAAGAATAAGGGACATTCATAGTTGGTGGTGTGAGGTAGCCAGTGAATACGTAAGGCTTCTGCCGGCGGCTTAATAATCCGTCCTACAATACGGGTCTATTGATTCTCGGTGCTAGCGCGGCGAACGAATGGCGCACGATGAGCGACGTGAAATTTTTCTCAAGTCCCCGAGACCGCCCCGGTCGTGTGCATGAACACGAAAATGAACCTGTAAGACGCGCGTCGCGTGCTGCTCGTAATGTGCCGGCAGTTTAGCGGCAGCCGCTTTTCTCACCTATTTTTCTCTTTAGCCAGCCGCGTGGAAAGACTTTCACTGATCGACGATAGCCCAGTTCCACCATTGTCACATAACCGTGTTCCCGCACACTCGGCTTTCATTACAGTCGACATGGAATTCTCATCGATCATTTCTCTCGCCTATAAAATAAGGCCAGGCGAAGGACGGCGCACGAAGGTTCGACTTCGAAAATCGGACGTGTCCGGTTCGACGGCGGTAACGATGCTAATTAAACAGCTCTCCCATTAACTCGTAATCGCCAATATTCACGGAATGTACACCGCTGCGAATTTAATCCGCCGTCGCCGAGAACGTCGCGGACGCCAGCGTGACCCGCTGATTTATATACGCAGCTCACTTTCCGTACATCGGCGCACCGTGTAATCGATGGTGCAGGTTCGTTTAACCCAGTGTCCGCGCTGGGCAAAACAAGCGTACGCTGAGCGCGGCCGGAACACGGGCAAATTTGACGTGTGTCATCGGATCGCCGTACGTCAGCACGCCGGACTCCGGGGCTTGATCGATGGAATGCACAAGAGGCTCGACAGAAGACGGCGAGCGTTTCTTGGCCAGAGGGCCTTTCGTGCGACGCGAATTGGCAAAAAGCCCGCGCGCCGCGGATAGGCCGGTCGAAAAAGTCTAATGTAATCAGTGATATAAGAGGCATTGGGCAAGAGATATACGCTCGTTACTAAATCGGCGGCGGAAACTCGCGCAGACGTGAAAACGGGTTTGCTTGACGAGAAGAGAGGAGGAGCGGTTCAACGAACCTCCCGAGTGCCTGCCTGCCTGCCCGCCTGCCTGCCTGCCTGACTGCCAGACGCGCGTTGCTCGTTTGACTTTCAAAAAAGGTGGAGATACTCGTGGCTTCGACGTTTATCGGAGAGCCGCCTCTTGCGTGGACCACTGTGCACGCTCTGCCCCCGGTGATTAATTACACGCCAAAGTGTCCAAGAGAATTCTCGCTCTTTATCTCATCTCTCATTCTGCCTCCTCTAATTGCCTTCCAATTCCTGTTGCAAGGCGCGCGAATCGATAGGGCGCGCAGGTATGCGCTCGGCGGAAGAAATATAATTGCGACACCGGAGGTTGCCGGTGATTCTCGCGAACCGGAAGAGAAGTCATTGGCGAGAAAGAGAGAGACAGGAAGGAAGGGGCCACGGGAAGAGTGAGGAAGGCGAGGGGAACGGAAAGAGACAGAGAGAGAGAGAGAGAGAGAGATGCGCAAAGCATCGCGTCAAATAGATCGTCGCAGGTCAGATACTGTCGCCAGTCACGAAATCGGAGCACGCATCCGCCATTGTTTTATCGTTTCGCACTGGCACAATCGCGAGCGACGCTGATAACGGACCGCGAGTTGCGGATATCCCATATGCACAACACTCCGTTACTCGATAATGCGGCCACGGACGCGTGCTCGAAAATCTCGTTGGGAGATAGAAAATCCTATTAAGTGGTCTGGCGCATGCGAGCTTTAAATAACGCGCCACGCTCTTCATCGTCAGATCGGAAAGGGAGCGATGTTGAACTTTGATGAACAAACGGCGTTAACTGCTCAACGATTTTCCTTACCACAATGTCCGGACTCTAATATGCAGATTCCATCGTCTCGGCAAAAGCTCTCTGCAGCGCGCGGGCGGCGGGGTGTGAAATTCATAGGGAGCCGGACTTCGTAGTTGATGAAATTCGTGTGCGTAGACAGCGTGAGGGGGAGGCGAGGATAGAAATATGCAGATTTCGTAGTTTCGCGAATTGCGCGGAAGTCGTTGCCGTATTAATGTCATATCTGTCAAACGTTCAAGTTCATTTCCGCAACAGCCGTGGCGAACACGATTGGTCGCAGAGGGGTATGCTAATTCTTCGACGTACTTTAGGCAAGTGTCCTAACGCGTTCTCCCGGCCTAATGCCATACCTCGCGCGTTCGCCAGTCGTGGAAAGTTCTCGATACGCGAGGAAGAGAGGAAGCGGGCGCGAAACGTTCGTGCATATCCGCGAGTGGCAATGAACGGCATCCAGGCAACTTTCCGCGAGCGCCTGAATTGAACCGAATCTAGATTTCGGCGTACAAATTACCATACGCCCGCCTTCTCGACCTCCTCTCTCATGCTGCAGCTCCTACCGCCAGCTACCTAGGTGGCAACTTTATCGATTTCGCCGTGCAACCAGAAGTTCACCGTCTAGCCGATTCGCGGAGCCGCTCGCTCCAATTGCATTATGGTTTTGTACAATTCCGTCCGCTGCATATTTCGCATCGCGCGCTCATGAGAATGTGTCTCGCATTTCCTTTTCCTAACACTCTGCAGGGCCTTTCCCGATCCATAAATGGCGTCATTGTTGTAGCAATTTTGATTATTTCAGCGTCACCTAGCGCCTGCCTGCTCCGTCAACGCCGTCCTCTCTTTTCAGCTCCGAGCCAGTGTTCTAAGAAAATAATCACTTCACATTTTATCGCCGCGCGACGAGTGATTAAGCGAGCGCCGACTAGCCGTCCGGAGGGATCCTTTGATACTCCAGCCGAGGTTCCGGCTAAATAAACTTCGGGAATGTAAACTCTCGACCGACGCGACACATGCCTTTTGTAACATAGTACGCGATCTCGGACGGTCCAAGTTTTCCATCGTTCGCCTGGAAACTCTCGCATCGCCATCGATATGGAATCTTTTCCAGGACCAACGGAACACGGTGAAAATTTTCGAAATCGACTCATCATACCGTCAAATTACGACGCGGCGCGCGATAAAAAGTGCTGCTTCGCAGGTGGTCGTCGGAAGAGTCTGGCTATGCACAAGTCGCGGTGTCGTCTAACCACTCCCAAGCAGTAATTCTAGGCGGCAGGTTCATTTCCCGTCCGCCTCCTCGATGCGACGCCGAAAGAGACTCTCGGGGAAGAGGCGGCGATTACGCGCACATTCGCGGAACGCTGGCGTTTGCGCGAAATAAAAGTACAACGACAAATCGCGGCGAAGCCCGTTACTTAACCGCTTCCGAGCACCGTTAGCTCACCTGGCTCGGCGAGCCGGCTGGCTGTCGGACTCTCTGCGCGTACGGAATATACTGGGTGCCCCCTCGAAACGGTGCCCAAGACCGACGAACGTGATAGCACGTATTCGGCGCGAGCCGGCCATCGGAAAAAGTCAATGTCCTGCCGTGCGTTGCCAGCCGAGCGACGAACTTCGGATGCGGGTTACGCACGCCTCGCGACTGCTTCATTTAAAATGCGCGCAAAACGGAACTCGACTGCGCGATTTAGTCGGAGCCGACGAGTTTCTTCGTATCATATGCAGAGACGGTCCCGTAACGCGGTCGGGCATGCAGAATGAATATTGAAGAGAGTGATTTGTATGGTGATATAACGTCCCACGATCGACGTAATACGGCAATGATTCGCGTAATCTGCCGCCAGCTGATTGCTCATGCAACCGGTAAGCGTCCGAGATGATTCCGTAATTCGGCGTCGCGTCAATATGCGATATGTAACGCGCAACGCGACTGATGTCATCTCTGCGCGGATTAAAGTGCGAGCAATCCGTTCGCGTCTCGACCCGCACTCCTCCCCCACCTCTTCCTTCGGCTCGTTTAAAAGCCCATTCATACGCACTTCAATCTCAACTGCATTGCACTTGATGACGGCGTGTCGCAGTCTACGGTGCGATACAAACGCGCGATTCGTCAGGCGTAAATCTGGTTAATGTTATTGACTGGGCACAAAGAGCGAGCGAATTTCACGCGGCCGGGCTTTTGCGTTTATTCAAAAATTCCGGCACCGCCGACATGAATGTGCATGGACGGTATAATCGATTCTCGTTCGCAGCGCTAACCGAGCCCTACTTCTTTTTCTGTTTTCTTCAAAGCCGAACGCTCCCTCCGATCGGAAGAGAATCGGGACGCGACAATTAAAGTCACCGCGGAACACCCCCTCTCATTGCATCCGTTTTGAATGCGAGAGAAGGCTGAAGGGAACGATTCGGTTCCCTCGAGGCGCTTACCCGGACTCCCCATACAAAAGTTCGCGGCACAACGAGACGACCGCGGACGAGCGACAGAGGAAAACCACAATCAAGCCGCGCGCTTGCAACCAGAAAGAGGGTAGAATGGCAGGAAGGAAGGAAGGAAGGAAGGAAAGAGGTCAAGGGTCGGCACGTCCGATAGCATGACGATTCTGAGCCGCCGATCGCTTCTTCTTGAAATCAACCCTTTAACCCTTTGCGGTCGGCAGATTTCGCTTTTGGGAGTACCAGCAGGTCGGAGCAAATCTAGCGTTTCGCAGTTACTTTTCCGCACAGGATTCAAAGTCAATATATGGATATTAAAACACACAGAATTTGTTGAAACTGATTTGTTGTGTTTAATACTACTTATAATACGTAAAAATACAAAATTTTTAATCTCTGTAATGTTCTAAAGAATGGTATTTTGCGAAACAATCACCGATATGAAGTCCCGGCTTTCGTGTACAAGTATCGCAGTACGTGTGTGTTTGTCGTCTTTTTCCTGGAGTTTTCCTGTCGGAACATACTGCACAGTCTTTCTTGCCCCCTGAACGAATTATATGTAACTGATTATTTACGACTTAAAAATGTCCCCGCTACGGGGACACCGACTTCTACGACGACTTAAAAATGTCCCCGCTACGGGGACACCGACTTCTACGACGAATTAAAAATGTCCCCGCTACGGGGACACCGACCGCAAAGGGTTAATGTGACGAATACGAATCCATCGCCGAGGAGACTTTCAAGGTGTGATGGCAGAGTGAAAACTTGGTACGAAGCGCAACAACGTGGCGAGCGCGATCAATTTTCACACCGCCGGCTCGAAGTGCCTAGTAAAATTCGCTGTCGATATTTAATTACGCGCCGAGGAAATGTATTCAGCGGAGAAATGAGTCGGTTAACGGGTTAGCAACAAACCGCATCCACCGAGGAGAGATCCTCTATGTCCCGGAGTTGGTTTCTGATAAACGTATAGCTGGGCACAAAATTGGATTGCACCACGTCGAGAGGATATTGTAGCTGGAGGTCGAAGCAAAGCTCTTTAACAATGAAACTACCCAGCGAAAAGAATAGCTTGCTTGTCATTTTGCTGGGACGAAGGCTCATTTTCTAAAAAATGTGAAAAGAATGCAGCTGTTCCATCGTTTTGTAGACCATTCTCATAATCACCGGCACACATTTCAATGTTCTACACGTTTCAATATCAGTCAGGCGAGTTATCCGGAAATAAAATGATACGAACATGATCGATTACAGCGAAATAGGAAAGAAATGATTTTGACTCGTCGATGGTTCCAGTGTTAACCGGAGCCCTCCACCTCCAGCGATACAGAAACCGAACACCGACCTAGTGACGAACTCCGCGGTTTCGTCTCTGTGTTCTGATCGATCCTGCCCCGATATCCGCTAAATGCTTGATATATCTGCTGGACGGAGTTCGGTGGAAAGCCGCATCATCATCGACAGGTGCGTCGGCGAGGGACCAGCGATAAATAAGTGAACGCCAATCGGCCTGAGTGAACATGCCGACGCTTCCAATCCTACCACCCTCTGTCGAGCCGGTCGCGTCCGATTTCCGATGACACTGGCACGCGAAAATCGGCCTTACCTCTCGATGAACCCCGTGCGATCGAGCGACAGAACACGAGCGTCGGGAGTGTGTCACGCGGCTGACGCGCTATTATGCGAGACGGTCGTGCGGCCGCAATGACGACAATAACGGTATATCCCGGAACAGCCGCGAAGGGTTCTACACTCTTCGGCATCGAGGATCGGTCGCACGAGCGGCTGATGGAGTGGATAAATTGATCGAGTGCTCGGATATTCCGTACTGCAGGACGCGTACCGTGGTGTAGTATTTCTTATTCGGATCAACGCCAGGAGTCCCGGCGGGGGTCGAAATGATACGCCGATGACGCAAGAATCCTGATCACGGCTCGCGATGCACACCTGTTTCTCCTCAAGATCGAGCGCGCGAGGAAGCAGCAATTCTCTAAGAAAGCACTTCCGCGGAGGAAAAACGATCGCTCCGGCAGAAGCGGCGGGGTCAGGTAAAGAAGTCGAGTATGTAATGCACTTGCTTAGAGGGAACGTCGTCGAGCGTCGCGGCAATTTCGAAAGGGCCACTGCTCGTTCTAGATTAGCTGGCGTGTCGGCTCGCCCGTTCGCCAGCTACTTTCTAAGCGAACGAGCAAGAGCGGGCCCCGTGCCGTCGTTCGCCCGATTCATTTCTCTCTCTCTCTCACACACACACAGACACAGTCGGGGCCTCAAGTTTTCCCGCGCGTTAAGTCACGCGATTGTTTCGCCGACGATTACGCGGAGAACCGCTGGCGCTAATGTTCGGCGGAGCCGGAGTAGTTGTAGTAGTAGCAGTAATAGTAGTAGTCGGAGAGCAGAAACCGGTTCTGCCGAGGGAACCAATCGATTTGACCCAAGCTCTCGGTCGATGCACAACACTGCCCTCCTCTCCTTCTCGTCGTCTACGGTCTTCCACCTTGTAGTCGTCCCGCGGACCTGTACTACCGTTCCACTGCCCCTCCGGATGACTTAAGGATCGCTGGCGTGTGTGTACACATCGGGGAACTGGTACTCCGATTTTCTTTTTCTCCCCTTTTTCGTAAGCGTATACTACACGCGTACGCGGTCATTCCCACTGTCGATCGACAACTTTTATATACGAACTGTCTTGCCCCACTGCGAGCCACGCGAGCACACGATGATTCTTTTTGGCGAGATCGTTAACGGAATTATTATAATTCGCAGATTATGCGGACGTCTGCGGCTAATTAGAGAGCTGCTTCGAGTTTCACCGCAACAATGTCGAATATTATTGAGACGGAGGCGAGATTCGGCCAGAAGATCTGGCACATGGCTTCCGTTTTCTTTGACGGCCTGTGCCCGCGGAACCGCAGATGGGACGATTGCCTTTTAACGCGGACGATTTTTCAGCCATCGGTTGGGGATTCGCGATTAATAAGCCACCGAGTAGACGGCACGGTAGGTCTCGAAACAATGGCCATTGTGAGGGGTCTCTATTCGCGGTTTCGTCTCGCACGCAGCTTTTCCCGTTATAGGCGTTAGCCTAGTTGCAAAATTCAATTAAAATAAACCTCCGACGTCGTTGACGGCCTCCCTTCCCTTCGCACGCGTATTCTTTGCCTCTCTCTATCTCTCTTTCTCTCTCAGTTCCCTCGCTGCTTATCCATAAGAATTCTTTCCCACCGCACACAGCTATGCGACGTATGAAACGCAAAAGACATTTCTTCGATTTCCACCGCATTCGTTGCATTTCCACGTCAGCCGAGCAGCGAACGATAAGTACTAAATTAAATGAAGTCTCACGTAAAGCATATAAGCGAAAGCTAGCCGTGGTACTCAAAAATCTCGGATTCGCGCTGAACGCTCGCTCTTTATCCGTGCATTCCACATTGTCTGACTATAACCGACAGTTTCTCCTTATCTCGGTGTGCTTTATCGCCGCGCCAAGAAACCGATGATTCACGCGAGCTTCAGTGGAAATACTTTGCATTGTGCGATCGCGCGACGTATTAAGAAGGCAAGAGGTAAAAATAAACAAAAAATGCGAAACAACCGCGCCCCTAAACGAGCACGCGACCACGACGAGCCTTAATTCTGTGCACACCCCGGCTTGCTCTTTTCTTCTCTCTCTCGCTCTCGAATTCGCGTGTCGGGACTCGATCCGTCGGTGGTTACGAATGGCTAACACCGCGGTGTCGCAGGGGAACGAAAAACGGGGGCGAAAATGGGATGAGCGGGGTGGGAGGGATGGTAGGAAAAGAAGGTTGGAAAAGGCGAGGCCGGTTAACGGCCCATTAGGCCAAGCGAGGAGAGTCTCTACCTGGGCCGCACCCTTAAAGGCCATCCAATAATAAAATCCGCGTCATTTGGCTAAAAGCTGCCCCGAAGAGCCGTTGGTATCTGGTATCAAGGTGTGGCGCCAACCCCTTATCACGCGATACTGCCACCCCCTTTGACTCTTCCCCTCTTACCACGACATCGAGCCTCGACTGCTGCCAAGTGGATAAGTTTGACGCTCGTATAAATGATACAAATGAAATTCCGTTTTTGCCCCGATACCGTACCGACGATAATCCGATATCGAGCGAACGCTAATGCGATTTACTTTACGCCGTTCAATAGTTATTGTACAGAATTGTGGTCCGTCCGCGCGGACGGGAGGGCGCGTTCATTAATACAAATGTGGTGAATTACAAATTGTTTGACGCTTGAACTTTGCGTGACGGCCGGGGTAGTGCATTGCTTTCCATTTTCACTCCATTTCGCATAACGTGAGCGCATGTTCGTATTAAATTGAGAGTTCGAGCATCGAATCGGAGCGAAATTCCACCGTCGGACGCGGTTTGTTTGCTCGCCGGCACTTTTACTGCCGTCCAAGTTCAGCGAGGAATATGAGAAGCGGCTGCGGCTACGAAATCGAATGTAAATTGCCTTCCCGCCGCGGCCTCCTATCGTCTTGTTAGATCTGACCGGCCGCAAAGACAATCGTGCGAAGCGTCGATCAAGAAAGCGTGTCGCGATCGAGGCATCCGACGAAAGTGTTCCGCGGTAATGATTTTGCGCGACAAACGACGGGGCTCCCGCGACAAACCGCGAAGAAATTCGAAAGTGCAAGCCGAACTGGCGGGGCACAAACAATATTGAACGGACATGGGACAAAAAGCTTTTCACAAAAAATTGAAAACAGCACTAAAGAGGATAAAAGAATTTATCCTTTTCGAGACCGGTGCCGAGATAGAAACAAGAGAGAATCTATCAATTTGCTAAATGTTTATGATTGATTTCGTTTATCGAGAATTTCTTAAGGATGTGGATTTTCCCGATTTTTGATCTACAAAAAATGGAAAAAAATACACGTGTCGAGCAGAGAACCTCCTCCTTTTTCGAAGTCGGTTAGAAACGGGAGGAAATCTCTCGTGGACGAAGTGACGAGAAAGCGTGTCGTCGCTTTTTAAGCCGTGTCGAACTTCTTCTCTGGCGCCGCGCAAAACGAATTGGGAGACGGAGAAAGAGAGCCGCGAGAGTGAGAGCGGGAGATTAGTTACACCGCCGGTCGGAGGAACGAGCTAGAAAGTAATTATCGATCGTCCCTGCGGATCGGTAAGAGGATAACGAGAAAATCCGCGTTTCATCGGGGGAAGGAGGACTCGACCCTACCGCCCTTAATTACGCTTCGCCAAAGTAAAAAGACTTAATTAAATTTCTCCTCCCGTCAACAGGGGCTTGCCCCGACGTTCGGTCGCTCTCGCAGTCGCTGTTCTCAGCCGTGAAAATGTCGGACTGACCATTCGCAGGCCGGTAACTCTATTTGCAGACCGTCCTCGGCGACGGGTTTACATGCGGCTACCTAAAGATTCAATCAAGCGCAATTAAAGAGGACTTCCTATGCGATCGTAGGGACGGGGCACGTACCGGCGAAGGTGTAAATCGCGCTTGATAATTGCCAGCGATTTGACGAACAATAATTGACGAGGGCGTAAATCGATTCCGCGTGCCGGCCGATAAAGTATCTGCGAAATGGGGGATCGGGGCTCCGATAAATTTAATTTTATCGCGAGAGCTGCCCAGCGACGCGTATAACGACGGAGACGATTTTATTAGGCCATTATCGAGGCGAGTTACTTTTGTTGGATCGCCATTACGTGGCGGCTTCGGACGGATCAGTATATTTACCGGCGGTAGAACGCCGCCACGTGATCGTGTTTGCCCGATTGTCCGGTGCCCTGGTACGTCGTGCGATTGCACATGCATGTGAAATGTGTGCTCAGGGGTGGGCGTGCAAGAGGATGGTGGCGCCGAAGATTTATTATCATCGAGTACAGTGACGTTAACCGAATTAACACGGCTAAACGCTGGCCTTATTCGCGTCGATCCGGGGTCGAATTGACCGTAAAACTGCGCACCGCGTTTAAATAGTCGTTAATAAGGGTGAAAAATCATGTTTGTCGCGTGGGGTCACCGTCAATTTGCCGCTCGATCGAGATTGCTCCTTGCAAACGGTTTTCGGCCGTCGACTGGAAAATTTCATTTGCCGCCCGATGCCAATATATCGAGAGTGCCGTGGTGAGCACGAAAGCACGAGCGCGCGCGCGAGCTCTCACTCTGAGTCGCGAGCAAAACTGTGCACAGGGTTCGCGCACTCGCCGGTTCCTCCTCTCTCTCTCTCTGCATGCACGCGCGCATTCATCTACGCTGCACGCGGGTGTACCGGGCTAATCATATTGGCCTAATAAAATTATCCGCCTAATGACATTGCTCCGTCAGCCGATACACACATGCATCGGGTATGTGTATCACCGTTCGCCACGGCGAACCGCACGCTTCATAATGGAAGAAGAGCGCCCCGTCGCTGCATACACGTGAATCCATAATCGCGCATTAACGGCCCCTACATTCCCGGGTTTAACGTTTTCAATTACGCTGCTAATGAGACGGTCATATCGTTCGACAGTCAATTACCGCGAATGAATTATCCGCCTTGCGCGGCGCGGAACGTCGTCGTCTCTTCTACCTATTTGCACGCGCGGCCCGCGACTTCGCGGAATAATCCCACAGTTTGACCGTGATTCGACGGCGGCAATGTGGGTGGATTATGTGCAGAGGCGCCAAGAAACAGTCCGGCAGACGAACGAACATACGTCTCCCACCCCCGCACCAAGGAAAGCCTATATGAACTATTAAGGACGGCCAACTCTCCGCGGCTGAATCATCGTGCCCGCGACCGTTTGATATTTCAAAGGGCAGGCCGATCGATTAGGTGCCTTGAAGTGCGCCATCAATGATTAAGCAGCGCTTTTCTGCCCGCTAGATTTTCCCGGAGAAAATAGGTCGGCCGAATTCGTGCGCCCTGGCCCTATCATTTATTCCTTCGTTCCTTCCTCTGGCACTCGCGGCACGAATGAAACTTGTATTGCGGCTCTTAAGAGGACCGGCATTACAATCATAGTTCTTCCAACATGTAAGACGCGACGTTTTCGCGGATCAAATGGAAGCTGTATTAATGAAGGAAGCTAACGAGCTATAAGGACCTTAATTGCATAAACGAGGGCTGTATGCAGAGAGAGAGAGAGAGAGAGAGAGAGAGAGAGAGAGAGAGAGAGAGAGAGAGAGAGAGAGAGAGAGAGAGAGAGAGAGAGAGAGAGAGAGAGAGAGAGAGAGAGAGAGAGAGAGAGAGAGTGGTATCGATATTCCGTTAAACAAGTGCCTCGTTCAAGCGAACCAATATTATCAGCGCATTAACACCGATACGTCGGAGGTCTCTAATTAAAGAGAATAATACCGAAGAATTCATATGACTCGCCTGTCGGTTAGGGGGTGAGGCGGAGTGGCGAAAGAGGGCAATGCTCGATAGAGCGCAAGGGAGGGGGGGAGGACGCGATGGAGTAAAAGAGAAGAGAGGAGGGGGAGGAAAAATGGAAGAGAAGAATTCCCTCGTCGGTGCTCGGATGCGCAGGGTTGATTTTAATACCCCCGAGGGAAAAGAGGGTTGCGGATGTGACCTTTATGAAATGCTACAACCTTTGTAGGCCCTGATTGCACTTCTTGGCGAGCGGACGCGCGCGCGTTTCTGCACACGTTCCTGCGGCACACATCGACGGCCATTCGCTGGCATGCAGGCTGGCGTATGCTCGGCGCATAGTTTACGCGCCCTGTCTTAGCTCAGCGGCTCAGCGCGTCTGGCCATTGTTTTTCGAGCGTACACACATCCCTTGTAGCCAGTCGCACGACGTCGTGTCGCTCAAGATGGTGAAGGGCGCCGCGAGTATGAGGGCTCGCGTCAGTGTTGGTTGGACGTATATGGCACGTGATGCGAGAAAGAAGGTAAACAGGGACGTGTGGGAGAAACCGGCCTTGTACCAACCCCCGATGGCTTGCTCTCCCTGTCCCGTGTATTCCAGCCCTTCGTCGTCTCTTCCACCCCTGTACATACATATCGATGGCTCCACGTCTGTACACGGTGGCTCATATGTACGCGGACAAGCTATCCTGTCGCGACTCTGTTCTACATATACAACTACCCGACCGTCCACACGGACACTGACGCAACACCTACGTTTACGCCGTAAGACGCGACAGCGTCGATCGATGGCAGTGTGGTCGCGAGCGACGTTTACACGCGTTCGCATAACTTTGCTGTCGCTGCTCGCCCGACGTATCCTGTGTGTCCTCCGTTGCCCGTCCATACTTTCGTCTTATCTACCTGCGTGCTGACTGTGCACGACGCTATTTTTCTACTCTTTTTCATTTGTCGCGGCCGCGGGTTATCTCGAATGCGGATCGCTCAATGCCGACCGAAGCACGACGCGAAATTTATGGAATTTTCGCAGGGTTATATGAGGAACACGATGAAGAAAAGGCAATTCGCACGACGACCGGGGGGAATAGTGTCGACTGTGGAATTAGTTGAAAATTATCGTAAGCATGTTGCGGTGCGTTGCCTGCGGCGGTATCTGTTCTCCATTTCCATCTGCTTCCGCACTATCTCTGCTTACGTGCAAAGGAGGAACTCGGCACTCTCTGCCGACGATAATTCTTTGACCAAGGCTAAGCTATCTTCCGATCGTCATCGCTCAATACTCGTGAACGCTTTAAAGCGGTGTCGTTCTGAACGTCAACTTCACACAATGTTCTAGAAGAAGAGTAGAAGGCGATACCACGATTGTCACGTTAAATAATTACAGAGCAGTTAGAGACACAACTTAATTCTACGCGAACAATTGGAACTAGCTCTCACCTAGATCGCGGATTGAAGAATTTTCCAATAGACGCATGCAGTACCGTCAATCACGACGCAACCTGATCAACGGACAAATAATTTCAATAACGACGACCGACGAATCTGGAGCGAGCAAGTGATACTCCAATCTATCGGGTCTCCAGTACTGTTAGCCCACTACCGGCTCATGGCTCGACCGGAAATTATGGCTCGTTAGCAAGGAGGAGGTTTACCGGGTCTGATTCGGAGCGTATAAAATTTCAGAGTGCCTCGCGCAACAAACAGCCCACCTCCCGCTTTCTGCGTCGTTACGCCACGTAATATCGCGTTGTCGGCTCCGACGTCGAGTCGTCTAACACGGCCGCGTTTGCAAAACTAAAGAGCCGAGGGAAGGGAATTAGACGAGAATTTCCCTTATCGCTCGAATATGGCGGGAATTCATTTCTGCGCCTTCTGCAGAATGCGCGTCCACGCAGAAGGCGGATTCTTCTCCGGGGCGAATTTCGAGGGGAAGAAGTGCAGGAATTCGCGACGGCAATGGGCACCAATCGTCCAAGCCATGAACATTGTAGCCGTGAATAACGATCGTCGTGCGAACGTCAGAGCTCGGTCGGTCGGCCGGCGGGAACTAATGTGGAGCGTCGAGAGCGCACCAAGAAAAACGATCGAATTTCACGTACAAGCCGCAGAGGTTCGCGCGCGCACCACGCCGCCGTACTGCTGCATCGAAATCGCGGGCTACGATCAGCGGAGCTATCAACCTTGATGCAAATTACAATCGTTATGCGAGGCCTCCCCGCGACCCCGGCATCGACAAGTGCTCTTTCCAGTATAAACATATTAGTGCGTGATGTACCGACAATCGTGCACAAATCGCGACGTGTATAAATTCAAGAAAAAGAAAAAAAAAAGGGGAAAAAAAGAACGACGGATTGCCAGCTGATGAAAAGCATACTTTTCGATTTAAATTGTACTACCCGATCGCACGATCTCGTATCCTATATCTCGACATTTCCCTCCGCGCATATCGTTGTTGTTAATAAAAAGTTCCATCATCGTCATCGGCTGATACCAGGGTTTCCCTATTCGGGAGCACGCTCGTATGCCTTTTGGCACACCTTGTACATACTGCAGATACCCATTGCGCGTCCGACACGATTACATCGGCAATTGCCGACGATTGATTTTCTCATAAACGTAACCGTAACGCGAGGAGAGCTTCCCGATGCCCAATGCCCGATTTGCCCCGGACGAGGATTGCCGGTTGCGGATTGATTGTTGCTAGAAACGGCACGGGCTCTGCGGGGATCGATCCTTTTCGGATTAGCGAGCCTCGAGGTAAATTCCATCCGCTATCCGGGCCGATCTATCAAGTTCATTTTAGCACTACCGAAGGCATTCCTCCGCCTACCACTCCCCCTCCTCCCCACCCTAATTCGAGACGCTTTAGGTGCAATAAGAATTTGCTCGCGAGTTCGCGCCACGAGCTCGATCCTAGACAAGAATCCTCGCGACGAGCCGAACGGAAGGGGCGGTTTCCGGCGAGAAAAGCCGCAGGCGGAACTCTGCGATAACGCGGAACCCGCGGCACACGGCGTACAAACGTTTACGATGTGTACCTAACGTGCAACACGTACGAGCACCTATCGACGATCTAAATTATTTCCACGCGACAAACTGCTGCCGCTCGCGAATTTGCAGTGCCGCGCGTAAACGATAAGACTATTTGTTTTTAATCGAGGATAACGAGAGTCTGGGCGGCGTACCGGTGGTATGCTGGAAGTCGCGGCAACAGGGCCACCGGGTGCCATCGTGGAGCGACACATCCTCGAAGCCCCGGACATTGTGTCGCGTAATTAGATCGATCGCCCGACGATAATACGATACAATCGCAATTTGTCGGGCAGCGACGAGTGCTGCGGCGATAACCGGACCCGGCAGATTCGATCTCGCGCCGTTCGCACGGACTATCTCGCCACGGCCGACACCTTCGGATACAGTTCAGTGGAGCCCGGGATTCTGAGAATGCAATAATGATAAGGTGTAAGGTGCTTCCTTATTGTTTCGAGCGCACTTCCTCGAGCCGACGAAAATACGTGTTCGTCTCGCAGCATTTCTTTCTGCCTACCGCCAACCGCGAGATTCGGACTGTATTCTCGAAGGAGCGATTAGTCGACGATTGATCCGAGGGCACGTCTGGGCTGACCAGAGAATCGAGTTTGCTTCGCGCGCCGAAGATATCTTGCGAGTGAGTTCTCGCAGGGCTGTTGCGCGCGCGCGTTCGCATTTCGCTCGGAGAATGTAATAATTGCAGGGGGGGCGTTCTCTTATTACGACGGCCGGGTCTCGCATTACCGCCGAGTACACGGTAGCGATGAGATAGCGCCGCCCAAGCCCGTTCTCTCTCACGTCAGCTTCTTGTTGTTCCGCGGCTCTGAAGATACGGAGGAGTCCGTAATATACGTACGCCCATCGCCACCACGCCGGCAGCACTTAGTCACTCGACAAACAATCCTGTCGCTCGAGAGAGAGAGACGAACTTCGCTCGAGATTATATTGTACCACCCGCGCGCGGCATATCATCGGACTAATCGTTCCGCCAACGAACTTCCATCATTTTCCGAAATTCGCACATTCGCGCACGTTCGCACCTCTGCACTCTCTCTGTCTCGATGGAATGGAATATTAGACATTTCTGGCAAAACGAGGCTGCGCTTTCGAATATATCCGTTTGCAAGTCATTTTTTTTTGTTGAAGGAAAAAGTACATGCGTGGAATGTCGGCAGGAGAGCTGAGCATGGCTGTGTCTGGTAGGTCGCGGGAGGGCTTAATAATTGGAGCGACCGGCCGACCCGCTTGACAACTCGCCAGGGAGAGGCAGAAAATCGACAAGGCGAAGTTCGAGGCAACGGTACCCTCGCTCGCGCCGATCATAAATGTTGGCTGACCGTTAAGTCAACTCTCGCTCCCCTTCCACCCGTTCTCTACCGCGCGGCCCTCTTCTTTTCCGCGACCGTTCGGCAACGACGACCACGGGCGACTCGACGAGGCAGACGGAACTTTTTTACGCCGGCGAAATAACAAATGTCGGGCGACGAATCGGCGGGATGTCGAAGCTGGCATTTTTCTCGAAATCCCACCTTCTTAACGGTCGGGGGCCGCGCGCGGCACACGGCAAGCGACGAGGCTGCCTGCTGGAAGACGTAGATTGGAGCCGGCGGTTTATTTACGGATTCGATCACGGAATCGATTGCGCAACCGTGAAAAAGGATCTGCGGAAGGGACACGACGGTAACGGGCTGCGAGCATTCCATCGAGCGCGTCTAATCGAATCATCTAGCGGTACCCCCCCGACCACTCGTTCGTTGCACCTTTATCGCCGTCCACTTTATCCGAACTTCGTGGCAAGTCCTCGACGGTCGTCGTCTCTCGATCGCACGATCGATCCCGGGGACCGACTTAAGAATTAATTCGACACGGAAGTTCCGCACGCGAGAGGAGCGAGGAGACACGAGGTCTGGGTAGCCTCCTCACTCCGGCAATCGCGGGGAAAACTTAGAAAACTTTCAAGAATGTCAGAATGCCCGCGAATAGTACCTGAAACGACTTGGGACATTCGAGTTGGCGAGGATTTGCAAGACAGGGGCGCTGAATGGCCATTCTAAACGGCCGCTGGCCCCATCCGTCTCCACCGGGGGCACGAAGGTGCAACGTTCTGTGTCGTGCAACTTATTTCATTGTGACGTGGTGAGAGAAAAAAAATTGATAGTCATAACTTTGCGCGAGTCTAGCGCCCGTCGAAAGCTTGCCGACCGTAACACAGGCTCCCATGCCATCCCGATCATGAGAGAGCGTAGAAAAGAAGCAACAAAATGTCACGAACTTCGCGGCGGAAGTAATAATTTTTCAATCAATTTCCTCTTAATGCGATTATTATTACCACGGTGCAGGAAGCGTGACGGCTTAGATGATGAAGGGCCGCGAATGAAAAGGGAGGGGGAGGGTTAATTAATGATCGGGCAGGAAACATTAACCCGGCGCGAAGAAATTAGCGAATAAACGGTAACCTATAGAGATGCGCCGCGGCGCAATTTCCATCCACCGCGGCGGCGGTTTGAGGGGCATTGTGCGTGGTCGCGGTAATTAATACGACGCGGGAATCACCCGGGGGGGGGGGGGGGGGGGGGGGTTGAACCCTGCGGATATTTATTCGCGAATTTACTACCCTCGCCTCTCGCCCGGTTTCTTCGTACATCCTCATATAACCCCCCCCAACACGTCCATTACTCTCGGATGCGACACAACAGGAAGCCGGCTGCAGCAGCCTGCCGCTTTCTAGGTCACGTTCGTTAATAAATAATGCATTTTAGAATCGGAATGTGTAGACGTTCGCGCCGGGAATTTCTCGGAGCGGGTTGACATCGAACCGCGATGCGCGCAACTTACTCAACCTATTTCCTCCTCCTCCTCCTTCTGTCTCCTATCTAATACTCATTCTCCGAGACTCCTGACGCGGCGATCGGTCGTGCAAGAAATATAGAGTTAATATCGCGAATACCGTGGCCCGCAAGAATTCCATCCGCCAGTTCAGGACAACGGCAGAGAAGCGAGAGCAATCGACGAGCGCGCGAGAAAGTTTGCGAACGAGGATTTTTCTACGGATTCGCCAGTTCCGAGGGAGGAGGGCTCGCGCTGGACGAATCGAAAGATTGTTTCGGCGTAGTTTCGCGTCGGCGGAGCGGCGAAAATCCGGATAGTGGCGAAGTGCGGAGAAAAACAGTGAGCGGCTTAGAGACGACGACGTCGCGGCGCGTAAATTCGGGAGGTTACTCGCGGAAAATAAGGCTCGGAGACTGGCGGGCGACTTGAGCGGCGTGAGGGCAGAGGCAGAAAGCCACGGCGCGCAGAGCGAAGACTGGAAATGCGGCCTTCGTTTCACGGTAAATCTGTCGTATGCATAATAAAAGCCTTCCTCTCCCCGGCTCTCTCTCTCCCTCGCACCCTTCGCCGGTGCCTCTCGACGTGTCTGAAAAATGATCGTCCCTCTTTCGCGCACTGTTTGCCAGCAATTCCGCGATACGTCCCCCCGCCGCGGCCGCTATTTTATTTTAATTTCATTCCAATTCCAATTGTAATTGCATCGCGTTCATTTCATTCGCCGGCCGACCATTTGTTCGCCTCGTAAAACTGCTGGAGTGCGCGGAAGAGAGCGCGAGGGGAGGGGCGGAATGGTTTCGTTTGTAAAATAATGTCCAGACCGCGAGCAGATCATGTGTGATCGGACTATGCGCGAGCAATGTAACCGTTCCCGTTTCGAGGGCGTTTCTCCGCCGGCAGATAAGAACGCGAAGCGTGTCAAAGGGAAGCGTGTGACTAGTTCGCTCCTCTCCTCTCTCATTCCCCACGTCTCCCTCCTCTCTCTCTTTCTCTCTCGCTCTCACCGTCAATCTTGCTCGTGCATATATATGCCGCCCGCCGCAACCGCGCATCGCTGGTCAATGGCGAGCTAAACAATGGCGCCATAGAAATCAGCAGATGCACCTCTGCCTCGAGACGGGGTGCGCGCATCTATTCGAAAGGAAAACACGACGACGGGAGGAGGATGCCATTGAAACGCGCATCGGATGCAACCAGCAAACAAAGTCGTCGAGAGCGCATGAAACGCGACTGGTACACTCTCTCTCGACGTTCGACTGAGACTATTAATACCGCGTCGATAGTCGGCCGGAATTTACGCAAGGCCAAAGGGAACGACGTATCCGGGACGGATAACGGGTCGATTTGGCCCGGGCATCGAGATCCTGCCCGATCGAATTCCGAGCCAAGCACGATTTTTCCCCGCCGCGCGCTCGTCAACCTTACGGTTTTAGGGGGGGCCTCGGACGTTTACGTGACGGACAATTGGCCGTCTTCCGACCATCGCGACGACGTGCGAAATTAAGCCGGCAACGGGCGAATTCGGATCGACGGCAAGTGGAGCCAAGAATTTTTTAGGAACTCGGCCGAATTTCAGGACTTTCGTGCGAGCAAGACGGAGCGGCGACTTGGCGAGGGCTTACTTAACAGACGCCGCAGGATGCAGACAAATGTCATATTGAGCGCGGATTCGCAACGTTACGGACGTGAACACATGGAGTGAGAATTCGTCTTCTACCATATTACGGAGTCGTGGTTCTAGGTAGAGCTTGTGTCGCACGATTCCCGAGTCAAGTTCCGGGGTCTGAGACCGGCGAGAAGAAGCGGTTTACGCAATAGCCGGTGCAACGGTATCGCGGACGAGAGGGTGAGGAGGTACGAGGAGGCCAAAGGAGAGAGGGGAGAGAGAAGAAGAGAAGCCCTCCACGGTGTTCTTAGCATTCCATCGAGAATCACGACTCGCGGTTAGCCTAACCGCCGAACGAAATGGCATGCCGATAGAGGAGTCGAGACTTAGAAAAAGTCGAGAGGCAAATATCTTGGCTGACGGACGTTCGCCGCTCCCCCCGCGCCTCCCATTACGGCTAAGTATCGCGGAGCTTCCGCAAATTTTGCAAAATGAAATTGCCCTTCATACGCGATACTTCTTCGCAGTCGCGCTAAAGCACGCGATAACGCGACCCGACAAGTCCAAAGTCATTATTCCAAGGCTTTGGTCATTAATGCAAGTTCGACAATATCAGCTTATCGTCAGCAGCCATGAAAATGCAATCTTCTTGCGGTAGCACGCGCGCGCGCGCAAACGTGCACACGCACCAGTCTCTCGACTCGTCCTTCCCTTTGACTTTTCTAATAAATTACACGATGCCTCTTTCTCTCTCTCTCTCCGCCGCGGCCGTGTGGGAAGAGTTCCACCTGTTTGTCTTGCCCCGCTAATCCCTACGAGCCGCGCGATCTCGGAACGAAGATTCCGCTTATCTCGTCCAATCTGAATTGTCGCGCCTTCGCTCGAGAGAGCGGGGTCGTCCGCGATGACGGAGTCGCGCAGATCTTCGCCGAAGATCCCGAGGATCCCTGAAAGGAGCGCGCGCGTAGGTGCCGTTCAACCTTTCCCCGGCATTCGGCCAATGCCATTCCTGCGGCATTTTTTCCGCGATCTCAGAGGTCAAGGGGATCGGCGGCCGGGGATTATCGTTTCGCCGCGTAATAATCGATGCGCGATAATCGCGGATGACTATCGCGCGTAGCGATGCGACGAGCGCGCGGACACGGCCAGAAGAGAGAGAGAGAGAAGGAGGGCTTTACATGGCGATGCCGATGTCACGAGTGACTGCTCCTAATGCGCTCTAGCGGTACCTGTTTATGTGGTAATAGCAGCCAGTCGCCGCTAATAATAGCCCAGCATAGGTAAAGCCAACGCGGCAATTATTCGCCGGCCGGCAGAAGCTGTGCCGCGCGACCTGTTGGAAATTTCGAAAGAGGAAGCCTTCCCCTTTAACGCGTGTTGACAGGAGAAGTATGTTGCGCGTCGCAGATACGGCGACGGAATGGGATAGAGGGAGGACGTGCGATGCAGACGTCAGCGTCCTCCGGCGGGCGAGAATGCTGCGAAGGCGTGCGTCTGGGGAAGGGGTGTATGCAAATTTTCGCATCGTGCCTCTTAGAGGACTGTACCGCGATACGTCGATAATTTCGCAGATCGATCCCTGCCGCGCAATCTACCGGAACGGCGAACTTCAAACACCGCACCGTCGCGCGGTTATTATGATTATTTTCAAGAAGAAAATACTAGGCGGGTAGGGTGGTCCCCACGTGCGTAATAACGAGCGCGGATACGCGTACGCGATACGAACGAGCGCGTTCTGCTCGAGAGTTAAACGTACCCTTAGAAGGGCAGAGTTTCGCCCGGTCGACGACGCGTATACACCCGGCGAGGCATACTACTGGGCGGGCTGGGAAATATCAGACTCCGGCCGCGGGGTGACATGAAAATTCATGTCTCGAGACTTTGGCGCGAATAATTGACGTGCCAGGCTCACATTCGGGACTGATATATTTTTTCTTTTTCAAGAGCGTCATCGCTCAGTGGTTGGACGAAAAATTGTGCGGCGAACGAGTGTCCTGTATGAACGTGACGCAAAGAAAGCCATCGATCGCCTCCTGTCGGACGCGACGCATAAATCATTTATACAGAGCGATCGGGGTATTAACAGAGTTGGCAGCGGATGCACTCGGCGTTATAACGAGAATTTAATAGCGGTCGCGCTTGCATTCGAAATCGGCAAACGGAGGAAGTGTCCTCCTCCTTCCTCACCTCCCTCCGTCGCAGGCCTGCACTCGTCTTTCGTCTTGGCAAGAATGCGCGCGTCAGCGAGACAAGTTCTGTCCCTATCAAGTAACTCGTCAGAATGTTGCGCAGAAAGGCCGACCGCTCGAAATACGTGCGTAACACTATTCGAAGACGATCGTAACGTATGATCCAACCGCAAAGAACACAGTGACGCAGCCACCGCAGGCTCGGCCGAACGAAATTAGATCGCTGGGAAACGCGTGGCTTCGCGAGAGTCGCGATTGAAAGACACCCGGTATGAGCGCAAACAGCAAGAGAGCCCCGGAGAAACCAACAGGTTCACGGTTGGTTCGCGACACTGTGCGTGAGGAAACGGCTCGGCTGGCGCGATAATTAAATTTCCACCGTCGAAGAAAGACCGGGAAAGAGTCGGCGCCGACAACCCCCGCAGCGTCGCTTGGCAAGTGAAGAAAGAAAGAAAGGGAGCGAGAAGTGGTGCGAGAGAGGGTGCACGAAGCGGCCGGAAAGGAGACGGGAATATGGCATATATTCTGTCTGCGATCGGCGAGCGAAAGTATTAATCTCTCTGCCCGCCGCAAGAAATCCACGCGATACAACCTAATAACTTTTCGCGTACAGCGAATCGCTTCCGAGAATTGTGCGAAATTCCGCCTAGGATTCTCTCGCGCACGGAGGCGCACACGTGCGATTCGTGGATATATACGTTTCCTTCGCGGCAGATTGGGATCAGAAGGTACGACATTGCTTGCGAGTAGAGAATGGCGCGCTACTCTCAAGGCGGAGTAATAATTAGATTTTCAGGGACGAAAGAAGCCAGGAGCGAAGCGGGTCCTCTCGTATTTCGACGTCGCGTCGACGGCGTGTCGAGACGAATTCCAGCGCGAGCGCGAACGATATTCCGACGATCATTCTTTGCGCGGGCCGGAATCATTATAGGGGAAAATCATTAGCGTGGATTGCGCGGTGACGAGGGCACCGTTAGAAAGAGGAATTGAGATAGACGCAGACGGTGAGAGGTGGAGAGAGGGCCGGCCTCTGAGATAATTAAATTTCCAGCGAGGAAGGCTCCGACAAAACGCTCGAAAAGAGAGGCCTTTCGGTGAAAGAGGCAAAGGGGAGAAACTGCAACAAACTGTGCGCTCCACGTTGACTTTCGTCATTACAGATTAACTTACGGTTCGCTGCCTGTGTCTGCCTGTATTCGTGTCTCTCTCTCTCTCTCCCCCCCTCTTTTGCCGCGATATTGCTTCGACAGGAACCGGTGGTGATCGGTGACGCGAAAAATCTGGAGTGTTCGCGATTAACATTCTACCCGATTAATTTCGTGATTTTTCTCCCACCGCTATCTGTCCAAGGCTTGCACGACTTCGGTCCTATAACTCGTGTAAATCTGACTCGAGAGAGGACGCCTGGACAAAAGGTAGGTACAAACGGCTCGCAAAGAGATGCGCGTCGCGCGATAAGGTCGATCTATCGAAGGTATACATAATGTGTGTGGTTATGGTAAACCGCCATGGCGGTCATGCGCGCGAGTGGCAATCTCGATAAATCGCAGACAGTCGAAAGCTCTCTCTCCTTTCCGCGGTGCAATCCTCTCGGGTCACTCGTATCTCGCGAATAAGTGCGCGCAAAACATTTACACGTTAATGGAATACATCGCCTCGCCTCTAACGAATTAATTCTAACGACGCGAGAAAGACTTCGCCACTTAATTTCTTATTTCCCCGGCAACGCCGCTTAAGGACATCAACTTTACGCCCGGGTTATGGTTATGCGGTGTACTGCCGGACTGGTAATATGCATCGCGCTTATGGTATTACGCTTTCGCGTTTTACGCTCATAGCATTATGCTCTCGTGCGAGCCGTCGAAGTTTATGACACATCTTCAGCGTCCATTGTGAGCGCTGCGTATCTTGATCGACGTCCAACCCCCATCGATACCTCTCACGAACGGAGAACGATATCGAGGGCGGCTAACATCATTCAAATGTTTCGCATAGCTCGCGCAGTATCGAGATGCAATCATCGTTCTCCGCCCATATTTCGACTCCATTTATTCCATTTATCCCATTTGTCTTCTACGCTCACAACCCATTAAGCGCAATTCTTTCCTACGACGTAAGACACGAGTCATTCTCCCATTAAACTTCCGAGATAATTTCCCATAATCGACCGTCAATAACCAGCCACACCCACGACGCGAACGCACTCTCTTCCCGGCCCCCGATGAGATACGCGCGGTCGAACGGTATTACCGAGGGAAATCGAAGTGAAGCAACGATTACGCGAACGAAAGAGACCTATATAGGCATGGATCGGTGGCGCTGCTACCGTTCGATCCTCTAACTGGCGTGGCCTGTTCCCGATGAAGAGTAGAACAAAAGGAGGACCACCAGCGGCGCGCTTCGTTTCGAGCGTTATTTCCACGACACACGACGTCCCTTCGTTTCCTCGTTTCTCTTTCTCCGGGCCCCGAGTCTTTCCAGAAGCCGCACGTCGGAAATATTGGAAATATTAGCATATCGCGTGCGCTTTCACCGCGGGTTATCAAAGACACTCGGTACTTCAGCGTGACACGTGCATTGCGCCAGACGAAGAGGAAAAAAGCCCTCCCCCAGTCTCGAACGAGGCCTTCTGTTCGCAAGAGGACGGACGGAGAGTCGCGGAGGTCAAATGAGAAAAACTTTGCCTCGTCGAAATCGACGATTCTTCGTCCGCTGCCTCGCGCGCAAAACCGCCGAAGAGGAGAGGCGGTAAATAAAGAAATTGTTCAATATTTAGAGGATCCTCTCGATATGCACCACGTGGCGTGAGAATGGAATTTTGTCAGATCGCGACGGGTCGGGTAGGGAGGGTGACTGAACGAATCATCGTCTCAATACCATCCGCTCGTTCGACGTTCCATTTCCCCGGAAAATGTCGCCGCGAAACGAGACGCGGAAGATTCCGGCGCGCGGTATTAAACGGCACTGTTATCCGTGCACCGTTTCCAAGTATGGGCTAGAGAAAATGACGCCTGTTGTATGCCGGTGCCACGCGTACCCAGTGTGTATCTAATTCTAGCGCTCCTTTCTCACTTCTCTTCCTCGGTGCGCGTTATTGTCGGATGTATCCTCCGCATAAATATACGAAGGTTCCCGTGCTCGCATTGCTCCTAATTATCGAGAGTCTCACGGCCTCCCCCTGGCGCGGCTCGCCTTATTTTCTCTCAACGTCTCAGTCAGCCGACTTCTTTCTCCATCTTCTACGCACGACGATCGCCGCAGAGGAAAAGGGCGACTCGAGGAGCCGTTAGAGTCAGTGGTATGCCTGGAAGCGGACAGCCTATTTTCCATGAACAATAATCACTTGGCAATTGGAGTCGGATGGAAAAGTTTCCGGCGCGCGCGGTGTATATAAAAGAGGGTCGGGCTCGGCCGTTTTCTTCCGCGAATTCTCGCCGCGAGATAAGCATCGCCGCTCGAAACTCCAGCAAGTTCGAAGCGGGCTCGAAATGATTAAAGGGGTGTGGAGCAGCAGAGATTTCCTTCGCGCAGGCCGTTCGCGCGACCGTGTGTCTACTATTTCGCAATCGGGGCACGTGATGTTCGAGGTCGGTACAGGTTACCGGATTATATCCAGCCGAATACAGGAAGAGAGGGCGGAAGAGACGTACGTTGTGTACGATCCTGGCCCAGTGTTACGATGCGGGCTGCGCAGGGGGGCACACACATACATGGAAGCACACGCGCGCAGTGGCGTGCGCAGAAATGTCGGTAAACCGTTAAAAGTTCCGCGGCTAATATCCGAAACTTTTTAATAGTCTCCCTCTCGGGCGAGAGAGCCGGCCGGCGAAATAGCTTCTCGAATTCCGCTATTTTCTTCGGGCGCAATGAAAAAGCGCGAAGTTGTCGCGTGCTGGCGAGCGGCGAAAGCGAACGCGATCCGGCGTGAAAGGAGAGCGAGCGGCCGATTTTCATATTCCTCGTCGCGTTTCACGTACTTCGCCGATTTCCGACGAGCTCTCTTCCTACAATTAATCGCACCGAACGTCATCGAAAGTCATCGCATGACCGTGAAATCAGAAAGTGTTCCGACGTGTACGGTGGATCATCTGGCTAGCTGGACACCGCGATGGTCTATACACGCCACGAACGTATTTCTGTCGTCTGCGGATTCTAGAAAGTTGCACGTCGCCTTCGAGGAATTAATTGCCGCGTACACGTCACGGGAGAGAAATGAAATGACCGTGAATACGCAAAACGTTCGACGTCGAGCTACGATATCCCGCGATTTCTGTGCTGCGCGGAACAAAAGTTTCTCGCCTAGCGGCATTGTCGCTGCTTATCACGGTAAGGTGACGTATCTTTGACATTTTCACGGTTGCCGAGTGGTTGACACGAACGTCACGGCATGCGGCTGCACGCACGTTAAAGAAAGGATCTCGCCAATACCAGTGGATGATATACGGACGTCGCCAGACATTGCTGGCCCGCGATCGACAACCGTGCGATCCGACATCTACCGCCGAGAAACTCTGAGCAAACAAATACCAGTAAACAAAGTTTCCCTGCCCTCCCAAACCATTTCCTCCACCGACATTTGTTGCATGCCGCGTTGTATTCCTTCATCCCGCGAACGAATAAACCCAACGAAAATTGTTTCACCAGCACTGTCTCGCTCCCGAAGTAACTCGTGCGAATACAGATATCAGTGGACACAGTCCGTACCTTGTCAGCCGCGAGTCTTGCGACGAGGGCCTCCTTGAGGGGCCCTAGCCAGTGATGGGCCCCGACGAAACGCTTATTCAGCAATTTCGTGTGTGGGGCTGCCTGAGCGTAGACGGCCTCCAGCTCGAGCACGACCATATTTTCCGGTCTGGTGCTGAGGATCTCCTCCTGCCTCCTAGCCGTTCGCCCCTTATCCTCCGCCTTCCGCTCAACGTAGAACGACAGGCAACGTTGGCGACGACATTTAACACTGCTATCTCTCAGTCACAGCACACTCTGTCGAAATTCTCGCCGCACCGCCGCGCGCCGGCGAGGGCACACGCGCGCTCACACAGAACTCTCACTCTCGCGGCAGGGCCGAAATAAGGGTCAGGCTAACAGAGCGCGGCAAACACGGATCTTCTCACGTCCTTCGTCCTCCAGAACGAGCTAATGTGGACGCCAGTACTGAATCGGACTATCCATGTTGCGGAGAAGTCGGTCGGAGTGATATCGACGGTGATCGATGTCGCACACTGCCGCACATGTGCGCGAGTACGTAGAAATAGGCGGAGGTATGGGAGTGAAAGACGGGGAGAGACGCACTTGTGGCGTGTGCGCGCACCGCACGCTGCAAATCACCGGTTCGTCAGCATAACGTCGGCGGCAGGAATGATAATACGCGCGGCGCGATCGACATTCCGGCGGGGCGGCTCGAAAATGCGCCGATAATTCGCCCGATTCCGGGGCCACGTGGTGGAAAGAACGGCGAGGGGGTGCGGGCGGCGGAAGAAGGGGATCAGCCGTTTCTACTCGGCGCAACTTCCTCGTACTCTCACCTCCTTGTTAATCTCGCTCACTTTCACGCCGGCCGTGTATCTCGATATTTGATCGCGGGCACTGTCTTTTCCCGCGGCCGATGCGAGTCCGCGTATTATCACTTGGCAAATGTCTCGCGCCGACGGGCAAAAAAAGGCGGGGAGGCGTAAGAAGGCACACGAGGGTCGCGATCCGATCGCGGAAGACTGCTTTCACCCCCTTTCTTCGACGGGGTCTGTTTTTTTTTTCGCCGACTCCGTCTCTTCTCACAGGTGTACACAGACACACGCGCGCGCGCACACTGTCGCGGGCTCGCACTCGTCAAGTCCGACGTCCGACGTCCGACGAAGGAAGAACACACGAGGGAGAAACGGCAGGCAGAAGGAAGAGAGCGAGAGAGAGGATAAGGCCGGTTCTCCGTAGCGAGCCGTTAAGTCCAGCGTGATCCGGGCTTAAGCCGCGCTCGCAACGGTTGCCGCATAGAAAGGCAGTTGAGAACTGACTGCTGCCTCCTCTCGAGCCTCCTCGCTCCCATGGCCCGAGCTTTGAGTGACGCGACGCGACGCGGCCGGTGTGACGCGTACACCCCTTCTCGTTTGCTCCTCTCTCTCTCTCTCCAACCCCGCCTCTTCTCTCACCCCTCTCGCCCATCATTTGCCTCCCCCCACCCTCCGCAAACTCCGTCCTCTCTCTTCTCTTGCCCTCTCTCCACCCATCCTTCTTTTACGACCGCTCTCTCTGTCTCTTCCCTCTTTTTTCCATTTTCTTTCTTTCTCTCTCCCTTTCCCTTCCATCTTTTACTCCGCGCCGTTCCTCATACCTTTCCCGTCTCTTTTTCCCTTATACGCGAGCGTGTACACGTCGTCCGTGCCGTGCTTAATTCTCCGTCTCGTTCTTTTTCTGATAGACACGGTTCTATCCGTCGTTCTATCTTTTTCCGCTCCGCCTAGCAAAAATCCCGTCTCCTCCTCCTCGGTTCGCGGACACCCCGCGTCGCAGAGAATCCTCGCGACTCTGTCGCGCCCCGCTCGTCTATCTATCAATCTCTCCTGGTGGCGTTTCAATTTTTCTCTTCTTTTTCCTATCTATCTCTCCTACGCGCAGAGACACGCATACATAAACATCATGTGGCCCTCTAATTATTTATTCGCGTTTCTCCGTTTCTCTCTTTCTCTCTCTCTCTCTCTCCCACTTACGGTCGGCACTTCTCTTTTACCCTTCGTCGTGCCTCTTTCATGTATGTCGTCCGCGCGCGCAGGCAGACAAGCACACACTCGCGCGTAGAACGTTCTCTATCGCCTTCCGCCGTTTCTCATTTTCTTTCACGCTCTCACTCTTTGCCCCCCTACTCTTCCTTCCTCTTTCTTGTCACACGCACGCGCGCACACACACACACACACACACACACACACGTAATGCCGGCGGGCGCACTCGTTTTGCTCCCTGCAGGACCCAACGAGTATACGGCCCTGTCGCCCTCAGAGGCTCCTTCACAACTCTTCCTCTCCCCCACCTCGTCTACATCTACTCATTGGCGAGGACACGACAAAGCCAAGGGCCTTCGCCGGTCTCTCTATTCTCTGTCATTCGGCAACTCTAAATTTTTCGAGCCGACCGTCTCTCGTCCAGAAACCGAATTAACGCTTCGAATTTCACGAGGAATCCTCTATCTCGCCGCACGATTACCTGACAAATATTTGTTCATCCCCTTCCGGCCCTCATCTTCTCCCTTCGCGCGGCCCACGCTCACCGAGCTGCAATTTGCGATCAATGCCAGAGTCAATTCTTAACCCGCTTCGACGGACACCACTCATAACCCGCGTTATCTCACACGAGTTCCGCGACACAGAAAATTCGACGATCGGCAGTGACGCAAGCGGTCGGAAACGGACTTGAAGAAGCAGAGCCGAAAAAGGCGCCGGCACGCTTGTCGCTCGCGTTTCACGTTCAATTCAGGAGATCCAGACCGTTTTTATAAATGAGAAGCGCCGGTATGGGGATTGGAGACGGCGAGGGAGAGTTCGGCGTCGGTTGTATCTTGAGAATTTTAATTAATTCGCGAACGAACTCGCTTCAGCGTTAAACGCGCCAACGAGACAGAGCGCTCTCAACGGTTTCCAATGACTCGGAGTGCCTTCACTGCGAGATGGGAGAGGGAGGGAGGGAGGCCATTATCTCTCGCTGAAAAATTTTATAAATTATCCAATACGGCTGGATGCGGGCAATTACGGGCCGTGGGGAATAAATACCAGTTGAAAGAGATCGTCTTTCACGTCAGTTTTTCCGCGATCGATGTGTCTCAACCCCTATCCCCCCCAACTCTTTTCCCGTGAAACGTTCATCGACCGACGACGCACTTTGTCTCGAGACCAACACTCGTCAACGATTCCTTCCGACCCGACCGTCCCGACAAATTTGACCCTTGCACGGCAAACTGAGCTCCCGCCAGGCTGCGCGTCTCGTTGCTTCGTAAAAATCGCTTCCTTGACATGTTCCATAAATAAAAGTCGGCTCGAGGTGATGTGAGACGAGCTTGGCCACGGAAGTCTCTCGTGCCTGACTTTTTCTAAAATACTCACGACGCTCGAAGCGTCGCGGCCGAAACGCATTTTCTGCGCCGCTCGGCGAGAAACAAAAAGACACAAAGCTCGCGCGGTACCTTACGAATCGAACATTTTGCGTTTCTCTTCAAAACCGCGAACGCGACGATCTTTCTCCGGAGAAGACATTTAAAGATTTAGCCGAGAACACGCGGGCAAGGGAGAACCGAGGGGACGGGTCGCGATAACAATTCGGTGAATACATTTCAGCGCTATGATCGCATTGAAAAATTCATCGCTCGCCCAATGCGAAAGTAGCACGACTCTCTGCCGTAATTTCTAATATTGATAGACGTCCCGCTCGTTCTCCGAAACCCCTTTCACGCCCGCCGCCAGCCCGTTTCACCCCCTACCCACGCACACACCCACCGACTACTAGTAGTCACACACCCCAGACCGACACCGGCGGTTCTCTTTTTTTCTCTCGCTCCTCTCGTCGTCTATCGCCAAGTGCCTTTGAGTGGTACGGCCCTGTCGCCCCAACCACCTGCACTTGGCCGAGGGTGAGACAAAGGCGTGCGAGTTTCATGAGATTCAAAAGAAGATGACTACCCTTCGTACCTTGGCTCCCGTGCGCGCGCACGCACACACGTCCGACCGCGTCTGTATCGTCCGTGTGTAAACGTGCGACGATAGGAGAGGAGAGAAATAGAGACGAGAGAAACCACCTCCCATTAGGGGCGGTCACCAGACGAGCCCGCTTCGAAATTTCACAATGCCGATTCTCTCGCCCATTCTTCTTTTCCCGCGCCCGACGATCGTTTCGGAGTACTGCACTGTGCCATCGGGCTTTGATGAATTCAAGATCTTCGAGGGAACCGGGTATCCACTCTCGCGGGTGGAAGTCGTTTCGAGTGTTGCAAGAGCACGTGAGGAGTCGCGATAGGCATCGATCGATCGCGTCGTTCGTCAGTCGGTGCACTGACTCCGGGTGACAGGTTGTAACGAAAGGAACTCTGCGCCGGCATTAATAATGTACGGAATTCCATGAAGCATCTCGCTCGCGAAGCAGGTTAAGAAGGCTAACGTTTGATGTTGCAGAAAGTGGGGAAAAAGGAAATGAAGATTGGAATACAGAGATCTCAAGGATACTCGGAGCCGCGAACATTTCTGTGCGAACGGAGCTGAATGGGAGTCTTAAATTTGCGCCGGTATCGAAGTAGACTTTTACGACGCCGCGAGCGCGAAATCGTAGATACGCTTGGGGGAAGCTGGCTAACACGCAGGGCGATTACTTACGAGCGGTCTCACATTCGAGACGGGAATCGCGGTAGGGTTTCCTCGAACGAGATTTGCGTCGTTCTTCGTAGGTGAAAACAGGCTGGGCTAGGGGGTGGCAAGCTGGGGTGAGAACGGTGACGCAAAAGGAACGAGATGTGGAAAGATTGAGAGAGAGAGAGAGAGAGAGAGAGAGACGTAGTTTGCCGCGGCTTTAAATTGGCCGTGCCTTAATTTTGATGTAAGCTGTACCAGCTCGAGGGTTCTCGTGAACGCTGAAGGAGCCGAAAGGGTGTGAGAAAGACGGGGGTGGTGGTTGTCGGGCGAGGAAGAGTGGGAGAGACGGTGATATGTAAAAAATGAAGAGGCACGAAGGACGAAGACGAAATGAGGAGCGACAGAGAAACGCGCGTCGTCTTTCTGCGTCTCTCTCTCTCTCCCACCCTCGTACGCTCTGCACATTGTCGTCGTCCGGAGCCAACAGCCTATTGTCTCAAACTCCCCCTTTCCCTTTTGCGGCCGCGCGTATACCAATACAACGACACAGAGAGACGGCAACGGGAGAGAGAGAGGTGCGACAGACAAAAGATAGAGAAAGGCGAGCTTGGCCAAGGGAGAGATGGGACAGGAGGAGCAGAAGGGCGCAGGCGACTGTTCAACCCTTTGCCTCTCACCCCCCTACCCTCTTTCTAGTCGCCTACCTATCCGTATTATTTATATACCAGCGACTTCGAACGCCGTTGCGGTAAAACGCATAAATAAGGCTCGTGCAGAAAATACACACTCCTCCGCGCTATCGACATAGTGATCTAAATACGTTCGCCATATTGGCATTAGGCGCCTGCCATTTCATAAAGTACAGGCGACGCGTGATTGACGTTATTCATCGGCATAAACGGGGGATATATATATATCGATAAATTTGTCCCCAGCGTGGAGCGTCTAGCATCATGTTGTCGCTGCTCCAAATGTCTACCGTCTTCGTGGCATTAAGCAACTATTCTTGCAAAATCTCTCACACATTCAGCGCGTCACGCTGACGAACGAGAGGTGTTTTCGTGGTAGGGGAAAAATGAACGTATGCGTTCCATGAGTTTTTAGTCCTCTGTCTCCACTTCTTTTGGAATCGTCACACATGCGACGAGACATTTTCGCCGACGACACAGCGAGCAAATTTTATCCTCATAACGAGGCGTTCGCATTTGTCCGAGCGGGTAGTGGTAGGCGCGCATCTCACGCGAGGGTAAAAATCGAACTTCGTGACCTGAATAGCGGCCGCTTTATGTGTGCGTGTGCAACGAGTAGGTGCGAAGGCACACGTTCTCTGTCCAACGATTCATTCAAACCGCCTCTCCTCGTTCCCACTCATCGCTCTCGCCTCTCCAGCCCGACTTGTGAAAGGAACCCGACGCCGCACGCATTGACACGCATCCATACACGTATGGACATCAGAGACGCGCGTACTGCTCTAGCCCGTCATTGATTCCACCCATTTGACGAACGAAAATCGAACCCCCACCCTCGTCGCGGTCGGGGGGTGAGTTGCGCCATTCAATAATTCCAAACCGTCTCAGACGTCGAACTGGCTTTCAACAAGTGAGAGAAAGTGTCGAATTGGTCGAAGCGTAATTTCGCTTGATTTATAAACGCCCAAGTGTCTAAGTGTCCAAAATCTCTCTGCATTCCGTTAACCCTTTAGGTGTCTGAACAATTGCCCGATAAAACTGAATTCGTATAGCTTCCGCGGATTACGTACGATAGAACATTTTTCTGGCACTATTGGAGAATACCTTGGGAGAGAGAAAGAGTGAGAGAGAAAAAAAAACGAAAGACGCGACATGAGTGACGGATCGGAATAACCAATCGAGTTGAATAAATACGCGCTGCAGTAGGCTCGCGATCAATCGAGTTCTCCGCATAAAGCAGCGGCGTCAGCCGCGTACATTTACATATCAAGTCCTTGTCACGCGTCGGGTCACGAATCTGTCCAACTCGGAATGATATCGCCGAAAAGATCGGGAAAGGACAAACCAGCCTCATTCGTCCACGTCTCACATCCATCCCTCGCGAATGAGGTCCTTGGCCATCGTTCTGCCAACAAAAGATGCTAACTTCAATCCCGACGGCCGGAAGGTTGAGAACCCACGGATTCCAAGGGATGGACGAGCACGCAAGCTAGCGTGTAACATACTGGAAGAACCCTCTCTCTCTCTCTCTTTCTCCACCTCAACTACGCCGACCTCTTCCAACCCTCGCAAACACGCCAGAGCTGCCCGCACCCTAGAATCTCTTATTATAATAAAAAATTTCCACGTGAGCGCGACCTGCGTATAAATATAGTCGGCGGCCGAGGGGGTTGCGCGCGCATCCAAAGTGCCCTACCTGTGTGCACAAGTATGTATGACGTACGCGCAATAAACGTGATCTCGCAAGTAGGGGGAAGGGTGGGTTTCCGAGGCGTGCCGGGAAGGAGAATGCGAGGAATAACATGCCACCGTTTAATTTCGCTGCCCAGCCCTCTCTCGCACACACGCCCAGACAGCGCGAAATATAATTTTCGCCCTTAGCGGACGATCTCTCCGCGTCTCGATATCCGCACTTTAATCCTCCCGTAAGAGAGACGACGCGCGCCATCGCTGGCCACTCGATATTCAACAAATCCGACGCCTTCTCGGGTTGATTAAAAGGGGAGGAGGGCGGCACAAGGCGCAAAAAAATAGCGTGCGAGGACCGATACGGAATTAATTCGGAGAATTTTCGCGCCGGCCCGCGAATAAAGGCCGTCGGCACTTACGGGATATGAGGAGGGGGTCAATTATAAAGCGTGCCGTTAAAAAAATTGCCGATATCGATTCGTGCGCGCAATAGACACGAACGGTCGGCGAGGGGTGAGAGGGGGTGGGCGGAGGTGGAGGATGAGGGAGCGAAAAGGGGTGACTTTTCGAGTACTCCCCTGGCTTCCGGACACCGCGCACTTGGTCACGATTTCCAAGCGTTTGCTTTGTCTTTGCCCACGGCTCGAGATGAGCTCCATGTCGCGGGTGGGTTGAAGAAGGGTTGGAGGTGAAGGTGGAGAGGCTTCATCCACCTCCGCCTTCTCCTCGAGTTGCTTTCTAGCCTAGATTCGACTCCGCGGGTGATCCGAGGTTTTAATTAGTACCCACGGCTAGCCAGGACGTAAGGCCGTTCTCACGAGACTAATGATCTCTCGTTTCATTAATAACCCAGCGGCGAGTGTCGGTTTTTTTTTCTTTACGTGCACGGGCGTGACGATAAAATTGAATCCTCGGCCCGTGAACGTGCAACCCAGGGATCCTCGGAGAGAGAGAGAGAGAGAGAGAGAGAGAGAAGAATGTCAGCTGCTGACAGGACTCTCTCGCACCTCAACACCGTTTTTTCTTTCCCCCCCTCGCTCGCTTTTCCTCGACACTCTCCGCGCTGGCCACTTTCTACGGTGCGATTTTTCGAACGGGCCTAGACGCGCAAATTTCGCGAAAGCGCGCGGCTTTCTCGGCTGCTGCCGATTAAGAGAAATATTCGACGTACGTCGGAAGAGCGCGCGAGACAAAGGAAATTGGGGGCGGACGCATTCCGCACTGACACGTCAGAGTTACATGGCGGCAATATACGTCATACCCGCGGATGAAGAATGCGCTGGCACTACCGTCAATCAACACACGATTCATTTCGGTACTTACAATCCAGTACGTCTCACTTCCAAATCGAAATTCGGAAAATGGGCCCTATTTCGTTACATCTTTATATTTGACAATGACAAAAATAAAAATAAAAACGTCTAGCGAATTTCTGCGAGATATACGCGAATCGTGAGGTGAGCGTGCAGGCTCACTCTTAGGTAAGTGAAAAAGTCGTGCAAGCAGGTCAGCGCTGCGTCGGCACAGACCTAGGGAAGTGTTTCTCGCGACGTCAGGGCGCGCACTTCGGGCCAACCCACACGTGCCGTGCCCGTGCCGAATTCAGCGAAATGTCCCCTTCGAAAATTGTCTGATTGCCTCGAGTTAGTCACCCTCCTCCCCCCTCTCATCCCCTATCCCCGCGTGGATTTTCCACGCGACCGTCGCGACGATGATAAGTTTCGACGGGAGACCCTGACCTTTTTCGGTCCCATCATCGGGCAATTGGTAAGACTGCGAGGAATCGCATGACGGTGACGACCTCGGGGGAAATCGAGACCGACGTCGAAGTCGGCGCACACGGCCACCTCTAACTCGCTGACACGGAGCCAGGGAAATTACGGTGCGTGAAAAACGCCGCGACTAATGTCCGCTTTCAAAAAGAGACCACGCCGGAACCTGTTCGATGATCGCGTGTTGCTTCTGCATCCTCGTTTGGGCGTGGGTTGGATAAACTCTGAGTCGAACTGCACTCGAACTAGAACGTGTTCATTAGATGCGAATACCGATCGACTGACACCTGGTTCCAACAAAATTGCATGTAAACGCATCGGTTGCGCCGCAGCAAGAATGTGTTGCATTCGAAAAGGCGCCGTTGAAGGCGTATGAGCGTGGAGAATGTGATGTTGATCGAAAACGTCGATTTGGGCCGAAATCTCACGCGACGTTTATTCGGCTTCGCGTGAGCGAGAATCGAAAGGGACACGCGCGGAGGCGCAGACGGCGACGAGAGAGGATCGAGCCTTTGGACTTAAATGCCGAGAAACGGCAGTCTCTTCCAGGAGACTTGCCCTCGAGTGCCGGGAGAGAGCCTCCTGCCCTTTGACCCTTCTCGCTTGGCTTTTCCACGTCGGCGAACGCGAGACACTTACATAAATTTTCAGGGACACGAGGCAACGCGCGGCCGTGTGTGCGTCGTCTTCGGTGTCCAGGTAGGTGTACCGAGACAAAAGAAACATGTACCTCGAGGAGCAAGTTAAAATAAGGCGAGTCATTCTCGATACTCCGGCGCGCCCACCCACGTCGGCTTCTCTACATTTAACCTTTGCACGCGGCGACGCATTGATTTACGGAAAAGCTTCGACTACCTCGGCTCTCCAAATTTCTGTCCCTCGATTGAAGCGACTTTTCGCGCGCCGCAAGACGGGACGCGATTTTTCAAGCACGCCCGACGCGCACGAGTCGCCTACTTACTTCAGAGCGTAGCCTTCCGATGGAAGCATGGCTTAATTGCTCTCGCTTCTCCGCGAAACGTTACGCACAATTCCTGGCGTCTCTAATTACACGGAATTTCTACCGCGCGCCACTTTACGCCGACGATCGAGCATTCTGAATTCCATTATACCGTCAACTGCGCACAATATGGAGCCGGGTCGATCGGTCGGGCAAATTCGATTGACGACAACGTCCGGCGAGTTACAAATTGCATTCCGTCCTTAGTTAGAGCGCTAATGTTTTTTCATCGATCGCGCGGCCCGAAAAAATCCACACTGCGGAAGACGAGGAAGAAGAAGCGCCGTGCCAGTTTACTCCACCACCGCAGAATAGGCATGGGGCCTGTGTGTTACGTAACTCACGACGGCACGACCAAAAATATCGTCGGATGAGTGACAAGCGCTTGGCCCCATCGGCCGTATCGTCAGACAATTCCAGACACGTTGTAATTATTAGCAAGGCGAACGGCGCTGAGTCCCGAGCGGCGAGCCAAGTTGCACGGACTCACGGGGCCAGAGACGTTTTAACAGCTTTTCCGACGTCCCGAAACGACCTTTCGGCAAATGCAAATCGGTACCGTCCGCGAGAATTAAACGACTTCCGAATCGTGGCTCTTCGTCCCCCTAACAAAGTGGCACGAAATATCCGACGTAATCCAATCTTTCCCGTGTTAACGAGACTCCGGCTTAATATCCGTGAGAGGCAAGGGAAGAAGTTTCGCTCGCGCAGGAACTTGGCCGATTTGCCAAAGACGGTCGATCGCGCGGTACATTAGTTGGCACGCGTCTCCGTCACTGGTAACTTTGTTCGAATACGGCAGGTGAAGTGCGCTCGCTAGAAATACCGGTAACGAAGAAGTAACCCGAAGGTCGCGTTGGGCAGACGCCATCTCTGGTAGAGAACCAGCGGTGACCATGGCGAGTGCTGAGAACCCGTTAGCTTCTTCGCATTGGAACTGGCTTCCATGGTTAGTTGTGGAAAATCGAAGATCGCGCGCAGGTGCGCACTAGGCGGCCCTAAGCAAAAGTGCCAATGCAAGCTCCCGTCTGGAATATCATGAAGACGATGACCGCTGATGGAATCCAGAAGCGAGAACGTAATAGATACAATGGAAGTGTAGTAGTCTGTACGACAGGTTTGTCAGAACGCAGAACGAGTACGAGGACTGATTTCGTTGATACTTTACATGAAATACTCTTGTTTGAAACGGTAATCATTGCGTTAATATAGAAATCTATGAATTTAATCAGGAATAGAAACTCTGCGGTAATAAACACTATTCGGTACTTCTGGAGTTTAAAGCGTGACGGTGAACAGTAATGAAATTGTGCATACATCCATACATTAAGCAGAATCATGCAGGGTAATGGAGCTGGCCAGTAGAGTAAGGTCACTAATGCATCTGATTAGGTCCTCATTACCTGCATACCCCAACAATATCTCAGAATCTTAACCCAGTTTTCCGACGACCATCAACATCGCACCGTACAACGCCGCGGAATTGGACAGTTCCTCCACTAGAATCCACGGATCGTCTATGCTCGGTGAAGAAATCCGCGACTTAGCGCATATCTCAAGACGAAGAGCAAAGCCTTCGGACGATGATACAGATTTTCATCGGTGGAAGTCATTGCACTTTATGCTGAATGGGCAGCGAGTCAACAACCCGACTTTCATGTCTGTGTGGACGTGCATACACACGTGAGCGTACTCCGTCCTCTCAGTCTCTCCCGTTCTCTCTCCATCGACGGAATACACGCAGACAGACGTGAAGCGTACACAGAGAACGCGCGCGTACTCGTACACGTCTTCCCTTCCTGCTCTTTGCGTGATGGAAGAACCGTGCGCTAAAGAAGAGGTAAAGAGAGCACGAAGGAAGAGGGGAAGAGAGACAGGACGAGGTCTGGGAATCGCTTCATGCACCGGCAAGCACGAGCCTTCGCTCGCGTAATAACACGATCAGTGGGCAACCGTCTCTCTTTAACAAACGTGCGTGCACACACCTTTCGTACCAGCGACGCGCACGCACTAGGGGAGCGCACGAGTGGATGGACGAGGAGGAGGCACATACGTGCCGACCTCGTGCATAAAGCACGGCTTTAATGCGCGCGCGGAAGATCGGCGCGAGTTCTATTTTTATGTATGTGTGTGGATGTGTTACGCCATGTCCACGAGGAGAACGATGAGCGTAACACAAAAATCACACGCGCGTATGATGGGTCGGTGGATAGGTGGGTAGGTGGGTAGGGGAGGGGTGAGAGGAGGGCAACGGTGGAGGCGGCTACGCTCGGCGGTCGATATTTTCGTGGATGAATCATTACTCGCCGGCAAGATGGAAAATTATGCCGGCATCGAGGGAATTATTCCGGGGGCTGAAATTTCCCTGCCCCGGGCGGCCGGCGATTTTACGGGCGAATTATGCGTCGGCGTACCGGGAGGGTCGTGGCCTTCGTATGGGATCGGTGTCAAAATTCACGTCTTTCACGGCGCGCCGCATAGTTGCTCTTCGATGGGAACACGTTTTTCGTTCTCCGCTGCTCGTCGTCGGCCCGCGCGATCGACTTTCCTTTTCCGTCGACCGATTGCCATTCGAAGTGGTCCCAGTTTACCGAGTGGTACGGTCGGCCGACAGTGGACAATGTTGCGCGACGACATCGAGATCTATCGCGGAACTGGAAGAATCAACACGATCGGTCCTACGGATTCTCAATTCATTCCATCGCACCTCATCCGTTTACTCCCCTCGTACGAGGACGCGCGGACGAACTCTGCACTCTGGCATTTATACCGAATATTCTTGCGTAAAAAAAAAGAAAATAAATCATCTTGTCTTGCCACGTGTAACATACGGTCGGTGCGCGCTTTGTCCTTACTTCGCCGTTCTCATCAAGGCGGACGACTGCAAGCTAACCGAGAGAGACGAGCGACGCGTGTCAGACGGAAGCCAACAAACGCGAACCGTACAGTCGTGCGCCCCGCACCTGATACGTACGCGTGGATTTCTTCGTTCGCCACGCGGAAAATTCAGCCGCGCAACCCCTTCTTCCGCCTCGAGAACAATGCCGCCGACGATGGGCACGCGTTTTTTTCCAACCTAAAGTGCGTCGGAACGAGAGAGGAGGGGCAGGAAAAAAGCATGGATCCCGGAAAAACGGGTTGGCGAACGAAGCAGCGTCGCCAGATTTGCCCAACCCGCGGCTTCTCTCGCCAGCGATATATTCCGTCGGCCCGCTCTCTCGTTCCTCTTTCTTGCCGCCCTTACTCACTCTCCTCGGAGAATTATTTGCACGTTCCGTTGGCGCACGGCCGCGACAGCGGGCCGAAGAAAGAACCTTTCCTCTCCCGACGCGCGCGCGCGCTCTCCTTTCATGAGACGCGACGAGAAAATGACACGTGCAAATCGGTTACTTTCAATCCTTTAACCTGTCAACGCCGAACGACGGGGCGCGACTCGGAGACGATGCTTTTTAATAAAATCCTTCGCAAACGTTTCTTCCCGCGTCGCGAGAAGTTGCGCGGCGAATAACGGTTTTGCCCTTAACTCGTATTACGGGCGCGAATGGAAGTCGACTTGCGAGAAAAGTTAATCTTACCGGCGATCAGTGATCTATTGAACATTTTTCGATGCGAGTACGGAATTGACAGGCGCGAAGACGCGGATTCTCGCGCGCCTGGAAGAGGAGGGCACAAAGCTCGCAGCACACGCTTTCCCGCCCGACTTTCGGTATCCGCGCTCTTTGTACTCGCACTCAAGGTTCTCAGAGGGAGGCCCGGAATCGACCTCGATTCCGCCGACAGCGGCATCCGTCCTCTCCGCGACCTTTTTCGTATTAATCCACCACCCTCGCCCCCGGGATCTCGCTCGTGCCAACGTCACCTGGCGTAAACTCGCCGAGGAGAACCTTTCCTCGTGACATTCTTCGGCTAAATCGACCGAAAATCGCGAGCATCCTTTATGCGCGTACTGAATAAAGTCCCAATTCCCCAGTTTCGCGGCTTCACAATGCTGAAGAACGGACTGAAAGTATTGGCATGGCTAACCCGTCGACGTCGGAGGCGTAAAAAAAAAAGGAAACGTGTATGAAATGAACAGTCTCAAACGTACGTATGGTTTGATAAAATTCCGGGAATATCGAAAAGATTAACATGCATAACCCGCTGGCACGACGTAGCGTGCGCAAGTACGAGTACGCGTTGACGGCGCCGCTGAGCAAATGTCGAGGGATAGGCGTATATACCGGCCGTTCTATTTTCTGAATAGGATTCGAAGTAGTTGTCTGTCGAGAGCCTGTCACTCCGTGATTTATACATTTGTCTGCGGCGAAGAGGACGAGGTCGTTTCCCCGTTCTCCATCTGCATCTTTTAGGCACCTAACTCGCAGCCATCGAACGTCGAGCTTCGAATTCTACCTAGAATAACTCTTTTATGCCGTCCAATTCCGAATGACCATACGACGTATCTCTGTATCATCCGCCGGTTCTCAAAGCACGAATTCTCGGCTGGTTATGAAAATGATTTTTTCGACCGTGCTCCAGCGGTATCCTGCGGTTAGACCCAGTTTCAAGGATATTAGTTGACCCATGAATGACTCTGCCTCGCTGGCCAAGGAGAGCAGTACACGTCCGCCAGTGACGTAAGTGCGCTAAGTGAGACGTCCACTTTTTCTGGACACGTTTAAAATTAGTATACGTCAGGATCGGCACAGCGAGCGTTGTTGCTCAATCGTTGCCCCGTCGTACGGTTTCTCAGGACATTGTCGATACCAGCGAGGCGGCCATAGACGCTTCCCTCTCTCGCGATTTCACTCCTTAGAAGTGTCGCGGGGGCAGTATCGGGAATCGAGGCCGTAAAATGTCGCGAATATTGGCAGCGAGGCACGCACCCGCCAATCGCGAGTCCTCGATGAGGCAATATCGTCGGTTGCGAAACGAGAGGTTGACGAGAAATCTATGACGTGCTGCGATTAGGAGGCTAACGAATCGGTTTCTCGGAACACCGGGGCCGACGCGCTGGCGGAATACCTCCTTTCCCCAAACAAAATATTCTTCCGCGGCCGAAGCCGCAAGTGCGTTACACTTTGCGCGTCGGAGCTGGTTGATTTTGGCAAGCGCGCCGCTACAATGAACGGTGAGTAATTACGCTGATTGACGCGCATCGAAATTGAACAGGTTGGACGCACGTGTTCGTCTGGCGACGCGACCTGCCGCCGCCGACGTATGGGCAAATAGGCGTCGGCTGGAAAATAGGCGCGACGCGATCGCGTGAAAATGCCATAACTGGCGTAAGCATTCGCGAAACGGGCAGACGCGAGCCCGGCTATCTCGGCGAGCACGAACCTCAATCATTTCGACGCGTCCCGCCAACTTAGTTAAACTTCGCCGTACGATATAGCCCGACGGATTGCATCGGATGGGACGGTGCGTTTGCGCGACCGCGAAATTTAATACGTATATACAACGGCCCGCCCTTAATTCGGGGCATGCGATGTTCTCGTTCGCTCGTTCCTTCGTGAGAACGCGACCAACCACCCACCCTCTGTGTCTGCTCTTGAAACGAGGATCATCGGAGGAACGGAGTAAAGACTGGAATTCATCCTGACGACTCCTAGTCACGAACCTCCTCTCTCGGCTCCCCCCCTCACTCCGTCCCGTTCTTTCTCTACGCTCATCTTTCCCCAAAGAGGGTTCGCAAACGAGGTTTGCGCGTACAACGTCCAATTTGGATGGTGCCAGGCGGGCGGGTATTACATAAATATAAGATCAGAGTTGAAGATATAGGTAGCTGCGTGCTTTTGAACCTGTACCGTCATAGAATGTGGCATATGCATATCGTCGACATTAGAATATGCAGTATTTATCCGTGCGCAGAAATTTTTGGTGAGGCAGTATCGACGTTAGAGACTGTACACTAAGCTGGATAAGTGGAGGTAGGCAGAAACCATTGTGGGAGAGGGGACGAAGAGGACCCTGAAGAGGGTTGCACGGTGGTTGGACGTGGCTCGTTAGCGCGCGCTGGCGAAGCCTACTTAAAAATAACCTACTCCTGGGCACCCGCGCCTCACAATAGCCAAATTAACACGCTCGCACCAGCGGTACGCTCCTCGTGGTCCGCGAAAGCGGACCGTGGAACGCATACCACCTCGAGGCCCTAAATATCCTTCGGGACTAGTTGATAACCAGCACTCGGGTGTCGGCGAAAAGAAGCAAGAAGAGACGAGTAGGAGGGAACATAATTCAAGAGCGTGTTAGCTGCGTAATCGAGATTAATTTCACCGTGGCAACGAGGTTACGGGAACGCAAGAAGGCACCTGGTACGCGTCCGTTTCGCAGCGTATAAGAAATTCTATCGCAGTGCGGAACAGCGGATGTTAATGGAACCAGTTAATCAGGGAAGGCGTAACGACGCCTCTTTGCTCCTGTTCAACATCCTCGATATGCTATTTGAATCGCGCAGAAAAAATTCACCTTGCGCATCTAGCATCAGAGCACAAACATAAGATCACCGATATTCTAGTAACCCATATCAAATTGTGCTATTGGCATCGATGCCAGTTTTACTTAAGTCACAATAATTACGATCATGATCTATGATGATTTGGTATCAAAAGGGAGAAAATTAAAACAGGACTCACCTGTACGTCGAAATGGCTGGTCGTGTCCTGTGGTTGAGGCGGAGCCTGCTGTTGTTGCTGCTGTTGCGACCCAGGCGGTGGTCCTTGAGGAGGTGGCGGTGCTTGCGCGCCAAACAATTGAGCCGCATGCGAGTGCGGATGCTGAAGATGATGTGTCGGCGGCGCTTGATGATGCTGAAGATGGTGGGGCGGAGCAGATGCGAACGCCGCCATGAAGTGTTCCTCACTTCCGACGACGTCCACGCCGGGTTTCAGAAGAACCACACCCCCGCCGCCCGCACTAACCGCCAGGGTAGCCGCTGCGTTCTTTTGAAATTCCTCCTCACCCGGTGATGGCTGACGACTTCCGGGAGTGCGGCTGTCAACGAGGAAAAAAGGTTTTAGCGGCCTATTTTTAGTAACACGTTTATGTTAGGACGTGTTAATGTAAGGTACATTCTCTTCAAGCAGACTGTATATTATCGTACGGTGTAATAGTGAGATAGACGAATATGTGCTCTGCATTTTTGCAATTATGTCGATTATTTTTGTTGCCGATGTTCTGATTTCGGTTCGTTACAAGGTTGGCGCGCACGAACGCGGCGTAACGTATGAGCAGCGCATATTCTTATTTTCTATATAAAGATAGTGACGTGGTTTTCCTAAGCAGCCGCAAACGGACGATCGTAAATGTCAGGGACCTCTCGTTACTCGTGACGTGTGCGCAGCATTCTTGGCGCAAAGGAGCTCGTAACTTCGAAAGTTTCGATACCACCCGTCGCCTCTGGCTCACGCATTGTCGCGCTCAACTCGGCAATCGTCGTGCAGTTATTTAAGAGCATAGACTATTTATCGATTTATCCCGTAAAATAAAAGTTAAATATTTCGCGCGATGGAACCCGTTTACCTATTCACTCTCGTCTCACTAAACGACCCTGGCATTCGCGGAATATCTCGGAAATGAGAGAAAGCACACAAGAAACCGACGTCCATTACCGCGTTTATCGCTGCTAGCCCACAGCAATCCTGCAACGGTCAATCCCCCGAACAATTTCACATGAAGAAGAGCCTCTGAACTAGTCGCGCGGGATTCCGCGTACGTAGGCCTCTAGCCTGTGTCGCGTAACGGTTTTCCAGTTTGCATAATAACCGTGCATACGTAACAGAACGCAATAACCCACGGTACGTCGCTCGCCGACGTGCGCTTCTGATCTCATGAGAAAAGAAACGCGCTACGCCGACAACCACGCATTGAGACAATTGTTGTCACAGTAATAACAATGCTCTGATCCATTCACTCACGGGTCTGTATTACAAATGGCAATTACGGACATTTTTAAAGTCCACAGATTGTCACCTCTGTGCTACATTTCCGACATAACTATCTCTAAATGTCACGGACCAGAGCAATTTTATGAGAACAATGCTATCCATATGTTGCGTCGCCAATTAAAATTAAATGGTTTCTAAAAAAAAACAAAGCAATGATTGTTACTGTGAGAGAACTCGTTCTGATAAGTATTGCCTATGTGCGGTACGAACATAATCAGTTCAGCTCGGTCAAATACCATGTCGGAGAACTTCGGTCGGTCAGTAAGGTTCCTTCAGAGTTTACGAGCCGCGGGTTTTAGATGGCGCAAGCGTACGGTGCCGCGAGCGCGGAAAGGATCGCGAGTGCGAGCGTAAACGAGCGTGATGTCATCGGCCGCGTGTACTCCACGCACGCCCTTGACAGTTATCGCTATTACGTTCGCTCACCATGCGCTGTTCCTTCAAGCCGCAACAATTATCAGCCACAGCGTGCAACGCGGACGTTAAGCGGTTGCCACACTTGCGAGAATGATGCACCGTTGGACGGCATGGCGAACGAAAGCGTTTAAAATTTTATGACAAACATAAACGATACGAGAAACGTTTTCGCGCCACAACAGATACTCACTTAAATCCTTTATCGTCATCAAGACCATTCTGTGACGCCAGTCCGTTTCCTTGAGGACCGGTGTCGTCTTTCGAACTGTCGAATGGGCTTGGGGAACCCTTTTCTTTTTCCTTTTTATCTGCGTCAGTGTTCTGCAACAGGAAGCATCGTATGAAACTACTGCGACTTCTTATCCTACCGATATGTTAATATAACTTAATCATGCGCGATATGTACTCACCAATCTGAGAGAGACCATCCGTGGTTCCAGATCTTTCGGTGTCGTAGGACTCGACCCAAGAACGTACTCCACCATTTTAACCCCCAAACCACCGGTTTCGCTGTAAACAGACGTTCATTAGCAATCGTCGCAAAAGGAAACGCTGCGGTGACGTCTAATTAGAGCGAAATAAACGAACCTGCTTCTTGGACTGAGGACCGTCCCGACCTCTGATGTTTGATGATGATACCCCGTTCCAACTCCAACACGCCTTCCTGTTCCCATAGATATGGGCTGCGACACTGCATGATCTGAAAAGAAATAATACATCGTTATGCCCTGTACGCTCGTATCTCAAAACGATATCGAACGTCCTACATTTCATTAAGAAAACGTCACGCGTACGTCAGACGCTCGTCAAGCAAATTGCGGATCGAAAATACCACCCCCTGTGGCACCGAAGATGTCGACCTCGCAATAACACCCGATTCCCTTCGGCGCAACGTCTTTCCGCGTAAAATCGATAGGTTGTCTTCCACGTAGTATGACGCAGATTCAAATACGATCCCATCCCGGCCCAATTAAGTATCGTCCCAGGGGCGTTCGCTTCCTCTGATGCAACTTATCATCGTGGGCTTAGTCTTGAAAATAATATAACGATCGGTTTCCCATAGTCCGCACACGACTCTACCCGTCCGCTATCGATTATCCTTCACGCGGTGCCGGTGCTATTCTTGGACTCGCGACTCAATTTGGATTTTCTGCTACCCTGTCACGATGGCCAATATTTCGCTATCTTTCGGGGTAATTTATGGCCGACCGTTGAATCGTGGTCCACGAGGGTTTTATTGTCAATGGAAAGGATCGTGCGGTGAAGCCCATTCTAACGGGAAAATCAATCAGAAAGGTTCAAGCCATCCTGCCCTTCCGCGATTTCAAGTCAAAGGGCTTGGGAAGGAAAAGTTCGCTAGACCGCTCGTATCGATTCAACGAAACGAAAGATAATCGTTCGACTCGTAGTGCCGGGAATTCAGTGGATTTCCGATAACACACCGTGCACCGACACGGATTCAGCTTTCCCGCCGTTCTCATCATCATTGGCGTGGTGCATTCAGTGGTGACTTCGCCGTACAGCCTGCAACGCCACATCGGTCCAGATTTAATCAGCGTATTCATTGTCAATGAGCCAGGTTTAGCCGGTCTTCTCGTGATCGGCTTTCAAGTCTATGCACACCCGTTCTGTTGGACATTAACTCAGGTTCACCGTCGCTATCGCAGTCTGCAGAAGTTTGCCGGCAGTTTATCGGCAACGTTGACCAACGTAAACCAGCGTAAATCGACATCGGTCATGGTTTAGCGGCTGTGCACCATCGACCCAGGTTCATTCACCTTTCTAATTGTTAACCATCCGCTTATAGAAGCGTTTCTTAATATTGACGTCAGCTCCGCCGTCAATCTTATGATCACTCCACGTTTCACTACACTCTTCATCAGGTCACTCGCTTGAGGACTGTCCAGAGCTCTATCCCTCGCACGAGTCCAGTCACCAATCTAATCGTCATCGCTCCTGCCTGTTGTTTTCATAGTCATCGACCCAGATTTCAAGCCTCACGCTCATCGACAAAGCGTTCGCTTCACAGTCATGAAATAACAGCGCCGAAGCCACGCAATTTAATTCGGTCACCGTCACTGCCATCCTGACCAACATCCACTACCCTCCCCTGTCAGTTCACCCCTCATTTACTTATCATAATCATCCACCATACATCAGCCTTTCGTGATTGGCATCGTAACTACAGCCTATAAGCGTCTTCTTAATCTAGGACTAGCTCGAGTGTACAGGAAAGAGTGGCTTGGTTATCATCGACGTCAGACAATGCTCCTGGTCTGGAAATCGTTCTGGTCGCGAAATCCTGGTCACGCAGTGACTATCAGGTGGTGGCGCAGGGGGTGGCAGGGGGTTGGAAGGGGGTTGCCGGCCGGCAATCTCGCCTCTCCACAGGGTGGATCAGTAGGTACGACCCTGGGCGTTGGGACGTTGCCCCCACCGCCTCCGCCGCCTCCACCGCCACCGTCGCCGATGCCGGGCGTCTGTCGCCATGGCAACAGCCGCGTTGCACCCATCGCAGTGACGCACACACTCGACAAGCGTGCACGAGCGCACGCTCGCTCACCAGCCCCCGACGCTCTCTATCCGTACCTGCACCGTGCACATGGAAAGCAGCCGGTACACGCCGGGCAATCAGGTGTTCCTCGTACACACACACACGCGCGCACACCCTTTCGCGACTCACGTAACGGGGACCTCTCCGTACATCGGCGCGTTTTTGGAATTGATCAATTTTATGTAAAAAAAAGTAGACGCTTTCGGAAAGACGGGGAAGGCAGAGTGGTGTGGGTAGGAGTTGAGAAGGATACGTGGATGATCGATGCTTTTCTTCGATTGGTTCCCCTTGCGTGGCTCGCGCTGGGATAGTGACTTTTGCGCGTCGGCAAGTACCGGGTACAGGGTTCGGGCTGAGAACAACCGTATGTGTGTACGTGTTCTTTTACGTACGTTGTTCTTTCAGAGTTGTACCAATCAATAAATGCGCACCGTGTAAAAACAGGAACGATGCGCGCCTATCCCTAGCAACATCTCGTTAGACTCGCCCTCTGCGGGGGGTGGTGCGCGCAGGTTCCAGTCGCGAAATTCGGAAAGACGATATATCCTCCTTCTCCTCGCAAGCTAAAGCCGAATATCCTGCGAGCGGTTGCCGAGCTCGCATCATCGCCCGCTGCGAGCCGATCGCGTCGATTCCGCTTCCTGTACCACGGCATTGAAAATGTCATCGCGCATCCACGGAGTGCATTCAACGCCGGGCACGACGTAATGATCGCGTCAAGTTTTTTCTAACCCAATGACGTCGGGCCACGTCCGGTATGAAAACTAACGGGAATATGAAAACTAATTATCCACCTTCTCCGAGTATCAACGGCCTCGGTACCCCTTACACTCGAGATTACGTAACGATCGCGGCGGCCGTGCGCGGAGGCAAAGGGGCAATACACCTTCAACGGAAAGGTATAAACGGCGGTTGCGGAAACGTGCTGATGATGCGGAGCCGAGGCCCCCGCCGCAATTTTCATGAGAAAATCGTTCGAGACGTACTTTCCGTGCGTCCTAGCCTCGATCGCGGGGAGATGTGCTCAATTTTCGCGTCGTTCTTACCCGCCGCTGGTTACCCGCGAAATTATTTAGCACGATGCGCGCCGAGGAGAAAATTATTTCCGAGGGCAAAAAGTGAGTGATCATCACTGTTGGCGCAGCTTTCTTGGAAGGTTTTTAAAGGTCTCCCCCGAAGGGGCATCGACACGAAAGCACAGACGCGGCGTTTCCCAGATTAAAGCCCCGGCCGGAGGGATCGAGATTGGGGTACGGTTGGGCTAGGTTAGGCTGGGTTCGTCGCGTTCCGCCTTGACCGGTGCACAACCAGCCGGAATACCAGCAGGTAGCCGTTGATATACATTGGTTAATAGGAACGATTAATGGCAGGAGCGGAAAGCGCACCTTTTCGCCGGCGATGAAGGGGAAAAAAAATATAGAGTGACAAGGAAAATCGAACGACACGGCTGGAGGTAATTTCACGTCCCAGTAGATGTGTATTTACTAACGGCCACCGCGTTTTCAAGTCCCTTCATTCCTCAGTCAGCGATCATTGACTCGTCGTTGTGACACAAACCCCTTTTACATCCTAAGCGCATCTTGAAACAGCAACATACCTGAAGTGCTCCAAGTCGAATCCCGCCACATCTGGTGGTCGCCCAGGTGAAGTATCCCACCGCCTTTCACACCCCCTTCGTCCTTGGAGCCTCCCTCGTCCACGCCCCAGAGCTTTTTTGCCGAGGGGGCGATCTGAAACAGGAAAGAAGAAGGAGGTCGTAAGTCCACGGGGTCAGCGGACACGTTTCGCACATTTGCGTGTCGCGCGAAAAGGTGCGCGGGCAAATTCCCAGCGCGGCTCGTGCCCGACGGGCGAGAGAAGAAGTTCTCTCCGGCTACGTGCATCCTGGTCCCCGCATTTGCTAAATTAAAAAGGGTGGGCGCCGCGGGAGAGAGACGAGGCGCGCGAGAAGTAGGCGTCGTGCGAAAAGGAGAGTGTATCGATCCGAGCCGACGAACGATATCTCGTCGTTCACGATTAACGCCCGTTCGACCGCGAGATTAGGGAACAAAGGCGCGGAGCGATGCACCGCTAATTATTGCTGATAATTCGACGATACGCTCCGGGCGGAAATTTACATGGTTACCGGAGAGGCCGATTTCGCTGTAAATCCTAATTTCCTGAAGCGCTCGTTCCGTGAGCACCGTAACGGAAAGCGGACGCGTAGGAGCACGGCGGTTGCCGCGCACGCGGCAGACGTATTCCTGTAAAACATCGCGCCGCCTCCGCACGTTACGAGACTCGATGTTGCGGGTACGTTTTCCTTGCTCCCGAGGAGCCTCCCGCTGCCCGCGCCGTGTTTTGCGGTGAAAAAGAAAATGCCGCGGTTATCTGTCCGCCCGGCATCCGTCCCCGATGCGGAGAGACTCGAATGCAGAGTGGTGGCGCGAGAGAGGCGAGGAGCAGTCGTCGTAACGCTTCGTCGTGACCTGAACTCCGCTGCACTGATCCCGACCTCGCCTAACTGGAGGTCAGTGACGTAACCAGGAACGGTGGGGATATGTGCGGGGGAAGCGCCCGCAGATTGCGGGATCCTAGATGCAGGTATAACGCGCGCGTATGCTTGCGACAATACCGAGAGAAAGACTGTAAGAACTACACACGCACATACACAGAGAGAGAGAGAGAGAGAGAGAGAAAGAGAGGGGGCAAGGAATACCGCGTGAAGCAGGAACATTTCATTGCATACGATCGGTTCGCTACGTACATGGAATCGTAACGCGATGCAATTGCACAGCGGGATCCACGCGATGATGGCTAGATTGATGAAAAGAGGAAAAAAATAAGCAGACGCGTCGGTGCGGTTTAAAAAGGAAATCCGTGATCGCGAAAATTTATCGCGCTCCTCAATGCGCGCTATTATGCATCGTAAATCGCTGACAGCGGCACAACACTGCACAACTTGAACGGCACCGGGATATTTATATATTATTGATTCCTTCGCGCGATACCTGCGATGCCTCCAATATGCACACGATGCGCCCCGTATCGGCATGATAAACCGCGAATTGAAACAATTTATCGTGAGCGAGAGTGAGTATTGAGTGCGTCCGCGTGGGTGGAGGAGATAGAAGGAAGTGAGAATGCTGAGAGCGGCTGAGTGGGATTCCTCTGGTCGTTAACGAGGCAGGTGAAAAAGGGGCCGGGCAGGCGTGAAAAGTAAATTCGTCAGGCTTACCCCTGGCCGCGAGAAGATAATCGGCTCGGTTCGTGAGGCAGATAGAGATCGATTCCGCGGCTCGTCTCTCCGCGTGTACCGATAGAGCGCAGGAGTCTCTCGCGGAAAAATCGAACGGGTTGCGTGGCTTTAGAAACCGGTTAGAAATCCCACGGGAGAAAAGGGCAGCTGAGAGCGGCAATGGTAATTCGCGTGCCGGCGAGCGAGAAAACAGAGACTTCCCCCTTGCCTCCCCTCATGCCCCTTCGCTTTCCATCCGTCGACCCTGGTCAGTCCGGCGACAATATCGTTCGAACGTCACTCTCATTCAGAGAATTCTCCTCGCCCGCCAAGACGAATGGCGTGCCTTCGCGAGGAGAGAAAACGAACTAAGACCGTTCTGCGCTTTCATCGGTTTAGGTAAGTACTGCTTTCGGAAACAGAAGTATCGCGTCCTAAAGTGCCTAACAATGCGCGTGCCAACGAGCCGGGGAAACAAAGTTCTTCCGTCACAGAACCCCCACCCACCATGCGCCGCTTTCCGTCAACGTTGCGCACAGTGGACAATGTCTCTAAAGCGCTTCATTCAACGAAAGCTCTCGGCCCGCAAGAGAGAAATGCCGATAACCGACACTGCCGCATATAAAAGGTATAAAACAAAGTACGGTGAAAGAATTGAACAACCCCCCCCCCGGGGCACTGACATGACCCCGACAGTCGAGGAAGCGTGATCGTTAGGTTCTTAAGTAATCGGGATAGAAGAGATTCGGGTAGCTTATGTGAAACAGTTCTCACGATCGTCTCGAATCGATCGATGCTGGAAACACGCGACACGTGTCCCAGGGATAGATACAACACCCTTCAACGAGCCATTCCGCCCACGCACCCTCCTCTCTACTCAGACCCCGTTGAACGTAGGAAGATCTATATACCAAAAAGATAGGTTCGGGCCAGCTGGAGAGCTCCGTGATTCCCATCTCGACGTGGCAACGGGAAACGGTGGTTTGGAGGGCAGGGTGATCGGAAACAGCATCGGCAGCACCGCCGACAGCACCACCAGCTCGGTTCTGATCCTTAAGGTGGACGTCCGAGTAGGGCCAATTTGAACGTATCTAAAGATTCGGTAAGGTAAGGGTAAGGGTAAGGGTAAGGCTCGGTCAGCCGGGGGCGATACGCCGTTGAGTATCGACCGCGACGCCGGCCGCCAGAGACGCTTTTGCACGTTTAAAGCACGTCCAGAGAGCGATGGTAAGGGGTGGCGAATGAGAGAGACAGAGAGAGAGAGAGAGGCGGAGAGCGTGTGAGACCCGGATTCGGAGATAGGGAGCAAGGGAGACGAGTCCGAGACAGACAGACGCGGAGGATTGGGAAACAAAGATAGATAACCGATGAAGTGGAGAAGAGGGGGCGGTAGTAGGGAAAGTGAAACGGAAACGGAGAGAGGTATGCGCGTTCCCCTTCGTTCCGCCTTCATCCCCGACTACCCACCCCAGCCGACCACCCCTGCGGCCCTTAGGAACGTCGAACGAGGAGAACGCCACTGGCTCCATCCCTCTCTCTGAACAGTACCCCGCCATCGCTATCGTCACCCCCCCCCCCACACGCTCTCGCCGGCAGACGTCCAGCTTTTACCCCCTTCTATCCACAACCCTTCCGCCGCCCACCCCTCTTGCCCCCGTCCAACTTCCCACCTTCGAGCAAGAAAGAGACGGGCTTCTCTCTACTGCGCCGGCTTCTTCCAGCAACGTGGACACGTCGCTAAACTGCCACGGGGCCACCGACCCCTCTCCAGGCCCCTCTGCCTCGGGTCACGGCCACTGTCCTCGTGAAGAGAGACAGAGAATGGGAGAGAGGAATCGCCACTGACGACGGTCTACGCGCGTACGTCTGTCGGCGACAATTATTTATTGTACTAAGTGTACCGGAGAGTACTATCGACGTTTTTTGCATCCGACGCTACTCGCCGGGGAGAGAATGTGTCCCGAGGTTTACTCGCATCGGGGGGAGGTGGTAAAAGGGACCTTCGCGGATATTTCGTAATTGAGACACTTTCCGTTCGTTCCGCGCAGAATTATTAAGGCCGGAGATTGTGGCCGCTTGAAGTATCTCTCTCTGTCTTTCTTTCTTTCTTTCTCTCTCTCTCTCTCTTTTTCTTTCTCTCTCTCTCTCTCGTTCGAGGTGCTCTTAAAGTGGGGAAAAGTTTTGCGAGCGCTGTGGTCGTGCTCACAGCTGTAAAGCGGAAGAAGGGTTGATAGGCCTTTGGAAAATTGTTCGAGTGCCGTAGGGCAAGAACGGTTGTGGCGCGGTAGGAGAGTGACGGGGATGCCGCGAGTTGCAAAAGAGATCGAACCGGTTGGCGCGTTAATTCCGTGGTTGAATCTTCGCGGTTGTGCCGGAGGGCGTTCGGAAACACGCGAAAATGTACCGTAACGCTGAGTTAATTAGGAGCCGCGGAACGACCATGCGAAATTCACTCTCGCGTATCAGTGTCAGGAGAAAATTGGTCGAGCTGGTATTGAACCGGTTATCGCGCGACTTCCTCGACGGTATAATCTCTCAAGGTTACGCGTATCAAGGTTACGTTAGGTTAGCACTGGCGACGGCAGACAGCGGATGCTATCGTTCTCGCCGCGGTTTTTCGCGAATTTTTGTCCGTCTCTTTGTTCCGCCGAAACCTCAATGGCTCAAAGTGCGTTGCATTACGAACGTCGGTGCAAAGTATCAACGCTGTAGGTAAAAGTCGCGGGAGAAATATGTACGTTTGGTTTAGCACGTTAAAAGGAACCGCCCGCGTTGTCTTATCTATCTTAATCGTACGCAAATTGCATGTTACACGATAAGCCGCGATGATGTACTGTTTTCATTAAGTCAACTCCCCAAAGACACGAATGTGCAATATCTGACACATGTACACACGTGCATGCCTACTTGACGTCCGAACAGCAATCAGTGTTGAACTCTCGTCCGATCCAATTGTCAACTGGACCAGCCGACGAAAATCTTATCGTAGCCTCGGACCGTCTCTACCGCGATTGCGACAAATATTTTTGAAACGTCCGACTAACAGAAACCATGCCTTTCGCTGTTGAGATGAGCTTTTCCGCGAAGCGCCGGGGTAATGGCAACGAAGTCAAGCGATTCTGGGATTAGAGGGGATAAACAGACAATCCAATTTCTCGATGTGGAAACCGGCTGCCCGATGACGATATATCCGCGGAGAGGTAAGCGATGCGTTTAGGTTCAACGACACGTACTCACGTCACGTCACAACGAGTCACGGCACGACACGTCGCCTCGCAACATTAACAACACAAGCACCGCGGACAAACACCGGCGCGATTTCGCGATTTGACGGACAAACACACAATACGTCGAGAAGCGGACAATGACACGAGATGCTGCGGAACGGGAGACACGGTACACACCGAAAATTATCTATGACGCGCCAACTGGAATACTTTCCCCGACTATATACAAATTTACACTGGTCCATTTTTATTGCTTTGTTTCTGACAGGACCCTCGTTCGCACCTGACATCGACCGAAGCTAGCCGCCGATGACGAAGTCTCGTCGACTTCTGTTGTATTTCCGTTGCCTTGGGAACGCGCTTTTCTTCAAGCGCGCGAATTGAAGCCTGAGCCTGAGGAAGTCAGTGTAAGATTGGAAATTGAGGAAGGGCAAGTGCGGAACTACGACTAAGGAAGAGTGACGAAGAATTGAGAATCAGCGAGTCTATTTGAAGCTGCCTATTTAAGTGCTAGGCGTTAGTTCGCGACTCCAAGATATTCTAGATGAGAACAGAAGACAGTTCGACGTCGAACCGAAATAGCGAAGGGGAAACGAGTGAATTCGTGATGTACATCGTCGATCGAGGTAGACCGCAGTGAATTCATTGCTCAATATTGTTGCTTCTGAAACGTCGAACGTCGTTAACGGGAGGAACACGTCGTCGTAACAACGATTACGTAGCGAAAGTCCGGCGCACGCGCGAAAAAATCGACGCGAGCGCGTTTCGACGAATCGGGAATTTTAGCGCGGCCAATTTCGTTTAGGAACGACGCACCACGTTTTGGATGTTACGTTTTCGCGAGATCCTGCGACAACCTCACCCTATCCTCCCTCCCTGGATCTTCCTGCCGCACATTATTCGCTTCTGCGCGCCAAACGCCGGATGCTTTTAATCTATATGCCGCCGCATAACATAAATTGCGCAAAGTGAAAGTAAGTACAGAAGTAGATACGCGCCGAATACATCGTAAAAAAAATGGTACTCTTGCGCGTGCCTGGGCGGCAAGAAAAAAGCAACGAGCCCAACTGGTTTCCCCGCGCCGCCGCCGGTATGCACTCCCGGCAAGCATCGAAAAACGCATTGGAAATGCTCACCTGTCGAATTCATGTGTCGGCTGCATGACGTATCAATTCGCCTGTAACGTCGAACGCGCGGAATAAGTGTCGTTAATACGAGCGTTAAATTCATGCTGACAGCAGGAAAACACATATTTCCCACCCCCACCGTCGACGGCCGGCTCCAGCTTCTCTCAACTGGCGACGAACTATCGATTATCGATGCCGTCACGCGTAGGTTCAGTGACACGCGCTTGCAAGTGATTAACGCTGATCGTCGCGACAATTTCGGGATAACGTCTTGTGCGAAGAAGAAGCCGACAGAGACACGAAGAAGCCGGAACCGAGAGTCGAACGATTAGATAATTCGCGTTAACGCGGTGGGTGATTGTGTGAGTGATCAGGGAATGTTTATTCAACAATTACATCGCGTTACGGTGCTCAGGACAGCGTATATATTTTTTATTATTTCTTTCTTCAATCTATTTTCGGTCATACCTCCCATACTATTGAGAATTTCTTGACTAAATATTCTCACGACTCCCTTCGTACTCCCCTTCATTTTTCATTATTTCACATAGCAGCGAGCGTGTTAAGCACACATGCCAGAAGTTCGCGAAATTAAATGCAGACGTTTGATAAGACGGGGAATGTGTCTGGGACGGCGCTTAACTTGCTAAATGGCGTAGAATGTGGTTGAACGGAGACGGACATCCGCGAATTCGTGGGCAGCCATGCGCTGGACGAATGAATGTTTATTACAGTATCGTTGGCGATAATGAACGGCATCGGTCTCCCCCGGGCGCATACCGTCGTCTCCCTGGGGAGAAACTGAAAACTGGTTTCCCTCTCGTTTTATCGCGGATGCGGCACGATAACACTTACGCGTGGGAATGATCCCTTACGAGCCTTAGTCTCCGCTGTCGTCGTTTTCGCGAGTTCGACCGATAAACGCGATCGCCGGAGGCTTAATATTGGCCGCGATTCAAGTTCGTGTATTTTAGCCGAAAGTCATTCCTTTTTTATTCTCCGCTATCCGAACGACGCTCTCTCGTTCTCCACTGCTGATCGCGCGGAAAAGCTCTCCTTCCCGCACGCGTCAGCGGGACAGAAAACGCGCGCTCACGTTCCGATTGCTCGTCAACGAGTTCTGTCACGCGTTCTCCTTAGCAGCAGACTCGCGCGAGCCCAGGTACGATTATCTACGAATGGTTCATCGTCTGGGCAACCGTTCTCGTGACCCTCCGAAAGTGACATTTCGAGGCGAGAGAGAGAGAGAGACAGAGAGAGCGTTCAAGTTAAAGCGCCGGCTCCGGCCTCTGCCTCTATTTTAGCCACTGCAAGGCTATAAAACGATCTTGCCGGGCGGGATAAAAGTGTGATGTGTCGCCAGAGTGTATCCCGGTGGCAGGCGATTAATATTTTTAGAAGGACCGCGTCGATGCACGGGGACCCAATTCGACGAAACGGACGAAATTGCCCTTGGCGCCTGACGCCGGCAGCTCTTTGAAACGCGCCATTGCGCACCGAACGACACCTGTTCCGTCGAACACGAAAGCTGTACGCGTGCGGATGAATTTCCCGTCGAGTGCGGTATAACCCTGAACCTCCCGCAGAAACTGGAAGATAGAGTGAGTCACGCGAATCAATATCCCTCCGGGCTCTATTTGTCGTCGCGGACGTACCTAACACAGAAGGAGAGGCGTATAAACGACGTACATATACCGTCGAGTGCATACAGCCTGCAGTGCGTTCGTGGACTGCAGCTGGCTCCTCTGTCCCAGGTAAACGCACTCTCCTCTTTCTGCCCCGTGCGTTTTTGTCGTCGCTCAATAGCTAATTAACGCGGTTTCAAGGAACACGAGTCGGGTGATCGAGATGCTCTCGCTATTCGCTCGGAACAGTGAGACGGAGGCCGCTACCGCGAGTCCAGTCCTGCTTGCAATTTAATCTTGAACACGGATACCGATCGCGCGCCAAAGCCGACGTGCACGTCGATATTCATTCTAAGGCGAAACAATCGAAATCCAGTGGGCATAGTTGCGGAAACGGCCAGATTGCCGCGGAAATAATTTCATCGTTTATGCAATATACTGTACATGCTTTACGCTGTCGGCCCTACACGGTTTTGCAGGCCCCGGCAACGGTATAATTAGGCCACAGTGAACGACGACAGGATAATAGACAAGAATAATTCAATGAACGTCGGGCGTGCGTTTCGAAACTGAGCGGAATACCGTGTCGTCATTCGGCGTCACGTATTTTCCCCATGAATCGTAGATACTCTGAGAGAGAGAGAGAGAGAGAGAGAGAGAACCCTGACAGTGTTTCAATCGATTAGAAGTGCCTAAAGGGGGACTGGAACGGCAAAGCGGTGGAAAACGGATGAGAGAGAAAGAGAGAGAAGAGGGAGAAAGTATGCAAAATATAGGAGCGCGCAAAGTCAGACGTGGGCGCCGATCGAAGCCGGCCAATTGTTTCAGGGACGAGAAATAAACAGATAAAGCTAAAGAAATGCGACCGACGTGGGTAAGGTCCGTGTAACGCTACGCGCGATCACTCAGTTTGCTCGACGACGGGCAACGAAGAGTTACGAGGACTTTTCCAGGCTATTAAGCCAGCGGGAGCGAGACAGGCCTCGGCTTAACTAGCCCTCCTAGACGAAACAAAGAGAAAGAAGTTCGGCGCGGCGAGGAGGGCGCACTATGGAAGTCCCTGCGCCGCGTTCGTCTGTCTCCAGGAAAGAGGACGTAAACAATGAAGAGAGAACGAGGGAGAGAGAGCGAGAGGGGTTGTCACAATGAAGGCGCAACTCTCCCCCGCCCGATCGAATCGATTTGTAACGCTGAACCGGCCGAATTTACGCGATGCTCCCGGACAACGGCGAGACGTACCTCCTTGTCCTCCGGCGAACCGATAATTGCCTAATCTCGACGATATCATTATACGACGATAGAACACACTTTCGACGGCTCGCGGAAACGCGACGCTCGGTCTCTTTTTCTTTTTTCTCCTCAGCTTGCTTTTTCGGAGCAAGCGACCGACCTACGTGACGGGACAATACGACGGTTAATGAGAATCTCGAGCGTTTCCGCCGCGATATGGACACAATGTGCTCGAACGACAAAGCTTTCGTTCCAGTGGACACGGCCGTTGTCGTGCGGACGCTTTCGGCGATTAAAGGAAACGAAGAGGGCGCGCGAGATTAAATTAATCTATGAGTTCGCGAGGGTGTGGAGCATTGTTCCCCCGGGCTGTTCACTTCGGTTTTACGAGAAGTTCGAGGAGACACGGTGTTGTTCACGGGCGTGCACACGAAAGTGACAAACACGTGGCTCCGAAGAGGAGGGCAACTTTCTGTCGTTAGGTCCACCGATGGTAATAGATTCAGTCGACTAATTTCACAAGGTTAGCTCGAATTTGGGGACCCGGCCTGTGTGTGTTGCGTGAGTCGTAGGGATGTACACTGCCGGCCAGAAGTTTAGGACCGAGTGATTCAGTGCTACGTTTGATGATGCAATAAAGCGAGAGTTGCTTTTAGAACAATTTTCTTGAACGCAAACGCTCAGGGGGACAAACTGTGTCTGTCGTATTGTGACGGTACTACCTTGGAAGACGGTTCTGAACTTATAGCCGGCAGTGTACGTGCCGGTGATTAGAACAGTGAGCTAAGTCAGGAATTGGAAAAAGTTGAGTCGATCCTCGATTTTGTTCGATATCGTTCGACGTAGTGAAATAAATTGTGAACCTGGTTGTTTCGTATTTGTGACTTGGGTCACTTTCATGACCACCGAACACGTTATAACGCACGTATCCCACGCCGATCTCACTCTCGTCCACAGCTGTCGTCGCGCAATTTAGCCAGTTACGGTTCGTCGGATTCCGATTATCATAATTGATAGAGAAAGTGAACGGAGACGGTTTTACTAGCCTGAGGGGAGCAGAGGAAGGCGAGCGATTCGTGTAAAAGGTACCGTTTTTTCTCCACGGGGACGCAAATACCTCGGTGGACTTTTATAATATGCGGATCGCAGGCTTTAGGCGTGGTCAAACGACGTCCGTGCTCTAAGTGCGGTTAAGAAAAATCGTCTACTAACAGGCATACACCTTTGAAGCACCTCTTATAGCGGGCGTAGCGTAAACAAACGTGCACGGAAATAATCTCGTTTGCGCTCAAGATTTTCACGAGGGGTCACAAGGATGCAAAACAATCGCTTCTTCAAGCGCGAAACACTTTCATCGTGTAAATAGACTCCCTAAAACGTAAATCCTATCAGTCGGATCGTGGGAGCGGGACAACAACTTTTCCCTGACAATCGCATATGTATCCGAACGTGATTGCGTTCATATTTGTCTAAAAACGCTGAAGCAGCCACTAGATATCTTCGTAGTATCCCGAACCACTTCTAATCTGCGCAAAACAACGACATCGCAGGATGAACAAATATTTTGCCAGATGAACGAGCAGGGGTCATTTTGCAAAAAAAATGATCAATGACAATATTTATCGTTTGACAACTAACAACAACTTCGTTTTTCGCGACGAATCGAGATCGTCACGTAGAGCTCAAGGTTCCCCCGTTCGTAGGCAATCATTGGAAATCGATACGGGGTTGCGAATGAAGCAAACCCCGAAAACGTGGACGGAGAGAGCGAAAGAGGAAGAAGAGTACGATTATGTACGTCGCTTATAACATATAATCGCGGCGCTGCGTAACATGACCGACAAAGAGGTTACGCGATCTCGGAGTCATAATATACTTGGCGAGACGTCACTCGCACCGGCTTTCGCGACATTTCGTTCTCGCCGCTCGATAAGCCTCATTATCGAAGAGAAAGAGAAAGAGGGAACGTGACACAACGCGCGCCCACAACGCTCGCTTCCGAAAGAAGCGTCGCAACGCGAACATAACCTACAACATGCGCGTTCTTTTCAAGACGCAAAGCTAGTCAGACGATTTCCAAGGCACCATCCTGCCGATTACCGTAAATGCGTCTGCGACGATATTTGCGCAGCATAAAGACTGCCAATAAGGCCTGATCGCTTCTGTCCGGGCGAGACGCAAAAATGCATGGCTTTTGACAGGCGCTCTTGAGAGAGAGAGAGAGAGAAGCCTAAGTTTACGGTGAGATAGCCGGCGCAGCGAAAGAGTGAAAATATCGAGCGTATAAGTAGATATACCATGTCGGCCCCCAGATCCTTCATGTCGCAGTAGAGAAAAAGGTCCCCCGGAGGTTTCATCCAGTCGCCTGTGCTCGTGCCCGCTCCTTGGCCGTACCCTACGCCGCCGAAACTCTCCACCGTCTCCAATGTACCCTCGTCGGCACGGCGCGTCACCTCCGACAGATTCACCGTTAACCCCGTGATAGGCGAACAGCGCGGACGCGAAACCGGGAAGCACACACTACTCTCTCTCTTTACTCCGAATCGATGGACGCGCGCCGGCAATAATTCCTCGAGACGAGTATATCTCTCGGTATGCGACGTCGTCGTCGTCGTACGTTTCTCTTGTCGGCAGCGTCGGCCGCGTCGGGGCGCGGGCGCCGATTCAGCCGGCACTGGCTACCAACACACCACTCCCGATTGTTTTCACGGCACAACTCTCGCGTTCCTTGCGCTCTCTCGCTCGCGCGCACTCTCTCTCCTGTCTCCCTCTCTTCGGCGGCACACACGGGGCAGGAGCAGGAGCAGCAGCAGCAGCAGCAGCAACAGCAGTTGAGAGCCCGTCGGCGCAAGTCACCCTTTTTTTCGACGGCACTGATCCAGCGCTTCTCGTAAAGAGAGAGAGAGAGAGAGAGAGAGAGAGCTACGCGAAACGTGACACACGACGGCCGCGCGAAAGATGGAGAGGGAGCGCGGAGGGTGAGAGTGGGCGAGAGAGAGAGGGAGAGGGAAGCGAGGAAAGAGAAGAGTCGTCGTCTCTGACTGTCAAACGCGATTAGACACCTCCGGTGTTTCGATGCCGATGATGCCGCTGTCGGTGCTGGATGCTACCTATACTGCTCCGATTCTCTTCCGCCACCGCCTCCTCTTCTTCTTCTTCTTCCTCTTCTTCCTCCACTTCGACAACTGCCGCCACCTCCACCCCCACCTCCACCACCACCACCACCTTTCTCCGCTCGCGCACTTTGTACACTCACTCCGCGAATACGCGTTTATTTACAGGGGAAGCGAGTCGATTACGCGTTCTCGGCTAGTTTCACGTCCGTCCTAGCATATCCGCGGGACGCCGTTCTCTCGTAGTCGTCTTCGTCGTCGTTGTCGTCGTCGTCCGTCCGTCCGTCCGGCGTTAAGATCCAACGCTTCGCAGCACGGTGGTCCCTGTCTCCGCTGCTGCTTCTTGACTTGCCGCGTATGCGTGCGCTTCGCTTGCGTGCGCTTCGCTCTCGTGCCCTCGGTTATATGCACACGCACACGGTCGCGCTCCCTCTCTCTCTCACCGCTAAAATTTTCGTTGACCGGCTTCTGTGTTGGAATGAGACTGGCCTCCCGACCGAAACAAAGAACGACGCCCGAACGTCCTACCCTCTCGCGGGCGATCCGACAATCAACCGCCCTCCGCAAACTCCGCCGACCGGCCAATCGGCGGTGCTCCTTCACGGAAGTGTGTGCGAGAGCTCGTGTAAGCCTCTCGCCCTCTCGCTCGCGCTCCTTATCATTTGTTTCCTGTCTCCTTTCCTCCGTCCCTCGCCACCGCGACCTCTCACGGTAACCCTATGAAAATTTGACTGCATGGCGGGTACCTACCCCGCGCGCGCGCCGGATACTAGTTATCCGTGACGAAAATTAGAAATTGTTTTCCGCGGAATGCCTGATCGAGCCCCTTCCCCGTCGGCCAATTGCCATTAATTTCCTCGCGGACACGTGCCCGTGTCATCGGCGCGATCGATATTGGACCCCGATGTTCATTTTTGATTGAACGCCGCCCGCGTGTACACGATACCGGCCGCTTATCGCTCGACACCCCTACACTACGTGTGGCTGGCTGAGCGAAAATTATAATATTGTCTTATGGTTGAGAATTATGATAGAGCGTGTCGCTGCTGATCGTAAGTCTCCGGTGTGATTGAAATTAACGCATTCTGATTGACTGCTTCGCTCAAAGCGACGAATCGCGATGCCGTAATCGGGACCGCTAGGCGGAAGACTGTCTCAGAAATTTCTCTTAATCTTAATCTTTCGCAGCGCAGGAGAGCAAAGGACGAATGCAATGCCCGACAATTACTACTTGACCTTCCAATCGCGTGCACCAGTTACGGACTCATCGCCTCTCTGGCGAATGTGCCAGAGGAGGGTACGAATCGCACTAGATTAACGTGACCACGTAACTTTAATTTATCCATCACCGCGTGGAATATGCTCAAACCTGGTACGACATCCGACAGAACGGAGTGTAACATTGACATTAGCTGGTCTACTAATCGAATGATCGAGCAAACGAAAACAAAGATATGCTAGTAAGCGAAAATGAATGATACGAGAATGCTTTTTAGAATTATGATACGACAGCAGACGTCTTCTGGTCTGAATCGACGATTCGATGCCTGCCCATTTATATAATATCTAACCACGCACGAATTATAATTATGTAATTCTATAGGAGCGTACGTAATTGCGTGTAAGGAGTATTACGCGCAACAACTCTCCTTCCGGTTTGTATCGTGGTTAATGTATGGCGACACGTGGAAAGAGCAATGGAATAGAAGTAAATTGTGTTTGTCCCTCTCACCACTCTTTCTCTTACTCTCTCTCATATGTTCTCTCGCTTCGGCTATACGTCTCTCGTAAGCCATGAAGGTCAGCGGTGTTCTCGAGTGCGAGGCACAAAACGTATTCACGGTTTGCCAAATGGCCGAATTTTGACCCTGACACGGTTCTTACGGAGGCCCACGCAACGATCGAGACTTTTCCATAGTCGATCGCCCGGTCGAATGACGATACTAAGCCTAACGAACGTACGTCTAGCGACCTTCGGTTCACTTTCGGACCGGTCTTGGCAAAAGTGAATTTTTCCGCGTACAACCTACTAGCAAATCCACCAATTAAAGTGGGATGCGAGTGTAGATAGCACCAGTTTCTGGCAAAGAAAGTTTTAGGAACTAGATACTAGTTTCTAAAGGTACAGCGTGGATTGGACGAATTTAAATGTGAACGGAACTGGATGAAGATTTATCTAGCCTGTGAGTGAACTTAACATTTTTCCTGCATAAGGTCCACCTTCAATAGGAATCTATTAATCACGGGTACCGAGTGTAGGCGTACTGGGATATGAATGACACTTCAATTGTCACAGTGTTAATGCCAATAAGAGATTTTACATAGTCTTCCGTGGGGTCATATCATCGTGAGAAGGTAAAATTGATAACCTTTGGCCAGGTTCTCCGCCGTGTTTAAACGTGACTTTACGCGTTACTATCAGAACTCAATGCTAACTCGATCAATGTTAGCATAAATTGTAAGTAAAGTAATGTAATGAAATATGAAGCAGGAAAAAGATATGCTATCTTGACAATGCACTGAATTCAGTATGCGGAATTGCACATACCACAATTCATAAACATTCAACAATGTATGCAACATATGTAGTTCAGCCAATTCAAGTTAAGCAGAAATGTACTCACTTGTCCATTTCTGAATTGTTGCTGCTGCTGCTGCTGTTGTTGTTGCTGCTGCTGCTGCTGCTGCTGTTGATGATGATACAGAGCAACCTGCTGCTGAGCAGTCATTTGGTTGTTGAGGTAAACCAAGTGTTCTGTTCCAGGTGCACCACTCTGGAAATAGAAAAGACAATATTATGCACTGTGCCATAGGATAAAATAAAAACAAGTATACTTGTGAATCAGGAAAATGTAATACAGACCTTAAGTTGCATGGGATGTATCTCATACGGTAGATGAACATTATTCATAGTCTGTAAGCCAAGTTGTTGTGGCTGACTCTGTTGTGGTACATTCAGTTTAGTCATGGGATATTTCCACTTTTCTTGATTCTATGAACAGATAAACATATTTCCAAACATCACTGTCTATTTTTGTATATAATTAAAATCGGAACAAATTTATTCATATGTAGCTTCTATCAACCAATAAGATGGCATTACTTTGATATTAAATATTTTTGTATATAGTGCAGTGCTCTGCAAAACTAGGCATTTTTAATTCTACTAAGATGATAAGAAACAATGATCAGATCTATTACTCACATTATCAATGATAGCGTCATCTGCTAATGCCCAAGCTCTGGGAGCTTGTTTTGTGTGAAACGTTGACGATTGGGCATTGAATTCTGCTTCTGTGGGTCGTTGAAAAACGTAACCCACCATTGCATCGTCTTGAGCTCTACTGACTCCTATTTGATGTGTCTGTCCAGGTTGAATTCTCATAGTGTCACCACCGGCCATGACTTGGCTGCATTGATCAGCGTCCTACATGTACACAAAGTAAAACATTATTTAAGACAAACATTTTAAACATTGCATACGTAACGCATAACTATTGCAACCCAATAAATTATGCTGTACGACGCGTGACCTCATAATTGACAGTTAATCTAACCAAACTAATCATGCAAGCGGATACTTTTATTCAATATAATATCGATGCTACTTTCAAATATTTTGCCTGTATATTCGGTATTAAAGCACAATAAAAACCTTGGCCGACGATTATATCATCTTATTCAAATATTGTGCCTGAAACTTCTGGACAAAGCAAAGGCACATGCAACAATGCTACTCTTGCATCCAAAGCCAAACTGGACCAACAAACGTTTCCCTTACACCGGAACGCCGATTGCGACACGCAAACGAGTCTGCAGATTAAAAAGTCGCGTCGAGTCTAGCGTCCGGCAGAACGTTCGCGGCAAACGCAAATTACACTCGCCCGTCGCATCGCAGGAATAGGTTATGGTAGCCTGCGACTGGTTGCAACCGTCACTGTCACGTTCAATTCGTTTCGATAATCGGTATCTGTGCGCGCAAGAAGGCGCGGGAGCGACAGAGAGAGAAGATGAGAATGCGAAAAGAGAGCGGGAGAGAGGAAAGAAAAAGAGACGGCGTAAATGAGAGTCTCGACGGCGAAGGAAGAATGGAAGGAGAAAGAAACGCGAAAGGGAGACAAGACAAGACAAGGCAAGGCAAGGCATGAAGAGAAGAGAGGTACGGCGAGCGAGAAAAGAGAGAGAAGAGAGAGAAAAAAAAGATGTGCGTACTGTGGGTATATGGCCATTGGCAGAGGGATGATGCAGCTGCATAGAAGGTGCCGGCTCTCCCCCGGCGCCTCCGGTACTCGTACCGAGCCACTTCATCGTCCTGTCAGTCGGCGAAGCGGACCCTTTCGGCGAACGGCTCGCGACGATCGTAGACGGCCGACAGACAAACCCACCCGCGTGAAGGTTAGCTCGCACAGAACCGGCGTCTGGCTGCCGATGTTCGGGAACTATCCGTTACGTCTGTCGCGCGAGCATACTCCACGCGTCGGCCGTTAATAACGTGACATCTTCTTCCCCAGCCGATCTCTGGCCAGCGACGACGCAGACGACGACGTAGACGAAGACGTGGGACGGCGACAGCGATCGCTGAGCAAAACGGATCGTATTTACGTGAGAGAGCGCCTACTATACACGAGCGAACGCCAGTGGGCACACAGCAATGGCAGCTGTGTGGCGCGCTGCTGCCGGATTTTTGACAACACCGCCGGAGACACACGAGAGAAGACGACACACGACCGAGACTGAACACAAAGGGCCACCGCGGCCCGACGAGAGCGAACGATCCGCTATTACTCTTTCGCACTTTTCCTCTGTTCCGGCTTAAAACGACAGAACCGCTACGGACGACCGAACGACGAAACTCCCCGTGTGCGCGCCGTCACGGAAGAGAGGAGAGACGGGAGAGGAGAAAGACAAAAAGAGAGAGAGAGAGAAAAACAACAAAAGAACCGAGTAGACAACTGCGTGCTCGCGACCGGGGGGGAAAGAGGTGGCGAGAAAGATTTGCAAAACTTCCGAGCCACGCTCTGCCTTGTCTGCCTGCCTTCTCTCTCTTTCTCTCTCTCTCTCTCTCTCTCGCGCGCGCGCGTTCACTTCACGATTCGTCTTGTCTCTCTCTGTCTCTCTCCCCCAACCTATGCTTGTACAATGTCTCTCTGTCTCTCCTTCCGTCTCACGCTTCGCGCACGATGGCGTATTATTACAGGGCGCGGAATAAGACGCGAATATATCGTCAACCGAGGACGCTGCACGGCCAACGATTCCGACGACGCTCGGCACTCGGCCTGCGCCGTTCGCAAAATTACCTTTCTTTCCTTCCAGCGAGGGCACTAATGCGGACACGCACCACAAAGTCCGCACACGAGAAACAACGAATCCGTCCTCCTCTTGTGTACACTGCTCCACTCTCGCGATAGTCTCTCTCCTCTTATTTATCCCGTGCGTTGTTGTGCCGCGTGCGCTGCTCCTGTTTCACTCGCGCATTTCATAAAACTAAGGGCTTAAAATACACTATTCACAGGTATGTACATGCGATGGGCCACAGACGAACGACACGACGTGCGTCCACCGGCGCGTGTACGCGTGTTTCGCGCGCAAGGATGCTGCGCGATTTCGAGCGGGGCTGCCAATGGGGAGGGGGGAAGAAGGGCAGGACCGGGTTAAAATTTGGAAACCTTGCGAAACTTCACGCACGATCACTTCTCCGCCACAATTCGCCTCCTACATTTTTGCTGGTCGCTCGCTTGCACTCTCGTCGCTTACGTCCGTTTTCTTACTTCGGACATAGTCCATGAACCGGTTAGAGGATAGGTGGGTAGTTATACAACCGTATTACTTGTACAGTTGGTCGCTCGAATTCGCACGCCACCGCGCTCACGATCGTCGACTGTGAGTATGTAATGACAAATGAATAACGTAGACGGTTGTGCGTTACATCGAATGCTATCGTTTTCAAGCCCTTCGGCCTGACATCTGGAAGAGGTTTGAGGCGATTGCGGCTCGTATTGATTTTCACTTGAAAATGCATCTTTACGATGCACTCCCTAGGGAATAGTTCTTTGCGGATGTTGGTAACAAGTCATTCCTCCGGTCTTTTGACGTGTACCGAACGATAATTCTTGTGGAAGTGTGGATTCTATTGTTTTATTGAAAGGTTATAGTAGAGATGGGTGCCGTAGAGAATGCCGTAAGTTCATTATTAATACTAATTCTCAAGTTTCGTATCAAACGTTTGCTTCTAATAAGTGTGACTACGAGTATACTCGCGTCAGATGTCTTTCTAATTTATTTAATCACGGCTAAATCCAACTGTTTACAGTTGCACCGAACCGTATTGCCACGTATTGTTTTAAATACGTTAGGCTGCGAATAAATAAATCGTGCCAAAAAGGCCTCTTTATAATAAATGTTGCTTGTTTTACATAATTTATAAGGATATCAAGATAATGATAATAATTGAAATATACCATTGAACAGGGTGTGAAGATAAACAAGTGGGACGGGTCCGCCGTGAAGAATGCGTTGGACGATGCGGTGAAGGATGTCCTTACAAAGAAATATAATTACATGGAGAATTTTGGTCTCCTAGATGGGAGACTAGCGCTGTGTGGAGTAGCAGTGATAATAGCCATTGTAGCATTGCTTTGCGACTATCTTTATCCATTCCCTGTCTCTAAACCAGTCTTAGTTGCTTGTGTCTTGTTCTACTTCCTTCTGATGGGACTCCTGACACTGTACACAACATATAAGGAAAAGGGTATATTTGTAGTTGCTATTCAACGGTGAGTTATCAAAGACTGTACCACTGAGAAGCCCGGTTTGTTTGTATGCTAACTCATGATCTTGTGTATGATTTTCAGAGATCCTGCTGGGTTTAATCCTGACTTGGTTTGGGAGGCAAGCTCCTACTTGAAAAAATATGATGACAAGTACAATCTTGTGTTATCTGTCAAAAGTACAGCCTCAGGTGTTGTGAATGAAACTGTTGTCACAAAATCGATCGCGAATTTTATCGATGTGAATGGTATAATAATACCGGAATTGATAGAGACTGTTGTAACGAATTTGCATGACAGTTTGACTTCCCAACGTAAAGAGAAGTAGTTCAAGATCAGATCTTTTCAAGTTAACTCAAACTATGAGACATGAAAGATGTACATAACACATGGAAGGCGTTCAGTTATTTAATGTGATCCATGAAATGTAATTAACTTCCATATAACAAGAAAGTCCTAAGCAGCCACACGCACACACACACAGACACAATTTAATATCCAGTATATATTTGTTTTCCTTGCAAAATTCACAATTTAAAGTGTATCGATCGAGGAATTTCAGCACTTGCTTATTTTTTTTGTTTAAATTCAATCGGAAAATATATTTTTACAAGTTTTCTGTAAGGAATGTTACATGGTGCGTTCGACAGGAGACGCAATGCGTGCGCTATTTGCCTGAAAATTAATTGTTCCATGTAAAGGGAGATACGCGTATCTATGCTATTTACTGAAGAAGTACTTAGTTGTAAAATGTGTTTGTAATGTCCTTAAATAATTGTCGTATGTCATTCTATAAAATCTACATTATGAAAAAACCTAAGAAAAATAGAAAATTAAAAATCGTCTTCATTAACGCATGCACGTTATCTTAACCATGTGTCGTATCGTCTTCGACAAAGTCCGCCGCTTCATCACGCGAGACACACTCAACGTGCGACACTTTGTTCCTAAACTTAACACCGTAGAATTTGTTTGCATGCTGTAGCAGCTCTGGTCTGAAAACGACATAATGTGCATTTTCATAAAATTTGTCGTGTTAAGGAGATACTACGTGTGCGCGATCGCGGCATTCACCTGAAGGTTGTTGTGATAAATTGAGCATCCGCGCTTAATTCATGAATCATATCCGCCACTGCCTTTCTGTGTTGTGCATCGAGAGCCTGGTCGATTTCATCGAAAAGGTAAAACGGCGCTGGGTCGCACTTCTGAATTGCGAAAATTAACGCCAAGGCGACGAGTGACTTTTGGCCGCCAGAGAGTTGGTTCATCTCGCGCATCTCAGCTTTATGCCCGGTGAAGGAAACTCGTATACCTAAGTAACAGAGGTTGACAGTTATGTTGGTCTACGGTAAATGTTACTTGATCCTACGTACCGACGCCGATAAATCGATCGGAATCAGCCGCAGCTTCTGGCGGAGCCTCATCCCCTTCTTCACCGTCGGCAGTTTTCATAACTAATTGTGCATGACCGGAAGGCACTAGTTTCTTGAACACTTCGCTGAAGTACTTGCTAACCTGCTTGAAGGTGAACTGAATCGCGTCACACTTTCGCTGTTCGAGTACCGACATAAGTTCCTTTATTTTCTCGTCACCGCGATCCAGTTCCTCTTTCCTCTTCACGAGCTTCTCCTTTTGATCGCTGAACGACATGAACTGGTCCAAGGCTTTTTTATTTACGTGACTGTAGGAAAAACATAGAGTTAGCCGAGATAATACGCACATTATTTGCCAAAATATATACACGCACCTGTATTTCTTCAAGTGATTGTTCGCTTTCTCCATTTCTTTAAACAACTGCTTGGTTGACATTGTACTAAATCTCGAGTATGCATCATGACTGGGCAATGCACCAAGTTCCGTGATCTTCTGCGTACACTCAACGATTTTCTGCTGCAAAATATTCAACTTACTCGCCAATTTCTCCAGATCCTTCGCGTCCGCCTCGATCTTCTCCTGCACGTCCTTCTCCTTCACTTTCCACTTTTCCACCTCGCCAGACTCCGCTTTTTGCTAAAGAAGAAATATGACACGTGAAAGAAATGTTTGAAACCGACGGCGCCATTAGTATTGCTACTGGTGGCCTTACTTTTTTCATCGCACTCGTCACTTTCTCGTTTTGGGACTTAAAGTCCGTATTCACTTTCACCAATCTCTTTTCAATGTCTGCCAATTGTGCTTTCGATGACTCCAGTTGCCGTTGTCGATCCTCAACTGATATCTCCTGTAACGCTTGCACTAATTCATCTTTTCTCCGTACCAGATTATTAGTTAACAGATTTTCTAATTTATTCTTCTCCGCTTCTAATCGCATTCTCTTCGCAAATGCCTCCTTGTTCTCTTTGGTTAAACGTCTTATATCATCGTTCAAGGTGTCGACCTGCAGTTCGTAACATAGTATAATACAAGTGTTCTACGAAATTGGAGCATTCTCGTTAAGAAACTCGAATGCCTACCTGGTGTTGGTCAGCAACAGACAATTGTGCCATGAGCTCCTGATGCAATTCGCTTTCTAAACCTTCTTTCGTTGCCCTCATCGCTTCTAAACTAGATGTACATTGCGCTAGACTCCTTTCCTTCGGTGTTCGGTACCTTTCTATTGCACTGAGCTCTTCCTTCATAATACGTATTTCCGCTTTCATTTTATCATATATGTCCCTGTAATAATAATAAATAATCTCTACGACCTTCAGCCCTCGAGAAAGAATTAACATACTTCGCCTTGCTGTTCTTCGTTTCAGTCCTCTGCATTTCACTGACATACGAACTGATACTTTGATCGGCTTTTCTGATTTCTTCCTTAAGCGTTGTTAACTGCGTTTCAAGCGTATTTATTTGGGCCATCAACTCTGATCTGGTCTTTTGTATCTCGAGACGTGATCTCAGTGTGTTGAAATAACCACCGGTGAGTGAACCTTTAGATGATACTTGATCTCCCTCCAATGTCACACAATCCAACCCAGAGGTTCGTGCAAGACTCGTAGCAGTTTCCAGATTTCGGCAAATTAAAGTTTTTCCGAAAATATACCTGTGTTAATAATAACATTGAGTATCAAGGAATAATCTACATGATTCGCATAATTATGTGCTGTGTTACGTACACACCTTAACGCTTTGTCATATTTCGGATCATAATTAAGGCGAGATATCATGGGTATAGCATCGTCAGTTTTGGGGTAGTCAATGTTCTTCACATGAAGTCGATTTAAAGGCATGAACGTGACTTCGCCCGGCAAACGTTGATTGTTCATTTCCTTTAATATTTTTGTTCCAAATTTGTCCGTCTCAACGATATGATGAAAGAGCCGATTGCCGGCTGTCACTTCAACAGCCATGTAAACGCTCTTGTCACAATTGAAATTTTCAATCACTGGTCCATAGTAACTGCTCACCTCGTGTGCCATATCCTTACGCGTACGAAACGTGTCTAATACTTTTCGCACACTGTCCCTGCCATTCAAGATAGGTTTTCCAGCCATCGATCGTAAGCTCTGATCAGCTTTTGCTAAATCTTCTTTTAATCCCGACAAATTTAGTTGAAGAACGCTTTCTTGCCGATACTGTTCTTTACGGGTTGCCTGACATTGGTCCTTCGCCTTCGTCAATTCATAGTATTGCTTATTATGATCGTCTATCGACGCTCGCTGTCTTTCCATTTCACGGGTATGATCTTCGATTTTCTTCTCCAGTGCGATTTGTTTCTCGGCATCCTTTTTCAGATCCTCACTGATCTTTCTCTGATGTTCCTCCTTGTCTTTAATCTGTTTCGTCAACTGCTTAAGTTCGTTCTGAATCCATTTGTCCCTTTCGTCCCTGCTAGTAAATTGACTGCCGCGACCTTGCTTAGCATAAAGTTCCTTACGTTTCTGTTCCTTCAAAGCTAACTCTCGGGTACATTCCTCTTCAACCCTCTTCATCTCTTCATACTCCGGCTTAATGGCTTCTAATTCCGCTTCCCGAGCGGCAATATTTGCCTTGAGTTTCTCCAATTCCTGTTGGGCCCGTTTTCTACTATCATTGTCACCCTTTACTTCTTCCAGCAAGTCGTTTATCGTTAACGTTAATTTCGTCTTCTCTTTTAGTAACTGTTGTTGTTCCGCGCTTAGGGTATCTCGTTCTTCTTTTGCCGTCTGAACTTCTTTTTTCGCCTCTTTCAGACGTTTCGTGGCGGCTCGAACCATTTCTTGAGCAGTTTTAACTTCTGCCCCTAGTCGTGTCTGTTCCGCCCCGCAGTTCGCACGAGATGCTTCTAACTCTTCGAGTTTTCGCTTATTGTCCTTCAATTCTCGCTCGTGGATAGTGTACTCTAAACATCTCCTCTGTTTGTCCCATCTCTGGTACTCTTTCAACTCCTCCTTCTCTTCTTCAAGTGTTTTCAAACGCTCCTCTATCGTTCTTAAGAAGTCCACGATCTTCTCAAATTTTCCTTCAGTTTCTTTCAAAATAGATTTTGATTCCTCCCTCCTGTCATCATATACTCTAGTCCCTGCTACTTCCCTCAACAGTTTTAGCCTCTGAGAATCAGGTGCAGTAGCCATTTGATTGATCTTTCCCTGTTTAACAATGTAATATGGATTGGACCTGGAGAACCCCGCTGATTCCAATAGATTCATCACATCATTCCTTGTCACTATCTTTTTGTTAAGAAAATACTGATCTTTCTTTGAACCAATAACTCTTCTAAGGAACACTTCATCCTTATCGATCTGCAAACAATACATGATGCATTACAGTTCTGTTTCTATGCCCAAATGGAGCTGATTAAGAATGTTATGTATACCGGTAACCTCCCATCTGAATTGTCGAATATAATTTCAACATGGGCAGAAATGACACGAGGTCCTGTGCCCTCATGTAATAATGCCTGCCTCTGTTCGGGCCTAAGGTGAGAGAATTCATCGCTCAGCACAAACTGGATTGCGTAGAAGAAGTTACTTTTGCCAGATCCATTCCTTCCAACTACGTAACAAGATTTACCTTAAGAGAGAACCTTAAATATTAACATAATCTTGAAAGTGTCATTACGTACCCACTACATTGTGTCTCGGATCGAATGGCTCAACTACCGTTTGCTCACGATATGACTTGAAGCCTTGGATGATCACCTAGTACGACACGTCAACAAATTCATACCACATAAGTAATGAATTCTACAATTTATCATGAATCAAGAATGTGACATAAACCAAAACTTCGTTGTTACAGTGGATTTATATCGTGACACGCAAGCATTATTCTGAGAAAACCGTTCCATTAAAACGCACGAACCTGAATATGTAACAGCTCAAATCTAGAAAACACAGTAATTGGCGCGACGTGTAAAAGTCAGTTTTGTAACGGAGTTAGAATGTATCAGAGGGAAATGGTGTACAGCGCGCAAAAAGTGCTGAAAATGTGTTAGGCGAGACGAGGACGATTGTGTTACCTGCTTGATGTACATGATTCCGTTAGAAGTTACACCGGCATTCCAGTGTTAGTGCGTTCCCGTTTGGCGACGAAAAACACAACCTTCCTCTCATGCAACAAATAAATCGTACCGATTTATTGGCAGAGCGACATTTGTAAGAATGTAAGCAGGCCAACAGCACCGAAAAAATTCCTAGATTTAGGCGGGAGAGTGTGTGCTCGTGGCCAATCACGATGTAAGAAATAACTATACGATTTTACGTGATTTTACCGCCTGCTTTCTGCTTTAAACTTTCACCTACATCAGTGCAAACTGTAATTTTGTTCATCTGATACATAAACCTTATATACGGTCTATAATCTCATACAATATTCCAACTATTTCGATTATTACGATAATTTCCAAAGTACCTCGCTGCGTATATCCAATGTCCATCGTTACTTTGAACTGGCCAATTAGAATCATCTACCGTCGATCGTAGTTTTGCCTTAATGATTGAACGAACAACTCCAAACAGTCCAAACTCCATCTTTGCGGTTCAAATTAAAATTCGAGAAAATGTGGCAGATCTTGTAGTAGAAACAGTTGTAGATATTCAATAAAATGTCCAATTAAAAACTCCCTTAAACTATCGTTGATAATATAGTGAGCGACGGCCATGTCAATCATTATTTATAAATAGGGTTTTGATTTTATCGATTTAGCCGATAACCGGATGTTCGGTTAGTCAATCAAATCGCATCCGTTGCAATTGAGTACACGGCACGCATGCATGTTGAAGCGCTCGAAAGAAGGGCGGGATTTGCGTTTAAAAATTCAAAACCGTCAAATTCTTATTTTTATCGCCAAGGTTTTAACAAAGCACCGTCGCGAGTAAGCAGCATATTGAAGGAAATGTTCATTCTTATGTAATGTTACAAAATAGTAATGCCATTGCCTTCCTGCGTATAAGCTAAAGGGTCAAAAGTTTATCATACGTTGCCAAGCATTTAGCGACGTTGAGGAAAGAAACTATCATCAGTCTCTTGCATTGCATGTCAACTCATTAGTGGCTCACTGTCCCTGCCAGCCAGACGAAACTGCTCGAAGTTCACATTGCTCACTTCTCTTCTTTATCATTAACTGTGTGTATATATCTTCTTTATCATTATTTGCATTCTCACGCGTAACGCGAATCTTGTCGACCTTCTACTAGAAGACATTTGATAAAGTGACGGCGAATGGATAACAAGAACATGGCATCCACCAAAATTATACGTAAAATAATATCTTCCGCAAGGGCACCAATACCGGTTGGTCCTTACAAGTAAGTTATTATATCTTAACATCTGAAAATAAATGGTATGGAGACATTAATTATGATATGATACTTTTTTCCAACAGTCAAGCGGTTCTCGTGGACCGAACTCTGTACATGTCCGGCGTTCTTGGCATGGATAAAAATACTGGCAAACTGGTTGAAGGAGGTGCCGCAAAGGAAGCTACACAAGCCTTGATCAACATGAAAAATATACTTGAAGACGCTGGATCAAGTTTAGACAGAGGTTCGCACACACGCACATACCGTACACGCGTATAAACGGTACGACCTTCTGATAAATGATTATTTTTCCTTAATGCGCAGTGGTGAAAGCGACGATTTTTCTGACGAATATGGATGACTTCAGTGGTGTGAACGAAGTTTACAAAGAACGTAAGACTGTTGATTGTTACGTCTATGCACTTGCACATAGTTTAATAAGATAGATTTTATAATGCTCAACATATTCTACTCGTTCTTAATGCAGATTTCACGACGAACTATCCTGCCAGATCGACAGTGCAGGTGGCCAAATTGCCGCTGGTACGTTTATTTAAAAGAGAAAGAATTTATGTGTTTTTTAAATATTTTACGAACCTCATCTTTTAATCGATTGTTACAGGGCGCCAAATTCGAGATGGAAGCAATTGCCGTAACCGGTGCCGTTGAAACGGTTTCGTAAATGAACCAAAATTCATGAGAGTGTATTAATATTATCTACTACCGTCAAATGTATACTATATTTTCGCATCAATAACAAAATATTTTATCATTAAGCCGCGTTCTTATTTCACAAATAAAATTGTTTCCTCAACCTACTCAGACGCGGCGCTGCAGTGCGCGATTAACTGAGCTCACTGTTACCCATCTATGTATAACTCAAGCCACGTGTGTTGCCTGTGTATCCGGCTTTTACGGTCCTTCCGGAATAAGGTTCCTCGCGTTGAAATCCTCGCCCGGCGCTCTTTCTGATATCAGGCTCCATCCGAGTAGTTTCTCAAGCATTTTACGCGAGAACCACCGCCATGCCTCCTAAGTTCGATCCCAACGAAATCAAGAAAGGTATTTATCATTATAACTCCGACTACTAAGAAAATATCTATCTAAACAAAATCCACGGCGCTACGATGAACGATACGAAGAGCTAACATATTTGCGTTTGTAGTGTACCTGCGTTGCGTGGGTGGTGAAGTAGGTGCTACATCGTCCCTCGCTCCGAAGATTGGTCCCCTCGGTTTGGTAAGTGCTTTATGAATTATGAAAAGAAAAAAACATCGCCCGTAGAAACGCCAAATTAATTCCATGGTCGTTCTATAGTCGCCCAAGAAAGTCGGTGATGACATTGCGAAGGCGACCAGCGACTGGAAGGGTCTGAAGATCACCGTTCAGTTGACAATTCAGAACAGACAAGCTACCATTTCCGTAGTTCCGTCCGCCGCGTCTCTGATTATCAAAGCCCTGAAAGAGCCACCCAGGGATCGCAAGAGGCAGAAGAATATTAAGCACAGTGGAAACCTGTCGTTTGACGATATCGTCAGCATCGCTCGTTCAATGAGACCCCGTTCGATGTCTCGTCAACTCAGCGGTACAGTGAAAGAAATTTTGGGCACGTGCCACTCTGTTGGATGCACGATAGAAGGTAGAACACCACAGGATATCATCGCTGATATCAATGGCGGTGAATTGGAGGTTCCTGAAGAGTGAATATGGTAGGTACAAGGCCCTTGCTCACACTTTTCATTGGAGATGCAGCTTGGTCAAGGGTCAAATATTAATGATTTGTTCCCATCGGTATGTGAGGCACTAGTTTGCACTTTGATATGAAGCTTAAAAGTGTTAGCTCTGGGCTTTTGGTAGGGGTTGGCATCCCATCCACCTGTTCAGTGGGTATATTGAATGCCCATTGTCAGGCACAGTTCGCCATTGAGGAGAGCACCTCAATAAAAAATCATGAATAGTAAAAAATAATTGTATGTTGTATATTCAGTTAATGTGGGCATTGCTCTACAGGTCCAATTTCTTGTTATTTCAGATCCCGTTTGGAATGCCAAATAAAAAAATTGCAAAACATGTTTTCATAATTTGTACTCTTCATTTTTTCCCAACCATTAACATGATTAATTTGTTACATTTGTACGATATACTTGATTAGCATCCCACTTGTCTTTTATTAATAATTAATTTTATGAAAAATGTACAGAAATCATTACACCTTCATGACACGTATTAAGTCAATAAGAACACTCCATGATCATTATAACATGAGCAATGGATTGAATATGAAATTTGTATGCGATTGTTATACTTGATATTTGGATTATGTTCAGTCTGTTTGTACTTGCATTTGGGGGAAAGACAAAACATTTACAAACATAAGGACTGTGAATGCTATTGGAGCATTTGTAAGAAGTATAGATTTAATTTGGTCCTTATAAATTATCTATAACAAAAGAGGAACAGAATAAAGCAACTGCTTTATGCCACGTTGAAATGTAACATAAGGTTGACCACAGGAAGTGATATTTACAAAATTATTGGCCTCCCAGAACGTGACCCTGACCCCAATTGTGGCCACCAAATATGTTCCTCCCCTGATTCCCTTGCTGGCCAGGTATCCTCTGAGTAGGTGCATTCCCAAACCAAGGAATACCTCTTCTCTGAGGTGGAAAGTAATTTTCTAGTATCTTTGGCGTATTGAGTAGTTCTGGACCACCCAGTTCTTGCGGATACTTGAACTTCAAAAAGACGTATAAGTGACCGACTAGAATACCAAACAGCTCCATGATTCCACCTCCAGAGATGATGAAGTTGAATCCGAAAAGAACCCATGGGATGTACATGGCTTTGAATTGTGTACCTGGTTAGACAACATGATAACATAATAAGTACATGAAGCATATGCAGAGGTCATCTGTACTATAATACATACTAAATTCTATGATCAACTTACCAAACAAGAAGTTCACAATGACATTTTGATTCAACTGACACCACACATATAAGACACTGAGAACCATCGGGTCCATGAGCAACGCAAAATCACCGATAAGTCCAATAATAACACAGCATATCCAGTTGAAAAGGAGCAAGAAACAATAATCGGCGGGCATTCCATCGTATTCGCCACGCTCCAACCTCAACGAATAATTATAAAGGAAGTAGCAGTTTATCAGAAAGTGAAATCCCGACGCGGGGTTCAGAGGATAGTAAAACACACTGGTCAGGGCTCGCCAAAGTTCGAAATTGTTGATGAACCGATCGTAGTTCAGTATGAGATACTGCGGTCGAAGAATGCCAAACTTGCCGATTAAAGATAGACTGGCCGTGAGCAGTAGCCAATATCGCGTGAATATTGGCAACGAGTGGAACCAGCTTCCTACGTCAGACATTTTTCTGCGTTTCCCGTCGACGGTCCACACACGACGCGTACGACAAAAGTCTTTTCTCGCCACAGACCACGTATGACGTGTGATTACTTGGCGCGTTACGACGTACGATTGCTATGTAGGTTAGGTCAAGGAACATAGACGAGCGCTATACAGATCGTACAGAGTTGATAATGTATCAGCAGCAGGATGAGCTCGAAACGTTGGTCCCAAGTTAAAACTGTTCGTAAACTGTACGATGATGAAAATTATGCTACACATACAATTCTTTTCACTAACTCACGTGGATCATTACAGATCCATACGTTAATTTTTCCGATTTCACGATATGATTCTGCGTTTTTCTATCGCTAAACCATGAATATGTATGAATGTACCCTTTTGAGCTGTTGACGATGTACACCATCGTCGAACATTCGAAGAACTCGACGGGTGAAAGTTTGTACAAAATCAGTATTTTATTGGAAACTTATGTTCACGTACTGCGAGTATAATTACAGAGTAATCACAACTTCATCTTCATTACAATATACACACATTCATGTTGTTCGTGATAATGCAGGATGTATGGGAAAAATATTTATGCATGGTGATGGCAAACCCAGAAAACATGTTACACAAATATAAGTACAGTGTCGTCGGTTAGACTCGTTTATCTTCGTGATGTTTCTATGAACACTGCTAACAATTGTGTATCGGTTTCGAATACGTATCTGCAGATCGAAAGTCATGACAACTCGACGTGGATCAGTTCTAGATTTCTGATTTTCTTAACACTATCGAAAAGCTACAAAACATCGTACGATAAAATATCCGCATGAACTCGAAAGCCCGAGATTTTGGCCCAACATGCGATACGTCGCACACTCCTCGCGCATTGTTCTTTCTCTGATATATAAAAATGTATGACCCTGCATTGCTTTGAAAAGATTTTCGGAAGTGTCGGTTGCAAGCCAGATTCTTCTGTGCATTCACCTTAAATAACATACATACATAAATATTAATATAATTCAGTCGTCAGAACCAGCTGCTCGTTTTGGTTTTCTTTGCCTAGGACTCTGCTTAGGTGTTCTTGGAGACTTATCTGTGAAAGAAAATCGGACGATTTAGAAACCGAAAAAAAATCAAAACGTACTAGTGCGTTGAATGAACTCACTGATTCTATTAAGTGTGTCCTTTGGCAACCAGTCGTAATCTACATTGTTTGGATTTGACGTGCCCATTTCAATAGGTGCTTTACGCGTCGACGACGATCGAGATTTACGGCCAAACGATGAGAGTAGCTGTTGACCTCCTACTAATGTTAGTATCACACATGCAGCCAGGAACACATACAGGAATACAGTTTCTCCGTCAAGACCATCGTCAAGTTCGATGACTTGTATGGTTTCATTGTATACTGCGTCGCTGTATCCAATGCCATTCTAAATCAAGATAATAGCTTAGCCTATTGTTCATGTAGATATAAAATGATTATTAAATCAGATACATACTGCGTCCCTGTAGTTAAGGTTGACGTTCAGACCAAATGGCCTTCCGGCGTATGTCTCTGCTGGGAGGAAAGAGTACGCCAAAGTTGCCTCATGCTTGGGTTTGACAATCTTGTTGAATGTCAATGTTGAGAAGTTTTGAATATAGAAATTGAAGTCCATGGCATATCTGAAGGACGCGTCCAGAGACTCCAAAACAAAGTCTGATTCTCCTTTGTTGGTGAAGCCAACGAGTAATTCTACTATGTTACCAGCAGGTAACTCCAAGGTTGATAATGTATTATATATAGGCTTGGTAAATAGAATTGCTGTTTCAGCATCCGCTGAGGCAGTGGTTGTTTCCTCTTCAGGTTCCTCATCAGTAATTATGGTATTGTCTTCACCTTCGACATCCACTATGTCATCAATATTTTCATCTTCCTGAGCATAAGCTGGTCCTGCAGCGAAATCATGTATCTCATTAACATCTGAATCTTACTAACCTTATAAGGCATTTACTACAAGCAGGCGATAAAATAATGTGTCTCCTAAAATGATTTTTAATCTTAACAAGATCCTCAATAAAATAAATCTGCCAATAACACAATGAAAACTAGAAAATGACAGCACTTATCTACATAGGATTGTAACATGTGGTAGTCCACTAACTTGCTGGTTGATAATTAGCAGAACATAATAAAACGTTTGCTGCGAAAGTTCGCGGTACAAATAATACAGCTAAGAAATGTGTCTAAGATGTAACGAAGAGTGCGCCGTAGAATTGGAGGTACAACCTCGAACGGCTACGAGGATGTTTATTAAGTACGGGTTCGGTTAGTTTTCTCGGTACATTACCTGTGTTTGCGGTGAAAATGATTGCCGAAATGGCTAGCAGCACGAGAAAGCTCGATCTCTTCATCTTAATGCAATGATTTGGCGGTGCCTATTCTGTTACGGAAATCGATTAATTTGTCCGCGCATCTACTCACTCCGGTACTGACTCTACGATATGATGTTTCGGCATAACGCAACCGCTACAACCGCCGCATGCTACGTGGAAGGTCAACAGCGTAGTCGTCAATTCGTCAACGTGGAACATGAGAAACGCAACGCTACCATTAACGCCGGCCAACTACTAGATGGCCGACTCCCTCGCAATTCTCGACCCAAAGTACTTACGTCTATTCTCAACAAAGCTAAAATGGCGGCAATATGGAATCATCAAGTTCGTGATATTGAATCCAAGTTGATCAAAGTATGCATATAACTTGATTTCATGTAGGATGTAAAATTTCAGCAAAAATTGTTCATTCCAGTCGGGCCGTACGGTACACATTGAGCGAATGAAACTATGTCAAGTTTCAATGAGCAGATCATGGGAACGTCGGCTTTAATCGTAGTCGCCACGGCAGCTGATTTTGACAGTTGATACAATTGCGATTTGCAAATGTCGCTCCACCCACTTGACAGATAACCTGAAAGTGCACCTTTTTCGTTCGATAAGTAAATAAACGTCACCGATTTATTATTCGATCACTTACATCTTGCATCTTAAGTGTACGCCACTGGAAATAATACGCATTTTGTCATCTGTAGCTTGTCCCGATAGAGAGTATTAACTGGAATGCAAGTTAAACGTCTGGCAACTAGTAACCTTAACTAACGTTACAGATAATATTAGAGGATCGCGGGATCAGTATGGATTTTGACGATGACTTCTTCTTCGAAGAGGATAAAATGTTGGTCTCCCTCTAAACTGTGAACCTTATAATCACTGATGTCTGTTGTACTTCGTTGCAGTTTCAATGTGCTTCCTTTTTCTTGTAACATGCATGCCTGAATGCCACGGTGCGGTGGAACAGTAAAGAGCATCAGTTGGTATTGCCCACCACCAGTGGTGAGTCCAATAAAGTTTCGAATGGATCAGAATCTAAGGATCAACCTTTAATTCCTGTGACCACCGTGCCATCGGCTATGAATGTGGAATTGCACCAAATGGCCATGATGGAGGATCGCATGTAGGCACCATTGGTTTCTCTACTTTCTTTTAAGCTTTATGCACTAATCTCATTCAAATTCTGGCTTCTTTCAATCTGAAACTTAGACCAGATGTAGAACTGGTCGCGCAAGAGCAACCAGTGCAGCACCTTCCAAATGTTCAGACGTAAGTTTCTGAGGATCCTACAAGGGTTTGCGATACTTAGGTTCTGCAGCTAATGATGAAAATACTGCCCAAAGTCTCTTTTGTTTACCGCTTTTGCATCCATAAGCTTGCATTGTAATCTTCTGTTGATACTTGTACCTTAACACAGTGATTGCCAATTCTTCATAAATTAAAATTTATAAATATAATGATAAAGTATTTATTATGATAAAGTTTTGACATAATATCTTTCTACAATGAAAGTTACCCTTGGATTATGCAGTCCTAAATGAAAGTTTTGAAAATAATAGCAAAAATATGTATATAAATTTAGGTAACATGTCATTCAATATGTTAAGTGTATATCAGTACCCATGCCTCATACAGATTTTATCATACACGCTAAAAAAGCATCGCCGAATTGTTATTCATTCGGTTATCTGTAAGTACATAAAAAGTTTGTGTTCGCTTCGTTGCACGAAACTCTTTTAACGGAAATATGAGTAGTGTCGTAAATTTGCTGTCGACGCTGTATCATTAACCAGAATTATGTGCTGACTAGGGGTATGACCATTACTTCTGGGAACATCGTGATACAGAAGGACACCAGTAACCTGATCGGTATTAGTATCGGCGGCGGTGCACCTCTCTGCCCTTGCCTCTACATCGTTCAAATATTTGACAATACGCCTGCGGCTGTAGACGGTACTCTTCAGTCGGGCGACGAACTTGTTGCTGTAAATGGAGCCTCAGTCAGGGGGAAGACGAAGGTGGAGGTGGCAAAGATGATACAAGCTTGTGACTCCCAAGTCAGCATTAATTACAATAAGCTACATGCCGACCCAAAGCAAGGCCGGACTCTGGATATTGCATTGAAGAAGGTTGGTACTACGTTACACAGTTTTTGGTACGGCACATATAAAACGTTCTAATTGCAGGTGAAACACAGATTGGTCGAAGGTATGGGAAGTGCGACAGCGGACGCACTTGGCTTATCGCGTGCTATCTTATGCAACGATGCGCTGGTTCAGAGGCTCATGGCATTGCAACGAACAGAAAATTTGTATAGAGGTTTGGTGAGCCATGCCAAATCCACTCTACATGCCTTTTTTGATCTTACCAAGATTTATAAAGGTACTCTTCGATGAAAAGTTGGTAGTTGGCCCTGTGATATTTTCTGGTTCTAAAGTGGATTGCTATTTTTCAGTATTCGGTGATGCATTTGCTGCGATAGGCGTCAGAGAACCACAGCCACGTGCCAGCGAAGCGTTCAGGCAATTCGGCGAGCAACATCGTCAGATGGAAAAGTTCGGAGTGACCATGCTGAAGGCACTGAAACCAATCCTCAGCGATCTCGGCACATATCTCCATAAAGCAATTCCCGACACTCGCTTGACCATTAGCAAATATGCAGACGCGAAGTTCGAGTACTTGTCATATTGTCTTAAGGTAAAGGAGTTGGATGATGAGGAGCAGAGCTATGCAGCACTGCAAGAACCACTTTACCGCGTCGAAACAGGGAATTACGAGTATCGACTCGTGTTGCGATGCAGGCAAGAGGCTCGTGCAAAATTTGCGAAGCTTAGGTCGGATGTGCTTGTGAAACTTGAGCTGCTGGACAATAAGCACGTTCAGGATGTTGTCTGGCAATTGCAGAAGTTTGCCACTGGCTTGGCAAAGTATTATGCGAACACAAGGGATCTTCTGTCGTCGGTCACATTGTTTCCTGTTGAAGTAGACTTATCACATTCCGCCTTCCAGTATAAATCCACCGGTCCACAGTCATTGACCGACAATGAGGATATCGATGATTTCGAGCCCGAGGAGAAGCAGAATCTCGATGAGGATATTCTCATCGATACACAGAATCTCACGTTGATATCGACAGATTTGGATGACATGTAGTATATTCCTTGTCAATAATTCATGTTTGTTCCTTGAGTGCAATCTATGCGGAGAGAATGGCGATGAGAGAATGTGAAAGGGAGTACCTCATTGTTGCTGTCTCGCAACATGTATAGTTCCATCTTTTTCGTAAATTTCTAGTGAAATTTGTCCAGCGGCTACGCTTACGAATTATTCTTATGCTTCTGTTTCGTATTCGTCGTGTGTTCGAGTTTTGAGCGTACATATATTTCATGTGCGTACACTTGCATTTAACAACATTGCATTTCATTTTAACGGTATCAAGTAATAGTACTTTCTGTGTATGCATTTACTAGTTTATAAGTTTTTACAATAAAGACGGTGTTGACTTACACCAGTAATGTATGGAAAGTATTTTAATTATGTGATCCATTCGCGCATCAATCATTACAACTTTCAGAAGCCTAACTGGAAATTTATATACTATTCCTACCAAGAATTATCTGAATTGTTTGCCCAATCCCAGAGGAGAAGTTTAATTTATTGATCACGAATGTGTTTCAACACGAAAACATTTTGTTTATACACTATATTGATTAAATGTGACCCATTGTTTAAGAACATTCAAATTTTCCGCCACATCTAATTTCTTTGATATGGTGGCGCCAGTCATTACGGAGAAACGCTCAAACTAATCATTGGACAGCAGTCGGTATTTTTTTAAGGAGGTGCAGTTTTCAACATTACCAACTGCTGTCCAATGACTAGTTTGAGCGTTTCTCCGTGTTTTTTTGAGGCGCCACAATACCGAAAGATGTTATAACGACGCGGGAAATTCAAATGTTTCTTTGAAAATTAACACTCAATTAGGTTTTTAGCTTTATATGACAGAAGATAGTTGTTTCTCTCCTGTTTCTCATTTTTGCAGCGTAACACATGGGGGTAGTGCGCATGTTCCACGCAAAAGAACATAGGATGTACGCTCAAAAATCACACACACGACGATTACGGAATAAAATTATAGGAAATCAACGAAAAATCATGGGACTACATTTTTTTAATTTAACATATCGGAGGTGGAGTAACAATATGTGGAGGTTCATTTTCCTAGATTCGATGTAGAAGGGAGATGTTGCCTTGTTAGTCAGAGTCCGTCAGAGGATCAATTGAACCACGTAGTGTTGAACATAACCCATCCGTCGAAAGGTTAAGTCAGCTGACGTTCAAACATCTTTCTTAGTGCGTGATTTGTGTCAGTCTCTCGGAGTTTATATTTTCGTCGATTTCTTCAACACACAATAATGTCTCATCGTGTGAAAGATGGGAGCGAAGTTGTCGTGGTGTTGGGCAACGATGTATCAGCCGATGACTTGTTAGATTTTATTGGGACAATCAAAAAACGTACTGGCACCGCTGGGCGTACGTCAGTTGCTGCTTTGTCAGAATTAAAGAAATGTAAGTATAATATCGAGCTTTTATAATGAGATAATTCATACACCTGATTATACCTCCACGGAGTTTAAATTTGATATATCCGCTTTCTTGTTTAGGCTGCTATGATGCATCATCCGTGGACGTAATAGTATCCATTTTCAAAGAGCCATGCACTAATGATAGTGATCTATTAACAGAGGCACTCAGAATCTTGAAGCCATCTGGTTCGGTTGTCTTTTATGAACCTCTTCAAAAAGATAAATTATCTGCTAGTGTTCTGACTCATGCTGAGAGGATATCAAAGTTGAAATTAACAGGCTTTAATATTAAGGATGCGGAGTACAAGAACATAGATTCTAATGATGAAGTTAGGAATGGATTGTCCAAAGTTTCTAATAATGATACAGTCGAAATTGTAGCGGAAAAACCAGCATTTGAGGTATCTACAATATTAGAAATTCAGGATAATGTCAGTATACTCCAGAATTCTAATGGTCTTCTATTTAGGTTGGTTCTAGCGTACCCCTTTCCTTTGGCAAGAAGGAGATCAATAATGTGTGGAAATTGGATGATGCCATAGATGATGATTTGATAGACGAAGATACCCTTTTGGATGAGGATGACATGGTCAAACCGGATGCTTCTAGCTTAAGAGGTAATGGATTAATTAGCAATATTTATTCAGTCCTTGAAACACGTGGATGAAGCACCTACTTTATTATGCCTTAGTATGTTCAACAACTGGCAAGAGAAAGGCATGCAAGGATTGCTCTTGTGGATTGGCAGAGGAATTGAGTGGTAAGACTGCGCCGAAGGAAGTTCAGAAGTCATCATGTGGGAGTGTATGTTTGAGTTGACACAATAACTGTGCGCCTCTGGGTCGAACCAAATTCATATAATTTAACAAGACAATTTATTCTTTTAGTGTTATCTAGGGGATGCATTTAGATGTGCAAGCTGCCCTTACCTCGGAATGCCAGCTTTTAAACCGGGCGAAAAAGTCGTTTTACCCGAAACGCAGTTGACCGCTGATTCCTGAAATATTTGTTTGTCAGTAAGTGTACTACATTTCATTAGAATAAATGTACATATGACAATTTACGGGCAGCAGGGTTTCGCTCCGATTCGCGTTACTCCTTAGTACTTTAATCGACTTTGTGTCCATGGTTGTGGTGTACTTACGTTTTCCCACTTATGTGCAATAAATTCTTTGATACATAACTTAGAGTTAGGTGTGTTTGATTCTGGCCAAACTGACTGCACGGTGGTAAGAGAAAATCAATTTTATTCCACTTTTATCTGTATACAATAGTAACCAGCATATATAACCATTATACAAGGATGCGTTACGTGCAAGACGTTTAGTACTAGATCAAAATTACGTTATGAACACAGTTTGTACAACATCACGGGACATATTTATTTCGTCATGCATGGCTTCGTCAATCGAGGCATGTAAAAACTTAAGTACCGTTCGTTTAAGTCACAAGAATCGATGTGTGGTCATTATCAGTTAAGTACGATCGAAGAACGAGACGGAAGAAAGCGTAAACGGAAGATTTTCACACAGCGATTATAAAAAACAAAAAACCTGTCCGAACGTGTGGCACGCAACGCACTCCGCGGATTGATTCTTACACAGGAATATAACCCTTTCACCATAAATCCACTATCTCGTCTCTGCGGATGAGTGTCTGGGAGAGGGCTATCTTCCGAATTACGTCGTTTATTACCTTTGTTACATTTGTTTTTTCTTTTATTTGTATAAAATTATACGCTAGATTTATAAAGCAAAAAGGTCGGTATTCCCTTTAAGTAGCATATCTATCGTATACAGGAACAGAAATAAAACCGTCATGTACAGCGTTCCGTTTTCTTCCATGACGACAGGAACATTTTCCGTAATTCTTTTTAAGGGGGTAACATAAACGGTTTAACTACGAAAGTTAGATTTAATCGCTGGTTCGCGCCCCATCCGACATCTGAACCGGAGGATGAGTGATGACGAACAATGTTCCATTTCGAGGACGCCTTTGCCGTTATGACACTCATTTCAAGCTTGCGGAACCAACGATCGAGCTGCGACTATCATTACACTTACATCCTTACGAACAACTTTGGTGTACATATAAATTTTACGCTCCTAAGTAACTGCCCACGATGTTACAATCGTTTTTCGTATTTTGGTTATAAGGTGAAACGTAAGGTACGGTGAGTTGGGATGATCTAGACGAGAAAAGGGAGAAAAATAAATTACATGACCGATTGTGTCTCTTCGCGAGATAGTGATATAAGTAGAAATAACTTCATTTTGTCTCGTCCCGTTGACCGTAATGCAAGATCAACGTTCGGCAACGGCTGGAGCGCCGTTTTTCCATTGATTACAGTTTCATAATATTCGACTACGCGTCTAGCACACGTTTTACAAAGTACATACGTTATTTCAGTGTACGATCCTGTTGTATATACGCGCTGTATGTCGACATGGTACGTGTGTACATGTACGCATGATGGTGTGTGAATTGTGTGTGCGCGTCATAGGGATGCGTGTATTCCATTATTGGGAATATATGGTCTGCGGCGAAATCGCACAGGCTTGGTCGGGATAATTATGGTCGCTTCTGTATTTACGGAATTACGCTCGCTTTCCACTCTTCCCTACATGGAGTTTCTCGCGTCGGGTCATTCCGTAGTATTAACAGACCATAGATACACGTGTTCTGAACCCTGCAATCTGGCCGCTGACGCCTTTCCATTTTACCTTTCGTTACTCGTAATGTGTTTATAGTATATTTAATATATGTACGTATGTATATATTGTACTTGAAAGCGATCGTGGTCACGATCGCTGGCAGATACAGTTTACATAAAAATTGCCTACTTCTCAGGGCGCAAATGAGGGTATACGAACGAAAACTAGGAGAAGCATCTGTCTCCTTCCAGCAAGTAGAAAAGCGAGGACGTTGCGTTCGCAAGTATATGCGAGAGTCCATTGAATACAGATGATAATGAATGGCGACAACGATAACGCGTGCAGTAATAACAAATAGTGACAATGACCGTCGCGGCGAACGATTGAATAACGTTATTTTTATGGTTACGATAGTGCGGAACGTCGTAAAGTAAAGTGATAGGGGAAGATAAAAACAAAAATGGTCGGCGGTTCCAGATTCTTCGGGAATGTACTCGCTGGTACTTTTGAGCAATACCCTCCGCCCGCGGTTTGACTTCGCGCGGCACGCAAAGGCACCCTCAGTTCGCCTGAGTAACAAAATCTAAAGCAGCCGCGTGACCCTCTTGGCCGATAATTTTCCGTACCCTGGATTTGCGCGTTGAAAAATCTTCGAAAGAGCCTTCCTCGACTTGGCCACCTCCACCGGCCAAAGATATATACTGCAACAGTGCATTGGGATTCTCGACGAAGCTCGCGCCGCGATCATCATACCGTCGCGCGCACGCGAAATCTCTCCTTTGTGACGAATTCTCGCTAATAACCGGAAATAACGACGACGCAAAAGACACAGCCCTACGCGCGTAACGCGACGAGAGAAGGAGGTACTTCCTAAAAAGACCTTTGGCTTCCGTTGCTAACAGAGAAATGAACTAAAAAGAAAAGAGAGAGAAAAGAAACGAGAAACATTGCGACATGTCGTCGGGGTCCGCATATGACATGCGGATGTCGTATCAAACTTAACAACAATACTAGAGCTCCCCGCAGTATGTACAGACACGAAGAAGAAGCGCGGCGAGATTGCGACTCGCCGGCGAACTTGCGCACAGTTCACATCTTCGCCATTTCATACGACGAGACGTTAGTCTGTGCTAGCACGAATTGCCTTCCATATTATCCAACAACGAGTTCTTCTCCTCCTTTTTGGCGCTGCCACCTCTCGGCGCCGCGGTTCGCAACTTTGGTTCAAAGCATGGCTGGAAAAGAATCAATGCACTTACGATTATTAGCCCGCCGCGTCAACGATGGGAATCCTCGAAAGCCGCGCTCTCGGCTGAATACATTCGCCATTCAACAAGCAAAGGCACACACACACACATTTGGTGAAATTCGAGTATGGTAGCGCGTTTCCTTCGAATTCGCTTCACGCGTCGCATCGATCAAAAGTATTATTTCTGGAAACAGTTTTATAATGGTACTTTTTTTCAGGCGGTTTTTCTTACGTTTTCGAACCCTTTTCGAGCCTCCCCCGCGAGACATGCCTTCAGAAAGTGTTTGCAGTCTGAGTTTTGCAGTAAGTAAAAGAGAAGATAGTTGAGATGCAAATTCGGAGGAAGTGTGGTCAACGCGGTGGATTTGGACATACTGGCAACATCACCCTTCGTGAAATTCGTTTTTATTGAGGACAATTCATACACAGTGCCGTCCAGACGTTAACGTCGACCATCGAGAGCGAGTTGTAGCAGTGTTAATAAAAACATCCAATCGAAGACTGTGCACTGGTCGCACGGTTCGTTCACCACTCACAACGAACGGATAGAAGTTGCGTGGTTAACGGCAAACGGATTGCAACGACACAATACACTGACAATGATTGACAATGATTGACAATGATTGCGCATGCTTTGTACCCAAGATCAGCGGAGTCTGGACCGTGTATAAGGCGGTCCTCTATACGTACTCCGATTACGTTAATTGAAACGTATCACGATAGAGATTGGACGTTTCTTCGATTCTTAGTACAGTGTGCTATATGTTCTCGTATTATGCGCCCCGATATACATGTTCCACGACCGATCAACGACATTTCGTGTATTCCAAGCGTACAATCAAAGATGTCGCGTCACATAAATTAACAAGGGAAGAAAACACAAAAAAAGATGTCCATCGATATACAACATGAGCTTATTAAAGAGTCCTCGACTGGGTCGAGTAGGAAGCACAAGCGGTTCGAGTTCTTTGCCCGCAACGGAAATCTCGACACGACGACACGATACAATAAGCTGTCCGAGGCGATCTCGTCGTCTACAACGCCGCGCACGTCCCTCCGACGATCGAGGTGCCCATGCAAGTTCGGAGCATCAAGCGGCTACGAAGCTCTTCGCGATCATCTCGGCGGGACGAGTGAAAAAAAAAAACGGAACGAGGAGGGTAACAGGGGAGGCGACGCCGTGTCATGCTCAGACTCGCGTCGCAATTAAGCCGAGATAAAAGCGTATCGGGCCGCTTAATTGTTCTAAGCGCGAGAGTTAGCGGTCGTCAGTCCCATTCTCGTAACCCGTTGACACTCCGATTATTTAAATTGTATGTCACTCACGGTTTCGCAGATATTCATGTTGCAGCAATTCTCGATGGTAATTTCGCACTGATTGTCCGGAATTTGAGGCCTGGACGTGAGCGGCGTTATGCCACCCTTGCTGACCACGAACCGTTTCTTGATCCTCGGCCGTCGCCTGAGCTTGTTCACGTAATAGGTCAGCACGATTATTAGGAGGATCAGCAGTACCACCAGGGCGGCTAATGTCGGCAAGAGTGCGTTGTACTCGAAGCTGTCGCCGAACGAGATTATCCTCTCGGCGGTGTGATTCGTCTGACACCTGTTTCGGGAACAGAAATGCGCATGCGTCTTGAGTCGATACCGACGGAGAGACGTTCGAAAGAGTCGTCTTGGGTCGCCGGCGACGTTTAATGCATTCTAACAATTTCGTGGCGCCGCGGGCTCAAGAGTTCTTGCAATTTATTTGACAGACACGGCATAAATCCTTCGGCCGTTCAAAAGTGAACGCTGCTGTCCACCTCAAAGCGTTCATTGTGGACTAGACATGATTTATTAACTAAGCGAGCGCGTGTGGCGTTCTTAAAAGGCGATAAAAGACGCAAATTGCGATATTACTTATGCGCGCGTGGCGCCGACGTGTAGATAGAGCAAGTTGCGCGGGTATGAAGAAGTAATATCGAAACTCGGAGCAAGTAGCGGCGCACAGGGGACAGATCGGATCGTCCTCTTGCGCAACGGAAATGTTTCTCAAATTCATGCAATCGCGCGTTAACGAGCGAACACAGAGGAATGCTCGCGATAATTATGGACGGGAAAAAGTGTGCGATGCGTGACGATTTCTTCCGGACGCCTATTGAAGCGCACGAGCGGAAAGGACTGGGACGAAGGACGAAGGAGCCATCGGTCTACCTGCAGATCTCGACGTTGATGTTGGGCAGGTCTGGCTGACTGCTGGCGCAGAATATCGCGCAGATCTCCGGCAGGTCGTCGGTGGTCTCGCAGCGGGGTCCCTTATTCGAGAATTTACACTCGCAGAAAGGGGCCCCGCTCTTCAGACTGCACTCGCCGTTGTGCAGACAATAGCCGTCGCAGACGTTCTTCTCGCACCTCGTGCCCGCGAAGCCCGTCTCGCACTCGCATAGCGGCAGTCCGCGACGATTCAACACGCAGATACCGTGCAAGCAGTAGTTGTGACACATGGACGTTTCGCAGAAGGAACCGGCGAACCTATAAAGTGCAACGACATTGGTTACGTAAGATCGATGGCTTCAAAAATCTTAAGCTAACGTTCAAGTCTTGACGAAGACGGTGCAGATTACGGGAGGAAACTGAATACTAACCCTGGCTTGCAAGAACAAGAGGCGTTGGCCTTGTCAAGACGACCGTCGTTGAGGCAGTATCTGGAGCTCTCGGTGGTCAGGTCCGATTCCTCCGTGCTGGTAGTGAGATTGTTGTAGGACTCGACGACTGGGGTCGCGTGCTTGACCGACTCCGTTCTTCCTTCCTGAAGTTTGGCGATCGCGGCGCAATCGACGCTGCCGACGTTGTCTCGGGCGACGATGCCGCAGGGGTCGGCATTTCGAATGGACTCGAAGTAGGATTTGACGGTGACCGGATGTTCACCCGGCTGCCGATTCTTCCGTATCGCCCAGACGGCGCTGTGCACCCAGTCGGTCCAGTAGACGAGATCGTTGTCGATAGTCAGGTACAACGGATGATTGTTTTTGTAGTGGAAAACTAGCTGCCGATCGCTGCCGTCGAAATTGCTGCGCTCGATCTTGAAGTGGATACCTTCGCCGTCATCGCTCCAGTAGAGTTTGCCAGCACGGTGATCGACCGCGACGGCCAGAGGTTGATACAAGTTGTCGCCGATGATCGTCGTGCGATCGCTGCCGTCCAGCTTCGAACTCTCGATCGATGGACTCGATGCGTTACTGTTCGCCCAGTATATTCGTCTGGAGAGATGCGCGATGAAATGTTTTGTTAGATCATTGCTACGGTAGGCTGAATTCATGAGGGATGTGTGGAAATGCGGTGCTGCGGAGGGGTAGGGATGGATTTAATGAACATGACGGCATGAACAGAGATTTGTAACATGCATTGATCTACGATGCCTGCCTGTTCTGAGAAACTGCCGAGCAATAAGGCAATGAGTGTACGCAGCTATTACGAGCGCAATCTACGGCGACAAACGGATGAATAGTTCACCTGTTACACGCGTCCAGGGCAATGCCGTGCGGCGTTTTGTTCGTGAGATTATGCAGAAGTACCGGCGCCTCCGGCCGGCCGTTTATTGGCACGTGCATTTTCATTATCACGTGCTTCACTGCGTCCGTCCAGAACAAGGTGCGCGACGACGTGTCGAAAGCCAATCCTAAGATCTGCGACCCGTTCTCTTCTGCGTACGCGAGAAATGATCTTACGTTTAATGCGCACGAACGAAACTGTGCGCTTCTAACGTGTACAATGTCCAGAACTCGAGCTTACGCAAATTTCACTTCCGACTCTCTACGTATGCGCGATACATAGATTACCATACAAACAATTCTATTCTTCGTCATGCGCTTCTCACACGCTCGCGCGATCCTGACGTCTGGACAGTGTACATTGTTTCATTAGCTTCTTAATTACTTACTCTTTACCAGCGGTCGAATCGTGAAGTTCTTTTCCGTCAGATCGATACTGAATATTGAGACGTTATTCTTCGTATCGGAGAGGAACATGGTGCGTGTGCTGTCGTCATATGCCACTGCCCTAAGCTCGGTTGCGTTTGCGATCATGGCCTGCGCCGTGAGAGTGTGATTTGTGTGGTTTCGGGTGAAAAAGTTTATCTCACGACCGATCACCACGGCGAAATCTGCAAGCAGACGTAATCTCGTTCATACCCTGTCTTCGACGTCCGCATCGATTGCGCGCCGATAATTCATGATTTTTCATATACGCAAAACTCGCTGACGATAGTCCTGACGTGTGTAATACGTAGACAGCCGATAGTTTGTCCGTTCTACATATTCAATTTCGTGCGAATTACGACATTACGGTTCTGGTATCGAAATGTTTGAAAACATCGTTTGTCGTGGGACTGGGGGTATAGACGACTTCGATGACGCTTACAAAAACTGTGCAACGATCCAAATCGACTCGTCAATATCCTCTGTAATTCTCTTTCCGATAATTCAACTGCAAAATTGGACGATGGTCTTATGACATCGACAAATATTGTTCTAGGTAAGAAATGCGACACGTTTCCGCTTTCTCTAAAATGTTCGACTCGAAGCTTCGAATATCCCGAATTTACGTTCTTGACACAACATGGCAATTATTCGCTGTGCAACGCAACATCGGTTGACATAATTCCATGTGCACAACTGTTTCGCGTTCGCGTCTCGTGAGCAAACAGATCATTCATAAACATGTACGTTCGTGAAATATTTTTACAACAACCCAACGACAGCACAATATCGCGCGGGCAGTTACAACATCTCGGGTCCCAGTTCATGGGTTCTTCCTGGCATAGAAACCGCACGATTAAGCCGGCGCGAATGATACGGTATCATAGTGCGCCGGCGAGATCTTGCCGATAGGTATCGGCGACTTGAGATTAGGAATGAGCGACCCGGCTTCGGCGCCTGCCCTCCAGCGGAAGTGACGAAGCGGTCATCGATCAACGCCGACGAGAGGAAATACCCGGGAAAAACGTGATTTCGAGAGGTCGCAGAAGATCGCGGAAAAAAGAGTTATCGCGGCCATGTCACATGTCACGGCGCTCCTAACACTGTCCACTGCCTATTTTTTGCCAACCTCCTGACCCCAGAGACAGGGCTCTCCAATGTTATTGACTGTCGCGCCGCGAGAAATCATTCTATCCGTAGACGCGGCACAATTTTCACACGCCGCGCGTCAAGCACTGTTTGCCAGTGTGCGTGTATATCGAAGCGCGAGGTTGGTATGTTATTAAGGACGTTGTCGGGGAAAAAAAAGGATCCACGTGTCGTACGACGCGCGTGTACGAGGGCAGGTTGCGCGGTGCGTGCGTATACGGCATACGTTGGCCTGGTCTGACATAACATTCAACTGCTTCACTTGGCGCGCGCCTTTTTTTTTCTCTCCCTTTTTGTCGCCCGACGACGCGTCAGGGATAGCTATTTCCATGCGGATTCGTTTCTTCTAGAATATTATCTAACAGAGTCGTCGAGTGCGGTGTTTACAGGTGTAACGGAATTTGTGTGTACATAGCTCGAAACGCATTGACAGAAAAGTACGTCGAGCCGAGTGGTTTGCACGTATGTAAAATTGCAAGATCCCGCGCGAGGCCGGCAACAGTGACGGTGGCTGAGAATAACACGGCCCGCTGCGATCAGTTTTTCATCGCGAACTTTATTCATGTTTCCCGACCTTTTCCCGCAACCCCCGACCGCCGGCGAAATCGAACGTTATCCGGTGCATACATCAGAATGGAAATAAGGTGTAAGCCGAATGCGTCAGGAGGGGACGTCAAATTTTCCTCGTGCGTCGCGCTCGACTTTCTACAATCTACATCGAATAATTCAATGGGATCGGAAGGCACACGTCCGTGATTGGAGAGACTTTAATTGCAACTAGATCTTATCCGTCCCGAACGATCCTTGAGACGCCCGCGATTCGCACGATCTATTCCGTCAATATCGGCTCGCCTAGATAAATCTGCGTGCGAATTGATAGGGGGACAAAAAAAAAAAATAGGTGCGACCGTGATCCGCAATCGCGGCCTTAAACGTGACCGACGAAAAAGCGACTGCTCGATGCTGGACAATTTCTACGTCCTTTTATCCGCGCGCGGCGTGAACGACCTCGACGCTCGTTCCGCACGTTCGATTGTCGCTGCATCATTCTCAATTAATTTGAAGGATGCGGCACTGTGACGTTAATATTGAAACGACATTAAGGTCGAACTTGCACCGCGGCCGTCTCTTCCCGAACGTTCGGCAGGTAGAGTTTTGCGGGCTCTCCGGCGCGTTCCGGGAACCGTTCGAAAGCGAGCGAAGTCGTCTTCCGTTTTTCGAGCCGACCGAGGCATCAACATCGACGGACTCGTCAATGAACGTCGGCAGGTCTGTTCGTGCCGTACAGAATCTAGAACAGGTCCCTCGTCGGCCGACGTTGCCCATTGACATTCGTTACGTAAACAGGTGTAAGGACGGCGCGCGAGTATTTATTTCGCGCCAATTGTCGTCGGCGGCAGCGAGCCGCACGGGCATCGTCGGCGTCGGCAGTGCACTTCATTCATGAAGCGGCCAGTTTTTCGGCCTTTTAAATCGGCGCCCTCGGCAGCCGAGGCGGCCTCGTGTGCGCGACGGAAAAACGCCTGGGCGAAAAGTGGCGTACGTGACGAGCTGCGCCGCCTGAATGGAGTCAGTACTAGCAGAGGCCGCAACGCGGTCGTGTCGATAGGCGACCCCGTGCGCGTTCCGTCTCCACGCTTCCGAGTATTACACTAAACAAGCACCCTGTCGGCCGAACCAGGATGAAAAATAAAAAAGTCCACCGCTCCCTCGAATGACTCTTACTCACCCCATGATCTGGCATTCGCCGCTAAAACGAGCATTCCGGCGATAAAGGTTAGCAGTAGGTAACGAGACTCGTGGGACACCATGGTGAGGCGAGGGCATTTGGGGTCACGACACGTCGCGCGAATCGGTCGACTTTCGTCTCGAGAGTTAAGCAGGCGAGAATGTTAATTGCACCGAGCGACTGGCCGCCGTGGCACGGTCTCTCTCTCTCTCACTTAAATTGGAACGCGCCTACGACCAACTGCCGCACGTCCTCGCGCTGCGGCTGTCGTGCGCGAACTGAGGCTCGTGGCTCTCCTGTAGCGGCATCGAGCCACGACGCGCATAGGCGTAGTGCCACGTTCGATTCCACTCAACGCTAATTTGACACCGCAACGATAAGCGGACGTCCTGCGACGAAAGGACCGTGTGCCGACTGCCGACGTCGTGGTGTCCTTTTATCATTAATAGGCAATTCACCGAATTCCATGGTCTTGTACGATTTCGATTTGGGATTATGTTTCCATTCGGTCGGCTAGACGCTTTTGAATCTGCCTACGTCGCCGCTCACTGACGCGGCATTAAAAATGCCAATTGTAAGCAGAAGACGGAGCACAAGTATGGTGATAGCGACGCACGAACGTGTTTTTCTGAAGTCATTCGTACGCGCTTTTGTGGCCCTCGTGACTCTATTACTGTCACGGCATAGAGCGGACGATGCTTATTCTTAGAGACGTATGCGGGGGTCTGAGTGGGCGCACTTGATGGCCATTGCTGACAGAAAACAAAGATCAGATTTCTGTTGAGGCACATCGTCGGTGCCTCGCGTTTGCGTACTTTTTCGGCACCATATACTTTTCTAGTAACGGTACTCATTATAGCCCCAAGAGCGTAGGTGTCAGTGGACGGTGGCCCTCATGCGAGTGTGTGGCCACTGGTGTCCAGATCCGTTCGCCATCCGTCATTTCTCCGTACCGTAATCTCCGCTGGCTCAGCGATTAAATAAGCACTGTTTATCAGGTAGTTAGACGCAGTTAGTCGCTTTCGCGGAGGTATACTTGCCGTAATCAGTCATTAGCCGTTACGTAATCGATCATGCGGTGCGTGCCGCGTATGATTACGCGCGCATTTTCAAATCGACCGGACCAAACCGATCTCGACCTACGCCATTGAACGAGAAGGCGGCATCGCGTGTGCTCATCGCTCGTGACACGCGCCAATTTTCATCGGCGTTCACCCTGTTTCAAACGGGCCGCGCGCTCTTTTCGGCTCTTATGTCCGAGCTGTACCACGCGCCCAATCTTAATTATCGTTCAATTACCGTCGAACTCGAAATCAGGGTATCTTTCTTTCATCGCTCTTCGAACGGCAACATGCTTGAGTAATGATAGGCATCGAGAAACTTCAAGTGCACGCGATAAGCGTTAAGCCGGTATGCGTAACTGGCTCGATGCCGGCTGACTTAATCAATTCCGGACGATAAGGACGTAATTCCGTGGCCAATATTGATGGACTCCCCTCACATGGATGTCGTCGTGTTTGAAAACTTGTTCAGCTGTACACGTCCGAAAGCCTTGAGAAGACGATAATGTCTTCTTGCTAGACAAATATTTTGCCGTTCCATCATGCAAGTCTTCCTTCTTACCAGTAGCCGATCGATGTTTATTCGTTATTTCCACGATCCGCGATGTAACGGACATACACGCACGGTTATCAAAGCGAGCGTTGTAGCGCCGGAAAATTCTTATCAGTCATTGATAAACCGCGGGCTCATACATTTTAGCGCCACCTTCCCGAGGTCACCGCAAGCGCAAGGCGCGTTCTCAACTTCCACCCCTGGGCACACGAGCCTCCACCAATTTCGAAACTCCTCGTCGCGCTACCAGGAGGCGCCCTCGCGCCGGGACATTCGTTTCCCCGAATCATCCCGTTCGAATAATAATTGACCCTTCACTACGGTACACGCGCGATAAGAAATTCGTCCAGCCCCGACGGGCGTCGTTCGACAAACGCATCCTCGGCGCCCGGTGTCCGAGCGAAACAGGTTCCTCGAACCAAGACCGCGCGACGGATCGAACGTTCTGCGGACAGTCCGCGGAAGGTGGTCGCTCTCCTGCGAAGAGGATGATCTAACGTCATCAGCGTCCCACCGACCAGCGTTTGCCGATGGAAAATCCAGCGGTCACTCGCGGGGGCAGAATTTTCTGGCCGAGCCGAAGCGAGAACGGCGGAAGACATGCGAGAAAAATGGTGCACGCGAGTGAAGGCGGCCGCGGGGCGACGACGCCACGTACTAGTGCGCTGTATTATTGATCAATAAGAGAGAGAGGCGGCTGGCATGGGTGACTCGTGCTGGCAGCTGTCACTCGGTCCGCATTTTCACGTCGCGCGCCGTTATCGGGTACGCGAGAAAGGGCCCGCCGCATGACGTTCTAAGGACGAGTCGGCGAAATCGTGAGCAGCGACGAGGACGACGAAGAAGACGAGGACCAGTGCCAGGGGCCGAGGGCCAGGGGGTGCAGGACGCGTTCAGTCGCGCCAGTATCGCTCCTACGTCGGCCCGTGAAAATACAGCGCGCGGGAGAGAGAAAGGGAGAGGGCGGCAGGTGGACAAGGACACGCTGAGGGTGGAACGTGAGGGAAACGAGCGGAGGGGCGGAACGGAAACAAGAGGGAGAGAGGGATCGGCGAGAGGGAGAAGAGAGGAAAGAGAGAGAGACGTGCGAACGACATGTGTCCGTGTTGAAGATTGTGTGTCGTCGAGTGCGACGATCGAGGGCTGCGTCGAGGAATAGATCGGCGATCGTTTCTATCCATCCGTGGAGAACAGTGTCGGAGGGCTGTTTTGTCGTCCGTCGCTCGTCGCTCGTCACCGATGCAGACCCTAAGGAAGAAAAACAGTCCGCGCAAGTGTGAGTAGTCGGAGAGTGACGTCTGGTATCCAACTACCCCCCCTGTTGCGATGATAAGTTCCGGGAACGATGAAAGTAGGCTTTTCCTCTGCGTACGGTCGATAGTGCTGCGTAAATCGGGACGATTTCGAATTGTCGAGCGCGCCGTCGGAAGGGTCGAAAATTTACGAGTGCCTCGCGTTTCGTCATTCTTCGCTGCGTTCGCTGTTGTGGTACCACCCTGTGGATTCGCCAAGGGGAGCCTTGGAATATGGCTTCCCTCGTCGAAGGGTGAGAGAGCGAGAGAAAGGCTGTGAATCGGACGGAGTGAGAATGTAAGGGTATATAGAGGCCAGGAAAGAATGAGAGGGTACGAGAACGGTGTGTATCGACTCTGCCACTCTATCTCTCTCTCTCTCTCTCTCGCTCCAATTCTTTTCACGTCGCACGTCTCTGTTTCGTATTAGCGTATCGAGTGCGTCACGGACAGTTTCGTCATTCTCGTTCGATGATCATCGAACGACCGATAACGCTGCGTTTCTTTCGCGGGAGCTTTCCACGCGCTTTCCCTTTCCTCTTACCGACGCGGGTCCTTTTTCACGAGAATCAGTGTCGAAAGCTGTGATTAGATGGCGCCACCCTATGGTTCGTCGTGCGCGTACGCGAGATTACTACTGAAATCCCATACGCCGGATGTTTTAACCCTTATTTTCACTTGTGCCTGACTTTCGGGAGCACTGACCCTTCCCACGACAACGCTTTTGGCAAAGCCAAATTCCGTTTCGAAAACGGCCGCCGCGGTGGCCGGTCGCAATTTTCTCGCTTTCCCGAAAATTGCACCTTGTTACGTAATGTGCATTAGGGCTAATTTCTTCGGAGAACGCGTTACATCATCGGATTTCCGTTACGTATGGTCGCACGCTGGTTACACGTAGATTTAGATAACCTTATGTCCATTGCTACAATGCGTTCGTAGGAGATTTGACGATGTCGAGATAACAAATACACTCTATTGAACTTTGGATCAGTGATGCAACTTTAGTCGGCAAGTACGCAATTCTCTCGTACACTTGACACGAAACATTTCCATGCTCGGGCGTACGCTCTGAATCGTGGAGATTTTCGTCAAACGAAATAGGAGGAAAGAGTAGACCCTTGTTCCTCATCCTTGATTGCCCTATTGTCGTGCGCATCATTGCGTCCCGCAATAATAATTGTTGTGAAATGCTGGTTGTCGAACGTTGAAGTGGTTTGCTGGGAGGAGAGAAAAGTTGGAGAGATTGACGAACAAGTGTTCCGTGCACATCTGGCAAATCGTCGAGGCACTGGCGACGGAGCGAACGGGAAGGGCGCGCAGTGTTTCGTGTCCGCGCGTACGTGCATGCACGTATGGGAAAGGTGATTCAAGGGGAAGAGGCTCGATTTGGTTACCCGGCGTATTTTCGAGTGTCGACAGTTGGCGCTCGCCACTCGAGTCCGCGCCCGAGTACGTTCAAACAAACGCGCCTCACAGTCACGATCATTAACGTTCGCTAGCGGCTAAGTGAAAAGTATGCCCAGGCATAGACGAGGCCGCGAAGGAAAAGAAAGAAGCAGTCGGCCGAACTTTTTCCCGCCCACCCCGATAGTACGACATTTTTATCGACAAACTTACCGCCACCCGTTATCCAGTCGCTCGAGTGGACAGCACACTGACGATCTCGGTATCGATGTAACACGCCCGATAATTCTATCGCGTTATCAATCAGCTACTGTATATAACAAACTACTCTCGCTAACACCCACTTAGCGACGCACGAAGGGGTAGGCGCGACGGCTCTCGCCACTCGACTAGATTTCTCATTTCGTCCGGTTCAAATTGATTCGCGCGATCGACGTCCTCCCTAATGGATCCGGGCCGATCGTCGCGGGGGTGCTCTCCTCCTGCTCTCTTTCAGACTTCAAGTCCGTTAATTCGATCTCCCCGGTCCCGAGCACCGAACTGCGGTGGGCCCACATGCGGCGAGCACCGTTCGTGCGGTAGATCTTGCGTTTTGCGGCCGTGAAAACGTTGTTGTTCCGCTTCGATTGACGCCGGCGAGGTTGATGGGTCAGTTTGGCGTGCACGAGTTTCACGCTGCGTCGCATATGTCGAAGTTTCGTGAAACGCGCCACGTGCGCCACGAGGAGCGATCTCGCATAAGGTGGCTCGAGTGTCATGCTGCTCACTGAAAATCTGGCTTAATCGTTCTGTTGCGTCAAGTGCGGCGAGTAATTAACTGGACCACGACGATGCGCTGCGTTTCAGCAGGTTGTTGATACGACACATGTTACGCGGCTGGCGGGTGTTGAATGTAGCTTACGGCCGCCGTTGGCACATACCGGAGTTTGGCATTGTTTAGTCTGTTGCTCGTGTGCGCGTGGAATCTCTGGGACGTATTTACATGTACTCTCGTTTTCGTCGCAGTTAAATATGAGCCAACGCGGTTTCTCGGGGACGGTATATCGTTCAAGGCGAAGCTGATCGGTATTCTGGAGGTTTCGGAGGCGAGTGGGAACGGGATGTGCCAGGCTGCGTTGGCGGACCTGAAAATGGCGATTCGGGCTGCTGGCGAGCACAAGCAGCGAATCGCCGTTCAGGTCAGCATCGATGGGATCCGCTTGAAAGACGAGAAGACAGGGGTAAGCGATTGGCGTGCGAGAGTCCGTACTTCGGTGGTGAGTAAGATTAAACGTGTTCCTGCGTGGTCTTGTGACATTTCTCAGGAAGGCCTGTACCATCATCCCGTGCACAAAATATCCTTCATCTCTCAGGACAAGAGCGACACCAGAGCCTTCGGCTATATCTTCGGCTCGCCGGACACCGGACATCGGTTCTTCGGCATAAAGACCGAGAAAGCGGCGGTCCAGGTAAGTCCAGTTCACCCTCGCTCATCTTACGCATTCAATAACCACCCCCCTCTCAAACACCCTAGAGCCGTGACGAGGAGTCGTAAGAAGCAATTGGCGGCGATGTAGAGTTTAATAAACATTCATTAAGCCGTAAAGCGGGCAGGCCCGTGTAAAGGGTGATCGATACTCGTACGTGGCGTTTATGCGTGTGTGTGCGTGTGCGTGCGCCAGCTACACCGAGAACAATGCCTTTAAACTCCGTTAAAACGCGCCGGTTAACGGAAACGGCGCGCGGCAGGGATGCGGAGGGAGCCGCCAAAATGATATTTGCCCAATCCGAGGAGCAATATCGACCCCCGGGTGCGCCGTAATTCCGGACGCGTATGTAAATAATTGCATTATGCCGTTCGGCCGGCCCCCACGCCGCGAGAGATTGTTGTCGGATTATTCACGGTCCGCCTCGCCGATTCGTGGAAGAGGGATTGACGGGGTGACTTCTTGAAAATTCGATCCCTATTCGCGCTTCGTCGGAATCGTTCGACGAGAGATTGTTGTACTTGGATGTATATGTTGGAAGTAACATTTGTGGCCTTCGGTCGACGAGTAGCCGATTCAAGGCTTTTGAGGAACTCCACGTATGGTCGTATGTACGGCGAGTTGTGGCTTCGAGAAAGGTTCTATGTTTACCGTAATGTGAAACACGCTATAATTACATGCCGCCGGCATTATCGATTTCTAAATGTCCGTCACGCACGTAGAAAATTACGCGGAAATATGGGTGGGAAATGATATAACGTCACGTGCACTGATACCATAAAATGCAGAGTAATCGTATCCAGCGAACATTATTGATTCTTTGGCCAATACTACGTGTGGCTATGAAGAACGCGGTGTGTAGGGAGTTTTTCGACGATTTACTGTACATTCTCGGTCACACCTTCGAAACGATGAGTGTAAATTGCTTTCTATCGAATGGGGATACTTTTCCTCTTTAACCATAAGATGATGACAGATTTTTATTTACGTAAATTTCTCAATAAATAAGGCCCACGATACGGAATGTCTTCGGAATTTTGCATGCTTGATGGGGTCGAACATTGTGCTGGACTCCATTCCGCAAAGTTCCATGCGGAAGTGAGACGTGTCCCTCGTAAGTGTCCGTTACATCGTGCGGCAGTTGGACATTAGAGTTTCATTCATATTCGTCTTTGGAGAGTCAGCTGCCTTCTGTTTCCAATTGGGTGTAACTAACGCAGCCGAGTCTGAACTTGCAATTCGATAACACACTCTGAGTACCCGTGGAAAAATCGAATCAGCCGGAGACTGGGGCGCGACAGGTGGCGAATTAATTCAACGACGCGGGCGACGCATCCTTCATTCGATTTCCAAGTTTAATTTCTGCGTACGCCTGCCGGTAAACGACATGCTAATCCACGGCATTCGCACACACAGCCAACAACTCGTACAGTGTATGCTAGCGTTTGATCCGTTTGAACTGTCAGTGAGCCGCAAACAAGAGGGGAGCCTGAATCGGTTCTCCACTATACCTAGAGAATGGACGAACGATCGGGGTGGTGTTCACGAAGGTTAGAACGTCAACAGGGTGGCTCGGCGAGAGCACAGGGATTTTCAAATTTATATTGAAAGGCTTGTCAGTATTCCATATTAAATGTTCAATGGTTGTACTTATATGCTCAGCTGGTTATTGCGATGCGAGATCTGTTCCAAGTGGTATTCGACTTGAAGAAAAAGGAGATCGAGATCGCGAAACAGCACATCGAGCAGAACGCCATTAATGCCATTAAATTCCATACGGGCGGCATGTTCGTTGAGCCGGCACCCGACACTAAGGTGAGCCATCGTCTTCTCTCGTTGGGACTTTCATTTGATCGAAGCAGCGTTTGAGTAAAAACACTGATGAGACATAGTGCGTTGAATGATGTAAATGTAAAAGAAACACTCTCCGTCAAAGGGCGCTGCTGGATCGGAATCCACGTTACACCGTATACGTGCAGCAAATTCTGAAAGCGAAAAGCCTGCGGCAAAGAATGAATCGCAGGGTGGCGTGATAGCGGATCTCCTTGATCTTCAATTTGAATTGAACTCCTTGCAACAAGGAATTCATCAGATGGACAAGATCACGCCGGAGAATCCGGTCCCCACGGCCGACGATCTCTTCGAAACCGATCCATTTGGCGATTCCTTCGCGAATATGAAGGTACAGCCTCGTAATGATGTTACCAGTCCCTTGTCCGCACACAGTTCTGCATATCCCGTCGCTCATACTTATCTTCTATTCTGTTCATTGCGACCATTTCGTTCCGTGCTCATCCTCATTGTTCAATAAAGCTTATGTTTCCATTCCACGCGTAGCTCTCTTTCTTTTCTTTCACTGTGCACAGATTGGGTAGATCGTAAGTTGTGAAGTTGGTGTTTTTATGATAAGGCGAATGACGATTTGAGCTTATTGTTTGTAGTCGTTGATTGATTTAATGAAATTGACTCGAGCATTTGAAAGCGATAAAGAGTCGATCGTCGAACGTGTGTCTCCTAGCTGAAGGAAACGGTTCGTCCCATCTTGCCACCACCCCCGTCCTCGTCGAAGAGGGGCCACCTAGAACGTCAGCAAACAGTTCCAGCACAGGCTGCGTCCAACACGTCCAGTCCCGCTGCAAATCTGTCGAGTAAAACGCCACCACCGCAGACCAGCATACACTGGTTCGACAAGGAAACGGAGAATCTGTTTAACGAAGGCGAGCTCGCTAGTTTGACGAAGACTTCAGCGGTTAAAAAGGACGACGACGTGAGTACCGATAGAAATGTTGAATTTTCATTAGCCCGGAAAGTTTCTTATTACGAAAGATACCCTACGGCGAATCGTTCGATCCGCAGATATCCCTGACAACGACACCTCAACCTGCCGTGGCGAAGAGTCCCCAAATAGACGTCTTCACGGAATTGGATCCCCTCGGCACGGGTTTGATTAAACCGTACGTGGACAAGAAGGACTTTTTCCAGCACCTTAAGAACCCTCCGAAGAAGGTCCTTAAAGACCTTGTCCCAACCAGTTCATCCGACACTTTCCCAACGAACTTTGTTATGTCCGAACCCTTGGAACCTACCACAACCACGAATGGCAGTTTATCATTAGACAGCAACGCATTCGACGATACCAACTTTGCGAATTTTGACAGATTCGATGAGAACGAAGCCCTGCAGTCAGCCACAGCACGCGCCGATTCTCCAAAGAAAGAACCCGTTCAAAGAATAACGCATCATCATCAATCCCTTTCCGTTAATCTTCCACCCGAAGAACCAGCTATCGCGCCGAAATCCGTTTCGAGTACTGCTCCTAGCATGCCAGCGCACGGATCCCTCGCCAGGATGGACAAGGACTCCACGGAATCGATTCAGTCCCTGGTCAAACTGCCCAGCCCGAAGAAGTATCTGCAGTCGGTGCGCAAGCGTGAGTTCGACATGGATCTGAGCCGAGGACAGTCGATTGACAAGCCGTTTCCGGTCGACTTCGCTGCGAGCAGCGACTCACCAGCGTCCCCTCTGAGATCCGGCTCGTCAGACGCGAACTCGCGACTGTCCAGCTCGAGTGCTGAGCTGGAGCTGGTGCCCGAGCCTCCACCCAGAGGCGCAGGATCGATACTCTTGAACCCACCGCCGCTGCCACCCAAGAAGCAAGGCGCTCGTGGTATAAAGCCGCCTCCGAGGCCTCCTTACACGGAAGGACACTTTCATTACGACTTCCCGGAACGCGAAGAGGCCTCGCCTTCGCCGACCAGGTCCAGAGACAGGAAGAGTCCGTCTAGGGACGCTAGAAGTCAGTTCGACGACAACTTCAGTCCGCCGCCGAGAATACAGTCGACGGATCGGTCGGATATCATCGCCACCATGACCACGTCCGCCTTCGAGGATTCTTTCAGTAATATGATACCCACCACGAACCTTTCTACGTTCTTCACGTGCACGGCTTCGCAGGCTGAGACTAGGAAGGCGAAGCCGTCTTTAGATATCACTCTGAGTCAGCTGACGTCGTCGAATTTGGACGAACTGGCGATCACGTTAGGAATGACGGTTCAAGAACTGACTAGTCTTACGCTGCAGCAGTTGACCGAGTGTCTGGCGGGTCTGACGGTGAAGGAATCAGCGGTTGGCGAGGCGCGCGACGTTGCTAAGAAAGCGGAACCTGCGGCCTCCGTGCAAACACACGTCCATCCTCCGGTTCAACCGGTTCAGTCTGCACCACGAGTTCAACCGGTTTCACCGGTTCAGAAGACGCAGCCAGTGCAATCTGCGCCGCCGATCGAACAGCAGCCGCCGACCACTGACCAGTCATCTAAGCCGAGTACGGAGCCCTTGTTCAAAACCACTTTTGATCAAGAACCGAAACAAGAACCTACGTACGATAAATATGCCGTGCTCAGGGAACTGTACGAGATGGAGCAGATGCAGGAGAAGTCGAAAGCTGTTGACGAGGAAGAGGAGGATGAGTATGAGGAAGAAGAGCAGAATGAGCAGGAGGAGGAAGAATTCAAGGAGAAGGAAGAAGAGGACGGTGCTGATCGAAGGGACTCCGAAGAGGTCGAGCAGCAGTTCGAAGTTTTTCACGACGCTGGTTCCGGCTCCATAGCGTCGTTGGTCAATCTGACTGTTAAACTGCCGCCCCTCGACAACGCCATGAAGGAACGGCAGGAAATAATGAAAGACGAGTTCGAGAGCAGAGACATTCAGGCCAGCGAGGATTCCATGGACGAAGACAAGGCATTTGAACAGGAGGAGATTAAAGAAATTTCGGCGAGCCCGAGGCTCGAGGAAATCTTCGAGGACGCACAGCCGACGTTGGACATTGAGGAAAGGCTTGAGGTCGTCGAGAAAGACTTATGCGTGAACATTGAGAAAAATGTCGTGACGGACAGCGCGGCAGAGGAGACGAATGGGTCGTCGATACTGGACAAGGTCGAAGTGAAGTCGTCGACTTCGACGTCGAGCGACAAGTACGCGGCTTTGCGAGAATTCATAGGCGAGCCCGAGGAACCTGCTAAGACGAAAGCCGAAGAGACGATCGTATCGCCGCGACAACCGTCACCCTCGCCCATTCTGCTGGTCACCAAGAGCTTAGCTGAAGTGGAGCTGTCGAGTCTCTTCTCCGAAGTGCCGTCTTCAAGTAGTCCAAAGAAAACACCGCGGAAGGAAGACGACTTGAAGTCAGTGGCGATGGACATATTCGAGGAAATACAAATGCTGAACACAGGAGTGTCTCGATCCCGCGCTGAGACTAAGTCGGCGGCCTCGTCAGGCTTCGAAGACGTGTTCTGCCCGTTCGGCGAAAATAGGCCAGAGAACAGGGACGACAAGGAAGAGAACTGGGCCAAGTTCGACACGGGGGTCTTCGGATCCGACAGATCATCCTGCGAGGGACCGCGATCGGTAGGTGGCACGTCTCCTTGGTCTCCGGACGGCAAGGAATTTCACAGAGAAGCCAGCTTCAAGGGCACCGGCGCTCATCGGCACTCCGGGGACAGCGACAACGAGTGGAAGGACGAGGAGGAGAGCGAGGAGAGTAACGGGAGGATGAGAGACCGATTTTATTGTGGAAGACACGCGAGGTTCGACGCGCCAGCGTTCGACGAGCGAACCTTTTACGAGGACGCCGTCCCTAGCGACAAACGAGAAAGAGGCTTCAGAGAGCGGGTTGGCCGAAAGTCGAGAGGTGCTCCGTGGTCGAAGAGTGCGGCTCATAGGCCCAGGGACCCGTCGCCTTGGCACGAGGAAGGCCAGTGGGAGGAGGAGCCGAGAAGGTATCCTCACAGGAAGATGCCGTATAAGGATGACGAGGAACCGTACGAGCCGCATTGGAAGTGTCGACCGAAGCCACAGCGCTGGAACTGGTCCCACGACCATAACGTGTCGGCCTCGTCATCCTTCTACGACGACGAACGTAAGAGGAAGCTGATGCTGTGGAACGACGAGGACAGGTTCGGCAGCGAGGAGAGCATGGGGTACGAAGAGGACGACAGGTGGTCGCGTAGGAAATATGACAGGCGAAGATGGGAGGACGACGGCAGATTCTGGGGACGAAGGCCACCGCCCGAAGCTGATTACCCTATGAGAGACTATTACTACTACCGCGACAGCAGGCCGCACGACTACTCCACCACCTGGGACGAGGATTACGGGCCGGAGAGGCCTGGGGAAGATTCGCCTAGATACAATACCGCCAGGAAGCGTCACTGGCCGAAGAGACCGAACAGTGCGAACGAGGGAAGGAACGCCGACGTGGCTTACGGGGACCCAAGGAAGTTCCGGGCGTCGAGGTCGGAGTGCAGCGACAACGACTCGGACCCGTACTTGAGACCTTCGCAGCGTTCGAGGAGTAGAGAGAGCTACTGGGGCAGCGATCAGGAATTCGACAGCTGGGTGGAGAGACCTTACTGGTCGGAGGGTCCGGAATCGAAAAGCGAGACGATGCATCGGAAGAGGATAGCCAGGCACAAGCCTCGTCAGTCTCAAGCTAAGCCACAGAGCCCTTTCGAGGACGAGTGCGCACAGGGCGTGGAGCATATCGAATCACCCGTTGTCGAGTCGTCTACTTCCGCCTCAGACTCGGCGAGGAGTCGTCCCGAGGCTGAGCAAAAGCGGGACAAGCCGATGGAAGGTCCGCTGAGCCCTTCTCCTAGAGGCGTCAAAGATCGTAGAGATCCTCAGAGAGAGTATTTCAAGAGGTCCAGCTACTTCGAGGACGACCTCACGCCGAGTGCGTCCAGCGACGCTTCGGACTTGGCTCGTCAGAGGCTGCCGGAGCTTAAGGCGACGCCCGAAGATCTGCCGCCTGACGTGAAGCCGGACTCGAACAGGTCCATGGACGGATTCGCATCGGAGGACAGTGGCGGCAGGGACTCCTTCTTCAACGGGGATCTCAGGTTCGAAGATGACGCTTTCGCGTTTAAGGCTGAACTGGAGGACAGCGTGCCTGAACATCATCGGGCTACTACGTTACCCGTGAAGAGTTCCAGGCAGAACAAGTACGCCCCCGCAGCCGGGAACAATAATAACAATAGCAAGACGCGGGCAGATCAGTATATCAGGAAGTCCGAGTCGGTTAATATTTTCGTCAGGGAGAACGATCCGTTCGACGACGACGACTTCTTCAACTGATTCGCCCGTCGTCGAGCTTTAGTGTTGAGGGAGTAGAGGGGATGGAGAGTGATCGGGGGTTGGACTCGGTGCAAATGTGCAGGGTGATTTGGTGTTTCAAACCCTGCGCACGTCAATCGACCATAATTCCTTAGGTCCGGTCGTTTAATCATTGATTCGCGTTGCGTATAACTTTAACGTCACGTTCGAGCGTCCTCTCGCTCGAGTTTGTTAACGCGAGCACCGGAATTATGACGGACGGCTAGAAGCAGGTGAGTTTAGTTCGCGATTATCGAAATTACATCGGTCTCATTGTTTATTCGTGACGTTAACGATAGATACGGAGCGAATTGATCGTAAAACGACGGAATTTCGACACTACTGTGTCTCTGATAGGTATAAGTGAAGACTTGAAAGGAGAGCATACGAAGCAACGGTGCCATTGAAAGTCGGGCTTATTTGTCTCCTATTTCGGTGTGGATACATTTGTGTTTCTGTCTGTATTGTAACGATTACCAGTACCCAAAAGACAATTTCGAGAATAATCCCGAGGGGAACAGCAACGAGTACCAAAGAAATTACACCGACGAAGTCTCAGACTATGAGCGTGATAGCAGTATGTTAAACGTAATTCACCGAACGATCGTCCTAAGTGTCAGGAAAGATTGGTCGTCGGGTGTGCGCCGTCAAAGATCCGGATGAAAATTGAGTCGCGCTAAATATGCAGCTATCTTCATTATTACGTACACGCATACACAACACATACACACACATAGACTTTTACATACATCTAGTACGAGAGACGACGGGAACGACGACGTTGACGACGACGACGACGACGATGACGAATGAATTCATTCCCATTTCGAATGAAACTCGCCGCCGGTCGTCGTAGGGGATGCTACTCTAGTCACTGTTTTAATAAATTTGTACATAATGTTATATCGATGTTTAGCGTGTAAAATCGGCCCGGAGAGAATGATCCGCAGCAGGCTACGAATTCGTCTAGGAACAATTGAAACGATGATCAATCGAAGCACGCGTCGCACACGCCGCATTTGCCGACGAAAGATCGTGTGCCAGCGTGTTCGTCGTCGTTCGTTATTATGATTGTCGTTATTATCGTTGCCCCTTATGCGGAACGCTTAAAAAACGTGCGACCTTATCATCGACGCTGGCCATCCCGCGAGCCTCGAAACGAGCACGAGTTTCGTATGGTGCAAAGAGAACTAACTTCGGAACAGAGAATTTTGCGCGGGAGAGCTGTAACCCTTGAATGCAACTTTTGCATCGTGAGTTTGCCTTACTGCGCGGCGCAGCTTACAGACTATAAATTTGACGATGTGCCGAATCGTGTGAACCTGCTTTCGTTTTTTACTTTCCTTCATACGGAAATGAAAAAGATAAGAGAGCGGGAGCGAGAGAGAGAGAGAGAGAGAGAGAGAGAGGGAGAGACAGATTATATGATGTGAGGTGGAAAAAGTCACGCATTGAAGGGTTAAGGGACGTTTCAAAAACGGTGACCGAGAGTGACGCGTTTAGGGAACGAGAAATTGGCGATTTTTGCGATAGTAATCTATGTATTTAAAACGAGGCTATCTCATTAAAAAACGAACAAAAAAAAAACAATTACATGTCGAAAAGCCGAGGACGATATACGTTTAGAGAAGCTTCAGGTACGCCGACTTATTTCGTTGTATCCGTTTCGTTTGATTACTTCTTTTTCTTTACGTTCGCTGGCCGCAAATTTGTTCACGACAATATGATATATATATATTATATATATTTGCATATATATATATACGTATATATAAATATATATATGTATACATACACATCAACACCCTTGTTTTGCAACCCGCCGTTCGAGATGTCTCGAGGGCGGCTCACTCCGACGTTTTACACTGTATGTATTTAATAACGATATAAAAGTAAATTATTTATCACCACTCTTAGTGATAATCCTCGATATTATTGTGTTTTCTGAATGAGTCAAAATTGTAGTGACAATAATTATACCGTTTTAGTGCCAATACAATTTCGACTTTTACGAGCGACTTTGTTCACGTCACGACCCGTCGAACGGAAACGAAAGAGTGCGGCAGGCAGGGGGAAGATTTCGGCGAGCGCGCGAGGTCAAGAGGAGCGAGAGGTACGTATTAAAGGAGCGGTCGACGCCTCCGCGCGAGTTCACGTCTTCCCACGTCAACATCACGTCAGACGAATACGCCATTAGCCGCACAATATCGCGGTCCGAGGGAAGAGTCCGGTAGATAACTGTGCGAAACCGGCGAGGGAGGGATTCGTCAGCTGCCGAAACGTGAAAGAAAAAAAAAAACAAAAAAAAAGTAGAGGAAAAAAAAATAAAAGTGCACCGACGACGCCGGGTCGCGAGATTCTCTCGTCGTCGACGACGATGTTATCGCGCTCGTTGATCGTCGGCGGTGTTAGTAGCGTTGAAGCGGCGAGTAGATCTCCCCCTCCCTCCCGGCCCACCCCTCCCCCCTCGGGCAGCGACTCGCGCGCTCCCCGTTCCTTGATTTGGCCCAGCACAATGCACAATAAAAGAGCATTAGATCGCCGGCTTTGTCGAGCGGTTGCGCGACTTCTCGTGACAATGGCGCGGCCCCCACTCGGGCGCGGCACTCGAAACACCTGGCAAACAAGGAAACAATGCGCACGAGCCGCACTTCGACTGGATTTCGCGCATTTGGGGTGCGCGCATGCTAACAAATTATCACCCCCTTTCGCTTTCCTCCTTTTCTCCGCCTCCACTCTTCCCTCCCTTTCGCGCTGCTTTGCTCGCCACGCCACCCTCCGAGCCTCCCGTCTTCGGGGAAAGACATCGTCTCACGGTCCGTAGAGAGAGCGCACGTTCTCGACGATTCCAACGATTTCCAACTGTTAGCGCCACAAAATTGATCCTCGGTACGGCCGGAATTCGGCGCGCAGTCGACGAGATCGCGGATCAGTGTCCACGAACTTACGGAGGGAATGTTTCGCATCCTTGACAGAGCTCCCGACTCTTGGACGTTGCCGGTGCTGCGCGAAAGGCGCCGTGACCAGAGGGGGAGCGGCTGGCGAAGGGGGCGCAAGAAGAAAATCAACCCGCATGTGCTCGCACGCACTCGAAACGCGGAAAGTACTTTTTGAGCGGCGCTTATAGTCGACGCGGAAGGCAGAGGGGCGCGAGTGCAAGAGAAACGCAAAAAGCGAGAGAGCGGAAGAGAGGGTATGAGGGAAGATCGATGCCAACTACGAAATGTAACCCCTCCGCCACTACTTTCGGCAAATGCAACTCTGAAAAGCGACGAGAAATGTTTGTAATTGGGATCGTTGGCCGGTCGTGCACCCTCCTCTCGATGCGATGCTAAAGTGCATGCTGCGCTGCTCGAAACGCGCTCCCGGCGTGTACGATTCCCTGTGTTCACCGATGAACAGCGACGTTTTTCCGAGTGCAAAAGGTGGCCGTTTAGTCGTCGAAAGCGTACTACGAGTGTGGCGAGAGCACCCGGACCGTCCTCGTGACGAATCCGCACACGCATCATTGCCGTCGACGGATATATAGCCGGCAAGAGTGCGCAAAACGTAATCGCTTTGACTGTTCGAACACATTATCTGACAATACATTGTTTCGTTGAAATAAAGCTTGTACATAATTGAAGTTATCCCATTCGACTTTCTCGCGGACCGTACTCAAAGGCCGAATTAATTCCGCCGTCGTACGTCTCGCTCGGGTAAAGAGCGTGCAGAAGGAGTGCTAAGCAACCTGATTTTCAATCGCCCAGAAAATCTGGCCCCCTCTCGAGACTCTTTTGCCTCCTTACCGACGGTGACATCGTTAGCCTCCCGCGTGTGTGCCTGTGCGTACACGGGAGAACCGACACAGCGGAGCGAACGAAGCGGCAATGTGCGTCTATCAATATTTCATAAGCCTAGTAAAAAGCGACGAGTGTTTACCGCGCCCTGAGCAACGAATCCTCGATCTTGTTCGCCGGTTAGCCGTAAGTGCGTTTCCCCTCCACCCCCCCCTCGTCGCCCTTCTTCTCTTCACTCGCTGCGAATTTGCATCCGATTGAATTTCAAATCTGACCGTCTCCTCTCATCGAGCTCTCGAGTGCTCACCACGACATCGCTACTATCGGGGTGAAATGAAATTATTAATACGGTGAGTACGACGGCGTCGAATATTCTTCAGAATACCTCTTTCAGCGTAACGAGGCAGCTAATATTAATCGCATCGATGAAGTCTTCCGTGGGTGCTGATGTGCGCAAATAGTTCGCAGATACGGTCACTGTGCTCGGTCGAAGACAATTCGGGCTGGACGCGAGACGAAATGAGCTCGATTTGGATTTGACCCGTCAACCTGTGCACGGAAATATGGCGGATGGTAGGGCGAACAGGATGTGTGAGATGGGAAGACGATAAAATCGTGCCGCAGAATTTGAATTATTTGAGGTTAGCTAGTCTATCGTAATTGCACATGTACTCTGTCGCTGAACAGAAAAAGATCGCTTTCGTTTAATGGGCAAGAAAAATGTATTATGTAGTCCAACAATACATCCACCATCGTGGTTTGGTGTGCGCGACCATTTGTTGGCGCACGAAGAGAGCTCGAGCGAGACAAAAAAGAAAAAGAAAGAAAGTCAAGTCGACGGGACCTCTTTCGCACGAACGAAGTTCCAGTTTGCTCGACGTCTCTTCGCTTCTGCGGCGTCGTACAGCTAAATGGCTGTTCTCTTTAGCCGCATACGATGAGCCAAGGGGCGCGGGGGTGCTGGCGGTGGCATGCCGTCGATGGAAGGGATGAAGAGAGAGAGAGAGAGAGGGGGGGGGGGAAGAAAGAAAGAGGAGGGCAAGAGCAAAGGGTGCAGGACGTAGAAGAAATGGAGGGGCGGGATGAGGGAGCAAGGAAAGGTTGCAGAAAGAGAGAGGCAGAGAAAGCGGCGGAGCTTGATAGAAGTGGTGCGAAGCGAAAGTAGGGATAGAAAGTGAGACGGAACGAGAGCGCAGGAAAGATCGACAGAGCAAGAGAGAGAGCGAGAGAGTGAGGGATGGAGAACCACAGGCATCGGGAAAAACGGCGTCTTGGAAAAAGGTGCAAAGCCGACAGTATTCTTTGTACCGGGGGGATATTCGCCTTGTGCCGAAGACCTCTTCGCACTTTACCTTTTTTCCGAGCCACCCCACACTCCGCGCTTTCGACTTCCTTGCTCGCCGCCGCCTCCTCCACACCTTCAGCACTCGTCTTTACGCGGCAGCGGGTCCTATCCTACCTATCCACCACTACCAGCGTCGTCACCATCACCGTTAGACGAGAGGTACTTGCCAGTGCCACCTCCTACGGCCGCAACTACAAACAGCCGTCGACGGCGGTGGGCGCCAGTAGTAGTAGCAGCTTACTTCTCCGCCCATGCCGCCAGATCCCTTGCTCGACAGACTCTTTTGGTACGAGATATTTACCAACATCCAAGATGGCGGCATAATCTTCCCAGCTTTTCGCGAAAGTCGACGAGTCATCGACGCAGCAGTCCCTTTTTGCCGGTAAACACTTCTGTCGCATTCTCTCCCGCACCCTCGCTCTATCTGCCTCCGTCACTCTGTACAGACGGCTCTCGTCTTATCGTACGTCTCCTTTCGCGTCTCAGAGCTTTTTTCCTCAACATCGTCATCCTTTGAGTCTTTGAGTTTCTCCCCTTTGGGTCAGCCGCGTTATACATCGACCTGCCGCACCGCCAATTTCGACGCAGCGTCGATTTATTCCTCGGAACAGTCAGTATACGTATGTGTAGGTAAGTATGAGTTGGCGTAAATAGTATTGTAAATCGGTCGTTTAATTGATCTGACGATGGAAACGATTGATACGATGACGCTGACGTTGCGCTACATTTCACACGATAAATCGTCCCCGAACATCGTTGTACATTCGCGAATTTTGCGTGGTATGGAAAGGCAGCGGGGGGAAAAATATGAAAATCGCCGCAGGCGTAGGTGTGAAGTTAATTCCCCGCCAAGCCGTCGAGATCGTCTAGGAATTTCTTGGAGTGGATCGTTTGAGCTTCGGCAGCGGGGGTGGTGGAAGGGAAGAAATCAGGAGGTAAATACGAACCGCGAGAGAGTCCAAGGTAAGAAGCAATCGAATCGAATGGTGGAACTTCTGGAATCCGCAATCCGTCCGTAGAGTGAATGGTGAGCGTCTAAGAGTTCTATACCCAGAGTATACCCACCCTTCTTCTTGCTTCCACCCTCCTTTGCTCGCTTCTTGGCCCACCCACGTTATCCCCTACGACGGACGTCTAACCTCACCGAGGAGAAGTCGAGATTAAGGTCGTAATCGCTGAATCGGCAAAAGAGAGAACGAGAGCCTTTCGACACCCCTTCTTAGGATGGTACAAGGGGTAGAACGACGAAACGGTCGACGGGGCGTCCGAAAATATTTATATTGAATGGATCCAAAGATCGAAAAGGTAGATTCGAAAGACGGGGAACGAATCCGGGGGAGATGATAACATTAATACAGCCTAGTTGCATTTTGCGGCGAACTTGATGCACTAAGTTGAGAGTGAGAAAAAGCCGGCGAAAGGGATGGGAGATGGGAAAGAGAGAGACAGGAGTGATGAAATGGGAGACAGAAAGGAGAGCGGGACAATCGAGGTATTCGGGGAAGAGAGCCTCGCCCGTAGAGGCGGGAGTAAGTGCAATAATACCAGATTATTTGCATCGCAAAGCCGTGCGTATGGGTAAACACAATATTCGCTCTCTGCTCGACGCTGCTGTGAACCGATAGCGCGCCCAGGTAGATTCGTATCTGGCTGCTCTGTCATTCCTCTCTCACTCCCTCCGCCCCTTCATTCCTCTCTTTCAATCCACCCTCTCTCACACCCTCTGTGTACGTCCGCTTCCCTCTCTCTTTCTCTCTCCGAACGCTCCCCGTCGCCAGTCCCTCGTCGTTCTCCCTCGCGCACCTCCATTCACGTCGAAGCCCGCTCGGTCTCTTTCCATCTCCCTGTCCCGTCATTTCTGTCCGTAGCTAGCTATCGGTCCTCTCTGTTATTCGCCCACTCGCTCGTTTCTCTGTGTACAGCCACGGCGTAATACAGATTCTATTTGAGCTGCCTCAGGGAAGTTAACTTGTGATGCGTGCAGAGCGCCTCGCTCTGTTGGCGATCCTACGGATCGACTGGTTCTCCATTTCGATGATGAAAAGTGGGCTGTGTCCTGTCGCGCGTCGCACTATGTGCGGGACGACACAGGCCGACGCGGCGCGGCCCAGATCCCGTTTCAGCGTACGACGAGCTGGCACGAGGTCGGAACCCGGCGAACGGCCGCTCGCATCTTTTCGCCCGACAAAAATTTAGCGATCAGTTGAGGAAGGGCGAAAGAAGCGCGGCCCAGTTCGGCTTGCCGCCGGTTCCCCGGAGTCGGGGGTGGCGCGCCAGTCGTCTCTCTCTCTCTCTCTCGGTTCTCGCTCCTTGTACCTTTATGCGCGCCGCTCAAAGCAAAGCAGCCCCCGGAGTGTTACAATTTCGCCCTCTCAACCAACCGCCCCCGGTCGGCGTGGCGCTGCTTCGAAAGTCCCTTTATTTATCCCGCTATTTTCCTAACTCCGACGTCCCCTCCGGGCTTTCTCCTCGTCGTCGGCGAGGACGCCGACGACGCCGACGACGATCCCTCTTCTCCTCGACTGCGGCATTAGAGCGAGAGAGTGGCGGAACGAAGAGGGTCGTCGAAAGAGGAAAGGCTGTCGGGAGAGGGTGGGGGTGCGTGGGTGTAAGGGAGAGAGCGATAAGGAGAGTCGGGGAGAGGGATCGGCAGTCGGCAGAGTGGATTTGTACAGTGACTACCCCCGGGAGCGGAAAGTGGGGGATGAGGGTGGCGAGGGTGGCGAGGGTGGTCTGGCTGGATCCGTCGTGAGGGTAGGGCGCGAGTGTACGCCCATTGGTCCGCCCACGATTCGTCCGGAGCAGTCGCCTCGAATCAATTCGACCTCCACGATCTCGGCCTCTCGCCAGACGATCCCGCCGCGCACAACATTATTATCGCGACCTCTCTCTCTCGCGAGTCTCTCGCGAGACTGCCGTCTCCACGTACCGAGTCGCGCCGCCGTCTTATTCTGACCTCGAAAAAGATACCTGCGTGTGCGGCACCGTATTCTCCTCGTGGTGCGCCACGTTGTCCGCAGGGGAAAGTGGGAGACGCGAGAAGAGGCCGGGGACAGTGGAAAGGAGGAAGAAATGAAGATAGCGAATTAACCGATTTCGCGAGCCTCGCTTCGTCCGTGGTATGCTGATTCTGTTTCGGCATTCGGCGCTGAACGAGGCATGTTGAGGGACTGTTGGTGAATCGGAGACGAAGGATTGACACAGTGTTCCGAGAAGGAGAGAGAGAGAGAGGCACGTTGGGATACACTAGTTTTGACCGATCGGATCAGTGAGAAGGGTAGACGATGGCCGAGTATCATGGAAGAATCATCCTCATTCAAGTTTCCCCTAAATGCGCCCAACATCCTTGACGCCTGTTCAACGGCTGAGACGTGCAACGTTCCTGTCTAAGAGCCGCGAGTGATTGTATCATCGCAAGCACAACGACGGCAACGAGGAGAAGGTGGTGGCGGGGGAGGAGGAAGGGCGCAAGAGAAGAGCGAAAGGAAAAAAGGAGAGCCGTTATCGTTGTGGAAACAAACTATTAGCGTAAGATAGCAACGAGTCGAGAGATAGAGAGGAGGAGGCCTCGCGCGTGTGACAGTTGCATCGTTGAAATATGTCGCCGCGGGAACGTCCTCGGGTGAGTGCTCTGAAGTGAAATCTGCGAAAAAGTGAACGATCGCGAAGACAGCGGGTCCGGTCGACGAGCAACGAGCCGCGCGCATATATTTCTGTCAATTGCACTTGAATAAATTGTTGCGTAGAGGCGGGCAAAGAGGATACGAGAAATCGGACGTGCCAAAGTTCCTCCGCGCTAGCCAATTATTCGTATTACTATGAAGAGGGCAAGTGGTGATTTTGTATTTCGAGCCAGTGCCTTGAAATAGGCAGCAGCGAGACACTCGATTTTGGTTCTCATGAGCCAGAGAGGGCCCAGATGGAACCGCGCGCGATGATGATGTCGAATTTGTCATGCGACGGGTGCGGGGACAGCGACCGGGACTCGGACAGCAGCAGCATGATCGTCGACCCGGTGAGCTTGGACAAGAACGAACTGTCGCCGTCGCAATCGTCGTCGAGCCCGATAATACCAAGCTCGCCGGTGGCGAGCTCGACGTCCTCGAGAAATCGCGCCGGAGGGGGTGGCGGGGGCGGCGGGGGCGGGGGCGGAGGTAGTAGTAGGAGCGGGAAGAAAACGTACTCGATGATGTCGACGAGCCAGCAAAAGACATCGAGCTCCGGTCAATCGTACTCCTCGAGCAGCGAGAAAATGTCCTCGTCCCTCATCAAGCCACCGTACTCTTACATCGCCCTCATCACGATGGCGATCCTTCAGTCGCCGCAGAAGAAGCTGACGCTGAGCGGCATCTGCGAGTTCATAATGTCCCGCTTCCCGTACTACCACGACAAGTTCCCGGCGTGGCAGAACTCGATCAGGCACAATCTGTCTCTGAACGACTGCTTCATCAAGATACCGCGCGAGCCCGGCAATCCTGGTAAGGGCAACTACTGGACGCTGGACCCGCTGGCCGAGGACATGTTCGACAACGGCAGCTTCCTGCGTCGTCGGAAGAGGTACAAGAGGCCTCCCCCGCACTACGTGCTTCGGGATCGAGCGATCATGGCGACGTTCGCGATCTGCGGCGACCGCGGTCCTTGTCCAGGTGGCGGCGGTGGCCATCCCGGTGCGCTCGCCTATCCTGGCGCCGCTTATCTCTCGCCGCCGCCGGGCTTGCCGCTGCTGGACTTCTCGCCGTCGACTCTGGAGGCTCTGAAGCTCGGCGGATTCTTGGAGCCGCCGGCTCCGTTGTACAAGCCGGTGCCCATCACGGCGCCGCCGATCAGACAGATCGAGCCGACGCCGGTGAGGACTGCGACGATACTGCCCGTCAGTCACACGAGCGTCGACAAGAGGAGAAACTTCAGCATCGACGCGCTCATCGGCAAACAGGCCACCAGCGATCAGGGATCATGCGGTGGCCTGCTCGATCTCAGTCCGTCGGAGCACAGAGAGATCAGAAGCCAGGCGTCAGCCTTTTCTCCTCTGGTTTAGAGGAGGCCGGGGAATCTTGGGAAGTCCTCGGCATGTTTTGTATCGAGTTTCATATTGTCCGAGATTCATCCGAGGCGTGATGACACAGGGACGACCACGACGAACACTTTCAGGCAGTTTTGGTTGTCGCGCATTGTTCAAGGGAGAAAGATGGATGATGAGAATTTGCTCGTCGACGATGTAAGACCGAGGTGGAATGCTAAGTTTGGTAAGAAATCACTGAACATGATGTGCAATAGCTCCGTTAACGATGGACGCGGCGAATTTCGTGGACTCTGCGATTCAAATACCGGTTGCTCGGCATTAACAAGCGTTTCCCTTTTAATCGCCGTCAGTTGTCCGCGATGATTTTATCGATCCGTCTGCGAAGTCGATTAATAACGGTATTGTAAATAGGGGCCTCGCGAAACAAATATGTGCGCTGCACTGTGTTATTGCGGGGGAGTGAGTTTCGGGTTCGGGGTTACTTTTTCTCCGTCGGATCTGAACGTAAAGGTCCTGCCCGATTGACCTCGGTCAGTCAAGTAGACGTCTAGTGTACATAATGCTAAGTAGTGCGTATACATAAACATACATATAAAGAATACGTATACATATAAATATAGGGAAGCGTCATTATGTAATTGTGCATATATATATTTGCGTCAAATACAAGGATTTCCCGTTTACACCGTCGTAAGAGAGAATTTGTTTCTACGAAATAACCCAGTCCCGATGGAACTTCGATTCGCACCGCTTATTATACAGAATAGCTAACAGCGTTATTTTGGAAATCAAAGTTGGATTGTTCCTAGTCACCGACGGACGTTGAACGAAATTCATTTCAGCGATACTTGTAACAAATTGAGAACTTGGGAATTTGCGTGGGACACGCGACGCGCGCCGCACTTTTGCATTGCCGACGGTCCTATTAACACATTGGCTGCTCCGTAAGATCATAATTTCTAAACTTTCGTCGACATATTTTTACTACGTATAAGATACAATTTTATCTAAAGGTCCCAGAAAAGTTTAAAGAGTATAAGATAAAACGGGACTACATTTTCGAAGTATGACCAAAACTAGGTGAAAAAAGAATAAAAAATAAACATGTTGTCGGGACTATTGTTTAGGAACACAATCGTGTATGTACATCAATGTTAAAGAGTCCGTAATTATGTTGTAGAATAATTATTTATTCCACTATGGCTCCCCAAGATAATCAGTGCGTCGGCCAAATACGCCTGACACGGCAGTCGATGTGTTAACGCACTCGTCACAGCTTAATGAGGGAGTAAATGAGTTTGGAAAAACTCTTCGGCGTTCCGTCGTAAATCGCAAGGGTGGAAGTCGAGTTTCAGAGCGTACCGACTCGGGGACAATTTCTATTGTAGATAATATAACTAAAGTATTCCGACGTCGCTCCATTTTCTCGCCTTCTCTCTTTGCGTATCTCTCTCACATTCTCTCATTCCGTGTATAACTTATAGAAGCCTGAACATCTTTTTGCAATGCGTAACGAGTCGTCAGTCAACAGCGACTACGATAATAATTAGACGATCACATATCATCGAATGAATTTCGTTTCCCGCGATGTGCACGAGTCACAGTGTATATTTCATCCAATCGTCCTCAATATATGGATATGCGTGATAAAAGTCGGAAGAAAGCCGAGAAAGGAGAACTCCTCTTCGTTCCTTCTCTAACTAAGCACCGAGGCCACGATATGTGTTAGGAATAGAATACGACAAATGATACACACACCTCCTATCGTTACAAACAAAAGAAAGAAACTCATCTCCGTAGATTTTAGTGCGTATTGTATGTGTCGAGATGATAGATTTATAATAATATGTAACGATAACGAAAACAGTAATAAAGTATCGTTAAGAAAAAGTATCGTCCATCACTATTATCCTCGACTAATTTTAATTAATCATCACTCAACTTCCACAGGCGCACGCCTCGGAACGTTCCGAGAGCAAAAATTGAATAAGATTCGAAGGACGAGAGAAGTAGGGCGACGAAATTGCAGCCGGCGAAAGGATAACGATCGAGCGAGTTGACACGTTCGAGTGAGTGTTTCAGAGTTAGGATCAGCCGTATCGAAGACTGATACCCGACCATTTCAATTTCTGCCGGTGAGGGACGAGCCGACGAGGACGAGGACGACGACGACGAAGAGGAAAGGAGAAGATGAGAAGAAGAAAGGAGCGTCGGGCGAGAAGAGATGAAAGTGTGCGGACGAATACAAAGCAATAACTTGTTTACCCGGATCGGGCGTGGGGCGAGGGGGAATGCAGAATGAGTGGATTTTCATTGCAGTTTAATCCCGCCCCTGTCTCGTTCCTCTGTCCACCCACCCCCGAGCGCCCCTTCTGCCCACCTTTCAAGCGATTCTCGCTGCCAACCCTTAACCGTGTTCCAACGGCGATACGAAGGCAACTCTTGTCGCTTAGGGTGACGATATTACATTCCTCGGTCGTGACGAGGACAGCGGGACACGACACACGACCGCTTTTTCGATTCCGCTTTGCGTCGGACGCTGCACTCGTCGCCCCCTCTTCGTTACCAGCTCATTTTCTCCGGTGCCAATCGTTCGGCACTTTGTGCGCCTTGTTTCGCGCCTGATAAATGGTGCACTGGTGTTTTCGATGTTGATTGAAACTGCACTAGTGTCATCGAGCACATCGATACACGTACTTTGCTGAGACTTAGGTATTGTTTCTACGAAAATTGCTATCTTTCTCTCTTTTTCTGTCTTGCATAACAGTTTTGGTAATACAATGTTCTTAGTTTAAATGGTTCAAGACAGCAATGACGGTAATTGTTTCGTGTACTACTATGATTGAATCGTACCACATGACGCCCTAATTACGTCAGGCGCCGTGCCAGTGTTGCGGATGTGCTTGAGAAGACATGTTGACGGAAATTTGTCTGCCAACAAACATGTCGTTATTGAATCGCAACGAAGCTGAGAGCATCAGCGAAGCAGCAGCTCTCCGCTCGGCACGGTATGTCGGTGACATCGCGCAAGCCACTATTATTGCACTATCTGAAATACCTCGCACGATGGTAAACGATGATTCGCGGGTGATAAAACAACGAACGCCGCGATAACGTCCGCACTCAGGGTCGAGGTAAGCGCGGAAGGCAAACAGGCGCGGGAAAAAGAAAAATGTTTACACGTGTCTGCGATGATAACCGTTTTAACGGCAGTTGTTACAATGGCTCTTTCGAAGTCGGCGCGCGGCGAGAATTATTCGTAAGCCTCTCTCTCTCTCTCTCTCTCTCTCTCTCTCTCTCTCTTCCTGCAACATTGTCCGCGATGGATACGACATACGACTACATCGAATTAGCGACGCGTCCCAGTTTCGCATCGGGTGATTAAATTGAACTCGCCCCGACGTTTGTCGTGGTAAATAGAGGAAAAATTGAAATAGCTCGCGACTTCCATGCGCCATTCCGTTCGGTTCCCGCGCACTCGCCGGCTCGGTAAGACAAGCTCGGGACTGTATTTCGGAGGATTACGGTGGATAATGAACCTCTTTCCCATCGTTTCTAATTGTCAATGACCGTCGGCGCGTTATTTACCCCCGCGAGCCAGCGAGAAATTGCAGGAAGGGGGAGCGTCAACGGGCCCTTCCACTTTCCGTGTATTGAGAACGACGGAGAGACAATCCTGTCCTGGACGAGCCTCCGGACTGGTCCTGCGTCTCCTTCACCCTCTCTTTCTTTCATCGTCGTGCGTTCTCCTGAAGCAGGCCCCGCGCCCGTGGTGACAATACAAACCGAAACAAACACTTAGCGGCACGTGAGCGCCACGTGCCAGCCAGGATATATTACATTCCGTGTGCACACACACTTGACGGATGATTAAAGGGGTGTACACGGACGAGGAACCACGATCGTGACAACGATATGTCCGCACGAGTGCCTCGCGTGGCAATCGGCACTCGTTCGATCGTCCTTTCCTATGTTTAGGCTTGTATCGAACAAAAAATATACTGTCGCACGATTGAGGTATTAGAATTGCCAGCCAGGCTTCATGCGACGGATCTCATCTGACGAAGAACCGTTGGCTCTCGCTTAGAGTAACGGGCGCTGATCAGTTTCACGCTAATTTAAGGCTGTCGCTTCTCTCCCTAATAGACTGCATCGAATCCGTGCTCCGTCAAAGACACGTAATAGCAGAATCTCGAGGTGCGGCGTACTGTTATAGTGGAACATAAGCTCATTGCGCGGAGCACAGCAGATTTCATTTGGCAAGGTACACTTCATCCTTATCTATCCCTCTCCTCTTCTTTACCCCGGTTTTCTTCGCTCTCCGTCCATTTATTCGCTCTCTATCCGTTTATCGAATTCCTTCATTCCCTATTCATTCATCATCTTCTCCCAGCCTCGATCTATTTATCCCTCCGCCTTTCGTCTGTCCCTCACACGCTCCGTCTCTTTTACCCAGCAGGCAATGACCAATATTATGATAATTCGAGCCGCTCGCGTTTTCGATTCTCCCACCAGCGCCGGCACGCTCTTTCTCCCTCTCGCACGGCTTCTCCTTCCGGTCGTGGCGGCCATGTTGGATTGCGCGGGCGTGGCCTTCCGGTTACCCTTGGCAACCGGCAGCCGCGTTATCCGGATATCGACCTGGGATGCGACGAGAAGGGTTGCTAGGCTTCTGTCCGGGAGGGAAAATGTTATCACTGCTTTGTGGTGGCTAAGATAGCAACCCATCCTCTCCCCTCTTCGCCTCCCAGGCCCCCTCCATCGCCTTCATCGTCGTTCGTCTCCGTTCCACTCTCCTCTGCCGCTCATGCCCTCTCTTTCTCACTCCGCCAGATCCTCCAGCCCACTTGTCTACGTGTGTTGCACGGAAGTCGTAGAATCCTGCCGGCGCCTCCTCTGAGGATTCCTCCCGAAGACTGTGTGGGTGCAAGCTCAATTTCACACTCCGCCAATTCGTACGTACGTGCCGGCACGGCTCGCACGTGTGTTGAGCCGAGCGTCGACCAGGCCAGCTTCCTGGACGTGTGTACGTTTCAGTGATCATATTAGATTCTTGCGCAAAGTTTTCGCATGCTCCTGCCCCGAGAGTTTCAAGGACGCGCGCCGTTCCCTCGTGTTCCGACGATGGTCGCCATTTGTTCGAAGGCTGCTCGACGAGCTCCCACCAACTCACCCACTGTCGATGGATTTTTCAACGATTGCGCATCGTTACGGTAAGACGGTTACCGGGGTAATTGGGTCTTCGAAATCTTTTCAAACGCTCCGCGAACGAGTAAACCGTGCAGATGCTCTGCATCTTTGATCATTGCGCGATTGTCACACGACGATACCTTGCTTATGTCAATTTCATTTGTTTCTCGCTTTAATGCGTATTCGATTGACACGCGATTAAACATTGACTGTTCCTCGACTTGAATCAATTTCGGCGTACGAATGACGACTCAGTAAGGCTGAAAATAAGTTAGGGAAATATTATCACGGCCGCACGATGTTTAAGTCAGCAAATCCCTCCTTGGAACCATATATGCGCGACATATAGAAGGTTGTAGCTCGTGTCCCGGGATACGGTGGAATCCTCAGAATGTGTGCGAACCGAGGATGATATTAGATTCTTGGACAAAGTTTTCGCATGGCCGAGACCCCGAGAATCGAGACTCACGTAAAGAGACGAAGGAGTCGCGTTACTACCCTTAGAACATTGATTTCCGTCCCTCTCGCTTCATCCCCCAGAATGAGGGTTCAATTTCGCTTTCTGTCTTAGCTCACCGATTCACGAACAAGTGAAATAATTCTCTCCGCTACGTCCTTTCACGAGACCTGCACTGTTTCAAGGTATTCCGTTCCGTCGTTACAAAGGCAGTCGCCGTCGAACATGTATACCGTAATCGTTGAATGCAAACAGAACTTTGATCCAGCGAGCAAGGCCGTAGATCGATGAAGAATCAGAGGTTTTCCGGACTAGAGCAATATTGCGACATCCGCGAATATCTGATCTACCGCGGCAGAAAGGCATTTCGCAACAACTCCGTCCTCTTTTTTTCCATATCTCATCGATGCGCGAAGCAAGCCGGAACACGCGTGCTGAGGAACCGAAGTCTGCCATTTATAATGTATGGGTTTCTTGGGAAGGTTCCGGCATGTGTCTCAAAACTTTCGGCTGCTCTCGCGTCGACTGCTGCGAGCGGAGAGTGGTTTTCCGGAGGGAAAAAAAAGGAAGGCGGACTGGCGCGAGATGGGGGCGGCATACGTGTGCACGTATACGCGCGCGTATCGAGTGTATCGAGCCGACCGCTCTCCGGCGACCTGGATGCCGCGAAACTTTTCATAGCGAATCCCGCAAAAATTCCTCGTCGCAATTTGTCTCCTCGCGCTGGCGGGTGAAAACATTAAAAAAAAAAAAAGGAAAAAAAGGAAGAAATGACGGAGAAGCGCTCGCAGCGACCTTCCTAGCTTTGCCTCGCGATAATGTACCCTATTAATATTCCCGCGCCATTTCGAGGCAAGACCGCGAGCAAAATAGAGGCGGAGGGTGAAAGGTGGAGGGCGAGGGGAGGGAAGATTAAACTTCGCGGAAAGAGAGATGGCGGCGGTCGCGGCCGCGGGCTGTGTAACTTGGACGAATTATTACGGAGGCCGAAGTTTAAATCGTTGCGCGCCCCCCCCCCCCCGCCGCACCCGCCCCCGCGCGTAGCAACCCTCGTCGCTTTAGGCCGTGCCCACGAACCGACAAATTTAAATCTCGCTAAGCTCGGCCCATTAGTACGAAGTGCAAACAGCAAACAGTGCATTAAACTGCACGCTCTGTGCGCGCGAACGCGTGGACGAGCCGGGGGTCGCTTCGTTGTCCTTAAACGGGAAGCCAAGTGTCTATTCCCACGAGGATTGTCGCGACCGACATTGCGCGCACTCGGGGTACACGGGACGGTTGTTCGTCCCGATTCCTTCTCGGCTCGCCGGCTCGCGATCGAGCGCTGTTTGCTTTTCGGCCCTCAAACGCGATTACTATTTTTCCGTCCTACAGAAATAACGATTAGCGGGGGTCAGTTTAATACCGATCACTGTTGGCGATATACGCGCGCGGAAGGACAATATCTGTTCTCCGCTCGGTGGGATTCATTATTGTAATTAATGCGTCGCGGCGTAACGATGTTACGGGTTTATCCGCGGCCTGAACAAAAATTGGCCCCTTCCACTCCAATTCCGTCGTTTCTCATTGATTCGCGCGAGCCTCGGAGTGGCAGCCGGGCTTGATAAATGGCGAGACGCGGCAGGCGGGAATATTACGGGTATAAAATCCGGCGAATTAGGGAGCGCGGAGGGGTGGCGCGCGAGCGGAGGAGCAATAGAATAATCATGCGAGACGTTAACCTGTTAGGCGTCAGTGGCGCATGATAGGCGCTGCGGGTGGCGCCGGGATGAAAAGCGCGAGCGTCCTATGAAGAGGGAGAGAGGATAAGGGATGGACAGAAAGAGAAGCAGGGTGAAAGATAGGCAGACAGTTAGGCAACGGGAGAGAGCGAGATGGAGGGCGTGAAATAGAGTAGGAGCAGGACGGATAGACGTGCAGAGAGAGAGAGAGAGAGAAGCTGCTGGGATACGGATGAAATAGATTGAGAGGAGGCAGGGGCTACGGGAGTAAAACAATTAGGGCTGCGTCGACGTACACTCGACCGAGCACCCCTACTCATCGTGTTCAGCAGTCCCACCGTTTGTAGGGGCGTTCTTCGAGCTCCGGCGACGCTCTCGAATCTCTGCTACGCCGAGGGCACGAAATGTTGCCGCGTTCCCATTGAGCCGCGACGAAAATCATAGTTTTCCCAGCGGAGCCTGCCAAGTCCGCGGATAATTTCTGCGACGCGAGTCGTCGTGTGCGTGGCATCGCGACGGCCTATTGACGAACCCTCATCATCGAGTAGCGCAGACTGCGGAACTTAGTTGTCGCAATTCGTTCGCATGCAGCGAAACTTCTGGAACGCGCGGAACAGCGATGACCGATGAATAATATATAAATAATAATTGGTCAGTGCCGCGACGGCGCCGTGATTTAGAAGCTACGCGAACCGCAAAGGAATGCCGGAATTCAGAGTCGCGTTTTTGTTCGGCGGAGCGTGAAACTGCGGAAGCGGTCATTGGCCGACGAATGTCGATTCAACGAGCGTGTCAAACGCGACGGGCGAATTTCGGTATTCGCCAAATCGAGCTTACATCCTCCGCGGAGCGGACATCGTCCGACAGTGGACGGGACGTGTGTCGGATGCTTTTCAACGGACCAATAGTGCGCCGAGCCATCCGCGATGTAGGAGGTCTCGCACATTCCGCCCGGCGATGGAATTGAAAGCTCGACGGTACACACACGTCGATTGTTACCGCCGCGAGTTTTGTCGGCCGCAATGGACGTGTCTCGCATCGTTGACGTGCCCATGTAACCGTTTACAAACTTTCGCCGGACTACCATCATGATGCTCGTCTTTCACCTCGGAGAGAGTCTTCTATCGTTCTCGGCCGACGTTATTTTGGACAGTTTACAGCTCTCAATTATGTGTGCCCGCTCTTCTGTTACATCCCCGTAGTATTGGTTGGGCGACTTTCATTTTTCAACCGATTAATAAAAAAAATACTTAAATCGGTTTCTAATGAAGATGTCTCGACATTCAATTAGCCTGTAAGCACGCCGTGCGCTTTGTATTCTAGTCGTAAACCAAACAACTTACAAATATTTTTTTCACCAATTGATAGGTTCGTTTGTTTCTATCTCGGAAAAATTATTTCATCCGTCTTAGTGCTGTTTTGAAGTCGATGTTACTTCTTTTTTTACAAGCTTTTTATTCCACTTCTCGAGCGGCGCTTCCAAATGCATATAGTTTTGTCGGTCAGTATTACTGAACTCTGCCCAAGATTGCTCGTCTCCCTAGGGCACACTTCCAGTTTTAAACTGCACCGCGTTTTATACGAATAACAGGGCGCAAAACGGTGGCAGCCTGTCGGAAAATCGAAGTAGCTCGCGGAAAACTTTGCAATTAGTCCTTCCTCAGTCCTTCTCCCTCGTTTAACCTTTTCTGTGTCTTTGACGGCGGTGGGCGATTTAATTAAATGTCGACTAATTAAACGCCTCATAACATTTTTACGAAGTTCCGGGTTGCTCGATATTTAATAGCCGCCACTAGGTTCGTGGAGTTCAAAGAACAAAAAAAAAAATAAATAAATAGTCCCCCTTGCATGAAAGTGACACCGTTTTCAGCGGTACGTCAAAATATGTCACCCTTCGCCTATAAGCCGCCTCATCAAAACATTATAATCCACGATTAAGGTCCACAGATACACTCGTCTCTCTCGCTTTTTAAAGTTCATAACGGGAGTTTATCGTTCGGCCCGTAAATCCGATTACCGGGACAGATTTATTTTGACCGGAGCACGTGACCCAACAAAAACGTTCCGACCCTTAATCCACTTTTCCTGCGAATCGAAGTGCAGCACCTGCCGTCGCCGAGCAGATGCGTCGAAACCGCGGACGACGATCGCGCCCCCACGTCCTCATAAAGAGATTCTCGCATAAAAAGACCTGTCACGCGCAATAAGAGAAGTCGCTTTATTACTTCTGCTAATGTATTCTCGGGCACGCTGCTCTCCCCGCAACCCCTTTTCCACGCACGCGCCCGCTATTTTCCTCTATCATCCTCCGCGTCGAATATATACTGCGATCGTACTCCATCCGACCCCGGTCTACAATTTTTCTCTGGCATCGAAATGCGCACGATCCGCACTTTGTTTTATCAGACGCGCGACGACACGTACGGCACGGCGGTATTGAATTTCTGCCCGAAGCATATCTGTTCTCACGACTCGTGAGCGTGGCCGCGTTCCAAGTCACGTTAATTCGGCACTATTACCGCGGCGAGGCATTTATTGAACTCATTGTTAGCGGGAGCCTCGCTATCAGCCTATATTCATGTCCACCTCGTACCCTGTAAAATGTCGCAGGAGCAGGTCGTGCGTGCGTAGGCCGATTTCGAAGCGTTGGCAATAATTGTGCGGTTGCAGGGGGGTGCGAAGCTACTGAATCACCGCGATATTAGCGGAATCCCTCATGATGCACGATCGAACCCCCAAACAAATCGATGCACGCGCCCTTCGGCCCGAAACGATCTAATGCGGGTCATAATTTATGGCGATGAGCCTGCGCGTCTCCGCATACACGGATGTCCAAGAATCATCGATTCATAGCGTGGGTCAAATGCTAAGCCGTCGTTCGGGGGGATGACAATGGGCTCGACCGAGTTTCGAATAATACGTATATTGACACGTATATGTGTACTCACGTGGCAAACTGCCTCTCCGCTCGCCCGGCATATATTCAAAGCTGACGCCGCGTAAAGCCACACTTTCCACCTTTGTGGCGTTCGGTAATAGGCGGCTCCGCGGCCCAATGCCATTTGTCTTTCACTCTTTCGCGCTCTGCGAAGTATCATTTTGGTAAGCGGGGGCGGCTGAGCGCAGCCTTCGTATACAAACATATATATCACGCGGACGAATACGTCGGCGAGGGAATTGAAACGGCATTTTCGGCACTACTCACGTTCTCGCGGCAGAGCGCACCCTTTCGTTTCTGCATCATTAGTATCACCAGCCCGTCGCGGCGTTTTACTATCAACACGTTTCTACGCTCGGCATATTGTCACTTCTCTTAGCTCGAGGAGAAAAATCGCTGGACAAATTTTGTGCCTCGCGAGCGCGTGTATATTGATCCGGCATGGTGGCGGATCCGTAAGAAGAACACCTACCCTCGGGAAAAAAGCCCTCTAAGAATTCGTTTGGCTGTGAGAAAAAGGGGAAAAGAAAAGACTCGCGACAATGGCGGAACACTCAGTTTTCTTGGACCTTCCCTGCTTGGTTACTTCTTGGGTAGCGGATAAATGGCTACCTCGTTTCCGCGCACCCTTGAAGTTGATTGTATCAGAGGGGGTTTAGGGGGAGTGGATAGAGGATGGAGGAACGTGGGAGGAGGCGGGAGAGAGAACCGTTGAAAGAGGAGACAAAGGAATGGCTAAAGAAATGGCAGGAAACGGAGGGACGAACGAGATGACATTGGCTGCCTTCTTCTCTCGGGAATTTCGCGTGTGCCGTGTACTCGACTCTGTCCAGAATTACGCTAACTCGTCTCCTAACTTACGTTTTTTCGCGGCGCGACTTCTTAAAGGGCCGCATCAATTTCGGCGACCCTCGTGATTTTCAAAGTGTCACGCCGAAAAATGTGCGTACGCGCTGGGGGCGAATTTTACAGGGATTATGCAAAAAGCGGAACATTGTTTGATCGTCTCTTACGGCGGACACCAGCGATCAATGATTGGGTAATCACATTTAATTTCATTATAATTTGAAATTTTCCCGGTACCGACTATTTCGAAGCTTCACATTATTTCCGAAGCCATTCTGACCCTGAGGTACTTTGGCCGGTATGAATCGCGATAATTGCGGGTGTCTCGCGGTGGACGATTTTGAAATACCGCTTGGAGCCCCTGTTATTTTCGAAGCTAGCCCCAAGGTCCATCGATCGTCGTCCATTTCCATTTTGCGGACGAACTTCGTTACCGCGCTCGAATTGCGTCGACCGGAGGAAGAATGTAAAATGTTTACCCGGTCCGTTCTCGAGTCGATAGATTTCCCACTCCTCCAATAAATTCCCCTCGATACCTGAATCCCGAATATCTCTGCTGATAATCTTCGAACGTCGCAACGAAAAATACCTTCCGACTAACACGAATTCACGATCGACGTCCGAGTAATTTCGATCTGTAAAAGATTTCGAATCACGTCAGACTCGCGGGTCGTTCGTCAAATGTTTCGCGCTCTCCATTGTCTCCGTCCGCGCTGAACTGGCGTCAGTGTGTACGCAGCTTAACGCCCACAATATCAGGTTGCCGAGCGACCCGCCGCTCTAGGAGGAAAATTAAATTTCAGCTGACAACATCCTGTTCCCGCTATACACTGCACTCAGCATTCTACAAAATCGGATGCGAGACGATAGCGGCCAGCCGGGCGCCGGCTCTAGGCATGCCAGAATTTTCCCCGATGACGGTTCCTCTTCGGAGTACATGCATCTCCCAATATAATTTGCCACGTGTCGATAAATTACCCGGTAACCGTGGCAACGCGCGTGGCGTTGCAATTTTATCGCGTATCAAATCTTTCGTAAATCGTCGCTACGTTATATGCGTCCGAAATCAGCGGCCAGAGATCACGCAATGTTCTTTGTCAGACGCCAGGGTCCGATACGCGAGAGTGCTGTAGGAGGGGAACGATAATGAAATCATAAAACTGATTCTATCATTGACCGCAAAATTTGCCGAACGATCGTAAATGCCGAGCCACGGACCGTCGTATTATCGGAATTTTGTCTGTATCGATTTTCGATTGGTTTGAACTTCCCCCGCAATTTTCAGCCATTCCGAGCCCTGATTGGTATTCGATTTTCGGTTTTCGTCGACGGAGAGAGCGTTTCGTTTTTTTCTCTTTCTCGTTATTTTTTGCGTTACGCCAGGCTAACGCATTAGCGTGGCAGAGCGGAATCACGAGCAGCAGAGAGACTGGCCGGTTTGTTCCGACGATATCGTCACGATATACAGTCATTCGATTCAGCAAATTGCTCACACATTCCTCTGCTATTTGATCCACCATTCCGGTTATGTACTGCATACACGGTGGACCGTCAGAAACGGCGAGCTAGCAATGCGCACATACTTTGCCTACGTTTCAAGAACTCTCATGGATCGTTTGTAAGAAGATACCGTCGATTCCTCGATAGCACATAACTGTGCGCCTACTGAACACTGTTCTAACATTCGAGTGCATAAGTAGCGAACCATTAAATACAAAGATACGAAGAACGAAATGAGAGATAACGTCCGACGCTCGCCAAGATGTATTCATCGACTTTACGCCGTATCAATTGAAACGAAACTACCCTGCGATCCGATGCGTTCTGCGAATCACCCTGTAAATTGCCCGACACCCATTCGCACGTAATGTCGCGTCGGGTCATCCCCACAGACCGTACATGGGCAGAGTGTCTCGAAATCGGCAGTGCACGGATACACAGGGCAACCTAACAGCAACCCTACCTTGCATACCTATCGCATACACGCATACACCCTCATAAGCGACGGTAGGTACAGCTCGACGAGCTCGGGCTCGGATACGTATAACCCGCACGAGTGGAAAATACCTCAGAAGCTGAGGCTGACTACAACCATTATTTGTTCTAGTCTCCCGACCATCACCCACAGTCACCCAATTCCTCTCTCTCCGTCCCTCCACGCGCTTCTCCCTTTCTCCTTGCTATACGTGTTCCAACCTCCGCCCCTTTCGCTTCCTCCCTCCACCATTCCGGCACTTCCTCTCTCGCCACCCCCCGCCACCCCCGAGCCAAGCTCTGCGCACGACCCCTTCCTCATTTCCTCCTGTCGCGCTCACCCTCTCACTCTTCTCTCGAGCCCAACGGCGTCCCCACCACTCATCCTCTCTCTCTCTCCCTCCCTCGTTCAACCCCTCGGCAGGCCACCACCACCGACACCCTCCCGCGGCCCCTCAAGCCCCGGGTTCCTCATCGTCTCGCGCGTCTATTTATCCACCTAGCGGTATGATATTACACCCCGGGGCACACTTCGGCCTCCCCCACCAGGAGCTGGCGCGAGGCACAACCAAGGGTTGCCCCTCGAGCCACGCCCAATCGCGAGCACCCCCCTGCCCGGCATCGCTCTCTCAGCAGCCAGTCCATTGGCCCGCGCTGACTTTGCGTCATCGCCACCCCGTCGCCGGCACCTGCACACCGCGCGTGTTTCACGGATGAGGGTACCCACTCGCCGCCACTGCTGGAACCGATTGTGAGGGCCACCGACAGAGGGTGAACCGAGGGAAAGAGATTTGGAGAGTCGAGCGTTTGAGGACGGAACGCGCGCGCGATAGAAAGAGAGAGGGTGGGAGACGAGTGGGGCGTGCAGGGGGCGGCAAAGAGGGTGTTGAAATTTAGAAGGCTTCATTTGGTCCATTCTTCTACCACCGCACTATGGCAAACTGTCGCAGGTATATCGCGTCTACATCGTGTTCTTTGCTCTCTCCCTCGCACCTCCAACTACATCTCGCCCGTCTCCTAGTGGCTCTCTTTTTCTCGCCGCGTATCGACTTTCTAATCTACAATCCGCTCGCGAAATCCTCGCTTTGAGGCACGACGGAATTTTAGGTTTTTTGTATCTGGTTACCAATTATTGTAAGCAATTAATAAATGTATGTATATGAATGATTATGTATGTATATGAATGTGTATGTATGCACGCAAAGGCATGTGTATACATATGCGAACGCGGAGTAAGTGTCTCTTTATCCTCTGGGAATCTGGGTTAAGAGGGTGACCTCGGCAACGACATGCCTTTTGCCGGCAGAAAGAGCAGTTTTATCGTGGAATTCGTGTGCGACCGCGATTCTCCGCCTGCTATTGAGATCCGACGTTTATCCGGTATCGGATCGACGGAATGTTCCTGAAGGTATTGTTCCCTAGTGTTCTCATCTGCGGTTCATCGTCTAATGCTCACGCACATAACAACGCTCCATTGCCCTGCACGTAATTCCGCTGTGCGACGCATAGCGGATCGCTTCGAATTATCATTATCCACTGAACTAACAATAAGATACTAAATAATTTCTTAAACCACTCACATTTCGATGATTCACATCTCAGCAATAATGCACATCAACGATCTGCAATCTGCATTCTGCGTACATTTTTTCTCCAAAATGTTGATGGATCAGCGTCTACGAAAAAACTGGGAAATTAATTCTAATCACGGGCGATATGTATCGACGATAGCTGAAAAGTGGATATCAGTCTTAACCTATAAGTTCCCACGCGATTACACCGAAACGTAGCAACAGCGTAGGATAACCAAACTAATCACCCGCCAAGAATCAATACTCACCGCTGAAACGCTTATTCATTTGACGCAGCGTAGGATATCTGCTCAAAGTCTTTGTGCGAAGAAACGAGTGACACCAAAAGTTACAATGTACAATGAGTCCCACTGCCAAGAAAGAAAACGTTTTTCGCGCTCGCGGGGTGGAGAAGGATGAGCGGCGCCTGAAAGAAAAGTACGAACTTTGATCAGCAAGGCAACGACGAGGCACGAAAATGAGAAAGCTTTTAAATTGCGCCTCGTTTCAGTCCCGGAAGGGGTTTAGGGTTGAACGGTTGAGCCTTAAAGGACCTAATCGCTCCGGCGCGTTCTTTGAGCGCAAAGTTAATAACATGTATTTATGTATTTGCCACGTTTAATTGCCTGTACGGCCATTATCTCCACTCGAAAACTTGCGCGCGCTCTGTCTCTCTCTTTATCGCTCTCACTCCAACTCGCTTTCACTTGTACTCCGATTCTCTCTCTCTCTCTCTCTCTCTCTCTCTCTCTCTCTCTCTCTCTCTCTCTCTCTCTGTACTGCACATTGAATTCGCGAGGGTGGGTAGTATTAAGTACTCAGTCGAGTACTCACCGAGACTGGCAATGACATACGATCTTAATGCTACTACATGTGGGCACGTGAACACCACTTTACTCGACATCAACCAACGTAACCATAACGCCATTCCAGATTACTCTTTGTTTCCACGTTTGAACGTCGGCTTTGTTGGTCGGTGTAATTTTTCGTTACGTATTTATAATGCGACTGACTTACTAGCACAAAGGTATATGGGACTTTTGTCTACATCGTGCATATCGTGCACAAACAATAACGAGTAAAATGCCAATACTGTGACAAGATTGTCCTAATGCCGGCAAATGTAACCCTTACGAGCAAATTCAGCGATGGCATTTGTTGTATCGATACCATTTATTTAAGTGTCTCTTACCAAAACTTTTCTTGCGCAGAATCATTATTGATCGTTGGATCTTCAGAACTGCGCATACTGTGATCGCGATCGCGGTAGTTTTACACAACAAAAATTGAATTAAATCGCACAACGTACATTTGTCACAGAAATTCGGAACTCTTGAGTCATGAACGTGACCATAACAAGTGTCGATCTACGTATTCAAAATTGATCGCGATTCACAACAACGACATCAGTGCGCTCTAGCGGCGGATTTATTAATCCGGTTTTCTTAATCAAGAAACGATAAGTGGACATTGGCGGACAATAATCGGACTTCATTTTCAACTAAAGATAACAATGTCTTTCCACGAAATGATTTTAATTTACCGCAGTGTTACAAGTTCTGGGTGCAGATGCATTATCTTATGAAATTTTTCGATTGAAGATTGGACAGGACTACCGGCAGTAGGACGATGGTCAATGAATGGTGGCGCGCTCTGGTGGCAAGAAAGTAAGTTAGTACCTACCGTTATAGTCTTCCAACTAAAGATAAACATAGTTCGTGTACGGTCGGCAGGTGTCAATGCGGCCTTTCGTCGCTCCACGTATTTTCCGAATTAATTTCAAATATTCGCAGTTTTCCCATTGTTTTGTTGAACATTTTATTGCATTACCCAGTGCGCGAAGTTTCTATTGCACTTTCGTGAATGTGCTTTGAGTTCTGACTGTGAAAAGTGAAAGTGATCGCGGAGGCTGCAGTTGGCTCACCGACGAGACATTCCTAAAGACTGCCAGCCTCATGGGACTTTGTGTCTCCAGGAAAATTCGCTGTTCTCGGGCGCCCTTTAGAATATATTGCGGCCAGAGTAAGAAACTGATGTCGAATCACTACCGTCTACCGTACCGAATTATTATCATGAGGGTAGGTCCGATAAGAATGCATATAGAGTAATGATAAGTAAAGTTAAAGAACCGTAGAATATGTGTAGCATATAATATGGAAACAACCCCACATTGTGTACAACAATGTAGTAATAATGGCTTAAACTTGTTCCTGTAATCAAAAGGAAAATGTGTAATATAAACAATTGTAACTTACAAAAGCAACGTAGACATATACAGCGTAAGCATGGCAGTGGGTGGACAAAAACCAGACATCTGTTGCTAAATGTCATATGAAAGCATGGTTCTCACGACAAGTAGTGTGCACTTTATGCCACTATATACATGTATACATATATGCATAGTGTCAACGTGTACCGTAAATATTTAAAATGAATAGCATTATGAAAAATTTTAAATAAAAATTCTTAATTGCTATTGTTGGTGTTCACAATCAATGGCACCATTCAAATGAAATAAAATTATATTTATTAAGCACTGTTAAAGTTAAATGTCAATATAGGCAGTGCCAATATAGGCAGTGAAAATGGACTCTCAGTGTTTACTATTAACATCCACATCACTAGCACATTGCGCTGTAGTTATCCATAAATCCAATGCTGTATTAGCAAAAGAATAAGTAATCTCATCTTTGAAGCAAACCTCACACATTCCAAATTTCCGATGTTGCTCTTGCGGTGGTCTGGCATTCATTCTGGCTCATTATGGGCAAAGTGCTGATACTCTTGCATCTTCATGCCGGTCTCATTATGCGCGAGGTGCTGATATATAATTATTAGCTCTTTCATCTCAAACTTTATTACTGACACGCGATTTGAGCACAATGCAATACGTTCATCTAAATGTTTCTGCTGAATGATGTATAGTAATCGAAATATTCGACTTTGATTCCAGACACTCGACAATTGAACACAAAAGAATGACGCTGCTGTGATATAAAATCTCAATTTTCCCAGTTTTGACGACAATTTTGGTGAGTCAGGCAGTAATTGACATTCTAATTAGTTGGTAGGACCGCGTGGGCAAATGATTCATTACGAATATCGGGTTTATTCGATGTATTCTGTGCTACAAGTGAAAATATTGACTTTTCTAACATCGATCTATACGTGTGATTGTAAACATAGACCGTTTGAATTTTCGTGCGAGAATTCGCCACTGTAGCGCTGCCTCAGTGACTGAGGCACTTCTGGTGTTCTGGTTGCTTCTGGTCACTTCAGTAGTTTGACCGAGGTAGTGTGCAAGTGACGCAACGTTAGCAAACGTATGCTCCTACATTTCAGACAATTATTTGATGAAAATTTGATATTTCATTCAGGAATTTGCCGCGATCTTGTACATTGAGTAGCGGGCAATGTAATTCTGCACATAGTTTATCTTGATATTGTGAATTAATCGAAATATTTGATTCTGATTCCAGACATGTCTTGACAGGTTGGAAAATCAAAGAACGCCGTCGATCTGAGCCATCGCTTTTTGCAGCTTTCACAACATTATTGGTGAGTTTGACGTTATTCAGTACCTCATTTAGGTGCTAGGGCTGCAGTAGCAACTAATTCGATATAAACTGCGGGTGTATTTAACATATTTTGTGTTAGAAAATCAATTGTTGCGTTTTTCGATATCGCGGGAAGGGAATGGGTCTGAAGGCAATCTCGTGATTTGAACAGTTTCAAAATGGCGCATGCGCAGTTTGTTGTGATTCGCCACTGTACACTTGCTGCATTCACTTCGATAGTTTGTTCAGACAATGGCAAAAGTGACGTCGGAAAAGGTGAGCTCCCACTTTTGACACAGTTATTTGATAAATATTTGTCGTTTCATCCTCAAATTTGTGACAATCTTGAATATTAACAATCGAGCAACGTGGAGGTGTATATATTTTAACTTGATATTATGAATTAATCGAAATATCTGGCTGTTATTTTAGGCACTCTGGGCATCGTGGGAAATCGAAGGACGCCGTGTATTTCAGCCCCAGTTTTTCGCAGTTTTCACATGTTTTTCGGTGAGTTTGACATCGTGTAGTACTTGATTTACATGCTAGGGCGGTATTAGCAACTAATTCGACACAAAGATCGGGTCTATTCAACATATTTTGTGCATGCAAAGCAATTATTGAGTTTGCCAATATCGAGGGTAGGAATTGGTTGCAAAGCACAAGTGCGCAAACGCAACCTTTCGAAAATGGCGGTGACGTCAGTCGTGGAGGGGACGCATAAGTAGCGTTAGCAATAAAATTTTTTTCTCAGTTATATTTCCCATATATATACACGATATAAGATGTTTAAAATATAAATTTAGTGTGAAAATTTCAGATTGCACGTTCAGTAAAATAAATATTCCGAAATATTTTACAAATGAGCACATTAAAATTGTATATGTCGTATAGGACAAAATTATTATTCTAAACATAATCAGATAATTGTATTTCTCAATTATAATGGGTCACCACTTGCAGCGACCTCCATGAGGGTGTGACCTGGAAACCGGTGTTATCCACGAATCGGATTTCATATCTGAATCGAGGATCAGACCGGGCTAAAGGCTGCAAACCGCGTATTTTGCTCTCCGTAAGGGCTCAATTGTTCTTTCATTTTTCAATCCTTCAGATATTGAAAGAATTCAATTTCAAGAATTCATTTGTTGTTTCATTTTTACATTATTCAGATATTGAAAGAATTCAATTTTAAGAACTCAATCGTTCCATCAACATTTGCAGCACCTCACTTATTCACTTTACTAATCAATGTCTGTTTTCTGTTACAGGAACTCTGGAATGTTGCACCTTGTTGGAGTATAATTCATTTTTTCTTCTAACATAATAACTTGTAATTAATAAGAGGGTATTCCTCAACTTTTCTTACAGGATTGATGACCGCGTGCAATGCGGTTTGAAGTCAGTGCTTGATTACGAAATGTTTATTCCCTTTCTAGCCGAATGGGCTATTTGCTCTAACTTCTTTCCTTTCCAGAGTAATGTAGAATCACGCGAAGTAGAGTCAGTGTTGTTCGATTATTATATTCTTGGCATATTATATTATCAGTATATTGTAAATTATTAATCGGTATTAGAGTCAGTCATCCCAGAAGAAGTTACTGAGTCACAACAGTTGATTCACAGTTGCCTGCAATGCTGTTGCTTTTGCAAGGTACGTTCAAAATTGATTTGTTAATTTCAATATTTTTGTTTGGTGTTTATCCTCAATTAATATTATACATGTTCACATTGGACTTAATCAAATTTTATTTTCCAGAGCACGATTTTATTTAAGATATCATGGTGGATCGATAAAGAAGAAGATGCCAAAGATACCCAAGCCAAGTAGCCAAATCCAGAGTCTGAGGGCCAAGGGTCCATTATTGCAGCATGTTCCTGTGGTATGCAGACAAGACAACACTGGTGAGTGAAATTTTAAAGTCCCTCCAGTCACTCAATCATGTCGTAGGGCGAATGGTCCGAATCGACACGGGTGATTGGTTGTAATTACTCCTTAGAAAATTTGAATGAAGAGCACAGTGACCATAGATAAACTCTGAGGAGTTTACCTATGAGTGGTATTTTGTTAGGCACATCATTATTGCCATGTTTAATCACAGTAGGATAGGTCTCCCTTGCTCATAGTATGTTTCATTTCCATTTCGCAATTCGCGTTCGGGGCATTAACTTAAATAAATGTAAAAATTGCAAGCAGATAAGTCCATATTTAATTGCAAATTCATAATTGTACTTTCATGTCCTGCAAAAATATGATCATATATACATCAATAGTAGTTAAAGTATTAAATTTAATTTTTTCAACTCAACAGTTTCGGGTTATAGTTTTTCTATAATCAGAAACAATTTCGTTTTCGCATTCCGAATTTGTTTGAAAGAGCAAGAAGGCGCTTCGCGACGGGTAGTACCTGCTTTCAAAGAGATGTACTAATACACTGCATACTAATTTCTTTAGAAAAGTCTCTCTGAAAACAGGTCGCCTGAGGTTAATCATACCTTTCTTTCAGGTCAATTTTATTGAGAAATTATTCAAACATATTTTAATGTTCAATTTGAGAAATCATGAAATAATATTTCAAAGATCACATAAAGTAGAGTTTCATGCATGCCCAGTTTTTTCTCTTGAAATGATAAATATTAGTATGTCCATATTTAAAGTTCATATATTTATCTATTTTTTAAAGAACATTTTTGAATCAAATTTAATTACATAATAAGATGAATGTGAAACATTAGTCCGCATACATATAGTATATAAAATATGTTTACTAATCTTAGATCAGGATGTTTTCAGCAATATGGTTGGTACACACTTTGTTGGCCGTGTTCATTGCTTTTAGTCTGAAACCATTCATGCGCCCAGGTGTTGCATGGATGGATCAGACTCGTGAACACGGATGTATTTATTAAGATTTACTAATTTGAACTAGCGACTGTTGATGTGTTTAGTGCCCACCAACATGCTATCCATTGTATGTTGTGTGAATGGTAGTGTTATGGATTGCATGTTGGATAAGCAAACAGATACTTATATTGCCTTCGGGTTACATTTCAATAATTCACTTATTCCATTTCATACGTAATTACCGTGGTTATTACTAATTTTGTTTGATAGTAAATAATCACGTTTAATTTAAAGATGAGCAATACATTTTATGAATTACACAGCATTTGGCTGTATAGAAAAATAAATTAGTAAAATTCGCGGTCGCTTCTAACTTGTATGGGCACTAGCCTTTGACAGTCGATTTCAGGAACTGGTACGTAAAGTAGTGATATGAATGATGATTATGTGCGCTGAGCTCGAGTGTCGGAGGCGTCCCGGGACGTACTCTCTAGAAGTAGGCTTTTGCACCCGGGCGGAATGTGTGAGAATCCGGGAGCGTGTGTGTTGGTGTGACTGCTTTGCATTTTTAATTATAGGAATCAGGCAGGCAGGTAGCATACTTCTGTGTGAATGATTAATTTTAAGTAGGAAGGGCCAGCGGAAGCTATCACTTTTCTCTCGCGAATACTGGTTAGGCGTTCAAGTGATATGTCTTTACCTGGGATTCATTTGACTATTGCAACCACAACATTTTGATCGCGATATCAGTTGTCTTAATAACTATAATGTTACAATCATATTATTTCTATTCCTTATCAGTATACTGTATCATTAACTTGCATCATGTTATTGTGATGTGTTTTTCCTTGAAGTAACTTATATTTTATACACCTATAACTTATCAATGATACCTCATGTAGCAATATTCTCACTTCATGAAAGTCGTGTTATTAGTACCCGCCGTAGAGTTCGGTTGCAACTGTCATTTGCTATACTTAATGTTATTATATATTTTTAAGCAGAAATACGTAATCATTGCACAAACGAAGTGATACCTCATCGTATTGTTGGGTCCGTTGAGTTTCGTACGAAAGTATTTGGTATCATGCTATACGTCTAAACAATACTTCTCACAGTACGACTGAGGTTCACTTCATTACACATACGAATTACGTATTTCGAACTGATTGGGATTTTCGGTTAAATGTGCACGTTTATGAGCAGTTTGTAACTTTATCTTTATATTGACACGCGCAAAAAGTAATTCATTTATATGTATTCCTTTTTACGCAAAATGTTATATTATCACTTTGTACGTCCAAGTTTCTGCATTAAAAATGCCTGCGTGCTAGCTATTGTTCATACATTTCTCATTCATATTCATACATTGAGATATCGGTATAATTTTCGAAAGTTTATTGTATTTGTTTATTGAATCCCAATCAGTGAGGGCCTGCCTACGTATGTCCGAAAAATGAAGAGACTATTTTGACATAGTCGAAGCGACCCGGAGAAGAGGGCCTTCGTCGTTGGATTAGTATACCACTTTGTCACTGTGCTCGATCATTATTAGGTGTTGCACATGTAACTTATAGCAGTTACATCTGTAAATGAAATATATAAAACTGCCACGATTAACTCTTTTTGTTTTGTGGATCTTATCAAATGCAAACTATATAAAAGTAAAGAAAATATTTGTTCTTGAATTTGTTTGAGGATTTACACATCGTAGATAACATATTTGCCATTTTTTTTTATAAATGTAAAAAATCTTTTTTATACGCTCGAAGCTCTTCTTTATAAATTTAGTTTACTATGAGTTACAATATACATTTATATTCTGTAATGACGAGTTAATCGTGGGCAATTTACCCTTATGTATTTTCAGGAGTTGCTGATATATAAGCTTGAGAAATGACATTGCGCCGCCTTGATAAATCGTTAATTTGTTACATTATTTCGTATATTCATGTTCATGAAATACGGAATAATAAGCTGATTATTGTCGAATTATTATGGCTGGCATCCGGTGTCTGAAAATTTACGAATTTGGGTGGGATATGAAAATTGACGTCTTTTTTTTATTTAAAGCAACAATTTTTCTCGTTGCTTTTTTTTGATTGACAATTATTATTATTTAAATGTATTAATTCTTACTTTCAGCTATTGAAATTATTCCGAAATGTTTGTTTCATTGAAGCGTTGGGCGGAATGGCTGTCTATGTTGCATTGATACAGAATGAACATAGAACGTTTACTGTGCCATCGCTTCAATAACACTGCACAACACTAAATTTGCCTTTTGAACGAAAATAGCCAATTTCGATTAATCTTGACCCGCTGAAAACGAATCTGAAACCCGTTTTTGAAAATTGGCTCGAGATTTTGAGTAATTTAATTTTAAAAAAATCAGCCTTTTTTCGACTTTGAACAACAATCAGGCCGTAAGTATACAAGTTAGACAATTTTTATTGGTCGCAAAAAATTCTCCAGACTTTTCCGAATAAAACGGTATCAAACACTTTTACAATTTAAACTTGCAAACATGTTTAAACATTAGTTAAAGTGGATAAGACCCGTTTTGCGCACCTATTTTTCGAGATGTTTTCCAATTTTTACAAAAAAATGGGAGTCTGACGAGGATTCCAATACCTCTACGCGATAGAGCAGACATTTGTCTTTGGAAAACCACTTTAACACTATGTAAATTATATTTCTGCTTCGCTCAGGAAAACGAAAACCTCGTGCGTGTTACGCAGTGTGAGCAGCGGTTCTCCGACTCAATGCCGTGCAAACGCTAGGCGACAACAAGCCACAGCGGAACGCGTATTACTACGTGACGCGCACGAAGTCTTAGTTAGTTTTCCTGTAGGAAGCCGAAATTTGTTTTACATATTATCATTATGCTTTTCCGATGGAAAATGTCTGCTTTATCGTGTAGTGTCATTGGAATTCACGTCGTAGTCACAGATTTTTCAAAAAATTGAAAAACATTTCGAAAAGTAGGTGCGCGAAACGTGTCTTATCCATTTTAACTAATGTTTAACCACGTTTGCAAGTTTAAATTGTAAATGTGTTTGATATCGTTGTATTCGGAAAAGTCCGGAGAATTTTTTGCAACAAATGAAAATTGTTTAACTTGTAAACCTACGGCCTGATTGCTGTTCAAAGTCGAAAAGGGGCTATTTATTTTCAAAATTGAATTACTCAAAATCTCGAGCCAATTTTCAAAAACGGGCTTCAGATTCGTTTTTGGCGGGTCAAGATTAGTCGAAATTGGCTATTTTCGATTAGAAGGCAATTGTAGTGTTGTCCTGTGAAATAGAAGAAAATCTCGAAAAAGAGATGTGGGAAACGTGACTGATCAATTTTAGTTAATGTTTAAACATGTTTGCAAGTTCAAATTGTAAAAGTGTTTGATATCGTTTTATTCGGAAAAGTCTGGGGAATTTTTTGCTACAAATGAAAATAGTCTAACTTGTAAACCTACGGTCTGATTACTGTTCAAAGTCGAAAAAACGCTGTTTTTTTCAAAATTCAATTACTCAAAATCTAGAGCTAATTTTCAAAAACGGGTTTCAAATTCGTTTTCAGCAAGTCAAGATTAGTCGAAATTGGTTATTTTCGTTTAGAAGGCAATTCGTGTATTGTCCAGAGAAATTTGTTACAGTTGTACAACATGCTCCGCGCGCATCATTAGGGAGGTTTTTTCAATTTCTTTCGGCAACAGAATTAGACTTTTTTTTGCCTTTTAAGCGAAAATAGCCAATTTCGACTAATCTTGACCCGCTGAAAACGAATCTGAAACCCGTTTTTGAAAATTGGCTCCAGATTTTGAGTAATAGAATTTTGAAGAAAACAGCTTTTTTTGACTTTGAACAGCAATCAGGCCGTAGGTTTACAAGTTAGATAATTTCCATTTATTGCAAAGAATTCTCCAGACTTTTCCGAATAAAACGATATCAAACACTTTTACAAATTCAACTTGCAAACATGTTTAAACATTAGTTAAAGTGGATAAGACATGTTTCGCGCACCGATTTTCGAGATGTTTTTCAATTTTTGGAAAAAACTGTGACTCCGACGTGAATTCCAATGAAACTACACGACAGAGCAGACATTATTCATCGGAAAACCATCGTGATAATATGTAAAACAAGTTTCGGTTTCCTACAGGAAAACTAACTAAGACTTCGTGCGCGTCACGTAGTAACACGCGCTCCGCTGTGGCTTGTTTTCGCCTAGCGCTTGCACGGCATTGAGTCAGAGAACCACTGCTCACACTGCGTAACACGCACGAGGTTTTTGTTTTCCTGTGCGAAGCAGAAATATAATTTATATAGTGTTAAAGTGGTTTTCCAAAGACAAATGTCTGCTCTATCGCGTAGAGGTATTGGAATCCTCGTCGGACTCACAGTTTTTTCTAAAAATTGAAAAACATCTCGAAAAATAGGTGCGCAAAACGTGTCTTATTCACTTTAACTAATGTTTAAACATGTTTGCAAGTTTAAATTGTAAAAGTGTTTGATACCGTTTTATTCGTAAAAGTCTGGAGAATTTTTTGCAACCAATAAAAATTGTCTGACTTGTATACTTACGATCTGATTGTTGTTCAAAGTGGAAAAAAGGCTGTTTTTTTCAAAATTCAATTACTCAAAATCTCGAGCCAATTTTGAAAAACGGGTTTCAGATTCGTTTTCAGCAGGTCAAGATTAATCGAAATTGACTATTTTCGTTCAAAAGGCAAAAAAAAAGTTCAATTTTGTTGTCCAGTGTAACCTACTAATATTTGCTTTTTTTTGCAGGAATAATTATAACGATTTCTGTTCCAGGTTTATTAAAATTGTGGATAATTTAACTTGCTTGTTTGGAACGTTTTAATGTTGTTCTGCTTTCTGTTACAGGTCACCGATAATAGAGAAAATAATTTTTCTTGGAATGTTTTCATTTGGTTTCCCTTTCTGTTTTAAGGCTCCTGTCACAGAGAATTAAATTTGACTTGTTTTCTTGGAACGTTTTAATATTGTTCTGCTTTCTGTTCTAGGCTTCCGATCACAGAGAAGTCCCATCCTGGTTATAATTGCCTAATTTGTATTTTCGTAGTAATTAATGTTAGTTTACTCTTTCAGGTGCATCAAATTTTCATCACGCAGCCCGGTCTTCCGTGGAACTTAATTTAATTTTTTTCTTACAGCACGTCTTAGTATACTCAATTATATTGTTATTAAAACTCTCCTTTCTGTTATAGATCTTCCATAGCAGAAGATATTATTTTGTGTACTTGTTCTTTATTTGAATTGATGTATAGAATTTTGCTGCTCCAGGACTTTTATTTTTAGTTTAATTAACCACGAAATTTGGCCTTTTAGTGTATAACCAATGTATTCTATATGTGTCTATTAATTATCGTCTATCATGAGTGCACTCATATTTGATTCCTATATTTAGTATACAATACATTCCCTTTTCTCTTTGTGTTTCTTTTTATTGCAGCTAGGTTCATCTCAATCATCGAAACCATCAAATGACAACTTTAAATATCCGTAATCCTAGAAACTAATATAAGTCTTGTAAGAAAGTATGCGTTGTATGAAAGTGATGAGTACGGTTCTTTGTAATCTGCGGTATGATTGCGACGATGAATATGATGTGTGTCAATAGTCGATATGAAACTTTCAATTTTGTAAAAGAGTGGCCGACAGGCTTCTCTTGTCTGTCATTCTCCGCGGCAGGTAAATTTCGATTCCGATTTGCATTGCTTCCCAGATCAATTTTTTTGACAGAAGATTTATCTGGGAAATGCCAATGTGGAATCATTTGTTTAATGGCTGGAGGTTGGGCCCGTTTTGCAACGCGGGTGGGTCACCACTTGCAGTAACCTCCCCGATGGTGTGACCTGGGAAATCGGTATTATCCACGATATGGTTTTTAAATCCGAATCGAAGATCATACCGAGCTAAAGGCTGCAAATCGCGTGTTCTGTTCTCGGCAACAGCTCAGTTCATTAATTTTTAAATCATTCACATGTTGAAACAATTCGGGCGTGACATCAGATCACAATGCTACTTGTGCTGAGAATTGATACTAAATTCAACGATAGTAATATTTTTTTAATTTAATGAGAAGAATAATCTTATGGGACTTTTAGTGTCTCACGTAAAATATTACCGGCTCTGCCGAAAACCAGGCTGATTCGAGCGCACTCTGTGTCAGAGGAAATGAAAATCGAAACTATTATGTGCTGCAATAGAATCTGCGGACATCGTCCCATAAGATGAGCGGTGTACACTATACTTCGTCTGTGAGAGGTCTATGCTATACCTCGTCGGTGTTTGTGCTAATCCGTTGCACCGACGAGATATATTAAACAGATATTGTAAAGTAGCGAAAGAAACTGATGTTTTTAAATCATGTGCTAATTACTCTTTAATTATGTATGCATCTGTGAAGTATTTATTACAAGGGTGATTGTGAAATAAAATTATAAAACGAAATCTCATTATGTGTTAAGCAGCTACACAATGGATAATGTCAACGTTCTATGTTTGTCTATTACCTACGGTACTAACCCCAATTACCGACGCCGCCAAGAGACCTCAGCGCCCCCTGAGACCCCAGTCAGGCTCCATTTGCGGGCCGCTGTTTAACACAGGCGCTGGCAGTCTTTAGGAATATCTCGTCGGTGCACGATTGGATAGGATCTCATGATAATAGTTCGGTACGGTAGACGGTAGTGATTCGACATCAGTTTCTTACTCAGGCCGCAATATATTCTAAAGGGCGCCCGAGAACAGCGAATTTTGCTGGAGACACAAAGTCCCATAAGGCTGGCAGTCTTTAGGAATATCACGTCGGTGGCTGTCGGTATACGCCACACGTTATTGGCATATACCGCGATCTGTAGGACAAACTACGTACTAACTTCTTCTCGTATGAAAATCTGCATTTTCTAACAAAACTACAGAATAAATTGATCCATACTAGTAAGTACTTCGTGGCGTTTCTTTACGAGTCCATATAATCAATTCTCATTTCTTCATTTACTACAGTTTAATGAAAACCCTTATTGATTTCACTTATTTCGATGCAACTAACAGTAGACGCATGGTGTGTCGTCGCACCAGCTGAAAACAGCAGTTTTGTTCAACGGATGCGTTCTATTTATAACGTGATTTTTTCACCGAAAATAGATGCTTGTTTATGCGAAAATGAGTAACGATGCTTTTTGCCGAATCTAAGGTACCGAATGCCAAGAGACACATGCGTATTTTGTATAAATACGTTTTCCGGTGTTTTCCGTTAACAATTTCTCTACTGTATGTATCTCGCATGCTAGGGTTACGTGTTAAATCTCGGCAAAAACAGTAAAAGTCCTGCATGCGGCGATGCTGGTCATTCTCACGGCATTTTTTTACCCACGGAACAAGTTGCAAAGGTTACTGTACACAGGCGGCTATTGACCAAATTAGCACTTGTTTGAATAGCGCTTATTTGATTAGACTGCACGCGGTCGTCCTAACACGGCCAACAAAACGACAATGACTAGCGTCCAGCGTCGTGGACTAGCTTTGCAATGTGCATCGAGGAAGAGCTGTGCAACTTCTGTACACCGTTATACATATACCTAATATGTTGATCAGATTCTTTTTTCTTATCCAGATCTTGGACAGACAGTCTACATGTAAAAGCACAATATATATTATAATTAAAAATACACTTGTAATAGCAAGCAAACTTTAATCTTGAAGTTTTAGGCGTCGAGACGCTTCGTATTTGGTATTACAACGGGCCGCATAAAAAACAACGATGTCGCGACGTTTTCGGAATCTGTTGTTTTAGGCCTCGGTTAATCTTGGAGATCTTTTGGCCCGGGACATATTAAGCATGCAGGTCATGGTCAAGTGTACGGCGTCGCTGTATCTACGTGGACGTCTTCACGGGAAGCGAATAAATTATGCATTTTTCGGAAAAGGAAGATAAAATTCATGAATTTGGTGTCACTCTCACGATTGATCGCGAGGTACGTTATTTTGCTCCTAGACTCAGCTGAAATGATTACAGGTCTCGAAACTTACATAACTCCCTGATTGCATACATGCATTTGTAATAACAGTCGGTCAAGTACAGTTCGTGAACCTTAATTTACTCCGTGCAACACGTCGAGGTACTCCCTCGAACGCAACCGTCCGCATCATGCACTTGCACATACAGTACAGCGCAAGTTTTTACCCATATTCAATAGGACCCCAATATTTTATTTGCACGCCAACGTCCCGATGCTCGATCGACCGTACTCGGCGACCGGTAAAAGCCCATTAAGACAACTTGAACCACAAGTTTCTTAATTACCTATTCTTATCGCAACGCGATAGGAAGTGATCGTTTACTACCCACTCATGTTTGAATTCCGCTCATTTACGTAAGTCTCCTGTCAGGCCCAGAACGAGAGCGCAAGCGAAAAATATGCAACCGAATTGTTTGGTCCTTCCGGGCGTCATTTGCATGCCTGTGCGATCGCATCCTCCCGTCCGACTAATCTCTATACGTAAATTGACGTAAATACATATCCGAATGTCGGAAACTGCTGAAAACAAAGAACCGCCCTTTACATGGTTTTCAATTCGTACGCAGGACATAAATCGGCGTCCGTCTCCGACTCCCGACAGGAGTCGAAGCTGTCCGAACGGTGTGCGATAAGATCACGCCACGCGCGTCAAACGCTTGACCGGTGGCGACACTGGCGGTGACAGTAGGTAGTTAGCTCACGGTGGTTTCCTCGTCAGGCCGATAGTCGTGCAAGGCATCCCCGAGGTGACGCTCAGCCGTTAGACGCTTCGCGGCTGAAAACTGATCGTTAAGAGGATCGTATCGAGGAGAAACGTGTTTAAACGTGTCCGCTCACGGTGTGGTGCATGGCCGAGGTGAAGAGACAGAAGAGACCCACCTGACGCCTCACGATTCTACGCCCGGTAGAATATCGGCGAAGAATAATACGTGCGCGCTATGCATCGGACTAGTGACTCGTCTCGAGGTCGGACTTTGACAGCCACATCGATGTCGCGCAGCAACGTTTTTTTCATCTGGCTGACCTTGTGCACTAGCTTGTTGAGCGTGGTGAGTAGAGCTGCGTGTCCCGGATCCAGCGTTCGGTTTGATGACCGTTTGTTCTTATAAAACGTCTTTCAAGCGTCTATTATCCCTCGTAACGTATCTGCATGTCTCTCTCTCCGATTCTTTGACTCATACACAGCAGCGCGATACACACACATTCCCTACCACACCCTCTGACGAGAGAGTTTAAGCGGCGTTCGCGCTTGTATTGTATATCCATGACGTCACCTCGGCCGATCGTGTAGAAAGCCTATCGACGTTAGCGAGGATTATTAAATTTAATTATGCCTTTGTCGACGCTGCCGTTCTCTTTCTCCAGTCTGCCGATGCGTGGAACGATTTATGAATATGACGCTTGGATGTTTATTGAAATGAGGGGGAAGATGAAGAAATGGCCCGTTAATTGGCTCGAGCGTGCGAAGTGCACGTTCGTTTTGTAGATCGATCGCCGAGAATATGATATCTTTACTGAGATATATATCAGTGGATATCTTGTCTCGGGAATGTCGTTTTTTTTCTCTCGTTCTTGTTTATGCCGCTGATCTCATTGATTTGAACTTCTGACGCAAATAAATAAGCTGTGTGACGATTTGTCGGCACAGTGAGGGGTGTATCACGTTTAGAGTCCAGTTCCTGGTTTCCGGTTGAGTTTGGGCATTTGTTTTCCGTACGCGGAAAGGAATATGAGTCAATGATACTATCCGATCTTTGAAACCCCTTTGGAGCGATCGGTTTTGCGAATTGAATTTTTCATACTTTCACAATGCCGCGTCAGTAGGATGAATAAACGAGGCTGACTAAGGAGTCAATGGTACTTAGCCGTAATCGGAGATCATTCGTAACGGAATGTCGACTGAAAGAACGTCTTATCTGACGACTCACGGCTTTACTACAAAGAATGACTCAGAGAGGAGAAATGTACTGAAAGTTTTCTGCGGAGTGTTTATCGTCATGTTTTTCGCATCTCTTATCAGTAATTAGCCCTCCCAATATTGCACAAATTATTTTTTATCATGTGCATTTAAATTAGATCCAAAAGTTTACAACAAACTTTTGCTCCTTGTCTGTTCGAAATTTGATTTGCAAAATATAAGGACATCTGACAGTAGTGTTTTGCTGAGCAATAATTTAATATCATCACTCCTTTGAATGCACTATTTGTGCATTACGAATTTTCCTTTCCTCCGATTTTGATAAGAACTCCATTACACGGTCCAATAGGTGCCCACTTCTTTCAATTGACGCCAACTCTGGCTGCTACTTAAAAGAACACATTAAGTTATTAGTACAGATTATTGTCTTAATTGACAAACCAATGCCTATAGAGTCTGCTTGCTTTATCCGATAGTCCACTTAAATTAGTTCTCACAGACATTGCCCGGACCCTGTCCAAGCAACGTACCCAGTAATTCCATAAGGTCCTGTGCTTGAATTCTGAATACATTTAAATGCCACAGTACTCTTGTAATCCTCTTGTTGCAATAGTTAGAATGAACTATTTCTTTATTCTATCTTTCAATAGAAAAAATGAGATGTAAGTTCAATTTCATACTATCACACAGGCAATAGCTGCTGATAATGATCATTGCATCTGGTACGGAGAGTGTTATAATGATGGATACCATAAGAAAAACTGCCCTTACACCGGAGCAGCCAAACCACTGGACTTACCTGGACAAAAATTGCTTCACAAGCAATGTCCCCATCTTATGCGAGATGATGGCAATGGCATTAACACGTGCTGCGATACAAATCAATTGACGACATTAGACAACAACATTAAACTTGCGTCCAATTTCTTAAAAAGATGCCCCAGTTGCCTAAACAATTTAGCTAAGCACTTTTGTGACTTTACGTGTAGCCCCGATCAGAGCAGATATATCAATGTTACGGAGATTCTTGAGGACAAAGGTAATAAGTTATATTTCAATAAACATTAGTACTAATAAAACATTTGCACTGAGATATCAGTTAATCAATCCCCAATCTATGTCGTGTAAGCTACAGCAAATCTATTTATTTTCAGGCGTTAAATATATAAATGAAATGGATGTATATATCACTAATAAATATCTAGATGGAACGTTTAAATCATGTAGCAAGGTTTCAGTGCCAAGCACAGGTCAATTAGCATTGGACCTCATGTGTGGGGAATGGGGTGCTAGCAGATGCACACCATTGAAGTGGTTCCATTACATGGGTGACGCTGCGAACAATAATTATGTTCCATTTCAAATTACATATATTAACACGGATGAACCTGTTGGTCCTTTCAGACCTTTAGACCCTGAGATCACCCCATGCAGCAAACCTCTTAATGTAAGATTGACTGCTTATTTAAGAGATGCGATCATATATCATGATGATATGTATCCAGGTAAAGTTAAATCTATTTTTGTCTGGTCTTCAGGAAAATATACCAGCATGCAGTTGTGTTGACTGCGAGGAAAGTTGTCCTGTTCCCCCATCACCACCTCCGCTACCTTTGCCATTTACTCTTCTTGGCTATGATGGCTATGAAGTTACAATGATTATTATCTTTATCTGTGGATCTAGTCTTTTTATTCTATTAGTGGTCTGCTTCAGCAAGAGGAAACAAATTGGTAAGAAATTGTCGTTTAAAATATCATCTGAACTCTGGTCTCAACATGTTTGTTTTTATGCGGAAGATTTTTTTTATGAAGTTTTCTGGTACACATTGTGTGAGGTGATATTTTTATTTTTCAATTTTTCTTGCTCTCTAAGTTTAACCAATGTTTTTTAGCCAGTTTTTCACGCACTATTTTTATTTACCCGTATATATTTTCGTACATATATATATATATATACATATCAGTGACTAATTCTACATGTCATCATTGACTGGTGATGAGATCATGAAAGAATATTTGAGGCAGAATCATTTTTAGATGGCGCACTTTCCCTGTATTGATGAAACTATTAATCTGTTCTTATGGCTACTGGACATATGTTGTTCTTGCCTAATTTCCGCAGCATCTTTATTCCTTTGGTTGTGGTCTAATCTTATTACCTTAGTTTCGGTAACTTATCTCAAGTCTCATTCAGTGTTTTATATGGAAAAGATATATAATTTGTTTTTGGAAATCCAGCTCATTTATTGCACTAAACAGAATTGTTAGTATAAAATCTACCCAAAGGCTGGTGGCCTGCATATAATCAATCAGATTATACATTCATATAAACGTTAGATTAAAATTTTGCATCATTTTCGACCAAAACATTAAAGTTAATTATATGTGAGCATATTCATCTTGGAGTCGTGAAAAATTCAACCTATAAATTGCAAACACTTGTCAAACAACTAACAATCCCCGCAAGCACGTATTTAAGTTTTCCTACAAAAGAAGAAACGATATTTGTTGATTGGTTTGTACGATCGGTGTGCGTGTGTATAGTTGCACGAGGGGAAGAGGTAGGGAGGCAGGTGGGTAGACGTCTAGCCGCTGGGCTACACCACCAAGGAGATGGTGCTCGTATTGCCCTCGCCGCTGACCAGGAAGACAGCCCACTTCAATCTAAGCGTTCCAGTAGGTTCCTTTAATTCTAGTCTTCAATATTTCTGCTCAATATTTACTGCTACGCTTATTCTCTGCCTTCTCTTACTGCACATTTGACTGTTCCTGCTGCATTGTTTTTTTATTTGCATACTGTTTTTTCTAAATTTTTGCGATTTTCCTAGCTTGTCTTTGTATCGCTGTAGCTGCTTCACATAACCGCTTACCATCGATACAACATTATAATAAAACCATGCAGACTCTTTATCGAGATTATCGAGATTAAATAATGTAAATCGTTGTCGATCGGTCGAATAAAAAACTACCCGTTGTTTACATACAAAACGGTTGAGAGACCGATATACCGGTAGTTAGAATTGATACCGATTTGGTTACGAGAAAGTGAAAGTAGTACTATCGTGATCTAACGCTTCCATGATTTTTTTCATTGTCGTATATTACCTTATATAGAGACAGCAGATTTACGAAGTGCATCTTAGTTATGTGTCCTTAGCCTGTGTTAATGTTCTGCATGTTGACAGTTTTAGAATTCTACCTTGTGAGCGATTATTAATATTGTTAGTTCCTAACTTCTGTAAGTTCTTCACGTGATTCGTGTGCACATAGGGCTTCACAGTCGATTATATTTCGTCAGTTTTACGTCAGTTTTACGTCATTGCTTACACCCATGTCGGTACTGTCTTTTCAGGAAAGGAAGCTTTCAGTGTAATGTGTATAGTAATTTATGTAGATTTATGCATTTTTATAAGTATTGTTATTTACACGCACTGTACAATATTAAATAGTATATCTATTTCAAATGTAAACGCTTCTCATAATGTGTTTGCAGCACGAGCTCCAGACTCTAGAATGTAAAAGTTGCTGATGTTATAGTTTCACTCGGTTTTTGTTTCGATAAATTAATGAGAATGCTTGCAGGTGTTGTGTCGGCCGACGATTTACCAAGCGGTTTTGAAGATGAACAGTCCACATTTATTGAGAGATTGGGAGCCGGAACTGATAAACTTTTACAGGAATTCTTCTGCTGGTGGGGTACAGGTGAGAATTTGCTGTGACGTTGCGACATTTGCATTGCGTATTTAAGTAAACTATATCCGGAATATTGTGTTAAGCGATGGTATTAAAATAGTTGTACTAATGGTGTCAACGTATTTTTACAGCTTGTGCTTCACGACCATGGTTAATACTTTTCTTGGGTTTCTTATTTATTGTCGCTCTGGGGCACGGCATAAAGTACATGCATGTTACAACGGATCCAGTAGAGTTGTGGGCATCTCCGCATTCACGATCGCGGGTAGAAAGGCAATATTTTGATGAGCATTTTGAACCGTTTTACAGAAACGAACAAATTATCATTACTTCTGTGGGTTTGCCAGATGTGAGTAGATGGACGCATTGAATTTTTGTGATACCACTCACGTTAATGGGATACTTTTTTGATAATGCTTGCCCTCGTTTATCTCCAGATAATACATCAGACTTCGAACGGTCCTATAAAATTCGGCCCTGTGTTCAACAATAGTTTTCTGCAAACTGTGTTTGAATTGCAAGAATCCATAAAGAAGATTGTCACGCAAGATAATCATACCTTGGCCGACATATGCTTCGCACCGTTAACGGGACAATTTAGCGGGCCTACGACAGTTTCAAAATGTGCCATTCAGAGTATCTGGGGATATTGGCAAGATAGTGTCGCTACCTTCAATGAGACGAATAAAGAGGATAATTTTACAGTCAATTATTTGGACCACTTCATAGCTTGTTCGCAGTATGTGTGTTCTATAAGCTTAATAATGGCTATAGACGGATCGGAAAAAGCTTAATTTTCTTTTTAATTATTAGAAATCAGTATAATCCGGCATGTCTTGCTAACTATGGCGGACCCGTTGATCCAGCAATTGCAGTCGGTGGTTTTCTATTGCCTGGACAAGATCTGCATAGTCCACCTTATGAAAAGGCAACAGCCATCATTCTGACTTTTTTGGTCAATAATTACCATAACAAGACGAAACTGCAGCCTGCCATGGAATGGGAAAAGAGGTGAGTTTATAAACTGGCATCTTAATTCGAGCAGATATGGCTCATATAAATATGGGGATAAATTGAATAAATGTTTGTAGCTTTATTGAATTCATGAAAAATTGGACCGCAACAAGGAAGCCAGCATATATGGACATAGCCTTCACATCTGAACGATCGATCGAGGACGAATTAAATCGCGAGTCTCAGTCCGATATTTTGACCATTCTTGTTTCGTACATTATTATGTTTGCATACATCGCAATATCTCTTGGTCAGATTAGGAATTGCAGTCGTCTCTTGGTACGTCATGGAGATCTACTTTAAACTTTCACACGTATCGTACTTTGCTGTACTTGTTTGTACTTCAATCTACAAACATCGTATTTCTATTGCCCCCATACTTTCAGATTGATTCGAAGATCACATTGGGACTTGGTGGTGTGCTGATAGTGTTAGCTTCCGTCATTTGTTCCGTCGGGCTTTTCGGCTTTGTCGGAATACCTGCTACTTTGATCATTATAGAGGTCATTCCTTTCCTTGTGCTGGCCGTTGGTGTCGACAACATATTCATCTTAGTTCAGACCCATCAGAGAGAAGGGAGAAGGCCGAATGAGTCTATTCCTGAGCATATTGGTCGCACACTTGGCCAAGTCGGACCAAGTATGCTATTGACCAGTGTTTCGGAGAGTTGTTGTTTCTTCCTCGGTATGCATCTCATAGTTTGTAGGGTTAATAATACACTATCGCATGCGAATGTTCATATATTGTATACTTTTGCATTACAGGTGGATTGTCAGATATGCCTGCTGTCAAAGCATTTGCGCTGTATGCCGGTATGGCATTATTAGTGGACTTCCTATTACAGATCACCTGTTTTATCAGTTTATTAGCTCTCGATACGATACGTCAAGCGGTACGTTGTCTACGCAACATTTTTTGATGCCAATCTATGGCATTTCAATTTCTACGCTTTTTGCGATATCCGGCTGCACTTTTTTAACTTTTAGATTCTTGTTTACGTAACTTGCTGTGCGACGTCTTATTTGATTATTTCAACACATTAAAATCATACTTGCCTAATTCGTAATGAATATGTTATGTGTCTTTTCAGAATAACAGGTTAGACGTCTGCTGTTTCGTGCACGGTTCAAAGAAGGATACTGGAGAGGAAGTGGTGGACGGAGTATTGTACAAAATTTTCAAAGTTGCTTATGTTCCGCTGTTGTTGCAAAAGTGGGTACGCGCACTTGTAATGGTAGTCTTCTTTGGGTGGCTCTGCACGAGCATTGCCGTGGTTCCCCACATAGAAATTGGCCTTGATCAGGAGCTCTCGATGCCCGAGGATAGTTTTGTGCTGAAATACTTTAAGGTAATGAAACCGTTGAAATTGCATTCTGTATAATGTACCTACGCGCACTGACGCAATCTCTACAAAGTGTTACATTTTTTTGTTGGTTGCTCCTCAGTTTTTGAATAGCTATCTCTCGATCGGTCCACCAGTGTACTTTGTTTTGAAAGACGGCTTGAACTATTCCGACACGCGAATACAGAATTTAGTGTGCGGCGGACAGTATTGTAATAGCGACTCGATGTCTACTCAGATATTCACGGCGTCGAAGCAACCAAATAGGTACGCTGTCGCCTCGGTGATGTATACGGTGTTGTGTTACGTTACCTTTGGATTACATTCTCTCTTTGCTATGTATACTGCTTCTGTTTTAGGACATACATTGCTAAACCCGCATCCTCGTGGCTGGACGATTACATAGATTGGTCTGAGTTGTCGACTTGTTGCAAATATTTTGTTGCAAACGACTCTTTCTGTCCACATACCGGTAAATTGCGTTTCCTTAATATCAGCGATGTTAGGGATTAAAAAGTCTAGACATACTTGTTAGCTTTCTTGCCAATGCCAAAGTTCACGGTAGAACGGTACAGTTGTTAATTGATTTGATTTACATTAAGTCGCCGATACTTTCCAGATTTCTCGAGGCGCTGTAAACCGTGCAACATTACGATGAACCAATATAACCGGCCAATATCAATGGACTTCGATAAATATGTATCGTTCTTCTTGGAGGATAACCCAGACGATACTTGCGCGAAAGCAGGTCATGCCGCTTATGGGCACGGCGTAAATTATTTCACCAATACAAACACGCAATTGTCAACGGTCGGCGCTTCGTACTTCATGGCTTATCATACGATTCTGAAGAGTTCCAGCGATTATTACGAGTCTATGAGGGCCGCACGCTCTGTTTCGGCAAACATAACGAATATGCTAAACGATCATTTGAAAAAGCTCGGTGATGATCGGACCGTCGAAGTTTTCCCATACAGCGTGTTCTATGTCTTCTACGAACAATATTTAACAATGTGGCCTGACACGCTGAAAAGCATCGGCATTTCCTTGCTCGCCATATTCGTGGTTACATTCTTACTAATGGGTTTCGATATCTTCTCGTCGGTTGTAGTCCTCATCACGATCACAATGATTGTCGTCAATATAGGTGGGTTGATGTACTGGTGGCACATTACGCTCAACGCTGTCTCGTTGGTAAATCTTGTAATGGTGAGTTCATGATAGGTTATCATCAATGTATCGAGCCGCTATCGAATGTATAATCAATTTTTCGATTACAGGCTGTGGGAATAGCGGTAGAATTCTGTAGTCACCTGGTACACTCGTTTTCCGTATCCGTGAAAACGACTAGAGTCGAACGAGTCGCTGACGCTGTGACGAATATGGGTAGTTCAGTATTTAGTGGTATCACCCTAACGAAGTTCGGGGGAATCATAGTTCTCGGGTTTGCTAAGAGCCAAATCTTCAAGGTTGGTCAAACTTCGCTCGTGTTACCTTATTCTGCGTGGGAATGGAATCTTAACTCATAGTGGTCCACTTTTTCCAGGTGTTTTACTTTAGGATGTACCTGGGAATCGTACTTTTCGGAGCCGCCCACGGTTTAATATTCCTTCCTGTATTACTAAGTTATATAGGTGAGACTGTTTTATATTATTAAAATACTTGTTCATATATTTTTTAATTAAGTTTCTTTAACGCGAATACTCGTTCGCTTAATATAGCCTATTTGAAAAGTAACTGAGCACTGTAACAAGAACTTCAAAATTGATTACTCGTGCATGTTTTTTGACGATACAATCGCATTTAGTCAGTCGTACGTGACTACTTGGATTACAGCATTCTAAGGTACACTCTGTCAGCACATTCTTTTGTGCATCATATTTTCAGCCACTCAAATTCCCAACATTCTCCCTACGCATTGCCCATGGCGTATTGCAGCTGCAAATAAACTTTCTGTCCTTAGCAATTTCTCAGACTATTAACGTCTTCAATCTCCTCGCCCTGTGATTTGAAGCACCAGTGTTAATTGAAAGCTCTATTTTCATATCCCTTGCGTACCGCAAGCGTCTAGCGAAATATCTAGATAATCTTAAATCCTGTTAATCAATCTGGAAGCCTAAAAGTAACAATGTATTGATCGTCTCTTTCCACGGCGCTATAGTATAAGTGGTTTCACGTATGTCGTTTAATTGCAACGAAACCTTCTCTCGTGAAACTGTGTCAATGTTAAGGAAACACTAAAATATAGCGAACTTCGGTATCACGGCTGCTGGGTGGTTCCAGGCTCACCCATGAACAGAGAGAAGCTGGCCAACCACAAGAGAGCGATTCGAGGAAACTTGGACAGCGTGCAGGAGACCTCGCTGAATCATCGTGTAAGCAAACCCAATTCTCCTCCCACACCCACCACAACTACACCCACCTTCAGAGTGCTCGAATATGAAAGATAGGTATGGAAAAGGCTAATCTAAATTTACGTGTACTTTCCTGTACTCATGTGGTTTATTGGGCGCACAGTACTGACAAAATGGTACGGATCTTGTATGTCTTTCTTTTCTTTTTCGTACGTAGTTAATTCCCAATCCTTAGCTTGGGTACGTATGATGTAAGTTTCGTAAACACTTTTACGCTCGTCCTTAACCTGCACACGTCACCACCAATCTATAGCAATAGAAACACACGTTAAGAAGCTGTAGGAGGGATATGAAAACACCCATGAATAACTACACTGGTGAACAAAAGCTAGTCATATTGCAAAGCTTCGTTTAGCACTTTCCATAACGTTATTTCCTAACACCTGTCTGGGAAGAAAGTTTGCCTATCGTACGTCATCGCTTTGACGTCTGATTCATTAAGTGATCCGATTAGTGTGAGAAAAAAACGCAGCTGCATATCGCGCAGGATAAACATACGATCAAGCGAATTAGAACGCGTGACTCGTATTTTTCCCCAACACTGTCAATCGTATTTCCGTCGATATCGAGGAAATGCCACGAAGTATTTGAGAATGCTTATAGATCGTTTGATTTTGCTGTAAACGTGCCAGTTTAAAATTGGAACGCTAATGGCCTCTCGTCCGGTCTCCTCGAAATCAGCATGAACTGAACAAATTTGAGTCTCTTTCATACAAAGACACCATTCTCATCGTGCAACGCTGGTTGCTTTATTTGCGTGCCATGTCTCATGCCGGTGTGTTCTTTTGTAGGCGTGATGTCGCGCCGTGGGCAAAGAAGGCGCGATTCCACGAACGGGCCTAGAAATGAATTCAGGGACCGGGTGCATCCCGATTCCTCATCTCCCCTTCTCCAAAGCGACGCCCGCCAACGACCAACCACTTCCTACGCCAGTGTGAACACCGTCGATGCAACGATCGAAAGCCGCGTTACATCTTGACAGACAATTTTTAACGAGTCTGGCCGAGATCGAGAATAACGATGGTCGCCACTTTCGTACTTAGAGTGAGACTGACATGTATAGACCTATCATCATTTTACTTTTCAAAATGAAAACTACGAAAAACAAAAAGAAACAAAGAGAGAGAAGGCAAGCAAAGAGTGTTCGAATATGTGCGATCAGCGAACTGTGACAATTCTGCCCCAATGAACATTCGTTGCGTGTATAACAAATGAGAGGATATATATATTATATATGTGGTGAGTTCGTCGCTTTTTCCACCCTTGCACACACATAGCGTGTGCTTTGTCCAATAGTGGGCGAGAGAGTAACACATTTTGTATAGCTTTAGGTCTTTCAATATTATTAACTCTATTTATTTGTGCAAGTTTCCTTTTTCTTTATTCTTTTTATTTCTTTGTCTTTTTTTGTTCGAAAATGCACGCTTTTTCGTTGCGCGAGAAATTGAAGTATTCCGATGGATCGGCGAATGATTCGTCGATCTTTATTTACAGCAGCATCTACACTTGGAACTATTATTGCATTTTTGCAGTTTTTATTGCATTTTTGTAGATTGTGAGGCGGATCTGATTTTCTGGTATCGATGTCCTTTTTACAATTTATAATTGCATAAACGTAGGGTGTCGTGAGTGTCGGTTGACGATGGATAGAAATATTAAACATTAGCTTTAAAATTGCTTGTGTCTATGCTCGTATACGAATAGATACAGTCGGGTCTTATTTTCTGCGATCGAGCGGGTCGCGTGAAATTGAATTGAAAAATCTCTTACTATATATTATTCTGTAAATTTTGTACGCTGTCGTATGTGCTTGCGGTTTTGTCCAAATAATACTGCCGTCCTTTGATCGAGATTAAGCGATGCGTTGCAATTTTTATATTCAAAACCAGGCGCGAATCTAGTTTCTCTTCCGCAGTGCAAACATCCAACGAGTTTTTGTTTTTATTAATGACAGTGCTACGAATCTGATATCTATATCAAAATTCAGGTGGGCGTCTCATAATGAATTCTTTTACACGTTAATTTGCCTAATTTCGCAGGAGTAGTTGATGTTGCGAGTGCATCGTTAAAATCGAAGAGGAAGCCGTATCGCTGAGTCACGGAATATGCAGGATAAGGCAACTGTGACTCAATGTATTCTCTGAACGATTAGTCGTAACAGTGACTTTACCGTTTGACTAAAAGGCAAACATCATACTCTCCATAAAATCTCTATCGAATCACTAGATCGGCTTGGTATTGAAGAAAAATGCAAATGGGGGTAGACAGTTTAATTATTCTTAGGATCACGTATCGTAGAACCATTTAATGTTTAGTTTCTATGGCGCATTTACCTGTCAGTGTGTAAAACTGTTCGTAAGGAAGAAGCTCGCCCAGCTTCCGCTCAATATTTATAACTAACGTGTACAGTATTTGTTGCTCGTGTACAAAATTTCACATAGCGCCCAAGAGAAATGGCAAGAGGAGAGTGTTGGAAAGAAAGAGACAAATGGGCCAATCGCTTTGTCGCTTCGTTTTTTTTCTTTTCCTTTGCGATTCATCGTAAATTGACCTTCTTCTCACGAATTTAACCAGATTCACGTTTTATACGGAGAATAATTTTTATACCGATCAACGAAGAAGTAATTAGATAATTAATAAAAAAAATAAAAGAAGAAGAATAAAGCGTTTTAAGAGATAAAATTGTTTATCAACGGTGTATTGAGAAGAATGGCCGAAGTGAAGTCTATTCCGACCGATCCACCCAAAATCTTAACGAAGATCTGGAATAAGAGTTGTATGGATTTATTGCGTTGTTGAATAGAGAATGCGTGTTTGACACGATATGTAAATGTTGCAAAAGAATAAACGTGCATTGTATATGGGTAAATGAATATACTTGCTTTGGATAAAGGTTTGAGAAGAAAAACATGGTCGCGAAAGTCGTAACTGAGACTGCATATCATTAGTGGTTTCAGCCTAGCATGCGTAAAATGGGAAATAACTAAGTGTAGGCATTAAACTAATTCAGTATAATGATTGTAATGGGTACATGTGGCAAGAATACCAAAGGTATGAAAGAAGAGAAGCGAGAAACTGTGGTATCAGGTACTACAAATAAATTGTCTCCTGTTTGTATCACATGAATGTTGTATTTCTTTCTCTAAATTGTTTCGCAGGTACTTTTAGACGCATATAACACACATTCGTTTGAAGCTGGCAGCCATATCTCACGAAGACCACTGCACTCTCGTATTTTCGTACGTTCCATTGGACAACAATGAGTATTAAAAAAAAAAGGAAAAATAAACTCATCCCACCGGTTATCTCCATGACTTAAACGGTTGCATATGCTTCATATGTACATCAGTGAGAAAAAATAATTTACGCTACTGTCCGTTTTGTCGAACGTTCGACGACGTGAAGATTTGGCCACGCAAACGGGAGTTGGGAATTTTTAAAAATAAGTACGTTATGAAACTTGTCTTTTATACACGTGTACGAGAATAATCGGGTTGTTCTAGCAGAGTTCGTGTAATGGCCCGAAAAGTTGAACGGCGGGACAGTTTTCGTCGGGATTGCCCAGAAACTGAGCGTACAGCTCCTGATATCGGGACAGAGTCAGCCCGCCGCGTCTTCTGTCATCATCCTGCGTATCATCAAGTAGAAAGGCGTAAATTTAGTATCGCTCAATATATGTTTAAAGCCTCCCAACTAATCAAATCGGACAAATGCTTACGTTTAACAGGCTTTGATAAGCTTCATCGAGGATATCCACATTGTCCACTGGTATTCTCGAGACACAGTTGTACCGAAATTCATCAGCGGCGATCACGCCGTCATCTGAATAAAAACACGGGAACTTAGTGTTTTTAATAGAGTCAATGACAAGAAGAAACATTTTCATTGAAAATTCAAGAGGATATGTCTTATTCAACTGATCAGTCTTCGTTTGTCTGAAGGTAACAGAATGCTAATTGAACACTCTCAGAGTCACGGGAAGAGATTTTCTGTGAAATTTCTTGGCACATAACGGGGAGAATGTCATTGCCTGATAAATAAGGAGAATAATATAACTAGGTAGAATGACATATATACGTATGTGCATAAATGTGTGGGCATATCTATAAAAAAACTCGTTTGAACACTTAAAACTGTAGGTACATCAGTGGCTATTTAATTGAGATTCGAATATATTTAACTGAACAATTAATAAGCAATATGTCTGGTAAATATATAGGAAGCCGACGCAGAAAATAAATTGGATCCCACTAATCGATGATCTTGGGTATAATTGAGCGGAAAGATTAATGCGAAATGCCTTGGCATGTAATAGGGAAATTAACTTGACTCTGTCCGATTATACAGCGTCGTAAATCATGTACAACATATAATAGCGCTAGCAGTCTCGTTTGCATATCGTGCCAAAATCGAACATTCGATGTATTTAGAGGATAGTCGGCCAAAATAACGTACCGTTTATGTCGACTATCTTGAAATGGCTGTCTATGAACATTTTCATTGCCTGTGGAAAATCACGATAAGGTCGACCAACGCAACTCCTTTGGACAGCTTCCTTAAATTCCTCAATCGTCACGATGCCATCCTAAGAGAACAACCAATTGATTTTTAGAATCTCTTTGTATAGCACGCCAGTCAAAAATACAACTCATAGATAGGGAGAAATTTTTTTACGAGTCGAGTTTGAAATAATGATAAGAGAAACAAAACGTTTCATCCGACTTTCTACATGTTTTGATAGTAACGAAATTGATCGATTACCCATCGATAGGAAGAAATCGTTTACCTTATTGAAGTCTGCAAGCTCGGCAATTTCTTCCCACAGTGAACACATTATGTGCAGATTTTCCTGATACAAGTTGTAGTTAAAGTCACCCTTTCCTTCGATAAGCGTCATTTTAAGGGCCATGCACTCGAAATCGTGTTTTTCCAGGATTCCATTGTTGTCTATGTCTAATATATAAGATCTTTGCATTAGGATTGCTGTTCAAGTGCAATTAACACCATAATCACGATGATCGCAAATCTGTATCCATTTGGTGAACATACAGATGTGAACAGTAATATGATTTCAAGTATGAGAGAAAATCGGATAGCTTAAGGCCAAGCTTGACTTATTAACCGTTATTGGCCATCATCGATCCGTTTTATTTAGACGATATTCACGGATGCGTCAAATCGCTCACATCCGTTTGGTAAACGACGGATACGCGCGCAAATTGGTTCGAATCCAAATATCTTATTCCCTGGCAAAGGCGGTGTATCTGTCGTGTGGAAACACGCGTAATTCGAAGCGGGCGAAACGAGACGGCGGTCATGGCGGACATGACATTGCGCTCAGCTTAATTATCCCAAGCTGGCTTATCCAACACAGACAATAGGCACACGTAGACGCAAACACCGTCTCATCCGGCAACACATCTAACTATAGATATGTAGGTGGCGGTCGACTTTTGTGTACGCTGAGCATCGGATGATTAAAGCTCCCGGTTACACGCTTGCGTTCCATAAAACAAATTTAAGCCAGCTTAAATTTGGCATCGGCCAATTGCAGACGCATTTGCCGCGACTGCGAGAGCGGCTCACTTTAAGGGCAGCCTAGAATTCTTAAAGGATACAGTTGGAATAGACTGTAAAAGCTGAAAGACTGCTTAATTAAGAAACGAAGGTATAAATCGTGTACCGCGGTACGATAAGCAGGCTGAAAATGTTAATATGTACTACTTTATACAATGTGCGGGGTCAATTGATATTGCAGATCCTTTAGGATCTTGAACGCGTACCAGATCTACAAATCTACTTTCTTGTTATCGTTCTTTTAGGAAAGCTAGGATTTAAGTATTTTTCTTATGGGTCGTTAGTTAATTTGTGTAGAATATTGCTTTGCTGTCGGGCAGTTTCATATTTAGAACGCGTGCGAGCAAGCATAGGCTACCGTCTACTATTAGTTTTGCAGCGCGCAACGTTCATCCCTCCGCGCCTATCGTCCTTTCACCGGCTTCGACCACGTGGTTAGCGCGTAACATAAAACGCTCGGATTTTGCTGCCTCTATACCAAAAAAGGGTACTCTGTCAAACAAGATGGCTCAAAAACACTGGGGTCCCTCGGCCCTCGTGTGACTATAATGCACACTTCAACCCTTTGCCTGCTAGCGGTCCTTACAGACAGTTTGCATTTAAACTAAAACTATTTGTTTCATTTCAGTGTTCTTTTACGTTTCCTGACTTTATGAAGACACACGAGTTTAAATGAGAAACCTAATCGGCTGGATTCTGTGCCCCAAGAATTTTGAGAAAGCCTGTATCAACAATGTCACTGGCCAAGAATGACGTTACGCGAGTCTAAGAAAAGTTCATCAAAATCAAATATCCTCTCCTACTGTGCATTGTTCGATCTGCAGTCGCAGCGATTGGTCAACAACGATAATTCGTTGCGTACTAACCGTACAGAGCCTTCACAATGAAATTAACGCGATTGTCCCAGCTGTAAGCCATGTCGTAATACCGAGTGGATCAACGTTCTCTCTTCCCTGTGCTCTCGATCGCTTATTTCTTTTCTTTGATTCCCGCCGCACGCACACACGCACGCTTCAACACGCTTCGCGAGGATCGATGTCGATCGGGAACGCGCAGCGGAGAAAGTGGTCCGAGAGAACGACGGTTTCGCACTGAGTTCGAAATCTCGAGACTCTCATCGCGTCCGAAGTGGCTAAGTTTAGAATTCCCCACCGGAGAGTGCGAATGACACGACATGGGTTGTGTTTGGAGGGGCCCAGGTGTGGACATTAAAATTTGGACGGACGTTGAAAAGAGGGAAAGTGTGTTATAAAAAATAAAATGTCGTCCGGTTATGTAGAACCGTAAAATAAGCTTCGTGGGATGACTACTTCATGCGCCGCAGTTGACGCTGAGGATATTGAAGATTTGGAGTTACTAGGATTGACCGATGAACTCGATCGATGCTTGGATTATTACTGAAATTCCGGTTTATTATGACTGCATTCACGACGTCTTCGTTTATTATGCAATTTCGTGACATTGATCTTGATTTCGCTATTGTTCGGTTTACAGGAAGGTGGCAGGTGATTTCTCGATGTCGTTGAAGAATATCCGGAGTACGGAGGATCGATATGCCTGTTTCGGGCACCGTGCCCGAAAAAAAATGGAAACCATCCGGCTCGTATAACGCACGGCGGAGCACGTGACGCAAGACATTGACATCTGTGGTGGACCGTCTAATGTACATATGCTATTCCGCATTGACATGCGATTTCGTTATAAATATTACTACCGACCTTAAACTGTTTCGCATATGTGCGCTCCACGTATTTCTTGCCCGACAGAGATAAACATTTCGCGGACAAAGGAAACTATTGTAAAATACCAATTTTATGCACTTGCATCATCGTGCAGTTGGGTAACCGTGCCTCGCGACGTCGGAGCCTGTGCGCGAAAGGTGCCAAAAAAGTTGCGGAAACAGTCGGAAAAACCTGTTCTCTCATATATTATGATTTGTTCAATAGTTGTTAGACGGACTAACGCGTCAGGACAGAATCATGTTAATAATTACATTTTTCTTTGTTCGGAGCATACAGGTATAAACCGTTGCATGTCGTCGTTGTCGGGCAGATATTTTTTTTTCTAGATCACATGGCGGAGAGTCGTAATTTCGAGCTTCATGCTCCGTTCTGGTCGGGATTTGGAGTTGACAGATTTCTCGACTGTCGTTTGAGGTGACTAAAATAAACAGGTACCCGGGATTTCGTTTTATGACAACAATTCTTGCTACAATCTCTTCTAGGTCTGTCACGAGATGCAATGCCGTAACAGATGCTTTAACAAAGTGTCTAGATAAACGAGCATGAGCGTTGTCAATATCTACGAAGGTTAACTAATTTTAAACTCTTATTGAAATTCTAATACTTAACGCCCAGTTTCTCCCTATTTTTAGCGTAGTCTGTTAATTAAGTTTGAACCGGATTTTTACAGAGATACCATTAAAGGCAAGAACAGGTGCGGAAATGTTCCGAGTGTGTCAGTCGGACTCTTGTACCTTCATTCCTACATGCCATTAGGAAACGTATAATTATTTCAATTAAACCCGCGCACTGTTATAAATGTAACGGCACGTGAAGTTTTCTCATTTCGTGGGTATCCTCCCCCGACAATGCTGTAACACGATTGACGAAACATCTCACGCCGTTATCACAATGGCAGCGCAATGTATGTAACAACTGAGCTTAATTAAGGCATACTCATTCTTACTTCTGAATGAGTGCTGCGTTTTTACTTACACTGCACATTGCTTTATCCACGTTATTCAGGCTTCTAGATTGGCTTCCTCCTCAACAAGTTCGAGACTTTATGGTCATTGCCGGTCCTACTTCCACATTTGTCTTTCGCCAGACGCCCGGTTTCGTTCTACGTACTTGGCCCAGATTTCGTAAATTTCGTAAACATTGTAGTTTGTTTCAACATGATCTCTCGGATATATTGATACCCGCTACATCCGTTAGAAACACATGTGCAAACACGCTCTTGCAAAACCAGCGTTACTCAATGATTTTCAGATTCATAAACATCGGTGTGTACATTCATAAATTTAGAATTTTATGAACTTGGAGGTGCGCTCATTCTGCAACGTGTCGAACGCATTTAAACGCGAAAGCAGATTCACTTTTCTCCGCTCACACCACGTCGGCTCGGCGTCGCGTCGCAGGTGGGAGATCCAGGCTGATCGATGAATCGAATCAGTGATCCACATTTTCCCGGCCGGACAAGTGAAAATAGTTGCCGGCGAGCGAGAAGAGCAGATACCGTAAGTGGCGGACAAGGAGTGATGATCGTCGTATAAGGAATGCCAGCCGGTGGGAGGTGTTAGGTTGAAAGTGCGAGCTCTCTTACGGAGAACGTCATACAAGTATCGCGATCGAACATGAGCTCGAGGCTTCGTTCGATTCTCGTTATCGTGGCGGCACTCGTGTCCTCCGGTGAGTTTGAACTCGAGTAGGCGAAAACACGCGCTCGGATCATTCGTGACGAAGTCTGAGCGTGTCTCTACGTAGCGAGGATCGTTTTCACTCGTTCGCTTGACCGATCGTCGACGTGTATACCTGTTGTGCCGTTCAGTGAAACGTGAAAAGTACTTTACGTGCCACGGATGTATGACTTCCTCTCGGAACGACTGATAAGAATAATAGCAACTTTGCCCACGAACAAATCATCAAACGCGACACCTGGATCACAGCGTGTGGCGTTTTAATAGTACGGATTTACTAAATCGTTGACGTTTCGAATATCCAATGTACCGGGCTTAGAAATTTGTTACATTTTGTATGGAAAAGCATGAAAATTATTTGTGCCCACGTTAGGCAGCTAGTGTATATTTTGTGCGCGAGCGTGCCACAGGAAATTTGAAAGCGGCCCCTAAGAAATGTACCGTTCGCGCACGGTACCTAATTCATTCCCGAGACTAAAGTAGTATCGTAAAAGAACAGAAAAAGGAAACGGTTCCTGCGGCCGCAGGCGGGCATTCGTTGACATGTTAACCCACTGAGAGTGCACCGTTAACAAGAGGAAAAAAAAGCGCAGAACCGCGAGTCAGCGCCCGCAGAAATCGCGCGCGTGTGCAATTCGCTGGCTAACGTTTGAAAACGATCGACGAGTAACGTGCTGCGGGAAGTTTCACTTCCGTTTTTGCCGAGTGAAAACGTCAGTGCACGAATGGCAACGGTTTCTCTCTCGCGACCGATTACGCGTAGGGCATGCCATCGTATTAAGTGGTTTTCGAAAGTACACGTTCAATGTTGAAATTTCAAAGATGGGATTCGGCAAACGTGACAAGTTTCGATAGTGATGCAGCAGAGCGGTTGGCCTAGCTAAAATCGTTCAATGTGACGATTTCGTAAAAAGATATTCGTAAAGGCGCTGCACCACTGTGTTAAGTTTTTTATGAAGTCATGCTCTCTCGAACGATTAAATTGGGAGGTGGATGATTACGAGAAAGAACATGTGAATACTGAGATAGAAAGTGATGGGAGTTACATTGATCGTTTCAGTTAATCTCGCGAGGACGAAGGAGAAACTGGAGGAAGCTCCTTGCATCGATGACAACAAGTTTTATAGAAATCCGAATGCACCAGCGCAGAACGTTTGGTCACCCACGGAGTGTGCAAAATATTATCTTTGTTTGGGTAAAGACAAATGTTGAAGACTAATGATGGCTTAACTAGTGATTCCATTGATTTTAACCATCTCTTAAATTGTCTGTAATAAGAGACACTTGGCCAAGTACCTATCTCTGTGATCTTAAAACTTTTCAGACAACGAGGTATTCGAATTCAAGTGCTCGCAGGGACTACTGTTCGACGTGTCACGTCAAATATGCGACTTCAAAGCAAACGTGGACAATTGTGACATAACTTCGGGTAGATTTTTCACTAAATTTTCACTTATTGATACATCGATCAAGTAATACTTGACGTTGTAAAAACGGTTTGCAGAAGCCCGGCCAACGCGGCCGCTACTCGAAAACGGAGAATGTGAGGGAAAGAATCTAGCATGCGGTGACGGTACCTGTTTGCCGGCACTATACTTTTGCGATGGAAGCATCGATTGTCCTGATAGCTCGGACGAAGGGTGGTGCGGTGAGATACTTGCCTTCCTTTTTCAGCTTCGAACCTATCCATGTTCACTCACTTGCATTGTTGTACAACTATGCCTTTTCCATATATTTAGATGTGCGAAACGATCCAAACGCCGCGCTGCCATGCGATGCGCGAAAATGCACGCTACCAAACTGTTGGTGTTCCGAGGACGGAACGAGCATACCTAAAAACCTGTCAACCTCAACCGTACCGCAGATGATCACCATCACGTTTGCTGATGCCGTGAACGAGGAGAACTTCGAACTCTTCGCCAGTACGTTTGTAACCGTTCTTTCGCAAATAACGGTGATTATGTGCACTTACATATAGTTCTCAAGGATGTGATGCTTATTATTAGAAAGTGGCACAATCGCATTCGATCAAGATAAATCGCACTTTGTTTATGTCGCAACAGAGATATTCTCCGACGACAGGAAAAACCCTAATGGTTGTCCGATTCGCGGGACGTTCTACATCAGCCATCAGTTCACCAATTACAGGGACGTTCAGCATTTGTGGAATCTTGGCCACGAAATCGCGGCTCATTCGGTCACGTCAGTGGTTCTTTGTTTCATGAAAAACATATACCTGATGTGCTCACGTCGCATAACTTACGCTAACGGATTTGGAAAATATTTGCAGGCATCGTGGGCCAGAGGAATGGTGGTCCACAAATGCAACTATTGAGGATTGGTTTGATGAAATGGTCGGCGTGGCTAATATCATTCACAAGTATGCGGGAGTTCGCATCGAAGATATCAAAGGCAAGTTATTAACATAACAATAGAAAATTTGTCCGAATGTTTCGGCTATTATGTTCTTTTTATTTATCACCATAAAACTATAATGTTTATGGGTTCGACAATATTTGGAAAGAGTTAAACAGTAAAAGAAAGACAAATGATGAGATGAAAGAGTTACGATTAAAAGTGTCAATTTCAAGCATTGAAATGATTTTGGTCATCGTTGCAGGGTTGAGAGCGCCATTTCTGCAAATTGGTTGGAACCGCCAATTTCTCATGATGTCAGAATTTGGTTTTGTATACGATTCCTCTATCGTTGCACCGTTCAGAGATCCGCCGCTATGGCCCTATACTCTTGACTACAATTTACCACATGATTGTTTAAATAGTGGGCAAATTTGTCCAACCCGATCTTATCCCGGCATTTGGGAATTACCGATTAACCCCTTACTGGCAGACGTAAGTACCGACTATCATGAAATGCATGCTTAGACTTACAATCGTACGATTCGATTTGATAAAAATGCTATCAGATGCTACGTATTATATTCCATGTTCTATTACGCAAACGACTGCAACTCTTATAGGAGTACACTTGCACGACCGTGGATTCCTGTCCGCCAAACCTGACTGGTGAAGAGTTATATAAAATGTTTATGTTAAACTTTAAACGGCATTATCTCGGTAATCGTGCGCCTCTGGGTCTGCACTTTCACGCGTCATGGTTTCAGAATATAATGCATTATTATGCTTTTGCGGTAAGTAAAAGGTCGTCATTAGAGATAGCCATTACGAGAATACTTAAGTTTGTTCTTTGCATTGCATTTTGTATCCTCCTTTAATAACTCAAAGTTAATGAATGCTTGTCACAGCGATTCATGAATGATGTGCTGCGCTTCGATGACGTTTATTTCGTTACAAGCGGTCAAGTCTTAGAGTGGGTTAGAACCCCGACACCTACAAGCGAGCTGAAGAATTTCGGACCGTGGAAATGTATCAGTAAGCAATTTGAGCCTTTCGAGGTGGCTTGTGATTTGCCAAGCGTCTGCAAGTTGCCTAGCCGAGTATTAAAATCGCACAGGGATTTACACACATGTTTTGAATGTCCAAAACAATATCCTTGGCTGAGAAATGAATTTGGATTCGATTGATCTCTATGCCTGACTACATCTTGTAAGTACGAAGGAGTTCTTGCATATGTAAGGCAAATGTGGATATACCCGAGAAATATCAAAGACTGTGTCGTGAACGTAAGTATGTTGAAATTAAATTTTATTTAGTGTTGTAATCGTACAATACAAAACTGTTCTCTCTGTACGCTGAAGAAATTTACGTAATCGAAAATTCCTTGGAATGAAATTAATTTATTAATTTAGTTATAAATTCGTGTATAAGTGTTTGACGAAATTATGACACAAAGGATTATAGGAAAATGATTTTTATTCACTATATAAGATTATATAGTTTAAGATGTAAAATAAATTATATCTTTCTTTCATAGGTGCATTATTGATTCCCTGCCGATACCAAAATCTAAATTTTAATAATACAAATTGCTGTGTTTTGTACACAGTACTTAATGTATAGATTTTTATCTGTTTAACCCTCTTGTTGTATAAATGGATTTTGTATAGACTCCATTCCGTCTACTGGACATATAAGAACAACTGAGGTACCTCTACATACAACTAAACCTAACATACGTGTGTCCTGGTTCAGTTTATAAGGATCATCTGGATCTGTTAACAACACAATGCATATTGCTTAGACCAAAGTAAAAGTATAAGACCATATGGGCACACAACGAGATATGATAAACAACAAAAAAATATATGATACAGACTGCAAAATGTTAAGTGACAAATGTGGTACTAACGGACAGGTTTAATTTACAATCAAGATATAAATACATTATCTGCGACAAAATATTCTGAGAAGGATTCACACGTCATAGGATTCATACCTCTGAGATACTCTGTGGTGTTGTCCAGTACCAAGTTTAATAGGGGATCATAACCTTTAAGAATTCCGGCGGCTTCCCTTCCACCGGCAAATTTTACCCGTATGTTCTTCTCAAGGTATTTCGACAAGTCAAGAATACTCTCTTTTCGTTTCTTCTCCTTATGATCACCGTGTGCATTTTGTTGCTGTAAAAAAGAAGATAAATTTCAGTCTGGAAATTAGGTTATCTTCCGCAATCAAACGTTTAGGTGCTGCAATATGTGCAAAGAGATTAATGGAATCAATCGCATAGAGTTTCTGCAGAAACTGATATTAACGCATTATGATTAATTTTACTTACCGACATTGTTTTAATCCAATTTTACTCGTGCCTTTCCTTGTTTATTTGAAGTTTCACAAGTGATATTATCATGAAGCGTAATTCCAAATTCTGCCGCCTTTATACGTAGAGTGCGCTCGATTCGATCTTGTCTGCATGTTTTTCTCCGACGATATTTCTAGACATGTGACACGAATTATATTTTAGTGCAAAAGTTAACCCGGAATCAGATAATTTTTCACGAATTGCATACGTGAGACATGCATCGTCATTCGTAGTCGGGATCAAACAAATATTTGAGCTAATACGTGTTAGAAAAGCAATTATTTGGGTGTTTCAATAAAGCGGGAAGGAACACGTAGGATGCAATTTCACGATTTTAACTATTTGAATATGGCGCACATGTATATAACTCATTGTGCTTGACCACCTTGAACATTCGTCATTGAACTCCCACATTTCACACGATTATTTGATAAACATTTATTGTTCCACTCCCAGATTTGCGAAAATCTTACACATTGAGAAACGGGCAACATGTTTTCATAGTGACTTTGCTGATTTCGTATTTGTAAAATGATTAGACCGTTCTTTGGCGTAGGATGGGTCACCATTCGTAGCTACCTCCACGTGGTGTGATCTGGACACTGTTATCCTTGAATTGAGTATTTTAACCTGATTCAAGGCTCACAGTGACTAAGGGCTGCGACTTGCATGTTGTTTTCTCGCGCATAGACAAAAATAAATCCGATCATTAATAGTTCCTATCCGTAATGTGCTTCGATCGTGTGTATTATGAAGAATATTTCAGTAACCAGTGTTTCAATCAAACTTCCGAAGTGGAGACCAATAAAATGGTGACATTTTGGTTACACATATAAACAGTATTGTTCTTATGAATATATTATAGGCCTACAGGGAAAATCATCATGCCAAAGCAGAAGTAAACACATACAGTAGCAAGATCTCGAGGGTTATGTGGAATGTTGTTACACACCCCAGGTACACCCGAGGAACACCGAGTTAATATGCTAGTAAGGTAATAAAGGTTAAGTATGAGACATTTCGTAAAAGCTCAGATTTATTCATATTTGACTTTATAAAAAAATACATGTTAATACATGGTGTGTGTGTATGTATGTGATGACGTGATTTACAGTTAAAAGTGACTGTTTTTATATATGTAAGTTTTGCATATGCCCCCGTGTATGTACGTATATATACATACAACCGTTATGCGGTTTAACATACGTAAGTGCATGCGGGTATATGCGTTAGAATAAAGTTTGAAATACTTCTTCTTAACAAATACTAATTAGGTTCTATGATTACGTGTATGATTTGCGAGTGGCGTAATAATTGGCCACCACTACTGCTTCCTGTTTGCATTGATCACTTCATGTTTATACATACTTATATGCATATACGGTTTGCGTATGTACGTTTATACATATACGTATTTATAATCTTCTTAGGGTACTCTAATCAAAACCCGTTCCATCTGTACACTATGATGTTGTGCTTACTATAAGTCTTCGATAATACAACGAATTCTTGTTCACTACCGTTTTGACGGAATTATACATTGTACGTTGGCTTTTTATGATAAATAATGTCGCAGAGATGGGTAAAACGAGCGTTCCTATTAGGTTGAGAAACATTGCTTTATTGCGGACACTGAATGAAAATACTCTGTGATGAATGATGGTCTAACAAGCTGTTGCGACAAATATTCGAGGTGTGATGTATTGAAATGGTACTTGAGTAACAGTTTTGTACAGCTGAAATCTAACATGTCTAAGTATTGTTTTCTAGTCAATCCCTTATCCATAGTTGTCCCCCGTGTAAATTTCGAAAAATTCGCAAGAAAATTATATGTACAGATTTTTGTCGTCTTAATTCGTTGCATATTTGTTTTGCGTTAATCTTGCAATTTCCAATACACGTGTATACCCTATAGCTTGTTTTCAAATCGTAAACGAACGCTACATCTAAGAAAAGATATTTTAAAGATAAAATTTGTCTCATCGCGAGAGATCGGCTTACTATGTCACGCCTCAAATAGTCGTCTCATCTGATACTGAACTCTTCCGGGAAGAACCCCACCATTCGGAATACATTGATATAATTTAAAACGTTACCCAACTCTCTGCTACGTCGCTGTATAATATCGCATATTGTCCTGACTTCTTTCCCTGGCTGGCTGCTTTGGATGGATATCGTATTGCTATGTATGTGATAACTCGCTAGCGAGGTTCTGCTTAAATGAACAAGTTTCGTGGAGGCCTCTGCTGCATGAGAGATTCGATGTATCAAAGCTGCACGCCACTTGAGGCCTTGTATTCTATTGCCATTTGAAATGTTTGCTTCGCATGAGGACCGCTGGCCGATATTCATTGAAGCCACGGAAGAAAGCTTGTACGTTTTTAATGGAGCGTGAAGAACCCGATGACGCGCTTACAAAATTAGATAATCATGTACGGACGACAATCTTTAGGACTGACCCTTTCCGTGCCAAGTATCAGGACCGTGACGTCGCTTTTTTATTCTTTTAATTTGGAAACTTCGATAATTTGCAATTGTCGAGTTACTGGCATGTAAAGAAGCGCACGACGCTAAGGGACAGTTTTATATCGATCGAACGATGCTCTAGGACAAGACTAGCAATCGAAGATTTGCGAAAGCGGACGTTTAATGAGCGGCACCGAAAGGGTTCAAAATTAGACGCAATATCCGCCGTGTCTGTGAAGCAGCCGCGTACAATCGACGTTCGTCGCTTCACGCCGCGCAAGAGATGGGGGCGGAGATCGTTACAGAAAACGTTGAGTGCATCTGTTGCCTATTTCCCTTCACACAGCCACCATGCTAATAACAATCGTGCGATAAATATAAGAAGTGGTGGCTCCGTGGTTCAAGTGTTCAAACTATCGCGCGTCCCGTGATCGACTTGTAACGGACTGACCCGATAGGCTAATGAAACTTGAGACAATTGAACAGTTCATACCGATGCGCGATCGACAATTCAACGAGCGTCGCTCATTTCGATCAGATTCATACTCTCATCGTCAGATTCTCGACGAACCACGTTGAGATTACCTTAAAGATCGATTCGTCATGTTTCTTGGCGATCTTCCTCGTGCTCGGGCAACATGTGACTGACATTGTTAGTCTCGTTCTCGTCCTGCTCAGCGAGCAACGGCACCACCTGCTGACTGTTGTTATCCGATTCCGATGGTCTCCTACTCTGACCCGGCAAAAAGGCCATCGGAATCGTTCCGGAGGGTGTGGCTGGCGCCGAACGTGAAAGCCATCTCTTCGCCTTGCTTCGAGAATTCGGCAGTCCCAGCGGCATGTACATCTTGCCGCGGGTTCTACGGTTCGAGGCCTTGTACGAGGCCACATCGCCGGGGCTCAGAGGCCTCTGGTGAACGCTACCGTTTGCATTCACGGCGTATAGGGCCTGCGGACGACCCTGATGGCAAGGCAAAACGGTGGTGTGGCCACTCGGTAACTGTGGAAGCTGTTGGATTTTGTCTAGCAGCTCGCGTAACTGAAAGCATCATTTTCTACGATTAACACATTTGTAAGAAAGTTGACCGTTTACAGTTATCATTGCCACGTTGGTCAATAATGGTAGTCATGATTATATGTTCAGTATAATGATAATGCATCCTTATTTGAAGAACATTATTCGCAATCTGATAAGCGTGGTGAGAAGTACCTCTATAGTAGGACTGGTCGCCCTGGGAGGCGAACAAGGCGATTGAGCTGCCAAACTCGATATGTCCGACGTGGTTCTGTGATTGGCTAAGGAAACAACCGAACCGACATCGCCGTTCTCCGCTCTCTCGCATCCAACCGCTGACGAAAGCTCGTCGACACTCTCGTTGTATGAATACGGTGGTGGTATTATTGTGTTCGCTTCGTTTACCACGTTACACATAAAGCTCGAACTCAAGGAATCGAGTGTGCTTGCATGCGAGAGAGAACGGAAATAGCGCATCACGAATCCTGATGTACCCTTGCCAGAACCCTCATCATAGCCAATCACCAATGGATAAAGATCTGGTTTTGCTGTTACCTGTATAACATTCATATTGCTGTCTAGTGTTCATTCGAAACGCGAAGACAGAAAAAGATTGCCTTTCTGATCACTATTGAACAACATATCATCGGTACCTCATTGTACGGTGGAGGTAGGGTCTGCACAAAAGAACTGCAACGACTATAATGGGGTGGTGGGAACCACGGTCCAGATGAGGCCCTATCAGAGGATGAACAATCTTCTGACAGTGCTGACCGTCGTCTCCTCCATAGCCAACAACCACATGCAGCTGCTACAGCTAATCCTGCAAGTACTGCAGCCCTAAAATAATATTGCAGGAATGTTATGGTGCAGTGCGATGGGTTTGCAACAGAGCGCATGTTTTTAGTTTTCCTGTGGGATGATGAACACAATATTTGTTAAGATGCATTATGTTCAATGGCTGGTTAATGATAGTCTACGAACCATAAATACCAGTAAGTCCAGATCAGGAAATTGAACATGTCTGAAATGTGGGACTGCACCTGCGGGAAGACGCTGTAACAGCAGCCAAATGAACAGCACTCTTTCGGTGGAGAGCAACTGTAAATACAAGAGCTCTCTCTGCATGATCCTTACTACGAGTCGTAAACACAATATCACTCTTAATTGATAGTCATGTCTACTCACGCATGCCCCCCATCGCACAGCTCAGAATGTACCTTGAAAAATTTAAAGAGCAACACTCATTATCACAGAAAGCAAGCGACGCAGAGTTGTACGCACTTATTACACCGTTATATACTCTAGCAAGTATACTGTCACTTCCATCTCGCACGTATAATAATTAACAACAGATATGTATGTACTTATGATTGAGTATTGACGTATACCGATCCATATAAAGAATACAACAGTTGAAGCTGAAGCAATCTCATGATTCCTCGAATGATATCAATGCACTCCACAAATAATCGAGCCGAGAATTTACAGTTACGTAGAAGATGTATTATTTATGACTGAGATTTCCTGGGTATACGATATTCTCATTCGCCAATATGCACACTCCATTCCAGCGACTTATCTCGCGACAGTGTCGTGTTACTATCGGACTTAGGCGAGGGTGGAAAACACACCGAGCTCATCGTATAGAAGCGAGCAGGAGAGTCGCGCGAGAAAACGACGACTATTGATCGACGTGATGCCGAGGGAATATGAGAGCGAGTCCAATGGCAATCGAGATACGCGTCGACATCCTACGCGGCCTCTGGTCGAAGGGGAATTTGGCAAGATCGTGCGTGCGCTACGCGGCGATGAGGCGAGAACACATCGTTTCCTTCGTCGCTCTTACTTGGTCGACGAAACAGACGAGGAGCGCGATGAACAGGAGCAGATCAAACAAGCCGCCTGTAGCCTGCACCATAATTCCACCACGTCGTACGCGCCGACGCACAACACCCTGTGTACCATGTTCTCTTCTTCGCTGATGCCCATATATACGCTTCGAATGCGCATATACGCGGCTAAATCGGTTCAAAGATGGACTGAACTTCATTCACAACTCGAAATTATCGCGACTGTTAGGGCGATACTGAATTAAGTTTGGCTCGAGAGCCGTGCGAAAAAGGTAACTTGTACTGAAGGAGGATTTCTTAGTCTTTGGTCGAGATTGCTTTTTTTTTTAATTTCATCGATAGGACCGTTATCATTGTTAGGAGGCGCTCGGTGTAATTGAGTAAAGGTAAATTGGGGTGATAAAGGTTGATGTCGTTCAAAGTGAATAATGGTGACTGGGGATGAGAGGTGTCCATTATGATTTTGTATGCCGTTCGGCGTTAGTAACTTATACAGTTCTGCGGGTGCTAGTAATGATAAGTCGTTCGTTATCAGGTTTACTTTGCACGTTGCTATATCTACACTTTAATTGATATTTGCTCGATGCTCTCCATTTTTCCAGCATCGTCTAACAAGGTAACATAATACAAGGACACCGCATAACTTAATCTAAGTATAATGGTACTCGATGAGTATTTCAATATTGCATCTTCCAAATATGATTATCTGTATTTACGACATAAGTTACAGTCGACAATTAAAGTAACAATAATTACAGTGATAAGAATAATTATGATGAGAGAGATCTTGAGATATGGGACACCATCTTCCTCGTGTGATTTCAGTAGTCGATTTGCACAATACCATTGCTGAACGAGCGCTATCGTACTGGAATTAAATCTGTCAAATGTAAGATTAGAAACGAAGATAGTAAGAATTCGATGTAGGTATTGTTAAGTAGCGAGGTAACAGGATGTTTGCGAAGATAATAATTCGATTCTTATATTAAACTATTACCAGTAAATAAATACTATAGAACCAGCGTATAATATGAATTGGCCAAGTATTCATGTACCTACAGAAGTATTCTTATGTGAAGATGAAGAAATGAAACGGATAAGATGAATGAATTCATCAGAGCCGTTCAATCAATTATAACGAAAGATATGTTCGCGTTTAACGATGATGGCATTTGTGTAAATGATATCCGTGACAACGACGACGGTGTATTGGCCTGTGCAAGCGATTTACGAAATCAATATTTTCATTTAGGAAATCGAAGGAATTTTCGTCGCTATGTAGCCGCCATCACTTCCTCTTGAAGCACGTCACGGCGTTAAAGTAGCATCGCCAATAGACTCGTCCCTTCGCTTGACCACGTCGTTGCAAGTCCATCTGAAATGAATGACAGTGTGAAAAAAATCCAAGTTTACTCTGTACACATCCAATTAATTTTTCGCCGCAGGCTAATTCTACTGAATAAGGTACTTGTTTGATCGGTTACCGTTTGTTCGTCGGCCGAAGGGACAATCTGAGAACTGGTTACTGGCAAATGAGACGAACCCGACGATCTTCCCTGGCTTCTGCTACTTCCAATTTCTCCGCCGCTCTGATTGTCGACGACTTTTTGCAAGGCGACCATCAACTGATCCAATAAAAGCGCCGCTCTCTTTGGAACTACAACCTGGGATCGAATCGGAGCTTACATAAGTTATGCGTTCAAGTAAATTCAATAAGACTAACGTAAAAGTGCTAGAAACGGATTAAATGCGGGTGTGTAGAATGGGACGACTAAAGGAGGATATGACGTCCACATTGGCGCTTTTCTGCAGGGAAGAAAGTTACCTGCGATCCTTAGGACGAACATTGATTAGGGATGGTTTGTACACTTGGAACCGATACAACTTAACAAGCTCAGCAGACCATATGTCATAACGATCATAATTGCTGCACTAAATATCGGGAGAAAGGCGTGTCGTTTCTTACTTTCAGAGAATTGAATGGTACGCTGCACCGATATAAATCGTCGATAAAAATAATGACGTGCCCTGTTCTGTGAATCGCAGACGGGTCGAGATGCGAATCAAGTACACAGTTAAAAAGGCAATGCGCATCACGGGCATGGGACGATTAACGCGAAATCGACGTCGGCTGATACATTAGGAGCGATAGATAGCGTTTTAGCTCCGAAATTACGCTGCGATAATGCCGTACAAACAGGATTACACGTTCAGGCGATGGGCCGCTTTACGCATGGCGTACTTTAATCATCACGTGGGCGGTCGAGGTAATTTAAACAGATGCGCAGACAATTTTCGGCTGGCGCCAGTGAGAAAGATATAATTGTTTCCGATCAATTTACGGCTGGTGTTGATTCTTATCGGCGGGGGAAACGTTTGACCGCCTATCGCGTGGAAATCTTCGATTACCCGTTAATGCACCTGTCATTATTGGAGGATAATAGATCCCGGTGACGCATTATCCCCGCGTCGATATCGATCGATTGCCCAATTGTCCCGGAATAGATGCCAGCGATTAATTATTGCCGATAAGTAGGAGAGAAAAGCGTACCAGAAGTCGGACATTGATGGAGCGTCATCAATTGAGATTCTTTGAAGGCGAACGTTCGCGAGAGGAACGCTATTTTGGCAGTATTTAACACTTCGCGCACTGCTCACGATTTGTCGATTTCTGTTCGGAGGGCTTGAGATTAATCGCTGTCGAATTTACATGATGACGGTTCATGGTTGCTTTTTCGTCGGTTCGGACTTTATACACCCTTTTATGTCTGTTAATCAATTATACTTTCGAATCGCTTTTTACGAAGTCATTGTTTCTGATATTATTATTCCATCTGACGCTTTAAAAAGCCATTATCTGAGGGATAATGTTATGCAATACGCTAGAACAACATAACTGTCCTGGAAATTATTCCGTTTTATCACTTCTTCTATTACAAATGAGTCAGATCATCAAGCAGCCGTTGCGCAATTCCCATAACGCGAGACGCGATAGACATGGACGCTGCTGATAATTATAAATTATATCATTTTCGTGTTACGAACGTATGAGCAGTTAGAACGTCACAGCCGTGGACCTTCGAAACCTGTAAATACATGAACAGGTCTGCCATTGTCATGTAAGTCCTTCATTTCGGCAACGATCCATGCGGAAGATCCGATGCCTCTCGCTCTGAGTGATTAGATTCTCGGCGTGAAATTTATTTAACTCCGAGCATGTGAACTCGATTATTCGTATTAGGCGTCGCCCGCGGCCCTTTGGAAACTTCGTCACAAGTTCGATTAATTCTCGCTGGTTAAGTCGGTGGCTGCCGGGTATTTCGGAATTGAGTAGCGGCACTCTTCGCTCGCGATCGCGATACGAAAGGATCGAGTGCTCGTTTTTTCAAAGAAATCACCGCCTCAATTGCGCTTTCGCGCCCGCGCACATAAACGTTTTACGGCAGAACTGATCGTCCTCGAACCGTTAGACGTCAGATCGTCGTCGACTTTGCCGACGAATCAAATAGTTCTCCTGGCTGTGACCCGTATGCAGAGCCGGATCAAGGGCGAGGCGAATGAGGCTCTTGCCTCAAGTTTAAAATACGAGGGGCGCAAAAATGTCGTTCTGTTAAGTATAAGAGTTGCGTGAGCCCTTAACAAAACGAAACAAATGTAGCAACATTATCAATCTATGTAAAACTATCAATTATGAGTCAGTAATCGATGAATTTGCTTCGGTTAAAGCAAGGAAAGTGCAAATTTAAATATTGGACCCGCTAGAATAAAAAATTATGAAGTTAACGTTGTGTTTTGAAATTTAATCAATTTTAATATTATTCTTTTTTAAATTGTTCTATTTGCTTAGTTATAGGGAAACATTTAGCAAATGGGGGCGCATATTTGGCCTTTTGCCTCAAGGGTTTAAGGCCCTAGATCCGGCTCTGCCCATATGTACCTACTCCTGCACCTTGTCAATATATATATATATACGCGTATGCGCGCGTAAACACACGATTTCATGAAGTCGTTTCATTGCACCGGCATGTATATACACCGGTCGTCCTTTTCCTCACGTTTATTCATTTCGACCGATTTCCCAAAGGAATTCCGGGCAAGCTTCATTCTCTCGTGGTCGCTTCGTCGGTTCACCGTCGCTTCACCGTCATGACTGCCCGGGATTTACCGTGGTGGTAAGAAACGATTGACCCATTCGAGTAAGCGCGAAAATACTGCCTCGATAAAAAGGGAACGAGAGACATGTGAGACGCCTGACAATCGAGAAACTTCAGTCGTGTCCAGCGGTGTTTCCCAAATTGTGGGCCGTCGAAAGTTCTTGAAATTGACATTTTATAAGGCGTATCTTCATACAACTGTTTTTTTTTTGTTCTAGTAAAGTTCACGTGCGATTCTTGTGGTAGATAATCATTTTAAAAATTGGATCGCAGAGCTAAAAAGTTTAGGAAACATATTTGTATAAATAGTTTCGTTTATAGATTCCCTACCCCTGATATTCTGTACACCGTTATTGTACAAGTATATACTGTGCAACCATATTATATTGCGCATTAAGAACGAACGAAAGAATGAACTTTTTATCATCGAGACGATAGCGTGTCGAGGGTGACAGTCGCGAAAAGTTGAAATCCGTGAGTATTTCTATAATTCATGACATTTATGAGCTCCGCAATAATAACTGCGCGCCATTCATGGAAACGCCCGTGCGCGTCAGACGTAGATTTACGGTCGGGGCCGTCTGTGACGAACGAGACAGACGAAATCAATCTATTCATCATCGATTACGGCTCGTCCTTCCATCACGACCTCACGCCCGCGTTGCGTACGCGCGTATTACGGGTAACTTAGTTTCTCGCGTTGCGACATACTGCGAACGGAAGACCACAGTGTCGGGGTGCCGTTCCTACGTCTACAAACGTGCGAACCGAAGTAATCGACGATAGGTCGGAAAAATTCGAGGCCCGTCATTGCGCTTCCTTTGTCCACTTTTATTTTCTTTTTTGTTCATACACCAATATACTGACGCAACAATTGCGTGCGGGGTGAAAGATGAATTTACTAGAATCAGCAGCTTCAAGTAGTGATCCTGAACCTGGCCCGTCTCGTGTTTTTTGTCTTGATAATTTTCAATCATCTACCAGTTCTCATAGTAATTTAGTTTCAGAGAAAGAAACCAGTAGTGTACATCCTGTGCAAATTTCTGAAGATAGTGAAGATCTTTATAATTATTATTTTAATAATGATAATTTTAATGATGTTAATGAGGATTCAGACAGTGATTTTTAGCATGTTCGGAGGGGTGGATAAAAAGAAGGGTTCAGCTCTGGCTTCAGAAAGCAGGGGATAGGATTCGGGGACTACGCCAGCAAACTGAACTCTATGTATGATGCAGTGTCAGCATACTGAAAATAAATATTTGAAAAAAAATAATGTCTGTTTTATATACGATTTTTTATTCTAATTGCGACCTAACCTATAACCTAGTAAAAACCTAGGGACCTCTGGTTAGTTCTCTTCAAGTCAACTTTTCATGTCGCTTAATGTCAACTTTTTAGTTCTCTTAAAATTGTCTTTAAAGACAGCTTTTTGGCTGTTTTTGGCACAAAGACATCTGTTTCTGCACAGAAAAGGCGACCTTTCAAGACATCTTTCATCAGATAAAAGTTGTCTTGAAGAGCGCTTTAAGATAACTTTTTGTTTACTGGGTACCCACGGGAATTTCGAGAATGCCTCCGTCCTACGCGCGGTATAAAAAAAGATGACATGAACAACGTTCGCCAATCAGCCGCCATTGGTCTGCGCCGTCGGTTCGTTATGACAACGATAATAAGCCGCGTGCATGCGGGAACAATGCGCATCGTTTGAATGTCGCAATCAAACGCGTGATTGACATCGATGACGATGTCGATGTGTCGGCACACCTAATCCCCCCCTCCCGATCGAAACCAATTTTTCTTTCAACTCGTCCCGAAGAAATCGAATAAATGCCCGAGATTCCATTTATATACCAGTGCCGGTGTTCGCGTGTCGAGGTCGTTGGCCAGGCTCGCTCGACGCCGAATTGCCTTTCAAGAATCGCATTTGTCATGGCGGTACTTGGCTTTAAGTCAGTTACGACATAAGCGTACTCCGAGAAACGCGCTGTCGGATAAACTTTATGCACCTTTCACCTAAGGATAACATTTCACATTTTATTCCATATCGTCCGCAACATATTGAATGCAGCTGTCCGCCTCTCGGTGGGCAGTCGTACAAAATTGCGCGACAATTTTCATATTTTCTGATTCGAATTGGCTACGAAGATCGCCGTCGCGTGTAACTTTTATTTATTTTTTTCCGTTTCACGCCAATTATAGTCGCGTCCACGCCTCCCCTCCCCCAATTAGTCGACCGCGGTCGCTTGTTAGTAATCGTTAATTAGGTACCATTCTAAAATAATGCCCACTCGATGGCGGCATGCAATAATAATCGGCGCGCGAGCGGCGTGGGTAAAGGGTGCGAATTTTAATGGACCATGCGTTCATTAATATGGGATGAACTGCCGGGGCTGGGAAGCGACGATGGGCGGATTGACGGAAGGAGATAAATACCTACGCGCGATCGAGATAGAAGCGACGAAGCGAGTGGAAAGAACCCGTGTGTAGGCGACTGCGGAGGATTAACGGTGTAAAGTGCTTTCGAACGAGTGTACGTCACTTCAAAATGAAGTCTGGCCGGGAGCGGGTAGTCATATACGAGACGCATTGTAATAAACCATACACGCGGTGTATGTAAGTACGGTGCACGGCGTGCACACAGACACGCGTGTACGTGTATATCACTGCGGACCTCGAGCACATACCGGAACCGATATCGAATAAATCCATACACCGATTACTTCTAAAGCGAGCCCGTCGTGCCGGTTAAATATTCTTATCCTCGTAAAGACGTGCGTTCAGTTGACGTCACCCTAAATTTTGCAAAATGTAGACAATTTAATTGTCGCGCATAGGCGGCACCGGGTTGATACGACAAATCGTGAGTGGCGGTAGCAGATTACGTAATCGGAAACACGGAAATAACGTCGTTTTGATCGGCATGCCTTTAATCGAAATACGTCGACGTCGATCGGCGGATTGACGTTTTCGAAATTGTGTACATGTTGAGCGAGCGGGAACGTCGTCGAAGGCGGAATGTACACAGTTCATTGGGGTAGCTCGTAGATTTGCAGCTCATAGCTCATCCCATCCCCGGCACCCTTAAGGCTTGCGAAAAGATTAATAGGGAGTGAAATAGAACAGATTGAAGGCGGCGTGGCTGGAGGAAGTAGGAAAGATGGGCGAGGAGTGAAAGAGAGGGGGCGAGGAAGGAAGGAAGCGGGAGACTCAACCGACAGCAATTCAGTTTGTGTGAACGCGGAAATGGGAGCTGCGCGGGTAACCGTGCGATTTATATTTCATAAACTCGACGCCTGCGGGTATTTGAGCAGAACGTCCGGGCGGGGAGTGTAATTTATAGAAAGAATAGAATAAAAGAAACGTCGACTCTCTTTTCTCCGAGTACTTTAACCGAGATATTTACGCCCGGCGACGAAATCTTGTCGAGACAAACATCCTTCGCCGTGCGTCAGTATGTGTAAGCGTATATATTTTTACCAACGAAATTAAGGCGGTAGTCGTAGCCGTAAAGACTGACTGGCAGCTCTCTTTGAAAGTTCACAACTCGACCGGAGATTAGGATGTCGCCGTGTAACTGCGCAATTTAAGGTAGAGAAGCCGTGTGTTGGGATCGCCTCATCGACACTGTCACGCTGGCATAAGTTTTCGCTCGCTTAAAACCTCACTTCGCATACTCAGTACTATATAAACCGTCGAAGTGGCTGATGAGCGTCAAGAGTGCAAACGTCGTTGACGTATCCCGATTCTTCGCAAACAGACGGTAAAATTGTAAGAGGATCAGCTGATATGAGAGTCGTAAACGTGAGAGTGTATTGCCTAACGACGTCCGATATGTATTTTTTTGCCGGGAATATAACTCAGCCTCATACGTATTTCTCGCGATTGCAAAAGTGATTCGTGGTTATAAAAGGGACGCTTAACGATGATTAGGTATCGCGTCTCGTTCGTGTTGCGTTTATATCGTTCGTTCCGTATCGGGAACGACGGACAATTCTATCAAGTTCCTTGAGGTCTGGGTAATTTTACGTAAGTTTTGCTAAATATTCGAATGGTTCTATTATAACGGAGGAACAGAATAGAATTCATGGAAAAAGTGATAACGGTAAATCGATAGCTTCAGCATTCTCTGTTTGTCCTTCTATTCCTTCCTTCCACTTCAGCACTACAACGAGAGATCGGTCCAGCTATTCATCTCGGACAATCTTCGGAACGTTAATGATTGCGCTTCATTAATATCAGCGGCACAATTTTTTAAGCGCGCTGCCTCGATTGATATGAATTAATCACGAATTACCCCACTCCCCGCTCTGTGCATGAAAAGAGAGACGCAACGATTAAACTTGATAGGACGAAGCCACGATTAATCTACGCCGCGGATAAAATCTCACTGATCCTTTTACATTAGTCTCTCCGCGTAGGAGGTGCGCCTTCCCGTTTGGGAAAATATTGCGCGCTTAATCACCGCGATTAAAATTCATTCTGGCATACTTACACGTTCCAATTCGCAAATCTTCGGATTTTTGGAACATTTCATTTTTCTCGGTACGGCACCGCAATTTCACGCAATTCTCTCTGACACCGAGTGCCTACAGAACCGTTCGTCGCACCGTTCCAGCATCGTTAATCTTAACTTACGATTCTGAGATATCGGTTCGAAACACGTCCTCGTCGTGAGACGTCGCTTTGTCGCGATTTTTTTTTTTCATCATAGCGATATCTGTCAGTGATTTCAATGCCCGAAAATCTCGGTGTGCGGCTAGATCGTCGGTGTCTTTACCGTGTGTCTTCGTGTTGAGGATCTAGTCATTGAACGAGACAAGAGCGGAACGATACCGTTCCTCTGATAGGACAAAACGCGTAAATATAGTAATAACCGCATATCGTCGACGTTAATTAATCCCACCGTTGTCCCTCCGTCCACATAGCGGACTTATTAAATCCTTAACGAAGACGTGTCGTCCGATGTTCTCGGTCGTTTGCCTTGCCGACGATGAAAGTTGAGAAGGAAGGTCGAGACACGTCGTTGACTCTGCCGCGTAAGATCGTCAGCGATTAAATTAGTGCGATGCAACGTACTAGACCCAGTGTAACAAATAAATATATGATGCAACAATGGACATGCATCAATTATTCGGAAATAAGAAAAGACCGAAGCCCGCGATCTTGCGAATATAAATGTCCTTTATTGCTCGCCGAAGCAGACGAACATTGCGATACACACGACGCTCACTGTATTAATCCGTCGAACGATATGAGTAATCTCATTTATGACCATGATCCCCAATGAACGAGAAGAGGAAGCGCGCAATATTGTCTTTATCAATTGGTAATTAAAGGCGCGAAGGGCGTTGTCGCGCGAAATTGTCTCCATACTCCGACGGTGCCTCGTTGTTGGCAAGGAGAAAACAAACGTACAGGCCAGACGTCCTCCTGTCTTTTTTGCCATACAATCGCACATTAACCGTCGGCGCCAATCGTGTGTGCGATTTTCGTGTCCACCTTTCACATTCACGTCCGATCGGACGGTCGATTTCTCGCAAATTGGGAATTGAGCGTAAAATAGTTCTGTTTCTTTCCCCCACTCCTCCTCTGTCTCACTTAACGCAGCGCGCCGTGAATGAGAGTTAATTAACCCGTTAATAGAGAAAGCAGATTCGCTTTGAGACATCGATAGAGAAGCGACACGGCGAGAAGTTTGTTGGGCCGGGCAATTGGCACACGGCTTGTCGTAAATTAACAATTTCGCTGCAAGACGAATTGCGACTTTCGTTAGGTTCTTTGTAGTAGTTTCTCATAGCCCGTTGCGCGCAGTAATTATAACTTCGTAACTCGAAATTCATGGGCCCCGAGACGATTCCGTGTTTTCTTGGGCAGGCCTTAATCGACGGGCGCCTACCGCGTGAGGGATCCGCTGCAATTAGTTCGTCGGAATTTTGTACTGCGGATCTGCCTCGGGAAACAGGTGCATCTGATTCCTGCCGAGACGCTCGATACGTTCTGTACGATCGGACAGGCTTATCGAAAAATGAACTTAATCCATACTCAGATACAGTGCCAGTTTCTTTCATTAAGAAATGCGCGGCAGTCAAATCTGTCTGATACTCCTGGATTAGAGTACGCGACATGGAATAATGGGAAATGAATACAACTGCATTGATATGACACCGCGTAGTTATATCAAGATTTGAAGGTGTCGAGCGACTATGTCAACCTTGTGCACACGCCTGCTTAAGTGCCTCACAGTTCACACTTTTTCAGAGAAGTCTCGTGTACCGTTCTACGTTACTTCGCGGTTGTTCGTCTGCCCGGAAGACAGAGTAGCTTATCAACGTTTCCAGAAGTACGGGAACACATCACGCAAATGGGACACACCGGTGGAAACAATGTCTTTTCTGCTTATGTCGAGCAACAGCGGTTCACAGTGTGTAGGCGTACTGTGAAGGTACCCCGAAACATCGGATTCGTTAATGAGGCAAAAGACGGTGGGACGTGAAATAAATTAATCATACAAGGCTTTACTTGTTTCTTTGTTTTTTTGTATCAAGATGCAAAACCACTCTCGTTTCATTAAAGACTGAGGGAGAAAAATATCGTCCGACAACTGAATAAGAATGTAATAAAGAAGTTCGAGATGAGAAGAGAGGGAGTGTAAGTGCGAAAGGAAAGGTGGATGTGAAGGATGGAGAGATAAAGAACCGGTTGAAACAGCAGACAAAGACGATAGGTAAAAGAAGGCGGAACCACGAGATTTCGCACGGTCGGAGTAGCGACTCAGGGATTGGGGGAGTTGGTTGAGGAAGATGCATCACGTAAGCGGATACGACAACGGAATGGTACAATATCTTTGCAAAATTGGATATTCTGTAACGCGATTACCGTAAGGAAATGACAGGGTCTTTTGCAACGTTTGTCGGACGGGCGCAATGTAAGAAAGGCGTGCCAGGCTTTGTCGCTTCGGGTACTTTCTCGACAAATTTTTTTTTTTTATTGTACCCTTTAGTCTTTGTCACGTTTGAGAAACGTTCAAAAAAGCGTATCTACTAATTTGGTTAAATTGCTAAATTCTTTCTTCTATCTTACACACGTATGTGCCCGTGATTGTGGTCTAATTATAAGTCGGGGGTACCTTGAAGTAGCGTCAGTCATTTTGTTTTACGTGATGATGTAAATAATTAATAGAATTTCTTCATAGTCCTGAATTATATATTAGACCACTTTGATAATCAGCAGTCCATGTCGCTGACATTAATGGCTATTCACTGGTTTTTGTCTCTCGTGTCGATTATAAGATCATTGTGAATAGAATGCTGCCAACAAACGTGTTTAAGCAGAAGAATCTCGTTAGAATCAGCTTTGTTTAATGAAAGTTGCGTAACGATAATATTTGAAAAGTGCGGGGAATAAATGTGCCCATTTTTTCCTTCTCTGTCTCTCTCTCTCTCTCTCTCTCTTTTGGTGAATTGTTAATTATTACCGACGTGGATGATCGTTTCAAGAATGCTTGAAGTCCTTCAGGAATACATTTGTGGAAAAATAACGACCTTCTTTTCGCATTCAGCGCACACGCCTCAGTTAAGAAAGTTCCTAATGCTATGATTAGAGGTAGACGCGCGACGATCTTTCAATCTCTAGTAAAACCCTTCCACAACTTTTAAATCGGTCGAGAATCCGGAAGCCAACGCTACCATGCTTGTTTTTTCTCCTTTCAATCAAACTTTCGTCGCAGCAGGCCGCAACAGTTGCAAACACGTTTGCAGTCGATTACATTGAACGCAGTATTAGTGAGACATTTATTATGGAACGAAACGAACGTTTAACTTTGTTTATCACTGTTCACCATGACGTTGCGCTGATCAGTAACAATTAATTGCGAACGAACGAACAATCACAAAATTCTGGACAGAGCATCTCGAAGTACCTCAACACAATTACGTCATTATGAACATTAACGCTGCCCGCATTCAGGATCTACCGAAATTGTTCCCCTTCTAATAAATTATAGATCTTTGCGACGGATCACGGACTCCTTCGTACCGGCACTCGCCATCAAAATAATACGATCACAGAGTTAACGATTGTCGTTACTCTCGCGTTACAACCCAACCAATTCAGTCATTGAGCCGCGCTTTTAGTACGTTTATACACTGTGCGCGGGATAAATGTGGCGACGTGTAATGAGAAAGCGACTGCAACGACGACGATAAAATATCCACAGGCGAGTGTGTGCGTAAGCAGGCGTCACACGTGCATTTGAAAATCTATCCTCAAACAGCTGACCGTGCATTGTGGACCTCGATATTATCCTACCCCAGATACGAGCCTTGAAATGCAAAGAAAAAAAGACAAAAAAAGAAAAAAACTAGACTGGCACTGACGTGCGCGATAATACGTGACGCGATAAATCGTCGCGAGCCGAGCCAAGCCGAATGCCACCGATTGCTCTCTGTTTCGATGCTTTTTCGTACTCACCGGATACTCGTCGTACTTGGACGCGTAATCGGGATAATCGAAGCTCGTCGTTCCGCTTCTCTTGCCGATCGCACCTCCGATAATGGGTACCATGGCCACCACCACCAACGGGATCACGCTGCCGCCCATGTCCTCGTGCCTGATTAAAACTCTCCTGTCGTCCCTTGTCGTTCTCCTACGATCCGCTTCTTCTCCACGTTTTGCGCTTCTTCTTCTCCTCTACGCCCGATCTTTTTCTATTCTTCCGTCGAATCTTCTTCTCGATCAGCCGACGTGCACGATCCTCCTAGGCAGGAATCGTTTCTTGACAATGATTTCGTTTTTTAACGTTCGACGAACGAAGGAAGAAGATGGAAAAAGGGACGTGTGCGCGTGTATGTGTATGTGTCTGAGGGATGGACGTGCAGAGTTGAGAATATAGTGCGAGAAAGTTCAGGGTTTCGTCGAACCTGTTGCTCCTTTGGATTCTCTCGTCGCGGTTGCTTTTCTACCGTTCCACGCTTCCACCGTCCTGTCGCTGTCTCTCTCTCTGTCTCTTTCTCTCCCTTCTTCTTTCCTCTATGTCTCTGCCCTCGGTACAGAGATATGTTGCGTCTTGACAAATTTCTTTTATGCCGTTCTTCCGCCGCGACTCGCACCACCGTCCGCGCTGTCTTCGATCCTCTTCTTAAGACTTCTTTTAACCTTCTTTCGACTTCTCGCCGAACTCGCAGTCTTCGCTCCCTCGAACGCTTCTCCTCTCTTGTTCAAAGCCGAAAGATGCACGCTCTCGAGGACGCAATGTGACGACCGCCGAGCTGAAAGTGCTCTCCTATATACTTCGCGGCTCGCACGCGTGCCCAATGCCACGCACGCGCATACCTGCGAAGCGGGCAGAGAGAGAACGTTTTCGCGTGGAATCGCGCGCCGCCAAACTGCTGGCTCGTTTTGCGCGAGAATAATGTTAATAAATTTATCGACCCCGTCGCGGTGACACATTCTGGACATGCTTTGCAACGGAATACTTAGGTCTGGTTGATATTAGAAAATGACGCGTGTGGACGGTCTGCGTTGGTTCCTTAACTCGAATCAAAATTGATACGAGATACAATCGATATGTTCATTTCGAAATGAGATCGCGGGTGTGTAGAATATAGCGAAGAGATATTATGTGGTACGATTTGGTCTCGTGCGAAAAGGAGCTTAAAGATATTGTCTGGAAACGAACGTAATTTCTTAACGACTTATTAAAACTGGTAGAATGGTGTCGTTAATTCAAGATGATGCGCACTTTAATGTATTCGTGATATAGATTCATGACGACGTAAGGTATTTCCGAGACGTACCTTGTTTAAGTAACCGTGCCAGCTAATTATCGCTCTAACTTATTACAAAGTTTATATCGCGTATATAATTTTCGAAGCGCCGGAAAGTCTTTATTATAGACAAGAATGAAGAAAACACGAAGGGGTTGAGTACTCGTTGCGCATTTATTAAAGCTGTAAATGAAAGGATTCTTTGTGCAGGGGTGGAGACGTTGTTAGCGAATTCTCCAATGTGCAGGACGCTCGCAAATTACACGTCATTTTATTCCTCCTTTCGTTCAGCATTCGTCACTTTTCACGTTTTAAGCCTTTTAAGAGAGACGCAGTACGGTAAACAATATTTTGTTTATCACGCTCTGTCGTCGATTCGTCAGGTCGACGGATAATTTCTCGAAATTCGCGGCAGCGTCTTAAGCGAAATTCTTATCGTAGGCGTGCGTCGAGAAAGCTAACATCTCTAATTAAACACCCAGATCCTTGAACATCGGGTTTATGCTCGATTATTGTAATATCCCACGTTTCGCTTACGCAAATATGCGAATTTTATAAGTAAATTGTCCAAGTACTGTTACGATGTGTACATTTCGAAGACTTCGCACATTAAACAATATTTGAGCGCGTTCGCAATTTTATTTCAAACTTTCGGTTATTCTAGCGCCTGCAACGAGAGCATGCCGAGCTTTTGTAATTTCTGGAGTTAGATTCCATGTATATACTGCCATATTCCCAGGCCAATACCTGACTTTGTAATCGTTTTATCCCCATGTGCCGTTCGGCTTGTCGGAATATCGCTCCTACGAATGCGTCGAAGTGTGAACTGGAAATTACAGGAGCCGCACAATTTCTGCAGAGGAATAGGAGAGAGTATTCGGGAGCGTATGGAGAAAGTTGATTAGAAAGAGAGAGTGGGTATCTGCGGTTCATTAAGGGACCTTCTATTGTCGCAAGATATCTGATTCTCCAGAAGTTGCCGAGGGTAGAGGGAGTAATTAAATTAAAGCACCTCGCGTTTGCTGTTACGTTATACGCGTCCTTCTACCATAAATTCGACGATGTAACGTGCTATTTGCATGTTTTCAATGTATACGAATTCTATATCTGGCGGAAGAGAGTATTTTGATGCACAGTGAAAGACTGTACTCTCTTCAACGTCTTTTGCTCCACGGACACAGAGCGTCATCGCAGCATTATACATAATACGTTAGATAATGCATGATATTACACCGCGAACAATCATGCAATGCAAATCGTGCAACCCACATTCTTTCTCCCGCCCGATGTCCACGAAGCGCCGCCAACCCTCTATCAATATTTATCGGCCTCACATTCCGGAGGGCGAGTTTCGCAAAAAATCATTACTCCCCGCGGCGACATAAAATTCGCCGCATAATATTATGCAACTATGATCCTTTAATGAGATTATGATGTGATCGTATATTGTTGCAACGGTTTGCATAACGATGTTTAGTGACGTTCGCGACATTAACGACGTGTGAAGCTCGAAACTCCCCACTTGCTTGTGCGAGTTGCATGCACCGCACACAATGTCGCGGGCCCGATCCGTATCGACACCCCAATCTCGATCCGGAACCGACACGCGCTCTCTGCGAACGTTTTCTGCCGAGCTCGCTGTCGGCTAATTAATTAAGTTTCATCGAGGTCGCCTCGAGTATCCGGTTATTTGGAATACATATCTTGTTGCGCGGTTCGAGACGCTGACAATGAGACTCAGTCGGTTGACTAACCCTGCGAGACGGGGCGTCAAGATAACAACTCTGCTCGCTCGCGACAATCGTCACTTGTTTCGGAGAAACTAACCGGGCAACGCGGTTGACGCACCATGCCGTGAGAGATGGCTTATCGATTGCGATTACTCCTCATCCGCTTTCCACGGCCGGAAGCGAACGTTGCGAATAATTATTATGTGCCACTGCGTTAACGAGCCGTACGACGCGCGAGGGCGTCAGAATTTCGAGCATCGCGCGTCCTCTGACATGTGTCATCTGATGGGCAGAAGTCGGAGACTCAGGGATTTCTATACATATATATATTCTATATATTATATATATGTAAGGGGGGGTTTTATGGCGAATGATCGGTCGAACTTACTAAAAAGAAAAACAAAACGGTCAAGTCATCGCACTCCGTATCCGGGTTGTGGATCTCATATTATATATATGAAGATTCTTTATTGGAGGCTGCTCTAAACAATGTCCGTTGAATAATACGCGGACGTATTTTTAGGGTTTGCGTGCAAAAATAGGTCCGGAATATACGTTTTACGGCTAAAACAACGTATAATTATCGATATACGAGATTCATTAAGTCGACATATTTGAGTTTTTAATATCAGCCGGCTATTAATGTACGTCACTCATTCATTGTTCGTATTGAATCATTTGCGCAACGTGAATAAAGTTGATGAGTTCTTCAATGATTCCGTAGCAATGAAAAACAATTAATGCAACATTCCGAAGCCCCTGCTGTATGTGCCGGTGTTATGAGAGCGATCTAATTGCTAGCAAAAAACATGAAAAACGAAAAAACAGATCCTCGTTTATCTGGTGTCGCGTCGATTTACATTAAAATGTAAGGAAAAAAATTCGATTCTCCCAAAACTTTTGACTCAGGCCACTCTCATAAGCATCCGTACACAGCAGCGAAGCGTTCTCTGCATTATGAAAAACTAGGTCGCCGGCTAGATTTCGCACGATGGTCGCGCGAAAGACGCAGGATGATATCGAAAATTCAAGCGATCGACTCGACACGGTACGTCACGTAAATAAGGAGACCGCGCCGGGTGGGACACGAAAGTGTGAGAGATAAATGAGACGAAGTTTATTAAGCGTTAACGCTCACGAGGCAAAGTGAGAAGCTTTCCGTGGTACCCGGTTTTATAAGCTCTCTGCCGAGGCAGATCGTAACCTAGCCATTAGTGCGGGAAGGCAAGCTCGTTATCCGCCGTTTATTAGCCAATGGAAAGTCTCGAAAACGGTTGACACGCACGCGTCCCCGTGTACCGCCTTTTTAATGCGAAGCGTTAACCGTCCCCATGCTAAAAAGACAGACGTAGGGGGTTGCGTACGTTTGCCATTTTACGCGCAAGCTTTTTTCTCCTGCGGCAACATCGTCGAACTTCTGTTTGTGCACGTGCCTAGTGCCGAATTGACGTTGGCCCAGCTTAACTATCGTCTTTGACACATTGACTGTGCGACGTCATGCAGAAATCGGTGCAAGATTGTCAGTTTAAAATTGTTAAACAGTGTCAATATATTTTTTACCATATTTCTAGAGCTTATAATTCTTAGCATAAGCGCATTCAAAAAATTAATTTTGATTCAAAGAAAACTAAAACTGGGCTTAGTTGACTTTAAATTCACCCCACGTCCTTGGCAACATTCATGGGAACGACGTAGTCGTTTAAAGACTCTTGACGCAGAATGTCTCTCGGCGTTCTATATAATGCAAATAACGTTCGGGCGTCGAGAGCAGGTGATTTATTTACGCGAAAATAATATTCGTTTGTCCTGGCAAGCCTTTCTCACCCGCGCCTTCCTCATTCCGTCCGGTGAATTAGCAAATGAAACTTCCTTCGCATCCTGTCGTCGTACGCAACGAAATGTAACCAGACGTCGAAGCGAATGACTTTTTGCCGTACGAAAGTCGAGAGACAGACTGAGACAGATATAGATGGACGACAAGGAGGAAAACGGGGACTCGTTCATCACGTACGACACTACCAGACGCAATGTTATTAGTCGTTAATTATGGCCGGTACGTGCCGACGGATGGTTCCTTAATTAAATCGATATTCTTTTTTTTATTTGGTTTTCTTTCCATTTTTTTTTAAAATCACCTGTCTCATCTATACCAGATATCATATTTAAAGCAACTGACGTAACGACACGACTTCAATTGTTGGAATCGAACTTATTTATATATTCGCTTAACTTATGCACGTTATTGCGCAACATCGTGAACTACATTTTTCCGACCGAATCCAGGGCGGACATAAGGAAAGCTTATTAACGACACAGTACGCACTCGTGGCCATACTCAATTGGCTATGGGCGTGCATACATGCATACGCATGTGCATATGTGTGTGTACGTATACGTTACCACGAATGTGCAGGCTGGTGTGTGCGCGCGGAACACGCACAGAAAGTCATGAGGACGATTGATTGGTAGAAATGATTGTGGGCGACTCATACGATGTAATCGAAACGCGATCAATTTATTACGAGCCGGACGCGGAATTCCTTCTTTACTGTTTGCACAACGCAACGACGACGATAAGGGTGACGCGCACGTGGTGTGCAGTATATACAGGGTGGGTCGCAGGAGCTGATAGCTTTTTTATCATACTCAGCAAATGCCGGACTATCGAGCACTATTGAGATTTCATCTATTTGCTTTGCTACGCATTCAAGTTATTTCTCTCCGACAATTTCTTTGGCTCAGACTTCCTGCTATAGTTTTCGTACGCGTCGTAATGAAACGGGTGGACAGGGTCTATGTAATGTAACCCCAGATTAATGTTTTATCGATGCGTTACGTCGCGATGAAACAATATTCGCTGAATAGAGTATACGTTACAGTGAAACCGCGACATGTTACTTACAAAAGTATGCGCTTGTTATTGCATGCGAGAAGAAACCATGGAAAGAAATTAGTGTGTACAATTACCAAATTTCATGCTTTCACCGTGACAACTTATATTGTGCTAGACGTTACGTAGCAGGTTTGCATGGTATATAAAATACTTACAAAGTGCATTAAATGCTGGTATGAATACCGTGCACATTGTTTCGACGTTACTGAAAAAGCTCTACGCGTGAAACTCTATAAGAAGCTGTCCAGAGACCTGATCATTCGGCGATTGATAAATGATAGGGAGACATCGAGAACTTATGTTACATGGCCTTTTACACGCGCTCACTCCTGATATTCCCTGCGATCACTGTATGTATCCGAGTCGCTCAAGTCGATCAGGGTAATGGAAACTGAGAAATATCTCGGAACGAGCCCTAAAGGTTTCTCTGGTAGCACTCAACCACCCGCTGGCGCATTTTTTCCCTTTCCGCGGGAAAACAGAAGCGAGCGAGGAGGAAAGTCGGAGAGGCAGACTCGCTCCACTGTAAAACAACTCCGCACACCCTCGACTTCCGGTCAGAGAGCACGAAAAACGAAAAGTTATGTATCGCTGAAAATCACACTTGCCTTTGATCTAGGCGTCTCTCTTGAAAGGTTTATTATTCGAAATAAACTCGTACAACTGCTGCAAGAGACTTTTTAGTGGCCACGGAATGAACTTCGAAAGAAAAATGAATAACAGGGTATCGCTTGCACGACAATCGTGAGATCAGTGAAGAGTGTAAAGAACAGAGACATGTTCGGTACTATAAATTTCAATATTTGAAGGAATGTTTCAGTCATTATATCTTAAAATAGCACGGTGTCAAAAAATGCGTGTTTCCTAGATTTTAGCGTTTAGCGATATATTTGGGGGGAAATCGTCTGATTTGTATTTTCACGAAGGTATACGTGATTTTCATTAATGGGTGTGTTGTGCGTGGCTAAGTTTGGCGTAGCGTAATGTCGTTTGATCCGCGAATTAGTACGGGTTTGCCACCTTATCGACGGCTAGTAAGCGGAATACAGCCCCCGTAAGCCGTATACCGTTCAGCTTAACGGACTAAATCGATTTTTCCGTTCAGCCGTCGGAAATAAAGCAAGGGAAGTCGAGAAGCGCTCGACAGATTCTACCGGCTGCTGAACAGAAGGATAAAGGGTGCATTTGTCTTCCGAAAGCTCAGTGCCACTTACCGACATGTCGACTTATCCTACTGAACTAATATTTGCTTCGAAAGAACTGTCTTTTTATTATTGTGAGGTACAAAGAACGACGATGGATGGCACCGACGCGACACTGCAAATTTAGTTCAAATATTCTATGTAAGAGTACGAGGAAGTACGTAAGAGACATTTCGAATATTTTTTGCCAAACCGCATACATTTCTGTAGGTATACGTAATGCATATAGAGCGTCACGAAGGAACTGCACCTGACACCTGTTTCTTTCTGCAGTGCCCTTTGATAAATAGGCAAATTAACGAAGGAAACGAGATCTATCGTCTTCTTGTCAATGGGCAGCGATCGTGTACTCGATTTATCGGAAAGCAACTGGCATAATCCGGTGACATAAGACACAAATCGCGATTGTAAAATAGACTGTAATCCTATCCGAACGCTTTTGCCAGCCATTGTCCTCCGTTTTTTCGGTATTTTGCCATTATGGAAGCCAGTTTTATCATAGCCAATTATCGGCGTCGTTGATTAACATCTACAGTCTTTTTCTTGTCCGAAACAAACCTGATTACAATTAGTATTGAATAATTTACGTGACGCACAGATGAACGGACTGCTCGTGGAAGCGAAAGATAACGCGGGGAAATGGTTGACCTGCGAAGATTCTACATAATGATGTTTCTATAGAATCCAGGCAGCCTGCAATATGAAGCAGTGCGTCAAGCTTCTTCGTAATTATTCCACTGATTCAATTCCGATCGAGAGTTCTCTGTAAACTGGTCAACTTTCATAACGAAAAACCGTTCGGAGAAAATTCCGTAACACAACACGATCGCGAAGCATCATTATTTGCACCGGAACTCATAATTAACGACTCGCTCACTTGACATATTCATTTCATCTGAGTAATTTATATTATTTATATTGCAAATAGCTCATTTAGCTCAAAAGCAACATGTCTTATAGCAGTACTCTTGCACAATCGTCGAACGAACAAACGTTTCCAGGTGACAAAGTACTCCGCGTATAAATGATTGTAGAGAGCAGTATAACGTTGCTCTGACCGCGAGCGTCTTTAACCACTTGCAGTTTGCGTTTCTCTTGGTCTCACGCGCGTATGGAAATTTATCGTTTGAGAACGACGTTAACCGACCCGGTTAAGGGAGTGGAATATTTTCCAAAGATAGAAGCGGTGGTTGAATTAACTTTTCATATTCTCAACGAATAAATTTAACCGTATTATTTGGATATCGTTGAGAAATCAACTTCAATGTTGAATCGCAGTGCTGTGTTACGACTTTTAGCAACTTTCGCAAGATACCAGAGAAGGTTGAGTGTAGTTTCGTATAGCCGACCCAACGTGCAGTAACATACTGTTAATTTACTGTTGAGGAACTAACTGCAACAGCGACATCTTGAACCGACACACAGGGTATAATAACTATTGACAGCGACGCGGTAATGAATACAGAATCAATCTAGACAACGATAACACGAGAAACTACCCTTCTCTCTCTCTCTCTCTCTCTCTCCTTCTCTCTCCGTCTTTTCCTCTCCATTCTCTCCCTCCCCCTCAATGAAACTTCGTCGTTCCTACGGACGATGATAACGATAACGAGGAGATAGTGGTAGACATGGCGCAATCTATATTTACATGCGGGACCGTGTGCGTACGTCGTGCGACGCAAGGTATCAGAGACTGTTGTCTCATATTTGACACCAGTGACACTGCCTCTCCCTCTGAACGTCTCGGGTGTTTCCTTTGACAAGATGACATGGCAACGCGGTGCTGAATAGAAAATGTCAAAACCGTTGTGACAATTGAGAATAACAGGTATTTGACAAGCCACCGACTTTTAGCATTTACGTGCATATTCTTCAACGCGCAATCGAGTCTAAAGTCCGGGCTTACGTCATTGGACGGATTAAGAGCGGAAAAGGGCAGTGTGATCAATAAAGCATCGTTATTTCGAAATACGATGCGCATTGTTCTTCTTCTATAATTTAATCCTCGTTGCCTGTCTGAGCGTTGAAAGGATCGACGCAGTTGTGTTATTACGGTTGTCTACGGACAAGATCTGATAGTTGCTGGAACCCGGCGCATTTTATCATTAAGTCAGATCGGACGTGCTGACCAATCGAATTCTCGTTAAAATGAAACGCTGTATATTTAGACAAATATTAACCGTGTGTATATCGTTCTGTTGTGCATAATGTATCGGTTAGGGTTAGGCGATGCATGCATTATTCAAATGATCAACGCTACGAAACTGATTGTACAACATTCAACATTCATCTGACATATTCTTGCAATTAGCAAGAATTGACATAATTCCTGCTGCCTACCCTATAAAACTACCGTTACCAGAAAATTAAATCGCCCGAGTACTCGAGAGGGAAATAGGTTTACCATCCCACACCCTCGCGATATCCGCACACACTGATCGAACTTCAATTTCTCACCTCGAACCCAGCTGCTTTCGTAAGTATTTAATTCCGTTTTTTATGTCGCGGCCGACTAAGCATGCGGAGGGTAAGTGCGAGAGTAAGGCGAAAAAGGCGCAGCGGGGGCCAGTAGCTTATTAAAATTTCTAATTAGTACCAGCCAGCGCCAAAGAAGCCTTTAATTGCTTGTTAAGTTGTGTAATGAGATCTCACGTCAGAGGAGATGAGCGCATCCCGGAAAACTACTACTCATGCTCGAGCTTAGCAGCTCCTACTCTCGTTCCTCCTGCTTACAGATCGAACCGGAACCGGGCGCGGATGTCACACCTGAATCCACGAATCACACCGCTCTCTGCGTGGTCCGAACTTTTGCGCAAGTTCCCCAACCCGACGATACGACGATCGTTCAAATGAAAGCACACCTACATCAGGCCAGATAATTCCCGCCGTGGGCACGAACTCTAGAAAAGTTTGCAGCGTCCGTTCACGCGGTCACGCGTTTGGTAACTTCGACGAAGCGACGAAGTTCGCGAGTTTCATTTTTCGCGCGCGCGTCCTACTCACAGACGTATCGCACTCCTACCGTGTCGGCCGAATATATATTCAAGCGCACGAAATAATTGATTATTCTATTTCACCGAAGAATTAGAGACCGCTCGGCTTTGTTTCGGTGCAGTCGCACGAGTGACTTCAACGACGCAGCAAGATTGCCAATTTCTCATCCACGTCAGCCGCATTCATTTGTTTGCCCGCGGAACAACGTTCGAACGCATTTTCGTTCCGCCGATATCGTTTTCTTTTATAGAATGTTCACTTGACGTAACACCGGTATTCATTCCGTCCCGAGCGCGCCTCCCCGGCCGCACTCCTGTCCCGCATATCGTTTTCATTCCCTGTTACGTCTCCTCGAATCCAACAAGTCAGAGCCACCGCATATTGGTGGCCTTCGGAAACTTTGGGAAGCCTTGAGAAAAAAATTGCCCGACTTACCGGACGTCAGGCGCTCGCCGTAAGAGCGTCGGACACACGAACGAACGAACCAACGAACAGAGAACGGCTTTATTCATGCGCTCGGCGGCTGGTAGCTGGAAAAATTCTAGATATCTGTTTACTGTCCGGCCGGGTGCGAAATTGCGAGGACACTCTGCGCCGGCGTTAGTCCCTTTCATTTATTTGCCGCGAGTGAAAGGAGGAGGGTGCGGAACATTGGGACCGGCGGTCTTTTGTTCTCCGGCATCATTTTATTTCAAAAAATGTCCGTCTGACGTAACGCCGGTACTCGTTCCGTTGTTGGAATCCATGTCTCTCCGCTTCTCTCCATCGCCATCCGCCCTTTCTCTCTCTCCCTCAATCCTCCCTCTGGTTTTGTCCCTCTTGTTCTCCTCGCGCACCCTATCTCTCTCATTGCGTAACCTTACCTGACCCAGCCATCTTCGATACATCGCAGCCCGCCCTTTCCACGTAATTTCTCTGCAGCGAGAACATCTCTTTCCCCTCCCCTTCCCTCCCACGCCACCCCTCCCACGTGCTCTTCTTCTTATTCTCTCATCCTGACTACCTCGTTCGCGACCGTTACGTACAGTCTTTGCCCGACGGATCGAATTGTGCGATATCAAAGATACGTAACGGCTTTTCATTATAACCGGACGAACGTTATGCCTCGGCCCTACGGACTTAATGCTACTGACTTAATGTTACTGTATTAATGTTACTGTCTTAATATTACTTTCCTTTTTCTTCGTCTCACCCTAACGATTCACCCGGCGCGCGCCTTACTTTGTGTGATTCGATTAACTTTAGGTTTGGGGCGGACCTTTTAACGTCGTCAGTCGATTGTTCAACTGTTCGCCAGGTTAATCGTGCAGGCCTAGCTGATCTTGATAATAATTCGTTGGCGCGAGTTTGGCAGACGGCCTGTTCGGTTTGGTTGTCGAACGTCAATGAAACTAATTGCGTTCCCGGGCGAGTTACATGATGTGAACTACGTCAGGGCGAAGGAAATAGGAAAAAAAATCTAATTCGTGCTCTCAGATAGTCCAATATGGCGCTGAAAGGATCCATTACGTTTAATGCTTTTTGCGTTATATGCGACGTCGGACGCGTATGGCCGACTGGGACACGACAGAGAGAGACTTCGTCGACATAGTGCGAGGAGTCGCGAAAAGAGGAGCGAGTGATAAGAAGTTGATGGCGTTACAGAGTCAAGTTTGCACTAGGTTTCGTTAAGCGTAAAACGTGTTGTATGCAGGGGGGTCAGTTCGGAGCACGTGTGCTATGAAAAGGGAAGAAAAAAGATTGACCGAGGGAACAAAAAGAGCGGGCGGGATTTTGTTATAGGTAGACGTGTGTGCGCTCGCTCGAGGTAGGTAGGAAAAAGTAAAAAGCGCTTCCACTATTTTCCCGTCTTCCGCGCTCCTAATATTTATAACGTTCACACGGCTCTGACCAGCTTTTGGTTCGGCGGTTTTTACCACCACCAGATACGGTCAGCTCGGTAGAAAAAGACGAAAGCGTACTCCCACCCCCGCAACGTTCCCCTTCGAACTTTATTATTTTACAATACGTTTCGACACTGTGAATATCGAAGCCTCGGCTTAAACGCCCTTGCGACTACGAAGCAGCTATCAACGTAGACGCTTCAAACACACTCTTCACAAATCGCATTTACCTTTCGTTATACACAATCACTGATTTCTCAATGGACAGCGCAATACGTGAAACCCACGTATCCCTTAGCTCACCCAAAATTTCGACACTTTACGTCGCATAAAACGACCCGACGCCTATGTAATATGCTTTATGCGGAGTGTAGAGGATCGGATGAAAAAATTTGCAGCCCCGTGCGACGAGGGCGAAAAATGTTGCAGGAAAAATGACGATCGCCGTTCGAACGCGCTCCTCCCTCTGTCGAGACGTTCCTGAGGTGTCCGGGGGGTGAGTTTCCCGCCACCACCACCACCACTACCACCACCATGCTCGTGTCCGTGACTCGGATATAAAGTGGTCGCGTGCCTGCAAGCTCAGTCACTCTGGTGTGGCGCAGTCGACGATCTGCACTGGCGTGAAAGAGAAAAAGCCCGCGCAACTCGACGCAAACTCTACCACCGCTGCTACCCACCCCCACAGCCGAGTCCGGAAATCGTTCATCGCCACTGGATTTCCCGAGATCTGGTCAGCTTTTGCCATTCGCTCGGCAGACCTTTCGAACACGTTCGACGTCGCAAGGTGAGATTTTTAAGTACTTACTCATCTTTCGAGATTTTCAAGATTTTCAAGATTTGTCAAACTTTACAAACGATTTGCCTGGGGCGCAATGCGAGTTCGTTGATTTTCCGGTCGATATTTACGAATGTTAAAGAACACTTTACGTTGCTCTTCCCGCGACACGCTGCATCGGACACAGCGACGGTAGTTATCCTTTCCACTGCCTTTTTCAAATATTCCGTTCATCCTCGTATTTGCTCACGTCACCGCTTAAATCGTTTACCATTGTTATTTCTTTTAATCCGCTGCGACATCGAGGATCGCGTTTAATCGCGTTCGGCTTAAACTTCGCGGATGTGCAAAAAAAATGATTCGACGTCCCCGTTCGATCATTCCGCATTAATAGACGTTGTCAATTATTCGGTGGAATTGAATGCGAACGAACAGAGAGGATATTAAAAGCGTGCGATTGCGAGTGGTTTGCGAAGTCGGTGGTTTGAAAGTTTAAATTTCACGGAGACCTCTTACCGTACCGTACCGTTCCCGTGGGAAATGCCTGGCACCTATTGAATTATCGATTTATCTAGATCAACAGGGTCGTGATACAGACACGCGGACTTTTTCGAAGGATATTTATATTTTACCCGCTACGTACCTGGCGACGAGGGTCTCTGGCTTGACCCTTTGTTTTTCAGAGACCCAGGAATCCCCTGATATAACGAATTTTTTTCCACCTCCCCCACCCCGAACACATTCCACGCATCGCGGCCACCGAAAGTTTCAATTTTATCCTACGCCATCCGGCCGCTACATTCTCCGGATAAAATCAAACTGACACCCCCCGCTCGATCATTTCTCATTAACAATATCAGCGGAACATGTCAATTATTCCATATAACCCAGAAACGATTGCTTTATACGCTCTAATTGATTATCTTCGACATTAACGTTATTTCGTTGCGCCGTTTAACGTTTCACCAGGAAGCATTAAGCCGCAAGCTTCGCATAGAACGTCCTGCGCCTCCGTGGAGTCGAAAAAGTTCGAGCTGCCTGCTTTCCCTTCGACCCCTTTTTCATGTCGCTCTATTTGATTCCTCGCGTCTGGTTCCCGTGCAACTCCCGAAGGTTCAACCGATATCAAGTTGTCCATCGAAAGGTAATCATTATTCCTTTTTTGCACCGACGGTGTCAGACATAATCACGCGAACGAGCGATGTTTGACGTTAACAGGCTCGGACAGCCAAAAAATACTACCTACCTGTGGAGCTTATCGTAATTGTTTGCAACCACCCTCTATACCACCATCGAACCCTATACCCCCTCTTTCCCTCCCATACCCCTTCCTTCAACCCTCCCCCCCCCCCCCCTTCCATTCCATTTCACGAGTTCACCCCTTTTTTTTCACTTCTCTGTTTCCTTGCATTACGATATTACGTGCATTATGAAACGTCGATTACGCGAAAGGGTAAGCGAGTACTGCTTACGTAATTTCATGGGGACAGTTGAGTGGGAGATGGGGGCAGAGGTAGGATCAAGCCTCGCTCTCACATATCCACCCCCTATACATACTGCTTCTCCCGTTCCCGATACCAAACGACTCAGCGATTTGTATGGAAATGTTTGTGGACGCCCGGCGCAAAACGGTTTCCGTGTACATCGCCAGAGGATGAATTACTCTCTGTCTCTCTCTTCGTTCGCTCGGGAGTGTTTGGAATGAGCAGCGAATAACCGTGAAACTGCCTTATCTCGACATCGCGTCGGCTTCATTGAACGGGGCGAGCCTTTTTACGCCAATCTAATTGTACATTCGCCGCGCGTCCCCAAACACCGCTCGTCGTTCAATCGCGGCGCCCGAATGTGGCGGAACTCTCGAGAGTGCGGGAGAAAATGAATTTAGGGTGGCGAGAGTCAACGACGCGACAAGTGGGCGAGCGAAAACTTGAAATGTATATGTGTATATATATATATATATATATATTTTTTGTTCATTCTCCCTTTTCGCGCAATTTACCCGCGCCTCCGACACAGCACCAGGTCGAGCTGTGTTTTTTGCATAATACTTCGCCAGACGCAATTTCGTTCGAGCGAGCGAGCGCATTAACTACCGAGACGTTCGATAAATTGAAAGGGCACCTTCCGTAAGGAAGCATTCCCCGGGACTTTAGGAATCTGCACTATTCAGCTTTGAATCGAAATGAGACTCTGTATACGCGCCGATTACGACCGTCCACCGACGCGCTCGGGCGCTCTTTAACGCTCTCGGGCGTCGTTAAGCGGGAAATAAGAATTGACGTGCAAATTTGCCGCTGATTAAACGTTCGCGAGAAGTGCCGGTGGCCCGTTTCTTTTTGCACCCCCGATTCGTTTGCCATAAATTCCGCGCTATTCGCGTGTCGGCGGATAGCAGCGGATGCTGCCTGCGCATGGAAACGGAAAACCGAGGCCAATTAATGCCCGCCACTGACCTTTTCCCCCTTCAACCCCCTCGCGTTAATGAATTAAATTTGAGAAAGGTTTAGGAGAGGGCGGGCGCACTGTGTGCGGCCTTTGCTCGTTGCCCTGTACACGATGTCCGGTGTAGGTGGCAGTACACCGGGGGGTATCTCGACTAATTACACGAGATTACACTGGACGCCCGGTAATGGAGCAATAATAATAATTGTCGGGGCGGTTAGGCGGAGCGATTTCCGTTGACACGCAAAGCCGCAGACGCCATCGTGATTCTAGTATGCGAGAGAATCCGGATAACGTTCGAGGACCGCGATCGGCAGCGGTATATAATTTAATGTTCCCCTGCTCTTCGGCACGTTTGCTTCTCGATCGGCACATTATTGCGAAAAGAATGACGCGTGCGGATTGGCAACGGACTTCGTGGAAACAGGCTGCGAAGTCATGTTGCTGGAAAGATGAATGATCGTCGCGATTCGCGTCGAAGCATAGTCTTCCGAAGCTATTGCTGCTGTTTCTGAACTCTACAGTACGACGTACACGTATTAGAGACACTATAATAAGAAACTGAACACGAGCCAATGTCCGCCATGTATTGTCTTAATCCTATGAGAGAGAAAGATATATCTACTTTCTACTGTTTCACTCTATCTCACTCTTACCCTTGTTTACATAGATTTTTCACGTTCATATGTGTATGTATTGGGTTATTGCGTTTTTTGTTTATGTATGTCATATAAATTTGTGACGTTCATATGTGTAAAATTAGCGGGAAAAGACAATAAATGGCGGACCAATCAAAAGTGGCTGTCTCGTGTCCAGTCTCTGATTATAGTGTCTCTAACGCGTATGTATTACTGTTAAGAACGAACGTCACGTTGGCCGACGGATATGAAACGGTTAATGTCGTTTGCGACTTATTAAAGGCACGTCGAAGTGGTGCGAAGTGTGAAGCGTATCGATGACGATCGCAGCTCGGCCGGGAGAGCGATCGTTCGCGGCCGCGCTTTGTTGTAAAATTCAGCGCGCCTCTTTGAGAAATTTGATAAGGGGAACGGACGTTCAGTGAATCGCTAATTCGTCCGCGGCACACGCAAGGGGGAGTGGGGCACGATACAATCTATAGGATCCGGCCGTAAACGCACCGGGGCAGCCCTGGGGTCGGAAATTAATGACGGTGCAGTTAATTAACGAGTTTCGCCGGCACTTTCCGTCGCGTCATTAATACGATTTCGATGCGAGCAAACATCCTCGCCACGGCCGATTGTCGCTGAGAAGATTGATTCCCCGCTAATTCCCGGATATTTGCCGATCCGTGTTCAATATCCGCCCATGAAAGACGCGAACGTCTGTCCCTCCTCGAGGATAACCGCAATCTCGGCGAGTCAATATTTTTATTGGTCCTTTCATCCGCGATAAATTGAAGTCCGGAAGATTTCACCCCACGTATTATGGCTCTGTCGGGCGTAAACGTCTGACGCGTTTCGGCACGCTTGCCGTCGCGTGCAGGGGTGACGGCGGAATGAGTTCTCGGTTGTATTTGCTCATCGACTGCGGGGAAAATGTTTCGTGGCGGCGAGGCCAGCGAGATGAGTTTACGTTTCCCACGGAACTTTCCATGCTTCGACCGCGCCGCCAACGATGACGTGGATCAATTTTTACGGAATGATATCCTGTCGCCGACGTTCATGCGGCGCTCACGGGAGAAGTTCTCATACTCAAGCCTCGTTTTCTCGTTCGCTTGACGGTCTCGTCGCCTCGAACTCCCAGACTCTCCGATCACGCTCTTTCCCTCATTTTCCCGTTTTTTGTTTTTTCCATATAACATCGAGCCTGTTGTTCTTTGCCGAGGCAACGCTTTCACGGTTCGCTTATCTCAATTTACGGGAGCCAAAATTAATGCACCGTATTTCTCCTTTCGCGCTGCATATATTATTATGCGCGTACACACACGGCGTGGCGAAGGCATTAATATGCCACGTACGCGGCGGGTGTTATAAATACTTACTCGCGATAACGTTATTACGTACTTGCGAATTATGAACGCGTTGGCGAATAGGAGCCAGAACAATCAAAAAGAAAGAGAGCGAGAGAGAGAGAGAGAGAGAGAGAGAGAGAGAGAGAGAGTAATCCGTCGCGTTACCATATTACGAGACATTTACTTGCGTAACAACAGGGTCGAAGTGTCCGAATCGATGGTCCCCCTCTGTTGGCCCTCTCGTTCCTCATCAAGCCCGTAAAGTCAGTCGTACGGACTTTTAAAGCTTCCTGACGGAAGATACGACGAGTCGTTACTCGCGTTCCATTAAGGCACCGTGTATTTGTAATAAAGACCGTATCTTCGCGTTAGCTTCGCGCGTACGTGAACCATGATACGATACGGCCGCGTGATCTCGACTCATTACCGCGACCAGATTTTCCGGCAAAAGAGGATCGTCGATATCGTCGATAAAGGAAAGATGCCACCGTCGATGACGCAAAGGTCGTCACCGCAGGGACATTACGGTTTCCATGAATTCTCGATTATGATTCTCCGCGAACGTTCGACTTTCAATCAGGTCGCTGTCATTAGACACGATTCTACGGCGCGTCAGCTTGTTTTTTCCCCTCCTCGCCGTACGTAATTTCAATCTCCCGTGATCTTGTGCATTGCATTGCGACGCGTCGCAAATGTAAAATACGTGTATGCAATAAAGCGCGAACGTCATCGTAATCGTTTGTCGCTCCCGCCATAATGAGTCAAGATATTACAGCGAGCTTATATTATTTTTTATTGCTACGCTATTTTTCATTATGATTTATTTAAGGAGGAATTGGACACACATAAGAAAATCGCAGAATTTCTTGCAATTTTGAGGGATTATGTATTTTAATGTAATAAAGGATCATACCAAATTTCAGAATTCCCTACTACATAGTTCGGAAGAAAATAATTTATTAATTTAACACGGTCTCTTATGGAGAAATCGCAATTGAAGCTCTTTTGTCATCAGATACAGCAGTTGTACAGTCAATATAAAAAAATCTGCACCGCGTTACCGAATAATGGTGATTTTTACGGTAAAAATGATTTTAAACGTGAAGTCAATCTTTCGTATCACCAACTACATATTAATCATCGAATTGTCCATGTTAAACATGCACTACATTATCCACATTTGTAAATATGTATGGATTTTCGCCATATGGCATTAACTTTTGACCAGATTGTCTGTCCCATTCCTCCTTAATTGATCAGAAACGAACTCTGCGCATAAAATAGTGGTCGAAGAGAAAGAAATGAAGATCATCCGTACGCCTTATATCTTCAAATCTGCTCTACCGCTCCATCCAAAAAACGCACCCCCGTTCCCCAATATGTTACACGAGAACCGTTCAAACAGTCACACCCACTAATCGAGCCACCCTCTGAATTTCAGACCAGAAGAAACGATGTTGTCGCTCCGAGTGGCGTTCTCAATGGCAGTAGTCGTGCTACTGCTCGTCGATTGGTCGCAATCGCTGCCTGCCCCGGACAAGGACAGGTTTCTCAACGAGGTGGACGTAAGCGAAGCACATTCCAAAAAGATCCACATCATAAAAGATCATTCTCATCCCATTCGTAGCGCGCGCGGAGCTGTCGTCAATCTTCGCCTCGGATGCCTGCAAACGCGCGATCATTTCGTTCGAAAGGCCGCCAAACGAGTTCGCGTAGCTCACGTCCTCCGCACGCGGATCCCTTACATCTCACATCGTACATGCTCACGAATGCCCGGGGCGAAAAAGTAATTCACTTGTCGACTCGGGCGCTCAATAAGTGACGTGACTCCAGACAAGAATCTTTCGATCTGAAAGGCCGATAAACGGCAGTGAAGAACCTTCCGTCCGTGTTATCAACTTGTCACCGTAGAACTTAATGTCGACTACTGGGAACGTCGTCGTCGTCGACGTCGTCGGATATCGTCGAATAACGAGGAGGTACGCACCGGAGCGGGCTTCATTAGAGGCTCGAACGTCAAGCCTTAACGAATGGTTACGGATAACGAGTAGGAGACAGTGAAAAGGGACGCTTTTATCGAGTCGTTTTCTCTGAAGCGCGACACTGGCTTCGAGAAAGAACAAAGGGGGGAGAGGACGGGGGGTGTATCCGTGTCGATTTTTCAACGCGGAGGGTACGCCGTCGGCGCCTTTGTTGAACGCTATCGCGCCAAAATGATCAGCAGCTATAGGGCGCAAACTTATCCGCGCGTTCGCTCTGCACTCGAGATTCGGGCTGACCTTTGCCACGAAGTTCAGTGGGTGCAGATTGCGCTGTGTCTGTGTGTGTGTGCGTGTGTGTATGTAGATCGTACGATAACTGGGGTCTATAATATGTCCCATCCTGAACGTTGTAACGTGCAATATCCTGCGCCTAACTTCCTGGTTCGCGCTTGCAGCAAAGTTACGTCTTTCGAGCGGGCTAGCAGAATGCTACCGGCCGATACGTTAAAAGGATGTCCGTTGAATTTGCGATTGGTGACGAGGCGCACGCTGCAACACATTTCATTATTTCCTGCAACCCCAACCACTGCCCTATTACGCACGGTCCGCACATTGGGAGTAATAAGTAGTAAACATTGTTACACTGTATCCTGCGGACAGCACAACGTTGCGTCTCGCTTATATAATCTTTTAACCACGCAAGCTCTATTACGCGCCAATTTATGCGACGTGTTCCTCGCAATCGCACTCCGCCGAGAGACTCGGTCCGCGGTGCTCTTCGAAAGGGTTAAATATTTTTTCTCGAAAAGGGAGCCTGCACGCCTTCCACTGACAGCGGCGGAAAACAATCTCTGGGACTTCGGGTGATTGGCATTCTATGGCCTCGCAATTCACCCTCGGAAATGGACCCGAAGATTGCGTAAACTCCCGGCCCCTCCCCCATATCGTGCCGCGAACGAGTTTGCTTTTTTTATCCTCGCCAGAATGCCAGACGGGGAAGATCGAGGGACGAAAATCGTCGCGCCAAGACGAGCCGGCGCGCAAACGTCGGCCGCGTACCATTCGTTTCGGCGGATTTAATTAATCCGGCCGGAATATCGTTTCGGCGCATTCATCGTCATATCCCGCGGCGTTAATTATCCGAATGACGCCCGCCATCGGAGCTAATTGCGCGAATTTCGCGGCCAACCTTTTCGCCGCTGCCCGCGATAAAGGCGCGCGCGTACTAATACGACGGACGCTAATGTTTTCGTAGCGTAATTGCCGACGTGATGCGCGGTCGACGTTGTTCGGTTAGATTAGCTTTATATCGTTCGATTAAATGGCGACGTTGATCATTTTTGTTGCACGGAGTATCGTACGGTGGGGTCCACTCGCGCCGTGTGATCGATCGGTCTCGTAATGGAATAGTTTGCGTTTTATTTACGCGTTCTGTTACCGAAACACTAGGGACTGGTAGGAAAGGGCACGTGGGGGCCAGTTATTTTCGATGATGCGCACGCCTCAAAGCAAACACATTTCGCGTCGTATAATGACGGCTACTCGGTTCGGAATTTGAGCGGAGCTTGGATCGGGTTCGCTTCCAATTAAACCATCCGCTCGGCCACTTTGAGGCTTTCGTTACTTCCTTCTGTGACCTCTTACGTTCGCGTTCACACGAATACTCTGTGTACTGCGCGCTAGTCGCTCTTGGAGCTTAGCGTGCTTTGAAGAGTGTGTTGTTGTCTATTGACGTGCTTCGAGCACGTATTTCTTTTAAACATCTAAACTATTTCACTTTTTACTCATTTTGCGTCGCGTCAATTTCGATTACGTAAGTAGAGGAACTTAATCCTTTTTACATGTTTCACATGCACAACTTTCGTAATCACTGGCAAATACGTCGTATTTATTCTGATTGAACATTTGCATGCATGCCTATTTCACAATAATACCTACTACATACGTACGTTGGTAAAATATTGGACAATACTTCCAAAGCACCTAGTATCATACAAACTGCAGTATTATAATATCGTTCGAACGTGTTACTGACGTACCACAAAGGACGTCGAGCAATTGTACGTAATATTGCCCGTATCTGTATGTACGTACGAATTAATTCACACAGCTTCGGTACCTATCTCAGACGAACCCTATTCACAGGAAAATCTCTCAATCACTCACGTCGAATGCACGTGCATGCGGGCGAAACAGGAGACGGCTTGAAAAAAATTCTCTATTACCAGGCCGCGTTGGCGTCCCGACGCTTCTAAAGTTCTAAACCCCGTCGGATCACATTGGCTCATCCCTCCAGCCATTTTCATTACGGGCGTAATTCGCGAAACTAACCGCGACATTATGTGTCGTCCGACTATCGTCGTCTCCGTCGCTTCTGCATTCTCTTTTTCCACGACAAGAGCGTCCTGCAATATTTATGTCCCGCCACACGCAGAAGCGTGCGCGCGTCCACAGAAGGGAAAAGGCGCTTTAAAGTTTCTATCACTGTATAGACGGAATAATGTATGAGCGTACTTAGTCGTGGGCGTGGATTAGCGGAAACTTCGAACGGAACCGATCAAGGACATTAAGCTGCGCATAATCATTGGCAGCGGTTAGAGTCTTTAAGTTTTAACGTAAGCTTGACGACCGGATACGAAGATCGTGATGAAAAAATGTAATTGTTCGCTTATCTTGGATCGCATCGATTCACGTTGCCGTGTGAGAGAACGAATCAATTTTTTGAGATTTTTAATTTAGACCACTTTTATATTCACCGACACAATCATTTTCACCTTTGCTATTCGTAATACATATTGCAATGTATAGTCGACCAAATTTTATGTTACGAATCATTTCACTTATTGCGAATAGGATGGAAATATGGCAGAGTACAGTGGGATTCGAAATTCTTCACGCGTTCAGATGCCGTTCGATTGATCGCGGATACTCGTAGACGTTTGATTTACCGTGCCAGTCAATTTCCCCAGCATAAATGAGTGTTCCTCTTGAAAACTCGCCTTCGCATCCCGCAGCCACGTCGTGTAGGTAAAAACCTGCCCGATATTGTGCGCTTTTCTTTCAGCGGACGGCGAAACGTCATTCTCGCATAATTTAATAATTCAGGAGAGCAACCGTGTGTGAGTCAGAATAGTAAAAACGACCTGTCCACTTGCTCTCTACTGTCCTCTTTCTTTTCCTGCCCCCTGACTCACTCTCTAGATGTCTAGTCGCACCTTATGTACACGAGGGTACGATATCGAGCTGAAACGGCGCTAATCTTGTTCCAAACAGTTCGCCCGAACATTCGTCACTGTTTCAAACTTGGCCGTTAATCTTCGTGAACCCTATACGCACAGATTTTGCTCGGAAAGGAAACGTTTTCATTCCAAGTCGATTGCTCTTTCCCTCTCTCTCTGTCTCTCTGAGACTTGGAAATTCATTTGCAAGTTATAATCACTTTCTTTGAAGTAATTTATATACGCTGTTCCGATGAATAGTGATTATCTGTAGAAAACGGGCGACGCAATGGAATCAGTGCATGTCGCACCGTTCGTCTATTCACCGACCGATATCCCATCGCGTCTTCCCCATAACTTCAGTCTCCTCGCGTCATTTCATGGAATTTCTTAGCAAAATTTCCTGCACAATCTCGTAAAGCGCGGACTCCGGAACTGCCGGTACTTGAAATGAATCAGGCCAGCGGCAAGCGAGAGCAAATAATACGAAAAATAGCGCCGGGGTGTTTACGAGCTCTCATAAATTATGTTGAAAGTCGTGTGTGAAAAAAGAGTGAGGCACAGGGGGAAGGTGGGAGAGGGAAGAGACGAGACCGGCGGGGACAGCTGCGAAATTCCGGAAGGACGATAAATTTGCGGCTGATCCGATAATCGATAGACGGCCGACGGCAATCGGATTTCAGTCGACGTCCGTCTGTCCGTCCACAGATTCGTTCGCTAGCCCGTTCATCGTTGATCGTTCATCGCTCATCGCAAACGTTCATTTTCAGCAGTCTTATATACGTCACGACGTTGTTAGGTGCTCAGGACTATCGTTCAGTGTGTACGCAAGGTGTTGCAAGACGACTGACGATACTGTCGACACGTAACCGAATTATTGGGGTCAATTTGATCCGCACAGTTCACGCGATAGTCAGTGTTCAGATTTTTCATTGAATTGCTGTGGAAGTCTTCTCATGATTGCTTTTATTCGTGGTTTGCAGCCCGTAACGAAGCTCTTCGGACATCTACCGAAACATGAGAGTTTATTAACCAATGTGCAAATAAATCTCTTCCATGAATTAGTTTTAGCAGTGGCTTTCCCCGTTTCATTTTTTACAAAATATTCCGAATTCACCATCTTTTATTTCGGGAATTCGACAAATTTATATTCACCGCGACCTTTCGACATTTTTTCGTTTATTCGGTGCAGCAGGGTCGATATACTTTATATCTCGTAGATAGTGGTCAGAAGTAACGAACGTATGCACATTCAGCCGCGACCGTCCGAGTCGAAAACTCCGCTCGTTACGTGAACCCAAAACACATTATCTCTTATATGTATTTGCCGCTGATTATAAAAGTGATCCAACCGTAAATCATATAATCCTCAACGCAGCACAAGATAACGCGATCGTTGAACCTTTTCAAACATTGTGTCGATGACAGTGAAATGATTTGAAAAGGTTGAACGACTCCGTTACCTCTCGCTGCATCGCGGAACGCATGATTTACACCGCATTCGCATGCAACGATGGCACGCCGAGTATCGCCGACTACCGTACAAATGTTTCGCACCACGTCCGAAATCATTCCGCCTGCGAACTTTTTGTTTCCTCAACGACTCCGATCGTTCGCCGGGCACACTGCGTAAAGTACCGTTATCTTCATTAGCGTTTCGCTATCATCCCTTAACCGACCCCGATGCCATCCTCGGTATTACTCTCGCTCGGTTTACCCGGGCTGTAGCATGAATGCGAACGACGCCGAGCGAGCCGAGAGAGAGTGAGAGTGCGGGGCTCGGTAAACGGGAATAAAAAATGGGACAAACGGATAAAAACGCGGGCCAGCGCCGACAGCCGTTATTCTAAGTTTTAATTACTTTAACGCGCGCGCGCGCGGGCTCGGAAACTCGGTAAACGTCATTTGTTTTGGCGAGCGGACCGGACGCCGCGCAGGTTTGCACCAGTTTACGACGCCACTGCTCTCGCGCGAACCGCGGTAACGCGATTTAGACGGCACTCTCTTTCGTTTGCATCTGCCTAGCCCCCCGACGCCCGGCGACGGAAGGATAAAAAACGACGCGGCCAACAACGATCGGATTTGCGCGCTGCGGATTCCACTGATTACCCGACGTTACTCAAATCAAGATACCTCTTGAGAACGGGAAATGCTTTTAGCCGGTGGATCGAAACACTTGAACGAGGCGTTTGATGAAGTAGGAGTATCGTCCCGAGAGTAAATTGATTGTCATAGCGTTTGGATGTGAGACTGAGCTTGTCTTTCCCTCGTTTTCTTCTTTTGCATCGGCGAACTTGGCGGGTGAGCGATGATGCCCGACGACGTGGACGTGTAATTTATTTTAATAAATCAACATTCTCCTTCTTTTCGAAGTCGATTAAGGATGAAAGATCGTGACGTGCAGATCATTGTCGGAGGTTATTTTCTTGCGAGAGGCGTGCGTCTTCATGAGTGCATGCCCGCGTAATGACCGAGATAAGTCGTAAAGCGGAAAGTGCAGGAAGAACAAATCGCGCGGGGGAATAAACTCGCGGCTGCGGCCGTAAACATTTTACGATTGAAGCCGTTGATTTTCATTTCGATACACTGTCTCTTAGATGTTACGCATATTTATCTTGGCGGGATCGATCTCTGGCGAAGTATCAATAACCGTGGCGAGATGAGTACGTACATTTATTTCGATTTGCGAAAGAGGTCGACGTTGTTTTCGTAGGAGACACATCGCTCTGTTTCGGTTGATAGACTGCGACTTTCATTTCATGCCGCAGACGTTGTAGATTTTTATCTTCGCGGAACTGCGGGGAATCGATCTCTCGGAATTGTAATGGGTTATTTCCCGGCAATGGTATAAATTCAATTCAGACTGAACAAATCCGTATATATGCTTCCAATCGTGGAAGTAGTCCAGGTAAAAACTCGAAAAAATTCCACTCTTAAACTTAGTTCGCCTTCCATCGATTTAAATTACAATACAAGTGAAAAGCACAATCTCTTCTAATATTCTGCACAGAGCTCCATGCCCTCATCACACAATATCCAAAGTAAGCTCAATGCCACGTTCGCGCTACTCCATACACGACCTACCCAACATCCCCACAATATGAACACGCAAAGTTTCTTCTCTGTCCCCAAAAGACCCGAATGTTCGTTTCGTACGAGTCGCATTCCTGCATTTTCAGTTGGTGGACGACGACGGGAGCATCGAGACGGCACTTATCAACTATCTCTTCACGAAGCAAATCGTGAAGCGGCTGCGTAATCAGTTGGACATCGGGGATCTGCAGCGTAAGCGCAGCTACTGGAAGCAGTGCGCGTTCAACGCGGTTTCATGCTTCGGCAAGTAGAAAACTCGACGCACGCCCTGGCCGCCCAGTGTCGGAAGAGACCGGCGAGTCGGCGAACCAGGGAAAGGGATAACTATAAGGATGCTTTATCCGTATGTCCGTCACTTTGCCTTCTTTCAAGGTACCGCAGCTTATCCTCGTCCCTTCGATCTCGCATTGCTCCCTTTCCGGTGATACAGTAGATATAGATTTACGATAGCACAAAAGGTGCAATGGGGTTTCCTGGCGGGCGACGCAGAGTATGGCCTGCGTAGACTCCATGCTCACGATCCGACTCGACGTTTGACTTGTTTTCGCACGTCACTTAACGATTGCCAATAGCCGTTAGTCGGGGGAGGTGTTTATGATTTAGGTAGGAAACGAACCCTATTTCGCCTTTAATCAACATCTAGATTAACCCTTTTGGACGATTCGAGCCGTTCTCGATGGGACTCGATGACTCTGTCTTGCTTGCGGATGCTGCGCGCTGATGATCGAGAGTGTTGGTAATCCAGTGTTGTTCCTGCGCAATCTTGTTGTAACGATATTGTAAATCTGTCAGAGTTGTACTGTGTATAAATAATTATTCGGCCTGTTGAATAGCTTACGAGACGATGCGGCGTGTGCTTTCTTTTCGGAGGGTCGTTACACTCGTCTGCTTATCTCGTTCTTCGATAGTTATGGGATGAATATTCAAAACTGGTACCCGCATTCTGCGTACGGGACTGTGAAATGATTTTGGGAAACCGGGAGACTGCGAGTCGAGTCCAAACTTGTGAAAAATTAGACCGATTCAATGTTACCGGCGAGTTACTTCAAAACTGATGTTTTTAATCAAAGCAAGTGTCGCTTATCGTCTACCGCTTCGCTAAGCTCTAATTTCTCTTATTATGCAGTAAGCAGCAAGTAGTATAAACGACGAACATATCGGCCAAATTTCGCTCCTATTACTAAGTGCGTCCGATCGATCGAATTATGATCAACCTCCATTGTAACTCCCTGCGTAATTCCACCGAGGTGGATCGTTTCTTTCTGACGTTTAAAAATAAAGTTATTTGGGTATAAGTAGAGAGACGGTTCCACATGTGAATTTTTTGATATCGTTTATTTCATTCGATCGATACGCCTCGCAACGATCATTACATTAAAAACATCATGTACCACATAATACTGTGTTTGGTGTAAATTTGGGTGTTTCACGGTTGCAAATCGTTTATAAGTACGTTAAATGAAAAATATCTCAAACGTGCTGAGGCCGGTATTCCTCCGCATCTGCGAAATGGTTCGAGAAATTGCTCGCGCTGCGGAAAGTACGCGCGTCGGCAGGTAAGTTTAATCGAACTCACACTCGCATCAGGGACCTCTACTGCAACTGCACTCGCAGTAATCAGCGATTAACTCCACAGCGTGATCGTATACATCCCCCAACTTGCATTCCGCCGCAGATGTTTCCAACCATGAAACGTTCACGTGCCTAGCAGTTTTTGGAATGTCGTAGAAATCCTATAAAGAGAGAGAAACAAATTTTCGAACGATCTGAACGTACTTTTTATGTTTGGTAAGACACCTTCTTTTCATGAATATCGATGGTTCTTCTGGTTACCGCATTTAAGCGACGCCGATGAGCAAGTTCGCAGACGATTTCGTGTGCATTGAAAATTGACGGGCATGTGCGCGACAAGTGATTATTGAACATTACCGTGCAGGTAATTCTCGATGGCGTGCGGGAACGAGTATCGAGCTTCAAACAACTTCCAGGATGCCGGAAGCGGAACACTGACTAAATACCTTACGGTAGGCTTGGGTAATGGCTCCGGTATTAATCACGATTAATCCTGTTACACGCCTGCGAACTGGGATGTATCGACGTTTGAGCGCAATTCCACCGCAAGCGGGTGGAATAATTCTTCCGCTACAAATCCAACTGCCACACGTGGCCGCATTCTACAACCAGTGCGGTAACCAAACCGATTGTGTACGCCGACGAACTGTCAATCGCGTCATTCCGACGTATTGAAAATTCATGAAGGCGACATGCGCCGCTACGCCTAGTTCAATATCCCACCGGACTAATTACTCAACAATTTATTCAATCTTACCTCGAGAACGGTCGACGGGATCTCCCTGACCGAATGAATCACGTGTGTCGACATACGTCGATCCGAATCCTTCAGTATCGTCGCCCCCAATCTGTTCATTTTTCGTTTTGCACGTGGTTAAAGAAAATAAGAATGGGTGAGTGAATTTACATGGGCCGCTGCTAGAATGAGAAAGAGCCTAACGGCTTTCTCGTCGAAAAACAAAATGAAAATGTTATTTAATGCTCGCAAGAGTCCCGCGAGATTTTCGTCAGCGTCCCAGCTTTGTCTCTCGTACGCGCCGATCCTGCGTTTGCATAAATGTTTCGCGCCCACGAGCGTGGAGACTTACGAAGTCGCATTTTGTCCCGCACAGAAAATGGCTCCGGTGATTCGATGCAAAGCATATCCTTTCCCTCTATCCTGTCCCCCCGCGCCTTCTCTTGTTTAGTCATTCCTTCCCCGGGGGATTTCGGTCGGTCATTTCTTGCGACACGCTCGTTAAGCAACCTTGCCTCGACAGCTTCGTCCTGAGGGATTACCAGGAGCTCGAGTCCGAAACTTACACGCCGCTCGCGAAACGCCGCGAAAACCGAGTGGGAGAGTTGATAATGGGCTTAAAGTTTTCTTGCGCGGCGTTCTCTGATGACGCGTTAGCGTGAATATTTAATTGTACGGAAGGATACGTTTTGAGGGTGCGGTAGGCAGTCTCACGCTGGCTTCGCTTGAAATTCTTCGAAAGGCAGGCACGCACGCCCTTCAGAATACACTTCGATTTCTGGAAAACAGTGAACCGTGCTTTGGAAACGTTGGTACATTTTTTCAGTCTAGAGTTGTGGTATTAAAAATCTAAATTTATGTGTCAGAATAATAGGAATTTAATATTGATGTTGGTATATGAAGCGCGCAACTGTTTGACTTCGGCCGCATAACAGAGTATGAGTCGGAATCTATAAATATGTCGGTTTGTTTGGATTTCATACGCAGCAATCCCTGTGATAAAGTTATTCTTGCAAAGTTTTGCAGTTTTGCAACGATGGCTTCGGAAAGTCTTTACCCGAGGGGCATGTGAGCAACATAAAATAATACTACTTAAACTTATATCATTTTACCATGTTACTTCTGTCATATGTGCGTGAGGCCAAGCGGTTGGCTGGTAGTTATTTTCGACATAATAAAAATTCGTCTACTATAACGTTTGTTTAGAGGTTCATGCATACGTTATGCTAATGATGTTCTCCTCGAAGTAATTAAGATCTTATCGAAGAAACGTGAAACTTTCGCACGGAAAAGCGCGTCCGACGAAGAAACGATAGCGGAACTCGTCTCAAAATCTGACGGGAAAGTTACTGTTGGAAACTTACCAGTTCCTCTTCCCTGCGGAATGACAATGGCTTCGCGTCAGACGGCAAGCCTTTAGGTGGCTTTCGACCCTCGACCCAGTTTAAAGGACTGCCCGCGGCACTGTATTCGATGTACTGTCGAGTAACAATGATAGAGAAACACATGTGGCAAATAAATGAAATAAATCTACTGTATCCGCGGTGACAAATGTAAAAATGCGGGAACAGCAATAAAGTAATTATTCATAAACAACTCCCAACACAGAGCTGTGTATACGAAGAACGTAAGTATCGCGTCTTCTCAGTGCGGTAAGTACATAACTGCAAGTTACTTTCTTATCGACGTATCCGCATTTCGTAAAGAAAGCGTCGTACGAAAGAAGTTTATTCCAGATTTTCGATTAATATTATACTCACGTCATGTTCCACGAAGGAATAAAATTTGCTCCCGTCTTCCTCTTCGTGTTGTGGCAAAACCGAGCTATCGGAGTCATGACACTTTTTCTCGACCTTAACCCTCGTGTCAGGATCACGTTTGGGAAGTTCATACTCCCCGAAGGATTTCGGCTCAACTTTAATCTTCGCATCGGGCTCGATATTTATCGACTCGTCCCGTTCAAAGCTCTCTATTTTGCAACGCTTTCGCATCTTCGGTGTCAGAGACGAGGACGTGCCCGGTTGTTCGTCTTTAATGTCTCTTTCAGGAGACAGACATGGTTCAATCTTGATTGTATCCTTTTGATTATTCTCGCTAGTCGGTTTCAGATTGTTAACAATCTTTCTCTTCACAGAAGCGTCCGACGTTGAAGCTTCACCTTTACCCACCTCTTTCTTTACGAAATCGTCCAAAGTAGGATGCTTTTTACTAGTAGAAGCCGCAGGCTTTGTTCTAAAAATGATAAACGTACATTTTAATTTCTGCAATCTATGCAGTGTAATACGTATTACTCTCTGACGCTGCAGGAAAAGTCCGTTAAATCTAACGAGGGAAACGTCCTAGAAAGCAAATTGGGACTTCAATTCTGATATGTTTCATACCAGATCACTCAAGTCAGCAATCGGTCGGTGTATGTTTTATATGCTTCGTAAAAATTGGCCTTATCTAAGAGCGTCTTAAAGCGTCGAATTGGTTAGACCGAATGAAACTGTCCAGGAAACCGTACTTACTCCTCGGTCTTTAACAAGAGACTGAAGTCCGTCGACTCAGAGCTTCTCTCGAAAAGAGCACGTAGTTCCTTCAGGCTCGTCGCGCTGGCCCAATCCTTGTCGCGACGTATTTGGGTAACGCGTGGAAATCTGATACTGATCCCGTCTGCGGTGTGCACGCCCTGATTCGTGAATTCGGCACCAGTTATCTCCCACACGGGCTGCTTCTGCAGATCGGATAAAACATTGAGGGTAAATGCACGTCCATAATCCACAGTCTTATCGTACAGGTGCATAAGCGATCAGAGACGATCACTCGACCCAGAATCTGATGCAAGAAGAAAGTATGGCAATCCTTACTTTAGGATCCCGTGCCACGAAGTCGGGAATCATCGGCTTGTTCGCACGTAACCAACTCGGAACTTTGCTCGGGTCCTTCCCGATCTTCACCATATCCAGTTCGTTTTGCAGCTCCGCCAGTGTGGCGTCGTCGTGTCCGGTATGCACCTAACGTTTAACAATCAACGTCTTATTCATTCCGAACACTTTTACTGTACGTTGGTTTAACGCCAGGAGAAAAGAAATTGAAAAATTTACCTTAGTAACTGTCAACCATAAATCACGATCTTCATCGTAGCAGCCCATCAGGAATATAGACATTATTCCGCCTGAGAAAGAAGATCCTTCTTTAATTTATTAACACGAACTTGTTGTATATGTCGTGCTACTTAAGGGTGGGTAAGTTAAATCGGAAGTAAACTTTGAACATCGAATCTGTAGAAGTTTGAACTCAGAGTCTGAAGAGGATTACTTAAGTGAATTGAAAGTAAGTAGTGCTAGCGATACTGGGGACGGTCGGATAATTGTAATTAAAAGTGCTTTGAAAGTAGGTAACGTATAAGAGTGTTGCCGACTCTCAGACGGCAGTTGCTCGCGCAGTATCGACGATCGATGCTGCATGGACCCAGAGATACAAACCCTTGTTTCCAGTGCCATACCATGCGCCAAGCACGGTAAGATCTGCGCTATCAGCCATTGCGCCGTCGAACAAGTAATCCTTCTTTACCTTCAGCCAATGTCGTTTGCCGGGTTCGTAGATACCCTAAATACGGATATTTTTAGGAAGTAAAAGAGATGCTGAGCAAACCATGAATACTCGTTATGCGCGCAAATTGTGTAATAATTATTATGAACCGCGTGAATGGTACTTTGTAAGAATTACATACGTTGACGTCCTTCAGGACTAACCCCTCGAGACCCATTCGCAGGACTTTCGCAATCATTTCCGCCAAATCGCGTGAGCTCTGAAAGAAATAGCCGTGGGCTATGCGATAACACAGAATCGTATTAAAACGGTAGCCAAAGAAATGTGGTAATACTTACGTGTACCTCCTGCACCTCGCTCAGCATAATTCTGTTCGGAATTTCTCTCATTCTTTCTTTCAAAATTTCCCTTCTTTCCTTCATAGATCTGTAGAAGCACATATTTGCATTAAATTCAAATTTACACCTCGGCCATAATTGTATGCATAATATGCTCGATAACTCACTTTTCCAGTAAAATGTCACCATTGTAGTAGATACAGTCGAACACGAACAGACAAACGCTCGCATCCTTAAATTCATGTTTCTGCGAATATAGAACGTACATTACGCGCCGAACGAAGTCACGAGAAGTTAAAAAAATTACAAAGATCAAGATACCAGGCATTAAAGTAGTACTCACTTTGTGTTTACCGAGACTGCCGAACGGCAAGGGTTTACCGGTATTATTATCGATTAACAGCACTTCGGAATCGAGAATAAGATCGTCTCCGTCCGGAAAAGAACTTGTTATGTACTCTTTGAACAGCTTCACCTAGAAGTTGATAAAACTAAGGTAGACACGTGTCGACGGGAACGGATAAAAAAAAAAGAACAAAAAACTTCTACATCGGTCCTTTTATCCATCGAAATCGAACTAAAATTCATCTCGCATGTTAGACAGCAGACGCGCGACAAACCTTTCGAGCAGAATTCGCGAACTTTCCCGACCAGGTATCAGCAAGTGGAGAATCACAGACATACGATATTACCGAGGGGATTTCGGCGGAAGGATCGCGAGAGAATGTCAATTATGCCCGTTCCCTGCTCACATTGCCCGGCAAAGTTCGTCGAAGATAATCCATGGGATTTATCACGATATAAGACGCGTGTAGCCGCTTTCTTCCCCCTGGGACGCGGTACTTAATAATAATCATTCGGTCTTCACCTTATGAGCCATCACTGGCTTCAGCGATCGACTAAAGTATCTAAACTCGTCGCCCTTCTTGTGTACCTGAACCCTCTCACCGTCGTATTTCACTTCGGACAACATTCCGTGCGGACACTTTTTCATCGCCATTTCCACGGATTTGCAAGCCTCGGCCTGCAGAATTCAAGCACTTGTCACGAAACATATAAATGTGTCGATAATTAATGAAAGTGGTCTAAGGACAAAATCTGAAAGAAATTATTTCTCTATGAGTTCGGCAATGTAAACGAGCGCTGTGCGAATAAATTAAAAATGTAATTTGTCTAAACTTTTTTACTTATTGTTAGACCACTTTCGTAATCACGTGCACAAATGTGCACTACACGCAGAGCGTATGTGCAGTGTACTACGATGTCGGGATTATTGGAGTACAGCGGTCCATGACTTTTATCGTTTCAGCGTTTCACTCAAGCCGATGTGTAAAAATAAATTGAACGGTGTATCTACCAGCATTGGAAGCACGGGAGTCATAAGTGAGAGTGTCACTTGGCCGGCTCCTACGGCTGTCGTCGGTGACGTTAACGAGCCCAATAAGGTTCCTTTCGAATTTTCGCTTGACATGCCGGCTGACGGGGCCAGAAAACGCAGCAGAACCGCATCCAAATCCCTCGACATTTGGAAGGCTCTGTAGGCGTCCTCGTGAACAGCAGCCAAGCTAAGCGTCAATTATCACGTGATTGCAATTAATTCCGTGAAAATGTGTTATACGCTCGAAATGTAATGCCACCGCCGGCGCTCTCACCGTATCATGCAGATCAGCGTGAAACTTACATATGCTTCGGTCCCGCGTTAATTCTCAAATCGTGCTTGATCAATCTGACGATCATCTTTAAATCGTTGCCGGTGCACCTGCGGTTCGTCGAAAGTGTCGCGCATTAATAAGTAATCAGCTCGAGATTATGCATTCGATCGATCGCACGGACACGTTAATTCGTACACGCGACGCGCACCTACCTGCCGGCTATGCTGCGGAAATGTTGAATCTGCTCGTCCTCCTTCGTCAACAGTGACAGTTGGTCCAGAAACTGTTCCACCTGTAGAAATGCAACGTCGTACTGCGGTTATTTAAATGATTCGCATACAGAACAAAAAAGAAATATGCTCTCTATCCTCGTATTAGCCGCGAGGATACCCAAACGCTCCTCCTAAGCGGGGTTCTGTTATTCGATTGTACTAAACAAAAAACCAATGGAAAAAAGAAGTCTTACGCAGGGATGGACACGGCCCTCGGCGGAATTTCAGAAACACTCGTGTCGTCGGGGGAAATGAATTCCGCACCAAATCGATCCCTTCAATCCGAAAGTGGCGAAGGGAAATCCGCGCGGTAAGCCTCGCGGTGAGCCGCTGAATTTGGGCCAAACGAATTTTATATATTACTTATACCCTTTACTAACCCGTGGAAGACGCCACGCAGACGATCCCGGCCCCCTTCGCGGAAACTTACTTTCACCAACTCGATTGTTCGAAATAACATGTTTACGTGTATTTCGCGTGACACGTGCAGGACGATAAAAATATTGTACGGGTTTCAATGATGGGAAACCATGCTTGGGAAAGATTTTGTTGAGCAGGCACCTTCTTCTTCTTAATTACGGTTATTTTTTGGTTATTTTTAAAACACTTAGGCCCGGTTTCACCAACGACTGATAAATCTCTAAATAGTTATTCGGCCAATAAAATTTATTTGTCAGTTGACGAGAGTATCGAGACCAATCATTTTGTGGAATAAGCGCTAACTGAAGTTGGTGTAACGAAAAACATCGATTTTAACCGACAAAAAACTTTATTCTACGAATAACCACTTATTCGTCGTTGGTGAAACCGGCCCTTGGGGAAACTTTTTAAATTGTGACTGATTCCAACTGAGAATTAATTTATGTTCGGAACTCAGGGTTCCGTGAACTTTACCTCTTGAATGCCCAGCGTGCTTTTACTCGAGGGCTTGACAGCGACGCTGCTCTCGAAAAAACAGCGAACAGTCTCCGCAACGTCTCCCTGCTCCAGATCCTCCAACATATCATCTTCATCCTGACACAGTAGGCGGGCAAATAGCTTTATCAGCTGTTTGCTCTGTAAGTTGTATACTCTCTGACGGACTCCAGGTAGCAGGAGTTTGCACCAAAGAACAGCGTCGCCTGTGAATACTTCTATGCGGCACAATAAAATTCGAACTAAGTACATAAAAATTCTACGTGCTTAACAAAAAAAAAAAAATAAAACACAGAGTACGTTGCGCATAATATCATCCTTTAACCCCGTGTTATGTTACATTCCTTGTCGCACTCCGTATCGACCATACTACACTTATATCCGTACCCATAACTCACACTATGCTACAATCACAGCATTGCGAATGGTACGCGTACATTCATTCCCGCGGTGAGAATCTGTCCCGTGGAACAGCACGCGTTACACGACGATTACACGTGCGAAAAATCGTAGAGAGCGATCTTTCGACATCGTGCCGTGCAATAAATGGAGCTCGCGCCGAGCGAGCCGCGCGCGTTATTTTATTAAACCGAACCAACGACGTTACCGCCGGTACATTTCCTCGAGCCGGCCGTCCCGTCTAATTCGTCGTTTCAAATGCAAATTGCACGACATTTATCTGCTTTAAATGGCCGACGGCTACGATCGATGCTACTACGAGCTTGTTGAGACGATCGACGAAGTAATGAACCCTCGATGATCGTACGCCGGGGTCACTGCGATGCGGCTCGAAATCAGCTTCGATGCTCCTTCAATAATCGCGAAAGGCGACCGCGAGTCTACGGAGATCCGTGACGAGTCGGCGAAAAACCGCGCGCACTCGCGGCCTCGTGCGTGTGTTACTTGAGAAGTATTAATGCGCTACATCTACAGCAACGCCGAGATAGCCGTGCACTGCCTGACAATGAGACCGAGATGACAGCCCCGTCGGGCATTATCGTGACTTCGATTTCATTCAAAATCCAGGATAGTGGCGAGTTATCGACCAACGATTGGCTATCGTCGCCCCGTAACTTTCCGCTCGCCTCGCATTCCTGCATCGGCAATTGTGCATACAGGGTGTTCGACTCGAAATGACGCCAATTTTCTGGAGCACTGCTTGCTTTTTTATTCTCTCGAAAATATGCAGTAGAGGGGGCGGGATGGAAAGAGAGGTTTATGTGTGTGTTTCGAGAAGGTTTACGGTTGCTTTCTCGAAATTCGAAGGACGCACCGCGTGTCTGCGACTGTTTGAGAGCGACAGGCTCTTTTGATCTAATGGGGTCCCTTGTTTAGATGTAGTTTGCTGAATTCAGGAGACGGTCTATGAAAATGTATCGCGTGCGCTGCGAACGACAAATGAGTGGACGGGCAATGTTCGCCGAATGAGTTTCATCCGTTTACGTCAGTGCATAGATCTTGAGGCGGGGCAAACGTTTTATTTCCGACGAGAGAAGAACAGTTACGTTTCAATGGCAGATCGTCTCTGATGGCAGGGAAATAGCTGTTAACATAAGACGTAGACAGAGAGAAACGCAGGGAGAGGAGTGTAGAAGGGGCACAAGAATGGGACTACATATATAGTGTTTAGTGGTTCCGTCATTGAGGCCGATTAGAATCCAATAGAAAATCGACGTGACGCTCGTGCATCAAGTTTATCGACGCCTTTATTTCTGTCCGTGCCCGTACAGCGAACAAAAATCATTTATTATTCCACGAAATTACATCGCAACACCACATAAACAATTTCTCTCGATGCGCCACCTTTATTTCACCGCCATCTTAAAACCGAATAATCGTCTACCATATTCCAAATAAAAAGCTGTTCATCAAGTAAACGGTCTCACGCCGAAATTAATTGCCTAGCGCGTTCAGCTAGCAGCGAAAACAAGCAACTCGCCTAACGAGTCGAATCTCCGTCGCAGCCTGATCACTCGCTGTTGCTCAACGATTTCCGGGTCGTGGGCGCAAAAAAAAGGTGCTGGCCAGGATAGAAGGAAGCGTCGGCGGACGGGCAAACGGCATCGGGTCAAAGCGGCCCCGGTACGAAGAAACGCGCGTGTGCCAGTCGATGCGAACGCCGAAGTGCGTCACAAAGCTTTAGCGATAGGACGACTTTATTGGCCCGACGAGGGGCGATCAAAAGACTACAGGACCAGCCATACAGCTCAGCCACGAGAGCGTGCTAAGAACTAAGAACCCGTGGCAAGTAAAAAAGAAGCTCGCGGCAAGGCGAGAACGGCACCAGTTCGCGTTTTGATTCCGACCATTTTCGATGTCAGACAGGTTACCGAGTCATTTTTACAAGGCCGGAGAGTCTTGTTCGAATAATTTACTAGAGAACGCGACAGTAGTACCATAAATGGACATAGTGGGAGAAGTCACAACTATGACCATTCTGACTATTCGATAACTATGTATTGCATAAACTATTTGCATAATCGGATAGCGATTAATCCGATGGACAGTTGCAACCCTAATTTGTACGGGTCAGTAAGTTACGCATGACGTCGCGTCATCAGCCCTGTCTCGCGCTTTCAGACGCTTCCCTCTCATCAACAGATAATTTTACCACTGTTTCTCACAGGGTTCTCCTTTTCGTCCAGTGATTGACGACGTCTTGTTTCAGGAAGCACCGAGATCACTGACGAATGGATCACACCGAACGAGACGTCAACGAGCAATTCTCACGGTTGAAATGTGCCCGATGTTGCAGAATTACTTGGTCGAGTGGGTCACGAAAAACCTGAGGCAGAATCGACGATGATAACGAGACGGCCGACCTCTCCTTTGTCGCAAGGTACGCCTGACGGCTCGCGGAGCGTAATAATTGTCTCATTTCCAGGGAAACAGAAAAAAAATTAAAGCCCTCACATCAGTAACGCGAAGAAAAAGACACGCACACGCAGCAAGTGCGTCAATTTCCTTTCCGTCGGCCGGTGGCGACAATTATTACGTCCGACGGCATAACAATTCGACACTGTTACGAAACAGTGATACCCCATTACGTCGTTCGCTTACGATTACGCGAGCAAGCCCCCGAATAAGCCGATTCGGAGAAGAACACCCCGTATATGTATGCCGAGAGCGGGATAAGAGCGAGAAATGCGAGTAGGAGGAGGAAGAAGAAGGCTCAGCAGGGGTAAGTAGAGAAAGAAGTAGAAACAGGGGACGAACGCGATAAGATATACGCGCGACCGCCATTTTACACTTCCCTCTTTCCTCCCCGTGCATTTTTCGACAGTACATACAATAACGAGGCGAGAGGAGCGCGCGCGTACGATCCGCGACAAAACGAAGCAGTCGAAAGCGGAGGTGACTTCATGCGCGTTTGATTAAACGCCGGCGCGTACGTCTCCTTCCCCCGGCTTCCCTTTTTTTTCCTCTCCTTTTTTACTTCTCTTCCCCTCCCTCGCTCGCTGGTTATTCGTTCCCTGGGCCAACGGGATAATGACCGACCTTTATGACTACCATCTCCGTCTCTCGCCGCGACTTTTTCCTCCTCCCTCATCCTGGACCGCGTTTCCAACGTCGTCGCCGGCGCCCACGAAGAAGCAGACGGCCACATGGTAGCCCCATAGACCTCATATGCATGGGCTCGCGGGATAATTTCGTAGACCGAGCACGCTGGAAATCTGCCGGCAGAACCAACCGACGAAACGATGTGTTCCGGAGAACGAACGATTCATTGGTATTCGGAGTCAAGGATTGAGACGTGAGACTGACTTAAGGTATTACTGGCGCTGGGTGCCGTATCAAAAAGGGGCTTCATTATTTGTTTTCAATTGCGTCCAAAATTTCTTACGGCCCTGATTCAATGCATGTACACATTCCGTATACATATGTGCACACTAGTATACTTGGCAATAATGCATACTAGCGTTTGTACCGCAGTTCAGGCTGAACACAAGCACTCAATTTACAATTTTATATTCAGAATTTTTGTTCTCCTGAACTAGACGGTGAAAAGTCTTTTTTTTTTCTTTTACTATATTCCTCGAATGTTAACCTACAACCTGGAATTTTTTCAAAAAAAGTTTAAGTGCCGTTTTCGGGTTATTATCAAAAAACCGTTTTGTTGTGATCATTACCATTGCTTTAGATGGAGAAAACGCTAGACTTTAATTGTTAATAACTCGAGTTCTAGACGGTGGTTCAAGTTCATTTATAAGAAAAAAATTGTTATTTTTTTTAAATCTTAAATTTAAGTCTGGTTTAAAAAAAAGTTTAAGTAAAGTGATTCAGCGCTAGTAATACCTTAAGTCGAAATTATAGAATTAGTCGAAACTGTGCTGAAGACGGTCTTGTCTGTGAAACAGCAGCTTATGGGTGGCACGAACGTTGTATCGAGATGAATTTCGAAGGCACCGAAATGGATTTCGGGAGCCGCGCTCGCGTGAGAGAATGACAATCGCGACAGTTCGACGTCGTCCGCGAACATCGTAGACCCGTCATCGTCCGAAATAGATATGTCATAATAATGCCCCGCTGCACATCTATAATGTTAGAGGAATTCGCCGATCGCTCGTGACGCGGGTGCGCTTTTAACTGATTCGTCCAGACGGAAACGTACACGCCCGAGGTGCTCACAGCTTCCAGCGTTTTGATCTCTTGGGGCGGTATCAATTGTTTGTATACGACTATTTTTACTGAAACAGCTCTTTTCGGATGAAGAGCAGAAGCAGACGCGCCGCGTTGTATGAATATTTTCGCGCCGCGATTCGGACGTCCACGAGATGCGCGCGTAGCTGCGGCGAAGTCGTGGAAAGTACCCGAAAATCGCATGCAGTCAGCCGTCAACGGTGGTGGCCGACGTCACGGCAATAAGCAGAATCATTGTCGAATAACAAACGATTCACCTGCGACGGAAGGAGAGAGTAGTTGGAGCTGCAGCTAAGTCAGCGCTGGCTATATCACGATTCTCGTAAATGGCAACAAAGTATCGCTCTAATACGTACACATCTGGCATTCCGTCAATGTCTGTTCATTGCTTTATTCGATTACCACCGGAGGCTACTCTATTCCACTTAAAAATATACAGTGGAAAAAGACGTATGTGCCAAGACGGCGCAATATCCCTCATCTGCGGCGTAGAATCATCTTCCAGCGCGAGTCCGGATCTATGTACGTACGTGAACGCGTACGTGTGTATCATACGATCGGAGTATGTAACGCACGTGACGGCGAGTTCTTAAAATTCGTCCCGAAACACTTCCAGCGCAGATAGTCTAACGGAAATCGCGCGACGCAATACATTATGCCCACGAGGCCCACCCCTCTGCCTCCGCCCTTGCTCCAATCTTCTCACTCCCTCTCACGCTCTCCTTTCCTCTCTCTCTCTTTCTCTCTCTCTCTCTCTTAGTAACATCACATCTGTTGATGCCCGATCAGCGTTATGATCGTCCATAGATCTTGCCCTGACATTGGCACGCGCTTCTCGACGAAATCATGGAAGAGGCAGACGCGTAAAATTGGCCGATCCTGTTTACGTTTCACAAGAGAGAAAAGGAAAGGGAGAGAGAGAGAGAGAGACGGATTTATGCAGGGTGGTTGATTCACGTGGAACGGAACGATGCCGAGATGCGCTGATATCGGAGCTCCTAGTCGAGCGTACAATTTTATAACTTAGCCAAACTAAGTATGGACCGGTGAATCATTCGCTCGATATTGTAATTTTAATGAAAATCTCGACGATAACTCAATCCTCGCATATGACGTCGCGGCCGCATAATAATATATCGTTTCACTCTACTTATTCGCCGCTATCGGACTTAATTAACATTCAACGAACCTTCGCAAATTTGACATATTGATCTCAATGGGATTGTTCCACGTCGCTTATATAACACGTGTAACGAACAATATACGTCACGTATTAGACGTTATACGACTATACGTAAACAGAGATATTATGAAAAGAAAAGGGTGAAGGGGAGGAAAGGGGAGAGAGACAGAGAACAAGAGAGGGAGAGAGAGAGAGAGAGAAGGAGAAATAGAAGAGCGAAAACGTCTGGAGCCAAGCTGGCTGCACAAGAAGGGGCTCGTCTCATCGACATTCACGAACCATAGAAGAAGATGCCGAATGAGAAGTGGGGATGCACGAAGCTTATAAGACACGGGTGGCCAGCATTCCGTGGACCAATAGTCGCAAAACTGTGATTGTGAAAAGTGCACAAAAACTGCTCGCCACGCCGCGCACATTCTCGGACAGTTAGAAGTCTAGCAGAGGCCGCCAAGCAACAGATATCCCGGTGACCGAAAATACGGGCCACCGTCGTACCGTTCGTCGTTGCTTTCTCGACAGGGTCTCCTTAGCGGCGCCGGCGAATATGACTTAAAAGTGGTGAACACCGGCAAGACACTTTCGGCGTACTGTGAACGGCGACACGTGCCAGGGGGGGAAGAAAGTAAATCGTGACTGGGCAAAAGCTCGCGTTGCGTGGGTGGTCGGGGGAAGAAAAAGCGTAGACGGTTCAGACGGGCAAGCCGGAGGAGAACGTGAAGAGTAGCCTTTCCGCCAAGAGAACCGCACTCGCTTCTTTTCTTTTTTGAGACAGTAAGTATCCGAGACTTCCGAGTTGCCTGGGGTAGCCGACATGAACGCGACAGGTATGAACGACGCCGACAATATGGGTGGATCGAGCGTAGGGAATTGCAAGGTTCGGGAAAAATTTGAGGAAGAAAAAAAAGTCCATGGTACAAATGGCAATATTGGCAATACGCGTCGGACCGTGTTAATTTGAGATGCTTAAGCGGAAAGCCAAGTTATCGGTTACGAGTGTTAGTAACTTAAGGACGAAGCTGTCAATTGGAGCGACATTGACATCTCTTTCGACCGATAAGAGGGCTCTCCGCTCTGACGTTCGAAAATTCGAGAATGCAATTTCTTCTCTATGCGCTTTTACGAGACGCTCGGTCGACGCAGGGGGTATCGTCGTCGTTATGGCCGTTCGCGAGTGAATCCGCAGAACTGAGAGAGTTCAGTATCCTGGAGTCGAACGTGTGCAGATAACCCTTTAAAAATCTTCCACGCAGCACGGGTGTCGGGTCGCGGTGCGAACCGATTGATTAATGCTTTCCTTGTATCCGATTCCGGTATATCATATTTACGTTTCACCGTGCATGTCAAAGGGGAGAGTCGCTATGGCAGCGGGAGAAATCGAAAGACATAAGAAGCACTCTGCTGGGCTGGCCACTGTTGGCGATCGACGAGAATCGCAGTTACATACGCTTATACGTCTGCTTATCCAAACCGAATTCGAAGTCAATTCCGTTCGCACGCTGCGAGACGCATTCGGCGTTCATAAATCGCAAACTTCCGGAATCAAGCCGAAAATTAGAATATTGGATCGTCGAACCAGCACAATGGATCGACGGCCAAGTGACTCTGCGGACGGTAAACAAATTCCTACTTCACACGCAGATATTGAGGTGTAATTCCGTTCGCTGATAAAGGCCCGCGTTTGAAAGATATTGCAAACGAAGCACGCAGTTAAGAGTCAAACGACACAGTGCGCTGGCAGGCGAGGAAAAATTCCCCGTGTGCCGTGACGCTGTCAGACTATTCGGCGAACTCGCGACGTTCTCGCATAAATCATGCAAATGAAATGAACCGATAACACCGTGCCCGCGTTATTATTCAATCTCACGTTTCGCCCATTGTTACGCCTTCAGGCACCGACACTCACCTATACCACGCTATATCGGCAGCGTATCCTTATCTCCCGTATATATTGGTATCGATGCGCGCGACTCGCGTGTGTTTACGGCCGCAAGTGCGACAAACGACGATAGCTCATCGATTACGCGAATCCGTGTTTTCACGCGAACCGATGTCAGCCACGTTTTTACTTTCTCCTCCGCTTTCGCTCCCGCCTCACCCCCCCCCTCCCACGCTCGGCACCAAAGGAAACTAAGTGATCAATCGTGATTCACGCTGGTTTATTTCCCCTGCCTCGCGCTTCACGCCGTATCCCATTATCGGCGCGCATTTTCAGGATCGCAGAGGAACGTCTGGGTGTACTGGTGGGCAGGAAACGATTAAGCATATTGTCGAACGACAGTGCCGAGGACAGATGCTTTCTAATGCCATAAGCGTCGTCACGAATCTCGGTCGAAGATAATGTACGATTAGGCGATACGAAGTTAGAGAGCCGAAAGTGGCTGACGGTTTCGGATGACATGACGCAAAGACGCGTGCCTCGTGTGACAGAAGCTAGTGAGCCGAACAATGGCGAGCGAGGCAGAATTCCGCGGTTGTCGCAACCTTTGCACACGACGCCCTTATTTCATCAGATCGGCCATTGTCGTTCGATAATTCGATCGATCAACGTAAACAGCCGCGGAATCGCGTCATCTTCGTCATTGTTGCGTCGGCTATACTTTGGTCACGAATGATACTGAATCGATCATTCTTGACCCGCAATTACCCGAGTTCACTGTATTCCGCCTAATTTCGTATACCGGAACGTCCGCTGGGTTATCGGCGTTCGTACAGATTGTTCAACAGCTTAATGACGGACTTCGTCGCTCGCATCGCTTTCGTCCGACTAATTGATCCGTATCCGTCGTAACTCGTTGATCATTGTCATTCTTCGAAAAGGATATTTTTCCGCGAAGCTCAATTACGGACTCGGAGGGGAGAGATGGGAAAGAAAAAATTGGCGGAAATTGGTGGACGCGGCCGTTGCAAAAAGAAGTTACTTATCTTCGTAAGAGCTTCTAATTAATCGGCGCCTCTTCGCGCTCGTTCTCTTTCCCTCTCTCTCTTCCTCGCTCAATTCCTCGAGACACCCCGTCCGCCGAGAGATGAATTATTGTTAATTAATGATAGGACTGAATCTCCACGCTGACAAATACTAGTGTCAACGACGATTCGTTCCTGGAATCCCGCGGACGTTCTAGAAGACGCAATATATCGATGCACTCACGGTCTAGCACGGAAAATAAATGACCGCTAATTGTTCGGGGCCAAGCATCAATTCTTCATGCTCGCCGAAGAAAGCTAGCGAAATACGAGATCAAAACATTCGCGGAAACGGCATACGATGAAATTGACGCCCGAGACGGCGGATATTCGCGATTCCGGATCGAGGGAGAAATGTAAATAAATCGAACGATATGAAGATAGTGACGGGGAGCGGCAAAAAACAATATCGATAGCATTCCGCGGCTCATAGAAAAAGTAAATGGGTCATTGAAGATAATGCCACCCGTGACTAAGCTTCCTGAAAGAACGCAACTGAACGAGCCACTCCCGACAAGGTGCGCGCGCGAGCGAGAGCGTTTTTCACACTCGTGCCAATCGCTATTTTCGCGTTTATCAAGGTCACCAAAACATCGATAATCTCGCCGCGAGCTATCTGGCGCGGGCGATTGCGAGGAAGATTAACTCGATTACTGAATTCAAGACACGCCAAGTCCCTGTTCGCGCGACCACGCACTGCTTGTAACTAGGAAACTTCGCACGCTCCTCCTGTCAGGCGGTAGAAGAATCCGATGAGACGAGTGAGGGATAGAAAAGAATCGAAAGTGTAACTTGACGTGAATACACGCTCATGACTGATTGCTGCTAGCCTTGACCCCGTGAAAACGTTGCGATACATGAGCTTCTTCTGCTTCATCGTCTTCTTCACTCGCGATGGATTCGTGGATAAGAGAGAGTGTGGGAGTGAGAGAGAGAGAGAGAGAGAGAAAAAGAGTGCGAAGAAGGCAGTCGACGATGGGAGCGCAGAAGAAAAAGAAGAAGCGACGCAATTCGATCCACGAGAATCCGAGAGAGCCACTCCTGAGCACGAATCTCGACCCTGAACTACGATGAACCGAGATAAAGAGGGAATGGAGAACATCGGGCATTATTCGAGTGTCAATTTTTAGCAAATTACGGGAACGACTGCGGGTGCGCGTCTGGCTCGTTTGCCGGCCCGCCCTTTTCAAATCCGATTCGCTTTGTAGATCCCACGAACCCGTATGCAACTTCAAACGAAAATTAAGTGCAGAGACAGTCAAAACTTTGTTGCCTTGCGCACTGCAGTTTTCTGATGGGAACAATACCTTACACAAATTCGTCGTAAATCGTCAGCGAACGTTTTAAGAAGACGCAAAGAAAAAGAAAAACACAAAACGCGACACGTGGAAACAATTCGTGCACTTACTGCCGCTCGATCCTTTGGTCAGCATCTGCCTGACAATGGCCGTTTTCTCCGTATACGCGTCGGCCGAAGCGACTTCCGCGCAGAGACGACGAAATTCGCGAAACTTGTCGTCATTCTCCTTTCGCGCCCTCCCTGCGCTCGACGAGACAGCGTCGGTTGACGTCGATGCTCCGTCGTCGTCACTCTTCCTCGAAGCAGAATTTTTTCCAGCCGACGTAGTCTGCGGCGAAGCCTTTTTCGCACTGTTCGCCCCCTTTTTCGACACAGAACTCGCCTCCGCCGCGGTCGCATTTTTTGGAGACGTCTTCTTCGCCGCAGCCTGTTTCTTCGGAGTCTTCGCATTGGGATTTTTGAAGGGAGCTGCAAACAACGCGAGTCACGCAGTACTGTAGTTAAGGTATTACTAGCGCTAGGTGCCGTACCAAAAAGGGGCTTCATTATTTGTTTTCAATTGCGTCAGAAATTTCTTACGGCCCTGATTCAATCCATGCACACATTCCGTATACATATGTGCACACTAGTATACTTGGCAATAATGCATACAAACATGCAATAATGCGTTTGTACCGCAGTTCAGGCTGAACACAAGCACTCAATTTACAATTTTATATTCACAATTTTTTTTCTCCTGAACTAGACGGTGAAAAGTCTCTTTCTTTCTTTTAAAATGTTCCTCGAATGTTAATCTACAACGTGGAATTTTTTCAAAAAAAGTTTAAGTGCCGTTTTCGGGTTATTATCAAAAAACCGTTTTGTTGTGATCATTACCATTGCTTTAGATGGAGAAAACGCTAAACTTTAATTGTCAATAACTCGAGTTCTAGACGGCGGATCAAGTTCATTTATAAGAAAAAAATTGTTATTTTTTAAAAATCTTCAATTTAAGTCTGGTTTAGAAAAAAGTTTAAGTAAAGTGATTCAGCGCTAGTAATACCTTAAGTCGTTCCATATCGTTACCCTTTAATCATCGTATACTTTCGTACCGAGCAAGAAATCATTTCCCATTGAAAAAGTCCGAGCCGAAGCAAAATGAGAGCGGGACATAAAGGAACGTATTAGTGGAAATAAGTATAACACGGTAACAAGACGCCATTGTACGAAGTCGGGGCAACGATGCTAAAGGTATTCGTCGGTTAAAAACGTTGTCGCCGATATCCTCGTGACGTTTTCTCGAAAGTTCAGATGTATAGGTCTGCTGTGCAGACGAAGGCGTATCCCGCGAGCTTAACTTCCAAATCGCTCTCGAGTACAAGAACGAGGATACGGACGGGGGAGGCCGGGTGGTGGGAAGGGAAAGGCGGCTCTCAAGGGTAGTCAGAAGCTTATTTCCAGTAACGGATTCTATTCGCGATCAACCAATGCCGGTCGTAAGGAGCCTCGCACAATACGCTCTCGATCAACTTCTGCACGAGCATTAATGAGCCTGCACGAGCGTAGGATGCAGTGCGCGAGGAGTATGAATTCGAGGTTTCCTTGGAATGACTAAAGTGACCCGAACTACTTCGCCCACGTGGCAGTTTTAATTGATTCTCGATAGACGATAGATATTTGTCTGCGGGAAGATTTTTAATTTTTTGAGAATTGAATTGCTATAATCGTGGGTACGAACGTTGATATATCTAGTGCTGACGAATTTCGCGCGTGAGTACTTGACGGGAACAGCTTCCATCCGTCCGTGTTCTATGAAAGCCATCGATGATAAGAGCCACGGGAGAAGCTGATCGCGCTAATTGGCGTAATTAAATCAGGGATATACAAATTAAGTTCATAAATTTCGCCCGGCGATGATGGATAACCGTGCATTTTTGCGTTCGGTTTACCAGTAAATACTGTATGGGAGGCAGGAAAAAATGATCGCTTTATTAAGCGTTATTAGCCGCTAAATTGCCGTGCCATGATAATGCATCTTGAAGATTTATGTGGTTTCACGTGCCATTTGAAATAATATATCTTGACGTACCGTTTTGTTCAAATTCTTCCAGTTTCTCCAAAATCACCTTCTTGTGACTGTCCTCCAGTTCGGCCCATCCACTGATATCTTCTTCAGGATCCTCGATTCTCTTCGTGCTCGCACGCTGCTTCGCGAACACCTCGATCAGACAATCCATATGATGCCACGCTTTCATTTTACCCTCCGAGAACGGATTAGCCATTAGCTTCGCTATCCTCACGGTATCCTTGTCAATGGGACATTTGCATTTTTTACACTTTGCACGGCCTGTTTTCGCCAGCTCGACCGCGAACGGCTTTTCTTCTCCCTCTTCCTCCATCATATTCCCGTACACTTCTGCAAATTACATAATACGCACCGTACATATCGATTCTTTTTTACCCATTCTTCGTGCCCTTTCGAACATTATCTTGCATCAAATCCATGTTACACAATACATCCGATGCACACACTAACTATGCTCCACTACGAGTAATGAGTGATGCATTACGACATATACCATGCCTTAATATTATGTACATACATTATGATTACGAAAATGACCTAAGTTCGAAATTCGGCGAAGTAACGAAATCGAAATGATCGACACAATTTCTTCGCATTTCTCATTCACCCCGCTGTCATAATTGCCGGCGCATACATTAAATCCGCATTAATTGTCGATGTCGGACAGTCTCGCAATCAGTTATCGACGTCTGCAAGCTCTCGCGGCTTCGTCCGCAAGTGCAACCTAGAGCGATGCCTAAGGATAGTGCGCGCGTTACGTAAAGCTGGGTACGCACCGGGCGAGCATGCGAGCCTCGAGCCTCTCACACACTCAAATAATGATGTCTGTATAAGGCCTAAGTCTTTCATTGTGTAAAGCTGGGTACGCACCGGGCGAGCATGCGAGCCTCGAGCCTCTCACACACTCAAATAATGATGTCTGTATAAGGCCTAAGTCTTTCATTGTGTAAGGCTCGGGCACGAGCCGTGTTTCCTCTCTTGTCTCTCCCCATCCCGCAGCCCCTAGTCTTTGCCCAGCCGAGTATCGCAGGATGCTACTGACACACCCAAAACACGATGTCGGTGTACTTTTTGCGCGTGTATGCGTGCATCGCGTGGATGCTCGCCGGCGATCCACCGCCGATGGAAAGCATGCGAGCCTTTCCCAGTCTCCCGTGCTTCGGTTCCGAAATATTTTCCAATTGGATACTGAACACACTATTTTTATACAATAAAATAGGAAAGGACATTTTTTTTTATCATACAAAGTAATTATCAAACATAATTACGTAAGTCAGTTTTAATAACGAAAAACCAAAAACAGTAATAATAAACATCGAAAGTATAGTAATGAAGGAAAATAAATTATTGCCTCATATTTTACGGTAACGCTAAATTGTCGCTATAATCGTCACATTAACAATAGAATACAATTGCAACGTCTTATTTTATCAATGTTATACTATTTCGAGTGCAACAAATGAGAACAACTTCTTATAACAGTTCGTTGAATTGAAATGTGGAGACGTAGCGGTTCAATCGTGTCGTTAAGCTGTCTAAAAGTATTCCGGTTATTTGTGCTATAAATGCGTATATTTTCTTCTATTTCAATATTGTGCCAAATTACATGCACGTATGGTAACCGGACTTGAACTCACTCTTGAGTCCGCAGGGGAAGGGATTCAGACAAAGGATTGAGATTAGATAGGTCGCCATGGGGGAAGGTATATTGAAACATTGTAACAGAATATACTTACGCATTATAAATTCACATTTTCTGACAAAAGTGCATAATTAGTAATAATATAGTTGCAGTTACAATAATAATAAACAATACATTGAACACCGTCTCCTATTCATCCGATAATGGTTAATGTCTCAATTATCTGTGGCATTATTTGAAATAGGCGCGCATGCGGTGGTATCGAATGCATGGACTGATGGGTGCGATGAGCGAGAATGCGTGTGCGTGACTGAAAGTGTGTGCGTGACCGAAGTGTGTGAGTGGCGCAGAAAGATTCGTATATACGTGAGCATTGTGTCACCTAGGTCCGCTGAGGCTCGGGCAGGCTCGAGGTTCGGCTACCGTACGCACCGGCCGAGAATCGGCTCGGGGCTCGGCTCGCCCGGTGCGTACCCAGCTTGAGGGAACGTTTCGCAGCCGTGCTCGCCGCGTTCGCGAAACACTCACAGGCTTCCTTCGGAAACAACGCGCGCGTAATCACGGGGCACAGGACGAGACGCACGGCGAGCGGGAGTGGACGATAGGATTTCTCGTACAAGGGGTGCTGAAAGTAACGCGGCGACCTATCGGCAAAGGAGTGCTCGCCAAGGTGCCCGCGCACACGCGTGCAGGCGGCTACACGCGCGCACCAATACCTTGCACACAATTTAGTGCAGACTCCGCACAGAGTCGCGGCGTGCGAATATCAACGCGATCGCGCGCAATAAACTTCCCGGGATTCAGGCTCGAGAAAACGGGACTCGTCGGCCAGTGTTCGCATTGGGCCGCGGAGCATTGGAATTTTCCCGCATTTTACGGTCCATCCCGACGTCGTTCGCCGGGCCAATAATAACAGATCCGCGCGTTCTTCCGCTCTCAAGACGGAAGAAACGGTCTATCGTCGCGGCTTCTAATGCGCGCACGATAAATAAGCGCGCGCGTGCGTTCCCATTCTCTCGGACGGTGGAAAAATGTCGCCCGCGGCCACTTCCTTCACCCCCCAGGCTCCGTCGGCTTTCGCTATCGCGCCGCGCGAGTTGCGCAGTTCGAAAGATCGCGCCAGAGCGCGGAGAGGACCAGCGCGCGCGCGTACGTGCACGCTCGCGGCTTGGTGCGCGCGTACGTGCACGCTCGCGGCTTGGTACGCGCGTACGCGCGCACACCCCGCCGACCTGTATGCGTCGGCCGCGATGAGGGAATGCTTAAAATTAGCCGCGGCCACATCTGGCCATTGTTTGTCAATGTTGGAAGTCCGAGCGGAGCGACTCCACGGGGTCGGCCAATCTGGTGGTCGCGTAAATTTCCTGATAAGCCCACCCCCCCCCCCCGGCCCCCCCGCCGCGTTATCTCGTCGACGGTCAATTAAAACCGGCACATCGTTATCGCGGGAGGGGGGTCCGGGTGCGAGTGCTTTTTCTCACGACACTTTCACGAGTCACGCACGCAACAGGAATCCTCCCGCCCATTCGTCGGTCGGCACGTGCTCGCGCTTCAATATTGACACGGCGAGGAATTAGGAATTAGGAATTGACTTTGCCCCGTGTGCCGAGCGCGACGGCGATCGACGTCGGGCGTCGCGACGCCCGAATACGATACGATGCGAGTTCTGCCTCTTCCACGCGCGCCGCCTGCACGCTTACGAGGTCGGCTGGCGGATTGGGATACGGCACTTATTGCTAGCGCCTTGTTTCGTCACTGACCTTCAATAACGATTAATGGGGTGGCGGAATGAGTCGAAGAGAGCGTGGAATAATTTAGAAACGGACGGAAGTAGGGGAGGAAGTGGAAGTGGCATCGAAATTCGATGGAGAAGAGCGTTTGGTCGGCGTTTCGGCAATGTTTTCGTTAGAATTTAACCGCTGCTTTACTGTAATCCGTGCCGCACGAAGGGCAATATTATGCGAAAGGATGATTAATTCGTCGCCGAACGAAGCTGTCCAGCCGTGCCTCGAGGTGTATTATTGCGTTATCCTAATCCTATTAGGACACGAGGTATCCAAATTTCATCCAACCTTCACCGTATACCGTAGCTAGCGCTGCAAAAGCAAAAGCGTTCATTTTGACATTCGAGCTTTGACAACCTGATCTGACACCTACACGAATTGCGAGATGAGTCTTTAGTCTTCAAATTAGTTTCCTAGCGATCGCAGACTCGTAATTCTAGATTTGTCAGTTTGAGAAACGTGCGGAAAACCACCTGTTCTACTACTTGAACAGGGCTACCTCGTTTAAAAGCTATTCTACTTGAGCCGTTCTGCGCGTGCAGTGTGTCCCGGTCATTCGGTTAGTAAGAGTCGAACGAAATATCTGAAAGAGTTTTACACGCAGACTGTCTGTGTTACATTCAACCTGATAACAAACTGTGAATACTAATCATCCGATAATTCAATTACGGTACAACATAAATCTGCTCTAACATTGTTAATAACAAGACGTCCAAGTAGGGGCTGGATGGTTCATTATTTTATTAGTTTATCCGACCAATACTTTACCCGCGCGAACATCCTGCATAAATCTCTCGAAAGCGTTCAATTCTATCCTATAAAACATTGATGCCTAATGACACGATGGGATAATAAAATTACCGTTAGCAGGTGGCGATATGAATAGCGAGTAGTGCGAGTCGACGGAAGGCCCGACGCTTCGATCCGCTCGTGTGACAGAATGCTTAAAGTGTTCCTTTCACTCGGTATTGTCGATTCAATCGGCCTCATGCGCGATTTCGCTGAAACTGCCACGGATTTCTCGGTGTTGGAAGCAATCGAAGTTAACACGCTTTACGGTGCATACACCATTGTCAATGTTGTTGCGGAAAATTATGCGACTGACGATGAACGTATTGTTCACATGATGGCCAATGCTCTATGGATAATCGAAATAGAAACAGTGCACATGAGTGAAAAAAAAAAAATTGAAGGTAATTAGTTCAACGGCGCAAATTTCGTGGTCGGGCGAATGCTAAAATATTGAACCATGACGAATGCTGAAAAGACGTTGATAATTTAAAAACGATCAACTTCCTGAAGCTTTGCTCTCGTCCGAGTGTCAAAATCTCGAGACTTTCACTTTCAGCCGTCCACATCCTCTTAGTCTTCGCAGTGCTAACTCTTCATAGATGTCTCCTATCTTTCCGCTTCATTCCACACTCTCCCTTACGAACTACCAACATCCGATTTTCACCAACAGCTCACTGTAAGTAACGATCAACAGAAAGAAAGAGGGAGTCAGAGAGAGAGAGAGAGAGAGAGAGAGAGACTATAGTCGCACTTTCAACCCCGATGGAGCACACGTGTCAACTTAAAACGATATCTCCTGTCGAAACACGGTTTCACATCCGTACTGGCACGCCAAACATTGGCCGTCGTGCCCTCGCGACCGCCGAGAGAATTCAAACATTTCCAACCTGTTGCGTCAAATTCCCTTAACGCACAATTACGCGCGAACACAAGCGCAAGCGGCCAAAGTTGTGGGTGGAGGGTTGCGGAGAGAGAGAGAAAGAAAGAAAGAGAAAGAGAGAGAGAGAAAGAGAGAGAGAGACGATCTAGAAGCGTCGACCAACCCTCTTCCATCCTCGCCATCCCAACCACCTCCCCCTCCACTCTTCTCACGGTGAAAGAGAGACCCGCAGGCGACAGGAGGTGGTGCGCATCGGTGGTGGAGGATTCTGGCTCAGGGTATAATAGAGGGTGCTACGGCCTTCTCCGCTCACTCTTCGAGCACGCATCCTCTCGCCGAATCGCACCGGTCATATCGATACATAACTGGCCAGGCAACCCCCTCCGTCATTGGCGAGCACGAAAGACATAAGCACGTGAAAAACGAACTGCCGCGTCGGGAGAGCGAGAGGCGACAGATATAGAAAGATAAAGGGGTGCGACAGAACGAGAGAATATAGTCGTCTTCACGCGGACACATTCGGCAGGGGCGAACGTTAAACTTCCGACCGGTACTTGAAAATTTCACAAGGTAGGAGCAGAGCAAATGTGTCACTTTCGACGTTTCGTGAGATAGCGTGCGTACGAGCGCAGTGACGAGAGAGTGTCTGTTGAGGGAAGCTGGTGCGGACGAACGCGTTGATTCGCGCGCGCACGCGGACTGTGATCGGTGTCTCCGTTCGCATGGTATAGACGTTTATCGTCGGGAATTTTCATAATGTCGTTTATGGTAGATAGAAATCTTCGGCGCGCAGGTATGTGCACGGTATAATGATTGACTTTGCGCTTCCGACGCTTTATCGCTGCCGATAGAGAATTTATAGACATCGTGATTTCGACGTTCGCCGGAATTGGATCGTTTAATGGACCCGGCTGCATTAAAAACGTCGAGCTGTCAATACTTTTACGCTCGGCATGCATTGTTACCCCACTGTTGAACTGTCACTTGAGGCACTTTAACTCGAGCAACAAAAGCCTGTATTAACGGGGCCAAACAATAGGGTTTTGAGAGAAACGAGATTTAGAAATTGTGCGACTGTCATTTTGCCGTTTGCTGAAAATGTTTTACGAAACACTGATATAATTGGTAATAACGGATAGCAGAAAAATTTGAACGAATCGTGGGAGTCGGCCGGTTGGAAAAGAAACTGAACGGGACTGATTGTACCAATGTATGACGTGCAATGTCCTATTTAAATCTCATCGACGGAACAATTCATTGCGACGCTGAAATGAAAATTTTGTTCCGGCGCCCATTTTATACACATTCATTTCGACGAATAAACGCACCCGACCGACATATGGATTACACAACCGAACGGCAAAGAATCGACTTTACGACAAATTTTCATATTTTATCGTTTCGTCGAAATCCCTTCGACTGGTCGCTTAACCTGATCACCGCCGCAGTATGTGTTTGAACGTCTATTTATTACATTATTTAAAATTCATGTCAATACATGTAAAATGTAAACGATCACAAGAAGAAACCACAGGTGTAATGAAGAAACAAAGTCGATCAAGAGATCGTTAATTTTCAAACAACACTTTCACACCTCTTGAATCCTCTTAAGACTTTCTAAGATCGCACAGTTTGACGGAAACACATATTTTCAATGAGCATACTGTATATGATAACGATGAATTTCGGTTTTAACTATCATGTTCTATTTTCAGAAGTAAGTGTCTCACGTAGGGTATGACGGGAAGGACAAGTGCCCGAAAAACGAGCATTCGTCTCGTGGCACTTTTGCTATCTTGCCTATTCGGCATCAACACCATCATTGTCGTCGCTGGCGAGCCTGAACCGCTGCCGCCGGGAATGATTTATACTGACAATTTTGCGGAGGACACAGAAAATTTCGTAAGTGCCACAAATTCTGATTCAATTTGACAACGACGACCTGACCTCAACGCCCGCGCCTAATAAGCTGTCATTTGATTACCGTGCAGACCGCCTCGCTTTGTAGTGCAAACGAAATGACATACATTCCTACGAAGATGCCAGTACACTAGAGTCACTAGACAATTACGTAACTGTACACGATCAACTTAAAAATCTATACTTCAACACATTTCGTGTTACATTAGTTTACATCACAGAATAAATGACAAATTTGTTTGTTCCTCGGTATTCGAAACAATACGAAACACATAAAAATTCGACACAGACCGCCATCGTAAACACCGGCACATGAAGCAGTAAATGATTAGTTTATTTTCTCCTTCGTGCACGCAGCTACTTCTGAACAGACTGAAGCAGCTGACCGAGCGGAAGCAGGAAATGATCGAGCAGGAGCGCGAGCTGACGGAGGAGCAAATGACAATTCAGGCGATGCTGGAAGCTAAAGCGAGGGAGCACGAGCAGCAGCAGCGGATCTCGGGTCAGGGGGACTACGGCATGGAGGACTCAGAGGTGCTTCCTGTGCCGAGTGCGATTGTTCACCCCGGACCGTTGCACTCCGGCAAACGGACGAGCTGTGAGTGTTGCACGCGTACGCCATAGGTGCCCACATTACACGTCACCTCTTGCCAACACATTACAGCGTCGTGCTCGTTTTTTCTCTCTCTTTCTTTGTTCAGCACTAACAAAAGTTTGGCCGACGGCATGGCTGGATTTTGATAACTTTCGAAAGATTACCGCCGACACACGAAAATATCCCATCATCCAAATGAAGCACGCATTTCCGTTATTCTATCAGAGTAAGTCCTCAGAGTTTCCTCAATAACTCCTGTTTCTCTAACGCCTTTCTACTCTTCGCTGGACTCTCCTCTTTCGCCAATCTTCTTATAATATATATATTGTGCGATACGTGTACGTAGGTTCGTAAGAATCTTACTGATCTACGGAACTGACATTATCAACCACAGTGATTATTATGTGATTTTTTGCGAGTGTCGTGTACGGCTCCCGTGGAGTCTCGCCGAAAAATGTTCTGCCCGACGAAAATTCAACGTGAAACCGATCGCACGCACACTCTGCTTTCGTTCGGTCAAACTCGAGTCCTCAATAGAGCCCGCGAAAACAGTTTCATTATCGCGATTGTCGATTGCACGGTTTTATTGGTCGCGTACGCGGCGGCAGTGGGGAAAAGTCGTGAGCGATTCAATAAAATCATCGTATTTGCGAATAATCCGACCGGGGACCGTACGCACACGTCTGCGTGAACATTCGGAAGCGAGGATTAAAACATAACGGAAATGAGGTCGCTGGAAAATTGATCCTGACCGGTGGAAGATTTTGGATCAACCGGTAACTATCAGCGCCCTAACACGAAATATTATTGCTTCGTAAAACATACGAGCCGTCGATTAAGAACGTAGAATGAGCTTCCCCGAAACTTGTCACACGATCGACTCTTATTCGTCCAATTCATCGTTCCCTCGCGAGTCCTTCATGTAGAACGAAAACCTTGTATAGACATCGAGAGTCGTTCTCTTCGGTATCGCAATTACGCTCGAATTGGAGATCGATGACTGTATCCTACCAATTGACATTTGTCGGTAGATAAAGCGTGACAACGCGCAAGCCGGCCAAATCGATTGAGTCGATCGATTCAAGTGCTCGCGAGTCTGATCGTCGTCGGCATCCAAGACAATATACTTTATTGGTATTGCGCCTCAATTGGCCGCCGATGTTGGCCTGGTTTCTTCCAACCCACGGGCACGAAAGTGCATCAAACGCATCGCGCCCGTGCACTGCAAAATTCGCCGAGTCGAAAAATATCACACGCTATAGCCACCTCGCAGCACCTCTCAACTTAAAGAATTCAAACCTCAACTCTGAATCGCTTCTTGCCGCGAAGCTTTCTAATTCCGCCGCACGAATTCCGTCTATTCACACGCATTATCCTGTTTTTTCAGACATGACTCTATGCCACTTCAAGATCTGCAACATGGGACGTAAACGACAATCGTAAGCTTCGGGGGACGCTTTCCAACGTTCGTCGGAACCGAAATTTTAGAAAATTCAAAACCTCGGAATATAGTATGAGAAAAAAACAAAAACAAAAGGGGGCGGTCTCGTGGATTATACCGACCCGAATGACTTTCCTCTAATTCTATCCTTCTTGTCTGCGCGCACCCCTTCGCTAGTCGAATGTGCACACAACGATCCTCCTCACGCCGAAGGCACATTCGTCGGATATACGTAAAACGAAAATGCTTCAGGGATAAATTACGACAAAGGGAATCTGTAATAAAGCTGCGTTTGAACCGTACTCCCATCACGATGTATAGTTTACTCAGGTATGCACACGATCCCCGACAACTGGCCAGCAAAACTTTTGAAGCAACAAAAAATAGCTAATAAGTTTCAAGAGATAGAAAAAAAGAGGCAAAAAAAAAAGACGGAAGAAGAAGGAATAGATGAGACAAGAGGCCAGCACACTTTCTTAAATTATTTATGAAGACACGAACGCGACTTCCTTAGTCCCTCTACACGCCCCTCCCTATTTATTATTTAGCACCGCTAATTGTGTATAAAACCCCCTCGTCATAACTCTTCCCTTTCTTTGCCAAGGCTTCGACACTTAATTCATGACACATGTATAAGCGACGCGTGACTAATCTTATTTCGATTAGTTTGATATCGATTAGATTGTATTGATTAAGGTCGCATGAAGATTAATCTGCAAAGGCGGACGTTAGATACTTCTTCTCGCCATGGTAGAAATTTCTATATAGGTCAGAAAAACTTCGACGCCGTCGACTGACGAAATTGTTCAGTCTCGTTCTCGACGTCGACGGTGAATTCTTTCGGGGATGCGAGACGAGAGAATGGGCGAACAGTTGCAAGTAACGATATTGTTGCTAAATAAGATTCTCACGCGACTGAACGCTATGCGGATCGCGCCCGCGCACATCTGCTTTACGTAATAATTATTTCCCGCGATCATTATACACACACAAATATTACGATTTTGCTATTCTAAGTTAAAGCGACAAACATTTACTTGTACCTGCGTTTAATTGTTTTTATCTAAGTATAGAATACTGTCGTATGAATATATATACGTAAATATATAATATACCATATACCTAAATCATGTATACATAAAATTGTGTGACAACACTAAGAGCAACATTAGGATTTGTAATTGTCTTTGATTTCTATCCGACAAGTCTCTTATCTCATTCAGTGCCAATACGGGTAATCGTGTGTTTCAATGTGACACTTCTGACGAAGACGCAAAACTCATTTAATAGTCGCACATATTAACATGTGTATTCTTCGGTCGTAATAATAAAATATATCTAACTAAAGCTAGCAATTTATGTAAGTGGAGATCAAAATATCTAACCAAAACTCAACCTTCGTCGATTTTTAAGGTAAACAAATGCGAATCATAAGAGAATATAACGGTTTTTGTCCCTCAGATGGATGGAACAGAAACATTCTACACACATCTTAATTTAACGAATCCTTTATAAATATAGATCTGCATGGATCAAATTGAGTAAGTTTCAAACTGTTCGCGCACGTCTGAAACAATGGAATCAATAACCACGTGTGATCGGTCACATGACTATGGAAACATGTTCACTCTCATACAGTCCAAAATATTGCCATTTTTTCGTTTAACATGATAAAATCGATGATTTTAACTTTCACGCTTTATACTTTGTAGACACTCTTGAATATTGAAATGTGGGCACATGTTAACTACTACGTTATGAATACAGTGTTTTTAACCTTAAAATGATACAAATATTGTGTAGGAAGCCAGTAAAGGTCACTCACCGACGTTCGCTTGTATTTAAACAGTGTAACAATAATCGTGGAACTCCGATCAGTAAGTGTTATAAGGATAAACTTAATGGAAAAAAACTTTAATTGTTAGATGCAAAAATTGTTTGCCAATTGTCACAATTGCAAACTCTGAATATGTTGGTACCACTGATCCAATATGTCACACTTACCTGTTATTGGAACTTTTCACGTCTGCGGTTTTCCACAGTATGAGGGCCTTTACAAGTCTTTGGCCATATGCTTAGCTAAACATAGATACAAGAAAGAACGTAGCAATGCATGAAATGGAAGAATACAAAGAATTGTATTTTTACAGTAGCGATTGACAAGTATTTTGCATTGTACAAAATAATTCCTAAATGACATCTAACTATGTGATTTAACCCTCCGTTTTTTGTCATCCCCAATCTCCCTGCTTTTTGACCTATCCCTTGTACGTTTTTCCTTATGTTTCGTTCTTCTCTCGTCTCTCTTGTGTCTCTCATCGGTGGAACTGCGAGTCCTTTCCTCCCTTCGCTTGAACCTAGAACCATGTTTACTATCCTGCCTATGCTCACCTTTAGCCCTTTTATCCCTACGGTCATATTTGTCAATGAGCGGACTATGCTCATCATTGTTATCAGCTCTTTTATTCGTTTGCTCAAGTTTACCACTAGGTGGACTAAGCTGATCCCTATAACTATCTCTCTTACTCCTTTTCTCACGCTTCTCAGCGTAAGCATTACTCTCATCCCAATTATTGTCTCCTCTGTCTCTTCGCTTGTCATTGGAGGTACTATACTCCTGCTTGTAATCGTCCCTCCTCTCCCTTCTTTCGCGTTTATCATAATGAAGGTCTTCTTGTCGCACACGGTGTTTATGCTCATCCTCGTCATCGTGAAACTTAATATAATCCTTGCATTCCTTATATTCCCGATTTTCCTTCCGATAATAGCGTTTGTCGTTATTTCTACTAGTCTCGTTCTGACCGTTTTTCTGTCTCCTCTCGCGCTGGTCTCTTCCGGTTGCAACATCTGCGATATGCTCTCTCTTTTCGTCAGTGTCCTCCTCCACGTCAAAGTAGCGAATTCCTTTTCCCTTCCCACGCCATCGCATTTTCGCGACGGACTGCGAGAAGTCGACGTGGATCCGACGATCATCTATTAAAACGTTATCCATCTTAAAGTACGCTTCCTCGCAGCTCTTTCGTTCGGCAAACTCTATGAAAGCGTATTGCAACGAGTCGCCAGTCTGCCGATCTCGTATCACTTCGCAACTAAACGTGAACAAATATGAAATATGCATAAAACGGAATACAAGGGTAATTGTACTAAAAAATTACTTGTTTTGATATTTCATTATAAGGAATGTAATCGTTATTATCGCGCCGAGTAATACGCGGCTAAAAATATGAATTCATGCGAAGCCATACCCGACAATCTTTCCAAATCGGCTGAAAATGATCTCGAGGTCGTCGTCGTTCGTCACCGGGTTCAATTTACAAACGAATAACACGTTTTCCGGGGGTGCCATGTCCGCATCCGGTATGTCACCGACAATTTCCAAAATTGTAGCTCGCGCTTTCGCCTCCTTCTCCTTTTGCATCTCGTTGATTTCCTCGACCGTCATGCCGGCTGTGTCGTCTAAAATTTCATCGGCACCGATTCGATCACTCTGGAAAGTTCAATACATTCAACGACATACGCGTACAGACTCAATGATTGGAAAATTTCATTTTTGTAACTTATGGAACATAAAATTCTGATTTGTGTAACGTACAAACATAAGTACAAAGAAACATATAAACTCGAAGAATAATGCACAGAATTGCAAGAGGCCAAATGAAAACATAAGATTTCCTGACTTTGTTTTTTTTTTTAAATAGACAGAAAAAAAACATCACTAGCAAACCCAAAAATGATAGATCTACGTGCCATCAAAACATCTGCAGTTGGCTCCGGACTAGCATCAGGCACGATTAAGCCCTCTGGATCATCAAATGGATCCTCCAATACAATCGTATGTGATATTCTTATGTCTTGGTATGGTCTGTGGTCTACATCACAAATAGTTTCATTTAGCTTTAAAATTATCTCAAGACCCTCCGCAATTTCACCGAAGACACAGTGCTCTCCATCCAACGATCTGAGTTCTGGGCCAAGGGTGATAAAAAATTGTGATCCCAGCATATTGGCACCGCAATTGACCATTGACAACAACCCAAGTCTGTCATGTTTGATCTTCGGCATCTGTTCAGCCTCATAATACCGTGCCTTCTCACCCAGTATATTCCCATATATACTCTCCCCAAACTTCCCAGTACCTGTTGGGTCACCAGTTTGGGCGATGAAATTACTCTGAACGGTGTGAAACAAATTCCAGTTGTAATACTTTACTTTGCACAGCTTTAGAAAGTTTCTGCAGGCTAAAAAGAGTGCATGAATTACCGTTTTTGTGAACGAAAGAACTCAATAACGCATCAAAAATGAAATAGAGGCAGACAGTCATAACCTCGTATCAGCGTAGTAGCAGACTGGTTATTTTGTACTTACTCTGTGGACGTTCCTGAACGTATAAGTCGATCGTAAAATCACCGATCGTAGTTTCTACTACTACAGCCATAATTCTGTAAAACTGGTATTCACTTTAACACAACATTTAAAAAAATACAATTGCTCTCTCTACAGTGTTTATATACGTCCACCTTTTATCTGTCACCCAGTCAACTGAAAAAGTACATCACGCCACCTGCATCCTTACGCGGGGCGCCTTCATACATTCCTTTCTTTACTTCGGCGGAATACTTATTATGCGCGGGCGTAAAACCGATCGACTGAATACTTTATGAACTAACAAGTAGATTAACCTTTATAATAGATAATGGCATAGTGCGTTTGCTTCGGAATAATGAAACATACAATTGGACCCACTGGGCGTTTACGTGTAGTATTTTGTTACTTTAGGAAATGTTTGAATTTCCCGCATCATCTTAATATCTTTGGTACGGTGGCACCTCCAAAAAAAACGGAGAAACGCTCAAACTAATCATTGGACAGCAGTCGGTAAAGTTGCTATCTGCACACCCTTAAAACAATACCGACTGCTGTCCAATGATTAGTTTGACCGTTTCTTTAGGAGGCGACACCGTTCCGAAGATATTAGAGCAACGCGGGAAATTCAAAATTTTCTTTGAAAATTAACACTAAACTAGCTTTTTAGCTTTTTACGGACCAAATTTTCCACGTCTGGGCAAACTGTCAGGTAGCTACCAAACACAAGAAGAAAGTTCACATTTTTGTTTCAGTTTTTTTCGCTTGTCGCTTTATTATTCAGTACTGTAATAAAACAGTACATAAAGAACATATTCTAGATAGTCTAGACGAATACGTCTAAAATCAGTAGCGTATAAAAATAATCGTGTCCGATAGCTGTTACGTTAACCGATTTAAAGTACTCTATGTTTGTTAACAGTTTTTATTGTCTGCATTTTCGACTAATTACACTTCAGCGACGACTCCATCGCATCTGATACTCTTTTGAGACACAGTATTAGCTCACAGTGTTTAGTGTGTGGGAACATATCGACTGCTATCGCTTTCACAGGCACCAAAGGTTCCCCAACGTATTGCTTTGAACAGGGTCGAGCTAAATCCACCAAATTCCTTGTTGCAGCTCCCGGGTCACAAGATATGTATATTAGTTTAGACAATTTTTTTGCTTTCCGAAGCGCCAACAATGCCTTATGATCTGTAATGATAATGTTAGAAAATACTGTGACCAGTAATGATAATTTATGAATCAACGTATTTGGTCTACGCACGTAATCCAGCTCGCGGTGGGTCAACTATGGCAACAACATTGGTCTTTGTCGTCCTCTGTATAACAGTCGACATTATGTCCTCCGCTTTCCCCACGAAAAACTCGCAATTCGTTACGCCATTCTTGACAGCATTCGCCTTTGCATCCTTAATCGCATCGCTTACGATTTCCAAGCCCAGTACTTCTCCACAGTACTGTAACAAAATTTGAAGAAGTCATGAATTATAATCATCGTCGATACTGAAATTGTATATAAGTAATGGATGGTTTCAATAAGTCAATCTGGGACACTAAGAGCATAATTAAACAGTATCGAAGCACGTACCTTTGACAGGCACAGACCTATCGTACCCGTACCGCAACATACATCTAGCAAAGATGTATCTGTCGTCAATTCTGCCATATCAATTACCGTTTTATACAGCATCTCAGCTCCTAACGTGTTAACTTGAAAGAAAGCTTGTGGTGAGATGCGGAACTTCAAGTCGAGCAATGTCTCCTCGATGTACTCCGACCCGCTGATATATTCTAAGCTTTCTCCTTTTTCTGCTTCTGCACTTCTAAACGATAATTTTATGAAACGGATTTTAACCTAACCTAATCCCGAGCAAAATTCTTTGCCAGAACCTTACCTTCTGACTAGCTTCTGCAGGTATAAAGATGTCACCCGCACTGCAGAACCTTTTCCACTCTCAAAGAAATCCCGCAATTGAAGTTTTATTTCACTCAATTTGCTGGCATCCAAATCCTGAGGATTTATGCCCAGAATTAACATCAGATCACCGGAATTAGTTGTTCGAGCTGTCACTTGCCTCCAGTAGCCTGTGTGATCAACTGGATTGAATGGTTCCAGCTCGGAATCTTGCACAAACTCTTCAAGAACCTAAGCGCAGAGAAAGTTTATTCTACAAGGATGAACAATTGAAAAGTGAAAGAATTAGGTACCTTTACAGCTGCCTTCATAATATCCGGAATATGGCAAAGGTCATCAATTGGACCCACTGCCGTTGAACCAGCTGCATAACTTGATAATCTGAATCCAATTGCAACTTTTTTGCTCTCATCATTCTTACCTGTTTCACAAAATACAAACTATTCAATTGGAGAAATACACTATACAAGAGGAAAGAATTTATTAATGGATCACACTCTACTATTGAATGAATTCAAAAGAAATCTTACCAACAGTAAATTCACACTTGTTTCGATACCCCTGTATAGCTTCAGTACTAAGTATTGGCTGCAACTCACAGGGTAACCCTTGATGTAACTTTCTCTGCGAATTTATCCATTTGGGTGAAACGTTCCCCTGCTTCACCATTTGTTGACCAAGCTTTGTCAAGACATTCCTCATCATTTTTTGCTTCATCTCCAACTAAAAACACTTGACTAATGATAATGATCAATTGTTGCTCACTTAGGCAACTGTTGCTTTATGCTTCTACCTGTTCGGGATATGCCATTTTCCAAAGTGGAATGGTTGTTAGTTTGATCCTTTCCGTGAGCGATAGTGACTCTTCTGGCTCACTGGTTTTCAAACGTTTCCTATCACCCTCTTCTTCAAGTTTCCTCTTTATGAAAGGGTCTGGGGCTGGCTTTGCTATCTAGACAAATTGCATACATTTAAATTGTGCGAAAGCATAAGAAGACTAATATTGCATCCCCCTGTCCTGATCTGCCTGTTTGATCCACAAGACCCAGGGTCAAGCAAAGTAAGTACCTGTGCAGAGAGTTTACAATTTTTCCATTGTATCCCATTGAGAACAGAGATTGCGCGAGAGCGTGAGTCCTCATTTCGAAAACAAACGTATAGCCAGCCGCTGCCTCTACTGGGTGGTTTGACTTTGCAGATTTGCAAGTCAAGTTTGTCTTTTAGTAGCTTTTTGAACTCGTTGATGCCGTAATACTTTGGCAGTCCTCGGACTTCAATTTTGTACTTCTCCGATGTAAAGCCGCTTCTATCGAGATAAGCATACGGATTGTCGTTCGGCCCATTTTCCGTAGTCATCTCCACGTTCTCAGCTTCGTTCATTATTCAATATTGTTAACAGTGTCAAGCAAACTTGAGGAAACCTCAAAACCATGCCGATTCAAGCCAAATGCACCATACATTATGTACACCTTAAGTCACTCATTCGATCAAAATTTGTACTCTGACATTGTTATTCTGAGATGGCACCACAAAACAGTTCCGGAGAGTGTTTCTCCAAATTATATAATGAACTATTGTCCTGTCGGTAAAGGAAAAGCCCGCAAATGAGAAATAAGGCTGCTAGTTACAAAGGTCAACATTTATTTTTGCAAGGAAAAAACTACGCCCGCCAGTTCTTACTCGTGCCTACTTCTTTTACGTTTAATTTTTCTTTTTAACTTACAAGCGATTAGTAGCTGTAAAACTTATTTTTATTAGTTATTATTACCGTTCACGCAGCTAATAAAACATCAATTCCAACAGCACTTCATGTAACAAGACTACAATTAATGCTCGGAATTTTTATTATATTACCTTCACGTTCGTCCGTCTTATTGCGTACACTATATTGTTAACTACCATATCATATATAATTTTCATTGTATACATATTAAATCGATACAGCGTAGTAAATATAGCGCTTGTTTCTCCCGTTCGTCATTCACTGAAAAATAATATTTACACAGAGACAATTTAATTAAAATTAATAATTGCGCCCGTAATGCTATGTACATAATTGAACTTGATACACAATGATTGCGAATATATTTTACACGCACGGGGACTATCATACATGTGCATATGTTACAATATTTGTTAAGATGTGATATAATTACAGAGTTTTGAACGGAATTGTTAACGGATTGACAACCGATTGCGGAGATACGTTGCGAATTAACAATTTCAACGAAAGAACACATTAATTACAAAACTGTACAACCGAGGAAGAACTCAAACATGCCACAAAGCAAACTTTCCTGAGAGAACTGAAAATGCATTGGCTGCATCAGAAGTTATAAAATATATCATATCGTTGAAGGGGAGCGATAATGTAACGATTGCATAATGGTATGAAAAATGATTATCAAGTAAGTTCGGTCTCGTTAAAAATTCTGTACCAAGTGAGAAAGAACCGATTAATGATCACGAGTTGGAATGCTGAGAGGGTGTAAGGCCACCGGTATGCTCAGGACTGTGCTTCTGTTTTTTCCTCTTTTTCTCCTTTTTCCGCTTCTTCCTCGCCTCCTTCTCCTCGTCGTGTCGCTTTTGCTTTTTGTGCTTCTTCTCATGAGTATCTGGACCGCCTATGTCGGTGGTTGCTGCCTCCTGCCCCCCGGTCACTTCCCCGGGTTTATGCTTGTGCTTTTTGTGCTTGTTTTTGTGCTTTCTTTGAGGAGCTTGGTTAACGTATCGATATTGTTCAGGCAACTGGCAGGAAAAAAAAGAACAGTGAGAATAATAATGTCTAGGTTGGACAAACGTAGCAGGTAGTAAATACTCACTGGCCCAGGATGTAGTCGAAATCCAGCTAGCTGCACACTCGTTAGGGGTAAAAGTTCTTTACCGCCAATAGGGGGCTTCTCTATTACCGACCTCAATGAACTGTAATAAATATAGCGTGCTACATTGCATAATTAAAAAATTGTAGATTAATGTTTGTAACAGTATACCTGTTGTCTTGATGCCCCGGTCTGTCAATAATACCAGGCAAATTTGGCAAAAATGAGGATAGCTGCTCTTTGAGCTTCTTACCACTGAATTTGCTATAGGAATGTTCTAAGCCATAATAAGCCATCAAATTTGTTGCCCCAGTTAGTTCACTTTCTCCTAAATGATAGAAACAGACATGGCTGTACAATGCACCAAGATACACTCAATATTGTTTACGATTACATGCAATGTGAGTAAACTAGTTTATCATCTGTGACATTGGTGTACATAAGCTGTTCTGAATGCGTATAGATTGTCTATAAAAACTTTGTTTCAAGAATTCACATTCTCCATTGATATGGATAAGCTTCCACCGTTATAAGTCTTTCTTACCAGGGGGTTCCTTCATCAAATAGAAAGGCCCGCTATGAACGATGGAGGGGTTTTTGCCAAGGGAAATCGTCGTCTTGAGTGTCCCAGTTGAGTCTTGACGGGATACAACTGGGGATCGAGCGCCCCTCGGTGATGACTTTGGCGAATACTGTTCTACTTTGCTACGAAACTGATCGCCCATCATCATCCTCTGGCTTTTATTGCTCTCTTGCTTACTCTCATTACCATCACCAACTGATTATCAGCTAACCCCTACTCGAAGTGGCAGAATCACTGTATTCTACAACTTGCTATGTCCCACAGAAGCGCATGAAACCGTTACAATGATTTCAACCGTTTAGGAGTCATCGCGCATCATTAACGTTCCTCGCGTTCACTGTTGACATTTCAATGAGCGCGACATCGATAATCACACGCGAACCGGTCGAACAAACGAAAAACGACAGCTGTAGACGGTATCGTCGTAGAAAAACAGGCGAGAACAATATACATGGTCCGCGCTTTGTCGCGCACTTTACGGCAGGTCGGAACTCCGAAATACTCGGCCACGATTCATTATCCTGTGTCACCAGAGTATCATTCTACTGCTTTGCGTCAGATTCGTCGTTCGGCCAGCCCCGCTCCGCTCCTTGCAAAATTTCATATGCTACGCGATACGCGTGCAACAGTTATGTTGCTTCTCGTTCTCTCGAAGTCTCATCGTTCCCCAAGGCATATAAACGAGATTTCGAACTGATCCGTACGAATGCAGTTCACACTAGCATTTTCTCGCGCCTATTGCGACGCCATCTACTCGGAAAGCAGACACCAACACATTTGCTTCGCTCACTTCACGCGGTCGGAAAATTAATTTTTTTATGATATTTGTTAATGCTGCGCCTGGATCCAAGGCTTGGTTTATGTCTTCTCAATCGCTTAAAATGGGAACCACGCGTAACGGATGATCCGCGTTAAGCAACGAACCAGCGTACGCTTGAACTCTGCAAGTCTGCAGGTGCAGTCAAAGAAGTATGTGATACTCTTTGGTTACAGTGACTAAATTGTGACATAAAGTGATATATCCATGTTTTTTGGTCTATATTCACTTTAAGCTTAACTTTCATTACGATTTAACGTAAACCTTTAGTTTCGGTAATTATTAGAAAAGGAAAAAATCATTTTTTATAACAAACGACTCATTTTATTACTTGCCGACGTCGAGATGGAGCCAGTGGATTACTTGTTGGGGGAAAATTTGACTGTCAGTTAATTTGTTGGTCTCTGTTATAGCACGTAGTCGATGGTATTTCAGTGTGCGGTTGGCACTGGTTGTCACCAGTTTTCACACCTGGTCACACCAAGCTGCACCAAGCGCAAGTAAGTGCAAGTGGTGCAAGTAAGTCACAACTGGTCACAACCGTTCACGACTTTAGCGTGGTTAAAAATCATCCTCATCACCGAACGGGCCAGGTTTCTTGTTCGTAATTTGACAATTAGATACGTCGGAGTGGGCACACGAAATGACAGTCGACTTAGGCTTCGTCGAGAAGTCGGAGTCGTGGAAGTTGGAGAGTCGTTTTTTTCCGAGTAAGGTCGGTGGCAAGCCAGCATGGTTGGATTTGAAGGCTATTCCCGCGAAGAAGGATCTCGAGTGCGAGTATTGCGGCGACCCTTGCATATTCCTATGCCAGGTTTACGCACCCTTCGAAGATGAGCCTGAATGTTTTCATAGGACCGTATACGTTTTCATATGTAGGCGTGTCGAATGTTGCAAGGCAAACTCAAATGGGAATTTAAAGGTTTTTCGTTGTCAGCTGAAAAGGGATAACTCTTACTACCCTTCAGAACCACCTATTGAAAGCAGCAACTGGCGGACTGACATTGGTATATGCTCTTTTTTTACCCCAAAGAACATAGGTCTAGATCAATTGCAGTTGATTATTCCCACAGTCTGTTGTCAGTTTGATTTTAGGTGTTCATCGTTTTACCAAAACCTGTCATGCTTGTGGTATCTTTGCTCCCAGTCACTGTGGAAAGTGTAAGGTAGTGAATTACTGCTGCCGAGAGCATCAGATTAAAGATTGGAAGGTTGTCCATAAAAATTTATGTGGCAACAAAGCACTGTCTCCTGTCAACGATATATTTCTATTCCCTGAATATGAGTTGATCATTGAAGCGGAAGAAAATGCAGATGATAATAATGATAATGATAATGCTAAGACGCAAGAGACAGAAATGTGTAAATATAATGAGATGGTACAAAAAGGAGAAGCTGGCATGTTTTGCAATGAGAATGTAGAAAGTGATTTAATTAAAATGGCAAATGGCGTGAACGATGAAACATTCTCTGTCTTCCGTGAAAGAATTGCAAAATACCCTGATCAAGTCTTGAGGTATACTTTTAACTTGTGCTTCTAATTGCTGCAAATTATAATAAAAATACAAAATGTCATCAAATCTAGGTATGATCGTGGTGGCAAACCTCTGTATATCTCATCTGACAATCAAACAAATAAACTTCCAAAGTGCTTGCAATGTAATGGGGATTTGCAGTTTGAATTTCAAGTATGTAAATCTTTAGCTACTACTTGGTGTGAAAACCGTTTACTCAGATAGATTAAAGGGCTAATAGACTAATACTCTGTAAATACTTCCAATTTTACCACTAGATTATGCCTCAATTGCTAAATTTCCTTAATCTCAACAATGCTTTGGAATCCATTGATTGGGGAACATTGATTGTGTACACGTGCAAACAGTCTTGTACATCGTTACCAGGTTACATAAAAGAATATATTTGGAAGCAAGATATCAGTCAGGAGGTGACAAATTGAAACGAAATAAAGTGATATGTAGTGTGTGATGGGACACTCAATATTGTTGGAGGGGTATAAATATAACATCTTTATTATTAAAATAATCTGTTCATATCACATATTAAGAAACTCTTTGAGTGAAAAATCCATTTGCGTACAACATATAAAAACGAACATTTTCTTAATAAAAATTAACGGAATAATAAACTCTGTTATCATACTTAGAGATTATCTACCTTATACACGTTACCTAGATATAGTATATTGTCAATCATTCGGAAGCGCGTTTTTTCAATTGACGCGCACATTCACCACAATACTGTCTGAAGCTATTAACTGTAAGGGTGCTGACAGCTTTCGTTACGTTACTCGATAAATTATATGGATCTTGCACGCACATTGCAGAGTCAAGACGGAAGTATGCCTGGCATTTTGAGGATGTCACATATGTGACGTACGTATCCATGTCTTTCAATTTTGCATTAATAAAATCATTCTTGGAAACTGGTACACCTAATAAAGGACAAATTATGTTATGTCTATAATCGAATTTTTCGTAATATAAAAAAAAATCTTTCAACAATGTCTTGAATTCCTGTGGTTCTTTTATTAGTGATTCATCGATCGAAATTCTGGTGGTGTCGGGACATACTCGCCAATCTAAAACCGAAAAGAATACTCCTAATGCAATGTAAAAATGACGGCCTTATGTTAAGTTTCGTATGAGATACTTGACATATGTGCCAATAATACTTAATAAAATGCCTGCTATCTCACCAGCTATAAACTTTACTTGTGGTGTTTGCTGCTGAATTAACGATGTAACAGTTGGCAGTAAACCCTTTGTTTGCAAGTAAAAGATAACGCACCATCCAAGAGCATAATTTGTTATCGCTGTATATCCGGACAGACAACATAAGAACAACCACCTTTTTACAAAAAGTATAAATTTTTTGCAAAGTCTGTTCTTACAATATGCCCTGAAAATCGTGGCATTTTAAGTTTATTTGAAACTTCCGCATTCGTCGATATCTTAGTTGCTATGTGAAAAAAGCTATCATGATAAAATTAACAATTAATTACCGCATCAGGTGGCTATTCTCCACAGACAAACCATGTGAAAATGAGAGGTCACAATCTATGCCAGTTTTTTTATGGCGCAATTTAATAATTGGCACTTGGGCATCTATAATTGTCCTGTGCATTTCCCAACTTTCATCATTTTGCAATTGCTGTGCCGCCTTTTTCAAATTATTGAGAGTAAATTTGCCTGTGTATTTGCCATCATACATATTTTTTTCTATAAAAGAAGAAAATGAAATAAATCTAAGCATGTATTACTGTGTAATTACTTAATATTATTCATATTTTATATTAGGGTGTGATCACCTAATGAATGTTCAGAACTACTGCTATAGGTAGACAACAATTGTATAGTGCTTACCACACTCAATGTATATGTCAATGTCACTGTTCTCAAAACCGAGGCCAGATACTCTTGAACCAAACTGATACAATTTAATTTCAGGAAAAATTCTTATTAATGTAGCTAACAATGATTTTTCAATTTTATTGTACAGTTCAAGATTGTCTTGCACCTTGCTGCATTTCACCAATAGCTCCTCTGCCATTATGTTGCTATTGTGAACTAAATCAACTGCACGTGTTGGGATACATCCAACCATAAAATCTTTTTTTTCCACTAGATATATATGTGTTGGATGCATTGAGTGGCAACTGTATATAGATGTGCTGTCCAACTGTCCCAACCACAGTTTTGCACATGGTATGCAACAGTCAAATATCTTACAGGAACTATTGTTATGTTTTATAGATAAATGTTGCAGGAAGTCTATCTTATAGTCAAATTTTTCTTTACACAATGCACAGGCGTAATATTGAATACTGTACCATGTGTCACTTAAAGTTTGCTTTAATCTGCTGAAATACATATATGTATTATAGAAGCACTTTGTGTAATTTGATTTATGGTTATCTGAAATGATATGATTTTTGATATTGTTTTTAGACATTGTTGCATCACATGGATAGCACTTTGCTGTGGTGTCGGAGACCCCAATTATAAATTGTTTTAACACGCTCACAGGATTAGTTTCCTGGCATTCTTTATCCATAGATCCATAATGTTTTTCACTACGTAAGTGTGCATAGTACACGAGTAATTCGGTAGCGGAGAAAGTTACTTTGCAACACATACAAGTTATGAACTTATGTTTTTTGTCCACACAGGATAATTTCCGATTCAATTGTACTACCCTTAAAGATATCTTCAATACAGAGTCAAACATTTGCTTTTCAAGTTCTAAAAATTCACTCGTATATTTTACGTTCACATCATGGGCAGATCTTTTGCCTTTATACGTACTTTTTATTGATAAGCCCTTTGTTGCGTTTACAATATCATTTTTGACAATATTGGGAATGTCGAGGGTAGTTTCCAACAAGTATTCCTGTGCACTATGAAATGAGTCATTACTATTTGTATCTGCTGATTTATGATGCGACAGTTTAAGATTTTTTGTTTTGATGGCAAGCAATAAGTCAATCTCAGACATTTTGAACGTTTGTTACAACTCACCGATTAATCTATCGGTTTCAACTGGTTTCAACGTTCAACGTGTATGTGGGAATAAAAGGAAAACTTAAAAGGACGTTATGCACTTGCGCTTGCAGATAATAACAGTCTGAATTTCGGGAAGTCCCGTTGAGACGAGATCAAGCGAGAATAGCGTTGAGCGAGATTGGAAATAACGGTAGCCAACATAGTCCGAAAACCTTTTTTCTTTCCAGAGCTAACGTCATATATTTTGTTGTGGTTGGCAAGAATGACGTCTTCGTCGTCGGCGACGTCGGCAGAAATGAGTTAAATCGCTTGGTTGGGAATTATCAAAGTATACTTTCGTCGTTTAAGATGCTTACCGATGAATACAATCTGAAATCGTAATTCTTTTTCAGGTACGTAACAGTTAGGAATAATGGCATCCCTCGTGTTCGGTGGCGTTTATAAATGCGCACAAAATCCATTGAGGAACGGATTATGTAAGGTTAGTATTAATAGTGCTGCTGGAATATTGTTGACCTTCTGTCACGTTTAACGCGTTCTTTGCCTGCTCCAGGTGTCAAGATGCCAGAACACGCAACAAGTTGCTTTTCTTAGTAGAAAAGCAGATAGAGTCAACAGGCCACCACGAGCACCACCATTTCCATATCTAAAGTCTAGGTTTACAACAACGAAAGGGATATGGGATCCTGTATTGGAAAGATATGATGAGAATAGCAAACTGATAATTATAGAAGGTCCCCCTACAGCAGGGAAAACAGAATTTGCTGCCTATGTAGCTAAAGAATTTGATATGCTCCATGTTAGCCCAGATCCTACTGCAGTTTACACGGATATAACTGGCAGAGATTTGAGATATTATACAAAGTCATTGCCAGAATCGGTACAAACGCTTAGTTTAGAAGACGTGCTAGCCAATCCATGGCACAGAAATGTAGGTGCTTTTGAATTCTGCACATACACTGTCAAATTTTTGGAGTATGTAAGGGCCTTAACGCATGTACTACTAAACGGTCAAGGTGTTGTGATGGAAAGCTGTGTCTACTCGCATTTTGTTTACATGGAAGCAATGATAAGGAATAATTATATACCAAGGAAAGCGAGTGTATTGTTTGACTACTTGCAAGATAGATCTCATCCAACTATACTGATGCCACATATGGTCATATATTTGGACCTACCAGTCGACGAAATACAGGTAAGATGATATTTGTATATAAGAACATGAGACTTTGTCATATTAATGAAGGACTGCAGAATATATATGCATTATTAAATATACCTTCTTCTTAGCAAAGAATTGCAAAGAGAAATATACCATATGAGGTAAAGTCTGAGCTTGTTTCAACAAAATTCCTTACTGATGTAGACAAGGGATATAAAAAGTTTTTGAAGTACATCTCTCCACATTCGTATTTATTGACAATGGATATGACTAAGGAGCACAACTTGGATGATGTTTGTGAACTGCTTGAAGACCTAGACTTAGATTCATTTACATCAACTGATTCCAAAATGCATGACTGGATTTGGGAAACTGAACAGGATTTGAAGAAATACATAGAGGCGCTCGTACATGTAGAGGTGCGATACCCGCTCGATATACTGCCTCGCTATGCTTATGGTATACCTGAATTGCAGTATGATCCGTTTTCCTGGTTTCTTATACAATGTGTGAGACAAGAAAAAGTACGTATCTGACACTCACATAATAATAAGGTCTCTTATTTTTGGAAATATTAATTGTGTAGACGTTTTTACATGTCACAGTAAAAGTACAAAATTCAATAATTGTAGACACTAGTAAATCTATACATATGTCAAAAGATATAAGTAAACTCTGAAGCATGCTTTACGTTCTCAATGCAATATGCCTGTGTTGTTCTCTCATAGAATAGATGAGAAAACACATTTCCTAGTAAACATATAAAATTATTGAATTTATACTTTCTCTGTAACATATGCATATTTGTTTATTAAACGGTGTGCATAATAAAATAGGATCCCAGCGAAATATTAAAGCCTGGATATGTAGAGAAGGTTCGTGACAGAATGGAGGATTTGGAGGTCCATATGTTCCCAGTTGAGGGTTCATATGATCCATTTGATCTAGAAAAAAGAGCAGCAAACTTTCAAAAGATATCACAAAAGCAGAAATAAAACTCACAGGTTTATCTAAGGGCCAAGTCGTTATATTGGTCGTGTATAAAAGTAGCACTATTTAATGGTTAAATTTCAACTGTATTTAAATAAAGAAAAATACGTTTATAAAGTTAAAACGTGTCTGTCTACCCAAGCATGACATTTCTTTTTATTTAACATCCTTCTGCAGGCCCGTATTCGGTTCACATTAGCATAAACAGAATGCGAAACAGCTAAAAACTATGAAAAAATTCTAACAGTAAAGAAAAAGGTAAATACCCTGGGGTCTCGAACATACGAGCTTTCATTCGTATTCGAAGTCGAACTCTACTCGTTTCGTACGGCTCGAGAATTAATTTTCAAATTAATGTTTCAAAAACGTCCCAAGTCTCCCAACCCATGGAATGAAAACGCAGATACACGCGCGTCGCGGGTTCCATTAATTATGGTCTAGAACGGTCTAGAACCACGTCTCGATTGGGCAAAAACGTGGTCCCAATCGTCCCAAGTCCCAAGTCCCAATTGATCCCATCTCCCATCCGCCAACCCAATCCCAATCCCATCAACATCAACCATGTCCCCGATGCCCGATGTCCTCTCCGTTTAAAAGCAGTTCCAGACTAGAGCAGTCATCAGGAACCCAAAAATGTAGCTGTCAAAGAGCACCAAAAATTGTCTGAAACATGCCATAGATGAACCTTTTTCCTTTATTATCAATCACAATTACGAATGATCGCGATATCTCGTCTTATTTCGATACGGAGTTAAACTATTGATTAACGTAGTTGGAATGTAGTGGCGTGTAGTGGCGTACCGAGGCGTACCTGTATGTTGCTATATGTTCGGAAACGACAGCACTGTGTTGTTTCACTACGTGCAACTACGTGTCGTGTCTCGTCCAGTGAGTCTCGTCGTGCCCGGCGTATCAACACTCTAAGTGTCGGCTGTATTCAAGTCCTGAGACACAGACCATAGGTACCTCGGATATTTGTCATGCTATTTATTACACAAACGACCGATCGATGCGTACCATGTCTTTTCGGATATTTAAATTAGTATCCAGTGCACGCATGTCAATAACATATGCAACTAATTTTGAATGTGCACACGTTCTGGTTAAACAAATATTCTAGCGTGCACAATCAAAGATGGGCGAGTAGCGAACGCTGAATGTCAAAAGTATTTTGTGTTCTTAATTGACTTTTATTAATTGTAACCAAGACGGATGACAGGTATACTACCTTAACCAATATGGTTGAGTGGTTAGTTCAAGAGTGCTGAGGCAGAAGTGTCATAGTTGAAATTGGTTAATTCTGATGAAATATGTTTACCCAAAATTGTTTATAAACTAGGAAACTTGATTGAAGAATAAGCTCAATGGCAGTGCTCTGTCCTTTGAAGTACGTACCTGATGTGTGCAATCTATGTGTTTTTAGCACGATGCGGCAATTGAAGGGAAAGACAAAAGAAACCAACAAACAGAAGAAGGAAAGAAAAAAGGAATTCCTTGAAAATAAGCAGCGAGTATTCACAATTGTTCTGCCGACAGTGGCTGCAATATTTGTCATAATAGCAGCATATGTTTATGTTAAAACACGTCCAAAAGTTATTGAATATTAAGCTATTATTCAATGTTACTTATATATCAGAGATGCAAGATGTATGTGAATTATATATATATATCTATATTATATAGACTTGGTACCTGGTGTATATATATATGTGTGTGTATGTATGTACATATACATATATATATGTATGGTCTAACTGAATGTGATACTTCGAAAGAGCAATGTTAGTTGAACACTGTTTGGAAAGCATGTACCATTCCAAGAAATATGTTTCTGTGCCATTCTTACTTAAATGATTTAACAGGTATGTCACACAGACTATATTGCCTCCTGGCACTACGGTACAGTGGTTGTAGATTGGACATGTTAAAAGGCTCATTCACTGCTATATTAAAAAACAGTAAAGAGGCAAAAAGAAAACAACGATTTTTTAAAGGAGAACATACGATTGTGAAGCTGTAATCATTAACATTACTTTCTTGTGTATCATTTTTCAAGAAGATTGGTTTTGTTATTCTTAAGGCATTTATCACATAGTTATGTGCAGTATCGTACATACATACATACGTACTCACTGATTTTTATCGGGATCAAAGCGCTATTCAATGTATTACGATAGCGATCAACTCGTTTTGTTGCACGACATCGATTTTTGGAATGTAATTGAGTGTGTAGTTTAATATCTGATGCTCTGTCTTATTGGACGTTGACGAAAGACAAATCTCACAATTATTATTCTATAAAGCATTTTATTGATAAACATGGGTCCAAAATAATGAAAAAATATATTTGGCATATTTGAATGAAGTCTATGCATTATCCTTTTTAATCTCTGTCACAGAGATTGTTATTCCACTTTCTTAATAACGAACCTTTTTCAAACTCGATCGGAAGCAAATACGTAAGGCGATCCGCCGTAACAAGCCTGCAAAATGTATTATTCCTAACAGAGTCTAAATACCCCCGTACGGTAAGACATTCATTTCGCTCTCTAGCCGTATCATAAAAACTAAGCACGACATTACAAGAATACTTTATATAAGAGTTACGCAACATAATTAGTTTTTCATTCTTAGACCTTAGCCTCATTGATTGACAATCGGCGAAGTATTTTTTGTAATAAGTATATAGAACGAATATATTTCTGATCATTTATATTTTACAAATATAAGAATGTTCATAAAATGGATATATTACAGCGTGTAATTCTCAATTGTTATGGATATCATGTTAATACAAACCCCCGTATATATTTAAGTCACTTTAGTACGTGTTGAAGGTTGAAGGTATGAACTGGTCTCTCATGTTTTTTTCAATCAGTACATTTTCTGCTTATAACGCGACTCTTAAAACGCTAAAATATGAACAAAGAATTGCGTAGTCGACAGGTTACTTTAGGTCAACTTTTATATTAGATAATGTCATGGTGGGTTTCTTTCGGTATAGAAAATCTTGCAATTAGATTTAACGGTCGTTGAGACGTATTTTATTGATTTCACACAATTTTGAATTTTCCGCCATCGCTAATTTCTTCGATACCGTGGTTCCACATAAGCGGAGAAACGCTCAAACTAATCATGGACAGCGGTCGGTATAGAAGAATGCACCCTTCGAGAATACCGACTGGTGTCCATTGATGAGTTTGAGCGTTTCTCTGTGATGCCTGGCGCCACTGTATCGAAAATATGATATTGTGGCGGGAAATTTAAAAACTTTGCGAATTCAGTAAACTAGTGATATTGTCCCAGGAACATTGAACAAAGTTTATTTTCCAAGTACGGCAAAAATATTGATGTTTCTGCATTATTAATGTACTGTCTGTCACCGTCAAAGAATCCTAGATCAATCTACGCAGAAAAACAGACTGAATATTCTCTGTTGTACTGAATAAATAAAGAAATACATTCCTGAGGTGGTGCTATATAACCAAAGAGTTAGGGTTTAGCGTGCTGGCTACAGAAAAAGCCCCTAAAGAAATTTGGTTCTTGGATTGCAATTAAACTAATTACTATCAAACGTTTATTTTGAACTATAAACGATTAAGGATTAAGCCTAAAACGAGGCGAATCGGTGATAACCGCGGGCTATAACTTGACGGAGCTATGTCAGATCCATTCACTGGTTCAAAGTTCCTCAAAACAATTGTTGAAAGAAATTAATGAAATGTCGGGTAAGCGTAACTGATACTCGCAGAGGGATCAGGAAAGTTTGCGGAAAATTCGATTTTCTTAGGGCCCGAACTCGAGTGAAACAGCACTGCTAAAGAAACATCGAATTGTCGAATGAAAAGTAACCGTTATAAATTAAATAACTAAAGGAAACGGGTAAGTATCCGGATTAGCAGTATCAACTCTTTGTCGTTTGCACAATTTCCTTTTATTGACATAATACATCATCGCGTTCTATTGCATAATAATACGTTTATAAAACGGTGTATATTGAATGTAGTTTGAAAGAGCGGTTTCATGCACCAATGACATGTCAAAAATTTGTGTAATCTTACATCGAAGGACTCGATCGTCTTTGGGCCGTGAAACTTTCTGCCCTAATTGATTTTGGAAAGTGGGATGTCAGTAAAAGAGAAGACTTTTCCGTAACTCACCTGTTTGAACACTATGTATTTAAGTATCTCTGAATCTCATATGACCTGTGAGTTGACAGGTTAGAGAGCGACGAATTAATACGGTTGCCGCTAAACGGTTACTTCAGAAGAATATGCAAATTTTGAATGACAACATGGTTTTTTGAGGACGAGTGCTAATGTTTATTGGTAGTAAACCGGACCAAGTGTACGAAAATTTGACAGTATTACAGGAAAAATGTTTCTATGAGTCAATGGCGCATGCACGAATTTAGGATATCAGTAAGTGGGGAGATCAAATTGTATCTGTTATTTGAAAGAACACATGTATTTCGAAAAATGATGTGACTATATACATATATATATATCTCTCTCTCTATACATTCTTTAAAACCAATTAAATGTATGCAGCAAAGTATAATGACATCAGAAAATTAATTTGGACAAATGATATGCAGCATTTATCATCTTTTTGTAATGAAATATGCAAATGAGTAATACCAGGGAACAGAATCTTTGAGAAAGTGGTAGCAGTCATAATTCTTTATCACGCATCTAATCCAATGACGTTGATAACACTCGTCACTAGTCAGATAACAGTTTCATGTCAAATTGCTAATATAGATATATTATTAGACTCTATATTGTTCATTAACTCTCATACCAAAGATTTGTGTATCAATCTCTTATAATTTCAGGAGATTAAACTGTAAGGAAAGAAGAGGAAAGTGATATTGAAACTGGTTGAGTGACAATCTATTAAAGACAACTTGATAAAAAAATCATCATGAATAGTACTATGAGTTTCTGCCCTCCAAACATAACTTTTAATGAAGTATGGGTGAATCATGGCATGTCCAAATGTTTTATGGATACTATTGCCAGTACTGTGATTTCATTGTACCTGCTTGTCTTTGGTACTATCCAATTATGGATGTACCGTAAATATGGTACAGCAATAAATGAAAACTTGTTGCCAGGGAGCACATTGTACACTATACAGAAGTTCTTCCTATACTTTGTTCCCTTTCTAAGTATACTAAGGATAACATTGCAGGCTACGCTGTTAGACGACAAGAAAGTCTATGGATACATGGTATGAATATGTTTGTGATATTATGGATTTAAATATTAGCGGAGGGAATATTAAGTTTTGTATTACAGGTACTAACAACTATATTGACAGTGATTGTGTACCCATATTCACTTCATATATTGAAGATTGAAAGACATAGACTGCTACCAAGTGTCCCACCACATGGTCATGGTATTGTCTTGTTAGGATTTTGGACATTAGCATTTGTGGCTGAAAACCTTGTCTTTGTTAACATTGGAAAACTAGAATGGTGGTTCCATTTAAACACGTAAATATACAGTAATATTTTGTGTCATATAATATACATTGATAAAGATAGAAATTTACCTGTACATTTCACTGTTCACAGGTTGACAGATCAGATTGAAATGTCACTGTTTGTCCTTCGCTATGTTAGCAACTTGGTAATCTTTGCACTTGGATTGAAAGCACCAGGTTTACATGTGACCTTAACTCGTGATTGGCATTATGCACCACTGGATGAGAATCCAAGGCCAAGGTATTATCATTACCGTGTAAGTTCTCAAATTGGGTTGGATAATCACTATTTTACTGTACAGTAGAGTTATATGTGTTTCTGATCATAAAAATATTCATCAATATTTTATAGAGACCTGAGCCTGATGCATCCAAGTTGAAAGTCTTTTGGATCAGAATTAAAACATTAGTACCATTCCTTTGGCCAAGAACCGATGTTCTCCTTCAACTAAGAGCGATATTCTGCTTTGCATTGCTTATGATGGGCCGTCTTGTCAATCTATATGTGCCCATTTACAGCAAGAAAATTGTAGACAGTGTCACAATAACACCTGGTGAATTTAGGTGGGATCTAGTATTGGTATATGTAGCGTTCAAATTTTTGCAAGGAGGAGGCACTGGTGGCATGGGTCTGCTGAATAATTTAAGATCATTCTTATGGATACGAGTACAACAATACACGACGCGGGAAGTGGAAGTAGAACTCTTCAGGTAATTTACTGTGTCCACATGATTAGGGTACAGTGGAAGAACACATTATTAATTAATCACGATACAATATGCCGTAGACATTTGCACCGTTTAAGTTTACGTTGGCACCTGGGACGGAAAACCGGTGAGGTGTTGCGAATCATGGAGCGCGGAACTGATTCTATCAACAATCTTCTCAGCTACATTTTCTTTTCCATGCTTCCAACACTTATCGACGTATTCATCGCTGTGATATATTTCGTGAGCACTTTTAACAAGTGGTTCGGTATCATCGTCTTCGTAACTATGTATTTGTATATAGGTAGGTAGCGGTTGTTTGATCGTCCTCATGCATTATGATTAATGTCTCACTGATTTTCGTATATGTTTAGCGGCCACATTCTTTGTTACTGCGTGGCGAACAAAGTTCCAAAGAAAAATGAATTTGGCAGACAACGCACAGCAAGCTCGGGGCGTGGACAGTTTACTTAATTATGAGACAGTAAAGTATTACGGGGCGGAGTCGTACGAAATCCAGAATTATAAGAATGCAATTCTAACGTTCCAAGCAGAGGAATGGAAGTCGACAGCCACGTTGAACATGTTAAATACAATGCAGAATATAATTATCAACGGTGGTCTATTGGCCGGTTCTTTGCTTTGCTTAAGAATGGTTGCGTATCACGAGGGCTTAACGATCGGTGACTATGTTCTATTTGCAAATTATATCATTCAACTTTACGTACCATTGAATTGGCTCGGTACATTTTACCGAGCCATTCTGAAGAGTTTTATCGACATGGAAAACATGTTCGATTTACTTAAGGCAGAACAAGAGATAATAGACGCACCGGGTGCTGGACCGTTGATGGTGGAAGACGGTCAAGTAGAATTTGTCAACGTGTCATTTGGTTACTTACCCGAAAGGCCGGTGTTAAAGAATGTTAGCTTCCTCGTTCCTCCCGGAAAAACAGTAGCGTTCGTCGGTCCATCCGGTGCCGGGAAATCTACAATAATGCGTCTACTTTTCCGATTTTATGATGTTGAACAAGGTGCAATTCTGATCGATAGCCAGAACGTGAAAACCGTTAAGCAAACTTCCCTAAGAAGCTCCATAGGTAATTTTTGATTTAGATATACATATTCAATCCCGACATGGTCCATAAATTAGATTTATTTTATTGTGATGTTTTAGGTGTCGTTCCGCAGGATACGGTACTCTTTAACGATACGATAAAGTACAACATTCGGTACGGTAGACTCGATGCTTCTGACGCCGATGTAATAGCAGCTGCTAAACAAGCGGACATTCATGAGAGGATTCTTACATTCCCGAATGGCTATGAAACTCAAGTTGGCGAAAGAGGTCTCAGACTAAGCGGTGGCGAGAAGCAGCGAATTGCCATTGCTCGTACTATATTAAAATCCACGAAAATTATTCTCTTGGACGAGGCAACGAGTGCATTGGACACTCAGACTGAACGAAACATTCAGACAGCATTCAACAAGGTCTGTTCAAATCGAACCACTATCATAGTGGCGCATAGATTGTCGACGATAATACACGCAGACGAAATCCTCGTTTTGAAAGAAGGGGAAATAGTGGAGAGAGGTAGACACGAAGAATTAATCTCTTTCGGTGGCATTTATCAGTCAATGTGGCAAGCACAACTGGATAATGATCACCAACGTAACGACTTGCCCGCAAAGAGTGAAACACCTGACGAAGCTGATGAGAATATGTCTTAATGGGTGTACAGTAATGTATTATTAAGGTTTAATTGTTACGATAATTATAATTGAATTATGTACATTGGTTCTCATAGGGTGTCTAAGCTGCTGATGTGCTGGTAATTACCTAATGAACATTATTTATAACAAAAAAAGAGACTAAAGAACGAGAGCAAAATTTAGGCTGCAAGATCATTATGATGATTACTGATATTTATTTATTACTATTATCGTGTAAAATATTTTGTGCGTTTCTTACATTTACTTGAAAAATGTTGTTTTTTACGAGATATGTGGTTGTGCCAAACGCACTGGTTAATAACTTTGCGACTTTGCACATTATGATTTTGTCTCGTTCCTGACCACTTGTTAGCGTCCGCCATTGTGTTAATGGTTTGAAGACAGTGCTTCTTGAAGTCGTTTTTACAGAACAACAATAAATTCTACAGAATTCGTTTCATCACTAATGGCCTTATTTACATTTAAGAAACTCATTGTAGACCAATAGTCTTAGATGGTATGTATGCAAAAAATAAATTTATTGACTTATTAATTAACAGATAATTTACTTTTTAAAAGTAACAGTATGTTGAACACTGACAAAGTACAAAGTATGCGTAAGATTAATAATACGACGAAGGATGTTAATTTCCTTCTACGTCAATAAATATCACTTGTTCCTCCTCGGTGTCCATACCTCTGCTAAATGCACCATCAGGAACCCAGCCGGTTTCGTCGATAGGTGCGGTAACTGTTGACTGACATTCACCCCAAGAGAAGTAGTAACTTGCAATGAATAGCCATGCAAGTGTACACAGTACCTATTTTTAATAAATAATTAATTCGTACTGGTCAAGTTGTATAGGAAAATTAAAGTAACCTGGACTACTTTAAAATCCCTTGAAGAAATCATTGTTCTCGATGGAAAGATTACCTTTATGGTCGTCACTGCTTCCTGAGAGGCCATGATTTAAATTTCAAGGTATCCTTACGTCGATATCATTTTTCGTATCATGGGAAATTTTTAAGCTCAAATCTGCAAATGATTCCTTCCATGCATCTTTAGACGTTCAAAGAATTTAAATGACTATCGCAAAATATTTATATTTTTTATCACAACTAGTTGTAAGATATTCCGGAAGATAAATTATAATTGCTTAGGCCTTAGGCCAGTTTTTCATGTCAAGCGGAAGATTATTTGAAATGATCGTCATTTGGTAGTATATATAGATCATAACTGAGAGAAAAATTCATCGGGTTGATGTGGATAAATGTGGATTCATATTTCGTTTGTAGTTGTTTTTAGTCCGTTAATGTATATATCTGTATGACATGTTAACCTAATCCGACTTTCAAGAATGACTTAACCAAGCTGTGGTTCTGTGACGTGTGTGTCAAGATGTTCGTTCTCTGGTGAGAACAACAATAATTTCGACGCATTACTTTTCGTTCTTTCCGTTATCATGCGGCGTTAATGATGAACAGTCTTGGGCTAAGTTTGATATTAAAAATGGGGTGCATCTGCGCCAAGGAAACAATTGTAGTTAACTCGAGAAAGTACACCGTACGTGAACATCTTGGAGAAGGGTGAGTTCTTTTTTCGTTTACATATGGGAATTTTTGCAAGTTGACGTGTTGTATAGGTTCAATTACGTGTGAAATTCAATCTATCGTGTTGTATCGTCAAATTTATACTTCTCAATAGAGAACTTGGCATAACCTTTAACTACGTAAACATACGATGTTGAAAGAGTAAACATATAGCGAGGTAAATTAGCAGTGCTATGTTAACACGTTTCCATTTTAGAGGATTTAGTACAGTACTTTTAGTTGAAGATGCTGTGACACACAAGAAATATGCAATAAAAAAAATTGTCTGTCACGGACCTGAAGACCAGAGGTTGGCTGTAAAGGAAGTAGAGTATCATTCTCTTCTTAAGCATCCAAACATTATAGAATGTATTGACTCAACCCATGAAGGAACAGCAGATCCAGTAGTAAATGCAACCAGTGAGGTGCTGCTGATTTTACCTTATTATCATGTAAGCTATAAAATATTTTATTACTATACGCATGTTCTATGAATTATATTACAATATCATGTTTGTTTTGCGCAGAAAGGAACATTGGCCCAGGAGTTAGAGAGAAGGGCCAAGGCATGTGATTATATGAAAGCAATTGATATTTTAAACATTTTTGTACAAGTCTGTGAAGGTGTGAAGGCATTTCATGAGACAAAACCAGATGCCCTTGCTCACAGAGACCTTAAGACTGCAAACATAGTGTTAGGTGATGGACTGTCACCTATTATTATGGATTTAGGTATGGGAAAATGCAGGATACTATGCTTCACTGTTTAGAAAGAATAATGCAATTACAATATATTAATCTGATGTTACCCAATAAATATTACAGGTTCTGTAGCACCTGCTAGAGTGAAAGTATGCGGATCACAAGCAGCAAGAACATTACAAGATGTGGCTGCTCAGAGATGTTCCATGCCATACAGAGCACCAGAATTGTTTAATGTTGAAAGCTACTGTATGGTGGACGAACGAACAGATATTTGGGTACTATTAGCATGAAGTTTGAAATTCTTACTTCATCATTTTATTACTCATTTCCGTTTCAGTCTTTGGGATGCATTCTGTATGCACTGTGCTACTTCAAGTCACCCTTTGACGTTGTTTACGAACGTGGAGATAGCGTTGCACTTGCGGTGATGAGCGCAAATATTACATTTCCAGAAGGTGCTCCATATAATGAGGTTGCTAAATACTGAATATAATTTTTTGACGTGTTATTATAGGGTTTGTTTTTTGAATGTATTATTTCAATTTTCTTTTCAGGATATGCAAAACTTAATCTTGTCCATGTTAAAAGTAAATCCAATGGAACGTCCTTACATATACAGCGTGATTGAAAGCGTACACGATGCTATTGCTAAACTAGAAGGCAGAGTGTGATTTCGATCACAATATATTTATTTGTTAAATGCTTGCGTATAGGGTGGATTTTACGACTTTGCAGGAAACTTACGCTTACGAGAGGAGCGATGTCAATCACTATCCAAATATCGTCATCGTGCTATAACGGAACACGCGTTAAATGAACCTTTTCGAATAACACTATGATGATTTGTACAGATTTCAGAACAGTATATACGTTAAAATAATAAGGTCTACAGTATATAACAAAATACTTCTGTCTATAAGGATCTTGGGCCGTATACAATTTTGAATTTGTAATATATAAGAGCAATTGTGCATATTTTAAATGATTCAAGCATCAACAGCCATACCGAATATTTGGCATTTATAGTACCAGAAAATGCAAGCCACGTCGTCCTTGTTCTCTTAAGATGGTATGACGTTTACTAAGAGAAAAATCTTGAATGTATTGTAGTAACAAACAGCGTTATCTTTAAGCGCAGTCTTGCCCGTGTATCATTCTGTCTAAAGTAAATATTCTGATTGATAAGCACCGGCAGTGACATGGATTATTACTGATTAATAAACATACAGTTTTACCGAAGTACATGTGATATGTGACAACTCGGGACGTATATGTAAATAATTTGATAGAAACTGTAACGCATTCCATTATATAATAATGAATTTTACAGATGATATTTTAATATATGGCTAATGGAAAAATGTGTTTCTCTCTTCTACCGTAACTCTTCATCGCAATTGACGTAGTCATAAATTGTTCTAATGTATAAAGGACACATTTAGTAATATAAATTTAACAACGGAGTGCAGAAAGTTTGAATCATGCGGGATCGTAAGAGATGATCATACGATATGGATATCTTCTACGTCACGATTACATCATTATGACTCTAATGCTGCCAACGTAACGGGCGCAAAGAAAATTATCTGTAAAATAATTGTGTCTGCTCTTTAGTCACCAGTACAGATACAGACTCGCGCCGCTAAGCAATATACTCAATAAATCGACGTCAGAATAAGCGAGTAATATCTTTATCCGGAATCAAAGTAAAATTCATAAAAATTGCCGGAATATTCGCGTTCATATTGTGGCAACGTGGACGAGTTTGAAATAGTTTTTTTTTTATAGAAGAGTGTTCAGTATAGATGCGTTTTCTTGCCGTTTACCGAATCGAAGAGTTCTGTCAGATATCCGTCAAACTTAAATCCATCCGATACCGTTTGTGACATGTAAGGAATTCCATTTAAATATTGCTTCTTAACGGTCCTCATTGGGTCTCAAACTTTGTACTCTAACTGATGTATCCTAACCTCGTGTAATGTTGCACTTCTTCGATTTCTCGGAATAGGTCGGCCTCGTCTTCGCAAATCTAGTCGTAAAATTGTATTTACGGTGTACAAGGTGCTACCGAATTGTCGACAGATTTGAGAAATTTCAATTTGGGTGTACCGTATGATTGCACCAGTACCTTCTATAGAATATTTTCCCTGATCGTTATTCTATCGATAATCATTTCAAGTGCGTGATATTTAAGAACAGCCGGCCACCGAAAAAACAGTGTAGAGATATTTGCAATTCAAAGTGAGTTACATTCGCTTTTGTATATATGCACAGAATCCTGCTAGCATCTAGTCTTGAATAGTGAGTGACTGTGATGTGCCTGATGTTCATTCTCAAAAAATTATAAAGCGCATGTCTCTATTTGCATTGTGAATTGAAATGCAGGACTTATAGATACTACAATATTCATAAAGTTCACATAGCAACTTCATACTATTGTACAATTAGGCAAATAGGAAATTATTGTGGCAGATATAACGCTGAATAAAGTTAATAGTAAGTACGCCAACATTTGTAGTTTATGGAACGTAAAAGTAATACATCAAAACGATTGCCTCACGTTATGAATACATGCATATCATATTTAGCTTTGCAATTCACAACTCGTCAAAACTTTCCATGCACAGATACCCGATTTAGGTGCTTCCGCAATGGAATAAATATTTAATTCCTCTTGTCAAGGAACACTTTCATATGCATTCAGAAACATATGAGTCTGATAAATAGAGCAGGGGGGGGACAACGTGCATTTGTTATTCTATATTCTGATATTTTATATGCTAATAGTTTAAGCAATAATCGCACTTGCGCACCTTGCATGAATGACAATATGCACCTAAATAGTCAACTGTGTTGATAGAAATGGATTAGATTTTCACATTGTTCATAATTGTTCAAATTGATCGCTGTCTGTAAAGGGAGATGAGTATTAGATTTAGATCTTTCGATTCCGATCTCGTATCGCAATATCAGATACGGGAACACGCGCGTTCCTTCAAATTTACATAATTGTTATCATTTAAAGTTCGTCTCCTGACCTTTCCGATTTTATTATTAGGTCAGGGTCGTGCTCAAGTACACTGTTGGCTGCTTGAGCATAGGTGAGTGGACAACAAAAGATTACATTTGTATACGTCCACGCGCAAATCTGTCGTCTTAAGAAAACCTATCGATCGTACTTGGTCTTACGTTGTATCAACGTTTCTGACGAGATATGAACGATTGATCGTCGATAACGTTCCGCCTTCACAATCTGTTATAACGTGAAACATGGATTTAAAAAAAAAAACAAGGATACGGAAATGTTAAGTACAACGTAAAACGTCATACCGCTAACAGAACCTCAGTATAATTACCATACGTAATATGGACCCGAAGGCCATTAGAATATACTGCAGGTAGTCACTTTCTGTTTGGATCTATTCCCTTGTGCCGTCGTCGTTACTTCCCATCAGGGAATGGGTCTTTTTCTGCGTGATCTTACATTAGCATACAATTTGCTGACACTGGAAATAGTTACACAAAATGCACGAACACCAGGCAATGCCTGGCATTCAACCTGAGATGACGTTGATAGTACGAATGGTTAAATTTCCAACGCCATCGTCCGATGAAAGTGTCACATGCGATAAAGAATTCGCTTTCTATATCTACCTGTGATTAAGAGAAACGATTAATACCTTGTCATGTGCCTGGCGTGTGATGTATCTTAAATGAGGAAAAAACAGTCTTCGAGAATTGTGATTATCATGATGCTGTCATTGTATGGGCACTTGTGTGTTAATATCAAACGACAAACCGTGACCTTAGCAGAAAAAATCAACCGTATCGATGCGGCAGTCACTGTCGTACTCATTACTCCACATTAATAATGAACGACATTAACGGGTGCAATTTATGTATCTACATACGCGGAAACCATTAGTAGTAAAAAATGTATCTTCCGGCATATATATAGTTCTCCTTTTCACAATTCTTTCGCAAACAGCTTTGAACCAGACTTATGAGATAAATGTTGAATGCTTGATATCGGGATAACAGAATCCGTCACGTTATAATGTTATGTTATAGACTGCCGCTTCAACGATTACAGTAACGACAATTGAAAATCGGCATAATTTCCAAATGTCAACAAAAATTGTAGTGCATCGGCTGACTGCGCTCGAGGTTAAAGAATCCCAATATAATCACATTGCGATAAGCGGCAATTACGTTACGCACTTATTGTGCTGTGTAACTTTATCTAAAGTATATTATGCTGTGTAACTTTAAAGTAATTTTCTTCGTGTTTCGAACATGTATTACTGCCACATAACTCTATGGCAAATTCATGTGAAATTACGCGGAAAATGTAACTCTTCCCCACACACAATGTATCTATTACTCGCCATAGGAATAGGGAAATTTCGTAAGAATCGTGGGAGACGAACCTTTGGCGATAAATACGGTTAATGGACATCCTCGCTAATAAGAGCACACGTGTATAGTCTCTGAAGTTCGGCCTGAACCGTTACTCTTACCGGTTTCCATCTCTCCTTTGCTCTTTACTCACACCAACGGATGTCTTTGATGCGTGTTTCATTATCTTGGCCTCAGCAGGCGTGCAAAAAAAAGAAACTGGCGAGCGCAGCTCGCGCGAATAAAAAGCCGTGCAGAATCATACGATATCCTTGTGATATGGCGACGACGTGGGTATTACATATGCGCGTGGTGTCACTTTGAAAGTTCAGTTAGTCGCAAGCAACGCCGCGTGCCGGACTCTGCCTTTCTCTCCCTCTCTTCTTTCTTTCTTCTACCTATATATCTATCTCTATCTATCTATTTATCTATCTATCTATCTATTTATCTATCTATCTATCTATCTATCTGTCTGTCTGTCTGCGGCATTTCTGTGTATCGCATTCGACTGGCAGGAAGGATCGCGTATTCGAACGGTTTCCAGTTGCAAGGTGAAGGTCGTTCCTTGACATTCGGTAACTCCTCGTGGCCCTAAAGCGGTGCATTCCAGCTGGCTTGGTTGTTCAGTGAGTGAGACATGGTTTTCACGTGCGCGTTCCATTTGATATTGACGATCTCCCGCGACGTCCGTTCAAACGTGTGATGGGAGTCGTCGTCATTATTATAAGTTAATGAACTCCTTCGTTCAGTGAAAAATCTGCAAATGGTTACGATTGAGAAAAGTAAAATTATATAATTCATAGATGGCCTTCTTAGCGTTTTCCATTGCGTAGTATGTCAACTATGGAAAGCAGTTAATTCAAATAGAATATACTTCGACTTTGTTCCGGTTCGGTGTGCCTAAGAAGTATCTGCGTATACATGTACGTGTACCGTTGACGTCAATGCCAGTGTTATACTCTTATGTATGCGAAACTTTCTCGCACACTTCGTGTCGCACATTAGATACATCGTACGTGAAACTCAGAATCGTCTCCCTCACCCTTCATTGTCTTTTGCGTACCTCGGTGTCATTGATTTTGTGAGATCGTAAATTCGTTTTCATTCAGTGCTCGTAACGGTATTGGGAAGTACTGAACTGAGCCATAGTGAAAGTAACAGCAGCAGTCAATTAATAAACTCAGTTTCACATAGCTATCCGCCCGGAAGTTCAATCATCGTCGGAATATAGGAATGTAGGTTGACTATTTCTCTGAAAAAATTTCCAAACATCGCAGTGGATTATGAGGGCACGCAGTGAAAGTCGAGTATTAACGACGATTTAATAACATGCGTGGAAGTTTCCTTGAGCGTGTCAGCCAGAATTTGAAATTTTGCATGGAAAAATCGAACTCTGACTCGTTTTCGGAATGCGGTCGGTTGGCTTAACTTAACCAGAGTATGCAACCGCGAAGAAGGTGTGTAACTGGTTCTGCTCACCACAGGCATCCCTCACTGCGGGCCAACCGTTTTACTTTATTAAGTGTTTCGTTCATTCGATAGGACCCTTGCAATAATAATCATTTGCAGCGCACCGTTTGCACATTTCATATGCTGTTTATAAATCTCTGCTGGGTGCAGTGCTTCTTGCATATATGTAGCAGCGATCACATGAGTTTCTAATTGACGTGAAAGGCTTGCTTCTATTGTTTACGCAGCGTTCGTTAATCATGAAGTGACGTAGATAAGAGAATTATGAATCTATAGTTCAGAGACGCAATGTCCTGTGAATATGAACTTTGTTTACCATAGATTATGTAATGATCAGTTTATGCACTTGAGTAAAAGTCGACGGTGGCACGACAATTTGCGATGAAAATTATTTTGTACATGTCGCTGGATGGCTTGATAACGATAGCAACAGTTCCAAATGGGCAATTAGTGGAAGCAGGTGTTATCTGCGTCAAAGTGCGTCACCTAGGCACAATCGGTTTAACGTGCAATATAGTTGTACCTTTCCGAAATCCTGTAAAAAGTGGAAAGCATAAAATATAATACGTAAACATATTATGTCGATAATAACAAGAAATTTATATCATTTCACCAGTATCAGTAAGCAATGTCAGCGAAGGCAATCCGCGAGGCAACCGGAAAGGATCTGATCAACCGTAAGCTTAGCCTTGGAACACGAGCAGCAAAATGCCGTTTTGTGACGGTCACGGAAAGCACCAACTGGGCCGATATTGCTAATGATCATCCATGGCTGAAGACGGAGAAGTTGGTTGTGAAGCCGGACCAACTGATCAAGCGCCGTGGAAAGTTAGGATTGATCAAAGTAAATGCTGATCTGCCCACCGTGAAGAACTGGGTGACTGAGCGGATGAACAAGGAGCAGCAAATAGGAAAGACATCCGGTAAACTGAAGACGTTCATCATCGAGCCTTTTGTGCCGCACAAGCCGGTAATAATTTTGTCGACTTTCGAGAAAACGTTTTAGAACATATTCTTATTTACGTAATACTGGCCATGCGAAAGATTTGCATATGCAAAATAATTTTATGTAACTCTACAGGAAGAGGAAGCTTACGTTTGCGTTTATTCTCATCGCAAAGCCGATACGATACTGTTCCATCATCAAGGAGGCGTTGACATTGGAGATGTTGACGCAAAAGCCTTGAAATTAGATGTACCTGTTGGTGCAGATGCACCAGATCAAAATACATTGATCGAAAAACTGTTGAAGAATGTGGCGGAAGATAAGAAACGGTGAGGAATTGCTGCCACTACATGAGTGCGCTGAATATGATCATGCTACTGACAGAATTAGTCATTATTATATTTTTGCCATTTTCCTGTTTCAGAGTAATCGCCGAACTCATAGAATCTCTCTACAAACTTTACGTCAATTTATACTTCACCTATTTAGAAGTCAACCCCCTGGTAGTAACAGATGATGCTATTTATATACTAGATCTTGCCGCAAAGTTGGACACGACTGCTGACTTCATATGTAGACCGGATTGGGGTGAAATTGATTATCCACCACCTTTTGGAAGAGATGCATATCCTGAAGAGGCCTACATCGCTGATTTGGATGCTAAGTCTGGGGCTAGCCTGAAACTAACTATTCTCAATCCTCGTGGACGAATATGGACGATGGTTGCTGGGGGTGGTCAGTAGAAGCGCACAGCAGTCTCATTTAAGCGATTAGTCCGGCTCAATGAATAGCCAAATTGTGATTGTCAAGCAAATTTTCTTCGTTCATTCTTTCGATTGTTCGCCGACGAACATGTGTCATTATGCAATATTTTCAGGTGCTTCCGTCATATATTCCGATACAATCTGCGATTTGGGCGGGGCAAGCGAATTGGCAAACTATGGCGAGTATTCAGGTGCACCTAGTGAACAACAGACTTACGAGTATGCGAAAACGATTCTGAGTCTGATGACGAAGAACAAGCGCGCCGAAGGGAAAGTGCTTATCATCGGCGGTGGCATCGCAAATTTTACCAACGTCGCCGCCACATTCAAAGGAATCGTAAAAGCACTTCAAGAATATCAGCCGAAACTCGTCGAACACGATATAAGAATCTTTGTGAGAAGAGCTGGTCCTAATTATCAGGAAGGTTTAAGAATTATCCGAGAAGTTGGAAAACGCCTCGGTATTCCGGTGCATGTTTTTGGTCCCGAAACACATATGACGGCAATTTGCGCCATGGCTCTGGGAAAGAAACCGATTCCTGATCCGGAGGCGCAAGAATTCTCGACCGCAAACTTTTTGCTGCCCTCTGGACAGGATATAGGTCCTGCGGCCCCATCGAAAAGTACACCTTCATCTCCTACGGAGCAACCTAAGATGAGAGCGAGCGACACGGTTGATGCTTCTGGGGAGAAACAACTTTTTAGTACTAAGACTAGGTCTATCATATGGGGTATGCAAAACCGAGCTGTCCAAAGTATGCTAGACTTCGACTTTGTCTGCCGAAGATCAGAACCATCTGTGGCTGCAATTGTGTATCCATTCACTGGTGATCATAAGCAAAAGTTTTATTGGGGACACAAAGAAGTAAGGAACATTTGTTTCTTCGAAAAATACTTTACAATTATGATCCAATGCTGTTCATACTCTTTCTTGAACAGGTACTGATTCCGGTTTACAAGCAAATGAAGGATGCAATGCTCAAGCATACTGATGCCGATGTCATGGTGACATTTGCCTCGTTAAGATCTGCCTATGAAAGTACAGTGGAGACTTTACAGTTTCCACAAATCAGGACGATAGCTATTATCGCCGAGGGCATACCTGAAAACATGACGAGAAAGTTAATTCTGATGGCTCAACAAAAGAATGTCACCATCATTGGACCAGCTACAGTCGGCGGTGTAAAGCCTGGTTGTTTCAAAATCGGTAATACCGGTGGCATGATGGACAACATTCTTCACAGCAAGTTATACAGACCCGGCAGGTAATTTGGTAATCAACTTATTAGGGAAGTCAGGGAAGTGTCCGGAGATATGCCTAAAACTAAGTAGACATTAAATCAGACACGCATATCTAGTCATATGCCAGTTTTGAGTGACGTTTCACAACATATTTCAACAAGAACCAAATTGATTCCGGACACTTCTGCCTTTCCTTTTTAGTGAAAGAAAAAATGATCAAATTCGCGAAATAAGACAATTTCTTACAGCATAGCATACGTTTCGCGTTCCGGCGGAATGTCCAACGAATTAAATAATATCATCTCAAAGGCATCTAACGGCGTGCTCGAAGGTGTCGCTATTGGTGGCGATCGTTATCCGGGCACTACATTCATGGATCACATCATGCGTTATCAAAATAATCCAGATGCTAAACTGATCATCCTTTTGGGCGAAGTTGGCGGCGTTGAAGAATACGAGGTGTGCGAGGCGTTGAAATCTGGAAGAATTACGAAGCCCTTGGTTGGCTGGTGTATTGGCACTTGTGCTAGTATGTTCAACTCGGAAGTTCAATTCGGTCATGCAGGTTCCATAGCTCACAGCAACTTGGAAACAGCTTCTGCGAAGAACGCCGCTCTGAAGGCAGCTGGTGCATACGTACCAGAGAGCTTTGACAATCTGGGTGATTTGATTCAGAACGTCTACCAAGAACTTGTAAAGGTTGGATCTGTAGTTCCCGAACCAGAAGTTCCACCACCGACAGTTCCAATGGATTACAATTGGGCCAGGGTAAATATCACTACACGATCTTCCGTTGAAGTTAATCAAACAATTGCTACATATTTTATGTGCAGGAACTTGGTCTAATTCGAAAGCCTGCTTCGTTTATGACTTCGATATGTGACGAACGTGGACAAGAACTTTTATACGCTGGGATGCCAGTCACTGAGGTACTCAAGCAAAACGTTGGAATTGGTGGAGTCGTGTCACTTTTATGGTTTCAACGATGCCTGCCACCAACATACTGCAAGTTTCTCGAAATGTCGCTGATGCTCACTGCTGATCATGGGCCGGCAGTTTCTGGTGCGCACAATACTATTGTCTGCGCTCGTGCCGGAAAAGATTTAGTCAGTTCTCTTGTATCTGGGTTGCTTACCATCGTAAGTTCACTTATCTAGGTTTACTTGCTTATGAGTACCTTCATAATCTAGCAGACGTTCAGAAAGATTTTTTTCTGTGTAGGGTGATCGTTTTGGAGGAGCACTTGACGGAGCAGCTCGCATGTTTTCTGAGGCTTATGATGCAGGCTTGCACCCGCAAGAGTTTGTTAATAACACACGCAAGAAGGGCAAGCTGATTATGGGCATCGGACATCGCGTAAAATCCATCAATAACCCAGACATGAGAGTTAAGCTTATCAAGGAATACGTGCTGGAGAATTTCCCGGCCAAACCATTAGTTGAGTATGCTTTGGAGGTGGAAAAGATCACTACCAGCAAGAAACCGAATTTAATCCTGAACGTGGACGGCATCATTGCTTGCGCCTTCGTGGACATGTTGAGAAACAGTGGCACTTTCACAAGAGAGGAGGCACAGGAATACGTTGAAATCGGCGCTATAAACAGCCTCTTTGTGCTCGGTAGAAGTATAGGTTTCATTGGTAAGCGATGCGATCAATATATAACAAAAATATAATGAGTCTCTCATAAACTCTAACCTCTGTCTCATTGATTTCAGGACATTACATGGACCAGAAAAGATTGAAGCAAGGTCTTTACCGTCATCCGTGGGACGATATCTCTTACGTATTACCTGAGCAATATAATTGAACGTACCCATTCTACCATCCACGTCATTCATCGTAAATGCATAATAAAAGTAACAAGTCATTTATAATGTAGAGAGGGGGACAAAGAACGAAATGATGAAAATATGTCTTTCTCGCTTATCTCAAGCCATAGGAGATGACATATAATGAAATTTAAACGGAAAAGTTCTACGGTAGTGAAATAAATGCGTACCGATAGCGTACAGGCTGCTGAACATTCCACAATTCATCGATTCCACACAAATAATAATTCCACGTAACAGTTGGAAGATCCCAGCATCTTTCCATCCTTGTAGATCCGCAAACTGCAGAGTTTCAGTCTTGTCCTTTCTGCTACTTGAGACAGCACAAATTGCATTTTACTTTGTGTTCTCATATTTATGCAAACAAAAAATGTAGTATATTTTTTCATTATAGGGAATACGTTATTAGAGAAATATTTGTCAGGATGAGTTTTATATCTATGGTCATGTGCACAATATAGCGGATCGTTCGCGTTTAAGCATCCACGAGGTAGCAAGTATATGTATGATATTTATGTATGTATTGCTGTTTAAGTTCTTATTTAGCCTCACTAATCTACTTCAACAAAATAATATTTTGTTAATTGTAGATGAAAATAAATTGATTGTTATATATTATTCTCTGTATAAATACAGTAACATGTAGATCATTGAACGAAGTTAAAATAAAACGGCTAAGCGTGTCTATTGGCGTTAGTTCTTTATTCCAAACGATCTGTGCCCTGAAACCAATAACAATATCATCTTCACCACCGCAATTAAACTTAAAATTGAAAATATTCTTCATTCATGTATATAGGAGTTCACGGCAGATTTACTAAAAAAACCGACTATATTCAAGTGGTATATGAATTTGTACAAGTGCATAATATTTCTTTGTTATCAAAAGATGTAAAAAAAATCGATCTTTATTAATAAACAGTAAAACTACGTGCTGCCAATCGCAGCTGGTTTCTGACATGACAAAACCCCCCTCCTAATTCTTGGGTAAAGCAACGAACTGACAGACTGCACACGACCAGACACGACCGAGTAAAGTACTGTGGGGCTGTGCTAGGTTGCGTTGTTTTCCATTTTATCAGCGAATTTATCTCCTTTGTGTAATGAACTGGAAATAATCGTTTCATACAGTTATAATTGTACACGACGAATTGGACGAGTAATCACACTTTATACATAACAGCATCGGCATGTTACAACATATAATTATCGTGTGGTGACGAAAAGGTACGTTGACATCAAGAAAACGCACAACGGAGCACTAACATTCCACCGATGACAGATAGTCTTTCATGTCGTATTTATTTTGCATGCGACTATTTCATGCGCTGAAAATACTGAAATGACGTCAATAACAATTAAATTAATAGATTAAGAATCGGTCAGAGCGTACATTGTTTGTATACTGTAGTACTCAGTAACAATACCATAAATAATTATTTCCTTACGCTGTTGGTTGTTGCAGTGAGTAATCCTGTTTCTACATGTAATGAGAAGCTGAAATAATCAGACAGTGATGAATCATAAAGATAGAATTGATCTTTGTTGCACTAATAGTCTCACACCATCTGCTGTGGGGTCTTAACCTTCTATTATACCTTGTATTTTCTTCTAATATTCAATTGTTTGTTTGCAGAACTATTACAATACCAGTAGTGCTTGCATACATGAATCTGTTTTTAAGAACCTAAAACTGTAATTACTTTTGAAACAATGGCCTGGTCAAATTATCAACGAATGTTGGCAGTGCTTATGGTGATAACAGGTTCATTCAACACACTCTCTGTTAAGTAAGTAAAATTGCCAAAATTTATGTAACATAAATCATTTATATTAACTTATGTGTTTAGATATGCAGACCAACAAGTTGTCCCTGGTGAAGATGGGCAGCCAAGGCATTTTAACCACCCATTCATGCAGTCCTCATTTATGTTCTTTGGTGAAATGATGTGCTTTCTAGTATTTAAGATCACCTATTGCTACTACAACAGAAAAACTGTGAGCATATTGATTTACACTACCACTATAAATGTTATTTCAGCTCTTTACTCTTTGCATTTTCTTTCTAGGATGGTTCAGTTGACAGTAATACATTGACCAAGGGCTCCCGAATTTTTAATCCAATGATTCTACTGATTCCGGCACTATGCGATATGTGTGCTACTTCCATTATGTACGTTGGGCTCAATATGACTTATGCAAGTAGCTTCCAAATGTTGCGCGGCTCGGTTATTGTCTTTACGGGAGTTCTTTCCATGGGTTTTTTGAATCGAAAATTAGGTAGCAGAGAGTGGACGGGTATAGGTCTGGTCATAGTCGGCCTAGCACTCGTTGGCATTAGTGATATTATGATTATGGACAATCAAGACATGAGCATAAACTCTATTTTAACTGGGGACTTACTCATCATTTGTGCTCAGGTATGTTCTAACAGCGTGCATTACTAATTATACTTACGATAACAATATCATGTTATCCAGGTTGTAACGGCCGTTCAAATGGTGGTAGAGGAGAAATTTATAATGGGCGAGGACATACCGCCGTTGCAAGCTGTTGGCTGGGAAGGTTATATAAAATTATGATAATTGGCAAGAATATTTGCTCGTATCGTAACACGCCGTACTTTCTTCAGGTATTTTCGGGTTCATCGGAATATGGCTTGCCATCATACCCCTTAATTATATATACGCTCCCCCGCCATTTGCGGATAATTCTCGAGGAACATTCGAAGCCACAAAAGATGCCTTTATACAGATTGGAAACAGTGGTCATTTGTTAATGGCTATTATCGGTACCTATAATCTTCATTGTCTCACATTAACACTTTGCTCAAATACTGACTGAAGAATCATATTCTTATTATCTACTCAGGTATCGCATTCAGTATAGCCTTCTTTAATTTCGCTGGCATCAGCGTAACCAAAGAGCTGAATGCTACAACAAGGATGATTCTGGACAGTATCCGCACATTAGTTATATGGATTTTCTCTTTGCTGTTTGGATGGCAAGTTTTTCATTATTTGCAGGTAAGGATATAAAAAAAAATTCACATTTCTCAATAACGTCTTTTTATATGTAATCTCGTAGAGAGCAGTTGTAATATCACGTACATGACCGTATTCTTACTTTACTAATGAGCTTTATGTTAAATCATGGTTTGGGTGAATCGTGTCTATAAAAAAACTGTATTTTTTGTGCGAACAGCTCATCGGCTTTGCCATATTGCTGATTGGAATGTCATGCTACAATAACGTTGTCATTCCACAATTGGTCCGAAAGTGTCAGTGCCGATTAGGTAGACACAAACCACCCGTTGCCGATGAAGAACATATTATACAGATTCCAGCAGATGATGTTCCGGAGACACGATAAATTTAGATCAGAATTTGAACCAAATATTATACAAGGACATATGCATCTGTGATCTCGCTTATAAATGAGATTCGTTCGATTTATGTGCTTCTTCATAAGTAAAGACAACGCTCTTTTAATGTTTACTTTTGGCTGCTGCGATCAAATTTGAACTTCCTATATATTATAAAGATACATTGAACACAGTAAAATGGCGTATATTTTAGAGAGGCGTGGCGTTATTCTAATTATTACATTTTCATTTTGGTACCAAAATAAAAATTGTATTATAACGATTTCCATGTAAACGATATATAAAATATGTTTGTTGTGTAGCCAGTCTGAAATAGTTGTACATAAGGTATTTCTCAACACGAATGTAAGTGCACACATGAAAACAAATCTAATACGAATGAATGATTTTATATTTTCTTTTTCTTATAAAATGTGTGTTTTATAATAAAGTAATTGTACTCCATGTGGTGTGTGTCTGTGTGTGTACATATACATCGAGGTCCGAATCTCGCTTGAGAGGTACAGGAAGCACGAGTTACGAATACTTTACTTAATTGCGAATATATTTTGTTATAATAAAATCATATCAATAAAATAACGGAATGTATAACAAAATATAATTTCATATTTGGCTTAATCCACATAGGTTGAGAATAGTTTATAGACGCCCGTTTAGCACTTTGGGAAAGTGTTTAAATGCCTGAGCGTATGTGTATCAAACTAAATATTTACGTACATATCTATTTGTCAGGAAATAATGCTAAAAACAAAAAGATCGCGATATGGTATTAACCAATTTGAAAGCTATAGACGGAGCCGACGATAGACTGAGTTGGAATTTCTCCTTTCCTTCCTTCATGTTTACTCTCTTAGGCTGCTTTGACGCCGTTCAACACTGCTAGATGCAGCACACGAGTTTAAGGACATAAGAGAAATACTCACAGATTTGGTCCCTTTTCTACTTCCCAACCAACACTAGTCTTTAATCGGCTCAACTATAAAACCACTTTACGATAAAACTTAAACTTTGTACTTGTACAAAAATATTGAGTTATATTAACTAAAAAAATAATAATCTTCGTGAATATCGCATTACTGTTAAATGGTAACTGTAAATGCTTAAGCTGATAAGGCACAAATGTTGATTTAAAATAATCATAAACTTAAACCTACGTAGGAAAATACAAAAACATTACCTTTACTAGGTACATTGTAATGAAAGCTTGTCTGGATAAGAGTTTACGCTTAGTTTAGTCAGTTATATAAAGATCATATAAAGAAGTCTTTATACTGTAGGAAAAATATACTTTAACAGCTTATAGGAAGTATAGGGTCGTATCCAGTTGTGAGCTTGGAGGCTGCCGAATGCACTCGGTTACCAAAAATGCCAATTTATGTGCATACTGGCACGGTGCCGGTACTCTCACGGTAGCAGTACAATTATAGTAAAGATGTGTTAGTTTATATGATAGGCGCTGGAGAATGTCAGGAGCCCACCCCGTAGTATCAAAGATTACGTTATAACCAGTAGGAGAAACTGTGCCTTGCCTAACACTCTGTGAAATGATAAAGTAATCATATTTAGTGGCATTTGTAATAACATCGTCGACTACTGTGCCAGGCTGTGGATTCGCCCTATTATGAAACAGGCGTGTATTCAATCTCTTTGTGACGACTATATACGCCATTTTGACAGCCGTCGGATCACCATATAAGGTGGCTAGCTGGCGATTCAAATGCTGTACTTCATGCTCAAAGACGTAAGGAATCTGACCCTCTCCAACTCCATCACGGAACATCACGATTCGCTTTGGGAACACACCGTTTAATTCCCGATACTTACGTAAGGCTTTGGTCATTTGTGCGGATATTTCGTTTGACAGTTCCTCATCGCCACTGTGCACTGTGACTGCACTATAGTATTTTGTCAAATCTTTATCTAACGAAGCAACTATCCCACCTATAACAGGAAGATACTCATAAGCAAACTTTCATGAAATATGTTTTTGACGATATGAACATACCGAAGCTGTTGCTCGACTTTGCATGACACACATCAAAACCAACCACCATCAAGTCACCGGTTGGAATTTCACAAGACCAGGGTGCACCACCTAGTTTGCAATTAATTTGTATTGCTACTTTCGTTGCAATAGACATCGTTCTGGACTGGTTCGCGAGATTTTTTGCAAGAAAAACTTGCGTGGGCACCGGCCTATCGATGCAGCATTTCTTCTTTATGGCGATGTAACGATCGGCACGATTGTTCGATACAACGCAAAATATCAATTCTGGTTTACTTTTTCTCATAATATCTTCTAAAGATTCGGCATATGTTGCCGACCTATCATCCCTGAGCACATAAGGTTGCGGATCAGCTACCGGGTAGTGTAAACCCGACGCAGCCCTTTTCAGTTGGGTCAAGAAATACTGAAAGAAATGTACTGATGGTAAATACAAATCTTATATAATACACGAATCAAATTTGATTTTTGGACTCGTAATACCGTAACTTCTTTTTCCATACGATTGAGGTATACTATGACCCAATTTTTCAATTGACCAGATCGGAACATATGCGCTTGTCGCATTTGATTAGTCCAATCCCCTTGAGGACCAACACTCATAGGTCTGTTGCCACCCAAGACAATGTTCTCCGGTTCTAACAATCGCCCTGGTACGTCTACCAACTTGTCGTCTAACGTCAAGTTCCATTCCCGAAGTTCTTGGACTATTCGAGGTTCGGTACGTAGACGGCGATTAAAGGCCATTAGCGTATTGATACGTGCTTGAGGGTTTACACGAGTATGGTCGGCCACAGCTTTCATTAAGCTAAAGTTGCTCCTCATATCGTCGGTCAAACCTACCCAAAAACGAGTACTTTGAATTACCATTTCCATATGTCATCAACGAAGAAATTAGATTATAATCTAACCTGTTGCCTGGCACAACTCCGGAACCAGGTAAACCTCTTCTGCTTGTCCAGCCCGTCGATCTTTTGCTTTAGTTCTACAAACCAACATCGGCTGCGTTCGGTTCCTAATTTTTATTTGGTACTTGTTATTGTAATAATCTATGTATGAAATACTCTCGCCATTTCGAAGACGGAACGTTGCATCCGGAGTCGTGTTAAAATCTATCCCATCCACTCGGTAGGTATTGTTATTGTAACTTGTTAAAACAACACAACCTGCAACTTTTCTTTGGAATAAATCCTGAAATTGAACAAAACGTAGAATTAAATAAAGTGTGGTAACACAGTATACCATTTATGAGATTATTGTAATAATATTTCGTACCCTGTAATTAGACGGGTTCTCCTGATAACAGGAATTTAGGATATCGAAGAGAGTATCCTGTCTCATGATCTTATGCATTATCTCTGAGCACATTAGAATATCACGTTCATGTTGCCTTATAGTAGTAAGGTAACCAGGCCATAATTCGAGATTGTATTGCCGAACTTCTATCTGCAGTGACACATATTTGAGAAGTCATTGTTGATGGGTAGTATTCAATAGGGTATATCCAATTTACCTTGCTACGAGCTTCAAAGTAATTTCGACCGACCAGTTGTAGTTCTAAACATCCCAGACATTTTCTCATTATAATATTAAAAAATTGAAGGTAATGGTGATCCCCCTTTGTCATATCACCAACGAGTTTAATATTTATTCGGATCTGAGCATTATCAGATTGTCTGGTTGAAAACACTTCCACTGGCTAGAAATTTTTAAAACACACATATACATACATACATATATAAATTGTATTTATTATTTCATAAAAGTAAAATAGAACAACAATTATGCTTACTTCAACAAGGCGGTTGCTGGTATATAGAACTGTGCCATCAAAAATGTATGCACCTAGCCTTTCCTTGTGTAGCCTCAGGAGACCTTTACGAACTACTGTACGATCTTCTTCGGGTGAAAAATCAACTCTATACTGATAAATGGCCCAATCTGGTGTATTCAGTAACTTGAAATAGTTCGCCTGTAGCATGACTTGTCTTCCTTTTTTACCTGAAAATAATAAGTAGAATTTAAAATGTTGTTCTGATTACAAATGATCAGACGTATGAGTTACTTACCCTTCTTTGACTCAAGACCCTTTGGTCTTGTGTTCAAAACTTCTGATGTTATCGCCCGCCGTCCCCGCATTCCACCTCTTCCACCAGGAGGCCCTGCATCACCACCACCTCCTCCACCGCCACCTCCTCCTCCACCGCCACCACCTCCTCCACCGCCACCACCTCCTCCACCACCACCACCACCTCCACCTCCACCACCACCACCACCAGCAGCAACAGCAGGACCACCAGCAAATCCACCACCAACGTTCCCTCCTCCGCTATCTATAAGAAAAACATGATTTTCGTAATTTGCATAAGGTAAACACGTTTGAGCTTAAAAGACTGGATCATACAGCCTGGGAAAGGCTCTGCTCTCCCAACACCTCCAGAGTGTCCTGGTCTTTCATCACCATGACCAGAGCTGCGGGGTGTTCTTCCAATTCTCTATAAAGTTTAACAATGAAAGTTCCCATTTTTCGCACATTACTTTGTAGAGCAATACGTTACAAATATATCTAAAATTCATTGAATATACTTGTGAAGGGTCAGGTTCAGATTGCGGATATGGACCAGGCCTACGAGCCCACGGATTTGTAGCTGGCGCCGACACAAATCCTGAGGGCGGCCTGGGCTGTTCTTGGCCTCGTGCTCGACCACGACCTTTGCTTGATCCTCTATCAGACATCGTGTATCACTATAGAGTCTGCAAAAAGGTTTAACATCGTAAAGGATTTTGCTCGCATATTTACTTTCTCAGATGAAGAAAATAAAGATATATTACATTTCGCTACACCTGCTTCAGTATAAATTGCACAGTCGATTGAATTATTTTCACTATAAAACAATGGCTTCGTACAGATCCCGAAATGAAATGAAAAAGATGCACACAATGACTGCTCTGTTAGAGCTTCTTCAACAGAATGTTGTTCAACTTTCAACTGACTGATGCTGATCCCGCAAAATTCTGCACCCGGGGTTTGCCGGGTATTTTCTTGCTAATTTTAATAAAACCGCAGATTAGCCGAATATCAGACTGGAAAACATTCGAAGATTGGTGTACAACTGGTCAAACGGTGTCGACATCTTGCGGATCAACGGAAAGATTTATTTGCAGAACATAAATTGTATTGCTAAAAATATCAATGCAATTGTATGAATACCTGCTGGACCAAATGAAAGATCGTTACAACGAATAAAATAATATATTTTTAAAAAGGCAATAAACGTTTGTGTTGTTCAAACATTATCGTGTTTAGCACGATAGTACACATACTAGCCATTGTGCATCTCATGATCGTACAATGCAATGACGACATAATTTAACAGTTTGTTTGAAATAATTATATTACTCGAAAATCAATTTTGAGACCCGTAGAAATTTATTAGAATTCATAGTTGGGTAGTCGAGCTATAATGGTAAGTATACATATTTTCCGGTTAAATTTCTTGACATATTTATCGTTCTTTACGGTTTCATAGGTTATGTACTCTCTGTGTTTTAACGAATAAAATAATATACGTTTCCTTTATGATTTCTTCATAACAATGAAGTGTGACGGCCTTATTCTGTAACGGCGAATAGTGCTCTATATGTTTGCATTACGTTTTAGATTTTTTCGTAATATTTCATGATAAGGATGTGCCAAGTAACATATAGTTGATATTTATGTATCTTGTCATTTCAGTCTGTCGCAGAGTTTCTTAAAGGACTTCCTTCGCACGACGAAAATAATTTCGCAAATTTTCACACTGACAATGGAAATCGAACGTGTGTTAAAAGACCTTCAGTATATCTCCCTACGAAGGATTACCCCTCTGAACAGAGTAAACTTATACATTTAATGTTTCAGTGATGTATGGATTGCACTTTGCTGATGGTAATACAACCTTATTGTTTTCAGTAATAGTAACAGAGAAGACAACAATTTTGTTGAGGTACCTTCATCAACAATGGGACAGAAAGGTATGACCTATACTGCATGTAATCATTGGAGTTTGTTTGGACATTAATACAATTGCTCGACATGAACTTGTCAAAATAAAAATTTTGTAATTACTGTAACACAATCTCCCTTTTGCCATAGTTGACTCATGTACATTAATGCATTTCGAACATTATAGGATGCGGATAGAAAACGAGAATTTCTCTCTGCTAATGGTGACTCTCCAGATGATGGCACCACAGTTCGTAGTAAAAGACCACGCCTGGATTTGAATAATCCACTTTAAGATATATTGCACACCATACAAATTTTATTCTTCGATGACATACATTCATATGTAATTTAATTGATTCATTTGGGGATGACAATGCAATTCTAAACTTACTTTTAGTATATACCATGGTATTTGACAAGTTAGAAAGATTATCTTGAAACGTTTCTTCCGGATATCAAGGCTATAATCGTAATTTGGTTAAAAGCCGGATAAAGTGCCGATATTCGTATGCCTGGGAATGACGTTTTCAAGCAATATTTCTCTAATTTGCATCTGTCATGAGCCACATTTACTCTCTGAAGCATGAAGCTATCGGAAGGTTATTGGCCAATTGGTGTTCGTCTGATTAAATACGAATTGATATGTCTCAAGGAGTTAACTAAATAAAATGGCGACAGTCTGATGCGTAATGCTCCTTTTAAGAGAAGTATATCAAACTTTCACCGAAAACTTTTGATGCGGCGTGCCAGCCATTTTTTACTTCACACATTCACTTAATTGATAATGCACAATTATTTTACTAAAAATTTTTGGCCGCTATTTGTATATTGTGTTCCTGATTTTATATGACATTTGTATTTAAGAAGAAGCTAACATGGGTCAAAGGTAATGTTGAAGCGTTACTTCTTAGATCATTGTTTTAATACAACATAATCGTAAACGTAAGGCATGTCTTTCAAAGCATTTATTTCAAGGATCATTTGCTGACACATTAGTAAGTAATTTTTTTTAACTGATCAAAAACAGTCTAAAGTACCGAATTTTACAAACCTTGTTTTGTTATAAAGAAATGAATAGATCATAAGTTTGATGTATTATATATTAGCGATAAGTTCTTGCTATACAGTTATCTGTTTACACAAAATACATCCAATATTATACCGTGTTGGTTATTTTTAAGAACTGTTATCGTGAATCTATGACGATATCCAAGTGCTGCTTCCCGTTATTACCTTGTGACTCCATTATTCAGCTTCCTTTAACCCTGAAGAACATTCCTGTGCTCGATCGCATAGAGATTCAGAACTTCGGTGATTGAAAACATCATTTTCTTGTACCTCTGCTGTGCTGCATAATTCAACAGTGGTGAGGGTAACAAAGAACAAATTGAATAAATAAAGAATGAGAAAATTACTATGTTGTAGTTTAATTATTTTTATTTGCAGAAACAATTATTGTTAACAGAGTGTTAGTAATTCGGTAACAAAAAAGGGGGAACAAGGACTAGATGGAAAAGAAATAACTGTGTGACAGATATAAACAAACATATATGAGTGTTATAGCTGGAACCTAAGGCTGGAACAATGGAGTAACCAGAATTATTAGAATTTCAAAATGTACTAAATGCAATTCCAATTGCATACAAAATTTGCAGTTTCAAAATTAGTGTCAACACTTATAGGTGTTAATAATAGCCAGCGTTACAGTACAGAGTGACCAATTGTCAAGTTCATAAAAGATCAAAGGACTTGTGAAATTGAAATAATGCGTCTTAATAGTTAAATTATATAAAAATGCTCACCATACTCTTACAATTTTAGAGATGGTAAATTAATAGAAAGGTTACATATAAGCGGTATCACCCAATAGGATTTGCCCTTCAGCCAATAGTCGTGATGGTATTCCACTTTCCTGACCAATCACTGGCTGCAGACTCCTTTCCAAGCTGGCAGTTGGCAGTGAACGGTGTACATCGAAAAAAGTGAGATCCCACATTTATACTATTTTGATGTCAAACATTTATTGCATAGTCCTTAAGTTATCAAAAGCCTTGCAAATTGAGCACGGACCAATATATTTTTCGAAGTGGCTTTGCTCATTTCGATGAATTAATAGAAATATGTCATTTTGATTCCAGGCATTCTTTGTTGTTCAGCAAATCGGGGCACGCCGACATATAGGAGCAGCATATTTCGCTGTTTTCACATCATTTTCGGTGAGTTTCACATTATAAAGTTTTCATATCGATACATCGGGTACAGAAGCAACTATTTAGCGACAAATTTCAGGTTCATTTAATGTATACTTAGCTAAAACAGGAATTATGAGCTTTCGACAATGCATTTTGAACTGACAAGAAAGAAAAATTCTGTCGGCCAATCAGATTCGATCTTTAGCCGTTAGCCATGTTTGCACTGAGTTGACCAATCACTGGCCAGCACAGTTCGAAGCTGACACGCTGACAGTAACACGGTGCAGGTCGTAAAACGTGAGCCCCCACATTTATTCAATTTTATCGTAACATATTTATTGTATAACCCTCAAATTTATGAAAATCTTGTAATTTGAGCAAAGGGCAATATGTTTTTCATAGTAGCGTTGTTTATTTGGATGAATTAATCGAAATATCTGGTTGTGATTACAGGGACTGTTGGTTGCCGAGGGAACCGAGCCACGCTGTGCTACGGAAGCAACATTTTTTGCAGTTTAGACATTATTTTTGGTGAGTTTGACCATACTCAACTATCTAATTCGATGTTTAGGCTGCATGGCCAACTAATTAATTTCAAATATTGGGTTTACTCATGGTATATGTGCGAAAAACTCACATTGAGATTTTCGATTTGGCCAATTGAATGGGTTAGGTTTAGGTTCGACAAGCATGCACTTGTCGCCGCATTCGAATTTGCTACTTTGCCGCGCTGGTCAGTAGAACCCAGTGTCGTGATTGGTCGTCCATTACATATTGCTTTCGTTTGAATATGTATATAATATTACGATTATATACGAATTTTGCTTGTATAAATGATTTCGATTATTTTTTGGGTTAAAATCAATTTATTGAACTGTAGTAATGCTATCCCTTTATACATTACAGAATAGAATTGCGCGAAATAGAGGCAGTGTTCATAGGAAATTCTTTAATTACAATCAATCTGTTCAGAGTCAGTACTTCAAGAAGATGCCTACTTCTCTCTGCCTGAAGCTGCCTGATGGTCAGAGGATGCAGAATGCAGAGTGCAGGGGATGGAAACGTCTAACGGTCAGTCGTCGATGCAGCGTGATCCTGTGGTATCCAGACAAGTCAGCACTTGTGAGTGAGATTTTGGAGTTCTTCAAATCATTTAATCTGTTGTAATTATTTCCGAAATTTTCTAATAATGAGCATAGTAGCCATAGATAAACTTTGAGGAATTTATTTCTGAGTGGTATATTATAGGCTCATGTTTATTGTCATGTATAATTAAACTAGGATAGGTCTCCTTTGCTCATAGCATGTCTCATTTTTGCTTCGCGACTCGCGGTCGGGATACTTTATATTGAATGGATAATTGCAATTAAACATGTCTATAATTGGATCTATATAAATTCATGCAAGTGGGGACTTGTTCTGTTCATGTCGGCAGAAGAGGCTATTTTTGACATAGCTGTAGCGACTCTGAGGAAAGGGCTTTCGTCGTTGGGTTAGTTTGCCACGATAGTCACTATGCTCAACATTGCTAGGTATTGTACATGTAACTTGCCGGAATTTTTAACTACCAGAAGATCGGACCAGTTTTGCAAAACCGGTTTGCACCTGGGTACTATTATACACAAACCGAATATTCATCTTTAATTAATCATGCATTATAGCGAGGTAAAGGCTTTGCTAGGGTATTTAAACACGTGATGAACAACATCTTGATTTCATTTTAAAGTTTGATTATTTTCTGGTAAGATATCAGTATTTACAAAATAATGGTCATATAATAGGTGTCGTTTTCGTACAAATCGTAAGTTTTATCGATCATTCAGATAGATGACATGACATCGACATATTTAAAAAAAAAAAGATGGCACCTGGGTGCAATTGAAATGTGCATAGAGTTGTAAACTTGTCCATTCAGGTGTTCTACTTCTTCGATATCCGCAAATCGTGCTATTTACAAATGATCATATCTATTAATATTAAACGCCATACTATCATCAAGATAGCGTTACGATTGTCGTAGCTGTCGAATTTTTGCCCGTTTGGCCAATTGTCGGCAAGAAGACAAGCTTGTGCTTGTATGTGCTCGGCACTAACGCTCTCAACGTCATATGTGTGGCGGCAGCAGTCAGTCCCCACACACGATGCTTTCCGCCAAGATATGTCGGCAACGTGTAACTATTGCGGAATTGCGTAAAGCCAGTAAGTGACGGATCGCAAAGATTTTGCAAAGTCACAACAAAAGCCTCTTCGACTTCGTCTCGATTTATCTGCAAACTGTGGGGGTCCACTTCGCCAATGTATCCCAAAACCGGAGTCACATTCACTTTCCCTCTACTTATCACATTCCCAGATCCCCAGACATCGACTCGTTCGCTCGGTATCGAAAGTTCTTCCCATGTTTCCCTCAGGGCTGTTTGACACATGTCTTTGTCATTTTCATCACGTTTACCGCCCGGGAAGGAAACCTGTTCACAGAAATAGATCGTTGCTATTCACGGAATTACGTTACATGCAGCTCATAAACCGTCTTCGTTAGTCCTTTACCTGCCCGCGGTTTGCATTAAGCTTCGTGGATCGAAGAGTGTATAGAAAGCCAAGTTCGCCCTTATATCTGCATAATGGTATTAAAATTGCCGCTTCATTCGCAGAGTTGTTTTCCGGTTTTGGCATTTTGTAGAGTTGAAGCCTTTTGACGCTCTCCCTGCGGGGTCAATATTAGAGAATCAATTTTTACTGTCCTATATTAGCCTATTGTTGTTAAAGATTCCTTTCGTACCTTCGATTCTGCTCCGACAAGACGATTTCTGGTTTAAGTAGGGCCGCATTTGTCATGCTAAGCCCGCGTTGCGATTCCAAGGGCTTGACACCAAAGAAGAAACATTTTCTTAATGTGATACTATTACTGGACTGGACAACCAAACTAAGCCTAGAGCACTTCAATAAACTCGCTCTGGTATTTCCATAACCGAACGGAGTAATGAACATGATTTGTTAAGATTTTGCATTAATAACGACAGAGAACCGATGCAGTTAGCTTTTGTTTTTACCGCCACGATAATGTTCGATATCTCGCATGAGAAGATTGTGACACCATCTAACGATGAAAGGTGAAATGACGTTGTATGTTGTGACTGATGTGCATTACAATGTTCAGAAGTACTTACGAAGGGACAGTGGAACAGGCGCAGCAATACGCTTTGTAGTTTTATGCACACCATCATAATCCCCGATTCGTACCGGAGCTATTTTGTACATAGGAAAAGACACAGCACGAAAAGTTCAGTTATCCTTTGATGAAGCGTGCTCGGGTACGTGCCGTCAATTCGACAGACTTCACTCAAACTCTTCGTAGTTGGACCAAACCCAACTAGATGCCACGATGATCGGTGTGACGCGATAATAATTTTAAATTTATATTACCAAACCATTAGAAACAAGCGCCGCTGAAAGTGCTTTTAGCATCACTGTATATCCAGTTCTCACACGCGCATCACATTTTCGTATATAAAGGCAGGTCTTTGAAATTATTAATAGCCACATGCTGAGTGTTTCACTATAGTTATATTTATTTGCGCGCAATAGCATTATATCGCTTGTTCATTAAGCAAGCTATACATTTTTTAAAATGTAACAAAACGGCGTGTGCTGTGGTTGTCGAATATGTACAAAATATATGGCATTGCAGTACATCATATTGTAATACACGATGGTACGCATTTTGACTGTGTGCAAAAATGGCACGATTGTATGTACAAAAACACATACTTAAGTACGTGTACACAATCTGTATCTATGTACAATAACAATAACTTATATTTTTGTCGCTGCGCACCATCAGGCAGTGTACGAACAAGTCGTTTCGGCATGTATGCACGCAGTCTTGAAAGAAACATTTTGCAAAGAACGTTACATCCTTTCGAGATGGCAATTACTCGTTTATTTAGTTGCAGTGAAGAATTGAATTAACGCAATGTAGTTGATTCATGTAATAAAGGCGGTTGAAATGTACACGTGAGAGACTTTTTATATTATACAGTATTTTTTCCGCTAACAGGCCTTTGCGTATAATTAAATTAGTGCACGAAAAAATCGATTACTTCGCTGCTTTACATTACAATATTTTGCACTAGTGAAAATACGTATAGATATCAAAAAGAGATCGAACAAGATCACTTTTACAGCTAACGAGTGTTTAAAGTTTCCGCCATTTATACTTTTCTCTTTAAAAATACTCTCGAACAATTGCTACCGAACGCGATCAACTATCTGCACCAACTATCTATAGTAGTTCACAAAAATTCTCTTTCGTGTTAGAATTTCTGCAAGATAGCTACATTGCACTTTGAAGACGAAAGGACTAGTTATCGAGATATCCTATAGCTAAATCCTTTGAATCGTGAACATAAATGCGACGTAAATAATATCGTCATTAATACAATACTTCGTTGCCAGCAACTAACTTATTTTGGACCAGTTCTACGTATACGTATTATAAAATATATAAAAACGTGCGTGATCTTTATTCGTGACTTATTAGCAAATAATGTGTGGAACATAATACATGGCTACGTAAAAGTTCGTATATGGTACAACTTTTTAACAGGATTACAAGTTTGTTAAAACAATGACTGGCGTTTTTAACGGTGTGTCGCGCGTGAGTCTGTTTCTCGAATTCCTTCTTATATAGATTTGTACATGGCAAAACATTTATACGCTTTGATTGAAATAACAGTTGAGATAGTTACATCGAATCGTATTTGTTGAAGAAGGCAATACAGCTATTAAAACTATTCGGGCTATCAAATGATTCAGTGCCATTTATTAATTTACTTTGTTCGTAGAAGACTTATAAAGATAATGTTATAGATCGATTTTTCGGAAATAAACCCCAGCATATTTATACTTCCCTCCAAGCATGTAAAATCCCAAAGACATTCCGTACAATGGACCTGATTTATTGAGAAAATTGGATAAATAATTTCTCGTCGGACTAGTCTGTTATGGTACATGTTACGATACTGGAAAAATTGTTTATGCAATTCCTCACTAAACAAGGCCCACGGTAGGGAATGTCTGTTTTCCAAAGTGCGATTTGGAAATGAGACGTTTTCCGTGTTAGTGTATATTCGCGTAAGATATACTTTTTGGTCAAATTATTGAATCCGTTAATACTGAATTCATTGACTCGTAGAATCTAATAGTAGGCCTGCTTGTTCGAACGAATTATGAGTAATTATTTAAATAACAGAGACTGAAATTGGACACATCCAGAAAACTGCACTGATTTAGTAGAGAGAGCATTTTCGATACATGTGTAATATTCCAAATATAAATTAGCGTACGACCACCAATGTTTGCATCAAATTTCAAGCATCTTATTTATGGTTTAGTTTATTCATTTTTTTGTCACCAAAAAACGAACAGACGCGTGACTTACAACTGTGTAAAGAATTAGGGAAATCTTAATATCTAAACGAATACCGTTATGTACAGAATACGAACGACGTGCTAGGATATGTACAAAAACGAAACATCAAACAACAAATGAAAAAATGACTCGCATAAGTACATACTAAATATCTAAACATCACAATTGTTTTCACCTTTGGAAAAATGCGTGAAACAGTCCCTGATCGTACCAAAACAAAACATAGTGACCATAACAATACTAACTTCAGTTTAGGGAGATTCCTTGAATCCACGAGCTAAGATCATGAGTGTCCTCACAACTGAGACTTATCGAGTTTTTCTCCTTTTTTCTGGATTCGAGTAGGAATTGTGCAGCCGAACGACCTGTTAAATACGCTCCGTGCACCGTACTGTAAAACGACGAATGCGTGTGTTCTCCCGCGAACGTGATCATAATTTTAGTCGGATCTTCGGGATGTGCTAAAGGTTCGGCTAATATTTTGATGTCTAGCTGACTTGCACCGACAGCCATCGCTGTATAGGAACCGCGAGTAAACGGCTGCGCGTACCATGATGTACGTATGCAATTTCTCGGCGCAGGAACGAAGGGATCGTTGAGAAATTGCCGTAGAATTGATGTACACACTTCCGCTACCTCGTTTGTACTGAGTTTCTCCATGTACTCTGCTGCCTTGCCGGATATCCATCCGAGCAAGAGTGTGTCCGAGATCTTGGTGAAGGAATATATCTTTCGAAACCAGCTTTTACTAAGATCCTCTTTTTCTTCTTGTTTCAATCCTCTATCGTCCCAGAGGAGCATGACTTCGGATATTCCCGGATTCAGAAAGGGTCTCTCATATTCTAAAAATATTTTGTCTACTGTCCCAAACATGAGTCTGTTTATGGCATCAAGTTTGTAATCCGGTAATGATGGTTCAAACAAGTCCTCAGCCTTGTCCTTAAGTACACCCAATGGTAATGTGCAGATTACATGCTCAGCTGTAATTCTCTTGCCATTTTCACAATTGATTTCTATGAGTCTGTCGGAGTTAACACTTGGTGCATTCACGTTTGTGGGACTCTCGTGGTTTCGCTTCTGCCATCTGTAATAGAGAATAGTTAGACAATCAACTTTGTCCAATAGATGCCAGCGGGGGCATAAGGGAGGGTCTTACCTAATTTTAGTTACATTATGTCTTGTGAGAATACTAGTCTTTGGTATGTGTTTAGAAATTGGCTCTAATATAGCACTGTAACCATCAGGAAGACTGATATTGCCCCCTTGTAGTTCTGCGTAAGAGCCCATCTCTAGGAGATCCACATCGTTCATACTATCACAGCCAGTAATACAAGTTTCTCTTTTAAGCAGACAGTCAAACAGTAACTGCCTTATTCTTCTTTGCTCACTGGGCAAAGAGGACAGGTATATATCAGTCTCCAGTGTCACATGTGCCCCTACACTATTTACGCCCTCAGGAGGACTGTATGCACTTAAAAAATACTCTTCACAGCGTCTCAGAAAACAAACATAAGCCTCATATATCTCTTGTAATATTGGAAATGGCAGTTGCTTGCCATCCTCCATTGCTGCCACTACCTTATGTGGTTTTGGTATGCGCATAATGTTTATCAAACCATTTGCCATTGCTAGTTCAAACATTGGATTTCCCAAAACACCATGTATCCAATTTGCCCCTAACTCAACTTTCTCATTACCTGCAGCAAGAATATCTCAATGTAGCTCAGATTACATAATAAATGTGGTATCATGTGGTTTTACAGTCATAATCAAAAGAATGTTGCTATCTAAGAAAATACTTATCAACCTTCATATGTTGAACAGTACAAAAAGTATGTTTTTTCACTAACTTATCGCGTGCGCTACTTTATGCGGCTGATACTTTACAACCAGTTATTAACAGTCCGATACAAGATAATCGTATGTATTTTAGCAGGCCAAGTCGACGATGTACGAAAGAAATTTGTACATCATCGACCACGGCATGACTTTGAATAATTTAGGAATAAAATCGGATAGAGTACGGGCCGCAAATCAGTTCTTATTGATTATCATCGAGGTGCAGAAAGAGGTTACTTCGTGCGTACCGACGTTTGTCGCGACAATGCGGCCACCTATTCGCCCTCGGGCCTCGACAATTAGAAAATCCGTTTCACTGTTCTTCAACAAATGATTTGCAGCTGACAGCCCGGCCATGCCGGCACCGATAATCAAGATTTTGCACGAAACTTGGTCATCCTCGGACTTGTCCGTGGTCTCCGCCATGTTCATTCGATATCAGCTGTCAATAATTGCACGAAACTAAATAGTCGGAATTTTGTCTCATTACGGGAAAGCTATGAGAACTCGAGGGGAGAAGCGGAGAAATAACTTTGTTTCGTCCGTTTTCTGTCACACATTCCTTCCCTCATGAGCGTACACGCACGCTGGCAGCAAAACTGTGCAGTCAGCTATAGGTTAATAATTTAGTCAGAAGGAGAGGAGCGACATGTCGCACTGTGTATGCCTCTTATTCTTACTCGCTGCTGATTGTTGAAATGTTTTTTATTCGGACAAGCGTGATTCATTCTTAAATGTACTGATGCGATTACGCAACGAGGCATGTATCTTTCTGAAGGAATTCGTTCGTCTTGCCATCGAGTCTGAATCGCAAAAATTACGAATTTCTAACAACGCGTCTTTTAGCGCGCCATCGAGTTCTTCGGGCGCTGCTTGTTTCGCGTTCTCCAAGTGCCGGCTCTAGAAGCGCATGGTTCAAGGTCGTACCGTCGAATTTTGTGGTCAGTTTTTGAGGTTATGGATAATTTAATGAGCGACCAGACGTCATATCGCAAGACAATAACGAGACTTAAGTTATGCACGTTGAAGATGAAAACTTGGAAACGAATTCGGCAGGTAGCTCGGACAGGAAGTACATACGATTTCGTGGCCCTGGGAAATCGTTCAAGTCGCACAGTGCCCGCATCGAAGACATGGATTTTAACCGGAGTCATGCACAGCTGTCAAAGAAGGAAGATTCAGTAAACAAACAAGGTATCGTACGCACGAATGATTAGTGCACTCTTCCTGCCCATGCCTGTTGCATCTTATTCGAGATCGTATTCATTGATCTAGACGGTGCTATTATTAATACGTGCTGTTGTTTTGCAGGTGTATCCTTAATTCAGTTTTTAAGGACAGAGCTGACAAGAGGTTATCAGCTAGAAAATGATGAAGCAAGGTTTTCCGCGAGAAGGGAGAAGATTTATTCGTTCATGAAGATTCCAAGAGAAGTTGAAAAATTTATGGCTTATGGGTTTCTTCAGGTACAATGTATGATTTTTCTTGTACATGACTGCATAAATGTACTTTACGGTGACGTTGTCATTGGGAACCAACAATACATTTATAAGGAGTGTTTACTTATTGTACGTATCTGGTGTATCTTTATATTTTATTACAGTGTGCAGACTCCTTCCTGTTTGTCTATACTTTTTTACCATTGAGGTTTGTAATGGCTTTATGGGCAGTTATTACAAGGCCTCTTTGGCATTGTTTAGGGTAAGTATTGAAACATTGCTTGAATATATCTATCATGAGTTGAGCCTGTAGATACTACAATGGTCAGTTAATTTTTATTTTATTTATGTTGTTCTTTACATAATGTAATTGTATTTCAGCCAGCTTATTGTTGCCATTGCAAATAAACAAATTTCGATTATCATTTGTTCTTATTTTTGTGATCTTTTGCTTTTCTCTCTGTACGTTTGATTAACTTTGATGTTGATTGTGCATTGACCAGAATATTGGATAGTACCTGTCTACCTCCATTTATATATTTATACATTGTTCTATTAGTATAATCAAATTATGTCATATTCATTGTGTGGTAAAATTGCTCATCATTCCTGCAATCAATACTAATTATAATCGACTTTGCATTACACGCTATTGTGCGTGAAATTTACTTTTCACGTGAAACGTGCAACGTGTTCTATATTTAACACGATTTAGGTCTGTTAGAAACGAAAACACTCTAGGCTTTGTAGCACAGTTTGGAACAGCGATTGCGAATTTGTTATAATGTATTACGCGATATATTCCGGAGACCTCTGGTTCGATACAAATCCCGTCTCACTTGAATATCGACAGTTACACATGACACGAAGTGACTCCCGTCGGTAAAAAGTAAGCACGTGATCAATGCCCAATGATAATGCATTAATAAGTTAATCACTTCGAATCCGAGATAATGGTTATCATCATTCGGGAATGTGCGGAATTCCATACGCAATCGTTTTCCGTTGGTTTCAACTAATTTAACACTGCCCTTAACCACACGCCTCTTTCTTATGCATCCGAAATTATTCAGCAGCTCTCAAAACTTGAAATTTTCATGTCAATTGGACCGTTACCGTATCTACTGGCTCAAATTTAACGCAGATTCTTTGACTAGATCAATTTGCAGGGGTAAAAAAGTCCGGTCGAAAAAAGGCGAGAGATATTTAAGACCGGCTGAGGTTTGCGATCTCCTAAAGGGGGTGGTGGTCGTTGGTTGCTGGGCAGCCACTTGGAAGGTGGACACTTCCATGATGTACCACTTAGTCAAAAGTCAGTCGGTCATAAAGTTGTACATATTCTATAATATGCTGGAAGTGGGAGATCGACTTTTTAGTGCATTTGGCCAGGATACGATAGACGCTTTGCTCTGGACTGCGACAGAGCCACGTTCGAGATCGCATTCGGCCAGATCTCAACATTTGGGCACATTGCCCCATCTCTTATTCGCAATCGCCTATGTGTGTATCCTTATTTTATCGCTGTGCACATTATGATACTTTGTTATATCGGAACAGTCAAATCGGAACAGTCAAATCGGCTATGTATTCCTTCACTATTCTTGTTCAGTATTACATAGTATACTGGTGCTATTTCAAGCCACCACATTGAACGTAGCGATAAATAGCAGTAATAAGGCTCTTCTAACTATCATGATGTCGAATAACGTGAGTTCTAGGTCATCTTAGCTTTTTCTTCGTAAACTTTGTTCAAGGATTTTCACTGAAACCAGGGTCTGCTTTCAGTTCGTCGAACTAAAAGGTTCGGTGTTCAAGAAGTTCGACAAAAGTAATTTATTTCAATTGTCCTGTGCGGACGTGAGGGAGCGCTTTCATTTAACGATGTTGTTGCTCGCCGTTACATTACAGACGATGAAAGAGTACGCCTGGCGCGCTGATAGGCTCGCGGTACTTCTGCCTGATTGTATATTACTGCTAATAGCCGAGGTTCTCGTAGATTGGGTTCGTATCATACGACGCTGAGATACAGGGTAGCGTTTGGGAAGAAACGTCTTTACATGGAATCGTAATTTTCTGTTGTGTACAGGTGAAGCATGCGTTCATCACGCGCTTCAACGATCTCAGATCAACCGTTTATAGGGACTACACGGTGAGTTTGGCGTATGACATGGCTCAGACGAGACAGGAGACTGCGTTTTCCGATCCGTCTGATTTAGTAGCGCGAAGAATGGGCTTCATTCCACTACCTCTCGGTGTGGCAATTGGTCGTGTCCTTTGCACTACCCTCACACCGTCATGTCGACCGGCCAACATCATACTCGTTCTGCTGGCCTATCTCATCCTCGTGGCGCTACGCATTCTGAACAGTCTGATCATTTTGGGGAAGGCGTGCGACATTATATCGTCGCACACGCGTTCCGGCAAAGGCGAGGCTGACGCGAAAGCGCCCACGCAGGAATTTGGCACTAACAACGTTGACGTGAAGAATCCAAATCTTTCCACGGCCATCTTCTCGAACAGCGCTGTTGTGCTTAACAACGTGTGCCTAAACGAGGCTCTGTTGAAAACAGAGAAACTGGGGAAGACCGATAAAACGCAACACAGCACCGAGGAACTTGCGACGTTATCGAAAAACGTCGTGAGAACCGGTAGCGAGCCGTTGTTACCACAATGATGTGACGTACTTTTAACGCAATTATCATGTGTAACTCCCTTTCGTAATTTATGTGTTGTACATATTACTGCGCTGTATATATGTGCCGCCGTGCACACTCGTCATTTTTAGGTATTTTTGCAGTGATGTTTGTACGCGGGAGCTGCGACGTTAAATAAAATTGGTTACCGCTTGTCTGGCGTCCGATGAATTTCTTGTCGTTTCATCCTCGATCGATCGATCTTTTTGTGTGTGTCGATAAAAATTAGTGGCTAGTTTCATGATAGAATAATAAAGTTTTTTTCAGGAACACAGGTGTCATAAGTGTATAAACTGTTTTTATTATGACACATTCAGTATGTATTTCTGACTGGGGTACCTTGTCACGTTCCACTTCTCCGGTGCCGTGAGTGTTTCGTCGCTTCCAGATTCCCCCGATTTCCATAAAGCTGACGTTTCCTCACGCAGACTTTTATTCCGTTCAGATACGACAAAGATGAGTCGTCGTCGTCGTCGACAAGTTCTGGGAAAGAAAGTGTTTCCAAAGATGCAACGAAAAAGACATCCGTGATTTCCGTATCTAAACTTTCGCGGCAAAGTGTTCACGATGCTGAAGTGACGATAACTTACAATCGTATCGTGAGTATCTTCGAACGCGCAATAAGCAGATTGGAATTCGCGGTAATCATTTTCTCTCCACATTCTTCGCATGTTAGTTTTCCAAATTATTGTGCAAGGTACACGATTTCAGGCAATCATACCCAATTTAATTGTTGACTCGCCACGTGAATTACGCGGAATGCTTACGGAACAAGAATTCAAGATTGTAGCGAAGGCTTTTTTCCTTGACATCGAGCAAACGTGTCGTACATATCGTCAATGACATAACTTTCATATAATGTTTCGTCATTTATACTCTTTCAATTGTAGCACTCTCGGGATCGAATAGAAGTTCGGATACATTTTTAACTTCTAGTAGCTTAAATGAATCGAAATCAAGTTCAGAGAAGGATGCCTCAGTGTGTAACGTCCTGCAAGCATTCGAGGTACGCGATGCGTCTCACCATTACGATCTATAATCACTTATCATTCTCGCGCGTACTTTAAAAAGATACTGTACAATCAACCTCGTATTCGGGAGATCACGAAGGATATTGAGGACGCCGCGTCTACACCAACGGTTCTTTTCTTATACCACTTCCGGTCGTTCGTCGATGAAGTTCTTAGTAAGATGCGTTTAACGCCCGAACAAGCGAGAGCGAGTGAACTACACTATAGACAAGTTTGGCGAGATCAGAAGCAGTGCGCGGAGGATGTTACGAGTAATTCATTCGTGCTGTAATATTTTTTCGTCGAATGTATTGTTTAATGTCCTGCAACATCATCCCGTTACGTATAGAGCTTAACGAGGAACTAGAGACTGCGAAAAGTGAACATAAAAAAGCGCTTGACAACGTAATGATACATTATAAGAAGGACCTCGTGGCGGTTGAAGGAATTACTCGGAAGAGTGCGGAGAGTATGAGGCAGATGACGTAAGTGTTGGACTTTTCCGCGTTTATTCTCGCTTTTTCTGACAGGCGCGAAACTTGTGATGTTTCAGTACAAAATCGGAGAGGGAGCAATTAATTGCATGGAAAGCGTCGGAGGTGAAGCAAAACGAATTGCGATTGACATTGTTCAATGTTACGACCGATCTTGAAGCACTTCGAGAGACTAATTTGCGTACCGAGCAAATTATGCGAAACAAAAGGTGTGTGATAGATTTCTTTTCGAGACATTATTTAATATATTTGTCGGTTGTTAGGTTCAAAGCTCAGTCGCACCTTCAAACTATAATTAACAAGTTCGACACGGAAATTGGCGAGAGACATCGGGAGTTTCAATTGCTTACGCAAATTTACGAAACCGACAAGCGCGAAAAACATGCATTGCAGGCCTTCATAAGGGACTTTGAAAGTACCTATAATGATGGCGAAAAGGGGATGGAAGAAGAGGAAGCTTATAGTACCAATTTTCAATAAGATCCATTATCACAGTCCAACTAAATAAGAATTGTGAGTGAGTGCCAGTCATATTTGGGTGACTACAGCAGTCAGCATGACAAGTCTGAGGATACTTGAAGCGCTCAGAATGAGTTTGCACATTTTTACAGAACCTCGCCACGAAATTGGCTCGAGCTGATTGCAAAATTAGAATCATGGAACGTTCCGCTTGCTGGCAATAAATGTCCTAGTAATTTGTTTGAACTTCTACTCTCATTGAGGCGAGGTTCGGTCGATAGGCCAGAGGGGAGGGGTCACAAGAGTTTCATTTAAGGGATGGATAGCGGTCGTTTAAGAGGCCTACCTACCGCAGTTATGAGGCACATAGTTGGCCTCTGGAACATGGAAAAAGTTTATACTCCGGTTATACTTTGTCCAGTGCGCAAACTCGACCGGTCGTTCGACTCGGTGGTCGGTCCTCTACCCCCCCTTCTCAAGCAAAGCCCCACCAGATGTACTAACCTAACCGGAAAGCAGGTGCGGCTTAATCGCAGGCGCACGTGGACCATGAAAATTAATTGTTATATTATGCACTTGTCGAGGCATTCCGTCGCCACTTTGAAAGTCTCGCTTCGCCGGTACCACGGCACTACAAACACATTACATTTCTCTCCCATAATGCTCTCCCTCGAAAACTACATACACCATTCCATGTGCATCGAAATAAGTTCTTAAAAGCGTCGTTACCCTCCAGCACCATACGTACTTCCTTCTCCCGCAATCGTACACGAAAACATGAAGACGATCCCGTCAACATCTAACACGCCTCTTCGCATACGTCGCGGAAAGCGCGCGCGCCATCGTCCCATTGTCAAGGCCGAGTGCTCAGTTCGGCTGGCAGAAGCATGGGCGATGTCCTGGCAGGCGACGTCCCTGGCGAGGATCATCCCTCTTGCTCTCTCCCACCCTCGACTCCGCCGTGGCGCCATTCGTTCATCTCATTCCAACCCGATGCCGCCTCGCTCGCGCTAAAAGGTCTGGAAACCTCTCACTCGGTTCCCCTCTACCCGGCCGGCATGAACACTCGCTCGTTTCCTCTCGCCGCTCACTCTCGCCCTCTCTCTCTTTCTCCCGCTCTTCTCTCGATTGTACTCTCGGCCGCGGCGATGGAGGGGTGCGGGTGAACGCGGTCGGACGACAGTCCTTCCGCGGATTGCGGATGTTGTGCCGTGAAGTGTCGTCGTGCCTCGGTGCCGTCTTCGTTCGCCGTCTTTGCTTCTCCCGTGCTCGCGGGCTCTCGCAGGAGCTGAGGGTTAATCGGCAGTGGGAGAGAGGGCAAGCGGGTGAGGGCCACAGTGACCCGACGTCGGACCCTTCCCCGAGTGGCGTGCACGCGCCTTTCATCTCGTTCGAAACTCCACCGTCGGGCGGCAGAGGTGGTGCGAGGACGACGACGACGACGAGGACGACCACGACGAGGTTGACGTTGTCCCGCTTCCCATTTTCCCCCTGAGTGCCTGTGTTTTCGAACGTTCATCGCTCGAGGCGCTCGTGAGAATCTACCCTTCCCCCCGTCGCTCCCTACTCGAGGGGGTGGGTTCAGAGGGTAGGTTGAGGTTAGGTCCGTGTACTGTCATCACCGCGTGTTCTAAACGGTGTCATCGCGCGTGCACTAACATGTATACACACACGCTCGTACGCGGGGGCGTGCACGGCCGGTGTATGTGCGACGTCTACGTATACGTCTGACACACGTACACTGGCGCGCTTGCTTCGACGCCTCGTGCGAGGCATTAACGGAGAACGCACCGTGAGACTCGGAGCAAGAGGTTGACTCCAATTTCGACCCGCGTTATATCGTTCGCCGCGAGTGAGGAGCCACGTTTTTCGTCGTGTTCCTCGGTCATTGTTTTTGGTTCGTTGAGATTCTTGTTATTGTCGGACGATGAGCGTCGGAAGTGCTCGCTGCGTGTACAGTGATTAGGGGAACGTCTCAATTTCAACATCTTCCTTTCCACCTTGGCCAGGCCCCGCAGTCTTGCTGGCAATTTTCGGATACTCGGCCATCAGCAGCAGCAGAGACCTTGGGTGAGTACGACGAGCATTGACGTGAGGTTAAAAGCGGTTTGAGGTCAGATGAAACTCGTTTTCGCGGCCGTTCGTACCTGAGGCAAGAGCAGGATAAAGGGGAGAGGAAGAGAGAAAGTTCACTAAAGGCGTGCTTCGAGACGATTGATTTGCACGTTCTCTCGTTCTACGGTGTTCGTTGTTGTACGAATTGCCGGGGAGTAATGTGTCTGATTACGCTTGTTTCGTGCTCCGACATGATTTGCGAGCGTGCCGAACTACTCGTAGATTCCACACGTTCTTCTTGTTTAAATACTCCGTTCGCCGAGAAATTTATTAACGCGCGGGAAAACTGACGGTGAAAGGAAATACGTGGAATAGCGGGCGAGTGTTTTTGTTTCAGGGGAGTAATTCAAATTTGCACGATTTAGTTGAATTTTTCCGCCGACGCATCCTGCCGAACGCGGAACCTACGGAAAATTGAGTGCGCACTGCATCTATTTGTACAGTCTCGGCCCATTTCGCGGAAATCAACGCACGGCACAGTTTCGCGCGAAATTGCATACCGGGATGAATCAATCGAGCGGGAAGTTTGTTCTCTCACGGCACATTCATTATCGAAGTTACCGATTTGCCCCGCCTAAAGTTTGCTTCTTCCTATTTGTCGACGTGTTTACCAATCTGAGACGCCTAAGGTGCCTGCTTATTTTGAAACACAGCGGAAAGTTTCCTCGAAATTATCATGTAGCATCCGAGCGACCCGATAGCTTTTATTTAAAAATGCTCAGCGACAATATTTCGTGACTATAACACTTGACTACACAACGATCGCCAAACACTTATTAACTCCACATTTTTCTTATGACCTTTACATCCTTTTCGCCTCGACTGACAAGACTGATATAGTTATGACTATGAATTTGTCGGTCTCCATCGATGGATCAGCCTGAAAGACATGCGACCGCGAGAGAAACGTAGGTCGCGACCTGACCTCGACGAGCCACGTAATTCCGTGCACGTAGCATATAATTTTCTTAACCCTTAACCCTAAAGCTAACGATCTACCGGGTGGTCGGTACCGAAGCTAGCTGCAGATCAATCTGCTTTTCCGTTTACGTTCGAGCGAAGACAAAGTCGGTCGCAGTTTCCCACCCTCGCCATTAGTCGCGTAACAGCGTAACAGATCGTACGCTATCGCTACATGAGATTGAGGCTCGCGATCTAGTCACTACGAACGAATAATGAGGTGCGTAACGTAACATAACGATCTCGTATGCTGATACTCTGACTCAACAAAAAGCATTCTCCGCCCGCTTCGCGACTGTGCCCGACTCGCAGCAGGATTGTGTCGGGCTCTTTGTTTCGTGGATATTTTTACGTTTTTCATTATGGGCACGACGGTTATCTCATGCAAGCGATCTCGAGGCGCGTCCGAACAATATCATTTTTCTCAGTGCACTCGTTTGTTCCAGGTATAGAAGCGACAGGTTATCGGATCGAGTGATCGATATGATTCCGTCAATTCATTTTGTCTCGTCAACGATGTTCAATAGATTATTGCAAATGCACGTTGTTATTGGGAAAATAGTGTCGATGGTGTTCGTTATTTTTCATGATTCGGTTACGATCGTAAGGATCAGCGTTACTGGGTCATGTATGGACATAGATCGATGGCCACTCAGTATCTGATATTAACACATATCGTGTTCGTATTGTGTTTCATCGCAAAGTATGGGCATGAGCGTTGGACGCCGTCAAGCGTCGGACGTGTCTCCAGATGCAGCCCGTTTATTATGCATTAAATCGCGCCGGTGCGACGAGGCCCGCAGTGCATGCAACTGCATTATTTGTTTGTTAGCCACTGTACGTAAGCTACATTCTTAATGATCACGTTCCGCGAAAAGATCGACGTCCGGCTTGCGGCTGAGAAAATCATTTTGCAGGAACAAATAATTGCGCGGACAGTCAGCGTCGAAAATTCTTCCCGTTTGACCGTTCGAGTATACGGCCGACACGAGACATCCGTTGCGGTCGTTACGGCGTCGAATTATTTTGCATTGCAAATTGTCAGAAATCGTCTGGCACCGGTAGAAGGCCGTCCGACGATCGTTGTCGCACAGAGTCGATTTCACCTGGAAAGTTGATGGTCCGCGAGAGGATTGCAGTAGATCTAAATATCTCGTAACTCGTGTTAACGCGAATGCTGTCTCCTTCGAGACAATAATTGTTTTTGGTGCTTTTGCTTTTACGGCCGGTGACAATGAGCGAGGGAAGGATTGTACTTCATTACGTCCACTCGCTCTTCCAACATTAAAATTCTCTCGTTCGGAGCAGCCTCCAACAACGTCCTTGAGGAGGTTGTTCGTGGCCAGCCGTCCTTGCCATTTTATTTGCCCGGTCCTCTCGCAGAACTACTTTCATTCTAATTAAACGAGCCAGCCGCTTTAATTTCCTGCTACACGTGTGTCGTACCAGCATAACATTTCGGTAGGCGCGGTGTATCGTAAAATGTAAGCGATTGCGTAATACGAAGTTTCCAATGATTGCGGGTTAATTATGTTGCGTTACTAATTACAAAAGTTTTCCCCGAAACCAGCCGGAACCATGAACAATAACCAGGCCAATTTCTACTCACTGAAGCGAAGCGAAATCTCTAATACCGCGACATTTCGCCGGATTTCTCTCGCTTAGAAACAGTAACGACTGTTTCGATCCGGTGACTGGCAGGCAGCTATCGATAACTTTCTAGTGACAGCGGTAATTAGACGTGACGGGCGAGAATAAACGCACTCGGCCGACGTTTGTTCTTCGCGGCCAAGAAACGTCGGACGAGTCGATGGACGGGGTCGCGTTTCCAGCGGAGAAAGGTTTTGTCTGTTTCTGTCCTCTCCTCGTTTCCCTTCTGACTTGCGCCACCTACCCACACTCCTCCTTCTATCGTAGATATCATCGAGATATCGCCTAGCAACGAAAGCTGATAGCTTCCACTGAATCGATAGGTGCCCTGTAACGCGATATATCTGTTGTCACTCAACCGTGCCTTTCGGCCTATGCATGCTTTCTGTGACATGCGTAAACTCTTTGTGTAGTGCCCTTTTTCCCTGTCCCTGTCGACAATATATCGCGCACACGGTGAGCGCAGGAAGTGGATCGTTCGCAGTAGCTCAGGCGTGGATAGATAGGGCGTTAAGACCAACAATTGCTTGCGCTTTTCGCTCGCCTTCGAGTCTTCCCAGACGCGTACGGAAATTATATCCTTTATTACGGCCGTCCCCGGAACGCGAAGGCACGGCAGGAATTTGGTGCGTCGTTGAATATTTATCGTTCTGCGGGATAATTTAATTAAATTCAAGAAGTTGGCCGTCGAGCGTAATGCTTAAGATCGTCATTTTACAGATTTTACCTTGGCGCCGAGGCTCTGAGTGTTGCATCACAATTCTGGCCGACGCTGCCGGTCTGGGAGTATTCAAAGGCTCGGCACTAATTTGATAAGTCGAACTTTACGACATTTCTGTTGCGCGATCATGGTCGGTCGCGATTCAGGGAATATGTGGCGCGTTTACTGGTGCGTAACGTGGGATGGTCTGATGGTTACAATAACCCAGGCTCAATGGCAGTTGCGGCACTTTCGGCCGGCCGCGAGTGCCACGCGATATTTCGACCGGACGGAAATTAAGCCACATCAAACGCGTAGTCTTTAAATCGACACCGCAGACTTTGCAGGAAGAAGTCTTTCTGCGCAGGAAACTGTGTTATGGAAATGGCGCTGCTGTTAGGTCGTGTAATATTGTATTTTGACACGGTGCGTTACTTCGCGGGTGGATTGAAGAGAAAAATGACTTTGGTAATCAACTGTGCGTCGGCAGTGCCCGGTAACGGTACTTTAATGGACAAAACAGACTGTTTGCTTCAAAATTTAACACCTTGACTACCGCGTCAAATGATAGCTTTTAAACTTTGTCGTGCCTACTTCCTACTTGAAATCGAGAAAAATCGGAAGGGTACTGTTTGTAATTTTGGTCAAAAAATGAATCTCCTCAGATTTACATACCCCTTTTATACGCGAAAAGGGGTCTAGAAAGATTTGAATAGACGACAAAAGAACTGCAAAATTCACAATAGTTTACGAGATATGACCAAAAATAGGCAAAAGTAGGATGAAGAATACACGTGTGGTCGGGAGTGCAGTAAAGGGCCGCTGTTGGATTTCGTTAAATAATTCTTTTATTATCTGAACAGAATTACATAGTCTACGAAATCAACGACGAACTCTTAAGAAACACGTGTGTAGGACGAAAGTTTTCTCTGACGGACGTTACGATGCGCACACGAGGTTTGCAGAATATGAAGTGAAGACAAAAGGGCTACGGCTATTTGGAAGGAGTTCGAAGGAGAGGAAAAGTAGGGGTTTAAGGAGAGGTATATTGGGAGAGGTCTGTTTGCCTAAGATATATGCCAAGGCATAGCGCGGCGCGAGAGACATTGTAATAGCATATATGTATAATCGACGGCAAGTGAGACGCGAATACTATGGTATGTAACGTAGGTATGTGAAACGAAGGTATATGAAACGAAGATATACGACACCTTCCGCCATAAGATTGTTAACAGGAGGTTAACAATAAGGTACAAGTAGTTGCATAAACTGAAAGTTTACTTTAAAAAGCGATAATAGTGTGAAGAGCAAAAAGATATAAACGTTAAAGTTTCAAAAATTAACAGTAAACGAAAAGTATATATATATAACGTTAAATTTAAAATTAGAAGACACGTAATGTGACTAAAGCTAAATAGTTATTCTAAAGTATAAGGAGATAAGTACATATATATAACGTTAAATTTAAAATTAGAAGACACGTAATGTGACTAAAGCTAAATAGTTATTCTAAAGTATAAGGAGATAAGTATATATATATATATGTAGGACGTGCACGCGTGGAGGATGATGGAAGCGGTTCTTCAGTAAAACACAGCACTTTAGTTATTAAAGTATATTAAAACAAAACAAGAAATTAAGGAACACACACTGAAACACTAAAAACTATTTCTAGCCGTAGCTTTGCACGCCTCGGATCGCTTTCTTAATCGTACGCCTGATACGCTTTCGTCGTCACGCCTTTTCGTGTTTACATCTTAATCCTTCGTTCTCGACTGACTCTCGTTCTTCTTTCTCCGGCGGCCCGTCCACCGTCCTGCACACATATCCATTCGCTCGCTCACACACATACGTTCACACACATACGCTCACACCGCCGGGCTCGCGTACTAGCGGTCCTACATTCGGCCATCCTGCGCCCAACATCTGCCCTCAGATGCTCGATAAACAGATTGACTCATTGTCCGTCGCTCACTTGCACATCGGTTTCACCGTCACTTATTACATCTTCTGGCCACGGCTTTAAATGATCCGCCGAAGTGGAAGTTTGCTGCGGCCCCTCGCATTCGCCGATCTTTTGCACCAGGTACCTGTCGTTCCGTAAAACTTTCGTCACCCGATAAGGGCCCAGAAACCTTGAGTGAAACTTCAGGCCCGTGCCGAATTGCGTCCGTTTGATGGCCACTATATCATTCTCCTTATAGCGACATGCTTCCTTCCGCCCTTTATTGTATGTTTTCTTATTTTCCATCTGGATCTTCGTGATGTTGTTCTTCGCCTGTCGCCGTAGATCGTCCCGTTGCTCGTCGAAAATTACAGCTGCTTCGTGCTCCAAGAGTTCTTTCAGATGTGGGTCGTCTCTAAGTCGCATTCTCGTACCTATGAGGAGATGGAAAGGGGAAGTACCGGTGCTCCTGCTGGGCGTGTTATTCATACACCGTTGAGCTGTCGCCACGTGCTTAAACCATTCGTCGGGCCTTGGCGCAGATAATTTTGTCAGGACGGGGATCAATATCCTGTTAATCCGCTCCACCTGACCATTTCCTCTTGGTACGCCAGTCACTATTGTTCGATGCTCTATCTCTTCGCCCTTGCAATAGTCGCCGAACGCGTGGGACGTGAAGGCGGTTCCGCGATCAGAAATTACTCGCCTAGGGTTGCCAAATATTGCTGACTGCTTTTTCAGTCGGTCTATTACCTCCGCTGTACTGGTTGACTTCGTGGGGTAGAGCCACGTGAACTTGGAAAAGGCATCTACAACCACAAAAATGTGACGGTAGCTCTTCCGCGTTGAAGGCATTGGTCCAAGGTGGTCGACGTGATATGTATCAAGGGGAAGTTCTCCTTTTGGGATGGGATGCAGCAGGCCCTCTTGCTTCCCTCGTTTGCGCTCTGCAAGAATGCAATCGACGCAGTTACGTAGCACTCTCTCGATCTTCGGCCTCATCTTCTCAAACCAATAGTCTCGCTTTAATAGTTTCTCCGTTTTATCCGCGGCGAAATGGCCCTGTTTATGCAAACGCATGATCATGCTTGATTGCATCGCTTTGGGTAGCACGATAAGCAATATGTCATCGACGCTTTTGTAAAGAACACCGCCCTTTACAATGTACTCGCCCTTTTCCCATCGGTCTTCGTTCGTCATTATTCGGCAGAGGTCTTCGTCGCTTCTCTGCGCTCTCTGTAGCCTAGCGGTCGCACCGTCGTTATCTTCTGCATACATAACTGTAGGTATCGGGTTGCGGCTTAGGCCGTCCACGTGCTTCATATTTTTGCCTGGTCGGTGTTCGATGGTGTAAGCGAACTCTGTTAGAAGGAGAGCCCACCTCGCCACGCGCACGCAAAGATCCTTTTTCTTCATCGTCATCGTAAACGCCTGACAGTCGGTCACCACTTTAAATTGTATACCTAAAAGATACACCCTGAATTTCCTTAAGGCCTTGACGACCGCCAGTACTTCCAGTTCGTAACTGGTGTATTTTTCTTCCGCCGGAGTGGTTTTGCCGCTCGCGTAATACACCGGATGAAACTTACGATCTAAATTGTCCCTCTGCATTAATATCGCGCCGTAACCATACATAGACGCGTCAGTGTGCAGCTCTGTTTCGGCGTTTGTTCTGTATAGATTTAGGACCGGTCTGTTAGCCAACATCAGCTTAAGTTGGTTAAACGATCGTTCCTCGCCCTCACCAAAGTGAAATTTCGTATCCGTCCTCAGCAAATCGGTCAATGGTCGAGCAATGAGCGAGTATTGCGGTATGAATTTGCGGAAGTAACCAGTTAGCCCCAAAAATCCTTGCACGGCCCTTATGCTGTTCGGTGTCGGGAAGTTTCTAACGGCAGTTGTTTTCTTATCCGACGGTCTAACTGTCCCATCTTCTATAATGTGTCCCAGATATTGTATTTTGGTTTGCATAAAACGGCACTTCTTCCAATTAATGGTTAAGCCATACTCGCTCGCTGTCTTCAAAACCGCTCTTAAATTATACAATCCGTCATCGTAATTCATTGATGGTATAATCAGATCGTCCATATATGTCAATACGACCCCCTGAACGGTTAAATCATGGAAAATGGCATTTATAAATTTCTGGAACACAGAAGGTGCATTACAGAGGCCAAAGGGCATACGGGTAAATTCATATTGGCCAGTCGGAATAACAAAAGCCGTATACTTTATACTCTCCTCTTCTACCGCAACGTGGAAGAAACCGTTCTTTAAATCTATGGTGCTATAAATTTTCGCACCCTGTAACTTATCGATCTGATCCTCTATAAGCGGTAGAGGGTATCGATCTTTAATGACCTTTTCGTTAAGTTTGCGATAATCGACGCAAAGTCTTGTTGTCCCATCTCCCTTCTTAACGAGCACGACTGGGCTCGCATAATCCGACGTAGACGGCCTGACTACTCCATCGGTTAGCCAAGATTGTACATGCAAGTCAACCTCGTGCTTTTCTCGCGGAGACAGTCTTCGTGGTCTCTGATGCACCGGTATTTCATCGGTTAGAATGATGCGCATCTTAACACCTACTTCACGTCCTGCGTTCGCCTCATAATTGTCTATACAATTTTCAACTTCGTTCCTTATTATCGGTTCTTCGATGTGCGTTAAATTAATCCCTTCGTCATCATTAATTACATCAATTTTGTAAATCTCCGGAATTTCTGTCTCGCCTACTTTCAAAATAGTAACGTTTCCCCGTTTCAAACTGACCTCGACCGTATCCAAAAAATCAGAACCGATAAGTAAGCCCTGCTGCATCAAACTGTCGGAGACCACGTGTAAGGTAACGTCGTATGTCTCACCGTCTATAATGGCGTCTACGCGCGTTTCGCCTAACGTCGCATTATCGTCGGAACCGATGCCTCGAAACTGAATAACGCGTTTTTCTAACCTAGGCGCACCGATCTTGTCATACCAATCTGACCGTATTAAACTCATATCGCTTCCAGTGTCGATTAATGCTATTAACTTGTGTCCAGCTATTTCTACCTCTTTCTGATATTTCTTCTTGTTCACCTGCGTTGCGTTACAGCTGTTCCTCTTCCGGATCTCGATACCTGGACATCCCGTCGATATATGTCCGAATGTGTTGCATTTGAAGCACTTGGCGCCCTTGCTTCGCCACGGGCATTCAAAACTTCCGTGATCCTTGGCACCGCAGTTGTAACACCGCAGTGGTCTGTCCATTTCCGAAACTTGTGTCGTTGTCTTCTTTGGGTTTTCTTCGATTCTCTGCCTCGGCCTTGTGTTAGATTTCATGCTCTCGTACAAATCCAGTTTCACCTTCAAATCATGTATACTTGAGGCGCCGTATAGCATCGATTTGTTTGTTTCGTGGTCGTCGATACCGTCGATTATGTAGCGTATTATCGAATCGGTCTCTACGTTTGCCTGTGCAGCAATTCCCACCATCTCATATACATACTCGTAGAAAGACTCGTTGTGCCGTTTTTTCCTTTGGGTAAGCTCTTTGTGAACCTTATGGCTGTTAATCTTGCGAGAAAATTCCACCTGCAAATCCGCTTTGAATCGCTTCCACGTTTTGCCACACTGTTCATGTTGTACGAATAGTCTTGCTGGACCCCGTAAGAGCCTTCTCGCGTATATCACTTTCTGCAAGTCATTCCATTCGCACATTTCGGCGGTGTCCTCAAATTCCGATACCCAACGTAGTATGTTTGAACCGTTTTCTCCGCTGAACGTCTCCATTGATTCCTCGACATCCCTAAATGTCGGCACAAACTTTCCTGTATCACGTGAGGCTGTGTTATATCTTCCACTCTGGTAATCATCGTCCGTTTCTTCCTCGTCGTCTCCCACGTCTTCCAAAATTAAAGCTGCCTTCAGTCTTTCTACTAATTCTGGTTTATTTCCTGTCGATTTAAGTTTGCGGTTCTTTAGTTCCACTCGAAGCGCTTCAACCTTCATCGCGTCGACACGCGTCCCGTCTTTCGTCGGCACAACATTGTCTGTAAGAACGGCACTGTCACCTCCTGACGCCATATCGCACGTTTAATTGATGTTTAATCCCGGCTGAGCCCCCAAAGTTGTAGGACGTGCACGCGTGGAGGATGATGGAAGCGGTTCTTCAGTAAAACACAGCACTTTAGTTATTAAAGTATATTAAAACAAAACAAGAAATTAAGGAACACACACTGAAACACTAAAAACTATTTCTAGCCGTAGCTTTGCACGCCTCGGATCGCTTTCTTAATCGTACGCCTGATACGCTTTCGTCGTCACGCCTTTTCGTGTTTACATCTTAATCCTTCGTTCTCGACTGACTCTCGTTCTTCTTTCTCCGGCGGCCCGTCCACCGTCCTGCACACATATCCATTCGCTCGCTCACACACATACGTTCACACACATACGCTCACACCGCCGGGCTCGCGTACTAGCGGTCCTACATATATATAAAAACGTAACGATGGAGTACTAACTTAACAAAAAGAATATCTAAATATATAATTATAATGTTTTCTTTATAACGGTGTAGTACTTCTACGAGTCCTTTGACGGTTTTGAACTCGTATAACGGGAATAGTTCCTTCATCATCCGATATGCCTTCCATCGGGTTGACGATGACAGGTTGATTCCGCCTTGTCTGGTAGGTGACTATGTCAGAGGTTGAGGTTGACAGTCGATTCGTCGATGAGGATGAAGAGTCGAAGATACAGTTGACAAAGTTCTTGATCAGTGGAGGGTTGAGTTCTCGATGCCTTGTGTCCGTGGTTGAACAGTAAAGGCGCTGTAACCAGCGAAGACATCCGTTGTTTCGGCAGCATCTTAGGCTTATGAATAAGGCCAGGAGAACTGCGATTATCCCAAAGGTGATGGTGTACCAACTCGAGCGAGTCACGGTGGTCGGCTGCTCGGCATGTTTGGTGACAATCTCCTCAAATTCGCTTAACTTTTTATTAGCGTATCTGAGTTCAGAGAGGTCAATATTGGTTAAAAGTATTGGTTTTAAAACGTCAGGCTTGAGCACTTCAGAATGAGGCGTCAAAATACAGCAGTCGTCCAGCAGCAAGTTCACGTGCGGAACGTAGAAGGTGGAGTTTTTACTTTCCTTATTTGTGGCTTCGATCATGTAATGATCGGTGTATCCTTTACAGCGGGGCTGTAGTGTTATGATACCGCTCTTCTGGAGAACGACGTTTTCTATTTGATCTTGGCTTCCTTCGCACACGACGGTGAGAGTCGTAGGCTTATACAGGATGTAGATCCATTGATTCCTTGAAACATGATGCCAGGTTTCGATACTTGCTCTAATAGTTCTTGTTGTGCAAGTAGAGGGAATTGTGTCGATGTGAGAAGTCATCATTTCGACCTCGCAGGCTGGTTGAACCGTAGAGGCAGTGACACGTACATGGTGACAGATGTACTGCTCGTCTCGGTACTCGTTGCAATCAGACAATTCTTTTAGAAAGGTAAAGTGGGATTTGGTCTGAGATAGAAGGAGGTAACGGTTCTGTGGAATAATGTAAGAAAAGAATTCTGAATCGTTGTGTTGCATAGGGAGAGGAATGAGCTCATAGAGGACAAATTTGATTTGTACGACCAGCGGAATTTGAAGTGCAAAAATCGTATTATCGTTTGTTGAAATTACGTCAAGTCGAATGAATTTATAAAAATCGTGTATATTTTCTAAATCTGGTTTCATAACTAAACTGTGTATATTTTTATAGTCTTTTAATTCTTCGAATAACATTTTCGGAGTAATAATGAACGGTGAAACAATGTGATGTTCTGCCAGACTAATAGCTTCTATGAATTTCGAAATTTCGCGATTAATTTGGTTTACGACGATGCTTAAAGTAGCAACTTGCAGGTTTATCACGGACTCTATTTCTAAACGCGAAATGTAGGAATTTGTTTGAGCAAAGAAAGAGTTAATTTTTTTCAATATTGTCGTTCATCGTTTCCTCTTGACTTTGAAGGGAATATCGAGAGTTGTTGAAGCTTCTGATACTGTTTGTGATTACTTGAACTTGCGATTTGAGTAAAGCATGCGTTTTTCTATTACTGTTTACCAGTGTTTCGATACTATCTTCATAAAATTGAGCATCATCAGCATCGGGCGTACCAATTGCCAATTTCAGCAAGTACGACATGCCATTTAATATACCACGTTTATTTCTGACAAAAGATCTCCCGGTCAGTCCCCGAAGAATTTCCCATTTAGTTCCGAGTTCCGATACTTCGGCTTCAATTAGATGGACAGTATGTTCGCAATGAAAACTAATACGATCTTCTCGCGGCGGGTCACGTAATGTCAAAAGACAAATACCTTTTGTTTTAGCAAGGTAAGTGCGAACAATCTTGAGAGCATTATTTAAATGAGTTTTGTTCATATATGAGAGGAGTGTAAGTCCGGAATTCGTAATTTGGGCTGTTCCCAATTTGTTATAAAATATTCCACTTGATTTTTCAAGGGTATGGTGAGAAAAAGGAAGGTTATTTGTTAGAAGAGGGAATAGGAGAAGAATTAAGATTGTCAGATTCATCTGTAAGATATGGTTTAAGTAAGTTAGTGTGATATTTGACTGATTTCCGACCGATTTGGATTTCGGCCGTTTGATTCGGAAAAAGCCGGATGATTCTATAAGGACCTTTGGCATTGCTAGTTAGTTTCTTTGACAATCCCGGCGGGGTCTGTTTATTTTTTAATGTAACGAGATCATTAACTTTAAATTCAATTGGATTTAGTTTTTTATCGTGATGTTCTTTACTACGAACCTTTGAGTCTATAAGATTCTCGCGTGCCATTTGGAAAGACGTGTTGAGTTTGAATTGAAGTGTTCTAATATAGTCATCATAAGAATAGTGGAATTCTGGATCTTGTGTTATCGACGAAGGCAAGTAGGCCTTTCGTCCAAAAAGGAGTTCGTATGGCGAATAACGGGTGGATTTATGAACAGCTGTATTATAGCTGAACATAGCAAAAGTTATATAAGAGTCCCAATCTGTTTGTTTTTGATTTATATAGTGTTTAAGGTAGTCTTTAAGTGTGAGATGAGATCTCTCTAATGCTCCGTTAGTTTGGGGGTGATAAGGCGTAGTCGATATGTGTCGTGTTTTGAAAAGTTGGCTCACTTCTTTAATAAGATTCGACATGAAATCTGCACCTTGGTCGGTAAGGAACGTTTGAGGAATACCAAAGTACGTAAAAATAAAAAGTAATTTCTCAACTATCGTTGCTGCTTCATGATTCGGGACAGCAAAAGCGAAAGAATATTTAGTGAGATCGTCCTGAGCTGTGATTATGAATCGATTGCCCTGTTCGGTCAGGGGTAGCGGTCCTACTACATCGATGGCAAGTCTTTGAAAGGGCTTTTCTGCCGTAGTAGTAATTTCCATAGGTTGTTTAGTGGGTTTAAAATTAGTTTTGTTTAGTTGACAGGAATGGCATGTTTTAATATAATTTCGAATGTCACTTTTCATCGTAGGCCAGTGATATCTTTCCTTGATTCTAGAATAGGTTCGATTAAAACCGGAGTGTCCGGATAGTTTACTATCATGACATTCTTTAAGAATGATTCTTACTTCTTCGCGATCTTTAGGTATAATTTTCTCGGTATTTAAAAATTTAATTTTATTAGATGCAAAAACGAATTTAATCATTTCATTTAACAATTCGGGTTTAACACCATTTTTCTTTTTGGGTGGAACAAGGGTGAAATCTTTTGATTTTATTGTGTCTGAAAGGGTCAAGAAACATTGTAATAAATTACGATAGTCAATTTTGTCGTGATGTAGATTTCTGGGAAATAGTATGACTACAGTTTGATTTCTATTTTCTATTTTACACAATCCATTCGGGCTTGAGACTAGCGCATTTGCGTCAAAATTTTCGGTCACATAGTCGGCGTATTGATTTTCTCTATCTAAATCTTCAGACCACAAGAGGACTATTAAACCTTTTAAGCTTGGAAGAGGCGTCTCTTCCTTAGGGAATTCAATGACGTTCGAATTCATATAGTGAAATTTTATAAAATCCTGATATGTTTTACTGTGTTTTGCGGCGAAGAATAAAGATTTATCAGTTCTTTCCGGATCGGTGTGTAGACGAGAAAGTCCGTCTGCGTTGGAATTTACTCTTCCTGGTTTATATTTGATTACGTATGAATATTCGTTAAGACGTAAACGCCAACGTACGAGTTTCGAAGAAGGGTTTTTACAATTAAAGAGCCATTGAAGCGGTCTGTGATCCGTGTAAATAGTAAATGTTCTACCATACAGGTAGGGTCTAAAGTGTTCGATCGTATTTATGATGGCTAAAAGTTCCTTCTCGGTTGTAGAATAGTTTCGTTCTGAATCGTTTAAAGTTCTTGAATAATAAGCAACGGGTAAATCTTGGTCGTCTTTAATCTGCGACAGAACACCGCCAATGCCTACATTGGAGGCGTCACAAGTGACTACGAACGGTAACGAAAAGTTGGGATATTGCAGTAAGGGTTCATTTATTAAAATCGATTTTAATGTCTCGAACGCATTTTGATGTTGTTCGGACCAAATGAATTCAGAGTCTTTCTTTAATAACAGCGTTAACGGTTTCGCGATTGTAGCAAGATTAGGAATAAATTTCCGGTAGTATCCTATCATTCCGAGAAATACCTTAATATGTTTTACGTTCTTAGGAGGATTAATTTTCTGAATTGATTCTATCTTTTGTGGATTCGGTCTGACTCCGTCCTTAGAAATGACGTGTCCGAGATACTGACAGGATTCGCGTAAAAATTCGCACTTATTCGGTTGAAGTTTGAGATTATGATCACGGAATCTATTAAAGACGCTACGCAATTTTGTATTGTGATCTGAGAGGCTGGATCCGTGGATGACCACGTCATCCATATAAACAAAACATTGATTATTACTAAGTCCGGTCAGGACGTTGTTCATCATTCTCTGAAATACAGCGGGTGCATTTTTTAAGCCAAAAGGCATTCTCGTATATTCGAAATGACCTTCCGAGGTCGAGAAGCCAGTTTTTTGAGCATCGACTGGATCCATAGGGATTTGGTGAAAGCCATTTGCCAAATCTAAGGTTGTGAAATAATGAGCGTGACCTAATTGGTCTAAAATATCCTCTATGTGAGGGAGTGGATAGGCGTCTCCAACGGTTTTTTCGTTGAGTTGCCTGTAATCTATGACGATTCGCCATTTTTGCTGACCAGATGCGTCTGTTTTCTTGGGTACAACCCATAGTGGGCTGGACCATGGACTCATAGAGGGTTTAATAATACCTTGTTCTAGCATCTTTTCGATTTGCTTTGACACTTCATTTTTGTGTACTTCGGGATACCTATAAGGTTTTACGTGAATAGGAATATTATCAGTAGTTGGAATTTTATTAATTACCGCGGAGGTGGATGTTAACGCATCATTGGGGAGATGAAAAATATCTTCAAACTCGTGACATATTTTGATTAACGAATTTTTCTCTTCGAAATTTAAGTGTTCGGTGCGTAAGTTTTCGTCTAATAACTGGTATCGTTCGTTTTTGTTCTCCGAGCTGACACTAGAACAGCGGAACGTACGAATCTGTTCAGAAGGACGTAGTAGCGGTAATCGAGGTCTAGTAATTATTTTGTTTTCTAAAGATCGGTTGATAATCGTAATTAAGGCTTCGTTTTCATTTATTACCTTTACTAAGGCACTAGGGGTGATTAAGGATTCTTTTTCATCCAGCGATTGATTTAGAATTATTCCTTCTTTTAGGTTAAGAGGATTTATTACTGATATCTTTGCCACTATCTCTGATCGAGGATTAATCGATATTGATGATACGTCTGAATGTTGATTTATATTTCGTTGCAAAGGAATCGAAAAAGGAATTGCCTCTATTGATATTGATGTTTTTTGAAAATCAATTTTGCAATTTTGCGCTTCGAAAAAGTCTTGTCCTAGAAGACCATCAAACGGAATACTCGTGTTAGAATCGAGGATTTGAAATTTGCAATTGAACGAATACTTATGAATTTGTAAATTGAGTATCGTTTCTCCGAGAGTTGCGATAGGCGTATCGACATTGATACCGTTGAGCATGATTGATTTAGGATTAGAAATTTCAAAATTACCGAGGCTTGACTGTTTTACTAAAGACAGAGACGCTCCCGTATCGATTAAAAATTTTAAGACTCTGTCAGGAGAGTTTGACGAAAGCGATTCGAATAGGACAAACATTAACTCGCTATTATTCAAATAGACGTTATGATAAGTAAATGAACTGAGATGTGTCGTAACGTTTGAATCATCATTACCCATGGGCATTTGTTCGGAACGACTGGGATTTTGTTCTGAAGATTGAAAGTCTTGATCACTTAAGTGGACGCTCGAATATTGAGTATTTTGGGGATTCGGTCTGTTCCCGTTAGCTTTATTCCGTCGAACGTTCGCGGCAAATCTTTTTATGCAGTCATCGATAGAATGTCCCATATTTTTACAATAGCGACATTGATTTTGATCATTGGCTCGTAGTGGGGTTTGATTGAGTCTTGGATTGACGAATTGATTTGGTTTCGGCGATTGATTTGTATTTTTATGGAAATTTTGAAAGGTATTTTGTCTAGGAGGTTGACTTTGTTGCGTAAAATGAATCGGCTTAGGATATCGAGATGTCGAAGGGTTTGATCTAGAATGTTTTTGATGGCAATCTTCACTCGCGTGATTTGTTCTACTACAATACATGCATCTCGAGAAAGTATCATAACGAATTCGAAGGACCTTTTCTTCTGCTGACGCGGCGGTAAAAGCCTGATTAATTGTTTGAAATTCTCTATACCTGAGCATTTGCGAAATTTGGGGGTGAGTGTGATAAACGAATCGATTAAGGGTCATCTTAGTTACCATTGCGACACTACCCGGTAAAAGTTTTTCGTCTTGTTCTGACGTATGAACGGCTGCAAGGATTCGAGACGAAAGGTCTTCGATCCTTTGAAAGAATTGAGAAACGTTTTCATTTTTCTTTTGAATCATGGAATTTAAATCCTCAAATAACTGATCGAGAGATTTCTTATCTTGATAGAGATTTAAGAGGAGATCAGAAACTTCTTCCCAAGTCGCGAGGTTACAATGTATATCGATTTGTTCCCGTGCTTTGCCGGTAATGCGGCTTTTCACGTAAAGCAATAGAGCGGGTTTCTGGGTGTCAGAGGCTAGTTCAAAAACTCCGTCGACTTGTTTCACGAAACTACGAATCTTGTATCGATCACCGTCAAATTTTTCAGGTATTAATTTAATTAAGAATGAGAGCTCATATACGGTGGCTGGAACGCCGTTTCCGTTATTAGTCATGATTAAGTAGGATTTAGGAAATTTGAAAGGAATAGGAAAATAGAATTGTCAAGATTAACGAATATCTATTGAGCAGCACTTACTGTTGATGTAATTCTCTGCGATCGGTGCTGGCGTTGATAGATCCAGTGTTTCAAACCAGAAAGCAAGATTTCCCTGATACGCTGCTTCCACGTGTCTCGTCTTATTCGACCTCGATCTCCGGGTATAGTCCTCTGCAATCGGTGCTGGCGTTGCTAGGTCCAGTATTTCCAACCAGGTTGCAAGGTTTCCCTGATACGCTGCTTCCACGTGTTCCGTCTTATTCGACCTTGATCCCCGGATATAGTCCTCTGCAATCGGTGCTGGCGTTGCTACGTCCAGTATTTCCAACCAGGTTGCAAGGCACTTCTCCGGCACACAGCTTCCTTGTGTTTCGTCTTGTTCGATGTCCAAGTTCTCAGCAAAATAAACTTTGCCACTCGTCACAGGATAGAATTGCTAATTCCACTTATTTCACTGTATATAGAGTGCTGGACAATCCCATCCTCGTCGCCAGTTTTATGTTGGATTTCGTTAAATAATTCTTTTATTATCTGAACAGAATTACATAGTCTACGAAATCAACGACGAACTCTTAAGAAACACGTGTGTAGGACGAAAGTTTTCTCTGACGGACGTTACGATGCGCACACGAGGTTTGCAGAATATGAAGTGAAGACAAAAGGGCTACGGCTATTTGGAAGGAGTTCGAAGGAGAGGAAAAGTAGGGGTTTAAGGAGAGGTATATTGGGAGAGGTCTGTTTGCCTAAGATATATGCCAAGGCATAGCGCGGCGCGAGAGACATTGTAATAGCATATATGTATAATCGACGGCAAGTGAGACGCGAATACTATGGTATGTAACGTAGGTATGTGAAACGAAGGTATATGAAACGAAGATATACGACACCGCAATTGTTCACGACCATTGTTTCCTGGGACACTCACACTGCCAACCATACGTGGCCGACGTGGCAGTCAATGTGTTGAACGTTAAAGCCACTTTAGTGTCTGGTCTGGAACTTTACGTTTATATAAACTATATTGCTGGATGCTAAAATTTCGCCGCGACATTCTAGCGCGAGAACTCAGTCGGTTGTGCAATACGACGCGAGCATAAGATTCAGTGTTCGGTAACGTCGGATAGAACTTGACGTGCACAACGACCAAGGCGCGTATGCTGGAAGCCATTTATGGCGAGCGAGTAGAGTGGGTGCGTTCCTCGTTGATGGCCGTAGCCAGTGTATACGACTTATTAGGAGATACTTTTCTCCGGCTGGGCGGTAAGAAACGGACGGAAAAAGGCGCCTCGGCCAGGTTGGAGGAATTTACAGAGCACGCGAGAGACCTGTCCCGCCGGCAAGGAAAGTTCTCACAATGCGTCGTTGCCGAAGGGATAGGAAGTCGCGCCGACGCCACAATGATGAATTCTTCCCTCGTAAAAAGAAGAAAGCTTGACGTTTGTTCGTTCTTGTACGCGACAGTGTCATCCCCACGCGTACGTGCAAAACGCGCCTTATAGAAATACCAGTGGCAAAGTGAGGGAGAAAAAGAAATCGCGTCCAACAATGCCATTCGCGGGCGTGTCGCAGGTCGGTTACTTCGTGGAGTCGCAGAATGCACGGAATTTTAAGGCGGCGGCGTATGTTGGAGGAGAGAAAAGTATAATGACGCCTCGAATTATTATTTCTGGTTTCTTCCCGGCAGGTTCCTTGATATCTTTCCGCGATTCGAATGGGCAGGTAGAAGTTGTAGGTGCGCAGCAGGGCACGAAGTTTATTTGTGTCTACGGGCACCGAGTCGCGATGCAAATGCTTGCGCCATCAAGCAATTCGTTACCATTCGAGAAAATTGCTCAATCAACCGCGCTCGCGTTAAGAGTTTTCGATACAGCGATTAAAGGCCGATTTATACGATCCGTTCAGGCACGGCACGTTTCGGTTCAGACAAACATTTCTTATGGGTTACTCAATACGGATGTTTGTGCATACTGTTGCGATCAGCTGATATGAATTAAGTTCAGGCAAAGTCTTGCTGGCTTACGGACGTTTTATAATACACCTCGCGCTTGTGGTTGCTGAATGTGAACTGATGGTATCGGGTTAACTGTTGCATCTTCAGGTCCTTGGAAGGCATCGCGGCTACTGTGACATTATTCGTATCCATAACCGATTTTCTACTGTCCGCAAAAACTTTCATGGAACAAAACGTTAAAGGTGTTCCGTACGACGGTGTTTGGTAACCGAACTTCCGGTCCTATCTCCATAAATTTATCCTTGCTGCAGCGGGAGATGAACGATAAGGGGACGATAAACGTTAATCGTGATGCACGAGCACGTTCTCTCAGTCTGCCTAATTATGGTGGCCCCAATGTAAACGGAACCAGAAGTAGTTACCTATCGTCGAAAATGATTTCAGCTCCGAGTGAGGTAGCAGCTGCTCTTCGATCATATCCAAAATCCTCAATTTTCCTGTCATTCAACGGCAGCGGTCTTTAGGTTGATGCGACTTTGAATAGTTCGAATTTTCGTGCCGCTGAGAGCAGAAGTTAAACGTTTTGCAGATTGACTTATGCTAGCCGTTCAATTCTTTCCCTGCTGATTTCCTTATAACTATCGTTTCGCGTCATACGCATCACAGATGACGCTTGTGAACGAGCTGTTCGTCTGACTGAAATTATTTCGTTGTCGGCTGGCGAGAAGCAGCGATTAGACCGAGGTGAGATTTAATTGTGACGCGTGCGTATATGTACAGCTCTCTGCCTCGTGTAATTATGGTGGGCACGCGAGCTGAAATTGGATGCGGGGATAAAACGTGGCGCAATGACTGCGCGGAATGATTGCGTGAACTGGGAATAGAAGTAGCCCGAGATGCACGGAACACATAATCTGTTGAGCACACACCGATACTTTGCAGCGTATTTTTCTAACGCCGATGAGGAGGTCTGCGCAATGAAAGATACGCTGCAGTGTTTCATAAATCGACTCAGCTCCGTGGGTGAGGCTGAGAGGAATACACCACGGCATGCCTTCTATCTTGGCCAGTCTTTGAAGATTATCGGTTCTTCGATACTTTTAATTCAGCCTTGATGCTTGACCCTTTCTCAGGTATTCTCGCAGATTATACATAAACTTTTGAGGAAGATAAGTCGGGCAAAGAGTAGAAGCTATTATTTTATCGTGGCCTCTTGGGAACCGCTGATAGAACGATGTTCACGAGACGTCTCATGAATGCTAAGGCGCTGTAGCCGTAGGTATTAGAAGGAGGTGCACGCTCATTAGTTCCTCTTGTTGACCGAACTTCGATAAGGAAACAATGGGCACGTGTGTCTTTTAATTACCGCTAGCCTTTACTGCTAACGGGAACACAGCATGAGTTACATGCTTAAGGTCAATTCGTCGATCGATTCCAGTTTAATAAGCCCGTCGGAGAACACTCGGTTGCGATGCCGTATTTTATTTCGCCTATTGGAAACAGAACGTACTCATTAAAACCCCCTCGCCGGTCGTTATCTTACCGAGAGCAAGAACAATGAACGCGCGCATTTTCCACTTACAACCGCTCGTTATCGTCAATGAGAAAGTACCTTGACAGGTTTCGCCAATGTGTCGCGACCAATTCAATTTATCGCCGCAGTCAAATGCGCCGCCTGATTGTCGTGAGAAACGGCGCGACTCCATTGACCAGATTTTCTCCGACGTAATTCATTATTACGAACGAGTCGGACGATCGAAAAGAGCAGCTGCTCGAGACAAATTTTTCCCCTTCGCCGCCCGAGCGCTCCAAGTTTCGACGCGCGCTCGATTTTTCGGGATCTTAAGGTATTACTAGCGCTGAATCAATTTACTTAAACTTTTTTTTGAACCAGACTTAAATTGAAGATTTAAAAAAAGAATAACAATTTTTTTCTTATAAATGAACTTGATCCACCGTCTAGAACTCGAGTTATTAACAATTAAAGTTTAGCGTTTTCTCCATCTAAAGCAATGGTAATGATCACACAAAACGGTTTCTTGACAATAACTCGAAAACAATTGTTAAACTTTTCTTGTAAAAATTCCAGGATCTAGATTAATATTCGAGAAACATTTTAAAAGAAAACAAAAGACTTTTCACCGTCTAGTTCAGGAGAAAAAAAATTGTGAATATAAAATTGTAAATTGAGTGCTTGCGTTCAGCCTGAACTGCGGTACAAACGCTAGTATGCATTATTGCCAAGTATACTAGTGTGCACATATGTATACGGAATGTGTGCATGGATTGAATCAGGGCCATAAGAAATTTTTGACGCAAATGAAAACAAATAATGAAGCCCCTTTTTGATACGGCACCCAGCGCTAGTAATACCTTAATAAATTAGCTTAGGAAAATTGCTTTCGAAAGAGTTCGCGAGTCTTTTCCACTCGCGAAACTTCGTCGGCGACCGATCAATTCGCGAATCCGCTGTGTCGGAGATTTTTTAACAGTCCTCGAACGCCGCTTCCAAGACGGCGCCCCAGAAATCGGAAGAAGGAAACGTTCTCGTATTTTTCAACCGGGAGTGGCGGCGGCGGCCGACTCTCGTCCTCGCCTGTTATTTACTCTGAGGAAGGAGGGTGAGCGCGACTCTCGGATACGCCTCTCCAGAAGAATATTATTCATCCGCTCGACGATCATTATTTGATGCGCCGATGTGGGACGCCTAATTGGAACGATTACCCGACGATTTCACGCCGGTGGAACTCGCGATCATTGTGATTGCGACTCGCGGGCTAATGTAATAGTATAGGGGGCCGAGCGTACGGGTCTTAAAATGTGGTCGGCGCGGGACTTAATTCTATAAATCGGCCGATCATGTCGTGCCGTGGGAATAGTGGCCGTAATCGAATTGGGCGAAGCTGCCCTACGCGAAGTACATACACACGTCGCACAGCGATGGGAAAGGTTGATAAACGTCGCGAGACCATTAGGCAACTTTCTATTTCTCGCTCATACTCGAAAACAGGATGCATAATTAGACGTGCTTTCTCACCGTCGCCTAATGAGTTTTAGCCGGGCGCTCGTCGATAAATTCACTTTATCGCCGCGCTCGCGTACTCATCGGAAACTGCGGCAGGACAGATGGCGCACACTTGTGGCGCTGCAATTAAATCACGTCGCTTTTTGCGATCTTTGGGCGAGGTCAGGAATCGAGGTTGGCCGGCGATTCGAATATATCGTTACCCCCGATCCCGTGGCCGAGTTTCCGAATGGGAACGGTGACAGTGGAAAAAGTTCGTACTTCGCGCATTAAGGTCCGCCGTGCCGAAAGACAATTAGAAGTCGTAATAGTTGTAGAATGAATGGTGGAAAGACGGGGGCCGAGGAGGGGCGAGGCTTCGGCGGAAACTCCGGACGCCGGAGAAATTGAGAGTAGGACAGGGCGGGTAGAACTCCAGGGGGTGGAGAGAAGTATTAAGAGAAAGGAGAAAGGAGGAAGCGAGGGAGGGAGGACTGGATCGTCAGGTGGCGAGAATCCCACGAGCGGCCGAATGTTCGACAATGAGTCAGATGTGCGACTAGGTAGACGCGTGTCGAGTAATTCTGGCTCTTTGTACGCCCAATTTGCCACGGGAAGGGATCTCTGTGCGCCGGGGGCGATGGGAATTTTAATTGGCACGAGAGAATCATATTCCTTATTCCGTCCTTTCCACGTCGGCCATCTGCGCTCGGGACGCACTCGTTCCTGGCGAAAATTCGTTCGCGGTGTAAGAGTTCGAAATTTATATTAAGGTTTTATACGCACTGCGTCTGCAGGATTTTATCGGTGCACGTACTTCGCGTGAATCTTTCGCACTCACGGTGACCGACGATCTGCTCGTCCCGTGTTTCATCCGCTTCCTCCGTTGCGTTTGCATGTCCGTTATAATTAGACGAATCCGAGAATGCGCGCCAGCGTCACAATTAAACTTTGCCGTGCTCGCGCTTATCATGTCGGCAGTGAGGATGGATTTACCGAGACGAGACGGAAGTCTGTTCGCTCAGATAATCTCCTTCTCTCCCGTTCGCTCCGGCTCGTACTTCCGCTCTTCTCTCGCTGCAGCTTGGGCCTGGTGCCTGGTCTGACAGAGAAACGGCGATGAGAGAAGCTTCACGACTCTTCTGGATGAATCTTCGTACTTCTTTTCGGGACGGCAGTCAGTTGTACGGAAAAACAAGAGCACACGCGATGTACGGAAGATCCTTCTCAGTACTTCTTCTCCCTTTTTCCGCTTCCCCGACCTCTTCTCGAGAGCAGCCAGTTGATGGAAGAATAAGAATGAAAGATGACCGTCGGCCAGAGGCACATCCATTCCTTCTCGATGCTTCAGTGCCTTAGAGAGAACGAGCGAGAGAACGGGAGAGAGAGAGATAGAAAATGAGAAGTAAAGAGACCGGAAAGAAGTTTGAGACCGCGGGGCAAGAACATTTTTATAAGCGTTCCGACGTGTGTGATACATGGAAAAATGTTTGCAAAACACTACCTTTTCGATAGAACGTAATAAAACATCATCTTCCTGGCTTTTGTGTAAACTGAGTGATTACATTTAACATCGTTTCATTTATCGAGTAAACGAAAGTCAGTGACTGGATGAAAATGTATTTTTTTGTCTAAAAAATCCTAGCGGTTCAGATTAACGTTGGCATTGTTCATAGCTACGGATAAATTGAGGGTAGGTGAGCACATTACGTTATCTAAATTTTTCCCGACAACATCTCGATCACAGTTTCTCATTTTCTGCAACAATATGCTGTGGCCCGTTTCTCAAGCTTCGGGTCTGGAAGTGAGATGTTCTCCTTGTAAGCGATTAATTATCGGCTTATGAGATTTTTCTCCTGGCTTCATCGTCGGTCAGGGTAGACCGATGATTACGTACCGGTCTCCAAGGATCCCTTGAGAAAACTAAGATATTGGGCGGTCGAATCTACTGCCGAGAAAGTCCCGATTGAGCTTCCTTTTAATTAGGAATATCTCGGGGCATTTGGCTGATCGAAGGATTTGCCGCCGGGAGAAGATTAAGCGGATCGTTGAACAATTCGATTAGCTCGCGTTTCATGCAGCGACATCGCTCCCCCATGCCAGGCTTATTTGTCGGGCGAAGAAAATAATGAAGAGAAATGTTTGCGGAAATAATGAATCGCGAGGTAATACGCCCTAACTGTAACACACATCCCTGTCGTCGTGGCAAACGTTTTCTCTGGAAACGAGCAATTCATTTCTGAATGCCCTGGGAGCACGTTTAATTATCAGGAGGTCGATAATGCAAAGTGCGCCGAGCAGATTTCGTCGGTCCGTGTAAGTTCGAGGGGCAGGCGAGAGGAGAGACGATTTTTTCTCATGCGCGAGTGCAATTGGATCGTCGGAGCGTGCACGCCGATGGGACCTTTTAACTCCGTAACCTGATTCTCTCTGCCGACGGGCAAATTAACTTTTTTTTATCCCTCGCCCCTAATTTTGCGCGAGTGTGAAAATAATGGGGCGGAATATATGCGAAAAAGATAAGCTCTCCGGCTACCCCTGCCCTACTCGCACATGTCATTCCCGTTTTCTCTTGTTCTCGTCGCTCCCTCTTTTTGCCCTCCTCCCCTTCCAACACCTACCCACACCCGCTTTCGGGCAGTATCGCAATTCCATATTATCAAATGAGTTGCAGGGTTAACGAGCGCCCCCGGCTGGCGCACGTTTCGGGCGTAATTAATATAATGAACGGCTAGCTTTAACGTTAAAACAACGCGTTTGAGAGAATAATGGCTGGGCAGACGAGCGGGCGCGCGTACAATGCGCGAACAAAAATGCCACCGCGCTGAGCGTTCGACGAAAATCTCCAGCGCGGCAGTGGCGAACGACAGATGAATCTCACGTCTGTCGCGAAAATTCGGGAATTAATAAGAAGCGGGTATATAGTATATACTACCCGTTCGTTCGTTGTAATAACTGGTCGAGAGAGTGAGAGAGAGAGAGAGTGTGCCGCGACTTATTTTTCGCTGCTTTTAACGTGGGGTCGCCCGGTGCTTTTACACGCCTCGTGAATATTTTAATACCCTTTATGAATCCATCAGCGCTAATGGCCTTTATGAACATGCACGGAACGTCTCGTAAGAAACATCGGCTTAATTATTCAACTCTTTCGCCGTGATTCCTCTCGCAGCGCGGCGAAAAAGCTTCCGGCTCGAAACGTCGGTAAACGACTTTGAAAGTCGCTCCCTGCCGATTGCTCATTTATGGCCGGGAAGTTGCTCTGTGCGGCCGATAAATTATGAGAGCGGCGGTCCGGCGTGCATCGATCGGCGAATACTCCTTCGGGCGGCCGGTGTTCCCGAATCCTGTACAACAAACACTCGGCAGCATAATAATTCAGTATTCGTGGCTAGTTGTTGGGTCGGTCGGTTAACCCGTGAAGTACCTGACCCAGGTCATCGTAGACACCCATGCCTCTGCCGAAAATATCCATCGACATCGCGCGCAAAGAGCGGCCAGAGTAATCGCGTCACGCGCGAACATCACCGTTTCTCGACCACCACCTAAATTCGTTCGACGTGATTCGCTGAGCCGAATAATGAGAAGTTTGTATTTTCCGAGCAGCCCACGCGCGCACCGAATAATCGCGAACCCGCCTACCCCTATTTCGATCTGGTAATCGTTCCTCGTACGAGTTCTGCTCGACGCGAAAACGTCGATATCCTTGTCGAACATCGGCGCTAATTTGCAGGATGCCGTTCGTCTCTTGAAGGACATCTTCGTCCGGCATGGTCCTCCTCTTTGTACGTCTCTCCCGTCTCCGTCCTTCCTTCGCCGTATTAAAATGCGGCGGCATGATTCTAATAGAAGGCATTACCGGCCCGGGGCTGGATGCAAACACGTTGTAATGTATTCATATTGGCCCGCCGTGCTCTGCGGACCTCAAAGCGAGGGCTCTTCCTCGGCTGTGATATTTGAATTTTAATGCGGACTCCTTCTCAACCCCGTCCCTCCGCCCTCCTCTCTCTCTTTCTCACTGTTTCTTCCTCCTCTTCACCGTCGACCCTGTGCCGCTCGCCTCTATTCTCCTCCAGCCCGTCGGGACCCCGAAACCACGGCATTTTCCGCCATGCTGCGACGTAACAATTGGCGGATTTCCCTACAGCGCCGCAGGAACTCGTAAAAGGCACTCGGAGAACTCTTCCTACCCTGACGACCTCTTCCGACGAAGATCTTCATCGGCACCGCTAACGCGGTCTTTCATTCTTCGTCGTTAAGGACCTGAATTCTTTAACGGGCCACGAAAATACCGAAACGCGTGCCAGTTTTTGTGTTTAGGGTAACTTTGGTCTTTCTTTCCGGTCAAGTATAATTGAGAGAGACGCTAAATGAGCGCAACATTTCATTTTATTTCCAATAAGCGTATTTCATTGCTTGTTTGTTTAGCAACATTTCTCGTTATTTTTTCTTGTCCGGCCAAGGTCACCTGTCCGGACGTCCGGCTCCGTGTCACACTAAATCGGCTTTTTAGTTTGTGAGGCAACGACATCGTAATACCCTCGATATTACCAATAAACTCTCTTCTACAAAAAATCTGTTCTGTTAACACGTTCGCGGACGTGAATGCTATAGCATTCATTTTCATGATGATGCAGAATGACATGAATGTTATAGCATTCAAATCTTAAAGTCAATTATTTTGAATTTAATTTTATATAACCTTATGTTTTTGTAATTATTATACCTCTCGTGGATGCTGTAGCATTCATTGTATATAACGATTAAAATATGATAATCTGACAAATGTGTTTAATCAAATTTCGGATATCACAACCAATTTACAAATAAAATGACTGTCAAGTTTTGTACCTCGCTGAAACTTTGACTGTCCGCGAACGTGTTAATTAGCAACGGTACATTATTCCGCCGCGATTTTCATTGATCCCGTATTTGGCGTTTGAGTCGAAACGTTGCCCTTTTTTGAGTCCTCTTTTCCCTGGACCTTCCTTTGTCTTCTTTCACTCCAATGGACCTATCCTCTTTCCCATTCATCTTGATTCTCCTCAAGCCGTAGGTATCCGGAAACCGCCGCATTTTGCCCTATTCAGTGACGTAACAATTGGAGGATTTTCCTACCGCCGCGGCGAGAGGGACTCGTAAAACGCGCTCGAAGGATTCCCCGTATCCGCAGAATCTCGCCTTGATGGTCTTCATCGGCCCGCGTCGTTATTTCTACGGCGCAGAAGCCGGGCGGGTCCTTGTGACGACCTGAAAGGAAAAGGAAAATAACGACCTTCTTACAGGAAAAAAAGGAAGACAAGAGAAAAAGAGGAGGAAAATTCGCTTTCAAAGCCGCGCCAGGACCTTTCTTAATTCTCGCGAACGGTGTTCGCAAATTCAAACTTTCTTTTTCGCTGTGTGCACGGGTACCCACGGTACTTTAGACTTTTCGCCCTCTTTCGCATTCTTCCCTTTCCGTTTCAGATGTTGAAGTTGCGGCGCATTCTGCCGTCCGCCGACGAGTTACAATTTGCGAAAATTCTTGGTCCGCCGGCGCTGAGCGGACGAGACCCGCTCCTCGTATTTCACGAATCTTGTCCTCGCGACTTTTGAACTCCGACTTGCCGCGACGGCTCTATTTAGATTATACGTAATTACCTTTCACGGTGGCCTGCTTTGAGCACGTCGAGCTTCCGCACAAACTCGTTGGTACATAATGATTCGGGGGACGTCGTGCTCTTACAGGAAACGCTCTATTTTTTTTTTTCTAAGACACGCCAATCCTGTCCTTGTCGCGGATCCTACGAAGTTTCGCTTATATTTGCCATTCAGAACGGCTTCATCGAGAAGCGAAGTTTCTCGGAGGCGACGAGTCCTCGGTACTTCGACTCCTCGAGCTACTTCGGGAGTTGGACATTTTTGACAGTCTGTCCCGTGAAGTTTGATTTCGCAGCGCGCCCAACTTTTACCATTCACCGGCCCGTAACTCGGTTGATTGTGCTCATTCGGGCCGACGCACAGTATGTTATTTCGGCAATCTAGGTGGACAAAAGTCCAAAAATGAAGTTCTTTTTTTTAAGTGGACGCTATTGCGTGTGTTCAGTGGGATAGTAGGTAGTCTCGAAACCCAAACTGTTTACTCTTTTGCCTTCAACACAAGGTGTTGGGACATGTTTGAACTCATCCGTATTCATCTTGCAAATTAATGGTCTGCGCTCGTTATTCTCAGTTCGTTCTGTTTATCCGTAAATTCTGGAAAAGTGGCAAATCTTCCTGGTTTTTTTTTATTCATACTGAATTGTACCTTCAATAAGGTATGTTCTGCTGGTTTTTCTTATATAAATATCAATTGTTTTTATGCAGTTATTGTTCTTCAAAGTTTGGGCTCCACAAGGCGAAATATTCGTTTACTACATGACATTGAGGTTAACTTTTTCTTAGTTATTCCGCAAAATTCCAGCTAGATTCTTTTATAGACTTAATCTATGAGCATTCAAGTACCCAAAACTGTAAAAACATTCTGCGCATTCTTGCGCTTTTGGTAGAAACTGAATATTTTTTATCTGCCTGTAGAATGAGCACAATTGCGAAAAAGGCCATATTTGCCAGCTATGTTATCATTCATAATTTGTTAAGAATATATTGTTGAACTATAATTGTTGTTCTGTTCATATTACATTAGTTAATGTAAAACAAATTACATAATATCTAAATTTATAAACATTTTTCATAATTTTTCTTTTTGGACTCAAAATTTGTTTTTTTACCAGGTTATTTTCTCTTCATTTTGACTACTTACAGCTGAAAAAAAATAAAAAATCACGTTCAAGCACCAAGACGGTACTTTTGTCCCGCTAGATTGCCAAAATAACACACTGTGCGACGCGACGAATGTATTCGTTCGCTCCTCTCTCGATACAAGGTGCGACCTATTTTTCCGACGCTCTGCCGATTTTCGCCGGATCTGCATAAAAGCCGCAATGAGGATGTTCTTAATATGGTAATCGACCTCTCGCTCGGTCCAGCCGACTCTGCCGGTCTCTCCGCAAAGTCGATGAGGATCTGACAGTCCCCAGAGGATCTTCTCTCGCACAGAGTCCTGCTCGTCGCCGTCCTCGGAATAATCATTTCCGCGGCGAGCTTTCCTCGGGGAAGAATCGAGCGGAACGAGCATCTTTCTTCGCTCCCGAAGGTACCTCGATTCTCGTTATCTCCATTCGAGGTAGCCCCTTCGATTGCCGTGGACAATGGTGCCAGAGTCGTTTAAGGACTCGCGTCGTAAGGGATCAACTATGTTGGACGTGTATCTTGGTATGTAATCCGAAGTCGTATCTTGCGTTCATAAGTGCCATCACAGACGGCTTGTCTATGTCGAGTGGAGCGGTGCGTGTTGAAAGACAGAGAACGACACTGCGTGACAGAGGGTAGGTTCGCGGATTACATGAATTTGAATGAAACACGTCATTAGTCGCGATCGCCGGCAAAACGTTTCATTAAATTCTCAGTGATACGTGAATCAACGGTGATTGCTTGTTACGGTGTTCGATGTAATGTCGCGCGTATTCTCCCTCTAGCCCCGGGAGGGTAGAATTTGCGCAGGGTATCCCCTGGTTGTCGTAAGAGTCGACTAATAGGGGGTTAGGTACAGAGTTGTCAGTGTTGTTTAAAGGGCGACGCGTCACGAGATCGGACGCAAAATATGCAACCTCTGTGGTTAATCGAATGCAGTAGATCGTCGGGATTGAACAAATTTTTCCGACGCTTCGTTACCGTCGAGCTCAGCGTGCCGCGCGCGCGCTACAAATATTTAGGTCTGCGAGGAAACACACGTTTAATTGCGCTCCTGCAATTAACGTCCATTACACATAATGACGCACCCCCGGCGGTGCGGCTGACTGTAGTTTTAACGAGAGAACGTAAAACGGCAGCGACGTGCGACGCGGCTAAATCCACTGCCGCGTACAATCAGTTACATCGCGACGTTGGCATTTACGAGATAATTCCGAACGTCTCAAGACGCTCCGGCGAAATCGACTTTAACCCGCGTAATCAGCGGACTTTTACCGGGTCATGCCTCTACTTTCCCTCCGTATCTTTCACCTCCCCCTCCTTCGCGTTCGCCTAACGAATTTCCGTCGGGGCGTTGAGAAAGGAGGATCGTATATATCGTTGAAAGTTGCTCCCGCGAAAAAAGGAACTAGACGCCGTTTCCTCGCGACTACAGGATTGTTAGAGCGAGAATCGTGCACGGTTAAAAAGTGTCCTCGTAACTATCCGGCAAGAAAACAGTACGATAATAATACTACAATGTTCCCGCTGCGCGCGCGCCACTGGACGAAACGATCCTCCCCCTCGTCTTTTTCTTACACTCGCCCACGCCTGGAATCTTCCGCGCTCGTTATCTCGAGGCTCCGCGGCATGGTCGTTAAACAACGTCGTCTTAATCTTTCGCCCCCAAACGGCGCTCGGACCGTTATGTAGAACGTGCCTTACTACTTCGTTACCAATTATCAAAGTATACTTTCGGTCTTATGGCGAGCGTCCGCAGCTGGACTATCTAACTTAGGCTAGTGCGAGCTTGGGCAGTGACGAAGCGATAAAATCTTTCTACGCGCGCGAACTTTTTCTGGGACGCTGTCGTCGAGCCGTTTCGAGGCGCTGAAAAGTGCCGGGCGAAGTTTCAATATTAATCGCGCGCTCCCCGGCGAGAGTCATTGACTCAGGAAGTTCTCTCTAATGCGATCGCGTTAATTCTTCTTCGCAGCGTAATGATCGAGTCGAACAATCGGATATCTTGCACAGCGTCGCCCGGTAGCCTCGATATTTCCTTTATCTTCGTTTCTTCGGCGAATGACTCATAAAGGGCTTTTCGTGATGGGATTCTCCTCGGCGCACAATGACCAGCAAATTCGAGCCGATCGAGCTGGCTGAGTGCGATAACGGGCATAATGCGTTCCGGAACTGGAAACGCGACCATTGTGTTCCCCCCCCACCGGTTATTGGCGATGTTCGATCGTTCGCCAATCAGGAAGGTGGCCATTTAATTACGACGGTTCTTGTTTCCTCTTTCTTCCGCCAAATCGATGCTCCTGCTGATTAGCTGTCAGAGCCAAACTCATTGAATTTCATAATGTCGCCGGCACGTAACTGAATTGAAAATTGCGTCTGGCGGAGCTTGATACCGTAAATACACCCTCCGCGCTTTTCCCGCCGACCCATTATTTTCCGTCCGCGGCGGACTGACAAAACTGCTATTGGCACGTACGATAATCTGCGGAAAATAAACGATCCCGGCTGGGCGCGTGTCCGGGCGACGCACATTTGCGACGATCTCGGCTCGCTCAGTAGACGTCGAACGTGTAGTGTAGCCGTGTCGCATTTACAGACATCGGGATCGGTCGCTAATTACCAAGAAATTGAAGCCGTCGTTAGAATTCTCCGCCTCCACTTTGAGGCTCGAGCAGACAGACGCTTCTTCGTTTCCTTTGACTCGCGTCGACGCCTGCGTCTTCTTTTGTAGGGCTCTCGCGTGTTTCGGCTGACGTATTTTGCGTACGACGAGGGGCCGTTGGCGCGAGAGAGCGAGCGGTATCGAGTCGGGGGTAAAAAGAAACAGGGCAGTGGAGGTATAGAGGAGAAATAACGAGAGTATAACGAGAGGACGGGGGGCGCTTCCGTGTCGGCGTGCTTATACACGCTTCCAGTACGAGCCGCTCATTATTTTCCAAGTAAATGCATCGAAAAAAGGAGCTCGAGTGACGGAGTGGGAAAAAGTGACCGGGAGGGATCGCGGTGGCGGGATGGAAAGGCGACTTTGAGGCGGCTCGCTCGAAACTTGGGGAAAAAAAGGTCGCGTCTGAAAGCCTCGCTAATTGGGTTTGCTCGAAGAAAGAGGCGCTTTGATTTTTTTTTCGGGGGGTCTCTCGGTCTGCACTGTCCGCCCTCTCTCGCGCGCAACGCATCGGCGATCGTGAGTGTGCCGAGCATATTCGTCACGTTCCGCGTCCGATGCGCGTGACTCCGGCGTACGTGCATATATGGCCGCGTTTCCTCTCTCTTTTTTTTTTTTTTTTTTTTTTTTTGTAATTCCCTTTCCGTCGCCGATCGCGGCGCGTGTGTTTTTCCGTCAATGTTTTATCGGCGGATCAGTGCTTTCGCGATACTTCTCTCTATCTTTCTGCCATTCGTTTCGGCTCTGCATATACCGGCCGCGCGTTTTTCCGTAACACTTTTTGCACCGCGCCGAGTCACTGTTTCGCTCGTTTCTCGGCACTTTCCCGAGCGTTTTCCATCTCGCTTCGCGTTCGCTGGGGATGAGAGGATGAAACGGAGGAGAGAGAGAGAGAGAGAGTGCATGTACGCGACAGAGAGTAAACGAACTTTTTTTGAATTCCGATACGGGCAGGCGTGTGATCGATAGGATACACACATTCGTTTCCGCGACAAAAAGCACGTGTGAATGTTTGCTCCAACCGACGAAACTCCCTCATCCTGACGATCTCGCGCCGCCCCCGTGGCAAAGACGAAATGACAACAGCAACGCGCTACGGCATAATTAGAAATTCCGGCTGAATTAAAACGGCCGGCTGGCATTTTAGGTATGACTCTCTCGTTCGCGTGACGTAGTGGATTTGCGGCGAAAAATCTCGCCGGCACTTTGGCGAGTCGCGCGACTACGCGCGGCGTCATGTATTCCGTGTTCGTACATAACGCACGGAGGCAGTAATTTCGTAGCATGAGCATAACCGTACCTCACGTCGCCGACCTTTTTCTCTCCCTTCTTCCCGGCTCGCGCGAGAGCATCCTCGATCGTCGGCGTCGTCCGCGTTTGAATGTATGCATGCGATGCAGCGCGAGTAAATGCGCACGTGTGTCGCCGTGAATGTTTTATCCGGCGGTGGAGGTGCACCACTTCCATGCACGCGCGATACGGTCGCCGTGTGTACCTTGCGCACGTTTGTATCTTTCTGTGTCTACATCCCTTCTCCCTTCTCGCGCAAACTTTTTTTTTGTCCCCTCCTCTCTCAGCGCTCGCCGAGCGGAGAACGAAGAGGCGAGCAGAAGTTCGCTTCGAGCAGGGTGATCGATAGGTCGCTGTCGCGACCGTACACCGTATATACCGTAACGAGTTTGTGCCTCGTTCGAGGAAATAGCCGTTCCCAATTTCTTGTCCCCACCGGCGGCGGCAGCAGCAGCAGCAGTAGTAGTATCCTCGCGGAACAATCAGACGCGAGCAGAGACAGAGACTGACCCGTGAATTAGCACGACTCGACACGCGACCGCTTTCTCCCACCTTTCCTTCTTCCAAACCTCAGATCCTGGGCTTCGCAGTCCTGCACATTGATTTAACGCCGCAATTTGCGTCCGCCTGTGAGCGACTTCGGAGCGCCCGACACTTTTTTAAAAACGTCAAAAGGAATCGAAGGAAAGAGGCGAGTTTATTTTGTATTTTCTCCTTTAACTTTACTTGAAGGTTGTGATACACTTTTTAAATGCCTGTCCATTAATCTGACCTACTCTGCACTGTTCTCTGGACTGAGTGTCGATGCTTATTCTAGGGCTTATTTATGCCTTTATCTTATCTGCTAATGATGCAAGGTCTGACCATGAATCCTTCTCGAAGCTTCCGGAGGCTTCTAGAGCCTTCGAGAGAGACTCATCTGTGATAGGATCGGATTACTAATGCGTGCTCGAATCGTTTGGGAGAGACCCGTCACACGCCAAGTTATGGACCGTACCCGAATTTATCGTGACCTCTGCCGCACGTAGCGCGTCGTCCGCAAAGTATTGCAGGCTGCAACTTCGATCTGAATAACTCTTTCTCCCGCATGTCGTATCTTTCCTGCGTCGCGCTTCCCTTCGACCTCATTAAGCCTTCTTCTTCCGCTCCCCATTCGCTTCGACTCTCGTTTTACTTCTCACCGAATCCCTTTACGTTTTCTCACTTCTCCGTCCGCTTTATCTGGCTCTTCTTGCCGGCTCGTCTTTCTCCCGTTTTATCCCTCCATATCTCTCTTTCACGCCGTACCTCCTGGGGTTCGCTACTGCGAGAGAGCTCGTCTGAGAAAGGCATTAACATTTTGCAAGCCGCCTAATGGGGCCTATGAGCTACAGGGGCAACTCGTCGGTGACTGGCGTGACCCCGTGATACTACGGAAAAGGAAATGGAAAGGGAATGGGTTGCGCGGTCTAACTGTATCACGTCGACTCGTTCTTCAGGTCAGTTTGTCAAACTTCTCCTGCATTCCCTTAAGCAAGCATTGGGCGCGCATAAGAAAATCGCGGACATTCTTGACATTTTGAGAGATGATGTATTTTAATGTAATAAAGGAGCATACCAAATTTCAGAATTCCGGACTACATAGTTTGGACGATGGTAATTTAATAAATGGAGGATATAGAATAAGAATGCAGAGCATATTGTCGTATTGACTGCTACATCAGGCATATATACGAGGAACACTGGTTAGTTTGCAGGGAACTATGCCGGTCGTGCACGGCTGTCGGAGTGGATTTCGATCGAAGCGGAGGCCGGCAAACAGGGCTGACGATGTATGTGCGCATTGCACAACATAATTATAATTTAATTGAGATTGATGCATATGAACAACCGTGGCTCTATTAGTTCAGATAAATGCCAGGTAATGCAACAATTGCAAGGATTAAGTATATGTGACCGTTTTTCAACCATTCCCGAACATCATCGGTCCTTCCGACTTCCGAGTGGTGACATTTTTCTCCCCTTTTCGGACATTCACTTCAATTATTGCGTCGAATGACGAAAGCGATGACTGCGGCTTATAAGCAGATTTTATTTAAGCGTTTCCTCCCTCCTGCCTTGTTACGTACCTTTGTGCTTTTTACAATGGACCTTGGGCCGACGTTACTCTTCTCCGCCGTCGCTTCTCTTTAATTAAGGAAAACATTCCTGTCTCTCTCGCTCTTTGCGTACCAGTTCTGATTCTCTTAGAGAACGACGCTGCTGCGCGCGAGTATTTGCTTTGAAATCTCCGGGACATTAATTTGTCAAAGACCGTCAGCAAAACTATCTTCCTTCACTCCACCCTTCTGTCTTCCCTTTTTCTTGCGCTTCCGACTCGAGTGCGACGGAACGGAAGCGCGGAGCGGCGAGTGCGCGAGACAGGAGAGAGAGTAGGCGGGAGATAAATTTCGGAAAAAGAAACGGAGAGACCCGCTGTTATTTTCACTCGCGAACGCGGCCCTTCAGATTCGAACGCGTATCTGGCGGGCGCCGCGCGGCTATCCGCTTTTAAACGCTAGCCGTAAACAACGAGCTCAAGTTAAGTAGGTATTATGGTTCATTGCGGTCGCGCCGGTGTAATATGCACACAGCGGCAGTCGCGGCGCGGGTGAACTTTCTTCACGCGGGATGAGTTTTCCGTTCATTTACTTTGTTCCGTTCTTGCACGTTTCTGCGGCGAGTTTAACTGATTATGTGACGAGCGCGTAACGTCACTTACAGTCGTTGCGGCGTCTCGTTAATTACGGTATATTGCCCTGTTCTTGCGAGCAACCCTTCTCACTCCCATTCCTGGCCGCCCCGTCGGCGGGAAGAAAGGTGGCCATTTGTTCGGAACAGGAACGAGATAATTTCGAAATAATGCGCTCGCGGACTAATGCGGACACAATGATTACCGCGGGGCACTTTTTCATTTCAACGGACCATCCTCTCTCTATCTTCTTCCCTCCGCTTCCATCCCGCAGCCGGCTTTGTACGTCCATTTAACTGCACTTGATTGCGAGTAGACGAGCCGCGGCAGTTACTGCCGCTGTCCTGTCTCATTAATTAAAGAAAACTTTTCCCACCGCAACCTGTCTTTCTCGCCTCTCCCGTCTGTCCCTTTTCTTCGCCCTCGCCTCTCGCCGCCTCTAATTCACTCGTACAGAAAAATGGCATTTATTAGAGGAGGGAGCGTAATAATTTTCCCGACAACGCGTCCGCGCGATGCGCCGAGGAACAGTGTTTACACGTTACATGCTCCCGGTAACTCCGTTATAATATTCACCTCTCTACAGTTTCATATCGTTACCCCGCTTCTAATAATCACGCGCGTTGCCATTTCGACCGAGTCGGCACATCTAGCTTTTCCTTTCGTAATGCAATTGAAACAACATACGACGAAGAAACATGCATAACGGTATGGAGCGTGCTGTAAAGAACGGAATGAAATCGTTTACCCTGCTTATCCGGCGCAATGTTCCTCCCGTAATTCCGTAAATATCTATGACCTGGTCCGGTAAAATATCGCCTGGTATCGCGCTAATGGAATTAGCGTGCGTGCGGCGAACGAGCATCGGGCACGTGCACGTGCACGTGAAATTAATCCATTGATAGGAAACGTTTTTTCCTCCTACTTCTCTTTCTCTCTTGATATTGTTTTTTTTTTTTTGTGCAAAGCAACCTGTGCACGCCAACACGCTAGGCTGCTAACTACCCTGCCGCTGCCCACGTTTCCCCTAACAACATCATACGTCACGTTTAATTTTCAGACTCACTGGCTCAGCGCACGCGGCGCAATATAGTCGTACAGATATCTAGGATTGACTTCATCCGGTTTTTCTTAACGCCTTCCGTCTTAATTCTCGCCCACACGTTCGCTCCGTGCCCCGCAATTTTGCTCATTCGACAATGTTTTAAAACGTCGCAGCGACAGCGAGTCATATTTTTAGCGCCTGTAATACGATACCTTTCTAGAAGTCTCATTGTCGATTTTTGTTTTTCGTTCGATCATCCGGTCTATTGCCTGCTGCCAATCGCGGCCGTTAAAAGAACGGAACTCTATCGGCTGGTTGAGGCCACGTCGCGCGCATATCCACATCTCGGCGCAAAACGCAAACACGAGATAACGGGCGGGCGGCGGTATACAACGAGAACGGCGATTAATTTACTTGAAAACTTTCGTAATCAAACCGCAAGCAGAGGTGGCGGTCGCGATAGGGCGTGGCGCTTTTAATATAATTTATACGAAGTTCGCGCACGAGGGCGTGAGAAGGATAGCGCGGGGAGGGATGAAAGGAAGTGTGGAGGAGATCGCTGGCAGGTCGGCTGGGGGATAAAGTAACGACAGGAATGTGAAAAAAAAAAAGAACCGGAGGCAGCGAGCCTTCGATGGCTCGACGCGCGCAGAAAATCGGTCAGGAATTTCATCGATATTTCCAATCGCCTTTGCTACAAGTATCGCCGACTACTTATATATACACACACATATAGATACAGCTAGCTTCGGAGTCGATTGCCTCTTGGCTCGCATTCTAACTATGCATATCAACGGATTAACGAAAATGGCCAAGAATTCCGGCGCTCGGAGCGGCCGAACAATTCTATTCGATACTCGACCGTACTCCGCAGCCGCGAGAACTTTCTTCAATTTCGGCGAAAGATAAGCAGCTGACGTTGACTTTCATCCAGCTGAGCTTCGCGAATTTTCACACTCTTTCGTCCTCTCTGTCTGCCCACACCGCGGATCATAGGACACGCTCCTCGATGGCCGTACACAGAGCCGGATCTAGGGCCTTAAACCCTTGAGGCAAAAGGCCAAATATGCGCCCCCATTTGCTAAATGTTTCCCTATAACTAAGCAAATAGAACAATTTAAAAAAGAATAATATTAAAATTGATTAAATTTCAAAACACAACATTAACTTCATAATTTTTTATTCTAACGGGTCCAATATTTAAAATTGCACTTTCCTTGCTTTAACCGAAGCAAATTCATCAATTACTGACTCATAATTGATAGTTTTACATAGATTGATAATGTTGCTATATTTGTTTCGTTTTGTTAAGGGCTCACGCAACTCTTATACTTAACAGAACGACATTTTTGCGCCCCTCGTATTTTAAACTTGAGACAAGAGCCTCATTCGCCTCGCACTTAATCCGGCTCTGGCCGTACACACTTGTCGTGATTATCCTGACTCAGGTCAGGGCGGGACGATGATTTCTTCACTCGCCAGTCCACTCTGACCTCCTCCGACGGAAACTCTTCGCTCTGGCACGTTATGCCTCACGATGTGGGCTAAGAACGGGAGAATATTGACCATGCCAGGGGCGTAAATACTCTCCTCGCTCCGTGGGCCGGTTGCATATCCTGCAGCGGGACAATAAATAGCGCTGCACCGAGCCATTAAGGAACGTTTTACCGTCTGCCTTGCCAAGCTGGTTATAATCCGCGGGGGAAATAGAATTCGCTTGATGAGCGGAGTTCAGGGAAATTAATTCACAAATTGCAGCGAGCGGCGTGAGTTGAGAGGGGAGAGGGAGCACGTGACAGAGAAGTGAGGGGTAGATAAGGGAGGAAGAGTAAGAAAAGGGAGAGGAGCAGGGAGGAGGGGAGGAGGGCTTTAGCGAGGCAGAGGGTTAGAACTCACGGTAACAGTTGGCGGATACAGAGAAGTAAAGGCAGCCAGCGAGAGAATGAGAGAGGAGAAGGAAGCTGAATGTCCTGGACATGCCGTACTAACGGTTTACTAACGACCGTGACCAATTGCTCGTTTCCGAGCACACGTCCTGCCGCCGAATGTTGGCCGCGCTTCCATTATCCTGTCGTTCTGCCGTTGAAGGGGCTAAGAATTAACTTGACGAAAGAGCGACACGCGAAATTGTCGAGGATTTTCTTGCCGCTCGCGTTCCTTTCTCCGGGCGTGTACCGTTGCCGTTCACACGCTCGTTATAAGAAGGAAGATGGTGATGAGAGAACGTGTGTGATGGTCTGCATCGGTGCTTTAGGCGTTTTCGGCATGTCCGGTGTAACGTATTTACGGAAAGGGTCGCTGACCGACAAGACGCTTTTCCAGACGTCGATAGCGCTCGCTCAGTAATCGTATCCAGCGGTTTACACTCGGTAATTAAAAAGCTTTTAGCGGATATTATCGTGGTCGTCATCTTATATATCCGTACACTTCATTTTACGAGGCTTTATCCTTCTCTCTCTCTCTCCTCTCTCTCTCTTTTAACGTCTTTATAAAAGTGCTCGCTCTCTTACCCGCTCTGTGTATTTAATCGTCCTCACATTCATGCGTTCCTTTCATAAGGAATGTTCGCGGTGTTTCATTTTTCGCTCTCCAATCACCTTACGCACCTTGCTCAACCATTCTTCCCCTTTCTCTCCCTCTATCTTCCGTTGGCAAATTCTTCGACGATACTTTCCGTCCGCTGTGAAAATCGATAATTAAGTGTTAGACGTAGCCTTCGAGGGTATAACTTTGCCCCGAAGATTACGTTAATTAACGTGTCTAAGACTCGCCGTAACGAAGAGGCGCGATGAAGTTCTTCTTCGCCCGCGAAGAAGTTCTTAACTCGATTTTCAGTGCTCTTATCGCAGCCGGCCGTCGTAAACTTCGATATCCTCGTTCGGCTATGAGCTGGCGAGTAATCGATTTCACGTGTATCCCCCCGACTTAACCTCTTTTAGCCCCTTGAATAAGAATCAAATTACGGCACCGGCGAATTTGCTTGCTTTTCATGCTTGACCCCGTCCTTGTAATCACATCCTCTCAGATGTATTAAATTCATTTGAAAAGTTGAGGGGCAACATTTCTCCAGCGCTAATACAGTGCAGACCGACTGTGCAAGTTTCGCGAAAAAGATTTCCATCAGCCGCGCCGGCGAGGATTTATTTAGTAAAGTCCTGGAGTCCGGATGCTTTAATTACACCCGAGATGGGGCGAGTTACGTTAATTAATGTATCAGAACTCTCTTAATAAAGAGGCGCACCCATTAGAATCGATTCGGTGCTAAGTGTTATTTCTGCCCGTTCCGGGGAGGGCGCCGAAAATTGCGTAAATAATCGATTACGAGGGCATTTGCGCACGGAATTAGCCGGCGATCCTCTTAATCTCGATTTTACTACTGTCTCTTGGAACTCTGAAACTCGGCAAAGAAGTTTCCGATGTAATTCCCGTGTTACTTGGAAATCGTTAGGACGGCTTGACTTCCGCCTAACTTCGTTGTTAATGCTCGATAATTGTACGTTTTGTTTTCGGAGATTAAGCGTGTTTTATGGTCAAGAGAAAATGACGTTGAGCGACTTATGCGACGGATTTATCCAATACTGTTCCATTCATCGTGTCCGCGCATACGCGTTTGATTGATAGGTGGAAACTGTCACGTTTGGCGTATTTCGACTGACGTACGAAACTAAACGTTGTCTGCTCGACGCATCTACACTCGCCACACAGTTCGCACTTCACACCCTCTCGCATATTCCTCCAGCTGCGCAACTTTTTCTTATCGGCCTTTCGGGTTCGTTGAAACTTACAAGTTGTAAGAGGTGAACAAATGCATGGGCTCTTGGAAGTGTCGCGACACTCTTTACTCGCTCTCTCGCCGACAGTTCGTTCTCGCACTTGTGACGTCACGAATCCCATGGGAGCAAGGTGTGACAGTTGGGTCTTTCTTCTGCTTGATTCATAGGGTGCCGATACGCACGGAAATAATTTTACTGCCTTTCAAATGCACTCCGGTGCGCTGCGACAGCCTTTGTTTCCGTTAACGTTTTAATCCGACAGGAAAGTCGAGGGCGCCACCCTTCTGTGGCATGTCATTAAGGCGACGCAACAAACAAAGCACGTTTTCGCGATTCCGTTGCACTCTCTGTTGCTCCTCCTCCTCCCTCCGCTCTTTTACTCTTTTATATCGCGGTGCCTCTAATGGACGAGGTTAATTAGGGCTGCCCGGCACGTGTATGTATACCGGTACACATACCCGTAACTTCGAGGCACTAGCCGACGGTTAACAGGCAAACAGATTTTCTTCTTATTGCATCCTGGCCTCGAGTTTTATGGGGTCGGCACACACACATACACACACACACACCACATCCGCGCGCCGTAAGTACGTAAAATTCGCACGAGGCCAACTTCGAAGCCGAGTTCTTCGTCGAGTCACCGTATCGTATATTCATTAAGTAATTCGTTCCGAGTATTCTGGTAGCAAAGCCTGGATCTATTTCCTTCACTTATTTTTTTTTGTTTCCTCTGATCCGCGCTGATGTCTGCTTACGATGCTCAAGGTTCATGCTAATGGACCGTTGGTGAACAAGTGACAAAGCGGACTTTTTCTCCGAAATTCTACCGGGGCAATGGCAGACGCGTTCGCTGTAGATAACGCGCAAAAAATCGTGTCTACCGAGTTCTGCATCCCAAATTTCAAGCGGATAAACGTAACGTATGCCTAGGGTTGAAACGATTGAGCATACCGCGAGGACAATAATTCCACTCGGCGTCACGCGGCGAATGTCGATGTTGCCCGAAACTGCATTTATTGGGAAAGCTCGTTGGGCATTATTTCGATCATTTTTAACCGCGATAAGAGAGAGCTTTTACGCGGGGGCCGGCCATATCGAGTTCGGCCGATATGGAACTGGCGTTAATTTTGAAATTCTATCCATTGGGGGCAACGACTGAATCAGTCGGCTTTTACGAATTGTGCACTTGAGAGAATCGTGCGGTGGGTCGAATCGCCGCTGAACGCACTCTCGCCGATTATATAGACACTGATATACATGCCGGGACAGTTCGCGTTCCGCAGCCTGCGGTTCGCGTTGCGCGGAATGTAATTTCTCGCGCGTTAAACTCGTAGCGCGCGTCGGCCGCAAAAATCTTGTTTCCACGTTTTCGGCGCGACCGGCCGGACGTGAACTTTCAGACCTCAGTCTTCGGTGCCATTCGTCGATCGGCTCGCGCAAACGAACTATCGCGATACTTGTCGCACTCCATCCGACGCCTTGCGTTTCTTCAACAGTAGTCGTTACGACCGGAAAGTCCGTCCGACAAACCACTTCCTCCGTCACACGCGCCAAAGCTTTTGCCCTCGTTTGCCACTTTTAGACTCTCCCAAGCCGGTCGCCTAAGAGCGAGGGCAATTAGTCTAAAGGAGGATCAGTGCCGCGAATTAATCGTCACCGTCCCCGTATCTAAATAAGCCAGTCTCCGGTGTTGCAGCCTCCCGGCGGAATCATTTGGTCGGCTAAGAAATAACAGAAAGTGGGTCAGTCGAGGCAGATCGGGCCGTGTTTTTATTTGAATGCCGTTAATCCGGGAGATTGTCCGCTTATTTGTTGCTCGCTTGACATAAACATGGGTACCTGTTGCGCACGCCGGTAAAAGTCCGGCCGAGCTGACGGTAGAGCCGCTTCTCACGATCGGCACGAGGCACGTTATTCGTGCGGCACTCGTCACTCGAAACTCCCGTGTCGCAATTGACATTGCGGTCGCGGTCGACAACTTCGCCCGACGTCGACGACGACGACGACTTCGCGAGATTAGAAGATTCAGGCAGAAGCCGCAGATACGCCGGGGCGAGAGAAGGAAGATAAACATGAGAATTGCGCCGGGTTACGGGATAACGCGAGTTTCTCACCGGATGCAACGCGATCCGCGCTGCCCACTTCGAGAATCTGTGTTCGAGTATTCGCGTATTGAAGTGTTTGAATATTATTGGCTGGTAGATATTCGAGTAATATTCGGATATTAAGATATTCGAAGTTAATTCGTAGTAATTGAATATTCGAAATTTTCGTAAAGTTCTAGTCCTAAACTGGATCCGGTGGGAAGGAGAGACAGAGAAGAAAGACATCTTCTGTCCTACGCTGTTGGTTTCACTTGTCGCGCATTGCCGGAATCGGCATATATATATATAGTCTATGGTTTCGGGCTTCGCGCGTCAACGATTTTTCGCTGTGGTGTCCCAGTACCCAGTGTCTCGAGGGTCTGAAAGCGGGAACGTATGCACTTTGCTCAGGATTCGCAGGGATTTCAGTTACTATCAGCTTGAAAATTCTTCTTGCCGAAGTGACGCGTTCGCTCGGCGCGCGTTCGTTTCGGCAAAAATTATCCGAAAGACGCGTGATGCGCCGGCGTTTCTCTCGGCAGAATCGCGAACGTGACTTATCCTCCCTTTATCGCCCGACGTGCAGTGTGCTGCGCAAAAAACGTTCGAAGTGATAGATGTCGTTGTCAGCCGTTGGTAGCGGACGGGCACCGCTCGCGTGACAATGGCTTAGCACAGGCCGTTTTCAACTTACACTTCCGATTCCTCCGTTCCGCGAGTCCGCCGGTATCCGAATCGTCGATCGCGATGTCGCCCATTGATTTCCATCGCGTGCATTAAATATAAGCGCGTCGCCTCCGCTCGGAGCCCGCGGAAGTATAATCGAACGAAACAGGCGGGCGGGCGGCACGGTCTACGTGAATGGCCGAGTAAACTGCCAATTATTCCGTTAATGGCGGCAACTATTTACCGAAGTGCGGTCTCGTCGGCGAAGTTTATCTGATCGCGGAAAATTTAGTTACAAGGTAGATGCGGCCAATATCATGCATCGGTTAACATTTGCCCGCTATTTCTTCCTTATCTGCGGAATTGATATTACGCGTGCGTAGACTTTCGCCGGGGCAATTTGCGGAGCGCGAGGCGAGGCCGGGAGGGAGGAATAATAATCAAGAAGGGCGCTTTCATACTTAATGCGGAAGTCAGCCGCACACGAAGGACGGTTTAATCGCCGAAGAAAGTTACCGCGCGGGGGGCGAGTATTTTTTCACGCTCGTTTGATTTTCCGGGAAACGAGAGTCGGGTGGCCAGAGCTTCGAGAGGAGCGTAACGAAGTTGCCGGCGAGAGCGCGCTGGCACAAATTTAGAAACAATTTTCGCAATCTGAATCCTCGCTCGGCCCGATTCCGCGTCCTCCGTTAAGGAGGAATGGGACAGACAATCTGGTCAAAAGTTAATGCCACATGGCGAAAATTTATACATATTTACAAATGTGGTTAATGTAGTGCATGTTTAACATGGGAAAATGGATGATTAATATATGGTTAGTGCTACGAAAGATTGACTTCCCGTTTAAAATAATTTTTACGGTAAAAATTACCATTATTCGGTAACAGAGCGCAGAATATTTTATATTCACTGTACAACTGCTGCATCTGACGACAAAAGAGCTTCGATTGCGATTTCTCCATAAGAGACCGTGTTAAATTAATAAACTATTTTCTTCTGATCTATGTAGTAGAGAATTCTGAAATTTGGTATGCTCCTTTATTACATTAAAATACATAATCCCTCCAAATTGCAAGAAATTCTGCGATTTTCTTACGTGTGTCCAATTCCTCCTTAATAACCGAAACGTTTCATATTAAATCTCGAGCGGCCGAGTCGCGGCAACTGTTTCCGCGTCGTTCGGCGATACTAAAATAATCCAGCGCTTGCAAAAAAAAAAAAAAAAATAAATAAATGCAGGAAAGAAGAAACGATATAATCTTGTAATTCCTCTCCGTCACACCGTCACGCCGTGGAAAATTGCTCATAAGAAACTGGAAAGTGGGGTGGTCCCCGTTAACTCTTTCATCCGCTGCGCTCCCGTTTCCATCGCTCCTGTCTTCTCTGACGCCGTCGAGTGAACTGAACGCTTTTAACGCTAACTGAGAGAGCGCGGCGCGCGACGTTTCGCGATAATGAAGTCTCAACGACACCAGCAACCCTTCTCCGATCGTCGAACGCATCTGACTTCCTTCCGCGTCGAGCCTTCCACCCCGCAAGCTAGCATTACGTACTCGCGATATTCCGTGCGAGCGCTCGGCGTGGGGAGCGTGCGCGCGCGCTAAAATGAAAAATGTAACGGCATGTAAATAAGTATTTGTTACGCGGATAGGCGAGGTAACGTCTTTATTGCCCGCGGGCGAACAGGGACAGCGGCTGCTCGCTCTCCCTTACGCACGCCCCTGTATAAAGACGGGAGAGCGTGCGGCCGAGTCTGCGCCCGGGTCATAAATAAAGCGGCACAGAAATTACAGTGGAGGCACGGCGGCAATAATGCGCCTGAAAATAGAATGGCGGAAAAATAACGAGCGGCCAGGCTGAATGCGGCGTTACGTTGTTCCGTGCCGTATACGTACGTACGTACCCCATCCGCCGGCCCTCGTATTATGCCGGAGGAAGCTGGACAATCCCGCGTACCATCTGTTTTCCGTATTTTCGACCGCGCCATCCAGCCTCGTGTCCACCCTTGCGTCGTTCGGCGAACGAACTCACTCCACTCGACGTCGAAAGTGCTCCTTTGAGCCGCGATCAAAATATCGTTTTTCTTCTTATGCGAAATTCGTCCGAGCCTCCGTGTCAGAGTAATATAATTGGCTCTCGTGCCGGAGGACGTTTGACACGTAAGTTCCGCGTTTGATATTCAATACCGGATAGTGACGGGGTACAGAGAGCCAGGTGTCACGTCGCGAGCAGGTATTGACAGGGGAAGGTGTACGGTGGGTGCCGGCACATTGTGTTTCGCGGTGCGTGGTGCACGAGCAAAGTCGGCGTTCGTAGGTTCGTAGGGGTCGAGAAAGCGTGGGAGGGTTACGACGCCGGTGTTACGTCCTGAGAGGGTGCGGATGCTGATTTACAACCGCGGGTCACGCCACGTAACGACCGTTCGGACGGTCCGCGGTCGAAAGTAGCACCGATTGTGTGCATTATGTGCATCCTCGCGAAGGGCAGCGAACAATGCGCACACCAGCCACCTGCGTGCGCGCGCGTTGTTTGCCGCTCATCGAAGTTGGAAGTTCTTAGAGCTCGCTGAGCTCGCGTGATTAGCGACTGATTGATCGATCGATGAACATACGGCTCGCTAAGATGAGGGTGTGGATACGGACGGGGCTGATATTAATTGCAGGCTGGGAAGCATTGGTCGGCGTCAGAGATCGGCGGTCACAGTGTCATCTGGATGTGAAATATTGCATTGCTTCGATTACGGTTCCGATTTTCGTGCAATTAGTTTTATAGATTTCACTTGACGAATCTAGCGCGTTTGACGTGCGGTGTCAGGTGTTGCGACTTGCAGCTACGTCGTTGGGTGGGCGTTGGATACTGACTTACAATCGCGAGTCACGCCACAAAATAACCATTCGTGCCGTCTGTCTCGCGTGCCAGTTTCTCTCTCTCTCTTTCTCTCTCTCTCTCTCACTCTTTCTCACCCTCCCATCCTCTTGGTATATATGTATATGCGCGCGTCGTAGTACGGAGAGCGAGCAACACTTCGTTTGCACCTGTACGAAGGACGTAGCTCGAGTAGGCGACTTTCGGGTAATGCAGTGCCATGCACTTGTCGGGCCATAGAACTTAGCCGCAATAAAGCTTGGCCTCGTAAATAAGCACTATCGCCCTGCTCATTTTTCTTTGTTTTCCCGTTACCCTGTTTATCCATTAATTACGGGACTCTTCCTGTTCGGTCCCCGGCGCCAGTGATTTATGGTGTCGTTTTCCTCGATCGGATTTCTGCCGGCGATTGACTCCCTCCATTTTTTATGGCGTCAGACAGTCGTATTGCGTATCGTGAGTCGAGATTGTGAGAGCCCGAAAAGAGTTGGGCGCCGTGTAAATCGAAAGCTGTACCTTGCGGAGTCACTTTATTCCAGAATTTAGACACGCTTCGTTGCATGATAGGTCACGGTTATGCTCTCAGTACCATTTTAAGACAACGGAAACGAGGCCAAGAATACGCGGCGGTGGAAAATTTCTCGGTCTTGCCGGTAGTTTCGAACGACGGTGAACTCGCCTTAATTTCGCTGCATGTTTAACCGCGAGAAGCGAACTCAAACACGCTTAGTATCGCGTATTAATTAGTTTTGCCGAGGGCGGTAATGTTTTTCAATTTTGCAACCCCTATGCACACTCCGTCGGGCAGGGTAAATTATTCGGGCGGTAAAGAATAAGTCTCGTCACCTGTGACTATCTCGTTAACGAACTTGGTGCCACTTTCTTCATCCCGACTTATGTGTGTGCACGCTCGCGCAGAAGTGACTGTTGAAAGGTGACCAATGAAAAAAGTCGCGCTTATCGCGTGACGTAAGACTCATTCGTATTGCCAAGCACACACTAACTCATGGCCATTATGTCCCTGGAAAAACACGTACGATCTCGCGGATTACATTTTATTCTTCCGGCAGAGACAGATCAAACGTTCCCAGTGTGTTATTTATACACGTGCATATTACGGCGCACGCACATATACGTACATATACTTCTGTGTGTGCAATATCCATCGGACGCGATTAACCCACTTGACGTTGCAAAATTCATGTTAACGATTCGCCGGAAGCCGGGGGCCTCTGGAAAACGAGCACGGGCCATTCTTGCTGTATTGTTAATGGCCGGGCGGTCCCGCAATGAAGGTAACTTCCGCCTCTGCGCGTTGTGTAAATACACGAGGCTTGCACAACAGCCGCGAAGAAAGTCCCGGGCATGTTACGCGCTTTATTTATCCACCCCCGTTGTTTCTTGCCATTGTAACTCGATATAAATAGAGAGTGCACCACCCAGTACTCCTCCGTCAGTGACCTCGCACTTTTGCATCGCGAGAAGAAACTCGCTCGTCGAACGTTCGCTTTTCACAAGTAAATACCTCGACGCGAAATCATTCTTTGCCGTCGCTCGGCGTCACGTTGAACAAGTATTCGTGCGGATATCAAGGAAACAATTTCTTGACTCCTCTCGAGCGTGCAGTCGACCCAGCTGTCCGTTGTGGCTTCTGTCCGCGTTTCCACACAGGGTCTTTGTGTCGCGGCATTAGGGGCAAGCTTACGAGCTTAATGACGGGACTTAAACAGTCCCTTTGGAGCCACGGCGGTGGTTGAGAATCGGCTGGCTCGGAACTCGACATTGTCGCACGGTCCGTTTCCACCTAGGGTTTCGGCGAGGTAGTTGCTGTTGCAGTTGCAGTTTCAGTTGGAGTTCCATCGCGGTCGAATCTTGGTCTGGGTCAGGCCCTGTGAAACCCGAGATAGAGAGAGAGAGAGAGAGAGAGAGAGAGGGGGGGGGGGAGGGTGGAATGAACGTGTCGTCTTCCTAACGAACAGCACGGGGACTTCGTTGATACCGCGTTAGTTAAGGACTAATCCCGTTGGCGTGTCAGAACAGGACTCGCCAACTCCGATACCAACAGCTCGCGAAAGTCTATTAACCAAACCTAGTGTCACATTCGAAAATCCCTTTTTTACTTCTGAACCTTTTGCTAAGTGATTTGGGTAAATCCTGACTCCGCGGACGTGGACGCGAATAAGACTTTGTTTACAAATGACCGTTAGGAAATCCGTTAAGTAGCCTGCTTCTTATGCACGTCATACGGAGCAGCATTTATCCGAATAAACTCCCGTCACGGGTAAGCTCGTACAGGAGGTCACGCTTAAAAATGATCGAGCTACCCTCTCGCGCGGCTCCATAAAATATTCACTGAATTTTAAATCGGTCGGGCAATTACGGAAGGACTTTAGGAATATAGTATTAAAGGCATCTCGTCCTTTGGGAATATGAAACCATTGACCTGCGCGTGGGAAGGCCGGAATTTTCTGGGTCGACACAGTGGACTGAATTTGGAATGGAGCGATGTCGGGGGAAAGAAGGGACTCGGAGGGGGAAGAGGAGTTGTTGAACAGGAGCTAGACGTGCGAGCATTCAGAACTGAGAGAGAGAAAGAGTCCAGTTTAGCAGGATTACTTTTGCATCTCGAATGGAGCAGGGCGCGTGAAATTATTCGCGCACGAAATTTGCCACGGCGCGTAAGATTGCGTTTAATTACGACTAAGTAAAAGCCGGTTCCCCCCTCCTTTCTTTCCTTCTCGCTCCTTTTTTTTCGTCGACTCGGCCGGCTCGCCCGATGCAAAATAATCTCGTGAGCGCAATTAAATTCGAAGTCGTCACGTTCGCCCGCGACTCGCGCATTTCATTATAGCGGCCGGCAGACGAAGTAAAAGCTTTGCGAGCACTCGCCGAGGCGCGCGCGTGTGCATGTGCATATTGTACGTGTACGGAAAACAGAACGAGGCCGCTCCTTCTTGCTCCCTCTTCCTTCCGCGCTCGGATACAGAGAAGGAGGGAAGCCCTCGTCACGAAGGGATCCAGTTTCCATGGATATTGGTTATCGATCGGACTCGGTTCGGTATGTGCACCTTTATCGCCTTGCGTAAGAAGTACGCCCCGCGCATTACAAGAAGGTCCACGTTCCACGGCCGTTGCATAAAGTTACCCGGGGGGAGAGTGCGGGGTAGCTGAAAGTACAGGTGCCACATAATGGGACGTAATAATGTGCGCGAAATATCGCGTTTTCCATTGCGAGGGTGTTGCTGCGCGTTCTCATTCGAAATGGAGGGAGGATGGGAGGTGGAGGAGGAGGAGGGGGGGGGGGGAGGGTCGTTGTGCCACGAGCGAAAATTGCTTGATCAAAACGAGGCGTGCCCCGCATGAAAGCGGTGTTATCCGCGTAGAACAATGGATTATTTTCTTCCGAAGCTATTTTTGTGCCGACCGCGTCACGCCGACGCTCCCCCGTGCGAGCAATTTTAACGCGACGTAAAGAAGCGAAAAAGCAGCGCTCGCGCGTTACGCTTCCTTTGAAAGGACGCGCAAGAACGTGCGGTAATTACTGAAAATATGAAATTCCCCGCGCGAAATGTTTGCCCACATTTTTCTTCGGGTAAATTCGCTTCTCGCCACGCGCGCGCACGCACACACACACACACACTTGGTGTTGCTCTTCGTAACATTCTTAACATATTCGTTAGCCGTGGCCCGGCGATTTTTCGCCTCTTCGCGCCGCTTTCCTCAAAATTTATGATCGTTGACGGAAGAATTTGAACGGTACACTCTGCCTTTTCGCAGATCCGTTTTCGATAGCCGGTGGCAACGTTCCAAGCGGCAGGACACTTCGATCCATCGGCCTTTTCCTCTCTCTCTCTTTCTCTCGCACTCTTTCTCTCTCTCTCTCTCTCTTTCTCGTTTTCGATCCACTCCCGCTTTTCAATTGTAAATTGCCTGTCAGGTGAATTACCACCGGTCGAAAGGCGCGCCTCTTTGCAAGTTTCAGCGCGTAAAGAATGCCTTTCGGCCGCCGCTGGGAGTGTCGGCCGACGGGAATCGGGGTAATCGCGGGAGTCGACGCGCTATTCCGAAATGCTCTTTACTAATTTGCGAAACGGCGATCCCGCGGGATTTCGCCGATGCCGATGCGATTTTTGTGCCGCTTTCTCGCTCGCCTATTCGATATTTTCGTGACACATAACGGCACACCGGGACCGCCGCCGTCCGCTCTATTTCGCTCTCCCTGCTGGGATTTTTCGGCTTCCGCGCGATACGGAAGCCGACGTGACGTTTAATAACCTTTTGCCACGGAACATTTGGCGCGATCCGTAAAAGGCGCAGAGCTAACGTTTCGAGTTCCGACGGATTTATGCGCGACATAATTTCGATCGTTTTTGTTTCTCGCCGGTTCGACGCGGTCGATCGATATGAGTACGTCGTCTGTGAAACGTTGTGGAGCGCTCGAAATTACTTAACCCGTTGCCGCAAATGACGGCTATAGCCGTCCGATCTTGTGTTTCTGAGCACGATCATCAAATAAAAGTGTGCGGCAACGGGTTAATTAACCGAGTTCGCTCGACGCATTACTCGTTTCCGTCGCGAATTCTTCGCCTTTCGCGCCAAATCACTTTGAGAAGCAATCGCACAGACAATCTGTTCAAACGTTACAGTCACATGATGAAAATGCGTACATATTTACAAATATAGATAGTATGCTGTATGTTCCACATTTCCCAACGGACATTACGCACTCCCGTTATACCTCGAACACCTCCGCGGCCGTGTAATGCAGAGGGTGGCGTCGCGCATAGTCGAGCCGCCGTGTAAGCGAACGTGTATCGCGTGCGCCATCATCTTGAAAAGCCGACGGAAACTTTGAAGTTACCTTCCGCTGCAAGCAGTACAAAATGTTCGCGGGATCGCTCTCCCCGGTGGGGCTTGGAAAATCAGTCTGCGGAATTAATTTGTTAATTACGTTGCGTAACAACGCGTGGCAGGTCGTAATGTATGAAAGGAGCTGAAAGATCGACGAATTAAGTAGTCCCGCGTGCGATAGGCGGCTTCTTAATCTCGTGTCGTTAACAGGAACATCCGCGAACCGGTCGCGGCGCTCGTTAAGTATCGAAAAGTACTGGCAAGAGTGAGGCCGCTCGCCAGATAACTCTTTGATATCCTTCGAAAGTCCACGCCCGCGTACGAGGGCACGCGAGCCAAATTTCGAGAATAAATCAGACGCCAAGTACGTCGTATAGCGAGGCGCTTCCTCTGTCGCGACACCGGCGCTTCGCAGTGCCCCTAACCGCGACATTATGCTTCTGGACACCATAAACGTGGGCACCGATTTCGGCGCAGCGCACGCACGTGTGCCAAATGGATGTCGAGGGCAGGAAACGTGGATGCTCCGCGAACCACTTTGTTGGCACTTTCAGGTAAAAGTGCCCTGCAGAGAACTAGCTTGCGCTTCGTTCACCAGCCCCGCCATTTACGGTCCAGCGATTTTCCTCAAATAGGATATAAAGCGTACAAAGTCACCCGTACATTTCTGCCACTCTCGCTGTATTATTCTGAAAATTGTTACGATGAAAATTTGGAAAATAGAGGCTCGACGCACTTTTGTTTCGTATCGTTTTCGAATGTTCTCGCCGAAATGTCGCTCGTTTAATTCGGAAAATCGCAGCGGACGTGGCGGCGGGGCTGGAAGACACACACTTCAAAGGCCATTATTTTCCGCGAATAAAGTGTCTCGAAAATACGCACTCCCGCGGACGCGCGGCGAGGATAGGAAATGGCTGGCGCGAGGGTAAAAGGTGTTTTCGCTCCACTTTGTCCCTACACGTGCGTTCCTTTGAGCTTTTTCTGTCGGTTTACTTCTCAAAGCGAACTTGACAGCAATCAGGCCGCGCGTAAAACAGTTACGACAAACTCCATTTCGCCCCCTTCGTCTTTCTGGACGCGCCGAGCGTGTCTCGACAAGCTGTGGCAGGATGCTTGACAAGAACGAGATTTTGCGATATCGCTTGAGCTTCGGCGTATAATGAATCGCAAGTAAATCGTTCGTGAGACTAGACTGCCGCGTTGTTAAATTGCATCGTCGTTGCACTCTTGCTCGCTTAATGCTTAAAAACGACCTCCAAAGAGGCTTCAAACGGTGGCAAACGGGAAACTGCGTTTGAGATGTGGTCCGAAATCGGTGAAAAAGTCAAATTCTTTTTTTTTAACCCAGACATAAGTACGTCATTGGATAGAGTGCAATCTGCGCTGAAAACCTTCAACTGGCAACCCGCTGACGATGTTTCGGAGGCACAATGATGTTCCGATTTATAACTCCGAACATATGTGCTTCGCCGATGAAATATAAAAACCTTAGATTTCGTTGCGTAACAACACGTTCGAAGCCGCTTCAGCTCGCGCACAGTTTGTGCGTTACATCGCATTCGCGGTCATTACATTTTATCGTCGCTGCCGCACGACATTGATGCATTTCGTAATTAATTGCTATAATCGCGATCAAAGAGACGTTATGCAAATGTGTCGGCCGTAAATCGTGCCGGTCGTGCCCGAACGGTAAATCGCGCGAGCGTCCAACGTTGTCCCACAAGATTGTAACTCTTTACGCAAACGCCAGTCGTATTTCGCAGGATGGAGGGGGTGGGGGAGGGGGGTGGGGCTGGGTAGTAAATGATCGTCCCAGTCGTAACGTGATTCGAGTTTGACGCGCGAACGCGAGGCGGATGATTCATAACTGGCGCGAGTCAAAGCACGGAAGACTTTAACGCCGTTACTGCGCCCTTGATCACCTTCCGGAACGTGCAGACTTTCTCGACACCTCTCCCGACTGAAGCGCGAAGTTCCACGGAAGTTTCATTTATCGTCGAACACGCCAATGTGAAGTGGTAATTAATCGTTCTCGCCGGCGGATAATTCGGACTTTACAACGTGACGCGAGGCCAGGTGTTTCGCAATTAATATAAATCAAGCCGGCGAACAAGTTTGCTCGCGATCTTATTCCCTGCCCCCCTCCTCAAATTATGCTGTGAACATTTTTTGCTCTCCCATACAAGCACGCGAAGTTACGAGCAGGTCCGAATCAACCAGTCGCGAAATTAACGCGCGCAACTGCGCACTTTAACGATTTACTTAATGCGCGCGTCAAGGGAAGTAGGGCGTATTATGATGGGAATGAAGCGTGTACGCGGAAATACACGTGCTCGTTACGGTTGTTCGTTCGACGGGGGTCGGCCGATCGAAAAGTCGAGGGTTCGAGAGTTCGGGCCGGCGACAACGACGAAGGCACTTACGTTCGTTCGTTAGCGGGCGTTCGTTAGGTGTCTTACGGGCCGGATATATACTTCTCCTCCTCCCGGGGACTAACCCAATTTCGCGAGAGAATTTCGTGGCTAGTATGCCCGGTTGGGTGCCGCCGGAGGCGCGCAAATAGTCCGCGTTATACTCGGCGGCTTTAACGACCGAAATAACGCGGAGGCTCGCTCGCTCTCGGTGACGCCGTTTACGCCAGCCAGCGCGTGTATGCCAGCGCGTGCATGCGCGCGTGTGGATTAACGTCGTGCCGTCCAGACGGCATGAATGACTGACCGGCCGGCTGGCGTCACGACGCGCGGCGTCGCACTTGCGTAACCCCGTCAACCCCTCGACCAAATTACCTCTCTCGCTTCTCTGTTCGCCTTCCGTTCACTCGCTATTTTTGGCTGGTACAACTGCTACGCGACACTGTCGCTTATTCGAGATAGTATCAATTTTAGTGGACGCGTGGTCCATTGCGGCCGTTGCGACGGGCTGGGAAAATGAACCTCTTTGATTCGACTCGTTTTTCGACTTTTTTCTTCGTTCTTCCTTTTCTTCTTTGCTATATAGTCGGACTTTTATGGAGAATCGCGGTCGGGCAAGTTCGAGGGACGCAACGATCCGCGGGTACACACACAGTCTCTTCTCTGCTCGACTATTGCACCTGTCGCGCGGCAACGAGAGAACGATTAAGACGACGTTTACGATAATTGCAAGTGTAGTCCGGAAACGAGTCCGAACTCGCGGGATTCGTGCCTACGTGTAATGTACTTTGTTCATGCAGGTGATTGCGGTCAGTATTTACGACGGCGTTATTTTAAGTGCCCGCTTCCCGGAATGGCCCTTTGAAAAGTATCACCCGGCTAAAAACTACTAACTGGGTAATCAGGCGGAAGTTTGAGCTCGCGAACTTTTATCTCGATATCCAACTCGCCTCTGGACGCTGTTTTCCCTCTCTCTCTCTCCCCCCCCTCCCTCTTCTTACTTTTGACCGTTCCCCGTTTTTCGCTGCAGCGCGAGTACTGTTTTCGCAAACTATCCGCCTCGTTGTTTTCGCCAGCTGGATCCGCGCGCGTATGCGGGCGCAGCCGCGAAAAAGTCTGCAGGACGGCTTCGCAGTCATCCGAAAAGCTTTTCCAGCGTAGAATAGAATGATCTGCATTTTTAACGGGAGGGAAAAAAACGTGACGGTTCAGACGTCCACGCCGCCGTTCAGAAAGGGTTGACGCGGTTTGCGTGCGTCATCGCGAGCGTCCGTCTCTGGCTCTCGTTCACGATAGACACGCCGAGCACGCCGTGCCAACGCACTGCGAGGCGTTCGCGGGTCCATGGGCGCTCAGTGTTAGTTGGCCAGATTCGTAGGTAGGCTGTCTGGCCGATGGCCTTTCGACCCGAGTGCAGTTTTCTCGCGTTGCCCCTCCTGCCTGCTTCTCCGCCAGCCAGCCGTCTGCACGCTCCCGCATGCGTTCGCCAACGCACCGTCCTCTCTCGCTTCCACCTTGATAGGCTTGATATAGAGGCGCGCGTATGCGATCATAATAAACGCAGTAACAATTCCGCGGACGTGGCGCGCGGATATCGAGTGGCTCCACTCGAAATGGGAACCAGTTTTCGCCGACGTGAACGGACAGCGGAACGGGAGTAGTGCGCGTGAGTATTTTGCCCTGAACAATTTCTACGCTCAACGTACTACGCGACTGCCGTCGTCGTTTCCACCCACGCCCTGGCATTCTCTCTGCCCCCTTCTCTCTCTGTCTTTCTCGCTCTCTCTCTCTTTGCTCTCTCTTGCTATGTTGCTCGCCTCTCCCTTATTACGGTCCATTAAATTGTGCGCGGCACGATGCAATTTGCATTGCGCGCTGATTAAACGCGTACGCGCAAAGCGGAGTTTATTGGGCATCGATGTATGCCGATTTCCATTATGTTTATTGTTGCGAGCACTATGCGTATGTAGGGGGGATGACGGAAGTGTGGTGAATAATTCTGCGGACGGGGAGAATTTTTTTTTGATTCATTTTACGTATATTTTTGGCCATGCGTCTTAAACTGAAGCGAGTGCGGTTTTGTGTTTTTTGAAGTCTCCTCGAGTCTTCCTCGGTATTCGAAAAGATCGAGTGAATCGAATCAGTTTTATTGTTTGATCCTATTTCACGATGTATTCGGTACAAATGATCCTCTATTAAGTAGTGCAGCACGAAATTAGCCCTCCCGACAGTTCAATCTCACTGTCATCCTGTGGACGGTATATTCAACCCCTCTTCACGCATTAGTCCAAATTATACCCAAGTCATATTTTACTATGGTCTCTGGCGGGGCATCATAACGTGTAAAAAGACTGGAGTAATGAATAACCAGGGGGTAACGAGAAATCTAAAGCTAATTATATTTGCGTGCGCCGTGCATCGAGTGCTAGGGAATTGAAACGATCGTGCGATTTTAGGTGCGTGTTATTACGTCGACGATAACGGCTAATAAACGATTACGCGACACGGCGAGTTGAATTTGCGATATCCCCGCGGATGGCGGATTAATTAACTCCGGGGACGAAAATTGCATCGGCAGTGGAGATGTTCGATTCTCTTGAAAGAATCTTGTCGGAATCGCATCATGGGAATCGAGGCTCTGAAAAAAGTTGAAACCAACGAATCGATTCTTGAAAAAAAAATCGATTTTTGGACGAATCGAGTCGGAATCGCATATGCCTAATCAGTAGCCTCGCGCACTCGTTGAAAGATAAATTATGAACGACGCACCGTCGATCTGGTCTGTATGCGTCTAATCGCGCGACGGCTAGAAATGTTGCGCAGCGTCCGGCACGACTCATTGTACCAACGGGTCCGCTCCTTTTTCTTCTTTTAATGAAAACGCCGAGCCGTGTGTCCGTAACACACATCGCGTAAAGCATAACGGAGTTATAAACTTATCGCGTTACGCGAAATCGCATCGTAAATTCAGCGCGTCGGCCAGACGAGATTTAAACTCGTTACAAAGAAAAGTTTCGCTGTGTCTGGATACGTTTAACGGCTTCTTACGCCGAAGACGTACGACGTGAAGTTGAGACGGGCCTCTTCTCGAGCCATTCTCTTACATTCAAACGTCTCCCTAGTGCTCATCTTCGTTATACACTTTTTTCGTCGCCCGAACTCTTTTTTTATGTTTTCTTGCCGACCTTCCTTGCCCTTAAACACATTGACGGCCACGAAGTCCTTGAGAAGTATTTCAGTTTCCTTGTTTTTCAAAATAGTCGATCAGTCTTCGTTGCACGCTGCGTCGCGCTCTAGTGTCAGTGGATACACAATAATTTGCGATGAAAACAGCCTGTTCTCTGCCCTGCAGAACCAGCAATGTCAGCTGTATATAACCAACGTGACCAGTCGATGTGTTAATTCGCTCATTTTTCTCTCTCCCGTTCTCGTTCAAAGGCACACAGTGGCAGCCTAAGCAAATGGCCGGGCTTTCGATTCCGGATCCTCGGATTACGAAGGGTAGACCTAAACAGCACAGGAAACTGAAGTCACGAAACGGCGTATCGTTTATAAAATGGTCGTTGCTATTGTAAACGGCAGGACTATTGATAGGGGTATATCTGGGTAACCATGTGTCAGAGCAATGTTCGAAATTGACGTCTAAGACATGGACATCCGGGTACATTGTGCTATACTACGTGTCACCGTGCCCTCGATATCTCGGCAATAAACTGATTGTTGCACGTGCCAACCAGGGGAAACGTTTCGGCCATTAATTAACGTATTGACCGTTGCACTAAATTCAGTAACAGTCCCATGAACCAGCTCATTTGACAGGAACTTCGCACAGACATCTAATATAGATTGGAATTCGGATTTGGTCGGTCGGTCATTTTTTCGTCGCTGACGTTGAATGTGTAAACAGTCTACGTTTGCGGAGTGGCCGCGTTTCGGCAAACGTAGACAGATCATAAAATGTGCAGTCCACTTTCGTTTTCCTTCCCTTTAGGGACATGTTTTGCCGAGCTTTACGTCGCCGTAAAGCTCGAAGCGCGACGATTTGTTTAACGATGCTTTTTAGCGGCGTCGCATTAGTTTCTACCTCTTCCCTCCTCCTGTTTGTCTGCACACCCCATCCCACCATTTTTTCCGTCTCCTCCTGATACTCTCCGTTCCGTTTCCCTCGTGCTTTCAACCCTCCCAGCCTTCCGTTTCGTCCGCCACTCACTATTTCTCACTCATCCTCCTCCCCAAATGTCGCCACGACCACGCGAAGATCTTACTCTTTTTAAGGGTCATTCAACGAAATGCACGCCTATATTTCCATTTACGGCAGCTTCAGCTATTTGTCACGCGAGGCGGCCCGATAATGGAAACTTCGAAAATGCAACAGGGAGCGATGCGAGTAAAAGTTGGAAAATTTCGTGCCGGCCATAATTACGCGCTGCACACTCCGCATTTCGCCATTTTGCAGGCGAACGATTTATCCGGATGCATGATCATTTATCCCGCCGTCGCCCGCCGTAAATTGCCATTGATTACACGCCCGCGACAACTCAACAACGCAACAAAGTATTTTAATTGCGCGACTCTCTGTTGCCTCGTATCCAATTATCGCGCGTAAATAACAACTGTATACAAGATACGGCAATGAACTCCAACTGACAAACCGTTATCACATACCCAATGTCTTGCGCTGATTGTGAGTCATTATATACGTGGCGATAAACCTTTCTTTCGCCGCGCTTTCGTTCAATCCGCTCGTCTCGTCATTCGCGATTTATACAAATTCTGTTCTCACACGCCGAACGTGACACGTGTATGCGCGTATATAGTCGGAGCGCCCGCGGAACGAGTCTGGAAATGGAGTGACGCCATCTAAGTCGTACGTTTTAAACTCGCAGAATCGTGCGATCGTTCCGAATCGAGCCGCGTGTAGGCAGCAATTTAATTCGTCGCCGCGCGTAATTTTTACGCTGCCCCGCGTTCCGATGGCATCGCGCTCGGCGAACACGGTGCGCGAGGCCATTGCATTTGTAACGGAGACAAAACGCGCAGTTTTAGTGCCAATGGGCGATCAGGGACGCCATTTGTTCGCGCGCAAGAATGGTTCGGGCAGCTGCTGAAAAACGACGGTAATCTCGCCAAAAAATATACATTCATCCCGCGCACATTATCCACGCCGTCTCCGTCCCTTTTTCTCTCTGCTTTTCTACCCTTATACTTCCTACCCTCCTCTCTCTCTCTCTCTCTCTCTCTCTCTTCGTCTCTGCGTCCCTTCCCCCCTGCCCTTGTTGTGCCAGAATCGATCCGCACCGGTGATAGTGGATTCTAACGCGGAACTGAGTCCCGCAATGCGCGAGATAAATTTTTCGAATGATGGAAGGACGGTGTACTTTTATCGCTCCCCAGGGCCACGCCGTAATTGGATCCAATCATGTACGAGGCGAAGCGTACGCTGTTACGGGTAGATAATAATTATTATCAGAATTCGCCGGAAAAAGCGGTGACTGCCGTTCGAACATTTTTCCAGGCACTGCGCTCGACGCTTAATTCGCGATCCACTCCTCGCATTACCTTATTCGCCGGCCTCCTCCGGCTCGAAAATCGAACCTTTTACCTGCTGCAGATCGAGCCTTTCCGTCGTCGCCTCTTCTTTCATCCTCCGCCGCACTCCCGGCCAATTTTTTGCCCTCTCAGATCATGAGCGCGCGGCTACACACGCGAGACCGTTGAGTGGGCGCTGCGATACATACTGTACCGTTTTTGTCGTCTCATTGGCAATTGACAGATCGTCGGTACTTGGCACCGGTGCCAAGAGCCCGTGCTCTCGCCCGCTTCTTTGTTTTCGCCAAAGCGTTTTTGTTGTGTACGCGTATATACAGGGAGCATACGCTCGGTAATGAATCTCACACCGCCGAATTTCTGCTAACGTTCGTCCTTTGCAGCTGAAATTTACCCCGCTCGCCCGCCGAAATTAGGAAGTTCTCTATTACGTACATAAATGAATTGCGAGCATCGGGTAGAAGTTGCTCGGCGGACACTTGGAATTTTTCTCCTCCTCGAGTGTCCGATTTAATCGGTCGCTTGCCCTTTACTCCACTCTCCGCGTTATTTTGCCCTCGATCGATGTCGCGTTCGTCTGCTCGTCCGTTCGTTGCGGAACTTTTTTATTTTTTTTTTCTTCCTTTTTTTTTGTTCCTTGACCCCGGGTGCGCTTACAACAGCGCGTCTCGCAGCAGCTTTTTCCCTCTCGACAGCGATTCTCGATTTTACAAATGGCCTTGCACGGTTCTTATCGCGAGCATCCTTTTTGCCGCTCATTGTCGCTACAAAGGACCGGTGTATCGTTGGCCGTGAACGGAAATATCGGCGCCGTAACGGCAATTACAATCGGGAGAAGAGGGCAACGGTGGGTGTGTAGAGGAAGAGAGAGAGAGAGAGAGAGAGAGAGGTAGGGTGTATCATGAGCTTTGTGCCGCGTCGCTTTTCTATCTTTATTTCAATCGACGAGAGAGCCCGCGCTTTGCGCGTCGCGGAAGGAGCGGAGAAAAAGGTAGAGGGAAAATAAATAAACGAGCGCGACTCGCAGCTTTACGCATATTCGTTGACTGGATATACTGGCGAACGAGAGCCACCACCCGTAGGCCCGACTTGCTGCAGGTGTACACACATCGCGCGGAGGTAATTGAAACGTTAATGGACGCGAGGAAAAACTGTGAAAACGGAAAAGCCCCCGCGGCTCTCCAGGGAAATATTATTGCATGAGGCGAGCAACAATGCGACCGTTGAAAGTGTACGCATTTTAATCGATGTTCGCGGTCTGCCTTCTCTCTTTTTCTCTCTCGCTCTACCTGCTTCCCGGTTACCACTTGCATATTTCGAGCGACTTTTGCATCCGCCCGTTGGTACTATTGTTTTTTTTTTCTCTACAACCACTTCTCTCGTACGTCCGAATTTGACGACTCCTAAGACGCTGACACAGTTCGTTCGATGTAGCTCGACCTTTAGGCAGACGATAATCGACGAACGACGGACGAAGAGACAGACGAATGTTAAGAACTCCGGAGGGAGAGCGGACAGACCGCAATCACGATGTAACGAAGACAATAAGGACTTCCTGCATACTTACGAAGTATATGCCCGAGCACGGTACTACTCCCTGCAGCATATGTACAGTGAGTGCAAAGAAAGCATGCGGACGAACGGGTACGATAATGCCCGCTTCTCTCATTACAGTATATAACGCTGACATCTGTCATTCCGTCCGGACGGATGGAAAGTGAAACGAGCGAGGATTCTGACGGTAGCGCGGAATGTATCGTGCAGAGTTTCCCGTCGTCATATAAACGTGCCCACGTATTTTCCCATACGCACGGCGAGCCAGCTTGTGAGCGGATAACAAATACAAACGAGTATATATGATAAATGCATTTTCGCGTGCACGCACTTTGGAAAACATTAACAGAGCACGTGTTTCGCGATATAGGTACCTTTTATGGCGCATGCCTGCGTTTTGCGTTAAATAAACGCGGCTTCTGCGGGTGAGAATGATTGAGAGTAATTGCACGTACTTGAGCAGCGTGAGAGACGCGTCTCTTTTTGAATTTTGATTCTGCGGGTCTGCTGCACGGCATGCGGGCCGATCTCGTGAGCGTCATGAGAGAAATCTTTGATGAGGAAGAATCGTGTCATCGTCATTTACGATCTGTCCATGAACGCGAACGACGAGTGTCGGGTCAGAAAATAAGCTGGTACATAAAAGCGGCCACGCAGAATTTGTCTCAGTCGGCCGATCGATAATTTCCTCTCGACGGATTTGTTTGCTCGGCATCGCCGTGTATAAACTAGCAGAAGAATGAGACTCGAGCAAGGGACTCGAAGATCGGTGGACACTCGCTCCCCGACCAATCCGATTATACAGACTGTCGCGAACTTTTCTGCCTTTCCGTCGTTCGCGCTCCTCTCTCATTAACATACTTGCCCGTGCACTACGCTCGCGAATTATGCAGCAACCCGTTTCCGGGGATTCTTGCTCCGAGATCCGTCTCATCGCGTGTGTCCTCTTGCCTGCCCCCCTCTCCTCCTTCCAAGCCGTTTTCTCTCGCGCCCGACGCTTCTTCCAAAATCCGCAGCCTCACCCCGCACCCCTCGCCTGCAACCCAAGACGCGTCACTTTTCAAGAATGTCTCTTGCCGAACTTCTCTCCCGACTCCCGAGCGTCTTGTTCCCGCGGATTTGAGAGGATGTAACGGCGAGAGGATTCATACATTTCCGCGTTCCCGCGTTCGCGGCTTTCCACATTTTTACATTAGCCCTCCAGCCGGTCGATTATTCAGGAACGAGCCCTGTAACCACGATTATCGTCAGATTCGTCAGCAAACGGCGAGTGCGCTTTCTGCCGAACGGCTTCCGAGACTGACAACCAGTGATGCCAGAAAGCGGAAAAGCAGCAGCAGCACGCCGAGTGGTGGGGGCCATGCATGTGATATGTGACAATTGTCACAGTTGAATGTCGCGAAAGACGCTCGCAGACACGGCACGCACACACTTTTACCGCATGGCCCTCACCACTCGGCGTGCTGCTGCTGCTTTTTCGCTTTCTGGCCTCACTGCTGACAACGTCGTCGGCGGGCGATAGTTTTCGAGAGCGCGCGTTGAAATGCGCCGCGGTTCGTTGAATACACCCTGGCCGCACGCGGCTGTACGCGTACAGGCAAATAGCTGCACACGCCGGCCAGTGGGACGACTTCTCCGGCGTCGGCGCGCGCGAGGGTGACTTTTTGTTTCACGACAAAGGGGAAACGACGGACGACAGGAGCGAGGGATTTTCGCGTCCCGACGCCGGATATTAGCCCCGTCGCCGTCTGCGTCGTCGACGCCCTGAAAGGCGGCCGTCCCCAGCCGTCGCAGAGGGGGCGCCAAAAAAATGCGCCATCGCAAACAGCGGTCGAACTTCAAACGAATTACCCGTCCCGCCGCCGCCTGTCGCGCGCCACTGAAAACCAAATCAAGCCCGGGTCCCCTTCGATATCGGAGCGCCCCCGTTCGAGTTCAGGCCCTTTCCGCAGGGGCGGAATACGGTAGGAGGACGCGTCGGCCGGACGAGCGGAGAGTGGGACGGACTTCCTCGAAGACCTCAAAGAGGGCTCCCTTCAATCTCGGATCGACTAATAAATTTATTCTGAATTTCATTTCCTACCTCGACTCTCATTTTCCGCTCGCCGCGCGCGCCCGCGCGCACGCCCGTCGCGACCGCTTGCTCGGCCATGTTAATATTATGTTTTTTTTTTTTTTGTATGCCTCCCGCCCCCCTTTCCTGCCGCGCGGAATCGAAATTCGCGAGATTGCGATGTCGTCGTGCGGTTAAAATTAACGGGAAAATGTTTGCGCCTGCGGTCGGCGAAGCGGCATGTATCTGGCAGCGGTTGCCGGCATAATTTGCCCGGGCAGGCTGCATTTTTTTCGGAAACTCCACGCTCCGTTCCTCCGCGCTCGCCGGGTATTGCCGGGGCGATTTATGTGTCGCGTGGCCTACTGTTTTCGAAACGCGGTTTTACGTCCTCCCGAATCGAATCGATGAAAGTCGCGGGGGACGGAAAGTTTTCGTTCGGTACGACCGGCTCCCCCTCCTCTCCCCACCCCCCCGGAAGAAACTCAATAAAGGAAACTTGCACGTCGACCCCGGCAGCATGCCCCTGCACGGCCGCAGGCCCGGCAGCTCTACTTTTTCAATACTCGGAATTATCCGCGACACTGTTTTTTCTTCATTTTCCCGCCGCTTCCCGTGCACCGACTTTTTTCATCGCGATCGACGTTTGTTTCGAAACTTCACATTGCTCGATCCGTCTGACGGAGAGGCCAGAAGAATTCTCGTCACGCGAGTCTACGGAACAGGGACATCAACGGGTATGCGTCGCTGCTAACTTTTCGCTTGGCTGTCGGATCATGAGAATCCTGACAATCGATACGATACACCGTCGGTGATAGCTAGGTTCGAATGAAATTGACATAATTACACGGGTCGAATAAATGTTTCGTTTAGGAAATAAGTTACGTTAACATCGTTGCGCATGCGTTGTCCGAATGTGGACGTTGCAACGAAAGAACAGAGTGACACTAATTAGTACCGCGCGGCTTGGAGTAATCACGCGATAAGGACAATAGATAACGATGGCAAGGGTTAAATTAGGGCGCCCCTGCATTGTCAGTCCTATCAAAGTGTGGCTTCGAGTTCGCCGCGCGTTCCCTTATTTTTCTGCTCATTTTCGCCGAACGTTATTAATCACCTTTCCGGCGGCGGCGTGTATCGCCGCGAACGATTTATAATCGCGCGATTATGCGTGACGAATTATTTATGCCACGTCGGTTGTGCGTCGCCGCCATGCAGAAGGGTTAAATTATCATCACGACTGATAAATCGCACGTATCGGGCGCCGGGTGATAAATCGTCGGGAAAGAGGTTAATTGAAGAACCCGGGAAGAGACAAATGATCGCGCGCGCTCGCTGTGCGTATGATGTCTGGCTTGGACGGTGTCAGTTCCACTGAAGTCAACCACACTGACACTATGTGTCCACTTACGGGCGAAATAATCGTCTCGAGATCGGGAAGTTTCGCATTAAACGCATCCTGCCGCACTTTATGATATATAGCTTCCTCCTTTTTTCCGTCTTGAACGGAAGCCGTGCGAATGATCGATTCGCGCTGCTAGACGGTCGCTGAGGAAGCGCACGGAAAATTATCAGTCTCCGATCGACGGATATCAGTACGCAACGACGAATGCTCGAATTACGTCGGAGGTTATCTGGAGGCTTGGTTCGATTCCCGTTCCCTCTTTCATTCTCTCACTTCCTCCCTCTCGGTCCTCTCAGTACGCAAGCGACACTCGTGTTGGCCTTTCAATCAACGTAATTGCCGTTCGATCAAGTTGGAGCCTGAGCCGATCTTGTCCAACGACAATGCCCCATCGTCTGTGTTCCTCGAAATTGGAAAGCTCGTGAGCTTTCGTCCCGAAACCTCATTGATCGTGATCACAAGGTCTTTCGGCCGATCCTTGCTTCCTATCCCTGACGTAATTTAATGTCGTTACTTCTGAAGAATACTAGCCAAAGGAGACGTTTCGTACGATGTTTCACAAGGAGAACGTCTCACTTCCAGATCGAACTTCTGGAAAAAGACCCTACCATATTGTAACATCGCGTCTAAAGTACCAGATCTAGCATATAAGTCGTATTTCCCAAAGTTCGGTCTGGAAATGGGACGTTCTCTTGATAATAAGAACAGCTGATTAGCACACATTCCGCTTACTATACGCCAATTAGTAGAAAACGTATTACAGATAACATATCTATTTGACGAAAGTACACTCGACTGATTTGGGATACGGCCGACGTTGAGTCGACAGGCGCCGAAGATAATACTTAATCATTGCCATTTGCGAACGGCTCTCTCGGTGGATATATTTGGAGAATGTAATACGGTCCGGTCTACGGAGGGCGTTCGAATATCGAGAATATTAGATCGCGCGTCGATAATTAACGTCCGTAATGCCGGCAGGCGCCGGACGATTCTGTCATTGTAAGAGATTATACCTGTAGTCCGTCGTTAATGATTTATGGCCGCTGACCGGTCACGCGAAATGCAGGCCTCTAATCGCAATGACTCGCTCGCGCCGGGGACAGATACATTGTTATTCGTAAATATTAATAGCGACACGATAATTGCGACTGGTGGGTCGGGCGCGACGGCCGATCGTTACGATTTGCCCCCGCATTAAACATGTAGCCTCGGCGTTCCTGCATCGCTCGTTTCCTCGTTTCACCCCCGCCGCCCGGCACGCCACTTGAACATTGACCGCGGGCTCCTTCGCTCGTAGAGCGCCGTAACGATATCAAAAGGAATAATTTATGCCGCGCGCGCGTTTCTCCGTATGCCGCGGGCTGCGCACATCGCAACTTTGTTATGCAACGAATAAAGCGCGCGAGTTAAGCTCCGCGATACAATGCCGACACAGCAGGTACGCGCCACGACGAATGCGAATCGGACGCACGCACGGCGTGTACGTATCGGCCTCGCAATTTCGTGCCGGCCGTAATTTTTCGCCGGCACAATTATCGCGGCGTCGCGCACGGATGAAAAATGTCATTCTTGCGTAGCGACGCGGCAATTCGAGCGGCGGCTACTTTCGAAGCGGTTCCAGCTTCCAGCCGCGCCGGCGGCCTCGTCTGCGATCGTTTCTGATCAGACATTTCCGCGAGTTCATTTACATCAGTGTTTCCCAAACTTTTCGAAGCCACCGCCCCCTTCCATGCACAAACGCATGCCCAATGCCCCCCACCGTAATCTAAAAAAAAGTAGAACACAGACTACACTGACTACACGAACAAATTAGGAAGTTAATCTGCATTTATCTTGCAATAAATAAGGTAACAATTTATTTTCCATGAACTTATGTGCGCGTAATTGAACAAAAAATAAATTAATCGAAAATTGTAGGCTGTCGCCTTCTCGTTTGGTTTCGCCCCCCTACATTAAAACAACGCCCTCCAGGGGGCGGTGGCGCCCACTTTGGGAATCACTGATTTACATCCTCACCTTTCACCGAGCCCCTCTCACGATCCGCTTCGATCGGCGCCGTTCGAGAAGTCTGACACGAAAATGACGCGAGCGTGGCGAGCCGGTAATCGATCCTCTCACTTTCACTCTCTTCCCCGCCGAGGTAGTTTTTCCGGAATAACATAATCCTCGCTCGTTCCCGTCGACGGCGGGGTTCCCTTGCTTTTTTCGTCTCGAAGTTACAACGTCCCCGCTTCTGCGGAGAGTCCTCCCCGGGTGCTATCCACTTGCTCTTCTCTCCGACCCTCGTACGTCGGCACCACCCCTTCTCACCTCCTTGCAGTCTCTGTTCGTCACTGTTCTTGCCACCCTCTGTATCTTTCTCCCTCCTCTCTCTCTCCGTCTCTCTTTCTCTCTCTCTATCTCTCCAAGTCTCACTTCCGCTCCCTCTATCACTCGACTCCCTCCATCTCGCTCTTCCTCTCTCCACAACCGTCCGTCTCCGTTCCTCCTCATCTCCCTCGGCCTTTCCACGTGTGCGTCGCGTGTACGAACGAGACCGCTGGCACACCGTGGATTATATCGGCACATGCGCGCTGGCCATGTCGCGTCGGCGGAAAAGCTCGAATATAGCCGGCGGCGTGTCAAAGCCATTCCGTTCAGGCCGCCAGTTTAGTACGGCGTGGTTCTCGGTGACGGTTGGACAACCGTCGCTCTCCCCCCCTTCTCCAGCGTGAGAGACGATAGTGTAGCCCTCGCGTTATCATCGTGTTGTCAGAGAGTCGCAGTTGTTCGAACGTTTCATCCCCCGGCAGATACGCTCGAGCGTTTGTGTGATTTCGTTTTCGGGGAGATTAGACGATTTCTCGGTGATTGTTGCTTTTGATAGTGGCTGGACGATGGACAGTGTGCGGGAGTGACGTGTCTTCTGTCGCAGGTAACTACAGCATGATGTTTTATTCGACGAGGAGGTTGCGCTTGTCGATGTACGTTGCGAGGATCAGCGCTCATTTTGTCATTCGGAACGTGCGTTTGGCTGGTGCTCGAAGGGTCTTTGGGGGGAATAGGAAATTTTCCGTAGGTTTACAGAATGGGACGGACGAAGGAAATGTTCAGAGTCGCACCTACCTGTAGCAGGTATACAAATCGCAGCACCCGCTTCTTTTCTTTTGTCCCTCGGAGGCCAGCTGTACCTCGGTCGTCTGAAAGAATGTCACTGGCATGCGATCTCTTAATGGCGTTTTCTAACAAAGGTATCAGGAAGTACCGCATTCTTCCTGGAAGAGGTGCAGAGGTCAGACGTAGCTTCGTCAGGTACACAAAGTGTAATTAACCCTGTTCAGGCCCCTTGTACTGTAAGCACTTGTTGACAGCGAGCATCGGGGCACCGTCAGTCTCCTGCGTCACTCCGAATCATTTCCCACGGTGCTTTGAGCTCGTCGCGTCTGCCAGTCTAAGAAAGATGTCTTTCAGATAGTAGCCTCTAGAACCCCGACTTACAAAAAGAAGCAGCCGAGCGACAGCATTCACTCCGCGCAGTGTGCAGTGCCTTACATTGGCCGTGAAACGACTTCCAGCAATAACCCGTCGTCGTCGTCATGTATACGGAGAGCGGAAAATATCGCCGAGTATTGACGTCGCGCTTGAACTTTCATCTCGTTCCAACGGCCCTTTGACAAAACTGAAAGATCAATGATTGTCACATTCACGCTTTCCAGTTGTCGTAATATCTCGCTCCGCGCATATTCGTCGTTTACATCGGCACTTTTGTCATATTCATCTTGTGACGGGAGAAAAAAAGAGAGGGAGACAGAGAGAGAAAAAAGTCACGAGTGCGTTTTGGCAGAAGCGAAATTCCATGGTCGGGCTCAGAAGTGGATCTTCCGCTAAGAGTCCGTATCTCGTACACGGCGCTCATTCCCGCGCTTTCCTCTCGCCCTTTACATCGACTGCTACCGCGCAAACATCATCTTCCTCGTTTGGCCGCTGCCGCGCACTGCACACAGGTAATTGTAGATAAGGAATCCGGATCGAAAGGGTTTATTCGGGCGGAGAGCGCGAGGTGAGAAACGGTTCATGTACTTTGACGGCTTTGTAGGCGGACCTTTCGCCTGTCAAACAGTGCAAAGGCACGGGTTTCCACTGTGGATCCCTGTTGCGTTATATGCACACACGCAATTTAGCCCCCTCCTCGCGCTCTGTGTATTTAGCGTTAAACATGCCCTTTCCTATTCCGGGCTCTCGCTTTCGCGATACGGGGTGTGCATGTCTGATTGTCGCGCGAGGAGAGAACGAATTAAAAGGGCTCGTTTGTCTTTGCGGCCGCGTCGGCCTCCGATTCTCGGAATTTTCCGGCCACGCTGAAATGCGCCGCGATCCTCTGCAATCGTTACACCCGCGGCCTCTAACGCGGCCCCTCATTGTTAACGCGACGGCGTGCGCGGCGTAACGTTGTTAACGCGGCTGGAAAGTTGTTGACATAAAATATTGTGCCGGATGAAGTGTTAGCGATAAAACCTGACTCGCACCTTTGTTCTTTCAAATTGCGAACGCAACCGGCGCGAGCTGCTGTTATTTTTCGTTCTCCGCCACTTCCCCTCGTTCGCGTAACGCGCAAAACTCTGATTTACGTCTCGGTTCCGCTGTCGGTGCCTATTTCCATTGAGACAAATGCGAAGAACGATTCCTCTCTTTCCTGTCTTTCGGTACTTATTTTGATTTCCGTGTATGTGTGACTGGTGTGCGGAGGAATATGCGTGCATACACTTATGCGGCTGCATATCGGATCACAATATTAATATTATCGTGTCTCAAATTTCGTGGACTATACGCTCGTGCCGTTACGAGAGGGTCATTCGATATACATGTGTATATACAAACATATATATATATATGTATATAGTATACACGCGCGATTTTCTTTGACGTAGTAAGCCGATCTGGCTGACGCTCATTAGCATACGATAATTGGCAGCATGTCGAACGAGCGCCCGTTCGATTCCGAGCTTGCAGGCTTTTCCAATTTCCCAACTACTCTGGTCTATTCCGCGCTGTACTGGGTGTTCTATGAGACTGAAGCACCTTTCTGCTCGAAATGTAATATCTTCCCTGTACCATATTACACATCCGACCGGTGGATTCTCATGAACTTTCTATATCGACATCGCCCAACAATGTTCCCGGCAATAACGAAATTACCGTAGCTAAAGATCATATCGTCAGCGTGACAGTCGATTAAGGGAACGAGAAGTCATGGCGGGGGTGGGTTCAAAATTCTCGCGGTTCAAATTGCGCCGAGATTTAAAGAGCGACGACGGATCGCGAGGAAAATGAACGAAAGGTAACCGGGGTGACGGAAAAAAGGAAAGAAAGAAAAAAAAATATAAAGGAACGCTCTGCTCCACGAATCGTTCTCTCTTCCGGCTGAAAACGAGCTCTAAGCTCTTTACTACTTGCCCTCCCCTGCCGCTTCTGTCCTTGGTCTCTCTTCCCTTTTCACTCTTTCACGTCGCCCCCCCCCCCTCCCCCCTGTATCTGTCTTTCCTCGCACCCCTGTCTTTTGCGCTCTCCCCCGCTCACCCCATCGCACTTTCACAAATGTTCCACAGCTCCCTCGTTGGCGCCTATTCGAAAATCGGGTTTGCACAGGCACGCGACTGTGACCCGCCAGCTCGTCGCTGAAAGTTTTACTCGACGTGCCACGGAATAGAGTCTGCCGCCTTTTTCTTCGTCTTTCCCTCCCCATCCGTCACTCTTCTCCACCCCTTCCACGACCGTTTACTCCTGTCCTTCATCCTCTCCCCGTACACCCACGAATATGATAGCCAATCGACTTTCGTTCATATTCCAGCGTCACTCGATTAAGCGCTGAAAATTTCATCGCCACGCTATTCAATACGTAACAGCTTAATTATGAAAATCATTCAAATCGTTCTTGTATCCGCGCGCGGACCTTACGTTGTTCGAAGCGCGCGGCAGTCCGAGGGATTTGCTTGACCAAATAGAACAGAGGCCAACATCCCTGTTCTTATTGTTGCAGGCCGCTCGCAACGTCGGCGGCGGCGGGAGTAAGTTCGGGTGCAGTCGTACGTGGAATCGAGTCGATCCAGTCTCACTGACCAAAGCCAGTTGCCAGTGGCCGGCTTCTCAGCGGGAGAGTGGGGCATTTTCGAGGGCAGCCGAGGGTGGGCTTTCGCGTTCGCTATTCGAGACTGGAAATCGAATGAGGCCTTCGACGGGAGGTGTGGCGCACGTCGACGAACTTTTCCTCAATGGATTCGCCGTGTGCCTTTTTCCCTCGCGCCGCCGCTTCCAGCTTCGACGTCGGCACTAGCACCGTCACACCTGGCACCAGCACATCGTCCGGTAACATCGACACCTTCGTCGCTACCTTCTGTTCGCCGGCCGCGCTCTTGAGTCTTTCGACCATATCGAGTGAATCTCGATAAAGCATCCTCGACACGTCTCATCGTCGTCGTCGTTCTCGTAGTCTTGGTCGTCGTCGGACAAAAGGGGGCCAGACACAAACGCTGCTGAATTGGTCTTCGTCCAGAACCTGACGAGCATCCGGCGACCGTCTCACTAGGGCACTCGCCGTTTTTACCCACCCGCGACTTCGTTTTGTCTCTCTTTCCTTTCGTTCGCTCTCTCTCTCTCTGTTTCGACTTCGAGCTTCGAACTTCGAACTTCGCCAAACCCATTGACGCACTTCCAGACTGGGTGACAGTGGATTGATTAATCGTGGTCGAGAGCTGCCGGCGCACGCTGGCGAGATCGACGGATTTTTCGACCGAGGTGACCTCTCACCCGCGTTCTATGTTGATTCAGTGATATTCTCTTGGTATTATGTGGGCTTCGACACTGTGGAGTTTTGGAAATTATTTATTATTGCGGCGTATAATGAAATGAATAGAAGCTTTAATCGAGCACACAATCATGTGTTGTTGTTTTAACTGCGGTTTTTTTAACAAGAGCCAGGGTTGCTTCGACTGACAGTGGACAGGTGATTATAAAGAAATTACCGACCCACGTTCGTTTCTACTATTTTTCAACCTAAGATTCGCGAGGCGCTATGCGGAAAGAGATTTAAAAGCAGCTTCGCACCACTCGTGGACACGTAATATCGTCTGTCTCGCGCGTGTCAGGTTAACACTAAATTAAAATCTAATCTCGATTCCTCGTTCACTTCTCTCTCTTCGCCGTCAGTCTCTCTCACCCTCTTTCTCCATCTCATTCTCTTTCACCCCCGTTCACCCCCTTCTTTCCTCAGCCGTGCCGTGCGGAAAGTGCAATGCTGTACGGTTCCAGCGACAGCTGCGATCGATTATCGCGTGAGAAGCGACCTTACGTTTCGTTGGCAGAAAAGCTTCCAGTCAGCCGACGGTCGGGGCGAAAGAGAGAAAGGGTTCCGGGGAAAAGTGTGTCTCCGGTTCACGGGGTCGTGTTTATCGTTTCTCATTGAATTAAATCGCGCCCGATCGTAGTTCCCTATCTGGCTTCATCGCGCGGGGCCTGGTCATTGTGCCTTTCGACTCGTTCTCCATTCCGTTCTATGCCTTCAGAACGCGTCCATTACACGGCCTGTTTGACGCGCTTAACGTCGCGATTGATAGACGCGGCTATCTGATCGAGTATCGGTATAATTATCATAATGAGCGAGCGCGAGTAGAGTACGGTACAGTGTGTAAGTGTGCGCGTATATCTCGCGGAATGATCTGCGGTAGCGAGTGGCTTGATACAGGTGCATTGGAATTTATTACCGGCGCCGGGATATGCTTAGGCGAACGCAATGCGAGACGTGCGGATAAGGATTTAAAGATATTCTAGCGTGGAGGACTCGACGCGTTCGTATATGATCCATTTGCATTTAGAAAGTTGTGGCGCGATGGGTATGTCGAGAGATCGACAGTCGGCGTTTTTGGCCTTCAGACGGCTTTTTCGGGTATGCGTCGATACGCGTGACATAAGTCGAATGCATTTGTGTGTTATCGATCAGTCGCTCGTTGGCAACGGACTTCGAAACACGGTCAGTCATAATTTTCGCGGACGTTTAATCAACCAGCGTACGCGCTCCTCGTAATTCATAGTAGAGACCGTCCGTCTCTCAACCTGTCTCACTCTTTCTCCCTCTCTCTCTCTCTCTCTCTCTCTCTCTTCAACTCCGTCCCACCCCTGTTACCCATATCTTCTCTCATGCGTTGCATGTTTTTCCGGCTCGCCTCTTTTTTCATCTCTTGCCGTCGCTCGCTCTTTCATTCACTACTCTGATTCTGTTCATATTTATCTAAATCTATGACGTATTTTTGCAACATTCAGGTATGCACGAATGCCAGACGAATTACAGTGACTCACTTATAGCGGGGCGAAATGAAAAAATGGCCCGTCGCTTCGCTCCCCGAATAAACTTGTTCTGTTGCGCAGTGCGACACTTTGGACACATATTTATCTCTGAACGTGCACACGCGTGCGTGTGCGCGCGCGAAACGAAGAAACTTTGCAGTTGACTTTTTCAGACGCGCCAGCCAACCCGTCCGCTTGCGGATCAATGAAGCTGTAACGGAAAGGGTTCCATATTTAAGCGCTATCGATTGCACTTGTTCGCAACCTTCAAACAGCCCGTAGACAACTTTACACGTGGCCGGAAAGTATCGGTTCGTTCGAATCTCGAAGAATTTTCTCCCGGCGGCGCGGTGAAACGATTAGCAGCGCGCGTTCTTGCGCCATCACAATACTTAAACTATCTTAATCGCGAGAGAGCAAAAACGGGGCGTAATAATGACCGAAGTAATTATCGGCGAGCTAATCCCTGAAAAATCGAAGCGTAAAAGCAGCGAGCGCGAAGAATGCCAGTAAAAACTGTGAGAACGACACGACCGACTGCGTCATGATTTACGGAAATGTCGGTGATAAAGGGAACGTAATTATGTTTCAGGTGCAGTCTGGGTCCGTGGTCAGCGCGCGCCAAATCGTGTCCCATGAAGTCGATGGACGACGTTGCCAGACTCTCGGCGCCTATCGTTGTCGTCAGTGAGGCATTTAATTTGGCTACGTGCGGATGCGGAATTTGCGGCGCAAGGTGAATCGCCCCGTCGACCGACAAAGTGATCGAAGTGATTGAACATCATCGTGCCGGTCGTTCATCGCAGTCTGTATCCTGCTTCTGGGCAACATGTACAAGATCCTGCGCCGCGGTTCTGGCCGCGTGTTCGCCATTTGCGCAGTGGTCTTGTCGCTCCTGCTGTGCCTCTATTACGTGAATCAGGCGCAGGCACCGTCCACCGGCCCGTCGCCGGCCATATTGAACGAGGAGCTCAGATACGATCGCGGACTCACCTCGATCACTCCGGATTACAGTGAGCCTCCTGACGCTCGGGTCTCACTCGCCACCTGTCCCTTCATCGTGCCCAGAAACGCAGATATCGATGCTCAACAGGAATTCGAGAAGTTCGACTTTCAGGTGAGTCGGATCGTTTTCGATTCTGCCGTACTGAAATATTTTTCCAAGTGTTCGTCATCTTCGGTGGCTAGTATCGAGGAAACGCGTCGGGAATTACGTTCGTTCGCTCGAATCGTGCATTTAATTGCATATTCAACGGAACTGACGCATTCCGAGGTATTTGTTCATTTTTTTTTCTCTCTCTCTCTGACGTGCGGAAAGCACAGCAGCAAATAATTGAATCGAGATCGTCGAAAGGATCGACGAATGTCCGCAGTACATCGCTTCGTGTTTCTATGGAGCTCGCAATGAATATAGCCTCTCGACGATCTGTCACGCGAACTTTGCATCATTACCTGGGAGGCATAAAGCGGCATTATCGACCGGAATCGAGCTTTTTGCCGAGCTTCCGGTTTTAATGCCGAACTAACGAGGGCGGAAACGGGACAAGTTGGCGGTACTGATCTATCGGTCCTCGCCGAATCGTTCATTTGCATATTCTATACGGATATTTATGTTCGCGCAACTTCCACCGGCGCGGAGGACTCGGATGTAAGATAAAGACATCGTAGAAGGGGTTCAACTCCGATGACTCCTGCACAGCGCGCTGGACCAAGTCTGGCTCTTTAAAAGTACCGCGTCATTAGCCGCGAAACTTTTCTTTCTACTTCCCCGGGGGAGTCTACGGAAGTTCGGTGATTTAATGACCGACGTCTCGCTGACGAAAAACGAAAATGCAAAAATCTTCGCTCACCCCCCTGCTTCACGTTTCGCGCTTCGACATTCTCGTCCGCGGGAGATTAACGAGTTCGGCTTCGTGCCTTCGCTCGCCTCTCCGGAATATTTCGCGGGACAAGATGTCCGAGTGAATGACGGACGAACTTTTGCCGCGGCGCACAACAAAGGTTCCCCATTACGCCGCGCGGGTCCGCCCGCGAAAGGCGATTAAACGAGATCCCGCAATTGTTCGCCGTGCATAAATATTTCGCATATATCCTCCCGCTTCGCAGCTTCCGTCTTGCCGGCTCGCAGTGTAACGAGCGCTGACCCGTGCGCTCGTATCTTCGCATGCGGCGCGGAATAATTATCGAGCTGGCAAATCCGGTGTAATTTCACTTGAGAGAGGTGCGCGCGCGCGCGCGCACGAGAATGGAAAATTAAAGAGACACAGAGGCTCCCCCGCCGAAGTCGACCCGGCGAAGGAAACTTTAACACGCTCGGCCGGAGGCTGCGTGGGCGTTGTCTGCGGAGTCCTTTCCAATTAAATCCGCGGTCGCGTCGGCCGCGAAATTAATGTTTGCGCTGCCGAACTAAAGAATTTCGAGGCACGGGTTATCGGGCGAAGTGCCGGGGAGAGTCGGTCGGTCGAAGTGAGTCAATTAAACGTGCCCAGCTTCGCTCTCCGTCCATCGATCCCAGCGAGCCTATAATTCGCTTTAATTGCGGGCCTCGATAACTTTTTGTCTCGGCCCAAGACTTCGGCTCGGGACGATACAATTTCTTCAGCGTGATATATTTTTACGAGCCCAGCCAACGCGCTTAGCACGTTATTGCTGTGCAGAGAGAACGAGAGGGAGAATTTCGAAGTTGGTACGACGAGAACTTTCGAGCGCTATCCTGCCGATGCGGGGGTTGATTGATTGGCCGATCGAAGAGGCGAGTTTCGAAAAGATGAGGTCGTTTTGAGAAGAGACGTTCCGGTGATATGTTTACAGAAATATCGGCGGGCTCTTTCGCCCGGTGGCAGGGTCAATTTATCATTCCTTTGACGTGAAATAAATTCCCGGAGGACGACGTCGGCGGTACGCGTTGACGTTACAAATCAATGTTATTAAGACATCCCTCTGCCGCGGTCTCACCAAGTATCATGCAAACGTACCTATTTTACTCTGCGCCGCTCAAAATGGTTTCATGTACTCGATTGGCTAATTCGTCCATATCGCGAGATTTTATACGAGCGGTTCAACCACTTTTATTTCACCGGCTAGGTCAGTGTTTCTCAACCTTTTTTGGTTGACAGCGCACTAAAAATATCTGGAATTAGTTGCGGCACACCCGAATATAAAAAATGTATCGCGATCTTGTCCACCGATACACCGACAATGTGTGAACGCAGCACGGCGAGATGTTTCTTTCGCCGATACTATAATTTAAAAAAGATTTTTTTAGAAACCGTTGAGGTAATTACAAGTACTATTTCAAAGTTACAAAACACATGCAATTTTAATTATTTATCAAAAACCCTCGCGGCACATTTGGCAATATCTCGCGGCACACTAGAGTGCCGCGGCACACGGGTTGAGAAACACGGGGCTAGGTTCTAGGCAATTTCGGGAAAATTTAGGGGGTTGCATTTTTTTCCATGTACTTACAGGTCGTTTTCCTTTTTACCGGCAACACGGACGAAGGGGGCCTCGAACGTTGCGTTCGTCCACGACCTCGTTCATCGATTATTTATGGTCTCGCGTGATGAACGAGCCGCCCGCAGAAATTTCTATCGACATGCACGCGCCGGAGTAATTTGGTGAACGGGGCGAATCTAGTTTGTCACGTTTATATGGACGTCTCTCTGTGGCGTGGCTTGTCAATGGACGGACAGCCGTTTTTCGATTATGCGAACGACTACATCGGGCCGAGAAAAAGCGGCAGAGAAATTGTCGACTAATTGCGTCGGAGGAAAAAAAGTGTCCACGAGGCCAGATTGAGATCGGTCGATGCCTTGAGCGGCTTGAGTGATCGATACGGCCGAACGTCGGGGCTCAGTATCGGACTTTCGCGTTTACGTTCGTCGAAATTCGTTCCTCTCGCCGGGTATGTCAAGTTTGCGAATTGCCGGACGAGTTACGCGAAAGTTGCTAATCACGGATTAGGAGGCAGAAACGGCTGACATATTCGTTCGTTTATTCGGTTAGCACTTCCGGCGAGTCGCCGCAACGGCGTACGTTTTCACCGGCACGAAGATCGAGCGAAACCCTGGGCGCGGACTGGTGAAATAATTGCTGGCGAAAATACAAATAGCCGGAACGGCATTGGCGAGAATTAAATAATCGATCATCCGCCGTATAGTATTCCGTCGAGAGGTTACGGCCGTCGCTTAATGGATTGATGCGCGTTCTAATTTGACGACGAACTTGCAACTCGGCATTCGTGTAGAAATCGTCGGTACCCGACGCGGACTGATCGACGACGATAAATTCATCGGGAGACATATGGACCGACGATGTTTTTTTTATTTGACAAACGTCACTCATTCTTTTCCCGCCGTCACGTACTTTCGCTATTCATTTCAATCATTTTGAATAATGATAAAAAAAAAGAAAATTCGCTCGTTAGTGATAATGGTAAGCGCGCGCGCGCGGAAGATGTTGAGCTGTAAAAATGTCAAAATTACCCAGATCGCGAGTCCACGCGCGCATCCGCGTGTCCCGAAATATTTTCCAGCGCCGACATTCGGCGGGAGGAGAGGGCGTGCGCTTTCATTCGTCTCACGGCGCTTTTCAGTCGCCATACTCACGGAATTACTCTCCGGCAAATCGTGCTAAATCGTAGCGAAACGCGGCCATCAGAATGGCGTCGGGGCGGAATTTCAAACGTGAGTCTTTCGTTATCGTCGGTGCAGTTTAAAAGCATGCACTTTAAAGTACATACATGCGCCGCTGCTTAATCTATCGTCTCGGCGGATTAACCGCGTACGATGGAAGCCAATTGCACTTAATTGCGACTCAAGGATGCTCGTTAATCCTCTTTCATGCGTCCCCGTCGTCGATGCACGACGATTGCCGAAAGTAACTACGAAATTTCGATAATGGTTGTTGCTCCCTCCCGCCGAGCCTGGAACTGTAGCGGGGGTGGGGGCGAGATACACGGGGTGAAAGTTTCCTCGTGAATACGGAATACGGAATGGTGAGCGACGGAAGTGCGATAATCGTCGGTGAGGATTACTTGGGAAAATAGGGACTGCGCTCGGATGGCTGGCTCTATTTTTCAGCCGCCTTCCGCGATCTCTTCCCTCTATCTCGACTGCCAGCCTTTTTTTTCTTCTTGCCTCGCGCCACTATTATGACTCGTTATAAACATCGATTCGCTCGCATCCCGCAGATCTTCCTTTCGCCCGCGCGCTCGACCTTTTTTCGCTTTTGCCAGCGCTCCTCCGCGAGACTGCGTTTTATTAATCGTTACGTGGAGCGGGTTGTTAATTTCTGTTAATTCAACGGCGGAAATCTTACTTGACGGGGACGATTACTCCCACTTGCCCTCGGCCACCGTGCAGACGTCGAGGCGTGCTCCGCTTTAGCGGGTTCATTTATTTTTCGACAGAGCCGTACGTGACTATTAGTGACGTCACGTGCGCTCGCCCCGCCATTTGTCCTGTTAACGCGTTTACCTACCCAACGGGGCCCCGTTTTGCGCCCGTTGACGTTTTGTAATTCACGCCGGGGCGCGAATCGATCGGCCGAGCAAAAGGAAATCCAATTACGACGCCGATTTCTCTCCGCCACCCCACTCCTTTCCTCCGGCTTTTTGTTTTATATGTGCATTTAATTTTTTTTTTTATTTTTTTTTATACGAACTTTCCTCACGGCGCTTTTGTTGTTTGAACGTACGTGCTCGTCGTTTCGGAGTAACGCGTTTGTTAGTCATTAGATTCGGCCGTTTGTCGATGCACGCAGCGCGACAGCACTCTCTGCCAGGCTGCGGCGTACCTTTTTTCTGTCATCCTGATTTTCGTTTAGCGATACCGCGCAAAGAGTTCGGCTCGTTTCTCACGCTTGCCCATTCTCGAGGTTCGCCGAACGGAAAAAGATATTTCAACAATTTCGATGACACCGCGGTGGATGCCGTCGTCGTCGCGTCGATATCTCGAGCGCTCGTCGGAGCGGAAGCGAATTTTCAGAGAGATCGAAGCGGGGCGTGAACGGAACGACAATGTCGCCGATTCCGCGTTATCGAATGCGATTGCTGCGCCGAACGAAGACGGTAATCGCGGCACCGCCGGCGGCGGGATATGGAGCGATGATTAGATATAGAAGTTGCCGGGAAAATCAGGTTCGGCTCATCGATACGCCTCGACTAGTCGGCCGAGAGACGTTATCTCTGATCGGCGCTATGTGTATAAAGCATTGTTTCCCAGACTCGCGCGTCGGCCTCTCGGATATCAGGCCGCGCCGAGCGCGGAAAGTCGGTCCCGACACTTTCCCATATTCGTCGCCCGTGTCGATACTTCATTCGGGTAAAAGCAACGACATTCTCGTCGCGGCCGAGTGTGTCGGTGCCGTTCGACGCGGCCGCACACGGGCGGCATGGTATTGAAACAAATTTGTGTACGCTGCTGTATTGGGTCGGGCGGAGAGTATATCGAGGCATTCTATAAAGGATTAATTCAACATCCGCAAAGTGATAACGCGTCCCAGTTACCTATTCAGCCGTGTTCAGCTAACCCGAAGGCAGCATTGCGCCGCGCGGTATAATCCGAAGGCTCGCCCGCCAGCCGGAGTAATATTCGTGGATAGTTCAATCCCGGCGCCTACTTTCACGTCTCCCGAAATTTCCGCGACGAAAATCGTTCCCGCGGCCGCGTCACACCGCAATCACGGAGTCGGAGTTTCCGTTTTGTGTTCGGCGCGGTTCGCGACGTAACGGCGAGCACAAAGCGAGTCGGGCTCGCGAGCGGAGTGTCTTAAATTACAGACGACGGGCTTGCGAGAGACGAAGGCGTAGGTGTTGACGATGTTTGAGGTGCCTTTATTATTGCATGCCGCGGCCGAGGCTGGAGTGTCAAGGCGACGCGACGGTTCGCGGATATATTCAAGCGACATTCACCGTAATGCTGTTACGGACCGTTTCGCAGCGAGCGTTTTCTGGTTTTATTGTTAGCCCGAGTATCGAACTTCTCACCGCCTCGCTGCCGTTCCGTCAGTTGCTTCCGCCGGGTCATTCTCGATGTTCGGCTAAACTTGCCGCGTTTTACGAAACATTTCTCGCAATTCCGTACGCGCCTGCATTCGGAATGAATTAATTGCAGGCACCGGTCCGTACGTCTGGCAATCCGGGATCAGTTTTGTGCGGCACGGCTCGTCTCTCAATCGTCTGAACCGGCGGGGAGCTTCTAATCTAGACGTTTGCCAGCGGTCGAACGTAATATTCGGAATAGTTTGATCCCCATCACCTCCACGCCTTTCTCTCGAAATCGCTCGCGTGCCTGCATTGCCATATTCCGAGCCGGCCAAAGATCGTTTTCGCTCTCGCAAACCACGCGGCTCGGGCGTAGGGGAATCATTAGTGTGGTGATTAGAGTTCTGAGCCGGACGGACAAGGCGCGCCGGGATTATTTGGCGGCTGGATGCAATGCAATTTCGAATTCCGACTACGCCCGGCATCTCGCCGGAATCACAACGCACTTCAGGTGACGGACGTTATTATAGGAGCGTGGTATAATGGACGGGCAGGAATCACTTAGGTATCTTTAATACCAACTCTCGGGCTCGACCCTGTTCGCGCGAGCATACGCATCCTAACGTTTATCTATTTTTATCGGCGCCGAGTTGGCGAACTTCGTTTGAACTACGACCGAAACAAAATTGCAGCGGGGCGTAAAGCGCGAACACAGAGATAAACTTCTGCGAAACAAACTTCCGACCGTCAGCGCGTTCGCGAGGGTTCATTTGTGAATTATTGAGGCGTTCGTCGAGTTGTTAGCGATTTCGCGACGCCGCAGTGTGTTCCGTGACAGAATTCGATTGCCTGCGTATACGACCGCGAATATGCAACTCGACCAGCGGGCACACACTAGGCGACTGCGCGTCGATGATCGTGACGTTTGGATGACGCCGCGGTCTGTTTACGAGCTCTCAAAGTGCGAGGGGTACGTTTATGACGTGTAAACAGAGCGTTACATACGATGACGGTCGTAACGCGATTTGATCGCGCCGCAAGTGCGGCAGTACTTAGTTTCCGATTGCTTCGCGGATAGCTGAACGATCGAATATACTGCCGTGGCCGTAACATTAAATGCGCTCGGCGGCATGAACAGTAAGAACTTCGCAAACATTCGGCGTGCGGACTGGGCGGAGAAATCTGATGCCGTAATGTAATGCACTGAACCACCGTTCAAGTGCTGCTCTCGTGTCAGGATGAGTGTCTGACGAAGAGCCAAAAACGTGTAATAGGTGCTTTCGGAGGCGAAAAAAGCGGAAGAGATGGAATCATCGTCACGCGTTGAGAATGAATCGCATAGTAAGCGAGGTCGCGTATCGTATATGTAGCCGGCGGGTGAAACATAGATGATCCTTGAATGAGAGTACGCGCCAGCCGGAGGAGGACGCTTTTTCGCTCTCCTCTCTTACGCTCTCTGACGCTCTCTGACGAGTTTTCATTTCGTTGAGCGGACAGACGCGCGCGTACGAGCTGAAACAGCAGTCGGCCGTTAATTAAATTAACGACACTCTAGCTTTCCTCGTTCTCTCTGTCTCGCCCCCTCTCTCGCGCCGGGGCCACTTTAATGACATTACCGTCGGCCGTCATTATGACTAATGCCGCGTGTGCAGCTCGATCGAAGGCGTAGTTCATCCATTGAGAAGGAGCGTGTGTCGCAAGGCATGCACGTAATACAATACCTCGCACACGTACGCGGAAACGTTCGGGAGACGAGGAGCGTGCGTGTGCGTAGATAGACACACAGTATAGAGGGATGCTGGTAGAGTGCCACTTGTGGCTGGCACACATACGCGGCGTACTCGAAAATCCACACGCACGTAATTCGTGGCAGGGAGTGAATGGCGTGAAATCTAAAACGCTGAAAAATACCCCTCGGAGAATGGAGTAGAGTAAGAGGAAGCTCGACTACAATTGTCGATAAGCTCTCGTCTCTGCGCAGTCCCAGTGTGCACTGTCATAGCAACTGAGCGTCATCTAACATGCTTCCACGAGATTTGCGGATTTGGATGTTCCCGACGGTAAACGCTGGGCGTTCGACGATAAACGGAGCCGACGACGCGGGAGCGGTGAAGAAAACAATCGAGAAGTTCGAATAATCGGCCCGCGACAATTGCGCTCTGATTACTGTCGGACCGCGTCGGCCGATTGACGTAATTATGCATTAAACAGAGGAAAAATGTTTTGTCATGCGTGTCGTTGTCCGGGCGACGTTGTTCGACGTCGAAAAGGCGCCTTCTTTGTTCGCCGTACACATGTATTAACGTGTACTCCTGCATGTTCCTCGGACGTATACAGACGCGGAGGAATTTTCATGACAATGCCTTCCGTACTCCGCGGATTTACGTTCTCGGGATTTGTTTAGCCCGGAGCCTTTCGTCGGTCGAGCAAAATGTTAACGTTTCACTACCATCGCCACCCCCCTCTCCTGTGTACCCGACATTATGCACTCGCGCGGTGTGGTCCGAAATTATTATTAACTCTACAGGCAAAGGACCATTGTTTCTGGTACATTTATTCTTCCTACCGGTTTTTCGTTCGTTCGTTCGTTCATTCGTCCGCTGACTCGCATCGCAGTCCCGTCTCTTCTTCTCGTCGCGGAACAGTACCAGCCTGATTATTTTCCCCCGAATGAATGTATCTGCGGGGCTTTTTTCAGTGGCAGCGCGGCGAATGAAGACTCTTGTCCGCGGTACTTTTTGGGTCAATCATTTTTACATGCAGACTCTCGGTCTGTCGACGAGGAATGCGAGAACATACTCGGGCACGTATTGGCTCCCTCACTTTTTTCGCTTCGGATCGTGCGAAACAGGGACTCACGAAATCGTGAATGCAGAGCAACTGGCACGGGAGATATTGATTAAGAAGATGTTGCGAATTAAAGTGGCGATGCTCGACTTTACGTTGCCAGCGAGCAATTTCATTCGAAATTTGCAAGTCGTAAAGAGTCGACGGCCGACGTTGCTGCTTAAAATCCGGGGTCTCTTCGGAAACGGCTTGCAGCGCATACGCCATCCCCCGTATACGTGCCACTAACTAGCAACCATTCTGCGTTATTCTATCCACTCGGGCACGCAGACGACTGCGTCGAAATTCATTTTTCTCGCTCCGCCGACGGTAGACACGGGCGTTTCCACTGGCGACGGCAGACTGACGGGAGAGAAAGCGAGAGGGTGGCGGACCAAGGGGTTGGTCTATAAGGGGTTGCTTGGTCGGTCGGTTGGTTGGTCGGCCGAGAATCTGGAAACGAAAGGCGCACGGCCGCTCAATTTACGGGCTCGACTGCGGCTCCGTCCTCCTCCAGCCGAAAATCCCCTTTCTCTTTGCCCGCCTATCCGTCTGTCGTCGGCGGCCCTCCTTCACTCGCAGACTACATTTCGGAATTTGCTTAAGCAAACCTTTCGAGAAATTCATATCCGCCCTCCGTCCGCCGCCGCGGCGTCCGAACCAGTGTCATCAGAAATAGCATCCTGCCGCACACAGAGAAGTAGTATGCGTGCATGTCCGTGAGAGCTATGAGCCAATGGAGTGGCGCGTAGCTCTCATGGACACGACGCATACTACTTCTCTCTCTTCCCCCACCACGCGTGAAACATGCGGCAGGATGCTATTTCTGATGACACTGGTCCGAACCCTGCCGCGCGGCGTAGCAACGTCGAGATGGATTTTGTATCCTGTTTCCACATCGTTTTCGACGTCTCCGGCCTCCGGCCGATCTCGCGTCTCCCGTTATTTGCGCTCGGCTCGATCGACTAAGCGCGCGGGCCTTGAAGCAGTGCCATTACTCGACCTCGCTGTCTTCCCGAATCTTCCGTCCTACCGTTCCTCAGGCGCATCGATCTTCGCGCCGAATAGGTTATCGTTCCCTATTACTCGCGCGGATAACTACTTCTAGTTCGGCCGTTCGTCATCCGAATAAAGATGTCGCATGGATCTCATTAGGCGAGCGAGGCGGTTCGAAGCCGGCACCGATATGGATCTGCTGTGCGGGACCTGCGACCTGCCTGAGTTTCGAAACTTCGGATATGGCCCACGTGATCGTTCTGCCAGACTCGCGTGCCAGGCTGCATTACGATATCTCGAACGTGCCACGTGTCCTTACGGGAATGAGTACGGAGAGACTCACCGCTCGAGAGTGTCGAGCCGAGGGCATGTACGTGCTCGACAGGGCCGTACGTGCTTCATTAAAAGCCGAGAGCCCTTTTTCACGACTGAACAAAGAGAGAGACCCGGTCCGAGGCACGGGAAACACGAACGATCTTTTTGGAACGTGAGTTGTTTTAATATCCGCGAGATTTACAAGGTAAACATACCGGGCGAACACCTAAGTACGGGAAAGGAGGCAAGCGGCGAATTTAATAAAATACGCTGGCAGGAAATGCGATTGCGCTACCTAATCTTCCCCTTTTATCTCGGACACCGTCCTGGAGCGTACTGGCAATGAGAAAGAAAGAGAGAGAGAGAGAGAGCTTTCCATTCGCACTAAATCAAACAGCCCCGAGAATCGGCTCTCCGTTCCTCGTATTATTCTTCGTCCTGAGAAAGTCTTGCGTTAAAGCGATTACGTCTTGCCGGGTCCCGGTAAATATTGGATTGCGAATCATCTTCGATTCTTCGCCAAGCTCAACTCCGCGGCCAGAGTGCGCGGCCCGCTGAGAATCAGTTCGTGCATTTTGCATGCTCGCCGGCAGAGACACGGTCGGGGGGTTGCTTTGTTAACGAACGATTGACTACGAATTTTCCAAGACGCGTTATCCGTGGGTGGAAGTCGCGTAAAGCGATGCAGTTCCTCAAAGGATCTTTCCGTCCTTATCCGTCGTTCCTCGCGGCGGATGAGATTGTACGAAGAAAGAGGTTTGCGTGGGAGCGAACGATCGGCAGGGGAGAGTGGAAGAGCGAGAAAAGAAGCGCGATCGAAGGTGGTGGAGGGAAGAGGAGAGGAGAAAGGAAAAGAAAGAAATGGTTCTTTGAGCTGGCGAACGTACTAGTACTACGTCGGTTCGCTCTGATTTGCAAAGGCATTTCCGGGATTGCCCTCCTCCCGCGTCACGTCCTCCATCTTTCTTCCCTCCTCACTCCCGCAATCTCGCCCTCCTCTCTATATCCATCTTCATTCCTGTTCCTTCAGCGACAAGGCTGCATCCAGCCGTTCACGTATCCGTCGTTCTTCCTCGAGTCCTAGAATTTTCTTGACAACCTCCGCGCTCATCCGACCGACAAATCAGCGGTCTCCGGCCCCACATTCGTTCACTCGATGCACCGAGTCTCGTCGGCGGGACATTTTATGTGGGTTAATGGTTCGTTACGTTGCGCAGGAGAGATCCGCGGGGCCGCGCAATTATTTCGTCCGCGCAAGTTGCGAACTTCGGATATGTTGCGGGCGGCAAGATACGAGTAGAATGTATTATCATGAAGAATGGTGCGCGGAACCTGTTGTTCGCGTGGTTTCGCGTAATGCTCGCGCCGAGTACGGTAGTAATTGGACGATGTACGACAGTGGAACATAACGTGTAAACTACAGGATTGCACGGGACGCTCGCCGCGAAATTTCCACGCACTCGCCGCGACCAATCCTTCCCTCGCTATTGCTTTGTCACCGCGCTGGCAATCTGAGTTAACGCTATCCTCGAATTGGTTCGAATTCTTATCTCTCGGGCGAGCATTTTCGGTAATGAACAATTGCTCGTTCCACGCGACCGAGGGTGTGAAATATTGCTTTATTTGAAGCAAGCTTCGTGCGAGCAGGGCCAGCCTCCGCTGCGATCCGCTCGACAGCCACTCCGATGCAGAGCCGGATCTAGGGTTAAACCCTTGAGGCAAAAGGTCAAATATGCGCCCCCATTTGCTAAATGTTTCCCTGTAACTAAGCGAATAGAACAATTTAAAAAAGAATAATATTAAAATTGATTAAATTTCCAAACACAACGTTAACTTCATAATTTTTCATTCTAACGGGTCCAATATTTAAAATTGCACTTTCCTTGCAAATTCATCGCTTACTGACTCATAATTGATAGTTTTACATAGATTCATAATGTTGCTACATTTGTTTCGTTTCGTTAAGGGCTCACGCAACTCTTATACTTGACAGAACGACATTTTTGCGCCCCTCGTATTTTAAACTCGAGGCAAGAGCCTCATTCGCCTCGCCCTTGATCCGGCTCTGCTCCGATGTACATAAATACGTGCATCGGCACCCTATACGCGCGTATGGGGTCCGCAGATCGAATCGACAAGTTCCAATTTTCCGCCCCGTGACAAACGTCAATTAAACCGTGCCCACGCACGGAGGTCGCGGTGTAAACAATGCGAAATTCAATAATTCGCTCTCGCTACGCCACTTCCAGCGCACACGCCCGAACTCCAATATTTGACTCGGCGCCGGGGATTAAGCTCTCGAAAGCTCCGCGCCGGTTGTACTTTCGCGATTGCTTCACGGCCACCTTCGCCATTAGTCTCCGCTTCGTCAATGTAATCCTCTTGGTTATCAGCTCGCGGATTACAAAATCGTTTCATCGTACGAAAAATCTTCTCGGGCGCGGACTTACGTTTTTGACGAGGATGAAAGAAAGAGGCCCGGAACAGCGAACATTCGCGTCTTATTACACTGTCGAGCACGACGACAGTTGTTTCACATCAATTAGACGTTTATTCGAATCCATCCGTATCCAGCGCGCGGCAAACTTTCGCGGATATCGACTTCCGAAGTTGGCCGAATAAAAGTTCCGCTTCCTGCCGAGCGGTCGATAATTCACGGCGGCGCGTTCCAAAAATATTTCCCGTTATCGGCAGGGGGGGAGGGGAAGGGTTGGGGGAGGGCGTAATTAGAGGATTCGCTGCGAAAGTGTGCAGCGCGGCGGAATTTAATTTTCATTTGTACCAGAGTCTAACGAGATAATTTCCTGCCGCGAACGAGCGAAGTTCTGCCGTCGGGTTCTTGCCCGCTCCCTGCGACTGCCCTTCTTTTTTTTTTTCTTCCTCTTTCTCTCTCTGTCTCCTCCCTCCCACCGTCCTCCCTTTCTCGATCGTTCTCCGCCACCCTTCGGTGGCTTCTTCTCGTTAAGTCCGACTTTACAGAAATATCCGTGCTGGCTTTGGTCCGCTCGCGAGTGACGGCGTCAACTGCAGCACGCACACACGCGAACGCGTCCGTGCGCATTGCGCGAGCGAGTCGCACACGACCGCCGTGCATTCCGTACGCGCGTATGTATTGTACGGGCCGCGCGTACGTGTGCGCCGTCCGGCGTACTGTACGTCGTCTAATTACAGCGACGTACTAATTCACGCGGTCGAGAGGGCCGCGCCTTGGGTTTTGGTTTTCACCTCCCGTTCTCCGCGCGTAACGAGCCGAACCCTCTAATTGACCTCCCCAGGAATGCTCCTACGCGAAACATCGTCTGTCACTCTCTCGTTCGGCGTCGCCCGTCCTAGCGCCTGGCGCTGCTCACCTCGACAGACAGGATTACAATACGCGGATAACCGTGAGCAAGCTGCACAGTGGCGCCGACAGGTAAACTCGTACGCGGCCTGCATGCTTTCGGTCAAGCGCCGCCAGCAAATATCAATTAGACTGCCTCTAATGAGAAATTTCATCGCGCATCGCGAACTGCGGCGGCCGGTGGTGTTTGTTGCGTCGGGCGTCGGGCCGACGTTGCAATCATGACGTATGCTCGGATTTAAGTATTTCGTCGTAGCGCGAAATTGTCATTTCAGTTGCTGGTGAGAAGGTGAACGTTTGGATGTCGATGTTAAGGCCAGGTGCGCACTTGCGACTTTGTGACGCGCAAGTGTTCAGTCGCAGGAATAATGCTGAATTCGATACGTTCAGACGTCGGCTTTGGAAATAAAAGAGAGTGCTTGGTTGTGGGGGCGTTGTGGGCATGTCGGATATTCTTGGCGTAAGAGTTTTTATCGCTGTAACCATAAAAGCGGAAGAAAAATAGAGAGAGAGTGTGTGGTGGAATGGCGAATGACGGTTGTGGTTGGCTCGCGTGATTTTTTACGAATTTCATGACGGTTCATATTTACATCCCCTCCGACCATCCGATCCGGATTTTCTCATTCAACGCTTTACCGTGTATGCGTCCGATGGCTTTTTGGGCGCAAACGTGTTCCCCATAAAATTGAGGTACACATATTTTACAGATTAACTTTTTTTTCCTTCTCTCTCTCTCTCTCTCTCTCTTTCTCTCCATTTCTTTATCTCGTGACACGATAATCGACGTCGATGGAACCGACAAAAAATTAAGGTCACCGTAGATTGTCACACGTTATGTGCAGAACATGTCTAATCCTAAATAGGTTGAAGCAGACAAGCGTATCGTGTGCCTTTGGCAAGATGGGACTGATAAAAAATACGGGTCATCGCGGATTGTCACACGTTATGTGCGGAACATGTCTAATCCTAAATAGGTTGAAGCAGACAAGCGTATCGTGTGCCTTTGGTAAAGCAGCTAGCTGCGAGTAGGCAGTAAATATCAATTAATCCCGTTAATGAGAAATCCCGTTGCCCGTCACAGATACGAATACAATACGGCGGCGCTTCAATGTTCGTGATCGGTCAGGCGGTTTCCGTGTCGCGAAGCTAACAAAGTGAGCCGCAAGTGGATGTCGGGGAGGGAAAAAAAAAAGTGCAGAGCTTTGAAGCCACAGCGCTGGGTCAGACGATCTGGATAATCATGGCTAATTGTCCGCGTTTAGGGATGGGCAACAGGTAAATGCATTTTGCATTTACCCACCGGCCTCTGCACGGCGGTTGATATCAATTAGTTCGACTAATGAGATGTTTCACGACGTGTCACCTACAATGACATAGGAATGATCTTCGGAGATTCGTGAAAAACGTGTAACGGGGGTATAGTGATAAAAGATTTTGATGCTTCTCCAATAAATATCGTTATGTCGAACTGGGCCCGTATCAATGGCAGCTTGCAACTTCTTCTCGCCTCAAGAATACAACGGCGGCGTTCTGACGAGTGAACGACCGTCTCATTTCGGTTTGGCTTTATCCGCGGTCCTCGTTCTGTCGCATGAACTTTCCTGAGTACGGTTTCCCTTTAAGGCGGAGCGACGCCACGTTGGTTACCCGAGGTCTGTTAGGCAGGTTTGCCTAGATGCCTGCTTGTTGGCTGTTCGGTCTCTGTGCACGTCAGTCGAAACAAACCGAACAAGTCGTGCACCGCCTTCCCAGCACACAGTTTTCATCGGGGCAACTTGGACAACGACGTTGTAATATACATCCAGAACATTTCCAGTCGCGAAACTTAAGGACGAATCGGACGCACATAACAAAATCGCCGAAATTCTTGAAATTTCGGAGCTCTTTGTTATCAGATTTAACGGTTGTACACTTGACATAACAAATTCTGCGCCGCGTTACCGAATAATAGTAATTTTTGCCAATTCCTGCATAAATTTGTCCGGCACAACACGACATTTATTTACAATTATTCAATTGTTACCATTTTTGTCGTGTCGTGTCGGATAAGTGTGCCAGATCCTTAAGCCTAAACGCTCGACATGCGCGTACATTCGCCGGAAGTATTTCCAATTTCGTCTGCAATTTTCCCGGGCCCGCGCCATCGAGTATGACATAAATCATTCGCGACGGTTGCAGAGCGTCACTGCTTCAGCCGCTTAGCCGGCCAGTCAAAGTTCGCCTTTGAGTTTTCAAGCGATCCCGTGCGTGAACTTCGCCGCGAAAGGATCGGTTTCTAAAGGGCATTGACACGAGTCGCACGCTGGCCTTGAGGAACTTTGACACTCGTTCGGAGATTCGCGATGGCCAGACTTCGATACCGGTTCGTCGAACGATGATAGAAGAGGCTGTCCCGCGCGGTGCCCATTCGTCTGCCGTTGCTACTGCACTTTCATAAGTGCTTCTACATATCCGTGCCCGCTTTCTCGTGGCTGGAAGTTGCCGACATCGAACTCGGCCCGATGTCGGCCCCGAACTTTCCCATCGACGTTTTTCGACCTTGGAACTTAACCCATCGGATTGTCGATATTTTACTAGAAAGCCAAATCGTCGAACTTCGAGCATGGATATCGGGTAATGTGCTTTACGAGACCCATTTCGACAGCGATCATTCTGTTCTCTTAGAGGAGAATGAATGGTGGTAGAAAAACTGAGGAGACGACTTACGGCACGAAATCCGTGACTTTCCTCCTGCCGCCGGTCCGACCTTCGAATTTAATCGCATTTGCAGCGGGAGAATTAAAGTAAGGTAATCCTTGGGAATTGCGTGGCAGGAAAAGGGTCAACGTTCGTCGACTACTGCACTTTCGTGAGTATCGTCGAAGTCGCGCCATCGGATCGACCCGGCGGCCACTTATGTTTCGATCTTTGCGACGGTTTCTCCTCGACCTTGACACTTCATCGCGCGGGAACAACTTACGGGAATTCCATGGGGGAAAGAGAGAGAAAGAGAAAGAGAGAAAAAGGTTAACACTCCGGTGGCCTTTCGTGGAACGCATACCATCTGGCCGTAACTTTCCTTACATTCTTCTTTCCATTAGACTGAATAGAATTTTTTTACGTCCGACACGGCATGACCGTAAGGTTTAATATTTAAACGCCACTTCAGAATAGCAATGTACACACTTTCTTTGAGTGGTCAAACGGAAGTGATGAAAGGTTCAGTTAGAATGTCGCGTTGAAAAGAAATGTTACAAAAGAGGTGTGTTGGGCAGTTGAAGATACGAATGTACGAAAATATATTTGATTCACGGTGCCGCGGGCGACTTCTCAGACCGAATCTTGACAGTCAAATATTACGCTCCTGCAACGTCGAGCTGTCTGACCCGTTGCTGGGCGCGACTACTGTGCCTCCTTCCGAGCCTTTTCCGTCCTCCAAGAGAACTTGCATTATCAAGTCGCCTCGAAACTGCGCGCCCACGGCGAACTTTATGCGAGCCGCTCTCGCAGTGACAAGAGTCATTCTTCGACCTTGGACAAGTTCGACAGTTTGACAGAGGAATCGGCGGGAGTTCGGAAATTCTCGCGGCGACCGAGCCCGTCCTATTCGCCACTGTATTGCGCGCGGAATGTTCGTCGGCGAAAGAATTTCATTTCTCGCCAAACCTGCCGTTTTATGACGGCGGACGATCGATCGGAATTTCGACGAAGGGGCAGCGGTTGAGAACCAATGCGACAACGTATATTTATTCGATCATTTATGAACCACCCTCCCTCGTCCTCTCCAATGGTCGCTCACCTCCCATTCATGCGGAATCGATTCAGGACGTCCGTTCTCTCCGGCAACTGCATACTCCTCTCAAAGAGAGATATCTGGTGACGTCATCTCGCCACCGATCTACAAACATCCATGCCCGTCTGAGTGCATCCACTTCGCGTTACATTGCCAGGATTCCCAAGCCGTACATTCATCCACGCGATCTACCCTACCCCGCATACATCTCCCTAACGAAGTAGTCACGCGCGGATACAAATTCCATTTGTATAATGTCGGCGAATCTCTATGCGGTCACTTTGCTACGAGGACCGACGAAAATGTCGGTTGGCTCTGTCCGCCGAAACGACGGTATGCGCTCGCACGAGAGCGGACTAGCAGTGACGGCAAAATGTGACTTTGGCGATTTGTGAAATTCACCCTCCGCCGGCGATACCTGAAGGAGCGATGCCTCGGAAAAGTCGGAAATTACAATACGAGGCGTGGTGGGAAGCCGGAACTTTCGACGGCACGCTAAGAAGGCAGAAAGAACAAACGAGACGGATCTCCTCCATGCTTCCCCCTGATTGGATGTAAGGAAACAAACTTCTCTGAACCCACGGGCCTCGGGAGAAGGAACGAAGAAAGAGACTGGAGTTGGAGGGTATGGTTGAGAGAACGGAGATGGAGGGTACGGTTGAAAGAACAGAGATCGTTTTGGCAGCACGCTACTCTCGCACACTCTCTCTTTCTCTCCCGCCGTAGCGGTGGTGCGCACTTTGGTATATACGTGCATACCGTATACATTTCCATATAATGCGTATACTGTGTAACCCCGTGAAAAATGTATGCAAAGGTTACGGTGACGGGGCGCGCTTTGATTCGTGGAGGACCACTCCTAGAGAACACCCTGCTTTTTTTTCCTCTCTTCCTCTCTCTCTCTCACCCTTCTCCGCGCCTCCGGTCTCGCTGCAGACACTTCAGAGTTTCACAACCCGTCTCGTTCCTTGGCTTCGTTCCTTTCGCACGATGACGTCAGAATTTCGACAGCCTCTCCCCACGACGCCCGAGGCGAAGCCGTAGTTCTTATGCCGGGTCCACGCGGGCGTTCGCAGGCAGTCGCCTGAGCCATGGTTCACGAATTTGGAACTTTTTCACCACTCTTCGAGCGCATTTCAAGCACAGTTCGCCATTTGCCATCTCCTTCATCGCCGGTCCTCGATCACTGTACAACCTCCTCCCTCTCGTCGCTCGGAGTGCATGAGAAGTCGATTAACACTCGTCCGCGATCCATCAGAGGAATAAAACGACGGCTCGAGGTGCGAAATTAAAAAGCGGAAATACCTTCAGTGCCTCAATATCGCGATTCAATAATAATTGGCGTATTATTAGACGCACGGAGAGCGATGCCTCGTCGAGCATAATGAAATGAGTGCATTGCGAGGGCGCGGAAAGGGGTGGGTAAAGAAAGAGGAACGGTATTGGCGTGCACCTGTGTGTCCGCGAATATATATGAAGTTGAGTGCACTGCGCGCCAATTGAAATCTAACGGAGCGCAATGCACACGAGCTTGATGCATCGATGCACCGTGTATCACTGACGACAGAGAGGGAGAGGGAAAGAGATGGAGAACGCACGCCCCTTATGGAATTGTCAATGTGCGCCACCGCATTTGGAGGATTTCATACTCGCGCGCGATTAGACATCGGTGCCGTACGAATTCATGAGATGCCACAGGCTTAATCGCGCACCCTCGCAGCACATTATTTGCATATTATTGAGCATGCGGCGTGTGGCGTGCGTTTAATATGGCTGGGTCTACTGAGAGCGGAAAAGACTGCGTTTCGAACCGAATACGCGTCTCCGACACTTAACTTTCGAGAAATCACATTCCTTCCCTTTTGTCCGGTGTCCGCCGGACGTCGAGGCACTTTTAACAATTCCACATGAAGGACGCATGGGATCCGACACATTCCGCTTGGAGATTTTCTTAATAAAAAAAAAAAAATCTGACTGAAGGATGGAGAAGTCGGACAAAGTCACCGAACTTAAATGGACTTTCTTCTATATACTCCCGTTGAAGTGAACCTCGCCCGAAGTAAGCCGGTACTTCAATTAAAAGGCGAAGGCGGCTGATACCGGATGCATTTTTGCCACGCCATTTTCCTGACCTCCCGTCTCGACTCTAACATTATTTGTACTTAAAAAATGTCGGACACCAACGACGCTCAAATCTGCTTGGGGCATGCACATGAACGTCCGTCCATCTCCCATTCTTTGTTCGATATCTTCACAGTCTGCCGCAAAATTAAACTACTTGCAACTCGGTACGGCGAGCTTTCGTACGCACAATCACGCGTGTCTCGAGTACAGGTTCTACACACGGCATTGGTACACGTAGGTGTCGGAAGGGGTGGGGGGGAGTCATCGTACGCGCTCTTCTCGCATGAATTTTCCAATAAAAGCCACGTTGGAGGCAGCGGCGCCCACCTATTTTCTCTTGTCACACCGCTTCCAGCATATTTCCAGCTACCCACACCCTCGGCGGCCCAGGGCTCCCTCCTTCTTCCACCCTCCCACTCTTCCTGGCTCTCCAGTACCCTCGTGGAATTTCCCTTCCGCATAGTTCCTCAGCACTTCTCACGTCAGCTGCGATCGCTCGTTCGTGAAATTCCGCGGCGCTCGATATCGGCTTTTTTTTTCTCTCTCTTTCTCTCTCTCTCTCTCTCTCTCTCTCTTTCCCTTCGACTCCTCTTTTTGTGCTTTTTCCCTCCCCCTCTCTCTTTCCTGCTAGCGCATTCTTTTTCCGCACACCTATGACTTCTGTCTCTCTGCCTCCGCTTTTCTCCACCTTTTTTTCGTCATCTTGTACCGTCGGCGGCGTCTTATTATTTTTAGCCGACAGGTTCCTCGGCGTTAATAACGCCGCGCGGTGTTCGAATGTTTGCCATGCCGAGGGCGGCAAATACGTTTCTCATTGCGGCGTCGATATGAGAACCCGATGTTTTGCCACGGGTCATGTAGTGATAATATATTTTATTCCGTTAGAAGCTTAGGCTTCCGTTCGAGCGTTTCAACTTTCAACCGAGACACGACCGTTGTCATCGTCGCATAACTTCGGTACAAACAGAACAGCATTCATCGAATATGCGTCGTGTATGAAAGTTTTGTCGATGTGAGCGTCTTCAGATGTCTCGCTTTCTGTAATGTGTAAGTAGAGTAATTTTACTGCGGCTGACATTTTAAACGGGTTACGTCGTTTACATTCGTAGGACCCATCAGAGGCACAAGTAGACACGGTGTAGCAGGGGCCAGGCTCTTGCAACGTGAAAGACATCCGCGAAAATGGAAAAGAGGGGAAAAGGGGATATCTGAAGATCGTGCAGTTGGCCCAGACAGATAGTGTTGGGATTTCATCTCTTCCCATCTCGCGTGCCGCTTCCCCCTTTTTTTCCCTGTCTGCCGAGATTCGGTCGTGTTCAATAATTCACGGCGACGTCTGGCCAGAAATACGTAAATTGATCTTTCGAACGAGTTCATCGCCGTGACTGGCTTTTTACTTTCCCCGAAATCATTTGACCGCCAGCCATTTATGAGTCTGCCTGAGAATCGTGACGGGACCTTTGACTCGAGTCTCACTTTATCACGGCGTAGGGCTGGCGAGAAGTGGCGGGAAAGTCTGGGAAATCGTAAGACCTCGTTTGTGCTCGAATAGATTTTTATCGCCTTTATCGCTCTCAGTACTCCGTGACTGGCTGCAGGGAAGTCTGAAATATGTTTTTTAATTTATTGTCGCATAACGGGCGAGATTTTCGTTGCGTCTGCGTTTTATGCCGGCACGGGAAGCTCCCGCGAAAGAGAAAAGAAAAATTGGGTCGCCGTTGGCCGAGTTTGCCGACGCCAGCACTCCGGCGAAATATTTTTATATGCAAACATACTGCCGTTCCACTCTCAAAATTCTAATTAAAGCACAGTGAAGAGGCGCAATGTTCGATCGTCAACGCGACGAACGCGAGTACGTGCGTTTCATTAACCCTTCAAAATCATGGCCGTTTCGTCGCATCTTCATCCTCTTTGCCAGCTTTTCGTGAAAATCGCAAAAAAGGCCGGACGGGTTCGTTCACCTTCGAGATTGTAGCCCTCTCTCTACCCTTGTGTATCTAATGCATAATTTCGTGCTTCGACGCTCGTCGGGAAAGAACCTCGACGCCCACCTTCGATCCCTTTTAGTCTGCGATATGAATGACCGTGGCACAAGACATTCCGCGTTTTCGTCCGACGAATTCTCCCTGAAATTTGCATTTCATCTTTTCACCATACAAGGTCCATTCTCCTGCGTCGTCAGTCTTCGTTTTTCGAGTCGCGACTTCGTATCGCACGAGCACTCTCTGCAGTCTGCGGTCTCACTTCCATATTTGCGTGTAACTTCCACGTCCGACGAACGGCAGCCATCCAAAAATCGACACTCGTCACTCGCCCGATACATTCGACGTTCGGCAGTACGCGTCGCCTAAGGGCGAACGTAGGTTCTAGGGTCGGTCGTTTGCGGCGCGCAGTCGGTGATTTTCCATTTTTCGGAAGCGCGCCTCGCGCGCCTCGCTCTCGATAATTTTCATCGAATTTCCATCGCTCTCGGGCAGATGTCACAGTTCAGGCCATGATCGGATGTGCATCCGATTAACCGAACGTCCCTCGACCCGACCGCGATACGCGGCAGATCGAGCGTTCATTATTCGATTAATCGGCTCGCTTAATTGGATATTTATCCGGTGCAGTTGAAAAAGTGGCCCGATAAATAATTCATTAGCAGAATATCGGCGCGGCATATCCGCGCCGCACGGCCGCACGTCCCATTCCGCCAGCGGCCGCCTACGCCGATTACAAAAGTACATGGCCTGCGTTAAATAATTGATCGAACGAAATATACCCCTCGTTCGACACACCGATACCGGCGCGATACGCGCGCTCGTTAACTCGAACGCTGGCGCGAGCGAACGAGTGCGCGCAGTCCATCGTTCATTACGGCCAGAACCAATGTCGGACTTAATGTCTCGAAATTATAGGCCGCACGTCGGTGATCGTTCGTCTGCCGGGGAAAAAAGCGAGCGCTCGGAAAGGACTGCCGGTCTGGGCGTCGGTTGCGTAATCGTCGCCGGTAGCTCGGTGCGCGAACTGTAATTGTGCGATCGACAACGTCATCTCGTCTGTGACGCGCATCTCGTTGCATGCTTCGTCGAAAGCGCGTCAATTACGATTTCGCCATAAGACCCCGTGCTGAAGTATGTATTACATGTGTGGTATTGGGAGGAGAGCGAAGTCAGCAGGCGGGAAGTTAGCTCTTCTGCCACCTCAGGCGTATGCACACTTTTTGTACTTACTTACCTACCAATAAACTTTATTATTTTCAACCGATCCCACACATGGAAATACGTCGTCCCTCAACATTTCAAGAATTCCTGCAATTTTCTTACGTGCGCCCGATTCTTACTTAAGGCCGAGACTCGGACGAAGGGTCAGCATCTGGCGAAGAATAATTAACGACCGCTCGAGACACGCGATCCGACTCATTTCTCGCCCCGCGCCACCGGCGGCAGCCGACGCCAATAATATTCCGCGAGCGTACAGAACGAACTTCCGCGAACTTTTCTCTCTCTCTCTCTCTCTCTCTCTCTCGTTAGTGTTTACCCGACGCTCAGCAGTGTGCCACAGAAAGTCGGCCAACGTTCGCTCGGGACGAAACTTTTCGGACGGGCTATAACGTATGCATTCCCGGCCAATTAAAAGTTCGCCTCATCAAGACCGCCGCGCGTCTGATTTCCGCCACTTTTTTCACCCCGCCGCCGCCGTCGGCCGATCGAAGACGCTCTGCGCGTTCTTCGGGCGAGAGAATTACTATCAAAAAATTGCCCCGCGCACTTGCGAGGCGCGCCCCTTCAAAAGTTACGCTCGAGCTCTCGCCGCTGTTTTTGTCCTCCGATCGAGAACGGATTTATGGGGTGTCGTGCGCGCGCGCGCGCCCGCCAAGTTCGCGTTTTGTTCGAAGGACGCGGAACGTGTCGGGTGACGCGCGTCGAGACAGGACAGCAGCTCGTAAAATTCGGGTAGACGTGGCCTGGGAGTCGGTGTGCGTCGCGTAGAACACATAGCGCGAGGAAGTGGAGGAGTGAAGTCTACGCGTGTCTGGTTTCGGGGAAGCTGGAGGGCTCTCTAAAAAGCAATTTCTCTGTAAATTTCTCCGGTTTTTTTCCTCATCGAAGGTAAAGGAGCTCTCTCGAGGAGGAGTATCCCGTCGAGACTGCGTTTCTCTCGCCCCCCTCTCCTGTCCTTTTACTCTTTCTCTCGTTCTCTCTCGCTCGCGTCTTCCCTTCGTCTGGCGGAACCCCGAACCGGCTGGCTCGAAGGAAGTGTGCGATTTATCGACTCAGACGATAGTGGCGATCGGACAAGCGTTAAGGAAAACGTGAGGAGTGCGGAGAGGTTGTTAACGGTGATGGCTTTTCCAACCTCTTTTTGTTTTTTTTTCCTCTCTCGTCGCCACGACCCCGAATCCTCTCCGATTCTCCATTTAATTCCTATTTCATATCATCCTTTTCGTACATGTGCTGTAGTTCACTAATTCGCGGTTGGCAGGTATGGCCAAAGAAAGGTGGAAAGCAACATTTTTCGGACGTCAAAGAGGGTTCGAAACAGACTCGAAAAATCGCGATGAAAATTTGTAGCAGTTACGGAGATACCGCCGAAAATGAATAGGAAACTAATCGAATTCGTCTCGTACGACGTGGAGTATAGTGAAAAAAGTGGCCATCTACCGTGGGTGCAGCATTTTGACGCGGAGCAATAGAATAAAAGATCCGACCTCGTGAAAGGGCTTCTCACGCTACGGCCAGGAAAGAAGAACGAGGGTATGAGACGAGCTCTCTCATGCATCTGGAATTCGTCTTATCGGTCCGCGCCGGATACGAAGGGTAGGACCGGGACAACGAAGCTCTAATACCGGCGGGATAGAACAAAAGAATTGAAGAGGGACGACTAAGCCAGAATCCTCAAATTGCAACGGAGTGACGTGGACGAGGATGAAGCGTACTTTTTATCGTCGCCGGGGGCTCCTTGACGTCGGACATTATTTCGACCAACTAATCTAACACAATGCTGATTCCGTAATCGAGGCGTGTACAGCGATTATACTCCTCCCGAAAGTTTCACGATCGGGTAACGCAGACAGTTTATATAATTGAACTAGTAAAAAAGTCGGAGAAGCTTAATGAAATCCATTGGAGCATAGAAGCGCTGAGTTGGACGGAACGGAGAGACAAAGGCGGGGGTGGAGGGAAAGAAGAGGGAAAGAAAACCTAACAAAGACGGTCCCCTCGTAAGCGCACAGTTCGTCTCACAAGCTTGGCTCTTGACAATTCGATGATTAACGAGCTTAGGTACTTGCTCGAGCGTGCAGGTACTAAGCCTTGCTGCCTCGCGTACACGTATGAGACCCCGCGCGCGTAGGTACATACGGGTTCACGCGTGTGGCCATCGAAACGGGGAGAACAGACAGGCAGACACGTGTATAGTCGCGAAGGATTTACCGCTATTCCAGCAGTTTAATTGGCTTACGCCGTTCGCCATGCTTTTTACTATTTCCAGCCGGATTAAGCGTACTGGAGGACTTCTCCGTCCCTCCACCTTTCTCCCTTTCTACATCATTCTCACCCCTATCTTTCTCTCCTGAGAGACTGAGAGAGTGAGAGAGACAGAGATAGAGTGCGACCCTCGACGAAAATTGCTGTCGTCGGGCAGACGTCTCGTTCGCTTTCTACGCTGTATTATATATAGAGTAGACACGCGCGGATACCGTGTGTGCGTCTGTGTGTGTATGTTCGCGAGAGTACGCCGGAGCTTCTTCAGCACACGTACACACGTACACGCGTCGTCGAGCGTGTGAGCGTTTAAAAGGGTACGCCACGAGGGTTTTGACGTGCACCCGCGACTCGCTGTTATTGCCGATGCTGATGTCAGAGGAGGGCGGGATGAGAGGGTAGTGAGGAAGGTGGAGAGGAGGCGAAGAGGGGACATATTCTTAGAGGCCAGAATCGTGGTCCGGCGAATCTGGTCGCGGTAATGGATTTCGTTGGGCGTCCCTTTGTGCCGACGATTAATCTCGACGAGGATATATACTTCCTCGCGCTGGAAGAAGGCTTTGTTGTTTCTGATAGCAGCCGGCGGGCGCGGGAGTAGTCGATACAGCGCTCATCGTAATTTCCATCTCAAAAATCTACGTTCGCGTCATCGTTTCCATTTATTTCCCCGCCCTTCATCTTCTATCCCTGCGAAAAAAGATTACCTTCTCCCAAGCTGCGATTATTTATCATCCGCCGAGTCTGCAAGGTGGCGCGTGATTACGAGAGTCGACGTTGAAAGTCAAACATAATGAGGCTGTTTACCTATTTAAATGTGACTGAAAGTATTTGCTCGATAAATTGCCCGGCTAGGGGCAACGATACGTACAGCCTGCGCGAGGGAAGAAACTTCAGCGCCGGTATCACGTTCAAGAGAGGATATATCTCGGCGCATTCTCGCTCATTCCCCTTCAGAAAATTAGTTTCTTGCCCGAAGTCCGCTCCGGCAGCCTCATTAATTATGTAATCACGTTTCGTTGCGCTCGCGCCGCTCTCCGCTCGTGCGAACGAACACAGTTACAAGGCCGCTCTCCTTTTCCAACCTCCTCATCCGCTTTCCTACATTTCACCTTCTCCGCGCATCTGTTTTTCCGCTTGTCCCACTTTTTGCCCGCCTCGACCGTCTACACTGTTTATACGCGTGCACACACGCCCACGCGTGCGTCCATGGTTTATCACTGTTTCTTATTCTTTTCCGGTCTCCCTCATTTTCGTATTTCCCTCAGTCTCTTCCACGAATCCTCCGTGCCGTTCGGCAAGTTCGCGCGAAAACACGGGAAAGGACGCGAAACTTGCTGCCGGCACCTTTGCAAGGAAACGTATTTTCCCTCGCCGACGTTCCAGCCACCGCCTCGCCTTTGAATTCTTCTTGTCGGCGAGACGGAACATTTTCTGCGAGCACGGGGGCCAGGTAGAGGCAGAGGATTTGCATAGTCGATTGTTGAGCTCTCGCGCGGCAAGTCTAGTCGGAGTCAAGTAGTCGAAAGCAATAAGACAGACTGAGCGCGTTCGCTGACGATCGAAAAACGAACAACAAAATGGTCCGAGAATTTCGATGGATTGAAGCGGCTCGTAGATGGCGTACTCTTTCTGAACAGCGAATTATGCTTATCGCGAAGTAGGTGCGGAAGCGTTCATGCTCCCGCGGTCGCGGACAAATGCCGACTGATCGGTCACTCATGCTTAAGCCTCACTTCGTCCGACGGACAGGCGGCAAATAAAACGGGGGAAAAAAGGAGGGTGAATCACGCGTACCCGTACGCGCACGGTCGAGTGCGTGCCTTGTACAATTTTACGGGAAGCGATTCTGCCGAGCCGTTTCTACCCTCTCCGCGCGTCTCTCGCCGACGACGCCGACGACGCCGACCCTAACGAGCTTCTAAATTGGTAAATAATACATTTTCAGGACGGACCGGATAATCGTGTAACGCAATGCTCGCGTGCGCCGAGACATTAAGGTATTACTAGCGCTGAATCACTTTTCTTAAACTTTTTTTAAACCAGACTTAAATTCAAGATTTTTAAAAAATAACAATTTGTTTCTTATAAATGAACTTGAACCACCGTCTAGAACTCGAGTTATTAACAGTTAAAGTTTAGCGTTTTCTCCATCTGAAGCAATGGTAATGATCACAATAAAACGGTTTTTTGATAACAACTCAAAAACGGCTCTTAAACTTGTTTTGAAAAAATTCCAGGTTATAGATTAACATTCGAGGAACATTTTAAAAGAAAAGAAAACGATTTTTCACCGTCTAGTTCAGGAGAAAAAAAATGGTGAATTTAAAATTGTAAATTGAGTGCTTGTGTTCAGCCTGAACTGCGGTACAAACGCTAGTATGCATTATTGCCAAGTATACTAGTGTGCACATATGTATACGGAATGTCTGCATGGATTGAATCAGGGCCGTAAGAAATTTCTGACGCAATTGAAAACAAATAATGAAGCCCCTTCTTGATACGGCACCCAGCGCTAGTAATACCTTAAATGCCGTTCGAAGCCGAAACTCTCTGCCGTTGGCTACCACTTTTACCCCGTGCCGATGGGACGAAGTGGGAACGCAATAATCCGTGCGTCATGGCGTCATCGTTCGTTATCGCACGGATAATGTCGATACGCAAGTTCGCGAGTTGTTACGCATCGGCGGCGATAAACATCGCGGCTATGTAAATGAGGACGCGTACGTATAACGTGCGCATAACGCCGCGCGTAATACTGTGATCGAAGGTATTAATGTGTCGTACACGCGCCGTATGCGTTATGAATCGTACAATGCAATATTCCGGCACGCAACGTAAGTTAATATCCCCACGACATTCGCTCCGGGCACTTATAGTACATTACGTATTGCGACGATCAATTATATCGCGGAATGCTCTCGCGTGTGTGCCACACGTACGGCGGGCGCGTATCGTTATTAACGCCGGTGTTATTGACTATTATCACGATATCGTCGTGACGGTGCGTACGTTGAACTATTCGCCCACTACATCGCCGTTGTCGCGCGTTATTACTTGTAACAATGCGTGGGGAAAATTCCCTGCGCGCCGTTTAATGTAGCGATACCGAATCATCGAGGCAGCTGGCACTTCCTTATCGTTGAGCCTCACGTTAATAAATCGGCTTAAGTATAATCTCTCCATATATCAACCCGTGCACAATGTGCTATTCCGATGAGCTCATTGTCAGGTCACTTTGATAACGCTTAAACGTTTGCGGTATTCATATTTTTATGCGACACATTGTTCTACGAAAATTGAATAAGGAAAGTAATGCTTCATTTTGACAGTCTCGGAACGTTTCGATAATCCAATTTAATCTACCCTTTGCCAACAAAATGAGTCGTACCTGGAACGTACATTTGAACCGAAAAAGATGAAGCCTCGCAACGTTGACCGCAGTTACCTGTCTACGTACTCTGGAAATCTAGCCATGTTGCAGAATTTTGACGAAAACATATCGAATTGCATCGTACGCGCAAACAGGCCGGTGCAACATTATTATCAGCGCGGAATGTTAATATTGGGGGTGCGCGGGCGTTGCATTCGAAGCTCGTTCCACATCGCGCTGCGATCAATTATATCGCGTAGCACTTCGCGCTGCTGGCCGGCCGAATGGCGATGCTCACACGAAAACACGACGTCGCTCGGTTGGCCATTCGCAGCGTCGGCGTCGCGACGTCGTTTCGACGGGCGATGGACGGGCGTTAATTTGCGAAAACACGCCTCGCACCCGCGCCGGGAATATCGTGACGAGCTCGTCGCAGACGTCACGCTCTCTCCTCCTACCGCGGCCGACACTTTTGCGTCATTCGGACACACGTACGTCTCTACTAGGGACGTTCGATTCTCCTGAAAGAATCGATTCTGTCCATTTCTGAGAGGTCGATCTGAAAGTGACACGTTCTCCCTGTCGCACAGACTCGTCACCGGAAATTTTTTGTCCTCAGCCATCTGTACATTGGCCCGTAGTTAGCGGAGGGATCGAACGAAATGGCTGGTGTGATAATTTTACCGTTTCCCGCCGTGCAACGCTTTCGAATTCTTGTTTCGCTGCCGGTGACAGCTCGCGATCCCGCCATCACCGCGATTATCGGATAAAATCGCGCGCGGACAGACGTTTGACACGGTTTAACTCTTCCGGAGGCGACTCGAATATTGCGGCATTAAAATAAACTTTCGGCATTTCTCTGGGAAATAATGACGTCCGGGACGCGGACGTCGCCCCTTGTGCCGTGCGCCCACGTCTGACACGTTTTGACAGGCCGACGCACACGCGCCGGTGGGAAGCGCGACGTGGAAAGCGTGTTCGCTGTGTTATTGCGCAAGAGGTTCGCTTAATTGAACGTTTTACATCCGTTAATTGCCACCGTGTCCCCTCATCGAAGGCGCTCCGACATCAAGGTCCGTGGTGGTTACGCGAGCTTGTATTTCCATTTTTCCCGCTGACAGACAGCTCCAGCTCCAATTTTTCTCCCACACGCGAAATACGCGCTCGAAGTACTCTTCCGGGAGACGCGAGCGTTTCGTTTTGGAAAATACTTTTATCTTAATTGGCCGCTTCGTAAATACGTTGCGGTAATGCGGACGTTGTTTCGTGGCGAATAAGCCGATTATTAGCGGCACGAGCCGTTCTCGTGACAAAGGTTGAACCTGACCCTGTCAGTGGAACAACGTCTCGGCCCTCCCCGATCATGACGTTCCGTTGCGTCACGTTTTACGGCATGTGGCCCGCCGCCCATAATGGGACCCGTTTGTCATAATCGCGGTGCCGACAAGGCGCTAATTAATTGTCGGATTAATCTGCCGGTTCGATGCCATCTATAGCGGCAAGCTCGACGCCGAGATTTAAGTAATGTTCCCAGACGTTTAACATCCTGTTCCCCCCTTCAAGACTAGCCGCATTACACGCTCTCCGTACTTCCGTACAACAGACATGATTCGTGCATATTACATTTTTCGTTGCGAAAATATGCTGGCTCTGGCGAGCAAACGAGGGTGGTTGAAGGTGATAAATTGGCCGACTGGATGAAATGGCGGTTTAAGCTGAGGTTCCAATTAGGACCGCGATTGTAATCCGAGTAAGTGTACAGCCGCATCGCCTTTTTCGGCCGAGTGCGCTCTTCTGCGTACCTTTTCGACCCTTTGTTGCTGTTCACTCGCGATTGCGCAGATCGCGCGCGCAGTGAAGCGGCTCGGCGAGTCTCGTATTTCCGTTTAATTCACTCGCTGATCAACACATTAATTACATTATTACGGAAAATGGAGTTTAAAATGATCGTCGAAATAAATGATCGAAATATTCGCCGCCGCGAGGATGGCGATGACGATATCGTTCCGTGGGTTGCGTTAAATGCTATTACGGTTAACGCCCGCAATTATCGCGGGACGTTGTCTTGCGACGAGCGAGAAAACACGGTTTTCTCATTCGCTCGCCCGAGTCCGGGCACATTGCTAACGAGCGAGAGAATTTGGCGAAAAAGAGAAACCGAACTATCAGGGTTATTCAGATGCAAAGTACTATCTGTAATCCGCCTTTCATTCCGACGTCGCGGATATTACGAGCCACAATGGGGTATTATGATGAGCCATTCTTCCCGAAAGGAAGCTAGCGAAATGGCCCGCCGACGACACATTTTTACCCACATCCCCCATCGTCCGCCGACCATTCCTTATTACGTTTGTCCGAGAAGATACGCCTCGTGGTCAGTCAGAGCCCGGTCGATGGTTGCTAAGAGGTAGGAACGTCTCTTTCATAAGCGCGCGAACAATGCGGCCTCTTTATTGAGAAATCCCCGATGTTACATTTTCCACGGCCGCTTAACCCGCGGACAGACCAAATTTCGCTCCATTTCCTACGCGCTCTGACGAACCGACGACGATATCTTAATTAACTGCCGCCGCTCCGACGCCTGTTTCAACGTTTGCTTTATTACCTCGAATATTTTCGCAATTCACCGAAATAACGTCGGCCGCTGGTTATTTTATGCAGAACGTTACAGGTTCAATGTAACATTAACAATGATCGTTGAGCGGACGAGGTTCGGTGGAAAAATACGTTCTCTGCTCGATAGCAGCCCGGCAATTAATTACTCATAATTGATTATCCCTGTTTTTTTTTATTAAGCCAACCAGTAGTACCTTACGGTATGCGCGAGAGGCCGTGCTCGTACGCGAGCTTCATTGTCGTTACAGACTATTGTTGCACGCTCACCGCTTGAGGACAACAATTCGCCATTGATTTATCCGATAAACCGAATTAAATGCACCGCGCACAGCGGTGAGTATGGCGCACCGCTCGAGGTTAAGGCCGATTTACACAGCAGCGTGCACTAATTCATCGGACGGCGACGATTTTCGCGCGAACCCTCCGTCGGGACCCGCCCCGGCGAAGACTTAGATTAGAAAATAACCGCTTCCGCTCGCCTAATTCCGAATTAGCGCGCGAATCGTAAATCACGGCAGATAAAGCATATATCAATAGGACGCGTCAATGGTCCGAGCGTGTAATCGGATTACACAGCAGATTCCGATTTTGCAATACAGTCCGCCATTGTCTAACTCGCCTAAGCAACAAACTGCGCCGCGTAAATCGTCCGCGTTAATCCAGTCCTCTATCCGGCACTATTCGAGCAACATTGCGCGCCCGGCTATCCGCTGCAGTTGCACTTCCGCTTTCCTGCGCCCGCCTACCTCGCAGAATTTAGCGGTCATTGTTCGACACACTCGTCCGTAGCTTTTTGCCGATCGCGCGCGTTCGTTAATGTGGCAAATAATTACGGCGCGGCGCCGTGTCGTGGATCGATCTGGTGATAAGCGTCGTTAGATCATCCGGATCAGTCAGCCTCGCGAGCAGTTTTCCATTCGCGCCTCGCCTGGTCGCTCGTTTCTCGCGATAGTCCCGAGACTATCGATTCATCCCATTGATAACTGTTTACAGAAGTCTTACGGGCTCTGCCAACGAATTCGCGCGGACGATCTCACATGGATACCGATGTCGTCGTTCCCCTGCGAGACGCAATCCCACGATGGGTCATTCTGACCCATCTTGCAGGACGGCAACCCGATGTTTTAAATTCATAGACATTTTATTTGTATAGATTCGTAGGGCATAGGACGGCGTAGATACCGCACGCTTGATCGCGAGGCAATGCGTTCCGTCGGCGGTGTGCATGCGTGCGTATGGTCGTGTGTGTGTTGCAAGCGAGAGACGACGTGGCATCGCGGCTGATCCGTCGCGCGGATGTCGAAAGGCAGGCTTTTGTAAGTGATCAGACGGCATGCAGTGTCGTGCTGCTTCCGACGAGATTAATGAAGAAAGTACATTTATTCCAACTCGGCTATTCTCAGTCTCAATGGTCCCAACGTAGGAATCATACCATCCAGAATCCTACAGAATTATGTGAGACGAAAACCTCAAAGTAAATTCAACGCGTCCACGTAACACCAACATTATTGTTACAATTATTAGATTATGTGTTATAGGTAACAATCCTGGAAATAAATGTTGCGGAATTTGGTAAAAAATAGTTAGGTTACCACATCTAACCTATTCCATTTTTAAAACACTGACGACCAGGTCGCACAAAATTTTAATTTTGTAAAAAATGTTGTGATCAATTTATAAACAAATTGTCAACGTTTAAAATATATGCAACGTTGCTAAAATGTACGTAGACGAAATTTTGTATTTTGCTAAAAAAAATGAGTTGACGATCTTCAGGCTTCGGGTCAAATTGACCCATCGTGGGTATCCGAGGGTTAAACACGTGCGACGCGCAGTCCCGATACGTCGAGAGCGCGTCGCAGAGACCTCGTTATCGCCGAATTATTATGTAAACATCCGATAAGCGCGCGCGCGCTAATCTCTGTTCGTCGCCGAAAAAAGGCGCCGGCGAAACGATCGGCAAGAGGTCGGAATTTGTCGATCCTAAATCACGCCTACCCCCTGGCGTGGCTTCCGCGCGCGACTTCGCGCGAGCTTGAAAAATGAGGAGCTTAATTTCAATTTGCCATCGGTCGCGCGGAAAGAGCTCGCGTGATTCTGGCGCGATCGCGAGCCCTGATAACTGCCTCCCCTTATCGTGTCGGAAGGGTAGTGAGTGGCAGGGAGGGACAGAGGGTGGAGGGGGGGGGGTGAGGGGGTCGTATTATCGATTGGACGGATATGAAGTAAACGCGCCACGGAAAACGGAACTTTGACACGGAGGGCGAAATTAATGTGAATCAGAGGCCACATTAGGGCCACCGTCGGGGTCGATTAAAGGGTGGCGGGCAAAATATCGTCGCGTAATCTTCGTGGGAGAGGCACGGTTGGCGTACGAAAAAAAAAAGAGAAGACATTCTTGCCCGTCGTTAGAGGGGCGTGGAAAACTTCCGCGTACGCGACAGGCAGAGATGCAAATTGAAAATGTGCCGTCAAACTCGTACGTGAGACATTTTCCGCCCTCGCACTCCGTATTGCCATTCCTCTGCCGTCGGTAAGAGACGTAGCCCGCGAGCCGTGGGCGTAACTTTTTACCGTCCGGCACGCGCTCCGTGGGAACGAGCATTGCGGACATTTTTCACGGTCTGTACGCGTCGATACGCTTCGGACCGATCGAGCTTCACGCATCGACGAGCCCCGGTCGACTGTACTTGGTCGCCGTGTCGAACAAATTAAACGACGTCGAATCGTGCTTAATCGTACGAACGGACCGAGTGGGACCGGGAGGGGGATGGGGAGCGGAATGAAAAAAACGATGCCAGAGAAATTCACGCGCGGCATGCGGGCGGGGTGAGCGAGACACGAGGGCGGGGTACAATGTCAATTGGATAAATTTCCGCGGAAACGGGCGAGTTTGTCCGGCGCCGACGCCGATTCGTTGCGCCCGAAGACTTCATCGTCGGGCGATCGAATTGAAATGCGCAGCGAGCTCGAAAAAGAAATCCTCTCGAGCCTCGCATAACGCCGATCCCGCGGCACGATTCCGCCCGCACATTGTGTCTCCCCCGCGCACGTCGGCGAAAGTGCCCGTGGGGAGGGGGTGGAAATTTAATAGGCAATTACGATTTTACACGCGCTTATTAATGCCCGCTGCCTATGGATTTTTTGTCTCGATAACCGGCACGAAGCCTTCCCGCACGTACATTTCGACGTAATGGCATTAGAGAGGTTTAACACTGGCATATCGGGGCCAGCCACCGCTCGTCGTTTCGCGCGCCTTCTCTTTTGATCGCGACGGCCGATTTCGCGTCGGAGAGAGGAAAAAGGCGGCGCGGCACGCGAATTACTGCGCCCAATGTCGATCGTATTAATTTCGGCTCAAAGAAGCGAACAATCGGCCCTCGAGCGCGGCTCATTCTCTCTTTTTTTCCCCCTACACCTCTCTTTCACTTTATCCCTCTGCGCATTGTCTCTCTCTCTCTCTCTTTCTTTCTCTCAGCCTCTTTCACTGCTCCCGCTCTCGATTCCGTCGAGGCCGAGTTCGTTCGCGGCAGAAATTCAGAGCAGCGGGTTAATACGGCGACGAGTCCTCTCTTTCAGTCAAAAAGAAACGGAGCGTTCGTCCGTGAACGCAAATCGGTTAATCGAATTCTGTGCCTCGCCCTACCCTGCGTCGAGAAATGCATTATCGGCTTTTAATCAAGTCCATCTCTGTCTTCCTCCTTCCTACCTAGCTGCTTCCCTTCTCTTTCACGGCGCACGCGACTCTCTGCCACCTCTCAAAAGCGATACCTAATTTCTCCGCTCGAATCATGGGCCGCGCGGGCTAATTGATACGTAGCCAGGCAAAAATGGCACGGTCGTAGCCTTTCGCGAGATCTAATTTCGGATGCAGGACCGTCGGAATAATTTCGTTTCGCGTCCGCCTTTCGAATAGCTCGGCAAATTTCGACGTGTGCGCTGGCTCGGCTCACTCGATTCGAGGGTACACCGTTAGGTTATCATCGATTATTTACTTGGACATCGCATAACGCTATCGCTATGTCACGTAACGTCGTATGGTGCGGGTATATATTTCGTATATCGGAACATGTATGTCAATTTAATACAGAAGAGAGATATATGTATGTCAATTTAATACATATATATATTTCGTATATATTTCGTATATCGGAACATGTATGTCAATTTAATACATTGCCTGGCATGTGAAATTTGCTAATGCTTCGCCAGCGGCCGTAGTAACGCATAGTTTCGGTATAATTTGGAACTGCGTTTGGAAAGGGGTTGGTGCATATACGGTGCAAAATGATCCGATATCAAGAGGCGAAAATGAGAGTCTTCGAGGATGCTCAGGAAAATCGGAAGCAAACTTCGAAATTTGTAACAGTTCAGGAGATATGGGCCACAGCACTAGATGCCAAAAAATAGGAGAAATATATCGCCCCTCGTTCTACCATACATCGCAGTTTGTCCGTTCTATAAATTCCGCCGATATTTATGGTTTTTATTTTGAATACCTTGATTTTTACGAGGGCGAGCCATGCGAAACAAACGATTCGGAACTTTACCGTGGCAAATACATAAATCTCAGCACCACTCTCTGTCTACGTAGAACCGTCCTGCTGTCCGTCGCTTTATCAATCACCCGTTCTCATTCAATTTCGAATGTCTAATGAGAAGACTATGCGAGCGACATAATGATCAACTTTTACCATTCAACGAATCCGCGCAAAACTCGTTATCCTACCTGTACCGCGGTTATAACGAGCAGTGGCGGCGCAAAAAATTGGATTCACCCAATACATGAAATAATGATTACGGAACTGTTTTTATACAGCGCGCGTCCGAACTAACCGGCCGGCTTTACGCAGCAAAAAACCATGCGTCAAGACGAACCGACGGGAAAGACGTCGGGCAACTGCGGAGGGCTCGAAATACGTCGACGTCACATTACCGGCACTCGACACGCGAGCCGATCGTTTCTCGACGGGACGAGACAGTGCAGTGTGCCGCGAGACAATTAATCACCTTCCGGCGCGCGAAAGAAGCAAAATCGGCCGAAACGGTGCTGGAGCGCGCGCGCGGTTAAGCCTCGGGTACCCACGATGGGTCAATTTGACCCGAAGCCTGAAGATCGTCAATCCATTTGTTGAGCAAAATAAAAATTTTCGCCTACGTGCATTGTAGCGACGTTGCAATGTATTTTACGATTGTTAATAATTTGTTTATAAATTGTCTGCAACTTTTTTCGATTGTTAATAATTTGTTTATAAATTGTCTACAACTTTTTTCGGTCGTTAATAATTTGTTTATAAATTGTCTGCAACTTTTTTCGAGCAAAATTAAAATGTTTTCCGACATGGTCGTCAGTATTTTATAACGCGTTGAATTTACTTTGAGGTTCTCGTCTCACATAAATCTGCGCAAATAAAATGTCTATGAATTTAAAATGTCGGCCTGCCGTCCTGCAGAATGGGTCAGAATGACCCATCGTGGGATTGCGTGTCTCATTCTTGAGTCGGGTGTCCGAGGGGGTTAAGCGTGTGTGGAAGTTGGTCCAGGTAGTGAAAGAAGCAAGCAGGCGAAGCAGGAGAGATGGCGGAAAAACTGAAATGCCCGTGAAAGCAGGGCTAAAAGACGAAGCGGCGTGGGTGAGGAGTAGTGACGAAGGGGGGCACACGCAAAGCCGAGAAGTCGGTTATTGACCTTTGCGGTCGAGCTTTCTCTATTTTCGCAAGCAGCACTTTCGCAGTTTAATGGGCCTCAACGAGTCCGCCTCCGACTCGGGGGTCCACGACTGCTCCCGGTACCGGGAGACGCCTTTTATGTAGCGTTGCCCTCTCTTGGCGCACGGGAAAAAGGGAGGAAGGTCGGATAATCTAACCCTCTGCGTTAAAAGCCAGACTGCTGCTCCGCTCCTCTTCCGTCCCCACCAACATCCCTATTCTACTTCGTTTACTCTTTGTCTCTTTCTCCTACGCACACTCTCTATCAAGCGCCTATTACATATATCTATTACATAAATTTATGGCGCGTACTTACTCCTCCCGCGATTTCTATCGTTCGTCCATTGTCCTCTTTTTCTCGCGTTCAACGCACACTCTTCCTCGTACCGTATGTTTTCGTGTCTTTTTTTTCTTTTTTCGTCGCTCTTGTAACAGCCGGTACTCAGTTCGTGTACTTAGTACGTGTATTTATTACGTTATTGATATTGATATAACAGACTTCGTCGGTTGTTTCAGACCTGTCACTTGAACTTTGCCTCCTTCCCCTCCTCTTTCTTTCAGACTATCCTCTTTACACATACATACCTACCCGCAAGTACATTTTCGTTCTTTTATTCTCTCAACTACGCCACCCTTCAGCCCTGTCGTCTTCGTCTGCGAAACGGGAAGTGCGCTCTCGAGGCCAGAACGTTTTAGTCCGTGGCCCTGGCACTGGAAAGCGATGTGGTGACGTTTCTTTGACTGCATCGGAGGGGTGGCTGATGTAAATCTAGCCGCGGATGCCGGGATGGGAGAGTGGGGATCGCTGGGGATGTTGCGGGAAATTTGTTAAAAGAAATCTGAAAAGGCAAATTCGAATTTCCACGGTGCGGCTTCCTTTTAGCGGCGGGATGCGAGGCGAAGCCGGTTCTTTAACATTCGCACCCTTATCGATCGTCTGCATTGCACCAGGACGCGGGGTGCTCATCTTAAACATACAACGATCCTTGAGACGTCCAAATCATAGAGACTCGTGCCTGCAACCTTTCATTGACGGCGACCAGCAGAAAGGGACGTAGGGTAAGGTTGCGATCATTGGACCGATCCAATCACTTTATAACATTTCTGTTATTTGATCAAGTTCTGCGTTTTTCATCCCAGAATGACGGAACAAAATTAATCGGTCCAATCATAGCAACCTTACCTTACGTAGCTCCCGACCCCGCGGATCGTTCGATTCTCGTGCATTTCGATTTTTCACCCGCGATGCACTCCATTATGCGCGGCCCGCGAATACGCAACGAAGCGAAATTGAACGTTGCCCCGGAGAAAAAGGGAGCGTCTCTCCTTTTTGAAGATTGGCGTGATTGAACGAGCCGCGCGCCAGGGATGGTGGTGATGAAAAAGAGCGCGGGCGGGGGTGGGGTTTGGTTGGAAAAAAATGGGCGCGCGGCCGCGAGCGAGGAAAAAAGCGATTTGGCGACTATGCGCTTTTATAAAATCCCTATTTTTATCGTCCCGCCGTCCGGCGCATCATAAACATCTACCCACTCGTCGGGGCTGTTCGCGATCAAGCCGTATCGACAAATATTTTCAGATTGGAGTTTGTCGTTTACGAGTGGCCGAGGGGTGGGAACAAAAAACAAAAAAAGTCGCCCGCATCGAAGCGTGCGCCGTTTATGTCCGAGCGCGGAACGTGCGCTCGCGTGTTAATTGCAATCTCTGCCGAGGTATTGTGGGCGTGCGTAATCGCCGAAATTGCCGTGATGCACGTAATCGAGGTCGTGCTCGTTCACTTTCGTCGCGTTCGGAATTGAAATATGCTATTGTCGCGGGGGTGGTAGGCGAGCGAAGCTAGAAATTGCCGTGCCAAGACAATCGACCCAGCAACGTAATTAATTGTCGGCCATTGGCCGCGACGATGCCGGAGCAATTTATTCCGACCGTCCGTTCTTTCCTTTAATTGAAGCTTTATTCGCGAATGGAGTCGGTCAGCGAGAATCTTGCGCTCTTCGCGCCGGTATCGGGAAACGATCGTCGCCGTGTAAAAAACAAAAAGTTCCGGGGGGAAAACGTAAAGCGAGCCCGTACGAGGCTGGACGAGAGTATTATTGGACGTGGGGAGGAAGGGGGGGGGGGTGCGTTTGCGAGCGGAAATTAGGCAACGCACGAGTCGGCCGAATAAATATCACGTCAATTCACGGCTAATGGAAATCCCAGCTGGTCGACGTGGAAAGTTTCGAGTTCGTCCCTGCCGCTTTTCGCTTCCAGTGCTTTTCTCTCTCTTTCTCTCTCTCTCATTTGCTCTCTCCGTCGATTTCTGCCACTCCACCCTTTCCTACCCGCACATCTTCCGACCACTTGCGATCGATATTACAAATTTTGTACAACCATCCAACTCTTTCTTCCCCGTTTCACACGGACACGGCGTCACGCGATACCACATATGTATCTGTCGTTTCAGATTTCGCCCAATAAGACGTCTTCGCGCGTTAAAACGAGAGCGATGCTCGCACCGACGGTAATTAGCGCGAACGATTTCAGCGCCCGGAAGTCTCCCCGCATATTTCAGCTCCGCCTATGCTCGCCCTTCGCCCGCTAATATATCTCCGGAGCGTCGCAATAAATTACGCCGCGCCGGCTACGGGCGAATTCATCGATAAAGTGTCGATGCGCTTTTTAATCTCCCGTCGTCTCGTATCCGCTTTCAAGCAAGGTCGACAGTTATTCCTTCGCCGCTTCGTTATCGCGAACGGCTCGGCTCTCTGGCCGTTCTGTTTTAAATTTTCCCTCCTTTCGCAGGCCGCTGCCGGTGATAAAAGATCGAACCGAGAGCGAAATAGCCCCGACGACATGAAACATCGTCGCGGCTGTACGCTCGCTTCGCGGCCATAATACGAGAGGGGCTTCCGGAAACTTTTTCTATTACCCGACTCTCCTAGGCGAGAACTTTCTTCAGGGCCATCGGAAGATATCGGATGCGTACTCGCGTACATGGACATACACGAACTTTGCCTCGATATTTCTCGCCTTCGGTCTTCCGTCTTCGCGGAGAAGTAACGGAATTCTCGCCGATTCGCGGGGATGAAGTATCGGGTAATTGCGTTGCCGGGCAAATTGCCGATGTAAAATATTTGCGAGTTTTACAAGAAGCCTGAACTTTCCCGGCGGACGTTACGGGGGAGGGAGCGGAAGGAAGGAACGGTTGTGAGGGTGGGAAGGAGTGAAGGGGTAAAATAAAGAGAGAGTTGAAACGGAGTAAAAGGGGCGGAAGAGAATGAGCTTCTCGACTCGCCGGAAGTAACTCAAGAACTTCTGTCTGGTCTAGCGTATCCAGCGTGCGGAGCAACCTCCGTTACATCGACGTTCTCCCACGGACAGTACCATCCGCTCAGAAAACGAACCTCCTGTTATGTTAATCCGTCCAGTGCCATGCTAATGGAAGACGATACATCGAAATCCTAAAATACTGTCTATTTTCGTAGTCGAGCAATACACGTCCTGCTCCTGGACACTCATCAAAAACACCATAAAAGTCTCTCCGCTTTCCATCATTCTTCCCATTCTCCTCTCTAGTCTTCATCTTCCTCCGCGTTCAAAATTCGCCCGCGTCAGTGGGTCTCGAATACTATAACCACGTATCGCGGCTCGTTCGAAGGCGTCTAGCCTAGAGCAGCCAGCGTAGCATACCGTCGTCGAGGCAGTACACGTGCGCTGCGCACACACGTGCCCCGCGCCGTCTCCCGTCCCATCTCACACCCTACTCTACTCCTCTTTCTCCCGTGCCCACCCATACGTGTGCATAGATCGCGGAGCACGCGAACGCATATATGCACGCGCGAAACAGACAGAGTGGAGCGCGCAGAGGCCGCTCGCTCCGGTAACCGAGTCGGAAGTCCGTCGTAGCCGCAAGTTAAATAGCTTTCCGTTACCCTTCGCATTACCTCCCGACCACGGCGCGACGTCCTGAAACGTGCCTGTTCTGTCCTCTCGCTCCCGCCTTTGTCTCGACCAGCAACCCTCCTTCCCGTTTCTCGCTTTCCGTCCCTAACGCCCGGCTTTTTCCCGTCCGATCCTTCCGCCTCTATCATCGTCTTGCCGCGCATACATCAGCCACCCTCTCTCCTCCCCCTCCCCACCCCCCTGTCCGTCACTCTTTCCTTCTCACTTTCTCCGCGCTCCGATAAGAACGCCTTTCCACCTTCCCTCTCACCAGCCGCTCCCTCGACGTTTCTTTTCCGCTCCCATTCTCTCCGTTACACCGGTGTGCTCAGCGCGACGCTGTACCTCCCTTGGTTCACTGCACGAATGAATAATGCCGGCGGCGCACGGCGACCTGTAACCCGGCTCGCCTCTGTGTGCGCCGGGTCGGCGTACGGGCTCTACGTGTGCCGTCCACTTACGGGCCGCCGCTGACTGTGACATTATCGCGCCGGTGTATATGAAATTTTCCGCTGAAACGGCCCTGCGTATTCCTCCCTTCCTTTTTCCACTCCTCCCGCAGCGATGTCTGTGCACAACGGCGCGCCGCGGCCGAGTACGTCGGCTTGAGGAATACTTGAGGCAGTCAGTGAGGAAAAAATCTTGAATGTGAACTCGATTCCTTGGGCATACTCCGAAAAATAGAGGATCGATTCGAAAAGCGAGGAGAGCTTTTCTAAAGGAGCGTGCAAACTCGGCGTGCTTCTCAGTCGAACGGCACTCCGGACGCCCGTAGAATTCTAATTGGCGGCCAGCGGCAGGGTTGTCAAGCGAACGTTCGTGCGCGCTTTTACCATTTACGGCGCCGGCGACAGTCGTGGTACGGGCGAGGCTGTAATTTTTGCGCCGCGACTTGCGCATTCCGCGGCGCGCGGAGACGATACGTTAGAGTACTACCTGTTGACGTTATCCGGATATTTCGCGGGGCGAAAATGGAAATTGCGTGCGTGCGCGCCGGTCTCTGTCCGTCTCTTTTTACACGATTCGCCTCTCCCGACGAGCTCGGTCTGTTGACATGAATAATGTCGCTGACACACACGCAGACGTGTAACCCGCTTCCAGCCCTCTTTATTATACAGAGCCCGTGCGTCATTACTGCGTTACTTTGACGGGGAAATTTTTTAAAAAATTCTTCCGCGCCCCTCTTCTCTCGTTTCTGTATGTATGCGTGAGTGTGCATGGAAAGATAGCATGGCTGTAATTTGATATTCGCCGGCCATGATTATCTTGCGTTACGATTACTTCTTCTCCGAACGGAGACAGGTACATGCTCGCGTAGATGAGACGTAGTAAAAACGGGTATGTACGTGGAGGTCGCGGAAAATTGACAAAGCCAGAGGAAGAAAAAGACGTTCGCGCGTGAGTAAGCATAAGCGAGAATCCTGCATGTCATAAACATTGAAGCTTTACGAGGGACTCTCGCGTCCCGGCGTTGTAATATTTATAAACGACCGAGGCCAAAGGGAAAGTGGGCATGACCGTAGGCGCGCTTCATATTTGCCGAAACACTCCTGCCCTTTGTACGCCTACGCGCAGTTTGCACGCCGATGGAAACTCGTCGAAAGCCGAGCGGCAGCGATCCCTCAAAACCCGGCGCAAATATTTAATACAATTCATCTTGCGGCGTGCGTAACTTTCATTACGTATTATCGCGCGCTAACGAAATATGACAAAGGACCGATGTAATATGCATTACGAGCGTATTTACGGCTCCTCTTAATAACCCCCTTAATATTCATGTATGCGGCCGCAAGAGAAGGTCGCAGGTTGCATCGCTCTCGGGTGCGCCGTTTTTTTTCCCACCCCCATTTTTTTTTTTCCCATCCCCATTGCCTTTGTCCGACGCACTCGGCGCGGTTATACGGCTAATTTTCAACGCGCATCATCGGCAGGAAGATCGGCGAGGGAACATTGAACGAGGACGCGGATCGCGGAGAGAAGACAAGCGCCGCGCGAGGCTTGTTACGACTACAGCGAATGCCTCTAGCGGGAGCTATTATGCGCGGGCGAAACGAGGGGAGGGCGCGTCAGACGTAAAGATAAGCGCAAGGAGTGTGTGACGCGATAACGGCAATGACAGTGGAGGGGCGCGATGGAAAATGCGATGAACTTCCCCCTCGCGAACGAGGGCGAGTCGCAGAACGGCAGCCGCGAACTCAGCATCCCGCAGACGGCATCTCCAAGTCTCGTTGCGGTTTCGCGCGTATGCAGTATACCCGGTCTCTCGCAGCGACGAAATCACGGGAAACGTCGATTTCCATTTGCCGTCGTATTTTCGATTTCCATTAAGGTATATTCCCTGGGTGCGCCGCTCCGCGCTCGCGTCGTCGAGGTGTACGGCGTACCGCACACGAGTACGCGCACGTTTGCACATGGCCGCATATGCTTTGTTGATATATTTATACTCGCGCGGCACTGTGTGCATATAGGTCTCGACAAAGATTTCCGCAGCCGCGCGTATGTACGTGTGTGCATTTTGTATATAGTGTATTTTCAAGAGATGCATATACTGCGCGCGGGTGTAAGTACGGTATATAGACACTGATACATGTATCCACAGGTTCAGGTGTAGGTGTTGCGTGTACAGTGCACGTGACCCAATTGAAAAGTCGATACCTCGGAATTCAGATGGGGAAAGGGCCTCCTTCCATCTCGTTCGTTTTCTTTCACCTCGTCGTCGTCGTCGAGGAACGACGAACACGTTCTTCGCAGTCCCGTGTAAAGGGAAAAGATCGGCGACTGCGACTATCCGCTTTCACGAACACGTGCGCGCGGCGCCAGTAAATTCCGTGCGAGGCATGCATGGTCCTGTCGATCCTCGTATCTGTCATTCCTCGTTTCATAAAGGTTGCATCGAAAACGTTGTCCAATAGTTACTGGACCGTCCAATGAGATCCTATTGTTAGCTTCTTCCCCATCGTACTGTTTCTCGAGTGCAATGAACGCTTCTGTATCTCACCATTATGCTACTACTGTAAATAGTACCCTTCTCGCATTCGCTGACCCATAAACTGAGAGCAACATCTCGCTTCCGTTTTTCCGCGCGCGCAACGAAAATGGAGGCTGAAATTGTAGTGGCCGCGAGGTCGATCTGTTTTCTCGAATTAAAATAAATTATTTCGAGAACGCGCCCACATCCAAGGAATGGCCGGCCTCATTGTCTCCGCCGATTCCTCTCACGGCCTTATCCGGTAAAGGCTTATTATCCGAAAGCAGTTCTCCGATAAACGCATATTCATCTCGCGATAATCTTCGATCCCCCTTTTCCCGCGGAACACCGATAACGCCGATGCCCGGGGAATTATGGAACGATATTGAGCGAACTGAGACATTTAGTATGACTCATGGGGCGCGGAGCAGAAGGTGTGAGAATGTTCGAAATTTCGCGCAGCCATTCCGAACGGCGCCCGCACTTAATTCCGATCGTCAGGAAATTTATACCCTCGATCGTTTCCGCGCGAATTTCCTCTCGCACGGCAAATATAATAACAATCACCGTGAAACGAATGTCGATGACGAGCGCTTTCCATCGGCGACTCGTTTGAGTAACGGGCGGACGAGAGATTCGGCCCGGTGATTCCATCAGCCGATCGATGCGCGTGATTTTCGAAATAATTCGGTTAGCGCACGTCCGCGTTGTATCGCGAGGCTGTAACAAATCGCGTGAGACACGTCGGCGATTTCCAGCGAATTCTGTGCCATGCGAAATGCCACGCGGACGACTTCTCTCGCTTCGTTCATACCTCGAATTTCGGTCTTCCCGAATAAAATGCTCCGGCAAAACGTTGCCTTTGCCCCGTTTCACGCGTCTCGCAAAGATTATGTAGCCATTCGTGTAATAGCTATTTCAAAAGGCACGCCGCCGACGCTCTCGCATTTCCCGAGAACGCTCGCATTCTCGATATTATTATCGCGCCGAAGCCATCGTAATACGTTAGGGCGATAGCATAATTCGACTGACGCTGCCTTCTCGCCAATACGACAATTTATCATCCCCAATTCATTCCCCACAGACTCCCTCCAATTCCAATAAATTCACCTCAAGCCACCAGCGTCCTCCATATTATTATCCTCGTAAAACGGATGGCCCGGAATGTCGAAGTATCTTTAATGAATCAATAGCGCGCGTCGAGGCGCCGTTCAGAGCCTTTTCGAAACGTAGAAAGTCCTGCCGCAGTGACTGATGAAAAGCGCCAAGAACAGCGTTAAACAAGCGCAGTCGTCGTCGGGTACGTGGCACGAATAACATACCGAGCACGTCGCAATTTCGTGGGCTATCATTGCGTGCAGGGGGTGGTTCGCGATCATGCTGGGAAGCCGGTGGCGAATTTGTGTCGGGGTTGAGGTTTCTGGGACGCAGACTGGTGAGGGAACCGATCGCGGCCAGATCCGGGTAAGGCTTCCGTCCATTAACCGATCGATTCGCCGTACACGGCCTGGCATCCTAGGTTAGGGTAAGGAGAGAGAACTGGGTTGCACAATAATCCCGAGTCGGAGAACGGCGGGAGGAAAGAGAGTCAAGGTAGAATTTATCTGTGTATTCCGCAGTGGGGTAGCTTCTCTAAGATGCTTAGCGGGGCCTTAAAGGTAGGTGTCCAGCTCGACAGTCGAGGACCTTGACCGAATCTTCCTCCGAAGACAAAGGGAATATAGGCAACTCTATGTGTCCGCTCGAGTGCATCTGCCGGGCGATAATCCGCTTCGCGTCAAGTGGAATGCTTTCGGAGTCCTCGTTTCCTTCGTTCGATGACGCTCGAGCTATAAAACGCGAGCTTTTTCTTACCCCCTCCGGCTGCTTTATCGTGTGGTCTTTGACGGCGAGCGTCCCGGGGTTCAAAGTCCTTCTCCTCAAAGTCCATCCTTTTCGGCACCTTTAACTCCGAGCTTTCTAAATAATTCACTCGGCCGCTTCTGGTATCTTTTTCGGTGCGTAGGGATGGTCGGAGTGATGTGATTGAATGGGACTCCTGCTAATGTCGGTTCCGCGGAATTGTCGGGGGAGTGCAATGATTTATGAAACACTCGAAAATCGTGTCAAGATGTTACCGTCGTTTTACTTCCACGTCTGAAATTCCGCACGCGATTATCGACTATCAGTCGTTTCCTCTCCATTGACCGATTTCAGTAATGCCGCTGCGAGGAGAGCGACGGTACAGTGAATACTGAATATTTGCATCGTGAACGGTTCAACGGTCGTTAAACTAACGTGCGCTTGCCCTAAAACGCAAGCTACACACACACACTACGTCGAAACTAAAAGTTACGTAAATAAGGAAGAGAGCGTGCAACTGCATTTTGATTCGTATTCTTCCGTTCGCCGGCCGACTTATTCGGCTGCACACGTTTGCTCCGGAATCAAGGCCGATCTTGATATCTGACGATAATCGCTCCCACCGAAATAGTCCCCGTCTCATGATAATCACTTTCGGTCTCGGGCTTAAGTTTCGCTCATTAAACAGGCCGCGAGCGCAAATACGGCGACCCCCCCGGCCTTAATTGGAAGTAATTTTCAAGCATTTCCATTCGACGCAAACGGAAACCGACGTTGAATCGAAATTGGCGCCCCGCAGACTCGATAATTAACACGCGCAATTAATACGGCCATGAATTATAACTAATTACCGAACCAATCGGTTCCGGACTCCGGACCGCAATGACCGCCGATTACGTCGAATTGCGCATCATGCGCGGATCCTCGTCGGACGGGAATTTAAAGTAGCGAAATTGTTACACGATCGCCGATATGTCCGGATTTACATTCCTCCACGACAAACGCTGCCACGTTCTGTACATCTCGCCTGTACTTATTGCTTGCCCCACTAAACGTTCCACGCTGGCACATGCCGGCCGCTTGGCAGTCATTAGTTGCGTCAGAGTACCGTTTGATACGATTTATGGTCTCATGCGGGTCGAACAGAATTTCGGAGCTCGCGTGTAATTCCCGATACGTAATTGACGCGTGTCTCGGTTAAGTTTCACGCAGGCCGTCAAACGATGTCGCTATCTGCAAAACCGCGGGCCGCGCGCGTGTGCGTTATATAAATATCGTATTTGTCATGCGAGTCGTTTATCAAAGCGCGCACGGCATCCGCTCATGAACGCGGCTCAACAGGAAAGTATCGATCAGAATATCTCGCTTTGCCGTACGGTTACCTGCGAATAACTGTTCGCACGTGTTGGGCATGATCATTGAATGGCGCGCGCGCGCGCGCGCCTACGAAGTGCATCCACCCCGATATATTCGAACGATAATCTTCGTGCACTCAGTCAGTACAGGGCACCATGAACCACTCTCCGTCAATCACGTGTCGAGAACAGGGGAGTACTTAGTGCACTGGATGCACCCATTTGCCTTTCCCTTCGTCCTCTTCTGCTTCACCGTCGCCGTCGTCGTTTACGTGTCTCCTTTGACATGCTATTACACGCAGAAGGGGAAAATAAATCGACAGGGGACGAGTTCTCTCATCTATCCGACCATCCACCCTGTCACCCCCTTACGTAATATCGAATTTCTTCGCGCATATTTATCGGCCCGCGCCCGACCGATCGAACGTGTTTCGTTGATAGCGCGCGCCGATTTATTCGACATATTCCGCCGGTTCGCGACGTTGTTTGCCGGGAGAGAGGCGGCCGGCGAAAATCCGTTACCGGGTAATTAGGAATGAACGAAACGTAATGGATACATTAACGGCGGGTCAATTTTTGCTTTCGCAATTAAGCGTCGATCATAATTTCGCGCGGCGGCGAAGGTATAATAACCGATATCGCGGAATAATTCGTGGCTTTGTAATTTCCGATGAAACTGGATCTGGTTTTCGGTGGCGCAGGGAACGACAAAGGGTGGAGATCGGGGTGAGATAGAGAGGGACGAATGAGAAGGACGGAGAGAAAGCGGTCGCGGAAAGGCTTTCGAGGGCACCAGCGGCTTGCGATTCAAACTTTTCGAGTGTACTTCGGGGCATCGGAACCAGTATCGATACGGGTGATACCATTGCCTCGAGCGACCTTTATCGCCCTCTTTCCACCTCCGGCAGCCACCATTATGCGTCGCCGGCCCTATTTTCGAGCGATGCAACGGTTGCTTGAAACAACAACGCGATCCAGCTATGCTCTCGCCGGAATATCCGTTCACCGTATCGACCTAATTATCTACGCCTCGGCCGCTTCAAGAGGGAGCAACGGCATTACGAAATTTCACGGAAATTCAGCCGCGGGCTCGCCGACTTAACCCTCGGACAGCCACGGTGGGTCCATTTTTCGGTGCCTGAAGATAGGCAGCCGTGTCTGCACTGGCGCATACCGGGCTGCCGGTAGGCCGGTACATGCCACTCGCTGCAAAAGTCAATGTTGCCACACATTCGCGAAACTGTAGCAGGACGGATACCGACCGAACGTCATCACTGCTCGTTGGAATTATGTAAAGGTCGGATTACACTTCTCGGTTTCCTTCCAGCGTGCCAGACGTACGCTTTGACAGTGTATCAAATGATGAATTTTATACTTATATTCCTTCTGTTGAATGAATATGTACGTATTTACTCTATCATCAATACAGAATGTAATATTCGCAAAATTTTCTGAAAGTGATACTTTTTCCCTTATTACTTTTATCCTTTATAATATTTGAAATATGATCGTGATTTGTTGTATGCTGCGTAAGCAATTCAGATATTTTGAATATTTGAGATAATGAACTGGTAGTGTGGCCAGAAAGCATCTTGCAAACGTTGCGGAGATGGACTACGCGAGAAATGTGCGTGCCGTGTCGAAGTACCTCGGCACCGTTGAATTGCGATATACACTCAGAATCAGACTAACGACACACACACACACACACCGGGCGGTATCTATCCATGTCCGCCGTCGAAGCCGTGAAACATGTGTGACTCACGTGACCGCGTGACCGCGTGGCCGCGCGTTACCCGGGCGCAGTGTGGCCAGAAGTGGCCTCGAGTACCATCGGTTCCCGCGGAATTGGGGATACGCGCACGTGTACGTGCCTGTCTGTGAGAGCTATGGATTCCACGCATTGGCCTGTCAGCTCACAGACAGGGCACGCACACCTCGCATCGATGGTGCTCGGAGCCGCTTCTGGCCACACTGCCCGGGCGCGCTCAGTCGCTTGTTATCGGTGCGTCGGTCGTGATCGATGAAAAACGCCAATTTATACAATGGCGACGCGAGACGTGGGTGAACCCAGTGGTAGTGCGGGTACTGTGTCTTTGTGGGAACGCGGAAGTGACAGTGACAGTGAAAGTGGTAGTAATTTAAGTAAACACAGCTCGGACAGTGAGCTTAGTGACGGACAAATCGAAGCGAACGTTTCCGAGGACGACATATTTTCAGGTTCCGAAAGCGACGACGACGCAAATGATTCCAGAAATCATACAGTGTCCGGTCGCACCTGGAAATACATCGCTCCTAATAACATCACTGCTGAGTCAAGTATTCCTCGCGAACCAACATTGACATCAAAAAATGAAAATGTGGAAACCATCTTGGATTGTTTCCGCCTTTTCATGAATGATGATATAATGGATTGTATCGCGAGAAATACTAATAAACGGGCGATTGAATATTGTAGAACACACCCTGGACAGTCGTGGACAGAGGTAACGCGGACTGAATTAGAAGCTTTTCTCGGCATATTGTTAATGACAGGCCGATTTAGAGAATCGCGAGAAGATATAGCCCATATGTGGCGTAATGACTCCTTCCTATCTCGCCAGTTTTACACAGCAGCGATGTCGCGTAATAGATTTAAAAGTATTTTAAGATTTATCCGGTTTGACGATGGCGAAACGAGACCAGAGAGGCAATCCGCGGATAAATTAGCATCAATTCGTGAAGTGTCGGATATCTTTGCGGCGAATTGTCGGGAAAGTTATTCAGCCTCCGATAAAGGCACAATTGACGAGCAGCTGATGAAATTTCGGGGTCGCTGCTCATTTAAAGTTTATATGCCCAATAAACCCGGCAAATACGGTGTCAAAATCTGGACACTTTGCGATGCGAAGACGAGTTATTGTTGTAATTTACAGATTTATTTAGGAAAGACCGGCAATACTCCCGAAAAAGGGCAGGGGCCACGCGTTGTCAGGGATCTTATAGATTATTGGAAAAATTCAATGCGGACAATCACAACTGACAATTTTTTTACGGACATAACATTAGCTGAGGACTTACTAGAACAGGGACTATTTCTCATCGGCACAATGAGGAAGAATAGGACAGATTTACCGAAAGTACTGACAGAGACATACGGACGGCCCGTTTATTCTTCCCATTTTTTGTTCACACACAACTTGTCTCTCGTCTCGTACGTGCCGAAACCGCGTAGATGCGTGTGTCTTTTGTCGAGTGTGCACCACGATCACGATGTCTCCGATCAAGAACATAAATTTAAACCAGAAATTATTCAATATTATAATTCGACCAAAAGTGGCGTGGACACACTCGATAAATTAGTTCGCGAATACACGTGCCGTAGGTGTACACGACGCTGGCCGAATGCCATTTTCATGCATTTCCTTGACATTGCCGCATATAATGCTCTCATTATTTGGATCACAAAAAATCCTGAATGGGAAGCGGCAGGTAGGTCCATCCGACACCGGAGAAAGCTCTTCCTGGAAGAGCTAGGAAAACAATTGGTTGCCGCAAATATGGAAAATCGGGCAAAGAACCCGACGGTAGTATGTAACCGGAACGTTGTAAGGGCCCTTGAGACCGCCGGACAAACAATTTCAAAACCAGCAAAGGTAACTCCTCCTGTTTCTCGAAAACGTGGCAGGTGCTACCTTTGTCAAACGGACTTAAAGCATTCCAATGTTTGCAAAATTTGTAAACAATTTGTGTGTTTAGCGCATGGAAGGCGAGAATATAGATGCGATAATTGTACAGAATAAAAGTAACTCTCGTTTTCCATGCGATTTCGTGTAAAATATTTGCGGGAAACAATTACTTCTGCAACGACCGGCCTCGTTCTATACGGTTACAAATTGTTCATATTTAATTAATTAATACAAAAAATTGTATATATTGTTGTGCAAGACACTCCAGCGAGTATGTGTGTGTGCGTGCATGTGTGTATGTCGCGCGCGACTCAAGACAGACCGCCCCCAACCCGGCCACCGAAGACGGCAGCAAGAAGACCACGGCACCGAAGAGGACGACGTCTCGGAAGAGAGCAACGAATGAAGAAGCGCCGTGGGGGTTTTAGCCGGTAAAAATCCGGCACTACCCTGCACAACCAGGGGTAGCGTGAAAATGAGGCAGTACCTCTGGTGGAGCGGGGTGTCTTTCGAAGATTTCCCCCACGTTAAAAAAAAAAAAAAAAAAATTGTTAACAATTTCTGAAACTCATTGTAACATCATGAAAATGTTCCTGAGCGAAAATGGAAATTTTCCTAAAAAAATATTGTAAAAAATTTATAAACAAATTGTTAACAATTTTTAAAACACACTGTGACGTCGTTAAAGTGTACCTAAGCGAAAATGGAAATTTTGATAAAAACATTATGTACAAAATTTATAAACAAATTGTTAACAATTTTTAAAACACACCGTAACGTCGTTAAAATGTACCTGGGCAAAGATGTAAATTTTACTCAGAACATATTATAAACAAATTATAAACAACGTATAAAATATTTGAAAACATCAAGAACAATTATGTATGTAGCCAGAAAATACGATTTTTGTGGAATAAATAACATATGTGGAATCCCGGCTTTATACATTTCTTTCCTTCACCTGCGTGACGTCACTTTGCGCTTAATGGGTAACATGCGGTACGACTAACTTTTGCAACGATTGACTTTACCGGCATACCCATGTATACGGGTTGCAGCTCGCCAGGCTGAGGCACAAATGGACCCAGCGTGGCCCGCCGTGTCGCGCTGATATTCGTCGGTCGTCCGAGGGTTAATCAAGGATCGCGCTCTCCCTTTTTTTTTCCAAAGCGGAACTTGTCCAAAGAGGCTAGACTAGTCGGCTAGACTCTAAAATGTTATATCCCATATATATATATATATATATATCCTCTTTTTTCAAAACCTTTTAAAGGCAAGTCTGTTAATTCGGGGGCGGAATCGAGTTTCCCGTCGAAATTGCCCTCTGTAATCGTATATACGAAATTGGTCGACAAAACAGGGTTTAAAAATAAAACCGGTGCGATAGCGACGCCCGCTGAGGGGAACATCGCGCGTGGCTTCATATAATATGTTAATGACGTTACTTTGGTCCTTTATCGGGGCGTCCGGATTACGCGAACAATCGAGACGGGGGTGCAACGTAGATTAAACTGGTGGCTGGTCGATAACCGAATAGACCTGGTTAACGTAAAATATATCAGCCGAAAAGTGGCGAGCTTTTACCCTCGAGGCTCTCGATTCGTCCCTTCTCTCTCTCTCTCCCTCTCTTTATCCCTATCGTTCTCTTTTGGTTCCGACCTGGAAATTGCTCTGTCGGCGATAAATATCGGGCATAATTAAATCCGCGGATATATATGCGCCCTTGTTCCACTTACAGCGTGTTCGAGCGGAGAAATAACCGAAACACCTCCGCTCTCAGCCCCCCCCCCCCTCCTCCTCCACCTCCCCTGGGAGAATCTAAGCGCGCATATTAAGGATTTAAATTTTCTTGCGCCACTTCCGGATTTACATTTTAAGGGGCGCGGCTGCGCAACGCACCTTGCACCGGATAAACTCGCCCTGTTTTCTGCGGCGACCTTACGAGCGGGGATCTGTCACTTAAAACTTTCGAATTTCGCTGACCGCGTGCGGCGTGCTGTCGGATAAACGCTTTATAAGAGTATAGTAATACTCATCATGCCTTCCGAAGTTCGTCGATCGTACGTCGGATCGATCGAGAATGTGGTACACGGTGTATGGCGTATGGTACGTTCCGATGTTCGACACACGGACAGTACTTCGTTGCCGAATGTTCCAGAACAGGGGTCGGCAACCTTTTGAGTCGGAAGAGTCAAAAATTACAATTTACAAAATTTCAAAGTTTTTAAAGAGCCACAAAATTTTTTCTTGCCAACAATAAATAGTACTCGCATAAATAAAGTTTGAAAAGCGGTGAAATTAAAGGTGAAAAGCGAGTACAAGTGGCTGAGAGATAGAATCGGTGCCTAATCCTCGTTAATCGATTCAGAACGATTTTTAAATGTTTTTTTTTGATAAAATAAATAATATTTGCGTATGGAACTAAAGAGCCGCATGTGGCTCGCGAGCCGCAGGTTGCCGACCCCTGTTCCAGAACAATTGAGATCTTACAGTAAAAATCGTTCCGCCGGAGACGAGCGACGCCGCAAGCGGGCAGGCAGTTGTCTTTCACGCTTCGTCACGCGCGGAGCGTCATTACGTATTTTTGTTATCCTATTAGCCTTACAATTAGTCGTTTTCCATAATATAGTTCCTAGTAAATGTATATAGCTCTTAATCGTTCAAAATATAGTGGATAATTGCATTTGTGTGTGTATGTGATATTAACCCCTTGGCCTACACGGTATCTGCCAATTCCGCGTGCCATAGTAAACAAGAAAGTCGATCGCGCGCCGTGCCATTCAGCTGTTCAGATTTTCAGACTCGTGGTTTTCGTTTATGACACAAATGCTTTACCAGGAGTCAGATTCGTGATTTTCGTTTATGACACAAATTCTTTACCACGAGTCAGACTCGTGGTTATAGGCCAAAGGGTTAAATGAGTATTGAGTTGCTTATTCCGCTCGACCTTCAAAGCCCACCCACTATAGGTGAAAGGAATCCGAGGCGAGGAATTAGTTTAAAGATAGAAGGAGTTATGAGGAATTTGATAACAAAGAGCGTTGAATGTAGACGTATTTAATTGTCATGTTCCTAGCGCCGGCGAAATGCGCGTGCACGATAATGGCGTCGTTCGAGCGACGTCACAGCGGCAACTTACCGTATTGTGCAACTGGCTGCATCCTTATGCGCGGATTCGGTCCAACTACATAAATGTTCGATAATTGGCGGCGATTCTATTGAAAGTTGCCAACAGCGGTAACAATGCCCCACACTCCGTCACGTCCGCAGTCGATGATCGTGCGCGGCGCTCATAGTTTTGTAATTGCGCCTCGGAGTTAATTTATGGAACTGCACAGCTGTCCCGACGAATGCGTTCCCCGCGCTGCAGTGCACAGTTCGTAGTTTTCGCTCGGTTATGGAGTGGACGGCCTCCGTGCGACGATTATACGTTCAACGATTTTCACGTCGCCGTACCCGAGCCATTTGACAATTGCTGCGAATCAATCTGATCGCGTTGATTCGCGGGGGGGAGGACAATTTTGCGAGCGAGCGTAATTCGTCGAAAGCGGTTCCGCATGCTGCGCGTCATAATGCGGGTAGCTGGAAGCCGTAATTCCTGGAAACGCGCGCTCCGGGCCACTCTCGACAAGGTCTTCGTGCCTCGCAACATAACGGTGTTTTAATCGAACGGACGAGGATTGAGGATATCGTCGGTAAAATCGAAAGACGAGGCGATCGACGACTGTGCAAACACTGCTGCCGTTGCCAGTGGGCAAGAGCTCGGAGCGAAAGGAGTGTCGGTGCAATATCCTTTTAAGGGCCAACAGCCCCTATCCACCCCCTGAGCGGGCACTCTCGAAGGAAATACCTCGTTCCGGGATGCTTCGTAAAACGTTTCATCCACCTTGAGCCGTGTACGCGGTCGAAGGAGATAGAGAGGCGCGGATAGATGGGCAGATCGATAGATAGGGCCGAAGGGAGAATAGTCGGCGGCCGATGGGAGGGGGAGGAGGGGAGGGTGAGAAAGTTTCAGCCGCGGCGAACCTCGATAGAGCGGCTCTAATTTTGTTAGGGCGCGTAAAAGCGTGGCGATCGATCGTGAGTGAGTCGAAGAGAGGCTCTGCCCGCGAATAATCCCGGATGAAAGAACGATCGCCGCCCTCCGACACTCTTTCTTCCCCCCCCCCCCCCCCCCCCGTCTCCTCGCCCTGCTCCATTGCCGGATTAGAGGCCGAAGCTTTTCGATGTTTAATTAACGTCGCACGGATAAGCCGCGCGGCAAGAAAGCTTCCAGTGATCAGCGGATAATCGACGAACCCACCCCCCCGTTCCGATGAATGAGGCGTCCCGGAAACGTCCGGCGTAGTCTGGAAGATCGGGATTAACGCTTTGAAATTAGCGCTCTCCAGTGCCTTTCAGCGATCGCGGGAGTGAGAATGCGATTAATTAAAACCTTTTGTCGATCGCGTATATGAGCCGGCCGTGAAACAAACGTAACGAAGTATTTGGTAGAGAGCGTCGGAGGCTCACTGTCAATCCTCGCGGATTGATGTACTCTGCCCGTAGGATCCTTAACGAGTTCTTTATCTTCCTTCCGCCCTCGCCATCTCGTGAATTCTCCGGCTAATACGGATCGAAGTGTTATCGGCGTGCCGTTTTCGACGACTTCGCCGCTCATTCTCGTCAGAAGGAAAATTCCCGAGTCTCTCCGTTACTCGAGACGGCGAGATGAGAAAGAGGTGGAGGGTGGATCCTGTTACCCGCACGAATTCCTCTTTTACTCCATTTACCCTTGCCTCCGGGGGCTTCGCCTGGGTTGAGGATACAGACGGGCGGCAGAAGAGGGGTCGTGCGGGGAGGCGCATTTCAATCTGTAGATTATTTTTGCTGCCGGTCGTGAGCATTGATTAAACGAAACCTCACGATACTCCGGCCCGAGCCGAGAAGAATGCCGCAGCAAGGATTTCTGATAAGCATTGCCTCGACGCCTGTAAAGACTTTACCCGAGGCAAACAATATCTGTTTGTTTCCGCAACACATTTCTCTCTACGCGCGCGCCTGCACACAGCGCATTGTTTATCGCCGCAAACACCGTGAACGGATTGAAATTGCGTGTTCGGAGAAATATTAACAAATTTATGTAATTATGGCTCGGCGCTCGGAATCGCGGGCGCGAAGTCGGAACGCGTATACTTTCGGTCATTACGAATTAATCTTAACGTCACATTCGATCCGATCATACCTCCTCAACTCGCCAGCTAAGAAGAGCCTTACCGCGCCGCGGTGAGAAAAAATTCGCAGCGTCAAAAATCGAAGTGTCCCCTCGTTACGCACTCAACATTGTAACCGACATTGATACTCTATAATTTTCGTAAATTGCATCGCGGCGTAATAGCACCATAATAAGTGACCGGCCGAGGACGTGGAATTAAGAGAAAAAGTGACCGAAAAAGGACACGACAGCCGTGCATTACGACGTTAACATCATAACGAACGTATCGGCATAATAAACGTGCGCGCGCGCGCGCGCTGCCCGCCGAAATGTATTTATTAACCGTAATTATTCCGCAGGGCCCGTCGGCCTGGGCATATCGGGCCGGACTTTATCGCGAGTAGCTCTCGGGAGCAGCTCTCGGAGTACCGGAACGAAGGCAGCGTGGAAATTTAATGGCGATCGGAACTGCGCTGGCTGCTTCGGCTGGCTCGGGATTTTGCAGGGCTTCGGGGCGAACGGGCCGGAAGGGTCTTCGAATTTCGAGATACCTATACCCTCGCACATACGAACCGCCTACATACCTATCCTCTCTGTAGGCCAGAGAGGGTCGGATTCCCCGCGAATTCCAATTTCGCTTTACCTCATTACTTCCTATCCTCGGGCCCAGCCTCTGTGCTGGATCCTCAGGGCATGGACTCCTCTCTGTGTGTGCCCCTACTTACGTGTGCTGCCCGTCCACGTGCCTGTGTCTCGCGTAAGGACCGTCTACTTGTGCGCTCGCATTCGGACGAGCTGAAAGGGAGAGAGCGTACGTGTGCGCGAACAATTCCGCTTTAGGCAGGACTTCGGCCCAGACATCCTCCGGTTTCGCAGTACAGCTCATTCTTACGATCGCTCGCGCACTCCCGTATTAGCGCGCGACGTAATCTCCGGCCACTTAGAGTAAGCAAAATTAAGGGGACGGCGTATACTTCACTTTTATCGCCCCGCGGAGCTTAAGCCGGCGAAGTTTCGCGGTCTTAGATGTGATCTCGGGAGGTATTGGGGACGAAGGGATGGAGGAAAAAGTTCCTCGAGCTTCACGGTACTTGACGCGAAATTAGAGGGCGCACGCGGCGGGTAATGAAATTTTTCACTGACAGAGTCTCGTCGGGCGTGTAATCGTTATCGGAAGCGCGGTCTTCACGGGGACGTGGAGAGTTGGTGGGGGGCGGGGGAGTTAAGGAAAGCTTTCGTGTGGGGCCGTCATCTCGTGTTTCGACGTCGTCCGCCTCTTCAGACCGCTTGTGCGTTTACGCTATCGCGGCGGTATCGCGTCAAAACTATTACCACGATAAAGCTGTTATTAATATAATGCCGGGTGGGAAGACAGCGCACGCGAGCTCAGCGAACGCAGTGGGTACGCGCGGCGATCGAAACGGACGGCGGAAGTATTTCCCTTGCAAAACTAACATTCTTCGAATTTCGCTCGGCGTAGGATGCGGTATAAAATCCTCTCCTCTTGTTTCGAAAGATACGCCAAGTGAAACTTTCCCCCCTCTGCTTCCTTTCTTCCCATACACTCGCCGAGGGTACGGCATAATGAAATTCAATTTATTCGAAAAGTTATGTTCCTGGCCCGGCTAATAAAATTCAGCCACGAACAAGCGGTCTCGAAGATACGGAAAATAAATTTTGCACGAAAACGTATGCCGGCGCCGCACGCGCCGCGACGGGCATTTTTATTACGCAAATTTCATAACGTCGTTACGGGAGCGTGTAGGGCGATCGTTTCGGAGGCGATGCTCGATTCAATTAAAGGCACCCCCGTTAATTACGCGACTTTGTCACGCGCGCGCGCGTCGCGACGGGTTCTGCGCGCGGGTTCGCGTCGCGCCGTCTCTATTTTTTTTTTTTTTCATGCCCGCGAAGTGCATAAATCGGCCGGCCGCTACTTTACTATCTGCGGGCGCGTCTAAATGAGCTCCCGCCACTTCTGGCCGTAATAAATGATGTAAACCGTTATATAGCCACGACCCTGGGCTGGCGTTCGCTGGTGCGCGCGATACGGCGAGCCGATAAGGGAAACTCTCACCCGGACGAGAAATCACGGAACATGCGCTTGTATCACGTCCGTGCCCTCCCTCGCTCGCTTTTCCCCGATGCAACGTCCACCTCGATGCACGGCTGAATGCAACGTGGCGGGTGGCGACGCGATAGCTGCCGTAATGTGCGTCGGCCCTGCGTCGTATGCTAGTTGCCCGCCACCATAGAGAAAACTTTATACGTGCTCGCCAGTCCCCCGACGAATTTCCGTAATATCGCCCCGCTTACAACGACACCGACTACAGCGAGAGAGCCGCTTCTTTTGCAACGCCGCTCGATCGAGCCGCGTTCGATTAGGAGGACACCGGAGCAACTTTTTTGGAAACGCGTCTTGTGTATTTTTGTCATATTGAGTCTTCGAATATTTTGGTCTCCTTTCAGACAGTTATTTTTTAACGTTCGATGTTACGGTACCTGGAACGGAGGGAGGAAATAATATTGTTGCGTGGACGCGGGCGAGACATTTATAACGCACCAGAATTATCAAAGATAGCGGTTTTAATATGACACGTCCGTCTGGTATGAAGACCAGAGGCAGACTCTTCGTTTGATTACCAACAACAACATTAGAACGTCATAAAATCGATATATCTAATTGACATTATAAACATTATGACACAAAATCAATAGTATTTATGTGAACTTCGCCATTATCGTCCATTATCTAAAGTTCGTTCTGGAAGTGAGACGTTCTCGTTGTAAAGTCGATATCAGTATTTCGATAAGGACTGTTTCGTTGCTGTCGGCCAACGTATTTATAATCTAACCCCGATATTGATCGAACGGCCAATGTCAATGGAAGCCATCTGCGAGTTTCTTTAACGCACACGCAACTCTCTGCGAGCTGTAAATCGCGGCAAGCGCGACGCCTAATGGCCGGCGGTCTATTTTTAAGCACGGTATCATTTGCCGCGGCGCTGCATAATTTACATCGTAAATGGTGCACGTCATCGTGCATATTTGCCCCCGCGAGACACCGTGCGGACGAGTTTATTCAACGAAATACTTTGGCATTGGCACGTGTACGCGGGAATGCGACGGTGAACGGTGGATGGTAGTCGGCGGTGGCCTTCGGACGGGACAAGCGCATTGATCGGGGACATCGGGCACACAGAGTGCATTACATATTCGTGTACATACGTGCCGACGTAACAGTCGGGCCAGCTGAAACTTCGCACTCGGCCGTGTGCGCCGCAGGACGGCGGGCGCAATGTTTAACGCGATAGCCGGCATAACGTGCCGATGATGGTCCAACTCCATCGGTAGGAAATTCGATTGGAGATCATTCTCGCCCGGGCCGAATCTCTCGTCCATCGCGCTCCCTTTAATATCGATTCACCTTCGACCCGACGATCGCTCACGTCCTCTGGCTCTGGCCTGCGCTTTTTTTCGCTCCTCGAATTTTCCCCGACCCGCGGACCCGACCACCGAGTTTTACGCGCTGAAACTTTTATTCCGCCCGCAACTCTCTCAATTCGGCCCAATCCCAGGCTCGTTCCGCCCGTCGCGCAGTTTATTAAATTCCGTAATTTTGCCCGTAATCGAGATTAACATAAATTAAGTGTACACGGTATAATAATGCGCCCGGGAAGGGAGAGTCGCGGGGGTGAGTGTTAAAACATATTTGCATGGCGCGTCGGCGCTTGCATAATTTGCGCCGCGCACTCGATGTAACCCGCGCACTGCCGAGGACGGAATTATTTAAGCGTGACGCGCGCCAGTGTCCGCCGGAGTAATCGTTGGCGCGGCCGCTCCGGAAGAATCGGCGGCGTCGTCGGCCGAAAGCTTCGAGCTCGCGGCAAAGTTCCGCGGCGATGGTTTATCGACGAAACCATTAGGGCGGTAATCTTAGCATACCGAATCGCGTTACGTCGTTTTCGCCGCGGCGGGAACTTTCTAATCTGGCGTAGCGCTTAAATTAATTAAGAGGTTGTTTCTTCCCGCATTAAGTTACGTGTTGCGCGCCGTCAGGTGTGCAAGTCTCCGTCTCTAACTCCGCTAAAGTGGAATGTACCAGGGGGTTGCGCGCTCGCGGCCGGAATTCGCCGCGGTGTCTAACAATGGCGCCGGTAGGTGTGCGAGGCGCGCGCTCGAACGAAATTGAACAAATCGGCGAGCACGGAGAGGGACCGGCCAAAAAGCGCGCCCGTTAATAACGGCCCGAAAACGAGACACGGTGGTGATAAAAAACAAGAAACGCTGCAATAACGCAATTGTTTGCTGGTACCTATGTACCGTACCTGCGTGCGTACGTGTACGTGACGGCGTGGTCGGTGCGAAAGAGTAATACTGGCCGGGCCGAAAATGGCATCGTGTCAGGATCGCGGCCGCGCGGCGTAATGGCCGACGTAATATCCAGTCAGAGTGCATCGTAGCGTGCGTCGTTGCAACGAGAGAATATTGTTCGCATGGAGCACTTCATCTCAGAGGCGCGCGCCCTCGCCGTCCTATCGCGTAACTGCGCTCTGTCGTGCAAATTTATGTGACGCCAACAACGGCCGTTGCAGCGTTACACACCGACCAGGACGCATTAAATCGAAAGACGAAACGTAACGTGTCTGAATCTATCTCATGAATAAGCGCGCGCTCGCGCACGTTTACGGTGTTTCGTTACCTTCGCATAATGGCGACGTTGTACTTCGCGGCGTTGCGTTCATGTAAATTGGAGAAAAGTCTACTGCCGGCGACTCGCCGTCAAGATTCGATATTTGCGTAGGGAAGCTGCGGGTGCTTTTTCCAGCGTCAAACGCACCGTTTTCGACTACTTTATAGCTGCGCTGATCTTTTCTCGGCTCGCAGGAACACCGTTAGGGTTAGGCTGTCGAGTTTCTACCGAACGGTTCGACCTTTGAGCGGCGGGAGTTTGTAGATGCTTCGCGAATTTTCGGCAAATCGCTCCGGGCCGTCGTACGCGTAGAAATCAAATTTAAGGTGGGGGGAGGCTTCGAAGTTCCAAAATTGCATTTAGCGTTAGGTCCGCGGCGAAAGGAACGGTGAGAAATGTTCTCTCAAAATTGCCGACATTTACATCGTGCCGTTTAAACTTTGCACGGCTAAGAAAAGAGCCTTCAAAATACTAACAAATATTCCGCGTTTATAAACGTAAGATATATATATATAAACGCATGTACGTAGGTATATTTACAATTGCCGATCTTCGACGATACGCGACGAGGCAGGTTTTGCGCAAATTTTTCGACGAGCATTCGAGGGTGTCGTGTAGTCGGGCGAGCGGTACATGGGTGGGTTTTCGAGGACGAAATTTTGGTGGAGGTATACACGGTGTGTCTACACTGGATGACAAGGGGCTTCTAGCGATGTCGGACAACAGACTGGCCGGGGCATTGCGAAAGTTAACAGCATCGAACGATGTTCAGTATACGCAGTCGCTTTTCCCTTCCGCTTATTTAAACTTTATCTTCCCTCGTTCATGTAACCACTTGCATATTCTTAACATTCGTATGATCCAACTAGTTTGGAAGAATATCGAGCCTGTACGGTACGGGATGCGCGCAAAGTTGATGATATTATGTAACAATAACATAATTATAATGTAGATAGCAATTTAATATCCAGCATCTCCCGCATAGTTGGCGTCAAGTTTTAGTGCAAAGGATAGGACGAGCGTCTGCTATAATGTCTGCATTAACGTTCTACACCCCGGCAACGTAATATCGCGCAGATATTTCAGACTGTTATTCTCGGCCTGTTATCACTGAAAATAGTTGCCGCCGTGAGAGCGTCGGAAATTTCCAAAGATATTACCCGGGTTCTATGTCAGTTACCTTATTTAGAGGACGAACCTACCACTTGCGCCAACTATTAATGTCCGGCGCTCAAGCGCTATCGTTTCGGCAATCCGTTATATTTCTGGAGGCCTAACGAAACTGCCACGATATACGTCAATATTGAACGACGAACGGTCGTCATATCGATGCCGAATCCGATAAATAATCTAATAGCGAGTCAACGTTTACCAAAATGCAATGCCGACTCCGTAATCCACTCAAACCTCGAAATGGCTCTCCAATATTATCCTCGCATTACTTTCGACAGGCCACTTTATTATATACACTCTCCGCCGTTTGCTTTTTTCGGACCGTCCCTACAGATTACGAACTTCGGCTTCGAGACTGTTGTACAGATTGATTCGTTGATAATAAAAAAAAAGAAAGGGAAGAAAAAAAGTGGATGGGAGGGTGAGGCCGGTGAGGCATTGCAGCAAACGGTCAGTGTGGAATTGTTCGATAACAATGGGCGAGACCGACGAGGTGGTCGGCAGTAGAGGGAAACCTTGATTTTTCCACCTCGCGTTTCGCCTCCCATTAAGCAGAACTCCTGTACTACCGGGGCATTCACCTTGCCGTTTGTTTCGTTTCAACGCCGAGAAGTATACTTTATTTCGCCCCGTTGTTGCTGCGGAAGTATCGATTAGCTCGTTCGATTCCGTGTAAAAGAGAAGAGAAAAAAAAGAGGAAGCAGAGGAAGCGGCAAACGAGATCGGGTCTCGTTCGGCGACAATGAAAGGAAGGCAGCGTCGAGGGTGATCCTGATTTCTCAACAAGGCGATTCACCTTTTGCATCCGACTCCCTTCCCCCCCCGGGGGAACCGTTAAACCGTATTGGATCGCATAAACGACGACTCGGCCGCGATTGGCCCAGCTCGTTTCCGACTCTCCCGGCCTTTTCCACTTTTTCCCCCCGACTTCAGACTGTTTCGACATTCTCATCGTGACCGCGCTGACATCCCGCCAAGAAAAATTGAACTTTCCATTCCCTCGGAAACCTTCTTCTCTCGCCGCCGCTTTTCATTAATCTGTCCAATTTCTTCCTCGCCAAGCTCGATCGTCCTCCTTGCTTACTTTAGGGACGGGAAAAAAAAAAACGTAATTCAACGAAAGACTGACGTCGTTACGCAGTTTCGGGTCCTGCTATCAGATTAAGGGGAGTCTGTTTGATTTTTTTGTTTTTCGCTGGCCAGGCAAGTTTTCGGAGAAGCTGGACCGTGCGAAAGCCGTTTTTCGTACTCTACTGATCCTTTGTCTCCTCTCTGCCTCTCATTCGTTCCCTTACCCAGGCATTCGCTATTTCCGTCTCTATTTCTCGGCTTCCCTCTGTCCCACATCTCTCTCTCTCTCACTCTCTCGCTCTCTTTCTCTCTCTCTATCGTCCCTCTCTAGGCTGCAATTGGCTTTTGAGTGGCGGCTGCGGAACGACGGGAGTACCAACTTCTAAGCAAATTAATTACAACGCTAATTGAGTAATTTACATTCATCACTTAATTTCCACGAGTTTGCCGAAACCGAGTGAAATGTTTTAACTAGTTCAATCCGGTTGCCGGTGCTACCCTCTAGTTTTTCTAATGGACCCGGAGTGGCGAGCGGGTTCAGACTGAGGTTAGGCAGCGGGGCGTGCGGCGTCGGAAAATGTGGGACAGATATTTCACGACGCTCTTCTTTTCTGTTACAGCCATCCTGGATGCGGAGTCGAGAGTATTGGGACGACAGTTTCGAGACTCGTTATTCCGAGTCGAGGAAGGACCCGACGAGACCGCCGCTCAAGGTAAACTGTCTAATCAATTCCGCCATCGTCGTTGAGGGACGCGGCACGCTTAATTTCGGCGCACAAACAATAAAGCGGGACGGGAGTAAGCGAGTTGACGGATAAGGGCCAGCTAAATTACGCACCGTCCAAATATTAAACGGCGCATCGCGAAAACTACGCGGATTTAACTTCAAGCGAGGCGATTAAGGGGATGAATTTGTAGCGAGGAAGACGGCGGACGTTCAGGCAGTTTCTAATTGTAAATACCAGAAACATTAAGGTCCAAACTGCGGCTCTCTCGAGCGTTCTCTCTCTTTCTCTCTATCTACTTCTCGCCACCACAGGATGGTAAGCTTTACGTCGTCGAGCTTTTCGGTGCTTCCGCGCCCGACGTTAATGCGAGTCCGTGGATTTACGAGAATACGCGAGCGTAAAAAGCTCGTCTGCCGCGCCTTAAGAGAATCCTGAATCGCGGGGAAGTCTTTGTTCAGAAATGGGAGCTCGAGTGGACCGTTCGATATTTCGTGGTTTAAGGCTGCGTCGGTGCGCCTCCTCATAACTGCTTTCCTTCCCGCGCTTCGCTCGATTGCTCTTGATTCCGGTCAGCTCTTGACTTTGGAAAAAGCTCAACTTTTTCGACGATAATACATTTTTTTTGGTTTAATCCAGCTTCGACAGACATTTTTAGTTCATACTGTAGGCTGTAGGGTTTGGACGCACAGACTGCGGATGGGTGTGCGTTTGGCTGAACATGTATGTGCGTAGAGAGAGATGTGTAACTCGTAGATGCTTTCGTTTTTCGGAATGAATGGAGAGGAGCGATGCGCGTCGCACGAGAAAGAAAACGCAGTCTTTCGCCGACGATTGTCAAGCGCTGTTCACCTTTGTTTAATAAAGATTTCTGTTCGCGAACACCTTCGCCCAAAATTCCATGCAATCCCACAATACGATCGTCCAGCCAGTTTCGTTTTAGTGGCTCTGTGTCAAAGCAGCAATCCAATAGCTAAGTAGTCACGCAAAGGCTCACCTGTTTGCTTGTTTACGGAGGCTGAACATACGCGGATACAGGAAATTATCCCCGGTAGATACTCCGGGTCCCGTGGAATTTCCATGTGTCGCGCATCTGAGCAAACCTTCGCGCTTTGTTGAGCGCGGATTCCTCGACTGGCGTCGTATTCCGTGACCCACGACGGGGTCACTAATAGGCACGGTCCCATGAAAGCTCAGCGAATGCTCATCCCTCGATATGGATCGTTGGAAACGCGCGTCAACCTTCGTCGCCATTAAAAACACGCTCTTCCGTACATCTCACGTTTCCGGATACTTCATTATTCGTTCGACTTCGTTCCTTTGTTTCGATCAACGCGCACGGCCGTCGGGGTACGCGACGGAAAATAAAACGCTGGATGCTAAATCGAGATGAGATATTAATAATGAAGTACGTTCCTTGCCGAAGCGCCTCGATTCTCAATTACGATATACGGTGCCAGTTATACACTTTTGATGCAACTCAAGCGTCAATTTGCCCGACGTACTCCGAGCCAACATCGAATTTATATTTTCGAGAATTCCGCAGCTCGGGATGCTGCGCGAAATAGACGATCGATCCGACGAATCGTTACGGGGCGCACGTTACGAAGTACAAAATGCACGCTACGTGATTTCCAACTGGGAATTCGGAGGATTTCGAAGTTTCCTGAAGAGCACCACTCTCGCGTCCCCCCCTCTCCGCTCCTGATCAGACACTCTTCGTACTTTATTTCACGACTCCCGCTACGTGCGTTTCTTCCAAATACGTCGGCATTTCCGGCGAAAGTGTGTTATGAGCTTTCCCGGGTTAATTTCCGTTCTGCGCGAAGAAGTTTCGCGGAAACATCGCGAGGAAATTAAAAGTGAGTCGGCGAAGTTTCACACTGTACGCGCTCGCGCATCCTTTCCCTCCCTTTCTCATATGTTTCTCCCCTGTTGTTTCATCTCCTTCAACTTTACCCTTTCCCACGCCCGAGACTCCGCGAAGTTGCTGCTTAACTTTATTGACATTGGCGCGCTGGCGAATTTTATCCTCCCGAGAGTTGCCGCCGGTAATGGGCACTATTGCGCCGTGAAACGTTTCGTAGAATATTTTATGACGCGTTACCCGATGCGCGATACAATGATCCTCCCCGGGATAATTCCTTCCGTATCACGTCGCATTTACAGCGAGCGCAGGATCGCGTTACCACACAGTCGTCGCGATAGCTTTTTCATTCAACACGGACTTTCAGCGGATCAGCGTCAAAATCGCTAGAAATCTTTTCCCACTTCACGGTGCAAGTATTACGAACTCTAGACTGCAAAGCTCATTAACAGTACCTCGACGGCTGGCGCAAATCGGTGTTTTGAGTTTTTAATAATATTATTTCATTAATAGCAATGCTAATAATAATATTTCATTAATAGCATTGCCTGAAAGTTAAGTGGTCCAATCATAGCAACCTTTATTGATAAAACAGTATGGTGTGCTATATCATCGTGGTAATAACAGCACGTGTTGTCAATACAAAATGCAAGATACATACAACTGTGCCTCGTGCAGCCTCGTGCAAGAACACGCGCAGGTAAAACAAATGAACAAGAACACGTTCGCTAATGACTGATGCGCGCTCCAGTCCTTCTTATGCCTACGAACGCCAGATACAAATAATCTAAATATATACCTAACAACCTTACCTTACGGCTTACTTGTACGAATATTTGTCGTACACAAGGAAGTGCCGGTGACCCGAAGAATTTCCAACACCGAACGAGGATGAACGAGACTGCGCGTCTCGCTCGGTGCGTCGTCGCAGATTCGAATCTTCCCAGTGTAAAATTACGTTACGTGGCCCGTCAGCGCGGGCTTCGTGCCAGGAGGAGGGTAATTACGCGTGGCGAACGAATGCTCCGCATCCATATGGCTAATCGTTCGGAAAATGCGGAATATGTAAAATCTGCCGGAAGAGCGTGGGAGGGTAGGGGTGCGGACGAGATGCGGTGCATTTGCGGCGACCGCTTGTCGATGGCGGAAACTTCCGCGTCCTTAAGAAAACATGGAGGGAAAACGAATGGCGCCGGGAATCGGCGTTAACGCGGCCGTTTTTCACGGACCGAAGGCTCGCGCGAGATGCAAGTACGTTTGGCGCGCATTCAGTGCTGGCCGTGCGAGCGTTGCTTTTTCAACGGGCGACAAAAGTGTCGCTGACCTTTTCCTCCGCACCCACTGTCCGGCGTCTCTCGCGGCCCGTCTCGTTGATCAGCGCAAACAGAGTTCGACAAGTTCGACAATACCGGCTCATCAGGCCATTGTCGTCGCGATACACAATGGTGGGCGGCGTCGGCGGGCCTTTCCGAAAGGCTCGCAACAATGGGGCTGGAGGACGCGCGATTTCGGGAGCGGAACGCGTCTGATGCAGCCCGCGTCTTTCGTCTCTGGCTCACACGATCTTCATCACTGCTGTCTTTCTTCCGCGTCTCTCACCTGCGACGGATTTCTCTAACAATAGCTTGTTTTTTGAGAGCGACCGTTGACGCGAGCGCGTAATGCCGTTTGGCCAATGTTTATTTTCGAACGCAATCCATTACGCCATTGTCCGCGGTGTATTCATATTTTTTTTCCCCGCTGTCCTAGTGTAGTCGGCGCGCGCTCATCCGTTAGTGCACGTCGATGTGCCGATAGAAAATAGGTGGACATATTCGGGTGCAGGGCAAATATTGTCTCGGCGGGCGCGTTTATGTCAAAACCGCGAGTACATAAACGCGCGTTAACTCGAGCAAATATAGTAGAGTGCCGCTTTCTGTCGGACATATGCAGGGCGCTGGGGGGTGACTGTGGCCAAAAATATTTTAATAAATACGGACGCCGCGGACGGCAAAACTCGTTTCGGTAAATATACTCGTTTGTTATGAGCGCCGGATGACCAGCGTAAATGTCGCACGAGCCAGCGGTAACTCGATCGTTTACGAACGGTTTCGTAAATGCGTCCGTAATTGGTAGATCGATATTACGCGACAGCACTCGGCCCAAGCGCGGGCTAAATTCTGTGAAAATCATTTTCAGCCCGAGACGCGTTCCGGGATAGAAATCGTTGGCTGCGCGAGGACGCATATGTGTGCATACTCCTAGCAGCGCTGTAAGGAGAAGTAGAAGTAGAAGGAGCCGGGAGAGGTAGACGATGCGAGAGTCGCATCATAAACACGCCAATATTCTCCAATCTTCCCTAACAAGGCGTTACCGCCGTCGGACTCAGATATATCCGACGCAAGCCAGGGTATATTATCATCGTGAAAAGTTACGACGTCGGAAGAAGATACCCGGCCGATCATATTCAGAGACCACCCAGCCGTTAATACGATCGAACAATAAATACGGATGGCCATTGTTACGACGCCCTTGCGCCGGCTCACTTTCCTCTGCGCCGAGCTTATTTTATTCGAAGAAACGATCGGCTATTTCCGCGACCACTTGAGCCTCAGAAATTCCGCGTCCTGCTCGGCCGGCGTTCAGCCCTCCGAATAGCTATCCGAATTTATGGTCTCATATTGGCAAGCTAATTAAGCCAACGCACGCTAGGCATTCCAGGGATTTCGTTAACGAAGTCCGCTCTTGGCGCTCGACGCGGATGCCTTGTAAGCACTGCGAGAGCAGCTGTACCGTGCTATCCTCCGAGTTGTAACTCCGAGCGGTAATACTTCTTCTTCTGTGTACTCTGCTCTCTCCTCCTCCTTCTCCTTCTCTTACGTCTCCGGGCAAATATCCAAGATCTAGCTCTGCCGGACGAAAAAGGCCATCCGTCAGATTTTCAGCCGTAATCTTCGCGCGAGATGTCTCCACCCCGGGATGATCCTCGGGAATATTTACAGCGACGGGTCAAAGTGCGTGGGCGAACGAGAGAAAAGGGGGGCAGACTTCGATAAGTCGCTCGCGGGATGCTTCTCGCAAACGCCGAATCTCGAAAGCCGCCGCGGCATTTATATTGTCGGGCGTGGAAAAGTTTCGCGACGTCGTCGGGGTCCGTGGCGGCGTGATTGTGTACGTGTGAATTTTTCCGCGACGAAGCACACACTCAGCCTCCTTCGTCTCACTCACGCCGCACTATCGTTGCCGGTGTTCTTAAGAGGGTTATTTATTCACGCCGCTCCACGGAAGGCGCGGCAGGAGTCGTAACCTGCGTCCTGAAAGTTGAAGCAGCGCGCTTGCCCGTCAGTGATTTACAAAGTTGCCCGGCGAGACGGGCGAGTGGATTCGTTCTCGTTGACGATAACCGCCGTGATGAGTATGTTCCTTTCTTCCGGACATCCTGTTGCTTTCTTTATGGCGACCGAACGGCGGAGGTGAACGAAGCCGTTTCTCTAGGGCAGTGTTTCCCAAACTTCCCACATATCTGTAAGTCTGTACCCCTTTCTGTAATTTTCGCAAAACACAGAATATCCCGTGTAAAAAAAAACATATTGTATATACTATAATAACAATCAAAATATATTTATTTTTTCCTTTTTAACACTTTGGCGGCCGCACTGTTTGTTAAAATTTCTTCGCTTGGCGCCGGCACCACTAACACTATTTTTACACACCATTATTAACACTATGCCGTCCGGCTGTCACCACTGTGGTGTCACCGGCCGTCAGGCAATACTTTGCGAATGTCACCACTGTGGTGTCGCCGGCCGTCAGGCAATACTTTGCGATGGTCACCACTGTGGTGTCACCGGACGGCATAGTGTTAATACAACAAAATAATAATAATAAAATATAAATAAAACGAATCAAAATTATATTATAAATAACATTCATTATAATCAATGAGAAGACGACGGATTACCATAATTTGGTTCCCTGGTTGTCAATTTTAATCTGAGCGATTCCACATCCAATAGCCTACTCTTTTTTCTAACTTAAACTTTTTTTGACTTTTAACCCGGTGCAGCGCGTACCCTCACCAAACTCTTCCCGTCCCCCAGGGGGTACGCGTACCACACTTTGCGAAACACTGCTCTAGGGACACGATTTTTGTGAAGGGGAGTGGGAATATTGTACGCGTCTGACTGGACGCTGGCTCGTACTACTGAACTTCACTCGCTCATCTATATCGAAGTATGCCCCGCGTGCTATGTTCGACTGAAGCTTACAGGGAGTGATGAAAGTTTGACTTATGAAAAATTAGCAGCGCTCAACGAGTACTTATATAGACTCGGGACGAGAATCGTTGAGGATGCGCCGTGATGAATATGATTATGATATTAAACGTGCACGACGAACGTCGTACGCAGGCGGATATCAAGCGGGTTCAAGGTATTAGAAAGGGGACAGAGTGAGGAACGTCAAGCGAGGAACGATCAATGCGGCTTCCGCGAGGGTGGGAAAACGTGTCTCGAAATAAAGTGCGCGGTAAGCGGAAGTTGTTCGGCGCAGCTCGGTGCACTCTCGGCGCATTCACTCGTAAGACAAGTGCGACGACGTGCGCCCGTCTTCCGTGCAGGTGCTGGCTGCCTGTTATTGTCCGGTCAAGGCACGAGGGAACCTGGTCTCGGAACCTCGTTTTAACCAGCTCGACTACCGTGCTCCACGATCGTTGTCTGCGACGACAATCTCACTCTCTCTCTCTCTTTCTCATTTTGTCGCCCGCCACATGTCGACTCTCATCATAAATTTCGCCGACACACGGAAAACGTGTCATTACATTTTTATCACCGTTGTATTAATGCTGCATTGATGCTTTCAGTCGTCATTAGCGATCTCTACTTATGCACTGAGCATCGGCAATTCGAAGTGGAGCGAACGTGATAACGATGCCACTAATGCACGCGGCGAGCGAAAAATAAAAGTTTTTGATAGCGGCGCACGGCAAACGGCGGAATATTGAGGTCGGTTAAGGTGCGTTCCAACTCGCTAAGTGGCACTTGTTGTCGAGCAAGTTGCTCCTCGCGCATCGCGTGCGTTTTTACCTTAGCTTGTCTTTAGCGAAATTGGCCTCGTTTGGCGAGGGCGCGCGCGCTCTGTGTAGTTGCTCGAACTTAAAGCGCGCCGGCGACATTGTACTTGTCCTCGAAAGTATCCGCAGTGGAAAGTGCATGCCGCAGTGGAGACCGCGGGACGCAAAGCGTTCCCCGTTTAAGCGGCTCGTAAAAGAACGCGGATTCTACGTGTACAAAGAAATCCCGTCCACGCCGGAGAGGACGAGTCTCTGATTCTCACTGGCTCGCATATACGCGCTCCTTTCTGGCTGTACTCTCGCAAAGATTGCACGTCGGGCTAAAATACTCAATTGATTATCCTCGTCTGTCCATGCGTATGACTTCGGTAGTGCGAAGAATGGTTTAGGACAGGGGTCGGCAACCTGCGGCTTGCGAGCCACATGCGGCTCTTTGGATGTGAAGCTGCGGCTCTTTAGTTCCATACGCAAATATTATTTATTTTATAAAAAAAAAAAACATTTAAAAATCGTTCTGAATCGATTATAGAGGATTAGGCACCGATTCTATCTCTCAGCCACTTGTACTCGCTTTTCACCTTTAATTTCACCGCTTTTCAAACTTTATTTATGCGAGTACTATTTATTGTTGGCAAGAAAAAATTTGGTGGCTCTTTGAAAACTTTGAAATTTTGTAAATTGTAATTTTTGACTCTTCCGACTCAAAAGGTCGCCGACCCCTGGTTTAGGAGGTATGGCCGAAAATAGATGGAAAATGAATGGAAAATATTATATTTTATGAGAGGTAATACTGTAAAGAGGTTCGTGTACATAATCGTTTATCATACTGTATAACATACATTCCCGCATAGTTTCCTGACACACTTACAGTGTCAGTCGCTGTGTCAAGACAGTATTGCAGTTATGCATGTATTTAATATTAAACCTCGGTATTATACCCAGTTACATATTTAATCCGCAACGGTGAGCCTTGAAACACACGTCCCCCACGGAAACTGGGGAAGAGTTATTGGAATCACTCGATATCGGAAACTCGAGCCGCACTATCCATGCATCTTTCACCGTCCGACGTCATTCCTCTGTCTTCGCCCGTAACAGAGACATGAAAATAACACGCACACTTTGTCAGGCGAGATCATTCCGCGTGGTCATCCGGCAAACGCCATCCTCCTTTCCACGGGCGAAGGATGTGAAACGCATCTCGGAGTTATGTGTGGCCGATGCTCGTAAAAAGCGGAGAGCCCGCGGAAAAGTGTCACGTTCCCTACCCCATCCCCGGGCGGATAAATGTAATGGAACTATCGCGGGGTTGGTCGCCGGATCGTACATCAACGCCGACCTCCTTACGATCATCCTCGCGCCCTTTATCTATATTTTTTTTTTACGGCAGCACATCCAGCCTCCGCTTTGACGGCCGCGACGGCGAGTTCGGTGGGCGACGGTTGTCTATCCTAAGGAAACACGATGATAGGTGCCTGTGTGTGTGTGTGCGTTTGTGCGCGATCAGCAGTTTCAAAAGTCGACGACCCGAATCTTGCCCGTGAATCTTTTGCCTTCGAACGAGCACGAGCTCAATCTTTGCGGCGCGATCTCTGAAATAGCCGTAAGCCTTGTTATCGAGGCGACAAAAAAAAATGTCTCCCACGTCTTCTCCGTGCCACTCTCGTGCCTGCAATTCTCTCGCGGATAAATAGTAGATCCGCAGCAATCCTGGCGCGCGAAACTCACCGCTAATGCGATGAGGCAGGCACAAAGCTTCTTCTGCGAGAAAAGACGGATAGGAGGAAACAGAAGTAGATAAGTAGGAAGAGCGACGGGTGGGTGAAGGAGGAAAAGGTACACATGCATAGGTGGATTGCGGAGGCGCCCGGTCGTGGGGCCAGAGGGTGTATTAAAGGGGCGCCGCGACCCAGCACGCCTGTCTCATGCATACCAATAAGCCGTCATATCTCGCGCACGGTCCACCGTCCACTCTCGACCTGCCAGCCCGCGCAGCCAACTTGGCCTCGCCTTATTACTCGTGTACGAATGGAAGACGGTGCCTTTGTAACAGACACGTCGTGATGAAATACGTGCGGACTCGCAGCCGGTCGAACGGACTTTTCATCTTATCGCCGGATTCGGACGCTTTCCTCGCGAAACGTCCCACCATTATTATGATAATGGCGCGTAAATTGATGGCCGTGCAGCATTAACATGATTATTCAACGTGCGCGCGCGATAAATCGTCGCGACTAAATCGCAATTCAATCATCCGTTCCCGCCAGCCGCCGAAAGTATTGGCCTTCCGAAAGTTTCCGTTGACGGGAAGGTGGAATTCGGTGGATATTAATTTTTATTTCCTTTGTCGCTGGAGACTGAGGGACGGGGGCAACGAGGGGGCTAAGATGACGTTAAAGGGGCACTATGACCCCGTACGTGAGCTTTATGCATACTAATGGATGCTCGTGCCTCTTCCACGGTCCACCCTCGACCCGACACCCCGTCTAAGTTATATTCGACTTATTAAACCGCGGGAAAGGAGCTGCTTGTAATTATCGCGCAGCATCTCGGTTAATTTTACGTGCTACCGTTGGCGGTTGACTTAATGGCCGAGACGAGTTTGTTAAGTGCGATTATGAATTTTCAGTAGGAGCCGAGAGAGGCCTTGGCAGAAGCGAGAGGAGGGCAGGTGTAATTAACGATGTGCCTGTGCATCGTCGGATTCGCGATGGTCGCCGAAATACACAATGCTCCTCCTACTTCCGGCTTCTTTGCTGTCATTGAGGAGACGCGAACGGCCGGGCTGGGATTTTATGAATTTCAGTCGCATTACACGGTGAAAGGGCGCGATCAGCATACGTCGAGTGGACAGTGGAAAAGTACGGCGGGGAACATGCTCAGGCAGCGAGGCCAACGGACCAGTGGTGCATTAAAGGGGCGCTACGACCCGATGGCATAGCCTCGGCCTCATGCATACCAATAAGCGCCTTCATATCTCGCACGATCCGCCCAATCCATGTGCACATCCAACTTCCACGTGGCGTATTAATTGCTCCCAACCGACGCCTCTCTCTCTCCCCAACCCCTGCAATTAACACGTGACGATCAAAGTAGGCAGCCCGCGCTGTTGTTCACTGTTTACACCTTGTCGGCTTGACAGGCGCGCGGATGTTCGGAACGTTTTACTTTTTGGTGCCGACACGAAGATGGGTATTGCTTTCTCGTACTTCGTTATTGATTACCTTACATCGATATCTGAGTGATGAAACGGAGGAAAAGTGAGTTTTGTTATTTTTGTTTGTTTCTTGTTATCTGTTTTATTATTATAATTACGGTAAGAATTGGCACTGTTACTGCAACGGCACGGCGCTAGTCTTTTTCGGGAAAATAAGTGCCGACGCAAAAACGTGCGCAATTCCAATCAGCATTTCGAGTCTCGCGGAGGTAACTACGTGCATGATAATGCATCGAGATTGCATATGCAGAGGCTTCGTTTGCGAGCCATCCGTGGCTTAGCGTCACTGGCTGTACGCGTATCCTGATTATGAGCGCGTGTATGGATATCGTTTTACTGAAATCCTTTACTGCAGCGGCTCTCAACGTGCGAATCACGATTTTCTCAACCTGGACAGTACAAATCGAGTGGCTTATTTGCGTTTGATCAACGAGACGACGCGTGCCTATTTCACGTGGAACCTTTCATCGTTCCCATTTCACGCACGGCCTTCCAGTATTTCTCCACACGCACCGTACGCCGAGACCTTTGCCAGTCGCCCGCCACTGCGGCCTCTGCTTCACAATAATTCGCATTCGGCAGACGCGCAAAGCTCGTCGCTTGTCATTCCTATTTTGCCAGAGATTTTCCTTCTTTTCCCCCACTGTACCCTCGCGCTCTGCACCGAGCGACCGACCCGCCATTTCTATTTCACAGTCAACTTCCACAACCCGTGCGCGCGACTTATAATTTTTTTGTTTCCGCGCAAAGCGCCGCGACTTAGCGCTCCGATATATGCGCGGGATTAAACAATTTTTATTCGAAATTCTTCCCTCGAACCTCGTCGTTCCAAACAGCCGCGCGACAAAAATGACAGGAGCAGTTTTGAAGTGCGTCGAATCGGACGCCAAGCGGCGCCAACAAATTTGTCGCTCGCTAACGAGGATCCACGGGAACGGAGCGTGGAAGAGGCCCGACTAGCAGTTTTTTCGCGAGCCGCGCTCGTCCAATTTGGCCGCGCAGCTAGCGCCGAATTGAATTAAGCGTCGGGCGAATTTGATCAGGGACGTGTCACGCCGTTTCGAAATCTCTCCTCGAAAATATCGTTGACGTGCGTGCGCGCAGGCCCGACAACGCGCGAAACAAACGAACGGGTCGCGGCGGAAACGGGATGGCAAGCGACCTCGCGAGCTGGCTAATAGTCGTTATCGTATGCGACGAGAGGACGTCGTTTAAAAGTTGCCGGCCGCATAGCGCACTCTCTCTCTCTCTCTCTCTTTCTTTCTCGCGAACGTGCGCTCGCCGTCAGGCTTGCATTGCACGGGGTCGAAAAATAAAGGGACGAGCGGGAGAAACTCGCGGGAAAAGCGGCGTCGAAATTTATTTCCAGACACGTTTCACGGCTGACGATCGGGGCAACGAGTCTCGGCGAAGTTGCCACTCGCCGTATCCGTTCAAATTTCAGTCCCACCCGGTCGCGTTCACGACTGCACGCTTCTGTCCCCTGCGTCGCGCGTGCTCTCGAGGTGGGATTTTTAAAGCGCGAAATTTCTCCATTGCTTATCGGCGAAAAGTTCGACGCGAAGTTCCGCGGAAAGTTGTTTTCGCCGTGACGAGCGCGGAGATGGCGCGATACGGAGGATGTATATATATATTTATCGGTTCTCCACGCCTGCGGGGGCGGGGGAGCATTGTTTTTCTCGCGCGCGGCGGAAGGCTGTTATCGTCGGAATATTTAGTACGTGCTGGAAGCGTAAGCGAGGCTCTTCTCAATCGACGCTCTTTCATTGTCACGTATCCCTGCGGCCATTGGTCGGATTACACGTTGCGGCGGCTGATGCATAATGAATCCGCAAATTGGTTGACGAGCAACATCAGGCCGGCCCGGCCGCTGAATCGCTAAGTATCGAAGGTCGGACGTGCAGCGTATCAAATTATATCGCCCTCGACCAGTCATCAAGATTTATTATCGGACTGCTCGCGTGTCGGCGTCGGTGGAATTTAATGGACCCCGAGTATTTTTCCATCCGGCCCGACGACGTCGACGCTTCGACGAAACGAAAGTTTTCCGCGACCGCCGCCGCACAGTTTATGCCGCGCTAATGGCGAATCGTCATGAATCCCATCGGAAAATTGTTTTACGAGCGGGCCACGGCGGACTTGCCCGAAAATTAGCGGCCGCACGTCCGAGCAGTTTATCAATTACAAAATAATGCTGTTATCTCGCGAGCCAATGTCATGGCGGGCTAATTAACGAATTTCCAAGCCGAACGTGCCCGGGGTACTTCCCGGGCAACGCTTGAGAGTCGCTGGGCCCGTCGGCCGACGCCATGTTACAAACCAATGTGAAAGACCCTGATTAACGAGTATCGTGCCAAAGCTCGGGATTAGATCGTCGATATCGAACTCCGGTAAACAGTCCTTCCTGCTCACTGCCGACAGCCGGACGTGCACACGACCGACTAAAACAGGATTCGATTAATTAATCGCTTTTATCGACGAGCCCCGAATAAAACGAGCGAGTCGCGCGACGCCATTGTATCAGGGCACATGCACGCTGCCACATATGTATTCCGCGTCTCGGGCGCGGGACGTGCCGCAAAGGGGGCGGCAGAAAAAGTGCGTGGGTGGGAGCGAGAAGACAGTCGACGGGAGCGAGGGAGGCAGGATTCAGTTAACCTTTGCGCTGCAATAAATTTTCGCATGCTCCCGCGCCACCGTTCGATTCGACGAGTATCGACGAAAATCGTGCCCGATCGCCGATCATGTAACTGCGATGATTTATTGGCCGGTGTACGTTCAATTAACGGACGCACTTCTCTCTCTCTGTTCCAGGTGATACTTGTGCCTCACAGTCACACCGATCCAGGATGGCTGAAAACGTTCGAGCAGTACTTCCACAGCTCCACCCGGAGTATCCTGAACAACATGGTTTCGAAGCTACAGCAATGGCCGAACATGACGTTCATCTGGAGCGAGGTCTCGTTCCTGTCGCTCTGGTGGGACAGGTAAGGCAACGAATTCATAACGTCCGACGATACGAAAGCAGCGAGACGCGGCGGGCGAAGGAAAGAAATAAAACGTCCCGACGAAAGCCTGCGCGCGGCTTGTCACGTTCGCAGTCGCAACGAAGCACAGGACCGTTCGCGATAAAGTCCGCCCGGTAATAACGTAACAATCATGACGCCAGTAAAAAGAACAGGAGCGCAGCGCGAGCTAACGGCGCCGAGTGCCGCGACAGTCGGCACGTCGTATCCAAAACGAGGGAGCAGGAAGCATATAAAAAAGAAAAGGGAGGAAGGAAAGATGGAACAAAAACAAACGGCAAGACGAGGAATGGTAGGGCGGGAGGGAAGACAGGAGACAGCGGGGAGTGGGAGGCAGTATAGCAGGAAATATGGCACGCGTGCACGTATCGCTCGCGGGAGATTGTCGTAAAACAGGGCCATTAAGGGGCAGCAGATAGCACTAAGTACGGCGGTCCACGAACGACCGGTTAAGTCTTCCCGCGACGACGATGGGAGGGGTGCTTTCTGGCGAGACCGTCTGGCCTTCCTTTTTCAAACGGCGCGGCACAAAGAAGTGTCGGGTCGAAGGAGGGAGAGCCGAAGGATACGGGCTGAAAATCGTCACCACCCTCCGCTGTCGCGACGGTCTACGTCGAACGCTGGGCCGCTTTAGGTGTAACCGCCCAACCTTAGCCCGGCCTTAACCTAACCTCCTGCTATAACCGACCCCGGCAAAGGGCAAGAGGGTCGGAGGAAGGGTGGAACTCGCGGCGGCTTTATGGCCGACGTAAACCGCCTTCGATGGGGGGGTGGGTCGGTTGGGTAGTTTCTGCAACGCACACGCTTATGCGAACGGCGAGCTGTGGGAGTCGGCGAGCGTCGGTGTGCGTATGCACGGAGCACACTCGGACGGCGCGCATCCCGTAAATCCTGACGCCGAGGAACGCGCCAGTACGGGCCGTGATTTGTAACGCGAGGATGTGCGGGCATTGAGTTGCGGTTTACGCGGAGGGAAGGGTGTTCTCTGGAATAACCATCTGGGATTCTTGCAAATAGCGCACGACCTTCGATCTGCCCCCGCGGAATGGGGCTCGGAGGAGCTTGACGTTCTTCTTTCGACTGGCTCGCTTAATAATCATTTCTGTTTTAACAGTGGGTACGATAATGTTCGCTGATTGTTTTATCGATATACTTTGACCAGCGATGTTATATACTGTAATGAAACGTCGGGATCATGTCTGATAACGTGCGGTCAGAACTACTTCTCTCATTATACTCTTCGCTTCCGGTCAGTGTTTCCGTACTAATCCCAAGCACTGCGCGTGCATTCACGTTTTGTTTCGAACGATATTCGGATCTGCAACATCGGTGGTCAGGGTACGCTCACGGACTCCGCGACGACGTAACAGACGCGTATATGCTCTGTTCACGGACTTCGCTCGCTATTATATTTCGCAGATTGTTAGCCTGGTAAGCGCTCCAATTAAGTGGAACTTATTCAAAGGGTCAGGAGTGCTGCCGCCATGATCGCGGGAGGTGAGCACAGTACGTTCCTAGGATAGCAGTTTCGGTTAGATACAACCGCCTAACCTTAACCCAACCTCACGGCCACTGGGGAGGCTGAAGGTAGAGAGCGGTACGGTGAACGAAGTCAGATGAGAGGGCGGGAGAAAGAGAGGAGCGGAGGAATTCGTGGCGGCTTTATGGGCAACGTAAACGATGTAACGCGGAAAGTGGAAACCGCTTCGAGAGTGGGGAAGGGGCGTCCATGCTGGCTCGCAACACAAAACTGCCGCCGTATATCGCATGGAAATCCTTGCCCATAGGAATGCGGTTGCACGCGGGTATGATTTGTAATCCGGTTTATATTATATCAGACGCATAATGGGAATTCGGAGCGCGAGCGAGCGCTATCGTCACGTTTGTCTAGGCGGGAGTCAGAAAAAGGATCGTTACCGCCGCTGGGCTAGCCAGCGCTTTCGAGCGCGGTGAGTAATTAATGGGAACGGCATAATTGTGGCCCGCGCGATCGTAAAATACCTTCGCGGTCGAAATTGTTTCCCGGTAAACATCTAATTTTCCCTCGAATAATTGCGTGCCCGCGAATATTCGTGCCGCGTCCGGCATTACGCACTTGGGCCACGTCGGAGCAAGGATTATCTGATGACGAAAGAACGAGCCTCCTACCGTAACAAGATTGTCTTACACAGTCGGCGCCTGTGTGCTATTGTACGCGGAAATAAATGAAATGTCAGATGCTGTACGTATATATGTGTATATATATAGGGAGAACGGGGACAAAAGCGGTACGTGATATAAATAGGGTATTACGGAAATAGAGCCTCAGGAACGAGTTCAGGGTGAGACGGCGGAGTGTCCTGCGAGCTATGTTTGACATTCGCGTTTCTTGTTGCAGCGCCCACCCGACGAAGAAGATGGTCGTGAAGAGGCTGGTCAAGGACGGCCGGCTCGAAATGACTACGGGCGGCTGGGTGATGACGGACGAGGCCACGTCTCACATTTACGCCATGCTGGACCAATTAATAGAAGGTGAGTGCGTCCGTTTCTTCATTCCTCGATCTCGAATCATCGATCACCGTGACGCAGCGCGAATCTTCAAATGAAAGCATCTCGACATTAACACTAAACTTACCGTGACCGGTCAAATGACCGTTTTTAAATGGAAATTTACACGCGGAGCGCAAACTCGGTAGGTTTAGTGTTAAGCCAGTGTTTCGTAACCTGGGGTGCGAGAGAGGTTTCTAATGTTGCAATAATCGTCATCTCCTAAACAAAAACATCTGAACATATTTTTCAAGGGGGTGCGAGACCGTATTTTCAGATTTAACCCTTTGGCCTATAACCACGAGTCTGACTCGTGGTAAAGAATTTGTGTCATAAACAAAAACCACGAGTTTAACTCGTGGTGAAGAATTTGTGTCATAAACAAAAACCACGAGTCTGACTCGTGGTAAAGAATTTGTGTCATAAACGAAAACTACGAGTCTGACTCGTGGTAAAGAATTTGTGTCATAAACGAAAATCACGAATCTGACTCTTGGCAAAGCATTTGTGTCATAAACAAAAATCACGAGTCTGAAAGTCTGAACAGCTGAACGGCACGGCGCACGATCGACTTTCTTGTTTACTATGGCACGCGCAATTAGCAGATACCGTGTAGGCCAAGGGGTTAAGGGGGTCCCGATCACCAAAAAGGTTAAGAAACACTGTGTTAAGCGAAACACGAGAACGTATGCACGCGAACCTTTTCGTCCGCGGCACATAAGGACAGAGATTCGTACCTCGGCAAACGTAAGCCAGGCCCACGCGAATGAGAGGCGGGCAAGTTTCGTCGGGCCGCAGGCCGGCGAGCGGAAGCGGAAAAGTCGGTTCATATTTTAAGAGGATCTCGCGACAGGAAAATGACGCCGGAGGTCCGCGAGAAGAGGAGGATATTTCGGACGTTTCCTGGAGTCGTCTGCGCGAGCATTTCGAACCGGCAGGAAGCAATAAGGATACTCTTGGATGCGGGGCGAGGAAAAGTGGGATGAACGGGGAGTCCGGGAGAGAAGCGGTGGGATCCTTCGAGTGGATGAAAAGGATTTCTCGTCGTTGGGCGGAGAGTAATAAGGACAGGGCAAGGGTCTCGCAGAAAATTGCTCTCTACCTCGTCTCGCTCGTCCTTAACGCGCCTGATTACGACTCCGAGCCACGGCGAGGGGGTCGGACGGCGGGGGGGTTCAAGAGATCTGGCCGATTTGATCGCACGGCAACCGCCGGGGCAAGATTTTATTGTTACGGCGGAATGTCGGATACGTTGATTACCCCCGCCCGCCGTCGCGTCGGGCGCATCCTCTTAAAAATAGCAATTTGCCGCGGGAGCAAAGAAAATAATATCCCCGACGTCATCGTCGCTCTAATTTGATATTTCATTCCGACGGCAGGGCGTATCGAGGAACGGAAAACGGGAATATGTCAGGCGTGAGTGGTGAGATATATGAGAATGATCGCCGGAGACGTCCTCTGGTCCGTTTCTTCGGGCTGCTTTCATGCCGCGCGCGCCCGTATCGTCGTACGTGTTACGCGGTGCTCGGTTCTCGTAAAATCTGATATCGCTCGACGTTTAACTCGCACACGTCGCCCCGTATGATTAGGACACTGAATATGCATGCGACACGTTTCGCCGACATTCGCGCGCGGGACGAGTTAAATTTCCGCGAGTTCCGGCGCGATCATTAATGACAGCTACGCCAAAATGTACATCGCGGTATATTTGTACGTGCATATGTAGGATATATGCGCCATATATGCACGTGTGTGTATTATACGCTTGCGTCGGTGTGAGTGCGCCCGCGGAACTCTATACAACGTGTGCAAATCCGAGAGAATCCGCGGAGCGAGCGTGCGAGCAACGCCCTCAATCGTTTCCGTTGTCACGGTTATATCTATGCATTAGTCGGATCTGTATCGAAGTAACCAGTTTCTGCCGGCGCTCAGCGCAGAAACCATTTTTCCATACATCGCGATCAATCTTCGTCTAACGCCGTGCTCGCGCGAAAAGACAATTTATGCAACAAGCATTCATATTTTTTCGTCGCGCCTTTTCCAATTTCGAGCGGAAAAATGAAGTAATGCGTTTAAACGGCATGCCCGAAAGGCCGCGATCTTTCCTTTCCTCTCATGTTGATCAGTCGCGACGTTTCTACCGTGGCTCACCTTCCGCGTCGAGAGAGAGAAGAAGATCCACTGCAAATATCGCGGGATAAAAGCGTTTACGGCCGTCGTATCGTAAAGCTTTGTATTTCTCTCTTTCCGCCTCGTTCGCTCTGCCTCTCGACGCGAACGCGCGCGCACTCTCGCACAGGGACGCACACATCGAGGCAGTGAGACAGGAAAGTGCAATCGAAGAGAGGTCGTAGGAGCAGCGATATTACGCGGTCGAGACCTCTTCAGGACAGAACATTTCCCGTGAACGTCCTCGTCGAGACAGTTCTCCCTCCTTCACACTCTTTAGACCGTCACTCTCTTTACGCGCCAGCGCTGCTCCGTCTGCATGTGGATGCAGGACGTGCCTTCTTGGAGCTGCGGATGCAAGCTTCTATGGTACGTTCCGATGTTCGACACACGGACAGTACTTCGTTGCCGAATGTTCCAGAACAATTGAGATCTTACAGTAAAACTCGTTCCGCCGGAGACGAGCGACGCCGCAAGCGGCCAGGCTCTTAGCCTTACATTTTGTCGTTTTTCATAATATAGTTCCTAGCAGAGCCGGATCTAGGGTCTAAAACCCTTGAGGCAAAAGCCCAAATTTGCGACCCCATTTGCTAAATGTTTTTCCTATAACTAAGCAAATAAACCAATTTAAAAAAGAATAATATTAAAATTTAATAAATTTAAAAACACAACATTAACTTCAACATTTTTAATTCTAGCGGGTCCACTATTTAAAATTACACTTTCCTTGCTTTAGCTGAAGCAAATTCATCAATTACTGAATCATAATTGATAGTTTTACATAAAGAATTTTCAATTGATAATATTGCTATATTTGTTACGTTTTGTTAAGGGATTACGCAACTCCATACTTAAGAGAACGACATTTTTGCGCCCCTTGTATTTTAAACTTGAGGCAAGAGCCTCATTCGCCTCGCCCTTAATCCGGCTCTGTTTCCTAGTAAATGTATATAGCTCTTAATCGTTCAAAATATAGTGGATAATTGTATTTGTGTGTGTGTGTGTGTGATATTAAATGAGTTGCTTATTCCGCTCGACCTTCAAAGCCCACCCACTACACTTCAAATAGCGGATATTTCACGCGAACGACAACTGGTAGCCTTAACGAACGTCGATCTACGTACCGAGCGATCCTCGTAATATATTTCCTTTCCCAGCGATACCTTCGCGGCCGGAAGTGTGTTCGTCGTTTTTTGGCCCGCGCCGCGCGAGTACCGCAATTTCCATAATCGCCCGATACGCTCCTAGCTGCCGCGGGAATCAATTTTACGGCGCGTCGAGGACGCTTCATCAAAGTGTAATTAAACGCTATCGGACGGTACATCGGACGTTTATATAAAATTCAGCCGTCGCATTTATAAATTGATTCGGCAGCGGCAAGTTGAGCGCGCTGCGCACGGCGTATGCAATGGTAATGACGCCGGGCGCCGCCGCCGTCGCGACGGAACAATCGGTACGCGAAATCATTGTGCTAAAGAGCGCGACTTGCCGCGCCGGGCGTTTCGCGGAAACGAATCAAAAATGAAGCATAATGAGTGAAGCGGCCGCGAGTCGAGGGCTTTTAAAATTCGACGTTAAAATCCGCGACAGAGCGGGCGGCCGTTCGGTGAACGGGTTGCGTGAATGAAATAGCGAACGCAGCGACGTGTTAGGGAGGGAGGGCTGTTTCGGGAGAGGCGGCGGCGTTCAAGTGCGACTTTCCTACTTTTCTGCTGCCGTTCTCCGCTTCCGATCCTGGCGACCCGGCGTCGCGCGGCGCGCAAATAAACGAAATAACGATCCTCATTATTTTCGCCTACCCCTGGCGAGAGGGACTCGGAGCGTGGCAGAGAAATCGTTGCGTAATCGAGTCGACGGTTGTCGGTAACGAGTGAGAAGAGGGGCGATTACGTGGGCCGGAAAAAAAGGTGCAATATACGCGACGTGGTGGGGTTGGATGGGAAGGGGTGTGAGAGAGAGAAGCGTGCCTCGAGGATCACAGCTAGCGAGAAATAGGCTAACGAGGTCCTGCGGTGCTTCGGAAGACAATGCACCACCTCACCTCCCTTGTCCACATCAGGCTCTTTCTCGCCGTCTCTTCTTGCTTCTCCTCGTCCGACCTGCATACTCTCCCTCGACTCCTTCTTGTATCAAAGAAGCCGTGGCACGGCTCGCCACGAAACGGCGCGACAATTACTTTGACGAAATGTAATTAAGACTCCGCGGGAAATAGCTCGAAATTTCGAGCCGTCGTATCTCTCTGTTTCGTTGCTACTGTGTTTCTTTCCTCGTCAGTTTATTATTACTACTTCGCCGCGCACCCGGTGATCCTACTCTTGTATCCGCGAGTTATCCAAGGCGGAGGCTGCTGGTGTCGCGTGTCGTTACAGAGATATTAAGCTTTCGCGTTTGAAATTTGTCGTGCATCGTGTTACATATGCGACGCGATGTCAAAAGCGGCCACGGGGTGAAATAACGATCCGCCGAATGGGAGTAGACGCCACTTTCACGTCGCCCCGTATCCGATGCCAGACGGCACTGTTTCATTATCAGAAAGCAACCGGTTGATCGTAGCGAGTCGTCGAAATTAAAGGAGTCTCTGAAGATTCGCGCGGGCGAAAGTAAAGAAAGGCGTCCTCTTTCACGAGGACCGATTGCAAAGGCACAATGCTTTGCATCATTTAAATACAATCTTCTTCCTTGGCGAGACTTCGCCTCGAATGAGAAGCAGGAAGGGTTACGAGGAGTAGGAAAAGGCTGCTTTTACTTTTTATCCTGGCATCGCGCCTGCCAGTGTTGAGCCGAGAGGCTTTTCACGGAGAGCACGAAGGCAAGAGAAGGGTAATAGACCCTCGCACAGGGCCAATTCCTTTAAAATGAGCGAGGATTCCATTGTGAAATGCGATTTCAACGACGCCTCCCGCGCCGACGACGACGTCGGAGTCCATGAGCGGAAAGAAGGAAGGACACTCGTCGAGAGATACGGTCTCGCCGCGACAAAAGAGAATCAAATTAATCCGGCCCGCCCAGCCTAGACTCGCCCGGCAAATACGTTATTTCGCCGTGAGACCGGCGCAGCTTGCGTCCGACGGAAAAATCTTCCATCCAGCTCGCATAACTAGATCCGGCCGCGGCGCGCTAAAAATTGCAGCGCGTAATTAACACATCTTAAGCGGGAAACGACTGAACTCGTTTTATGCATACTGTTATTAAAGCGCGGGAGACGACAGAACTCGTTTTCTACGAATTATCGGTGGATTATTGTTATCGGTGGTTTTTGTTTTTTTTTTTGTAGAGTGATTTTTTTTTGTTCTTTTTTTTACAAATTGCAAAAAATCGCCCGCTACATGGTGAGACATTGGCAAGAAAACATCTGCTTAACCCCTTGGGTACGGATTTATTTGAGAAAATATTTGCATGTGGAACCTTTTTTTAAAATAGGCTGTGCCACTTCCATGACTACACTCCTTGATTTTATCCTTGCCAACATAAATTTTGAAACGAATACAATAGCCTGATGTAGATTCGCAAAGTTTATAAAATGTTATGCCATAGTGCTGGCAAAAATTGGAGTACTTATTGCATATCTTTTTGACCAATACATATGCATTTTCGGCTTCTTCATTTGCGACATCAAGATGCATAATTATTAGTAATTGGTTTTTTGTTGTGAATGACGTGTCTCAGACGTCAAATGTACCCAAGAGTTTAATTTTTGGTTTGACGTCTTAAACACGTCATCCGCTCCTAGGGGAAAAAAGTGAATGACGTGTCTCAGACGTCAAATGTACCCAAGGGGTTAAGATGTGTTAAGATGGAAGAAATGACGATCGCTCGTTTCACGTATAATAACCGTCAATTTCTACTCGCCGTCTGCTGCGCCCCGGGGCGTTATAATAATCGGATCGGACGTTGCGTGCGACTGACGATGCGGCGAAAATGATAGTCGCGTCAGTGGGTTATGTAAGCACGTGCGAATCGTGCGATGAAAGCTTCGCGAGACAGACGTAGACTTCGCGCATTCAGCAACGACGACGACGACGCGGTCGGGGTTGAAGGGGACAGGAGAAAAAGAGGGTGATAGTAAAGGAGGCCGATGTTATTGCTGGCGACTGTTCCGAGGGTAGGCGCGGGGCCGCGAAAAGCGGAGACCCGGACATTGTGTCCTCTGTAAATGATGAATAACGAGAGACTCGCGTATCCTCGGCGTCTCGAGTAGCGCGCAAATGAAAGGCCGCGGTCCGTCGCAATGGCAGTGTCCGGGAGAGGGGTGGAGGGTGAGTCGCTTAATTAAAACTGTTCGCGGGGGTATAAGTAAATAAAGGGAACGACTTTTAAGGAGATCAGGCAGCCGCATCCTCCTTCCGTGACCCCCCGCTACTTCATCCGCCCTCCTCCCCGAATCCTCAATTTTCCGCCGGGAGCACGCACAGAGATTGACATTAATAAATAGTCGAAGGACTTGCAAATTGGCGGGCGCCGGGGAGAGCGGCGGGAGAGTCGTGAAGTGGACGACGGGAACTGATGCGATAGGTATGTGACGGCTCGCTGTTAATTAAGTCGACGAGTCTTGGAGTACGTTGAATATCAAAGACGCTCGTCGCAAATGTATTCCGAGTACGGGCGGCGAGCGGGATTAATTCGACAAAAAAAACGGCCGGGAGTACGTTTCTTCTCTTTCTTATTCTTTGTCAGGATAACGAAGACTAAGGATAAGGACGGAAGGCAATAGTTTCCTAAGTCCGGCCGCAGCTTTCCGCCGCCGATTACATCCCGCGGCGCGGCACGAGCGAAATTGAACGGGACAGAGACTCGCGTGCTTCCGGGAAAACGAGAATGCAACTGCTGGGGGGATAAGTTTTGCCGGCCGGGGGAGGATTCACGTTCGAAATTGTCGTGGGACCTCTGGCGACGTCTTATTTTGAAATCGAGGAGAGCCCGCGAGGTATTCCCGGCTCCGCCGGCGACGATCATTCAGCGAACGAGAAAGAGGACTGGGCGACGGGTAGGGAGAGAGTGAAAGCGAGTGGCGAGAGGGTGAGAGCAGGCAGAAATTCTCACGGGAATCCGACCGACACGTTCGATTGGAAACTCTAGACCAGGCTAGCTGCTGGAAACTCGTAACCCTGGCGTAGAACGCGGGGGTGGATAGACTGCAAAGCGGGAGAGATAAATGGAGACGAGGTTTGGGGGACGAGGGGGGCAGGCCGCATCATTGCAACGCTGTGCGAATTGGCTCGCGCACTTTCGTGATCGATGCATCTCCGCTCTGGATTTGATTATCTCCGCCGAATGCAGCGCAATTGTACGACGGGTGACGCGCGCGCGCGCGCGGGCATTTGTAAGCGCGGTAATATCGACAGACCGACGGCATAACACGCGAATATAACACGGTGGACGCGTGTAATGGAGGGCAGAAATGCGTTTATAGCGATTTGCTGGCGTTCATACATTTTCGTCGGGATTATCCGCAAAGAAGCTCTCTCTCTCTTTCTCTCTCTCTCTCTCTGTCAGACACACCGATCCGGTGAAATTCGATTGCACAAGATACGCGTCGGGCGACTTTAATTAAGCGGTTATCCTACTGTGACCAACCTCACAACAGGCTAAATTTCGCGAATTAATTCCGAAAAAACTATTAATGCGATGTTATTAATTTTTGTATATGTATTTGTACACATCTTAGGGAGCATGAATAAAAAATTTTACAACAAAATGTTTATATTTGAACAAGATATGTGACTTCTTGTTCAATGGTGCTCTTTGTGCACGATTCGACGGTGGACACGATTTTTGTGATTTGGTGGGTGTGAAACGGGAAAACAAAACAGTTTCATGAATTATATTGCAATAGCTATCGTGTATCGAGGGCTTTTTTTTCCTCCATATATATAAAGAAATACAACGTTTTGATTTTTTTTCCGCTATTTTGCGCACAAAATGGGTAGTTTAAAGTGGTTTATTTCTTAAACAAAATATGTTATCGAAAAAACCGCCCGATACTCGATAGCTACTTTTTGTCCGAACATGTGTACAAAATTGCAAGTCAATTAATCAATTACAGTCTGAGATATCGTGTCCACCGTCGAACCGTGCACGAAGAGCACCATATTGAACACGAAGTCACGTATCTTGTTCAAGTATAAACATTTTGTTGTATTTTTTTTATTCATGCTCCCTAAGGTGTGTACAAATACATATTCCATAATTAATAATATCGCATTAATAGTTTCTTCGGAATTAATTCGCGAAATTTAGCCTGTTTTTGAGGTTGTTCACAGTAGGATAACCCCTTAATAGATCAGATAATGACATGCTGGCGAATTTGTCGAAACGCGGCCAATCCGGATGATTTAACGAAGGAAAAGTTGCGCGCTGGCGGTCGCCGATAATTGAGCTTTCGCCGGGCTATTTCGCAGGCCGATCGAACGGCATTTAATGATAATAATTCGCGCGGCGGAACGACGTGCCAGGAGCAGGGCGGCGCGAAGGCGATATACGGAAATCGATCGAGATTTATATCTGCCAGATAAACGCGCCCCGACGTCCGACGGCTCCCGGGGCACGTTAGACAATGGCCCGCGGCATAATTACGGCCCAGGGCATAATTCCGAAACCGTTCGTTCCGTCGTTCGACGTCCCGTGGTGCGTGTGCGCGTCAATTACGGTATGTGATAAGCAGCTGACTAAACAACCGCGACGCGTATGGCCCGCAAACATGCCGGCGTGCGTGGGGAATCGCAAATACAGATTCACTTTTTTCAGCGGACCGCCGATATTAACAGCGGGCGCGATTGATCGCTTCTATTACGATTGAATCATAATTGCAGATTCGATACATCGAATTGTAATTCGTAATGCAGGTTACCGTATGCAGTTCATTTCGCGGGGGTTGAAAATCACTCTGTAATTAGTAGGATGAATTTGCATCGGAGAGAGGGAGAGAGTTCGTATATTTGCAAGATTAGCTTTTTTTCAATTGCTGCGCTCTGCTTCTGGTCGTGTCTGTCTCGCCGCTGCAAAAGAAATTGCCGAAGCGATTTATCGGTGGCCACACGGCTTGATAAGAGACGGCCGCGGCCTTTAATCTCGTTTCGGCGTGTGACGCGGTTGCATCGATTATCGGGGGACGGTGCGCGCTGCGACCGAAATTATATGCATCTCGTTTGCAGCGGCGGTGGCGGCTCAACTCGAATCTAGCCGTCGCGGATCGGCAAATGGATCGGCATAATTTACGATCACAAAGCCGAACACGATCGGCGCGCCTATTCCGATCGACGGCGCGGTCGCTGATTTATTGCCATGCCGGCGACCCGATTCGACGTAAGGACAATAAGATCGACCGCGCGATAATGGACTGTTCGATTGTTTCGGGACCGTGCGAAATCATGGATTAGGAGAGAAACGGTTGACGAGTTCGTCCGGTAGCACGGCTCTGCTCGGTTTACAGCTCCAACCGTTCGCTTCCGTGCGACAATACATTTATCTTACCCTCTACCATCTCGCTCCGGCCGATTGATCGTCGGACAAAAACAGGCGGTAAACGATGCGTTTAGTCGAGCGACCGACGACGCACGGAACGGCGCGCGAGCGAAAAGCCGATCTTATTAGCTGGCCGCGTTTATGCGCGACGGAAAAAGCAGACTCACCCCTCGACTGCTAATACTCGGTCCCCGGCGCAGCTGCGAGGAACGACGAAGCGATGCATCGCAGATTGCCTCTCGATAGTCTGCAGTCCGCCGGTATCCGGGGTAAACTTTGCCCCCGGGTATTGAGAGATTCTGGGATATTCCTGATTGCGCGCGTGATATCGACAATCGGAGAAATCGAGATGGCCACTTCCCTCCTCTGCCTCTTACCCTCTGTCACCTTCACCCCGATTCATCCCCTTTCGACCCCCGCTAACTCCGCCGGCAATCAGGGTGGAAGGAAGAACGATAATAAGCGGAAGTTCGCCGGGATAAGTCCATTACCGGCCTGTCGCCGAATCCCTCGCTCGTTTTCGTTCGCCGGCGAGTCGAAATTAGCGGCAATTAACGGGGCACACGACGTTAGCCGCGTACAGGTCGTTCCACAGGGGCGGCGCCACCGGAACGCCGCCTCTTCCTGGGGATCGGCGCTTCAAATTAAAGCAACAAGTGGCGCGCGGCTGTTCTTCGATATTGTCGTCTCGCGTTAAGCACTCGGCGCACGAGCTGTTCCGGGTCTAGCTGTGCTCGGCGCCGAATTTTTCGGGAACGATCTCGCCGATTTCGATCGACACTGCCGAAGAACGACGGGGGAGGTCGCGTGATCGTCCTGATGCAGTTCATGTCCGAAAAGCATGAAATTAACGGGATAAGCGGACGGAGTCGGCGGAGATTAAGAGGCCATTAACCGGTGGATTATTCGTCGGACGAATTGCGCGAATAGCGAGCGTCGGGACATCTTTCGAGTGGACGTGCATAATTCAGGCCGAGTGGAGAAAAGTTAGCGGGAGCGCGATGCTCGCTTTCGGCGACGCTCCGCAGTCACTTACGGAGCTGCGCGAGTCGGGGCGATTCCCTTCGGACGAGCTTTCCCGAAAAGCCCCGTGTAACCGTCGCCTCCATACCGTTCATCCTCAAGTAGGGTCAAGGGAAGTGGCGGACTTCGAAATTCCGCCGGATTAAGGTCGGCGCCCGGCTTTCGTTGAGAACGCTCGAACGTTGATTTACTGGCTGCGAGTGCATCCTCTCTTACGCCTTCTCGCGTCGCTCGACCTCTCCTTCCGCCACTCCCACGAAAACCTCTCGCCGCCGAAGTCGTACGTGACGCCATCAACGATCCGAACTTCCCAACTACTCCTTTATTTCCGTCCTCCCCCCTCGCCCACCCCCAGCGTTCCGCGTGCCTTCAATTCATTGCCGAAGCCTTTGCTGTCGAAGCCTTCCGAATATCGAGCACTGCCAGATGTTCCCCGCGCGAATTTCTAAGGCGCGAGCGATAACTATGTACGCCACGTCCGACGCACGGGTCAGTCCGTAGCAGCGAGCTCGCGCGATGAGACAAATTGCAAGTTTGCGCTTTTCTCTGTCCGCGGGACGGTGCGCGTTGAAAGGATAAATGCAATGCGAGTTCCGCTGAAGTAGACGGACCACGATGCAGGAACATCGTGCCCTTTTCGCTCTCGCCCCGAAACTACATCCCGTGTATCGAAGTATTAATACAGTTCACATGCGAAAGCTTCATACGTTCCACCGGCACTGGCTCCACTAACAGCACCAGCAGCAGCAGCAGCAACTCGAACCTGCTAGCGCGATAACTTCGTTAATGCACACATGTCGTGTCTAATGAGTTATAATCAGTCGAGCACCGGCTGAGTGTAGTTTAATGGTTTGTTCGCTCGCATTAGGCCGCACGGCGCCCTCTTCCCGTCCTGTCTGTCTCACCTTCCCTCCCCCTCCACCCTCCCCTCCCTTCGACCTTCTACAATAATGCCCTCTCCGTTCGACGATCGAGAGGTAGCGAGAGAGAGCGAGAGAGAGAGAACGGTGAACGTGCAATTTGCCAGCCAACCTGGCTTCCTCGAATAATTAAAGCAATTTCCAGACTGCGAGGGAGCCACCAACGAGTCCGTGAATTCGGATTTTAAGGGGTCGCAGGCAGGGCGAGCGGGCAACGGGAGGACCGCAAAGCGAACGCCGGGATCGTCTCACGAGAACGAGCGTACACGTCGTAAACATCGCTATATTATTACACGAAACAGCGTGCTAATAAGTGCCTACGGTACTCGCGGCTCTAGCACGGCCAATTGCTTCTCCACCCGAATTCGCGTACCAGTCTAGAGTCTAGACACTCTCGACAAAACGTTTCGTCGGCCGCGATCAGAATTCGTCTTGTTGCCTGGAGTCCTATTACCGATCATACACACTCGCGCCTCTAATTTCTCCCTGAAATCTGCTCGCGGCCCAAGTAGTCTAAAGAGTCCGTCGACCTAATTTCCCGACGTCCTCGACTCGGTATCCTTCTTCGCCTCGAACCCCCTACCACCCCCCATCGCCGTTCGCCTTATTTACGAGAACCCATCTACCCAAACCACCCTCTCAGAATCAGCTAGAATCCGACGTCCCGCGCTCTCTCGCGTTCCTCTCCCTTGGCGCATTGTCCAAGCGCAATAATTTAGCGGGATGTACTAATTAGATTTCGAGGCAGCGAGAGACGCAGATAGAGGGCTCAGGGGGGGTGGAAGTGAAGCACGGGGGGGAGGTTCGGGGAGAAACGACGTGGCCTCGCTCGCCTGTCTGCGTAATAGCTGGAGGAAGCCTCCGGTGCGCGATGCATCGTGCACAACACAGCCGACTGCAGCGCCAACAATAATAGCGACGCCTTATTGACGTTAGCAGGAACGCAGACACCTAACAACGCGCGCATTTAACCCCGTCCCAAGGTGCGCCGCCTTTGCGGGGTGCAGTGAGATCCGGGGGATATGTCAGTGAAATGGGGAGAATATATAGACACTTGGACGATAATCGTATGTCGGGTATGTGTGACGACGTTGGGGAGGGTAGAAGGTGGAATGGTGTTTTTGGTGTATTTCTAATGAAAACTTGTTAAGCGTCGTGGCGTTTTCGTGAGAGAATTGAGCGAGAATGTTTTGCGAAGCGCGCGAGGGAGCTTTTTACGGCGCACCGATGTCTATCGAGGTTGACTGTGCGGGGGAGTAATAACGCGCGCGTCTTATCAGCGATGAGAAGCGCGGCATCTAGACAAAGTACATCCGCACACACGGCGCAGCGTGCGTCGGCTTACGATCTCGGGAGAATACACGCCAGGCCGCACGCGCGTACGTGTACGGCACGTCATGCGGCACTTATGCTCGCGCGCGTATCCCATTCTAGACGCCGTTCGACCTGTGGGAGCTCGTGCTCAATATCGTGACATACCCGGGTCGAAAGTTTCCGAAACTGTCGAGACACTTCGTCGTTGCAGAGAGCGCGCGCGCGCGCGCTCGGCGAATGGAGATAGTTCGCGCAGGAAACGAACTATCCTCGATTGTGGGCACGTTTCCAGTTTTTACACCGTGCCCCGTTTTTCGCGCGCTCTTTTTTCCATCGTTGCCGACTCGTTCGCTCGCTCGCGACGAAACTCATCCGGCCGCAATTCGACACGCGCCCGTGTCAATCCTGTTAGCTGTTGGCTGCGAAAAACACGGCGAGAGTTCGGCGTCGTGCGTACGTACTCTGGACGCGTGACACGGTGGAAAGACAGTGAGCACTGTGCAGTGCAGGCGCGTGCGAGTGCGCGTGGTCATACAGAATCCGACGATTCCGACGGAAAAATTGGATTCCATTGAAAGCAGCGTCGCTGGTCGACCGTGCACTCGTTCGTAAAGCGCACTCACACACGACGTCGGCCCGGGGCCGTACCAGACGTTCATATTCCATCGGTTCGCGGTAATCGTGCCAGTCCTTACGCGTTCGTTTCGACGCTAATTATATACAGAAGCGTATCGCGACGTTGAACTCGCGACTAATCGAATCCTGGTCCAGCGCTGGTCGCTCTAACTTTTGGCCGAGCTCACGCTACCGGATAGACACGGCAAATACTGATATCACTGCCGCGCGCTTTTGCATACGTCCTCTCTATCGGGCCACCGCCAACTACGATTTAGCACAACGCGGCCCGGGTTAAGTGGATTCGACGCGACTCGGCCAGACGTCATTTGACATTACAGTTACACCGGTGTAGCTCGCGGGGGTCAAGTGGATTCCCGGATTTCTAGCGTGCACTAACCTTTACTTCGGACTCTCTAGACCTCCACCCGGTTGACTAAGCCGGCCCAAAAACGTAGGAACGTTCGAAGATAATGCACGAACCCACCCCGACTGACGTTAATTTTCTCGTCGCATATAATCGCCTAAAAAATGCACTCGATATAGCTCGTCGACGAAAGGAATCGACGACGTGACACGGTCGAGCCAACGAAACAATTAAGATCGACGCTAAAAAAACTCGTGCGATTCAATTCACAAGCACATCCAATATTATCTCTGAGCGCATAACTCGTCGACGTCGACGACGACCCTGTTTCGCCGATTCACTCCTATCAACAGATCCATAAACGTGAAAGAACATTTCGATCCCGGCATAATCGCACCGAGATCGCAAGGAAAATGCGAGCCACCCACATCGTCACGCTCTACACACGGATGCACGGGCCGCGTTACGTACACCGTGAACCATGAAATGTATTCTCGATGCTGCGGTCACGGGTTCTGGATTAACTCCCGACTGTTCCGGGCGCAGGAAGGTTTGGGGATGCGTCGAAAGTGGCGAGAGGGTGCCGGAGCGGGCTGATAAATAGGCGGTGATTACGGCTCTGTCGGCCGTGACCACGTATCGAAACGGGATTCTCCGGTGAGAAATTGTCCAGAAATTAGCTCCCCGGCAAGCCTTAGGGAGTATCCTGCGGATAAGGAACTGCGCCGAGTAAAAGATGGCTCACGTAGACCGCGTTACTCAGCGTGAATACCAATAAGAGAGCTAGAGAAGAAAAGCGAACCGTCGGCGTGTTAACGTTAATCGCGTCGGAAATTCAGTGCGCGCCGTTTTCCTTGCTTTTTCTTTCATCAGAATTTATTCCGTCAAAGGCAGAGGGGCGTGGTGGGGGGTTGGCTGGTGCCCCGGGGTGGCTCGGTGGGGGAGATATTTTAGCGAGTAATACCGTAGTTTCCGATACCTCCTATCCTATCCCTTGTCAGGACGAGATACCGTCATAGAGCTACTAATATCCTGATATACCGGCTTCATCGTGGATAGCATAAAGGGCAGGATATATCGTCTAACTACCGCTGACTTTGGGTAATTCTATTAGCCGTCCTCCACCTCGACCCCGACCACGTCGTCCTCGCGTCCCTGAGGTCTTCCTGCGGGATTAATTTCGCGGCTTCTCCCGTCGTAAGTTTCTACGAGGTTCGTGTCGCGCTCGTCCGTGATCGACGACCTTTTTCGCCACCCCCCCCCCCCCCCCCTTTCCTGACCCTTTTCCACGTGCCCATTGTTTTTCACGGGACGATATTGTTTTTACGAGGCCTATTATTCTTTTATTAAGGCACATATTGCTCGGCCGCGCTAAAAGCTCGTATACGCGTAAAAGTGAGGGTGGATGACCGGCGGGCAACGAAGCTTTTCGGATCGAGGCTCGTCTCGCGAGAAACTTTGTTATGGTTCTTGGCAAGAGGCAATTTTTATTTCGTTGGTTTATTCGTTACCCTGCTGGGGCTTAATCGAAGTGTATTGTTGTTCCGTTGGCGTTAATTAATTGTGGAATGACAAAGAATGTTGGGGACAGATGTGCAGAGACCGTATCGGCAGATTGTCGTACGCCGTCGCGTGATCGTGTTTCCAGGGGAATATACGAAAGCGGGGCACGGATCCGGAGAAACGATTCGGACGGCCGCGATGAATATTTGATCGCGTCGTGCGCGGGCGACGACGCGAGCTTTAAAAAGCTTTCGTGGATGTAGATTATTGCACTCCGCGGGAGGGAAAGGAAAGAGCGGTCGGGGAAACGGTCCGATCGAATGTCGTGTTTCCCACGTCTTGCGAACTTCTTGATCGGAAAGTTTCAATTCAAACGCTGCTACGGCCGTAGAGAAATACTAGAGATTACGTCTTTCATCACGGAACCGTGGTGAACAACTTATAATGCAGTATTGTACAAACAAAAGCGTATTATTAACGCAGTATCTTAATGTCTCATTTCAGGTCATCAGTGGTTGAAAACGAATCTGGACGTGACGCCGGAGTCCGGCTGGTCGGTCGACCCGTTCGGACATGGCGGAACGATACCTTACTTTTTGAAAGCCTCCGGCGCAACCGGCACTGTCATCCAAAGAATTCATTATGCATGGAAGCAATGGTTCGCCAAGAAGCAGTATGGCGACTTCGTCTGGCTGCAGCCGTGGGATCAGACTGGCAAGGCGGACATGCTCACCCACAATCAGCCCTTCGACATCTACAACATCAAACACTCCTGCGGTCCGCATCCCCATGTCTGCCTCAACTTTGACTTCCGCAAGATACGGGGCGAGTACACGGAGTATTCCGTGAGGGCGGTCGAAATCACGCCTAACAACGTTAAGCAGATGGCCGAGTTGCTTTTGGAACAATATTCGAGGACCGGATCCCTTTTCACGCACAATGTCGTGCTGATGCCTCTCGGCGACGACTTCAGGTTGGTTGTGAATTGTGAACGACTTTCAACGAGATTCAATCTATCCCCGATGCATGTATAATGCACGGTCCCCATAAGCGACGCTGATGTTTATTCATCGCGCCGCCTCCGTCGGGATAAATTTGTTTCGCAATAATTTCAATTCATGCCAATCTCGCGTTTGCCGAGCGCGAGCCGCGGAAGACGTAACATTAACGTTCCGCCGATAGTTGAATGAGTACTTTGCCCGCTTCCCACAACTGCCCCAAGATATTCAGCTTCAGCAACCGCACTTGAAAGTTCAGTGGCCGACTGAATGCGAATCTGGTTTCCCTCTACTTTCAGATACGATCACGCGATCGAGTGGGACCAGCAGTACACGAACTACAAGATCCTCATGGACTACATAAATAGCCGCAAGGAGGAGTACAACGCGGAGGTCGTGTTCGGAACTCCGAAGGACTACTTCCGCGAGATTCAGAAGCGAGTCGAGAAATTCCCATCGCTGAAGGGCGACTTCTTCGTGTATTCCGACATCTTCAGCGAGGGAAGGCCGGCATACTGGAGCGGTTACTTCACCACCAGGCCGTACATGAAGATCCTCGATCGCGAGCTCGAGGCGAATCTGCGATCCGCCGAAATTCTCTACACGATCGCGCTGAACGTCGCCAAGCAGTCCGGCAAAGATATCAAACTTTACGAGACGTACTTCGAGAAATTGGTCAAAGCCCGACGGAATCTCGGACTTTTTCAGCATCACGACGCGATCACCGGCACCTCCAAGTCCTTCGTCATGAAGGACTACGCCTTAAAACTTTTCGAGTCGATCTCCGACACCACGAGCCTGCAGAGCTTCGCGGTCCAATCTCTAGCGGCTACCACCACCAAGGCCAATTCCGTTTACGTGCTGGCAGAATCGGATCGGGACAGTTACGAGAAGCTGCCGAAGAAGATACCGATCGGCATAAACGGCCAGGAGATGCGACGGATCGTTTTATTCAACCCCCTCGCCCAACCTCGCCAGGAGGTGATAAGTCTCAAGGTGACCACGTACAAGGTGCGCGTGCTGGATCCGCAGAAGAATCCGATCCCGTATCAGATAGCGCCGGTGATGAACGCGACCAGCATCACGCACGACGTCTACGTACTTCTTTTCGTTGCCGAGCTGAAGCCTTTATCGATCGCCACCTATCATCTTCAGCAGGTCGACAAACTCCCGATGGACGCGATATCCACGGTTTACTGCAGCTGCTGCGGCAAGGACAACGTCTTCCCCATCAAGCCCATGCAGGTCGGCGACGTGCAGCTCGAGAATCAGAGGATGAAACTTCTGTTCGATGGCCAGACCGGATTCCTCAAGCGAGTCACCAAGAAATCGACCGGCAAGATCATGCAGTGCGCGGTGCAGTTCGCGGCTTATCCGTCGGCCCAGTTCCACAGCGGCGCGTACCTCTTCATGCCCGATCCCAATCTCCGGGACACGGACAAGGACGTGCTGGAGTCGTACACGCCGCATCAAAAAATCTACATCGTCAGCGGTAGCCTCAGTTCCCGCCTCACCGTGGAGTACGGCAAATTACTGACTCATCACGTGGCGATCTACCATCGGGACGGTGGCCTGGGCGAGGCCATTTATCTGCGGAACATCGTCGACTTCGAGACGCCGCCGAAGAACCGGGAGACCGAAATGTTCATGCGCCTGCAGACCGATATCTTGAACGGCGACCCGCCGGAATTCTACACGGACTTGAACGGCCATCAAATGATCAAGAGGACGAAGATCGAGAGGATAGGCATCGAGGGCAACTACTTCCCCATCACGACGATGGCCTACATCGAGGACACGAGTCACAGGCTCACGCTGCTCGTTAATCACTGCCAGGGCGCCGCGAGCTATCAGCCGGGCTGGCTCGAGGTAATGCTCGACAGAAGAACGTTGTACGACGACTCGCGAGGAATGGGCGAGGGCTTGCTGGATAACAGACGAACGGTCATCAAGCACTGGCTGCTACTCGAAGACATCGCCGGCGAGAAGGACAAGTACTCCAAGCCGTCCCTCTTCGCCAATCACCTCAGCAACGCTCTCAACTATCCGGTCAACATATTCGTCGTCGACGGCACCGAGGCCGACATCACGCTGGCGCCAGAAGTGAAGCTGGTCGGCCACAGTTTCCCATGCGATCTTCATCTTCTGAACCTGAGGACCAATCACGACCAGAAGCTGCCGCACTTTCCTATCAACAACGCCCTCATGGTGCTTCATAGGCAAGGTTACAGTTGCTCGGTCGGCGCCGACGTCGTCTTGAAACATTGTCCGCTGACCGACAAGGTCGCCCAGGGTATGTCGTTCTTCAAGCTGCCCAACGTTAACGTCACCAAGACCACGCTGACCGGAACGAAGACGAGGCACCATCTCAAGGACGGTCTTCAGGAGATCGGACTGCTGCCGATGGAAGTGGAGACGTATAACGTGAACTTCGTTCAATGATCCTAAGCCCTCCTGCTCGTCTCGAGGCTAGCTTTCGATCGGAAAGTAACTTTGCGAACGAGACAGCACGTGGCTCATCCGTGAACAAAAAAAAAAGAAAAAAGAACAAAGTGAACGCTCGGCGAACGGTCGAACGGGATCGTTTTCCAAATATTCGTTTTCTCTACTGGAGAGCACTGCCGTTTCCTTCTTCTCCGCACCGCGTCGCGACGCTCTCTACCTCTTCTTCGACTCTGCGCGAGCGACCCTCGTGACGTCGGTCGTAGAGTGGAGCGCGGTGCGGTTTTGCAAGACAGTATGTATGCAGCTGCGTGTGCATATACGCGCAGTATTCGCGAGCGATCGTTGCGGCGTTAAGCAGTGATTAGAATGCGAGCAATGAGCATTCAACCGGCTACGCGTGCTCATCAATAAGCGAACGTACGGCGCACGGAGGATGGATCGACTAATGAACGAACGCGAATGTCATCATCTTCTCTTCTTTTTTCGCCAGACAACATCGTGCTCCAATCTGTCTTGCCTTCAATCCGCGGGCGTTCGCTTTCGTATCGTTCCATCGAGTTCTCGTTCACTCGTCTCTCAATTGAGACGCATTAGCAAGAGATAGAGATGATTCGGTCGATTCATTACCTCGCTCCACGTCTTTCGACTTTCGTTCCGATTCTTCCTAACGCCGTTCGCGCGGAAGCGATTAGGTGAGAAATAGTGCGACAGCGAGAGGAAGGGAGAGTGGGATGGAGAGAAAGCATACGGATGTTCTAAAGTGTAACGTATACGTGCCCGGCGCTCCCTCGTGCCGTCCGTCTCGAAGATCTCTCCGTAGAACGATGGTACGGAAGGTAACTAGCCCGCTAAGCGGCGAATTACTTTTCGCGTTTCACACGTCTCTGTTAACGCGGCTCGGTTCTAATGGCCGCGAAACGGTTGGCTTACTTTATCCTTTTAGCACAGGGAGCGGCCGTGAGAATAATGCAAATATATACATAATTAAATATATATATATATAATTATACATAAATATAAATATTATATTGTACATATCAAGCCATGAATCTACCGTAGACCGTTCATCGTGATAGGGGAATAATGTAAATCATATACACCTATTTTCGTATTTCAGATGTTTTATCGTCGACTCTCCCTTTCTCTCCGTCATCGCTCGACGAGTGAGACAGAGCGAATCTTTGTTCGCGGAATCTCGTGAGAACTGAGAACAATGCCGCTTTGAGGCACGTTCGCTAGTCTACGACGAGTAATAAATTGATTAGAGAATCGCGTGTAGGGACAAGCGCAGTGTTCTTCCACGTTTAGCGAGCGAACTATTTAGTCCAGCTTCGGGCACGAGTCGAACGGAGAGATTTGCGAAAGCGCATGTTCCCTTCTCTCTCCGTCTCGCAGAAAGTGCGTGACCCGAACGAGCCACCGGCTACCTGGACCCTGTAAATAGTAGTTTAATTGACGGATCAAATAATCATGCCGCTTCGGTGCGCCGTCTTGAAGCGGAGGACAGATCAACGAACGAAGGTGGCGTAGATCATTTCGTCGCAAGGGAGACACGAGAGGGACATTTCTTATGTATAAATTTCCGCGCGACGTTAGTGCGAAGGTTCATCACTGTCGCAGCACTCGATTCCTTACTTAGTCGCTACCGCGTTGGCCTGTCAGTGCTCTGTGGTCAGTGGTGATGACGAATCATGAGTATCGCTCCATCTCCATAAAGATTCGCGTACTTCTTTCGGACGCCAAGTTTCGCCCTTCGAGAATTAAACTTTTAAATTCTATCGCGATTCTTTGCAGCCCCGCCCGTAATTTGCCCGGGGCTCTTTTAATGGGCAGTATTTAAGTCAGTTTAATGTACTTTAAATCACCTACTTAGCATTACACTTCGCTTAGCTATTGACATTCCATGGGCGGTGAAATTTACTTAAACAATCACTCGTAGGTTAAGTGTACTTTACTTGGGTCTCTATCGGGTAATCCTTATTTCGTTGTTATCGGCATTATGCGACGGCCACCACCGGCTGCAGAGCGGCGGGCGTGAATTAGAATCCGACACTTCCGCGTTTTTTACACTTCCTATCAGGCTTAATCGTGTCAATTATCGTCAACCGTCGCGCCGACGGTGCGCGTCGTTCAATCGCGACGAGTCTCCTTTCCTTTTTTACACGATCGACGCATGATTATCGGGCGTCCTTTTTATGATACGTTTGCCTACGAACGGAACTCTAGCGAAGAAGCGAAGTGTCTTCTGATTCTGAGCGAAGTATTCGGTGCATCGCTGTGTCGGGAGGTAACGTCTGAACAGTGACAGCCTGTTGTTCGTTAATTTGTTGTTAATCGCTGTCCTATCTCGACGACGATGAAGAATGACAAATGATGCCGCTGCGACGGGAGTGGCAGCGAGACTCGCGGCGGTAGAGTCTGTTTGCACAGTTTACGGACGCCGCCCGTGCAGAGAGGCACGGAATCGCATGCGAGGCATAGCCGGCGAGAGGAAAAGCGAACGCATGATAGACGCTTTGTCCATTCGGCGTTATAAGCTGGGGTACGTCGAGCACGTGACACTGGGATGTTCGCAAGACATTTTTCAGCAACGTGCCATCGCGAGAGCGTCCCTGCGAACCGTCCCATGGACTCTCTTCCGGTCGGCCGATTGACGTCACACGCTGTCCTTGTAACGATATTGTAACATACTACGTGTTTGTGCTGTCTCTAGAGGTGAAGAAATGGAAAAATAAAATTATATATATATATAAATACAAAAATACGACGGACAGGTGTTGCGTATGCATTTATGCGCGCACGTACATACATCTACATGCGTATACGGTAAGTGCGTACGGATACCTTGCGGTCGTTCGAGCGATTCGCGAGCTTTCGCGCGACGACGCTTTGAGAAGCGCGAATCGCTTGGGCGCAACCAAAAGACTAAACGCGACCGGCGACAATTTCGAGCACACCGACACAAGATGACACATGTATACACACACACACAGACATCAACACAGGCGTACACGATATTCCTTATGTTACGATGTAATATTATATTTATTGAATAAAGATAGTAAGAGACGTATTTTAATTAATCGCGACGTCGTGTCTGGCGAGACAAATTTTCCGCCGCGCGTTCTTTAAAACGTGTCATTCCCAGCGCCGAACTTCGGGCCAGACTACAAAGCCAATCGCAGTCTGGCGAGGCTCCGTCAAGAGGCAATATATTCGCCCGCCCTCTCCTCAAAGGCATAAATTCCGAAAGAAGTTCGTCGCACGATAACGAGAGGGAAGAAAGCGGCGCGGGCAGCGTCTCGACGGCCAAAAAGGAGCTAACGACCGCGCGCGGGGCTTAGCGTCGAAATAAATGTTAGGGGCCATTAACTCTGTCGATATTACGAAATAATATGGATTCGCCAGGCGCCGCCGCTGATACTGAGACGGGGGAGCGTGCAGCTGCTTTCTTCTTTTTTTTTTCCTTTTTTTTTTTCTTCTCCCTCGTCACCGACGCCCGCGCGATAAATAGCAACCCAGAGCCGGGCCAGCGCGATGTGCCGAGCGTCGCGGGGGCGGAAGGAAGCTGAGGGGGTTGAAGAGGGTGGAGAGTGTGGAGGACGGGAGCGCCAGGCATCTGGGCTAAGCGTTAATCGATACCATTCCTTGACATAATTCTCATTAATGGGAGCATACGGCGGCCCTCTCGATGCCGATAAATGGCTCGACGCCGATATCGGTAATTGAATTTGGAAAAAAAGCCGTGTCGCGCGCGCCGCGGGAAGGGGAAGAGATCTGCGAACGAGGTTAACCGATCGGCCGATTTAAAGCGCGGACGTCCCACTGCTAATTTCCATTTTCTTCCGGATCGCGAGCGCGCCTGGCTCGGGCGAGCGAACGGCTGGGAAACAGTGGGGGAGGGTCGCTCCTGAGAGATCGCTGTCGGGAGCACGGACTGTCGCGGAAAGAAGCCCACTCCAAGGCAGCAGACGTCGTTATCTGCCGAACATCGATCGACCGGATTTTTCCACCGACGCAGCCTGTCCGCGGCAGGCGGCGCGTCGTTGGCTCTCGCCTATTTAAATTTCGTCATTCCTCGCAGTTTGCACGCCGCGTCCGAAGTCCGAACGGGCTGCGCCCGCGAAACATTAACTCTAGAACGCGACAGGATTTATTTCGGCGAGCGTCGGTAAACTGAAATTGGTCATCGAAAACCGATAGCGCGTTGTGTCCAATTTCTGCTCCTCCGGCCGTCCGCTCGCGGACAGATCGTATTAGCCGTCGAATATGATCAACCCGACTGACCTCTCCCGCTCGTCGCCGGACCATTCCGTACGCGCCTGCTATATCTACGCGCGACTCCTGCAACGAATTTGCCCCGCGGCCCCGTAAGAATCGACGCGAGCATAAATTCCGCGAACGCTTTAACGACCAGCCCGGAGACGACGTCGACGAGGCGTCTGCATTTAGCACGACTGACGCGGGGTATAAAAAGACAAAGAGAAAAAAAAAAAAGCGCACCATGGACTTCCGGCGGAAGATTCAGTCGCGCAGTCGAAAAGACGAAGGAAACGCTCGTCGCGTTAACGAGGATGCTATTTCGCCGGTCGCTTCGTCTTCTCACCCCCGCCGACGTCGGTCGTGCCTCTGGCCCGTGTTAGCGGCGCCTCGTCCTCGTCCTCGTTAATTAAGGAATTCACGGAGAAGATTCGAGGCGACGAAAGAGCCACGTCGATCCGAGATACGACTTTGCGCCACTCCCGGAGTGTCGGGTCCAAAAGTAGTTGGAAAGACGGAGGCGGCGAGGAGGCGAGTGAATAAAAGTGAGACGAACGGAGTGGGACGAGGCGAGCAGTAGAAGCGTCTCGGTGGATGGGCGAATGGAAGCTGCGAGTCCCGATAGAAAGGAAATCGAATCGATTGTAATTAAAACTTGTATAATGAAGGCGCGTCGCGAGGGGTGGGAGAGAGTCTGGGGGGGTGGAAGTTTATCTCGTATCAGCCCCGAGATAGCACTCGAGACGAGTCCTGGGAATGACCTCCCGGACGGCGCAGTCTTTGAACCTAAATTGTAGAAGGTACAATGAACGAATGAAGCGCGTCCCGCGGATGGCGGCCGATTGAGAGGAACGTCTGAAAGGTCTGGGCGATGATAATCGACTGGATTTCCCCGTTCCCCCGCTGAAGTTCATGAGAGAATAAGGCGAGTCGCACTTTATTGGATCGAACGGCTGAAAAATGCATTTACCGCCGCGCCACTTCTTCATCCGCGCCGTCTGAACTGCGTACGAGTTTACGGCAAACAGACGATGTTTGCCGACGCCGTTAAGGAACGTTCCTGTACTTGTCGCGCCTCGTTTTGCTCTTTCTGCAAAAGGGGCGCGTCTATTTTTTACGAGCCACGGGAAAGCGATTCAATCCTCCGCCCCCACGCGAGAAGCCATTGTTAAATCGCGGGTAACAACGCGGTTAGAATCGAAGCGACCCCCGACGTTCGCGCCAGCCGATAAATCACACGTCCACCGACACCAAGGGGACGCGATCTTAAAATTCACGAGAAACGCGGCGAGTAAATCTCGAGTGAGAAGCACAGATGGCCGTGCCAGCGAAACGAACCTCTATCGTCCTCGATTCTTTCGAGTTTAAAGGCGCGCCGGGCAAAATCTCGATATATTGAGTTCGATTTCTTCCACTACCTCTCTCTCTCTCTCTCTCTCTCTTCTCGTCCGTCTTCCACCAGTTTCCCTTTCTATACCATTCCTCGGCCATCTCTTTTTCTCCATCTCTTTTCTCTGCATGCGGCGATAGACATTTTATATCCCTCGTAAAGATGCTTTATAGTTTCTACCCAGCCGCCGTGTACGCGGCGCGGCGATTGAAAAAGACACTCAAAACGGAAAGACCAGAATAAACTAGCTCTATTTCTTCGACGGGGAAGCACGGGAAAGCATAAAAGTATCGTTGCCGGGGCGCGACATAATCGGACGAGACCGTCGCGCAGCGAGCGACGCTGCGAAAGATTTATGAACGGGGGCTAACAAAGTGGTTGATTGCATGTAAACTTCTGCAGCCGAGTGGGGAGACCGCGGAAGGAAGCGGCGCTCGCGGAGGCCGCGCCGTCCGAAAGTTTCGCGAACTACGAAAGAATTCGCGGTATCCACGGGGCGAAGTGCAATCTTAACAAACACGGTTAAACGTTATGCGCGAAATTTCGAGGGCCGGGCGGCGGGAGACAAGTTTTGATTAAACCACTCCTCGCCGAGAGGCGCCGTCTATCGCCGTAAATATTGCAGACTGAAGGGTGAGGACGGACGGACGGACGGATAAAAATCCTCAGAGTCACTCTCCTCTGCGATATTTTGCCCGCCGACGGATCTAAATCACGAAATAAGCCACTTGCTACACCCCTCCCCTCCCCTCCTTCCCTCCTCCGACCCTTCGAAAACGATATCCAAGGTTTCGTTAGCCGGTCAAAGTATGACGGTAATTTATATGGTAATATAAGCAGAGTCGCGGTTTATAAGCCATCCCTTCGGCCCGTCTGAGCGTCTTGGAGCAAATTATTCGAGAGCGTCTCAGAATAGGGACCCTCCGTCAGTGAATTACTCTGCCGTCTCGAGCCCTTACTGCGCCGTCGATAATTAACACGAAACTGAACCTATAGAGCAGGGCAGAAATTCGTAATACGCTTATTGATGGCAACCGTCCGCGCCCATTCGCTTCGCGGCCGATGTTCGGCTGGAAAGTATTATACTTGAATCCGCAGATCGAACTGCTGCGGCGCGGCGCGCGACTCGAGGATTAGCGTTAACTGCGTCGCGGAATTATGCAATCACACTGGCGGCACCGCGCGATCGCTTCTAAATACTCGATGGAAATACGAGATGTCGCGCGTCCCCGAAGTTGCATCGGCGAAGTTTGCGTCGGCGTGTATACTTAACCGGGCACTTCGGGGAAACGCATTAATTTAGTGCGGCCGCGGAGTATCGTTGGGCGCGGTCGCGAGCACGTGCATTCGTCGGCATGCCGACATGGTTGGAAGTCGGCGTTAAGAGACGAGCCGAATTGTGGGACTGTATGGAATTTTCGGCAAAGGCGTTCGCGAGCAGAAATCTTTATTAAACGAAGCTGAACAGCGCTTGGTAATCGTCGGCGAAAGACTGCCTTTTCTTTTCCGTGCGATGCGTATCGCTCCTTTCCAGGCATCCCGAAAAACAAAAGCACCTACGAGTTACACATCTCTCTCTACGAACGTACATGTTTCAACCGAACGCACACCCTTCCGCAGTCTATGCGTCCAAATCCAAACCCTACAATATTTTCTGTCTCGCAGGCCGAAAAAGCGTGCGGTGGCTGCTTAATTCAAAGGTTGGAGAGCAAGTGCTCGGATAAAGGGCTGGCTGGCGCGCTCTGGTAAAAATGTCGTCGCCCCCGACGGTCTGTTTACCAATAATAAAGTTAACTCGGCGCGAAGTAAGACAAAGCGTGCCTCTGCCCGCGGAACCGCTGAAAACTTCTCGCCGAGCTTCGGCGCGAAGGCCGAACTTTCGTCGAAGTCGCATCTATTTCGCGCGCCCGAGACTGTAAATCAAAGGCGGACGGATAAAAATCTACTTTCAACGATGATTTCTCGCGCGCGAAAACTTTCGACCCGCCGCCGCGCAGAGACGCGGTTTGCGCGAGATTTAGCTCTCGCTTCCCCGGTATTATTTTCTACCCCTTATTTCATCCTATTTCCGAGCAATCGCGCGGAGAGGGAGCACCGGTCACGGCCGGGCCGTACTTTAATTCGCGAGTTAAAAGATAGATACCCGCTGTCGACGAGGAATGACCGAGGGAAAAATTGGAGGAACGGGACGCAGTGGGGGGATGGGACTGTTTACCAATAATAAAGTTGGCCCGGCGCAAAGTAAGATGAAGCGCCTTTTTCCGCGGCGTCCGCTCTCGAAAGCCCGAAAAAGCGAACTTCGCCGGCGCCACGGCATCGGTTTACAAGACATATTGTCTTCGGATTCCCGGTACGTGCGGCCCGTGCGCGAGAGGATAGATGGAAAAAGCGAGGAAAAAGGTGGATCGACAAACGAGAAAAGTAGAAACGTCGATTGGAGCGAAGGAGGAAAATCAAGATTTCCTATTTGGCGTGCCGCTTTTTTCTTCATCCGTCGGTCGGGATCTCTCTCTCTCTCTCTTTCTCTCTCTCTCTCTCTCGCTTATCACCTCCTCTCTTCACAGTCCTCTTTCCTGGTGACGAACATCCGCGATCCTCGTTTTATCCTCCTCATCTCGTCGTGTATCCTCGCGCGCGAGCCGTCGGCAAAGGCAGTAAAGATTTTACGCGCAAAAGGCGCTTGCTCTGCTGATTGAAGAAAGAAGGAGCGACACGGCGCGAATGTCGGAAGCAGTGTGCGCCCGCGAAACTTGGCGGCTTTACGGATGGTTTCGCGGGACGGAGAGCGAAGAGGGACAAGCGGTGCTTCTCTCGAGTATTGCGCGAGAACGGCGAGGGTAGCTTCGCAATAGACACCGCCGTTTCATACTCGATAATAAAGCGCTTTATCCGTTTCCCGCCGCGACCACGATCCCTCCCCGGCCGAATTCCGAAGCCAGGAGACTTTCGGATATTTCACGTATACGTAAGGCCCGCTGCACGGAATGCCATTGGGATTTCACATGTCTGGGGTACGTTTCCCGAAGCTCGATATCGAAGTGAGACGTTCTCCTTGTCAGTGAAATTCGAGAAACCTTAGAAGAACGATACAGGACTCCCGCCTCTCTTCGAAGTGCGTTAAATCATTTTCTCGTAGCTGTCGGAAAAAAATGTTCCACCAAAGTGATCGCCATTTATATCCGAGAAACTCGAACACCTTCAGTCCACGCGTTGTCGGTAAGATAAATCGCCATTCTGACCACAGGATAAACGAGTTGTCTCCATCTTCTTCCAGCCAAGCCGCCTTTGCCGGCCCCTTTCTCTCAACGTTTCCGCACACCTCCGTCCATTCTTCTTCTCGGCTCCCTTTTTCTGCGCGCCGCGGCACAGAGAGACATACGTGCTGTTTCATCGGCGCGCACCGTTCCTCTCCCGCGAAACCCGCGCAAGACGTTGAAGACATGGAAGTCCACTCCATCAAGCGCTGAGAAGAGCTTATCAAACTTTGGAAGTCAGCCCCGGCAATATCGTTCCCTCAAAGTCCCGGGCATCGATCCCTCTTCCGTTTGTCAGCTCTCATTCTTCCAGCCGTTAAAGCTGCTTATTAATTTCCGCTGAAAACTACCGAGCAGGCAGGCAGGCAGAAGCGAAGCTTTCCGTGTCGCTTCCGCGAAGAATTCTGGCCAGGCGATCGACAGGCGGTGAAAGCCGGTTTCGAACTTCGTCCCGATGCAAGCGCGTAACGAGCAGGCAAAGATGTTGACGGGACAATTAGCCGGGACAGACCAATTAGTGCCGTTTCCACCGGCGAACGAATCTATTACCAGCCGCAGCACGCCGCTTCCGGACGGCAGATGAAATCGGCAGCGGCGTACGAGGGTGCCGGGTTTTTCCGTTAAGAGGCTCATGGGCTTGTATTTGGTTTTTGCATTTTTAAGGTTCTCATATTGTTTCTAGGTAGAAGCCCGTGGTCTTCTAAACGGAAACTGGTTTGTTTTGAAGTAATATGTATTTGATTGATGAACAGTTATTTTTATTTTAAATATTGCAACAACAGAAGAGGATAAAATTAAAAATTGTTTTTTTATGTCGAAAAAAATTGTCAATGTGTAAGACAAATAATTATTGTAAGAAGCGAATAATTTATATTAGTTATTTTCAATCGGAATCCGTTGTATCAGAGCGATCCAAGCTAGTAGTGGAAGAATTTTTATTTTCGCCTTGATCCAATTCTCTTAATTCTTCATCACTTCACACAATTTCAAGTCTATGATTGTTTTCGAGGATAATTCGCAATTTTTCATTTAATATATTGCTCGCTACTTCTTGTCCATTTACATTGACAGCAATACCGCAACATTCACGCGCAGCGACATTTTCATTTGTCCCCAAAGAAAGGCCCATGGGCTTCTATTTGGAAAACAAAATCCAAATACAAGCCCAGATGGTCCTCTATTTGGGTGGGCCTCTTAAGGTATTACTAGCGCTGAATCACTTTTCTTAAACTATTTTTTAAACCAGACTTAAATTGAAGATTTTTAAAAAATAACAATTTTTTTCTTATAAATGAACTTGATCCACCGTCTAGAACTCGAGTTATTAACAATTAAAGTTTAGCGTTTTCTCCATCTAAAGCAATGGTAATGATCACAATAACACGGTTTTTTGATAATAACTCAAAAACGGCTCTTAAACTTTTTTTGAAAAAATTCCAGGTTATAGACTAACATCCGAGGAACATTTTAAAAGAAAAAAAAAAGACTTTTCACCGTCTAGTTCAGGAGAAAACAAATGGTGACTATAAAATTGTAAATTGAGTGCTTGTGTTCAGCCTGAACTGCGGTACAAACGCTAGTATGCATTATTGCCAAGTATACTAGTGTGCACATATGTATACGGAATGTCTGCATGGATTGAATCAGGTACGTAAGAAATTTCTGACGCAATTGAAAACAAATAATGAAGCCCCTTCTTGATACGGCACCCAGCGCTAGTAATACCTTAACGGAAAAATCCGGTACGTAGCTCGCGGAAGACTCGGAAAAGTTCGCGTGTCTCGAGAGGTCAACGACACTCGGGGCACCTAATTTCGCCGACTTAAGTCGCCGTAAATCACCGGCCGCGGAATGTCCGCGGCCTACATACGCCGGGAAAATAATTTGCAAGGACGTCTGCCCGGCCAAATTGATCGCGCTTCCTTGCCGGTCGATGGCCGCTGAGTACCGTGACTTATCGCGCGTCCGCTCGCTTTCCCAGCGTAATTTCGCCGGCGCCTCCTTAGGACGAAGGACGATCCATCATCCGCGCGGCATCGTCGCATCGGGTTCAATGGCGATTACGGAAACGAAAAGGGGAAGACGGGAGAAAGCGTCGTTCGATGTCGACGGATCCGTGAAGAAGTCGAGAAAAGTGTTCGCTTACACGAAATGTGATGCGCGAGGGAGAAAAGCTCCGAAACACGGAGCCGTTGCGGGATCGAATATCGAATCGTTTGCAAATGAAACGGCGCACGACGTGGCGATGATACCGGAAGACGAGATTAGCGGAGCAGAGTGAAGGAGTCGATGACAAACAGTGGCCAGGGGAGGAAATCAATATGCAGGGCACTGGATGGAAACAGAAAACGGGGGTGGAGGAGGGGGGGGGGGCGAAGGTGATGAGACGGGAGTCTGTTCGCGTCAAAGAGAATCACGGGGAAAGACGGATGGTCTATCATCCGGAGGGAACGTTTTCGAGACACCGAGGCCGTCTGAAAATTGGATTAATATAGACGCGGCAGCAGTCGTGTCAAAGAGGACGAGCTCACTTCTTTCCTCCGCACCACGCTCCCCCCCTAAGCCCGTCTACCCTCGTTCGTGTTACTGCCTCGCGAAGAAGAGAGCGCAGATTTCTCTGGCTGGTTGTTTTAATTAGATCGCGAGAGCTTCCCGCGCTCGACGAAGAAGCATGAAAAATCGTATTTTCGCGAGCGACGTCGTTCTGCTTTTTTCTGTTTTTCTTTTTTTTTTTTTTTCGTCCCTGCGCAACTGAATGCGCCTTCATGAACGTCCTTCTTTCACGACGTCAGCCGCGACACGCCGGATGAAACGAATGGAATAATCAAAGACGCCTACGTGCTCTCCTGCAAATCCTTTAACACGCTGCTCGCTATGTCGCGCGAGCCTTGGTAAAGCTTCGCAAGTCTGAATTTAGGCGTGCTTTGGACTAGCATGTTAGAATCGAAGAATGTCAACATTCCTTATGCCTTGCATCTGTAAGATTGAGAAATACTTGATTTGCGCCGAAACTAGATCACTGTCTGACCTCGTAGATTCGAAACAGGAGCGGGGTGCAAAAATAGGTGGAAAATGAATGAAAGGTTTAGTGAGCGGTGGGTGAGTTACAATACATTTCCACGAATAGAACCAATTAATGAGGGACCGTCTTGAGGCCAGGTTGAACGCTAATTTTGATCTCATTACTATACGCGCGGCTCTTCGTTTCGTGTAAGCGACAGCTGTTGCTGAAAGTAAGAGCCATTAATATTTATCGGAATAATTTTATTATAAGCCCCGTTTGTCTGCCCGAAGTTTAAAGCGTCCTTGGTATTTCTTACTTTTTCCATCGAAAGTACCTCTCTCCGCAGAGATGGGACATCAAATTTTACTGATCCGCCGTTATAATGAATGCCACCGTGAAAAGCGATCTTCCGGATACCTAATGAGACATTTTACGATGATGGTTTAGCACGTCGTACGATTCCATATAATTTACCCACGATCTCATGATGGTTAAGCCAGCTCACGGATGACAGTGAATTAATTTAATTAAGTAGATAAAACGCGAGTCCAAGCATAAAGTACTAGCAGCAAATATACATATGTATGACATGTAAAATGCTACCAAACATTAGCTACAAATGCGAAAGATCCGCTTTCTCTTAAAGTGCATAACAATTTCGTGTGGTCAGTAGCTACTGCCATCTACATAAGCATCGTTACAATATCGTGCGTACTGTCGGTGTTTTCTCATTGGTAATATTCAGTCGTTATCCAGCCGATCAAACGATAAACGACTCTTGACCGTTTTTCGCAATGTAGACTCACATAATCGGAGCACCGAACGTACTACGAAGTTCTCACACATTTTTAAGCCGCACTAACGTTTTACGATCAAAAGAAGTTTTCCCCTCAGTTTTACGGTTTGTCAATGTTTTCACAGCAAAATGCGCGCGCGCGTCAGTAGGACCCCCGAACTTGTTACGCGCATCACACAACGATGGCCCCAACGGTCAAGGTCGCTGTGTGCAGATCATAAAACGAAACCCCTGACCAAGCGCGTCGTTTTGCAGATAACTCGTTTTATCGATACCGACAACTCTCGACTCCGTCACACTCTGCGCCGTTCCGCGAAGACTATTCAACGTGTCATCTTCACCGCGCCGACTTTTTCTACGATCCCCGATACGCGATTGCGTCGGCAATCCTCCTTTTTCCAAGGCATTACGTAGCGTGTTATTGATGTCCGTGATTCACTACGAAGAGACACGTGCGTGCGCGCTTGCACATCCATATGCACGATTTTCGCCGTGCGTCATCTTATGTTCGTTCGTCAATTTGAATGTCTCCGCTGTTATGCTTCCCTCTAGAGTCTAGGCAAACGTGTACTTCGCTCGATGCGCAAGACTTAAGCTTGCTCGACGTTTACGTGCACGAGCACACCTCAAACTCACGTCGGACTGACCGAGCTAACTGCGCATCGCTGTGTGTTGGATGTAGTACACATTATGCCATTATGCGATGACACTGTTGGTAGAGGCATGCACTTTTTCGCTGCTCCATGGTCCTAACGGCTATACGTGTGTCGAAGCATGAATAATGTCGCGGAGAAGACGACGTATTTCCGTATTGAATACGCTGTGGGCGATGCGCATAATCGAGTGCTCAATGCGCGTTAGAATGGTGACCCCCTGTGTATCCCTGCCCGTTTATCGCGAATTTTGAATGAAACTCCTTTAAAGATTTCGAGTCTATAAATATTCGCCATATCGGTAGCCGCGGCGTACACACGGCCATGATATCCACGTTCGATAATTTTAGGATATCTCATGCGCTGGCCACAACAACACGGGTGAAATTTCTCTTGCGGCACCATGTGCGACCCCGCACACCCACGCACATACATACACACACAGGCTTGACCCCTGCGCGGCATTGACCATTTTACAGGAGCCTAATTTCCATTTATTATGCAATTGATGCAATTAGATACGTCAATTTGCGGGATAATAGTGTGCGCGCGAGATACGTGCCGCTGATGCGATGAAACGAAATAAAGCCGCAGACATCTGTGACGAACTTCGTATGGCGCATCCATTCGAAAGTGTTTCTCGTTCGGGATTAGCACTTTGCTCGCACGGCTTGCCTTTACCTCATGACAGCCATACAGGTGGTCATCATAGCCACATGAGTGACACACTGCGAGTATCTCAGGGAACTCTGACGAAACGTACATTAATCCTGCAACACTTCTTTCACGATTCTGCACTTCTCTCTCCGCTCGCTCAGTCGTTTGGGACATCTTGAATAATACATTAAAACAGCCAGCAAATGCTGATAATTTAGGGCATCGAACGATAAAGGTTACAAAGATCATTTGTACATTGATTTCAAACGTTGGCAAATGGCAAACGGTAACCGAGATGTGGTTTGAAACTGGAGAAAAAAGTCCTGATTGAATGGATCCGTACCACTAGATACAGTGCGCTGAAAATCGACTCGTCTGTCCGGTAACAGTAGAGGAAAACAAAGCGACCTTACACCTTGCCACATTCGCGGTAGCCGAGCATTCCAGTTCTATTATAATGCGCTGACGTTAAACCGCCGAGGCGATATCGAGGAGCCGGTGTACTGCGACAATAAAGTTACGCACCGTCGCGCTCTACACAGCTTAGCCGTTATAACGTCCAAATTAGATTGCGCGCCCCTGTTCGTCACATTGTGCAAGAGCAGGGATAGATCGAGCATATATACTGCCCGGCCAGTTAATACCGGCGAACCGATTTATCTGGTAATATGTACTCGAATATTATGCCTCGATTCCGTCTGCGCCGATTGTCGCGAACTGAAGAGAATATCGATCTATATGCACTTTAGTTGACGTCCGATGCTTCACGCCATCCACGACGTCGTTGTCCGAGCGTTAACGTTACCCATAATCCGTTTTCATTATCCTCGCCCACATGACAAACAGTATTCGCTCGGTAAAGATGAATATACCGGGATCAATGTCCAAGTCCTTCTACGTCATTCTAAGCTAAGCTGTCCGAAGCACGTGCTGCGGTAGTACCCCCTCTCAATCGTGTGAAAGGTCTCATACATGAATATATCAATCTCGGCGTTGGTATTTAAGTGATCGGAACAAACGTGCATGCGTATGGGGGCTACTATACTTCACACCTCGTACTTCACATTCACACGTCGCTCGCACAGATACTGTCACGTTTTCTACGGTCTTCAGTGATTCCAGGGGCAGATGCGCGGTGTCAACTGTCGCCCGACTCATTTCTAGGCCAAGCAGAGCGCATTCGATTAGAATACGAATCCAAAACAGAGGGCATGCACGCATACGGTACCCGGGCATGAATCGCACGCGTGATATATGTTCGAAAATCATATCTGGCCGTCCTAATGGAGCCTACGAGATAACCTTCACACTTGAAACTTCAGGCACGCCCGAGTTCCGAGCTCATTCTCATCCACTGTAGTTGGGTATGACGCGCGAGCGGACGCCGACGCGTAATTGTGTGCGGGTCAAAAGAAATGGTCGAACACCGAGTGCTGTGTAGAGAGGCATACATACACGCCGACGCGGCGCGTTCTGCCCGTTCGCGTATTATATTTCGACGCGCCTCGAGTTTCGGACGCGATGAACAAGTTGCGCGCGTAATTCTGGCTCTCTCTCCGGTCCACTACCCCATTCGCGTGGGTGGTGTCCACTGAAATAACTGAAGTCCGGCCAGTAAAGTTGGAAACTTCGTGTCAAGCGGCGCAGGCCGAAAGATCGTTCGCAATTAATTGAGCCGCCCAATCGGACTAGATTAAATGATCGAGTCATTTGGCTCGGGAACGATCGGAATCTCGATCTCGAAGCGACTCTTCGGACGACTCGAGGTAAGGTCATGGTTTCGCACGCTGTTCCGGCTTTCGTACATGATGACAGATTATCGCCAGGAGCGTCGCTATTTTCGAAAGTAAAAAGAAGTTCGCGACAGACGCTAGAGGTATTGACACAGGAAGTTACATAAGCGACGCACTGGCTATCTCTATTTCGAGGTACCGTACGTTTGATCTATGGCGAGTCGAGTACAATACAAGTTCGGCCGTATCGTGCATATCGCGAGTGTGTGCTTGGCTTTATGACGTCTATTTTCATACATTCGGGATCTAGCTATTGCAGACGCAACTTGTAGAAGTGGTGTAAGGAGGAGAAATCGTAGGAGAGCGGTGGGGAAGTGCATTCATACTTGCATATGCGATCATTAAGATAATCGATTGGTAATTACATGATTATACATATACGTGTATATCGGAGAATAACAACTTCCATCGGATGACGCCTAAGTGAGACAAGTTAAAAATCTGAAAAGTGCCGCAAGCTTTGATTGACGGGTCATAGTCTTACGTACCCATCTTGCCGGATTTAGCACTCGCACGACATCAAACAAAGTCAACCCGAGACAAACTTGACAATTCAGGCACGTTCTGGCCTATATAGATCCAGTTCCGTTCGATGTGTGGACGAGCACACGCTTCGACGAGTTTTGCGTTCGAAATTGAACGGGGGTAGCGATGCAAAGGGCGAGGAACGAGAGGGAGCGGACTCTGGCCGATTTTCGTTCGAAAATTTTCGCTGACCAAACAAACGACGATCGGCTCGGCCGGCAAAGCAGACGCGCAATAAAATGAAGTCGTGCATCTGGGTAAGCACATACGCGCGTAGCCGGTGGTTGATGCGTAGTCGCAGGGATATGCGCACTTTTTACCTTTTATTTTTCACCACGTGTGTGACTTAACCGCACAGGAGGAGAGGCTCGAGGAACGGGATACGCATGCACCTGCGATTGGTCGCTCGCCGGAGGCTCGTCCAAGTGTTTAAAAATAAATTAGTGCTCGTCTCGTCTGCGAGTGCTCCGTCGCGCGAGTTAAATTGCACAGGGCAGTGCACTCGGGGAATTTACACCGGGCATTCGGCTGGCCGTTCGTTAATGCCCCGCAATGCGCACGACTCCCGATAATAAGAGCCAGCGCACGTACTCTGGATGCTGCATATGTGTGCGTAACGCGCGTAACAGCAGGAGACTCGGCTAATGACGTGCGATCGCGAACACGTGTGAATGATTCTCGTCGTGTGCCGTGTGCTCGTCGCCGTGAAAAATCGATCCCAGTGCTACCTGTATTTCAATGTGAAGCGGTGTAGTGCGAACATAACCTCGCGAGAAGGATTTCGTCGTCGTATAGGTCTGTGCCCGTTTCTGCGAACCGACCTCGCGGGCCTCCTCTCGTTCTCTCGCTCCTCGCCTTTCCCGACTTCCGCGCAGTGCTCAAGTCGTGCACGCTTCCGTTCTTCACCGGCCGAAGATCGGAGCCTGGTAACGTCGTCATACCCGCGGTAAGGAATTTCGCCCCCTCGCGTTGTCCGCGAATTCGTCCTCCCGAATCTTTGACAATTGTGCGGGCAGTTCGAATTCCTTCGTCGCAGTCTCTGCGCTCGATCCGACGACGCTTCTTCCAGCTATGTTCCTCGGCGGACTCGTACGCAGTGCTTGTCCCGATTTGCTACGCGGTCACGGTGCTTTATTATTTACGACGATTGTTTGGTAATGATGTTTTTTACGCACGCAGCTGAATACGTGCGCGCGTTATCTCGTACGCGTCGGAGTAAGATTGTCATATAACCGTCTTGATGCACATTTCCTTTTTCACTGTTGCATCATATTCGTTCAGTGTCGACTACGCTAATGGTGCGAAAAATTATGCCTCCTAGAGCGAGTATCTCCATGTCAACTCGATCTCTGCGTGCTCTGCTCAAAACGTGTATTTTAAGATATGTCAATTGCGTAATGTCATTGATAATTGAAGAAAAACATGTATTCCTTTTTTTCTGTTTCCTTTAACCTTTTCCAATAATATTCCATACTCCTGAGCCAGTGGGAACATTTGTGTTACAGACGCGCAATGTTGTACCTTCACTTCGGGCAACCCTGATACGTATGTGCTTAACGTATCCCTTTACATCTCTGATAGGTTGTACACAGACGGTGCGCTTGTGTGGTAAGAGAGATGTTGGAGTGGCAGCCTTAAGGTGAAATGTCCCGAAGTCTGCCAGATAGAGTGGCAGGGCTCTACTATGCCCATGGCCTATTTTGCTCTTCGCATCCTATTGCTGTTATTTCATTAGCAATATCAATTATACTACTATGTTGGTTAGTCATGTTCTACCTTATGCACCCTTATAAAATTCATCTGTACACATAATAAAAGCACAGTAAAATATCCAGTGGCAAATGAAGTTTCCTATTTATTCAGCTATCCCCTAGTAAACTTGCCCATGCCAGGAAATGCTCCAAGAACTGTAATCAACAATACAGCGGTTCAAGAGAATGGCACAGAAAATGCTGCCTTATATGTGCAACAAGTGGTTTTACGCGTTGGAGTCATTCCGTGGGCAGAGGATTTATCGTTGATGGATGCCTTTCGGGGACCCCTGTATGAAGTATTTAACTTGTTGGAGATTATACAGAACTATCAACATCCTGACTCGTAAGTTAGTTGCATATATGAGTATGTCACTGTTCTAATAAGGTGAATTGTAATTTTTACAACTGTTTATAGATTGAAAACATTGGGACAAGTATGCTTGCACATAGAAGCAGTGAAAAAACGAAATGGCAAAAAACCAGAGGTATTACCAGAATACAATTGTCTGGTATTGTCACCTGCAAACTTATGGCAGCAGAGCATAGAATTATTCACACAAGACACAAATCTCATCAGTACAATATTTTCTTATCAGGTTAGAAAATTAAAGGTTTTAATGCGTCGCAACAAGTATGCCTGACACATGTATTCCTCTCTGTTACAGAATTTACAAAAAGGTAAAATAAGCCTTGCAGAGGTGATGTTTGGTATGAGCTTGAAGGAAACTGGTATAAAAAGGTATCCTGTGAGAGTTAGACAAAGGATTTTGCAGTACGCAGTAACTGTTTATTTGAAAGATTACCATCCGGAGTAAGTACCAATAATCGCAACATTTACAATTACCAAAATCATGAATATAATGTCCATTTAATATTTAGGTATATCAATGGGCTGAGACAAAGATTGAGAACATACTACCATCTTCATCAAACGGACGACAATAATGGAACCAACACGATAACCCCGAACGAAACGTTGCACATATTCTATCCGGGTGAATTCAATTACAGTGACTTTTTCCCCTTAATCGTTACATTTTTTGCACTGTTCTTCTACGTTTACTTCTCGGTGCGCAAGATAGAGCTCGTTAAATCGAAAATCGGTATAGCCTTTAGCGCGTGTGTAACCGTGATATCGTCGCTGTCGATGACCGTCGGAGTGTGCTTTTTCTTTGGCCTAACCCTGAGTCTGAGTTCGAAAGAAGTGTTTCCCTATTTGGTCGTTATCGTAGGCTTGGAAAATGTGCTCGTGCTAACGAAAAGTGTTGTGAGCACCCCGGCGCATTTAGACGTCAAAATTCGGGTCGCTCAGGGGTTATCGAAAGAGGGATGGTCGATCACGAAGAACTTGTTAACAGAGGTTACGATACTGACGATCGGATTATTCACGTTCGTCCCGGCGATCCAGGGATTCTGTATATTCGCCATCGTCGGCTTACTCAACGATTTTTTCCTGCAAATGGTATTCTTTTCGACGATCCTCGCGATCGATATCAGGCGCACCGAGTTGTCCGGCGAAACTTCGAAATTTCATCTGCCGAACATTCCATCCTCGAGAAAGCAACAATTCACCACCACGATCACGAACAGAAAGCCTAACATATTCCGGTCTAAGTCTCATCCAAGATTAAATGGACTGTCAAACGGCCCAACGAACGTTATTGCTCCAAATACACAAAATACTCATACCTTGACGAAGATCCCGAAGCGACTGCGTCTCGTGCACTTTTGGGCGCGAACGCGAATTTTTCAAAGGGCGTTTATGGTCTGGATGGTCGTGTGGATTAGTATGATTATTTATAACTCTGGTATCATTGAACACGTAATACATTTGAGCGATACGTTAAAGTCGGAATCTGATATCGACGGATATACAGTAGATAGGCCACAATCGTTAAGTAATTATATCGAAATGAATACGATGAAGCCCCTGCCGGTGTCGTCTGCTACTATCGCGCCCGATCATTTGAACACCCAGGTAATCAATTTTCTTTCCTTAAAAAACCAAAAAGAAACAAAAATGAATGCATGCACGCGTAAAGACTTGTAAATATATATTGGCATTAACATTCGAATTATCCGGCCTTTAGGATGATACGACAAACAATATAACGGAGGAATTAAATAAGCTGAGGCCAGTGGACTTTCCTCCTTGGAACCGCTTATCACTATATCACTGGTCTTCAATTCTGTCTATGTATAACATTTCTGTTGCCGGGGAACAAGTGACAATACTTCCAACGATTAAGTTGTCGCACGTAATGAGCCCACAGTTTGTACGGCAGGTCAGCAATCCGAACGATGTGCAACAATTTCAATGGCAAAGCTTAGCGACCGCTGCTCTCGACCCATTAGACTTTTCAGGTTTGTTGCCTATCTTCCTCAGATACTATGTAATTCGTTCCTCGCATTGCATCGACACGCACTTTTCAGACATGGAAATTCCAACCAGATCTGAGGGTCGCGGTTTCAATACGGACGCACCGTTCATACCATCCAGCCCCATGGAAATATTCTTGGCAGCGGTGCTATGTCTGATCAGTGTGATCGTCGTTGTGTACACCATGGTCGTTCTCTATCGATGCATCTGCTCGAGAAACTATGCCGAGTGGCGTGCGAGCTGGCATCAGCAGGAGAAGACACACGACTCGGTGACGCAACTGGTCTTGGAGGCATTGCCATTAGTTCTAGAAGGACATACGCAAGAGGTCGAGTGCATTGCCACCGATGGCAATACGGTTGCCAGCACGTGCTTGGCCGGCCATATCAGAGTTTGGGACTCGATTTCTGGCGAGCAACTGGCGCACATTGACAGAAAGCAGTTCTTTAGCGGACCGCAGAAGAACATATCCAACGTTCCGCCAGACGGCGACGAACTTATGTCAGATTATGAAAGTGGCTCGCCACCTTCCAGGGGCGAGATGGAGGGTGCTAATTCTCTTGGGCTCTACACCACGTCGTCGGCCATTCATCACAGGAAATCGTCACCGGGAGCGTGCAATTTTCAGCGTGGGAACAGCATCAACAGCAAGCGGCACTCGATGGGGAACTCGTCAGACTACGATTATCAAATTAAAGAGTATAACGCGGATCGACGAAAGTTCCTGCGGCGCAGTCTCGACAATGCGTACGATTTGCCAGACTTAAAGCCGGCGATCAATATCAAGTTCTCCTCTTTGAAATACTCGCCGGTACAGAAAAATTACGATCAAGGATTTGACTTTGGGGAGCGTTACAAACAGTTGCTAGAGGAACATAATAGATCGATAGACGAGATGCAGAGAACGGAGAGTGGGGAGCAGCTCACTGTGTCTTCTAGTAAATTGAATAACTGCGGCTTGGTCGACGGTGTGGCATGTCTCAATACGGATAGAAACATGCAGACTTGTCATATTCCGGTGTCGCCTATTTGGTGCATGGATTATCAGGAAAATCTCATTGTCGTGGGATGTGCCAATGGAAGTTTAGAATTTTGGGAGGGTACGACCGGTAGATTCAAGTGCCTCTTTGACGATGGCTCGGGTATTGGAATTTCAGCCGTGAAGCTTGTCGGCAGTAGAGTAGTCGCGGCTAAATTAAGTGGTTCCGTGGACTTTTTGCAACTCGAAAGTTATAGCGAGGGACAACAAATTGATTGGGGCTTCACGTCATATAGGCGAAGTATGTATCATCAAGATCGCGTTGTTATCTTGGTATATCCATTCGACGAATACTTTGTCACCATCTTTCGGTTTTTTAGCCCACGTTCGAACCGGAAGTGCAGGCTCACCCATGGACGTTAACAATATCATGCAATCTGAAGAAGATCTTCGTTGCATGAAGATCGGATCACATCGTGCTCATCAGCAAGTAATAACGGTCCTGGATACAGAAGGCGGTCGTGTTATAACCGGCAGTCAAGATCACACTTTAAAAGTATACAGGTACATATTGATAGGGGTTTCTTTTAAAATCTTTCCTCATTCAAATTAATTCTACTTCTAGACTAGAGGATCAGCTACCATTGTATACTCTGCATGGTCATTGCGGACCAATATCCTGTTTGTTCATCGATAGATTTAGTCCAATGACTTCCGGCAGCGGATCTCAAGATGGACTACTGTGCGTTTGGGATCTCCTCACTGGTAAAATTCTAATGCACATCTGTTGTTAGCCAAATCTCATTTATTATGCAGTATATAACGAAATTTGTTTTGCAGGTACATGCATGTACAGCATTCAAGCACACGACGGAGCAGTGGCAGCTATTACGTGTTCTGTATCATACGTAATAAGTATAGGGACTGATGAACGGTTGTGCGTTTGGGAGCGATTTCAGGGTCACTTACTACACGCTCTTCCAGCACACAGAGCAGCATACAGCCTACAATTAGTTATGTTAACGCACCATTTACTCATCACCAGTAATCAGGTGTGTTTCTAAAAAGTTCTTATAGTCACTTGCGTTTCCTCAAACTTATAGTGATGTACGAACATGATTTTTTTGTCTGTTCCAGGGATCATTAGTGGTTTGGGATGTTAGGACAGGCATTCCTGTTCGCGAAGTACGATTGGGTCACAAAGATAGTTGTATTTTTGTGAAACAAATGTTAGCCCTGAGAGACAGTGTCGTTTGTGACTTCGGACGACAGTTAAGAATAATCAGATTTCCACTGGTCTCTGATAAATTAGACTAAGTTCTGTGTATGCATGTGTACATAGCTGTTTTATGTTTTTCCTTCTTATCTTAATATTTACGCTTGCGCGAAAAGGTGAAGATATTTATAGTCGACAAACTATATCTGAAGATACAGATTTTTATACATCTTATATTTAAACTACGTCGTAGGCACTTCTTATTATCGATGTGACATTTTTGCGAGTGGTGAAAGTGTGTGAGCGGATTTTCTTCATGGCAACGTTTGAGCGGACGTTTTTCATAGCTTTATACAACGATAAATCAGGAATGGCAATTGCATTGAAAGCAGCAGGATGCTTTGTTAAATTATTTTAAAGAAAGAACTTGACTTGGGTTGGTAGTTATGTGCTTGGAGATCTACTGGAATCTCTGATGTGTCTAGTATCCTTTTATATGTGTAGCTATTTAGCAAACATTCGCGATATGATCAGGCGAAATAAGGATAATCTGAACGCGTTATAGAAGTTATGCTCAGACAGCAGTAAGTAGAGAAAACCGGTCGAATAGACTCAAGTCAGACATGCAAACATGTGTATCGCTCTATTTTATTTATCTAATACACTTATTTACTATTAATATTGTGATAGTATAAATTGCATTTGTTACACCGGTGCTGTTTTTTAAAGTTATGCATACAGAAATTTCGATTCTGTGTTAAAAACACGGCGATGAAAATTTGCTATGCGTGTAGAGCGGGTAAAATGGAAAACGTGACAGTGAGACTGTTACCGAGAGCTTAAATCCAATATAGGAAATATGCAGTGATGTTAAAAGAAAATTTTATGTCGTTGTTGTCTATGAAGATTTATTTTATGTGTGCGATATTATGGTATCGCCTGATGCTGCGATCTAAGAGTGCCTTTACCGTGTCCGTCATTATTATCTTTTATTCATACAAATTTCGCTACGATCAAACGCAGTATATTCACGATCGGTACTGAAAACTGAGAGTTGATCTCAATCGTCTATGACATAGTACGTAATATGTATGGTTGACAACATACAAATTCTGTATTTTATTAGAATTGCACAAGACATCGAGTGAAAAACGCATCCCCTTACAATTATTCGATTTCGAAATCGATCGGAATCACTATTGATGTTCGATCAAGTGGACTGGTTTCATTGATCGAATTAAATTCTTCAGTGTATATTTATCCATTTTTCAACGTCCTCTTGTAATAAATAATACTTAGCGTTACTTAGGTTTAGCGATCTATTTTCTTAAGGAGAATTATCACTCTAACGAGATAATATGGGTCCTATTTTATATAATATTGTAGTGAGCGCGAAAAGAAATCTAGTTGAATAATTTAGGATGTACGAAAGATACATTATTGCTTTTTGTTAAGTGGATAGCTATGAAAGATGTAACGAACAGATGCTAACCACACTGACATATACAATTATTTTTTAGGTCATGAGTAGAAAGAGAATATTATCGTACAAAATTTGTCACATGCATTGTTCGTGGCTTGTTAATTTGGAACGTTTTAGTCTTACGAAAATGCGTAAAAGCCGTGAGCGTGATCGAGATCCAAATTGAAAACAAATATCGAACATTGAGAAATGTACGTTATTCATCCTTTACAGTGGAACATAAAACTGTCGTAGTGGATAATCATAAGTAGTGAATTTTTCGCCTTTAGACTGAATTTACTATATCTATATGAAACAATTTATATCGATAAATCTTTTATTTTCTGATATTCTATTGATGCGAAATGGTTGGTTCACGATCGTGATAGTTGTGTACCGACATAGAACTATATATTTTTCTTAACCAAAGTTGTATACGTATTGGGTCGCACGGTGTGCCGATAAAAATAAAACGAGAAATAAAATGTGGAATGTGCTTCTAACGATGCCGTTGGCTGGCTAACGATCATTTAGGTATCAACGTGATTTTTATATTTATTTAATTAATTAATTAATTTAAACGTGTCCACCGGATCTATCATTCTTAATAAATCGTCTTGTTTAATATTGTTCTTATCGTTTCACACCGTACTCCTCTATTTGTTCCTTGATCCGATGACTGATTCCTCATCAACGGTAAGTTAAGTGGAAAATCCTATAATATGATTTCTTGCTACCCGTTATTTACCAACTGATATCAATTGCAATCCGAGTTTGACGTAGCGACACTGCGCATCATTCAGCATGCACACGCCTACGTACTGTATTCAATATGTATTCAACTCCACCCCAAGACGTACACGCTTCAAAAAGAGGTGGATCGTCAGAAAAAGAGGATTACAAACGCGTAGTCGAACGTGTATTATGAGCAGATTACGAGGGTGGAATATTTTCGCGAAACGACTCGTACTCTCGTTCGACGGAACTTCTTAGTGGAAACGCTGATGAATATTCACGAGAGCAGACGTAGAGAGACGTCAAACGTTCGCGGTGGCATAGGGTTTGACGCGCGGCATGTCCAGATTGCACGTGTTGCAATTAACATTCATCGGCTCGAATTGTATTTTGGCAAAACAAGTAGCAGCTGATCGGGATGCAGTAATGAGACGAAGAGATCAATGGCCATTAAAACGGACAGCGATCAAGGATAAGTCCGCGATCAGACAACTTGCGTAGTGATAGTAATCTAATTAGCATAATCTATAGAAAAGTCCCGTGTTACAGGCAACTCGAAGAATCGCACGTAATAAGCCGGCGACGTCAATTGCCTCCCGCGGAGTACATACAAGCCGGTGATTATGAAAGTGGTCTGTGTGAAAAATCTGGAAAAAAAGATGGGATTTGTCACTAATTCTATAACATAAATCGGTGCAATACGATATAAGTAAAAGATTCAATCTATCTAAATTTTGTATCCATTCCACCTTCATAATATTATTAAGTGCGCGTGTACACATTTATTCAACGTATACACGAAACAAATGCGGCTTTAATTACTAAATTCCCATCGCGCGAAACCATTGCACTTTTCTTGTACGCGGAAAACTAGTCAAACGTAGGCAACACATTTAAGGACATGCTTTATCGTTTCCTCGCCGAGTAAGTATACAGTGGGCCATGACTCAAGGTTCGATGATAACTTTGTTTCGTGTACCCGTCGAATTTCAAACCTCGCAATCAGTCAACTTAACAAAGACCACTTAAGTAACCCGGTTTTTTTCCGCCCAAATTGTTTGTACGAACTCAGCCGACAGAAGATCGGTCAGGCCCAATCAACGATTTCTAAAGAAAGCAAAAACGAAACGTCTCTCCCTCTACTCCTCGCCACAGCGATTTGACGTCACTCACATTCATCGAAATTCAGTGCAGGCGGATTAATCAACCGTACCACACTGGACGCGAGTTCAGACGGCGAGCGCTGCGCGAAACGGGCACACAGCTTAATCCTTTGATTCGGCGTCTCCCGGTGCGTTGACTGACAACCTGCGGCGTCGTCGTAATATGCAGACGTTAGAGACTGTCCGATTACGCTGGGAAGGGGTCTGGGGCCTGGGACACGGCACACGATCGGGAGAGTGGGTTGACAAGAGGCGGGGGATGCATTCGAAACCGAAAGTAGCAGTTATTCTATGACTTAAACACGAGAGGACGTTCAGTCTCTATCGTAAGTCCAGGCAAGCTGGACTTGCATAAGCACTCCTCTCTCTCTCTCTCTGACCGGCACTTTCTCCTTCCCTCGCGAGCTTTCCTCTTCGCACTCGCGACCCGTTCTCACGTTTGAAGAGTCTAGGAAGTTAGCCGAGGTCGACCGGTGTGTGGCAGTGTCGAGCGAGGTAGAAGTGACTCGGGTCCCTGCGACAAGATCCTCTTTGCAGTATCGTAATCTTTCCTCTCGGCGAGGAACACCGTAAAGCAGGAGAAGGGAGCGCGAAATCGAAAGTAGAACTCGTCACTTTCGCGCCGTGCTCAGTCTCTCACGGCAGCGCCGACGAAGTCTCGAATCTCGCGTGTTCCTCGGCAAGTCCTCGTCGAGAAGGAACGGAAGGGCGGAAAAGTTTGAAGAATCCTGAATCCTCGTCTCTGCGTGCTCCTCTTTCTCACTTTCGCCACGCAAACGTTCTAAAGCTCGCTCCGGGCGTGAGACTTACGAACTCGAGACGTCCGGCGTGTTGAGAAAAGTTGTCCTCACCGATAGCGTTGCTTCGCGTCGATAGGATTCGTGTCGCGGTGTAGGACTGGGGTGGCGTGTCGAAAGTTGAACACTGGGAGTTTTTGAATAATGGTCGGAAGTTGCTTCGGGATGAAGCGTCAGGAGGAAGTGGGACTGTATTAGCGATTGAAGGGGCTGAGAAAGAAAACGTCGAGAGTCAAAAAGTTCTTCAAACTGATTCCTCAGCTACGGTATTTTTATTACTTGGGTTGAGCAAAGTTCGTTTGGTTAACGAGGACATTTTGACGGAAGCCACCTTCACGGACCTCGCTGTATGCAAGTTCCTTCATATATATTCGGTCTCCTGCTGTTCGTTTGATGTGCGATCGAACGCACGACACGTGTGAACGGACGGCGGCCGACATCGACGGCAGAAGCTTTTGAGCAAGTGTGACGATCCACGGGACGCAGAGCACGAAGATGACGCCTTTGGAGACCCCAGAGACCTGCGTCGTTAGGTTTGTACCGATCGCATCATTAAGATTTCGCACTCCGCTCTTCATCTCTCATCGAGCGACAGGTGTTTGTTTCGAAAGAGATTATACGATTCGGTACGGTACGGTCACGACGAGAAACGTAAGCTTCATTCTTTTTCAACATATTATCACGGCAAAACGTTTCCTCTGCGCAAAACATTTATACAAACAAACTGTCGACGATTATGTAATAAAAGCATCGCATGAGTGAACCTTGCGAAACTATCAGGGCGAGTGAAAGTGCTGGCGCGTCAAACATTTGATGAATGCGAGACGACATGCGTGCGCGAGGAACCTTTTCCTACGATACGACCAATCTAACTTACGGCGTCCGGCGGAGATGCAGTACGTTCTAATTCGAAGTGAGCGCGACTTTAATTGAATCGAGACAGGAAAATTCAACGTGTACATCCGTACGTCGCAGGTCAGGAGCTCGGCACCGGCTATAGTAAACGACAGTTGTAACTGGGACAGCGTGTAATTTGCCGAAGACGAATCTGTCCTCCTAGACAGCATCGCGTCTGCAGCATATCCCTGCGACACTCACGTGTATCGACATCGAACATAATACTTCGTCCGACCGCGTCCAGTCATAACGAGGAAGCAGAAATTAATATAATGCACAGTGGAATACTGCCAGACTGATTTGCAGCGTATCGAAGAGACTAGTTTGTCGGCTTTTGCAAGCACGTGTCTGCGCGCGGTATTGGCACCTGGAATGTATGTGCAGCCTTCTGTTGTACGATATGATACATTCTCAGGTCTCAAGCGTTGCACGATCGGACGTTTACCGTGATGGATGGCTAATGGGGAAAGCTTGTACGCCGAACACACTGCCGATAGGCTCGGTCGTCATATCGGATCGAAAATCAAACGGAAACGTTTCAAAACATGCGCGCCGCGTATCGCAATTGTTTCGCGGCAACTACTGCACACACCGACATGAGCGCGTAACACGAATCGTGACCGAAACAACGTGAGCCACGCATTCATTACAGATTACAGGAATTTGACTTACAAGCGTCTCGTGTTTTCGACGATTAGAAGATATGAGCGACGGTGCATGAGGGGATAATTATGAGTCTCGCTATTTCTTATGCCGCATTACGCCAGTGGGCTATCTTAGTGTGAGCAAGACGCGGTCGGTCTGTTACAAGAGAACCAAAAAATATTATTGCTCGCGACCTGTACATTCCGCCTATTAAACAGTTTCCGGTTCGGTCGGGCAATCGGGAGAAATTGCAGGAAGCGGCAATTAAACGCATACATCATCCATCACACCTTCGTGATGAGCCATTATTCGTTAAGGACAGATGTTTTTTTTGCTGTCAGCGTCATCATGCCTCTTTACATAATAGAACTTGCGTTGTGAGAGAGTTACGGGAATCGTCGCAGATGGCACGGGAATTACGTAGGTTGGTGTTATTTTCGTTCGCGAATTAACATTCGCGCGTTCAGTTATAGACAATGGATCAAAGGTGACGTATGAGCACGGTGTCGCTGGAACCCTTAAGGCTTAAAACGTGACACTTGTTTTCTTGTACGCTGACTGTACGAATGGTGTCTGAGCTCTTTGATCGCCGCGACTAGCTTGGTGTAATAAGTATAGAAAGTCTAAAACGATAAACTTATACCATTAACGTGCAAGTAGGAAAAGATTAATGAGAAATAAAACTCAACGTCGACGAGTTTGCCCGACCGTGGATTATACTTGGAAATGCCGAAGAGTCTTGCCTAATACTCAGGTAACGGTTGGAAACAGGAAAAATTGTCTAAACGATTTACAGCAGCTTAATCCGCGCAATTAAAGTGACGCGTTTTCAAAGGAACGTGTAATAAAAAAAATCGACAATAAGCTGACTGTCAGGTCGGTAAATCCGGCCCGCACTAAGGAAACTTCGACAGATTCGTTACCAGATACGATGAGATAATTATTCCAAGAAAACAAAAGGAGCTAGTAGCTGAAGCAATATTTACTTAGACCTTAGACGCATCGCAATATTCCGCTCGGCTTGTGTAACGCTCTGACCAGGACACGTTCGTAAGGGACGTATTTCTAAGTGGTTCGCCGTCCGCGAGTTTCGGTGCCCGACTGATCGTCGATGTAACATTGTAACGCGAATACGTGTCAAGAGTGGACGGTAGAGAAAATTCCGCGACAACGGCCGATAAATCGATCGGGTATGCACGGTATGCTCTCGTCGCTCAATTATGAGCGCCTTATGACACGATATCGTCGCATGTCGCTTGATTCGATGTCGTTGTGACAGGTGACAACGACCTGCCGTCAGGCCACAATGCCCGACTTCGTTTCCCATTTCATTTTCGTTGCCGACAGTCTTGGTCTAGCGGTTACTTAATTCTCTTTACAGCCAACTTTAGCCGTGCTCATTAAACACGCCTATTTTTTGTTGTTTTTGCCACGCGATAGTGTGGACGTTGCGTAATGAGCAACAGCTTAGGCAGAGCAAACGATGGAAGTTTTTCGAGCATTGATTGTTTTACGTTGTATGAGAACGTGGCAGTAATTCAACGGAGACATGCGCATTTGCACTAGCTAGACGTCTTCGGTAGATTAACAGATCAGAGGACTTAATTCCTATGGATACAGTCTTCATTATCTTCGTAAGCCTCTAATGCTGTCGCAGGTGCAATGTCCTGGACTATGATTGCAGCTTCGACACGCTCGTTGTGTATACAAAGATTAAGCTAAGAACTTTACAACTGGCGTGGAATTTATTAACCGGCTGATAAATCATTGTTTGAGACGTTCGCACGGTGAAGATTCGACTTATCGCGCCTATTGCTACGAGTATAGGTGAGATAAATGATTCAAATTGCAGGATGTGGATGCATGCGTGTATCCTGTGCTAGCTTTAACCGACTCTCAAGACTACACTCTTCTTTAACTCGTCTTTTCATCGAAAGTACTCAGTTTCGACTTATTCTATTGACGTATCTCAGAATTGTCGCCGGCACAGCGTTAGTACGCAATTTTGATCGGATTAATGGCATAAAATTGAAAAGTATATAAAAATCACCGCAGCCCGAGGGAGCTCCACTTTTCTTTGCATTTTCTGCGATATCCTGATTGCATCACGTTTATGTATACCCGATATAGAACACAGGTGCATTCGAAGTGCATCGGAAACGATATTACGTAGATGCGACCAGGGGGAACAATTCAATTCAGTACGAGAGAATGGCTCGCGTGACTGTACCAACTGACTGGACTGACACACTTTACCTGCAAAAAAAAACGAAACGCTAACCTTCTGGGCATTAGTCGTTTTCCGTTCTGCGCGACAAACGGAGCAAGTCGACGAACGCCCTCGGGCAATTGGGAATTCAAATAAATTCGCCTGGCTAATTAGAATCGGAACATACGACGCTTATACGTCGATGGACTTCAATTGCGCTGAGTCCGTTTCGATGACCGCGCGATCGCCATTCGTGGCCATTTGCGGTCGTTCTTCTCGTCATTGACATAGTTCAGCGTGAAAGGCCCTTAACTTCCAGCAATTATCTTTACGTAACCGAAACCGCGCTACCTGCTCTCTGCAGATTTCGTCTCTTCGCGCAAACCGGTTATGCACAGGTGCGTGTGTGCACATTGTACTAAATTGTCGTTGCCTCGCCGGTTGATTTCCATTGTTGCTGGTCGTCGATCGCTGATCATTGGATTTGCTTTCAATCTCCGCCGTTCGAATCCGGCGGACAGTTACGTCGCATTCGGCGCTGCGTATTGTCGATCGTCGCAGACATTATTGAGCGCGAGATGAAACGCGTGGGAAAACGTGTGAGAGCATAGGAAGGACTGCTTCTTCTTTCACTCTCCGACGCAGTGCAGGCGGCGAGTTATCAACCCGCACGCGTGTGTTCTCATGACACTTTCGTCTTTTCTTCCGTTAGACAGCTTCCTACAATTGCACGGCGACGGCTATCTAAAGACCGTTTGAGCCCATTTATTCAGCCGAACGAGCACTTACTGCGCCGTATATAGGCATGCGATCTTAGGCAAACACAAGTATCGCGCAAGGCCTTTCGATACGTTTGTAAGGAACGGGCAACAGTAGTTGCGCAGTCACGCGGGAAAAACGGTATATTATGAAGTCTTAGCAACCATCGAAATGACAGGAGTCTGTCTCCTGTCGAACGTTTTAGCGTTGCAAACGACGTCCGTTTAAAGACGTCATCCGCAGCCGCCGACGACGGATGATAATTACTGTTTCATACGGCAGGAAGTCGATCTGACGACTCATACTCTTTTTCAGTAATGGCGAAAAAATGTCGCCAGCCACGCTGAACGGCAACGCCGAGGTCCAGGCAGTTTCTAAGCTTCGACAAGCCATACCCCAATGCTGTGCAGTCAGCGCGAAGAACCTTCTGCTGATCACCTTCGGCTCGACACTCGGCTTCTCGTCGATCCTGATCCCCGAGCTGCAGAAGGACAACCCGGAGATTGACGTCAGCATGGAGGAGCTGACATGGATCAGTAAGCGAATCTTCGAACGGCTCTCCACAATGATCGTAATCCGATCGACTGGTTTTCCTTCCAAAGTGAATCACGGCTCGGTAAATCGAGTGCGCCACGCTCGAACGCTCGGCCAACATTATTATCTTATCTCTGTCTATCAACGCGCCAATATCGATTTCTAGTATTACGTTATAGCACGACGCGAGATGATCGGATAAGCGGTTATTGCACGGCGGTACATTATCTACTGACTCGGCCATGATTATTAATTCCTCGTTTTTCTTCCGCTTCTTTGGCACTCCACAGGTAGCCTGAACTTGTTCCTGGTGCCGCTCGGTTGCTTCGCTAGCGGGCCGATATCGCAGTACTTGGGCAGAAGACGGACGATGATGCTGGCCAATTTTCCCTTCATCCTGGCGTGGCTAGTCTTCCACTACGCAACCAACTCGGCAATGCTCTTCACTGCCCTCGCGATGACGGGACTGACCGGAGGTCTGCTCGAGGCACCGGTCATGACTTACGTAGCTGAAGTCACACAGCCGCATCTCAGAGGAATGCTATCCGCGACCTCGACGATGTCCATCATCCTTGGCGTGTTCACACAATTGCTAGGCGGAAAACTGACTAGCTGGAGAACGGTTACCTTGGTCAATTTAATATATCCACTGCTATGCTTCATCGCTCTCAGCATGGTGCCCGAGAGTCCTCACTGGCTCGCCGGTAAGCATTGCAGCCAATTTCTCGATAATTGCTCAGAACACTTTATAGGGTCCAAACTCGATGTCCCGTTTTTCGTGTTTTGCAGCAAAGGGCCGTTTGAAGGAGTCCGAGCAAGCCTTGTGCTGGCTTCGAGGCTGGGTCACGCCGTCGCACGTGAGGGCAGAATTTCATTCGCTGTGCGAGGGCGTACGACAGCCGGCCGACTCGAGCGCAGAGAAGCAAACTGCATGGCAGTCGTACAAAAATCGAACTTTCTACATTCCCTTCATCCTCGTGACGACAGCCTTCTTCGTCGGCGCGTTCGGCGGCAGCGCGGCCCTGCAAACCTTCGTCGTCGTTATATTCGATCATCTCAAGGCGCCTATCGACAAATACACGGCAGCCGTTATATTGGGAGTGGCGGAATTGATCGGCACCTTGATCTGCGTCATTGCCATCCACTTCACCGGCAAGCGGAAGTTGACGTTCTTCTCGATCGCCGGGACCGGCCTGAGTTTCTTCTTCACGGCGGTTTACGGATACCTGAACGACGCTGATTTGCTGGACGGCGAGAGGTACACTTGGCTGCCCACGACCCTGATGATCGGCGCCGCTTTCCTGTCCCACGTCGGCATAAGGCTTCTACCGTGGGTCCTGGCTGGCGAGGTGTTTCCGGTCAAGGTTCGCTTTTATTTCCCTACCTCGCCGCGATGCCGCCTGTCGTTATTTACGATTAGTCACGCTAATTGCGTCAACTCTTTGCTCGTCTCGTTACTTCGCCGAGAATTAACGACCCGCGATACGTGCAACAATGCACTGTGGGGGACTTGAGTGTATAGAGATTACAGCATGCTTGCGGGTGATTAAAAAGGACGGACAAGGAGAACGTCCGGACTTTCAGATTCAATTTTAGGAGATGGACACATTATTTATGCAATTCTCTTAAGGTATTACTAGCGCTGAATCACTTTAATTAAACTTCTTTTTAAACCAGACTTAAATTGGAGATTTTTAAAAAATAACCATTTTTTTCTTATAAATGAACTTGATCCACCGTCTAGAACTCGAGTTATTAACAATTAAAGTTTAGCGTTTTCTCCATCTAAAGCAATGGTAATGATCACAACAAAACGGTTTTTTGATAATAACTCGAAAACGGCACTTAAACTTTTTCTGAAAAAATTCCAGGTTGTAGATTAACATTCGAGGAACATTTTAAAAGAAAAAAAAAAAGACTTTTCACCGTCTAGGTAAAGAGAAAAAAAATTGTGAATATAAAATTGTAAATTGAGTGCTTGTGTTCAGCCTGAACTGCGGTACTAACGCTATAATGCATTATTGCTAAGTATACTAGTGTGCACATATGTATACGGAATGTGTGCATGGATTGAATCAGGGCCGTAAGAAATTTCTGACGCAATTGAAAACAAATAATGAAGCCCCTTTTTGATACGGCACACAGCGCTAGTAATACCTTAATTAATAAGGCTCACGGTAGCGATGATTCTTTGAGATTTTTCATGTCTGGGAGGTGTGACAATGTGCTGGAGTCCATTTCTCAAAGTTCGATCTGGAAGTGAGGCATCCTTCCTTGTGAGACTTTTATTTAATTCGGGCTCTTTAGAAGTGACAGTAAATAATCCGGCGGCATTAAAGTATAGCGGATAACTCGTAATATGTAATAATGTATCGGGTCGCGTGTCATGCCATGTGAATTATTGGAGACATCGTCGGTTTATTCTGCGATTCAGGTACGAAGCAGTGCGACTGGAGCAGCAGGCTCGATCGGCTACGTTTTTACATCGGTGGCGAATAAAGCCTTCCTCTACATGGTCACCGGAATGTCGTTGGCCGGAACATTTCTGTTCTACGCCATCATGAATCTACTGGGCGGCGTTTTGCTGTACTTCATTCTACCGGAAACGGAAGGCAGGACGCTGAGGGAAATTGAGGAACACTATGCCGGGATACAGAGTCTGAAGCACAGGCCGATGAAAGAGGAACTGCCGTTTAAAGAGAAATGGGCTGCAGCCAATCCTGCCGTGATTCACGATGAAAATACGGAGAGCAAGCTCTAACTGAGAAATCGAAGTGGGTGACCGTGTACCGAACAATACTTGTAGAAGTGCCTTACACTACGTCTTGAACTCATAAAGATTGTGTCAGATGGCGAGGCGAGGGGACTCGCTCCATTACTGATGCACTCTCCGTCAAGATATGCATTTCTTAGGACATTTCAGAAGTATATTTGTGTGTAGAATAGCGATTACTTGCTTGTGATATAGACAGATGAATGTTGCATATGCTTTTATGCAAGCAAAGCATGTTGAGCGCGTGATATCAAGTAATCTGAATCGTACAATAGCATTTGTAAATAGTTCGTTGTGTTTTGCACTGTTTTGCCACATTCACTGCCATGCCGCAGGAGAATATTAAAACATCAGATTTCTTTCTGCTAAAATATTGCACTTAGGGCCGTAAGGCTGTGATGTTGCGTTTTGGGCAGCTCAACGTGGCAGTCGATGGCGTTAACCGCGTAATAAAAGAATCATAATTGTAATTTTAATAAAATATGATCCTAAGTGAATTTTACAATTGTGGCACCATTTGCGCGAAGCCAGCGTCATTAATACTTTCAGGCAGCTCTGTATCCTCCGATATTTCCGAATGATTCGTCGATTTCGGTTGCTGGGCACAATCCGGTTTCAAGTGTTCGGTCAGAACATCGAGAAATTGTTCGTGTCGCAACACTCGCATTATTCGAAGGGCTTTCCTGGGCACATTCGGCAGTCTCAGCTTCTGAGCTCCAACATCCCGACCATTCTTCCGCATCCCCTGAGGCTTCATGGCGCTGTAAAACAGTTTACTTCAACCCATGCATTTACTCTGACCCACGGTTCATTCGGTTACAGTACGAAAAATTTCGTTTCATCATTCCATTGAGCTACGCGACGCGAACATAAGTGGCAATTCTATCAACATTTGAATAATACGTAACCTCAATCACGCCTCTCGCGCTTACACGCCAATGGTAACCCATTGAGCGTTTCGATTTCAATTATTGTGTTTACTAATTGCTTCCGCGGGAGCCGTGCAGACACTTACTAACAGCCGGGATCTCGGATATTTCGAGCCATGCACGAGTCTCCGAGGGGACGTTTCTCTCGATTAGCTCCCTTATCGCCGGCACGTTCCTCTTTGATCGTGCAACCTCGGCAATCTTGCGAGGAGCCGTCGCCCATGACTTCCGTCCGCGAGTCCATCGGCCGTCCACTTGAATCGCGCTCCACGTTTCGCAGTAAAAATGATTTTCATGGCCGAATCATTGCCGATCGATCGCTCGGCGAGAATTTTGTGACACACGAGACGTCGCGTAAGTATCGATAGCGCGCTGAGAACAAAACGCAGCGCCGGTGTCGTCCTGTATTGATTCATTTTTTATGACCCAGTTAGATAATAAAGTGTTGTAAATGAGGGAAGAGATTGAAAGGCACTTGTACGCGGCGCTGTACAATTTTCAATGGACAGAGGGGTGAGGACGTGATACATTCACGTTGAACGAACTGCCGGCGCAGGCGCGTTCCATCGGAGAAGGGCTGTAAGTTTCGTGCGACAGTCGATAAGGCAGCCTGTTCTTCGACGGTCCCTCTTCCGATTCATGACTGATAGTCCGGTGACAAAAAAATCGACCCTGGAAAGTTACCCCGATAACGACAACCCTTAATAAGCCGATCTACGTAATTTACCAGGAACGTTATACTATTAATCCGATCAAAGAACAATCGAACGCACGCATAACACCCGTAAGCTGCCAGACCGCTCGGAAAGCGTACGCACATCGATCGTTCCTTCATCACATTCGCGGACCACGAATACGCACCCTCTGCCTCCCAGCTTCGAGATTCCATTAAGATATAATATGTCCCGTTCGCGATGATCATCCAGCATTGAGCGGTCGATCGCGCTCGGCCAGGCCGACTTTTCCTAAACCAGCAAAATGGCGGCCGACAGCCCTTAAAGAAAAAGCGCAACCGGTACCACCCTCCCCGCAGCACATCCTCCCCCGCAGCCTGCCAACCTTATCGGGCCGAGAGACAAGGGACGAAAATTTCGGTAGCCTCGGAGTGCGAGGAATCGGTCTCGATGCGCGCTCGGATCAACAAGTGTCGTTCTCCCCCAGCTCGCCGTTCCTCCTACTCACGGTTCATATTGATGTCGAGCGGGGTAGGCGGGCTGCGCATGCGCGAGCCCCCTCGGGATTGGTCCGTCGGGGCGGGGGTCCACGAAATGGTCGATATTTTAGCTATAGTGGACTATAGTGGCGCGCGAGGCTTTCCCGAGGCCAGCCCCAGTCTCTTTATAATCGTCGCGAAACAACCCCCGTGCTGCGAGTGCGAGTTCGCGACGATCACCAGGCCAGCAGCACGCAACGCACCGCGAGGGCGCGTATCAAACATTCGCTCGTTTCTGACAGTTTCGCTCGGCGCGGGGGTGGGTTTCGTGCGGAGCGCGTAGTGGTGCATCTTCCTCGTCGCCCGTCGTCCGTCGTCCGTGAGGGATATCCTCGTCGCAGGAGGTACGACACACGTCCGATAGGACACGGGACACTTCTCGCGGCCCCGAACGATCGTCGGCAATGAGAGATTCTCGTCCAGCGAGCGGCGAGCTTATCGATAGTCTGCTTATTGATTTCTCTTCTCGCCTCTCTTTCTCTCCTGCGCTGTCTCTTTCATCGTGTCCTCGTCTCTCTTTCCTCCCGAACTCCTCTCAGCCTCTGTCTCTTTCTCTCTGTCTCTGGTTCTTTCGCCTCTTTTCGTCTTTCCGTCGTTCGTTCGTTGTCAGCTTTCACGTTTCGTCAGCAGCGTAGACTCGTTCCCCTGTGTCCCCGATCCACTCTCAACTCGAAAACCCTCGTCGTGCCAGTGCTCTTTCGATCTCTATACGCACTTGGTCGCTGTCATTTTTTCCCGTACACCAGCTTCTGCTCTCTCTCTCTTTCTCTCTCTTTCTGTCTCTCTCCTATTATCGCAAGTCTATCCGCGTTTCCCTCACGCTCTCCCATCCACCGCCACCTACCTTCTCTCGCTCCCTACGTACGTATTTCGCTCACGCCGTCGTGAAAAAACTGCGGGCACCACTGAGGCGAGTTTTCCAGCGCGCAGTGTCGTATATTTCACGATGTCCGTGACCGCGTTCGTTTTTTTATATCTCCGCTCCGCTCTTTCTGCTCTGCCGACCCGTTAAAGCTGGTCGCACGTTTCCTAGGTGGTGCCAGGTGACAGTTCCGTTGACGTACGAGCAGGCACGTACGAATGGCGGTTGCGAGGATGCGTCCGAGAGCGGGCCAGCTCTCGGCGGCGTTCATTCGGACGCTTCTATTTTGGTTCGTTCGCTGATCGATTTTGTTCGAGTACCGATAAGTCGGCTTCCTGCTGCCCTGCTTTCGGTATCCAGGCTCCCTGGAAGGTCGTGCCCGTAGTCACCCTCGACGATTAGCTCCAGTTTCCCCTACTCGCGCTCTGCCTTTTTCGCCCTTCCCTACTCCTCTCTATCTCTCTCTCTTTCTTTCTCTCTTTCTTTCTCTCTCCGCCGCTATCCACTTCTGCCTAATATTTCCTCCTACCGAAACGCTTCTGTTACAAACGCTTGCTCATCTAGCTGGGCTGGCTCAGAAAACGATCGATATTTCGTGTAATGTTTGCGGCAACGTGACAATGCTCGCTCGTCGAATAAGACGCGAGCTTATGTTCGAGCGAGGGTAAATAATATTAAGACAGCGCAACTGCGTAGATGATCGAGCACAGGGGTTGATGAGAGGTATCATATAGAAGCATCTGTCGGTGAGAGCAAATGGTATTCGATGTGGCGTTAGCCGTACTCAGTTCCCAGAAGGTATTTATAGCGAATTAGGTAGACGCACGAAACGTAACATTTACCCCATCAGCGCCTGCCGTCACGTACCTGGGCCTTCTACCAGCGTACACAGTGTCTGTATAAGTGTACGTAGAACAAAATCAATGGCCGTCTACTTCAGTGTCGTTGTCGGTGTTCGCCGATGCAACGACGATGCAATTAGCTTCTTAATTCGAAGGTTTATCTCTCTCCCTCTTTCTTATTCCACCCCCTTTCACCCTCTCGCATCCCCTCGTCCTACCTCCGTCTCGTTCTTTTTCATCTCGGACGTCATGCTCTGACGCACAAAGAAGGGCTCCATCTTTCGAGCCGACGCTCACTGCACGAGTCACTGAAATCGAAACTGTCTAACGTGCCGGGTGACTTGTGGGTGGCGTGGGCGGACAGCGCCGTTGGAAGGTGGCGAGAATCGATTTTCCGAAAATATTTGTACCACTGGGCCGCCCCTTTGACTCGACCTTTTTCTCCTTCGTTCTGTGTCTGTATCGCGCGCTCTCTTTCTGTGTCTTTCACTCCCGTTCATCGGGACGATTGCGAACACTTGAGGAGCCCCGACGACGTACCCTTAGCACTTCTCACACCGACGATAATGGAGTTATCCCAACATGCGAGCGGACAATTTTGACGTCTGTCAGTTTGGCTGTCGCGACGGATTTACTGCGACGTCTCTCAATAGCTGTACCCGATTATCGCGAAATTTGGACAGAATTTCTGTCCTGCTCATGTCTTACTGTATGTCCCGCTGATTACAAAAGTGATCCAAGCCGAAAATCCGAAAAATGTCAATCGTTTCCTTGTACTTAATCTCATATCGTAATGTAAGTCAAAGTAGCAGAAAATAGATGAAAAATGATTTTCCGTTCCGTCGTCTGACGCGGACGACTTTCATCATCACATTTCATACGGTACGGTATCGTAATTAAATCTTCGCGCGGTCGAGACGATATTCTGTGGATCTTTCTTGCGATACTTTTATAATTAAAAAAATCTACGCAACGTATCGCTGAAATACGGTGTACCCGAATTGGTAAGTAACCACATTATCGTGCAGCGTCACGGATTTCTAACGAACGTCTGGACACGGTACATACGACGCCGACACATGTTGCCGATACTCTTATCGTCGCTGTGAACCTTGTCCTACTTGTCGAGTTGTATCTAATGTGTATCCATTGTGCATGAGCGCGGACTGACATTTCCGGGAGACCGTCTGCTTCCTATTCCGAAGGTTCCTCTCATTCTTTCGGGCGAGAACACGGATGGACGAACGCGGCTGGCCTTAATTCCGTAGAGTCTGCGGAATTTTCTACAGTACCCTCAGAGAAATCTTCTCTCGCATTACGTGGGCATTGTGAGTTATCTTCGACGCGAACGCACTTCCATTGAAGCAGTCAGAAATCTTGAGCAGTCCTAGGTACACAGTGTCTGCCAGCGGAGCGCGAAATCGATAGAGACCTGCCTCCGATCTAAAAACTTCTCTCTTCGCATTTGCACCTGTGCAGACCGTTTATTTATAGTCGCCCGCGCTGCAATGTATTTCCAGGTCGTGCGAGCGTGCGCCCCCCCGTAGTCGTAGTTCCTATGGTGCCTGATTCTATTTCGCTTTATCTGTCTCCACTTCGGCAAAAGAGTGCAAGTACGAGCAAGGAAAGAGCACTCGTGACTTTCGAGCCGAATTTCTCGATGACGCGACCGTTAATTAGCGCCGGCGAGGGATATTGAAATCGTGAAAATATGAATGTCGGTCGATGCAAGGCGCACACGCACTCGCAGGTTCAATGAAAGGAGAACGTGAATACGTCGGACTGGCGACAATGGGCATTCAATTAATTCGGCGCCGCGCGGTTCGATGCTTTCTTTTTTTTTCTTTTTTCTCTCTGACGTTCCCCACGAACGGGTGGAAAGACTAGTCGCAATGAGACAAGAGGGTGCGCATTATGGTGGTGAATAAAGAATCATTCGAGCGCAGTGGGAGATGTAATGAAATTTATCTCCCGGCGAACGCGGATGATCGATCCAATGTCGGAATAACACCGACGTTCAGAACGCGCATAGGAGCGCATCCGCGTATAAAGTTGCATACTGTTCGGGGTTCGGGTATCTAAGGAAGGAGAGGAGACAATAAACGTCGACAGGCTTATTCACCTAGAGCAGAATTACCATTTTCCGGGAGTGGGAGGAAAACCTGGAGGCGTGCGAGAGATTTATGAGACGTCAACGAACTCGAACGAACCTTTAATTAAACAACACGATCGACGCGAGATGCGCAGGTGACGATGAAAATGGTCCAAGTGAAAAATATGTTAAAATGAAATTTTTCTCTCATTTCGCCTCGCATCGATTTGCATCGCAATATAAGTAGTAAAACATTGAAATTTCACAGATTTCTTTACACCACCCTCATCATCAGCGGCTTAATACTTCACCCTTACACTTTCTGCAATTCCGTTTAAGCTCTTCCATTAAAATATCAATTTCGTCCGACCCGTCTGTCAATTTCACAATTTTAGAGCAATATGAGGCTTTCAACATTGTTGACGGGGTCGGCCTTGTCCCATTTCCTCCAATCTCGACGGTCGAAGGAAATATGCAAATCCCATTGCTGAGACTCGCAAACGAACGGGAAAGAAATGAGCGGGCGAATGTTCTTCGCCGATAGTTACGCTCCTGGACGAGACTGAATGAAATTACGCGCATGCATTTATGTATGCGCGTTCTACGCGATAACGCTCGGGCGGCAAACGGAAGGAACGGCCTCACGGTGAACAAGGAACGAGGAAACCGCGCTGGCGGTATCGCGTAGGCAAAGTAGCAGTTGAGCTCCGAGCACGTGTATGGATTAGAGCGACGCACCGTGCCTCGCTCTACTGCTCCATCGACGCGTTGCAATTGATGCGTAACTCAATACCACATTGCTCGATTCCCATCGCGAGGCACACCGTTCGCGTGACTAAATCAACGCCAATTAAGTGTTCGACGACGCCGACAGAGCGACCGAACTTTTTATCCGAAAAAAAGAAAAAAAAAGCAGCACAAAAATTGCCTGTGTCAAAGCTAAGTTTCGAGCCGAAGCAAATATTTCCCGCAACTTCGGACTCTCGAAAAAAGTCCTACTTCAGATGCCAATGAGTTCCGTCGAAGCTCGTGGCGTTCGTCACAAAGAATGAACCTGACCCGAGTGCGATATCTTCGAAACGGCGATCGGAAGGGTACGGTGTCTTGAGTTTGCGTGGTGAACAAGGAACGAATAAACCTGGCCACGTCGTCGAACGTCGTGACCATGGAACGCGTGGCCGATGAGATAGAAGGGAGTCATTAACGCACTATCCCCTGCCATCGACGGAGTGTACGCGTCGATAATTCTTTCGAACCGCCAAAGTCCGTCGCGATACCGCGAAAAGCCGTCGTGACGAAGGAAGTCGCGCGAGTGAGAGAGTGCGAGAGCAAGAGACGTGCGCGAATGTCGGGAAAACGGCTGGTAGCCATCAGTACGCATCCTGTGAAGGATTCCGTACTCCAGATGCGAACGCGGATGGCCCGTATGCTGACGATACACGACATTACCGCGAATCATCTGGTACACCGGAGTCATGTCGCCCAAAGCCTGTTCCTTCTCTCCCCGTCTGTGTGTGTGTCTCTCTCTCTCTCTCTCTGTCTCGCTCTCACTCTGCCCCCTGTTGAACGTCGTCCCTCGAGAGGGCGTATGCCGATCACCAGCACAGTTCGCGATTCCTGTCCTTCCGCTTTCGTTGCAGTCCCGAGAAGCACGTCGCGAGAGCGGGAAATAACGCGGGTCTCGATCATCGGGAAGCTCATCCGTCAGCGTCGGTGACAAGGGAGTGTCGGACCTAATTATAGAGATCGATCGTCGCCGGAGTCATGATGCGAAGTTTGGTACTTATGAGCACAATCTGGCGTCAAGCTGGACACGCGTCATTCGGGGGTTGTGAGAGAATCAGGTGTACTTGATTTCGGGCAGACGCGTATTTTGATACAGTGCTCCTGGCTCCTGTGACTCTTGTGTTTGGGATATCTAATCGCGAGTGATGTTTCGTGCTGAGCGCGGAATAAGATAGCTGACTCGTTAGCTTATCTTGGTATCTCGCTAATCGATACCAGTGGTGTTCGATCGAATCTTCATGATGTCGAGTTTATCGCATTCTCGGGTTCGGTCGAGAAACTCATGCGGGCGTGCTTATGAAACGAGAGAGCGTCAGTTGAGAAAAATGTGTCGCGCGGCGCTCCGACGAACGAGTCGTAGCTTCGCTCATGTTCATGCATTACTTAAGCTCCCCTTGAGGCTGTCCCGGAGGAGTTCTTCAATTAAACCGAAATCAGCGGAATTCCGTTTGGAAGCTAGGCAGTCCATTAGCGGATTAGTGTATTAACGAAAAAATGAAATCGATAGTCCGGGTCAACGTGGCATTACCGTCGCATCGAATTACCGAGCGAGAAACGCGGTTGAAGGAACTACCAATCGTAATATTATTACGGATGGCGAATCAAATCCACGAGCTATACGATTATCTCTCGCCACCTTTCAGCGACTGTCCCACAGCACCCCGCTGGCACAAGACTAATTTCTTTTAATCCGCTTGCAGATGGCGGGTCAGGACCCAAAGTTGCAGAAGGATGCGGTGGATCAAAACTTCGACTATATGTTCAAGCTGCTGATAATCGGCAATTCGTCGGTAGGGAAGACATCCTTCCTCTTCCGCTACGCGGACGACTCCTTCACCTCGGCCTTCGTGTCGACCGTGGGGATCGACTTTAAGGTGAAAACGGTCTTTAGAAACGAGAAGAGGGTCAAGCTACAAATCTGGGTCAGTATATGTTCCCCTATGCACGCCTATCGCGCATACGCGCCTACGTACGCTCGTACGTAATTTATACCGTCCATTACTTTGTTTTTCGCGCTCGGTTCCTCGTGCCGTCGACTATATTCCACGCTCGTTACAGGACACGGCGGGCCAGGAGAGATACAGGACGATCACGACGGCCTATTACAGAGGTGCGATGGGCTTCATTCTAATGTACGACATTACGAACGAGGAGTCTTTTAACTCGGTTCAAGACTGGGTCACGCAGATAAAGACCTACTCGTGGGACAATGCCCAGGTAATCCTCGTGGGCAACAAGTGTGACATGGAGGACGAGAGGGTGATCAGCTTCGAAAGGGGCAAACAGTTGGCGGAACAGTTGGGCGTACAGTTCTTCGAGACGTCCGCTAAGGAGAACATCAATGTTAAGGTACGGAAGGGAGCCGGCTGGCGGCTGATTGATTGGTACTTGATTGACGTCACTTTGCAACTTGCATCACACGGGAAGCGCACACCTATGCGTCGCGCGCAATGGCTTCTTCTTCGATCGCGCAGAAACGTTTGACTTGGCCGCTGCCGTTGCGTCAGCCTAGTCCTTCGAACTAAAACTACGCTGCACGCTTTCGCCGAGATATCGCATTCGACGGCGCGACAAACGGTGTTTATAAATAAATAACCTTTGCCGAGCCGCGGCCGGCGAAGATACGCGTCGCATCTTATCCGATACATCTAATGCACGGTCAGTGGACGTTGTCAGGCGGTCCTACATGTATGTAATGATAGCGAGCTAAAGGTTAGCATCGCGATAAGACTGACGAATAGCGCGAACTCGGCGTGGGTGTAATGCCACCCCGTCGCGGCGTGAATTTCATATTGATTGACGCCGTTAAGCGGACCACGCCCGCATTAAGCCGAACGTAAGAGCGAACGAGTGGAAATTTCGACGCTCGCCGAGCCGGACCACGCTCGCAGGCTCTCCCCGCGATTTCGATAAAAAATTCAGCGCTGCCGTGCCCGTCCATTATCGCGGTTAGAGAAGGGAAGTGTAGACTGCTTTATCAGGCGACTCGGCCGACCGAAAATATCCCACGCGTGGACACGTCTCGCTGAGCCCGGCACCTTTCGTGCGTTTTACGCTCGTGTCCCTTGAAATAATTATCGGATCAGATGCGCCTAAAAGTCAGTAGGTCACGACCATCTCTCTTCTCTCATCCGAGGAATCCTGAAATAAAGAGATCAAACGGCGCACTCATGCAACATTTTCGGACGCCACGGGCGAGCGTGGAATTTGCTTCATTAGGAGAGAGAGACAGAGAGAGAGGCGAAGTCTGGGGGATCATACATTGGCCAGATTGGCCACACCTCAATTCCTGCGGCCATCAATTCATATACCCTCCATAGGAAGACCTCCGTCCCTGCACAATCGCATATCGATAATCCACCCACAGCCACCTGGCCGCGTTTCTCGCGTGGTTCTTCGATCCATCACACCTCCGGCGTGCTCCATTAATCACATCCTCGCCGAGCACACGTCCCGACGTGCAAAGTGACCAATCGAAGGGACGGCGCTCGCTCGCTCGCGATCGACCGATCAATTTTCCACGTCGGCTCGATGATCAATCATGCAATGATCTCCTTCCGCAGGCGGTGTTCGAGCATCTGGTGGACATAATATGCGACAAGATGAGCGAGTCGCTGGACAACGATCCGACCTTGATGGCAGGGGGTGCAGGACAGGCCAAGGGTCAACGACTCACCGATCAGCAGACCAATCCATCGAACAACAACTGTAACTGCTAAAAATGCGTGGGTTAGCCACGGGGAATAGAGAGCGCGCGAGAATGAGAGCGAGAAAGCGTGTGTGCTTGAGCGTGTGCTTGTGTGTCGCGTGTATCCTATGTGACAGAGAAAGAGGGAGAGAGAGAGAGAGAAAGCGAGAAAGAGAGCGAGAAATAGAGATAGAGAGAGAGAGTAAGCGAAAATTGAGCGAGAGAAGGAAGAGATTTCATGAGTGATGCTGGCTATGGCCAGTTCTCACCTACTTCGCTGTTCCTTCGTTCGTCATATTCTTTTCTTCGGATTATTCTTTCCATCGATCTATCCTTTCCTACTTTCTCGATACGGTTATACATATACTACATATTATTATTATTGGTTACCATTTACTATTATTACTATCATTATTAGTTGTTAATTATTAAACGTTAGGAAATGTATCGCGTAATAATGATGATTGTGGCCTGATTATGCCGAGGTGCCATCGAGCCGGCCACCTTGCGACCGACTGCGAAACGTTGTTCTGCTTTCAAATCCGATAGCGCGAGAGTCGCGGGACCGTAAAGAGTGCGTCTATTCTCTATTTGCATACCAATCCGGCTAAAGCTATAATTTCATTGGTACTTTTGCAACATTACTTTCAACCGGCGTGTGATCGAATGTACGATTAGATCCGAATTAGGATTTCTCGAGTATGTGCTGTGAGGGAACTAAGTGTTATGCATGCGTATTGAGAGTCTATGACAATAAGAAGAGAGACGAGCGGAATGGGCGGGCATAGATTTAGTTTTTGGCTGGAGGCAAGGATCCTCTTAGAATCTCATTAAGTTGGACGCACTAATTGTCGGTTCCGGACTTCGACTGTCGGCATTGGAATCCCGACGACGTCGACTTGATGCACAACTAAATTTTGCCCTCGGAAGCTGATTGAATGGCTCGGGTACCTGAGCGCAGTCACGATGATGACGATGACGATGATAAATGATGATGATGATGATGATGTTAATAGGATTATCGCGATGGCTGAAGTACATCGGTGTGGGTTGGCAAGTCAAACGATTGCCATTGCTCCAGGGTTCGATCCTCGATTATAAACATTTCCAAAAATCGAAACTTCGGTAATTTTAATCATTTTCTCGTCACCGTCAAACAGCATTCGTCACAACACTCGCCGCACCCAACGTGTTACGTTGCCGGATCCGGCATTGAATAATTTTTTCACGCGGATTCAGTCGACCAAGAGGAATGAACCCTGCGGCGTTTCGAATGGAGCACAACCGTTTTGCCTTGAGAACTCTAGCGAACTCTTCGATGCCCTGTGACTTATCGAATCATTTCCCACTTCAAGTCTCGCCTCTTCTCGGACAGCGACAACCGAAGACGAATAAGACACGCGCATCCGTTGGCACCGCTACTATCATAACTTACTACCTTCTGCCTAGTATCGTTTCTCGATCGTCGAAATGCGTACAATGTTTGCCGACCGAAAGTCGCGTCGATTAAGGGAACGCGTGGAAAGCAATTCGAGCGAACATCGAAGTACTAGAAGCATCGATCTGGCGTCAATTAAAACAATCGCGAGGACGAGAGCGTCGACCGCGCGGATCTACTTCAGTCGTCGTTCGGCGTTAATTAAAAGAGACAAAAGAGAAAATTAAAGAGAGAAGAAACCTACTAGGCAAGCTGCCCTCTGTACATAAAGAAATAATAAAAAAAAAAAAAGCAACAAAAAATACATATTATATATTATTGACTCTGTATTTGAAGTGTAATGTACGCGTTAATTAATCCGTGTGAATTAAAGAAAATGAAACGCAAAAAAAAAAGGGGGAAAAAAGACGTATACAAGAGCAAACAAAAAAACACGAGGCTTCGCCACAGGGAAAATAACGCAAAAAATCGGCCCGCGCCACCGTGACAGTTGCGATCGCGAATCGAAGGGCGACGATTGACGACGATGCCGACGATGATGATGATGATGATGATAATAATAATAATTGTTAGAGACGAAGCGCGCTCCACGGATCATGCGACTCTGTGATTCGATGGGAAATGGCAGCGGCACGAAACTATTATGTCCGACTAATCACGGCCCTTGGCAGGATTCGGACTTGAGCGTTGTTCGATCAGTAAGGATCTGTTATGAGGCGAAACGCTAATCGGGTCCGGATATCGTGCGATCGAACAATTAGAACTTGCAGTATGTAAGCGTTAGTACAATTTTAAGTAAGAGAGAAGGGGGAGAGAGAGATGGAGAGAGCATCGTTCCTGAATCTCGTCTGATTTGGATTGGACGCGGTATTCGCACCCGGATTAGCAGCCGACTTTGAGTAGTACGATATCCTCTTATGACGGATGATCGCGTATACACGATTGCCTCGGGCAGCACGTTGAAAGGCGAGCCGCGCGAATTTCGCTGGCGTACGAGACGACGATGATCGATTTCAGATTGTAGCGTCGATCGTTGTGGATGTTCTGTCGGAGTCCGGCGCGAGTGGACGCGGGCACCTGTATGTATGTACTGTACCGTATGTAAACTATATTATATATATATATAATATATAAACTGTATTATATATTATATATATACGCCTAATATTAATAATAACGATATTAACGATAAACAGTAATCTATCAACAACCACACGTGGAACTTACTTCGCAGGCGTTATGTTGACCGTTTATAAGTGAAAAAAGGACAGTTGTACCTCTAATAAGCTGTATAATTGTAGCCGATGCCCTAAAACAAATGGAAGTCGATGTTCACGCGACTACAAAATGTCGTATATGTTAATTGTATACGTGTATGTGTGCACAGCTGTTATCGGAAAATGTAAACGGAGGATGGAAGGAGGCAGACGGACGGATATGTACAGGAAAACGAAGAAAGCGTCGGAAGGGGTGTAGAGAGAGAGAGAGAGAGAAAGAGAGAGAGAGTGAGAGAGAGAAAGTGAGTCGTCACGAGAGACGGGTGGACGTGTCGTCTAGAACGCGCGTGTGTGCTGCATACACGCGGACGTAGAGATATTCGCGAAGACGGGAAAGCGGGAGCAAGGGAAGGAAAAAGCAGTTGGAGTAAAGCTATAATTTGCAACAGGTGTACAAATCATTGACAACAATTCGAAGGACCAATTCTGCGTCGTCGGTTTACATAGCGACCTTAACCCGGCTACCGAGGATTTTCTTAGTTAGGATTTACCTTACCACCTTGCCGCTTTCACCACTAAACTACTGCCTTCACTTTCCTCACCCTTACCAAAGTACTTCACACGTCGTCAAGTAGGACTGCAGAATATTTTTCGACTGGTCTTCCATGATCGATCACTCATTTTAATGGCCGCCCGCGAAATCGCTTGTCCACGCTGAAAGACCTTGATGGAAAGAGAAAATAAGAGAGAAAGCGAGAGAGAGTGCAAAGAGAAATAGCGGAATGAGTGAGGAAGAATGAGAGAGGCTGAGAGATTCGTTGTGTTGGAAATAAACGAGAGGAATGGACACGCACGAGGGGTGCTCGTCGTTTCTCATTTGTTTCTTTTCTATTTTCTTCTTCTCTTCCTCGTCAGCGTCTCAGCCACGTCGACGAGTGTGTCTCGCGTGGGGGTCGGTGGAATTTCGTGCATGTAAAACGTAAACGAATCTTCAACCACTTAGGATTCTTACTACCGTAGCTAGAGATCTTTTTTAGGAAAAGTCGAACGGGTTGCATGTTAGATGGATGGCCGCGTTAGAAGGGAGTACGACTGAATGATTGAACTGAAATCTTTATAACTGTCGATCACCTCGGGTAACTCTGGTATCCGCCGTCTCGTGCGTACCTTAACTCGTCCCTTACGATTGTAGTAGAGGGCCGTTGCCCGCAAGAAGAAATAAGGAATGTCGCTGTACTCTGTGCTTTGTTAATCAGAATTGTCACGAACTATTTATTGAACTATATACAGAACGACGTAGAGACATACCAGCGCTGCTTGTATCCTTACCTCGACGAACATCTACATCCTCCATGAGTAACCGATCGTCTGCTGGGGGAGAAAAAGCATGTTTTCAGATTATTTATCATCCCGCTTGTCGTCGCGACGACGCGTAAGACTCCTGGCGAATTGTCATGCTCGCAGGAGAACGAGTGAGCGCAGAAGTCGAAAGTGTTCCGTAGTTCGCAGACGTCGGCGAGTCGCTGCAAAATTGTCGCCGTAATCGTAAACGGAGGACACCTGATCATCCTCAACGGAGACATAGGACTCATCAGCCGTCAACGACTTCTAGCGTCGTTCCCAGGATCACTTCATTCCCGCAGTCATTTGAGCTGGCTCGATCTTTCCACTTGTACAGAACCTGTCTTCCTCTCCCCACGTGTCCCGCGGCGCATCGAATAAAGTTAAGGCAACAGCCTCGGAACGTGTCATAAGTTCGTAACGCTGAGAGACGGTGCTGTCGGGAGAGGTAAAATATGGAGAGGGATGCATTATCGGATGCCGATATCAGAAGAATTCGGATATCAAAGGTATGAAAGTGGCGCGAGAGGTTGCGAGCGTATCGGAGGAACGTCGGGGGCGAGAGAATATGTTTGTCAGGGGGGAAGATACTTTTCTCGCCACGTCGATGGGAGTATAAATAACGTCGCATCCCGAATCCGACGCTTATCTCAACCGAAAATGCTCGCTCCACGCCCTTGAACGTTCAAAAGCGAGCGCGACGTCAACGAAAATAGAGCTCTTGGCTCGCGGATACCGAAACAACGCGCGTTCTCGCGTGTCTAGGTAAAACTTGGCGACCCGGCTCGTTCGAAGAGTCTACTGACGGACGCGAAGCAATTTAGGTAAATTTAAACAATAAACCGATGATTCATGAGTGCATCGATTCTCTAGGTTCACGTGTGTATACGTAAGTATAGCAAAAACTTTCATTGATTTTCCTGAAAATTTTAAGATCTTTATACCGTTGTCTGAAACAATCTTGCTTCCCTTTGATTTCATCATAATCGTGGAACACTTCGTTACGTGGTAACGTAGAGATCTTCGAAGTCCGCGATGATAAATAAGAACGCAGTGTGCGGGAAAGTTGAGGAGGAACTGGAGCATTGAGTTGAAGCTGAAATCGGCATCGTGTGTCTGTCGCCGTGCAATTGGCATTCTCTTCAGACAAACGTCGCGTGCTCAGGCCGCAAACATTCGACGAATTCACGGATGCCCGTCGACGCTGGTGAAATACTTGGCAGCATGCTCCGCGCAGTCCAACGCATCGTGTTCCTCGAGATTTTACTCGCAGTCGAACAGAGGGAGGCGCTAGTCAGAGGATGGCTTTTGAATTGAAAGTCAGATCGAATGTTTGCACTGGCGACGCTCGCTTTGACAGCTAAAAATCCGGCAAGTTTTTAGGTCCTCGTCTTCCCTGGAGGATCAGCTCCTTTTATCATCGTTGAAAGCGATGATAAAATGTTCTCTGATACGACCACAAGGGACGCTCTGTGCTACCGTGTCAAAGACAACTATTTCTCTTTGTACGCAGAGTGTGCATTTGGTCGTTTTAACTCTTTCTTTCTTTCTTTTTTTTTCGTAAATGTTTATTTTTCTTAGCCTTGCTCCACTGCCCTTTCTTCGGTCAGCGGGAGAAAATCGTTTTTCACAATCATCGATATCTGTCGATCTCGGAAGATGTCGCGATAACTCCCAGCTGTTTACATTTTTTCCACGATCTAAATACTTTTCGAGCGGAAACGTTCGCTCACCCGGAAGAATAATCGACGATCAGCTCGCTGATGGCCAGGTCGCGCGGGTAATATTCAGTTCTGACGAAGTGGACGGCGCGACCGACGGACAGGGGAGAGTTTCGGTGAAATTACACTGCCGCTCGCAACTTTTCCCGATACGTTCAACGTCGTCGTCCGTACGCCCCCACATTTTTCTCCACCACACCGCTGCCATTGCATCGTATTGATGAGAAAGCCATTAATTTCTCTCCATCCACGGTGAGTCCGTCATATTTTTGGTATCGCTCATGTCACGCTAGATGGATTTCAATCTCGCGATGGTCCGATATCGTCGTTCCTCATCCGATTTCCACGGCGACCGACGGTCTCGCGGCATCGAAAATATCAAGCGACCCGCGGTGCGAGATTAAACGACCTCGAGCATTCTCGGAAATCACTTCCACGGTGTCAGTCAACGTCGTAGTTCCGTAATTGCATTGATATAGCTTCGACAAACACACCCTCAGCACTTTACATTTTAAGTGATATTCGTTTATGGCAAACTCGACCTTCTTTCTGTGGCAGGCACGCCAAGAATTTTAAACGCCATCGATCGCGGACTTCGCCCGCTCGCTACTAACTGAGGTATTACGGAAGGATGATGAGTTTTTATATACCAATCTTGATGCCGACGTTAACGAACCTGTCGGGAAGATAGAGGGGTCTTTCAAAGAGGGTAGTTATAATGGGCTAAAGGCGTACTCGAATCATTATGTAACGGCTGACGGAATGGGACTTTGGGAGTCAGGGTAAAGAAAATTGCACTTAGGGTTCGACCGGCCGATGACGGATTGGAAACGTGACTCCGATCGAACCGTCTGTTTCGCAGGAGTCCGTATCATTTACGCATTTCCATCATTATCATAACAGTCGGTACGGTATTTATATTCCGCAAACTCGGCCATTAATTCGACGGACTCGATGAGATTATTGCGGCAGATTTATTGAACGCGCGCCGACACGATATTTGTCGGGACAGCGGAGAATGATATAGGTGGGTCAGTTTGTTTGTTCACCCAATTCCTTCTCTATTAGTCTCAACATCGATCTCCCCGCTATTCCAGCTGTCACAAACAGCCTCAAAATGATCTCTCAGCGAGTGCGAATCCGCTGGCGAACGCCCAATCGATACTAAGTCCCTACCCTCCGCGTGCGGCAGCGTCGAAAAACACACGCCCACCTGCTCGCCGTCTCATTTTCACGACGAAACGTACGTCGAAGGGCATTAAATCGGCCGCAGAGCGACGCGGCGCCATTAGAAAAGTAAATCCATCTTTGCCACTCGTTAAGGTCTACATTCTACATGCACTGGTACATCGTGCGCCGCGCACACGTCGACGTAGGCTCGCACTCCTTTTTATTCGCGTCGCGTGGAGACACGAGCTCGCATCTCACTTGCAAATTCCGCGTTCTACGATTCTCAATGGCAGACGTAAAATGTAGCCGTCTCGCTCGAAATGTCGGCCCGCCCGTCTAGCGTCGCCGCGGAAGTCGACGTCGTCGTCGTAAGGGCAAACTTTATGCAAAAATTATTGACTTGGTATCTTGCCCGGGAACAGCCTTTTTCAAAAGTACCATACCCTGCTCGACGACTTAACGAGACGATGCCTTTCGGATAAACTTTTCCAGCGCAGAATGCTTCGGCGCGGGTAGCTCGGAAACGACGACGGCAGAGCAAATTTCTCGTATCAACACTCGACGCGCCGAGACACCGTAATGAGCTTCTCGAATTCGGAAAACGCGGCATCTGAGAATGCGAGAAACTGGAGTGCGGTAAGTACACTTAGCGCGCCTCGTCGTTGCGCGCAACAACTTGGCAGTTTCGAGTGGAATAATGAGGACCCTTTAGCCTGAAATAAAGTGGATCGAACACAAGATGTACAACACGTATCGCGGCCAGCCGCCGCGACTTATTCCGACGTTCTCGCCGGCAGAAGCACAACATCCGGCAGAATCACGTCTTTTTCCTTACGTTATTCAGCGGTCCAGGACCAAGAAACACGTACACACTTATACAGGCGCGCAGACAGAGGCTAATTTTCGCGGTCCTTGTAGCCGAGCTTTCCTGCCTGTAAACTAAGTGCTCGACCTCATTGTCGTTGTCGAGACTCGCCTAGTAGGCTCGCTAAACCCGCGTTCATTTCTGTGCATCACGTTCATAACAATGGCCCCGTGCAGGAGGCCGTCATTTGGCAAAGAATAAGACGTATGCCCCGCTGCTTTCCACGTCCTCCCACTTCCGCTCTTGTTCCATCTACATTTAGCATTCTTCTCTGGACGAGCTCTTTAGATGCGTTCTACGTATCGACCGTATGCAAAGATACGCGTACTTACAGTTACAGGTCTAGGCACTTATAAGTGCCTCATTGTACGTCTTCCGTAATTTCACGTATTGATCGATTCCGGCTGTAGACTGTCAATGTAAAGGTAAAGCGATCATTATTGTTAGGCACAGTTGCCCGCAACTGTGTTTACGACATTTGGAGCACGAAGTACGTGCGGTGAGTCGAAGTTGACAACAGGAGTATAACGTAACTCCGACATAGCGTATTCTATAGAACGATGTATCGTGCGGAAGAAGTCGTGCAGAAGAACGTTTGTGTCTACATCAAAGGATGCTGAATGCAAATGTTTACGGTCGAGCGTTTTTCTGAATGCGAGCCCTGCGCCGTTATCGTCGAAAGCGAACTTGTATTCCGGGAAATTTAAATAATTTTCGCGAGAGACATCTAGTTTCGAAGAGCATACCAGGAAAATAACGTCTCTCTTTGGAAACATGTATCGAGAAACGGTTATAATTTAATTCTGAGAGACACCTATTGTAAACGCAGCGGTCGATGCGGATATCGTCGTCTCGAAGAGCCATCGAGACCGCTTCCACTTCTGTACGTCACATTCGTTCAACGATACCGCCGTGTCACGCGTCACAATGCGAAGCTCGCGGGGCGTGCTTTTTCCCATTAATTCCGCCAGTTTTCATTCGCGCGGACGTCGTCGGGCCATAAACGACTCGCCGTCCGCGAATTCGGAATTCACGTTTTTACGCGGACTTCGATTCGTCATAAAACAGTGTCGTCATCTGATTAAATTTGTCGAATAAAATTTCATGATCGAAGTTGTTCGATTGTTCTTGTAATGTTCGTGTATGATTGCGTATGGCAGGTTTCCTTCGACCGCGTCTCTCGGCGTTTGGGAGGGCCAACTGGTGAGCCAGGTACTCGACCCCATCGCTGTCGAGGGCGGCCTCGTAAACCTAGTGAACTTTTCGCGTCACAACGTTCGGTGCCAGTCGTCGGGCGGAGCACGAGGTACGTTCCTCGCGCCCCTTTCGCCCTTTGCCATCTCCAACCTACGCTTGTACCTTCCCGTCTAACCCTCCATCCACTCTACGATCTTGTCTCTTGATTTCCTCTGCTCTCGGAATTCGTCAAGTTCTGCCTTGGTTTCATTGTTCGCGTTTATCTCTCTTTTTTCGAGCGTCCACCTGTTTCATTCGCGTCAGTCTATTTATATCCATCTCTATCTCGATCTTCACTTATATCATCTATTTCAATCTCTCTTTCTCTCTTAACTTTCACCTACACTATCGATATTCACATCTCTCTCTCTCTTTCTCCTACTTCACCTACATTATCAGCAGCCATCTCTCGTTTGATCTTCACTTACACTATCATTACCCATCTCTCCCTCGATCATCACTGACGCCGTCAACGTCCGTCTCTCTTCACCTTACCCACCCATCAATATTTCTCATCCGCCGTCTCGTTCCCTCTCAATCTCCCCCGTCAGCACCCCGCTCTCTTGATCTCTATCTGTCTACCCCTCCCGCTCTCGCCGTTGATTTCCAACCCTACTCGGTCTCGCTCTTTGCCTGGCCTCTTGCGTGCCGGTGTACCGTCGTCCGTCGGCCACAGTGGAAAGAGTCAGTGTTGCGCGGGCCTTCGTGGCGCGAGGACGTGCGCTGTGGGGGACGTGTGTGGAGCGTGCGTGCGTGCGTGTTCCATAGTGCCTCACGCGGCCGCACGCGCTCGTCTTCTTCTCCTCTTCGCGTGCGGCTCATTCTCCTTTCCTCTCACTCCGTCGTCGGTCGCCTTTCGAAACTTTCCCTCGCGCCTACTCAGTCGGACTTTTCCACTGGCAACGTCATTCGGAGAGCTCGTTTTTCTCCCGCGAAAATTCTTTCTCTCTCTATCTGTCTCTCCTGCTCCTTCTTTCACCCTGTCTCGTCTGTTTTTCTGCAACGAGAGCCGCGGAAACTGCGACGTTCCGACGATTTCTGGCTCGCGCGAGTGCGTTGTGTCGTTGTTTTTGTTACCGGCCCCGTCGACGTGGTCGGCGAAGTACTCCCGAGGCCAGGCTGCCGTAAACGCATCATTGTGCGGTAAGTGGATGGAGTATTGCGAGGGCGAGATAAGGGTGCGAATTGCGAATGCGAACGGGACGCCTTATGGGCGTTATTCTTGCCGACGCGTTCGTCGTAGCGCGCGAAAGTGTTGGGATATTGTTCTAGAGAATCGTTCCGTGGAGGATCTTCAATGGGCCGCGCGCTCTGAGAATACGTCGCGTCGTTAGGTGTTACATCTTTAGTCGCCAATTTCAAGAACGCGATGTCGGTGTAATATTGCCAGTATGTACTTTGTTTTCCGTTCCGACGCACTGGTACGAATGTTCTGTCAACACCAAACGGTCAGTAATCTTCATCGAGCATGGATGATGACTGACGACGAGTTTCTTGTGGCTTGTCAACTCTCACTCTCCGCTCCTCATTCGTCTTGTCTAGGGTTCATTTCGAGATCCGAGGCCTCCTCTCAGGCCCTCGGGCATTTTTTTCGAACAATTTTCTCTGCTCCTTTTTCTCATCCACTTCACCGGTCCAACCGCCGTGACTTTCGAACGTTCTCCTAGCGTTACTTCATCCTCTCGACGACACACCTACTTCCTCGAGTAACGCGGCTATTTATAATCGCGCGCGCGCGTGGTATAAATAAATTCTCGAATTTGTTTAATGCCCGACGAAAAGAAGACGTTCTACGCGTGGCGCGCTGATTTGCGTCACATCACTGTCACATCTTTCTCCCGTCTCGCGCGTCCTACTAACTCGACGAACGTTCCTCCTCGTGGACCGCCGACCGCGAGTCGGTGCGACGATTCTGAAAACGATTGATGCGCCCCGTTAAATTTGCGGAAAGGTTCTCTTTTTCGAAGATATGATCAATTAAAATTCTCGCCGAGCGTCGAGCGAGAATCCTCACGTTTCAGCTTTCCTGCCGAATTTCGAGCGACTTAGACTTAACAAGGCAGGCACACAGAACGGACGACTGGCTCGGGGGTCTCGAACGATAATTGGCAGCAATTTGCGATCGCCCGGAGTCCAAGAAAACGGCCCTTAGAAATTGTTATAATCGCGGGGGCCCACGCCGTCGACGCACAATGGCTGATTGGAAACGATCGATACCCGGCAACTGTGCCGTTTGATTGAATGGCAATTCGTAACAATGGAAATCTAGACGGCCGTCGTAGAAAATAAATTCAATCGTACCTAAAACTCAATCCTTGCCGCCCGATAAGACGGGCTATTGCCTGGTGGAAAATTAAACGATTTATCTTGGCAGGCGCGAGACGAGAGAAAAACGAGTATGAGCGTGGATGGTCCGTTGAAAAGTCATCAGGCCGCGGCAGTCGAAGATATCCCAGAGAGTCGATCTTGCGAGCGAAAATGCGATACGTCGAATAACGTGGCGTGATTTCTCCACCGGCCCGGATCCATTGTCTTGCAAACAGCCCTTTTTAGCGCTCGAGAGGTAGAGCTTACTTCTGTGTGTAAGCAGACGGCAAAGTGGTCGGTGCCGACGGGCCGTTATCGGGTTCCATTTCGACCCCTTCCGGACAGCAATCCGGACGGCAATTCGGACGTTGCACTCAGCGGGAAAACGGCCTGTCGCCCGTCAAACGCCTCTCACTCGTCCCACTGTTTCTTATTTAGCGCTATTTCTCGCGTGAGAGACGATCGCGCGACTTCGAGCTCTTCCCCTCTACCCGGGATCCAATTCCAATAGCCTACACGATATTACACTTACCGACGCTTAGTCGTAATACTGACGAGAGTAAAGGTCCGCATCCACACGCGTTGGAGTAAAATCTCGCTGACTAAATTCGAACGCGGCTCTTTTTCCGCTATAAGTGTATGTATATATACTCGAGCGTGTGCGCGCGTGTGTGTTTGCTAGCAGATAATGCTTTCCCGTGCAGGTGTACTTCTTGCTCAATTTCTCGAGCAAGGCGCTCTTTTTATGATCATTTCACTGCGTCAACGATTTTCATATAGCGGGCAATCGTGTGAAGGTCGGCGATACGTTGCATCTTATTGTACTAGATTTTCTCTCCATCTTTCTCTGAAAGCTGCCTCTATTTCTGTCCTCGCACCGGATCTTCCTGATTGCTCGCAGCTCGTTCGTCGCGCCTGATTTTCGCTCGGAGAACTTGTCCGCGGTTCGCCAGCGATTCTAATGAAAATTTGACCGAAACTCACCGCCCATCGGGTATAACGCGATTAACAGAAACGCGACGATAAACGCGCGAGTTTCCGGCGTAATTGACGTCGAACAGAAATTTTCAAATGACAGCGGACAGGGTGACCACGGTTGACCGAAAATCCGACGCGCGTAACTGGGGCGGAAATTATGGAGAACAACAGACAACAGCGTGTTCGCGACTCCCATGAAGTCGAGATTAATCTGCACGGTAAGTTAATAATTCGGAAAGAACGCCGGTTGAATCGCGGAAACGTTACGCGCTAACGTATCGGTACGATTTCCATAATTAACGTCAGCGTAATGAACGGTCGGAGACGAAATTTCTTCTAGACGAGAAACGTCGAGTTTCATTGAATTTTCTGCTCGATATAGTTTGGCCGTACTCATTCCGCGTCGTGTCCTACCCTCCTCCCCCTCCCCTACCCCGCCATTTGATTCCGTTACTTCCGGCAGTGATATAGATAGCTCACGAGGCCGACAGTCGAATTTCATTTTGTTGGCCCCTCGCGGGCACTATTCGCGAAATTTTGTTGTTTTTCTATTTTTTTTTCTAAAATTGCCTCTCCGTGTCGCGGCCGTGCGAAGAAATGTAGTGGTGCGTCCACACTGACATTCGCGAGAATGACGTTTCTCTGATTCGTTCAGGCTTTCAATATGTAATAAAGAGGATCCAAATAACTCAGAAGCTCTCTGAGACAAACGCAAAATTAGCAATTGTTTCGGAGACGTAGTGGAAAAAATACGTCGAAAACCGAAATGTGAAGATCGGCGTATTTGAAAAAGTAGGAGTGACGTTTAGGAACATTTTTAAAGCCGCTTCAGCTATCGTGCAGCGCGCGAACTGGCCGCGAGTAGTTTCGGCCAGTGTGGAGCCGGCATAAAAGTCTAGGGACGGGGTAAAATTGATTTCCTGACCGCGGCCGTGAAAGAAGCAGTCACTTCGGGAGACACAGTGGGACAAATGACTTCGTCTTTATTATTTCTATCGTCTCTCACGATCTCGTCTTGAGAGGGCGGGACCCACGAGATCCTTGGAGCGTTCCCAATTTAGGACCCACTCATTGTACCATCATCCGTCTGAGAGTCTTCATAAAGAAAGCTCACTCTTGAACGACGTGTACAAACCTCTCGTTCGCGAGTTATGACTTACGACGACGATGTTTTATTAGGATCACCAGGTACACACTTACATTATGAATTTATTGGACGCTCGTAAATTGTCGATCTATTTCTTAGCCACTTCTTGTTGTTCCGCGAGAGTGCCTGGGATAATTTACTGTCGCAGATCCCGTCCCCCATCATTCTATCGCCTCTCTCATCTCTCAGGAAATGATTCAAAACAATTTATTATCCTATCCTACGCAGCTTGCATGTCGCATATCGTCCGCGTGCGCGAAAGCTTTGCAGCTCTTCTCAAATCGTCGACGCTCAGCGCGGCAACTTATTAAGGCAAGATTCACTTTCGTTCGCGAACGGCTAATCTTCCAGAGTACCCGAGTCCCGATTCGTAATATTCCGTGTCGCGATGCGACGGCGTCGCTGAAGAGCGCCACTTTTTCAAATCTTATTACGGATTAATGCAAACGGCTTCCTGACGAGTTCAATTAGCAGATGTCAGGGCGGAGCGACCGATGGCGCGATTGCTCGACTTCGCGAGCAGACGATTTATCTCACGACCACCACCGTCCGAGAGACTTGCAAAGTAGTTCGCACTTTCCGATTCCGCCCGGCACTTTAATGCCGCGCTTTAAACTTTATCCGAAAATACACGCTGCGCTCTCTCGTCGACGTTCGCGGCGCATCGATCGGTCGAAAAATCTTGTGCCTCACCACAAATTAACCCTTTCGCGGGGAGCGAGAAAAATGTGTCGGGAGCGCGATGGGCTGAAAGGGATGACGTTCTGTATTGTGATTAATTGAGAGCAGCACCCTCTCCGCTGGCTTTAGGCCTTTATTTCGACGGGCGGCCGGCCGTCCTTCGGCCTGCCTCGTGATCGTTACATTATGCGAGCTAAAATTTACTGCCGGCTTCCCGGTTATATATTGGCCGTGTAGGACAACCCTACCGACGGCAGGATTAACGTGTGTTAATTCTCGTTACTGGGTCCCTCCGATTTGGGGCTGAATTACATTGGCGAGCGACACACAATTTTGCCGGATCTTCGATCTGGCCGAATTCTTTCCGTCGTTCGTCCCGTCGCAGACTCGAAAATACTGAATTAATCGCGTTCGCCACGTGTGTTAATTCTCATTACTGGGGCCTTCCGATTTGGGGCTGAATTACATTAGCGAGCGACACACAATTTTGCCGGATCTTCGATTCGGCCGAATTCTTTCCGTCGTTCGTCCCGTCGCAGACTCGAAAATTCTGAATTAATCGCGTTCGCCACGTGTGTTAATTCTCATTACTGGGGCCCTCCGATTTGGGGCTGAATTACATTGGCGATCGACACACAATTTTGCCGGATCTTCGACCCGCCCGAATTCTTTCCGCCGTTCGTCCCGTCGCAGACTCGAAAATACTGAATTAATCGCGTTCGCCACGTGTGTTAATTCTCGTTACTGGCGCCCTCCGATCCGGGGGTGAGTTACATTGGCGAGCGACACACAATTTTGCCGGATCTTCGATCTGGCCGAATGCTTTCCGCCATTCGTCCCGTCGCAGACTCGAAAATACTGAATTAATCGCGTTCGCCACGTGTGTTAATTCTCGTTACTGGGGCCCTCCGATTTGGGGCTGAATTACATTGGCGAGCGACACACAATTTTGCCGGATCTTCGATTCAGCCGAATTCTTTCCGCCGTTCGTCCCGTCGCAGACTCGAAAATACTGAATTAATCGCGTTCGCCACGTGTGTTAATTCTCATTACTGGGGCCTTCCGATTTGGGGCTGAATTACATTGGCGATCGACACACAATTTTGCCGGATCTTCGACCCGCCCGAATTCTTTCCGCCGTTCGTGTTGTTACAGACTCGAAAATACTGAATTAATCGCGTTCGCCACGTGTGTTAATTCTTATTACTGGGGCTCTTCGATTTGGGGCTGAATTACATTGGCGATCGACACACAATTTTGCCGGATCTTCGACCCGCCCGAATTCTTTCCGCCGTTCGTGTCGTTACAGACTCCAAAATACTGAATTAATCGCGTTCGCCACGTGTGTTAATTCTCATTACTGGGTCCCTCCGATCCGGGGGTGAGTTACATTGGCGAGCGACACACAATTTTGCCGGATCTTCGATCTGGCCGAATTCTTTCCGTCGTTCGTCTCGTCGCAGACTCGAAAATACAGAATTAATCGCGTTCGCCACGTGTGTTAATTCTCATTACTGGGGCCCTCCGATCCGGGGGTGAGTTACATTGGCGAGCGACACACAATTTTGCCGGATCTTCGATCTGGCCGAATTCTTTCCGTCGTTCGTCCCGTCGCAGACTCGAAAATACTGAATTAATCGCGTTCGCCACGTGTGTTAATTCTCATTACTGGGGCCCTCCGATTTGGGGCTGAATTACATTGGCGAGCGACACACAATTTTGCCGGATCTTCGATCTGGCCGAATTCTTTCCGCCATTCGTCCCGTCGCAGACTCGAAAATACTGAATTAATCGCGTTCGCTACGTGTGTTAATTCTCATTACTGTGTCCCTCCGCTCCGGGGCTGAAGTACATTGGCGAACGACACACAATTTTGCCGGATCTTCGATTCGGCCGAATTCTTTCCGTCGTTCGTCCCGTCGTAGACTCGAAAATACTGAATTAATCGCGTTCGCCACGTGTGTTAATTCTCATTACTGGGGCCCTCCGATTTGGGGCTGAATTACATTGGCGAACGACACACAATTTTGCCGGATCTTCGATTCGGCCGAATTCTTTCCGCCGTTCGTCCCGTCGCAGACTCGAAAATACAGAATTAATCGCGTTCGCCACCTTCGCGCGCTCTCCCACGTGTCTTCCATCCGCGCGTCTCGCTCCAGTTGACAAAGTTCTCGCGACGGAACGGGCGTCATGTCATTTCCGGATTTTCTTGTATCATTATTTCCATCGACGCGCTCTACGGCAAACTTCTAATTCCGAGAGCCGCGAAGATTCTTCATTTTGTTTGGAGTCTAATGAACGCTCGCGACTGCGAGCACTGTAACTTTGAGAACACTGTACGGCACGGCGTTCGTTCGATGCGTATTATTGATCGTGCTCGAGTTCGATATCTAATTTCAATTGTTTCGCTAGAAAGGACATTGTCGCAAGGGCGTGATCAACTTAAACGATTCGCCTGGAACTTGGACGAGATGGACGCGCGAGAGAGAAGACTGTAATTCTATTTGGACTCTTTGAAACGCGGAATATTACTCGGACCGTGAGGAGATATGCTTTACATATCGACACATTTCCCGGAACTCGCGCCGATCGTGCTCGTCGACGCTTAGAATTTTTTCAACGTTTATTTGTACGAATCCAATCAATAAAATGCGCCAACGTCGGGGGCTCTTCAAATTCGTTCTGCCCACGAACAAATGCATTTTATTCATTCTACCCCGGTTGATATGAACCTGACGTCGGTTTGTTTTTTACAGCGGATAAATGAATACGAGAAGATAAAAGAGAAGCCCCCAATCATATTTCGAACTTCCAAACCGTAGAACATGGCGTTCGAAATTTTGTTGACACCTCTTACGAATACGAACGTTCCGAGCCACGAGCTAATTGTTTCGCGGCGGAAATCAGGAGACGGACGAAATTCGAGGAACGAAAGTGTCTGGCACATCGATCGTCCGAAAGTTTTTCGAAGGCGGCACAGAACGTTGTCCGGCCAGTATTCGTACTTACGAAAGTTTCAATGCCCATTGCGAGGCCGCGATAACGCGAAAGTTCTCCGTCTTTGTGATATTATTTCGACGGCGGACAACACGACAAACTGCCAGCGCCGACGGCTCGGAATCTGAGGATTGCGTGCCGCCCGACAATAAAGTGGAACCCATTCTCGCACAGCATTACTTCTTTCTTTTCTCGGTAGAAGCAGCCATGAGCGGGGTTGCACGATTTCATCAAGTTAATTGACTTCATCCCCAAAGACTAGGGTTCGCCATATTCTCATTCTCATAATCAATCGTTATTAATAATTCTCGTTCGCAGAATTCGACCCTGTGCGACGGCTGCTTTCATATAAGCTCAAACGGTGTCTATACCGCCCACAACGTACCTGTGTCAATGATAATGAACGTGGGCTAAGAAGTGAGAAAAATGTATATTTTTATCTACTTCGCCTTGCATTGATTTATATTACATTTCCCGATTTCTGACTCTCACCCACTTTCGTCATCGCCAGCACATATACGCTCTCTGCGTGCGTAATAGTTACAATTATTCTTAAGGACATCCTCGAGCGTCACTAAACAGTCAAACTGTTCTCTATTCGTTCCCCCGGGAGTCAAGAGCCTTCCAATTTGTCACCGGCTCATCGTGCTTCCGCGAACATCGAGCCAAACTGTCTTTAAACATCGAAACACACGCGCCGCGCGAGCATATACACGCTCGTATCCGCGTCACTAAGTGTGCTGACCTTTTCATATTTCCTTGACACGATTCCAAGCCCACCCCTTTCTGGCATCGAAATCGCGCAATTTTTCAAATTTATTCCTGCGTACAGCCAGAGCAGGGAGGCCAGCGGTGGATGTGGACGGGCAACGTGGCAAGCGGATCAGCTGCGTGAAATCTGTCAAGATCTTCGCACGCGTATTTACGGACACGTCATATCTTGTTTTGCATCCGATGCGGACCGTCCTCTCGGCCGCACCGCGATAAAGTTACGCATTACGTCGAATGGACCTTCGTATCAGAATTAAAGTCCGCGTTCGACCGCCAAAGTGGCTATTACGTAGGAAGTACGTTGGCTAATAAGTGAGTCGTTTGCGAACACCTCGACGTAATTCTATCCGCCGTTGTATAGTTAGAAATCCATTAACCCGTGCCTATACCTCGTCCCCGTCACGCTTCTCGCCGCTCACGTTAACTTATGACTCTACCCTCTCCTGTCCTCCGCTTTGCAATCAATTTCCGAACGATCCCATTCGTAAAGGCACGACCCGCGGCCGCGCGCGACGCAGGAGTCGGCCAGTCAAATTTACGGAACGCTTAGCTAACTGTCAACAACGTTAGATTTCGTTGACACCGATTGTCTAGACCGCGTCAATAAAATGTGACGGGAAACGGGCGTCGCCAACTGCGAAACATTGAAATCGTGGACCTTCGCCCGACACCGTAAAATCGGCATAAATTCGCGCCATAAAGCAACCCCCATCCCCTGTGCCGCTTTGTTCGAGCCCGGTAAAAATATCGCTCGCACACGCGTGCGCGGGGGCGTTTTAGGCGTCCTCGAGAATCAAGGTACAGCCCTGGCGGAAATATACCTTGAAGAAACGCCAAGCGCCGCGCGCCGTCGTCGCGCGACATTGTCGACCACTTGTACTTGCAAATAGTATGGAATTACCATTGCAAAGGGCCGCCAGCACGGCGTCCACCATCATGGCACACTCTCGCTTCTTACAGTCTTGCCACACGTACATACTAGGTGTCCAGGCAAACTGTCGCATAGCCAATGAAAATATCATGCTATGTCTGACTTGAAAAAGGAACCGAGGCATAGATATAGAATCATCGCTGACGCACATTGCGGGGGTAGACGAAGGTTTCATGAATTTTTCGAAGACACATTCGACGATTTCTCTGAAACTGTAAGGTGTTTGGAGGGCTGAAAATTGTCTATCTTCGGAGCAAAATTGTCTATATCGAACGGTGCAGATTCCGGGGAAGACCGAAGATGTTGACGTTTTTCAGCGACCATCGGCCATGGGCCTGTCTGTTTTTCTGACGACCTTTCCCTGAGGCGCCACCATTCTTTTCCCTTGTGTCACGAACTTACCGAACACTCTATATAATTTCCGTCCAGCTGCTACTTTCCTCTCCCCTTTCCAAAACTACGCTCTTTAGAGTAAAAGTTCGCCATTGAGAACGTAACTCGATGTAATTTCGTGACAATGGCAACACGACTCTTTCCTGGCGACCCCTTACCTTACACGTGGCCCATTCTACGGCTTTTCTTGCTCGTCGCTGGCGCTGCTTTTCAACCATTTTTACCGCGATATGCTCGCAGGAAGCTTCGTGCCACTTTTATTGCTCGCACCTCTCTCTCCTCCTTCTTCATTCCTTCAAAGATTTTCATCACTCTCTCGCTATCTGCCTTCCTTCAATCCATCCAGTCTCGCCTATCACTTTCCAATTTCCGTCGCACCATTTTTGCTTTCTTCTGACCTTCCTCCGTAAACTACATCGTTGATTGTTGCGTCAGATTTTGCTTAATTTCATCGAGACGTGAGGTTGAATTATTTCTGTACACGGGTGGGTGCGACTATAAATATAAATATCGTTCTTTCCCTTGTTTCGCCAGGGCGGATCTTAATTACAAAAGCGTGACGTCGGAGAGATAAACGCCGGAAGTTAGTCGGCATTAACGTTGCGTGAACTCTTTGTGTTTCTAGAACGTTCGCGTAATAGGGTGCGTCTGAGGCCACTTCCTTCGCCCGTTTCTTTTCGCCGAGGGGTATCTGAGAAATTGTACTCCTCCATGACGTTTCCGGCTTACCATTACCGTTGCGCGCACTTTGAAGAGGCGAGAGGGCGACGAGATTGATTTCGATCTCGAATACGAAATTAAAAGCGACGCCTCGCACCGACGGTGACGGAAGAGATCTCTTTAATATCGCACCTCCCCTAATTGACATCGACCGCCCACGAAAATAAATCCGCGATGTTAATGAAACGCATCGGCGCACAGTGGGACGAAACATGGGAAAGTTGGGACATAACGACTGTCACGGTTACATGATAAAAATGCAGTGTGTCAACTACTAATATTAACGAAATCTCATTGTATTATGGTCCTTTAATATGCGTCAGATTATTTTATTATTAGAATTTTATTCTATTTCACGAAACATATAAATAATATACAATATTATGTTCCAGTAAGTTGAGAGGTTACGTTTTATTTCGGACAGAAAATGTTATATATTTTGCAAAGCGGCACGAAGCGGCATTTAAATTCTTGTCCAAAATGTAGAAAAACTCTTTCTCAATATCATAAAACCATTAAAACTTCATCCAGTTTTAAACATTTTTGTATATAAGTAATTTTATATGTTTCTTTCTATAATCTAATTGTTACAATAAAATGATCCGCCGCGGCGCCCTGAGGATTCTGTACGAGGGTGCACCACGTTTTTATGGGTCTCAGAAACTTCCAAGATCACTTATATGATGACGCACCTCTCGCGGAGTTGGTTTCGAAAGGGATGTAGTTTGGGGTTGAACGATCGAAAGGTGTTAATTTTGTACGATTTTCTATATTGCCTCGTGCATTTACGATTGAGTGTTTCGCAAAGCGTGTGTAACAGTGGACGTACAGAACAGAACTGGAGAAATTTACGCTCATGATACGGAAAAACAAGTAGGGGAAGCGAAACGGCTTATATACAAAGTGTTGACCGAAGAAAAGCGATGAACGGGCCGAACATTAGTTCACCCTTTTCAGGTAGCTGCTACTTTGCGTCGTAAGCGAAAAACCAGCCAAAATTGACGTGAGCCCCTAACAGATTTTTATTAACGTGCCAGCTACACCAGGGACTCCATAAAAATGGCATCTTTAACATTTTACCGCAACGACGTCTCATTTGTAAATACTGCAACTAAAAGCCAGGGAAAGTGTCCAAAAAGTACGATGACTTAGGAGTCGGCCGTCGTTATCCCGAAACGTCAAAACAAGCAATTTCGGGCCGTCAATAATTTTGAGTGCTGACGAAAGTCACGCTCGCACGCATGATTGCGTGCCGAATGACTCTTTCCTTGGCGCGCGCGTTGCCCCGTGGTCGCGCTCGAGCGAAATGTGTGTTACGACGTCGGAACTGTGCGGCCTGCGTAGACGACAGCTCGCAACTCCGCGAAGCCGTTGGCACCCGGCATAAATATCGTTGCGTCCGGAATATACCGCCCCGCTCCAAAGCTTTTCTTAGCCACCGGCCAGTGACAGGAGCTGGCCCGCATTTCTCGGCGTGACGGCGAAACCGCGCGAAACTCGAACACAATTACCGCGTTGCATACAATGTAATACGCGTCAGGGAGTACGGGAAAAGTTTAATTACGTCCAGGGACGAAAATCAGATAAACGTCAGTGCGAGAGCGCCCTTCCTTTTACTGTTTAGATATTTTTAACCAGCCTCTTTCTCTTCTGCGTAACTCACTAATTAATTTCGCTCGTTGTAATATAGGACGCGAACGCTGCCCGCGCTACGTTTGCGTAAAGTCTCGCGAATTTCATTTATCCCGTTTACATTTCCCGAACGAGAGCGTCGAGCGGACGAGACAGAACGTAGCCAAGTTCTCGCGAACTTCGACAAACTGGAAAAGAGAAATTTCTTGCTGGTCGCAGAGCAACGTTTAATCGCGTCTGCCGATCTGTCGGATTACGAATCCGATTCGGACGGCTGGAGGGAAAAGCGGGACGCGTCAGTCGGGCGTTATAAAGTTATGACCGAAAAATCTGGTGACATAGTTAAGAGTTACGAGCCGACTGATCTTCCTCTTCATCCGCGCCTTCTTTTTATTTTGCTCGCCAACGCCAGCCTATTCAATTAGAACGAAGCTCGCTCGTCGTCGTCGCTCCCGTGTTCCGCTTGACACGATTCTCGAACCTTAGTTTTCTATCCGAATACATAATTCAGTTTGCCGCTTCTCTCCGCATAATTTATCGTTCCCATGTCCTACCTATCGCGGGACCGCGCGCAGCGGTCATTTATTTAAGGAAAACGACGGAAACCATTTCTCCGTTAGCCTTATTTAATTTTAATCCCGCGTCAGGCAGTGCGCATCTGCGAATTGCCAAGCGAAGGCAATGGAGAGATACGCAGAGTGCAAAGCAACGACTCGGTCCGTCCGATTCTTCCGCATGTATAATCGAAAAATCGGACAATGTTCAATTTCTTATTTATTGATAAGAAAGATAAAAATCGCTGAAGCATAACATGACTGAGTGCATCAAATATACCACTCTACCCATTCACGGATAAAATGCTGTCGCTAACGAACGAGCTTCCGCTTCTGCGACGAAGATGCGCTGGAAAAATTCGGTCGACATTGGGCGGGATGAAACAAGGCTGTCGAGTCAGGAGTAAGCGTGTAGGATAAGAGAGCTTGCGCGCATCCTGTCGCGAGTAATTTTCCGCTTGTTACGCTCGCGGAAAGAGCGAGCTCCCAGGGGCGTGCCGATCGGAGCGAAGCAGCCGTCCCAGCTGCTTTTCCATTTTCGAAATCCAACTAGAACCAGACAAACGTCGCGCGTGTGCGGAAGGCACGGAAGGCAGGCTCGCGCGGCCGGAGTCGGCCGAATAAATTCATCGTTTCGACGACGAGCGGGCGAACGGTTCGTAGTACAGCTGAGGCTTGTGTGTATTTTCGGAATCGGTGGCAGTGGGCCGTAAACGTTTGCCGCTCGAATAATAACAGTCGCATTAATAACGATAAGCGGGCGCGATTCACGAACTCGCGGGCATTAACGAAAATAAAATACGATCCACTCGTCCGCGGAAGACGGCTAGTGCCCGTGCGCCGAAAAATGTGGGTCACGTCCGATCGCGCGGCGACTTTTGCCAGAACTCGGGTCGCACCGACAAAAACCACGACGTTTCTCCGACCGCGAACTTTCGTTCCGGCGTCCGAAATTTGCCGCGCGTCGTCGACGCGGGGTCGTGTCTTTTTCGTATTTTCCTTGGCACGTGCTCCGATCGTGTGCCGTCAACTTCAACGACTGGCGGGGAAGGGGGCAGTGTTGTTCGTTCAATATTTTCCGTCCCGAGCGCGAATGTCACTTTACCACCCTTTCGGCCGCGAGCGTAGCCTGGAGCGGCGCGCGATTTCGTGAGATCGAATGAAAATTTGCACAGGATACTCACATGGCTGGTCAAGACAGGCTTCCTCTCCTTTGCCTCCCTTCCTACGGAGAAAGGTTGCCGTCGCACAAAGGAGCGTTTGATCGAAGGTCGCCCGTGGCTCGAGCGAAGGTGTAAAATTAACTCGGACCCCTCGCTGCGAGCAATTTTACGCGAGTTCATCCGCGATTATTACACTCAGCGTCGAGCCAATTTATTAGCCCGCCATGCCGCCCGCGCTGTTCTCTTCGGCGCGGAAACTTCGTGCCTTTCTGGCCGCGCGGAATCGTTCGCGACGGGTCGGGGCACTCGAATTAATTCGCGATCGAACATTATATGAATCGACTGTCGCGGCGGCGTTCGCATAACGGAGAAGTCGAGTATTTCGCTGGCTGCTTCGCGCCGGCTCCATCAGGCATTCCCGCTCATAATGGGATTTCCTCGGAAGATATCGGAATTATTGGAAATCTCCAGTTGACTTACGGGCGGCGGGCAAGACGCGGAGGGCTCGGGACGATGTCGAATTAATTGGCTTTCGTCGAGGCACGATACTCATCAAGCCGAATCATTTCTGCTGAGAATAATAAGTCTGCCAGCCCTCGTTATACGTCACCTTTGCCGGTCGGATAAAAGGCGTCGACGGAATAAGCTTCGGCGTCCTGGCGTAATTTTTTTCAAGAGACCTACTCCTACCTCCGCTTTCGCAGTTTAATGCCGCGAGAGCAACGTGGCATGCACAATTTCAGCGTAAACATCGGGACACTCGTGTAAAGACATTCGAGGAGTGGGTGAGCACGCGACGTCGCTTGTCGTACATAGTTGAAAACAGTTACAGCGTACGTACATCGGCGAGCAGATGAATGCTAAACCGAGGAAAAATCAATAGTATCCGGAATGTATTATATCCCGTCATAACTCGTGCTCCAGTTTCCGCGTCAGTGCGCACTAAGCCTCGTGGCAAATAACACTCCTGGGCAAAATGGTCACGTACAATGATCGTCGTATCGATCTTTTTCGACGCCGCACTCCGATAGTCGTCTTTGTGTCGAAAGTTTGTTCGGAGAGCAAGCCTGACGAACCTGACGAACTTGACAATGCCTGGCCACGGTCCAATTGTACAGTCGACTCTTCATACGCGTATACAACGCTTTGCATTCCGCTTGACTCACTAATTAAGCCTGGCTCGCTGTCTCGATGTCGAAACTCGACCGTTTTCCGTCACGCAACGGGAACTCGTTTGAGTGGCTTTCCATTCGATCGTTTCCACGCGCGAACTCTCGGGTCGATATATGCTTCTGCTCGCGCGCCGCTCGGAGCATAAGACGCGTTTGTACGAATTAATTGGGAGTGTATGAGTGGGTTAATTATGATAGGCTATAATAGAGGCTTGCGCGCGCGAGCCAAGTGTTCTCTCTGATTGACCTTTAGCGCTCACGAAAACACACCCCTCGACGTTCCTGCAAAAATTGTCCCATAACACATCTTTCTCACATTCCGTAATAAAGTTCTTCGGACATGTACTAAAATAGACTGTTAGTAAACATGCAAAACAAATGTATTATCCCCGTCATTTCACGTAAGCGTTCATTTTCTTCGTTTGCGCAAAAAGTCGCTTATCCCAGTGTCGCCGTGGCATCTTCAATTATTACCGAAGCACGATTGCCAGTGGCACAAAAATTGACTTTAAACCCGACCGAAGCGCCGTTTCGACGCGGACAGCAAAAATGCACGACTGCCATTTGCTGGGCGAAAGAAGGAAGCAAATAAAACACGCTGCGCGCGTAAAGGCCAAAAGATGACTGGCGGAGCATTTCGCCATTTAGTTTGCCGGGTACGCGGAGATACAAGCAAGGCGTGCGCATAAACAAGCGGACCGCGCTCGCGAGCTCGACTACTCTCCGCCGAAGGAAAATTTAGTATGCACAATCAAGTCGAGCGCGTTTGCACGAAAGTTACATTCGACGAGCGCACCTTCCTCACTCCACCCGTCGACCCGCCGTGTGCTCGCTTTTTATCGCCACGCTCCTTGCATCTCTCCACGCTCGCTCGATCCCAAAGAGCGAAATTAGCTTTGAAGAATATCTTTGAAGCCCCGCGTCGGAATTCACACCGGGCAGCCTCGCCGGGCTGATTCTTCAAATTACACAGCCGAGGCCGCCTCTATTATTTGCCTCTCGCTATCCGACAACACAATTTTCCCACCAGCGATCTAATTCTCGGACGAACGAACTCCGCACAATGCCGTATCGTGCGGTCTCCGGCCAAGCACGAACTCTCGCTGAACTTCTAATTACGTTGACAGCGAACTCCGCCGTGGTCGCCGGAGCAAGTCGACGCGGTCGCTGAAAATCTGATGGGTGATAAGTCGCGGTGAAAAATTCGTCGAGTCCCAGCGATCGACGTTCTTCCGACGTGGCGCAATTAAACGAAGCGCTACAGCGAATGCACTTGTGTTCCTCTCATTGGACCGTCTGGTCAGCTTCATCCGAGTGGTCGGTGGAACAAAAATTAGTTCAGTATTAACCGACAGCTTTCAGCCCTCCCGCCTTTGTAATTCAATTAAGCGCGAAGGAATTGATTGAACCGTCCGAGGAAACGCTCCGCTGAAGCAGAACCGGTATTGGAATTTTCATAATAATCGCCGCCAATTACTGTCTCTCCGCCTGTGGGATGTATCGGAAATCAGTGACCGTCGATGTTCGCCGACGAAGCGTCCATTACTCGTCGCGCAACTTCGGCTAACATTCGCGTGATCATTTCATTTGCGCGGCAATACCGGGCCGGCTCGGCAGTGCGGTTTATCGAACCAGCGCCAACGTGTTCCACCCCCGAAGATCACCGGCGTCGCTCAAAGTGTACATACCGGCCCGGTTTCGCGTAAGTGCAACATTATTCGGTGAAAGCCTTTCCGGTCCTTTAATTGCTTGCGCGACAGCTTTTAGCCGCGCGACATGTACCGCGCGAGTTGTGAGCCATTTAATCCAATAGAGTAACGCGATTTCCCTACTTTCACGCCTTTAAAAGAATCCCGCGTCGCTCTCCCCACCCGCGCCGACGGGTTTCGCGAATATTGGTCGACGGCGGAAAAAAAGAAAAAAGGAGGAAAACGTAAATTGGATTTTGGCATGTGCCTTTTGCCCCGGACACGGGCGAAAAACGTTTCGGTCGCGGGACAATAGCTGTTTGTCGCTTTGATTTCTAATTGCAATGGGGACCTGATGGAAAGGAACAAAAGGAAAGTAAAAACAGTCTTTTTCGATGAGAACCGAATGGAAATGCGGAATGATCAGAATGCTCGTTGCGGATCAAATGATTCAGATTATTTTCAGGGACGTGTTCCCGACGATATCTGAATGCGCGCTGGTTCGAAAATATGAGCCGGAAATACGAAAGGCATCCCGGCATTTTTGTTATCCGACGGCGCGAGGAGGGGAGGGCTCTCTTATCTGTCCGCAAATGAGGACACGTGTCCTCGCAGGTTCTCGTACGACTTCTTTACGCCCCCGCCTGTAAGGACAAACCCTCTTCTCGGCCGATATCGGAAGTTTTTCGCGCGCCAGAAATAAGATTCCTGCTTGTGGGGATTCTAATCCTTAACTAATCCTAATAACCAATAACATTCAATATATACGTTCGACGGCTGCGACAACTTTGACCAACTTCGTCTGGCGTGCTGACAAGAAAATAAAGGTCTCCCGATGTGACCCGACGCTTTTTCGGATAAATATACATTAAAAATAGCTCATCAGACTGAAAGCCCGAGAAGGCCACTGGTTTCGACGTTATTAATAAACATGATACGGTGTCGTCGAGGTTTTAGACGACGCGGCCTTCAATGTGTTAACGAAGTTAGTTATCCGTTACGATCAATCATGTTCGACGGCTGCAAGAACAATCGGACAAACGAGCGGTTCGCGGTGAACTAAGAACTAAAACTAAGCGATGACATTGTCGGGCTGAATACGTGAATTACTTTCCCTGGGATTATCTTTGACGGTCTGGCCTTTGTAACGCCTATAAGCCGCGACCGCCAACCAAATTGCGCCGGACGACAGTGTCCACTTCCGTCGGTCCCTCAATTGCGCCCGAGCAAATTTCTCTAATGCACCACAACTCGCCGACTGACATTTCTTTAACAGAGTGCAAACGGCGCAGTAATTATGGGACGCGGTTTAGTACACTCCCTAGTACCCATCTAATTACTTACCTAAGTTTACCTAACATTAATAATCAGCGTCGGGCCGCGGGGGCGTCGAAGAACAAGGCAGAAATCGCGCGGGCCGCCTCGCGAAATATTTCGCAAGCCACGGAGTTTGATTAATTTCATTCGCGACGCGGCGCGTTGAAATTAAGATAATGCCGGCGGTGGGTGTTGTAAAAAAGTCTTTCACGCGGCCGACCCCCTTTGTACCGCGATATTACTGCTAAGAATGATGAAAGTAATTTAATTACGCCGCGAAACGAACGTACCTTCGTTAACGTTGAATTAGCGGCAGAGTGCGGTTAATTATTTAAAAAATTCGAAATTTCGTAGCACCTCGGCGCGGATTACGTCGCGCGCAGAAAGTCGACTCTTTCCGGTTCAGAGAAGCGTCGTAATTGGAGACGGCGAGGAAGCCGGCACGTGGGAAACGATTTCTGTAAATGATCAGAATGGAAATTTGATCGTTAGTAAACTCTCTCCAATTAAAGTCGCGACTTTGCCATTCGGAAGTATTACGATAGGGAAATGCGTCGGGTGTCTGCGCCGGTAGTAATTAATTCGCCCCTTCCACCTGGACGATCGTCAGATCATTAGCCGCGCAACGGACGGCTAACGATCGCAGTTCGTCATTTTCCACGCTTCGAAATCGTTCTCGAGGCGACACGTCTGACCTTTAACCAGTCTTCCCTGGGATTTCACATGCCGCTGGAGGTGTAACAATATGATGGGGTCCGTTTTCGAAAGTTCGAACTTGAAGTGAGACGTTCTCCTTGTGAACTGTTCCCGTTGATCGACAGTTTATACCGCACACTCGCCGCGCGATTTTCCGGGCTCCACGTCGACAGGACGCTTGGGATAGAAGCAAAGCGCTTGTCAGCGAGCTTTTATGTCCGCGGACGTTCGATATATTTGTTCGATATCGGAACAGTTCAACTGCTATTTGCAGGATCCGATGGAAAAGTCTGTCGCGGAACTATGCTGATAACCACCGACGTGGACTCGGGCGCGAACAGTTTTCTCGCATCGCAGGAACAATGGCAGGTGGATGAATAAGTTGCGAAAAACTTCGCGAGAGCCCTTACCTCGGAACTAGTTAAAACTTCGCGGTATTTTGGTCGAGGGGGTACTCGCGAGACTCTGTAAATGGGATCTTTCGGCGAAATTCGCCTGATGGGAAATTACTCTCGCGATCACTCAACGCCACTTCACTTCGTCGTATGGCTGTCCGAAGGACAAAAAGAGTCGAAAAGGGAAGGGAACGTTTCTAGTAAAATCCTGGAAAAAAAAAACTGGGAACCTACGTCGGCGCGATGCTTTGAAAACTGCGGCTAGCAACATTTGAACGCGCATACACCCTGACACGTTCCCTGGAACCAGAGAATCACAATACCACAACGGCCGCGCGCCCAACGAGTTTCCTCGTGATAAATGTGCTTCGGCGCGAAAATTGTCAGGTATCCTGCATAAGATCGGCCGCATCGATTTTATACCGCAGGCATATTTCCGGCAAGCGTCAGGCTCGCACAAGAGACGCTTTCCTGACATGGGTAACGGGACAGCTTGGGCTATCCTCGATGTAACTCGCGTACATTATTCACAATCAGTCGCATTTAACTCACCCCATACGTCGGGTCTGCATTACAGCGAGTGGCCGCCCGGCGAACGTTACGTGCAGGGGGGCAGGAAGCTTCCCAGCGTGATCTCCATTGATTGATCGTCGATGTGCACGTGTTGCTTCGCACGTTGAAGTGGCCGCGATGCAAACAGCTGTTCGGTCATTACTCGGACCGTGACGTAGACTGGTCCGTGGTAACATAGGTATATTACGCTTACGTGGGCAGATGAAGTAGATACGAGTATGAAGTGCCTCAGGGTACTTCAACCTGAATCCTGAAATTACAACGAAAATATGTTAGCACGAAGTTCAGATGGTGGGGTCTAAAAAACGAAGAAAAAAGAAACGGGACAGTTCACGGCCGCGGGGTGTGCATTAGGTTTTGTCGCGTGTACGGAACGTGTCACGAGTGTACCCTGCGCACGAACGTCGCGGGCATGCACGCAAGATCGACGAAAATAATCGACATCGCATGTCGTCCGTGCGCGTTCATATCGGCGATCAATAATCCAACACCCTCTGGACGGGCCAAACGGGGAAGGAATATAGACGCGTGGGAAAGATAGTACTGGAACAATGTCAGAGGTCCCAGATAAGATACGCTTCACAGAATTATACTCCCCGCCCCCCCAAAACTCTGTCTACCGCTCTCATAAAATAAACCTTCGAATGTTCTCAGATGCGCTGCCGGATTATCCGATGTCTTCACCGATCTCGACCCACCTGAAGAATCCTACAACGCGGAAATCGACACGTCTAACTCGTAAGCAACTGTGCAGGCATCACTAGCTACGGGCAAGAAGTCGGCAGATCGCAGTAGATCGTAGGAAAAATGCTGCTCCTATCCGCGGATACCAAGCCCGGCACTGATCGCAAAAGCATCGTCAAGGATGAATTGGCTGACAGCGATGTTCGCTCTCGCGGGTCCAGTGAAAGGAGCAGCAGCGGCAGCGGCGCGTCCAGCGACGAAAGCGGCGGCATATTCGAGACCGACGGCGTCGTCGACATTCCTCAGGCACGACACATCGATACCGTCAATAACGGCGAGACCGTCCCAGCGGGAAGAATCGCGAGCCGCGCGAGCGACGATAAACACAGCCACCACGACTGCTGGGAATGTACGTCATCTATCCGGCGGACGAGCTCCTGCGTATCTATGAGAATACGATCCGCCGATCTGGTCCGCTGACTGTCTGCGAGGGTAAGTGCGCGGCTGTCGACGCTCTCGAGAGCGACATTAATCGCGGACGGTCGCGGCATAGTTCCGCGACAATCGGCAGCTACGAGTGCGAGTACGACTGCTTAGAGAAGAGTGACGAGAAGGAGAAGGGAAGAGAGAGGACTAAGGACAAGAGTAGAGACAGGCGCAAGGACAAGGAGAGTCGAAAGGTGCGCGGTCGCGGTGCCAACGGTGCCAGCAGGCGGAAGAGTTCCGCGCGGCGCGGCGAGGAAATTAAGGAACGTCAGGGCGACGCCGCGAGGAAGGGTCGTCGCGACGACCGCGGCAGGACTATGCAAAACAATCGGAGCGCGGGCGAGGAGATCGCCAATCCTCTCAAGGACCTCACGCAAGCAAGCCTCAACGAGCCGCTCAAGCAACACAATGGCGGCACCCTCAAGCTCGTGCAAACCGGTGAGTTTTCACGGCCACTTGACCTCCTTTCCATTTTCACACCACGCGAGTGTGTGGACTGGCGTGTGTGACGGGGCGAGAGGGCTGATGGAATTATTTGGAAAAGGTTCGTGGTGTATGGAAAGCCTCGAGTGCGCACGTTCCGAAGCGTATGCACGTGCACGGGAGATCGTAGGTAGGATGGAACGATTAAGAATGAAAATTACGACACGCGGGCTCTCATTTTTTGGCCTCCTCTTTTTGCGTCGCGCTGTAATCTGTAACGAGAGGCTGCGTCGTATCTTATAATGGGATTTATTAGGGACGAGAATCGATTATGCAGATGTCTTGCGGTACGTGCATCTTGCGCATAAGTTTCATTGACAGTTATTGCGGGTTAGAACGTAAATGCGATTTTGCAGGGGAAGAGAGGCACGCGAAGGTTGCAGCCGTAATTGGGGGTGAAATTATTGTTACATGCACGGTAATGAGAGATTCCGCGTTCGGTACACCGAGTAATAAATGAGATCCCGAAGTTCCCCGCCTGGCATCTAATTCGGACGTAAACTTGGCTTCCATCGGGATCCGATTTAATCCTCGTTTAAACTTAGATCCGCGATTTCGTGCGGTTGGTACCGCGACGGATCAAAGTTTTCGCGCGCTCCGCGACGACGGTACATTAACATACGGGGCCTCGGCGGTATGTAAATACATTGCTGTACCGAATTTAAGTGGATCCGGAGGTGTGGGCTCGAATTGGCCCCCAAGGAACTCGCTTCGCGTCTCGTCCCTTCTTCGAGATTACTTAGAAGTCTAAGCGCTTCCTAAAGACTTCCCATTTATGTTTTACTCTCCAATCGGACAGACATCATTCACATCGAGACCAATTCTTTCTCGCGGCGAATCGCGCATCGTAAAGACGCCATTTCCCGTCGGTAGAATTGACTTTGAAGGTAGCCCAGAATAGAGTTATTGTATTCCCTTACGTCTCAAAGGCGCTCGGCTTAACTTTAAACGCCAAGACCGTGCGCGCGCCTATCCCGGACTCAAACTTGACGTCTCTGTTCCCGAGTGAATTGTACCGATAGAGAAGACGCGGAACAAACGGGCGATAGGAAAATGTACCGATATCGATCTACCTAGGCCACGGGCAATACGTGCGGTTGCTCGAAGACGACAGAGACACGTCGTACCCAGCCAGTGTGGGAGAGTGTACGTAGGTGGGCGGGCGGCAAAGTGTACCTCCTCCGGGCCCGTTCGCTCGTTCTCAATCGCTTTTATGGCAGACGATTTTCTATCTTGGCACACGACGCTCGCGCGACTTCTTTTTACGTCTCGCTCCTGGCGTTGTCCTCATTCTGGCGCCGCGAACTTAGTATGTTGCAGCGCTTGGCTAGGTCAAATTTATCGTTACAAGCGCGACGCATAGCTTTTGGCCCGTACGCTCGACTTCGTGCTCAATTCGTTACAACCATTGTGCGAGATCGTTTGGGAAGTCAACATCGACGATATCGGGAAGAACGGCGACGGGGAGTCGAGCTTTGCTCGTCCTCGCCGTCACCTTGGCAACGTTTTTTACCGACGCGGATAGATATACAAGAGAGAAAGAGAGAGAGAGAGAGAGAGAGAAGGAGGATGGAATGAAATATCTGATGAAGCTGCGTGACGCGAGCGGAAGAATAAAGTGACGCGAAAATTGCCATTCATGAGAAATTCGTCCAGAATCCGACTCTACTAATCTCACGGATTAAAACACAAAATATGTTTCTGCGTTCCCGTATTATCGTCTCACAGTCCCATTCACATACGTTGTCGCGTTTGAAGGCGCCGCGATACGCATCATCGCAGATATACGTCTCTGTCCCGTTGTCGACTCGCGCGTCAATGAGCGCTCTATTTTACGACGGTGCTTCCGAAAGTCCGGCTTATAGTTATGGCGTGTGTACCAACGCGAGACAGCTGTTTAACGCCGCCATAAAGCAATTCAAGAGGCTCGCATCTGCACCGCACCGAGCACACGCTTCTTCTTCGAGCCTGCACAAACTCGTCGCCCGACACAATTCGTCTCCGAATACTTCCCAGCATTCTCACTCCGCGTATATGTCGCAGGTTCGAACGTCAGCTAATTAAGCCTCGCTAATAATGTATCGCCTCGTTTCCCCTACCCTCCGGCACGTCTTCAAATTTAACGTCCAACGATTAACGTCGGCACGCTCCGGAAGTTGGCCAATAGTTTTCGAAACGTTCATGCAATCTCGGGCCCGCGGCACGAGGGCTCGCGCAACTTTCCTCGAACTTCAACAAACCCCACTCTCGTGCACGATGGAACGACGTCGTCGAGGCGTCAAGTCGATTATTGCCGGCCCGAATATCCACGCACGGAATCTCGTCCCGACAGCCGGCGTACGAGAATAGGCTAGTATTTAAAGTGGGAAAGTGTGAGTGTTCGGCAGAGTGGAGAGGAGTTACTTGCCGCGCTTTAACGAGAGCGTCGTTCTCGGTAACAGGGGGGTTGAACGTTAGCGAGGACCCATAAAGTATAGTGTAGTGATGCTACGATTGTGAGTTATTGCGCCGTAAAGCCTGCGCACGTTCTGCTAACACGGCCAGACTCGCCTATTGTTTCTGTCTTTATTCACCCCTCTCCCCACTGTCTCGTCCTCGCCGACTCTCGTACAGCGAACTACCCCTTTGCTCGTACATTTTTCATACGGCGCACGGTCGCTCGGGAGCATTTGTCAGGCCTGACAAATTGCAGAAGGGATCGGCCGGACAATTTTCGCCCCGACAAATTTCCCAAATTCGGCATCTTTAATTCGCGGCCTCATGAAAAAATCAATGGCGCGACAATGATTAATTGGGACGGACGGGCGAGGCGATCAGAATTCTAAGTGTCCGTGGAAGGGTGAGCTGGCCTGCGCCGGGAAGGGCTGCGAGTCATCGATCTCTGCCAACCGAGCGATCTTATCTTTCGTCTCGTTTCGCCTCCTCTTCAGGATCGTCGATCGGCCGCGAAACTTATGAACTTCTTGCTCGTTTCACGTTCAATGGACGGAATTCTCCGGTTCGCTCCGCTCTCTTCCGGATAAGGCGTCCGATAGTCGGGGATATTGGCCAACGTGGAACTGGCACGCGGCCATTGAAAGAGCGGCAAAATAATGGCCGAATCGGATTTGCTCGCAAACATCAGGAATGTCCTGATGCATTCGCCAGGATTTTGGCAACGGTCAAACGTCGAGCGCGGGTCATACGTCATGTCGGATGCAGATTGGTTGTTACACTTAGCCGAACTTCTAATTGTGTTTGCGGACTTGCAATTTGGCGACGAGTAGATAGTCTGTCCCCGTGCGTTACAGCGAATGACTCTGAATGATGCTGTAGCAGGAGTCCATCATAACGTAACCGTCGGCGCTGAAAGTTTATCAGTCGAACTAACAGCTGCACTATGTCATTCTACCTGGACGATCCTGAGACTCCTTGAGAGCGACGTACATGTTATGCGGCGAAAAACTCGAAGCCGTCCCAAGCAACGTAATCCAATTTTCAGTATAATTCAATTACCTTCACTTTCTTGTCTCTATCCGCTTGTTTAGTGCCAAGTTCAAGCACTGGCCTATAACTCCATCGTGAGAAGCGGACTTTGCGGTGCCTTACGCGATTTGTCCGCGAAACTCTGACGGAATCCTAGTAATCAGCGGCCAGCATCTACATGCATAGTTCGGAAATAGGCCGGGCATAGTCGATGACCGTATTAATGGAACACTGTTCTCCATCAGCATTTCCAGGCCGTGTAATGACGATTAAACTTCCCCCGCTCTATCCGCGTGCTGGCACAAAGTGAAATGCAAAGCTTTGTCGTGCAAAATTACTCATTTCAAGCGGCACGCGTGCCGCAACAATGCGCGGTCCGAATTAGGATCGGCGTAATTTCGAAGCCGGAATTAACTATGGCGAGGGGAACGATTATAATGGCTCCTTCCTGCCGACCCGGGCGGAGGGATGACTCGTTAAATACTTCGACGTAAGAAGCTGGTTAATCGGAAAACGCGAGGACCGCCCTGACGCGCTCGACCTGACGTCGAGGGGACGTTTGCATAGATGTAAGATGCTCGTACCGCGCGCTCAACGTAATTATGATTAAACCCACCCCTCCGCTCCTTCGGTTGTTTAATGCTAAGTTCGCCGCAAGGGCTTCCCCTACTTTCCATCCGTCGTAAAACTGGAACGGTAATCCCATCTGCGCGAGAAAACAAGCTTAACCGCGATATTCGCAGGGTTACGCCATACGCGGAAGCAATTCCTTCTTTCGTTGCCGGGACGCGGCCGGGGTAGACGTAACACGAGACAGAATCTGATCCGCTAAGAAGAGGACGCGACAGTCGGACTGGCAGCTCGCGAGATTTAGTCCGTCAGTGACATTAATTGGCCGTCGCCGCCGCCGACGCTGCGGAACGAATGACAAATATTCAGGGAACTCCTCGTTTCGAGGACTCCTCGCGCGTTCCTGCGTCACGATCGTCGGGGAGTACGGAATTATTTCGAGCGGGTAAACAATTCTTCCTGGCCACGATTCTCGTAGTCGGAATCGGCTCGACGCGAGGCTACTTGGCGGTTCTGAGAGACTTTGCTTGAGTCGCCGATTGACGGGCGCGTTTAATGTGGGGCAGTTCATTAGTCATGAGGAACGGACGGTGAATAGAATTGAAGATGTCAACGACGTTAATTGACTGCTGGACGTAGATGACAAATAATCGGTAAACGTTCATTAGGATGATGGTGGAGCCGTGGAAGCGTGGAAACGGAGACGATGCTGCACGGCTCGACATTGTTAGTCTGCACGGCTCTCTCCTCTCAATTCTTAAAGTACCAAGTTTCAACAGATTGCAGAGCCGACGCTTCCTTTTCCGTCCCACGAGCTGCCATACTCGTCCGACTGTTCTTCGCTCGAAAACTTCTGGCCCGGAAAAAGACCGCGACGAAGTTCACAGCCGGGTCTTAATTTTTTATCACGCGACGTTTAATGGGCAAGTTTTGTCGATCTCGGGGGGTGGTCTTATCTTTCTTTACTTTACCGTCGCGGCAATGTTCTGCACCACATTCTCCGTATCTGTGCATACAAAACTAATCTGACCACGTGTAAATTTATTACAAGATTATTTAACCGAGGGGAAACTTTTATATACTGACGATTTTCGACAATAAGATGACTCAAGCATGAGCCACGAGCCATCTAACAGCGAAACATCAAACAAGTCATCTTCATTCCTCGATAGTTCTAGTGCTAAATAAATTCCCATCGAGCGGAAGCACTCTTGGTAGTACAGATACACACATTCAGCCGGTCGGGCGATAAAAGCAGACAACTCGCGGACGTGTTTATTTGCCAGAGCGAAAACTATACGCGGGGCGAGAACGGTAGTTCGATAATCGTCAGTCCGCTTCTCATCCAAGGAAACAAACTCTCCTCGCTTGGCCGTTTCGCGAGATTACACCCAAGACCTCGTTACCGCGGTATAAATAGACTTTTCCTCGCGTTGGATTTAGAGTGCATAACCGCGGTCTTGCCCGCTACTGTCAGGTCCAAACAATCTCGCCACTGTCACGTATGCCGACCTCCGTATTTATGCAGACTATTGACCCAGGCCAACGTCGTTAAACGAAAAGCTCGAATTTAATAGAGCACGAGGGAAGCGAGATGGCAGCTACGTGTATGCGGTTAGATCTGCGTCTGATTTACACGCTTCGAAACGTGTGCACTTTAAACACGGCAAGCCGCGACCGCATTATTAATAGTGCATTCGTACAACACGGCTCGTTTTTCCGTAGACGCAGCGCACGCGCCTACAGACGGATATTGTCCGAAGCTTCTGTCCCATTCATTAACGAACTTCATCTCCCCGAACAAACTCCGCTAATGGATTCAGCGGGTCTGTTCAGCGAATCCCGAACATTCTTAATTAGAGCGCCGTCGGAGAATCGTGCTGCCGGCGGACAAGCCGAACTGTCGAACAAAATAAACGAATCAGCCCTGCCCGTAACGACAGCGTAGAAAACCGCGACATTTTTCCGCCCGTCAAACTTCAGACAGCATCCCACCTGATTAATTAACGACTTCTAATCCGATAATCGAGTCCTAACTCAATATCAGTCCAGCTCCCGCCGAAGCATTGCGCCAATCCCAAGGCACCTCGCCCCGATGAAACTCCGTGCAGGTGTGCAGGCTAGACGTCTATATCTATATAGATGCATGCACGTGTACGCGGAACTTGCCTATGGAAGCTCAGCCGTCGAGACAATCAGGTTCGTCGACCTGAGGTTGACCTCCCGCCAAGGTCAAATCCTTCGATTCACCAAGACTATCGCGCCTCCCGAAGGCTCTCTGCCTGAACCACTAACCCGAGCCGTCGCTTAACGACTCGACACACGCATACGACTGCCAGCCGCACGATTCGTCGCGACGATTTTTCGGCCCAATCCCGCGGGCCCTGAAGATGCGCGACACGGCCGTGTGTTGCACAGGAAACCGGGCAGGTTATATTTAATAAAGGAAGGAGTCTGGTTGCCAAGGTAACTGCGAGGTGAACAGGCAGCGGCAGGCGTATTGATTCACCCCACCTGAATTCAGGTCAGCCCCTGACTAAACACCTTTTCCATATTATACGAACTCGCCGTGACTCCATTTTCTCTCGCCACCCCACCCCACCCTCTTCCTCGTTACCCCCATGGGGGTGGGCGGTTTCTCACTTTCTTACCCCATTACTTCCGCCCACTCCCTCTCACTTTCTTCCTCGTTCCAGCGTCTCGCGCACGTGTGTCGTTCGTGACCCACGTGACCGCGCGTGACACGTGCATGCAATATGTATATATCGCGTGTGCGCGCACGGCGCACGGTCAATTTCTTCGTGCATTTTTAAACCGTCCGCCCACCGCCGCCGGCGTGCTTCACCTGTTGTGCGTTTACGTCAGTGTATATGGGGTGTGCTTATTATTGCGATGCTCGCACGCAGCGGTACGGAGTCAAGCGGTGTAAGTGCATTGGAGTGAAATAAAACAAGCGGGTCGCTCTGCGCTCCGAGTCGGCATTGCCAACTGTCTGTCTCCACGCGCTGGCGGGTTGTGTTTTTTAGAGACACTATAATCAGAGACTGGACACGAGACAGCCACTTTTGATTGGTCCGCCATTTATTGTCTTTTCCCGCTAATTTTACACATATGAACGTCACAAATTTATATAATGACATACATAAACAAAAAACGCAATAACCCAATACATACACATATGAACGTGAAAAATCTATGTAAACATGGGTAAGAGTGAGATAGAGTGAAATAGTAGAAAGTAGATATATCTTTCTCTCTGATAGGATTAAGACAATACATGGCGGACATTGGCTCGTGTCCAGTCTCTGATTATAGTGTCTCTAGTGTTTTTTGTAGTAAATATTAGGAAATAACAATCGACCCCAGCCGGACGCCGTTTGATTTTATCCACTCCGGATAACGCGTGTCAAGGCACACGTCCGCGAACGTCGTGTTCTCTTATGTGTCGATTCTACGCTCGGCAGCTACAGCACTCCAGACGCAATAATTCCATCCTCGTTTCTGTATTCTTTCGCCCGCACGACAACGGCGAAGCGATTGGTATCAAACGACGTTCGCCGGGGACGCCAGTGATCGCATGTGTGCGATCCCACTCGGCGCTAAATAGGAATATTTCCGGAAACGCGAACTAGGACGCGCTCGTGAATATATAATGAGCTCGGTGGCGGAAGGCGCTCAAGATGGAAATTATCGCCGTGAAGAGTCTTTCCGGCTTCCCGTCGTCGCGGTCGAGCGAAACGTCGATCGCGGCCGGAGAGTGAGTCTTTGAAATTAAAATTCCTCGACTCGGCAATTTAAAGCCTAAACTCTTCGGCGAAGAGCGTCGTAACGAATTCGTGAAACAAAGTGCTAATCCTCTCCCAGAAATACTTACTCCTGGGCTCACTTGCAGGTCACGTTGTATCTGCCGAATTGGGCTTACGCGCGAGAAATTGCGCGGCTCCGACGGTGGGCACGAAATTTTCATTAGATTCGGCGAACTATGCTCACGACTGGCACGCTGCGCACGGAAAAACGTCCGCTCTCCTTTAACGCGAGGATGAAAATTCGTCGTTGCGCGCCGTTTGTCACCCTCGTCTGCCCGCGGGATTAATTGTGCCGTGGGAGTTCAAACGGCACCGGTACTTTTTCTCTGAATAGTTAACGAGCAACCTGCTTCCTTTGGGCTGTATACGGCGTCGTCCCTTCGTGTACGTTGCGCATGAATATATATTGGAATACATCGGCATACATCGATCCTCGTGAATGATAGAGGGATAACAATTAGGACCGAGCGTAATGGTCGTCGAAAGCGACGAAATTCGGTCGGTGAAAGTTCAATCAAATTCACAGGTTGAAGTACCGCGACTTGTCATGCAGCGTATAATACTAATTGTTCGGTTGATTGAAAAAAAAGCTGCGAAATAGCGAATGGAAATGTGGACATTATTCTTATGCATTCAAATTGCGCCGGTCGGATAGTCGAAATATGTCCGCGTCGAAGCGTGAGCCGAGGATTACATCTGTTAACGACGCTGTAAATCTGTGCTGAAACGAATTTCTGTCGCGTTCTATACACAATGCGTACACGCACACGTGGCCGCGTATTGTTAGGCAAAGACCCGCAGGGAATTAAAGCACACGCAACTGAATTTTTGACGAACCTCTCCGCCACCCCTGGGAGGACAAATATACGCGGAACACAAAAAAGAGACAATCGGCCGATAAATACACGCATCCGCAAAAATAGACGCTCGACACCGATAAACCGCGCAGTACTAGAAGCGAGCGTACGATAAGATAACATCCAGCCAGTGATAATGGTGTCACGACACCGATTAAACGAATTGCCACGCTTACATTATTTAAATCCTGAATTCACAACCCAATTCCCAACGTACCGTATCAACCTAATTGGCGCGCGTTATGTTTCCTCGGAAAGTCCGCATAGTTCGTCTCTCTTTCCGCACGATTCATTTTTATTTCACCGTTGTCGCGATCATCCACGCTCGATTTCGCGCAGTGAGATATGAGCACAATAGGTCAAAAATAGATAAAAAAAAAAAAAAACGTTTAACATTGATCCGCCCCGAGTCGCGGATGAAGATACTTTCCAAGCTACACACTTTCCGAGGAAAACACGTAGTCGTCGCCCATTTCCGGACGTCGTCGTAGGGTTGAGCGTGTTAATCGGCGAGAAGCAATTCTGTAAATTCGGTCAAACGCCGGTCCGGATTAGCACTCCGAAAGTGGGTCGACGGCTTACATTTTTTAGCGCTATCGAACCGCGTACCGTTCCGACATCGAAATAAACATTGAGCGTGATGATTTTACTGCCGGGCATGTCGCCGCGATCGTCCGCTTTAAAAATGTACGCGACCCCAGTATGAGTTCGCAACCCTCCGTAATCCCTTACCCGTCGGGTCATGAAATATGTCCCAACTCCAGACGTCGCGTTACTCCAAACTCTCGTAGGGCCGCTGCTCGAACGTTCAGGCCGACAAAATCGGAACTTTAATTTGTCGTTGTAAATGGACAACGTCGACGGCCGGGCTGAGAGCGGGGCGACGATGAACGATCGTCCCGTATCGCCGGGGCCGGGTCGAGGGGGTGGAAATTGTTCGAAATAGAAAATAAATTGAATGAAACAGAAAGAAAAAATAAAGAGATCGCCGTGCAGGGGAAACTCATTAACGGGGCGTGCGCTCGCCGTGTATCTGTCAGCGGCGTTTCATCGTCGTGCATGATGCATTTATCAGCGACACTGGCTGACCCTAATAGCGTTAATTAACCGAATTTGCCGGAAAACTGAGGCGGACGGGGCAATTATGCGAACTCACGATACCGCTTCGGGCGAGTATCGAACGCTGCCGCGCAGCGCACTTTCCGCTCGATCGGAAGATTTACTCGACACTTCTAAACAGGATTGCGCACGAGACACGACGCCCACGCTCGGGACGTAACATCGTCGCCCCAGAACGGAACGAGCCCAGCACGTGCGTCGCGCAATGCGGCACGATGTTTAATTCATAATTATCGTCGCGAAACATACGCGTATACCGCAGCGTTTAGAGATGAAAGTTCGGGGGGTTACGAATCTCAGGACGTGACGTGGAAATTTAACCGGCGCCAGAGCGTAATTGTGCGACGGGCGCAAAGGAGTGGCGCGCGGAAAGAGACGCTATCGTGTGTCGAGAACTTCGAAACAGCAAATTGCCCGTGGAAGAGAGGTCGCGCTCGCACTAATTACCCGCCGACCCGCGGAACTCTCGTCATCGGCCGGCATAAATTATTCGCGCGCCGTTCGAAAGACAGAAGACGTCGTCGGGCGTTCTATGATTTTATTATTAGCGGCGCCGATGCTTGCGAGTCCGCGCTAGACGTCAGAGGTCGCCGCGGTAACAATATCAAGGATATACGACTGAACGCCTTAGCGGCTAACATTAGCCCGTAATTATTGTACGCCCGCGCGCATTCCTGGCTCAACTTTCAAGATCGAGGCGCCTTCTCTGGCTCGTACCGATACAAAAGACGGCCGATCGCTGCACGTGTTTGACTGACCCTCTCAGGCCGGCACGAAATTCCGGGCGGATTATCGGCGTGTCGAAAAACGGCGCCGCTAATTGGCCGCGTAATTATTATTCAGTCGTGCGGCCGACGGCGGCACGAGGCAAATAATTACCGGCGTAATCAAGCCGCGGGCATTATCGGCCGCGGCAGTAATGCCCGGAGCGTTTACTGATGTCGAATCTAGTCGGCGATGATAACGCGCGCGCGCGCGCGTTCAGGCCACCCCTGAGGCACGACCGGACGTCGTTGAATTTTTCATTCCCTCCCATACACCGAAATTGGTCATCACTGATAATGGGCCGCGATACATTGTCCACGGCCGGCGATGTATCACCTCGAACAAGCCGTCGTCGTGCGCGCACGATCGACGAGAAGTGTATTTTCGAGATAAATTATGGAGCACGGCGGCCGCGGGAATTTCAGGCGAACGCGAGGAAACTCATGTTTACGAATGTCGACGTCCACACGACGGCACATTCCGGCGACGTGCGTGCAATCTTGAGTTTGGCGAGAAAGCGGGGAATAAATGTGCGCCCTGCCACGCGTGAGTTCTAGCGTTCGCTCAGTTTGGCATTTCACGAAACGATCCGACTCACGCCTCACGCGTCCACGTCATATATTGCGAGATGTCGTAGAGGGTTAGTACTGGACGGTTAAGGTTTTCTTCAGATAATTAAACGAAATAAATTTTGTTTTCATTTTATTCTACATTAATTGCAAGGTAACAATGATAGGCATTGAACTAAATTAACAAAATAACAGCATCATCAAAATATTAAACGTAAACTATCATCAAACTTTGGAATGATCTTTGGTAGGACGCTAAAGTGGCACCTAGTACCGGACACACGAAAAATAAAGAATAAAACTGAAAAATAATGTACATCTGTCACATATGTAAATGTCTGAGCACTCGGGGATATCGGCACAGGCCTCGTGAGCCCATTCCTGGCACTTGGAACATTGAATCTAGTCCTCGTCACTATTCTCCAAACACACTACACAAACAGTGATTTCATTTGTATTTTTCTGTGCCAGTGCTCTCCTATTCTTTATTTTTAATATCCATGTCGTTGCAGGTATTGTTTGTAACGTCTAAAATCAAGAGAATAAGTATCATTCCAAACACGATCACACGTAGTGAAGATTTTTACTGTCCGATACTAAAGAACCATATTCTGTCCGATACCAGGGGACAGTCAACTGATCGAGAAAATACATTTTTCTGAGAAGTAGTCCATTTTACATAAACAAACATAAGGGGATTTAAAAAGTACTTACCAAAGCGTATAAAACCACGAGTCAGATATTTATATACTGGAAAAATTTGGTCAATATACACCTTCGAAAGTTGTACGATGCATCGATTTCACACGAAACGCAATATTAAACTGTCTTCCTGGCGTCCGCAGAGGCAACTGAAACCTGTCGAAGCCTGCAGGTGTCTTCTGGTATCCCCAGCACTATTCTTGCCATCAGAAATAATTCCGTCGCGTTTTCTTACATGAGATATAGCTAATGTCCGATACTAGGTGCCGTCCGGGGCTAGGGGAACTGCCCCTATATATTAGTGTGAAAATGACTCGGGTGCGGAATGATCGAGAAAAGTGAGGCACGAGCGCAAGTGACGCGGGAGTAGGCCTGGGGTGGATCGAGGATCGCATCCAAGATCGCGACCGGCGACAACTGCCAAACGGGTGCGCTATAATAATCCAGGGACGCAGCTGTTGCGCGAAAGATGCTGATCGAGCGCTCGCCGGGGTACGACTCAGGTTCAAGTGCACTACGGCAGATTGTGGGAGCGCGGCGTATTTCGACCGTTCGCCGATATCGATTTCAAGGGAGTCGGCTGCGAGGGCGTCGACCGCGAAAATCGTGTTTCCTCGAAAACCGGCCGAAAAGCATTCTCGGCACGTAGCCGGCCTGCACCGACGCCGGAGAGGAAAGGAAAGTTTCCCACGAAGAAGCTTACTTTTCTAAGAGCGATATAACGCCGTACACTGAGCTTTGTAGGGATTAGAGTGCGTCCATGATGGATGAGGTCACGATTCGTGTCGGGCGATATATCGTCATCACAATGTAATCTCAGGCTGGATGTGCCTTTTTTTTTTCTCTCCCCCTTGGAAAACGATGCACGCGCATTAATCATTCGGAAGTTTAAGTTCGCCGAGGATAGTTCAATCTGCGCGATTCGGAAGCCTCGATCGAGGGAACTTTGATAGAAAGTTGCTGCAGCCATTCAGTGTCGAAGTTCGTATAGACGGGCTACGACAGGCGGGGAATAAAAGTTTGCAGGCGCGGTAGAAAGAAGGAGTCTCATGCTCGCGAGAAATGACGTTCTTCTGCGTTTGTTGGTTCGATATACCGTGCATGCACATACGCGGCGATTATATACGCACGAAAGATGTCCCTTTAACGATCGTCGACCCGGCAATCTCTACGGAGTGAACATGGGCTTTAGGAAGGGCTCATTAGCAAATAAATCGCTAACTGCACGCGACCTGTCAACTTTGCATGAAACAGCGACTCGACCGGCCACGATGCTAATGCCTATGGAAACGTCTAATGAGGGCAATTTCTGATCTCTGTCACGTCGACGTCGACCTCGTTTAAGTTCCCCCCGAGGAGGAATTGATCGTTACATCAAACTTGATGAATCGTGATCGATCGGCCGGTACGATGACTAAACACACACGCGCGCGCGCGCGCGCTCGAATGAATGACAAATAAACCGAGCGAGCTAGTATCGGAAATTATAAAGAAAAGACACGACCGATAAATAAGCAGGGGATTAGAGGTGATACGTAAGAAGAGCGGCGCAGAGATTCCGATAAGAATCGACAGGTGCATATAGAGTCGCGACCGATATCGCCGGCAGAAACGATCCGACAAAGGCAATTTTCACTCGTCAGGACAACGACGGCAACGACGATGACAACAACGGTAACGACGGCCTTATTTACCTAACCCCGTCGCGGGTAATCGATTTCCGTTATCATCTCGAAACCGTTCGTGCACGGCCGTCTATGTATATATTGATCGTGTGCCCCCCTCGACGACGATAGGCAGAGGCCATTCAAACGACGTCCGTAATGAAAAGCGCTCGGGCAAACGGGAAATTTCCGCAAAAACGGTTCGGGTTACGTGTCGGTAACCCTGGCAACTGGCCTGACGACTTTGGAACTCTACTTACCAACGGTACCGATGTCAGGAGCCTTCTGACTTCATTGCGCGAAACAATCCTTTCATCCTTCATCCGTAATTACCCTACCACCGATAACCGCCGAAAGTCAATCCTCGCGTGACGTCTATTTGCCATCATCAACATGACCCCCGGTCGATCCTGCGTCCATTATAGATAATCGATACGCAACGCTAATTAATTCGCCCCATTCGGACTATCCCACGTCCGCACACCTATGCGCAGTTTACAGTGTCAATCGAAGTAATGCAGCGGGGGTGGTTGTAATTTGTCAAAAATCTTCACTGTGTTTTTACTACTCAATTCCATGCTAGGCCCTGCTGGAAGGACATTGTGCGCGGGCGGGACGTCATAAAAAACGCATATAACTCGGACAAGATTTACGCCCGCGCGCTGAGGTAATCGCGACACGTCGACGAAGATACATTGTAAGGTGTGCCAGGCCCGTGCCAAGATATTTCTTGCGATTCCTTGGCGCAAAACGTGCGCGGACCTCAGCGACCGCACGTCAGGCGTGCCTGCTGCTAGCTAACGTGCATGAAATTTTCAGAGTTTCGGTTCGCGCGAACCGAGTGTGAAGCAATCATCGACGGTCGATTACGGTTTCAAGTACCGCGATTTAAATACACATGCATAATTCTCTCGGCCCGGCCTCGACTTAAGTCGAGGAACGTGGAACAGTGCGCATGCCCGACAGTCTAAACTGCCAAGATTTATCTTGGCAGAACGTGACGACGCTCGTTAATCTCGAACGGCCTTGCGGAGGTCCTCGAAGTCGGGCGAGATAGCGGCGGAAAGAATAATTTTCGGGGGAAATCCGTCGTAATGGAAGGTTCCATTCCGTTCGCTGCCGCGCAGGATCTATCCGCCGGTTTTTGTCAGTTATTACGGACTGAGCTGTAAGAATATCTTTATCTACCACGCGGACGATCCTCGATAGACGGTGCCTGAGTCTATCCTAAACTTTTCACCTACATTACTCTCACAATCAACTCGATACGAATCGCACGTCAAATAAAGACAAAACGTGGCGTATCTGCGGAATATATTAAGAATTCAGCGGTGCGCCAGAGGTCTACTATATTCATCGCCAATTGCTCTCCATCGAACATAAATTAAAAAAAAAAAATAAAAAAATATACACGTCGAATAAAGAACCTCCCCCTGCTTCGAAGTCGGTTGAAAAGACATACGCCCCGTTGCCCTAGCCCTAGCCATTACGGGCTCGTCGACGTATACAAAGCCGGCTCGTCGACGGCATGTGAAATGTATCTCTGAGTAGGACGCGCGATCGGTTGCACGTTTTTTCGCGATATGACAGTGACCTCGCGCGCGGATCCTTTGAGTCTGTCGTCATCCAATCTCACCCTCCAGCCGCCAGAGCGTGAGCGGCTTTTGAGGGTACGCGCCAGAGGAGAGCTTCCTCAGACGTCAGAGGATATATATGTGTTGGATGGGGGTGGGAATATTGAATTCGTCGATGGCGCCAATACGACGGTCGGGAGTCACTGATTTTCGGGGGCGAGGCCTACTTTTACGAGGCCTCGTCTGATAGCAAATACAGCAGGAAGTTGGCGACCCCATGTGGGGCCGAGAGCGTCGTATAAACCCCGAGAGTTCGGACGATCAACATCAATCCCGAGCGGTGCGAGTGCGACGTGACGCATGACGGATAAATTCACGCTGTTCGGACTTATCGAAGTTTGGACAGACGGAGCGGGTCTATTCCGAGACGGCGTAATTTGGCAAAGTTTACTCGTTATGTCAGTCATTCGGGCTGTTCTCTTTTGTTGCGTGCCGTAAGTAACCGAATTTACCGCGCGATAGCGTGATGCGTCGCGTGAGACTGCCAACGTCGATACGATATGACAATGGAAGTGAGGCGAGTGCCCGGGACCCATTTCATCTGCCTCGATCCACGTTTGTTAGGCGCAGAAATATGATAGACACGTGTTTTTTTTTCGTATATATGCCCATTTTAATGTTAAATGGGTGAAATGTATTCATTCAGATATTAAAACATTTTGTACCGAGGATATTAACTCTGTCCTTCATAATCGTTACTAATTCGGCATATTCGTTTGTCTAATGTGCTTTGAAGGATTGGAGTTAGATCGTCTTTTATTCGCTTTCCATAAATTAAAATTCATACTTTTCGTCCAGAATATAATGATGCAAACTCGCCTCTGTTCCTTGGTCAATGCCAACTACTCTCTAACCGTGGCTCAAAATTTCACATCACAACTGTTCTACTTCGACGATACAAAGTCTACTTTGAGCGACTATAGAACGGGACGCCAAGAGTGCAGAATTGATGTCAGCAGATCGTTGTGTATACAAGAAAATGCTGAAACGGTCCGTTTGTCGAGTTTTACGTCTAACGTCGCAACGTTCTCAATGCGCCGTGGTAATTAATGATCATCGTCCTGATACGTTACGACCTTTTCTCGCGTGTCCCGACAAACGTTCCTCGCGTATATGCGGGCGTATTCGCGTTAACAATAAACTCCGTCGCCGGTAGTCGCCAGTTGTCGCGTGTCATGCCCGATAAAATATGTATTCGGTGGAGCCATTCGCTTTATATTGCATTTATTCGACCTATTTACACGCGCCTCCCTTCCCCCGAGGGCGCGCAACTTAGATTCCTGCCGTGCGTGTAATCCTTACCCCTTTGCGACGTGCGTTATGTGCCGACGGTACACAATCGCGAAATTTCAGATAAAGCGTTTGATAAGCTAAACGCGATATACCGCATATAAATCCGCATTCCGCGAGTCAACCGCTTTTCTCTCTACATAATTCAGCCGGCGAAAAATTAAATCATCTACCCACGAATTATTTCGCTCGCACTTCCCACGGCACGTGGCCAAATCCGACTTCTTTCTAACCTCTGCGCAAAAGTTGTGGCACGCTCGCGAGTCCGATTCGATATCGTGCTTGGGTAGAATTTCAGGCGGGCAGGTATTTCTGAAATTCGTGCGCCGACGTCGGCTGCGGAAAATGAAGCGGTCAATAAATACACTCTTACGGACTGCTATAGCTGTGTCACGTCTGTTTACCGGTGTACATAATAAGGCGGACGAGCGTGCTCGGAGCTGGTCTCGCATACATGATACCGCCCTGGCACGGTGCTCTTATCTATGCTACATGAGCATCGGTCAAAACGAACATTGTGCAATAGCCCTTATTCATGAGAAATTGCATCTCACCCACACGCAGATATGAATCGGCATGTGTGCAAGAATGCGATCATAGTCGAAGCGAGGCATACATAAATATAACCTTAAACGCAAGCGCCGGATCAGAGTCCGTGCATGATACAAAATGCCAGTCGAGAGAATATTTCATGATTTTTCACTCACCGACAACGTTGCGTCTGATATCGGCTTTCTGCATTCGTCGAGCGCGGAGTACAACCCACGCCTGCAACATGTTCAACCGCAGCTACCGTTCAAACGAGCCTGTCGCGCGCGTAATTTCGCGTCAGAACACCATGCCTGCAAACCGAAAAGTTCGAGCTGTTACAAACATGCATATTGTGACGAATCGGTAATGGGCTTCGCTGTACTTACGTCAAACAGTAGCCTCTGCGTTCGTTTTCATGTTTATGTACACTGTTTATCGAAGCACAAGTAAAAATAAAGGAAAATGCTTGAAAGAAGACGCGCGAAACGACCCCCCTTCCGACTGGCCGCCATCTTGGGATGGCAGTCGGTAAGCATCCGCGCGCCAGCTGCCGACTGTACTACGCGGTTCACACGCCGCTGCTTACGCGGTTACAATTCGAATAGGCTGTTTTCGCGCTCAAACCGTCGAAACAAAAATCAGACATTCTTCGATGAAGGAACGAAGGGCTTTCAATGGTCTTAATAATCTTAATCATAAGAAATCTTTACAAAGACCTAACTGTGCACTTGAGTTGCGAGCGTAAAAAAGAAAATAATATGATGGAAGACACGTGTGAAATTGGATTCTTTATATTCAAATTCTCATATGTTTCAAATAAGACATACTAGAATCGAATAATGCTATGCGCATATGTTTTCGCGAACATCAGTGCGACGCTTTGATTATATAAGTATGAACTGCTGATTGGAGTTGGATCTTACGACTGGCTTATGCACCAAATCGTGACTGCGAATACGGTTCTAAGTCGAATTACAGTAGAGTTACGCACTCCATGGGAGCACTGGTATATGTCAATTTCGTGTGCAAGATGTATCATTAGTATCGTAGGACGCGTAACTGAGGACGCTGGAAACTGTACTACCGACGCGAAGGCAGCAATTAGCAGTCTATAGTTATGTAGTTAAAGGTGCCATGTATTTGTGACCGATGCAGCCTACCAATTCCGTTACCCCTTTAACAAGCTCCTTTTTCGAACAGTTTCGGAGTTCGTCCAGGAACTCGGCGCCGCGATGGAAAACCATTCGGCAAATATGCGGCGATTGGTGGACGAATTTCGTGGTCGAGCCGGCGAATCCAGAGTTGATTCCGGTGCCATGCGGCGAGTTTGGGAGAGTTTATTGCGACAAGTCGAGGCCGATGCCGCCGCGCATCTCGATCTCGCTGCGGTTCTGCAGCAACAGCTGTCCAGGCCGACCTTAGAGGCGAGCTTTCATCGTAAGCTTCAGTCGAGGAAGGTAAGCTGCTTCTTCTTTTCCTTTTATGCGTACGCGGACGAAATACGTTACGCCGCGGAGATTTGTGCCACCATGGCACGGTATAAAAATATCTACCAAAAATACAAAGAAAACGTGAGCGTTATATGAAAGAACAGCATGCACGTAATATAGTACAGAAATATATTATAGAGACATTACGACCTTGTGGAACTTTATCGGCAACATCAGTCGACTATACTTGCGACCGAACAATCAAGTTCGTAGCGCAATTAACCTTTTGCAACCCGGTCGACAGTCGAATGTTGGCAGAGCGAGACGGATACGTGTACCGTTTGCAATAGTGGCGACGAGTTCGACGGTATGCAAATGTTTGTCCCAGACCTAATCTGCAAGTGGCAAACCCTATAATGACCGTTCTACTTGCATCAGCAACTGTACCTCTCGTTACATGTACCAGTAGTTTATTACATTCCGTATTCGTAGGGCTGTCCGCAGTCTCAGCGGTGCGAAGCTAGGCACGAGATGCTGTGCCAGTTCCGCGGCTAACTTCAGCTTATTTTTCAGGTATTCGCACATCGCGAGGCCTACGAGCAGGTGGTCAGCAAGGCAGAAGAGAAGTTGCAACGTGCGCGGGCTGACTACAAACGCGCATATGGCGCTCTGTTAACAGTTGAGGGCGGAAACGAGCAAGAATTAAAGCGAGCTTACTTGGAGGCACACAATGCGTACGTTCTCCAATTAAGAGCGACCAATGCCATTACCGAGCGCTATCAATTCCATTGTCTGCCGGGTCTACTCGGCGAGATATCCGAGGTCTACGAGGAGCTTTGCGGACTCGCTTGCAAATGCATCGCTGGAACGGCGGAAGCAGCCGGCGAACGATCAACGGAACAAGCCAAACGATATCAGAATGTGGGGAAAGAGGCGCAAACCGTCGCTCCGCAAAATGATTTACAGGTTAGTCGCCAGCACGTCGACTGTCACGCATGATACGATGTTTCTATCTTGGCCGTCGTATATTGTCGCCACGTGGCAGTCGATCCGTCAGTTGTATGCAACTATTATTCACTATCGCGTACACAAGTATGCTGTATATTAGTCGTTTCATGTTTACAATGATTTTAGAGACGCGAAGTCGACCGGCCAAAAGTTTTAAGTGATTTAGAACCGTGAAAAATGACAAACTGTGATCGATATTAGACCGAGAAATAGTGAAAATTCGGAAATTTCGGAAATTTTGTTTTGCCTCGCACCTATACCATTCGATAGAGGGTAATTTGCGGTTAAAACGAACCACGAAAGTATATTGAAAAAAACATGAGAAACGATGATTTACCGTATTTTGCCGGTCTCCCTTCATTTGGACAAGCCGATTTGGAGTGGTCGGCAACTGAGTTGAGTGGAAAAGTTTGAAACAATTAGATGATAAGGGAGAACAAGTTCCAATTTCGTTATTTCCCGCGAACATATTGCCAGACACGAGAAATCGGCCTAATACCAACAGGCTTGGCGAAAGGGGCTTAACGGATTATGTGGACGGTCGCCCCAAGCTCAATTACACGTTACTTGCAGAACAATCTGTGATCCTCCCAGATTCGAATTAATCGCAGTTTATACTCTCCGTCGGGACTTGTTCATCGAACGAATGTTCGAAGTTTATCATCAGATTTAACCAAAAGTACATAGTATATTACGGCTTTATAAATTTTTCATCATATATATATATATATATATATATATATTCATTGCGGCGACGGAAGTTCAAGGAGAAACGTTGATCAAGATCTTTCCTGTCCACCGAACCAAATCCGTAACCCAGAGACTGCGGAGTCGGTGCTCTTTGAAGACGTCGTGATCAAAGTCGTATATGCATCAACTTCGATCGTATCGCATCCGTTGTCGTGATAGGATTATGAAACTTTACTCTGTACTCTGCCCTGTCTAGCATACACGATCCTCAGTCCGATGAACGATTAAACCAAAAAACACACATACAAAAATCCGCGTATCAGTCATAGTAAGAATTGTACTCAAAATCGATAAAAAAGATTAAAAAAAATGATCAAATGGTATTGACGGCAGTCTCCTACGTCGTAACGGAGCGAGTCTACGGCTTTCTTTGATATGTTCAAGATCCTGGCAAGGAGTTTATCAGCGAACACGACGCCGCGGAAGCCGCCGCGGCGACTTTTCGTCGCTCCCGCGCCACCGGAACAAATTCCGATGGAAAGAATAACCCAGGTGCCCGCGTTAAGAGACGAACTCGTTCCCAGCGGCACCAACACCTTACCATTCATGGAGGAACTGCGCCGCGAACACGATAGCCTGACGCAAGAAATCGGACGACTCCAAGACGCCCTGGACACGCTCATTCGTATGCAGCGCAAGTACGTTGAAAATGACTTTCGCGGAAAGTAACAAGCGCACGCCGAAGTCGCTCGGTCGCGTTCCGTTCTTCCCGCAAAATTTCATAAAAGTTTTGTAATCGAGTTTCCTTCACCGGAAGCGTATTACAAAACGCTCGCACGCCGCTGCTACCGTTTTCGCGGGACTCATTGATGATGATAATGGCGGGACATTATTATGGCTCGCGAGGGAAATCTGGTCACGGAGCAATCTTATTTCGAAGTTCGTTAATGTAACGTGACAATGGACGGGGCCGATTCCGTAATGTGAAAGGTTGCGAGCTAAGCGTCGACTGTTTGTGAAAATTTTTCTTCTTGTTTGACAGGAGCGCCGAAAGCAATCTATACACGAAAGTAGCCGAGCTGCAGGAGGACATTTCCATGAAACGCTTCGACCTCGGCGTGGCGCAATTGCATCTGGCTGCGGTGCAGGCGCAGGTATGACGACTTTTTTCCCCTTCCGGCCACAGCGTTTCAGCGGCGAAAAACGTTTTTGGTCAACATTTCCCACGCACCCCGCGAGAAGATTAAAACTTCCTGCCCGACAAAACCGGCTCGCATAATCGTCCTGGCTGGTACGCGTCGTAATTATCTCGCTCGACGAAGAAACGAAATTATGATTGTCGGTAACACGATTATTGCGGATTCATAGATCCTTTTTATCGAGTCTTACGGAACTCGTGATTCATAGTGCCGAGGCAACTGTTTTTGCAGACTCTGGAACAAAAACGTTAATGCTACCTTGTTAAGTACAGCGACAACGATTCTAATTACTTCCAGAACATTGATCGAAGGATAAAAACGAAATTGACTTTTATAATGGCGTTTTTTGTCGCATGGGCACGTGGGCAGTATAAATTTCACGCCGTATCACGAAAACCGAGTATTAAAGAGGCGTGCGCGGAATTTATCTCGCAAACGTATACCCCGTTCCTCGATGTTTGAAAATACACGGAGATCGCGTGTCGCCGGGTTGAAATTATTCTGAAATCTGCCGGCTCTCGCAGCAAAAACTTTCGCCGTCTCAATGACACGTTCCCGTCCAACCCACGCAACGTGTACATATAAAGAAAGTCGTCGAAAATCCTAGCCAGGTCGCGTGGAAAATGTATTTTTACTTAAATCGCCCGATACAACAATTCCGACGATCTGAGAGCATAGACACCTATTGTGAGTTTGAATGATTAGTTAAAGCTTCTGAACCAGACACTTAGTCGACGTTCGCACGACTCCACGTGCGCGTTAAACGCCCACGCCCGCTCGCATTCGCATCGACGCTCACCCGATCCGACATAATATGTACCTATAAGCGTTGAGCGACACACCAGGCGTGTTCCGACGTAAACGATCGCCTCGGATTTCACCCCTTTTCGCCGAGCATTTAATTACTGTCATGTCGGAGTAAATGGACAACGAGGTACACAAATAACGTGGGCCGTTTGAAAGGGACATGAAGCGCATATTGTTACCGGCACGAAATATGAAAGTTCTCGGTCTGTCGGCGAACGGGAATGAGATGAGAATGAGCTGGGAATGAGCCTAGAATGAGATGAGGAGGAGAGGAGGATGAGACGGGGAGCGAGAGGAAGGGAGACGGACGAGTATCTACACGTGACGGAGCCATTTGTCGGTCTCCGCTCGAGTTGAGGACTCGAAGCCCGATTAAAATTAGCACGAGCTCCCCTGCTACGAGACCTCTTCCCCATTGTTCCCCGCGCCTGTGTGGCAAACAAGTACAATACCGGTGCACCTTTCTCCGCGAGCGCACGTGCCAGTGCATCGGGCTAGTCTTTCGAAAACTTAGCCGAGTGAAGAGAAGTCTAATTGCACGTTTCAGTGCCGTCGCAGTTGAACGAAATCCGACCTGATCCGCGAGGTCGAGGCAAATCGAGTTCGTCGAGAGTGCGTAAATCCTCGTACCTCCGGTACGCAGTTCTTCTCCTGACGAGAACGTAGCTGGAATTTACGGCGTACAGCACGACGTGGAATATTCCAGCGAGCGACTTCGTTGTCAAAGGAGTTTCGAATTTTCACTGACGAATAGGTAAGATGCGAGTTGCGTCTTTTCTTTGGGTCGTGCAACGGAAAATGCGAATCTACACGTGATCGAAGTGAACGTTTGATCGGGACTCTTGTGCGTGGGTGGTCCCTTTACGCGTCAGATGCAGCCGGCATCTTTCATTGTTACGGCGTTATCGTCTGCCAAGCGTTGTGCATCGATCATTCCGAATTGACACGCTCCATTTCAATCGCCTCGAAGTCTCTGTATTTATCTCGCTTATCGTTCGTTGTTAAATCGACACTCCGAATAAACTCGAGGATTTGCAGGGATTACACGGAATAAGAAAGACAGCGGGTGCGAAACGATAGCCTACTGACAGTAGTAAATTTCGCGAAAACAGGGGTCAGCGTGGTAGAAAATAGAATTCTCCTCATCTCTCGCAGGTCGCTAGACGCTGGTTAAATTCGAGGACATTATTTACAATATGAAAAGACAAACGTAAAATGCGATCACGCAGCTGATTCAACGATGAGATTCCCATCGAACACACACGGTGGCACATCGATCTCTCCGTGGACAAATTGATTCACGCCGACGTCGTTCCTCAGTTTTCGCAACGCACACATACGCGGACAGCAGGCACATGTAATACCGACTGTTGTATTTAATATAACCAAGTATGATTAGATGATACCTCGGACTGACAAAGTAGCACGAAAATTGTGAATTTCCGATCGTGCATCGGGCCTCGCTCTCTTCCACCTCTCTGCCTGTCAAAGAGAACAGAACCAAACGTAGCAAACGTCCATCTGTCTATCCCACCTACATACGGTCCAATTATTGGAAGGTCCCGATCCATCGAATTTTCTCTGCGGTCTCCGCTCGTCGAGGCACAGACGAGCCAGGAACGAAGGTTTATCCAGGATCGGCGGGCACACTTTGTGCCCCGCGCGTTGGAAAACTCCAAGACGTTTGAGGATTTAGCGCGAAATTGACCACTGGGTCGGCGGGTTCTAAAAGATACTGCGGCCACAAAGAAAACTCTACGGACTCTCCCGCTTCATGCTTATCAACACACTCGGCACCAGTCCCGTTCAGCGCCCCGCGAGTTAAATTGAATGCATTCATGTTATGACCCGACAGATGGATCCCTGGCTTTCGACAAACACCGAAAAAAGAATGCAACATTTCGCGAGTTCGCGTCTACTTTTGGGAGACCTAAATTGAACGGCGTGACTTACGTTTCGCAGCGTTTCTCTGAGCCCTCTTTGATATCCCGAAACGGCGATTCATGTGATTCCGGTGCGACAAAATAGGAATTCAAAGCGGAGCGAAGCAAAGATACGCGCGGAATGAGAGGCTTACGTGCAGAACGTTATTGCACGGAGAAGTTGCTCAGCCACACACACGATATTAATGTAGAGCAATGCATAATGCGCAACATTCATTCGAATGCATAGCCAGCAGCACGAGAATATTGCACAACCGGGGATGATAAATATTGATCCATCACGTAACGCGAAGATCCGTCATCGCTCAGCTCTTGAGAGCGAAAGGGAGCGAATGTCGGCGCGTGTGAGTGTGAGTGCGACGTGCGTCTGCTGTCGGAACCGCGGCTCATGCATGCATCTGATTGCAATCAAAGACGAACAAGAGATGGCAGGAAATTCTGGTCGCACTTAATCAGATTTCCGATCGTACTTGACTCGTCAATCAGAGCGTCAAGTTTGCGCCGGTACGGTCTTGCGGGACGTTGAACTCTTATCAGCAATCAGAGCACTTTGATCGATTGGATATTACTTGCAAAGCGGGAACTGGTCCCCGAGCGATCAAGCGAGACATCATTTACGGGAGACCAGCTCTAATTTATTCAAGACCCGCGGTCCGAGAAAGGATACCCGACGGTGTTTAGCCCTATACCATGCGCACTGATTCTGAGACTTGGCTTAAGCTTAAACTGTACGCTGCCTACGAAATAAAGAACAAATGGACACCGGCGTCGACAGCGATGTTTCGACATGTTTAACTAGCACGTGGTTATAATTGGACGCTTCGATCGATCGAACGTTCACCGAGAATTAGAGCAGCGAAAAGGAGGAGAAGGGTGAGAGGGAGGCAGAGAAAAAGGAAAACTCGTGCAACAGACGAAATTAATTTGAAACCTTAATCAACGATCTATCCGCACCTTACCAACACCGTCGCGCGTAGACCATCGCATAGACTTTCTTCTACGATCCCAATCACCACGGATCGCAGAGCATTGCACGAGGAAACGCGCGCGCGCATCCGCTCTCTCCGTGGGCCGTAACAATTTGAAGCGCGCAATCGTCCAGACGGCAACAAGAAGAAACGGCGCGAGCGGAAGGACGGATGAAAAGGGGGAAAATACACGGTCGGGCGAACGAGAAGAGGCAAACGGGCGCGAATGTAGCAGGAATCGTAGACAGGCGAGGAAGAAGAGGCGCGGGGGGATAAACGGCGAATAAATACGGCGCGCAATCGCACGACATGCGCCCTCACAACTGGGTCATCGTCGAGCATGAGCGCCTGAAAATCCATTCCTGGCCTCACTGAGTCCGCCTACCTAGGTCAGGGCAGCAGCAGCAGCAGTACCAGCGGCAGACAGGATATCAACTGCGCGTCGATATTCGGCTTGCAAGATGGGTTGGACGACGTTACGCACACGAGTCGTTAGTATCATCTCGCTGAACGCCCGTTTGCTCTGCGAGATCAGCTGATCGGCGGGACTCGGCGACGTGTGCGTGGGTGCGGGGGCGTCTGCGTGTGTGTGTGTGTATGTGTATCACGGGATCCGTGGTCGACCGTGACAAATAGCCTCGTCTCGACGAGACCAGCTTCCGGGTGTGCGTTCGCGTTTGGGGAGGAATAGTGAAAAATCGTTCTCGCACCGCGTAACGATCGAACGTGTCGCCCCCGGATTGCGGATCACTCTCCGGGGATGGAGAATTTTTACGCACTCGCCCTTACAGCGCGTCTCGCTGACCGCTCGTCCAGTGTTTTTCGTCCCTTGAGTCGCGGGGGTGGGACGCAGAGTCGTGACGCGAAGGGGGAGGTTATTTTTGTCGTGCCAATACACCCCTTCGGAGAGAGACCGCGGATTTGCCATGGAAATTGCCACTCTGCCGCGAGTCTCGCTTGCTCCCGCGATGCGGTGGTACGGGCTCGTGTCAAAGCGGACTCGGGACGAAAGAGATGTCGGGACGCCGAACGATGTCAGTTCGGCCGACACTCTCCTCCTCGCTTCGGCGCGCGTGACGCTTGGCGCGCGCGAAAATGTCATATTTCACGGGAGTGTGCCGAAAGTGAACGAGATACGGTGTAACGTGATTCTGACAGCGGCAAGGTAGAATGTTCCGAGGGAAGTTCATGCTGCGCACTGGACACGGCCATTCATCCCTGAAACTGCAGTTGGGCAGGAGGCCTCGGGTGAAAGTATGAGAGTGCATAATGGCTCGGGGATGTAGATAGAATATTTTCTTTGATGATCCGAGGACGTTGTGTGGCACATGTCGATGCCTGCGACCGACAATACTGCGGCGCATGCACGTGTCGGTGTATACATGTGCATATAGATGTTTAGGGACGTTCGTCGGAGGGCGTGTATAGCTGGCGTGAAATTTCTTGTGCAACACGTGGACTTATGAAACGCGTGTCACGTGTTCCGCGTGGTTTTTCTTATCATTCGAATTTAACACGTCCTAGCGCGGCGTCTTGTCAGCTCGTATCAAATGAACGTTGCGAAAGAATGCTTGACGACTGTCCGTCACGATTAGTGGACTCTTCTGAAAGGGGTTGCCGTATTCGGGATGCATCCAATATCTACCGGTCCTATAAATGGGAGTGTACTTGAAATATTTACGGTGCACCATCCCTGCCGGATTAAACGCTAACTTATCGGTTATGTACCGGTCCTATAAATGGGAGTGTACTTGAAATATTTACTGTGCACCATTCCCGCTGGATTAAACGCTAACTTATCAACCGAAACATCTGGCATATTAAAATTCATCGACGCCGAAAACGCAGCCCCTGATACGCTATAATACCGAAAGCGCGCATGAAGCGTATCGAAAATTCATTACCGCGATTTAATTCTCCATTGATCGCCGTTTCACTTGTAAATACTCGGCCGACAGAATTCCCGGGCATTCAGGTTAGATACATTTCGCACTCGACCGCCTTTCTCGTTTAACAAACCTGCCACTCGAGCCACATTATTTCAACTAGCACGATACTTCACTATTGTTCGAAGCGCGCATTGTATCGAATGCTCTCCACATAAACCGGCCGTCCAGAATAGCTGACACAGTGAGATTTATCCGTGCACCGCTAACTTTTCCCGACCAATCCCCGTTCTCGCGTACACTTCAAACACACTTGGCGATAATACGCGCGCGCATTGCGCGTCGGACAATTGTGTACCTACATTCGAAACAATCCGCACGGCCAGTAAATACGCGTCCCCGTTTACACGTGCATCGAGCGAATGCGTATCATACGTGCCGCGCTATCCTATTCCACATACGCCCTGTTTCGATCCAATTAAACTCCCCGCTGGACTCATTCGTCGCATTAAAACTGCATTGGCTTCGGTCTCGGATTCCTGTTTATTCGTTCGTCGCCCGTCAGCCGACGATCTCCGCGAGTCTCGTTGTTGTCCGAGTGGGTGCTATCTCGTGGCTCATTCTCGCCGAAATTCGTCTTTGGTGCGAGTCTTCGTTGCCAGGATGTATGTGCACAGGGTGCGAAAGTTTCGTCCTCTGGAGGACAAGAAAGTGAAGAGGAAGCCAGTGCAACCGGCACCCAGAGTTAGTTTCGATCGAGTTTCGTACGTGTGTGGCTTGATTAGAGGAACATTTGGCGTGTCTTGCAAATTGGCCGACGACGGCATAACTTGGCAGTAGAAGTACCGAACGAGCAAGTCGTTTCGTGCCCTCGGTAGTTCTGTTGTTAATTCAATATTCGAGCAGGTTCAGCTTCATCAGCATCCATCATCGTCTTCCGCAAGAAGCGCGTGCATATAGGAAGAGCGTACTCTCCTATTTCTGCGAGCAACATGACCGGCCTCTATTAATCCATTTTAATGCGAACCTCGTAGATTGACGTATTTCGCCCCGCCACGTCACTTAACGCGGTAGAATACGCATACCATAAAACGTGCGATAAAACCGGCCGACGAGTATGCCCGCGGAACTATTCATCACACGCATGTCATATAACCGCGCGTCACGTCGAATTTACGATCGCCTAAAACACTCTCGCCCTGACGTGGTGCGTCCGTCGTTATTTGCAGAAGGAACTCTTCGGCGGTGGAGAGGCCGGACAGCCGGATGGGGTGAGCAGTCGGAAAATGTCGAACGGCTCGACCGGAAGTACGAAGCACAAATGGCTGAAGGCGTTCAAGAGCCTAAAAACGAGCTCGCCGACAACCCCACCACCGGCTGACAAGTGAGTGCAACGTTTCTGCAACATTCCATGGCTAGCAAGCACTGACCGCATACCGGTCGATCCAAGAATATACACTTGTCGCGTTAAGATTAATCTGCTTAGACTGTGGTAATACTAATCAGATTTGATAGCCGTAGTTGTTAATATGGAAATAGGGATGAAAATTGGGATGGTGACTAATATGGAATGTTTTGTTATTAATGCTTCGTTAACGTAGAGGAAAGCAGGCGATGTACCATGCAGTTTCCACCGTCGTCGCAATGTCGAGGTAACTAAACCATTTCCTGAGCTACGTGAACCTTACCAAATCCGAACTGCACCGTACTAATACCTAAACGTACGAAACGATTCTGGCGACAGCCGAAAGTGGACCGTTGCGATCGAATGGACGTGTCTCACGCGAAGCATTGTTGCGCGTTGCAGAAAGAGTCTGGAATCCGAGGGTGGTCACTCGTGGCGGGAGTACACCTACCGGAAGATCACGCCTTGCGACGCGTGCGGTCAGGTGCTCCGAGGGCACAGTCGTCAGGGCCTAAGATGTCGAGGTTGCAAGGCGAACGCCCACGCGGACTGCATAAACATGGTGCAGCCCGTCACGTGTCCCAGTCTGGCTCCGAAAAAGAGCGGCGGCATTCCGCTCTTGAGACGGCAGAAGACCCAACAAGTGGACGAGCCGCCGGCCTCCGAGCACAGTGAGTACGCTCACGACGATTTCGGATTTTCGTAGTTTTTTTCCATCCCTCACGAACGCCACCGCGCGGTGTGCGTGGCGTTAGACAGGTCTCTCTCATTGTCAAGGACGATCGGTGCTTTGCGGGTGAAGGATGTGGGATCCGCGGACATCGATAGTAGGCGCTCTCGATAAGTCGCTTCCCTCGATTCTTATGCTCTTATTACTAGTGGCTGTTAGCGGAGGGGACCCCGAGTGCCGGAGGCAATGCGTTTCGATCGCCGGAACGGTGGGTGTATCGCGGTAGATAGTTTGCACCGACTAGAGAACGTAGTGAACACTTTTACGTAGTGGCCATTAACGAAGATTACCCTAGTGGCAGCATAGTTGTGACGCCCCGTTGCGCTAGTCAGACGTATGCGACGCGAGTCACTTTTGTAATTTCCGTTTTTTTTTTCTTGCGCCTTGAACGAATTAACGGTGTCGAAGCGTCGGTCGCGATTATTCTGTTTATTGCCTGTAAAGTACATTCTTATTAGTGTTCGTCTCTCTTTGTCGTGAATAGTCGTTGCTCACGTTACGGACCAACGGTACCGCAGTGCACACGAGATAGGCATTCACGATACAGACACTCGATGGCGGTGAATAAGTAACGAATAATCAGGACAGGCACACAGCCGGAATATTTTATAGGCCGCGCCATCGTCGGGTCACGTGAAAGCACGAGATTTCTTAAAGCACCTTCACCACGTGGAGCACCACCGATCGATCCAGGAGCAAAAACGTGCGCGATAAAACGCTTCGTTCAGTTTTCTTTCTTTTTTTTTTTTAATCACTAATAAAAGCCGTTTGGCGTACCGCACGGATCGTCAATCGTCAGTCGAACCATTGAATGCCTTGTCTCTTCGTCAGTACAATGGTGATCGAAGGAACGAACTTTCGCGATCGCATGAGAAATTAACGTTTTCAGCCAGACAAACGTTCCCATACGTTACGTAAAGTAGTTTAACTGTAGACACACATCGATCCTGAAACAAGCGTAATAGTAACATCGGCATAATACATGTTCGAGCCTGTCATAGCTAGCAGTAGAAGTCCTTAAAGTCCTCGAGGTTATGTAGAACGTAAGAACACTATCGTTATTAAAAGTTCGACGTATAGGTTTGTATAATATTAACCTGGCTGAAAGCGTCAATATCGAAACATATCATCCCTCGCTCGCTCCCACCTCACTTAACGTGATCCACTCTGGGGCCGTATAAGGAAAAAAAAAAATAGAGAAAAAAAAGCAAAAGACACCACGCGGCCGCGTTGAACTTCTCCGTCATGACGAGAGCGAGATCGACGAGTAAAAATAAGAAGGAGGAAGAAGAGAAACATTGTCGAGACCGTTGGCGAACGGACGTTTCGCCGGACGAGCGAGTTGCAAGTTTTCACCCGTTTCGCATTTGCCTGGGCCATTTTGCACTTTTGTGTCTATCTATCCCCCCCTCGTGTGGACAGACGTGGACGCCATATACCAGGTGCTGAAGCAGGCGGGCGAGATCCGTGGAAACTCGACAAACTCACCACCTACGCCTCCCACAGCAGAACATCCCCCTTCCGGTGCAGCACCTTCGTCAGCGAGGGCCTCCTCCCACCCTTGTTCCTCGTCCACCTCTGGTAAGGCACAGACTCCTCGCGATTTAACATCTCTTCCTTCTGTATCTCTGTCTCGCGCGACCATTTTCTTGCCCAGCTTTTCGTTCTTATCACCCGATACGCTCTTTATGAGGGACATGACTCGTAGCTTTGTTCTCGACTTTTCCGACGTAATCTTCTCCCTCTTCTTCTTCTTCTTCTTCTTCTTCTACGGTTTCGTTTCGCAGTTCTTGCCCTTTCATTTGACACGTCACCCGACGTCTCTCGGTTAGGCAGATATGTACGCCTGCGTAGGCACGTTGGTAGCACCGTTCGCGATCGTCTTTGGCACCTTTCTCACACGACATTACGCATCCTCATTGTCACGATTCCTTGCACAGCGTCGCGTCATGGTTCGCCGTTGCGTCGGTACTTCGGTGCCTCGATCGTGTTCGAGTTCGTACGTAAGTCGAAGTCGTACTACTGGGAGGGTTTCGAAGGATTCGTTCGCGGTACGACGAAGAGTCCTCGAAAATGATGAGAAAGTGATAGACGAGAGAGCGTGTGCGTCGGCTCGACGATCAGCGACCTTCAGCGGTTCATAATTAATAAAGACCGAGGATCGATTTGTCCTCGACGACGAGAGAAACGTTTTAAGCCGCTTCGTTCGCTCTCCCTCCCACTGGCAACTGGCAACAAAACACCGGAAACAAAAAGCTTCTCGAGCTCTCTCACATCCCCCCCTGGCTGCCGCCCTCTTACACGATTAAAAAGATTTACATAAAACGAATAACGAGAGGGACGAGACCCCTTGCGCAAGTCCGCCTTCATCCCTCAAACCACCCCAAGCCGCACGCCCTCACGAATTAACTAACAAAAGGAGATAACGCTGAGATGTTTTGAGAGAGTCTAACGAGCTAACGATGGATTTTGAGAGCTTGTATTAAAAAAACGAGAAAAAAATAATAAAAAAATTAAAAAAAAAACACGGAATAAAAACGCCGCGCGACCGTTCGGAGGCGCATAATCTAAAAACGCTTGGCGTGAGGAATTTTGGGGCGAGGCTGATGCGGGGGAACGACGCGATGAGTGGGATATTGTTGGGTGCCGGCTTGAATATGGAGTTGAATCGGGTCGAATTCGATTGGCCAGGGCGAGGTAGCGGGGGATCGATGTCGGGAACGAGACCGTTCGGACAACCACTGGTGCTGATGGCCCAGGAACCACCGCCATCGACTTCGTCTTCGTCGCCGAGGTCACCGGAAGTGGACCCTCTGCGCAAAGATCGCAGCGTCAACAAGAAACGATGACCCTCAAACGTCTATGGACCGTAGACGCTCGCCAGAGTCACTGTGTGTGTGTGTATCTGTATGTGTGGGTCTGTGTGTATGAGAGAAAGAGAGAGAGAGAGAGAGACAGAGTGCATCGAGTTGCATGAAGGGGGTGGAGGAACAGTGAGAAGGGTGCACGGAGTCAAGAACAAACTTTTCACCGCGCCGACGAGAAAGTGCTTCACCTTTCGAGGACGCGTCGAAAGTGCGCTCACTTCCTCTCCCCCTTTTCTCTTCTTTTCTTTTCCGCGCCGCCGTCTTGCTCGTCTTCGTTCTACGACACGTCTGCATACCGTTCGCGTGTATGCGCTATGCGTGCGACATTTGCGAAAGGGTGAAGGCGACGTCTTTCTTCGCTGCACAAGTTCTATTTCTATTTCGCCGGTCGAGATTTCTCGCGGAGATGCCGGTGGCGTCGGACGCCAGTTTCTGATTTTTATGTAGTTTTAAGATTGCGCGGGAAGGTGGGTTTATTCGAGGGATTAGTGCGCTCATATCGCCGGCCGAAGTTGACTCTGCCGCTTAGGTCGCCGGGACGTGCTGTGAAAAATAAAATTCTCCCCCCGAACCGCCGGGAGATAAAGTTCTCGTCGTGCGGCGTATGAAATTTTCTGCGCCCAAGTAAAATCGTGTAAGAATGTCCCTCGAAGCATTCGCTATTAATCGTCGCGTAGACATTGTTGCCCCCGTTGCGTGCATGATTTCGGCGCAGGTATACGTGTCCGCCGCTTGTGCGCGAGTCTATGATTCCAAATGAGCAAAGCAGACAGCGGACGTTCGCGAGCCAATCAACTGCGTGCAGAGATCGCGATGCCAGGAGAGTCTTGACCACGGTGTGGGATGAATGTGCATTGGGGTGAATCGATGTGCATCGAGACGCACGATGGATACTGCTTCGAGTTAAGAATGAACCCCGTACATTCATGACGGTGGAACAATTAATGTCCCGCCATGACAGTGCCGAAGTGCACGGAACGGATATAATCGAATCATACCGAAATACGTCGTGTCGAGGATCGAAGCTCGTCCTTTAAAAATTCATTCGTTCTACTATCATCTTTAGCGCTATCGTCGATTCGAGGCACTGGAGATTCATCGGTGTGTTTGCGAACGGACCTAAAAGTGGGAAGTGGAGTGTGATCGAATTTGGCAAGATTGTTCCTTCGACCCAATGGGTAGGACGAACTCCGATGATCATGCTTCATTTCACTTACCGAGTTGAGTATAGCTTCAAACGGAGGTCCGGGATCAAGAAGAGACGATCCGCTGGCATTCATTCTTCGAGGACTCTCGAGGAATTCTGCGCCAGCGTCAAAGTACGTCGAAGTAGTTGATGCAGCACTAGCGAGATCCGTGACGTAGATCGGGTTAATTCGTTTCGAATGATTACAGCGGATGGGACTTACGCGAGGATATTGGATATCGGGTACTTAGGTTGAAAGCGATCCGAATATCATCCCAACGCTGGTATTCTCTTGCTAAACGTTTTATGCCGCCTAGTTAGGTAGTATAATATTTTGTCCTCCTCTGCATTTCAAGCTCCAGCGACTCAATTCGATTATTTGACAACCGTGTATTCCATTTCGGAATGTTTACCGACGATGACGTCCGCGTCGCGAAAATGCAATAATCGAGAAAACACGAGGAGCCGATAGCTGTTTTTGCCCGTGGAATCGATGACGCGCGTCGACGATCAGCGAACTAAAATTGATTTCACGCCCGATGAACATTCAGTGCGACGAGCGGCGTGCGCCTGGAAGATTTCGCAGTTGACATGTCCCGGCAACGTGCAACGAGCGAGTGGCGCTTGACCCCACGCGCAATATTGCCAATGACAGGCAATTCCTGTCAGTACTTATTCGCCCGACAAACCCGATGAATCGAAGCGAGGCCGATGAAAAAGCCTGGTGGCAGGAGGAAAATCATCATGAGCGCGCGCGCGCGCGCGATTTCTTTCGGAAGGACGGTCGACGTGAAAGTCAATTAAATTGAGTAAGTCGTCCCACCGACCGCAGCACACGTACACGCGTCTACATACATGTACCTGCGCCTGTGCATCGAATAAACGTCACTCTATCGAGCAACCCGCTAACATCTCCAGTTGCACCGGCGAGCAAATAACCATCCGCGCGCGTCGATTCGGTTACACAGCACACATCGGACCGCGTCTAATCACCGCGCTGCCCCGATGATCCTGATCGGACGTCCGGCCGAGCACAGCTCCGCGTCGAATTTACGTCCGAGCCGTCATCGCGATCTCGCTCCGAACGAGTAAATCCATTAACGGAAGTTAACTTGGGACGAGAAACCTGAGACGCTCGCGGGGTGCTATACAGGGGCTCGCTAATCGCATAACCGGAGCCGCTGTCAGGCAGTATTGGGCGCGGATAATTGCGATGTTCAAATGGGGTGAAGTCTGAAGTGCGTGGGAGGGCGCGCGCGAATGGAGATCGGAAGCGAGTCTCGATCAGACTTGGTCGGTTTTTCGACAATCCGCACTTACAGCGAGACCCTCATGAATATTCTGGCGCGCGGGGCACCGGATATTGCCAAAGAATCGCCCGGGGCGAGCAAACACCTAATTCGATGAAGTCGGCTTCCAGCGTCGCGAAGTTAATATCGCTCGCCATTTACACGCGACAGCTCCCGCTCCCGCGTATTCGCTTTCTGTGAGATAATTAATTAATTCAAGGACGCTGAGACACCTTAATTATCGTCAAGACATTCGCCGTGCAAGGCTGTCAGGCCGGTGGAATTCGTTATACGTCTTCCATTAGGTTCGACCTGCCTTCCCTCGGCGCGCGTGATATACTAGACACTGCCCTGACGATCTTAATTAATTATTCAAACGGTAATTAGAGCGAGTGCACGGCAGGATACCGACATTATCCGTCACGTATCTGACTACCCACTGGCACCGTGTTTGCCCATTCGTGCCCGACCAACACAAAGTGCCCCGTGCATTACGGGCAATAATCACGCTCGCGCTCGATTTGTCAGGCCGCCCCGTCAGAATTACCTGATATCGCAGGGAAATTCATGGAATTACGAAAGATTCCCTCCCCAGATTTCCGTTCATTATTATAATTCCGCGTACTCGAACGATTCTGTGCCGTTCGGCCGTCAAGCTTGTTCTTTGCGCGAGGATTGTTGTACTTGTTGAATAGTCGAGTCGACGAACACGAATACGGACTTGCGGACGTTAATGGGAAGTGTGCAAAAAAAAAAACAATTAGGTGTACGTTGCATTATACATTTCGAAAGCACGAGTTTATCGGCCGCGTCCGGATTATATTAATTTACAATGTCCGCGTTTATTTCCAGACTCGATACTTCTGTACTTTAAAGAAAGATTTCGAGAAGAGGAAGAACAATTGTGGATTGTCGTGTAACGAAATTCAGAACTTATACGCTCCAAAGAGACATATGTAAATAATGTAAATAAAATTCTATTTTCAGCAGACGAAATTCATCTTCTTTTCCTCTGCGTGCGAGTCGTGTCCCATTTATATTGCACTCGAAGATTCTTCATTATTACTACAATCGCTTTTTGTGTCGATCATTATACACGTCCGTCTATTTATAAAACGTGGCATACGTATGATCTATGTCTGACTACCTTGTCTTTTCTCGGGCAAAATATGTCTTGTTTGATGCTGATGCTTAGTAGTTTGATCGAAGAAACAAGCGGACACTGAATGCGAAAGTAATCGATGTCGGCAGACGAAGCTTGAAGACGATTCAATTCATTGAGCATTCGTAGGCATCAGCATCGAACAATAACTCAATGACTGTGGCTAACTTATTATAATCGATGATCATGGACCATGAAGCTCCGCATAGTCCACAACGTAGACGCGAAAGGCTTAATCTGAGGATGAAGAGCTTGAGCTTGGACTCGCCGGAAGGGACTGCACATGTACGCCATCGTCCTCGAGATTACTACGCCGTTGGGCAAAGGGAGTCCACGCCACCCAGGCACTCCGACAGTGGCAGTATTAATCGATTGTGTAAGTGTTATTACTCTCCCGCTATACCATTCATAGCATCCCGACTAACACTATCTCACGTAAGATTATAGCATGTCCACGGTAACGCTACCTAACCGGCAAGACATTTATACAACAATCCTAAACATTATACGACACATTTGTTACACTACACCCTTGCGGTTGGACACGATGAATTATGCGCATTCGACAATTTCCTTCGACGTATGTACATGGCTTACCCGGATGTCTGTTGAACATGATCGATGTTCCGCAAACGTAGGCACAGCCTAATACCCTCGTACCCGTCATCTCAACAATCCTCGACTTTTTCTTCGCACACTTTTCCACAGCGCCGTGCAGTCCGGGCCAGGGTCATGCGGTTCACAAGCACGTCAGAGGTGCTATCAGAATGTCGAGCATGGAGTTACCCGACGAAAACGAGAAGTCATATTCGTCGGCGAGCACCTCTCCTTGCCCGTCGCCGCACACCAACAACCAAAATCACTTGAATCCGCCTGGCAAGCGAGTACTGCCGCCTAACAATCTCTATGTCGTTCTCTACAACTTCGAGGCTCGACACAGAGACGAGCTGGACCTGAAGTAAGTGCCTGAGCGTGAGATAGAAGTCAAATTGGACAGTATAATGAGATGATCGTTCTAACGTTGCAGAGCTGGTTACAAGGTGACGGTGATCGACAAGTCTGAGAAAGACTGGTGGAAAGGAAAGTGTCTCGGTGGTCGGGCCGGTTATCTTCCGAGTGCCTACGTTATGCGAGTCGAGTCTGGACAGAAGACACTTCAGGTCACGCGCAATCTTCAGCTGAACGATCAAACGACACTTCTGCGCGATCAGGTACAGTATCAACTCGCACGTTTCGTCGAGAACGCTGTCATTCAGGATTTGTGAGACAAACAAAAAATTGCTGCAGATCGTGATTCAAGTTGGAGAAGAAGTCGATGGCGTGGCAATGGTGAGATGTGCGGCTGACGTGCGCTCGGCGGACCATATCGGGAAGGAAGGCGACGTTCTGTACAAGGAGACCCTCTGCCCCCTCAAATATCTGCAGGAGGTGTGACAGGAGCCGTATCAAGGGATCCACTCCTCCGTCAGCAGGAAACGGCAGCAGCATTGCGCGAATCTGCGCAACCGTTTCTCCGCCTCGACGCGGCGCAACGTCGCCGAGAAGTATTACGATTGTCTTCAGTGCGCAGAACAGTGTCGTCACATTAGCAGCAGCATAGAGCAACGGACGGACAGCGAGTTTAGTAACATCAACAACAATAGCATTAACAATAACAATAATGTTAGCGGTAATGCGATGAGCAGCGCCCTGATCCCAGGCGGCGTGAGTGCTCATCGGATTTCGAGTACGGACACTAGCACCACCAGTACTACCAACAGCACTAAGCACAATAGCAGTGAGACTACGAGGGCCCTGATGCGGATCAGCGAGGGCAAGCGAAGCGGCTCGAGAAGCGTCAAGTCTCAGATGACGTCGAAGTCCTCGATCAAGAACAGACAAATGCCACTGACGCCGGCCAAAAAGCGATCCTCTCTGGCGAGGCCGGTCCGAGTGCACGATTCTTTCGTTCAGCCGAGACGGCTAGTCACCGGGTACGCTCTTCAACAGCATCAGAAGTATTATCAACATCAGGAGCATCAGCCTAAGCGCCAGTGCAACATGGTCACCGATTACGAGGACGAGGAGCACGCCGAGGAGGAGACGGCTTGGCCGATTCGTCTTAGACTCGAGCAGATGCTCGAGCTGACGCTGCCGCAGACTAAGAGGAAGAAGAAGAAGAAGACGACGATGATGCTGATGAAACAGCAGCAGAGGAACAGGTACGGGTCGAAGGACACCGAGAGACTGCTCAAGGTACTCAGCATCAACAACGTGGACCAAGATAATAGGTACAACGTCAAACGGTGTTCCGTCATGTAGAGGTTCGTTAGGGCGCTCAGCGGACTCGTTATTTTTGCCGGCGCAGCTAGTAGATTTCGCAGGAGCACGGGTCCCGTGAGTCTCGGGACCTTCCACTATCCGGATGTCGATGATTCCGACGACTAGGTGCTCGGGAGTGGGCGATCTGAAAAGCAAGATGTTCGGAAGGTTGGAGCGGTACTTTTCACAATCTGAATCCGGATGTCGGAGTATTTATACAAATACAGATGTCCAATATTTTTCAGCTATCGGATATTTCAATATTTCGACGAATTTCTAAAAATCGAATGTTCAATGATACGAATGTTCGGGCTCGCGCGACGTTCCGCAGCTCGGAATGCGCGCTGCCAAGGGTATGATTTTTTAAGGTGCATCCAATTTTGGAAAACTCGACAGGTTCAACGCCAATACCGATTCGTACTCACAGAAGATTGTGTGTCGCCGCTATCGACTCCGTTTTTCTATTCTTCGCAATTTCTTTCGCTAAAGATGGCTTGCAGACGTTGGAGAAAGGTGTTTCTAGATCCTCAGGCCTCCCGATTCCTTCCGTAAAACGTTAACTTAGAAACAGCCTCCATTCTCGTCATACTCGAAAATGAAGAAATCACTTTTTATGCGTTCTGTGCCTGCATTTTCAATTTGATACTCGACATTCATATTTACGAACCACTCTGTCCGTCACTGTGCATTTAAATATAGCAAGGAAAGGGTGAGTTACTTTGCAACGCATAACCGATTACTGATTAACACTTTGCAATGTACGATTACATGACTGATAAGCGTCTATCGCTTGCATTTATTTTATCCACGTTTACCGAGGCTGTACACGGTGAGGCACCTGAAACGTTCATTCCCATCAACTTTTTTACTCAGCATTTGTGATCAGTACGATCCATACAAAAGTTATTCGAATTTCATCTTTTTCAATATTCGAAGATGCGTGACACTTCATGCGACTACGCCTATTTTATAAACCAGGCCAAACAGCATTCGGTAAAGGACCTTCGTTTCTTTCATCTAAGCAAATCTAAGCTTCTTTAACATCGAATGACGCTTGTATGAACGTCGCCCACGAGAAATGCCAAATGAAAACGTTAACACGATGATCATCTTAGGCGCTTCACCGAGTATAGATCAGGTGAGAAAACGAAGCGTCACACGGCTTCTGAACGTACCCCGAATTGTGGGGCACGCACACACACACACACACATACACACTCTCTCTCAAGGACGAGTCTCGTTCTGATCGCTGATACTTATCGTGCCACAACAAAAGGAACTTAATTACTTAAACGTTAATGAACAAAGAAACAAAAAATTACGAAAAAAGTGATACACCACTTGAGGACCACAAGGACCATCGTCGTCTGTCACCGTGTCGCTTGATGTTAATTTTCGTCGTTAGCTAACAGTAAGATGAGATACTCACGTCGCCTTATAGAGGCAGATAAAAAGTTTGCAGTACTCTTTCGTACCTCAGCGAGAAGCCGAAGTTACGCGATAGTCCGCAAGCATTCGAGTGAACGTTCCACAATTTACTTAATAGGAGAATAGTCGACACCCGCGTAGTTTCTAATTCGTTATTTGTAACGCTGAGAAAGAGATTCGCTAGTGACAGGAAGCGTGAGATAATATGCTTTCGTCGTAAAACCTCGCCGAACGACCCAAACAAAACCCCGTCGCTATTGGAAATCTTTCCTCGTCCTCGCTCTTGGCGATAAGAACGCGTGTGTACCGTCGATTCTCCGTTCATTAACTGGCTTGCATAGATCGAGAACCAAACGATTCCGGTGCCAAAAAAAAAAAACATGATGAAGCTAACACTATGCCTGAAGTCTCTTTTTGGACGTTATGTAACTTCGACGCGCGATAGAACATGAGCCCGTGGAAACTGAGTAGGGGAAGAAATTTAGTAGATGAAAAAAGTTATGCTTCAGACCGGTGACGGTACACGCGAATTCTTTAACTTTGGCGAAAGCAATTTCGCCGCTGTAAGAAGCTCTCTCGCCGAGGCCGACAGTGGGAAGGAGTTTATTGATTAAGAGTTAGATGAAATATATCTTATCGTTTTATCGTACGTTGTAACGCCATATATACATACGTACTTACGCATACGTATGTTCATATATGTAAATGATATATATTATATTACATTATATTATATAATATATTTACGAGTGCCCCTCCCTGCCCGTTAAAAAAAAAAACAACAGGAAAGAAGTGTATATCGAAGAATTATTAACTGTACCATAGTGCGTAAAGCTACTATTCCATACTACCACGCCCAGTATTTTCTAAGTATTAATTACTATGCAGCAGAGGAAGTAAACGTGTTGTTGTGACCACATGTAAAACTTAGAATCGGTCGATGCGAGATGAAAGCAGAAAGGAATCGACCTCCGCACACACTCGTAGGCAAAGAGAGATGCACGTAATCGTACGCATTCGCACCGACACGCAGCTCTCATTCACTCGGTGTGCGTAAATGAATTGTCGAACTTGATTGAATGTGTCGTAAGTCGTAGCCATTGTGATTCGTCTATGGTAAACGAAAGTGTGACGTCTCTCTTTGGTCGAGCGTGCGTTGAAGAAAAAGTAACTGCGCTTGAGACACTTGCCGAATTACAAACTCCCGCCAAAAACGTCGCCGAAAGTCCGCGAAAAGCGCTTTAGAACTCGTTCCGGGCAAATCGAACGAGAGACTCCGGAGACTATTTGGTTTTTACGCAAGAGTGGCTGCGGATTAGCTGTATATCTCGTGTGCCATACCTCCTAACGTTTGATATAATTACAAGAGTCTAGTCCATTTACAAAGAGACCTTTGGTACACACCCGATGCAAATGTGTTTATTCGAATTCATAGACTGCACGAAATATATTGTCTATTATATATATAAACATATATGTATGTTGAGTGTGTTCGTACTTACCCCTCCCGCGATGAAACGGAACGTTTCAAGCTTACGGCGTCTTGATGAGAGTTCATTCGGTATAATCACGAGACAATGAGCGCGACGTTCAAATACGCGCATTGTTCTGCGCACAAAGACGCTTGTTCCAGCAAGAACAAAAGCCCATTCTCGCATTAAAGAGTCTTGAAAGTACCTTTAAGCGGTAGCAAAAAAAGCGCACAATACACGCTGTACCCCAGTGTTTTTTGAAACACTTTTGATCATCAGTCGAAAGCGTTATGTTCAAACCATGTTTCAACGAGAAATAAAATTTTCCCACAAACAGCCTAACTATGCCTTCACATTATGCCAGCGAGAGAGAGGAAGACAGAGAGTGCAGGACAGCAACGTCGAAAATATTGCTTTTATTTCGCATTATACATCTGACTCATAAGTCGACGTCCACTGAACGAACGACTACCGACTCGATCCATCCACGTGTGCCGTTTCATTCATACGTTCTCGATAACTTAGATCGTCATGCATCTTAAAACCGATCGCACCGATCGAGCTACCAGCTCATAGCGGAACGTCCTAAATCTAGAGCAGTCTCTAAAATCTTCCCTCTACAGCTTGTACTTGGCACCTCTGACAATAGGGAACTTGTCGCCGGTACAAATGCCTCTGAAGTCATCGAGAGACAGATCATAAATGGCCACACCGCCGAGACCCTTCGCCTTGGCATAAGCTGCCTTGTTTCCTGCTGTGTCAGGATCCTCGTAACCAACCCAAATTCCGTCGGCGCCAGTGTCGGAGTTGTAAGGATCATAGGCGTAGCTGCCGTACTTCTTCGACGGGTCGCCGACTCGTCTCAAACGACCCACCGCACTCTCCGTGAGTCTAGAGCAAACTTCGGCATAGGAGAGGAGTCCCGCAATTGCGGTGTGCGGTCCTTCAAGACCCGGTCCGTCCGTAACGATCGGCGGAACGCCCGAAATTTGACTATCGGACGTCAGTTTCCAGGTGCGAGCGAACGCCGGAATTCCGACGACGATTTTGCCGCCGGGAGTCCCGTTCTCAAGCCAGTATCTAGAAAAATAGTCTCGTTAGTCACGACGTCTACTTCAATTTTCTACCCTCATCGCCATGCGGTTCTTAGGCAACCAGAGGAGGCATTAATATGGAAGAGAAAATTAGGTGCGAGCAATTTCAGAGCTTGGCAAGGTTCGAGAACAACTCAAACACGTTAACGCGTGTGTTACGGATATCTGTTCTCAGTGTTCTCACTGATTGCGAGAATTTGATTGCTAAGACTATTCGTGCATGTGCATAAGCAAAGTCGAACTGAAAGTTCGTCGAAACACCGCAATGGTATGTTTACCTTGCCTCGCCATCCATGCTACCGTCTGGCAAATGTCTGTAACTGAAAAAATCGAAGCCTTTTTCTCTCTCGAAACATTCTCTCACACTTCACGGTCGACCGTAACGTATGCCGAGCCGCACGGTCGATTACGTCGATTTCGTCAACTTTAATTTGCGAGCGAACAACATCTCGCTCATTTGCTTACCTCGCCTGTGCGTCCACATTATCCTGGGGAACTCGGCCATAACTGCCGTAAATGGGCGACGGAAAATCGGCCTCCTTCGGATTACGCTCTGGCGTCCTCTGGTCGAAAGTCATTACGTGAACGGCGTCGATATTGGGCGCGAGCAGTCTGGCGTCGTAGTAAACTGGCGTGCAGTAATTACGAATGTAATTTGCGATTATTCGTCGGAATTTAACGAGGAAATAACGAGTAATCCTCGGGGCCGCAATACATTGATTAACTGACTCGCGTCGATATTGACGTTGAACGACGGTCTTGCGCCTATGTGCAATATTTTTTCTTTTACACAAAGAGATTGTGCAGATCATGTAACCAGTCGCAGTAAATGTTCAAGGCTGACGTTTCCGCGTAAAATATCGATAACGACAGAGCGCGGTGTCTCGTTTACAGATCGTCGACATAGAATGAGACGAATTTGCATCGAAGGTCGAGAAAGTCAATTACGAACGAGACGCTCACCAAATATTTAACACGTTGTTAAGACGAGGTCGAGAATCGGGACGAGAAGCTGCTGATAGAAATCGCTTGAAAATTATATGAACCAACAACGTGTCACCGTGTGTCCGGTAAATAGTCGGTTGAAAACCTAATTCGCAAGACGATTATCATTCGAGAGATTATTTGTACGCGATTACTTACTGCTGGAGTTGACGTGAGGCAAAACAGTGAGAGTAAGATCCTTAAACCTGGGCCTTAGCTGGGCCTTCAGGTCACGGACCATGATGGTAAATCCGTCCTTATGCTCCTGCTCCTTGTCGTCCTTGAACTTTCCATAGCCAAAGGTCTTCTTAATTCCGTGCCAAAGGGAGCCGAACGTACCGCGCTGCTTCTTTACTTTGACCGGCGGGAACTGCCAGGCGAGATCGATACCGTCGAAATCGTAGTCGTTGAGAATGCGATTCACGGAATTGATGAATCTCGTCCTAGCTTCGCTCGTCTCGGTCTACAAATCGACGTGAACCCACAAGTAATTTGATGTAACAAATTTCTAATCAGTTACTAAAATTGCAAGCAGTTAAATAAACGCATAAAGAAACGTTATATAAGAAAATGGATATGACGTTGACAGGCTTATCAGCTTTCCTGGTCCACAATGAAACTTGCATAATTTATGACGGGTCATTAGGAGAACGCTTACCACGACGAGGTATTTGTGCGTGTCCTCGTAAGGATCTGCGTTTCCGCCGACGCCCAGGTAGAATTTCACATCGGGATAAGTCCGCTTCAATTGAGTGACGAGCCTGAAATAGGCATGGCCGGCGCCAGTGTCGAGCGCCGGATTTAAGGACACCACTTCGAAACCATTTGGAGTAATGCCGGCGAATCCGTATATCACGTGAGTGCAGAGAGCCAAGGCAGGTCGAAGGTCGTCGATTTGGAACTTGCCGACGCCTGAAAATCGGACGGAGGAACGTGTTTATGCCGCGGCGCAACTTGTTTCGTGTCAAGGACAACGCTTGTGCCGATTCGACGGAGAGAATCGTGCGGTCGTTATTAGTCCGAGACAGGTTTTGAAAATACAGAGTTCGACTCTAATAGGGTCAAAAGTATCAGTCCGAGACTGAGGTAGAATCATCGAAAAAGGACTACATTTTCGACGTAGGGCGCAATGTGCAATAGATAAAAAAGATCAAATTTTGTTTAATCTGGACATGTACCCTTGGAAGGCAATTCACGCTGAAAATAGAGCACTTGCTGGTCGTTGAACTCAATTGGTCAATCATCACGATAATGACATCCCAACGCTCATCCTAATCGAATATTTAGCAAAAATGTATTTGTACCTTGTCTCTCGAACGCCGTAGAATTCCAGTAGCACACCACCTTGTTGTGCTCATGTGTGTCAACGGCCAGGACACCGGCAAAGGACAGGACGGCGGTAGCCGCACAAACAAAAAGCCACGTCTTCATGATCCCGTAGCTTGAAAGAACAAGAAACGTTGAAATAATTGTTTCGCTAATATGTCGTTAATAAATCGAGCTCCGTCTAAAGTGCGAACAACACGTCCAAGCAAAAATAATTGAATAAATAAAATAATCGGTGAAGCCCAACGAAAGGAAGGACTCTTTCGATGCTCTTTCTCAAGATTCGACTGCCGCGAACAACTTGTCACGTCTTACCTTCTTCGACGGGAAAATGAAACTGCTCGTAGCCATCGAATTGGTCACGGCTTTGATACGTCGGGCTAAGATTGTTGGTCGCGGTAGTGGGGCTTGTCAGCGTTACGTCACGTTACAAACTCTGAGAAGCGAAGTTTCTTCTCGTTCGCACACAGTCACACGTATTGTACGCGTGTCCAACCTTCATGTTTGCCACATTTAAATTATGTGGGAAGGCTGAGTGCTCCAAAGGACCAGCTGTACGACGACTCTCGACCTGCACACAAATTTTCACGTGTCAGGAGAATTAAATTCAGAAATGGTAAAGACTTTTTATTTCCACAGATTCAGTTACGCACACGAGTCAAGGTGTAACGAGGATTACGTGTTATGTTAATAACTCGAAGGGAGACATGTTGTTCTATATATAGCTAATTGAGACCGTCTAGAAATCGTAAGGATATTAGCATGTTTGAGTGTAACGCGTATCATTTCGAATTCTAAGGATCGACAGCTTGTCAATATGCAAAGGCCGAAGTCAAGGTGAGCCGACTACACGCGATTTATTTCGATGAATGTAGCGGGACAGAAGTGTCGTGCACGATCGCAAGAAAAATATCTGTTCTCTCTTCTCCTCGTGTTCCAGAAATCAAATCACGTTGGATCACAATTCGGAGAACCGGCGAAATTGCGGAGCGGGAAGAACTTGTTTATCAGCGCGTGGTACGCGGCGTCCCAGTATTTTTTTGGCCGCTTTTAGCGTTGATGTTAGAATCGGAGCAGTATGCAAACGGGCGTACGCCTGAAGGAGAATGACGCAGAATGACGGTAAATGTCATTTGCATAGAGTCTTAATTGTTCAGTCCAACATCATTCCCGTTCGAGAAATAGCACGCCTCAACATTGTCATCGAGACAGAATTCTCCGAGGCTGCTACAAAGCAAGCGCTGGCAACGTTGAATTGCATAATCATATCTCCCAATGATCCTTAATCGTCATATTAATGGACGTAATTCGACGTGTAATTTACTTCCTTCAAGAATTAGCACGTCTCATCGCGGTTTCGTCGTCGAAACATGCTGCGCACGCAAGGAATCGGTACGTGCACGCTTGGACTCGTGACAAGGTAATTGAAAACGATGGTTGTGATGTACTTTCAGGACAGACGATGATCTCATGCATCTTTTCTGAAGGTGTTCACGTGGGCTGCATTTGACGTTTACGGGGGAGTTATCGCGGAACTAAATGTCAACCGAATTTCAATGGCTCGGGGAACAGATCGGGATTTCCCACAGTTTTTATTTGTGTTGTCGCGACAATAAACTATCCGACACGAACACTAAATTACTCACGCTCTTGAGAACGTACGCTGCAAAGCCTAAAATTGATTAGGATCGGCGCATTATCGTTTATGACCCATCGCTTTATGAGTAGTGACCTGCTTTAAGGACGAAGTGATTACCTACGCATCAGGCAAGAATCGGCCAGTCAAATGGGCTACGACGAAGACGAATTGGTAGGATTAGCGTATGCGTATAAAGTGACATGAGACGCTAGTTAAAGTGTACTCGTACGATTAAGCCATAAAGACCGAGACTAGTTTGTGATCATCTCAACGGTACGGGGTCTACCCTGATAACCCTAGTGAAAGGCCAAAGTGCTCGTTGTGACTAAGTAGTTCGACCGAGTGACACGATAACGTAATGGACTAATGACCATATCGATGTTACTGAATAAATATTTTCCAAATTTACGCTCGGTAATGGTGAAGATGAAAGTATCTAATCTTCACTACTCTGACCCAGTAAATGGGGCAGCATACACGTATTGCTCGACCGAACAAAGACTGATGGTAACTTGGATGCACGTAGGAATTTTCGAATAATCACGAAGAGTGATGCATGTTAATTGTGCTTTGAATTATGACGAGTGTTATGGTACCAACGTATCGCGCTAGAGATTGATCTCGATGCAAATGATTCCTAGGAATTGGAATGAACGGAAGAACTTCCAATATCATATTCTCCGCTTGCGTAACACCCGTGTGAGCCTGACTCATTGACAAACAAGTTAGTGCAGTAGCGAGCACGAAGTCATTCGATTACCAATACAAACGTACGTAGCAGTCGAGAAAACGTTGCAACATAACGAATTGTCAAAGCAGACAATACTATTAAAGAAAGAACATTGAACTCGAAGCCTCATTAGTGGCACGAAATATAAATAACGGCGTCAATTGATTCTTCGCCTGGGGGGCAATATTTTCTAGCATTTACATAATACGTTCGAATAGTTTCTCTTGTACGCGATGTGACACGTCCGTAGACGTAGACCTTCATCGAATGATTGATTTGACAAGAGAAAACACGAATCAGCACGAAAAATTGTTTAACGTGCAAACGTCAGACGATCCGGAGAGAAAGTCTTCGGTAATGGACGTAAAATATTGTCGCGTCCAGATGTTTCTATCTCTTCCAAGGGTCACCGTGTCACAGAAGTCAGTGCAGATTGTAGCGTAAAAATTATTTCGACCGTAAGATATACTGACACATTCACAGTACATTCGTAACATCGGTGAGCACCGTGTGTACTAAAATGTGGTAAAAACGGGGATAAGGATTGTTTTAGTTTTCACGTTTTATTATGAAAAGAAACATTATGTACATTTGCATCGTTGCCTCTTCTTCTCTCAGTGTATAATTAGAACATACAATCATAACAAATTACACTATGTTTCGTAGCACACTCCCTCAGGGTGGATTATTCCTTGTTAAGTCAATGATTGTTAATGTTTCCAAACGTGATCGCCTAAGAAATAAATAGAACGTCGCGTAAAATACATCGAACGGGCAATGGAGCAAGAGTCAATGAAACACGATCAACATAGCCGATAAATTATCTTCGTCAATGAAGTGAAACGTCAATTAAAATTGATGTATAAAAGTTCTGTAACCGCGGGTAATTAATATGTCGACATCATTTATGTCTAAATAATAAGTGCGTTTAAGTCACAGCTCGATGTGCGCGTACGTATCAAACGACCAATGTCATTCATAAAAATCTGTCACATTCACGCGCATCGATTCTCATATATCGTCCTAAGATTTAAATCTCGAAAAATACAGTCTGTTTATTTTCTATTTCCTATCGATCCAACTCTTCGGCACTATGTTCGAGAGAGTCATGAAGAACGACGTGATTACTGGGCATAAAGAGTCCTCAGTCGCTCATCACACGTCGAAAATTGTCAACTATTCAAATCTGGCCACAGTCCTTCGCGGATTTATTTCGTGACAGGATTCTTATTTTCGCCGTCTGGCTGCGTCAGAGAGTCAACCCTGAAAATAAACTCTTCGTCCTTCCTTTCGTCCTCTCTCTCTCATGTTTCACCATTTTCAATGTCCGTAAGTATCACGCTGGTTAATCTTCGTGGCCTCACAACCTTCGGGTTCCTGGAAAATGATACGTAATTGCATTTATCCGATAACTTATCACATTGAAATATGACAGACGTCAACGATTATCGTTACCTGGCTTAAAAAGTCATCTCCTCACTCGGGCTTCCCCTGCTTCAAATCATGTGGATACTCGTCCTCATCTGGAAATTAAAGAACGAGGGGCGTTGTTTAAACTTTTATCCGCACGCTCTCAGCTGAATGACATTTAACAACGGATTTACCGACGATATCGCGATGAACCGACTAAATCATGCACTACGTTGGAATCCTTTACCTTCGCCCTCATCTTCGGCACCGAGCAAGTGGATATCGTTGTTCTTCTGCTGAGGTCCCTTCTCGTATTCGACGTCGCCATATTGATCATCGTCACCCGGTTGTCGATCAGCACCATCCTCAAGCCTGAACGTTTATACGAGTTAGCGTAAATTGCATTCCCAGTATTACTCTACCGAGGCATGTACTCACCCATGAATTTGATCAAGATGATTAAGCTCTTCACCAACTTCCTGAAAAGGAAGCCCTCCACCAAACCAGCTGTTGTCCCGCCTTCTCGCTAATTGGTCGCGACGAAGGGGTAAATCTATGTTACCATCAGCCTGTAGCAAACAGAAACATATTTCCGTACAAAATTGACCGGATTCAAAAGAGATGAATTGTTACCTGTATTTTTTCTTTGCTGGCAGGATCTAAATTATTCCTTGGCGGTGAATTTTGGTCAGTTTCGTCTTTCTTCCTCGGATCGTCCTTTCGTGTGTCCTCTTGATCCTCTTGATTATCCTGTGGAATGATCATCTGCGGTACCGGGAGCACACCGATAGGTACTTTGACCTTTGACCCCGTTCTGGTCTGAGGTACGGCTCTGCCGTTCGAGGTAGATCCAACACTCGCGCCGGATTTCGTTGAAGTCTCAACTTTTACCGCCGGCACACCGTGTATTGAACTCGGCGTAGCACTGCTCTGGAAAATACAAAAATACCAGGTGCGTAATGCGTGGCTCAACACATGTATTAGCGTCAACACACGTTTATTCTTATATTTGTATTTTGCGTACGTAATTCGTAAGTGTTCAGTTGTATCATCCTGGTATACACAGGAATACTTCGCTTTTTTGTCAAACTACTTACCTCACAGTGCTAATGAAGTGGTCTTGTAGTTTTTAGTAGCAGAACTAAACGAGGCTGCGAAAGCGAGGCGGTGCAAAAGTAGTTCTATGTAGAGCATGCAAACTACTTTTAAACGAAATCGAGTTACTTTGAAGCAATATATCACGGACGATGAGGACTATCGATGGTTTGAGAAATTGCAACAAGAGATACGTACAGACGATCAGCGAACGTGTAGCACGAAAGCCGCGAAAGAGTACTTAAACTGTGCTGGGGTGCCAGTAAAAATGCAAGCGGGTAAAAATAATAACATGTGTTTATTAATGCATTAAGTAACACAGACGTACAGGCACATTTGGGACGATGATCGACCCGTTGTATACGTACATAAATTATCCATGTCGTCGTAAAAAGGGAATCTACCGTAAATGGATTACGAAACGTCAATTTAGAAAGTATCTGCAACAGATTCTAATTCAGTAAATCCTTTATTATATTGATTAATAATTGCACTTTCGAACAACGAATAAAAAAGTATCAATGCCTTTAAATGTATGTAAGAGATGCTAAAGTTTAATATGTATATAGCGTTTCGGTATAATTAAAGAAGATGTTAGTCTGCTCGATATTAATATATAACACCAAGATCACGTTAATCATTAATAAAACTCCTAACACTCGATTAATCCTGTTAATACAAACGTGACGGTTGAAGCAAAATTTTCGAAAAAATACAACATTTATTTTCGATTAACGTGTCACGGTTACTATGTAACACGTCACGTACTAAAAAGCGATTGTCTTCATACTGATCACATTCAACATTCACGCCATGTAATGATACGCAATCACTGATTCCTACTTAATTTTCCTATCTATAATAATAACAGTATTAGTGTCATTAGATGGCAACGGAAGAATAATTGCCCTTCCAACACATTCTAGAGATTCTTCAGACACACCGTCTAAATATACCATGCAGCCTACAAAAACCACACAAGAACGTCGACAAGTCCATTGAAGGCACTCCATTGACGATCCTACTCGTCAAAATTTACGACTCCCAAAAAATTCTGCATTCGCAAGACATTCCACCCTTCTCAAGACAAACAACAGATTATGCAGTGTAAAACAAATTTCCCCACAATTCACGTAACGCAGAAGCCAGCGAATCAATGACTACCCCTGCACGCACTCCATTTCGACATTTTGCACAGATATTGGCACATTCTTCCTCGGCTGATCATGCTACTTTTTCAATCGTTGTTATCCTGACTCGGTGGCTGTAAGACCAATTTCTCTTCTTCCTCTTCCTGACCGTCCTGACCTTCCTGACCCTCCTGACCATCCGAATGGCGATCACGGAAATTGTATGGCAACGGAAGTGACTTCCTCGGCTCTTTCGCCTGTTCCTTGAGATCATTCAGACCGATCGGCACAATGTTACCGTTTTTCGGCGCAAATCCGACGTTGTTTGGCTCCTCGTTTGGCAACGTGTCGTCGGAGATCCGTGGATCGTTCGATAGAGCGTCACCGATCGCATGGTGCTTACGTGGCGGCTGAAGGGGTTGCGCTTTTTGATCGTCGTTGTTCGGCGTACTTACCTGTAGAGGTTGTTGCTGTTGCGGCGGTTCCTTTATTGAACTGGGCACGCCCGCTGATTGGTCGGTGTCGAAGTTCGCAGGGCGTGCACCCTGCTGCAAGGGCTGAGGACTCGCTAAACTTGGACCCTTCGACGACGTCGTGTGGGATGGCTGTAAGAAAACGCTACCGCTGGGAGGAATCTGTAATGGAAAGTAGGACTTAGCCTGAATACCAAAGTACAAGGCAGTCTTTTACATATGAGAAGTATAAGAATTATCGTTGACATCGAAGATGTCTTACGATTGACCCTCACGCACATTACATTCGTCCACTTCGCGCTTCAGCTGGACCACTTGCTTCCTCAAATGCTCGAGGGTGCCTGCCATGTTGCTGTTGTTCTTCAGCAATTCGCTGTACTTCTCATCCACCCGCGTCTTCTCGATTTCCAGCTCCATGTACTTGGTCTTGAGATGTTCCAACGACTTCTTCTTATCGTCTTCCGCGTGCTTAATTGTACTCCGAAGTTCGCGCAGCGTCCCTTCCAATCTATTCGTGTCCTCCAACGCCTGCTTCTCCCTCTTCTTACATTCTTCCTGAAGATCCTGGTGCTCGGTCTGCAGGATCTTGTAGATCTGCTGAAGGGAGTTGAACCTCTGCATCGCTTCCACACTGTCTTTGTCCCTCAGCGACTTCTCACGCGACGCCCGCTGCTGCAATTCCTGTTTCACCGCTGCGTTCGAACTTTTTTCCTCGGCCAAGGACTTTTCCAGGCGCACCTTGTACTCGAATATCACTGCGGGCACAAGCGGAACACCATTGACGAACATGCTGGCAGCGATGGAGTCGCGGGACTTTCTTAGATTCGCTGATAATTCGAAAGAAATACTTGGCGCTGGTAGAATAGAAAGGTGATACCTTGAAGCTGGGCGGCCAGTGCCTCTTGCTGATGAGCACATTGTACGTGGAGTTCTCGAAGCCTGGCCATCTCCGAGGTGGCGGCGCGGTAGAGGAACACCAAAAGGAGGACCACCACCCCGCAACCCCCGTACACGGCCAGGCGACCAACCCGGCCCCTGCCAAGTCGAGAGCCACTCATCTCTACAGAAAGGAAAATAACGACACTGATCAGTGACCCATGACCGTGGCCGCGACTTTTTCAAAATCCGTATCTTAGGTCGCGTCACTATTATGTTACGAGACACGTGCATATTGTACGAGTGAAAATGGGGAAGAAGGTCAAGGGGCGAGTGACCGGGATGCAGGGGAAAGTAATTATGTGCCCACGTAACGCTCGTCATGCTTTACAGGTTTCAGACATGAGCGACGAGTGAAAGCCGATATTCATAGCGTAGCGCCGCGCGTCGTCCGATATGTTTCCCGTATCATACCCGGCGCTCGCGAAGTCATGCACACGTTTTAGATAGGCTCGTTCGGAATCGAGTGAATGGAATTCTTTCGCCGAACGAGTAGAACGGCTCGCCAACGATCGCACATTCGAGAAATACGCGCGCGCACTTTCTACGCTCTTCGAAACGTTGCGAGACGCTTCAAAGATTATCGGATAATGCTCGGCTAAAAATAGACGCGCGGTGATGTGTGGAATTATCGTAACATCGATTCCGAGACGTAGTTCTATAATTACGACGGCTCCGTTCCGCGGGACGATGAGACTCGCCACAGCATTACGTCCGGAATGTACGTACAACTTTCTTCAACGACTTTGGCGGAATGACCGAACGACGATCAATTTTCTTGTGAAAGTGTCAGGGCTCCGTTCGGTTGAGCACCGCTTCGCGGAGAACACAATTACGACAGGTTTAATGCAGGTGAATGCAGCTCCAGCGAGAATCGCGAGAAGGGAGTACGTGTGCTCGTCTGACGGGACTTAAACGCGCGGGGAACAAGGTCAGAGGATTCATGATGATTATAACCGGCACGGTGAGAGCCTTAACGAAGGATGGGACGGCCCAATTAAGCGTTTTCACATGCGTCGTCCGCACGCCGAAAGAGTCCCATGCGAGATGACGAAGGTCGGCTTCAACAATGGTTTTCGAGCTGGGTCCATTTTCACACTAAACAATGTACACGTTTCTAGAGATAATGCGTGATTGTCATTCTATCGCGGTAAATCTCAACGAATTTTCTGGCAAATACCGTAGGAACAGAAACTGATGTTTGTACGTTCGGTGCCGATACGTATGGCAGAACTACCCGTTGTACACTGAACAGTGACTTTGAAGAATGCTCATTGTCACATCAAATAATATTATACTAATTTCTTCCAATAACCCGTAATTGCCGCGCTATCGTAACTTTGAAATAATGATAGCTTCGCAACGGTTGTTCTGATAGTATTGGAACGTTATATACGTTGTTTGTGTGTGCACAGTAACGCGACACAACGTCTTGCACTACACCGCGCAGGGACACTATCGCAACTTACAGCAACGTTGTTTGTCTCGAGCCGTTGTAGCGGCTTATCAATTTTTCATAAATAACCGTGCGACATGCTGCTCGCCACGAGGATCCGAGCAAATCGCGATGTTAAGCACGCGAGACGTAGAATCGGATTTGCATAGCAAATACAAGTCCCTGGTCGCTAAGGCGACGGTGACATAACGTCGACACATCTGCTGCCATCGAATAATTACGATCGTTGGGGGTTGATCCTTTAGAGTAATGAGCTCAACATTTTGTTTTTCTGTTCAAACCCGAGAATACTAAGCAGCGCGGTGGTGATATGCGTAACGGCACACTGCGCGAGAAGCGCGTATAAACAAGCTTGCACACTTCAATTGTAATATACAGAGTGCTCGTCGAGATGACCGATAAACTTCAAAAACGTGGTCAACGGATCATATAGTACCAACGATATCCTATACGATACAGACGCGATCGTGTTCGTTATCGAGATAAGCGTTCTTCATATTTGAAGTGTGGTAACAACAGGCAGCTCGACTCATTTCACCTAGTCCCCGTCGTATCTTCAAAACTACTAATACTTCAGAATACAGCCACTGCTTTATTTTCAGCCAAAATTCTCCTTTCCCGACAAAAATCATATTGAACTTTCTCACTCTTAGATGCCATTCCTTTCCTATTTTTCGGTCACGCCATTACACATTTCGCGTCTCAAACAAATCGATTTGCTGTGAACGTGAGAGAAGCTCGTCGACCACCTTGCGGATAGCCGTACACGCGTGCGAAGACGCGTACGAAGGTCGATCTTAATTCAGACCACGAAGGAACGGTACGACGTCACGCAGAACTATGCCATTAAGACATTAAGACCTTCCGCGTATCCGTGCAACGGTAACGTGTAATTAAGAGAATATTATAAGCGAATATCGCCACTGACGCCGTCTCCTTCGATCGTTTTCAACGTTCACCTACGAGTTCGTCCCGCAGAGGTCGAGACACGGGGGAAAAAGTGGAGCGCCAGAGAAACCGGCGTCGCGTGTCATGCTCCAGAAACGAAGATTTATTCCGACGCCGCGAACGCACAGCGAACTTCGAACGCAGGGAATCCCTGCGAGTCCTGCGACGAGTCCCTTTTTCCTCGGCTAAAGATTCCGCGTAATATAAAATATACGTGGGCGCGCCGCTGGCAAGGAAGTTCTGACCGTAGAAATTGAGTTTTATCTCCCACTCCCACTCCCGCTGCCCGACTCTTGTCGTCGCTCCTTTTATTTCTCATCGTCGGCAGCACGGCATTTTTCACCGTACAACCGAGCCCCAGGACCGCGTCTTCATCGTTTTATTCCCGAAACTAGATATTCGGTATTACCTGCTGCGGTCGGGAGGCTACGGTAGAAAACATGGACGCGGAGTGGCGACGAGAGAATGAGCCGGAGGTTCGAAGAGGACGGGAGGATATCGAGCAATGCCTATACCACGGTATCGGGTACGGCTTATTCCGTATACCTTACAACGTGGTCGGCCTCGTCCGACAAATGGATTAGGTTTTGTTTTTCTTCCTTTACAACGTTCGTCCTTCGATCCACCCGTCGTCGACCAGGTTCCAGGCCACGACGGAAAGGACAAAGGAGTGTGAGACGGAGGGTAAACTCTCGGCCGCCCATTGAATTTCCTCGCGGGCATAATCGATTGGTCGCACGAGGGTACAAGGGAAAAAATGGGTGGGGGGGTAGGGAAAAAGGGAGGGTATTTGAGCGATGCGTCTTGCGTGGGCGAGGGTGCCTTAAATCAAGCGCGAGCGAAGGTGGGGGGCGAGATACGGGTGTATGGAAAAACTATTGGCCAGCGCTCCGCGCGTCATTCATAAAACGGTATGCGCCCTCGTATTAACGAGTGCGGGCATAAAGGTGCAATAATAAAAATACGCCTTATCGTCTAGCGAGAGAGTTACATCGGGCGGAACTTTTAGGTTTACGACTGGTTGCCGGGGCGTATTACCATTTAGATCGCGCTCATTATTCATCGGCACTAAATGTGGCATCGGCGGAGTCGTAATAACCACTTAAAGAAGTTTCGCCGGGGGTAACTAAAGTGCCCGGGAGTATAATGAACCTTCGAGGCAGAGGACTTAGTCCGTAGGCGGAAGTTGGAGGTTGCGCGCAAACATAAATGCATGAAAGATAAAGCAGAAAAGCGGCCCTGCCAGCGGCAGAGCTTCCCTAACGGCCGATCGTGAGAACAATGAAGGGCTGCGTGATCGATCGATCGCGGCAGATATATCGTGCGCCTTTTGTCTCCGGGCACTTGACGCCGGGCGTCGGAAGATCTATTATAGAAAAAGATACGGATTTACGGCGACGCGGGGAGTAACGTCGATGAGACGTCCTGGGATGATCAAAGCGCTTTTATGTCTCGCGCGTTACGCCCGCGGACACGCTGTTAATGACACGTTGTTATTAAGCGCAAGCGGGCAACGCGGATCTTAGAAAAGTATGGCGCTGAAAAGCGATAGTACGATGCCTTTCCATTATCGCTCCTCGTTAATCTGTCACTCTTCGGCGAAAGTACGATAGCAGCGCTGAAACGTTGTTGATAGTGTATCGACACATGCTGGGGCAAACACGATGAGCACTAAATTCGGTTCGGTAACGGAGTCAACTAAAATCCTATCCATATCGGCAACGAGCCACTATTTGGCCCAGTTTGGCAAAGCCCGAATTCGATCGTAAATTCGGCCCGAGTGCAGCAGCTTTCGTCCGATAAACTTGTGATAGAAAAAAAAAAAAAAAACAACGCGCGATTTCGCGGACCGCCGGGGAGGCGAACATGGAAAGAGAGTTATCAAGGTTGACACGGAGACTAACTCGATAAACTTGAAACGTGTGAAATTGGACGCCGGTAATTACGATCGCGCCCGAGCGCGCTTTTATCTCGTACATCGAATCTGGCGGACACGATGGCCGCGAGCGGAAATTACGTTTTGCCTCCACGTATGGTTCTCTGCGTCGCGTGGTGCTCCGAATTACTGATGCGGCAACGATACGTTTTCTTTCGAAGTTTTCATCGATCAAGTGTTCATCGTTTTGCCTCGAATCGGTTCGGCGATGTGCAAAAATATGCGTTCTCTTACAATGTATATTATTGCTGCGCGAGACTTTCGGCAGTCTTGAAACTCATCACGCCACTCCGAATTTATCGAGGATTTCTGGCGAGGAGGGCAAAGGCGAAAAAAGGCGCCGCGGGGCGTGATGCAGAGTCGAGTTTGTCTACCTAGCAGCCGGATTCCAGTTCACTGATATTTCCAAGCACGCGCGCTGTTCCTGTTTTTCGTCACGCTAATACGTATACGCGCCAACACACTGGCACGGGCACGCGAAGCGTGAAATACCCGGAGAACGTGTTCCGCCGCAAAGTCTATCGCCAGCAAGTTGCACAGTTGGCGCCTGTGTACTTTGAACTCCGACGCTTGCAAAATGCACGCGAGTGCAGGTTTTAACTTCGAGTAGCTGTAAAGCGGGTGTGCCTTGTAATGGAAAATGTTTAAGAATTTGATGGGCTGAATAAACATAAATTGTCGGTGTGAAACACGAGCGAAGTGTAATGTACTGTCTACTGAGAATATGCAATTGCATATATCTCACTAATTGTATATAAGCCACTGAATAATTCCGCCCTGTATCATGTTGCCTGTTACCGTCAATTACTTTTGTCGCGCGTGACATTTTAATCATGTTTACGATACGTTCGTTCTACTTTCGCGTCAGGCGTTAAGTGCTGTTGCATGCGTCAACGTACTTTCATAATTTGAATTGCCGCCTATAACCGGCGTTCTTTTGTTTGTTGTACTTCGCGGTGATCTTGTATTTTGCGGTTATGCGCAGGTTGTCTCGGGATTCGTGTGCGTATGTTCCATGCATCTGGACACTGGAGCATTTCACGGATTGTGACAAATATTTAGTAAATGGTATTTCGTAATGAATAGGATAGTCGGTAAGTTTTCGTTTGTTATACGATATTTGTATCTCAGTCATGCGTATGTATAGAGCAAGTGCCACGACCTCAAGAACGTGACACGTTTTAAAATGGAGTATGAGGTTAAGGTGAGTGACACAGAACGAACCCTCACATCTCGCAGATCGTCAAGCAATCAAATTCTCAACCCGATTAATTCGCCAACTGCATTCTTTTCTTTCTTCTCTACCTCTCGAAATTGTATACAGAGTGGACGTTAAATGAACAACGTACATGTTACATACTTAGCAAAGCTATATGGGCTACTGTACTGTATGTGTATTGGCATGTGTTATGTATATCAAGTCTCTTTTATACAATGTAGCAGTGGATGTCTGATTGATATATGCATCACGCGTGCGGGAAGCTGTTGCGTTTGCTACGTCCGCTTATGTCAGCTATATACGCCTCGCTATGGGACCACGGACGTACATGCGGTTAGGACGTTAAATGGCACATGAACGTACATTCACCGGCGAAATTAAGGGTACACAAATATTCGAAGATTCCTAATATATTACGTTCAATTCGCGCACAAGTATACCGGTCTGTATAAATGATAATTAAAAATACACAGTACAAGATATTAAGGAGACAAGTTCTTCACTAATTGTTTGCACCAACACCTAAACGGGCTACATTGTTTACCAAGCAAATCTGTAATGCGCGCGTACAATTGCTTCACCGATCGTCGCTTGACGTTCCGCAACATATTGCGTGGCACTCTTCGCCGTTCTTCTCCCGAGCAACCGCGTCGTGTTCAATCTTCAATCTAACGGGCAAAAGCTTACACACAGAACAAGCTCCCTCTCTCTCTCACTCTATCGAAATCCTCTGCGGCGCAAGAACTTACGATTATACATATCCTCGCCCGCAGGCATACTGGTCCCAAACAAACTCACGCGACACCACGCACACACACTGTTAACCGAGCGAGAGTGGATATCGTGCACCAATGCGCACAATAAAGAAACGGAGCACCAGCAGCGGCCTACCTCGGGCACGAAAAAAGGTAACACAGTCTTCTCAGCTTTTCATTGTCGCCGCGCGTCCTTCGAGCCCACCAACGCTGTCCTGCACGATAAGCGGCGAGCGTCGACAAAGCGATGGAACGTCGGAAACTCCTTCCCGGTGCTTCGAACCCGCGAGATCCCGAGTGGAACGGTACTCTCCCGAGGAATACGGCGCGTTTCGAAACGAGAGACGCCGATCACCGTGCTGACACGACCGCGGACCCTCGAAAGAGTCCGTGTCGAGATCGAAGTCGCGCTCGAATGCACGAGGGCCAGGTTAGAAAGTCCAACTTGGTGCGGCGCTGCTGGCTTCGGAAGTTTCAAGCTGCGGCCGTGTTCGTCTGTCCCTGCCGCCGACTGGTCCGCCATTAGAGTATCCGACGCGACTCCACCAATCACCGAACTCCACTCGCAACGCTCGGCCAATCGGAGCGAGTCGCTGTCACCAACCTCGCGGCACGAATCTACCGTTCGAAGCGAAGCGGTTCTCAAGCGCGTGCTGATCGATTTTCAATCGGTGCGTCAGTCACGTTATCGTTCTTCGTAATTCTGTTTCTGTATCCGTCTGCTCATAAAACTCACTCCGCGCTCGAGAACAAAATTACAGAACACAGCGTCGCACGCCTTGCACATATTCCATTATAAGCCCCGAAGCATTGGCGACATTTCGTAAAGGTGAAAACGCCTTCACCGCCGACGCTCCTCGCTGTGAATCCAGCATTGGCGACGATCGGGGAACTTTGTCCTGTCCGGCGCTCCGGTTGGCAGCACTGTCGGCTCGCGGGGCACGGCTCTCGGCTCGTCGGGCGCTCAGTCAGAAAACTCGGCTGCACCGAAACAGTCCTCGAGAGGCAGATAGTGGTAACTGCGAGAGGGACAGAGAGAGGACAGGGAGAAAGAGGGTCCGGCAGCGGTGTGTGCTGGTCGCTCCGTCGCTCCTAGGCCCGTGCCATCGGGCAGGATTACTTCTCTCGCCGCGAGCAGCCGCGAGCCGAGCCTGAGGAACGATCGCGCGCGCGCGCGCGGGGCACAGAACGGTCGGCCAGTTCCGACGGCCGGCGACGATGTGAACGCGGATACGTAAACGGTCGGTTCGCAGTCCGCAGGAGTGTCGAGAGTGCGGCCGCGAGGTATCCCGGCGAAAGGACGCGGCGAGGGCCGCTATCTCTCTCCGGACGAAAACGCGCTCGGATGAAGCTGGGAGAGGAGTAGGCGGACGAGGAAGAGGAAAAGTGGTAGTGCTGCTGGTGTGTCGGTGGTGGTTGGTGCCCGTGGTTGGTGCGCGGCCGTTTCCCGTCTTTCGCGCTCGCTTTCTTCCTCCTGGACGGAAAACAAGGTGTTGCCGACGGAACGTGCTCCGTTCTCTCCCCCCGTCGGAGTGCGGCTCGGCATAAGGCTCCGGAACGAGTCGGCGACTCTCCGGGAAAGGGCAGCCCGCCGTCGGGTGACAGTGATGAGTGTTTGCCAAGTGGTGCACGTTCCCGTCGCCGTCGCCGTCGTCGTCGTGGCCATTCGCCGGAGCTTACGTGACTGTGACCGTGATCGCTGCCATCGTGCTGCGCCGCCGCTGCTACCGTGAGAGATCCGCCGTGACGTGCCTCGTGAATGCAGCCGCCACTGTCGACGAGATGCCGTGAGTAGAATAACATGATATTCCGCGTCCTGCGCCCGCCTCAATTTGCCACTTTCCACCTCGCGCGTCCCCCGCCACGGCAAATGGCAACGAAAGTATTTCGGCCGCGCGCGCGACAATTGGGGCGCCCTCGCGGACTGTTGTTGTTTATGAAATGTGCGCACGACTCTGGAGGTCGTGCTCGGCGGCCGCGTAGACGGCTTCTCCACGGCATCGCTGTGAGGATCCCACGAATTCGCGATTTCTCGCATGTGAGAGCCCCTGCGTCCCGTATCAAACGGTCTATTTTATTTGTTCCACGATGAACCCGCGCTCGCGTCGGAAGACACCCTGTGTATGTATATATATCGCGTCGGTGTCGTTGCCACGATACCGTCGAGAAATATTGCGCCAGGCAGGATGGTGGGGAAAAAACGGGCCCGTGATCGTTGATTGTCTCCGGGCTGATGTTTGGGTTGGAGTACTGTTTCGCAAACATCGGAGGATTCTATGTAAATAGGAAAGAATTACCCGATGCTGCGCGACGACGGTCCCTTTCTTTCGTCCCGGTTCAACTTTCTACTGCTGCGCGAGAATAGTTGTAACTAGACTGACCACATTTTTTTTTCACTCTAATTCTGGACGCTCCGTCTGCATCTGAGAACAATATTATATGTATAGTAAATAAATATAGGAAATCATTGTGGTAGTTAATTAAACTTTAATGTGACTCTTATGCTGGACTTTACATTGTCCAGGATTGGACAATGATTTTTGTCGGGAAAATCATTTACAAACAGTACAGCGACGGTCAGTTTTGCGATGCTAGAATTTGTAGATTTCTCCGAACAGCAATCCGCGTTCCAGGAAACTCCGCTTCCAGTGCGTAGGTGTGTGCTAATCGAATGTAGATTGATCGGAACGGCCGCTAGTCCTTTATGGAAAAACCCTGGTGGCCATTTTCCTGGTCACGTTGAAAGTCCAAATATCTCCAACTACTCGTTGTTGTTGTTTTCTTTTTTTTTTTACAACTGTGGAGGCATCGCTTTTTTTTCCAGCGTCGCTGCGCAATGTAGGACCATTCGGAGTCGACGCTAACATGGAGGCTCTTTCTTTCCGTCGCAAATGTTGAATTCATCTTTTACTGTCTCTCCTCAATACCGCTGTTTACTATACACATATACCCTGACCGCGTTTCCATATTGCTTTTCTAACGGAAACCGACGAGACTAATCCATTCCGCGTTTTCATACCGTAACAACATCATATTCATGCAAATTTCTTAGGAACATAATTTCCTATGGTTCTTAAAGATCCAAAACACCGAGCTGTTTCATTACGAAAACACAGACGAACGCCCAGTAGTCGAAGAAATCGTCGGCAGCCAGCAGGAAGATGTTGCCTATGGATAGAAATATTTTTGTAGCTTAATCCAGTCGTTGAACGTGACGGTGGGAGGGTCAGTCTCGAAATTCATTTCATTACACCGTCGACTATCAACCGTATATTATCCAACACACGGCGCCTAATTATCTATCATGGCTATCTCTCCTACTTTCTACGTCTACTACCCGCATGGCCTGAAACGTCTCAAGCTTCCGATGTTTATCGTCGCATCTTGGCGGTCCATTTAAACAGACCGCAGTATGAATAACCAAAGGCGTCTAGTAAACGCTTGGACACAAGAAGGCGAGAATATGATAAATTCTCGCCGCTTACATAACGCTGCGCGACATGCAGAACCGCTAGAATCTAGAAACGATTAGACGCCATTTTTCGCCGCCGTCGCGCCGTCCCGAAGTCATTAAGCGAGCGCGGGGCACGGCGTCGGGAACATAGGCAGCAGCACAACACGTCGCCTCGCCGACGATCGATTTTCGCGACGAAAACGAAACGGGAGGAGCGTCGTCGCAAAAAGCACCGTAACCCTAATCGCCGGCCGGCAAATCGTTTTCCCTCCGTTACATACTTCAGGGAGCGATGCGCGTGCAAGGGATACATGCGGCGGCTGAATGGAAATTGCTCATAATGCGAGCCGAACGCCTACACGGAGCACGCGCTCTCGCACGCTAACACGTACCGATGCACAATAAGGTTAACGTCGATTCGCCCAGAAGCGGCCGTAGTTACGGTGACTGTGCACATCGGCATGAAATCGGAGCAGTTATGTCATCTCTACCGGGCGGAAGGTTGTCTTCGTCGCGTCGATTCCACGACCTTCTCAGCGACGGAGAAATTCGTCGCTGGCGAATAATGATGCGGCATTGTTCTGTCTTATGCTTATGGACACTTGTCTTAGGTGAGCCTGGCGAGCGCGATCGGTCTCTTTCGGAATGGCCGCGAAATGTCTCGTGTGACGAACGCACGCACGTGCAGACGGACTTTCTGCTTGCGCGACTCTGGGAACTCGATCCGATCTATGTACAGCGACGAAAATCAAGGGCCGCCGCGAATAATGGAGTAAGGGGAGTCGAAGAGAGCAACAAAAGTTTCACGACGCCGCCGACTGCTGGAGTCGTCGTACTAGTCGGCGGGGAGAGAGAAAAGTAGGTTGAGCACCACTCGGACGTGGAGGACCGCTAGTTTTTGTCAGGATCGATTTGCCGAGTGGGAGGTATATATACGCGCGAATGATTTCGAAAAGAGCGGATCGAAAAAACGGGTATAGGCATCGGCGCTGTTTGGTGGTGGTGTTGTTTTGTGTGTCTGTGGATGTGTGGCGTTTTGAGAGCACGAGTGACAAGGACATGTCTCAGTTGCAGATCGAAATTTAGGGAATCGATCCCAGCATATTGTTACGTATTATTAGATAGCTAATGTTCCTGGTACGGAATGTTGTTCGGATTTTTCATGCCTGCTGTGACGTAACAATATATGCTTGAGTCTGTTTCCTGAAGTTCGATCTGGAAGCGAAACGTTTTTCATTCGAGACCTAGAGAAAGAATAAGCGCAGAGAAAGAGATGCTATTCAAGAGCAATGAGAATTGCGTGCACGAAGTCATTCCAAATTTAGCTGAGAAAAGTACAGGGACGCGTGCAAGTGCGGCATTGTTTCGGAACGCTGATTTCTTTATTCAGCCGTTCTGATCATTGCAATAGCGGAAGTGTACAGATTTCACTTTCATGCCTCAGCATATTTACCGTCTACTCGGTTCCATTAATCTCCTCATCATGGGCAACCATCAACGTATCTGCCTCGAATGTTCGCGTATTAACCCATCAGTACGCCGGTGCCACGCGTATTACACCGTTGCGTACGATTTCGGCTTTAACGTTTTTATCAGACAGATTTATTATGTCTCTCCTCGTTATCGCGGAAAATGTCGCTCCCGAAATGTTTGCCGCGATGCATTCGTCGATGCCGACGAAACGCGCCAGCGCACGTCGAGGGTAATGCGATCGAGTTATCAGTACATTGACGTATTGGCGCGATGCCCCCAATATTGTCCGAAATAAGCCATTAATCATTGCTCGGCCCGTCCGCCTGAAAAGCCAGAGACCGTTTTCATTTCCACCTAATATTCCTACGAACTAGTTCGCTCCTTTGTACGGTCGCAGTAAACGGTACCGTTATCATTGCCTAGATTAAAACACCGAACGGTCGGTGTCACGATCCTGTTAGATTCTTCGCCAAAGGACCCCTTTAACGTATCAAACTTGTTGTCGTTGAAAATTGCCTGACGCCTACCTTTCTCGATTGACCACGTTACTCGAAAATGGATTAAATTTCGCGTTGGCATGCGATGCGTTAAAGCGACCTTATTCGGCTCTCTCTCTCTCACACACACAGTCGTAATTCAGAGCCAAATAAGTCGCAGGCAACGGAAAGCATAACGACTGGCGTAATCTCGTATCTAGACCGTTTGGAAACTGCGCCAATCTAATTCGTACGGCAAAACACCGCGTTCCCCCTTTGGATTCGTGGCTTCCGTTCGTTGAGTTACTCCGCACACACACACGCACACATGCTGGTCAGTGCTCAATGCAGCAGTGCTCAAACAGTAAGAACAATTTACTGCGGTGGAAGAACATTGTCTTATTGCCACCGAACCAATAGCAGCCATCACACATACGCAACAGTCCCGGTCCCCGCTATATAGTACCACGCACAAAGAGATCATTTATTTTTCCTGCGAAACAGAATGCAGGTCTATAAGAAATCTAGTCCGTGTCTGTATCGGCGCTCTTCGCACAACACGCTTTAGAAATTTTACATATTCCCCAGAGTTTGCTCGTTCAGTTCGAACCACCCCGACGTTACGCGGGTTGGCGAACAGGGATGAGGGACAGAAGGGGGTGACGCGCAATTCTGAAGTTTCAGCGAATCGCTTCGGGCACTTTTCGTCGGCCGGCGCGAGACGTGAGGCGTGCGCTCGCGCGCCACTAGATTCCGCGGGCAGTTTGGAGCGGGCGTCGTGCGTTCTCGTCGCCAACGAACGTCGTTTCCCGACGCTTCTCTGCGGCGCGGCGCCGCAAGTGGGTCACGTCGAGAGACTGCGTGCGGAAAAAAGCTTAAGGCGTTGTCTGTACGATGTCCGGCTTGAATGGTGTCGGTCTCGCGGCAAGAGACTGTCCCCGCCATATGCGCCGGCCCCATGAGTCAATTTCGGAAGCGATGGCCGTCGAGCGGAGAGTCGGAGTGCGGTGGCAAGCCGCTGTTGCCGATCGGATTCGCGCGCCGAACGTTTCTCGTTACTTTGCACCGTTAACGCGTCACCGTTATCATCGAGCTACGCGTATTGCTGGATTGGCGTACAGAGGAACGAGCGGCTGCGAAAGAAAATTGGGAACCGCATATCGTTGTGCGCCGTGCGCGCTGGCTCAGTTTTCCGAATCGTTTTTTTGCTTTTTTACGTCTGCTTCGTAACAGCAGTATATACTGGGTCATTGTACAGTGCGCGTTTTTAACGTTATTAGCGCCTTTTTAATAGCTCGCGTCTATTCTTCGGCCTGTCCGTCCGGGAGAAGTTGGGAGGGAAGGCAGATAGGAGAGGCGTAGAAGGAAGTTACGACCGTTTTCGACGAAACTTTTGCGCGCGAGGAACTCCGGGTTCATGAAAGTATATTATGCTCCTTACGAGGTGTATACCGGGCGCGAGTTTAAACTCTGACAGGATGAAATTGATACCCGATGTCGGGACGTCACTTGCCGTCGATCGATTGGCCTTTGAGAAACAACGCGTGCAGTACTTCCGACGACGAGACACATCTGTCTCCGCGGTTTCAGTATGAACGGCGGTAGAAAAGAAAAAATGATATGAATGTGCTCGTGCGTTCTCGTGCTAACTGCGACGCGTACGCGGACAGGCAAATGAAGCGTGGTCAAAGTATACCGGTAAGCAATATCGTGTAAGCATAAACTGATACGTGTCCGCGAATGCAATCGTCGGCCGACAACGTGATCCCGTGCTACATATGTATACACGTATACACGTGTATACGCCATGCAGAGTATATAGTGTACGCATATCGTGGACGCATTCGCGAAGCGCGACGATGCATCAGCCACTGCACCGGCTCAACTAACGTGATTTACCCAAGTCTGATGCGATTTGTTTGCAAATAAATCGTCGTCCCTTCAGGAGTCGCCGGCCTAGAGCCCGGTCGTCGTGCATTTAGATTTCCTGTCGCGACTATTACGCGAACGGACGTTACACTCTTTACAACGACCGAATATAGACTCTGGCCGGGGTTCGTTCACAAACCTAGAATCGAATCACACCGACCCATCCCTCGAGCATATTCCTCGCTCTATACTTCGCCGCGAACGACAGGCCCGTTCCTGACAATGAGTGAAGAAAAATTGCGCCGAACGCGAATAATGACAACATATTTTCTTCCCCGCGTCCATCGGGCGAGTACCATGAATTCTACGAGATCAATGCACGCCGCGCGCGTCGCATCGATACGCGGAATTAGTAGCGTAAATTTACATCTGTCGCGATAATTGCCGGCGCAATGGCCGCCGATCAGTCGCGTCGATCTCGAGCCCGGCGCAATAATTGCGCGCGACGAAGTGCCTTCGTCTAATGGCCGACCGCGGCGGTAATCGACCGATGGAAGGAACTTTTTCGCTCGCGGCTCCGGCGGCCTCGCCGGAACCGAAAGGGTTAAAGGAGCGAGCGATACGTTTGGCTTCGACAGACCCGCTGAGAAGAGAGGAGAGGAGACGGTTGAGGAACGGAGCGAGGTATATTTTCGTCGGCCTCGGCTCGCGGTATCGGCTGCAAAAGTGCGTTGCGCCACTCCCCCAGCCTGGCCGCCTTCCTCGTCGCGGCCCCGGAGGAGCGACGTAGACAAGCAACGCCGTGCGAATCGAGATTGGGCAGAGCGATTCGGAGTAGATACGAGCCGCCAGGCTATACATGCAAATTCAGCGTCCGTACGTACTGGATCGGAAACGGACACGTTCTTGATGCGGGACGATTAATACTGGAACTACCGAGGGGTCAACATGACTCCGGATTTTGTGCTAATGATCATTACGGTCATTGGCGGGAAATAAAATTAGTTTAAAGTGAGCACTCGGTATTCTAGCGTTAGCATGGACTTCTTCGTCAGCGACGTGAAGGTACTTTTGGAATGAGTTAGGTGTAATGCTTAACCCTTAGTAGCCTGATTTACGAAAGTGATTTATTTTTAATATTACTGTGTTTGCTTGAGGGTCTAGATGAAGGGAAAAATAGCTAATTTTTTTAATTTCGTTGGAAAGAATATTATACAACAGTAAAATACGTACAGCCAACCTATAAAAAAAAACTAATAGTAATGTGAACATTCGGTTTAAAAGATTGGTATCAAAATTGAAACTCTAGGTTATTAAGGGTTAACAGTGTACGATCCTTGGTGGTAATATCAAGGAGTGTGAACAGAGGAATACAAAGAGCAGGCGTGTCTCGTATCAAGTGCACACGCGGTACTTCTGGGTCAGCGATGCGCCGAAGACTTCGCGGCCAATCGAGATTTCCATCCGTGCGAAAAGGCCCCGATAATGGCATTTGAGCGCGCCCGCCGAAGTACCCTTTTCCCTTGCGGCGATGATTCTAACTCGCGCGCGCGCGCACGTCCGACAATGGATTTTTTCGTGCGCGCCTTCACAAAATGCTCGAAAATGAAACAGAAGGACGCTCGAACGCACTCTCCCCGGGACAAAGAAGCCCCTCTCCGCTTTTGTGCTCTGTCCGTCCTCCCTCTTTCCGTATTACCAGCAGAAATAAAGAGTCCGAGGTGAGGGCGCGGGAGGAGGAGGGGAGGGGGGTGACAGAAAGGGTGGACACGGCGCAGGGGCCGGGAGGGAAAAAGCGAGAGAATGAAACCGAGCGAGTGAAAGAACGCTGCGTTAGAGAGCAGGAGTCAGCTGAGGCTGAGTGACACTGGAGCGAGTGAATGAGAGGCAAGGAGGAAGATCGAATGGGATAAAAGAGCGTGGGTTACCGGGCAAGACGAGGCGAGAGAAGACGAAACGTCCCTCGTGTACGTTCAGCTAACAAAACTCTCAAACGGTCCTAATGCGAAGTATCGCTTCGAGGAGAGGCGTCGTTAATCTTGTCGTTTCCGACAACCTCCAATTTCCAACTGTGTCACGAAGGTGACGGGCGGCCTCGGTTTGGCAGGGCTGAAAAGTGCGCATCCGTGCAGCGCTCTCTTTTGCGCCTCAGAACAAATCACTTTCTCCGCGGTGGCGGCGTGCAGAAATGAAAAAAAAAAAAAGAGAAAAACGCAAGCGCTATATCGACGAGAAGTAATTGCGAGATTCGGTGGCGAGATGAAGGGCCGCGTGAATGGGGCGAGTTGGAAAAGGGGGCCGGAATCGGGAGGGAAGTAAAAGGCGGCGGGCTCTCGGCGGACGCGCGATCGCATTTACGTACTCGTATACGTGCGTCGTACGCCGAGGTGTAACGCCCCGTTATAACCCCGCAGCGCGTGCATACTGCAACTTTCCGCTCGAGCCCTCGTCGTCGTATTTCCGTTCTGCATTCCGCGTTCCGTGTTTTCGAGCGAGACGAACGACCGCGACGAACGACGACACTTCCCTCTTTCCTCTCATTTCTACCCCCCTCTCTCTATTTTTCTCTCTCTCGCGTACACACAGACGCTCACTCAGTCACTCACTCACTCATCGATCGGTCTACCCCAATTTTAGTAACCACTCTTCCGCGTACTCCTCGTCAGGGGAACATTTGCTTTGCCGAGGGTAGTTAGTCTTGCCCCCCACCCCTGTCTCAATTTGCCCCGTCGATTGGTCGAAAAGAAAAAGCGAGCCGAGGCGTAACGATGGCTCGCAAATTGGAAAAATGAAAATTCATCAGGCAACCTTGTTTGCGGCGGCCACTTGTTTAGGGAATCTATTGTCTGGCTTGCGGGCAAGGCGTGCTTGTTTGAGACGCTTGTTTAATACACTGCTGCGGCCCGACCTTATTCATGCATCGTCGTAACCTTACACGACGTGGCCGAGTGGTCAACTGCAGTTGGCGAACAGGTGCAAGCTGACGTTTGGCGATCTTCGTCGGCGATACAGGCTGCTATTTAATTAAACAACCTATACCGTGCGCCGTGCCGTGGGTATCGGTTGCCGGATTGATTTATCTAATAACACGACCGCTTGGGAAGAACAATTAATACCGCTATTTCCGCGAACCTCGTCTGAGGCGACCGAGATGTTCTGACATCATGCTAAACGGAACCGATCGATGTGCCCGCGAAATCGATACTGAGCGGTGAGAAAATATTACGGTTCACGGTTTTTGTGCGAGATCGGAACAGCGCACGTGTGTACATACACGTCCGCACGAAGATCCGATCCGACCACTGTAACGGCTTCTATTCATGCCACGCAACCTCTACGGCTTCCTTCTTCCTTAACAAAGAACTTATGCGAGCTCCTCATGGGAACTGTTGTATTTGAAAAATAAATACCTCGCGAATTCCAGCGTATATCTTCTTATCGGCACGTCGGCAATAGGTCTTCGCAAAAGTTGACACTGCTTATCAATAACTAAGATTCAGATCTGATATAAGTTCATACCGAAGTACATAATTCGAAACATCAGATTCGCGCGTGCTTCCCGACTCAACAGTCTTCCTTATTGCATCTACGTAAACGTTTTAATCGCGCCCACTATTCCGAGCGTTCACTCGCGAACAGAAAACTCATTCCGCAAAGACGTTAGCCGAGGCGTGGCTAGCGCTTGAGGGACGTTAGAAAATGAAATTTTCGTTGTCCAGTCGCTCGCGATTTGCCACTGCGCGCGTCGCAAGGATACTCGTTCGCCGGGAGATTTCGCCTCGACGAGAAAGGCGGTCGAGGACGCTGAGCTACCTGTTAATTTATCGAAGGATGCGAAACTTTCTGGCGAGATTGAGCCTGCCCCGACAACGTAACGCGCGGCTCTGACTTTGATCAGCGCTCCGGGCTTCTACGCCATTGACACTTGATGGAATAATTAGCCGCCCGCCGACGGGCTCAATTTCGAATATAAAAATGACGGCGATAAATCGAGCGCGAGACCTCCAACTTCGGCCGCGATAAAGGATCGGGAATGCGACGTTCGCGATAGCAGGTTTCTCGTCAAACGGAATAAACTTGCAAGGGGGATGACTCGTGCGAGAAGGTCGGACTTCCTAGCCAGCGCTGGCTTATTCTTTATACATCAGCGTCGGCTATATTCCCGTTTCACGCGCGCGAGTCTCTTTTGAGACGTGGATGCGGAGAGCGGGATTACCCGTCGCTCTCAGTGAATATAGCGTTTTAATTGCCGGAAGCGGTAAAAGAGGTGTGACAGCGTGAATTAAGCAGCCTCCCCTTCCCCCGCGCGAACCTCCATGCGCTATCGTTAACGATAAACGGCGAGCGGAACTTAATCCGGCGGCCGCTAATTACGCCGGCGACTTCTTCGGCGGCGCATGATAAAATCATTGGATCCGGTGTGGCCCGGGTACGCATTGATCGCCGCGGAGCACGGGAGCGGTTCCGGCGATGAAAAAGTCGCAGGGACCGACGAGGGCAGGGTCGGTACTTTCTTGCGCGCGCGCTTCCCTTTTCCGCCGCACCCCAATGACTTTCGCCGGTTCCATGACTATTACTACTTCTCATTGATGCTCGTCGATACTGTCACAGTCGACGTTTTCGGCGCCGCGCTCAATTTTCCGGCGACTCTCAATGGTAAAGTCTTAATTACCCTTTTTTTGTCTCGAGTATATGCGCAACCGCGGGCGGGATAACGGAAACTTGTTTACTCAGAGTTCCATCCAGTCGAGCGAACGCGTGGGAGAGATAACTGTAGCCGAACGATGTCGATGGTTGCACTCTACGAAAGTGCGAACGCTCGCCGACTTTTTCTTTCGACGCGCCCGGAACGCTTCGTGGGTCCTCCAGCTTTGTGCAGGCTCTGGCTCTCGGCTGGCGCGGATTTTCCAGCGCGACGTGACGTATTTGCATTTTAATTCCCCCGCGGGGGGGCAGCTGACTTCTGCGGCAAAGCGAATCCTAAGCAATTCCGCCGTGGCGAAACGGCGAGGACCCAACGAACGCGGCACGATTATACCTCGCAGTGACTAATAAAGGTCGGTGTAATGTAACCATCAGCGGCGGTTTATTCAATGATGCCAATGACACATGGCGCGTCATACGGATTCTGCAGTGGTGCTCATCGGGAGCGAGGAAGACGCGGCCGGTACGATAATTTCGATTATTAATAGAGCAACATTCGAGCCTCGGAACTCGCGTCGGCATTTAAGCGGTGCGAAACAGTATTGCAATTAAAGTGATATTGATATGACGGGAGGGTGAACGACCGTTGATTATTTACGATTTATCGACGCACACGCGCATCATCCTTTAAATCTTTCCGATTCAACAATTACGCAATCAGCGCACATTGTGCGTTCGAAGTGGGGGCTAATTGCGAACGGTGTTCCGGCGTACTGCTCATGTCGAACATTTTCTCGAAAACCCGCGCACGCGCCCTCCCTACCTCTCTCTCTCTCTCTCTCTCTCTGTCTCTCACTCCTTCTCCTTCAATATTGGCCTGACGGGCGTCAGTGACTTGATCGATTTTCTTCGCAAGGTCAAATTACCGCGATACCGTGCGTTATCCGCGCACAGGATTGATCCGTTTATCGTCGTCGATTACGTAATTGGAATTGCGTGCGACGACGGTGCACGACTATAGGACAGAATTCCCGGATGGGGAATTTCGCGTTTTGTCCCACGTTGCGTTCATCGTCGGGTCGCAACGCGTCCGAGCCTTGCTAAACATCGCGAACGTGCAAATCCGAACGCGTAAGGTCGTTCCAAACCGAGCAGACCCCCGGAACCTGACGTTTTCATTTCCGTAATCTTTCACGACACTTCTTGTCGCTCACTCTCTTGAAAATCCACCGCCCCGTCATTTTTTCGTCCCGCTAAACGTAGGATATTCAAACGGCCGTCGTTGTCGCACGAGGGATACAGACGTCGGGGAACGTCTCTCAATTTGGCCTGTGCCGAATTTTAAAGCGCAGAGCGGCTGTGTCTGTCGAGCAATCACCGAGGGGCCCTCCGCGCGTTGTCACGAACTCGGCGAATTTGCATAATCGAGCGTTGACTACTGCACGTGCATATCGGAAGAATGGTTCGACGGTTGTGGTACAGGCTCTTTCATTATTGATCCATTGGGGCGCGCACGGAACGACTAAGAGCGAGTAAGGACAGAGGCGCGGGAGAAGGGTGGACGACGAGACATAATGGGAATTTTCTTGTCTCCTCCGGTAACTAGACTGGAACGTGGAACTCTTCCCGCGAACGAATCTTCTCGCCGTGCGACGCAAACACAGAGTCTCTAACGGCACGGAATTCGTGGCCGGATTCAGGCGGATTTCTCGATGGAATGAATATTCTTGAACGGGATGCGCGTGCAATTCGTCTGTATAAATTCACCGTCGACACGCTTCCCTCGTTTGACCGTCATTCACTTTCGCCGCTTATGCGAAGAATGTCGCGGCGCGAGCGTGTACTGATATTTTCGCGACTGTTCGCCGCGGCGAAATGAAATTCTCGCGAGCGGTTCGCCGCGCAAAATTTGATGAATCGGCGGCTCGAGATCTTCCGCAGTAACGAGCCAGTGCGCGAAACGTACCGACTTAATAAACCCCGCGGAAGTTCCTAGGAAAACGGGAGCGGCGAGATGCGGCGGTCTAGGGAGCGTGGGCGGGGTGAAAATTTATGCTCGCGCACTTTGGCCTCTATAGAATCTCACGATAATTCGTTACCCGACAATTAACGTCGCGTACCTAATGAACACAATTTCAATCTGCGCCGCGCCCGCTTCGTCCCCCGCCCCCCTCCCTCCACCCCCTCGGCCCCGACAAATTATACATCGCGTTTGAAAAATCGACGCGACGAACCTTTTCCCTTTTTCTCGCTTTCGCTCCTTTTTTCTCGCCCGTCGCTCGAATCTCGTACGTGCGCGTCGAGCGGCGACGTGACATTATGGCGCATCGTTCTGCTTGCCGTCGGTTACGTTTATTGGATGCATCCAGGTACATGATATCAGGTGCCGTTATCGATCGGCAAATTCTCGCGTGCCCCGGGAAACTACCCGCAAGACATATCGTTACGATTTAATGATTCATTCTACACGACCCTTCTACTTCGCGCTACTTTGCACCATATAAATCATATTTCCGACCGGCAATCACTAAAGCGCGGTTGCCTCGCTAAATCCACGCGAGAAGATAGCGTTGAACGAGTGGTACACTGAGCGAAAACGTGTGTCTACAACGAACGAGCCGACGGAAAATCGTTCCGAAATGCGGGTGTGCACGGTGAACTTCCGCGCATTCTAGACATTTTGAAAATCGAACGTGGGGAGTGGGCGCGGGTAGGTATATTTAGATATCATTAGCGGGCGAATTTTGTGAATCACTTCGGGCGCAGCCTCGAATCGTCTTCTCGACATCGACCGGCAGCGTTCAAACATCCGGCGCGCGGCGGGAAACGAGTGAGGAAGTGAAGGAGGGAAAATGTGTATTGCGACTTTTCCACTTCGGAATGTCGCGTCCCGGCATTCCGCGCGCGCGTCGAGATACTCTTCACGAGTGCGGCGGACGGTTGATTTATGGCGATTCTGGCGGTTCTCGAAACTCGTCGTCTAGCCGCGTGTACCTCGATATATACCCTCACGCATCGAGTTTAGTCCGACGGCCCGGCGTGGATCGATACCGACGCTCGAAGTATTTTTCTTTTCCCGCTCCTCCCACTCATCCGCTTCATCCTGTTAGGCCCATTCTCTGCCCTCCCCCTCCCCCTCCGCCCCACCCCACCGTTCCTTTTTCTCGAACCCCGAGATCCATGGATTTATTCGAAACCGACGGGGCAATTCCAAGGACGCCGGTGGACCAGAATTTCCACTTTTTCACCTGCTGGAAATTCCAGTCCATCCTGCGGGCGTAATAGGCAGCGCCTCGTGGATACGCCTAGGTTCTATTTCCAGGTTTCTCGATGTGCGTCGGACTCGCACCACCGTCCGTTCAATGTGTACACTCTCCTGTGCGGGTGTGTATCGGTCTGTACTTGCGCGCGCGCCCTCCCTCTTTTCCCCGGCTTCTCTCTTCTTCCTCTTTCCTCCCACCCTCTCTCTCTCTCTCTCTCTCTCTCTCTCTCTCTATCTGCCTCCCTCAGTACCGGCGCCATCGTCGTCGTGACGCTCGATATTTTAAGTTCTATAGCCGGTGCTCCGGCTTACGTACGTGTATGCACCGTGAAAAATCTCTTCGTTAAATTCGCTCTCGATGAGCGTCCGTACGGGGGGGTCTCCACTCGTGCTCGCTCGCGCATGTTAATTAAAATTCATGCATTCCCCATTTCCACCCTTTGAAACGCGATACACGTCGAGTGCGGGCGAATTTTGACGTTGTCCGGCCGCGGCACAATCGGCATGGCGGGATTAGAGCGCGTTCGATATTTGCGGTAATATGTTTGCCGTGCACGCCGACGTAAATTGTTTGCGCCGGGAGACATGCGAGTATCATCGGCAGTATCCGCGGATATCGATAATCGTAATCCGACGGCCACGAAATGCTGTAACGCGAAAATGCGGTATTGGCGGCGGGGCGTACTATAAATATTTAGTACGGTCGTTTTACAAAGCCTGCCCCCGTCGCGGAAATTATTATTAAAAGCGGCCCAATGACGAAATCGGCACTCGACCCAGTCCTGGGAATCACGCGAAACGTCGAATCCGCGTCGGACTGGGACGAAAAAAAAAGATGTATTCGAACGCGGCCGTCCGGACGATCGTCGCGTCGCGCGGCAAAGACTGCCACGTTATGCCTCGCGCCAATTCGCGAACGGTATGGAAATGCGGCGCCGTCATTAAAAGGCTTTCCGCGGAAGAGGTGTTTTTGCCGCATGCCGCCGGCCGTATCATTTATCGGAAAAGACCATGACGCGACGGTAAAGCGTAAATGCATTCTCGCTGCTTACAATTACCCCGCCGACGTTCGCGCCGTTCCCCGTTGCCGAGGAACTATCTCTCCGTGAATTATGCGCGATTGCACGACGATTCTCTCCCGGAGTCGAGACCGCTTCGGCTTCTCGCGCGGCGCTCTCGCTTCTTAACGCCTCACGTTCGCTTTGTTCGGACGTTATTTACTACGCGTCTCCGTATCAATCTCGCCTTTTACCTGAATATTCGTTTGCCGCCGCGGAGGTCAGCAATCGTTGCCGTTTGAAAATTAATACTTGCATGCATGACGCATGAGGCCGATGCAAAAGGATTAATTCTATGTTAAGGTATTCACGGGCGACGCTTTTTAACGAGGAACGTGCTGGTGCGTTATCACCAGAGAGAGAGGGAGAGAGAGAGAATGATTCTTTTTTGACGACAATACCGAGACGGACCCCTTGCTCCTTCCCACACCCTCTACTCTTTTATTCTCTCTTTGTGTCCCCTTTCTCTCCCTTCTTCACTCTTGTCTCTCGGTCTTCGTTTAATCTTAATGCCTCGAAACGTCACGCGGCTTCAAACGCAATAAGTGCGTCAAATTTATATTAACGAGTTAATGTCCCTTGCGATTTTCGGGTAGAATTACTTTTCTTCTTCACCCTTTGAGGATAGACTCCTGGGTCGCGAGAAACAGCGGGACTTTTCGGTTCTGTCTGTACGGGAATGATGACGGGAGCGGGCTGACACGTCTTTAGAAATTCTGATCGGGGAACGGGCTAGAAATTAATACCGTTACGCGCTATTTATCGCCGCACACTCAATGTCCATTCTCTCCCGAATCTTTCGTCCCGCGGAGAGAGCTTCTGTCGTACTTAGGCAAGCGGACCACAAATTTCCCGGGTATGTATTTAAAAGTAAAAAAAGAGACGCATCATAAAAAGCGCCTGTCTCCTTCGTACAGCCGAGTAACAGTACCACATTGGAGACTCGAAATTACGAAGCGCCGCGTGCACACACACACACATACATATATATATATATATATATATATATATATATATACCCATTGAATGGCCCGAACGCCAACACTTTCAAACGACGCATGTACCGACTCACCCACACACGTCACACACGACTCTCTACACATAGAATATTCACTTGCACATGCATATGCATGCGCACGCACACCGTTCTCTCTCGCCTACTTACCAACTCATTCGTGTACCTGAACACAACGTGTTCACGTGAGTGCGAAGCGACATATATACACGTAAGATGTATACCACCTTCCCGAGCCCGTAGGCCGTCGTCTCTTGCACAGTCGAGAGAGTCGGGAATGGTGTAGGAACGAGTCAGAGACTCTCAACCGGACGCGCTGGCGTCGTTTCGGACCAGACGCCGCGACGGTCAGCGGTTCTCAAAGACGATGCCTTTCATTGGAATAGCGTGCACGTCGCCGTCGTCTTCGTCGTCGGCGATGCTCGTTGCCTCGTGTCGAGGATAAGCAGCGGTTCTCCGCTGGGATTTTCCATCCAGCTGATGGCGGAAAAGACCTTCAGTGGCTCTCGGCGACGGTGCATTCACGTGATAACGTTGACGCCGATGAGACATGCTCCACGCGCGGCTTCTGATTATCGTATCTTAGCGAGGATGGAAATTCTAATTTCGATGTTATGCGGGAAAATCTCGCGGCGTCGTCGAGCGTTCAACAGTATAGTTCTTCGTTCGATCCCGTCGATTCGAGATTTGACAGAAATTTGATTGAGATAGAATGCGATTTTTGGGTGCGAGCATTTCGGCAGTCTCTCTTCATTGAGCAAGAGCGCGCTGGCTCGAAAAAGAGCGATGTCGCCGCCAAATTCCGGCCCTTTACTCACCGTCGGTTGTGGCCATCGACGACTCTCCCGACGCGTTCGCTTTGTTGGCCGAAAACGGCGCGTTTGCCGCGAATCGGTTCTTCCCTTCCTCGCACGCACCGTGTAAACGATTTACGCGCGTAAATTCACGTGTAATCGTATGTACGGTACGTGTAACGTAACGACCGACGTACAAGGCCTGCGACGCTTTGGCGCAGAGGTTCTCATCGTGGCAACAAACGCGCATCTTTCTTGGCACTGCCCAGCACGCGTTCGATCTGACGTCTCTGTTTACCTCTTTTTCACATTTTTCCCCTCATTATTCGACCGACCGGTCGACAGTAGCTGTGCACGAGCTTCGAATGACCGAATCAGTGCCACGATAACGACTGATCGTCGCGAGCACCCCTGCGTCCGGCAAAACACGCGAAATCGAACGCGTCAACGTGATTCAAAGCATCGTGCACGGGCCACAATGCACGTAGAGACGCAACATTTTCGCTTTAACGATCAGTTTTGTTAAACGCTTGACTAAGGTGCGCCGCGATATATGTACATACCCCCTCACGCTAACGATGTAATAATTGTCAACCTGCGTGAGCGACACTTTCGCGCTGTAACAGAAGCATTACAAGGACACGCCTGGCGCACGCCGTAATATTCGCCGATATGATAATGGGCGATTCGTTGTACGTGGCTAACGATCATAATTAATCAGCCGGACTCGCTAGAATCTGAAACATCTGCATCGAATTCCAAGCTGGATCGAAGAGTCTCCACTCGCCGATTATCGGCTACGGGCAAACTTTAAGCCCGAGCGTTATCTCGCGTGATTAAAATCTCGGGGCACGTGTTTCGTACTGCGCGCTTGTAGCCGCGAGCCGAATTTCAGCGGCCTGGGTCGCATCGACGGCGACGGATTACTGCGGTGCCATGCACGCGTGCCGGCAAATTTCCCGAAATTAGATCCTGGCTCAATAAACACACGCCCCACTCCCCGCGCCGCCAGTAGAAGTATTAGATTCGTGTAAAGTACTTGCGCGGGCTAATGGAAATCGTTAAACACGGGAGGCATCGATAATGTGTGCGCAATTGATCGTAGCCAGTGCTTGAGGCGCGCTTGCAACAATATCCGCGACTCGCACCAGACCCTCGCATCGTCGAACCACGCGCATTCCGCATTACTGCGCGCGCTCTCTGCGTCGGGGCGAACATCGAATGCGGAGAAATTCAATGCCGGCAGCGGTGAATTTCCCGAAATTACAATACGTATATCTTCACCGCTCTCGAACCCCACCAGATTCCTATATCCAACGGTCATCCTACTGCCCCACCATTATCATCGCGATGAAAACCGAAGCTCTTTAAACGCCTCCCCGGATCTTCCTAATTCCGCGGCTCAGGAATGAAATCTCCACAAATCGTCGATCGCGATTAGCACGTTCGCGGACAGTAAAAGTTTCAGCGAGGTACAAAACTTGACAGTCATTTTATCTTTAAATTGGTTGTGATATCCGAAATTTTATTAACACTAGATTGCCCAAGGAAGTCATTTTGACTGCTTTTGAACTTCAATTAGAAAAACAATTATGTATATAATGACACAATTTCTTAGAATTTTTATGAAGGAGGAGGGACAATTATTAATAAACGCATTTATATGTTGTACAAAAAGTCACAAAATTCTAAGAAATTGTGTCATTATATACATAATTGTTTTTCTAATTGAAATTCAAAAGCAGTCAAAATGACTTCCTTGGGCAATCTAGTGCTAAACACATTTTATAAGGGTAGTCAGATTATCAGATTTTAATCGTTATATACAAAAACTTAAGGTTATATCAAATTAAATTCAAATCTTAAAGTCAATTACATTTTCATGATGATGCAGAATGACATGAATGCTATAGCATTCACGTCCGCCAACGTGTTAAACAAAATGTTTTCCCGTGTCCGCGCGCATCGGCCGTGCGGCGTCGAATTAGAGGTTCGAATTCGGGGCGTCATCACGATGCCGCCTTTAGCGAGCCGCGTCCGGCCGGCCTGAATTTCGGCGTCGCTCGGCGAATTTCCCAAAATTACACCGCCGGCAAATAAACGCGTGTCGCCCTTACCCGCGGCTAGTACCCTCGTAGCTGGTCGGAAACCCCGGTCGGCGACTGCGCCAATCGTTGACTCCCTCCCTTCCGCTAGCCATTGGCACCGGCCTCGGCACGTTGCCTCGAAACGACCCTGGCTCTCCTCGCCGCGGCTTGGTTCGGCGCCAGAGGCAACGTGCACCGAACCGACAACGCTTTCCCTCCCAGTTCCCTTTTCCGCGTGTCTCCGCTGCGATACGAAAAAATCTGAGCCCTGCCCTTCCCCTCGCGCCCATGCGCGACACACGTATAGCTGAGCCATTTATTGTATGGCCCAAAGGCAGCGGCGCCTGACCGCGGGCGATTGGGACTGCTTTCTTCGCTGCGATAACTTCCTGTCGGTGCTTTTCTGGCGTACGGCTATGCGCATGGCTCAAGAGAGGAGCGTCTGTGTGTCAATTTGGGCACGGATTGAATGGCCGCGGGTGGTGGGGGTGAGGATAGTTCGGTGTACGATGGCTCACGCCGCTCTTTGCCTCGTCGTGGAATGGCTATGTCGCGCACGTACAGTGTGTGTCCCGACACACTCGGAGATCCGGGGCTAGATAAATCCGCCCCCGGCCACTTGGGCACGCTTTCTCGAGAGATTTAGACTTTACAAGCGTCCATCGAGTCCGTTTACATGACCGGAGAAAGAGATAGAGAGAGAGGAGAATGGTTTTTGGGATGTAATTGTTTAGGGGAGCGAATTAATACGTTTGCGGATCGTTCAGATGATTCGGTCCTTTGTAGGGTGGGTACCTTAATGACGGCGTAATAGGAATCGGGCGTTCTTGAAGCATTGCCGGTGTTAATGAATATTTGAAAGTATTTCGTTCGCCTCTAACGTTATGTTTCCTGTTTCGTGTGCTTACAGAACGACGTGGCATATGGGTTCGCCTAAATGGTGGCTCTGAGGGGTTCCGTTGAAAAGCATGAGGGAACGAACACCCTCTGCGGATGACACCCCTAAGAGGGCCCCACCAGCCCCATCGAGAGGTGAGTCTCGACTTGGTTATCGTACTAATACGCGACACTCTTTTTGTCTCCACGCTATTCGCAGTCGTTACACTTGTCCCTTCGATACATTGTGCAAATATTAATCGTAGTAGGCGCTACGAAGCGGCGATTCTTCGAGTTCTCAAGGACTTCCGCGACGAAAGGTTGAATTACAGACGAAAGTCAGCCTTTCATGCGCTCGCCCATTTTCAATCACCAGTACCGGCTGAATTCGTCAAGTTAATTATTCTGGTCTCGCGCGCCCGCGTAGAATTGTGCAATTGTTTTCAAGGCCCAGCCGCTCGTTCGCTTTACCGACACATGTATAACGTATCTGTAACTAGTCCCGCGAGTGTTATCGGGCCTTAATATCGGTCGCTTATCGTCGCGTACGCGCGCAGTGCGTGTCGTTTACACGCATGCTGCGTGCACTACATTCACGTCCGCGGCCTAATGGCGGGTTCATATGTTCCATTCGTACGTGCACACCCCACTGGCGCACGAACCGAGCCCGTGAGTGCGGATCAGGGAACTTTAGACGCGCATTATGTATATGCATCATACGGAACACGCGCGTCCATATTCTGGCACGTATGTGTATGACGTTCGATCATACATTCATGTATGTAAACGTACGCACAAGACACACTTGCAAAACCGCCCGAAAGGACGGACCTTTACCGCGTCGTGCGTGTGTAAACACCTACACGCGCGTGAACTCATACATACGAAGCAATCATATGTAACGGACACGTGTGTGCGTTGTGATGAATGCACGCGAAGAGTTACGCAACGCATCATCCACGAACTCAGCCATCATACTTACGAACAGGGTATTTCGAAAGTATCCACACTAGCCGCCGCGCGTAATTGCGATGTCGCGACGACGAAGCCGTAATCAAGCTATCGAAATCGTTATCACGCCTGAGGTTCGTCGCCGATAACGACGCGCGGTAATAGAATTGACCGTGGCTATTGACCGGAAGAGCCCTCGATATCGGGAGGCGCACCGCGCGCGGTTATGAAAAATCAAGTTTTCCTGCTCGTAACAGCGAGCCCCGCAATATCAGCTTATTCGTAAAAAGAGGGCGGACAAAAAATGTCCGCATGCATCGAACCTCGTTATTGCCCGGTTTTGCTCTTTCATTCTCGATTTATCCTTGCGAGTCGTACGTCATAGAGAGACGCAGCTCGGGACGCGCACTGAGCGCGCTGTGCAGAACTTAAAGAAGCTGTCGTAACGTCACAATGTCGGTGCACTAGACCTCCTCGAGAGAAATCCTGTTTCATGGTTGACAGGATCGCTATCGAGCCATCCGCATCGCGCTTTACGTTACATTCCGCGATCCGATTTGTTTTATTGGGACGTTACACAGCCGCCGACGACGTCGTCCTCGTCGTCGTCATCATGCGCATCGCCTGGAGACAGGTTATAAAATCGAGTTTGCTGCTTTTTCTTCTCTCTCTCTCTCTCTTCCCCTCCGTTTGTTTTTCCCTTACTCCACCAATCCGAACGTCGTAACATTTATATCGCGGAACTGTCCTTGCTGAGACGCGCGACGATTATGTCGGTCAAATTTACCGTGACCACGCTCGCACTCATTGCATTTGCCATTTCGATGCGTCGAGTCAATGAAAGTGGGCAAAGTTTCGACGTGAATGCGGCGCGGGGATATTAGGATCCGTTGTTTGCGAGTGACCGTATTATCGCTGGGCGACATATTTATGACGGCATAATGCATGCCGCGATTATGCGATTAATATAGTTTATTTTATTACTCGGCCGCCTCACTTCGGCGCACTCGTTAATGCGCGCTTTATCGTATTTCGGGAGAGCGTCGTCCGTAAATAACGACTTTTGCGCCCCCGCCCCTACCCTCCTCGCCGCGTTTGTCGAAATACAGCACGGCATTTGACTGGAACCGATTTTCAATGGCCGCATTATAATACATTTCAGCGGGGGTGTCTTTTCGGACGGCTCGAACGTTGAATGGGATTCCCAACAAATACTGGTGCGCCGCCGTAATAACAACGGTAGCGACAATAGCCGCGAGATCGATGCTTTATCAGCAGGAAAATGGCATTGATTCCGGCTAAGCGTGCCGTTCAAATTTCTTCAAACGCAACCACACCCGTCACCAAGCATTTTTCACCTACGCGCTCTGCTATAAACGTTGATTATAGAGTTTTTTTTATTCTGCCGTGAGAGTCGTGAAAATTCAAAAGGTGCGCAGGACGACATATAAATAATTAATTCCCGGAGTTGACCACACGCAACGGAGTGCGTCCATTTGCATTGGCCACAATTTATTTATGCTACTTAGGCAATCTTTGTACATTGTTCACGAGGTACGGACACGGCGTGCGCTAGTGCGCATACGTCACACAGCACACGAGTCCCGCATACGAGCGTCCGCGTAGAAGGGAGACGCACGACGACGCCTCTCATTTCATAAAGAGGAAAGATGGCGGCCAGTAGTGCGCCAGCTCGCGTTTATCGAGTGGCGAGCGTTTCCACGCCTCCGACCGCAAAACATCGCCGGGGCCTCGAAGAATTCGTGAGATCCTCCGAAAAAGTCTGTTACGCTAATCGAGGAAAACGTCGGACGGTCGCTATCTTATAATCCCATGACGTTGAATCACAGTCAGCCCGCACGTTAATGGCCAGTCAGATTGTAATTTGATGCAAACGATGCGCTCATAGGCTTGCTCAGCCTCTATCGCCGAACAGCCGTCGACGACGCGCTAAATTCATTTCGACTTCACGTTTCGCGGGCTGCCTAATGTTTGATACTTCTCGCCGAAGTTCCTCGTCCGGCCCGGATAGTTGTATCCTTGTATCTCGCGTCGAGGCCGGTTGGTCCATACATGCTGGATACGCGCCAGGGAATTCGTTGGGAAAACTTTAATTTTCTTTTTCAATTTCTCCCGTCTAGTGCCCCGTTCGATCAAGTTTCCGCAGTCCGCCTCCCCGCGCCGCTACTTCCTTCAATTTTCGTTTCCGGAGAATAACACGGGGCAACCTCCGACCTTTCCGCGCCTTTTGCAACGGGACGTTAGCGGGAGAAAGGTCAGTGCTGCATGGCTAAGTGAATTGGGAAAAGTTGGATTTTTCCGGACGCGCGAGAGGCATTCCTTTGTCTGCCGAAGGAAATGGTGCGATTTATTCGCTCGATGGAGAGCCGCTCAGTGAGCGGACCGTTTTCACGGGCTGACGTATCGCGATTTTCGTTCCTTAATCAAAAACGAGATCGTATTTGTAGATACATTCGAAATGCGCGCATATTTATACGGAATCCGCGGCGTTGCCGAGAATCCTCCGATTAATTCAGACGCGCGTTTTTACGAGACGCGGAATATATCCGAGCGCGCGATCGGACGCGGATGAAAAGCTGAAAAAGTTATCGGGCGCGACCTTTCGCGGCGCGCGGCCGAGAGTACATGGAAATTGAACATTCCGCGAGCGTCACGATTTTCCCGCGGCGTCCACAGTCCACAGCCCTGTTTTCGCCTTTCCGGCATCAAACAAAAGCCGTACAACAAATTCCCGTCTTTTATCGAGACCGACCGACGTTCTGCCCCGAATGCCACCGGCCGAACGATGTACCGACGCTATTATCAATTTCGACAAGCGTTTCTCTCCGGCGCGTTCACTTCTATTTCCGCCGCCCCTCTCTGCCGCTGACAACGAGCAATCGCATGCGAGTCGAATGATTTCACGATTGTCATTTTCCCAATGTCGCCCGTTCGCGCTGGAAAACGCGAAAACGAGTACGCGGAAGAGGTCTTCCTTTATTACTGGGGCGGCTGGCTCGCTAAATCGAGGCCTTCTTCTCCCAGTTTTTCCCTCGCCGCAACGGCCTAAAGCAGCGTACGCTCCGCTTCTCTGTGGGAGACGCGCAGACGAGAGTTCTCCTTTTTTTTTTCCCCCCAGCTCGCCCCGTTGTCGCTGGCCGTCCTCGCTGCCACTGTGTCCCGACGTTTGGTCGATACACCGCGTCCTGCACGTAAAGAAAAGTACACGTGGCAGTGCGTCGCATCGAATAATTTCCATTCCCACTTGACTGTCCCGAAAAATCGCTCTCTCCTTGTCTTAAGGTATTACTAGCGCTGGGTGCCGTATCAAGAAGGGGCTTCATTATTTGTTTTCCATTGCGTCAGAAATTTCTTACGGACCTGATTCAATCCATGCAGACATTCCGTATACATATGTGCACTACTATACTTGGCAATAATGCATACTAGCGTTTGTACCGCAGTTCAGGCTGAACACAAGCATTCAATTTACAATTTTATATTCACCATTTTTTTTCTCCTAAACTGGACGGTGAAAAGTCTTTTTTTTTTTTTTTAAATGATCCTCGAATGTTAATCTATAACCTGGAATTTTTTCAAAAAAAGTTTAAGAGCCGTTTTTGAGTTATTATCAAAAAACCGTTTTATTGTGATCATTACCATTGCTTTAGATGGAGAAAACGCTAAACTTTAATTGTTAATAACTCGAGTTCTAGACGGTGGATCAAGTTCATTTATAAGAAAAAAATTGTTATTTTTTAAAAACCTTCAATTTAAGCCTGGTTTAAAAAAAAGTTTAAGAAAAGTGATTCAGCGCTAGTAATACCTTAAGGCATTGGACCATTTTTTCGGTCGAACGTAAGACTCATTCGTTCAGCCTCTCTCCTGGTCTCGCGTCTCCAAGCACAACTACGGCAAATCACGGATTTTTATCATGCGCAACGGTCGTTTGTCCAGCCTTCCTCGACGCTGCACTTTGTTTCGCATTAACGTTCGGATACGAGGAAGTTTAAAGAATGCCTTACGGGAAGGTGAACAGACTTAGGAATGGAGCGATAAAGAAGATAGGATAGAACGGTCGGGAAAGGAGGAGTTCCGGATATACGGGGCTTCGTAGAATCAAGAAGTACGCGAGTTCTGTCGTATCCGCGATCAATAGCACCGGGAGAGAGAAGCCTGTGGCACCGCGCGCGTTCTACAGAGCCGCGTGTCCACCTTTTACGTACGCTCGAGGCAGGCGTGGAGGGAAAAAAAATTCGCCGCTCCGCAACAGAATCCTTTCTCGCACCTCCTTCGAACCCCGGCTATATTTTAACTCGCTATTTTTGCGACCGACTCGCCTGCTTAAACGCACTCGCTCGGTTAGCGTTCATTTTTACGACCCGACGTGGAATATCCGAGCGAAGAGCCTCGCGCGCGGAACATAATTCTATTCCCAGGGACGCAATCATTTTGTGTACTCCGACTCGGCCGTGATAGGTGCCGCGGTCGGGAATGAACTTTCAGATTCGCCGGGCCCGGCTCAATATGCAGTTTTGCGATTTTCATGATAATTTCCCGCGGAGTTTGAGTAATCTCGCGGCAGCAGCAGCAGCAGCGTCCATTCCGTTACCGTTGCTTCGGAGTCCAGGACCGTCCGACGGCTGGATTCCCGGGCAGTGGCTGTGGGGGAATTGAGAGTCGGAAAAGTTGGAATTTATTTTTCTTCCGTCGCGCGCGTGCATCGGCGAGAGCGATCCGTTAATGAAAGTCCGGGCTTAACTCTTCAAACGCCGCGGCCTCTCGATGCAGGATATCGTGCGCCATATATATATATAGCATACATAGCCTCGCGCTGCCGTTTAACGAGATACGTTCGTACTGGTACGTTCCGAGAAGAGCGCGCTCCCACTGGCCGGCGTGTGCAGACTACGTCTCCGTGGCACGGCGCGAGAGGAGTGCTTAAATATTCATAAGACTTTTGCTCGAAGCGTGGCTCTCTTAAACGGGGTATAAGTTATACGACATTTTTACATTATCGTTTCGGGGGCACGCTCGGCTCACGTGACACATCGCCGCCCGAAACTGGAACACGGAAGTCCGATCGTCCGGCGTCGCTTAAGCTTCTCACTCCGTCGCAATGTGTGGGTCCCCCCCTCTACCCCCCCAAGATCATATTGATCTTCCCCGTACGCCGTGCCGGGCGTACGGCGTTCGCTATTTTAAGTTTCGCTGAAGCTGTCGTCTCGAAAAATTCGCCCGCCTATCACTCAACGCGCTCCCGGGTCCGTTCGGTAACAAGTGTGAAGCACCGAAGAATAGCGCCCGCGAAGAGATAGTTTCGTGGGAGTTACGAGAACGAGCGGCGAGTGGGTGGGGGTCGTAAAGTAAGAAATCGCGGACCGATGTGCCGGTCGGACGGTTCATTCTGGCCATATTTAAAAGTACGCGTACCCCGCTGCTGCGCGCGGAATATTCTCTTTGCCAGTGATTCGCACGGAGGTCTCCGTCGTTTTACTGATCCGCCAGCCGAAACGTGCCTATCGTTGAGATTTCGCGAAACTTTCCTTCTCAATTAGTTTACGTTACTAATGGCGACTGCGAGGGAAGAGTCGCGTGTGTTATGATCCCAAATAAAGAAGCGACGCTCGCCGAGGAGTAGACGGGCGCTGGGAAAACTTCGCTTTCATAAATATCGGCCTTATCTGACGGCGGACGACTTTCGAGATGTTGACGAAGGGCTTCGCGCCGCTCAGCCAACTTTAATCCCCAAATAAATCCAACTTTAAATGAAACGCCGTGGCTCGTCGGTTTTTAAGGGAAGGCCTCTCTATCCTCGTCCGCCAACTTTTACCCCTGCCTCTTCTTCCCCGCGCACCCCTCTTCTCCTCGTGTCAATGTATCCGCGCGCGTGGCATTACGATCGAGCCCTTTGTTTCCCCTTTTTCGCCTTCCCGGAAATTCGCCGGCCGTCTTTTAACACCCTCGCAAAACGACGCGAGCGGACGATGACTCAGAATATTTCCTCCTGCGCTGTCTGACGCGCGCGCGCGTATCAAAGCGATGTTTGATACATACCCTAACGATCACGCGATCGTCGCAGGGCGTATTGCGCGAAATTCGCACGCTATCGATATCGATGCGCTCGTATCGTGAGACGCCGGAATGTCGTGAGCGCGGAGAGCGAGATAAGCGGGAGTGAGGTTGTTTCTTTGACGAAGAAAAGACAGGAAAATTGAAAACGCGCCGCTGGTCTCGGGAAATCCGAAGATCCGCGCGATAATGTTTCCGTTATTATTGAATTAGCGATTTAATAGAATATCGCGTTCTTACGAAGCCAATTACCATAACGGAGTTCGCCGGAGGTGGTTTCTTCGTATGCAGCGTAAACCGGCTGTTTACGTATCGTCATTACCGCACCACTCGCGCACACGAATGAATATTCCGATCTCAGGAACCCGCGGCGAGAATCAAAATGTACCCGCGAACGATACAACTCTTACTTCTAATCCCCTTTCATGGCGGAAGAAATTACGCTTAAATTCGCTTACGATTCCGCGGCACGAAGATCGTCCGATAAGCTCTAAATAAGCAGTCCGAGCCGACGACTCCGAACAATTAGTAGTTTCAAAAGTATATTTTCTTGAATGCGCCTGCTAATTGCCGAGAAGCTGTGCTCGTTAACGCGACGAGTCGACGAGACAAATGCATTCGCCCGCCGTCAATATGCAACGAAGGAAGCAACGAAAAAATGAGTTCCTTTGATACATTTCAATTGGTCACGCCACGGTCAGTGCTGTTCGAATTTCCGAGCTACCTTTATTAGAAGCCAGCTGTTCGTCGTCGAGCTTAAAGCAAACTTGTTCTCGCCACGTGTCGCACGTGCGAAACGCTCCTTAAATGGCTCCCTCGCGAGTTTCCTCTCGCCAGGATGCGTCCTGCGTTGCATCGACGCGGAATATTTCTGTGCGCACGTACGTGCATGGAAGACGGAGAATATTCAATTTCGCGGAAGCGAGACTGACGTAGTCCAATTAATACTCTCCAGCAATTAATATCCCCTGAATTAGTTTGGCTCGCTTTTGCGCAACTGTTAACGATCAATGTCACAGGACCGTATATAGTACACGGTATGTACATACTGTATTAACGACCGACTGGGGAGCCTGGCTCGCGACGGGGCGAAATATAATGGGACCGAGCGCGAGGAATGTTTAGCGTTCTTCAAATTCGACTCCGTTGTGCCTTCGCGAAATGTTGGAAATTGAAATTCTTCGCGTCGCTCGTCCGACGGGGCGAGGGAGAAAAAAAAATAATAAGAAAAGGAACAAATGTTGAAAAGGGACGGCGGCGCGGATGAAAAATTGCGTAGGCGCATTCGGAAAACTGTTCCACGTGTCAGGGATGTTCAATGTGCTCTATCGGTGGAGCGCGCGCTATGTATGAAACGTGAATGGGTATGTCTTTCTTTTCTTCTTAGACAATCACATAGTTCGTATACGGGCAGGAAGGCAGAAATTTCGGCGGACCGACTGGCGGAGGCGGGGAGGAGAAGCACTTTGTCGAAATTAATACGAAATTTGTAGTAACGAGTTAATTACGCTTCTCATCGCTTCCTTCCCGCTAAGTAGCGTCTGTCACGTACCTCTCTTCTCGAGATGGCGTGAGTGAGCTACTAAAAGATAACATCGTCTTCCGTTGAAAACGCCACAGGCTACGCGGCTGTAATCCTGGTACCTCGCAACCGCCGAAGCACCGCGCATTGAGCAACAGATCTCGCTACACTTTTCTTGCCAACCGCAAATCTTCAACAATCGTCATCTTCTCCAACGCAACCATCTCTTACGCTCCCAGACATGAACTCGTCCGAAGAAGAAAAAAAAGCTATCAATCGGCACGATTAATTGCGCTGCAACGACGGATGCATATCTGGGCAAGCGACGTTATCGACCGAAAATGGAATGTCTTGATCACGCCCGACCGCGCGCGGTAGGGACCGCCCCGCCCACCTAATGTCTCCCTGTCTATTACTTTCGTCTCGGATTAGGAATCCGTAGGCGGGAGTAACGTTCGCTCGGCACAACTCAGCTTCCGCTCCTAATGCCCCACGTTTTTGGTCTACAGCATTGGTGGTCGAGCTATATACACTCGCCCCGTCATCCGTTTCCGTGCATCATCCTCCACGTACATTTCTACATATCAGCAGTTACGACTAATCAACACGGTATAGGAAGTTTCGGCCGACATTATCGTTCCGGCGCACTGCAGTCAGTTGCATCGGCTAATTAAACGCCAGCAGTTCTCTGGCTGTGGGGGGTCGTTGAACCTCGGCCGTTTGCTGAATTCGCGCCGTTGTGCCGCCTGAAAACTTCTTCGAGCAAATATTTACCGACGCTTACTTCGCCCGTCCGTTGTAACGGGCTGACATGAATCGACGACGACGACGATTCTCGAGAAACCGATACGCTTTTCCGGGCCTCGACAAAGGGTTCGCGTTAGTCGGCCAGTTGCATCCACCAGATTCGTGCCGCACGCGTTAACAGCCGTTAATTATCTTATCTCTCGCTTCGATACGTCGTCGTGCCTCGCGCGCGCCTCTGCCTTTTCCCTATGGCCTGCGTCTTTCGCCTCTACAATACGTCGTCTGCACCCACACAAAAACGAGCGCGACCGTAGATACGATTGCATGCGCGTTCTTCTACGTGGCATATGTTCGAGCAGCCAGCGGGTGTGTTTGTTATGTACGCACCGTTTCACGGCGCTGTCTGCTCAGATGGATCAACGGTTTTTAACGTATTCGACGGTGCGTCGAACATAGTTTGTGCGTAGTCGAATGTTGGTTAATAATCGAGGACGGTGCAATGGGCGTTTATCGTTATCGCTGGATTTCGTGGGTGTCGAAGAAGCGAAATATTTCAAGGTTCCGCGGCCGTTGGGTGTGTCTCGGAAATTATTGCGAATTTCGTGTTGTCGTTGGCGGTTTTATGGGTTTCTGTGGACCCTCTTTTGATTCCTCAAAAGGGCAGGTCAATTGGGGAAGTTTTATTTTTAGGTAAGAATTGGTAAGGCTGCTTAAGAAAATTTTTATTTGTTTCGCGCGCATCTCCTTTCTAAACTATTGATCGTGGTCTATACGTTATACATGCCTTTGTTTCAACCTTTCACGCTCTTTCATCTGATATCAGTACTCGATGATAAGGTATTTAAACGAAAATCGCTTCCTTTTCCACTCATGTTTAGCCATATATCTCCAGGATCATTCACCCTTTCAACCGTTCTCATTCCGCCTGGAAATGTTATTTTTACTCCCTTGTCAAGCTTTCGTTCAAATTAAACTCAAACTTGTATAAGAAAACGACGACAGCCAAACCTGGAAATCTTTCTTCACTTCGCAGTCAACGTGTTGAGCAAGTTTTCTAATTTAAGAGCCTTAACAATTTTAGCATATTGCGCTCGGATCACGGGACATTCCATCTCCAAACTTCTTTTCAATTGCCTGTTGAACATCCGTAGAATTGGAAAGTGAGCGAATACCTTGAGCGATTTATACGCCTGCCTCGCCCAGACTTTTGCACGGGAAAAATCTGTAATTGTCAAAGTCAGGGAGCTCCTCGTCATCAGCACGAGTGGTTGTCCCATAACTCAGCTCGAACGCACGTGTTCCCCTGAAAGTAGAGGGAAGAAATCGAGTCGTGTCCGTGCCCGTGCTCGTGCTCGTGCTCGCAAGGTGAAACTCACCCAGAAAACTTGGTTTTTTATTTGTCTGCCGTTGTACGAGAATTGGAGCACACTTCGTGCTCCATCATGGCTCACGTGTCGCAGTACACCGTCGTTTCGGGCTTCTTTTAACCGACTTCGAAACAGGAGGAGGTTCCCTATTCGACATGTATATTTGCTTATGGCCTTTTTTGTTTAATGCATGTTCGCGCATAACTCGCGAACGGATGAACCGTTCTTGTTAATTCTTGTTTCATACGAAAGAGCTTTTTTCCAAATTGGTCTTTGTGACGACATATCATTGCTGTGCGCCTGAAAAATTGATTGAATACGATGTACACGACGAGAAGACAAACGTACGAATCGTGCGAATGATTTTAGACTTTAGATAGACCCAGGCAAGGTGCTGTTACATTTACAACGTTTGACGTACAGCGAATGCAGTTGTAATATATTTGAAACACCATCGCATCGTCAGAATCCTAATGCGTTGCCCGGTCACGATTTTGTTATCGATATATACATATATATATCGCAAATCAATATTTGCGGAGGCTAAAGCAACGCGAAATTGCGCCGCAGTCGCCGGGGATAGTGGAGAGAAAACAGGAAAAATCCATTTCAGAGTGGCGAAACGCTCGCGACACGGCGCACCACTGACATCGACCGTGTATCGATTCCGCGACAACGGAAAAGTTAATATTCGTTGGCCGGATCCAATCCACGCGACGAAGTCTATCCGGCATTCTCTCTATGCGGCTTCGTGAGATCGATGAAATTCCTTCGGACTGCGGCGCAGCGCCTGTCGGTTTTACCGAACAGGGAAAGGCGGGGGAGATCATTAACACAGTGACGGCCACACAGAATGGTAGTCTTGAAACTTTCATTGTCTCGTTTTTTCTTCGTGCAAGAGAAGAATTTAATAATTTTCCAGCTTTGTCAGATTTTTTTTATCTTTTTTTTTTATCACGTCTCGATCACATTTTTCCATTTCCCAACGTTTTAAATTACTCCCGAGGTAATCTTTTTAACGCTTACCCACTGTTACTTTAATTTAAACCAAGCTCATTGAAGATCGAACGATTTTTGGGTGGCGCAAAATGTCAGTTGTCGAATGAGCTTTTTCTTCTTCATCAAGAGCGATCCTTGGCGGTGGTACGTGCGCGTTCTAGAACATCACGATTCGCGAATCCGTCTACGGTGGATCGTTGCCAATGGCCGTTCAAATCTTACTTCTAATCTCCGTCCCTTCTTCCATCCCGTTCTTCTCGTTTCCCAACAAAATGGCGCGAGCGCAATCTGAATCTTTTTCCGCTCCTCTGTAGCGAGTTCGAACGACGGCGGAATCTTAAGGGGACGGCGGACGTAAAATTCTACTTTTATCTCTATCACTGCCTCCCCCTCCTCCTCCTCCCCTCCTTCCCTCTCCCCCTCCAACTCCTCATGTTCAGCATTAAATCAACCGTACATGGATTCGTTCGGAAGCGGAATGCCGAACGTCGTCGTTTCGATTTATGGCTGAATCGTTGTCAGTTGATTCCTACCTACTTTTAGCTCCAATTTATAAATACCGTGTTCCGGATGCATGGCGCGGCTCGATTTTTACGAAATTTAATATGAATTATCGATGCACGCGACTCCTCGCTCTTACAATGTATGGTGCGCGCAGTCGTTCGGACGACGATGTCTGGACGAAAATTCCTCGCGGCGCGGTATTTTCGGAATTCATCGACACTCTCTTCCTTAACGCACGCTCGATCCGCCGCTATCGGCATAACGAAACCAGCTGAACCGCTTTCCAACCTGTATTAGATCCTGGACCACGGTTTGACGCCTTCTCGGAAAGGGATCGCTCGCTCGAGCGGCAGAAAGAAAATAATGAGTGCCGAGTCGATGATCGAATCGGAATGCTCGAAACTCGAGGAGGAGCTTTGTGCTCGGCCGTGCCGATACGGACTCGCGGCGCCGACCTTTTGCGGCCAGCGGCCGCGCGTGCCCGATGATAATTTTTGTACGTACCAATTTTCGTTGTAATTACTTCGTCGAAGTTGGCCGCGTCCCGCGGGAGAGGGATAACGTTCAATAACGCGTTATTAATGTTCTGGGCAGTGCGCGGCACACGCGAATCCCGCAAATGAGTTTCGCGCGCACGTTGACTGGGAATTATGTGTACGGCAGTGCGAATATAGAATTGTCGTCAATTGAACCGCGCTAATTACATAAGTGCTAAGAGATACTGGGAGTATCTCGGGGTGTGCGTGTGCACGCATACGTGTGGCTCGTTCTTTATCGAAGGCAAACATTTGCTCTACCGAAAAAGCTTTTCAATTTCACTTTATCGCGTAATCACCTATCTCACATTGCAGCTTCGGAGTTTCGTTAAAAATTCGTCGCGCACGTCTGCGAACGTCGAGTCTCTCGTTGAAATCCGCGAGGTCAACAAACGACGGACTAAGTTTTGTCGAACGTGCCCGGTTGTGTGCCACTCGCAGCCGTTCGATATATGTACGTCGACGGCGAGCTCCAGAAACGCTTTTGCTGACTACCATCGATTTCCTCTTTTGACGGAGCTGAAATCGGAGGACACGGCCGGCTACAAAGCAAATTCATTCGATATGAGGCAGGGGTCGATCTTTCCCTTTATTACCCGACACATGTACCTTGCGACTCGTCCGATTCCGTGTGTCACGATATCCGACACGCTCTTTCCTCACGTGTGCGCCGGCTACTTTTTCCAAATAACAATGCGTCCGAAGGTAATGATATTAAACCGGGAGAACACCGCGCACATTCCGACGTTAACATTTGACAATACGCAACGGTTGATAATAACGTCCGTCGTGCAGTACCGAACCAAAATTCATTACACGTAATACACATTCCTATTCAGTCTGTATTGATGAAAAGAACAGCTACCGCGGGCGGAGAGGACAGTAAAAAAGAAATCGTTGTGATTGAGACAACCAGTTCGAACGATACTTCGGTCGAGTACGAATAACGTAGCACGTTGGTAAACGATATCGCATCGCGTACAATTGTGTATGATAAAAGCAACACGATTGCAGTCATCAAATTGAACGTTGCACTTCAGCGAGTCGGCCACGTGAGTCATCGAGTCGACGTCGCATCGGCAAAATATCGCGTTGGAAAGTGGAGAAACTGCGTACAGTGGACAGAGAGAAAGAAAGAAAGAGAAAGAGAGAGAGAGAGAGTCCGCATTGACCGGATGGTCAGAACGATCGTCGTCATCGGGACTGTTTTCCGATCCCTTCGTTCCCCTCGACAGTCGGTTTCCCTCCGGGTCCGACCCTCGGTTGGCACGTCCCCTCGTCGTCTCTCACCCTCTCTCATCCCCTCTCACCCCTCCGACGCTTTCCCACCCTTTTAAAACCCGTGCCAACAGGGTGGCGGCGGTAACCCCTTTCTGGGCGCGGAGGGGTGGTTATCGATTCCGGCAACCCACCCCTTCCACCCTGACTTCCGGATAAAAGGGCGTGAGGAGAAGTGTGACGGAGTGTGCGACTCCGTCTCTCTCCGTTAACTTCGTACTTCATCGCACTTTTTTTTTCCCCCATCTTTTTCTCTGCCTCACGCCCTCCTTCTCTCTACTCGTCCTCTAACAGCCGATCTCTGCGTGTGCGTTCGACACGTTCTTCGCGCTTAGAAAGATTTCTCTCGACGAGATAGTATCTGTGAAGGGTGCAGTTTTACAGAAATCTTCTTTCGAAGCTCGCAGCGACGAGGACAGCGGGGGTGTTGTTAGGTAACGAGAGAGAGAGACTTGGCTTGATACGGGAACGGACGACGTTCTGCAAATCTGCGAATGTATGTCTGAGACGACGTAATTGTTCCCCTTGGGGCGGTTCGCTGAGATATGATAGAAATTAGAAGTGTCCGCAGAGCGTTGGGCGGCGGAGGGAAGCGGAAGAACGTGGAATAATTTAAAGGACGGAAAAAAGGGACTGGGAGAGTGGAGCGTGTGTCGTGCGAGTAAAGGACGCGAGAGAGACGTAGACGTAAATAAATGAAATTGGGGGAAAGGTGAGATATGAAGTTAGGGCGCGGGAGGGTTGAGGAGGGAAAGCAGAGGCGAAACTAGACAGAGAGAGAGTGAGAGAAAGATGGAGGGCAACGATAGTACACGTCACCGAGCACCGACCACCAAACCATCCGTTTGTCCGTACGTAGTGGCAAGCCTGTGCACACACACCCCCGCCGTTAGTTAAAGCGCCGGAAATCTACCTGGTGGATACGCGTGTCACACAAAGACTGGTCGGGGCAGGCTGAAAGGGTAGTAGCGAGAAGAAGACGGACGAGAGTAGAAAGAGAGAGAGAAACGGCGAAACAAGGAAGAACGAGGATTCCGTGCGAATGAAAGGTGGAATAACGCGTCGTTTCCCCCAGATGACGAAAGTTGCGCGGCGAAAGAGGGGCGGCGTTGTAAATGTTCGTAACGACAATGGATGGGCGTGGAGCTTTTATTTACAGCGGGAAGTCGTATTAGAGAGATCCTGGCCGGGGCATACCCCGCGCTGGGGGCCCGAATTTAACAAGGTGCACCTGAATAAAAGTTAACACAGGTGCGATAAACTTCCGCCGGGCTGGCGCGATGCAGATACGCGTGAGGAAAAATTTCGCTTCGTTAGCCGAGTTTACGTAGATTTTCTCTCTCTCTCTCTCTCTTTCCCACACACACGCACAGACACTCACTCTTGCTTCTTTTCGGCGATTAACGATCGACGCACTACACTTAATGCGTCGGTGTTAATATCGAGAGGTTGACATAATCCGCGGCGGCGCGATAATGCGGTTCGATGATTGACATAAATAATTTATTATCGCTTAATGCGCGACAATAAAGCATCGAAAGTGGAGTGAACAGTGGTCGGGCGTACTGGCGAGATCGCGCGAGCACTCTCTCTTGCACTCGTGGAACACAGATTGCCTCTGGTATTCGCCATTTGTTTAATGATACATTATTTATTCCTTCATACGGTAACGTCGGAACTCGTGCGCAGAAGATTAGGTAACGATAACATCGCGTTTTAATTAGCGTCACATCGAAAACACTGATAAGATACGGCGAAACATTTTTCTCCCAAACGAAACTCACCGAACTCGCCGTATATGTTTCCTCATTGCCAATATCCTGTCGCGCGAAAACGTCGTCCGCGAGTAAGTGAAGCTACTCGAAAAATTCGCACCGAACCCTCCCGTAAGAGCTTCGACCGAACGGTATTTTTCTGCTTCCATACCGATAAAGCATGTCGAAAAAAATGTGCGCCATCCCTACGAACCGAATACGATTGCGCCGTGACAAATGAGCGGTACGATTACGTAGCGGGCTGGGAACAATCTTAATATTCATGGTGGCCGGTTTAAACAAAATATCGGCCCCCTGTCCGCGATAAAGTTTACCTCGTGGGCCGGTGGACGATACGTTTCGCATGATAACGGTTTGTGCCGGGGAGCCACGCGGAGGAGCGGCCCCGGCGATACATCCAATATCCAATAGCGTATCATCAGGATGACCCAATTACGAGTTGCGGAGTTCCGAGCAAACTCCGTCTACCGGAAACGAAGCCGCTCGCCCGTCGAGCGCTTCGAAGTTGGCATGTTCTCGCACGGTACACCTTGCCGGCAAGTAAACTCCATTCAGACGTAGTAAATATGCCGCATATACACGTCCGCATATGCGCATGAGCAATTAGATGCATATGCGAGCAAAGTGCGAGAACGGTATCGAAAGGTGAGGGAAGCGAGTTAAAAAACTAGTGCTGAGACTTCTTACACTTTTCTGCGTCGAGCCTGGCTCATTGTCGGATGCGACGGGCTCGGCACGATTTTCAGTTCTACCGATATCTTACACAGCGGTGTGAAGAAAAAATGTTTCGGGATATAGGTGAATTGTAAATAATGGCATGGCGAGAAACTCGGAGAAATTAATGGCACGCACTTGGTGCCACGGTAGAATAAATCTATACTGTGCACATAGCCCAGTGTTTATGCGGGGCAGCGTACTTTGGCTGGTCGACCGAATAAACGATTAATATTTTTCCCCGCCGCACGGGGAGCGGCGGTCGGGAAAATAAAATATGGCATCGGTAATAAATAAAAATTATACGGACGCATATTGGATGATCTATGGGAGATAAATCGTGGCCCGTGTATGCCGACGCAGCTCATTCGCCCATTATGCGTTCGTAATGTTACTTTTAACGGCACCGAACCTCATCGCCATTCCACATTTTTTTTATACGCTTGACCTGCATCATATCTCTTACATAATTCGTGCCCTGCAAAACGTTGATGAAAGCGACCAGCTCGTTACTGTCCAACCCAATAAGCGACACTGAACGAAACAAATCTAAGAAACCGCGAATTGTCTTACGACCCTCGTCGACCGCGATGAATCCTCAAACTTTAACAGACACGTCTATCCGTCGTCTATCCGACCGAGCATACGCTCAAAGATTTTGAATTTGAAGATTCCGAATTTTCTCGTGACACTCGTTCACTCTTACCTCCTCCCGAGCCATCCGTTATCCTTTCCAATCCTCGACTGTCTTGCCTTGCGAAAACAATCGAAACTTGCCGCGATTTCGGGTGGGTAGGTGGTGGTATGTCGCATTATTACGCTCGTAAATAAGACCTTAATGACAACTATTTGTCGGGTTCGCTGTCCGCGGCCACGTGCGGCATTTCGTCGGCTCGTGTTCCGCGGAAAAAAAAAGCGCCGCTTCCCGAAGCCATCAATAACGGCTTCACGACCGGGATAGCAGTGGGTACGCCCCTGGAGTCGATTTATGCATATAGCAACGACAAGCAGCCAGCACGCCCAGCAGCCAGCAGTTTGCAGCAACAGCCAGCCGACAACGGCGTCGAATAACCTGACCGATCGACGCTACGAGACTGTAAATGACGCTTTTTACTTGCCGCGGCTTCGGGCTAAATAGTATTGGCCGTATCGATAGGGGATACAGGTAATTAGTGTGCGTCGGGGATATCGGTTAGCCGTGCATGAGGTACTCGCACAGTTTGTGCACTTCGATTCCGGTTGACGGTACTTAAGGACAATAGTGGAGTCAGTGGAGTGGCTTTTCAGATAACTGCACTATATTTTCTAACCGTATACGTGCTGATAATCGTAAAAGTGATCTATGTGAAAGTTAACACTTATTTCAACTTTTTTTTTTTACGCACTTCGCGTTACATCGATTTATATTACGGAATGAGTGAGAAAAAAATTTAATTTCTTCAGATTTTGAATGTTCAAGACTAACGTCTCGGCTGGAGATCGAAGTTTAGGAAATGATGCCCGGCGTATTGTTACACCAACATCCGGCATGTAAAATCTACTTATTTGTAAAAAAATTGGTCGTGAATTGACAGTAACAATCGAACAGTCATGCTTCGAAGGCATTATTGGAACAGGTGTTTCCTGAGTTGTATTTTTTGGTGCTCCTACGTAATGTATCGATGGGCTATCCGAAAAAAATGCATATCATTTGGAGGCAGTCGCCGCACGCCCTTCTGTTTTCGGCTTCAATCGGAACAGGCGATGGTCAAAGCTCCGCCGTGCGGTGCAGAAGCAAACAGGGGAGGCAATCATCGATTGGCGACAGAGTTAGCTACGCGAGGAGCACAAACGCACGAGTCCGCGAGGTGATATGTAACGTTGGAATACGTCGCGATTGGCCGCTTGCAATTTGCGGAACGAATTTCGCGAGGAAATATTTTTACTCCCACTGTTCTCGTCTCCGCTCACCGTCAATCGGCAAATTATGACGTATGCTTGCGCGCAACAATCCTCTCTTCACGGCCGATCCACGTCCCGTTCGCAATCGCGTGTGCGCATCGAACGCGATCGATTCCGCGGTCTGCCGAGGCGCAAGGATGTCTCTATAAGCCGAAAGACACACAAGTTGCGTCACGATCGAACGATCGGACGCCCGGCCGTAATTATGACGCTGAAGCAATTTTCGCGTGTTACGCAAAAACGTCGAACGTGGGCGAGGCGACTCGATTTTGAGAATGTCCGTCAGCTGGAACTTGGATCGACGATTGCGTACCGCGCGCCTCTCGCCGTCCGGACATTTCGCAATGCCATATTTTATGTAACGCGCGACAATAATTGCGACCCAAAATCGAATGGCGAGCGCGCATCACGCGGCCGCCCGTGCATAATGCCGAGTGCAATCAGATTTTCCGTTCGAATCGTATAACGTGATTCATTGACAATTACCGGCAGATAGTATCTAATCGCGGCGCCGCGGCGCATTCATTTTCCGCGTCTAACAATCGATAATTTCATTATGCCGCGCTCGGCGATCAGCGGGGAGCTCGTTCGAAGGGACACGACCGGCGCATTTTTTCCACTTCCGTTTTGGCGTCCGCGGCTTCGCGCGCTATTTCGGGAGCGCGTATATTCCCGCGGACGCCCAGACGTCAGGACGAAGACACATCTCCCGACCGCGCGAGAGTTATTGAAAAATATCGGATTTTCCGGTTCGCGCCTGTCAGGGAATTCCGAGATGAGACTCCTGAAAAATTCTATGCATCGTTGAGCGGGCATATATACGCGCGGACCGCGGTGCGCCCTGTATAAAGCGGTTCGCCCATTAAAATCTGCCTCGAAATACTTCTCGGCGGGCATGCGAAAGTTTGCTCCTCGCTTCTTTTTTCTCCCGTCTCTCTCTCTCTTTCTCTCTCTATGTTGCTCTATCTCTCCTGCAACGCCGTCTTGTTTCGAAACGCTCACTCCGGCTGGAATAACCGAGGCGAAGGCGAGCACGATTCCGCCGGCAGAAACATTATTGATTTCCCGATAATTCACTCGCATCCGCTGCACCGTTCCGCTTGACTTTCATCAATCTTCATTCATCGTCGAACGGCTTGTTTATTACTGACATTCTTCGCCGTCGAGTGCGTCGCGGGAGGAAGGGAGAGGCGACGAATGAAATTTCGCCTCCCGCCCCCAGAGGCAATTGGCAAAATTATCATGGAACATTGGAAATCAGACGAACGGTGCAGGGGGTCGCGCTAAAACGGCTAATCCTTATGAATCTTGACGAACGCAAATATTTTTCGACGCGCGCGCGGCGTTCGGCAAAGTTCTCAGCTACCCACTCTATTTCAGCGGCGCGCGTACGTACGTGCCACTCGGACTCGCCACGCTCTCGCGGCCGGTTCGAGGGTTGGCCGAATTTATGGTGAACTCGTGGCGAATCGTTAGACGCCCGCCGACCGCCCGCTTCGGTCTTCCGCTCGGATAAACTTCCATCGCGGAAATTTCTGCGCTCGCGCGACGAGAGAACGAGAGTTACGGCGCTTACGTGGAAGTAAATCGCACGTACGCCGGGGAGAGGCACGCCGACGCATCGCGCAATAAACCAAAGGGGGGTAGGAAGAATTAGAGCTAAAACTCAATTCCCTCCCCGTTTTATTTCCGCGGCGCGCGGAAACGTCAACCCGGCATTTAACCTCGTCTCGCGCAATGAGATTTGCGTGTTGCGCCGACGGTGGGGAGCGTTGCATTTCGTAAACACGAATTCCCGGCCTTACGTCTGGAGCGTTGCTCGCACTCGGGGTGGCACTCTGCCAGCCGGCGCTGAAATCAGGAAAATAGGTGCGCGCCGATCCACGGTTCAGACGATTGCGAAGGCTTCATTCGATTTTTTTCGATTCCGTGATCTCGGTTGGAGCTTTCGAAAATCGCTGGTTCGGTGAACGTTAACGACTGTGTCTGCTCTCCGATCGGTGTGTACGTAGGCATCCGATGCGTTCTTTCGTTATAGGACTCCGTTTAGAACGATCCGCTTTTCAATTATCCTCCCGAATGAATCGAACGCCAATCAACCTCGCCATCCGTCATTTTCGGTCTCTCCACTTTCGTTCTTCGACCCGTGATATTCTTTTCATTATTATTATTATTTCATACTAGTCAGATTGATTCGCAAATCGACCGTTTGTAATCTATGGCCCGCGGAGGCCCGCAGCAGTCGCATCGATTCCGCTAACGGCCTTCAATTTTCCTTCATTTTCCAGAGGCGGCGTCCGCGGACGTAGCTGGTAGCAAAACGCTGAACGGTACGGTCGAGGAATTCCGCAGAGCGAAGCTGTCCTCGCCTCGGACCGTCTCACTATCAACATCCAGCGCCGTCAGTGTGCCATCAGCGACCGCGACAACGTCGACGGCGACGTCCGCATCGACGACGAGCGCGACGTCGACGACTGCTGGCGGGCCGAACAGAATGGTCGCGTCGACGCATAATCTCGAGGATTTAGGCGTCAGCCACCCGGCGAGCGCGAGTAATGAGCGTCAGCAGCAGCAGTTGCAAGAAAAGCACGGCCACACTTACCGGGCCGCGCAGACTGCCCAGGACAAGCGAAGTAGGCTGAGCAACGTGATCAATAATTTGCGAAAGAAAGTGCCCGACACGAAATGCGCCGCTGACTCTCCGCGAAAGGAGGAGGACGAGCGGAACAGCGTGGAGCGGAATCTGGAGACGTTGGAGAAGTACGTGATGACGGTGTTGAACGGCGTGATTAAGGACGAGGAGGACGATGGGGAGACGGTGGAGGGAAAGAAAGAGTGCGAGGAGAAGCAGACGACGGACGTGGACGAGGAACAACGGCGGGGCGAGGACTCGACGGGACTTCAAAGTCGACTGCAGAACGCTACCACCTTCGAGCCGTCGAAGCCGCACGAGAGTAGGACAGAGGCTGCCGTGCCGTGTGCAGTCCAGCCGGAGAATGCGGACGGCGTCGAGGGACGCCGATCGTTCGAAGGGGACGACTCGAAGAGAGCTCAGGGCAAATGCTTGAGGAGCATAGCGGAGGACGAGGGAACCGAGGCTGCTACGGGGGTAGCGACGATATCCAAAGAAGCGGACTCCACCAAAGAGACGTCCGACGATCCGTCGTCGCACGACGTCAGGGAGGACAGACGGGAGAGTCGTTCTCTTGGAACCATCATAATGGAACGATTAAGCGAGCATCAGTCGGAGGACAGAGGTCAGGAGCCGGATGAGCGGGAGGTGGCGGAGAACGACGAACTTCGGGCGATCTGCAAGGAGTTGCTCAATGACTTGCTGAACGGCATCAATCAGCTGATCGAGGACGGACCCGGCGACGCGGACGACGGCTGGGCGTCGGAGAGTTCCTGCGAGGGGTCCCGGGAGCAGGACCTCCCCACGACCAGTCTCCACTGTAGCCTGCCGCTCGATAAGGTCGCTTCCGTGCTGCAAAACTGCCAGACGTCCGAGCTCTTGGCCTCTCAGTCTTCTCCGTCGACATCCGCCTCGGCCTCTTCCTCTTCCTCGCCGACGCAGATCGTCGCTGCAAAGTCGCCGACCAAGCCGCCCTCGCCGACGGTCAGGCATCTTTGCCTCTACTGCGACAGGAAGTTCCTGTCGATATCTCTTCGCCAGCGACACACTGAGAGGGTGCATCAGCTTGGCGGCGGCAGGCGCTCCGAGAGGAATTCTCGGAAGCCGTCGCAGAACTGCCAGTACTGCTCGGACAAGTGCGCGGAGAATCTCGAGGGATTATTTCAGCACATGGTCGGCAGTCACGGCGACAAGTATCACGCTTGCGTTCAGTGCTCCACGAGGTATCTCACGAGGGAGGCGCTCGTTGGACATATGAACGAGGCGCATGCTGCTGGCGCGGAGAGGACTTCGCAGTTTCAGGTAAGATTCTTTCGCTCTTATGCACGCATTTACTGTCACACTCGACCGATGCCATTCTCATATAAACGATTCGAAAAAAGCTACAAAGTATTTGAGGCGTAAGCCGGCAGGATATTTGCTTCCGTAGTGCCTAATTAGAACCGAACTAGTCTACCGAGAGTGCAGACGTCAGTCTGTCATGTATTATCGAAAGTCCAAGTAAAATCGATGACTTGCAATCCGGCAGGAGAAAGCGAAAGAACCGACTCCCTGCAAGGAGTTCGGCGGGCAGAGTTCGCGCGACAAGCCGGAAGTGGCGGGCTCGAAAGACAGGAGAGCCGAGGAGTCGGAGATGGACGTCCGTGGGGCGGAAGTGACGCTGCTGAAGCACGCGGACGCCGCGCCGACGAAGGACGCCTTCAGCAATCCCGGCAGTCCGGAGTTCGACAGCTCGTTCTACAGCAACGTGAGCTGCAACATTCGGGAGAATCTGCTGCACCATTTGGACGGCAAGCTTCAGACCTCGTCCAGCCCGGCGACCGCGGCCACCATGACAGTTCCGTCTGAATCGAAGCAGACGTCGCAACAATCGTCGCCGCAGCAAAATCAGCAGCCGTCGAGTGTTCAGCAGCAGTCCTTCTACGAGCACGGCTCCAGTCAAATACAGTTCCCGATCGACATCTCGCTCACCGCGGCGACGCCCGTCTACAACAAAGACTATCCCGGCGAGGAGTACGAGAATTCGAGCGAGTACGCGCAAAAGCCCGGGAAGACGACCAGCAGATCTCACCCGCGCAGGGTCTCCTTCGAGAAGTACAACTTCCCGCGCAAGTACGACGGCAAGGAGCAGTGGACGTGCTCGATCAAGGATCTCAGCAAGTTCGACATCTCGACGCAGCTCACGCTCAGGAAGAAGCAGCAGCTGCTGAAGGAGAGGCCCTCGCTGAACAGGCGTCAGACGCTCATTTCGAGCGCCGACACGCTTCTTCTGCAGACCAGCCTCCAGTGCGACTCTCAGGACTTGTCGGAGGCCGTTGTCGCCGGCGAAACGAATAAAGCGAGCGCCGGCCTCGTTGACGTTAATAACGATCAGTCGGAACAAGCTAGCGTAGCCGCCGACGTCGAACGCTCGAGTCCGGAAACGGGAGCGGGTCAGAAAGTGACGCCGACGGAGTTTAGTGCGGAGTTCGGTAACTTCTTGAGACTTCGGAGGTGGGACGAGGCGAGCGGCGAGGCGAGGAAGCAGGACGCAGTCTACGCCGAATTGACCGGGGAATGGTCGAGACCACGCATTTACATTTGTGGAGCCTGTGCAGCTAGATACGTGAGTCTTTTTTCTTACGAGTTACTTTTCCTTTCGGGGAGGGGGCTGGTGTTTTAGGCTGCCGAGACGACAGGATGTTCGGTCGTTCGGAATTTCTAATGAACGACGCACGGACGCACTCGAGTGCGCTGGGCTTGTAGATACGGCGCGGTGGATTAGTTCCCTGGTACGCGTCGTGTTGAGTCGTGTAAATCGATGTCCCATCAAAATTATCCCCTGCATATACGTCGCGTCGAAATTTTCCTCGCTACGTGGCGGCGCGACGATATCGTCGATAATTGCGCGACATACTGCAATGTGCGATCGATGTAATCCAGGATGAAAGTAGCCGTTTTCGGAGTTTCGGAAAATCGACGTTGCGTAAATGGTCCCGTAATTCCAGGCCCTGATCGCATTATCCCTTACATTCGGGTAGGCCGAGAGCGCAAAAGGGTCTTTCCGTAAACTTCCTCTCGCGCAAAACGGTTTACGGAAACGTCGAAATAACTTTCAGCGAGACTCGTCGTCCGTAAAATAGAACGTTGCCGGGCATTAGAGCGGTACACCCACTCGCAGGTTTTAAGAGGCCATAAGTCACGACGTATTGCTAGGAGAGAATGTGAACCCGAGGTGTTTAACAACAGTCGCCGCGGTATGCTTCATTCGTTCGGCGTCGACGTGTCTACGTCGCTCGCTGTATCTGCATACTACCGAATACAAGCGGAAGTTGAGGAAAAATCAATATAATCGCTAGGAGCCGCGCGAGCTGAACTTACGTCTGCCCGAACGCCCGCTCGATGCTTCCATCGAGAGAAAGTGACAGAGAAGATTCTCCGATATTGAGCAACGTCTAGTTATTCCAAGAATGACCACTCTCCCGTCGATTCGCCTCTAATTCGCAGAACGCTGAAATTGACAGCCTCTCTCATACTTCCTCGATATCGAACAGTCTCCAGAGTCATTCTATAAGCGCCACTACTGCAGGCGAGATTATCCTTACAATTAATTTACCGTTGGAGGAAAAAAAAATTGCCTCTCGCCTCTCGTTGTTGTCCGCGTACGCGGCTCAGTCGCGCGCGGCCGTCTCATTGGCGGACGTAAGACGCGGCGAAAACGTGCGCTAGATAATTTATCAAGGACCCGGATGATCTTTGACATTCGCGCGATACAGGCCTCGGGACGCGTCCGCGGACAGCTGCAGCGTATCCGAAGTTTCACTCGACCGACCTATCGATCATAATTCACACCCTTTTAAAAGAAAAAAAAACAGAGCGCACCTCGCGCTCAATTGAGCGACCCTGTCGCGCTCGCGATAAAGTGGCTATTTGTTTCCTCTGCCCTGCAACGCGGCGGTGCTCTTAACTCGTTTAATTACGCCGTTCATCGTGAGCAGGTATCGCGCATAGGCGAAGGCACAAGGCGGCCGATGCTTGAAATCGACCCGCTCCGCCGAAGAATTATAACGTCAAATATGATTACGTCCGATACACTCGGATCAGATTACCGCGTCTGCTGTTTCGCAATGCGAATCAGGGCCGATTAAACGCTGTTAAATCAATGTACGCCGCTCTGTGTTCGGCATTCGTAATTCCGTGCCACTTCACTTTCTCCGAAGGGCCGAGAAATTGGTGGACAGAATTGGTTAGTATCGTCGCGTCATTCTCGTTCCGCAGGAGGCTCTCAGGGACATGGAGGATCACAAGTCCTTGACGCACCCGAACGTCTGGTGCTCGCACTTCGAGTTCTCCGGCGACCAGCGCGAGCTGTACAAGCACCTTTTTCTGCCGGGCCGAACGGTGGCGACGACGAAAGCGCGAAACGCTATACTGTCGGAGAAGGTGTGCACCAAGTGCTCGAAGAATTGCGCCAGCCTGCCGGAGCTGCACAGGCACATGCTGGAGTGCGGCGGCGATCAGGCGTGGTTGCTGGGCTTGTTCGGCAACGGGAAGAAGAAGTGCAAATGGCGGCCGTTCGGCAGCCGCAGCCGGAGACGCCGGCAGCGCGGCATGAAGAGGAACATTCAGAACTCCCAGACGCCCAGGATCAATCATCAGCCGAAGGAGAAGCAGCCGAGCGGTCCCAGGGTTCGGCCCAGCGACCGTAAGAATCGCCCAGAGAGATGCTGTACATTTTTTTTTATTTACCTTACCATACCCGCTTCATACTCGCGACCTAATTCTTCACGACTCACTGTTTCGCTTCATTTCGAACGCGCCATACGACTACTCCCCGCGATCGCAAGTGCCACGATCCGGGCGTATGGCCGTCGTAAAACCGTTCCGCCGCAATTCGAGCTTTATTATACAATAACGGCGATCCGCCGTCAGCCGCGCGTTAATTTGAAACACGAAAGAAAGCCCTGTTCACTGGCCGAAATAAGCTAATGTCGACTCCGTCGCGTTAATGTTCCGCATTCCACGATTACCGAATTTACTTCGGCCAATAACACGGCTTTCCTCCGTTATGCCGGATTTGATTGTACAGCAGCTATTATAGCTGGAAGTGACGATGTGAACGATAGTGACGCAAATTTGTTGCCATTCCACTTTACCAACTCCCGCCCCTCGACTCGTCGACTCACGCCGCGTCGCTCGATTTCTGTTCGCAGGCGAGAGCATTCAGAAGATGCTGGCGAATCTGCCGCCGAAGCGGGCGACGCGGAAGGTGCTTCAGGACAGTACCCTCCGAACGCAGGGCCGACTACGGAACGTAAGTACTCCTCCCCGTCACGTTCCGCCGCGACTCTCGAGTCGCGTAACAATTCTCTTCCGCAAGGCGTGGTTCCCGGGGACGCTCGCGCGGATCAGCAGCGATCCGTCCGCGGACGGATAAATGATCGGCGTGCGGACATACGATCGGTACGCGACGTTAGCATCTAGTCGTTCAGAGCCGATTAGCCCTAGTTAGCGCATGACCCGAATACTCTCCCGTGGCCCTAACCCGAAAAAACTCTCGGAAACCCGATAATGATAAGGCATTAACGCGCGGCTCCGACTGGACGACATACATATAAGTGGAGTATTGATTAGCCAACAGGCTCGCGTCCGCACGTGCACAACGGTGGCACACAGAAGCGCTCGCGCGCCTACTCTCCACCCATACGAGAGAGAAAGAGAGAAAGAGAGAGAGAGAGAGAGCGTAGGGAACAGTGCGCTCGCGCGCGTCCCATCGCGTACAGGGCGATTCCCGTAAGGTGGCCGATTCGATTTTCTCCGTTATCTCGACGGCCAGATAACGAGAGATCGTAAATAGGGAGGGCGGACTCTATTTTCAGCCGGACGGATGACGCGTGAAATGAATTTCGCAGGCTTTTTCTTCTTTTTCTCCGCTCGCTCATTATGCGCGTTTAAATATCGGCGGGTATTTCGCGGTTGTTACGTCATTATCGTCTATCGAGCGCTATTACGTAACGTATCGAATTAATAATGGAGTGACAGAGATAAGGAGTAGACTAGGGGAATAACTTCGTTTGCCGGTAGTTTCTCGTTACCTCCTTTCCAGTCGGAGAAAATTGAATCGGCTCCTTATAAGCGTCGCGCCGCGCCGTGCGTGTGTGTAGGTGCGCAGGCACGCATGACCGTGCCGGCCAAGATGGTTTTCATGTTCTGCCGGCGCGATATCGGCCCGGGGGGAAATTGCAGGGATGGCTCTTAGGTGGTTCAGAGGCGCTCCCCAGTGTTTTTATCAAAAGCTCGTGAGGAATCGCTGAACTCCTGTCGATGCCTCTTGCCGCGCTCTTAGCGTGAATTATCCAGGCTAAGAGCGCGGAAAGAATTTTCAACTTTCCCACCTATACCCGTGTGGAAATCCTGTGTAGGCATCCAACATTCAATGTTGGACCTACATAGGTAACAGTAAGGCATCCTCACTACGGGCTAACGTGCAATTGTTTCGGCTCGGGATGCCACTTGGCTTTGCCCGGCAATAGGAGAAAGACAGTCGGAGATGAGGGTAAGAAAGAAAAGAGTGCGAGATACCCGTGTGCAAATATTGTGTAGGCACAACGTTGGACTTATATAGGCGCCCAATATTGAACTGAGGACCTGTATGGGACACATAAGTAGGTCCAACATCGAAATGTCACGCTAAAAAAATGAGGACCTATATTGCGATCCTAACTTGGTCCAACATTGGATCCAAGATTGGCCTTATATTACCGTCGTAGCTTAGTTCAACTTAAATTATAATTTTGAGAATAATTACCAGTAATTATAATTTTTATATTTACTAAATAAGTTATTGGATTCTTAAAGACAAACATAAATTTAAAAGAACATGGATTTTTTTAGTGTAAAAACAATTAATAGACGTTCAAAACTATATTAACAATATATTTATTTGTAATTGCAGATAGACACAGTTATTTGAAAATCAAATCAGAATCAATTATGGAGCAGGGATAATGCAAATAACTGATGATCACTTCTTTGCTTTGCATTTGGAAGTTTCATCATTATCATTTTTTTATATGTTTGAGGGTGGAATAATTTCGTTGACATGAGATACAAAAGTATGTATAGGAATAACCTGTCAGTAGTTGATGCGACGTTAAATAAATAAAGTACACCTTTAAATAAATAAATAAATAAATAAAGAAAAAAAAACAAAAGAAAACTCTAGGGCCAATCTTGGATCCAATGTTGGACCAAGTTAGGATCGCAATATAGGTCCACATTTGTTTAGCGTGACATTTCAATGTTGGACCTACTTAGGTTCCTATATAGGCCCTAAGTTTAATGTTGGACGCCTATATAGGCCCAACATTGTGCCTACACAAAATTTCCACACGGGTATCATCGAGCGTGCTTCCCATGCACGCCTCGCGCGCCGCCGGAAACCTCGTGAAACTTTCCGCGAAATCGTAAACGCGCGACTATATTATTGTAACTCAGCGGCGAACGCTTCTCTCTCCCACCGGAACGTGAGACTGATCCAGGATTTCGGTTTCGACGCCGTTCTCTCATACGATACAGGTGCAGACGAGATCGAGGCCGCATACGGTTGGCGAGACGTCGTCGTCGCGGATATCGCGGAACAAGGCGGCCTTGAGGAACAAGCTGCTGAAGAACGCCAAGTCGATTCAGCGGAATCGGTGTCGGAGCGACAACATCTCGGCGGTGATCGAGAGCGTGGTGAACAGTAGTCACGTGGAGGAGGAGAGGAAGCAGGAGGATGGCGGAGAGCGCGGCAAGGACAGCGAGAAGGGCTGCGCGAACGAGGGTACGGAGTCGAGTTCGAATCCTGAAGCGGATGACAGAGCGAAAGCGCCTCGGCCGAAAGTTGGTCGGCCCCGAGTGCTCGGTAAAAAGAGAAACGTCAAGACGAGAGACGACATCAGGAGCCTGGAACAGATTAGGAGGCGGGATCGACGGGGTCAGTTCAAGACGAAGTCGAGTAAAATGGCGCTCGACGTGAGGACGAGGGAGAGCGAGACGACGTTGGTGAAGAGCTCGCCGATGAAGGTCGGAAGACCGAGGAACGTGGAGAAGGAGACCGACGTGGTCAAGTCGGCGAGTCCTGGGAGTAAGGATGAGAAGTCGCCGAACGGCAAAAAGACGGCCTTGGGGACGCCGAAGAAGAAGCGGCCGGTGGACCCGGTGGCGTCGCTGAACGCGTCGATAAAGGCGAAGTCGCAGCTGAGGACGCAGGACGGGAAGTTCGCGAGGAATCCGAACAAGGTGCAGTCGGCGGAGAAGGTCGAGACGAGGGTGCCGTCGACGGTAGGTCGTCCGCGTACGAAGAGCGGATCGGAGCCGGCGAGCGTCGGCAGGCCGAAGGGCAGGCCGAAGGTTAGGAAAGAAGAGGCGCCGAGGAGGACGACGAGATTGTCGTCGGACAGCGATAAGATGCCGACGTTGGAGCCGGTTTCGCAGCTAACGGGCAGCGAGGAGTACGTCGAGAAGTCGACCAACGACCTGCCTATCCTGTCCCCAGTAGCGCCAGCCTCTGGCAATCCGGAGAATCAGAAGACGCTACGCGGTAAGGCTTTGAAGTACGCGAACGACGAGAAAGAGAACGACGGCGCACCTGCCAGAGGTATCGACGACGCGATGGCGGCCGTGCAAAAATCAGCGACTCAAGAGACGATGGTGGAGATGAAGAGACCGGAGGAGAGAAAAGAACCACGGCCGAGAGGCAGGAGACCCAAGGCCGATAAGCAGAGCGTCGAAGCCAAAGAGTCCGATCGATCCACGACGACTTCGTCGCAGAAGAACGAGGGCCCGGCGAAGATCGTGAAAGAGGAGCGGCCGCGCGGCCGACCCGTCGGATCGACGAAGCAGGCGAACTTGGAGAGGGAGCTACGGGAGCAGAGGGAGCGGGCGGAAGAATTAAAGAAGGTCACTCGTCGCAACGCGAGTCCCGATGCCAGGAGAGACGCGAAGAGGACGAGAAGTCTCGAGACGCGGAGCAACTCGAGAGCGAGGCGCACTGCCGAGCCCTTCGAGGATGTCATCAAACTGCAGGACGTCCCGATCGAGGTGAAGAAACTTTTGGGTCCCGGGGCCAAGGAAGATCTTCTCACGAAGCTCGGCCTCACGTCGCGCGATCCGAGCTTCAAGCGGACTCTCCGACAATCGGGGCCGAGGGCGAAGGCACAGCAGCAGCAGATGAAAAGCAAAGTTCAGAGGGTTCAGGGAAAAGAGAGGCGATTGTCGGATTCCGGGAGTCAGGAAATATCGGAGAAGTCTAAGGCGATTGCGTCGCTTAGAAAATCGCCCAGGACCACCGACAAAAAGGTGAACAGCGAGAGGGATAAGGAGAAGGAGAAGGAAAGGCAGAGGGAGACGGAGGATGACAAAGCGTTGTCGAAAAATGAGAAATGCGCGGAGAAGGGAGATAATTTCAACGCGGCGGACGAAATGAAATCGTCGGAAGCGGAGGAGGGTGAGAATTTTGACGAGGCTGACAAGGTACGAGCGACCGATATCGCGGACGTTTCGTCGGGCGAGAGCTTGATGGATGAAAGGAAGGTTGATGAGACCGATAAGTCCGCAGGTGAGAAAGAGGATGGCAAGCTGCTGCCGGAGAGCGTCGATAAGGAATCGTTGAGCGGCAAACGGCAGACGAGGAATTCCGCCGACGCTACTGTAAGCTGCGACGAGACGCAGAACAGGGATATACCTGACGCAGGAGCTAATCCGAAGAAGAATATCTCGTTTGGCAAACGACGGGGTCGAATTAAATCGGACGCCGAGAAAAACGATCCGAACGGAATGGAGGGGCTGGAAAAAGTTCGAGCGCCTTCGACGGAGGTAGGCAAACGTACTGAGCAGCCAGAACAGGAAAGCGAGGAAAACGAAGAGGAGGAGGAGGAGGAAGAGACGAGAGACGAGGAAGCTGAAAATGGCCAAGAAAGGGAAGACGTGGAGCGTGTAGAGACGAAAAACGAAAAAGAGAACGCCGATGGTTCGCAACTTCGTGCGCCTGCGAAATATCCCGAGACGGGAAACGGCTCCGAGGAAAACATCGACACGGACTTAGTGAATCTAAGTCTGAGCCACCTGCAGCTGGAGACCGGAAATTCAATTGACAGCGGGAAGGAAAATTCGCTCGAAGCTTCCGAGCCGATCGTTCAAAAGTTACGGGCCACGCGCCCGAAGAAGTCCTGGGCGCCGCGGCGCGAGAAGACGTCCAAGAGATCGTTGAGCAACGTCATCGGCATTTTGACGGAGGGCATGAACATTCCAATTGAGATGCAGCAGAGCGTTGTTCTCACCGTACAGACGTCCGTCGACAATATCAGCAATCCGGACGTGCTTCAGAGTAATCTCCAAGAGACCGAGAGCAATATTCCAGAGACGCGCACTGACGAAATTAATAAGACTAATCAATCGAGCGGCAACGATGATACGAATCCTGAGACGAGTCGAGTCAGTGATGTCGAGCGGACGAAAGAGGAATTCGAGCAGACGGAATCCGAGACGCTGATCGGTATGAAAAATTCGGAACTGACGGTAGAGCGTGAGGAGCGATGTAATAAGTCTGCCGATGTGACAAACACCCAGTCGCCGACGAACGATATCATCTTGGACCTCTCTCGCAGAAAAACGAAGGGCAAGGGATCGTTCCTGGAGAAGATCGTGTCGAAAATTGCGAAGCAGAAGGATGCGTTGCTGGAAGGTGAGGTTGGCACGCTTCTTGACACGGCAGCGGATGAATTAACTAGTATTCTCGACGAGGTCGGGCCCGCGTTATCTGAAAACGCAGAAAACGGACACTCTGTCAGCTCGAAGAGGACCTCCGCTCGCTCGGTAGCGTCGAAAACCACGCCGTCGAAACAGATTCATAATCAGCCATTAGATTCCAGCCAACGAGGCTGCAACGAAATTTTATCGAAAAGCACGAACGAGAAGATCGAAGTCGATCCAAGTCCAGTATCGAAAAATCAAAACTGCTTAGATGACGCCGTGATTCACGGTGAAACTAACGAAACGTACAGTAAAAACGATGCGCAGTGTAAGACGAGCGTGGAGAATGAGACGCAAAAATGCGCTGAATCGGAAAGAATCAAATCCGTGAATGGTCTTAACGATAATCAAACCGACGATTGCATTTCCGTCGTGGAGAAGACAAACGTGGCCGAGATTAGAAGGCCGTCGAAAGAGTCTGAGCCCTCGGCGGAATGTCAGTACATTCCGAACGGGATGCAATTGTCAATTGTGCAGGAGCATAAAGATAACGCTGCGTACGATGAGCGAGCGTGCGGGTCGTCGGAGAAGAGCGAACGCAAACAGAAATCGACGAGTGCGAGTGACGACGCAATCTCGGGCAAATCGAAACGGCGATCGGCGAAGAGATCGTTAGAGATCAATTCGCCGAAAAGGAATAAGCGAAAGTCGATCGACGAAGATAAGGCCGCCGAGGAGACGATCGTTGAGGACGAGGTGCATCTCTCCGACATAATGAAGTTGATTCATAAACGCGGATCTGGAGACGACGTCGACGAGGACGAAGATGTCGAGAAGGTTTTGCCGGGGAAACGGAAAGCGAGCGCCGAGGATTCTGGGAGGAAGGATCCATTCGTCAGAGAAGCTGAAGTCGATGCTGCTTGGGGTAAAGGTATTCCGAGGTCGAGGACGAATTCTTCGGACGCAAACGACGGCGTGAAAAAACTTAAGCCGGACGTTGCGGAGAGCATCATCGGGCACGCTGAACATCGCGCTGCCGACGAAAAGGAATCTGACCTCGGACGGGATCAAACGATGCGCAGGGCTTGCCTCGAGTCAACCAACGACGTACCTGACCCAAATGTTAGCGCGGAACCGACGGATTCTCGAGACCTCGAGGAAACGGACCCGCCGAAGAACTCCGCGAGGAAGTCCTGTTCAGGAAATAAATCGCAGGACACCGAAGTCGTTCTCAGACGTGTCTCGAAACGGAACTCACTGTCGGACGACAAATGTCCGTCCCCGCCTGACCATACCCAAGACGAAACGTGTTTTAAGGACGGCGCGAAGCTCGGCGAGATCAAAGAGTCGTCTGTGAACAAAATTCTACCCATCAGCATCCCGAGGCGAACATCGTCCAGGACCAAGCCGTCCTTGCCCGACATTTCGAAAGCGGACGATACTGCGCGACTAAGAGAGAAAGTCGACGCGACCCCCGAGACTCTGAATATTCCCATTAACATCCTCCCGATTCCGTCGCTAGAAATACCGAAGCGCCAGGAAAAGGCTCATCCAATCCAAACGACCATATTGCGGGTGCCGGAAGTGTCGAAGATCTACCAGAGTATCCTCATTGGCAAGAGTAACGAGGCCGCGCATCTGAATAATCCGTGGCCAACGTATCCCGATCCACCGACCACCACTGTCCCGGACGCAAAGAAGCAAAGCGATCTAACGATAGTGGTACCCAAGGTACCCAAGAAACGTGGTCGTAAGAAGAAGTCTCTGGCCGACGAGCATCTCGAATTACCTGCCGATCCGCTCAACGTCAAATGCGTCTCGCCGGAACGCGCGAGTTCGCGAAATTCGAAGAAGGACGCGGAGTCCGCAGCTTCTTCAGCGAGCGAGAGCGACAAGGAGTCGAGAACGAGCGTGGTCGTTCGAGAAACATCAGCGGCCACTCTGGAGCCTTTCAAAGTTCCGGAAGTGAGCGAAGTGCTGCAGCACACGAAGAAGCGAGTGTCGAAAAGAAAATCGCTGCTCGACGAGCATCTGGATTTGCAGAGCGTGCCGAGCGGCCAGGATTCGGAGTTGGCCAGCGCGAATTCTGCGGACGGCAAGGTCGCGGCGAGCGGCGGTGTTCAGAGGAAGGAGAAGCAGCTGGAGGATTCCCAGAGGGAGTGCTCGGTCGTTTCATCCGATAATCGTGGACGACCTGGGAGAAAGAGGAGTCAAGATAATGGGGAGAGAATCGAACGATCCAGCTCGTCCGGATCGATTGACCTTGCTCCACTGACCAGGACGAGATCTTCGAAGAAGAAACAGCTGTCGTCGGAGGACCTCATGACGCCGTGCTCGCAGGACAATGCGAACGAGAGTGTGGATAATTGGTCGGAGACTTCGTGCGCGAGCGAGTCGAGCTACTTCCGGAAGAAGCGGTTCTCGAAGAGGAAGAAGGATATGCCGGGGGACGATGTTCAGACGGACACTTCTGTGACGGACTCGGAGTCGGTGGACGCGGAAAATGGCAGAAGTCGGCGGCAGGTGGGTAGGAGGAAGGGTAGGAAGAGTGTGTCGCTTCTTGAAGATCATTTGGACTTGCCTGCGGACCCGCCGGGAGAATCTTCCGCGGACGTTACGTTGAGCAAAGATACTGACGTGTGTGCAGAAAAGACGACGACTGTCGATGATGATAAACCGATTACGGAAGATCCGGCTCAAGCTGATGGACCTGTTTCGAATGATCATGCCGTGGGAGATAAAGATGAAGATATACGAGGTAGTTCGTTGACAGAGGATAAAGAAGAGCAGGAGGTAGCTGCGGAAGATTCTGCGTTAAACGAAACGCCGTCGGACACGGATAATCATCAAGCCGAACATTTGCCCGACGATTTTCAGACGCCGAAAAAACGAGCCGCCGGTAACTTCGTGGTCGTGCACACTAAGAGCGGAGAGATTCTCATTGTCGAGAAGCGGAAGAAACTGACGAAGGAAGCTGCGCGATTCTTCTGCGACGTTTGCGCGACTAGTTTCACCCGGAAGAGCTCGCTGAAGAAGCATAATCAGTCGCAGTCGCATTTGGTCCAATTAGCCAAGTCCGGGAAGGAAAAAGGTCAAGAGCAGTCGGACTGCAGCGAGAGTATTTTGGAAAGTGCAAACGAGACGAATGAGGACCAATCCTGGAAGGAGAGCGAGAATTGTCACGACGAATCGACCGACGAAATCAACGACCTGCCGGAAAAAATTGTGAAAGAGGCTGAACACCATCAAATCGTGAATTCCAGTGTCCCTGTGGTGGACACATCTCGTTTGGACAATTATCCGCTGTTTCCTGTCCCGATTGAATCGACTCCTTTGCTGGATCCTCGAGTCACTCGGCAGGAAGCGTTGGAGGACGAATTGCTGGACGAAGAAATCTGCAAGATCACGGAAAATATGAGCCACGACGAGTACGTCATCACCGATCACATAAGTCCTGTGCAGCCGGAGGCTACCTCGACGCCTATTAAGAAGCCGACGAAGAAAATGGAGGACAAGGAGAAGAAGACGAGCGAGAAGAAGCGTGGGAAGGCGAAGAAGAAGAATTTGGCCGAGGAGCATTTGGAATTGAACAGTCCCGTACTGACGGAGGATGTTTTAGACACTACGACGGAATCCTGCAAAGACGTGTCAATCGCGGAGAACGACGACGAGCCGGTGCTTCGCTCGATGCCCGACGGACTATCATGCAAATCTGACTCTTCGAAAACCAAAGAACGATCCGATGAAATCGAGAAGCGCCAAGAAGGAGGCGTACGTGCGGAAATCGACGAAAACGTTCGACACGAGCATGACGAGTTGGGAAAAGTTGAAACCGACGGACTCTCCAGAAAGACGAGAAGTAAAGTGAAGGAAGTTCTGGACGAAGTTAAGCCAGCTCAAGAAGAAAAGAAGCGTGACGCGGAGCAGCACTCAGACGACAAGTTCAAGTTTAAGAAAAGTGTGAACAAGAGCGCGGAGGACGATAGTAGAAATGACGACGAGGTCCGTTCGACGCACGGTCACCTGAACCTAAGACCACGACGAAACAAGCGAACAGTCGGCTACGCTGAAGAGTCCGACTGCGAAGATTACATATTGTACGACGTGGCCGCGTCTAAACGGAACCCCGAAGCGAGCCACAAAACAGACCAGCCTATCGCAAGCAAAACCACTGCCAACAGAAACACTAACATTTCTGCCGTAGGCGTCAGCGACCGGAAAGACGAGACTCTCGAGACCTCGCAGTCGAATATTGAAAATTCCAATCCAGACGTCAGTAGCAATTCACAGAAACCGATGCGAAAACGAGGAAGACCGAGTACGAAGAAGGTGGACGTTCCCGCGGAGCAAACTGCCGCCGAGCCGAGCGTTATCCTCGGCGAAGCAACGAATAACACAGAAGATCCGTCTTTGAACGAGGAGAAAGCTAATGCGCTTTCGAAAGAGAGCGAAGCTAACGACAGTTTAACATCGGAGCGTCGTGTCGAGAAGGGATCAGGCTCGAGGAAGGGCAGGGGGAAGAAAAGCGGAAGGGAAGAGGATCCGGAACGGGATAACGCTTATGGAACCGCGGATGGGCGTAAGACGCGAAAGTCCTCGAAACACAAGCGGGATCAAAATAAGCAGCCTGCGGAAACGGAACATTCGAAGGCGATCGATAACGACGAGTCAGCCGCGAGCTGCGCGGATTTGGAGCACGAGCGACGCTCGCCGGAATTGCGTCAAATCGGACTGGAATTGACTTCCGCGGAAATAGCGTCGACGTCGCGTCAATCAGAAGTCCATGAGTACGCGGAGGACGAGTCTAGGAAGGTGTCGGACCTGGCCGACGATGTTCGTCAGGCAGCGATTGGTGGAGGAGTTGACTTAGGTGAGGATGTGGTGAAGGATAATTTGACGAGAGAGGGAAGATCGGGTGTCTCGCTAGTTTCGGGACGTGTGTCGAGCGAGACGTTGATTGAGACGAAAGAACGAGCCAGTGATGACGCGGAGGAGAGGAGTGAATCGATGGAAAGATCTGGAGGGACGCACGAGTCCGATAAGAAAGTCGAAATTATTGTTGAGACTGAGAATGTAACTGACGAGCCCGCTTCGTCCTGTCTCCCCGATGAACCTTCTCTCCAGTCAACCTCGAACCTAGAGAAGCTCGCGCAAGAATCCGAAGTCGAGAAGGAAGAGGCCTCGAACTTCGCGAGCGTGCCCGAAACGACCGAAGAAGTCTGCCGCGTCGAAGACAGCGATTCAAAAGCGAGCGAATTTGACAGCGACGACGATTCGTTGCACGCCGACGAGGCCGCCGACGTCGACAAGCTCCTGAGCGACTCCGAAAGCAGGCGACCCACGAGATCCCAGCCCTCGTCCGACGACGAAGAGTCTCTCTGCGTCGAGAAAACTTCCGACCTCAACCGCGAGGAAGCTATCGAAAATTCTCCACCCACCAAGACGCGCACGGATGACATTAGCGATGACGACGCTTCGGGAGTCTCTGGCATCGACAACGCCAACGTCTCGGACTACGAGAGCTCGCTGAAAGAAGCGTGCACGGGGAACAACGACAAAGACAAGGACAAGAGAAGACGACAGAGCGACGAACCAAAAATAACCGGCATCGTGCAGCAGATGCCGAATTTAGCCGAGCAGCAGCAGCAGCAGCGCACCTTGGCCAAAAGGATACCGAGGGCACGCAAGTCCGCGAACAAGGAGGGCCACAGAAAGTCGAGAGCGTCGCGAGGTAAGAGCAAGAAGTCGAGATCAAAGATAGCCGGATTGTCGAGCGACAGCGAGGCGAGCGAGAACGGCGACAGGATCGATGCGCGGAACAAGAGCAAGATCGTCAAGAGCGTGTTCGGCCGAGTTTTCGGCGGCGAGAAGACGGACAAGGTCAAGGAGGTGCTGAACGACTGGGTGTCCAAGTCCGAGGACGACTCGGACGGCTACGAGTCGGGGAACGAAATTAATTCGACGTACAGGAGGGACGTTGAGGCGAGTGCTGAGGGCGAGAGGGGTCGGAGGAAAAAGGTCTCGAAGCATGGAAGCTCGAGGAATTACAAGAAGTATTGGACGGAGAGCGCGAAGGATAAGAGTTCGGATGAGGAGGTCGATGGAGATCGGGAGAGGGGCCAGGAAAAGCAGCGGAGAGAGAAGAGTAGCTCGAAGATCGCGAGGAGACGCGAGAATCGGACGCCTAATAATAATCACGCCTCGTACGGTTACGAAGATGCGACCCAGTCGAATTCTAGATGCAGGCAGAGTAAGAAGAAGGCGGAGGAGAGGATATCGAGGGCGTTCAATTTGTCGCCGATTCCGGGCGATCTCGAGAGCATTAATAAAGCGGCGAAATCTGCGAAAGACAAGGACTCGTCTTACGAACTGAGGAATCAATCAAAGTCCGACCTAACGAAAGACGTCGCTAAGCTTTTCGACGACGATCTCGAGCAGCCCGAGGAACACGATGTCAAGAGAAGAAAGTTTTCGGGGAAGAGTAAAAAGAGAAGTGACGGGTGTTGGAGCGACCTGTCCGAGAAACAAGCGAAGTCCAGGAAATCCGAAATCGAGACTGACCCAGCCGACGATTTCCAAAGGAATGTCTCGAAGGCTGAAAATTCCGGCCCGGCGCCCGTCGAGCAGGAATCCGCTTGCTCCCGGCCTTGCAGCAGTTTAGCAGGAAGCAGCGCGCGAAATCGATCGCCCAGCGCCGACCGAAATTCTCAGACGAGTCAAAACTCCGAGAACGAGGACGACGAGCAGCAGGGTAACGATGTCGAGGAAGAGCACGAGAGCGAGTGCCGAAGGCTGTCGCCTATCTACGGCCGCGGCACGTCCGACAGTTCCGTGGACAACAGTTCGAACAGCGAGAACGAGGATGAGGATAATGAAGAGGAGAAAGATGCGGGTAAAGGAAGGACGTCGCGGAAGAGAAGCTCGAGTGAATTTTCCGGCGAGAAGGTCGTGATAAGATCGCCCTCGAGTCACAGCAGGGCGGAAGTGGTGACCATTGCGCCGACAGACGCCATCGAGGACAACGCGCTGGATGTCCCGCAAGAAATTGAACCGACCAAGCCGAGGCAAGGGAAGGTTCTGAATTTCGATGAGGAACTTTTCGTCGAGTGCTGCTCGAGATTGAAGGCGACCACGGAGAACGAACTTCGGGGCGCTAAGAAGATCAAGCTTGATCATTCGGAGGGTTATCATAGGAAGGACGAGCAGCAGCAGGGCTTCAGGAACACCAGAGACAGATGGAGGGACGTCGAGAGCCAGAACAGTCTTGGGAGCCTTTTAGAGTCCGTCAATCAGGTGAGTAGAACATTTGCTTGCGAGACACGTCATCGTCCAGTTTCCGTTCGTTGTCTGCATGCGCAGCCTGTCAATTTCTGCTTCGACGGTGGCCGATGATACATTTTCATACACTGCCGCTATACGTTTTGGTTAACGGTAGCACCATTATGCGTTTTCGGAGACACGTGATCGTTTTTGTTGAGCAGTACGCTTTGTTCGTATTTCGTTGACACAACTTTTCGTTCGGTACCCGTCTCTGGTTTCGCATATACTCGCACGTCATTTTGCAGTACTGTCTCCTATTTAACGCTCCGCTTGTTTTTGCAAAATTAACGCCGTAAACTATTCACCGCTGACTGTGTCGCCTCGTACCGTGTTAATCATTTTTCCGGCGTGCTCGTCACGTTTCTATGAATTTCGCGCATTCTTGTATGTGCTCATGGGATTTTCACGTGCGAGGGTGTACGTTAAGGCGGATTACATGCTTACTCGTTGCCATAGTAGACTCTCTTCGTTAAAGTTACACGACCGTTTACATCCTCACGTGAAATTCCACGGCGAAAGAATACTCTCTACATTACTCTGATAATGTTTGCAGGACCTATGAACCAGCTTTATACAGACAATGTCTCTCAGTATGCATGCAAAAGGTAGTTCTTTCATTCCTTTAACATTTCTTAGTGCGTATTGGTAGACAAGAACATGATTCTTCAGTTTGCGTGCCACGATACCGTGCCCGGCGCTGTTTTCCCATTTCTGGCCGCATCCTGGCTTACCTTACGGCTTCAAACTGGCGATCGGCAAACGATCTTACAAGAATGCATAATCTCCGCGCGCACGTTTCCATCGTTCAGACTTCAATCATCCGCTTGCATCGCTCTAATAGCAACCTATGTAGCATACGAAACTGAGACGTTTATCATTTTCAACCTAACACTCGACTCGAACCGCTGGTACTTGAACCACGGCATACTAGCGATACACGGAGAACACGATACACGTTGACATTGATCTGGTCGTGTGCCTACTCACAACTCCCTATCATAACCGTAACCGAGCACAATTGAAAACGACTAAACACAACTGAACATAAAAGTGCGCCTAACTCCCAGCTCCTGCGACTAACGTTTTCGCGAGACCCGACGATGGCGCTCGTCGGCCTTGAAATTGACACGATCCACCCATCGCGTTCGTTTCAGCTGCTCGGCGAGGAGATGTACAGCACCCGCGAGAGGGATTACGCCACGCGATCGGCACGGAATCTACGCAGCGAGCACTCCAGCAGATCGGCCAGTCCGGACGTGTCGCACAGCGAGAACATCGGCTACGAGGACAGCCTGGACGTGGCGTTCGAGCACAACAACAAGCTCCGCGACAAGATACAGCAGCGGATGAGGGAGAGCGAGAATCTGATCGCCAGCACTTTCGGCAGTCAAAAAACCGGAAGCGATCTGGCCGGCTACCAGCAGCAACAGCGTCGGAAGTGCGAGCAGGATGGAATGGAGAGAGGCTCTTACGCTCATGTCAACGAGCAGGTCAACGTCTCGAATGGCGAGTACGAGCAGACGCATCCGCGGAACGTCCTGCACGACGATCACCAGTCCAAGATCCATCTCGACTCGTCCGGATTCAAGACCAAGATGAACTCCGCGCTCGGCAGCCTCTTGGACAAGGCGCTGTCGAATCTGCTGCACAACAACGGCAAGCACGATCATAAGTGAGTCGACGTTTTCTGTTTCCTCATCTTTTTCCTTCGTCTATTAACTGGTAATATTATATGCCGCGGGATGAGCGTTAATTGTGCCCGCGTCGCTCTTCGGTGTCAAATATCAAAGCTGCTTTTTCATTTTCTCGCACCTGTTGAACGCCCGGTTTCATTCCGACTGAGGCGGTATCTTTTTTCGTCGATGCTCTCGGTCGCACTGACCGAGTAAAAACCTGTTAAGCCTCGCGCCTGGTCATTGCTTCCCGGAAACATCTGCGCCCCCGACGCGTTTTTCGAACTTTTCGTCCCTTTTTTCCGTCGGCCCTCTTCGCTCGACTCCGTCGTCCGAGTTTATCGTCGGCGAAGGAGAGGCTCTCCGGAAACGAGAATTCAGGATTTTATGGAGATATCGAATGTATGTCAGGAGCACGTGGCGTGTATCGCGCGCCCCTTAATTTCTGCGCTGACCGGAATGCCGAGAGCTTGCCTCTTGCTCGGACGGTGGAATTTCAATCGGAAAATCTTTCCGAGACGCCGCTCCATTTTTGAATTCGGCATGCGTTCAGGCGTCAGGCCAAGGTTCTCATCGAAAGGAGACGTCGAGATGTCCGTGGTGCCGTCTCATTCAATGCTTTCCTATTCGTTCGTTCGTGTTGTGTATTGATCTGAGAGTCTCACTCCACCCATCGTCGACAGGCGATCTCTATACTGCCACGTCGGGCCAACGGGGCAGCCGTTATTTACACAGCGAACGATGCTGATTGTCCGATGCAGGGGTCGAAAGGAAATGTTCTATTCTCATTTTGGACATAGATTATTACACTAACGTCCGACAATTTAATAATGTCCTATTAAACGGCGCAGTTATTTCGAAATAAGCCTTCGTTATTCCAAGCATTCCTGATTTAGTACGACTATACTTTGTCGTGACGAGGATTTTAATGGAGGACAAATTTTATTCGCAGCGGATCGACCCCGATGAAGGTCCTGGCCGAATTGGCCTGTGCACGAGCGCCGACCGCAACCTCCCAAGACGACACGCCGGTGCTGCGCGACAACAAGTCTCAGCACCCGAGGATTACGGCCACAGCAAAAGAGGCCAGCAGCCAGGACTATCCGTCTCCGGTTTCGCTCGCGTCGAAGGACGTGCAGGCGAAGAAGCCGCGGAACCCGATCAAGGAACTGTTCGAACGGAAGAAGGAACTGAACGAGAGGAAGCAGCAGGAGAGATCGAAGGCGGAGGCGGCTCTTCGGGAGCTGAACGTTCAGCGGCAGCGGAAAACGAAGAAGACGAAGAAGCGTCAGGAGTTCCCGTTGATTCGACGAAGCGAGCATGGCGGCATGGCGGAGAAGAAGAGAAGGCGGGACGGGATCGACCGTAAGACGGAACTCACCCCGGAGAGGATAAAGGACGTGTACGAGTTCGACGAGGAGGAAAGTCAGATTGAGCCGACGTTGGGCAGCGTGATGTCCTATAGGAACAGGGTGGACAAGAGCTACGAAGTAAGCTGCGTGAGAACGAAAGAGGTTGACGTGGCCGATTTGATGGCCAAGACGATAGGGGACACTCTGGAGAATGGGAAGTCCAGCGGACCGGCCTTGGGCGTGAGGCTGGAGTCGATGATAGAGCGGAAGTTCAAGGAAATCGAAAAGTTTGCGCCGAAGACAAAGGGCGCGCTCAAGTCATTCCAGAGTGAGGACCAAAGTAGAGTGACTCGCGGGCCGATGGACGACTTCGTGGAAAGGAAGCAGCGTTCGAAGAAGACCGATGAAGAACCCGCGGCGCCACAGCAGCAGCAGCAGCATAATCAACAACATCAGTCGCAGCATGTCAGCAGGCTCAAACTCAAGAAACGAAGTAAGAGCGGCAAGAAGAAGCCCCGTAATGCGTGGTACGAGAACGACAGTTCGGACGAGTACAGGAAAGCGATAAAGAAGGAAGACATCGGAGTCGGCATTTCGAAGAGCCAGCGGACTTGCTCAAAGGGCAAACAGAACCTCTTTGCCGAACTCTCCACGTCGTCCGAGAGTGAGTTCGAAGAAAATGACGCGGACTACGAAGTAAAGAAGCATCATCGTCGCGCGAAGAAGTCCGCCAAGAAAGCCATCGAAATGGAAGAAAGTAGAGCGCGAGATCAGGAACAGTACGAAGGAACTACTGAGGCGCAGGAAGACGTCGAGGACAACGAGTGGAGGGATCAGGATCTAAAGGATAACGGTTGTAAGAACGACAGCGACAACAAGAAGTCCGAGTCGGAGATGTCGGATCATCCTTTGGTGATCGACGAGAGAAAGGAGCCGGACGATCAAAGGAATACCGAGGACGAAGGGGATAATCAGTCGGAGAGGGGCTTCGAGCTGGACGACTTGTACAGGGAAGACAGTTCCGTCGCTGACTCCGACGTCGACGAAACTGCAAGAGCAGAGGAAGCGAACGCTCGAGAGGAGTCTCGGCCTCGCAGCCGAACATCGTTGCGGGAAGAAAAGGATGTTAACGAAACGAAGATCGATTATCCCAACGACGATGAGCTTATACCTTTGGAGGAGGCGCTGGACTTGTTAGATCGGCCGGAAGCTCTTCAAGCAAAACCGGAGAAGCATAAAGAAGCGGAAGTCGTGGTGAAAGAAATTGCAACACTCGATATTAGGGAGACGAATGACGCGTTGAGTTTATCGAATGAATCGAAGGAAAAGTCGCTGGGGCAAGAGAAAGAGTTGGAGCCGGAGGTGGAGCAAGAAGAAGATCAGGATGAAGAGCAGTATGAGGAGGATCAGGACGACGACATTCCGGAGTTGCCCGAAAAACTCTCGAGTAATGAGAAGCCCCAGAAAGAGGCCGACAACCTTCCGTTGCACGTCTTTCTCAGCAGGAAAGTGCAGGAGTCGAAGAAGAGGAAGCAACAGCAATTGAAGAAGTTACAGGAGGAGCAGCAGAGAATACTCATGGACTTTCCGCCGGCTCGACGGCAAAGGAAGTGCGCCATTGGCAAACAAGGTCTGTTGGCGGAAATAAGCAGTTCCGATGAAGAGGTGTATACGAAGGACACTGTCAAGAGAAACGAGAGATCTGATCATGACAGGCCACGTAAGAAAAGGGAGTCGAAGGAGAAGAGGAAGGAACGGTACCTCGAGAAGAAACATGAGCAAATTATAGCGAAAGAGCAGAAGGCCATCGAAGAGGAGATCCTACGGGAATTGGAGAAGAAGAAGGAGGCGCAAAATTCGTCTGATGGAGACGATAACGATATAAGCAGAGGTAACGACGAAGAGTGCGAGTCACTGACGGACTCGAAATCGATCCAAGGTGACGTCTTTCCCAGAAAGAAGCACCAAGCAAGAGACAAGCAGAAGAAGCAAAGGGACGACAAAGATGAATCCAAAGACGATGAGGAACATCTCAGCGAACCTGAACAGAACGCTGAACAGGCTAGTGGAGTCCATCATTCATCGATATCTGACCCTAATTCGACCGACACCGCGAAGAATCTGGATGCACCCACTAAACCGAGGAAACCGAAGTCGCCGACGAAGAAAAAGACGCCCGCGAAGCAGGAAGGGAAGGTGTCAAGTTCAGCCAAGAAAGGAAAAAATCCTAATAATGACAGGCAGAAGAACAGATCTCTGTCTTCGAATGGGAAGGATTCTAAGGAACGAAGATCGTCCAGCGGCAGGAGAGACTCCGACGACGAGGAACTGAAGACTACAAAATCGTGGAATAAAGTTGAGGAAGGTGTGGGAGTGGCGATCGGTCGTCGAAAACGAGCTGCAGCGAATCAATTGTACTATTGGTCGAGCTCCAGTGACGAGGAAGAGGTCATCGAACCGGCGCCTGTTGTCGAGGAAGAGGAAGACGATCGACAGGAACAGCACGGTTGGATCGTCGGCGATTCTCACAAACGAATGATCACGATGTTGGCGATGGAGAAACAGTTGAAGGAGAAGAGGCGACGAAGCGAGGATGAGTTTGAGCCGAGCAGGACGAAGAATAAGAAGCACAGGAACAGCACCTCTTGATACGTGTTTCATGACTAGGCGTGTCGAGTCAAAGGATAGACATTTTTTTGTTCTTGTGTTTCGTTCCTAGCATATTGGCGGAATCCAAAATGTTATACTTCCGTCGTTACATGAGTTATTATAGTTCATTTCTTTTTTTATTATGAGCGCAACGGAAGAAGCGCTCCGTTCTCATTGCAAGTCATTAGCCGATGGTTCTATTTAGATTCATACGTACTTTTTAGTAATTGTGACATACTGCCAGGGGACATTAATTTACAGTGATTTCGATGAAGCCACAATCCCGCCGGCCGTCACGATAATGATGACGATGCCGGCAAAAGACAATTTACGAAAATGCGTTTCTTTCATTTGAGTGAATTGAAGTGATACGAGACGATGTGAAACATATGTGTAATAAGATGTAAGAATACGGCAAATTGTACATAGCCGCTTGGCATTATAACGGAATCAGCAGATATCCTCCTTTCGCTCTAAGAATTATAATTCCAAGGTCTTATAAATACTATAAATATAATATAATTTAGACTGAATGTGAGAAATAGAGAAAGAGAAGTGGAAAGAGGGCACCTTTAGACAATACTAGGACATTTATAAACATTTAGTTATATGTAGGGGATTGTCTAGATCAACAAAATATACCGAAAACCAAAAACAGCTGTTTACTTCTGACGGACGATGTAAACTGGGGTCCAAAATAAGTAGCGCTTTTGCCAGCTTTTCGTGATTCGTACATATCGCAAAGATAAAATAAAACGAGAGATTTCGACGTTCAAAAGGTATAAATACGATGTAGAATGACTTTCGCTGAAGAATCGCTTAAACATATTAATCGTCAAATGCAAACGTCTACTTTCTGTTCGTTGCGTTCGAATTTCTAGATCTCATGTTGTGGCAACCTATGCCACATAATTTAAAAGGCTTATTAAATGCGGAACGATATTCTTTTCGTATGCCTAGTGGATGCACATAATGCTAGTAATGCAGATTTTCATATGATAAAGAAAAAAAAAAGATATGTATGACATAAATGATAAATAATAGACTTTAATGTAAATGTACTGCCATAATCATATTATACGAAAGCCTATGCGAACAGTTATTAATATTATTCCTGTAAAGATGAAATGTTAGCACAAAAACTAGGCAACAATCCAATGTACATAGAGCATATTTTCAATGTGTCTGGAAAAGTATGTTTTGTAATATAAGGATTGCGAAGGAAAAATAAAATTACAAACGAATTCTTCCTCTTTATACATGAATTTGAATAGAGAACCCGTATGAATAGCCAATCCCAAATCTCGAGCCAACCAATATGTCCTGAACGATTTACAATTTACTTATTGTTATATTGCCAAAAACTATCCAAAACTTCCCAAATTCATGTCTTGAGTATTTTCAGAACTATCACTTGCGCACTCCTAACATGAAAAGGATATAAGATAGTCGTTTAGCCTTGTTTCTCTTCCGGGACGCCTTCATACATTCCTTTGTTTACATCGGCGGAATATTTATTATGCGCGGGCGTAAAATCGATTGACAGAATACTTTATAAGCTAACAAGTAGATAAACCTTTATAATAGATAATGGCACAGTGCGTTTGCTCCGGAATAATTAAATATACAATTAGATCCACTGGGCGTTAACGTGTAGTATATCATTTTATGACGTTTTTGAATTTCCCGCGTCGTCTTAATATCTTCGGTTCGGTGGCGCCTCAAAAAAAAACGGATAAACGCTCAAACTAATCATTGGACAGCAGTCGGTATTTTTTAAAGGGGATGCAGTTTTCTACATTACCGACTGCTGTCCAATGAATAGTTTGAGCGTTTCTCCGTTTTTTTTGGAGACGCCACCGTACCGAAAATATTAGAGCGACGCGGGAAATTCAAATGTTTCTTTGAAAATTAACACTAAACTAGCTTTTTAGCTGTTTAGGACCGATTTTTCCACGTCTGGGTAAACTGTCAGGTAATTACCTAGTAGATAAAACTGTAACTAACGTTGTCCCATAGAGCATACATACATGGACTGCACGTTCGGGCCAAGAGATGAAGACAACGTGGGAAGGACAGCTGATGGTTGTTTCTCTCCTGTTTCTCGTTTTTGCAGCGTAACACATATGAGGATAGAACCAGATAGAACGCAGAAGAACACACACGAGCATACATGTGCGGTATTAAAGTATTGGAGAATACGTTCCCAAGTTTTAGAAGCAATTTAAAAGTATGTTATCGAGTACAGATTCGAGAACAGGGAAGCGTCTCAGGGGCCTCGACAGCTGATGTGAATGGAGCAAAGCCGAAGCCACGGAAGATAACCGTCACGAAATTTATTCGTTCGAAATTGGAATATTCAAATTTGACCGCTCAGAAGTCGCAATTATCGCAATTGGTCGTTGAGCCATGTATTTCACGCATGTGCCGTTCAAACCTCTGACAGTCTGCCCCTTTCCACGATGTCGGTCGTTCTTGTGCGCGAAACGAGAGTTCGAGATTAGAATAGATCGGATTATAGTATGAATTGATAGCTGAACTTTCATTTTGAGTCGTGTTTACAACGTTTTACAACTCTACGCTTTGGTATATCACATGTATATTGTCACAAGGGTGTATTTTACTAGTAATATTTGATAGTTGACCAGTGCCGAGGGTTGTGCAAGATGAAGCAAATTATTTGTGGCAAATTTGGGTAAGGATGTGATAATTCGATCGAATGACATAAACCCTGCGATCTTTTTACTGTACTTTGTGTACGGGATCTTGATATACGTACTGGTATTATGTACTTCTTGTTTATGTACTCTTAGTCCTCAAATAGGTTAGGTTTCAGTAGCTGAGTGAAACCCGAACATTTTCAATCACTTGATTTATAGTTCGAATAGCACTATGATTCCTACAAACCTTTATTCGTTACGTATATGCTTGTCGTTGTTTGTTTATGTGTGCAAATTTTTATGCCGAATTTTACCTAATCGGCAAATCATGGAACTCCGATTTTCAGACCCAGCATATTGCTGATTTCGGAAAAATCAGGGCACTCTGTGTCGATCTTTAGAGGGAGAAGCTTAATGACAGGGAAATTAAGTAGAATTTACAAGCCATTACTAGCAGCACCACACACACGGTACTTTGTAAGTCCCAATCGGGGATATGCCATGCTGGTTGCAAGAGCCTTGAGAGGGGTGTTGAAACTAAGGTACCTTGTCCTAGGAGGTGCACTGGGTGGAGGTGTCACATTTCAAAAGGTAATTATTGTATAAATACTGTATCATACCTTTTGAAGAGAAGAATACCTTACGCTCCGTTCTGTATTTATACATCATTATGTACATGGTTGCATAGAAATATGAACAGTGGAAGGATGGGTTGCCAGATATGACTTGGGTGAATAGTTTATTTCCCGATGATAATCAGTGGAAGACATTTCGTGGGTCACTGATAAGTCTTAAAGATACAGTAGCGGATAAGTTGGAACTTGGTAAGGCTGTTTGGTTTAACAAGTGGACATAGGTTTTGTGGGTCCTTGGGGTGGGGTGTAATAAAATATGAATGATTTTTTGTTCACACAATGGGTCATGAACATAGATCCGATTATAAAGGAATATGGTGAAGCTAAATATAGGCAATACAAGCAGTGGTTTGATCAGAGATTGGACAATGCTATTAAGGCAGCTGAGGACAGCCAAGGGCCAAGATTTGAGATATCTCCTAATGGTAATTTTTTATCAGCAAATTTTGGCAGATTTGATGATTTCTATACTTGTTCCTATTGTTTGTCTCGTGCTTGATTTTTCTTATCATTGATGCGATCACTAAACCTGTGCAATATTTTTATACCTATACTGTACATTGCCTTGATTCATAAGAACGCCTATTTATTTTGTCCACATTTATTCACAATTAAAATGTCTTATTATGGTCTGTTCTGTTCAGGTCTATTTGATGTAATCTCAGGCATTGCATACCAAATTTATTCAGGTGTGTAAAATTCTGAAAATAACTAACGGTACATAGTCTGTCCATTCAGCATTTCATCAAATTTGATATTAATAAGCATTAACACAATAAGTGCCGCGATATTGATGTTTGGTTGCATTTTTTCTAAATTTTTAAAGGCACTCTTAAGTTTTTTTTGTTGTTCGGTTTTAATCGTATTACCCTTATTCGAGGGTTTTTTTTATATTTACGCAGTCCGGTTTGCAGTTTATTGTGTTTCTTTGAACCATCTCTAGTCTCTCAGAAGGGTAAGTCAATCGACGAAATTCTATTTTATCGCCATCCTGTTAAGGATAATATATTGATTCCAGGCTATATGTTGTATACCAGTTTCAAAATTTTCTCGTATTCTTTTTCGTTCAGTATAAACAGGTAAACAGTCATCTATTGCAGATCATAGAAAAATGTCAAACATTTTCACCTATTATTGGCCGTACTTCGAAGAGTGCCGGTCCTCACAACGGTTCTAATTCAGTCTAGGTGTGTTATATTCAACTAATTTTGTCTTATTCCAAATTGTACATATCTTCGAATGTGTAGAAAATTTCGCGCGGCAATCAGTGTGTTAACATGCAGTTATATAAAATGAAATACATTGTTGTAATTGGCCTTAGTAGTGTTAAATACTGAATGGGACAGACCTTGGTTCATCGTCATCATTTTCTTTTTGTTTCTCCCAAATCACAACTAACTCGCACTCGCCATAACTGTCTCGCGTTTACATAAGATATGCTAGTTACATTAGAACTTCTTCATATGTAGATCCAAAGAATGAGGCTGTAAATAAGTCAGTCGCCTATGCTTATTCGAATGAAAACATTGAAGCTGAACGGAGTAAATCCCGTACGTATTTATGCGAATTAAAGTGTTCCAACACATTTGACGATCCCGTCAATTGATATCTTTCGATCTCACGTTAAAGGAACGTCTCAACAGAGGATCGACGCTATGCAGGAAGAGTTAATGCAAATGCAGTTAAAGTATCAACGAGAACTGGAGCGTCTGGAGAGGGAGAACAAAGAGTTGCGAAAACAAATGTTGTTGCGCGGTAATGAAAAGCTTAAGAACCGAAAGATCAAAGTAATTAGCAGTATATATCAATAACCGTACGGGACTTCTTACTGAACGTAGAGACTGTTATAATAAAAGTACCATTCGCTTTGATTGTAGAAGTCCCTAATCGACATGTACAGCGACGTTCTGGACGAACTCAACGAATACGACAGCGCATATTCAACCGCTGACCATTTGCCTAGGGTAGTAGTAGTTGGTGACCAAAGTTCCGGTAAAACGTCTGTGCTCGAAATGATAGCGCAGGCGAGAATATTCCCAAGGTACTTCTCGATATTACATCGAAACTCTTGTCCAGTATGAATGAGATGGCATTGCATACATTTTCCATTTGGTAGAGGTGGTGGTGAGATGATGACAAGGGCACCTGTAAAAGTAACTCTGAGCGAAGGTCCGTACCACATCGCACAGTTCAAGGACAGTTCTCGCGAGTTTGATCTTACCAAAGAGTCAGAGTTGGCTGAGCTAAGGCGAGAGGTCGAGCTGCGTATGAAAAACAGCGTGAAGAATGGAAAGACGGTCAGTCCGGATGTCATATCTATGACGGTGAAAGGACCTGGTCTGCAACGCATGGTTCTAGTTGATCTTCCTGGCATTATTAGCGTAAGTGGGCGTCTGGTAGAGGGTAGTTGGCGTTTCATAGATCTGTTCCAAAATGAGATGAAATTCTTATATAATAGACAGTCACAGTCGACATGGCGGAAGACACTCGGGAAGCTATTAAACAAATGACGCAACAGTACATGAGCAACCCGAACGCGATAATTCTTTGCATCCAAGATGGGTCGGTCGATGCAGAGAGAAGTAACGTGACGGATCTAGTCGCACAGATGGATCCCGCCGGCAGACGAACGATATTCGTTCTGACGAAAGTCGACATGGCGGAACAAAATTTAGCGAACCCTGATCGCCTGCGAAAAATCCTGTCCGGCAAATTGTTTCCTATGAAAGCTTTGGGTTACTTTGCGGTAGTTACTGGACGTGGAAAGCAGGACGACAGTATACAGACAATACGAGATTACGAGGAACGTTTTTTCAGAAACTCCAAAATGTTTAAGTAAGTAGACGTTTAATTTCTGCTGGAGGGGCTTTTGAATCGATTCTGTCGTAACTAATGTTCGTTACGTTTGTAACATTCAGAGATGGTTTGGCAATGTCTGGTCAAGTGACGACAAAGAATTTGAGTCTGGCAGTAGCTGAATGTTTCTGGAAAATGGTTAGGGAGACAGTAGAACAGCAGGCGGACGCCTTTAAGGCAACTAGATTTAATCTTGAGACGGAGTGGAAGAATTATTTTCCAAGGTTAGTAAAAATTACATTTTGACCAATCAGGCTTGATGTAAGCTAGTCGGTATCATCATTCAAATGTTACCTTCGGCATGCAGATTACGAGAATTAGACAGAGACGAACTTTTTGAGAAGGCGCGAGGCGAAATACTGGATGAAATTGTGAATCTATCGCAAGTTTCACCGAGACATTGGGAAGTGGTTTTGATGAACCGTATGTGGGAGAAAGTTAGTATGCACGTTTTTGAAAACATTTACTTACCCGCCGCGCAAAGTGGAAATACGGGAACGTTTAATACGACAGTGGACATAAAACTCAGACATTGGGCCGAACAACAATTACCAGCGCGTAGCGTTGAAAGTGGTTGGGAATGTTTGCAACAAGAATTTCACAAATTTATGCATCAAGCCAAGCTTGGTCCTGATCATGACGATATTTTCGACAACTTGAAAACCGCTGTCGTAAACGAGGCAATAAGAAGACACACGTGGGAAGAAAAGGCATCTGAAATGTTACGAGTTATACAACTAAACACTTTGGAAGACAGAAGCGTGAACGATAAGCGAGACTGGGATCAGGCAGTACGGTTTCTGGAAACGTCCGTTAAGGATAAATTGCAGAGTACGGAGCAAATTCTGCGGGATATGTTGGGTCCGGGTCGTAAAGAACGATGGTTCTATTGGAGAAGTCAAACTGAGGAGCAACAAAGAAGATCTGCGGTCAAGGCCGAGTTAGACAAAGTCCTCTATTCTGATAAAGTAAGGCATATTTTGTTCCATTTTCTCCAGCTCTCGTCCGATGCGCACTTATGCATTTACTTATCATTGCAAACAGAAGCATGCACCTACTCTAACGCAGGATGAACTCACGGCCATTAGAAAGAATCTACAACGCAACGGATTGGATGTGGATAACGAGTTTATTCGCGAAACTTGGCATCCTGTGTACAGAAGATACTTCTTACAACAAAGTATGGCGAGAGCGTACGATTGTAAGAAGGGGTACTATTTATACCACACTGGCCACGAACAAGAGGTGCATATCGATTACGTCACTGTTAGAACCTTTGGCGATTGCGCATCTCACGTTTTTTGTACGATTCCATAGATGGACTGTAGCGACATAGTTCTATTCTGGAGAATTCAGCAAATGTTGAAAATCACTGCAAACGCACTCCGACAGCAGATCATGAACCGTGAGGCCCGTAGGCTCGATAAAGAGATTAAGGAAGTTTTAGAAGATTACAGTCAGGACAATGAGATTAAGCAGAATTTACTTACGGGAAGACGGGTTACTTTAGCGGAAGAACTGAGTTAGTATCTCAACGTTACAAATTTCTACAATGTATAATGTCGACGTTCAAAATGACGCCGCGGTAAATAATAACTTTTATTTCAGAACGCGTAAGGCAGATCCAAGAGAAACTCGAGGAATTCATTCAAGCTCTAAACAAAGAAAAGTGAGTCTAGTGCAATGAGCGGAATTTGAAACAACCCAATGGTGCACATCGCGTGACAGATTATTTGCAGTCAGTCGATATGATTGACTGAATCTGATAGACGCAAGTGCTTAGGAATTAATTCGTATATTGCATTGGACGTGCGTTTCGGAGTACTGAATGCACAGCTTTATCGAAGTAAACTGTTAAACGGCATGATTCGGTAGGACCGATCTACTTGCGTTTAAAGCACGGCCCACAGCACACGATAACAATTGCGCGGGGATTGTGATTAATTTATTACGTGCGCACGTAGCTAAGTAATGTGATATAGGTAGCAATTAATAAAATATTTAAAACGTACAAACGAGATTGTAAGTACGGAAAAAAATGGTGTAACCGTGTACAACGCTACGCGAATGATCATTATCGGTGGAGAATCATGTATAAACATGCCCGTAACAAAACCGTTTGTAATATAGCTAACAATCGTATAAATGCTCGGTACTGACATTAATCCTATTGACACGACAGTTCTGTGTCGTTCGTGAAGATCATTACAACGTAATCCTAGTCACGTTGTAATAAAGGCAACGCGATACCTCGAAGAAGAAATTGAAATAAAGTGACCCTTCACCAATTTGTTACAAATCACACAACTGCGTCTTATTCAATATTATTCATAAGATACTCTAGCGTCTAGAGATAAGAAGAGAGGTAACCGTGGATGTGACAACAAAAAACTAGGAGGCAGAAGAAGGAAACCAAGAGAAAAATTGTACGAAGAACAATTATAGGGTGAGGAGGAGGAAGAGGGAAGAGCAGAACTGCGAATTTCGTCGGGAGGAAAAGAAACGGAGAGTGAGTGCGGCGGGGGAAAAAGCCGTGAGTACATTAATTCCCTCGGGGGTGGAAAATGGCGCCTGCAGCCACACGAGACTCCGGCACTAGGAGAGGGCGTTGGACAGGAGAACGGGAACGGGTGTAGCAGGAACATCGGTCGAGGTGGTGTGAGGCAGACCGTGGGTTGAGCGCGGCGGAGGTTTAAAGTGCTGCAGCGGAGCAGAGAACCGCGCCACCCAGAAAATAAACCACGGAAAATGGTACGTGCAGTAATTGCCGAAGCCCCCGTCCGGCGGCGGGCGCTTTTTCTCGCGAGCTGGCACGGGCACTCAGTATGCAAATTGAATTCCGAAGCGTTCCCTAATTTCTCGAAGGCCACCGTCCGTGTCCCTCGCAGACCACGTCTGCCGATGACGCCGTCGACGATCCACGATGTCGCGTCGATTCTTTCTCCCCGCTTTTTCCACTTTTCGCCAACTTTTTCCTTCTCACCCGCCCCCTCGCTTAAGCTCACGCACACATTCGAGGCCACGAGGACGCTTTCAACCGATATCGCTTCGCATCTGCGTCACATTACCTGGACGTTTCTTACTCAGCAATTTACAACGATTCTGATATACTGAGAAATTTATCGCGAGGATAATGCATAGGATTTTTCGTTATCTGCGTCAATATTATCGAATGGAGCGTGGCTCGGTACTAATTTGCGCGCGCTCGCGACCGACGAAAACTCACGGTCTCCGCACAGCGTCGCGACCCTTATCGCGTGAGGTCTGCCGTTTGTAGCGGGACACAAACTTACTAATGATGCCGAGCGACGTGGGGTGGAAGTCGGCGCGATAAGAATGCCACCCTCACACGCCTGTGCGCCGGATGGCAAGGGGTGGGTTGTTTCGAGTCGTTTCCATACTCCACTCCCCCTCCCGCCAGCAACTCGCGCGCCCACGACTCTTCGTCATCCGGCCAGAGAGCGCCGCTTCTGTCATTCACGAACGCACCAAGTCAAAGGACCCATTCATGCGGTCATTTTCGTTCGTTTCCCTTTTGAGAATCGTCACCCCGTGATCGCCGGCGCCGCGCTCGTTGCCGGCGCGCGGGATTAAAAGGCCATAAATAATCGATTACTCTCAGCGACGTACTCCCGAATGGGTCACTTCGTGCGATGTCCCCGTCATACAGGCACGTGAATGCGAAATCTCGGCGAAGGGTGAACTCCTCCTGCCGCTGAAGCCCTTCCCGCGGATATTTCGCGTAATCCTCGAAACAATGACTGCGCTTGTAACATACTTTTCAGACTAGTGGCCGGGATTTCTCGCATACTTCAATGTCGACAAAGGCGAGGGCGTCAACTGACAAGAGATTACGGAATTACGCGTGTGTGTCGGAAGAGTACGCGACCGTATGGATAGCGTGAGGCACGTTGAAAGAAAGTTCAGAAATGAGAACATCGTGTTGACACTGTAGAGAGGCAAGTGTGTGAAGAACGTGAGATCGGATGTAGTAAGATACGCCGACCTTTACGCATCCCATGACAATTCAGTGAGCACTGGTCTCGCTGTCCTGATGGCACTTGCCATCAAGAGCTGACCAGCGAAAAGACTGATACGAAGACCCACGGCGACAGGCCCCGGAGAGCGAGAGAGGCAGAGTCCGATACGAGGAAGAGGAGTGGCCAGGAAGGGAAGAGGGGAGGGTTTAGAGGTGACTTTCAGGCATGGAGTCCTCCGCGTCAAGGCAATCCACTCGATCACTCTCTAGGGACACCCAGGCGTCTGGTCAACGTGTGTGCGTGCCAATGGAATCACACATGTGTACAGCGCGCGCACACGACGGACGACGCGACATCGAGGAACGCAAGTTCAACGGACACGTGCGTTTTGCCCTCATGGCCGGAGGTGCGTGTGCCGCTGGTGTGTATTATTGCTTTATGACCGCCGCCACGCACGCAACGCCAACCCCTTCGCAACTTCGATCCGCGTAACGCGCGGCGGCAAAGTTAACGATGACAGTTCCTGGTAGCGATACCCGCTCGCTTCTCTATCGGCACGATCGACAGAAGTGGTCTCGAAGATATCCTGCGCCGAGCATCGAAAATCACCGGTACTCGAACGAGGTGTTGTATTTTACGGCCGTCCGCATGTACGGACGGTGTATTTTCAAAGCGAGATAGCGGATGGTGTTCGGTGGAATAACTAATGAAGCGAGCTAGCCGGAGATCGATGGCGTCATCGTGATGACGATTCGTTACGGGTCGTCACTATCTGCAGGCAGTGGTTCTGTACGTCGCGGACGATGGGAACCAGATCTGGTCTCTTGATACGGACGGAAGAGTAAGTGCCAGCGAAGCCCGGAGCTGCCTCGAGTCCATGCGCTGCAAGATAAAGTAGAACAGGATCGCGTGAATGAAGGGATTACTGATCCCTGGATTTGTAGAAACGATTGCTAAAGATAATTATACAAGATACACGATATGCGTAACGCGAGCGCGTTGAGACACACGACACCCGCCTTGGCGCGCGATATTTCGTCATCGGGCTCTTCTATAAATTCCGCCGCGCTCATTTTCGTGCGACATTTTTTATTCGACCGCGTCAGCCAATTCGTCGCTCAAGAAATGCCCGCACCCGTATAAATTCGCCCGCTGCATGCGAATGCAAAACGAATGGTGACAAGGGGTGGTCGCAGGAAGAAGGTGGCAGGGGTATATCGCACGAGTTTACGGGCAGGCCATGGCGTTGTCATTAAACCGCAAGCAGAATTTCCAACCGCCCGCCTCGACACGCGTCCCAACCCCTTCTATGGGCGCCACGACCCCCATTCATCATAAATGCAATCAGATCGTATTACGCGCCATTACCATACGCTACCCTACTCGTGCCTCCCCTGTCCATGTCTCTCTCTCTCTCACACACTTTTGACCAGACCGAAACGTACCCTCGGGCATCGGAGAGTGAAATCTGCACGTCGCACTTTTTCTTCCCGCCATTTTTAAGACGCTGTCGTCCCTGCCCCTCCCATGAACGTTACTTATTTATGAGGCTTTTAATCTGTTTTAAGGCTTCCAGCTGGCAAATGGTCACCCGCAATGTACACGCGTAGCTGTGGTCGAGATGATTGAAATAGTAAACGTTATACTCTAATTATAAATGCAATAATGGTGAAAGTTATTATGATAGCAATGGTATGGACAGAGTGGATGTAATGGCGCTTCAGCTTGGGAACTGTTTGGACCTAATTGCCGCAGCTTTGTGCCATATTCCGGCTGTGTGAGAATCGGCTGATCCATCGCGGCTGTAACTACTTTGCGCCAGCTGACCCTTTCATGGCCGCGATTCTTGAATGAATGCACAGACAACGGACCACTACTTACATCCATAACCGCCTACATTTATCAACAAGTGTACAGTGCGTGCAGAAAGTAATCGGTGCCACTCCAACGAGAACCAGCAATGAAGAAGAAGCATCAAGATCGACAGAAAGAAAGAAGCCGCAGTATCTCGCGAGCATCAGACACCGATAACGTTCGATCAAGATTATCCAAAACTGTGTACCTGCCGCGTCGAAACGACACGCGTCTCACCGGTCGTAATCCGCCATTCGCATAATTATCACACATGGCCGCGGTTAATTGCGCCGTAAACCGACGGATATTCGATAAACGGCGATCGATGCGCATCCTTCCTTCTTTGTCTTGACGTTTGACTCATGAGGCAGACTGTACGAGAGCGGATATCTGTATGCACCTGTGCGAGTGTGCACACACGTACGGCCGCGCGTATACGTTGGCGAAGCAGGTACACCGTCGGACGACGACGTCCCCCAGGATGTTCTACTTAACCCAGAAAATGGTGGAAGCCAGGCGGGGTGGGTATCGCTCCGTTCGTGTGCAGTTCTTCCTCGCCGTTGGCGCGTGTGCTCGCGAACGTGTCCACGGCCGCGCGTGTGCGCACATGCTCGTGTGTAAGCGCATCCGTGTGCCAGCAGTCCGCGTCTCTACGTGTGCGTCGAAGTGGAACGAGGGTGCAGGCAGGAGGCATCGACGCCGAGGGATGGAGTGGCGCGTGACGCCCGCCTGTAGTTCTGATCGCTCTCTCCATCCCCTGCCTTCGCTCACCCCTCAACCCAGCCCAACGACCCCCTCGGTTTCTCCCTTTCCGCCACCGCCACCGCACCATCGCCGCTGTACAGTGCGCATCATAGAGAATCGCGACAACAGAGACCGATACGGCCGAGGTAAGCATGTCTTGATACTTTTTAAATATTTACCTAGGGCGAATTTAACGTGCAGAACGGTTGATTTTGAATGTCTCGACGTTCGAAGTGTCGCAGACTTTACGAAAAAGTATAATAGACAAATTGGTGAACAATAGAATTATACCGTGGAATACGTCCACGGTATCCCCTGCTTGTGGTAAGAGCCGTACACTAAAAAAAGGTGCTGGGTACCTGTAAATATTGTACCCATGAAAGTTTCGTATTAACGAAATCTTGCTTTATAATTCATTTTCGATGACGACAAGCGTATTGGATATTATTGAACCAAGTAATGTCGCTCGACCGCGTCGTCTGATATAATTTCTTGGCAGCGCTGAAGAAATTGCAGGTTGAAGACGGTGAGCGAAGACTAATTATTTCTGCGGTCTGTCTATGACGTGCACTGTACGCGCCTGGTGTAGTGGCACTGTCGACGGCACGGCATATCGATCACCCCAACCCATCCCCCTTTGCCGGTAGGACCAAGCCAGAACTACCACCCTCTAGCCCCCTGTCGGAGTAGTAGAGCCATGAGCCTGCCCGCCCCTGATAACTCACAACTCGCCCATCCATCCACTCCCGGTGAACCTACGGTATACCGCCGCCACTCTGCCACCCCCTATGTCCCCAACCGACCTTCCTCGTCCCGTTTCCGCGCGCCACCGACGTCTCACCCTCCTTCGTCCACCTATTCTGATCCACCGAGCTCGACCGTCGCTCGACTGGCAAAGTTATCGGACCTTCGTGCATGTGATGTTTGTTACCCGACGGCACGCGTTTCCTAGCGCAGGGAACCGACCCTGCAACGGCGAACTTTTGTAATTGTATCGTGTCTAGACCCTTTCGCCCGAACGGCGAGACGACGAAAGGTCCGAACTAACTGGTGTCCGTTTGATCATCCTCGTGTGATACGACCCCCTGTCGCATCGCCTCAGACTGCTGCGCTTTCGTCTCGCCTTCGATTGATTCCCACGTTTGACTAGGATCGACACTATTGTCCTGAGATGTTCTTGTATTCCGTCGTCGTCGGGAAAAATGTGCCGATCACTCGGCTGTTATTAGATCGTCGAAAGTCCGGGATTACGGAGTACGTGTAATAGGTACGTGATACATCATCCGTCTTGCGGGCCTGGGACGTGCCATGGGTCGGTTGGGAAGGGTCGCATTCACGGTGACCTGCACTTAAAGCGGCCGTATGAAAAGGCACGATTACGCGTACGCGCGTCTTCGGTGCCCCTAGGCTCTCGCAAATTGCGTCGATGGCGTGGGGGTGGAAAACGCACTGGCTCGCGCTCCGCCGTCTGCTAGAGATTTGTGGGATTTTCAAGGGATGACGAGGAGAGGACGCGTGAGGAAGGGTAACTGAGATCAGCATGCTAACGATGTGCTCTGTTCTGATCCCTTGCACGCGATGGCTGGAAGTTGAGCGTGGACGAGGGGGGGTGTGTGCGCTGTGCCATACGGGGCGAGGATCAGACGTAGGCTTTCGAGGGATTTTTTCGTTCATCGATAGCGCGGCCCATAATGTCGGATGAGAATAAATTGAGCGTAACGGTCTCGTGCGACGACACATGTTTCTTGCGATGCGCTTATAATGAATTAGACGGAGAACGGGGTAGCGATCGAAATTTGCCGATATCGTCGACAACTTTCCTTCCGTCACGGAGGATGAAGCTCCGCAGGGCTAACCTTGACTCAGAGCGATGCCAAGAGTCACGCTCGCAGCCTGTAATTGTCCACGGTCAGAGGACATTACGGCGAGTTAGTACGTGGGCGCCGGAATTGAGCTTTACCTGGCGTCTAAACTGGCAATTTAACAGTAGTTAGTCTCCCGCGTCTTCCTCGCATTAGACTCCGCGCGGCTGAGGTCTAGCGGCGCTATGAAACGATCGTTAAATTCGACATGCGACTCTAATAGCGATTGCCGCGGCGGGCTGAGCCGGGGCGGATATTAAACGAATTCGCCGCGAATTGATGCGTTCGCTCCGCGGACAAAGGAGAGAATCATTAATGGACGCGAGTCTTCGATTTAGCGGGATATGATTCGGCATAGTCTTCTATCGCGCGCGGCACGGCTAGATTGTCGGGACGATTTATTTTGGAAAAGTGCTCGCGTTGTGTATCGCGGCCCGCGACCGTTCCGTTTCGTTTGTAGTTAACAGTCGGAGTTAGCGGAGGATTTATAGTGGCGGTGCGCGTAAATTTTGAACGCCCGCGCGAATCGGACTGAATATTTTCCGCGGGACGGACGTTCCTGTAAGTCCCGATGAAGTCATTTGACTTTTTTTCCCTAGCTCACCCCATCCGGAAGGACTCCGTAATGCGCGCGTGGGAAACGGGAGTTTGCTAAATATTATGATTGAATAATTCGTTACATTTCGAGCGGTAAATAAAACACGCATACACGCACGCGGCCGCCACCCCCCGGTGAAATTTGTGGGATTCGCCGTGAAATTATTCATGGCCGCATTTAAAAAGTACCTATATTTGACGTAAATCCGCCGTTCTGTCGCGGATACATTTCCATATCGATATTTGCATTACAAAAACTTCGATACGATATGTTTTTCGTGCAGGACCGTTTGTAAAAAGTGGCGCCGTCGTTGTACAATGAAAAGGACGCGCACCGTGCGCGGAGTCTTCGGTTCCCGCGATGAGAGAACGATCGCGAGGAATAGTTTGTATAGGCTGCTCTATCCAACCTCCTCTCTCTCTCTCTCTCTCTCTCTCACTCTCACCGTATAACAAAACATCTGGCAGCCAGATCCAGCTGGGAAGACGTAACCGCGTGCCGCGTCAGTCAAGTGCCGTCTGTCAAGAAGCACTCGGCGCGTCCTTAAACAGTCAGCGGTTAAGCGCCACTTCGCCTCGAGCGTTTTCGGGGATGAGTGGTGACTATCAGGTCGCCACCCCCGCGCGCTGACGCGCGGATACGGGCGATTTATTGCCCGGGGACTCGGATTCAGCAACCCGCAAATAATGGATCGCGTCGAAATTCAATAAACACCCCCCGCTCCGACCACGGAGGTGAGCGCGAGCGAGCGAGTGCCGGGGCGAAAAGGGAGGGGGGGGAAAGGGTCAGAACAAGGGCGCGAGAGTGTCTCGGAGCGGAGGACGAGACAAGAGTGTCTCGGTTCGCTGGATGCCGAGGGTCGACCGCGAAAACGTCGCTCAAGCGTTCGAGGATTCCTCGCGCGCGATATATCATCGGTTCAGCGGGGTAAGTGGCCCCGAAGAACTCGATTCGCTCTGATTTTAAGCTCGTATGCTTTTCGTTTATTCTCTGTCTTCATCCCGTGTTTCTCTCCCAGGCTCTCTCCGCGGTCTCGAGGAAATGTTGCGGGTGTTCTTGTACTTTCTCTTTAGTTATCTCAGGGGACCTGCAAAAATCTATTTGTAGACCTATTCTCATACCCCTCTTGCGCGACTCGTCGCATCACGGGATCGTCGAAGCGTACCGAAGATTTATCAGTTTATCAAGGGAGTAACTTTCGCTCGATTAAGCTGGATCGCGAGCCGCTCGTTAGGATCGACAGTGGGGAGAGAGGGTGTAAAGCGTCGTTCGGAATTTTACTCTCGCGCTGACCCGCGCGCGGTTGAGAAGGAGGGAGACAGGGAGAGAAAAGTCGACGGTTCGCGCGTACTGGATAGCGAGAGCGGTCGGACGGAATGAAATTTTATTGGCTAGCAGTGTGGTCGAGCGCCGCGGTACGAGGACTAGACTCTAAAACGCCGGGGAAAAATAGCGCTCGTTTCGTCGGCGCGGGTTGTCGTCGCCTCGCTGACGTGACTCGTGAGACACCGGGTATAAACATTTTTACATCCCCGCTGTTTTACGACCGCGGCAACCGACCAGCCACGGCACCGTGAACGTACGACCGACGGCGACAGCCAGAGCGAGGGCTAAATTTCCGTATCGCCGACCCGTTTGTCTCTAAGGATGAAGCGATCGGCGACGTCGAGGTCGGACCCTTAACTGGGTCAGCGTCGACGAATCCGATATAGATATGCTGTGCAATAGGAACGTGCTTTTGATCACTTCGGCCCGACCGAGGGAAGCTATTTTTCGTACGGGTTATTAATAACAGTGGCGTTGAGCGACAATTTTCTGTTATTAATATTTCTACTCTCTCGACGTGCAGATACGGGCGCGGTACTAACGAACGAGGGCAGATAAAAAGTGGAATCCGCGCCCCTTTTCTGCGTCCTGTCTTTATGCTTCTAGGAGAAGCAGCGATACGGACGAGTCAACGAAGTCTGTCTGCCCGTGGAAATTGTTCCCGGCGAAGGGCGCCCGACAAAGTATTGTCGTCGACGTCATAGTCGCCGTCAGGTTGTCGTCATGGAGGGGTTGTTCCTGAAGAGGTATCGCGAGGCTCTGAAAAGAGGAGAGACGCTATGGATGCCACGACAGAGCGCGGCTCATTTAAGCTTTGAAACCCTCTCGTACCCCCGACCTGAATTATACGTTTCTCTCTCGCTGTACCTATCTCGCACGCATTCATACATTTTTTCCGCGAAGAAAAGCTCTCCGTAATATTCAGCATCGAAAATGATGCACGGCTTAAAATTAGCATTAGAAATATAAAGCCACCGCCCGCCGCGATATCGCGTAGTCGAACAATTTCGAGTCACTACGATCCGTCTGCTGAGATTATCAACGACAAAAATGTTGTTGACGAATTTTCGGCTACGCGCTCGATGACGTATCACGGCTTCTCTCCCATTCAAATTAATACGTTCCTCTATGCGCGACGCGAACATAATTCACACCGCCTCGCGTCATCTATCTTTATGCAACGCTCGCGATCGAGCGGTAATGCCGCGACATTGAATCGTTGCATTTTTAATTAAGTCCCCGGGTAGAATATCAACGCCGACGAATATCAGCGGCGGTATAGATCGTCTGTCAAGCGCTGATATACGGCAAAAAACGGCAAAAAGCACGCACACTCGGTATACGAGGCGGTATCTATATCGCGGAAAAACGAGCCACCGTTGAGATAGCGTCAAGTGCCGAGAGTGTGACATCTTCCCTCTCCGTTTGCAGCTATCTCTCTCTCTGCCCCCCGCCCCCCTCCCCCTTCATCTAACCCCTTCTCCCACCCACTCTCATCCCCCTTGTCTCGCAGTCCTCCTCGCTGTGGGAGATAGATGCGCACTCGTGCGAACGGGAGGAGCTCGAGTATGAGGAACGACGAGAAAAAGAAACGAACTCGTCGCGAGGCAAAGAGTCGGCGGAACGATGAATGCTGGGAGGAGGACGATAAAGAGAAGAAGCGAAGAATCCTTTGCGGGGAACCGTGACCCGGAGGCCCGCCATTACGACGACCGTAAATTTTTGGGAAGAAAATTCCTGCCCCGCGCGACACGGATAACGATACAGACGAAAGAGCGAGCGGGCCGAGGGAAGGAAATGAATGGGAACGGACGAGGAGAGGCGCGCGGTGGCTAGAACAAAGGGCCTGGCGAACGAAGATGTACGGGGATATTTTCACAGGGACAGAGGGCATCGAAATTTTCTCTCCCGGAAACGTCTGTTCTTCATTTCCTGAAGCAGCTCCGCGTCGATGGAGAGCGAGAGTAGAGCTGAGGGCTCCGAACGACGTGGCGCGAAAAAGAAAGCGGCGGGGAGAGAGAGAGAGAGAGAGAGATAGAGAGAAAGAGAGGGCTTTATGACAGAATACTCCAGGACGGTCAAGAGTTTATTCTTCGTTACACGTACGCGAGGTGTAGCCAGGCAATTTCTTTCCCGCCTCTCGTCAGTCCGTTCTGTAACGGCGCGGAAAGAAGTGGGCCGATTCCTTTACGGCTGTTAATGCTACTGTCGGCCGTGCGGTTAGATTTTCAGGTACCTCAATTATTTCCGCGACTACAGTCTTCTCAGGCCCGACATTTTTCTCTTGCTTCCGATATTTCTTTGCAGTTTTGTACATACCGTCACTTCCGACTTAAACGGCTCCGTCCTCCGCTTCGTCCTTAAACGATGAGCATATACAGGGCGCGCGAATGTTTTTTCTGCCAACTCTTCGTCGACCGCTCGGAAGATATTTCTTTGGCCGGAACTTCACAATGTTTTCGCGGTCGGACCCGTATTCATTGTCTTATCAGCGGGAGCACCTGTAACAAGAAACGTTCTCTCATTTTTCTTCGCGCCGTCCATCGACCGTTCGGATGTGCAATTAGCTTTGGTCGAAGAGTACGCGCGCACACGGGGCAAACGGTCGAGCGATAATAACACTGCACAACACTAAATTTGCCTTTTGAACGAAAATAGCCAATTTCGATTAATCTTGACCCGCTGAAAACGAATCTGAAACCCGTTTTTGAAAATTGGCTCGAGATTTTGAGTAATTCAATTTTAAAAAAATCAGGCTTTTTTCGACTTTGAACAACAATCAGACCGTAAGTATAGAAGTTAGACAATTTTTATTGGTTGAAAACAATTCTCCAGACTTCTCCGAATAAAACGGTATCAAACACTTTTACAATTTAAACTTGCAAACATGTTTAAACATTAGTTAAAGTGGATAAGACACGTTTTGCGCACCTATTTTTCGAGATGTTTTCCAATTTTTACAAAAAACTGGGAGTCCGACGAGGATTCCAATACCTCTACGCGATAGAGCAGACATTTGTCTTTGGAAAACCACTTTAACACTATGTAAATTATATTTCTGCTTCGCACAGGAGAACGAAAACCTCGTGCGTGTTACGCAGTGTGAGCAGCGGTTCTCCGACTCAATGCCGTGGAAACGCTAGGCGACAACAAGCCACAGCGGAACGCGTATTACTACGTGACGCGCACGAAGTCTTAGTTAGTTTTCCTCTAGGAAGCCGAAATTTGTTTTACATATTATCATGATGCTTTTCCGATGGAAAATGTCTGCTCTATCGTGTAGTGTCATTGGAATTCACGTCGGAGTCACAGATTTTTCAAAAATTTGAAAAACCTCTCGAAAAATAGGTGCGCGAAACGTGACTGATCAATCTTAGTTAATGTTTAAACATGTTTGCAAGTTCAAATTGTAAAAGTGTTTGATATCGTTTTATTCGGAAATGTCTGGGGAATTTTTTGCTACAAATGAAAATAGTCTAACTTGTAAACCTACGGTCTGATTTCTGTTCAAAGTCGAAAAAAGGCTGTTTTTTTCAAAATTCAATTACTCAAAATCTAGAGCCAATTTTCAAAAACGGGTTTCAAATTCGTTTTCAGCGGGTCAAGAATAGTCGAAATTGGTTATTTTCGTTTAGAAGGCAATTCGTGTATTGTCCAGAGAAACTTGTTAAAGTTGTACAACATGCTCCACGCGCATCATTCGGGAGGTTTTTTCAATTTCTTTCGGCAACAGAATTAGACTTTTTTTTGCCTTTTAAACGAAAATAGCCAATTTCGACTAATCTTGACCCGCTGAAAACGAATCTGAAACCCGTTTTTGAAAATTGGCTCCAGATTTTGAGTAATAGAATTTTGAAAAAAACAGCCTTTTTTCGACTTTGAACAGCAATCAGGCTGTAGGTTTACAAGTTAGACAATTTCCATTTATTGCAAAAAATTCTCCAGACTTTTCCGAATAAAACGATATCAAACGCTTTTACAAATTCGACTTGCAAACATGTTTAAACATTAGTTAAAGTGGATAAGACATGTTTCGCGCACCTATTTTTCGAGATGTTTTTCAATTTTTTGAAAAAACTGTGACTCCGGCGTGAATTCCAATGACACTACACGACAGAGCAGTCATTTTCCATCGGAAAACCATCATGATAATATGTAAAACAAGGTTCGGTTTCCTACAGGAAAACTAACTAAGACTTCGTGCGCGTCACGTAGTAACACGCGCTCCGCTGTGGCTTGTTTTCGCCTAGCGCTTGCACGGCATTGAGTCAGAGAACCACTGCTCACACTGCGTAACACGCACGAGGGTTTCGTTTTCCTGTGCGAAGCAGAAATATAATTTACATAGTGTTAAAGTGGTTTTCCAAAGCCAAATGTCTGCTCTATCGCGTAGAGGTATTGGAATCCTCGTCGGACTCCCAGTTTTTTGTAAAAATTGGAAAACATCTCGAAAAATAGGTGCGCAAAACGTGTCTTATCCACTTTAACTAATGTTTAAACATGTTTGCAAGTTTAAATTGTAAAAGTGTTTGATACCGTTTTATTCGTAAAAGTCTGGAGAATTTTTTGCAACCAATAAAAATTGTCTGACTTGTATATTTACGGTCTGATTGTTGTTCAAAGTGGAAAAAAAGCTGTTTTTTTCAAAATTCAATTACTCAAAATCTCGAGCCAATTTGGAAAAACGGGTTTCAGATTCGTTTTCAGCGGGTCAAGATTAATCGAAATTGGCTATTTTCGTTCAAAAGGCAAAAAAAAAGTTCAATTTTGTTGTCCAGTGTAATCGTCGCGGCCATACGTACGCGGTAATGCGCAGAATATTTCTCGGCCGCGGACTCGACGACGGAATGCCAGCATTATCGGCTTCTCGAAAAAGCTCCTCCCTCCCTCCGGCTGCATGTGAAGCTCGTGGGCGTGCGGAAAATTTTCTGTCTCGCGCACGTTGTCCCGCATCGCGCGCGCGCGAGAGAAAAAAAATGCCGCGATTTTCTTCCACCCGCAAGCTTCGCAGCTGCGACGAAGGAATCGCCCCGAAACGGTTTCACACGCGATGTGACGCCCACGATCGGAAGTTCGTTCGGGTTTTATGCGCGCGGGAACAGTAGGGAAATTTCTTTCTTCGACTCCGCTCTCCTTCCCCTCTTCGTCGCGCTCCGCCCGCGCGTATAAAAAAAAAGAAATAAACGACGAGGAAACGGGTACGAGACAGAGGAGAACGGCGAGAGAGAGAGAGTTCGTCGATTTTCTTCGCACGACTGCAGCTGCGCGCACGGTTTTTCGAAAGGCTCGATATTATCGTCCCACTCGACGATATCGCGCTTCCACGCTGGAAAAGAGAGGAAGAGAGAGAGAGAGAGAGAGCACTCGAAGCCTCCCACTCGTTCTCGCTCCTTCTTCCCTTCTCTTTCTCTCTCCTTTTTTATTATCGGCCAACGCTCAACGTCGAAATGATTTTTCGGGGCTTTGCGTTTCCATGACGATGGTATGGAGCAGTACGCGGGGCCGTAATACCGCCCGCTTGCAGCTCCGCGCGTAATCTGCTCTTTCGGGGGAGGCGAAAAAATCGTCCGCCCAGCACCTGCTGGTAGGCGACGTTACGCTTCTGCACGGGGCCGGAAAGAATCGTTCGCGGAGTGAATTTAATCCCGGCCGATTGCGCTCGAACTCGGATCGCCGTTCGGCATTGTTAAATAAATGTGCGCTCCGTCGCGCCAGAGGCGGATCGATCGATATTTATTCACGAATATTAATATCGGCCGCCGCGCGGCTCGGTATTCCTTATTCCGTCGACACGATGAATTACATACGGCGCGGCACGTCGGTTTATCGAGGTTGGCCGACGCTGGAAAAATCTAATTCCGTCGGGGCCGATACTTGCGACGGCGCTGATTCGCGAAAGCGCACGTTTACGGTCGCCGGCAACGACTCGCCCTTTGTCGGCGCGCTGGCCTTTCGACGGGGGAAACAGCGAATCTAGAGGCGCATTCGTACATTCGTGGCCGTAGCCTGTAGGCTCGTTAAAGAGTCGATCGATCGCGCGGGTGCATCGCGAAGCGCCGCGTCATTAGCGGCAGCGATGCATTTCCAATACGTTTGTCGTGCCCCCGCACCCCTCTCCACCCACGCCTCCCGGCCGTCGGTAAAAGGGGGAAAAGAAAGTGGAGCGGCGTGGAAAAAGAGGAGACAGGGGTTACGCGGCGAGCGTGGCAAATGCGGGCCTCGTCAATACGCGGCGCTGCGCGGGAAGAGTGAACTTTTACCCCCGCTGCTGAGAACGAGCGAGGCCGTAGAATACACCCACGGCATAGAGAGTTTGTCGCGCGAAGCGACTAAAAGAAGCCTGGCCTCAAATTAATTATCCGATTTCTACTGGTTACTGATCCATCCAAGAACACACACTTTCGGATTTTGTCTCAAGTGAGGTGGTGTAAAAATGGGCGGGAAGTAAGTGCGTCAGGTACGATTCTCGAAGACGTGATGTTCGGAGCCGAATTGGCTAGTGTTGAAGCGTGTGATTGAAGAATGGGAGACGAAGATGAAGGAAAAATTCGCGAAAATGCCCAGTACAGACGCGCGCGCGCGTCGATTAATGTCGCGCGACGATCATTCAGGCATGGAGATACGACCTTTCGATACCGAGGCTTAGCATCCAGCCTGCATCCACCCTTGCGTCGGACGCGCCAACGCAAACCTCGTTCCACCGAAAGCCTCACCCCCGCTGATTCGCTTCCCAGCTCGTGTTTGCTCAATCAGTGTAATTAATGGGAGCCGGTGACTCATTGCGGCCTGGCGCGGTGTGGCAGCGGCGCGGCAATTCGATTTCTGCTTCTCACCGCTTCGACGGCACGGGCGGGAAAGAGATAGAGAGAGCGAGAGAGAGAGAGAGAGTGGAACGCGCGGGGGTGGAAGGTGGAAGGGCTCGCGATTTTCACAGAGGAGAGCTCACGCTCTGCACCTGTGTGGCGGATTTCGCGCCGCTGTTTGCGGAAAGTGTCACGTGTTTTTCAGCCACGTAATCGAACGCCGAGATATGTATCCTTAATACGCACCAAACGTTAATACACGAAGGTTGCCTCTTTATTTCGTGGATTGGTTAAATATATTTGATGTGCGGTCGAGGCTTCGACGTCATCGTTGCGCACTGTCGTTCACCTCGCTTATTGGCATTAACTAGCAGGCTTGTTTATTCACGCTGCCTGCTTCTTCATCGTCCCTTTTCAGCGTTAGCAAGAGATTCTTTCCGGCGAACGGACCTGTCCTTTTGCTCTTCGTTCCTCGTTTCTATCTATCCGTTCGTCTCTCTCCTTCCTCTCTCCGTCTCCCTCTTTCTCCCTGCTGCGAAGCGAGCATGCATGCGTGAGCATTTGCGCAGGCTAGATCGATGGTCCCACGCTTGATTAGATCCTCGGTCAACCGATCAGCCGTAATTGGAATCTGAGTCACGCATTCGCGGGTACACACCCCCGTGCCCACGTATATATTGTTGTTCGCGTGTCCTTCGACCTCCTGCGGTTGCACGTATGTTAATTAGACGGTAGTTTCCTGTTTCCACTCTTTTCCTTGTTTCTCTTCTTTTAACCGAACCTTTTCCTCTGTACGTTTTTACTTTCTCTCTCTCTCTCGATTCTCTGCTTCTCCCCTTTCTCCATCTTCTCTTTCCCTCCCTAAAGATCCAACCCCGATACGTGTCTAGATGAAAAGGATTCCGCCGCGAGAAGCCGATCGAAACGATCTACACGCCGTTCGTGCGCACAGTGACCCGCCGAAACAGACAAACTTTTCGTCCGACCGAATCGAAGAAAAGATTGCATTGAAAGCGAACGACATTGCGAATAGCAATGAAACGTCCCGCCACCTGACAATAATCACGTAATTGACGTGGCGTGCGTCGAAGCGATCGGATGCCGCGTGCCGTCGACGATAATGGCCCGCCGTCTGGAGATACGTCAGACGTTAATCTCGATCCGCGAATTACGCCCGCGCCTGGCGCGGTATTTCATCGATGCGCGCCCGTGAATCTTCGTCCGATTATTTGAACCGCCCGCCGCCCTTTCGACGAGCCCGCGTTCGATTTATCCGTCGCGTTATTGTCCCGAGGCCGAGGGGGGCGGTATTGTCGGCATTGTCGGCCTCGGGGAGGGAGGGGGGTGGGGGGCAGAAATTGTTTATCAGCGCGGAAGGGCGGAAATTGCGCGTATTAGCGATACGCGACGAGCTCATCGCCGCGTAAGCCGCTTCATTACGGGCCGGCCGAAAGTAAGGTTTTCGCTCCTTCGCAGTCGCGCCGCACCGACCTCGCAGACTCTCGGACAATGATTTACGACGCTACCGCCGCCCCGTGGGGAAATTTTTTAACCCTTCCACCCCCCCGTCTGAATGCGAAATGACTTCCCGACGCGACGCGGGGGCCTCGGCGGCATAAGCCTTCGTTAAAGTAGTGGCAGTTTTGAGAGGGTCGTCGGGGCCATCTCGATACGGTAATCGCCGTGCAGAAGTCCCTGGGAGACCATTCGCTTCGTTAACGGTGGCTCCCTTAAAGGGGAACCGCTCGGAACTCGGAACTGCGCGCGACTTACTGTGCGTCCGGCCCAAGTTTTCGCGACGGACGATCGGAAATCCTCAATTTTTCCAAGTGCACCCGTGCGAGCTTGTCGGAGAGGGAAGCTGTTGTCTCTTGTTGTCTCGTCGATGCCTGCTGGACGAACGCGTTTTTTCACGTTTCCTGGTCTTCTTTTACCGACGAATTCTCACGCACTCATTGTGACCCGGGGAACGCTATCTCTGCATCCAGCGACTAAAGGCCAGTCGCAGTATCGCTAGGCGAGCCACTCGGTCTCTTCGTTCCCAGGAGCTTCCCTTTATCCCGTTGAATTAAGAGGCCTCCGGAGCCGTCTTTAATTGGTTTACTATCTACCGCCGGCTCCTGGCGGTTTAATTAATATTTTAATATTCGCCTCGAGACGAGCGACCCTGGAAATAAGGAACTTACAAAATGGAAGAAGAAGAAAATGAGAAACGGAAGAGCGGAGGGCGGGAGAGAGGAGACAGACGCTCAGCTCGGCGAGAATTTTTCAATTTTACTCCCGCCGCATGAGGAATTCCTTCTGACAAGTTGCATTTGCGAATTGCCCGAGTAAGTAGATGGGAACGAGAAAAAGGGATTGTGGGGGAGGGGAAAAAAGAGTGGCCCCGCTCGAACGTCGGTATCAGCCGTTCCGAGCGGCCTGGCGCCGTGCGCAAAAAGTTCGTGCGTGCCACGATGCACGAGTGACGACTGCGCGTAAACGATATCGCGATAGCGGCTCGCATGATGTTTTTAGCATACGTAATGCGCGCTTTGCGGCACGCTGATCGCGTCGCCCGACGATCGGCCGTTTATTTCGCGAACGGCCGTTTTAAAACGTCGCGATAAAAGTAGAGTCCGAACGGGCGAGGGCGGCAGTCGTCGAATTACAAGCCGCACTGACCAAAATCGCGCTCGCGAATCGTGTTTCGCAGCCGGCAAATTTATACGCAAAGCGATTGAGTTCTGGTTTCGGTCGCGCAACTGGATCGGACCGATTTTGAGGTGCAAGTGATATCCTGCACGCTTTTGAGGCAGTATTGCGTGTCGGCGCTCTGTGAAATGCCAGGGAATACGAAACAGGCTTCGTCTGGCAGAAAGCGTGTCGCGGGCACGAAATTAATGTTCGACATTTAATGCTAGGGTGGGAGAGAGAGAGAGAGAGGGGGCGAAGCAAATGAAATGGCGAGACCCTACGATCGAATCCCATTATGATCGAGCCGGATATACCGAATCTGATGATATTAATTAAAAATTGACCGAACAGAGTCACGGGTTTTCGGGCGGGGTTCGCTCGTCGGATGGGATGTTCGAATAATTTAATAAAGCGTTTCAGCCACGCAAGGGCCACGCTCGCTTTCGTATCTTCGTCTCTCGCTTTTAGCGCTAATAGCGATGGCGTGTGCCTTTTAAATGGATCGCTATTAACGCTGGAAAGTGAGATATCGACGGCTGAGCACTGACGTACGCGAGCCAGGGACGAATAAGCGATTTTTCGGTCCGCGAATGCACCGGCGGCCGGGTGGCGTGAAATCTGACGACCCGACGTAATACTGTAATAATTCGTGCGGATTATGCCGTCGGTCGGGGGAGAACGGAAACAATATGGAATATTGGCGCGGCATTCGGCGCGGCGATCGCGCGGCTTCATTAGAATTTCATATAACTCGCAGTTTTAATGAAAGAAAAAGAGGGAAGGAACAATGTGTAACATTCCTTTCACACTAGCATACGCTACTACGCTGGCCGCCGCCGTTGAACGGCACGAACGTCACATATCCTTCTGCCTATATTTAGAGCCGAGGCAGAATGCACGAACGGAGCCGTTTCGTCGAGCCGATGGAAATCGGCCGGCGGAAGCTGTGGAATTCGACGAAGCCGCGGCCGGCGCGCTGCGGAACGGTAGTCGTCGGAAAGTCCGAGAGCCGGAACAAGAAAGTTCTCTAGTGGGGCAAAAGCGTACGCCGACGCGTTGACTAGAGGGTCGAAAACGGCGCGACGTCTAACCGGAGGGGATTTCCTGGGAAAGGTAGGATGCGGCGAGGCTGCGAAACCGGTGGGAAAGAGGAGCAGTAGAAGAGAGGACAGAAGAGACAGAGAAAGAGAAAGAGAGAGAGAGGCGGAGAACTGAGCCTCTGATATCTCCGGTGGGTTGTCGAGGTGGACCGAGGTAATCCTCCTAAACCCCCGCACAATACCGGGTGGGGGTCTACAGCGACCATTAGCGAGGGGGGAAAAAGATTAAAACCTTTACCGGCGGCCCGTAGTGGCGAATCCTCGTTTTATTAATCGCGCGCCGTGGAAGATAACGTCGTCGGTCGGTGGTGTCGCAAGCTGAAAGAGAGAGAGAGGAGAGACAGGGGGGAGAGAATGAAGCAGAGAAGCGAGAGAAGGAAAATACACGCAACGTATATGCGTGTGTACCGGCGAGGGAGGGTGGAAACAGGTACAGCACGCGGGAACGTAGAAAGGAAAAAAGGATTTACCGCGTGCACCTGCCGACGATTGTGGGAAAACATCGAAGCATTACAGACGATTAAAAGCGTCTTGCGGTTTAACGTCGGCCGAGGTTTCGGTTCTCCGGGCTCGGTGGGACGAGTTTGACGGTTTTACGTTTAATCGTCCGATCGTCGGGCACCCGGTGCCACTTAGGTGTATGCTGATGAACGCGACGAACGTGATCGTCGTACGTTCGTCGCCGGACGTACGTTGGCGCGTTGTAAATGTCGGCGCGTACGAGTGGCTTTTTAATGCGAACTTTTAACGACACCCGTTGCATCGTGGCGTGCACGTACACGTAAGAAGAGAGCCAGACGCAGCATCTCCCACGACCCCTCAAAAGAGTCGAGCGGCTTTCGCCTTTTATTCTGGGTCCACCATGCCGGATAAAAAAGAACGAGCGAACGAACGAACGAACGAGCAAGGAGAGGAACCACCTCATCCTCCCGCCTGCCTTGTCCGTTCTTTTCTCTCTTTTTCTTTCTCTCCCTCTCTCTCTCTCTCTCTCTCTCTCGGTCCATGCTTCCCGTTCCAGCTCTCCCGCAGCATCCTTCTCGTGGTTAGAGCCGAGAAAAAAGGACCGGCACGACTAGATGGAGCGCGAAGAAAGGAGAAGAAGCCGCCTTGAGGAAAAGAGAAAAAGACCAGCAGGAAGGAGATAAAAAAGAAGGTAAAAGCCGAAGAAGGAAGGGCAGGCAGCCTCTCCCGGTGTCTCGTCGTCTCGCTCGCTCGCGCCGTTCCATCTCCGCGCTCCGAGCGGAAAAGAGAGCGAAAGAGTTCGCTCGAAGCGCAGAGGGCGAGCGAGGAGGACAACCGCGGAGCAGGAGATACGGAACGACAGAGACAGGCATAGAGGAAGACGTACGAAGAACGTGTCTTCGGCCGAAAGCTACGAGCCTCGCCCTCTCTCCGTCTAAGCACTCTACTGACCTCCAAAGCAGAATTTCTCGAGTTCCAGTGGGTGCGCGATGGAAAAGCCTCCACCCCACTCTCCTCCCGGGTTCCTTGTACGTCTTTCACAGGGTGGTTGCGGGGTACACTCGTCCGCGGAAGCTAAGCTTAGGAATTGGGATTTACCAATGCGACGGGCGATAGGTTGTGCACCGTGCACAGCGTAAAGCGCAGAGCCGTCGATTCGGACGAATCGACGGCGACGAAGAGTTCAGAGTTCAGAGCGCGCCGCGCGCATTACACCGGCATAAACATACAGGAAACAATCAGATCCGCTGTAACGTCGATTAGCGACGATAATGACGCCCGACTCCCTCCCGCCCCCCGTAACGGCCCGACAGAAACCGATGCGAGAGCGCGACTCATTAAAGACGTAATACGACTTGTAATAAATATCCCGCGCGCGTTAACACGTTTATCGCCTATCCAAGCCGAACGGACCGTTTTAATATCCGCCCACGCAAGCGAAGGCGAGCGTCCGACGAACGTCATCGACTTCCACCCCGGTCAGCGCGGCTTCTCTCGCGACAATTAAAGAACGTCAACTATATACGCAGCGACGTCGGCATGAGCTTTTTCAAGTGCCGCTGATCGGAATAAAGGGATGACGCAGGGGAGAGACGTGTGTACGGAATGGGGAGGGAGACGGGAGTATGCGTGCCGACGGGAAGAGAACGCAAAGCGTCTGTGTGTTGCGGCATGTGCGCGGCGTGTCTGTGCATGCGCGTGTGTGTGTGTGTGCAGAAGAGAGGGGCACTTTCGTGAGCTTGCAGCGGACTGTACAGAGTAAAGCCCGGCCGTGTTCACGGGAGCTTTTATGGGTTGTGAACAGGTCGTGGCTGGCTGGCAGTTCTCCTGCGTACTTCTCTCTGTGCACACACCGCCCCCGTTGCGTTCGTGAGCCACCCAATCTCCCTCGTCCGACACACACGCGGACACACGGGCGCGCGAGCTGGCGCGTTGGAGCACACGTACGCGTAGATACGCGGGCGCGTCCACCGATATGCACACGCGCGCTTTTCCTGACGTCCCACCCCCTCCCGTTTCCTCTCGGCGCATATCGGTGCAATTATGCGGCCACAGCGAGCCGGAGCCGCGTGCAAAGCGACGCGCGTGCAATGCGATCGATCCACACGCTCCTCTCATTTTTCCTACCCTCCTTCTTCCTCGCCGTCTCTCTGCGCTTCTCGTTTTTTCGTTTTTCCCCCGTCCTTTGCCCTCTCAATTCTCGCTCTCCTCTCTCTCTCTCTCTCTCTCTCTCTCTCTCTCTCTCTATCTCTCTCGTCGCTCTTCCTCGTCTCCCTTTTCCGCCAGTTCCGCGCCTCTCCGTCCTCCGACACAACCCCGTTTTCGTTTTCTTGTTTCCCGTTTTCTCGCGCCGCGGAAGAGAGTGGGATTGACGGAAGGGGGCTCGATAGTGCGGTCGGGGGGGATGAAAAAAAAAATACGGGGGCGCGGGCGCGCGCGCGTGCATTGGCGTGAAATTCCCCGGGAAATCGCTGACGCGACGCTCGCGCGCGCGTTGGCCAAATAAAAAAGGAAAAAAAAGCTCGTGTAATTGGTTCACGGTAAGCCGATGTTTAAATTTTCGGGGCGCATGTCGGTGCCGCACATTACGGCGCGCCACGCCGCTGGTTGTTCCGCGTCGGTGCACGCGCGACTCTCTCTTTCTCTCTCTCTCTCTCTCTCTCTCTCTCTCTCTCTCATTCTCTCACTCCTCTCTCGCAGGCAATTCGAGTCGTGATAAAATATCGACGTCGACGTCCGTGCCCCCCAGACCCTGCCCCAGAGCGAAAGCGGGATTTTTTTTCTTTTTTTGTTTTACCATTTACTCGTACGCTAGCTGGTTACCGTTTATTCGGTTCCGATGGACGTGGTGTTTAAGGTGGCTGGAGGATGCTGTGGCTAGAAGAAATAGCCTGCTTTTATGTGCACGCTTCGGGATGCAACAGACGGGGTCATCGTAACATTGTCAACGAAAGGCACCGTGAACGTTTTGGTAACGGCAATTTTAAAGCAGGCTAAAATTGTTACTAGAACGATACTTATATTTTAAAAGCGCTCCCGACGACCGCGCCGTTGCCATATTCCGTGATCGATGGTCGGCCGAGGTTCCGCGAATGACAGTGTCGGTGGATTTGGTGATCGATGGTCGTTGACCGTTCGGCAGAGTGACAACGGCGGTGAGTTTGATCAGTGATCGAGACAGTTCGCGTCTCGGCGCTTAGATTTGAAATCCGGCCGGATTATTTCGGCGCTAGGTGCGTCAGAGAGTTGACCGATGCCTGACTTGTTGGATGACCGTTCCTTATATGCGCAGCGCGTCCGCTTCGTATATTGAGAGAACGTGCTTGAACCGCGCGCGCTGGAACGATGCTCTAGGAAGGGCGTTTGAACCTGCACGTCCTCGCTCTTAATTAGTTCTCCGCGTACCGCGGACGGCACCGAAAAAGGGAGCTGCCTGTCAGCTCCCAGGCTCGCCTTTTGCGCGTCGCGTTATTCCGGTGTCTCGTTCGCCTCGTCCTCTCCACGGCTTCCAACCTGAACTTCCTCTCCTCCTTCTGTCTTCCTTCTGCCGGTCGGTGGTCCACTTGGGTGGCTCGCGGGAGCATATTTACCGCACGCGGCGCGATTGCGTGCTACAGGACGTTGCAGAAACGGAAACGTGTTGGTGGGGAGGATTGTAGGATTTGTGATGATAGTGAGAGAGGCACTCCCGCTCGACACTTTGTCGTAGTTTCTTCTTTTTTCACGTACTTTTCCTTCAATCGATTTCGTTCAATAGTTAGTACCGTGGGAGGCACTTTGTGCATTCAAAAATGAGTAGCAGCGCATTAACAATTAATCATAGTTCTTGAATCACACCGGCTTCTTGCGCTCGCTGCTCAACGCTGCCGGAACAATACTTTTTGCAGTGACGAAGTCGACCTCCTAACGATGCCGTTCTTTGGAAGTCGGGTAGGAAAGTCGTGCGACGATATACCAACGTGTTCGCGGACGCTAACGAGTGGCTAGAGTAACCCTCTTGCACTTGGCCCGCACCACTTGGCACCGTGTGTACGTGACCATCGTTGGAAACTTTACAGTGAGCCTCGTCATCCTCTTGGCCATCTTAGAACGCAGAAATCTGCGACTTTTCCACCAACGGCCTGTATCTGTTAGTAGTAAACATTCGTGTGGAAAGTAGCATAGTGTTGCATAGTTCGTACGTTGAAAGCTGGGATTCGCAGCAGTTGCGTCGAGAGTGACAAATCAGAATAGTAAAATTATATAATTTCTACAAGGGATGACTCGTCAACCACTTCGTTGTAACAAAAATATGACTCTACAACGCACTTTCATTGTAGTTCTTCGCGTGACGTTGACGCGACGTGAACAACCTTCCACTAATGGTACTAGCCGGTCCTAGGAGGACTTAGGTACTTTAACTTGCCACGTGCCAGGGCAATGTGATCGATGAACATGCGAGACCCATGGTTCGGTGTATATTCGTATAGAATTACTTATAGCGCCGATGAATATATAATATTCCGCGGTCGGTATCGCGTATCAAGCATCATTATCTGCATTTTACTGCGCGGGATAATAATGTAGTCGGCGAGCGCCCGACGTTTATGTGTCGTCGATGTCGCATCGCTGAAGAATGGCGGACGCATATGGTCGGGAAGTTATTGAAATGTTAATAATGTTGATGGGCTTGATTTGAAATTACTCGGATTATGTGGCAGAAGTTATAATTATTGGGTGCCATATTAAATGCGTCTTTGTTCGACGGGCGTATCGCGCATAATATCTGACCGTGTCTACGAATAAACGATGCGTTCTTCGCTCACAAAAATATACTCCCGACTGCGAGAAAACCTATCTCAGATCGTGCGCTGGCTATTTCGACCGCATATTTTTTTCGATAACTCGCTAAATGCGTTCAATTAAGCCTGCCACCGATGATGACAATAATTATGCCCGAACCGTTCAAAGTAACAGTGTTTAATTATTAACGCGCCATTAATGTGCCATTATTGAACGTGCGGCGGTAGTTTCGGTAATTATATGAAAAAGTCGAATCACCATTAGAAACTAGTAGCCCGTTCAATGCGTTTGCGTTATAGCGTCAGTTGACAGTGTCAGTGCGCTTTGTCTCATGATCATAGCGGATACTTGTAAATGAAATAATTGTCAGACGATTACGAACGCTGGGTCACTTGAAGTCTATAACAGGCAGACATTTCACTTGCCGCGCAGTGATTAAGGCTAACAATAAGCCGACCCCGCCAAAACGGCGTCGCCTCAGACTCGATATCCGCAGCAATGCCGAGCATTACAATATCAGCAACTCGTCGCGTGTCTCGCGTCACGACAGCCTTCTACCCACCACTGCCCCGATCATCGGAGTATGCCACAAGAACTTCCTCCAAATCGACGCCGCGAAACGAGAATAATTATCGTACTCATACGCGAAATATCGACAGTTTAATCAACCCCGGTAATAAGAAGAACGGCTGCCTCTAATCGAGGACACAAATACTTAATACCCTTCCGCTTTCTTCTTCCCTCCGATCCTCGCTTCGAGCCTTCCTCACTCCCTCAATCCGTTCCGTCTTCTGCTCTCCCCCCCCCTCCCTCTCGCCAGCCATCAATTTCAAATTCATCCCTCTCCCGCCCTCTTCCGATTCTCCCAATTCTCCTCCCAATTCCTCTCATCTCCGCCGCTCTCCCGATCCTCGCCCCGAATCTCGTCCCCTTTCTTTCAGCGAATTAACTCCGATTCCCCGTCTCGCTCTTTTAACTTCTGCCTCACACATACTCCCGCCCGGCCGCTCGATATAACGGTCGACCACGAAGACCTAACCCACACCGTTCCAGCCTCACCTCCTTGCGAGCACTCACGAAGGCGACTCTCGTGGTCGTTCTGCCTTCTCTCCACCCCCCTCGACTCTTTCTCCTCCTCGCCATTCTCCTTTCGAGCGAGCTCTCGTGAGCGGCGTACGACCGTAGATGGAGAGGCGATGTCGGCGTTTGTGGAGGTTCGCGCGGCTTGGTGTGCGTCGACGCCGACGTCGACGTGTGTCGGTGTACGTTGGCGGAGGTTGCCCGAGCTCGGTGGAGGTAAATGTAGGTGGGAGTGGGGGGGTGGGGGTGGGGGATTCAACCCTCCGAAACGACCCAGCGGGTCGCGTCCGCTATCACCCACGTGAGTCAACGACGTCACCGGACGAGTGCGCGTAAAGGCGCGTTCATAATGGCCAGCTCGAACTTTCCGACGCCCGCGCGCGCGCTCAAAGAAGGTTGGTAGTTTCGTAGCCGAGATCCGAGATGTGCGTCCGTGAGAGGAGCGTGCTGATAGATAGGATAGTTTTGTCGGTGGTTTTTTTTTTTTTTTTTTTTGTTCGTTTCTTGTTAAATCGCGTGCCGGGAGGCTGAAAATCGGATGTAACGAGTTTGAAAGGTCCGGCAGATTTGGTCGGAGCAGCCGGTATTTTCGTTCTCGCGGGTGCGGCGTGTGGCTGTTCGGTGAAAATCGGATGCAACGAGATTTGAGGGAGCGTCAGATTTGCGCGCGGTTGCCGATGCGTCGTCGTGCTCGATTTACATTGCGCGCAGTGTTTCTGGGTCCAGAAGCGTAATTTTTCGGTACGCGCGCGCGGGTTTGAAGAAAATTTTATTCGCGCTCAGACCGCACTCGACGCTTTCCTATTCACGAGCGCTCGCCAAATGCGATGATCGAATGGATTCGTATTCCGTTCGCCGACTGAGATCGCCGGAAGTCGAACGCCACCGGCGCTTCCGTTGCGTCGTCATTTCCGGCTCGACTTGTAATTTTCGCGCCATCATGGTAGGCCCGCATTTGCCAAGCGACCCCCGCGCGCTCGCTCGTCCGTCGAACGATTCGTCAACGATCATCGATGAATTTCGGCCGCGGGAAGAAAAAATGAAGCTAGAACTCGACACGCCGCGGCGAGTAGGGGGAGAAATTGAAAAATTGGCCTGGCGCTGGTCCAACGTGCAAAATCAAAATTTTCAACGTCGTTCCGACGCCGCACGCACTGACAACCCACATATCTGTCCGTGAAGATACATCGATTAATATTGCACATTCCGGAAGTCGCCGTATAGTATCGATAATGGCGACCCGATAAATCTGCGCGTAAGATGAAAGTCGTCTATAAACGAATGACGCGGAAGCACGAAGTTACCCTCGTCTTGCCACAATTCCATTCACATCATCACCATCCGGTGATCAGTAATTCGGTAATGTTAACGCAGTCAAGTATCCTCGACGTCCACCTTACGCCTTCAAACGCACAAAAATGATCATCGGGAACATCCCGAAAAAAGCCCCCAACTAAGTCGAATACCTCACAGTTAATTACACGACGGTAAATGGAAAAGGCGGTCCGATATTTGGCGTCTACTCGAAGGCGGTAAAACGAGCGTGGCGCTTCGATTAGAGCAAGAGATAGGAAAAGAGAGAGAGAGAGATAGCGGGAAAGGCAGACCTCGGACTTGCAGGCTTAGAGAGGGTGTGCGTGGAGAGTGTGCGACTGCCAGGAAATTGATCGTAATTGTCGAGTGCGCCTCGGCAGTCTGCGAAGTTTGACCAGGGTGCAGGAGAACGGGAGCAGCGTCGGGGATGGGTAACGGCGTGGGCGTACGAGGAGGGGTGGGTGCCGGGGCAAGGGGTTGATTTCGGGCAGGAAGAGGTTAGGTTGGGTTTTGTCGCTGTCATACGCAGCCAACGTTATAACGGCCACCCCCTCCTCCTACCTTCCACCGGCGGCGCTGCTCTTTCCCACCCTCCTTTCGCTCTCGCGTCCACTCAATCAAACGCCATTGATGCACCCGATAATGGTCGGCCCTCGAACAATCCAAAACTACCGGGCGAAGATCCCTCCAACTCCAACGTCGCACTCCTAACTTCCCGACGTACGTCGAAAGTCCCGGACGACGAGGGTCCTTTTCCTCCGGCATCCTCAGCACGTACGCTGTTGAGAAATTTACAACGCTGTGAGTCCGATCCCGCGTCAGTCTCTGCCCGCGCTCAATATTTCTTCGCGGGTCACTTTCCGTCGCGTACTCGCTTTTGCCCGCGGTGCGACTTGTGCAAAATGTTAACTAAGTCATTCTTAGGTCGCGTACTCGGAGGTGAGAGGAATGGGATATAATTGAGGGTGAGAGCGTGTCGGAGGATGGGTTTTTCGTATGAACCATCTCGGTCTATATAGCGCTCCCTCTGGCATTGATGCAACTTTTTAATCAATTTGCTGAACCCGGCAATCTTTGCTGGATGGCTTTTTTTCTGGTTACAAACGATTCGTTACCGCGGATAAAGGAAGAAGGAACGGAGTCGTTCGGACTTTTGTCGTCTCTACGTTCGTCTCAGGTTATAATGGCTTCCCTTTGACCACTTTCACGTACATGCGGAAAGTTCTACGACGACCGCCCCTTTTCGGCACTGCTCGTTTCCTTCGAGCCCGCCGCTGATTCAGTGGCAATCGTGATCCGTTATGTATCGCGATACACGCAGGCGGAATGGGAAAAAAGTTTCGAGCGACACGCATATTTTTCGATACGCCGCCGCAACGTCAGCGGAGCAGAAGAAGAGAAAATACACGGGAGCGTCGACGTCTCAAGGCGTAAGACAGGTTCTGATATTAATCATCGGCCCGTCACGATCGCATAAAGGCGACCAGAGAGTGGCCCTTAAACTTTGTTCCCGTCAGAGGCGGTCGGCGTTGTAATGGCCGCCCTTTGACCACTTTCTCGTCCATTCGCCACCGGTTCCTCCCTTTCTCGCCCTCCCATTACTCGCAACGTCCTAATCAAACGCCATTGATGCATCCGATAATGGCCTGCCTCGAACAGTACTATACGTTCCTTCCTGCGAGGCGAAAATCGGCGCCGTCCGATCGCAAAAGTTCGCTTCTCCGGCTCCCGCCCATCATCGACGTATCGAATTTTCAAGCAGCGCCGAATTCCACAATTAGCAGCCGCGCGAGTGCGGCCGAGAGGTGTGGCCCGACTTAAAACGAAAGCCGCGCACACCCGCAGCCCGCTTCCTGCGCGCAATTATTCATTATCGACGAAGGCGAGCGCGCGTGCCTGTATTTCGATTGTCAAAAAAACGAGGAGGCGAAAAAAATAGGATGCCACGAAGCAATTGAACCCCCGCCATACACCGCGCTGTCCTTCCATTATTTATTCAGCGACCTATGCATTCGTAATCCGCGAGCGTATCGGTTGCGCTTCTGCTCGATTCGTTTTTCCTCCCCGCCCCCCACCCGCTGAATGCCACTCCACCCTTTTTTCTCCATTTTTGGCAAACCGCCGGCCACGCTCTCCGTGACCGGAAATGAACGATGTGCGTGAACTCGTCCCCGACTCGCCGTGCGTGACGCCGTGCGCACGACTGTATAAAAAGCGCAACCGCACTTTGTTATTTGTCGGCGAACCGATGGAAAAAAGGAGGGAGTGGGTGGCGAGGAGAGAGAGAGAGAGAGAGACACCGGACGAGTCGTATCTGTTCAACCGGTGATTAGTTTCGAGGAAACGGTTATCGGACGACTGCTACTGATGATTTACTGAGAAGGGGGAGGGGTAGTAATTTCAATGTTTTACGAACGGATTCTAGTGCTGTATATAGATAACTGCTTACGAACATCACGGCCGCATACGATTTTATTATTTATGCGTTTACGCCCCTTTTAATTTATTCGTCGGATTTCGTTGAGAACTTGAGAAGGAGAGATCCGACGGTCGCCTCGTCGTTTCCCGCCTCACTTTCGATCGCGAGCGTATAGCTTTCCGCATTATCCGTCCTTCGATTTTGTAACTCGATATGTACTTGCAACCGCCTTTAACGCGCGCGTCGCCGACTCGGCAGCCACACGACGGCCTGCATCGGACTGTAAAGAAGAGGGAGTAGTGCTCATCTTGCGCCGCGTCCTCACCTTCTGCAGCATCTTCGGAGGGTGCTGAAACGTTATATCCTCGTAATATTACACCTTCGGAGTACCTTTGCCACTTTGCATCGGCCTGTCGTCCGTCATTTCTCCACTTACATCCCTGACATTTTGGGAAAGACGACGTATTTGAGGGCGTGAACTTATCAGCGAGAACATTATAATGAAAAGACGCGCGATGGACCGTCAGAGTGCCGATGAAGAAAGATACGTATGCTCGTCATAAGGAAGCGAGTACGCATATTCCGGTATGAGCGTGAGTCGACCAATTTTCTACAAAATCGCTCGCAGTCTAGTTTCAGCTCTCGCTCTTGCCAATTCGCAGCGAGACACATGTGGCGCGGAAGAGGATCCGGAGACGAAAGTAACGCGCTAATCTCGGAGGTTCCGCGACATTTTCACCCTCTCAGCGCCTTTATAACCGACCACCCCTTCGTCGCTTTACGTCTGCAGTCCACGACCGCCATTCGGTCCACCCTTCTAACAAACCTTCCCGTTCCTCCTTTTATCTCGATCCAGTGGCTCGTTCGAGACTGTCAGCCCCCGCGCCTCGTCCCCACCACCCCTTTTCTCACCCCACCAACCCCATCGACCGGGCTCCAACGATCCGCGAGTCGTTCAGTCGAGACCAGACTTACGGAGGTCGTTTTACGATGGAAACCGACATTCGGGACGGAGCCTGATCGAATTACACACGTCCCTTGCCGTCCCCTTTCTTGCTCAGGGCGTGGTGGGGAGGTCGAGATACAGAATTGCAAATGCCCTGTGATCGCCGGATACGTCCCGGAGGATCCCGGAGCCTCGATCGCTTTCGTCCTATCGTCGGCCTTCGCAAGGTATGGCCCCTTTCCGTTTAAGGACACGTGGCCTCTTCGTGGGCAGCCGCAGACTTTTTTCAGGCTTCGTTATAGAGGGACATCGAAATCGACGTTGTCCGGTCGTCGCTCGCGGTTAACACGGCGAAAAATCGTGATATAACGGAAGGCACCCGGAAGAATCGACTGTCATAAGTGTCACACGTATCTCGTTCGAGCCCGATGGATATTCGAGCCGCGGTTGTGACGCTTGTGATTCTGTAGGACTGGATTAATTAAAGTCGAGAACGGTTAAGAGGAAGAGTTAATTTTTCGAGCAAACAGATGAATTGGGTCACGAAGTTAGGAGATTGGTGTTTCTGGGATTCGCGCGGACGTCATGCTTCCTTGCCTCAGCCCCGCGTTTTTCTCTGCCGACAAATCCCGCCTGAATGGACACGCATTATTATGCGGAAGAGCGTCCGTCTTCGCGAAGGAGGAAGGAAGACGTCCGGTGGGCGGCTAGCTCGCATGCGAATTATTCGATCAGCGGGCACCAACGTCGGTTTACGTCTTCTGACGTTACGGTCCTCCTGACCACTTTCCACTTCTCGACGATTCCTCGGATACTGCTCTGCAATTCCACTGCCAATTGTCGACTATCCACCGCGCCAGCTCGTCTTGCCCGTCTCTGCCCTTCGTCCTTCGTTCTTTGCTGCAAGAATCTGTCATTCCGATTTCATTATTTTCGCATCTTCATATCGCGTGTTGCCGAGAATTCTTCCGAAGCGCACAACGATCTTAAGAGTGCGTCGCGGATTTTGGTAGAGTACTCTGTACGTGTGGCGGATAAGAAGTGTCGTTTCTGTTGGCAATTTTGAACGTCGGTCGTCATTATCGATCACACGTGTCATCCGATCGCGTCGAGTGCATTCGAAGTCGTGGGTTTTCTGCCGGAATACGCAGTGTCACCCTTAAGCGACGCTCCCCTTTAAAGCACATCGCGCGGCCTGCGATTCTATACTAGGTGTCCCCGGAAAACTAGCGCCCTGGGAACGAAAGGCTGGCTGGCTGGCTGGCTCATCGGCTGCCCACGGCGATACCGAATTTAATAACGAGCGCAGTTCTTCCGCGGACATTTCTGTCTTTCCCCAGCAGTATCCGTCAGAGGCAATTTCTCCAATTTTGCACCCGCTCCACTTTCGCATTCCGCAATCGTGACATACCGCTGGCGGTTGAAATAGTGCATTATCGCTTATCAGCAAATCAAAGCAGACTCTGGACGAAAAATGTATTCCACATTGAAAATCGATAAATTTCAATCCTACCGAAGGCCAGAACCGATATCGTTGAGAGAAGAAGAAAAGTATCAATTAAAAAATCGTCATAATTTCCGTCGCCTCCAATCAACCCACATCTTCTGCGTTCTATAATTTATACAAACCGATAATATTAAGTCTACGATAACGGCCAAATTGCCAGTGACAACTACTCAGAGCAGTCTCCTGCTGAATTCCAGAAGTATCGCCGATCATTTTTCTGCCCGTTGCGTGCGCGGCGCATTGCCGGGGAGCGAAGAATTTTTCATGGAAAAAAGCATTTTCCCTCGATCGTCGAGTAATATATTCGAACGCCCTCGTCGCGCGCGCGCGTTCTGCCCCGTTCCACTCGTCTCTCTCTCTCTCTCTCTCCCTCTCTCTCTCTCTCTCTCTCTCTCTCTCTCTCTCTCCTCCAGCAGTTCCACTTCGATGGCTCTACGTGGCACCGACCCGACTAGCCGGACTCGAGCTGCTCCATTTCCGCCCCCGAGTCATCGCCACCCCAACGCCAACTCACCCCACACCCCCCCAGCGCCACGGCTGCGTCTGGATATTAGCGGTGGATGCAGATGAAAAGAGACGGAATCGGACGAAACGGGAGAAAGGATCTGTGCGTGTGCGCGGAGGCAGATGCGTTAACATGTGTGTGCATGTGCAGTTGTGCACGCTTGCCAAAAGGGACAATCTGAGAGTCCTTTTTTGGTCTGCCCAAAAAAAAAAATATGAAACAGGTGCAGTTTAGGCCATCGATCGTTTCGCCGGTCTTTGCCCGTCGCACGTTTCGTTCGGCGACAGTTGAGCTCCGCGGACTCGCGGTACATTTTTACGATGAGACCGCTTGCTTCTGTATTTCGCTCGCCGTCGGCGCTCGGTGTGCGAGCGGTGCCTTCTCTACGCAAAGTGCAATTCCGCGGAAGCGTGAATTCCGAAGTTTTCCTCTTCGAGGACTTCTTTTGCGCGTTATCCCCGTATCGACTGAAGTCGCGAAGTTGAACGGCTCTTGGGGACGTGGAGGGGGGTGGAGCACGATGTGGCGCGTGGAAAATTTTTGAGAGTGCTCGGCACGAGATGCGATAAAATCGTCCGCTGTTAATATTCCGCGGAGGTGAAAAGTCGTAAAAAGATATCGCCTTGATATATGTCCCCGGGGAGATAGTGGGGGGTGGTGTGGGGGATATGAAAGAGTGGGAGGAAACTCTGGCGGACGGTTCGGCAAGACATTCTCGATCGGCCAGAAGATAAACGGGGTATAATTGATACATCAATGTCTAACGAGACTGGAACGGCGGAACTCGTCGGGCTCATTGAAAAATGCATGCCTTTCGTTGGATCCCTGAATATTAATCGCTCGTTGCGGGCCAATCGTCGGTTTGAAATACCTTCCAGGTGGGTCTATCGCATCACGTCGTCTCAACGCGATCAAGCCCGGCTCGCGACTGAAATCGTTTAACGTAAAGCTCGTTAACGCAAATACGTTATCGACATCCGCGGAATTATATCTCGCGATCGGACGGATTCGTTCTTCCGACTGTTCATGGAAGAAAGTCTCGAGGTCTCGACTGGCGTTCGAAGTTCCAAGTTTTCGGATCGGTCGATTTAAATCACCGCGCTCCCACTCGCCTCCTATCCTCTCCTATCCTCGATTCTAATTCCAGCGTTGTAAAAAAACGCGGCGCCAAAACGATCGTAATCGGGTCGGCCGGTGGGTTCCTCGTTCGCAGACACTCTTCCGTCGGAATTCCGAGTAGCCCCGGAATTTCAGCGAGTTCAGGCTCGCGTGATTAAGACGCACGTGCCCCGTGCATCGAGCCCTCGAAAATTCGCGCGGCATGCGCGGCGTTTCGATGAGACACATTTTTCGTTCGCCCCTGCGAAACGCACCGACGCACGTCGACAGACGGCGCGGGGAATATCGGAATGACAAACTTCGTCGCTCAATCCGAAGGCGCGTCTTTTTCGGTATGCCAGGATCGCGGGCTTTGTGTGATAAGAGACGCCAAGATTCGAGCGCATTTTAACTCGTCGACCGTGGTCAAAGGAGCTGAGTAAGGGAACACTTGTGGACTGAATTAGCAGCGTCGAAAGGTACGGCTTGAAATTGATGATAGGCACTGTCCGTGTGCTGGAGAAAGTGGCGAAAAAATGATGACAAAATTATGCAGGCTTTGTCGAACCGTTGTAATTCTCGTTCGACGGTAATACCGTATTGATCTATTCGAGTTGACCTGCAGCGAGGTTTCAGTCCGGCAGGAAAAGAGCGACGTGTGTAAAGATACGAAAACGAGGGTGGAAGGGACAATATCCCACGAAAGACGCGTTGAAAGCCAGCTCAGAGTGATTGCTGCGACCCCGCATGGGGTTAGCCAGGAATACCGCAAGTTTCACTCCCTCAGTGCCTGCAGGATCCAAGGGATTTCTCGAAGAAAACTCTAGCCTCGCTCTTGACGTCGCGCATCGATCGATACATCCGTAGGCGCCGGTGATTATGAGAGTGGTCTTAGAGCAAACCAAACATATTAAAAGAAAGAAATATTTCCTCTATTTCACGTAGGTAAAAACTATTTTTTTCCCTAAATTTCTCCTAATTACCCGCACATATCTATCTTCGCGTACAGAAATACAACTACTCTCCCGATCACCCACCTCGGAATCGGAGACTTCTCAAATATCGTACACTGAAAGCAGAGATCCGCGAGAAGAAAACTGTGGGCGAAAAAGTGAGGAGGACGACGAACGGTGAGAAAGGGTGTGCCGACGAAAGAGGAAGAGGGTAGGGGAGCGGGAGATCGCGTAGTCGCAATTTCCTGACTCCACGAGACGGCCTACCGTCTTCCCTGGGGGAGGCAAAGGAGGGGATTACGAGGGTTTGCGTGGGCGGAGGCGGAAGCTGGATGAGGAAGGCGAGACTCTATTTACCCCCGGGACGCGCACCGTCTCCTCGACCTCTCGATTATAACCGTATTAAAATGGGCGACGCCGGTTTTCATGCGTATCCGTTCGGACTTTTTCAGCGGATTTTATTAATTTTTAACGCCTCTCCCCTCTCCGCACGCGCGCGGCTCGGTATTAATCAACGGAGTGCGCTGTGTGCGCAGACTATACGTCTCGTCGGGCATAATCCGGTGCCAATTTCACAAACGTTGCCAATGCGTGTCGCGAAATTGATTTGCCTTTAACGAATATTGCCGATTACTATAAGGCGTCCGAGTAATTTCAGCCTCCGATTTTTGCGCCGGGACGATGTCGTGTATACGCGCGCTGTACATACTTCGAGATACGTTGCGCAACAAGGTCGAGTGACAGAAAAAATCACGTTCTTCGGCCTCGCAGTCGGATTGCTAGTGATCGATAGCACACAGCCGGATTGATAATGGAAACGTGATGAACGAATATTCGATGGCACGGGAACATACAGTATATACTGCAGGCCCCGCGAGGGATTCACTCGCCGGACCCTCGGCACGTGTCAGGCACGTTGAAAAAACAAACAACAAATTCGATGCGCAGCGTAAGAAAAAGACTCTCGTGCCCCCGTAACGAAGCCGCAATCGTCCCTCGTTCGAGATGAAATTGAGAAGTCCTGCAAAATCTGAGCCACCCTCCGAGGCCGTTCCCTCGTCATCCTCCTCTCTCTCTCTCACTCCCTCTCTTCTCTCATCAGCCACCTCTCCCTTCATCCTCCGCGTCCCTTCGCCTCGCAGCTGAGTCCACGAGCCTAGCTCGTTCCTGGCAGCGGAGTTGGGTCGGGTCGAGTATCGTCGTAGGTTGCCGTGTAATTAGAGAGGTAGCGACGTAATCAGGCACACCCGAGGTATCTGCAGATTACCCCAAACCCCGCCATCCACCCGTCTCCGCTGTCACTCGGCCTCCCGAACCCTCCCAGCTCCCAGCTCCCAGCTCCCAGCCGAGCACTTGCGCGCAGGGGCAAGAAAAAGAAAGGCACGCTCGTTAGAACCGTCTCTCCGCTCTTGTCCGATATTATCCGCTTTGTTCGCTGGAAGCCTGAAAACGTAAGGAAGGAAATCGTCGAGCGAGAGAGGGGCCCGGTTAATGGTCCATTATGCGTTTGCGATGATTGGCCTGTGTCTCGTCCGCGTCCGCCGCTCGCTATATGCCAAATGGCAGGGCGCACGAATTTTAACGACACGCCAAGTCGCAATTTCGCGGGCAGAATTTTGCTCGACGTCTCTCGAATCGACGTCCTCGAAGTTTCAAGGGAGCCCGACGAAAATTCGCGCCGGATAAGCCTTCGAGAGGGGAATCGATCGGAGTTCGGTAAATGTTCGCATTTACGTAAGTCGAGGGGTGGCGACGCAAGGGTTGAAGGTGAGTTTTAATCACGGCACTGCTTTGAGCGTTACCGACGATTACATCACTAAAACCTGTCATATCGACGGCAGTTGCCCTCCTCCGGTCTTTCTGCCGGCGAGAGGGAGGAGTAGGCGAGAGTGGCGTGGGTGGAAGGCGGAGAAGCATCCATTCGGCACGGCATTATCGCCAGTAAGCTGGCAGTCAAATGAAAAATTCTGCGTCTTTACCTCCGTCCGCGGTGTCTCGCGAATAATAAAGATAAATGGAAAAGCGGTCGATAGAAGACACGAAATCCACTCGCAGCATGATCGCTTTATGATTCATCACCCTGTCCTCGTGCCGCACAATGCAAGATCGTCATACGCGCGCGGACCTTTTTCACGTATTTCCGCGAGAGGACGCGTGCAGAAAGTTCGCGTATAAGCGGCACATGCATCGGAGGCTCGAGGGTAAAAGCTGGCGCGAGAGAGGAAAGTGGCGGGCAAGTGGAGGTGGAGGCCAGCCGGAAATGAACGATGGCACGGCTAGATATCTTTCCGGGTTTACTTCCGGCGGGTTCTGTCGGTCTCGGCCGCGGTCCTTGGACCAAGAATTCCATGATTTATGACAGCGACGGGGTCGGGGGGAGCGGACGATAATGGAAACGAGAAAACAGGGAGAGCGCACCTGAATCGCGCGTCGGCCACTTACGAAGGATTTCGTCGAAGGAAAATAACGCGAAGCGCGTGTCAGCATGGAGTGTGTCTGGCCGACCCGACCGCGCGAATCGATCCCGATGGCCGAGGACGAAAATTTGCCTGGCGACGCTGACACATTCTCCCCGATGACAGGGTGAATTTTTGTGCGCGTCGTATACCCCGACGACGCCAGTCTCAGGCTCTCGCCGTGGCTAAGGTCACCGAACCACCCGGAGGTGTATTTCATCTCGGTAACGAGATTTTCGAAGGACCCGACGAAACTTGGTAACGAGCGATTTTCGCGGTTGGTTAAATCGTCGCTCCTCAATCCCTGCAAAAAGTCGCACGTGTCCTGTTCGTCACTCATAGAGCACGTCGCACGGTATGCCTTCGCGATAAACCGACTAAAAATACGTGCGTCGGGTAGAGAACGAGACTATGGACGGCTCGCGGTTCCTCTATCTTCGGGAGAGACACCGTTCATATACCGGGTCAAATCTTTCGTCATTTCGATCTATATTATATGTGCAAAACTCACCCCTTGACGCCTGACGCCTGCCGCTGCACGATGATACGAGATTTTTTCCCCTGAAAAAGAAATACACACATATATATATATATAGAAATGAAATCTGTTATGTAAATATAATTGCCGATAAAGAATTATATTCGAATCCGCGGCAAATTAGCATACCGCGAATCAGTTGTCCGCGATTAAGTAAGTTTGAATTTTTCAAAGTGTGTTATACTCTCGTTATACATATTCCGCGGCAATCAGCAGTATTCACCCGCGCGCGGATCCATGCGGCTGCTTCTCACTTGTCCATCACACTTATGCGCATATGAAATCGGGGAGCGCACGGGCGTAATGACAGCGTCCATTTCCCCGTATTCGTTAAAATTCGCGAGCTGAAAACGCCGGGCGAGCGCGGGCGCGCGGGACTTTTTCTAAAATACTCACGGAAAATGGTGAGCGGGATGTCAAGACCCCGCGTAATTATGCATTAGCGGGCGTGCGGGCGATATTTTCATAACAACCGTCACCCACGGCTGTGTCTCTGGTCATGCACCCACCGCGCTCGAGCGTTGGGGAACACAGCATGCGCTCGAATCCGCGCGATGCTTCCTACTCGCTCGATATCACGAGCAAATCCTAAACGTAGTGCGCACTGGCCTCGTGCTCTTCGAAATCCAAAAATAATGTCCAGACGCGTGCGAGTGCACGCTCGTCTACGAACCAATTTTCTAATCCTACCGCAAGACTCCGTACATAATTTCGCGCGGACGTTACAGTGGACGGCATCTACAATTACGTTCGCTTAGCGTCCACGCGTTCATCTACCATCGATCGGCTCGGCGCAAATAATCCTCGCGCGATATTCTCGCGTGTAGCCTAAATGGCCACGCGCGCCGCGCCGGTGTGTTTGTCAAAGCGCACGGGCAGGCGGGGGGGGGGTTCATGGGAAAAGTAGAATACAATTACCGTGGCGAGGGAGCGAGCGACTGAGCAGTGTCGGAAGGAGAGAGGGCGAGCGAGAAAGAGAACGGGAGCCAGCATTTCGGTCACGGCTGTTGCCACTCCCACGTAAAACATAATGCGCCGGCTATCATTACCGCTGCGTGATGCTCGAAAAAGGGGGATGCTGGGCAAAAAGGGGCGGACGCGGTGCGAGGGGGTGCGCGATAGGGGTGGGAAGGGAGAGCGGAAGGCACGCGCGTTTCCAGTAGCCCCGGGCTCCGCGTGCAGTGCCATTGCCCTCGTCTGGAATGGACGTGACTCGTTACTCACCCCCTCGGCCACCCCCGTCAGCCCATCGTCACCTCGCGATGCGCTCGCACGCTTTGAGATTCGAGGAAAAATAATAATGCGTAATGCGTGTAATTAGTCACGGCACGCAAACGCCCGCCGCGGCATCTTTATTTATTGTGGCGAGACCTGGGAGGTCTTCAAAACGTTTCATTGAGATCGTTGGGATTGACGGTTTAGGGGTCTTGGAAGTACCGAAGATTATGGACTCTTGGTTTGTTTTCAAATCGCAAGATGCACTGGCGCACCTGGCTGCAGATGAGGCCGTGCGATTGATTTCCGGTGTGCTAGTACGGGAAATTGAGCTTTTTCGCGAAACGTCGCCCCGTAGATTGACACGTCTTGTTTGCCGTGTCGGACGCGAATTCGAGTCTAGCGCGACTCGCTCTACTCTACTTGCTTCAAATGAGCCAGTCGCGCGCGCGCTTCCACGTCTCGCCAAGGAACTTCCGGACATTCATGCAATTTAAATGATCAATGGAATTCGTAGACGCCGAGTTCATTACAGAACTCACCCCCGCGCGAAGTCGGCGTCGCAAATTATATCCGAATCGTTCGGTGACAACGTCGAGCGACACGGAACTATATTAAAACGCGCGTGAACACGTTGATCGAGCCGGTCGCCACGGTAAATTTCATTAACTAAATTCTGTAACGCCGACCGTTCTAACCCGTCGATGGAATTACACGCGGAGCGTCATAGTCCGTGCTTATTCTCGCACGCCAGTCATCGCGCACTCGTTAATGGGACGCGCTGGATCGATGGATAACGGAAATCAAGGTGGGGTGAGGAGGATGAAGAGGGAGGGGGGGGAGGGGGGGGCGAGCGACAGAAATTCTCGAATTCCCCGGCTATCTCGACACTTCGTTTCGCGCGGCTAAAAATGCCTCGCGATCGATAAGATAATAAAGGATACCCTTTCGGGCTCGATATTCTTTGAATCATTCCGCCTGGGTCATCCCACTCGTTATACGAGTTCCGGAGCTTTCCGCCCACCATCATCGGCCCCCGAACATTACCCGCGCTTCGGCGTTCGCCATCAATTTCGGATCGGCGAGTGTGCCGGTGGCCGCAACTACGAATGGAATTTCGAACGGAAAACTGGGCAAAACCCAAAGCGACCGTGAGGGTGGAATGGGAGTGGTTGCTGCACGGGGTGTCGGGGACCAGCGTGCACGCGTGCGTGTGCTGTGCGCCCGTACGTGTGTGCCGCGTCACTCTCATCAGCCTGCAAATTTATTCTCTCCAACGCGGGTCTCGCGGCCGCGATCGCGTACGATTTCGAGCGGCGGAATTCGACGGACGATGATTTCTGAAAATAAGCTCGTAACCTGACTCTCTGTATGTACCTCCGTCTCTCTCTCGCCGCCGGGCGTCCCGGTAATGCTGAATAAATCGGTCCCCGATTTTTAATCATCCCACGACTCATCATCGGTATAAACACTCGAAATTACATTAAAGTTCACTCTCGGCGGGGTTGACTGACCAGTCGACTACACGTCTCCCAGCCGTATATATATGTAAAGAAAATGTATCCTCTTTATTTGAACCTGCCGCGCTCCGCACGAGCGTAAACATCGTTTGACACCAAGAGTATCGACCTAGAGAAAGGAATCGATAAAGAGATTACGTAAGAGAGAGCACGTGTGCGGTGTGCAGGACCCGAATAACCGTGGATAGAAACAATACAATAAAATAACAATCTAATAGTGTGGGTAAAGAGGGGACACAATAAACTTTGATTGTCGTTTCTGTGCTTACAGGTAAGACCGTAAATAATGTAAATAATGTAAATAATAACTAAACGTAAATTAGTAAAATAAATGTAATCTGTGCTTACAGAAACTTATCATAATTATTGAAGGCCTTCTATAAAATAGAGCCCCCTTATATATATATATACCTCCCCAGTGATTAACATTAACCGAACGACAGGCGTCGAATCGTCAGCGGCATCCGACCGAACGTTCGGCTCGCACACGGTGACAATGCTTTTCGCGTCCAAGGCCGATTCACTTCCTGCCGCCTCCCATCCCTCTTACGACTCTCTCTCTCTCTCTCTTTCTCTCTCTCCACACCGTCCGCGCACGTACACACCGACACTTTTGCACGCTCATCGGGTAGCATCGCCACCTCCGCCATCAAGTAGAGCGTATCTCCACTCTCGCATCGCCCAACCCCTCGTTACCGTCCGCGCAACCTCTCACCCTCCCGACCTCTATCTACGCCACCCACATCTCGTCTCCTTCTTCGTGCAACGCTCCTGCCGTGCCGCATTCAGATGAGCCTATTTTCCAGGCCGTTGCGACCGCCTCTATATCCTCGCGCACGCTCTTGCCGCGTGCGGCAAGCGGGCGAACAGGGAGAAGGACAGAAAAGAAAAGGAGGAGGAAAGAAAAAAAAAAGCGAAAAAGACAGACGCGGCCACGGGGAACGAAAGAGAACGCGAGGACGCACCTTGCCGCGGTGTTTGAAGAACGGACAAGATATTGTGACTGCGCGGGCGTGCGTCTAATTTGCTGCATGCCCGCCTCGACGCGGAGCGTAAAAAGAGAGGGACGCGAGAGTAACGTAACCGGCTACGCTTTTTGCGCGGCAGACGAAGTTGCCGGTGTGAACGCTGATAAACGACGTTTGCGTTCTAATTTTACTGGCGCGCGACTGGCGACGGTGGAAGGGAGAACAGCGTGAATGGGATTACGTAATTACGGTAGGGTCTAAGTTTCGTATGTCGAGGATGACTCTCGTAACGGTTATATTTCTCGCGCCAACCCTGCGAGACGCGGGTCTTCAAAGTGAATCAGAAGTCCGCCGCCATGCATGGCATGCGTATTTATTTTTTCCCTTCCAATCCCGGAGCTCTGCTATGGGAGAGCTCGCGATGCGCCGATATCCATGAGAATTCATACGAACTCCCAACAAGGTCGCTTTTGACGATCCACCTCGTCCTCGCGATCTCTTCAACGTCACTCCCCCTCCCCTCCCACCCCCTCCGCACCTTCTCTCCGTCTGTCTCTATTTCCGCGTTCCGTCTATCCCGCTGCGCTTTCCAATCGCGGGGTGGAACATAAATCCTCCAGGAGGCAAAAAAACGTTTGTGACGACGAATAAGCGCGCGGGGCAGATAGTGGTGGAGAGCGGGCGCGCTTTGCCAGTGGCGGCGCGCGTTTCGGTGGATTCGCTCGATACATCGATCCCATCGACCGATTCGACGGCTACATGCATATGGTTGACACAAATATCCGCGGAAGCGCGCTGGCGGACGGAAGAACGCGGACGGGAATGTTTCGTCGATGAGTTCGGCAGAACTTAACGGACCCGGAACTTAACGACTGCCTAGACGCTAATTTATTTTTGTTTTTTTTATTTGTTGGCATAATAGCCAGAAACGTATTTAGGAAGCTACGGGTTGTGGTATTTGTCCGGATGCCTGGACGTTTCGAATCGATCAGCCTGCGTTAGCTGCGCACGAGGCACGCGTACTTTTGCGAAGCAGCAGCGGTCAGGAAGGAGTGCGAGATTGAATGAAAACGCCGGCCACGCCGGGATTCTTCGCTCGGCGCACGTCGTGCCATCGATTTTGTATCTAATTGGAAGCAAAAAAGGAAAAAGGCGCTCTCTGGCCTCTCTATTAGCAGGCGTGCACGTCGCTACGAGTACGCCCCCCCGCCGTTCATTCGTCGCGATTCCGAATATCTGTTTTCTACCCTTTTGTCCCCGTTTTTTGTTCGGCGAAAAATCGTACAACGCACTCGCTCGCGGCAATAGCAGGGCCGCGAGGAAGGTCCGGCTCAGTACGCCTAAGCATTGCGGACATTCCTGGCCCCCGTGTCTCTTTGTCGCCGACCTTATTGTTTCCTCAAAATAATGGCGCGAAAGTGTGCGAGGCACGCCACGCCTGTGACTCTGACGCTTTCGACGCGCCGCTAGGAAAATTCAAGCAACGCGTTCCGAACGCTGGCACGCGTCGAAGTTTTTACGTCCGTGCCGTCGGACAATGAGACTCGCGTTCACGTCGGCTCCGAGATTCTGCGTCGTGCGAGCCCAAAATTGTGCCGGTAATTACGGGAGTGGTCCGAGCGAAAAATGTCATTTTTTCAAACTTTTTCACTGAGACCACTTTGATCGTTATCGGCGCACGTAACCTTTGAAAAAACAGTGACCTGTAAATGTGTTACACAGAACAATTGTCCTGGCGATGCAGTGGCAACGGTTCCTTTGTCTTAACATTAACAGCACTAACTCTTTTTGCCGTAAACGTTCTATCGGCCGTTTCGTCGATAGCCATCGACCAGCCGAAAAAGCGCGTATTTACATAATGAGACATCGTGAATAATGAATTAATACCGCGAATCCTCACCATTCGCCATTCTCTATGAACCGTTCCCTTTGTGGCTCAGAATTTGATTTGCCAGTGGAATATTGATACGCCGAGAGAAAATTAGTAGCGCCGCACGCCGGCGTCAATGGTGCGTGCGTGCGCGCGCTTTCATAAAATCACATTACCTTGATTTTTGACTATGAAGATTCGAAACGATTAATATCGCGTCGAAATTAACGGCACGGAAGGAAGGGTTTTGGTGTCTGGCCCAGAGGCGTAGGAGGGAGAGGGGGAGGGGGCGGCGGGGGGAGAGGGGAAGGGAAGCTGTGGAATGAGAGATGATATATTTGAAAACGAAATATATTCCACGCTTAACTCGGCCGAGGTTACGAGGCATTATCGTTGCATCAGCCGATGCGTAACAGAAGAGCGTCGATCGACCGTACGTGATAAGCTAAACAGCAATTTGGTATTATACTAATTAATATTCGTGCGCCATGCGCGTCGGCGACATTCAGAGACTCGGAACGCGAACGACACGCAGATTATTCGAAAATCGTCAGCGCTGCCGCGTTTTCATATTCGGGGCGTACGCCGTCCGCGGATAAACTAATCTACGTTCGAGCGGTACGTGCGTTACAGGGTAGCGTCAAAAGCGTAAGTACTAATGGACACGTAGGGCGCGAGCGAGCAGGTAGCCTTGCGGAATTTTTTCGCGCACCTCGCGACCCCGTTCGTCCCGTCGAAACGTATCGGGGGCTGATGCTAATTCCGAGAAAGCAAAGAAACGTGTGGTATGAACAAAAAAAAAAAAGTGTCCTCGCGATAGCGCGAATGGGACGTGTGAATAATGGACCGTCGAGAAAGACAGAAAGAGAGAAAAAGAGAGAGAGAGAGAGAGAGAGAGAGAGTGTCTCACCACGTCGTGCTTATCATCGATATTCCATCTCAAAATTTCTGCGCCGCCGCTACGGGAAGGATTAAAAAGTCGTAAGTAAAAAAGCGGCAGCCCATAAGCGCCGGCCAGAAGGGAGAAGGCCGCACGGGTTTTAAAGCGCACATTCGGGAATACGGGGGACTTTAAGCCGAATTGGTCCTGTCCGATGATACCGGGAAGAGGGAAACAGCGAGTCGCGCGGATTAATCATTGAGCACTGTGCTTCGGGGTCTGCATGCAAAATGGCTGCGATCGATCCATCGCACCGCCGGCGAAATGATTTCGTAACGAGGCGCTCCCGACTGCATCGTCTCTCTTCTCTTCCCTGTCCCCTTTCATCCTCCACTCCGCTCTCCTCCGCCTCCTCCACCTCCTCCTCTCCTCTCCTGCCCCTTTTTCTCTCTCTCCCGCTCTTTCGAATCGTTCGTCCGAGCGTCTGGTTCACGACCTCGTTCTATTCTTGCTGAAATTACGACGCTCCGTCGTCCGGCCCGACGAAGAGGAACTTCGCGTCACGACCCGATGTGCAGATGAGAGAGCGATCTGGACGTCTGAGCATACTAAAAGAAGTCGAGGCTAACGGTCGCCGACTGGCAATGATCGCGTCCTTTAAAGCGCTTTCCTCGATCGATCGATCTCGATACTCTTTGTCTTCGGTTTTTATTTTTTTTTTTGTAAGAATCTGCGTGAGCCTTTGTGTCCGATATGGGGTCGTGGGTCTGGCTTGGAATGAGCGGAGTTAATGTTATTTCGATGTTAATTGCAGGTGCATGGTAGTGCAATTCGGTCGGTTCGTCTGTAACAGCGTTTCCGACTATATTTCAATGCTTGATACTGAAGCGTTGTCGACACGCACGCGATTTCGCTCTTTCACGAAGCTCAGAGCCTCCGAGCGAAGCAGCTCGAGTTTACTTCTTACGACGGAAGTTTACCTTGCGCCTTGACAGTTCACCTAACAACGTGAGCAGTCGTCGTAATAGCTTCTGCTCGCAGAAAAGGAATTAACGCGTGACGCATAGATTGTCTTCGATTCGAGATGACTGCGAACGCTCAATAAGTGTTGACGCACAAATCGGCTGATACAGAGAACGTCGAAAGTTTTCCCTGACAACTCACTCACGCTCGTCGGCTAAACTCTGCTAAACGTGAACGCTATATCTGACGCCGCTTGATAAAGCGATATCGCTTTATTTCAACGTTATCATTAAAGTCCGCCGCGGCGGAGCGTCTACGGTATGGATCATAGACGGGTTCGAACATTGTTCCCAATATGGACATTGACGCAAATGTTACCTACGCAAACACCGAGATTCCGTGGGATGTTATCGGCCGACATTGACAACGCTATATGCGACCCACACCTACACACGCACACACACACACAGTCCGCTTTACTTCTCGCTCCATCACGTGTCAGCACGTGTGCACGTACACACGCTCGTCGGCGTTATATCGATCACCGCCATCGCTGTTCCACTTGCTAGGATCTTCCGCCCTAACCCGCCGTGGAACGAGAACGTTTCGTCGGGGCCTCGAGAGAAAACAAGATATTTCGCGGATTTTATCATGTTTCCGAGCGGGAGAGAGACGGCAGGTGGGTGTGGGATGAGACAAAGATGCTCGCGTAAAAAGAGTTATCGCGTCGGGTCGATGACATGCGACAGGAACAAAGAAGCTGCGGTTCTCTTTGACGACTCCAAACTGGATCCAAAGCTTCATGAAACGCTTCTGTCGCAGACAATGATCGTGTAAAGTAGCATCTATTGCCTATCGGGTGCACACCGACGTTCGCGAGCAGCTCGCGAAATATTCTTCAACAGAATTGACCAGTCTGACTCTGACAGAATAGCACTCGTCATATGAAATTCATAGAAAATATCAGTATAACGATATCGATCTTATTAACGTCCCTAACAAACCCGCCCACCAATCCTAATAACACTTTTTCCACTCGCCGACTGGGAGTCCGGAGAAAAGTACCCCGGCGAGAATACTGATGGCTCCGATCCCATTACGACGTCGCTCCCGAAGCCGTCGGCCGTTCTCCCCGCTGTCGAAATTTCTCAAGGGTGCCCGAAGACCACGAACACATCCGCGACGACGCTGACGACGGTTCTGTCGCCGGTGACTCGGAGTCGAAGGGAGATTTTATGACAAACAAGCCGGCAAGTGCCATCTGCGGCTGTCAGACCCACGGCGACTGCTGATACGCGTCCCTCGCCCCTGCACCACCCCTCGAGTCAGCCCTCGAGCTAAAATCAAGGGTGGCCTGCAGTCCGCTCGCTCTTCCCGCGATGTGTTTACAGGAGGGATTAGGTCGTCCGATGCCTTCTGGATCGCGCCCCGGATTGAGAATCCTTCGGCGCCGATCTTTGTCCCCCTTCTCCTACCGTTGCTACGCTCCACTCATCCACTGTGCTCCGCCACCCCTCGTGCACTGCCCACGTGCGCGCGATCCGGTAACGGGGGCGTTAAGGGAGATGCCTAATTAAGCGCGAGGCCGACGTCGGTGTGTGTTTGCACGTGCGGATGCGGTGCGAGTGGTGGTAGAGGAGAGACGTTACCGGGTTAGAAGAAAAATAGAAAGTCGAGCTTAAGGGTGCAGAGTCAATGGCGAGGCCAGTTTGCGTGTGTAACTAAAAGGGCAGTTTTCGGTTTCGGGTAAGAGATTAGGGTACAGTGTGTTTATTCGATTATTCAGAACATTCACATTTTCAAAATTACCTAATTAATACACTCATACCTCGCTTTACGGCCTAGATACGTTCCGGAAAAGTTGGCCGTAAAGCGAAAAGCCGTATAACGAATCAATTATTATAACGTTCCTCAAATTTTCGAAAGCAGCTGAAATTAAACAAAAGGTCGCTAACAGTACAGCATTTTCTTTGCCGTATAACGAAACTTTGTGGGCCGTAAATCGAAAAAGTGTCATAATTAGAAAAGGCCGTTATAGCGAAATTCCGTATAAAGAGCGGCCATATAGCGTGGTATACCGTGCACTGTATTTAAATGCAACCAAAGACGCGACGAATCAAAAAACGAGCTCAAAGCACCGAACGCACATGTCATCGAGACACGTCGTCGCGTATTCAATAATTAGCACCCTCACATCCATCTTTCGTCCAAGATCGTACTACCGTTCGATCCGTAAGACGCAGTTCCCAAGACGATTTTTCTCCTAATTGATAACCTACGTTCCGGCTCCCTCGTCTGTGGGACGCGCGCTCGGCGGAGGGAGTGGGGGGTGGAAAAAGGAAGCGTGCAAAGGAGAGGAGCAGAAATAGAGGAGCGCCTCTACCTTCGGCGCGAAAAAAGGAGAAGTCTGAAAAGAGCAAGGCAGCGGGCGCGAGAGAGGCCGTCGACTGGCTCGACGGGCGAGAGGAGGACGTCGAGAGAAGAAGTCGGGTGCGAGACGAGGACGGAGGTGGGTGGAAGCGAGAGGACGAGGCACTACTCCCAGGGTCTCGTGCCACCTACAGCGCTCCGGAGGCTCGCTTGCTTATTACGCGGCGACCAAGTCCGTCTTTCTCCGACTCCTCCCTCATCCCCGACTTCGCTCTCTCGGAAGCTCGGGCTCGCGAAAGTTTCGTCCTCTCGCCTTCTCACGGTTTAGACGTCCCCCGACTCCTTCGAGCCCGGCACCGAATTCACCCGCGAATCTTTTAGGCGCGACCTACCCCATCCTTCTATCCTTCCTCTCTCTCTCTCTGTCTCTCTCTCTGAAGAAGTGAACGCTTCCTGCGAGAGTCGGGAAAAATGAGACAGCGCGCGGGAGCGAGAGAGAAGACGGATGAGAGGCGAGAGAAGGACGGAAGTCGGCGAAACTGAGCGAGACACGCTGTGTGTGTGCGCGGAAGTGGAAAAGACGGAAGGGAAAAAGAAGAACGAGAGAGAGAGAGAGAGAGAGAAAAGTAGAAAAGGGTATGAGGATGGAAGAAATCTCGAGGATTCGACGTGGCGGGATCGAAGTTTCAGGACAACGCTGTTCCCGGTAGGTAGGCGGGAGGAAAATTCCCGGGTCAGTAGATGCTCGTCCACGGCCAGGGGGAAATATCGGTGTGGAGGTTCGAGGGGTGGCGTGGACGGGGAGGAGAATGAGGCGGGCTGGAGGTAGATGGCGCGAAAGAGAGACGGGAAAAGATGAAGCGAGGCTGGGCGGAGGAAGACGGAGAGTGAATGTCCGCTCTCGCGTGCTGGCGAGGGATCGGGAGAGGAGGAAGAGAGACGGGGAGAGAAAGAGGGAGAGAGAGAGAGAGAGAGAGAGGGAAAGCGAGAGAAACGGTGGAGAGAGGAATGGAGGATACTTAAACGCGGCGTGCGGAGTAGCGACGTGGCTTGTGGCGCGCGGGGGCGGAAAGCGGATTCGGGGGATGGGGCGGCGGATGGAACTAGCGCTCTGCGGAGGCGAAGAAGCAGAGCGGAGGGTGAGCGAGGGGATTGCAGAAACTGGCTGCGGGGGGAGGGGTGGGGAGGGGGGAAGGCCGGAGGCAGCGGGACGGAAGCCAGCAGCCTCCGCTCTCGCGAGGCAACGACGCTTCCAGCCGTTTCACGCTACGGGTGCTCCTATAGTCACGGATCGCAAAATCGCTCCTGCCGCACACGAGTGGATTTTAGAGGTCCATCGTGCTGCTGGCCGAGCATTAGTATGTATGCGTGGAAATAAAATAGACGAGCGCGGAATGAGCGTGAGTGGTGGAGAGATGGGGAACTATGATATTTCGATGCTCAGAGTTATCCGACTTCAAGCAACGCCGACGTCGAAGCAACTTTACATTCTCCCTTGCCACCAGCCGGCGAGGAGTCGATCGAAGCCGCGACAACGTTCGATATCGATCTTCGTCCCGGCGCAACTCTTTAATCTTGATAATCAAACGGCCCCACCGCTCCCACTGTCACCGTTCCCCTCACCTCAGACCTCAGACTGAACACGGCGGAGGAGAGCAGACTCCCCTTCGCCCGGAACGTCGTCCATTCATTAATGGCGTGAACGGCAAGTGACAGCTGGCGCGTTGTCAAGTCCCGTTGCAGCGCGTGCAGTTACGCCCACCAACGACGAGCCAGGCAGATGCGTGTCCGTGGACGGAGACACACACAAGCGCGCGTGTGCACGGTCTTCGCATAGGAGGCACGCATACATTGTTCCTTCGAACCGCTCGTGCAGACACGTGGAACAGTGGAGGGTGAAGCACGTGTTGTGTGCGAGCGCGGAGGTCTTCGAGACACCCTCCTGTCAGGAATATACGACGGCACCGTATCTCTTTAACGCCTTTAATATCTTTAATGCCTCCTCGATCCGGGGGTCAGTTTCACCCACCCCGCCTCGTTTCACCGAGCGCGCCAACCTTCGATACTAATGTCCCGTGAAGAAGGGCCGCCGGATGGATCCGTGTGGCGCGTAATTAAATAAGATTTTCGACAGAACCATTAGCGGCGCGCGCGCGTCCGTCGACGCCGGCTCAGAATCGTTAATTGAATGGACGTCATCCCTCTCGAAGGCCGCGTGTAACGGTTCGACGCTGTAACGCATTTAATATATTTAATGTTCCTTTACCTACTCCGCTCGGGCCCGGGGCAGTGTTTTTGATCAAACTCTAATATCTCTAATGCACCCCCGTCGCAGAGCCTGACGCGAACAATGCGCAGATTGGAAAAAGCGTCGCGAAGCGAATTTGTTTGAGCCGTCCTCGTTACACGCGCATATACGTCGATATACTGCGAGCCGTGCATATATTTTTGCGGCGACGCGAGAGACGTCTTGGCGAAGAGATCGTCAGCGGCAAAGATCCGTCCCGAGAAAAAGGAACGTGGGGTGAGAACGGGGGACGTTTTCGTGGAGTAGGCTTTATATTTATCGCGGCAATAAGGCGACTCGACGCCGGGCGTCGTCGGGATGGCGCGGGGTGCCGGCCGGCGTCGTTGGGACAATCGGTGGCCGTCGTTAACGGTAACGACGCGCCGTCCAATGCCGTCGGCACTCTCGCCCTCCCACCCCTCCATCCCTCGCTCGCTCGATCCTACGCTCGATCCTTCGCCTCATCCTACGCCGCGCTCTCGCCACCTCCGTCGAGCCATCTACCGCTCTCGCCCATTCCTCCCTCTCCGGCTCAACCACTCGTCTCGGGATCCTCGAGTACGTGCACCACTGTCTGGAGACTTCGGCGTACCGGGTGTTCGGAATAGTTTTCCAAGTGATGGCTCTTTTTCGTCGAATAATGACGAGGGGGGGGAGGACAAATTTTATGAGGATTGTTAAGCATTTATTCGACGTGATAACGTTGTAATATATAGGCTTTTGTAGTGGTAAGATGATAAATTGTGGAAGAGTGGGGAAGCTGTAGTTTGGCGAGTGCGATTTGTCGTGGAGGCGCTTTTGAATAATCGATGACGATGATTTTGGATGTTGCATTGAGCGACGGTAAGCCATGTGTATCGTCGTTAGCGCTGCTCTGACCTCGTCGGGGCGGCACGGAAAAGGGGTGGATCAGAGGACTTGTTTGTCCGGCACCTGCCCGTTCCTCCGCACATGCACCAGCTCACGTTAGTCCCCTAATCCGGTCGTGACGCACGTGCGCAATTCGTCTCCGCAACCCCAACGTGCTGTTTGCACGGATCTACCCTCTCCATGACAGGCCGGAAGAAACTTTAATCGCAGCCTCGTTCAATTCATCGTCCGCAATTACGCAGACTGCCAACAGTTTAAATCTGTCTTACATGCTTATCTGTCTTATATGCCCGAGCAATCGATCTGTCCCACGGTTTCACGTCACAAACTAATTGACACTGCAAATAATATGGAACATAACAATCCACGTCTTGTAAGCAGTATCATAACGACAGTGATCATAAGTAGAATAAAAGATCTGGCACACTTATCCGGCACGACACGACAAGAAACGGATTGGATTGAACGCATGTAAATAAATGAAACTGCGCACACTCGTCCGGTACGACACGACATTTATTTACAATTATTCAATAATTACCATTTTTGTCGTGTCGTGTCAGATAAGTGTGCCAGATCCTTAACACTAGCATGACCACACGGATCTTCAGTAGAATACACCTCATTACCTCAGACGTGAAAACGAATAGACGAGCAGAAAAGAACTGACACCCGTCGAAAATCAGTGAATCGTGAACTATCGCGCCTATCCTTCCGATTTCTCATTGAATCATCGCTGTCACTCGGATTATCGATCATATACTCATTACCGGAGTAGGAGGGGGTGGCGCGGGCTACGAGTATCGAGAGCGAACAAATCAGTTGGCGAAAGGGAGAGGGCTCGAAGTAACGAACCGCACCGGAGCCACTGCTGCACGCGCCCACGAGTGCGGCCACGCGTGCAGACACTCGCGCGACTAATGCCGCGTGTGGTTTCCTTGCCCCGGTTGCCTTGGGCACGTGTCGCCCCGTGCCACGCCGCCGAGCCGTGTGTTTCTCGTATTTAGGGGCTCAAATTAATATCCTCCAACGATGCCACCCCATAAATAAAGGCGGCCGGAAACGGGAGACGGCACGAGGCTTTTTTCGGCACGGAGGGAGTGAGAGCGCGGGCTCCCCTCGGACGAGGAGTTTAAAAGCGCACTACTTTAGCACGTAATAACGCGGCGACGTGACGCTCAAGCGTGGTCGAGCGATTAGCGCGCGTAACGCTTTGAAGAATCGCTTCGTTTTCTTGCCACGGCCGGTGTTCCTCTCGGAGATCTTCCGAAAGCGATCGGTGAGTACGGTACTCGCAACCGCTGTCATGATACCAGAAGCGCGGGCTTTACGTGTTTTATACGAGAGAAGGACGATCGACAGACGTCCGGTTGACCTCGATCGGTCTCGCTATCGCTCATTCTGTTCGAACGAGCGTTGACGATACTCGTTACGAGAACGGTGTGTCTGTTGGCGGAGGGCGAGATTAGTAGTGGTGGCGGTAGGTAGGTGGACGGGGTGGAAGAGAAGAAGAGAATGGGTGGAAACGAAGTATCGTCCTGGTCGAAGCTCGTTCAAGGGAAAAGCAGAGTCACGAGAGTCAGGGCAAGCCGTATCCCTTTCTGTCTGTCTGCCTGTCTGTCTCTCTCCCTCCCGCTTTCTCTCTTAACCCCTCAAACGGGGCGCAAACCGAATAGGGGAAGTCGAAACGAGCTCTGCGGAGGACGCCGGTGTCACATTTGTATCTATCTATACGTTCTACGGAATACGGCACACGTACGCGATCCTCACCTGCGTCTGTATGCGCGAGAGTGTGTGCGCAAGACAACACGCGCGCTCGCATACTCAGTCGAATGCCACTGTGCCAGCAACACCGACACGACAGGTGCAGGGTGCTGTATATATAACGAGATAGAAGGAGAGAGATAGAGAGAGACCGTCTCTGCAGCAACGAGCGACGCGTCTGTTCGACGTCGAATTAGCGCTTAGCGGAAGGCGATAACGTCGCACGAGTTCACTCACCTTTGGATATCGCCGATTCGAGCGTTCGTTCGCTGCTGGGGAAACGATCGGGATTAATAGTTTGCGACGTACCTCCGGCGTGGATCCCGCGGGCGGTAAACCTACGATCAACGAACGGCGGATCGATGTGACGTAAAGTATGATAAGCCCCCGCTTTCCTTTTCTCCGTTCTTTTTTTTCCCCCCTATTTTTTTGGTACCTTATTACGTCCGACGCCGCGGTGGAAAATACGCGACCGGCCGTGACGAGTTTCGCGCGTTAACGAAGCATCGTCCGGTTAATGAGTTTCTCGCGAACCGCCCCGAGGGACTCGGCGGCCATCTTTCGCCGCCGACTGTTATTCTGTTATTCTTTAATCTGGCTTAATAATTCGCTCGCCGTCTTAGCGGACGCACTCAATAATCCCGCGGGACACGGCGACGCGCGCCTTCGAGTCCAGGGAAAATATTTAACCCTCGGACACCCGACTGAAAAATGAGATACGCAATCCCACGACGGGTCATTCTGACCCTTCCTGCAGGACGGCAACACGACATTTTAAATTCCTAAACATTTTATATGTCTCGATTTTTACCGTTCCATTTATAAAACACTGACGACCATGTCGCAAAAAATTATAATTTTGCTCGAAAGAAGTTGTAAACAATTTATAAACAAATTGTCAACGTCTAAAATACATTGCAACGTCGCTAAAATGTACGTAGGCAAAAATTGTAATTTTGCTCAAGAAATGGGTTAACGATCTTCGGGCTTCGGGTCAAATTGACCCATCGCGGGTATCCGAGGGTTAAGGAGCGAACGGCGGAGGACCGCGCGCTCGTCTGGAGGAGAGAATCGGCCGATGACGGTTCCGATACGCGAGCAGGGCACCGCGTCGGCGTTTTTCCCGGGCAGAAACGCTCTCGCGCACGGTCTCGCCGATTTTCCCGAAACTCCGTGCGGAATATCGCGAGCGAGTCGCCCTTACGGCGGAGCGGGACCGGAGATTCCGAAACGTTCGTCCCCAAACCCACTCCACCCTGTGCTCGAGCCATTCCAGACTCGAACTCGGAGGCGCGCAGTTAGGCGGTAGCCAGACCCTCGTCGTTCTGCACAACGGGTGTCGCGCGAAACAGAAATCGTCGCTCGTTGCGAATGCAAAGCCGAAAATTCGGGGTCTCGTATAGAAACGACCGCTTAACTGCTGGAAGCGAGAGGACGTACACGAGGTTCGTCGTCGGAGCCGATATTGGGGTGGCTCGGTTGAAGATTTTTTTTTGCGGCGCATGCGAGGTGCGCGGGAAAATGCGCGGACACGGCGATGCTCGATGATATTGAAGCGAAATGCATATTCTTTGATCGTGGTTACCCGACTACCGCGCGATACGTGTACCGTTTTAATTTCCACAGTTTTCGCGATTCATTATTAACGGCGCGGGTATAATTAACGGCGCGGGCGTCGCGGCGCGCATCATCCGCGGCGGAATGATCCGGCGATATTTGTAAAATTTTAAACGTTCCATCCGGTAGATCGTTTTGTCAGCGGCGGCGGGAGCGAGCGGGAGAGAGGCGGGAGAAAAGGAGGCAGAAGTGGAGCGAGAGAGAAGCCGGGGAAGCCCGCTTGGCGTGGAAACGGGGTTGGGACTGTGGAGTGGCGGTATATACGGCAGCCGTGAGGGATGTGGTGCCTCGCTTCGTGTGGCTCTTTGCTCCCTCTCTCTCTCTCTACCTCTCTTTCTCTCTCTGTCGTGCTCTCCATTCCACCCCCTCTTGGCGCTCTTTGTTACACTTTAGAACGAGTCAAAGCGAGACGGCGCGAGAGTGAACCAGCCGGAGACTACGAATGACAAAGAGAAACTTAGGAAGGGAGTGTGGCGTGCGAGCAGGATGCATATATAATACATAGATATCTCTATATATGTATGTATTATATACATATATAGATATATTATATATACGGTATAAGAGAGAAAGGGAGTTACGGGGGAGGAGAGCCATGCTGCCGGCGTGACATCCGTATCCATCTGTATGCCGACCTGACGCAGGGACGTCTCGTGTGTGTGCGGCTGAGAAGGTGGTGGTAGTACTACGTTCGTGTGTATGAGTGGCTCGTGCTGGTAGAGGCGCCGGCAGCGACGGAGATGGAAGAGGCGTCGGGACCCCAGGCTGCGGTATGACGTGACGCCATGGCAAGTGGAGCGACGGAGAGGAAAGAAGGCGAACGGGAAGACGAGGGAAGGAGCGAAAATGAGAGCGAGCGAGCGAGCGAGAGACAAGAGAGGCTAGGATGTGGATGGAGGTGTAGATGGATGTGTGCGGTAGTTTTGAAGGAGCCTTGAGAGTCGAGCCGCGCACGAGTTCGTGCCGAGGGTGAGCGGAAAGGAAGCCAACGGGCGCGGCGGTGATGGAGGAGACGGAGCTAAAGGAAGAGGCAGAGGAAGTGGAAGAAGGGAATGGAGGTGGATGAGAGCAGTGGATGCCTCGGTGGCTCCGTGTCGGGCTCGATAATACCCGAGGACTCGAAAGGCTGATCCCAACGCCGTAAGCTCCGCGGAGCGAAGGAAGCAGAGGGGCAGATGATACGCCATCCTGATATCTGCTTTCGAACCTGGATCGATGATTCAACCCCGCACTCCGGACTCCCTCCGGACCTCCGCTGAAACGGCATCGAAGACCATTGGCTACGGCTCGATAAGCCCGGAATGTCCTGCTCCGAGTCTGAACCGAAGATAATGACGGGGAAGACCGGCAGACTTCTTCGTCGCGGCCTGAACACCCGTTTATCCTACCACGCTTCTTCTGCCCGTCGAGCATGAATGAGAGGCCGATATATCGTTCGCTAGCTTCCCACCGCGTTGGCCCGTCGGCAAGTTTACCCGTCGTCGTGGAGCAAGCTCGAGTAGCAGATCGCCCGAAACTAGTAGTCCAGTCACCGCATGGTCGGACGCGTGGAAAATCGGTTGATTAGCATTCTTAACCCGGTGCCCCTCGACCCAATTCGCATTCCCCGCATTATCCGAAAACGAACGGCCTTTTAATCGACGCCTGATTTCCTCGTGCCGCGCTTCGGAAGAAGCGAGAGCTCGACGCCGTGCGGCTCTCATACCAGCGCACCAGGCCGCACGCACACGTGGGCCGCGGGAAACGCTTGAAAAATGTCCGGTCGGCATGGACGCGCCGGGGTAGATAAGGGTGGACGGCGTTGGCCGGTGGTGGCGGTGTCGGTATTGGTAGCAGTGGCAGTATTGGTAGCAGAAGCGGCACCAGCAACAGCGCCGGCTAACGGGCCTCGTAAAGCGTGGGGCGTAAGTCGCCGATCCATAACCCACCCCCCTGCTACGTTCGACTCAGAGCACCCCTTCCCTACCCTTCGCCCACCCCCGCCCCTCCGCCCCTCCTGCCAGCGACCCGCGCCGCAGGGACTTTACCACCCTGCTCGGCACGCCAAGGGTGGTTGAGGGTGGAAATCGAGGGGACGGTTACCGGCATCGTAACGGAGGTGGAAGCTGTACCAGTGGTGAGAGTTCGTGATGAGGGGGGCGGCGGGGGTGGCAAGCTGAACCTACCCCGTATTACGTGCCAGCTACGCGCCGTGACTGATTAAGGATCCTGCAGGGGGTTTGCCTGCACGGCGTCAGCTCGTTTCCAACACCCTTTCCACCCGACCGACTCCACCCCCGCCACCGCGGCTGCCGCCGAGTTCTACACCTTTTCCTTCGCCGACTCCCCACTTTCTCGTCTCTTTGTCGATCGCGACTCTCGATCGCGACCGCCCCCGATCGAACGATTCCGCATCTGCGATCACTCTTTTAACCTGCCACGCTGCTTTGTCCTGCGCACGAACCGTTTCTATACGCGCCGCTGATATTCTATTACGTCGCGCGTCGGCTGGCAGACGCGTGTCGCGCTCTCATTGAATTATGCAGATGCGGTGTGAGAATTTCGCGCGCCCGATACTTAATCCGACGGGTTGCCCCGCGACAGAGGAACGTAAAGCGCGCTGCGTGACTGTGAAGTGTCTTCGTATATGCGCGGGAGTGCGTGTTCTTTGTAACTCGATTTCATTGGACCCGTTCTCCCACCCGCCAGGCGCCGGACGCTAATACGCTGGACGAGGATCGTTGAAAAGACAGACGCGTGACTGGCAAAAAGTGACCGAGAACCGGTGCGTCTCATGCTTCGTCTCTTACGCTCGGCCGATAAACGATCGAAAGCGTGAATCCATAGAGGCGACGTAGGGGATAGAACGAGTAGAAGGTGGGATTCTTCTCGGAAAGGATCGCCGGAGGAAGGTTGGGCTAGGGTTAGGTCGTTATCAGACAGGAACCTTTTCATCGCTCTCCGGAGCACTTAACCGGCTACCTCATCGGCGAGAAGGTAAGAAGAATGGGACGTGGAGAGGGGAGTGGAGGGAGGGCCTGAAGGCTTGAGACTCGGTCGGAGCCGATATTCAGGACGAAGGTCCGGCATTCGTCTTCGTCATTTCAAAGGGGAGGATCTGAGAAATCCCCCCCCCCCCCCTCGATTGGTCCAGCACGCTCGACCGTCAAGAAATATTTCCCCACCTCGGACAATCCCTCTCACTCATTCTCTCTCGTTCTTTCTTCTTTTTCCTCTCTGTTGACTGTGGACGAGAACGACCGCAGTCGGGTCCGTCTTCTCGACAGGATTTCCTGCCGTTCCGAGAAAAGAATCCTCCGGTCGAATTTTCTAGAACGCAGAAGTCCGCGGGCGCACCTCTCTATGCCCGGGATGACCGGAGCGTTTTCGGCGAAGAAGACAAAAGGAGAGAGGGGAGAGTGAATAAGAAGGATGCGAAGGCGGGTAGGAATCGAATAAAAAACTTCCAGAGGGGAGCCAAATAATCAATACGGTCGCCAAGTCGTTAATTCCAATCACCAACCATCACGCCCCTGTGCAGTGTTAAGCATAGCTTGGGGTGAGAATTCCACTTCAGACCGAGTCGCCCTGTCTCTCTCTCTCTCTCTCTCTCTCCCCGTCTATTTCCCTTCTTCCATACCTTTCTTCCACTTTTCCTCTATCTTTCTCCATCTTACTTCCACTCCCCCTGTGACGTCTTTCTTCGATCGCAATGCCAGTAAGGAACAGCTTTCTCTCCTCTTCATCCCCCCGAGCGCAACCCAGAGAGACGAAGGTAGAAAACGCAGAAGGGATCTCTGCCGCGATAATTATTTCCATCGGACGCTGGCCCTTCTTATTGGCGATTCCTCGGGAATATTGGAAGCGAAAGGTTCCGCACTCGAGCATCCAATTCTGCGTCGCCGGTTAAACTGCAACTTCGTCTCGAGTTACGAAAAATCACGACCATTGTCTCGCTGCAATTTTCCCCGGCAGAACCGAAGTTAACGTTGCGTCTGTCCGCACGGACATGTATGCATGTGTGTGTGTGAAATCAGATAGGCGTAGATACACGCACGCGTGCCTGCACGTACTCACGTTTCACGTACATACTTGCACGGTCCTAGACGCACGTACGTAGATGCGGATACGTGGATACAGGTACGTATAAGCAGACGTGTGTACGTACGAAGGTACTTGGCGCAGCAGGCGAGAGGAGAGACCGATCCCTCCGGGGAATTATACGAAAAGGAAGAGAGCCGTAGGGAGAGGATGAGGTGGAAGACGAGAAGATGGTACTCGGCCTGGGGTATGGCCAGAGGGGTGAGAGAGGACGGAAGAGGGACACTGGGACGCTCGTAACGAATCCCTCCTGGTCGTCGCAATGGGCTCTTGGCCGCCGTGCTTGGATCGCCGTGGGATGTAAGCTGGGCGTGCGAGAGAAAAGGAGAAGGTGGAGGTTTAGGTGAGCGGGGGTGAGACGGGACGAGTGTAGAGATAGATAGATGGAGAGAGAGAGAGAGAGAATGGAAAGAGAAAGAGGGAACAGCAGGAGCCGTGCTCATTGTCAGTTATTTATCACGCGCGGCGCGGTTCGCCGATCGTATCTGCTCTCTCTCTCCCTCACTTTCTCTCTCTCTCTCTCTCTCTGTCCCTCTATTTCACTATTTCTCGCTCACTCACTTCAGTTCCATCCGACTCTCGAATAGTGGCGGGAGTTCCACACGCTTCCTTGCAAATTTTCAAATAAACCAAGCACAGAATGCTTTAGCAATGATACTTTTTCCGCTGTTCAGGATATCATTAAAGATGTTATAAAAAACTTAATGTTCACCCTCAATTTCAACGTCCCATTTTCCACCATGCCATCCGGTAAAGCTGTCCGCAGTGGATTACAAAACTTACAACAACGACAATAAAACGCATCCACCTTAATAACTACCCAGGCACCAACGTACTTAAACAAATGAATGCATTTTCCACACCATCCACCATCTACATCCAAGAACCCCAAAAACAGTGGGAGATGAAACAAAAACAGGCACTCGAAAGACTATTTCGCTAAGATCCCGAGTCTACGAAAAACTAGAAGCTTCCAGACGCGCGATCGTGCAGAGCGCGGAGTGACACCATCGAGGCCAGACAGTGTACAGACGTCGTCCAGGCAGTCGGTTTCTGCGGAACGGCGGGTCGGCGTGGCTCGGCATGGCGTGGCTCGGTGTGGCGTGGCCTGGCGTGGCGTGGCGTGGCGTGGGGCGGCGTGGGCACGCCGTCGCGTCGGTCGGAGTGGCGCGATACGGCGCGGCATCGTTTATCGCGCGGGCCTGGACTCTTGGAAACGGCGGCGGCGGCGGCGGCGGCGCTGCGCCAACGCGGCACGTATCTACCATCGAGCACGGCAGGAACGAGGCTATTACGCGAGTGCGCATACATATCTACGCTCTGGCGTGAGAGGAGCCCTCCCGTTCGTGTGCCCGCGAGCGTGTGCGCGTACGCGTACGCGCGCGCCCGAGCGAGCCGACTAAAGGTGGAAGACGAGGCGAGCTGAGATGAGCGCGAGCAAGAGACGAAGAGGTAACGCGGGGTGTTGACTCCACCTCCGGACGATTCCGAGCGGTTCGTGCTTCCAGGATCAGTGGAAAGCTCCGCTAACGCGGAGGATAAAGGCGAGAGCTTCGGGCGCTCGTGCGCCGCCGTTGAAACGGACGAAAAACAGGTAGTATCCATCATTCTCAGCGGCTACCCTCTGCGTCGGCGAAGGAGCGTGACCCCGGAAAGGAGAGCGGCGGGGGGGGGGGGGGGGATGGGCGCCTGTCGACGCTGTCCTCGTCGCTTTCGCTGGATGAAGTTCGAAGGCGTCCTCGTTCCGGTTAACGTGTTGACGGCTTTATCTGCGCCTCGCTCGCCGTCGGGAGTATCGCGGAGCAATTATCGCGCGCTAATCAGACGGAACTCGCGAGACGGGGAAGGCCGCGGGGCTGGCAGGGTGAGATGGAACGGAAGCTGATACTCGCGGACGAAGTAACCGGGCCGTGTCAGGTGATTTTTGTTCCAGCAAACTCGGCCGCGGTGCGCGTTCCGAGGGAATAATGTGCAGGCCGTAGCTTCTCGTCCGTTTCGCCTGACGCGCGCCGTTTGCAGAATGGAATACATACCTGGGGCGTCGTGAGGCGGAGGCAAGGATGAATCGAGTGTCCTCGAAGCGCTCGTCCCGCCAAAGGGACAAGGCGCAGGACCGCAGTCCGAATCGGCGAGACAGAGGAGAGAGTCGGCACGGGCGGACACGTGACTCGTCGTCTCTCGCACACGTGGTGGTGGTGACGGCGTTTAAAGTGGCGTGGCGCACGAGTAATCGAGTTTCGGGGCTCGTGCGCCGCGATCCGTTTGCCAGCCTAGCCACCCCCGCCGGTCCCCTCACGACTCCACCCGCCACCCCCCGTTCGACCTGCCCTCCTCCTACCCTTCGGCCTCGAAACGCCGCTATCCCGCCACGCCATCCCTCTTTTGTTCCCAGCGTGACCTCGTCGGGCGATCAGCCGGCTGATTGGCGGCGCGGCGAAATGAACGAAACGAATACGCCTCCCCTCGTTTCACCCCCCTCCACCCCTCCCCCGACAACCCCGTCGATCCTTTCACCCTGCCGCCCGTCCTTTGCATATAGGAATACGCTTAACCGATCGCTCCATATAGACCGACGGTAGACGTATATCTGCGGTTATATATCGGCACGGCGCTCTCCCGCGCTTACACGCACGCCGATGCGAAGCGCGTGTGTGCGGCTATATTGCACGAGGCGGAACGTTTGAGCGTGGCGAACGAGGGCGGCGGGCTTCAGGGCCGTACCCACGGGGAACGAGGCTAATTCAATGGATGCCTCCGACGTGGCTCGTGCCTCTCTATCCGGCTCCCTCTCTCTCGCTCTCGCACACACACACACACACACACACTCACCCCATCCCTTTCACTCTCGCCACTGTACTTCTCCCACCGTTTCTCTCGCTGCTGCCATCCCTCTTTCTATTTCTCCCTCGCACTGGCAGCGCGCCTCACTCCTTCTGCACCCGATGCCCCCTGCCTCGTTCAGCGTAATTAATGAACGACTCGGCGTTGTACGGCGCAAACAACCCTCCCTGCCTCTTTCTGCACCGGCGTGACTTCCAGCAGAATTTCAAATCTTCCGCCGCGGAACGTGCGTAAGGCACGCGGCACGCGCTTTGACATACATATGGATGGTGTGCTCATTCTTTCCAATGTCCAGTCTTATCAGACGCGAGATAGTTTGATTTTATTAATCGACTGCCGGGATCTATTTCATGCAGCGCGTTTCGAACACGGCAGATTTCGGTGATCGAAGTGTTCACCTTCGATAATATGATTGCGTGCGGCGAATGTTTGTTTGTACCGGAATGTACAACCTGGAAATAATTAACGAGCGCCGGATTTTCTTCCCTACGAAATATTACCGAATCAATGCCTATGGCGCGTTTAATTTAATTGCGCGAAAATAGATACCCGCGCTCCATGCCAGTCGCGTATAACATCAAGTCATACAAGTGCAATCATCCCGCCGGGGGTAAAGCGTTCTCCATGGCAATATTTCGTACTTGTTTAAACCCTGCATCATCCAATTAACGATTCGCTGCGCCCAGCCATTGCCGCGTTACAACGATTTTAAACGCTGCAACAAAATAGCGCAGTCGAGACCTACAACATTCTTCGGATCCATCATACGGAAACGTGAGCAAGTCACACGACGCTTTTGAATCAACTGACAACGAGAACGTCTCACTTCCAGATCGAACTTCGGGCAAACGGACCCCAGCATATTGTTACGCGTGGGCCGAAGAGATGAAGCTTCGTGCCTGCTCGCGACAATCAAAGGCACCAGATGCGAGTCGTTCAGGCGGATCGATCGTCGACTTTCACGACACCCGATAGACGAGCCGTATCTGATAACGACGCGCATGGCATTCCCGAGGCGCGTCGTCGTCGGCACAAGCACGCACGCTTTTATTCGCGCGTAAGTGTGCCCCGCGAGGACGTATCGGCTAGAGTAAAAGATGGAAGAAGAGAACGGGAGGTGCGCGACGCGGAGGATGGTCGATGAGGAGGCACATGGGAATGGGAGGGATGCGAGATGGCACGGCAAGGCTTTACGCAGTAAAATGTATCGTATCGCGACGCTGACGTACGAAAGCTTCGACGTGACGCGTCGCGAAAAACCGAATTGAAGTGGCAACTCGGCTGTCACGGTTGACGAGATGCGAGGGATGCTGTATAAAAGGAGCCTCTCGCGTCTCATCGATTTCCGAACGATCGCTCCCGTAATTATTGTAACGTCTTGCTAGTTGGAAACACGGGTAAGGGGACAAATTTCGTGAATTGATCGTTTAACATTCGCGTTCCAGGTTCGAAGTAGCTGCCGCGTATGTTCTCAAATGACAAATGTACGAGTTTCATAAGTAGCACTGCTCTTAAGCGAGTCGTCCTTCTCGGCATCATTTTTCTACTCCCGCGTCAATTGCAGCTGTATTGAAAGGGGACTTCGAGGACACCCGTTGGACGGGTTCGCATCTGATAACCGCTCGCATTACATTCCCGGAGCGCGTCGCGTCGCAGAAGCACGCGAGCAAGAGTGTGACTATATGAGTGGCGGTTGCATGGCCTGGAACGACGAACGTGCTGGTGTACTGTATACACATACAGACACAGGAGGCACCCCGTGGGTAGCCAACCAGCGAGAGGAGCCGACTGCAGTCACGCTCGTGCAGACATGCCGAGCATCTTCTCACGCTACACGCTTGCGTAAGAACGAGCGAAGGTGAGCGCGTAACGTTACGCGCGGTAATCCGCACCGCCCGAGCGTGTGCGTCGGCATGTGCGAGAGTGCACGGGCGTGTGCAGGAGCGTAAGAATACGTATGAGAGCAAATGAGAGCGTATGAACACGTATGACCATGTACGAGAACGTAGGTGCAGATACTGCATTCAAGTGTGCAAGCGTATATACGAACGTGCGCGTGTACCGTTCAGCTCGATTCAACGATTCTTCCCGCGCATCACGATAACCGACGCTTTTTCCGGTAAAAGTAGCAGCGCGGTCTATAAATTATCGCCGATTAACGCCGTTTAGGTAGAGATCATTTTTTCATGAATTATAACGCACCACGGTGCGCGCGGTAGGAACTATCGTTGCGCGATCGCAGGATTTCCTTGCTTTCATTATTTTCCGAGCGCACGAGGAGTGCATGTCTGATTATATACACCTCTACTACTGGCGCCGCAGTCATTCTCATCCGCCACGGGAACGTTAACATTTCAGTCGTGTCCCGCGCGGCGCCCGTCGTTATCATTATCATCGATTATTCGCTCTGTCAACGTCACTCGACTGTTCGGAGGACGCGGAAAGATTCAGAGGGCGGAAGACAGGAAACGGAAGCGAAGATTACGTGCTACGCTGCAGTTCGTAATGCACAAGGGAGCCCCGGCAAAAACGTCCACGTCACCCGCGTGGCGGATCTAAACCGTACGTGACTTTCGTGCCGAGGAACGTGCGCCGCCGGATCCCGGGGCTTTGTATTTGCAAACTCTCTCTTCGTCTCCTTGTCACGGCGAGTGACGAACTACGCTTGAATCTAAACATAGCGCGCGATCCGTCTGCTTTCGGCCGTCCGATAGCTAGCATAACTAGGATTATTTCTGTCCCTCGCAAAAATCTTTCCCGTAGAACGAGATTGTTTTTTCGCGCGACACCTGACAGGTCGAGAGCTTTCAGCCGCTTCCATCCGCTAATACCATTCTACTCTCATTACCTCCCCATATCAGATGTTACCCGACCGAGCACCGCTAAACTCGCGGTCCGGAACGGTCGCGGCGCCTGAATAATGCCAGGAGCGAGATTTGAATCGGACGCGGCGGAAAACAAACCTGCAGCCGTCTCTGCCGCAAATTGCTCGACCGAGCGCGTCCGTTCGGCAGACGTCGAACGTCGTCAAGCAGTGCTCGCGTCCGGGGGACCTGCAGAAAGTTAGAGATAATCTGCGGATTGAGTCGAACGATTACGGGCGCTCGCTTCGTTCGCAGACGTACAGAAGAAGATGGTGGTCGGAGCGTAGAATCGCTAGCAGCACTATTCTCGCGAGGGAAGGTGGCCGGGCGAGGGTGCGGGGTGGACTTTTTCGCGGCCAGTTCTTCCTCACGATCTTTATTGCCGGGCCGTCGTTCGTCGCGCAGTTTACGAGGAAGGAAGGAGGTTCTCTCACCCGCCAGTCCTAGCTATTGCCTTCGGGCCGGGGATAGGGGCGGCGGTTATTAATAACGCCGCGATAAACCCGGGGTTAAGCCCCGCGGGGATGACGGCCTTTGGCAAAAAGCGGAGAGAGCTTCTCTCTCTCTCTCGCTCACTCGTTTCCCATCCCTTCTCTCGTTGATCCTCTTTCTCGGATGGTTTGCTCTCTCACTCTCTCACACTCCCCTCGCTTCGTCCGTACGATCCTCTTTTTCACTGCCTCTCGCTCACGCTCGCTCCGTTCATCCTCTCTCGTAGACCCCCTCTGTATTCTCGTGGAGAGCGGTGCAAAGGGCTGGCTTCGAGCCGAGAGTATAACGGAGTGACGGAAGTGGAAGTGAGAGGGCGTAGTAGAGTGAGGCAGGAACCGAGTGGAGGAGTCGTCTCTGGACGTTTATCGGAGAGCATATATCTCCAGGGAAGGAAGGAACGAAGATCCTTTCTACATCTTTCTCCCCTTCTCTCTCGCCGACTCGCTTGCGCCCCCTCGTCTCTCCATCCCGCGCGCCGTTTCTCGGTTTTCTTCCTGCTCCAGCCTCGTGTCACCCTTTCCCGTCCTCGTCGCGCGTCACTTCCACCCGGCTTCCTTCTCTCTTTCTGTTTCTCTTTCTCTTTCTCTTTCCCTCGCTTCCTTCCCTATTTCTCGTTCCCTCTCCGCTCTCCCTCGTTAAAGTAGAATATCTCGCGGTAAACAGTGAGCAGCACCCTTTGACGTCCGTCGGACGCTCTCTGGCAGGGGGTCTTTGCTGCAAAAAGGTATCGTCGTCGAATGGACCTCGTCTACGAGCATCGCGCGCCGGCGACGTGCTCTGCACGAATGTCTGGGAGAATGAATCGAAGACGCGGCCGACACGCCTTTCGCGCGGCAAGAGTGGAGTTCTGGAGACTTTGGAGAATGCGTCCTCGGAGTGGGAAGTCGGCTTTTATGGTTAAGCGCGCGTCGTAATTATGCGGAACGTGGTGCGCGAAAGTATTTTACACTCTTATTATAGATTAAACGAAATTAGAATATTGATTTGCCAAAACACGGTGTACAGATACATATGCAAAATAATAACTTATTATAGATTGGTGTATAAAAGTGTCGATGTGTATCGGCGGTCCGTGTACGGTATATCGTGGTTCCTGCGGGTCGGAATAAGATGATCGATTATTTCCCGACCTTCGGGCTGAGAATTCTAGCGGGAGAATTATGAAAGCGCCGCCGCCTCGAACGGACGAGAGGCAGGATAGACGGGGTAGACAGCGGGAGGAGCTTCGGATCGCCGAAAGCTCCAATTAAGGAGAAGCGTGCGCAAGGCGAGGAGAAGCCCGTCACGTTTCTTTCTTTAATAGGCAGTTGAAAGTAAATTAAGAAAGCCGCCCGAGCCGATGACGGCGCGGGAGACACGTTCGGGTTTAATTGAATGAAGCAGCAGCCGGGTTAGGCGTTGTTTGTACAATGTGTTCGCTTCCCGAACTTCCCAACTCGCAATAGTTTCGACTGTTGAAGATACCGCAGTCGAAAACAGAAGAAACTATTCCGCGCGTGGATTCCGTGACATTCCGATTCGAGTCGTGTGCCTCCAATACCAGCCGCATCAAGTAGCAGCTCGTAACACCTCACATATCCCATGAAATCATTAAGTCTCTCAACCACGTCTCTATACCGTCCCACCGTTTACCCGCGACGCGTACTTTCCGCTCGCCTTTACGTTTCGTCCGCAATCTCATAATCCACGTGTCGCGAGCCGTCCGCTCGCACCCCGGAACACGCAATAACGCCGAAACACGGGCGCAGATTTTCCTGAAAGCGAGATTTTCTTCGCCGAGCGAAATGTATTGCGCCACCGCGTGCAGCGCTCGCGAGACAGCCGGGCAGACAGCCCAGCGGGGTAATTAATTAATTACCAAGAGTCGCCCGTCGGGGGTGGGCAGAGGGGGTGCAGCTGTGTTTTCTGGCCCATTTGCCGGGGCAACCCCTGGAATTCACTGAAAGTTCCTTCTCACGGACGTCCTCGCCTTCGTCCGCCTGAATACTCTCTCCACCCCACGACCCCTCGCGACCCTTCAATTTGCACGCTACAATTGTTTCTCTCCCTGCCTTCCTAAACCGCCGCGCGCCACGCGAGAGTAAAGTTGTCATCGGGCAATCTATTATCGGCCGAAGGCCGTCCGCGGCTCTTATAAATTTCCACTTCGGCGACGCTCGCCGTTTTCGGTTTCACTAATTGCGAGCGCAGTGCCCCCCGGCTCACGGCTCATCCGCTAATTGTTTGAATCTTTAAATCGTCACGACCGCGCAAATTGGCACGACGCACAGCATGCGACAGCGGTCGATACAGGGAACGCGAGTTCTTGTCCAGTAACGTATTAGTTCTGCTCCGATGCGAATTTGATGAGCGGGCTCGTCTTCGCCGGAAAAAACTGGCATTAATTAGCGCGGGCTTACGCGTCGCCGGCTATCGATCCCGCGCGCGTCAGCGGTCCGATTTCTGCGTTTTGTCTATGCTCATGGGAGAAAATCGCGGTGCGGCGCGTAGCGAGGCGTCGGGGTACAAATTACTGCGCGCGGAAATATAATTCGTTATTGTCGAAATAATATCTATTTCTCCCTGCGGTTATGGCGAACATTCGACGGAAATTAAATGACGCCCGCGTAAAACCTAGCCGCACGCGATCAATGCCCGGCGTACAATGAACATTACGGCCGATTCTGATCGATAGAATTTTCGCGCGCGCCCCCGCGCGTCGGCCAATTATATTCGTTGTCTAGCGTAGTCGAGGGCCGGCGGCATGAAGAAATAATCCGTGCGTCCGTCGACAGCTCTGCAAGTGAGACGGGGTGCCGATACGCCGGCGAACGTCGAGAGGTTCGTCTTCTAATTTGATCCGCGGCCGAAGTAGCTAAAAAGTGGTCAGGTTGCCGTGGCATGACCAACAAAGCCGTCGCCACGCCAGAATAGCACGGCGCACGTACGTGCATACGTAGAGCATTGGCGCGGTGCTGGGTATCGCAGAGCCGGAACCCGAATACTCACACTACATGCGGCGCGCACACACAGACGGGGGCGCGTGCACACCTAGGAGACTCTCGGGAAAAGTCGCCGCGACGCTCACGTCGGGCTGCGTCCCTGGTGGCGTCGTTACGAGGGGCGTCGCATTTAGAGCGTCGACGTTGGGCGGCAGGCGAGCGACGGGCTGATGGTGCGCAAGAGAGTGAACAAAGGGACGAGGGAGAGAGAGAGGAAATAAGCGGAGACCGTGAGCGAGCGTGAAGAGAGAGAGAGAGAGAGCGGGAAAGCGCGAACGAGAAAAGAGAGGGAGAGAAAGAGAGGGAAAGCGGTGTTGGCGAGAATGCGTGGTAGTGGGAGTGAGAAGGTGTTCCGGGGTAGAGAGGAGAGAGAGGAGCGGGCGATCTGCGACTGGCTGTCGACGCGGCGTGTCGGCGTGGTAGAGGAAGGCGGCGCGGCTGCGTGGCTCGGCGTGGCGCGGCACGGCACGGCACGGCACGGCACGGCGCGGCGTGGCATTGGCTTGGCATCGACGGCGTGGCGCGGCTGCTCGCCACTCGACGCAGGAGGGTGAACGGAGTACGGAGGTGGTAGGTAATCACCCGGCGGCTCGCGTTATAGCGTCGTTACGCCGCAGCGCCGCTATCGTCGTCCCCGCCCTCCGCCACATCCTCTCGCAGTTCCTCTCCCGGTTCCTCTCCCGGCTCCTCGTGCCGCTCTTCTTCTCCGTCTCACTTTCCCTCGCGCCCGTTGCTCTCCTCTCCCGATGGCTCCGGCTCGCTAGCTCTATCTACGTCTACCCATGCACCGACCCAACCTCTTCCGCAGCAACGACGGCAGTGGCGCGAGTCTCGAACGGACGACGTGGCTGCCTTTCATATACCGGTATACGGAATACGGTTATCCTCTCGCTCCCTCGCCGCCCGCGCTCGCTCTGCCGCTTTGCCTCTCTTTTCTGTTAGCCCGCTCCACCCCACACTCCCGCTCCATCCTCCATGCCTGCCTCGGCGTGAGCGCGTCCTCCTCCTCCTCTTCGTCCTCGTCGTCGCCCGCGCCACCGACGAGGCCGAGTTTAATTATTTCATATCGCCGTACACGGATCAACGCCGCCGTCTCCGTCGCCTTCTCCGCCGCCTCTAGCGTCTGCCAACCGCGCGCGGAATCCGACGTAAGCCGCCGGCGACTTTGCTCCGTCTCCTTTCAACCGCTCCGGCCGCCGCGCAACCGGTCCAGGTCTTTCCGCTTCTCGCGCCGCCGGCCCAACTTTAACCCACGAATCCTCTTGGTCTTTAACTTCCAGTGCGTACGTCCAATTCGCTTGCCTGCCTGAGTCCGCCTCTGCCCGCGTCGTTAGTCTTCCACGCGTCCGTCTTTGGCCTGACTTTTACCACTGCAGCCTGCCCACGCTCAATCTCTCCACTCTCGTCAAGGATGTTTCTCTTTTTTTCTCTTGCGGTCCGCGCTGTGCCGAGGGTGTTTCTTTGGCGTCGCTTCGTTTGTGACGGATATGCGTTTAAACGCCCTCCCGATCTTTCCTTCCTCACCGTGAACACCACCCCCCTCCCCAACGGAAGATCATTTGTCTTTCTCCGACGCTCTCGCACCCTTCGGCTAACCGAATCGCAGATACGGCCGCGAAAAACTACGAAGCACTCGACGGCAGGCGGAAAGAAACAACGTTCCGCCACGTGTCTCGGCCATTCAGACAACTACCATCGCATACTTTCTACCCACCCATCACCTCGCCTTACGCTAACATTATCTTCTAGCTCCTAGGCCGCGTCCACGCGCTCCCTTTCGAGGAAATTTGTCAAACGACTCCGTCGATACTCGCCGTCGAGACCCGAAGCCTCGTGGCGCGCGCGCGATAGAATTGATGAGATAGAGAAGAGACGGCGAAAAAAGCAGCGGGGGGGACAAGAAGCGAAGATATAGGAAGATACGAGCGCGCCCCGGAGGAATTAAAGGGGACGGCTCGATGTCGGCGAGGAGCGAGACAAGGCCGTGCGTGGAAACGACGTCATCGTAAACCTCCTTTGACGCGGCTCCTGGCGGCGTCGCGATGACAAACTATGAAAATAGTATCGTTTAACGTTCCCGGGACGATTAATAACCGTTATTACGGCGCAGGGCGTCGTCGTCTGCGTACCGTCACCGCGTCGTTTTTAAACGCCCTATAAAAGCGACGGACATAAATAACTTTGATACGCCCCGGCCGTCGCTATCGTTACACTCGTCCTTTTTTCCCCCGGTGCCCGCAACCACCGCCGTCATCGCCGCCACCGGTTTTTCTCGCAGTCGCGCGTCGGTCGTCGCGATTTCGCATACGGACAGCGGACGTGTCGACGTCGATCGGGACGTGTCACATATCGCGCGGAGTCGCGCTTATGCGGAGAGTACCGATCGGGATACGCCGGCTTGCGGAGGGGAGACGCGTTGTCGACGTCGTGACAATTCCGCGTCCATTAAACCGGTCTGGCGAACGTGTTTCGCGCGCGCGATTTCGTCCGGAAGAAGACAGCTGACGAATATCGTTCTCTGATCGTGGTGTGTCTATACTCACTTTGCATGCGGCGAGATTTATCGTGCGAATTATCTCGCGCGTCGTTCGATTTCGGTACCTAGATCTCGAGTATAATGTTCTTTCGCGCGAAAGTGCACGGGTGGCTGAGCATCGCTTATTATGTCTGGGTGGAAAATTAGGTGGCAGGGAATGAGGCCGGTAGCCGATCGTAGGGCAAATAGGAGGGTCCGAAAGCTGGCGAGCGAGGACATTATTCCGCGAGACGGTCTACCTAAAGAGGAGGGTAGCCGCGAGCCTGTCCCTCGATCTATCTCCACCTTCGCATGACGTATTTTCATGGAGGGTCGGTCCCCGGCGCTCGATGCGTAATTAATACATATATGTCTACGTACCGAAATACTCCAGGCCGCACGTGCGACGTTATCTGAAATTAAAGAAGCGAAATTAGAGACTTAAAAGATTTTCATTGTTCAGACGACGTGTTCAGAGAGTGCTATATACGCTGGTAATGATGAAAGAAAAAAATCAACTTTGTTCAATATTTTACGTATATCAGTACGTTACATATTACAGCTTTTAATGTAACGGAGGGTATTTTGGAAATTAACAGGGAGACCGCTTCTACAATTTCGAGATTGTTAAATTTTCGGGGACCTATGTTAGCGTCCGCGTTAGATTGTCGACCGTTTCAACGATTTACAAGGACTGCCCTGAAATAGCAAAACCAACGTGCCACTGCTTCAGCGGGGCATAACGCAGGATATCATTAGGATGAGAATTCAACGTCCGACCAACAATAGAACACGACCAATGTGAAGACACCTTTAAAGCCCACTTGAGCGTTGACAATTAACGTCGCGCCGGTGGTCTCGTTACCGGCCAATGTTTCTCAGGGACGCATGCACCGGATCCGTTTCAGTAAATCCCGACGTGCATATAATGTCGAAGCTGCCATGCCAGCTGCTGCTTCGCGCGCTTGTCATTTGTTATAATAACAACAACGCCAGCAAGAATAATAATTGCGGCCAGCGCCGGCCTGCTCATCAAGAATTGCCTAACATCACGTACTACGTAACACTACATTCGGTAATTGCACTAACGTACACGCGACATATTTCCTTCCCCCCACACGCCACGTGCGTTTCCCTGAAATCGGAAGCTATTCATTGAACTTCCACATTCTGCGCCTGGCACGATTGTTCAGTCGTCGAGAAAAAAATCAATTTTCGCGTAATGCCCCCTGCGACTATGATAATGAACGTCCGTCAAGGCAGGTTTGATGAAATAAGAACTCGTGCGTTCGTCGAGTTTCATCGAAGCCTACGTCCTACAACCAGCGCCACTAATTAGCGCGGTAATTGCGATCGCGCCGCGGAGAATCGCAATTATGGTCACCTCTCGCACGCCCGGCACAATTCGATTCGATTTATCGGGACGCGGCGCGCGTACCGTTCGCGCGGGATGTCCGATCGCGGAAGTATAAATTTCTGCGAAGAAGCAAGCGTCCCGTCCGCACCTCGCTGACTAATTGTCCCAATTACGGGCCCGCGAATTGCAGTAATTACCCGCCACACGCCGCGCGCCGCGAATCGATCGGCGGAACGAATAATGGAGTGACCATTTATCAGTTTATAAGCCCTTCGTCGCACCATCCGGGCGTCGGCTGACAAAAACCTATAGACCCCTCCTTCGAAGCGGCTGAATTATTATTGCGCGGCACGCGATATCGGTAATGAGAGAATTTTCGACGGCTCGAGCTAGGCTCAAGATGTCGCGAATGTACGGACGTTATATAGATCGAACCGAAAGTCGCGTTCGGAACTGTCGTCAAACGCGACCGGCCAGAGTTTTATGCAGTCGAATGCGTAGAAAACAGTCGTTGGCCAGGACTCGTCCAGTGTCATAGACAACGAGACGAAATGCTCGACGTTAGGCGACGCGCACAAAAGCGATAATTGAGAGTCTTTCAGCAAATTGCAGCAACCCGCTCGCGTGAAGTCGAATCGAAGAGGCGAAAGGGTTAAGTTGCTAAAGACTGTCGGAGGGTTGCGGGGGAGGCGTTGGGGTGAAGTTGCAGGAAGCGGGGGCTGAGCGCGGGGGACAAGCCTTCATAGAGCGACGCTTAACAGCATCGTAACTGGCTGGGATGATTACCTCACGAACACACAGCGCCGTCGCTCACCGTTTGCCGCAGCGTTTCTCAACTCGATGCATTCTGTCGCGGACAGTACCGTTTTATTTCGCGAATCGCGTATTGAACTGAAAATGCGCGTGGAACTGCGAGAAGTGCTGATGACTGCATGAACTTATTAAGGTGTTTCAAACTCTTTTATTAGGCCTCTACGAAGTCGAAGAGCTTTGAGTAGAAAAAACGATATCCGTGCAGACACGCACTGTCCTTTCTTCACATCTTAACCTCGAAAGTTTTATCTCCATAAAATGTTACTATGAAGAAACATCCGTTGCAAGGATCTTATTAATTTCTACTAACAAACTATCCATAATTTGTTGGCATTAGACAAATGCGTGAGAACCCTTTGACGACGGTCGGTCTCTCTCTTTTCTCGATCGTCTGCCGCGCGTTGAAGGAGAATAACTTATTGGAATACTCTGGGGTCGGATAAGTGGACCACGCGATAGATAAGGCGTTGGGAGACACTGCCTCGGAAGACTCTACGATGCGAATGTCGCGCGCTCGACGTAGTCGTCGCGACGCCCGTAAACAGAAGCCCCACCGTGCTCTCTCTCTCTCTCTCTCTCTCTCTCTTCCTCTCTCGCCTATTCGCCACGTTGCGCATCTCCTTAAATCTCTCCCTGTGCCTCGCCTAACCTGCCGCCCCCTTTAAAGGGTTGCGGTTCGCGCACGTTAACCACCTGCCGCGAAGCCATCACCTCTTAAACTTATTACGATACACTTCGACGGAAAACTAAGTCAGCCGTCGAACGCCGAATTTTCGACAAATCTTTCTCCTACCGCCGAACTCCGAACGCTCATTCTTGCTTCGCTCTCCGTTCATCCCGGCCGACTGGCAGGAAGCAGGAACAGAAGCTGGGGAAATTACTACTCGCGTAAATTAGTGAATGAAACTACCGCTATTTGTACTCCTTGTTTGAAGGTGAATTTCGTATAACGTGTAACGAGTTACATTTATCCGGTGCGTAGCGGCGGTGTTCTATGCATCGCGTGGATACGGCAAATTAGATGTATGGAATTCTTCAACGTTCGGAAGCGCAATTTCGAAAGTTTTTCCTGACATCTTTCTCGAAATATATACTTAAATGGGAAAAGTTGTAAAAGTAAGATGATTGAAAGTTGACCGATGATTATAGAAAAATGTGGAGCAAATAATTTTCGTCCTTCGGCAGTTTTCAGCGGTAACGCGTACAAGTTGGTCCGGAGCCCGTGAACTTTTACAGTTCAAACTCTCGCTCGATTGTAACCCGAACCGCATTCGCGATGATCCACTATCACCCCGTACGCGTGGACAATTTTCAATTTAGTCGTCCAATTCGTCGGAACGTTTTCCGCACGGCAATCGGTCGGCAAGCGATTTGGGCTAGAACATTTTGGTTCTCGGCTTCATTCGATTAAAGTCGTACCTTTTGCCGGCCTGCCCCTTTTTCTACTATTTCCACGTTCGTTCCTTCGTCGGTCGCCGTTCGGTGAGGCTTTCGTCACGACGATTGACAGTGGCTTTATGACGGCGAGCACGGTCGGGCTTAACGATCGACCCAATCGTAAAAGGCCGACGCTGCCGAGCGAAGATAAGGTCTTCGTCATTGACAATGGCGAGGGAAAAAGGAAAAGCGCGCGAGCGGATAGAAACGACGTCAGTCGAGAGAAAAAGAGAGAGAGAGAGAGAGAGAAAGATGACAACGGAAAAGGGAAAAACACGGGTTAGAGCGTAACCCGTTAAGTCCGAGATGAGCTTGGGTCTGTGTGCGTGAGAGACGACGTCGTTTCAAAGATCGTTGCACGATTACCACGTTACAACGGCACTGAACGCAATAAACGACACGGCGACGGGAGATGGTTATCGGTTAACCCTTCCTCGGCTCTTTCGCTGGAATTTGTATCTTACGATTCGAAAGACGTTACTTAAGATCGAGAAACGGTTGAATAGAAAAAATCGATCGAATTTTTAATCATCCCAGCGCGTCATTCTACGCAGCGTCGACTTCCACACGAGACGTTCGCGCAGCTCAGAATGCGTGCATTTCGCCGGCGAAAACTATTCGCTTTTCATCGACGTATCGTCGAAGACACGTAGTCTCGAGGCATCAGCTCGAAGCTCTCTTCCATCACGGGATCACCTCTTTCTCGTCGGTGAGAGCCTTTCATCAGGAATCTAGCCCGTGGAGACAAAAGTGACAGTGGGATGCCAGTGGCGAAGGCAAAGGCGGGAGGAGAGGGACGAGGGCGGGAGGGGGTTCACGGATGCGAAAGCAGCGACGGAAAAAGAGATCGAGAGAGAGTCGGAGAAAGAACGGGAGGGAAAAAGGAGGCAAAGAAAACGGATAGAACGGTATCCGAAGCGCGAGAGAGTGATGGAGCGAGGGGAAGGATGAAGTGGAAGAGAGAAAGGTAGAAGGAGAGGGTGGCTGAGAGAAGGGAGAAAGAAATGCGAGAGAGAGAGAGAGAGAGAGAGAGAGAGGGAAATTCAACGTCGCACTCGACTCTCCAGCGAGCCACCCTTCCGCCCTCATCTATAGAAGATACCCTTCGACTCACCGTGCCCTCGTACACGCTCTGCGCTCTCGCACACAGTCGCACACCCACGCTCACCCACACAGAAGGCGCTCGCTCGCAAACACAGAGTCTCGCACAGAGAGACCCATAGTCACCCTCCGCGAACTCCCTCCTCGTCCTGCCTCCACGCCAACCCTCGCTCGGCCGGCGTGTTCCCGCCCTCTCCGTGTTTCCGCGGCCCGTTCCAACCACCCCTTTCCATGCCGTGTCCCGCAGGGCATGTCCCTATACACCGACGACTTTCTATTGTCCGCACCCGCCGGCCCGCTCCCTCTCCTTCCCCCCTCCAGCTACGCAAAAGAAAAAATCTCTCTCTCTGATCGATCCCGCAAGATCCCGCTCGCCACGAGCGCATTATCGACGGGAGAGTATCGATCAGCGGCGAATTTTCAAGCATTTTTCCTGCGGACGCCGAGTGGACAATAGTTTCGCCGGCTGCGGAAAATTCTCATCCCCTTTGGTGGCACGCTCCGCGGCACGCCCGGCCGTCTCTGTTATACTGCCAGCAGCGACCCAACTCTCCCCCGTCTCCGACCCCCTACCACCACGAGCATCGCCGCCGCCGCTGCCGCCGCTGCTGCCGCCGCTGCCGCCGCCGCTGCCGCCGCCGCCGCCACTGCCTCCACCTCCGCATCCGAACCGACTCACCCACACCATCGTCGCCGCTGCCGCCGTTGCTGCCGCCTGCCCCTGACTGCCTCCCGCCTTTCCTCTCGACCCCCATCCATCCACCCTTCATCCACCCACGCCTCCGCACTCCACCTCTACCCTTCTTCCGTCTCCCGTCTCCCGTCGCACACCCTCGTTCACCGCCAGTCCCCTCGCTTCCCACCCCTCTCTCTCTCTCTCACTCTCTTCCCTCGACCACGCCACTCTCTGCGAGCCGCTCGTTAACCTGCTAGCGCCCCTCTAACCACCGCTGCAGGGCCGCCAGCACCATCGCCGCTATCACCACCAGCGCGCACCGCCGGCACACTACGCCGGCTATGCTATATTTACATATCAATATTCCATGGCGTGGCAGCCGGGCAGGCAAGCGGGTTGGCGGCTTCGTGGGCACGCTCTGCACGCTCGCTCTTTCCCTCCCCGCGTCCTTCCTCTTCCTTCCTCCTCCTCCTCCTCCGCCAGCTCCTACTCTCGCTAGCTCGCCGATCGTAAAGTAGGGTGGCGTGCTCCTGCGGCTACCTGCTCTTGGACCGTGCCGTCGGATACGATCCTGCGGGAACGACGGTCGGCCGGAGAAAGGGGGTGGCTGGTCTACCCACCAGAACCAGAACCGGCGCGGCGGCACTCTCCGGCAGAAGAGGGCTTACGTCGAATAAGTTGGACGATATTACACGCGCGAGCGTCGACGGTCGACCGTGAGTGGCACCGCGCTGGCGAGCGGAATTTTCCCTTTGCTAGGCTCAATTCCGTTGGAGCTACCAGGGGGAGCGAGTGGGAGGGTGCGGGATTCTGTCGTCCGCGAGACTGGCTGATTGTGAGTTTCGGTGAATTAAGAAAGTAGACCGAGTGCGACGGTAGCGAGACGCCGGGCTCATGATTGTTACTAGGAAGGAGTATAATTCATGATTGCTTATTTGCTTACTTTTTCTCTCCTCGAACCGCGCTACAGGAATGACATCTGTAATTGTCCTATTTACCGTGATAGAGGGTGCGCTGACAGGGCGACCGGTTCTAATAGTTGACCTATCGCAATTATACCCGGCACTATTACGGCTTCAATAATGCAACGCCTCGCCCGCATACTTGCCGGCGCAATTCCGTATGAAGCAACCCATAATCCATCCCCGTCCAGCGCGCGCGATATCAGTCACCTACGCGAGATTCTTCGGCGAGCGGTTTCATAGAGGTGACGGCGAGGAGGGATGATCAATAGATCCGAGAATAGGAGGGCGAATTTCTGCGACGAGTCGTTGTGCCCTCCATCCGACTGACGAACCCTCACCTTTCGGGGATGACTTCTAACCCGGCGGGAAGGCGCGTCTGAAGTCGTCGGGTGCCGCGGCGCTCGATACTAATTTTAACTGTTTCCTTAACCCGCCTATTTATAGGCGTCCGACTCTCGCGGGACTCTTTAAAACGTCTCACCGGTCCATTCGTCGCTCGGAGCAGCCTCGAATAATTTAGCGACGGATTCTGAAACGGGGCCGCGCTATCCGGGCCACCTTTCGCTGAATTCTCGCACGCAAAAGGCTAAAATATGCCCGAAGACCGTGAGGCCCGACTGTGAGTTACGTATGAAGGCTCGCCGACGCCAGAAGGGCAAGCGCTTCCGGGCGCAGATTAAACGACACGCCGCTCTTGCCGCGGACTTGCCTACTGACCCCGAACCGACCCGCGCGAACACCCTTTGTGCGGCGTTTCCCCATCTAGCTGTATTAAGCGTTTGCGGCATCTCCAGCGGGTCGACGTTGACGGCGTCATCCGACTGTTCGTATTAAGGAGACAAACGCGTAAACTGTAATGAGAGCGAACGGCGGCTTCATGGACGGATCTGTTTCTTTGCAGTCGACTGTATTGAGTTTATACACTTTTTTGGCGTTTCTCAGGCACCCCGAAGATTACACTGGACAACAAAATTGGACTTTTTTTTGCCTTTTGAACCGAAAATAGCCAATTTCGATTAATCTTGACCCGCTGAAAACGAATCTGAAACACGTTTTTCAACATTGGCTCGAGATTTTGAGTATGTGAATTTTGAAAAAAACAGCCTTTTTTCCACTTTGAACAACAATCAGGCTGTAAGTATACAAGTTAGACAATTTTTATTGGTTGCAAAAAATTCTCCAGACTTTCCCGAATAAAACGGTATCAAACATTTTTACAATTTAAACTTGCAAACATGTTTAAACATTAGTTAAAGTGAATAAGACACGTTTTGCGCACCTATTTTTCGAGATGTTTTTCAATTTTTAGAAAAAAACTGTGAGTCCGACGAGGATTCCAATGCCTCGTTGTTCAAAGTCGAAAAAAGGCTGTTTTTTTCAAAATTGAATTACTCAAAATCTCGAGCCAATTTTGAAAAACGGGTTTCCGATTCGTTTTCAGCTTGTCAAGATTAATCGAAATTGATTATTTTCGTTCAAAAGGCAAATTTAGTGTTGCCCAGTATTATCAGCTTTAACAGTACCTTTGGTGCTTTGATCTTAACAAACCCGTATGCAGAATAATATTGCACGTGAAATCTGTACCGCAGTCGGTCGGACCGTCGAACAGTGTGCGTGCGTGTGCAGACTTATCTGCCGAGAACGCGTGATCCTTTCGCGCACATTCATCATCTGGAAATCGGGCATTCCGCATTGTTCCCATCCCTTTCCGGCGGCACGCATAACTTACGTACGACCCGGCCGAGAGAAAGGATCCGTTCGCCGGCTGCCCGTCACGACCCTTCCCTCAGAAGGAAGTGCCCCGACTCCATAGGGATTCCACGGATGCACGAACGCGCGTCTCTCGGGGCTCTCGTGACCAGGCCCACCCCCGCAAAACGTCCCTCCGCGTGGCAGCCCCGCAAGCGCATGCATGCGAGTCGCCACGTAAATTTCACCCCCTTAATCTCGTTACGTCGAAACAAATTCGGCGACCGATTAATTAATCGTCGTTAGCGAGGGTGCGAGATAATTGGCCGGCTTCTGTCTTCGGGACGAGAATTGGAAGGCGCTGGTTTCACAGCGTTACATCGGTGACGGCTTGATTAAAGAAATGTTATATACAGCTCCAGTTGCAATAACACGGACACAGACACGAAGCTATACGATTCTGGCGTAATAATGCGTAGTATGATAAATATGTATAAAGTAACGTCGACAAAAGAAGAAAAGTAACCCTAGGACCGGTTGAAATATCTTCCCGACGAGTCGCAGTATTGTGCGAGAAAGTAAAAAAACCAACAAAAATCTCGCCACTTCACTTCGCCGTGTGGCGCGCACCCTGATTAAGACCTCGGCATATTTGCGCAGCATTTTCGAAGGGTACGCTGCGTCGTATCAGTCGGATACACAGACACGTGCATACCCTGGTGTACGCATACAAAAGCCTGGCACACGTCAGCGGCGAAACGAGAGGGAGAGACGTCGCGACGCAGTACGAAGTCACGGATCGAAGGACAAAACGAAGGAAGGAGAAATATCGAACTGGCCCTGTGCGGGAGAGAGAGAAGGGATTAGAAACGGGAGGGAAGATGGAACGGGATTACATGCCATGCTTGAATGAGTCCACGAGCTCCGCGTGTGCCCGTGGTTATCGGTTAGGGGCGGAATACTAACGCAACCCTAATCGACGTCACTCGCGGATCCTCGCACGCGTCTCAAGCCCCTGACGGGAAATTTTCGGCCGCGTGGAAAGGAAATCCGAGACGATCCGATTCCGAGAACGTGTCTTCGATCTTGCTTATGTCAGAAAGAGGGCGGGCGCGTAATCGATTCGAATCGCCGCAGCAATCGTTCGAGACTGCTTATTATAGACCCGACCCGACGATGAGCGCAGCTACTTCGTTTTGTAACTATTGTCAGTGGCTGGTCGTGTAAACGTCGCGCGTTACGATGCCAATATCGACGAGTTACGAAACAGTTCCGTAATCGCTCCTGCCGCAACAGCGCGGCGCCGTTTGATATTAATGCCCGCGCCGTAACATCGCGGCGTCCTGCCACTTTCGCATTACTACTACAACGATTGCGTACCATTACCACGGACTACTGTATTCCCAGCGCTCCTACGTTCGCTGTCTACAGCGTCCACGCGTTTATTGTCTCCGCCGCTTATCTGCATACTTCATTAACTGCTGCCTCGTAAGTCATCGGGTTCGAGGAAAGACAAACACATCGATCGCATCATCGGTTCTCTTCGTAACCTTCGCGGACATCGGTTCCGATCGTAATGATCGTCGAACTCAATTTTAATCGCCATCCTCCTCGAAGTCGGTTCGAAAAACAGCGGTTGACCGAAAACGATCGCGCCACTGCCAGCGATTCCGTCGGCACGTTTTAGCGACAGACAAAAATCATCATCTCTGCATCACGATTAGCCTCGCGCGCGCTAGACGGCCAGGCTGGTATTCTGAGCCAGCAACGACGTCCTCGCGCGAAGCTCTCTTCGCCCGGGGTTAATACGATTTTTCGTCGTGGGTGTGCGCGGATAATCCTCGGGGGTGAAATCGTCCCTACGGTAGCGCGTATCTCGTTATCCCGCCCGCCAGATATATACACACGCTCGCCGGTAGAACGAGCAACTCGGGTAGGTAGGATCCTCGGGGCAGGGCCAAAGCATTTTCTCCGTGCAACGTCAGTACACCCGCGGCGCTAGAAAGCGAGCTAGAACGATAAAGAGAGGGCGAGTGGGAAATCGGGAGAAACGGAGAGAGCGGGCGAAATACTGAAGTAAGAGCGAAATACAAAAGAGAGAGAGAGAGAGAGAGAGAGGGCCCGCACAACGCTGGCAATAAATTTATCCCGGCACGCAATAATATTTGTGCTGGGCGCAGGAATATACCCGTGCCGCCTCACGCGCTACTGCTACACCTATACAGGGTGGAACGAGAATCGTGGTATGATGGTACTATGCAATCGCATTGTACTTGGATAAAAGTACGATGTGTTCATTATAGAACAGGAAGTGAGGCGAGTTTTTTTAAGTAGAATCTTCACATTTTCAGCTGTGGCACGATCTTCGCAGAACATCGCGTATGTTCTTGAAGAGTGTTCCCCTGCCATTGAACTGTCTGCAGTGAATGAACCCTCGACGACATTCGCTCGAAAGCGGAAATGATCGATTGCAAGCGTTTAACTGGCAATTTTCATGTGTGCCCGAATTGCGATTGATTCGAGCTTCGCACCGCGATGATTTTCGCTCCACCCCGTATACACTGCACACACGTCCGCGTAATACGTACGATACGGAGATACCCACACACGCGATCGGCCAGCCACCTACCGCGAGACGTGTGCGGGCGGCGCGCCAATGAAACGAACACACGCGCGACAGCCGGGCGCGATAACGATAACAGGCGAGAGAGTATCGTGTGTACTCGCCCTCGAAAGTGCTCCGCTCTCGCATACACACCCACGCCCGCCCACATACTCGAGCGCCGCGCTTACGCACATCCTCCCGCCACGCGCGGAAGCCGCTTCGAAAGTCGAGCCGCAAATCGCGGGCTGGGAATTTTCACGAAGATTCCCACCGCCCGATAGAACGGCACGGAGTCGAGACGCGGCATCGTATAACGCTCACTTTTTCCCCGCTATTTTTGTGACGAACGAGCCGCGACCGGATAAACCGACGAGTCTCGCCACTTCTGTTACGCCCGACATAATAAGTGAGCGCGAAATTTATAGAGAGCGATCGCGGTTTTCGATTAAGGCAAAAAGTGCAAAAGGGTGTACCGGCGTGATTGAAATAAAATCATTTGCATATCATTCGCGTATCGGGGCGAGCGTCGCGAGCCGACGGAAATAGTCGACCCGACATAGGTATGTGTCTATGTGTGTGTGTACACGTCGAAGTTAGCGCGCTGAACGAGGGAGGCAGAGAGAGAGGGACGTGGTGTAGAATTGGACATTGGCCAAGGGAAACACCCTATCCCTCGGCCCATATTCAACCCCGTCTTCGTCTTTCCACCCTCCGACCTCGCCGCCGCCGTTGTGGCGCGAAACGACGCGACTTTTTTAAAATTCCGCCCGCAACTTCGAAAGAGCCGCAGACCGCAGCCCGGCTGAATGTTTAACGTGGGCGCGCACCAGCCGGATGTACAGCGGGTCGGGGCGCATTTAGGATACCGCGAAGTGTGTACGGCTCGTGTACCGTAATTCGGTAGCGGCGCGCTCTCGGGATCGAGCCAGCGATGAGCAGGCCGCGTGTCGCGGAATTTTTAACGCGGATGCGCCTCCGAGATGCTTCCGCCGACAAAAAATTACACGCCGCCGCGGATCTCCCGTTTTTCTACCGTTTTCCCATGTTTCGCGGCTTTCACCGACGACGCGTCGCGTACGTTTAACTGTATATGGGTACGCGTGTGCGTGGATTCGTGTCGAATGTTATAAACGGCGGAATGTGGAGAAGATTGAAATATCGGTATCTTCGTAGCGTTATATTATTGTAGTAGGTCATCCCTACTGAGTCAGGATGGGACACCCACAGGAACGATCCGCGTAGTTTACGGGATAGCTATTTATTTGGAACGAAAAGTACATGAGGCGCACGTTACACTAACTGGCGAAAACTAAAGCCGCACGCGGCGGTGATGTAAAGATGACTGCTCATCCGCAGTCGGCGTCTCCCCGCAGCTGCTCTTCTTTAGGCTGCTCGGTATCAGCACGGCCGTGTGACACACACACTCCAGCATCACACAGCTATAGCTGAGTACATACTGTAGTGTCATACGTAACTATATTATTTCGATTCTTTTTATATTTTTTTTTTTTCGTTGATATGGTTCGGGTTCTAGGGTATGGTTTTACATTAACAATTTGAGGAAGGAGAAAAAATAGTTGCGCCGGGGAAGGATCTTTTACTCCTCACATCGTGGGATCGACGTTAAATTACGTGGGTATATAGGGTCCCTTTGAGTTATTAATACGACGCGGTGTTCCTCTCTCTTCATTTCTGTCAGCCTCGCTATGTACGAGTACTGGAAGGGTACCTTTTAACCAACCACCGTCTTCTTCAGCTTCACCACCTCTTCCACCTTCACTTCCCACGTCTACTCCGCCTCCTTCTCGCTCTTCACCTTCGTCTCCGCCTCTTTAACCTTCCCGCTCGAATGCAGGCGGCGAAATGGCAATTAAGCTCGCGAGCTACGAACCTCTCGTTCCGTCTTCCACTTCGTATTTCAACTCTACGCTTCATACTTTCGTGTCCTCCTCTCTTTCTTTCGACGAGAGTCTCCTTCTCCTCCTCTCTCTCTCTCTCTCGCACCCCACTTCTCACTCTATCACGCCCTTCCGTCGTTCCTGCCTTCCTTCTTTCGTGTCTTTTTGTTCTTGCCACCCCACGATCGCTTTTCCTCGGCAAGAAGAAGCGAAGCTCCGCGCTCGAGAGGAAGCGAAAGTACCGGAAATGCGACCTTTGCACCGCCGCGGCCGCCGTCGCTGCCACCGCCACCACCACCACCATCGCCTTCGTTTCTTCTCCTCTTGCGAAGAAAAGTTCCAAGTGCCGTCGTCGTTGTACCACCCCCGCCGTTCGTATTGGCGCACCACCCCCGTTCCACTCGAGGCGCGCTGATTACTTTCTGGCGCAACTACCGGGGAGCGTTGTACGAACCAAGAGAGAGAGAAGAAGGACCTTATCCAGATCGAAGCCCATCGACGTACGAATCAAATTGAGAACTTTAATTGATATCCCTCACCCACTTGATTATCGATCAACCGCACCACGTCTCCAAGCAACTACTTTTCTGCGCGCGGCGTTTAGAATCATTGAGAACGCGGAAGACACGATCGGCGAGCACAGCAAAAGCACACGCCTCGCTAAAATCATCCCGAACCACTCGCTTCGAAACGAAATTCTATGCCAGCGATCATGCTCCAAGTTCCACCACACGTTCTTGCGCAAAGACGATTTTTCTCAGACAAAATATTCTTATTCCCATGAAGTTCGGGCCGCAGCAGCGCGCGCGGACCGTCACGACAGCTGAACGAGGCGAGCGTCGAACGATGAGAGATCTCAATTATAATTTTCGACGGGCGGAAGGAATCTGGACAAGAGAGTAATTAGCTGTCCGCGCTCGCTTTCCCAGGCACGTCGAGAGGACTCGCCCGCGCCCCGCGTCAGCGTGCCGGCGCAATGAGGACGGTGTACCGGAGAGCTTCGGAAATGAACGAAGGAGCCTGGGTCTGTGAAGCGGGGGTGGAGGGGACAGGAACGTCAAAGTTCCTTCCGCCGAGTGCCGAGAGAAACGCGTGCGCGCGTAGTCGCGAGAAAGAGCGGCACCGGCTAGGGGATGAAGAGGCGGGGTGGGAAAAGAAAAAAAAAAAGAAAAAATCTGGCAAAAAGAGAAACGGAAGAGGGGGAGAGAGGGAGACTCGAAGCTCGAAGTCGACGAGATGACGAGGCGCAGCGGGAGGGCGCGGAGGGCAAGAGTCGAGAAGGAGAGACGGATGAACGGAAAAAGAAGAAGACGTGGAGGCGGAGGAGGAGGAGGAGGCAAGAAGCCGAGGACTCTCAGGGGACCGAGACGACGGAGGCAAAACGAGCAAAACGGAAGCGAGAGAACCCGACTCGAGCGCCTGCCTGCCTGCCAGCTTGCCGCGAGACGGCAAACACACCCGGGCTTAAGCCTCGTTCTCATGCCATCGTGGCTGCAACACTTTGCTTCTTCTCCTTCATACTTTGTGTGCGTGTGCGTGTATGTCTCTCTCTCTCACACTCTGGCTTTCTTTCTCCACCCACCTTCTTCCGTCTCTCAACGGCGCCGCGCGCACTCTCCATTCTATTTTTCCTCTTTTGCCGGGCAAATTCGCACGCCGCGGCGAAATTTCATCTTCCGCCGTGCCGTGGGAAAAATGTGATTGTTTGCTTTCTGGGGGTGTACGACGAGTTATTGTGCGACGATACCGTTGATGGTTCGTCATGCTGCCGTCGGACGTATGGGCCTATGTGTATCATTGTACGCTGGATCGAAGCAACTATCACGTTCTATGATTATTGCGCGCGCTGATCATTTTTGCCACTTCTGTTTAGAAGGTCCTGCGATTCGCGTGGCGGCATTGAAAATGAAAAGGATCGTCCGGCAAACAATGCGTACCAGGTATTATCCCGAGTCTCGTCACACCGACGAAGAACTTTCGCGCTACCAAAATTCCGAACTTTCGAGCCACCGTAATCGCGCTGAAACGTTCACGTGGGCAGAGACTATCTATGATCGCGAGCGCGGCGAAAGAAAGTACAGAAATGAGACTGTGTCGCCGTGAGGGCTTAATTAGTGCCCTGGGTGGCACGATATGCGCATATATTGACGGAGAACGCGTGATCCTGAGCTATCGTAGGCGATACGTCGGCAAACGCGCCGACAAACGCGGCCCGAGTATCGCGCCGGCTTATATGATCGTTCGCATAATCCGCTTCTGGCGTCACGAGTCATACGCTTCTGTCGTGCATCCGCGGCTTAAGCCGCGTGCACACGCGACGCCGTCTGTTGCGCGCGAAAATAAGGATGAAAGAGCTGTTATTTCGCCCGGCGCGGCAACAAGGCGTCGATAGCAAGCGTTGCAGCAAGCTGAGAGCGACGCTGGCGGCGAGAGGAGAATAAAAATGAGACTCCGAAAATAGTGCCTTCCCATTAGGACATATCGAAATTCGCGTCGTAAAAAATGCATGCGTCGGATAAAATAGAACGTGCGACGCAGAAGGAGCGGATCGATCGAACGTTGGTATTGACGACGACGCGGAATGTACGAGAAAGAGAAGGAAGAGTTCCGTGCGGAACTGCGACAATGTGGGCGTAGCATCTCGTCTGATCAGTTGCTAATCTGTGCGGCCAATAAAGCTCAACACGCAACTGACCGTGCGGCCGCGGCCCACACATGTGCTTCCATTTACCGATATCACGGTTGTAGATCGGTCATTTAGATCGACCACGTTCAATGCGGCACCGGACGCTGGTTCAGTATCGCAAAGTGGTACCGTAATGCACTGATACTTCCCTATGAACGGCAAAAAAGCCTGGAAAATTTCTGCGCCACAAAGCGTGTACGGGACATTGCCTGCGACGCTGATATCAAATGCAGTTCAGAGGGGGGCGGGTCGAAATATTCGAAGCGAGATAAAAGTCTACCAGGGCAATGGGAACGGAAGATGGAACATGAGCGTCGAAGGTGAAAAAGTTGATCGTCCCTAAGTGAATTATTAAACGTCGACGTCGGCGGAAGAAATTGCCATCTCCGTGAGACAAAGGAACATCCTCGAACAACGGAAACGTTTCTCGGTCCAGAGACACAGGACACGGTACGCTTCAGCGTCTGGACCGCCAGAAGCGAGAGCAGAGACAGAGACCACTGAACCGTAGAAACGGAGAGAGGCTAGCTTCGCTGGACACGGAATAAGTATCGTCCAGCGCAACGAGAAGCGTGCACGCGTGCCGACAAGCGGAGCTCAACGTATCAAAGCCGCTCTGGATCATGCAGCGTGTGCCTCGAGCATAGTACAGCACCGAACTTAAATGGTGTCGGGATCATGAATTGCAATATAACAAATTTTCGAAATTTGCCTTATTTCTTCTAAACCCATCCAAATCATCGCGTCTACTTTAATCTCTTCAAATATGTTCCAAATTGTTACGGCATAACGTGAGTATTGTCAAATAACCATATCGCATATGTGAGTCGTCACGTCGGACCTACGTACACGTCTACCATAGTCGTGTATCATCGACTGTACCGCAAGCTCTGTCGAGCAGATTAAAAAAGAACATACACATCAATCCCTCGCCGCAGAACTGACACTATCGACGTTAGGTATCGTACGCACGCTGCACCGCGATAGTTAATGTTGGACAGAAGTTCCGAGGCCGTGGATCGTGGCCGTGGCGGCACGTACTAGGTAGGTAGGTAGGTAGGTTGGTTGGTTGGTTGGTTGGTTGGTTGGTTGGTTGGCCGGTTGGCTGGCTGGCTGGCTGGCTGGAGAGCAAGCGAACGGACCGAGGGCTGCAAGATGCATTAATCATCTACGTACTCCGTAGCTCCTCGCACAGGTACCTTCTTCCTCTTCCAACCTTCCATCACTCCCTCGTATTCTCTCTCATTCCTGCTCATCCTTTCTCAGCCTCCCTCACCTCCCGCCTCAAGTTTCCTGCTCCTCGTCTCCACTCTTATTCCGACACTTCGTCCCTTTTTCTTCATCATTCTCCACTTTTGGCCTCTGTTAATCTCACCGTCCTCCAATTCTGCATCTTTTCCCCTTTCCCCCCCTACTCCACCTCTTTCTATCACATAATCCGCCACTTTTCTATCCAACGCCTGGTCTTGCCGATACGACCGCGCTAGTGTACATTAGCATACCGCGTGGGCGATTAGAAGTCTACCATAAACACTCCTGCCTTTCGTCTGTCGCTCTATCTTTCTCTTCCTCTCTCTCTCTCTCTTTCTCTCTTCGACTCACACTCCCGGGCAGAGTCGATCGATAAATCGATGAGTCGCGAACGGCGAGAGCGTGGCCGTCTGCGAGAGACGGGCGAAACGAGTAGGTGGGTCGCCGTGGAGGAACCAGTTCTGGAACGGTTCGTTAAAGTTCCACGTGGCGACCTTCCACGTCCTTCCGTAACACGAAAGATGTGTCGAAGCCTCGAAAGCCTCGCCGCCGATCGAGCGATACGATACGCTTCGCTATACTCCGAAGGTATTGGTTGACCGGCAACGAAAAAGGAGGAAAGAGAGAAAAAGGAGAAAGAGGAGAAAAACTATCGAGCCCCTTATCGAGCATGACGGAGGATCGGTTCGATGAGAGAGACAGAGAAAAAGAGATTGAGGAAGCGAGAGAGACGGACAGTAGGAATGGAAGAGCAGAAAGACAGGAAGACTAAGACTTTCAGGATCATTGGAAACCAGCCGACCGACTGGAATCCGTGGAAAAATTCGAGAAGAAACTCCGCCGACACGTTCGCGCCGGCCATCTTTTTCTCTCGCCGATCACGATCGGAAACTGTCGAAGAAAACGATCATCGCCGCTGTCGCGACCGTTTTGTTATTAAGATTTCCTGCCGCTTCTTCTTTATTCGCCGACCTTCGTCGCGTCCAATCCAGGCGTCCTTATGCATATTTGAATACGTGGCACCTTCCCGCTGCGCCGACGAAGGATCGCCGATCGATCCGCTCGGAAATATTTGCGCGAGCACGCGCCTGCCGGCACGCCGACGTGAAACTTTCGTCTCGGACGTTCGAAACATCTCCCGCTTTACATATTTCCCTCGGTACAGAAGCGAAAAAAAGAAACCCAAGAAATACACATCTTTATCAATGCCATCCCCATAAAGGTTCTTTTTCAGCCACACAACATACTTACTCTTCTCGCATAAAACGAACATCAATCTAAAAATTGAAGTCTTCCAATGAACACCAATCTGCCGTGTATGACCAAATAATAATAAAATCTAGTCGCGATACATCATTTGTACAACCATCACATCACGCATCGTTGCAAAGTTTTTCGCGGCCTACCATTAGACGCGGTCGGACCTGCGGTTCTTCGGGGTCGATTTGGACGTGGGCGTTTGGCAAAACAGAGGGAAAACGATGGAAAATTAAAGAACGACGCCGAAGTAGGCAAGCGAGAGGCGACGATAAGTTCGAGCGTCAAGACGATCGATGCTACGTGTCCGTAGGTAGGAAAATGGAGCCGGAGGAAACGAGACTGTCGGTGGCACGGGGGTGGCTGAAGAAGGGGGAGGGTATAAGGGAGGTGGAAGGTAATAGAGCGGTGCAACGAGCAGACACCTCGCAATTTGGCTAATGGCCTTCCGCCGCCACCTTCGGATATACTCGGCGCTGCCTTGTCGGTCCTGGCAAGAAACAGACCCTTGCCAGAGGAGAACCCTAACGAGGAGGGTGGCACGCGCGTTTCTCGCCACCCCTCGCCAACGTCGCCCACGCTCCGTCGTTCGTGTCACCCTATTCGAACACGTCGGCGAACAGTCGCTTCCGATAGTTTGCGCAAACGGAAATTGCGTGCCGAGGCCGCTTTGCGCGAAATCACACGGGGTACGCTTATGAGAGAGTGTTTGAATAAATTCGATTGCTCATCAAGCAGCGCTCGTGGCGTACTGTTCGAAGTGCGTTGCGGGTGGATAAGCAAGTGTACTAAGCATTCGGATAAAGAATAGTTACTGTGGCCATTTTTATCGACATTTTCGCATACTTCAGTAATGCGGTGATGATTTCGGTGCAATGCGAGGTTTCGATTTTCAAATCTCTTAACGAATCTGCCGCTATCCGCCGGGCGCGATAGTGTCCGCCGGCAACCGTTTAATCAACCGTGCATCGACACCGGCGTCCAGTTAATTCAAGTTAATCTCAGTTAACGCCAGCCCATTAATGCCTCGTGACACAGAGAGTCCATTTGCGAGCGCCTCGACCCGCGCCAGCGAAATTACCAATCTTTCGTCGCGAGTTCCGTGTCGCGCGCTTCGGCCGCGTGTGCGGAGCCCGACACGTACGGCCGATAAATTTAAAATAAAACGCGTTACGCGCGCACGTAACAGAATATATTCGTCCGCTGGCTGATACACGTTCTTTACGACGCTTCGTCAACGTCTCGCGTCAATTTTCGAGACCGCGACTTTCTGCACGTGAACTTTAAAGAAGTTGCCAGGGAAAGGCATGTGTGCTTAGCCGCGCGACTACAACCGCTTACAAGACCTTTCCGAGACTCGAGAGAAACACCACCGGTGAATATTCCGCCCTCCTTCCTCGCGCTAAATAATTCGCGCGAACACTTCTTCTACCGCGTGCTTTTTTAAAATTCCACCCATCCCACGCGATCGGCGAGCGTCCGGCGACAAGTGAGACGCGTGAGGCAAACTAATGAAAAGATCAATATCCGCGGCGAGCGGTTAACAGTTTCTCGCGCGAGAAAAAGAAGAACAGTGGCGCACAGGAAGACGCCGGAGATCCGGATCAATCCTCTCGCGCATTCTCTGATGACGACTCGTCGCCGGCACACCGCGGGTAGCCGACGCCGACGTCGGCGTCGTTATCATCCAGCGGCCGCCCCCGCAGTGCCGAGCGTCGTCGTTGGCGGTTATTTCAACCGTAAAACTGCAGGTGCACACGTGAGCGCGACTGCACGCGAGCAATTATCCGGCACCGCATGGTTGGTGGCAATTGCAGTAGCCGGGGATCCCACGGGCGCGATTGGCCCGGGGTAGAGCAGGGCGCTGTCGCCACCAGCCGACGCCCTTTTCCTGGCACGTTCGAGGTATCAAACGACCCCAGGAGCGGCACTTTCGGACCACGGCCGCAGCACCGCTTCTGCCCACCCTTCTCACCTTCGCGCCAACCTCAAACGCTGCTTCCATTTTTAGCACTCAACTATCGAGCGCGCACTCGGCAACCTACCCGGATTCCGCCGATTCGGCACTCGCGATATACGTTCCCAATGTCTTCTGCTTTTTCTTCGTTTCGAATTTAGGCTTCATTCTGTTTCCTGGTGCTCGGGCGGATGGTTCTTGCGGAGCCCTTTGCCGTGCCGATTTCGACGATTTTAAGTGACGGATTCATGCACCGTCACGTATCGCTCATCATGTGTACGAGGTACTAACTGCCTCTTTCCACGAGGGTGGAAGATTGTCCGTCGTACGCTTCGCGTCTCCCATCCTCTTTCCCATCTCTCGCCCTTCGCGCGCGCACACAGGTATATACTATACACACGGAGCCAAACAGAAATGTAACGTGCGCGCGCGTTTGAACGGAACACATTCGCGCTCATCCCTCGACCCATTCCCTCTCTTTCTCTCTCACTCCACCCCATCTTCCTTTCCCTCGCGCCGATGTCCTCCGCGAGGGGTGGCTTTCCACGGTGGACGAGGAGGGTGCGTCAACTGTTGCACGATCGCTCAAACTTTTCAGTCACAACAGGAAAGCCCGCGGCGGCGGCGGCGGTGTCGACGGCTTTCCACGTTACCCGCCAGGGGTGGATCGTCAGTCCTTCTCGCCTTACTCACCCCCCCCCCCTACCCCCTCCCCCTCTACTCTCCCCTCCAAGGGCGACTTGACAAACGAGCCACATAAAAGTTCGCGCGTCATCGGGCAACTCTCGACCGGAGTCAAAAAATTATTCATCTTTTGCATCAGCACGTTTTCTCGAAGGCCAGCAGCTCTCTCCGACCCGACGGACGTGTTCCCCTAGCAAATTGTCGCCTGGCCAATTTTTTCTTCCGCCCCCGACCCAATAGTTGCGCGCGCGCGCGCGCGCAAGGCTTCGCGCGAAACGTGACCGCACACCCCATTTACTCGGACAGCCGAAATTAGAGATTCGCGGCGTGATCAGGACGGCGGAAAATGAATAAACAGCGTCGAGAGTACAGTTTTTCCGGCGCGCGCGGGGGGAAAAAAAATTACGTGACCGTCGAAATTTCAATCAGGCTCGGGGGATGATCATTCGGATGACGTTTTTCAACATGTAAATTCGGTCGAGCGAAAACGTGATTGCGCATTATCGGCTAAACTGCTTCTGTTCGCGCGCGTACGCGTATATGTGGGGCGTAAACGTTTATTACGCGCGATGAGAGGCGAAGTACGCGGCACATTAGCGGCGATCAATTAACTTCCCTGCGACAGACTCTTCGTGGCTCGAGAGACTCGAGTAAATGCCGACCACCGATCCGGACTCCTCCTCTCTCTCGATCGAAATATAAGTTCCGGCTGTAAGCCGCGGAGAGAAATAGAAAAGAATAATCGGATGAAATAATAACGGCCACAGGCTACGTGCGCGTTCGCAAGAGAGGAGCCCGATGGAGACGGAGAGCGGCGAGCGTGGCGTACAGACAGAATAAACATTGGACCAGCAGGAGGAATGTACGCCGAACGGCTTACGAATCGGGAATCGACGGGGAGCGTCGCCTCGCTCGTGATTTCGCTCGCCTTGGGATACGCGAGCGGGACTCCGAGGCGGAATTTCGACAAAATGTAAATCCGGAAATTCTGGCGACTGTGTGTGTGCGCGCGCGCGCGCGCGCGGGGCGTGCAGCGAGCGCGCTCCAAACAAAAACGACGCTTGCGCCTGATCCTCCGGAGGATTTATCTTGCCGTTGGTTCGAGCGAGGGACAAAGGTAAAATCCGTGGGAACTCGGGGGTGAGGTGTGGATCAGACGACGAGGGGTGAGGGGGGGGGGGGGGCGAGGACGAGTGGAGGAAGATAGGAGGATGGCGCGGGGGTGGGAGGGGAGTGGGTGACGAGATCGTGGACGGCGGATTGCGGATCCCCAAGGGAAAGAGAGGAGAGTGAGAAGGAAGAGACAAGGGGACGAGGAGGAAGAGAAAGAGAGAGAGAGAGAGGCAGAGAGAACGGAAGAGAGAGAGATAGAGTGAGAGAGAGGCAGAAGGTCCGGGGGTGTGGCGAATGGCGATTATGGCTGGCCTAGCCTAGGAACAGCTATCTTCCATCTAGAGTCTAGACTCTAGAGCGTATAGGTAGCGCGCATCGTCCCAACCCTTCCTCGTTGCCGCGCATCGGGGGCAAGTCTACTGGGTGTTCCAAAAAGTATTTTTACCTTGGCACGCCGACGATCGCCTCATCGTTATCCGCCGCCAACGGACATCCTGCTCGGAACAAGCGTATCTGAATTCTGTAACACAATCGAACAAATTTTTATTATTATGCTGAAAATATTGGACTTTCGAAATGTTGTGTGTCGGTACTCTGATAATGGTACTATGTAGTTCTTAAACGCCCACGCCCATTCGTCCCACGCGACCGTATCAGTTGCAGCTTATCGGAAGGATCGGAAAAGACATAATGCACTCTGCCGCATTCCGCTATATTCCGGCCGAAGGCGAAGCTTCATTAGCCAGAAATTCTTGGAAGAGGGAGTAGCCGGAGCGAAGTTATGAAGCACCCACGGCGAAGTATCGCCCCCTGCTCTCTCTCGCGTTCAACGTCACCGGAGTCACGACGCCGTTGGGCGACACTTTACGAGCCACCCGGTATATAACGGTCGGATCGCCACGTGAAATATATGAATCGCGAAATAAAAGTAGATTGCCGCGGCACCCAGGACCGCGAGACAGGGACCGGCGCGAGAGTGAGCCGGGTAGAGGAAGGAAAGAAGACAGAAATAGGCACGCTTTCATGACGGGCCACGTCTCTGCGTGAGGCTCAGTGGCTTGATTCTCCCTCGAGATGCATCGAAGCAAACGCCATCGTCCCGATATCCTCGTCAACGTTAAGCGATAATATGTCGATCCCACCAGATGCCGCCAAGGCGTCATTACATCTATCAGTCGATACGTTTCGGCTAACTGACGTGACATTTTCGTTAATCTCCCCGTGGGATCACGAGCGTCTCACTCGGGACTTACAATTAGCAGCGCGACACTGTGGTTCTCTCAATTTCCGTTGCCGACGAAGTCGCAATTTTTAATTGTCTCTCAAGACCGCCGGCAGTTCCGCAACGGCCGACGGTGGCGCGAAAGCTCGCGGACGGCCGCAACGGTTTTCGCTATTATTATCCGGCGGACGGAAATTCGGACCAGGTAAATTTACCAGACGAAACACAAGCGGTGACGATAACGCGCGTCCCAATTTCGCGCGGATCCGTTGCTCTCGTGCGCTTGGCCCGAAGTCGTAGCCGTCGTCGTGGTCGTCGCCGTTGTAGTCGTTGCCGGGGACCAATCGCGATCTTACCCCGGCGAACATTTATTCGCGACCGTCAGGAAGCAAAGTGGGACGCCGGGAAGTGGTGGCAAGAGAAAGAGGGAGAGAGACAGAGACAGAGACTGAGATCGTGAAAAAGCGGGAAGAGCGGGAAGAGCGACGATTTCGCGAGCAAGGGTGATGGAACCCTTCCAAGGAATCTCCGAGGCGGGCGTGGAAATAAAGGAAAAAGAGCGCGGAGTGGAAGCGGCGTCGGCGATGGAAAGAGGGGCGGCGGGGGAGTGAGGGAAGGGCGCGGTAGCTGGATGAGCAGCCAAGAGGGAGGATCTTAATTTCATAAGGATCCGTTCCCGAAGGAGATCGATCCTCCTGACCCTCGGGCACGTTAATAACCTCAACCGTGTGCGTGTGCGCGCGCGCGCGCTCGCTTCTACTCTCTGTCTCTCTCTCTCTGTCTCTGGCTTTCTCCCTCTCCCCCTCGACCGAGCTAGAAGACGGAGGGCCGCGATCGCGATAAATAATTTGGTTGGTTATCGCGCAGGGCCGTGCCTCGCCACGAGCTAGCTCTCCTTCTGCAACTTTCATCCCGGGTTCTCTACTCTCCTTCCCTCTTTCCCCGCATCTCACTCTCCCTCTGTCTGTCTCCCGTTCTGTCTCCCTGTTCGCTCGCCGTTCCCTGCTTTCCGTTCTCCTGCTCGGCACTCGCCCGCTTTTTACGCCAGAAAGTGGAGCCAATGTCGAGCGATGAAATATTTGACGAGGGACCGACGAGATCGCGACGGGCTTCGCTCGTTTTTTAATGTGCCGCCTGCGCGCCACGGTGGAACGGGGAAATTTTCGGCGTCGGTGATAACGAGCTGGGGCAGACGGAGGGGATCGGGGGAGTAGCAAAGGACTTGACGAGACGATGTGATTAACGATTGATCATTTCGATGCATCGCAGCAGTCATCCAGTACCGTCGATTCCATGCAAATCCTGTCGAGCTCATGATCAGAAGGCTTGTCTGTAGAAGAGAAAAAGTGGTGAAAATAAATGACGACGAGCCGTCGCATAATTCTCGGTCCCGTTAGTTCCGTCGGCCGGCATCGGCGAGTCCGCGAGTCGTCGAGCCTTCGATCTCGCGTCGCACGCTGGCCGCGCCGATTCCCACGGGCGAGCAAGTCCAGCGGCCGCGAGATCCGACGCACGGGCTTCCGTCTGGCGAGAGGCCGACGATTTATATATATTAGATATATACCCGCCGCGTCCGCGGCGTAGCAAGATTTACTCCGGCCGAAAGCTACGGCCCGGCAGTAACGTTCCGCGGGCCGCGCGTGTGCGGGCGAATGGCGGTATATAGTACATATATAGCTAGCGCAGCATCAGTAGCAAGCGGTAGGCGAGTAACAGTAGCGGCACGACAACGCGAAACGGATGATCGAGCACCACTGACGCCGCTGCTTTCGCGAGCGTGGGTGGAGGAGCGTACGGACGGTGGGCATGCGAATGGCCATGGCGTGCCGGGGGATGATTAATGCACACCGCCACCGCGCTACCGCCACCCCTCCCACGCCCACCCCCCCGATCTCCACCCCACAACACGACGCCGCGCTGCACGTCGCCAGGAAACCCCTCGTGCCATAGGTCGCCGACGTTGGCACGTCGTTCCGCGCACGCACAGGTGCGGAGACTGCTCGCCCAGCTCGCCCGACCAAGTCTCGCGCGCGCGCCACACTTCTCCTTTTGCCTTCCTCCTCCCTCCTTCCTCCTTCGTCCCGCTCCTCGCACTCACTTTTTCCCTTTTCCGCGAGCCGACGTTGCCCTGGCCGGGCGCGACTATTAGACACGAACGCGCTCCCGACATCGTGATTTATGGCGTCGCGCGCCTTGCCTATTTCGTTTAATGGCGTTTCGTATTCCGTCACCTCGGGAGGGCCGGTGCTCGACGGAGCGCCGAGGCTCTTATTTGACGAGGACTAATGATTGCAGGTGCAGACGATCTCGTCTGAGAGTGGCGCTCGTCGGCAGATTCGATTTGGGATTTCGTTTGAGAGGCGACGGACGTTTGTTGTCTCGGCGAGGTGTGCTGGACTTTTTTTCGTTTCTTCGGCAGCCTTTCAGGAATTGGAGAGGCGGGATCTATCGGCGAGGATTTCGATAGATATATCGGGAAGTGGTGTACATAGGGGTGTAGCGTGGCAGGATATGCAGAGACGTGCGCGAACGCCTACCGACTACCACTTTCCGTTCGGGGATTTTTCTGATGGAAGTAAGAGGAGAGGTCGTGCTGTGAAAGGGCAACGAAGATAGCGTCGGCCGGAAGAAGAGGAGAAGGAAGAGAGGTAAAACGAAGGAAAGGAAGGAGAAATAAACAAGTAGGAGCTACCGATGATCCCTCCCACATCCATGCAAATGTCTATACGCGTACAGGTCGAGTCACAAGAACTGCGCGTTTATATCAACTTTCGCATAAAACAGTTGTAATCAACATATCTTAATTATATCATACACATTAATACCCCCGTACTAACTATTCAACGCTCTCGGCCAAAAATAATTCAAATTTTCAAAAACTGCATCTACCTCAGGAACTTTTTGCAATTTATCCCTATATCTAGATACGTATAGACACATAATACATATATACACATCCACACGGATGTGCACATGTGAGGTTATCCGCCGCGACCACAGAATACAAGGAAACCTAGGAACATTTTACGGGTCCCACGTTTCTCCACATCCACACACCTAGACACAGGACTTTCCTAAGCATCCTTCTCTCCCGCTCGCACTCGTCACGTTCCTCCTCGCTCTCCGTACATCCTTTACACGTGCGTCCGCGTGCGCTCCTTCCTATCCCTCTCACACCACCTTGCGCCGTCCTCTTTTACAGGAGGCGCGCGCGCACTCCCCACTGGGTGAGGTTGGGGCACACAAGCGGGACGCACGTTGCGAGTGTGGGTAACGGCGCTGAACTGTAGCGGCTTTGAGAGGGCGCGCGCGAGAGAGCGAGCGAGAGGGTTAGAAGAGGGTGGCGGACGGGTGAGTCGGGGGTTGCTAGGCCGGTGGTGGCGGTAACGCGATAAACGGATTAACGGCGAGCTCGAACCCGAGCCCGTAGTTCGGTGGTCGGGCGCAGGTCGGAGGGTTGGGGTTCGTGCGCGCCGCGGGGACGATGGTTGGAGGACAGAGAGCAGGGTAGGCCGGGGTGGGAGGCAGCGGCGAGCTGGGAGGTCCGGGGGTGTGGGGGGTCGAAGAGGTGGTTTGGCGGATGTCACGGCATCGCACGTTGCCCGACACCCACGACCCCGACAACCACTGCCGTCCACCCCCGCGCCCGTCTCCGCCGCCTTCTCTTGCGCTCGCTTCTCATCCTACTCGACCCCACACCACCTTTCTACCGGGCACCTCTCCCACACGCCAACCCGCTGCTACCCGCGTCAAAGCTCCGCGCTTGGACGGATCCTCTATCTGCACCCCTCGCACCGCCGGCTCTCGTCTCTGTCGACCCACCGTGCCCACCCCCGCGAGCTGGAACCCGTCCCGAACGCCATCCAGTCTCCGCTCCGGCTTCCGTCCTTTTCTCTCACCGTCCCTTTGTGCCCCACGCTTTTTTCCTCTTTGTCCTCCTCGCTCTTTCTCTCTCTCTCTCTCTCTCTCTCTCCCCCCTTTCGCGCTCGCCCGATCCCGCCTTTTCTTTTTTCCTCTCTTTTCTTACTTTTCCCCCGTTCCGTCTTCCACACTCACTGAGACTCTTCGGTCGACGCCGCAGCCGCCTTCACTGCGGATCTCTTTTCGCGCCGGATATATCTACGCGAAACGAGCGTCCCGACGTCTCCGTTTCTTCGAGAAATCCACGTTCTCGACTCCCGACTCCCGACGGCCACCGAGGATTTCGGGGAAGGCCACCCGCGGCCGTCGTCCGCGATAGCCGATCTTCCGTCTTCTCTTTCTGCGAACTCAGGTTCGCGTGCGAGGAAAGAGAGCGGTTTTCGGATTGCTGGCATTCGCCGGATAATATCGTCGTTCGATTACTCGATGTTACTCGTGTTGCTCGTCGATCACATTGTTCGCGCGCAATTTGCACGTACGGACTTAATTACAGTGACGCTGCCGGTTCTTCGGAATGGAGAGGTTACAGGAGCATTAGAACGTTTAACTATGGTATCACATATAGTCGTTCGACTGCTACCCCTTTCCGAAGTCGCTCGCGTTAACGATGAGAGGAAGCGGGTCGTTCGAGTTGGCGGAAAAATCGATTTCCGCGCAAAGACCCTTCGACGGGCCACGTTTCTCGGACGGTATCGAGAGACGTACGACCCTGCTTTTAATTTTAAATTCGCAAACAGCCGTCACCGCCCGGAGGAAAAGATAAATTTCTGTCGTCCGACCTTTCCCGCTTCACTTCGCGCGAGGAGACTTAGAGCGTCGTGGCGCCTATGCCCCGACTAACTCAACAATTTATGAACTTCCTCTCCCAATTAAGCGCCTTTAGCCGTTCGAGTTATTAGCGCAAAGAGCGTCGTGGCAAACGAGTCGGCTTCTTGACAAGCGTGCAAGCGAACGGATATGCGGTAGACAATCGACTGTTAAAACGTCCGAGTTTTCGGAGTCAGGCGCTGGATGCTCGTGAAAATTGAACGTTGCAATTCCGTTGTTTACCGCGCGCTCACGGTCAGCAAATATAATCGAGCGGTAAGTCGATCCCGAAAAATGCACCCGCTCGCCATTACTCTCCATACTTCCGTCCGATTTATTCGCCTGTTGTTTCCAATGCGACGGCCCTGGGCTTTATTATTTGTTCGGCCACTTTTCCGCGCGCCGCCGTCCGCGAATACGGTATTCCGCGGCCGTTCGTTCGAGGGATATGCAATCCGATCCGAGGAGCTTTTTATCACCTCGCGCGCGAGTGCGGTCCTGAATCGTAGAGGCCGCGCGAGAGCTCCTGCACCTGAGAAGAAAACGGCGCGGCGCGAAGAATACGACGGCGGGGGGGTGGGGCGGCGCGAGGGTCGTGCAGCGAAGGGGTGGCACGACTTTACAGCTGTGCGCCTCGTTTCACGGCGGTTTGATGGTGCCAGGATGAAGCGATGGAGAGCACGAGGGCCGAGATAATGGTGAGACGGGAGAGAAGGACGGCGCGTGCGGCGCCTCGCGAGCGTAAGCCGGCTGCCGAACGAGAAAGAGAGAGAGAGAGCGAAGAATATGAAGGAGCCGGCCGCGACGGGAGAAAGCTCGAGGAGGACGGAACGAGCCAAAATGGCGCTGCTGCGCTTGGCAGCTCGGCATGGGGGTTGAAAGGGGGCGGCCGTGCGGACCGCGGAGTAAGGGGGTGCCGCGAGAATGCCGTGCCCTGCATTTTATCGCGGCGGCTTCATCTTTATTTATCGCCGATACGACTTTACGGCATATATCCTCCGTATTCCCCCGGGAACCGGCGAACGTGCGCGAATGAGAGCGGGTGCGGGCAAAGCGAGGGGAAGAATTGGGACGTGCCGGGGAGCACCTGAACGAAAATGTGGCGGGTAAGAGCTTCGGGCGCCAAATGTGCCGTTAGGATTATCGACAGAATTATACTCGAGCCTTATTCGAGCCGGCGCGCGCGGCGCTGGAAAAGAAAATGTTTCGTCTCGACGGCGAACAATAAGAGGCACCACGTCCGCGCCTCGATTTAATCCGACGAGTTGCGCGACGTAAGTGACGGGTGGATATACGGAATCTATGAATTTGAAGTGTAGAGCGGAAGGAAGAAATAGGGTCCGATAATAGAGAAGTACGCGGACTTTCGCATTAGATAGTCCGCGGTCTATAATCTCGCTTGGCATAAATAAAAGTCTGGCCAGCCTCTGGTGCGCGCGCCCGCGAGTCGCCGCGTGCGTGCCCCTCGTTATTGCCGATCGTCGTCTCTCCCCTATCTCTCCCCTTCTATCTCGCTCTGACTCCCCCGCGCACGCAACGTCTCCTTCACCTTCGGCCGACGGCGCGGGAGGAAGAGAGAGGACGCGAGCTCACGAGGCACGCAAAAGCCATTAAAGGAACAAGACCTCCCTCGCAATAAACGTCCGCCGGCGCGCGTCACGCCTCCGCTGCCAGCTTACATGTACTTATATGTACTTATAAGCGTGTACGCGCTCTCTGCGTGCGTGTCCGTAAATCGTCGAGCGCGTGCGTTGGACTCCCGCGTGCGTGCAATGTGCGCGTCGAGGAGGAAGAGAGAGAGAGAGTGTGTGTGTAGAACCGCGTGACGACGTAATTCCTCTTCGTTGTGCCACTCGTTAACGATGCATGTCCGACAAGTGCAAGTATTCTGACGTCACCGGCCACGTCAAACTAACGTGCCTTTTTCTTCGCCTACACCCAATGCGATCGCACTACACGCCCATCGGCGATCTGACAGAACGACCTGCTCTCGAACGTGTCATTTCGTCATGTTCGAGAGAACTGGGTGAAACGGCGAGAGCCGTGTGACGCATCTTTTAATTTGCGAAACATAACTAGATATTACTTTGCGAAGTCCTTAAGATATTCTTGCCGCGAAGCTACGCGAGATATAAGGCAGCGGAAGTATTCTACTTCTGCAAACTAACTGAGCGTTTGCATGCAACTGTGTGCGCTCGGAGTACGCCAGGGGCAACGTGCAGGCAACAATGCGCAGTCAGACTGTACCGAATGAACGGAGGAACGTCTACTGGCATGGGGGCATGTGTACCATCGAGAACTCGTAGGAACATGACACGACGTGATATTAAATAATAGTTCTTGCCCTAAAGATTTCACCATCGCGTTGGTATCGTACGGTACGCACAAAAGACTGTGCAACGCATAGAACACGCGTTTCAACGTATGCCGTACGAGTATATGTGTACACGACTATATATGCTTGCAATACGTAAGGACGTAAAATCAGACGTTCCGTTGAGTCATTAACCGTTTTCGAAAAAGAAAGAGGTTCTCTATTCGACATGTATATTTTTTATTTTTTTTTCAAGTTTTGTTTAATTTTCTTATTTAATGAATTTCACGCATAACTTGCGAACGAGTTAAAAAATCATAAAAAAAGTATAGTACAACTTATATGCTACGATTGATTTAGTTATTGAAATTCGATTAACGCTGTTATGGAAATTAACATTATTAACCCTTTTAATTCGAATTTGTTTTCACCCTGAATTGCAGTTTTGATGTACTTTAAAATGATTGCGTTCAATGAAAAACAGGTGTACACGTATCGCGGCAGGGTGCGATTTATAATTCCAAACGTTCCAATAAATAATAATTCCACGAATTCCTGCGCAGTGTTATGTACATACTCGTATTTTATTGTCTTCCTTGGGCTTCCGCGTATCTTTAAGAGACATAGGTTCAAGAGACAAGCGCATTAAAGTTGAAATGTCTACAATTCAAGTGCCCATTCCGTTTCCTCATAAGTGTCCATAAAGTGCCTACCCTGAATATGCGTGCAATTTTGCGACGAGTGACGAAGGAAAGGATGAGAGAGAGAGAGAGCGTGACAGAAGAAAAACAACAAAAAAACTAGTGGCAAAAACCGGAAAAAGATGCTAACACACATGACCCACATGGTCGCGTGCTGCTTTTCCACTCTCTTGCTGCCTCCCTCCTTCCCTTTACTTCGTTTACCAGCTTTTAATCAGACCTTCCCCTTCCTTTCTCCTTCGGCGGCGAAAAACCAAAAGCAAACACCAGTGCAAAGCTTGAATAATTATCTCCCCGGCTCATAGCAGGAAACTGTTTTACGGGTTTCTTCATCTGTAACGCGCATCACCCTGTGAATTGAATGTTGGATTCCTTATGAGTAACTTCCACGAAGCTGCTTTTAAGACCATGCGAGCGCCGCCCTGCCGATCGTCAAGAGTCCAAAATATCCATAATGACTGACGCAATAACTGACCTGAATCACTCACAATGTACTCGATATTCATACCGAAATTAGCAATGACTGTTTCCATTTCGCGTTTACTAGGTCATTCGTTCCTTCGAAATCCACTCCGTCGGTTTGGCGAAAACACAATATGTACGATTTCGAAAAACTGCAAAAGCTTTCCACGAAGATGCGAACGACAGAGAGAGGCCCGCGTGTTCCGAGAAGGCGTAACTTCGAGACTGCACAGCCGAGAGACTCGAATTTCAATGTCTCACGTGCGTTAAAAGTTCTCGCGACGCGAGAACAGGTAAATTCCGTGAGCGCGCGGCGGCGAACTTTCAGCGCTCGCTGCCAAGCGGAATGACGTTACACGAATTTATGGATCTGACAAGCGAGACGCGAGGGCAAGCCATAGTCACGCATAATAGCTAATCTAACCGCCACAAGTAACGGGCCCTCCGCGAAGAGCGAGCATCGTGAGTAATTTCTGCCGAGCGGCATCAAGGTCTATTTACGGCCTCGTTACGCCCACTTCTGCTGCGAGGTGTACCAAAGTGCGCGCCTCTTGGACCTTCTTTGAGGAGAACATGCCTACGTCAGGAGCAACCTCGCCGCGAGACCACCCTGCTGTCTGAACGTTCAACTTCTCGGTCAACGAATCGAACGAGTAGTGCGACGCGAATTAACATACAAAATCTATCATATATCTATCTACTATATATATACGTAGCTTCATCCGCATCGCGTGGTATGAACAGAAATGAACGATGATCGAAGATAGATTTTGTATGTTAATTCGCGTCGCAGTACTCGTTCGATTCGTTGACCGAGAAGTATATATATATATATATATATATATATTGTGTTGAGAGTGTCGAAACCAACGACGTGTCATACGATCGAGCGTGCTCCTAGCCTTCGTTCGCCGGACCCACGCCACATCTTTCCCGCGTCAGCCTTCAGTCCAGCACGACGAATCAAGCAATCACAGACTATCGATTCGCCGCCGCGTGCAGCGGCCGTATCACGTCGTATCTTCCCTACCAGCGGCAATAGACACGCGCGCGAGCCCGCATAAGTGGACGTGACGCGCGTAGCGGGTGCGCTCGTGTGCCGTTCGGTCGTTAGAAACGGCACGTCGATAAGACACGGTCGTTGGCTAGTGGTTCCCGACGGCGCGGCGGAGAGACAGATCGAGCTCGTTGGCCACCGCGGGTGTGATAAGATAACTTCATGCTTCGGCTGCGCATGCCGCGCGTTCGCGTGAATAATAATAGACGCGTGTACGCGGATCTCCCGACGTGTCGCACGAGAGCGTGCGCGCGCGCGTTTGCGTGCGTGAGTTTGTGTAGACAAGAGAGGGCAGGCAGTCGACTCGGCTCCCACATACACAGAGGGAACGTTAGGTACCGGCTCATTGGTCGCGCCGCATAATTAATGGGAGCACAAACCCTGGGTGACATTTGTATGCAAATGCCTGCATGTACGGTCGACCTGTCTCTCTCTTTCCCGCACCTCACGACGCCCTCCCCTCCTTCTGTCTCTTTCTTCATACCTCTCGTACGCGCTATCCCTTTATACTGCACGCCATGTCACTGCGGGCTACGGGAGGATGCGTAGTCTATTTGTACTAATATACTCGTGAGGGAGCGGTTCCTTGGTTAAACGCAGCACGACCATTTTTCATTGTACACCAGGAAGAAACGAACCTTTCCTCGAACCCCTTAGCCGGAAATACAGAGAAAGTATTGTCGGAGGCGGTAGTTGCGAAGTTTCTATTCGAAACGGTATGGCGGGCGAGGGCTCTTGTGTATTAGTTGCACGCAATGGCCTGCCCGGTGGTGTCGCGATAAGGAGTCGTGAAGATAGCGATATCCCGTCGGCGTTCGCTTTGAACGCGTCTAACGTTACTGGCGGACGCTACTTATGCGAGAACTAGGAGCTCTTAGAAAAATTCGCCTCTATCCCTGCAGCCGTCGAGATAATTTTCGATGGAAAATTACCGGCGTCACTGTTTAGCGTAGTGTCGTGAAATTACGCGGAATCTCGAATGGAAAATTGCTGACAATAGCCGATATTAATTATAATATGGGACGCGTGTGGAGCGATGATGAATTTGCATGGTTCCTCTATTCCGTTCTCATGTATTAATTCATTGATTCTCAGGGAGAGCAATAATTTTTAAACTTCAGTCGTCCTATTCTCTGCGCATATTAGTAGAATTTTAATTAAAACCTGATGAAAGGCTAAAAATCTCCCCCGACCGTCAGATCTATCAGATCTCGACAAAAATGCACAGGCTCTCGGAACTACGGAAAAGGAACGTGATTGTTCATTGACTTTATTGCTATTACTCCATAATCATGACACGGAATAAATATATATTCTAACACAACTCCCGAAGAAACCGACAGTGCCCGCCTTTAGAATTTAATTGAAATTACATTCGATTCTGTAATTCCGAAGTGAACCATGACACAGTCAGGCATTCCAGAACACACGATCGAAAAAGGACTGTTTCCAGTGGGAAAATTAGAGAGCTCCTACCGCGGCCGTGTCTATCATAAGTCCCTCCACAAATTATCACGGAAGCGAGGCACGTGGGGAAGGCGAAATACAATATCGGCGATCGAGGAAAATGTCAGCGCCATTATCGCGAATCACGGTGAGCCCATATAGCAGCTCCACTACTCGAGTGCCATTACTCCCTAAACGTTGGGAGCGCCTATCTTTACAGCCGTCCATCGATCCGTCTCATTCCGTTGCAGGCGCACGAATCGATCTGTCCCGCTACTTCGTGGACACCCAGTAGGAAATTATGAAAATGCGTGCCGCGGAATAGCCCGCCGGCGGTCGGCATATATGCACGGCCGTGTATCGTGGGAGCCGTGGCCGGTAGTGGCACGAGGACCATTAATGATGCATAGCCCGTTGGCGTTAGCCTGGCAGTCATAATGACCCAGCCGACTGGCTGACTGGGATGGCTGGTTGGCTGGTTGGCTGGCTGACTGCCTCGGTTCTCGTGTCGAAACGCGAATGCGTCGTTTCAACGGCAACGTGCGCGGGAGCGCGCGCATTCACGTGTGCGTCTGTATACGTGTGTACGTGCACGGATCGCGACGTGAAGCGGAAGAGTGAGGACACAAAGAGAGAAAGAGAGAGAGAGAGGGAGAGGAGCGAAAAGAGAGAGAAGGCGCGTATATTGGCGCGGACGAACGATCGTCGGCTCGCGGCTGTAAATGGTGCTCCCGCCCGCACCTCCTGTCATTATCCTTATTTTCGAGCACCAGGCCGCCTCCAGCACCCTCCCCGACTCCGACCGGCTTCGCCTCCTTCCTCGCACCCCCCCCTCGTCCTCCGTTCCTCTCTCCCCGCTCATGCCGACACACTCGCGGCAGCCTGCCGCTGTTTTACGAGCGCGGCGCGCGACCTTACGCTATCTCGGCTCCCTGCTCCCACCTCCTTTTCAAAGAAATAGCACTCGAACCGGGCGCACGGCCGACGACGGCGGAGCGCTATTTTACTTTACCTTTTTTATCGCCGCGCGTCTCAGCGCCGCGGCTGTAATTCTTTGGAAGCCGAGAATCGTAGGATCGTGGAACTGCGTGGTCCATGACAACCTACGACTCCGGCAACGCTGCTTCCTAGTATCCTAGGATCTTGGAAGCCGGGGTACATAAGAAGCAGAGTCCAAGGAATCCTAGAACCACGGCATCGTATTTCACAGGACCTTATGACCGTGGCGCGCCGTGGTCCGTGGAGCAGGCGGTCCCTGAGGTAGCCGCGGATTAACTCACAATTACCTCACACACATCCGTGACAGCTGGCCGCTTATCACGGCGAGGCGTAACGCACGCGCAGCGCAGACGCACGCGGAATAAATGATATCAGGGAACAATGCCGTCGTCGTTCGAGCCTGTGATCGACTCCCGTGCTCGAACGGTAGACCGGTTAACAGGTAGTTGATACACAGGGCGAGGGAAGGGAGGCAGAGTGCGAGCGGGAGAGAGTATGAAGAGAGTCGCACGGCCGTTTATATCCGTGCGAGATTGTAACACGCGCGCACACCGGCGCGGCTTGGCTCACATCGGCGGCGTGGCGCTGCATTTAAGGGTTAACACTGAATATTACTGGCATTATACGCGCGGCCGCGCTAGTCCACTTAGCGGGTAACCCCGTTAAAGTTACACCTATACTTTTACCCCGCACTGCGGACAAGGTAGCGAGAGACGCGAGTGGGTGGTGGGACGAGACGGAGAGAGGACGTCGGGGGTGTAGGAGTGGGTTGGAGGATAGAGGAAGATGGTATAGGTTTACCGCTTCCATACTTAAGCTCGCGCATGTACACGGCTACAGACGCGCGCACGTAGGGCTGTTAAGCTAAATTCATACATGTCAGCATTTCGTTTAACCCTCTCTCGGCAAGGCATACAGGCATGTGCGTCACGTCGAGGGTATGAATGGCACAACCGCCGTTAACGAAGAGTTTATTGAGAGATTCATGAGGGTGCACTTCGGTCAAATTGTGCTGCAACGGAAAAGGCAAGTGAGCCGACGTAAGAAGAGCTACACCGAACGCGCCGCCACTTCAAAGTAGACCATTTCCATTTTTCCCGGCAACCCTCGTGACGCCAAGACGAATAATGAGTACAGTTTCACTTGGGTTGAAGACTGCAGAAAATTTAAATATCTTTACCAGTCATCACAGCGCTCGCGCCACAGACTAGGAGACGGAATCTTAGACATGATTACAAGATGGAAGCGAGGAAAGTGAATATCGATAAGCGCACAATGCTCATTGTCTTCGACTCATGAGCCTCGTCTCGCATCTATCAAAATCGCGGTGATTTATTGGGAACGGCAGTCTCACACGTCGCGACACGCCTATGGCGCGCCTCGAAAGTCATCGGAAGAAAACAAAGTGAGGCCTCGAATGCCGATGCGTCCCGACGGGCGCGCGAATTGTGCCGTAAGAAAGCGGCGCGGCGCGGCGCGGCGAGAAGAAAACGCGCGAGTAGGTGGCCGCGGTGTGAATTGAACTTTACAAAGAGCGCTGCCGCCACCGAGCTGCGAGCCAAACCACTGCCACGCCGCGCGGTCGCTCTACTCTACACCGGCAGGCTGGAACGACGTCGCTCCTGCTAATGAGGACTGTCCTTTCTTGCATACCGGATAACGTTTCGCCGCCGGGCGACGCCGGGCGTCTCGAATTTCTCGTGCACGCCTCTCTTCGTTCCGCTTCCCCCTCGCCAGCCCCTCTCGCTTCCTCCTGGGCACGATCGATGTCGAGGGCACCGAGCGAGAAGTCTCTTCTACGCTCTCTTTCTCACCCTCCGCCGTTCATTCTGCTTCTCTCACTCGCGCCTTCTCGCCGCTTCTTGCCGCTCGTCTCTTTCGGATCCCTTCTTGCCTCTCTCTCTCTCTCTTTCTTTCGGTCCCTATCTTTTCGTCTCTTCATCGCCCTCCAGCTACCTTATCGCGAAAAGTACGCGACGACGAGTTTCCCTCCTGCCCCCCTGCCTAGCGAATCGATCGTTCGGCATCCGACGCGGAGGACGGAGCCGAAGTGCGTTACGGAGAATGACATTATGAAAGTTGAGGAAAATCGGTACTCGTCCGATTAAGAAGTCGCCGGGGCTAGTTCGGAAGAGTCCGCGGCACGAGATCCTACTCGTGCCAGCGTTTTGGCAGGCTGGCCGTGTTAACGGGTTCGTTGATTCACGGTCGAAAAGTTTGATAGGTCAAATTCGGGCGACGAGTATGTCAAGTCGAGTCGGCGGCCGGCGCGAAGTAGGTCTCGATCGCAGTGCGGCTCGTAAGTCTCGTGCCGTGGAACGAATATAATGAAAGCAAATGCAGCGTACAATGATCTTGATACCGCACCACCCTCTGCATCCGATCCCCTTCGAAACGTGACGCGCCGAAACTATCAGCCCGCCCCGACACACTTCCCCGCGAAACCTCATACCGCGCTCCACGAGTGCGTGACAAACGCGTAAATCGGTTTGACAGCGAGATACGGGCAAAAGGTATACTCGCCGATACACGAAAAAACCTAAACGCTGCAGGATACGAGGCATGAAAAAAATGCGCGTCCGAGGTCCGTATATGTTTGACATCGGGGGCCCTGATGATTACCCACATATATTCAGCGGCGCGCATGCGAGAGAGGAACGGGTTCGGGCACCGAGGACGAGGAACGCAGAAGGTCGGGAGGACTGGTGCGATAGGGAACATTGGTAGTGGTTTGCCGGCGTTAATGAGCCCCGTCTCTTCTTGTAGCGGGTAATGTTCCAGCGGCGCGAATTTGCCGCGCTCTCTTTCTCCCTCCCCATTTCTATCACTGTCCGGTTGTCTCTCGTACGTTCACGCCTGTCTGTCCCCGTCTATCTCCCTCGCACTGCTCCCCGACACTATCTCTCTCCTTCTCCCTCCTCGCGACTAGGTCGCCGTTCCCCTTTCTCTCACTCCTCTCACCCTTGCCCACTATTTTTCTGTCCATCCATCTCTCTATCTCCGTCCGACCAACGAGAGCGTGCAGGCGCGCGCGCGCGCACTCAAAGCCGTCAACGATACAGCTCGAGCGTGACACGCGTGCTCACGCAGACACGTAGTAGAGAGCCGCGCACGGCGGCCGCCCGTCCTTGCCAGTTCCGCTTGGTCACGTCTCGGCAGTCGTGCGAGGCTGGGCTGGCTTTGGCGAGAGGCGCTTCGCCCGGCGTGGCTTTGGCGTGGCGCTGACGCTGGCGTGGCAAACGGCGGCGACGGTGGTGGGGGGCGCGCGGCGTGGCGAGGCGAAAAAGCCTCGAGCTCGTCTCTTTGCTGTCCTCCTCTCTTCCATCGCGCGCACGCGCCTCTCTTTCTCGCCGACCTCTCGCTCCCTCTTTCTCTCACTCTCTCTCTTTCCCTCCTTCTCAGCTACACCCACCCTCTTTCCCGTGCCTCTCACTCCTCACACCCTGCCACTACTACAGCAACGCGGCGAGGACTCTCGTGCGCGTCTTCGCCGCGAGACAAAATAGTCTCGCGCCTCTCGCCCTCACTTCTCCGCCTCCTTCTTTTTCGCTACCTCGAACGCCCGTCCTCCGCCTTCTCCACCTTCTTCCACTCGTCGCCGACATCCCGCGCTTTCCGACCGACCGGCCGCGACCGCCCGGCGTCTGTGAGAATAATGATCCTGGCGTTCGTGAGTGGGCTCTTCGGGGTGCCGCGCGCGTGTTGGTACGCCAGAAAGTCCCCCGACGGCGTGTGCGTAAGTGTGCGCACGTTGCTCGGCACGTTTGTCTGCTGGGGCTGGGTGGGTGGTTTATATATAGTTGTATGCCGGATAGGCCGAGCCACTCTCGCGGCACGTGCGTGTGAGAACGGCGGGGTGTGTGCGAGAGCGTGCGAAAAGCGAAGGATACGAAAGCGGGTTGGGAGGACGGATGGGCGATAGGGGAGGTATCAAGGTGAAAGGCAGGAGGAAGCGCGGCGCGGCCGGACCCGATAGAATTCAGACGAACTCGTGTTTGTCCAAACTTTCCCGTCCGATACTTCTTCCGCCCTCCCTTTTTTATCCCAACCCCGCGCGCGCGGGCTACTCTCGCTCGTTTCTTTAATAACCCAGAACCAAACGTGAGTTTTAGATTTCAGATACTCCCACGCGAAGGCACCGAGTCGAAGTTCGCCCTACGACGCTTCAAACTCGCCAGCGACGACGACGCAGTACGCGTCGCACTTGCTTAGGAACTACGACAAAATCTCGAGCGCGCGTAATCAGCGCATTATCCGCTTGAAAGCACTACGCTGTCTATCTATCTATCGCTCGTCATACACGACCGACTCGATCTCGATCTCACGCACAACGTACCGTTCCGCGCAGCGGTAGAACACGTAATGGCACATAAACCGCATATTTCATTTTGAGCAATTTACGCAAGTATGCCGCAGCGTGTGAATTCGGCCTCTCAGGCACGAAAAGGTTAATGAGAGTAATTTCTTCGCGAGCACCCGGTAGCTGTGTGTTCGGGCGGGTACTAGGTACGGCACATTCCGGCGAGGCGAGCGTGGCTCGACGCAGTATATCTATCGGACGGCGTGCGAGAGAACCGTGCGGGCGTGCAGGCGTTGTCGTCGTTGCCTTGTGTGGGAGCGAGCCGGGCTGAGCCGAGAGCCAGGCCACGCCGTGCCGTGCCGTGCCGTGCCGCCGCGCCACGCCGCCGCCGCCACTGCCGCCGCCTACGCTGTGTCCCGAAAGTTTGCGTCGTAAATCAAACCCCCGGCGGGCTCGCCGTCGGTGCGCGCCCGCCCGCAAACGCCATAAACGAGCCCAGAGCGATTTCGGGCCGCATCCTGCGGGATCGCTCACTCGCGTAAGTCGACGGTCGCGCGTCGGCAGGGAAAAAAGACGAGGCGGGTATGTATTAGCTGTAGGACAGCTTCGATCACCTGCGCGCGGTTGCCGATAATTGGAACGACGCTCGAAATGGGTTCGTTCGCCTTGTCTTCGTCGGCGGGTTCGCGGAGAAAAATAGCGCGCTCAGCGGAGTCGTTGGAAGCGACGCGATTTTCCGAGTGGCTAACGTACGGCTCGGGCTATAAGTAGATACGGATGTTGCAGGAGACGGATACGGGTAGAAGTAGATGCGGATGTGCGAAGACCATATCGTTGTAAGTAGGTAGGGATGTGCAAGGACGCCGATTTCGGGCAAACGGATGCAATGAAATGTTTTCGGAGTAGGGAAGTCGTAAAGAGTGGGGCGAGGGTCTGTGGACGCAGACGATTATTCGCGATGAAACTAATACGGTCGACACTGGACACTGTAAAGGTATTGGTTACGGAGACGTTCGCTCGAATGACACACCATCTGTGGAATTCGACCATGCGACCTACTAGAAAGCCTCTTCCCTCATAGGCGACGAAAAGAACGAAAACGAGGAGAACCGAAGGATTCCGAAGAAGTGTGAGATGAGACGAGTGGAAAAAGAACGAGACGGATCCGCCGTAACGCAGATCGTAGTATCTCTCCCGCTTCCCACGCGCAATTTCAGCCATCACTACGAGACGACCGTGAGAACTTCATTGGCGCGCTGCCGTGCAGCGAAGAAAACCGTTCCGAAAGTAACTAGAGACTCGGTACGTGCCGGAAACTCTTTCAAGTATCAATCATGGGAGGCAAGCATCGTTCGACCCCCCCGTTTTAATCGCGCCGACTAATTCACGGGAAACGCCGTAACGATTGACCATCCCCGAGCATAGGCCAGAGGATACGCACATCCTCAGCTATATACATACGCATACACACTACGCACGCCGCGCCAGTATTCTCGCGTCTCGAGCGTCGCGCAACCGTGCGCACGCGGGGACACGAACGTCTTCGCACACAGCCTTGTTCACACGTACGTCCGGAGACGTACGTTTGCGTGGGTAGTGCACTTCGCGGCGCGCGTGCCGACGAGAACGGCTCGCCTCTCCGCCCCCGAGGCACGCTCGACGATTCCCCACACGGCCCTCGCTCGCACACATATCGCGATCCGCGTGCGCTCCGTCCCGTTTTCCCTCACGCCGCACACATCCCTCTCCCTATCTCCACCTTCCTCGCACGCTCTATATCACGCGCCCACTCTCTCTCTCTCTCTCGCTCTCTATCAGCCGCGTATCCTATATCGCCTTCTCCCTCGTCTCGTTCATCGCACGCTCTACTCTGCGCTCTCTATCCTCGTCCGCCTTTGACGGATACCGCATCGGCGCGTCTCTCTCTCTCTCCTTCTGCCTCTTCGTCTGGCGCACGCGATCGCGTTATCTCCGTTTCGCCGTCCACGCCGAACGACCACCCCTCGCCGCGCGTCACCCCTCTATCGGCCTCGAAACGGCCACCGCCCCGAGGGCTCATCGCACGGCTTGAGCTCCCGCCGCCGCCGCCGCCGCCGCCGCGACGCCTCTTCTCGCTCTTCTCCCTCGACGTCCCACCCCTCGCCGTCGGTCACCACACCGGAGCACGACTTGCCGTCTTCCTTCTCCTCGCCCCTGCCCCCCGGGCCATAGTGGCCCCTACTCCGCGACCGCGAGAGACGGGAAGAGATTAAAGGCCATCGCGGACCCTGACGATGCTATCGTGCCACGCGTGGTGTTGTCGGCGGCGCGCACTGTCTTCTTTCGGCTCTCTCTCTCTTTCTCTCTCCCTCTCTCTCTCTCTCTATCTCTTTCTCTCTCTCTCTCTCGCACGCGCGCCTGACATTCCCGATCGCTCGACGCTTCTTCGTCGCTTCTCGCTTCATTGGACGCGAGATAGACAGAGACGGAGGACGTGCGAGCCTCGCGCGTCTTCTGCCCGGCAATGCGTAGAACCTTCTTTTTCTCGTTCGAGCTCGAACACTCCGACTTTTTGAGCCGCCGCCGTCGCCGCCGCGCAATTTAAAGCAGCGCGGCGTGAGAAAGACGAGACGAGCGTGTGCGTTGCGCGCCGAGATTAGGCGCTGCCGTTACGACCGACGCAGATATCCGTATTGCGACTAACTCTCTTTTCGGTATAGAACCAGGAACGCGCTTGGCCCGGGATCGCGCGAAACTTCCCGCGGCTTTTCTTCCAGCCAGTATATCACCTTCACTTTGCATACCGCGGCATATATCTCCGCGGCTATAGAACGATTTAAATCGAGCCTCCGTATCTAAGAACCGATACTTCCCGGACTCCGCGCGGCGGTAACGAAAAATCGATTCGGCCTTCTAAATCGAGCGAGCGAAACGAAGCAGATATCATTCCTCTGCCGACAAAAGCTCGCCGCAGAAAAGTGCTGCGCTCCTAATGCGCGCTCTCGCCCGAGAAGTGATCGGTCGAAATCGGGCCGCGATCGAAGGCGAGCGGAACGGAGCCACGGACGCACGCATGACGAAAAAAAACAAGGCGCGAGCGAGAGAGAGAGAGGGAAGGGGCAGAGATAGAAAAAAAAAAGAGGGATCGAACGACGTCCAAATCGGTTTCTGCTTCGACGCCGCTTCACGGTGGCTAGGCAATAAAACGGCCCCGCCGACGTGCGACAGAGACGGAGGCAGCACGCGCGCGGTTCGGAGCAAACGAGAACTGGGGAGCGTCGGGAGTGCGCGGGAGCGAGAAGGAGGAAGAGAGCGGTCGAAAGGAGAGGAGAGAGGAGAGAGGAGAGACGAGAGACGACCGCACGTACCCGCAGGCAAGGGCGCGCGTGAGCGGGCAAGCGAGCCTTCCCTCCCTTCGCCCCAACCACCGTCCCGCCGCCACCTACCCCAATCCTACCCCCCGCGTCCCTCTTCGAATCCAGCGCTGTTCGCCACCCTTCTGCCCCCGCCCCCAGTGCGACCAACCACGGCGCGAGTGCCTCATTCCCCCTCGACGTCTCCTGCCGCCTCCTCTGCCCCCGCAGAACGACCAACACACGCCAAGCCCGAGCGAACTGCCGCCAGCGAACGCTCGTCGCCCCACAGTCCGTCACCGTAGCTCGTCGCGCGAGCACACGGACGATTCTTCTCCGAGGCTCTCTGCCCGTACATGCACGGACTGTTTTCACTTCGCCCGCAACGTGACGGGAGTATATATTTGCACGCACGACGTGCCCCGATGCGTACGCGTGGCTTCTCAGACACGCAGACTCGTCAGATTTGCTAAATTGTCTTCGAGGCGAGGCCTCTTCGAAAGGTGGCTCTCGAGGGGGTAGTGTCGGATGTGCTTCTCTTTGAGATCTTGGATATGTCCGTGCGAGGTTCGAGGAACGAGTCGTCAGCCCTTCGGACGATCGCCGGTCGCATGGAATAGGAAGGATACTACTGCTGTCTCATCGGGGTGAACTCTCGGTGTAAGCCTGGTGTACGTGCGCGTCTTGGATCTAGCGATCTTCGAGAGTGCACGCAACGTAGATTTGTTTCGTCGGCGCGCCATCGGACGTGACTCTTTGGCGAACGCTTGAGAAGTGTGAGAAATAGTGACGTCTGGTGCGGGTCGGCGTATCGCGGACGCATTACGGCCAGGGCGCAGTGTCTGTTTCAGTCTCGCGAGTGACAAGTGGTCGGCGACGCGTGGTTAACCACGTGGCCGGTGTGTGCGCCGGTGTGCGCCCGTATAGGGGTGCCAGCGAGTATAAACTTTCTCGCGGAAACTTTCCTCGCGAGCGTGTGTGCGGACGAGTGCATAGGTGTGTCGTCGCGCGCTTTTAAACCTAGCCTACGCGAGCGCAGCATTGGACGCACGCCTGCACGAGCGCGTAAATATTACATACACGGACGACCGAGAATCGACCGTGCGCTAGTGGACTGGTACTAAAACCTAGTACGGCTGGCTAGTACCAAGAGCGAAAAAGGCTGAGGTAGAAGCGCGTCAGTGGAATTTGTCGGACGAAACTCTTTGAGCCAGTGATGTGTGCCAGTTGAAGGTGAATCCGTGCTGATAGACTAGAAAGACTCTTGTCACGGATAATTGAGGGAACGTCTCGACTGGATCGTACGTGTCTGGTCTCGTTGCCGTTGTCGGCCGCGCGTGGAATGCGAAATGCTGAGAGCCTCGGCCGCATCGAGCCAAATACTGCGTAGGGTGCAGCGAACGTCGTTATTGCCGTCGAGGGCCGTGACGGCCTGCTAAAATGACCGCGCGTCTACACTCGCTCAGGCACCAGGAGAAGAAATCAGCCGGCAGCAGCCACAGACAACATCACTCGCAACCCCAGCATCAGCAGAGCGTTCATCAGGGCCCGAGTCCCGCACCCAGTCCAAGTCCCAGTCTCAGTCCAAGCCCAAAACATTCGGACGGACGACGAGTGAGTAAGCTTCTTCCATTATAAAATCATCCACCCCCCCCAGTCGCTGACCGATCAACAATCAAACTCGCGATCACTAATATAGCTTCATATACCTTCGACGGAATACTCCGCGATGTCCCTCCAAAATTTGCTACACGCCATATGCCCGATAAGCCCACTCTAATTCCACCAGGCGCATCCGAACTACAAAGAGCACGTTCCGAACGGTTAAGTCAACGAGATCGATACCAGATAAAGGTCCTCATCGAAACGAGTGGCATTAGGGAAAATTGTAGGTCGTATCTCGGCGAGCACGCCAGATTTCGCGCTGTTTAAATCCCAGCAGGGGATGAGTCCGGCCGCTCTGCCGCGTTACAAAACATCATCACCCTACCCACTCCACACCCATCACCCATCCTCAACTCTGCCCTTCGCAACCCGTTCAACCCCGTGTCCCCTTAATCCTGGCCCACGAAGACCCAGGCGTGAGGATAAACCGATACTGGGCACGTGCCACGCTCGAACGACCCTCGTTTTCATCCCTGACGTCCCGCATCCCTCATTCCCCGTCAAGTGGGCCACTATATCAACCGGATTTTCGGGTTCGACGAGGGTATAAGCGTAACTCACGCGCCGGCCTAAGAAGCATGAGTCCACCTTAAGCCGCAGCGCGATACGTGTCATGCTCCAGAGTCCAGAGTCGACAGGCGTGTCTTGAAATTTATGAAAAATCCTCGAAACTTACGAACCGAATCCTCGGACTGGTCGCATCGATCGAAATATGACGTCGGTTCCTCTTCTTTAGCGTGCACACGAAAAACTGGCGGAAAATGAGACACATCGAGGACCAACGTCTCCGTAATGACGTATCGCGTACTCGCTGACGCTCTTTCTAATTTTGAAACTGGGTCATGCCGTACCTACACGCGAATCCTGGGAAACTTCGGGCACAAAGGTATCGTCACTCGAAATGTTTATTTCGGCGACGCGTTGCTATGATTCTCGGCGGTAATGTGTAAAGCGTAACGGTTACACGCGTTAAGCAGGGTTGCAGTTCTGATACGATGAAGCGAGTTTAGTTGAGCACGAAACGCGCGCGATCGAGAGAAGGATGAAGGATGAAACGCGCGTGGAGTTAAATGACGCGCCCTGCGATGTAAGGATATAAATTATGCCGCGCGGCTCCTCGTGGTCGAGGGCGCCAGAAGGAAGGGGAGGCGTGCTGATGGCGGGGTAAAGAAGGGGAGAGGTACATCAGCGATGCGCGGGAACGGAGACGATCATCAAAGAACGATATCCGATACAAGCAACAAACGTGAGGACCTTCTAACGTCGACGTACAATAATTTATCCTAATAACATATCTTACTCACCCGACCAAAAAATACATCCGATTCACAGATCAAAGCCCATAATCATGTTACGCGTGATGAAAAAATTGTTGAAAAGGAGAGACGATAAGAAAAAGGCCCGACAGCAGAAGAGAAACAAACACGAAGAAAACCGCTGATCCGCAAGACAGTGCAGGGGGCTTGAAAGAAAATTGTAGAACGAGTTTGACGATCGATCGTCACCGCAAACAAGCCGTGCACACGCTCGGCACCGCTGAAACCGAGATCGAGAGATGAGGCGGACACGGATTCTCCCGTTTGACGGTGCAAATCGTGCATGCACGCGCGCGTCACGCATGACAAAGCCGCGGGGCGCGGTAGTAAAAGGGGAAGCGGACGAGAATGAAGAGGGTGAGGGGGGAGAAGGGTGCGAAAGAGCACCGTGAAATTCTATCGACGTGCAAAAAGCGCGTGTGTACACGCCGTGCGTGCACGCTCGATGCATGACCGAGTATATGGCTATGTAAATGGGTACGTGCTTCTATGTACGCGGACGTATGTGAGCGCGTGCACTACCATGAAGCCGTGGCATGTCCTTGTAAGGTGATCCGCGCCTCGGGCTGCAAACTCACGCACGCGCGAATACTCAATGCACGCATTTATAAGGTGTCGCAAACTTCTTCATCACGGTATTAATAGTCATTTCTTCGACATCTTTCGTGTAATCATATTAGTCAGGTTGAAGCTAACAATCGTTTGCCGGGAAACTTTTCTTTTCATTATTCGAAAAGTCTATCAAATTTAAACGATCAACACGTAATACTACTCAAAGACGGTCAAAATTATTGACGTATATTTGTGAAGAATACGGAGTAACGATTTCGAGACTCATTAGGAGTTACTTTCCGGACACCCTATAAATCTATGCGTAATGCACGCAAACGAGTGCGCGCGCTTTTACGACACGGCGCGGTAGTAAGACGGTACTTTTGAATTACGAAAGTTCGCGGCACGACCAAAGGAGCTCAACTTTGAATACCCATCTTTATTAGCGTCGAGTGCTTAACCCGGCGAGAGGTATGTAGCTGCAAATCTGAGGATCATTCCGCAAAGCACACCGTAACAGGCGAGATACATGGTGCGATAATTAACGGCTCCGGCGTGTTCGAAAAATCGAAAGTGCGCGAAGTTTGTCGAGCGCCGCGCGAGCCTCCGACTATCACGATCGTCCGTACTCGAGCGTACGCTTTATCAGCGCTCGCCTTCCGTCCTTTCATTCGACTATGACCGTTCGTCATCCTTCACTCGACGTGCTCGGGACGAGTGCTGCCGCGGGGGAAGAAGACGGGGGCGGTGACGGATGAGTAAACTCCCGAGGCGCGGCAACACAGGAGGTTCGGGCTAATGAAGGCGACGAAGTCTCGACGAAGGTCTGAGAAACGGTGGCGAAACGATGGAAATTGAAGAGGGAGACGTCTGGAAGTCTCACGCCGCTGCCCCTGACGTTCCAGCGAGACGCCGCCGTCGTCTTCAGACAACAGAAAGCTTAATTGACGCTACTCCCGACGACGGGGTCCGACGGAGAAAGAACGCCGACGCTCGCGCGGCCGGAGCTTTAATTACGTGTCGGCGTCGTTATCCAATAGGCTGAATAGACGAACCGCGCACGAGACTGGAGCGCGGCGACAGATAAGATTCGACGAGCGATGCCTGGATTCTTCCCATAAGAGTCGCGCGGAATAGTTCTGTCGGGAGCGATGTATTTGCCGGCGAAAAAATTCCGGCCGATCTATGTCGCACGGTGTTCGTTAATTCGATGCGTACATATGTAACAAGTTCGGGGTTTAGCGGGCGTATCAGACGCCGGACAAAGATTATCGCGCCAGGCACGCTAATAGGCGGCGCGGCGCGTTCCAAAGAATTCGCGGCTGCACCGTACAATCTTTTTCCACTCCCACCGGGCGAGACACCGATGACGCTTCCAGTCTCACGCGCGTATTTATGCACGAGGCGAGACAACAACCGTCCGCCGCCGCCGACAGAGTTATCGTCGGCGACCTTTCCCGTTGACGTGTCTCGGAAAAAGAGAACGCAATTCTGGATGCGCCTACTCAATACTGAATGAAACAGCGGCGATCATATACGCGGGCGCCGAAGTCGACTGAGCAATCTTACGAATTTAACGAACCGACTGCCAACGAGAGACAGACTGTTTCTATATACGTTGACCCAGGAATCGTATGCTTCATCATTGCCAAACGACTCACTGACACTGACTCGGCATACTGATTTTCTGACAAAGCAATTTTCAACGATCTATAACGATTTCGAGGACCTCAACGAAATTTCGATGTACGCAAGACCGGTGGCGCGCAAAGGAATTCCTCGCCTCCGCGCTCGCAGGCATGAGAACAGCCGTCGATGAAGACTCCTCGCGTTTCTCGCGGCTTTGCCGGCGGCGCGTACGCGCCTCTTGTAATAATAGAAGGACGCGCCGGAACGAACGGTGCGAGGCGGCGGCACGCGCGTGCACACACGCACACGCGCCCACACGAGTGGGCACGCACGCGTGAGCGGCAGCAGCACACTCGCGTGAACGGGCAGACCCCAGGCGCTCGCGACTCCGAGTACGTGCGCGAGCTCTCACACGTACATACCCACACCCACGTTTCCCTCCACACGGCTCTCGCTCGTTTGTTTACCCGCCGCCCGTCGCTCCCGTGTGAACGCACCGCGCCGCTTCACCTTGTTTCCCCTCCTACTTTTCTCTCCCTCCCGCTTACCCTTCCGCCCACACGACCAGACCGGCTGTCTGTGTCTGTTTGCTGCCTCCTATCTTCCTCCCACAGTGTGCGACTTCGAGAGAGAAAGAGAGAGAGAAAAAAAAAAGTTCTTATCTATACGCGGGCGGCCCTGGCTATTTCTCTTTCTTTTCGTCTTTTCATCTTTTCTCCTCACTCGCACACATCGCCCCATCTCGTACCTTCGTCCACGCACACGCACCCTATCGTTCCTTACTACCCTTCATCATCTCTGTCGCTCCCTCATACTTCGTATCTGCCGCTCATACGGCTTCTCTTTCTGAATCCGCACGCATTCCGTCTCATCCAGCTACCGCGGTTAATCTCACTCCCGCCGACGACGACGCGACGGCGTCTCGTCGCGCGCGAAACCACCTAGAAAGCCTTCTTCGTCGCGCGACTCTAGCCACAAGCGACGTCGGCACTCTGCCAAGCGACCCGGAGCTTGCGCGAGCCACCGAGAGAAAGGAGAGGTGGAGAGGGAAAAAAGTCGGAGATCCGCCAAGGCGTCAAGCCGTTTGAAGACGATGTATTATGAGGATGGAGCGATGCCACGCACTGGCGCGCGTCCCTCTCCTTTCGCGTCTTCCGGTTTCATTCTACTCGCGCCTCGTTACTACTCCGCTCCTTCTGTCCTTCTGCTTTCTTGTACGATATATATAAGTTCGATCGCAGCAAACAGCACACTCGCATTGAATTTGCTCGATCTCTTAACTTATCAGATCACGTATGCACCTTGGTTCCAAGGCGGCACATAATTTATATGATAACGTCAGATCATTTGCTTCGCTTGTTATGAATTTAATAAGGCTGTCTCGAAGAAGTTCGTTCGCGGACTCGATGCCGCGCGATTTAAGATATCGTTCTGGTCAGTGAATTCGGTGAATAAAAAAGGATGCATGGTGTGGTTTCAGGCGAACAAACCACTAATGGAAAAGCGACGTCGAGCGAGGATCAACCAATCTCTGGCAGCGCTGAAGGCGCTGATCCTTGACAGTGCCCGCCTGGAGAACACAAAGCACAGCAAACTCGAGAAGGCGGACATTTTGGAGTTGACAGTCAGGCATTTACAGAGGCAGAGGTCTCTCGCTCAACCTGGATTGTCTAGGTACAAGGCTGGCTATCAAGACTGCTCGAGAGAGGTGAGCTTAGCTTATCTGCATGACAGATACGCACTTACGTCCCTTTCGCGAATAGGCTAGACGGCTAGAGGGTAGAAACTCGCGCTAAAACGGTGTTGTCTAGGGCCGAGAGCCTGTGACGCGGGCACGCATATGCCACGATAATAGCGTACACGAAACTAATGCACTAACTCCCGCCAACCCGACGAAAAAGTAGTAATGAAAATTCGAGAGTCCGAGGGGACACGAGGCACTTATGCGTCGTTATACAAAAGTCACGGAACAAGAGCTGACGAAAGGGCGACACACACGAGAAACGCATTAAACGCGGTACCACATAGGGCGCAATACCATTTACCCGGGTCGTCTGACGTACGCCGACTCTTGCCACGGGGTGGTTCGCGAAGAAGCACAAAAGGACCGAGAGAGAAAAAAAGTCGAATTCCATCGCGATCGGGGAGCGTGAAATCGGAGAACTCGGCAGAACTGGTTCGTGTTACAACCGAGAAGGATGGCGTTGCGAATGGTAGTAGAGAAAGGGACCCCAGCGCAGACAGTGGGCGAGAGAAAGAGTGGATGGGTAGAGAGAAGTACAGCGAGACAAGAGGGCGAGTTCTGTCGTTGCAAGAAGAGTGAGCAGAAAGCACCCTTCCTACCGAACTGCCGCTCGCGAGTATCGTGTGGTATCGGGTTGTCGCTGCCGTTAGAAACTCTCGCATGACTCTCAGTGGAGGGGCAGTTCGTTCGTTAAGGGACGTCCAAGCCGCGGCTGTGACGGGGAGAGAGGACTCGTTGAAAGCGGACACCCCGTGAGCGCCGAGGCAACCCGTCAGCCTGAATTTACCGGTCGGCTGTGTATCGCCATACGATATCTCCGAAAGCGGCGGAGCGCCAGTTACTCGCGCCATCCGCTTTCACGATCAATCGGAAGTTGACTAGAACGTTATTCACGCGCCGCCCGCCGCGCATTTCTATGCCGATCCCGTCATTATCAGTCGAAACTGGCAGCGCTTGCGAGTATATTTAAATTGCCATTCAGCGTGGCGTATCGCGATAACTTTACTCGGCAGCGTATTTGTGGCCGTTGGCAGAGAAGCGTTGACGCGCCTTGTCGAACGACGAACGTTTTGAAAAGCGCGGATCGCGAAGCGTGTGGGCGCGCGAAATATATCAGCGGACTACGCCACTGGCCGGGCCGTCCTCAGAAGCGTGCATAACGATTGTGTCGCGATACGAAGGCAACGACGGCGGCGGCGCCACACGCCAGGCGTACGTATATTCGAGCATTTCAGTCGCACCAAGGAAGCCAATGACAATTGTCGCGCTCGCCCGTGCACATCTTCGATAAAGCGCCCTCGTCGCGATCGACAAAGCCGCGCTGGTACCTGTCGCGCCTCTGTCCGTTATCGGAGCACGAGTGCGAGATAAAGGCCGCCTGCCAGAAGCACCGACTTTCATTAAAACCACACAAGCCCCGGGTGTACGAATTTTCGTTGTGCGTCAACTTCCCTTTCACGTTATACTTTCGACGCGCACCGTTAGGAAGGCGTTATTAAAAATTCATTTCTGCGTAATATCCAATATTTACGGTCAAATTGAAACTGACGGTCTTTGATAGCGGAACGAATCGGGGGACAGGCGCCAATTGCGTAGGTCTCGGTCCTTTTTGCGAGGGAACGATAGGTTCTCGGCGAAGGCGAGACCCAGTACACGCGAGCTGAGACCCCACGTGGCATAGGTTATCGCGGAAATTACGAGCGCGCACGACTCGGTTGTAAATCAGACGACGAAGAAAAGCTGCTCCGGCAACAACGCGGACAACGAGCTTTCTCGCGCCAATCTCGCGGCGTAGCATTAACACATTGGCTGCCGCGTAAAATTATACTCTCGAAACACTCGTCGTCGTATTTGCCCCACGTACCAGGTACAATTTTAACTCGCCATAGGCATTCACGCCATTTAGAATCTAGACTGTCCGAAGAACGCGGTTGCTTGCGCGGAGCCACCGAAAACGAGACTCGTTGACGGTTCAAGGAAACGCGCACGTCGGCGTCCTCTTTGTCTGCTCGCGACGCCCGAGCTCGCGGAAAGCGGCGGGCCGACAACTCGTACCGAGATAGCGTGCCAGAAATTTCGGGCGACAACTCTACGTCGTCGTCGGACGACTGCGGGGCTCGGCGAGGGGGAGTTGGAAGACGAAGGAGTCGAGACACACGGTTGACGCAGGGACCCCGGAGCAAAATCACGACGCGCGCCTGAGATATACGAGGCACGGGGAAGAAGGTCTCCGGGGAGTAAACTTTACGGCCTTATAAAACAGCCGGGGCAACGGGATACGGCGACAAGGACGACGACGACAACGACGGCGAAGAAGTCGCGCGGTGCCACGACCGCGAGTCTTCTCCCGACCCATTTCGTTCCGCTCACTTCTAACATCCTGTGACTCGAGCCCGAGAACGACGTCGACATTTTTCCTTTCCGATGGCAAAGCCATCGCGGGAGAATTTCTAATCGACGATGTTTCGAGAGCAAGTGAATCCGGAACTCGTCGATGATCGACATAGGCCGCAAACTTAGCCTTGCTTCTTCTAATCCAACTGCCCTTCTCTTTGTATCTGTACTTAGCTTAAACCAGTACCCGCATTCCTAGTCCGCGCGGGCCTCGGCGCCACTTGCCAACGAGCAAAACGCACGCACGCGCTCGTGTGCGACGTTTTTGTGGCGCCCCTCACACGCACACGTACTCGACGTGTGAGAGAGCAGTGGTTCGTGCAGGGCCGCAAACGCGGCTTCGATCAAACGCCGACGCGGAATTCCGATTATCGGAGTATGTACTATTTTCATGACTTTTGACTCACCGAAAGCGTTGCGGCAGGTATTCGGGGTTGTGTGCTCGTGCGCGAGTTAGGAGAAGAATTCGAGCTTCGAAAAGTCACCGTTCGAGCTGGGTTGAGATTGGCGCGCTGCGCGTGCTCTCCGCGGCGTTCTCTGCAAAGTCGAAAATGCCAAATGTTAGAAACTGAGATTTTATCAATATTTTGCAATGCCGTGTGCTACCCTTACGTCCAACAGTAGCCTGAGTGTTTCTCGTCACGTTGATGCACACTTTATACCGAACTACGCACTGAAACTTGGAAAAATTATAAAAATCACGCGCGCGAGGGGACCCCCCTTTGGTCGGGCGGCCATCTTGGAATGACACTAAAATCTGATGTGTGCGCAACTTCAGGTTGGACTAGCGCGGGTAATGTGACGCGGTTTAAACTGTTGCAATTAAAAAATTATGTTTTTGCACTTAAACGACTTAAAACTGATATATTTTGGGCGGAAAATATTGTTTCTATTGACTCGATGGGTTTCGGAGAGAGAAGAAGGTTAATGTAGGCAGAGTTAACCAAAAAATGACATTGCCTTGATATTCCCATATGAGGGTCGATCTTTACGACGAACACTCGAATATGTACGCCCATTCTTTTGAACGTTGAATTCGATTATTACTTTATTTTCAACTAGCGACCTCTGAAAGGTCGAGCTCAGCGGGCCAGCATCTGGGACTGGCCGCGAGTAACCAGGGCGGAACACATTTTGCCCAGCCAGATAATAATTCTGCCGCCACGAGCCGCGCCACTCGATATGCAAGCGTATAATACGTACATCGCGCGCGTGCACGTTATGACGAACTTGACGTTGCCCCCAAAATCGAACGGGCACACGGTCACGATCTTCTAACCATCGCGAGAAGTCCGCTTCAGTTCTCTCTTCAACGTCGGTCACTAAGAAGTTATTAGACACGTGATAAAAAAGTACGACGCGCGAATTGCTTCGAATTTATGAGCGGACGAGCGCTGAGGCCGCCAAAAAGAATGAATGTTCCGAAACGGCTTGATGGAGAGTTACGCGTACGCGCCAGCCTTTTTATGCACTTTCGAAGGGCACCAGTTACACTATAAGAGAATTTTATTGCACCAGTTGTTATCGATACCGGGCGGAAAATAAATTACGAGCGGCAAAACGGCGGAGGGGGTTGGGGAGTATCGAGTAACAAATAATCACGCCGCACGGCGTAGCCCACCGCATTCGCTCGTACCGAGGATTAAAGTGCAAACGCGAAATATTCAATTGCACCGCACCTCCAATAATAACTGGCGCATTGCCGTGCGCCGCGGTCATGCGAAATTCACCGTGAAATAAATTCTCCCCTTCCCTCGGCGGCGAGCGCGAATCTTTCGGCGAGTGTCGGTCGAGCGTAATTTTTAGCGGGGCGCGCTCGGAAAGTAGGAAAGAATGATCGCGCCGACCATATGTAGTAAAATAATTACGCGCTGTCGCGCGAATCTCTGCGCGACGCGGCAGGCATGGGGACGCGAGCAACGCGGGCGAACTTTTATCCGAGCTTAATAACGTTACACTACCGGCCGCCGGGCGAATATATTTCCGTAACGTCATTCGGGCGAAAAGTAAATTTGACATGGCACACGTGACAGCACTCAAAACCGACGTAATATATTAAAGCCGGGGAAGATCAAAGATAAACGTAGCAGCGCGTTTACGTGCAGACCGCGCGTGAGGAAGGCTTCTTTTGAAAATCCTTCGGCGGAAGCACACTTTCGGTTGAGCAAAGCGAAGAAGAACTCGCCTCTGCAACCTCCGGCTCGCTTTCTGTTGCAGGTCAGCCGCTACCTGGATGCCCCTGACATCATCACGGGCAACACCACGCCGATGGATCCCGCGGTGAAGCAGAGGCTACTGCGCCACCTCGACAGCTGCGTGTCCGAGCTCGATCTGGACCTGGGCTCGAGACCGGACAGCGGCCTAGGCAGCAGTCCAGGAAGCGTGACGGACCGTGTGACGGGAGCCACGAGTCCGGGACCCCTCGATCACCACGTGCCGGCCGCGCCGCACTGCAGTACCGCCCTCAATCCGGCGGGCCTCATAAAGTCCGAAATCCCGGAGATGGAAGCCGCCCGGCCCGACAGCAGCACGACGGCGGGGGACGAGAACAACAACAGCAGTCGACCCACGTCCGCGTTCAGTCAGGTGAACCCCGCGGGGCTGGACCATCCGCATCATGCGGCCGGAATGCCGGTCGATCAGGCCTCGACGTCGCAGCAGAACCCGAACATGCTGTCGGTCGTCCAGGTGATACCCTCCAGGCTGCCGGACGGTCAGGTGGTCTTCCTGCTACCTAGTCACTACGTTCAGCTCGCGGCAGCGGCGGCGGCGAACGGCATCAGCATCGGACCCAATCCGCCGACCGCCATCTGGGCGGCGACGAACATGTCGCTGCTCAAGGCGACGGACAAGCTCGCCAAGAGACCGCACGACGAGCTGCAAGAGTGGCAAGAGGGCGGCGTCAAGCCGAGCAAGAGTCCGAGGATGGAGCAGCCGGAGCAGCCGCTGGATTTCACCACCACGTCGAAGAAGCTCAAGACCAGCACCAGCGGCAGGAGTTCGGTGCATGGGTCGGTCGGGGAGTTGCATATACCGCAGCAGGTCTCGCCGGGGATCCCTCAGACCAGAACGGCTAACGAAGGAGCCATCGTGCTCGAAGAGAGGCCATCTAGTCACGCGGGCAGCGAGGTCGCCGTTGGCATGCCCTCGCCATCCCCAGTTGGCCAGCAGCAACCCGTGAAGGATGAGGAGGGCATGTGGAGGCCCTGGTAAAAGGCTTGCTTCGCGTCCTGGATTCTGCGTCTTGCATAGTTCTCGTCCGGCGTCCGGGGTCGATATATCGCTGGTGTACCGTAATAGAAAGACGGCATTCGCTGAGTCTCTGTCTTCTGTCGCGACTCGTCCATCTTATCCACTTTCGTTGCGAGGCTCTTTGCGATTTCTTCATTCCTTCATTCGTTACTTCGTCAAATCTGCATCTTTATTCGGGCTTGACACAGCCGCTGGCAGGGTCGCGTCCTTCTCCGTATCGAACGTCAGTCGCCCTGACAATTGTCCATTGACAATTTGACGTCAGCTGCCGATGTACCCGACAGAATCTACATCCGTTTTAAGCGTGTCACTTGGCACGATGACGTTCGTAATAAATCGGCGTCGCAATGAGAGAGGAGTGTACCAGTCGCCGAAGGCCAAAAGTAGACTCGCCGGTGGGACTAACTGGTTGGCTACCGTCCTCGGTCTAAGCCGAAAACGGCGTGCAGATCGTCGCGTGCTGTTTGTCGACGCGACGATCGTCGAGAACGTTCCCTTGAGCTTTCGTTCGTACGATCCTTCAGTTGTGATTAATAATCGGTGATTTTTATTGATAGATACACGTAGCGCGAGCGTTAACGAGATATTAAGAGTATTTATTGCCACTGTGTATATTTGTTTTCTTTATTCCGCTGACTCCGAGGCGAGCGTGTCGCGACAAAGAGGTAAACGGCGGTGAAAATGGTCTGTACAAAACTTCTTCCTGGCCGGCAAGGAGTACCTTCCTCGTTCGTTTTCCTGTGGAAACGGGTACGGGCGAGAGGCGTGCGCACGCCTGCCCGTACCTGTTTAATAAGACGACCGACGGCGGTTGGTGACGCCGACAGGAAGCAGACCCGACGCGATTTTCTCGCGGCGAGACGAGGCGAGCCGTGAAATTATCGATATCGCGGGCGAACATTAAATATGCCGCCTTCCGTCGCCCCTCGTTCATGCCCGCCGCCGCGCGGAATGCGAAACTCCACGCGAACGTGAAACACTTGGACCGCGCGCACAGACGAAGTTGAGAACTTTCGTCGACTCGATCGCCCGTCGATTAAAGCCTTATTGAAGCCTGACACAACAAAAAAGAGCTAGGCAAGTAACGTTTAATAATTGCCCGAACGTGACAAAAAGAAACTGATCATATGTGATATGACGTCGATTCATTAAGGTTCACAAAGGCGCGCGAACGAATCGCGTCACGGCGAGTTGATCGAAGAAAAGTTTTTTTTTGGGAAGAACGACATTAACAGCGCGACTCGCGAACCGTCGGAGCAGTTTCACGCCGTATCCGAATGCCAAAGTAGTAGATCGGGCGATAATGAGCGATTGTAAATTTTCAGCCTAACTAAGGTCCGGATCGATCGACGATCGGTAAAAGAAGAAGAAAAAAAAAAAGGCGAGCGTAGCGTTGCGAGAGAACGATTGTATCGTAGATGCGCGTAAATCGTATTAATTGATAATTGTATGTATGTAAATGACCGCGGGAGTAGAAGTGGGGAATTGCGTGCGTGAATTATGCCGCGAGAGTGGCGCGTGTAATATTTTAGTCCGCCATCGTGTACATAGCCCTGATCAGAATTATTGCTATTGCGAGATATAGATTTATTTTGATGTTATCTAGGTGTATATGCGTGCGACAGTGTGACTGAAAACGAATGCAGAGTGCGATAAGCGTGTGCGTGTGTACGTGCGTAAGGGGAGCGAATGAACGAGAAAATACATTGTAGAGAAACCACCATCTCACCACCTAATTTACGTCTATAATTGCTAAATATCTTGGAACTCGAATTCCTTATTCAATGTACTTAGACACGCAGTCAATATAGGCATATATATTGAACTGTAAATCACGATGCTTTCTTCATTGCCCGACCACCGATCCCTCCGAACCGTTTCAGCAGCGAGCAGCACTACTTTCTCGAGGTGTCGGCGCGTGGAAAAACGGTCGTCGTTCAGCAGTCCAAGCGACCTCGTGTCCATAAGTCGGAGCCAGCGGTCGAGATTTAGCCTCGAGCCTATCCCCGAGCGACGCCCGATTATCATTTCTCCCGTGTTCCTTTGCCTGCACGTGTGTTGCGTGCGTGAGCCCCACTCCTTCGCTCTCCTCCCAACGCACCAGGGCCACGATCTCGCCTCGAGACCCACGTGGACGACCTTCACCGAGCACCTTCCCGACGGAGGGGCACCGGCAGCGGATCGCTAATGCAATTTTTTCCCCGCCATTAAACTTTTTGTTCGGACGTCCCACGGCGCGATTCCTAACGACCGTGCCGCGCCGCAAGAGAAACCGATTACCGATCGTTAAGTCCGCCTATTTGCACTCGAGAGGTTTACTGCTCACACGTTCTCCTTCCTTCTCGCTCCTCCTCTCCTTCGTCTCACTCCTTTCATTTGTTCCTCTTCCTTTTCTCGCTCTCTCTTCCCCACTCCCCATTTTCTGAGCCCGTGTCCGGTTCTGTATCCCGCCGATTTTCGTGCGTCTCTTTGTCGATCTTTCGCAATTTTCCCCCCTTCCCAACCGGCTCTGTGCCACGGCCGAATTGCTTTTTTGCATCCGCACAAAGTCGGGATATTAACGGGCGAGCCAATCGCGCTCGGCGCCAATCATACTTTCGTCGGGGGATCGGGCATAAAGTGACGAGCGATCCACTAAGCGAGCCGCGACTGGTTTCATTGCCTTTGTCGAAATGGACGAGCACGAGTGCCGGAAGTATCATAGAGAATTCGCTCATTCGCTCACGAGAATTCTCCCTGGTCGGCTTCGAATTGTGCAGCTGGCGCGCAGCGGTAGAACGTTATTTAAATCAGCCTCGCCCGTTAACGTTCGCTGCCTCCCTGGGAAACTTTGGAGGAAGAAAAAAGGCAGGGAAGAGGAAGAAGACAATTGCTCGAATTGGGAAGTTTCGGGAGGTACTATGTATCGTGCATTAACGAAACGCTCTGGGTGTCGGAGATTTCCCGTGGAAAAGGGGGGGGGTGGCTCGCACCCTCCCGCTGCCTGCGCCCGCTTCTTCATTCGTTTAATGCATAATATATGTATCGCTACGTGCTCAGGATTTTCTCTCCCGCGGAGGAGGCGCCGTTGCCCTCTGTATTATTAATGCCGCGCCCGACCGGCAGTCCCGCGCAGAAGACAGGCACGAAATCCGGGTTGCAGTAAATGCAGGCGTCGAACTCAAGTGCAATCGCGTAGGTGAGCTTGCATTTATAAGCGTGTGTGTGTGCTTTCGTTGCGTTTAACACATTGGCTGCCGCGTGAAATTCGATGATGCCCTGTCTGAGTCCATAGTGGGATAATACCTTTCACACTTCAGTCCTCTGGTTTCCGTTCTAAATATTTTTCGAACTAATGTGGGGACGATTCAATACATCACCGCTGGACTCAATTCAAAATCTAAGGATCTGGACCTCTGGTATAGTTAAGGACATGCTGATGATCGTGGAAGGCTTCTGTATAAAGTACATATGTCATTACGCCACGGTAAGTCGAATATTTTGGACATTCTTCCCGTTGCGCTTAACTGCAAAACAAATAATAAAGTTAAAGCTCTTGGCTTAACAGGGAACGCCTTAGTCGTTGGCGCGATCGTTAAAGTGCGAGTTATTAGATCGTGTCCACATGCGGGTACGTCGGATCCGTTCTTTTTTCCCCACGCCCGACTTTGTGGAACCGCTAATTGAGCCATATCATTAGCATACCGGCTGGCATACGAGTCCGGATGCTGAACGTCTCTCGTTCTGCCCACCGCCAGCCCTGGCCTGGCTATTAAAAGCTCGTTATTACGCGGTTTTATGCGAGGCATGCGTAGTTTCGTCTCTCTCGAGCCGATTTATCTCTCTCTCTCTCTCTCTTTTCTTCCCTCTATCTCCCTACCCCGACGCGCCACCTTCCCGCATTCCTCTTTACGCCTTTTCTTTCTTCCTCGCAGCGAACTGTTCGTCTACGAGACGCCTCGCCTACTCCCATCAAATCAAAGCGTTTTCTTCACGCATTCTCTTTCCCGAGTCCCAGCACAACTTCCTTCATTAAGGACTCCGCGACTTCAACGATCGTCAGCCACGATCCCCTTTTAGTCACCTCGCACGACATCAGGGGCTACTGCGAACGTATTCCTCGCTCCCAGTCCACAGGGGTTAAACGAGTTCCGGAATGAGACGTTCAGCAGCTAACAATAAGCGTCGCGACCGGCTCGCACGCCTCGAACTTTTCGCACCCCCGATATTGGAAGGGCCGCGGAAAAGAGTCACGCTCGTCGTTCGTGCCGCGCTTGATTAGCGTCGGCCCGCAGACGAGGTGGGCGACCGAGATTGAAGCGCGGATAGTCGCGCGACTCCGGCCGACTACCGGCCCGAGACTGTATACACCGACTGTACAGTCATCGCGTCTCGTTACGGCTTAAGTATCGAGCGGCCGCGAGTCAGGGGCGGCAAATTAGAGAGCGGCGAAAATTGATAGGGCCATTGCTCGGGCCCCGAAGGCGTGGCGCATGTCCGTCAAACGAAAACGCACGTTGCATTCGTTCCTCCGACCCCGGCCGTCTCTCTTCCCTTTCTCGACCGACGCCGTACCCACCTCCCGCTGCCGATCTTCAATTACAGACCTCGAAGGAGCTTCGTTCGCGGACTCCGCGCCACGATCCGCCGTTAAAGCCCTCCCGAGTGCCCGAGAACGGCTGCAACTTGCGAGCGATATGAATTTACCAGACCGACGCGTCTCGACGAACGCCTCCGCCGACTGCCGGGCCATCTTTTTACGTCGAAAGCGTTCTGCGACGTTGCGCAACAATTTTCCGATCGATATTGCAAACGTTCGGCGTGTGGTAGGTGCATGTAATGAGACGTTTTGCGAATTCGATCTGAAGGGGGTTATTGCTAATTTGTTCTGGCCGCTGCGAGGAGGGGTGACCGTTACGCGGCCAGATAAGCTGAACGATTATCGAAGAAGTTATTACGGCTATTCGTTGCGCTGCCCGAGAACAGCGTTCGTTTAACATCAATCGCGAACCTTATCTCTAGGCCGAGCGGACCAAATCGCTGATTTCCGGTGATGTTTGACCGGATCGATTGAAAGCGACTGCGTGAAACTCGATTTGACTATCGTTTGCCCCTTGCGTCAAAAATATTCCTCAACGCACCGCATCTTTGACTCTACGTTCCGTAATTACAGCAGACCACAACCGTGCCAGCACGCGAACATGAAACAGCTTTGTGACGGCAATGTTCGGGAGAATAAAAACGTCCTGATATGAGCAAAATCTGTCGCCATCGACTGAGAATCAATTGCATCGCAAACATCGTAAACATCCCCAAACAGCCGTGAAACACGGGAGGGCGCGTAAGTTCGTTGAAATTCGGACACGCACCTCTCGGAGCAATTAACCGTCTACCCTCCTCGTTCCTCCCCGCAGGGCGGTTACCCCTGGCAGTCTCGCGCGAGCGGCGCACTTAATTAATTACACCGTGGAATTGAAAATTGCCCCTCGCTCTCGCCCGTTTCCTCCCCCCTTTCTCTCGCCCTCTCCCCAACCCCTCGATCTCCTCGCCGCGGAAGTCCCTTTGCCTTTGCGGAGGAATGAGGATCGTGCACGTGCAACGTTCGGCGGTATAACGAGAGTCTGCTTTGCGGGAAGAGGCCGTCGATGAAGAGAAGCCGATGGAAAAAAGGAGATCGACTACCTGCGCTACCTCAGCCGAGCCACCTGCGAGCGAAACAATAATAATTGTCCCGACGCTTCTGATTAACCAGTCCCAGATCACAGGGCGCTGCCGGACCAGTATCCCTTTTGGTCCACGGCGGAAGACCTAAATTGCTCTGATTATAGCGGCTCAGGGGAGGGTGGGAGATAGGTTCTAAACCCCACGCCTATATATCTCGCCGTGTGGAGGTCGGGGGAGAAGGGTGGAGGTGGACGTTGGAAATTCGATATGAGATCGAAGATTATTACGACGGACGTAAGGATTGGTTAAGATCAGCGTTGCTCGCGTCGAACTTTCATCGTTCGATTCGAGTCGCGTCGAATTCCAAGTTTTCGCCGGATCGTGTGGACGTGTGCGCTAGGGGTAGCTAGTTGCGAACGAAACCGCGCGGCAGTGGGAAGGACTTAAGCGTGTTCCGCGATATAAAATGCGACAGCGCGAACCTCCGTCTGACCGGAAGCCGGCGAGAGTGCACATTACCGGATAAAGGTTAACAAGAATTACGACGGTAATCGGTTCTTAATTCGCCGCCGGCTTCCGCGCTCAATTTTCGTAATGAGATCAAATTTCCTGCGGAGGAAATTCGCAAATTCGTGCGGGACGGCAGGTGTTCCACGGCGGCGGGGCGAATTATTCAATTTTCGTTTCGAAAAAGGAAAGGTTCGCCGGGGATCGTGCGAGATGATCCATGACGATACGCTGGGTACGATGAAGATTACCTCTTCGACGCTACCTGAGCCACGGTTAATGATCTACTTCTCAGCTAGGCGACGTGTCTAACAACGTACACGTAAATCGGCTACTTTGTCCGGTAATCTTTCAAATTGCCTATCAAGGTAGGAGAAGAAAGAAAAACGATCGGAATAAGAGTGCGTCTTTCGTCAAGCTCGTTAGAAGTCACCTGGCTTTCAATCGTTCCCCAATCATTTTTTCGACAGAATCGAATTTTTCTATACACACTCGCACTTTCGGTATATCCCATGTTATAGATGCATGTAGTGCATACATATATACTCGTCTAGTTCGTATACAGTCGATACCCCGTACATGTCTATCCGCAGGCATCGTTGAGGCCGCGATTCCGAGGATCTGGGATGAAAGTAAGAATTACCCGAGACAAGCAGGTGGCAGGCAAGAAAGCGGAATTAACACTGTGAGCACAGGTGAGACCCCCTCACGGGCTTCCGACTTCTAATAAGAGAACGGGCGCGGTCCACCGTCTAATCGCGCCTCTTTAATTGCCGCGCCTACGAATTTCCAGTCCCGACTCCGTGGATACCTTAATACCCCGCCATTACGCGATTAGATTGCACTTTGATCCCACCGCACTGCACTTTACTACGCCACGGTGATCCAGCCGGAAGACTGGAACAAGGCTGCGCTTAAAGCAAGTACGATCCGAATCTCGTTTCGGCGCTGCTCGTATTCGACGCGATCGTTAATTAAGCCTTGTTGGGATAGAGAAGACTTTCCATGGCGAAACGCTGGAAGGGTGATGCGTATGCTATAACGCAACGTGATGGAGCAGGTGATGAGATGAGCTTTAATAAGATATTACGAAACGTTGCCGACGCGAGAGAATCTAAGAACTGAAATATAGATCGAAGCCGAGAGGAAGGGAAAGAGAGAGAGAGAAAGAAAGAAAAAGTGATATGCAACATTTTTTCACCCTCCCTCCCCATACTTATTATTAGTTCTCGTTCTGTAGCGTGACCATTTCGAATTGTCGGATGTTCGTCGCTCGATGACGAAGAACGCGCGATTCGACGGCAAATTGTCCGTCGGGTCGCATTAAACGGCACGTCGCACTTCGCTCGCTCGCCTCCCCCGCAACAAGAACTCATCGCTTTTCAGCGATCTCTCTCAGGCGTCGCGTCTGTATGACGATTAATTAAACGGATCCTGAGAGTGAGGCCGCTCGCGGGCAATTAATTCGCCGCGAGCAAGGAGTTCGAGTATAAAGAAAGAGACGAGGGGGGAAGATAGAGGAGTCCGTGCTCCTCTCCTCCGCTCTCGCTCGTAGTAAAGTCCGACCCTTTCAACCCCGGGCGGTGCTTTACAGCAGTTTAACCACCTGTTACGCCGAGACTCGCGCCGAACTTCTGCTCTTTTCTTTTTCGCGAAACACGCGAGCGCCACCGCCCACACCCTCTCCCGGCTCGTGGTCGCATCTCGCCGCGTTCTGCGCGTCCTTCTCTTACTCCACATTACGCTACAGGGTGTCTGCGAAGTCATGCACCGGTGTACTTTATTTATTCATCGGTATTCGATCACGACTTTTTATTTTCCGCCCGTAGCCAGCGTTCGAGAATAGACGTCTGCCGACGTTTCGATGACACTGCACTCTTCTCGTCGGCATCCGAAGACAAGACGGAGTTGAAAATTACAAATTAGTTAGCGGGAACTAATCGTTGCATAGACGGAAATGGAATACATGGTCTAGTATGTAGCTATACATCATTTCTTTCATCGACTGACTCGCTTTACTTCTAAGACCGTCATAATATCTATCGTACTGTGAAAACGAAGGTTTTGCAGCAGGCAAGTACTCTGACAGATGCGACATTTATTTACATTTACTTCTGCGGACACTCGGTATGTGTACGCTCTTTTATTTCCCACCTGCCTTTCCGTCCGCGGCGCAAGAAACGCCGGGTCAACTCATCCGACCTTTCCTTCACGCCGATTATATCCACCCCAAAAGAACGCACCCCCCCCCCCTCCCCCTACCCGCACTTAATTATTTCCCCGCGTGACGTCAGACGCGAAAACTTTCCGCAAATATTTCCGAGCACGTCTGCGAATCCTGACCGCGACAGATCGTTCGGATCAACCGACGGGGTCATTGATCGATTATTGCATACGCCAACGTCAATCCGCATGACCGACGCGCACGTTAAGTCTGTCAAATTTTTCCCCGCATGTCAAAGTATCAAACATTATTCTGCAAATATGCATCTTAACAAAATGTAATCCAATGCGCACGTTAACGCCTAAACGTGGCGCTAATCGATGTACTCGATTTTTATGCACGCTGAATCAGTGCCGAAATGGAGTAGGCGATATTTCCAAATTTGTAACCTTCCACGGCCACGATGTAAATCGAGTGAAGAGCAATTTCGCGGGTCCGATACATGGGTCAAATGAATTATTGCAAATAGGCGCCGAAAATAGCGGCGAATAATGTCCGGCATGAATTTTCCATATGAAACGACAGACGTCCTTTAGTTTGACCGAAGATTCGATTAAGGTATCTATAACTGTGGCCGATGTGGGCAACGATATGCACGAAAATTGTTTCGTGTTTACGTTAAACTCAGTTCCAGCAGGATGAGCGAGAATGGGGAGATCGAAGACAATAATGTCGCGGGTAGGTCAGAAGACAGTGCTGACGGGAACAGGTCAGAAGACAGTGCTGTCGAGGACAGGTCAGAAGACAGTGCTGTCGCGGACAGGTCAGAAGACTTGGAAGAGACTAAAGTTGGTGGTGAAGTGAAACCGAAGAAACGTAGACCAATATCTACGGTCGTGATTAAAGACATACAAGATGACGCGAATCCATCAACATCTCTCGTTGTAGTGCATGGATGTACGTATTCTTCACATTCGCAATTATAAAAGTTCTATCCCATTAATGGGCCTAAATTTGCTCCCAGTGCCTATGGCAAAACATTCTGATGGCGAGCTCTTGGCTCGTCAAAATGATCCTACGGATCCTAGACACGAAGTGAAATTTGCGTCAAGACTGACAGCTGTCGGGTATCCTCCACAAAAAGGTAAAGAAGAAAACTAGAAGGTATATGATAATCATGACTGAAAATTATAATTTTTCAGATCCATCACGAATGACGCATCCCTACTCCGACGAAATACTCAACCGCTGGAAAAAGTATCTGCAAGACGATATGTACACATTAAGCGACAATAGTACCGCGTGGCCAAAAGAATATGCTACAAAGTTCACTCAAACATTTTTTAAAGCATTAATGAAGGTGTCAAATCGGCGGTTGCTCGAGATCCTTAGTATGCATATTGATTATAGTGATATATCATTGACATTTTATTGCACATCGCAGGAACTGTTAACGAACTCTGGCGGACCCGAACATAAACTTTCAACTAGCTCTACCGTATCGAGACAAAAATCTGAATATAGCATACCGGAGTAGTTTCAAACCTTAAAGAATTTACATACATTTACAATCATGTTAAACATTTAACAATAAAGCAACACTAGCCGACAGTATATATCTTCGTGACTTCAGCATATTTCCACAGCTCCATACCGATCAAATTCTCAGTACACTGAAGTACATATACTATATAATCACAATAATCGAATATGTTTCGTCAAATAATCACTAATTTCATGTTTAGTATAACTGTAGCGCACGTTCAATTATCAATACAATTCTAATAATGATTTAAATTGATAGCCACATCCGCGTCGGTAAACAGTTGTCTCGTCCAGGAGGTACAGGTATCGCCATCTATAAAGGGGTTGAAGAAATACATTCACCAAACAAGCGTTGATAGTAAAGGGTAACACCTCCGTATAGTTAGCAGACAACTATCATATTTTTCGGCTATTTTGGTCTCAATCGTTTACGAATAGTTTACGCAAGCTTACGCAATCGATTTCAGAGTTTACGAAATCGTAGTTTACTCTTAATTAACAATTTTAATATCTGGTAATTATCGTCTGCTAGCGCGCAGCGCCACCGTGATCGGGGAGAGACTTAGACTCTCTGGGCGTATAGCTGGCAGACAATTTTTATATTTTTTAATAGTTACTGTCCCAATCGTTTACGAATAGTTTACGCAAGTTTACGAAATCGATTTCAAAGTTTACGAAATTGTGGTTTGCTCGTAATTAACAATTTCAGTATCGGCTATCGTGCAGCGTTGATTTGCTGGTAAGCGCCGCCGTTGAAAATGCTAGTCTTCGACGACGAAAATGGCAGTCAGCTAACCGGAGGTTTGAAGAAACCGGCCATAAATTATGATTTCGTAAACTTGCATAAATTATTCATAAACGATCGAGATCAAAATAGCTGAAAAATACGATAGTTGTCTGCTAACTATACGGAGGTAACTTAATTAACGTTGTCCCATATACATGACTGCGCGTTAGGCCCAAGAGATGAAGACAACATGGGAAGAACAGAAGCAGTTGTTTCTCTCCAGTTTCTCGTTTTTGCAGCGCAACATATAGGGAAAGGGGATCTTGGAGCAGTGTGGCCAGATTTTGTCCCACTGGTACCATACGCGCAAGTGCGCGTGCCAGGGGCCAAATCTGGCCACAATGTCTTGGGGGCACAGCAGCTTCATTGCATAATATCGGATTGAGGTCTTATTTATTAAAATGTAACTTTACACGAGGGTAGTACTATCGTTTACACGTGAAATATAAAACGCAACTTCATGCGTTCGTGACTCTCCACGCTTCGCCTCTTCCTCCTCTTCTTCTTAGTCTTCTTTTTCGTAGAATATAAAATGCGTAAATGAGAAAAAGGAAAGAAAAACACGAGATGATGAACGATGAGATGTAAATACATGAATTTTCTTCTTGGAAAATGTTTATGCAGAGAGAAATAGAGATAGAATGACTGTATACAAAATGTGTACAGGTCGTTTGGTGGTCGGTCGAGTTCTGCGCGTAAATCTTAGCAACGAACTAGACTTTAGTAGGGACGCTGACGATCCCTATCCCTGTCTCCTCGTCTGGAACCATTAGAAAACGTGAGTGAACGTTCGTGAAGAACCACGAACTGGAAAAGAGCATGACTTATGCTATACTAACCCGCCACCACCCCTCATTGGACCTCCCCGACCGCTTCCTCGACCTCCTCTATCTCCACCGCGGTATCCGCCTCCTCCTCTACCACCCCTGTCCATTCCCCGACCTCGATCACCTCTATAACCTCCACGACCTCCGCGATCTCCACCTCCACGGCCACCACCTCCCCTGCCACCGCCGACACCGGCACCTTCTGGCTTCAGACCTTTACAGATGTTGCATTGATCTCGCCAGGCGAAGTTTGTGTTACCACACTCTGGATTTGGACACCTAATACAGGAACGAGGATGTCAACATCGTAGGTAGTTGGACGGGAGACACAACACACCCTCCCTGTACGAATATTGCAACGAACTTCGAGTCGCATTCTATGCCATCTCACCTCCAATCTCCGCCTCGTCCGCCTCCATCTCGACGATCATCACCACCTCGATGATGATCATCTCTGTCACCACCGCCACCGCGACCACCGCCGAATCCACCACGACCGCGACCTCCACCAATGCCACCGCCGCCACCACCACCGCGGCTCCCACCGCTTCGATTGCCTTGCCAATTGCTCTTGTGCTGGGCGATCTGAACCTTTATCGTGCAACCTTTGAATTCCTTGCCGTCGAACCAGTCAATCGCTGACCGTGCTGCGTTCTGGTCATCGTAAGTTACGGTCGCTTCACCCTTTGACTTGCCGGTATTCTTATCCTTGTACATCCAAATTTTCGGCTTGCCCGTGCGTTTGTCGCTCTAAAGACATCGATGCTCATGCTTCAGTGGGATAATACCATATGCGCAATACGTGATGCATTAATACATTGAGTACTCGGTAAAATGTTATGTAATGCTTGAGGTATTAGAAATATCCAATCGAATTAAGACCGTTGGCAAGGCAGTCCTCAAGATAGGGTCCCCAATAGATGAACAGTGAATGGAAATCTGGGGTTTCTTGAATGAGTTGGCGTACGGTGTGTTAAGAAAGTATGACTGTTACCTTTATAATACCAATGGCTCCAAAATGCTGGCAAATTTCTTCCTCGGAAATGGACGGATCCATGCCGGAAACGAAGATTGTATCTTCCTGGACGACCATGCCTTCAGCTGCACTGTTACGATCACCGTAGCCCCCTGCAATTTGCGAGGCGTTAATACTCGCTGGGAAGACATACTCTTTTCATCGATAATAGATAATAATACTCTCCGACCTACTGTCCCTAAGACTACACGGATCTACACTAAATGATATTAAGGAAAGTGCTCTGATAGAGCGTCCGATTACATTCTAATAGAAATATAATCGTTACACCGGTTGTAATGATTAACCATATATCGTGAGATTGCGAAATTACTCTGCGAGTATTACCTAGGCTTTACTATTATATCGAAGAGGCACTTTCCATCGTTCAATTCCAGACAACTATCCGAATACAGTTCAAATTCAATGACACAACATCCAAGCCAAAGATTTGTTTCGTAGCATCGTTACTTTCTATAATATTATAGGCTTAATTCGCTTGTACCACTTTACACACAGTGTGCCGCTTTCTTCTAATTAAATACACAGAGATAACGCCGACAACTTTTCGTATTATTTGACGATACTTGGCGAGCAACTGCTTAAATTATAGTATTAAATAAATGAAAGGTAACTCCGTTAACGACCCCACCAAAATTTGTTCACTTTGCGTGAAGCGTCTAGCGGCTTACGGATGCACATTTTTCACAGCGGACAAATCATGAGTCTTACACGCATAATTTTTACGCTCTCGTTTGAGTAATTGTGAGTTTCCCTGTAGAGTAACACATGATATATCGTCGTATTACATAGGTCTTGTGCCTTGACTACGTTTCGAAGTTCTCATTGTTACATGTACTATTTTATCGTTTGTTCGGTCCTGCTCAAACCCATATGTTTGAAACCACAGTTCTGCTTCTTTTTACTTTTACATCACCAAATATCTATTCCGTATTGTACGAATCAGTACCCTATCATCCTTAATAGGAACCTAACGTATGCAGAGAACACAAGGTTGCAGCTTAACATACAAAAGGGCTGCAACACTAATTATACCCTCGTACGTGTCTCCTGTTGTCATTACATATCTTGGGGAATATACCATTTTCGAAGGTAATTTACTTCACCAGCTGCCTTTTGTTTGTCCTTCCACTTTTTGCTTAACATCAAAATTGTGTGTTTCGTGGACGCATATGCGAGATATACATATACATATAAATTAACGTACACTTCCAAAAACCTCAACATTCTGAACTTGCAGAAAAAGAATAGTAAATCCTATCGGCAATTTGACATGTGTTTCTGTCATATCTTTAAGTTACTACCAATTTCATACATAAAAAACCTTAGTGTTAGGATATGTCTATATCTCCCGATAGAAGCGTTATTGCAAAAGAAAATTGCGTCAATCGCAAAAAGTTCCTCACAATCGTAGAGATAGCCCGAACTTGAAAAGAAATAAAACGTTTTCTCGCGGAAAAAAGCAATTGGTGATTTGCAGCGGCTTTTATTGCAACAACACTGCATGTTGTGTATTATTTTTCTCTCATGCTACATCCAGAGATGGGCAAACAACTACTCGGGGTAATAATTAATGAGCAAGGATAACGAGAAAAAAAAAGTTAATAACTATTCTCTTGTTTTGAAGATATATGGATACACGCACTGTCCACATGCCCATCTCTGACCATGTTAAAGAGTCGAAAGAACTCGATGCCGTAGGCATGCGAAGACCGACCTCACGAAATGTTGCAGAGCAGCCCTTTCATATAATACGAGTAACCGAGTATTTATTAAAAGGATTTGTATAAGTATTAGAGTGAAAGAGACGTGAATAGCACCAGACCAGTATACAGGCAGTCTGGTGCATTTACCTTTGTTATAACCACCACGGCCACCGCCACTGCTAAAACACAGAAGCAGATATACCAATGAGAGTCGACTCATGGACACACACACAGTGAGAGAGACTGAGAGATCGATCGATCGATGGCATTGGCGTAATTCAAATGCTCCCCTCGCCAACCAATCTTCTTTTGATGCACCTACTCTGTCTAAATTGGTCTGTAGTCACCATATTACATTACACTCGACCGCTTGCAAACTGTGTACAGTAGTGAGTGACGTCGTTCAGCAGTCCGTCTCTGTCCGGCATGCAGCAAAATTTGTCGAAACTGTAGGTGTATCCTTTTGAAGGGAAACGTTACTGGATGCACCACCCGAACATGATCCGTATGTTGTATACTCTGCTTGCTGCGTGCGTTTGTTATCGCTGATGCTAATACGGAACTAATTATATGATTATGTATCCCCTCAGATCAAAAGAATACACCCAAGTAGGTTCCCTCGTATAATAACGCGCGCGATAGTTTATGCCGTCTCAAATTGTAAGTGTACGAGTGAGAACCAGAAGTACACAAGAATCAAAGTCGATGGATGTTTTACTTTGCGACACGATCGTACGCATAAAATAAATCATAAGGTATCAATTGGTTGCAAAGTCGGAGGGTAATGAGTAAATTGTGGATGTTCCTATTAAAGCTCGTTGCATATAATGTGTAACACACGAACATATATATTAGAGTACCACCCCGAGAACTGTGCCGCCGAGTTCATCGGCCTTCGGGTGAGTTTAATTTGTTCGGAAGGGAAATTTGGACTGTTTCGTATGCATGGTCACCAGTAGCCATATTCGGCCCTAGATCGTTGCTGCGATATCACAACAGTGGCTCCAGGTGGCGAACGTACACCAATCGAATCACGACCTCGTGATCGATTATGGAACCTCTATGTGCACATGTACACACATACACATATGCGTCTTTGCGTTTTGGACAATGCGATATATGCGTTTTATCATTTTACGTCATTTGTCATATACAACCTGTTTATTACCTTATTCTTTTTTAACCAGTTATACCTGTGTGTTAAACCTGTAGGCACACTTCAAACAACATTAATGCCCGAAAGGGCACAATAGTCCATTTTTCTTCAAGATACAAAGATAAAAACAGACAGGAAAAATAGAGAAACGTTATACTTCTTTTTGCAATCGCGATTACTGCTTTGATGCCTCAGACCGATATAGACCAAAGTTATTTACCTTTGCTCAAAGAATTGATGCTTTTCTATTAAACGGTTAGTTAGCCTTACTACACTTTGCGCATATTTCTTTTCTTGCTTTCTTTATAACAATAAGAAATGACTAAAATAAAAGGGAACTTACTTATAACCACCACCAGAACGGTCACCGTATCCTCCACGGTCACTATATCTACCACCTCCACCACCTCCACCTCCTTGGCCTGGGTACAAAACGGATCACATTAAAAAATCAATAAACGGTAACAAATAATTTGGATGTATAAGTCAATAAACATGCCTCCACCATATCCACCAGAACTGCTTCGATTGTATCCTCCACCACCTCCACTGTTGCTGCCTCCATGGCCATATCCACTGCCCCCGTAACTTCCACTGCCACTGCTGTTGCCCGATCCACTTCCGCCATAACTATTCTGTCCATAGCTACTCTGACTCTGGGGTTGACTGTATTCTTGACTACCGCCACCACTGCTGCCACCTCCACTACCACTGCCGCCGCCGCCACCACCACCGCCGCCACCTCCACTTCCAGAATTATAGTTATTGTAATTGCTATAATTATTGCCACTACTAGGAGGTGGTTGGCTGTATTGATTATAGCCACCACCTCCTGTCGATGGAGGTGGGTATGAGGTATCCTGTCCACTCGTGGGAGGTGGCTGACTGTACTGATTATACCCCTGCTGTTGGTAATTTGAATATTCTGAAATGGAAGAAAAGGTCTGCACTGTTTGCAATTGATACAAGGACAAGGAGAAAGGGTTAGCCTGTATCATGTTTACACAACATGAGGCACATATATCACCATACATACACAGAGTTCTGTGAAAACTTGTAATCTGGCAAACACCAAGATACTAATGTCTACTGCATGAAACCATTATGCAGAGCGCATTGCGACCAAAAAGCAACAAACAACGTAATATCCGTTAATATTGCAATAACCATGAAAAAAGGATGATAAATATCATACATTTCTCATTTCATTTGATCTCAAAGAAAATCGAAGATTAACGAACGAAATAATGGCCTCTGCATAATCGATAATGGTTGTATACATAGACGTTGAATAAACACAGGCATCATATTTTATGGCTGAAATTATTATTGCCCCAAAATTGATGGGACCTAGCAATAAATTAGTTAGCCGGCGTACTGAGATCGAACACGAAGTCTCAGGCGTGGCGATAACAAGGTAGTCTAAAGCGTCATGACTGAACGCCCATCAAAAAACAATAATTTGCGAAGCAATTACAGCGCGATCAGTAATTCCAATTATCGAACAACGAGGTAATTACGATTTGGCTAATGCTTAAACTATTTAGTACTTACGGCTGTCCGTCATCGTGGCCCCTCTGGTGCGAATCGCCCACCGCGTAGAGAGAAGCACGCGTAATGGCGGGAATGTGGACGATCTTACCGCATCATGAATCGACCTACTAGACCTGCCGTTCCAGCCATGTTAACATTGAAGCAATTTTCTCTGCGCATGAGTAGTCTAGTAACTTATGAAAACTTCTGAGGATTCTTTTGATTGGCTGCACTGTCGGAGAACGCTGCGAAATTGGACGCATATAAGCGTTTGTCCAGTTTGGATAATTATAAAATGGTACGATTTTTCAAAGCCTTGCAATGCGAAAAAGCATTTCAGTATCGCTTTCGCACGTGCACGAAGTCGTGAGGCACGATCTTAGTGGAAAGGAGACAGGAATATTGCTCCGTTCTATACGCCACGCGGAGTAATGTTGAAGCAAAGCGGCGCGCGCATCGTACACAATTACCCCCACGTCGGCACCAAGGGCGCTGGACCAGTCTACCAACATTGCGAAGTAAGAAATTACAGCGCCCTGCGTTCGTTGGTGGAACTAAACGTCATACTTTTCACACATTGATTCTACCGATTCTACGAAACATAGCCCTACATGCATATGGATAAATGGCGTATTTGAGGCACACTTATAGATGTATGCACCCAGGAGGGCATGTATGCATACATAATTCACACTGATCTGATTTTTGATTTTTTGTTGCATCATCAAGGAATGTATTGCGTAACAGCAGTTTGTACATAATAAACGCCGTACTGTAGTCATTATATAAATAATAATTATATATTCTTCAGGTTCTTCCTTTAGTCCCCCATTTCGTGATAAATTCCTTAACGTCAAATTTACGCTCACAGCCCCTGTAATTCATGTATCTGATTTTCCCAAATATCTCTCGCTCCTTCCAGCCTTGATCATGAATACCGCAAATAGACCACATGCATCCTAAAAATAACAAAAACTTATGCTGATACTCTTGAATGTCCCATGTTTGCTATGCATATACATTTTACGACGTGCGCATTTGTTCTCAATTTACACAATGTGTGTAAGAGCACGAAAAATATGACAAACCGACATATCCATTGGGATCGCATCCGTCGATGCTGTATTTGTCATTCAAATAAATAGCCCATTGCAAGGCCTCCTCGGGCCTTGGCGCCCACTCCAATATCTTCTTCGCCCAATACATCCTCAAGTAACCATGCATTTTCCCATCATTCACAAGCTGATTCTGACATGCATTCCATAAATCGTCGTGTGTCATTGAATTCTCCAAAACATGCAAGTTGTACGTGTGTTCCCGCTTATCGTGCCTACGCAATGTCACAGGTAGTTTTACCATTGCAGCGTTATTTGTATAACGAAATTAGCGATAACATTGCGCTTATTACCGATGCTTGTTCAGGGTTTCGATTGCCCATGTATTTGCACCTGTTACGGCGTCATAACTATCATTATAATAGCAAAAATTATCAGAAAGTTCGCGTCGTATGATCCCTTCTTCCATGAACGCCTCGACAGACGCTCTGTGCACTTTCTTGTATGCCAGTGCCTCCAAAATGCAGCGTTGAACAGAAATCATACCGAAATGAATCCAAGGTGACAAATTGCTATTGGCGTCGGACAAGGGATCGTTGCGTTTGGTATGAAATATTTTAAGGCGATTTTTTAAGAAGGATTCTAGTTCGATGATACCACTCTCGTAACCAGGTCTTGCCCATGTAATATCGGTTACTGTCCTATCGACATCGATGTTCTCGATAGCTGCCGACCAGTCGTTCTCTGGGAATGATTGTTTAGCGGAATACGCGTGCTTCACGACCGGCGGAAATTGTGTTAAGAATTCATTTAGCTTCGTATTTATTTTACCCCGGATGGTGCGAGCGGCGTATTCTAATTTCTGCGACGCTATCCAACATGGCACGATATTGTGCGCATCTACCTTTATAATAAAAGAGCAACCTCACGTTAATTGGAAAAAAAAGTAGATGATACGAAAGTATAGCAAATGATGCGGCATAAATTATCGCAGGAGCGAGAAATTTTGCAGCGTGTACAATTAAAAGTTCGCTATACTTGATAAAGCAGAACGTCCTGTGGGATGTTTTCCTTTAACTTCTTAATCCAGTGCAATGGCAAACGTAACGGGAAGAAATCCGTCACGACTGCACCTATTTTATGCTTTTGTACGAAATTTAGAATAGTTATGTCTGGCGAATCCGTTTGCAGAAGATGAAAATTTATATTTAGGTCTTTACACTCTTTTTCGACCTCCTTCATACCTTCCAATAGAAACTTGTACTGACGTATGGTTGCGTCTAAGAATGTTGGCAGCAGGCAAAAGCATATGTGAAGAGGTACTTTATGCTGCATAGCTAATTTTTGTGCGAAAAGGTAGGCCCAGTTGTCTGAAATATTTGTGTCCATATTAAAACCTGTTCTGGGACAAATACTTGGCCCAGTAGTATAAAATCTTTTATTATTTGTACCCTGAACTCTGACATCCCGCCACATCCAGTACAAAATGCCTAGACAATCCTGCTGTATGCTATGCGTTCCAGTCAACAACTGAACTCTCTTTACATTAAAAGCAAACGATGCTACAGACTCGGCAGTCTGTAAATCATCAAATGTGAGCATGACGAGCAACTAATTCTAAAGTGCAGTTTATTCATCATTAGAGAAAATAACATACATGAATTCTGTCATTCACAATTTTAGCAGTCAGATGAGATGACTTATGTCTCTTTATTGATTGTCCCCTGTCCATATTTATTATTCAACAGATAGCTGCTCCCAATCTTAATCTGATTCCTCTACCCTTACGATAATGATCATATAACAAGTGTATTACAAATACGACATGAAATAAAACTTGTACGATTTACAGTACAGACACCACTACCAGTGTTCGGAATAGAAAAACCCTATTTGAATTGACGCCTATATGCAGCGATATTTTGATCTATATACCATTGTTACCGACAGAAAATCAATGACAGCAACGGACACATCGCCCCGAAAGGAGACAACGACGCTCAGTGCTAACGATGATAACAGTCGCACGCCCCACCGACCATGTTGACAGTATCATCCTAAAGAACAGGGAAGAAACAGTCCTCTCAAGCGCAAAGCCGAGACGCCATTGCGTCCACTGGCAAAATCGCGCGCGCGATTGTCGCGTATACCTGTGTGTACTGACGCCACACAGAAGAGTGACATCATCGCAACGTTCAACCACCACCGATAAAGAAGCTATACCATTCTCGTCGGTAGATGCCGCGAGAGAGGGGCACCAATGGCGACTCAAACCATAGGATCACGTGCCCCACGTCGCAGTGTGGGCCAGAGTGAGCTGGGGCTACTTTGAAAAAGAGCAAGGAACAAAGGGCAGGAAGAGGGGATATGGGGTTGTCGGCGATAGAGATGAAGAGAGGCGAGTAAATAGCGCGGAAGAGAGAGGCGTAATTGAGTAGTGGCCACATGGAGAGGGGTGAGGTCGAAATCCAGACAGAGACAGCCAGTGACAAGGAGAGGGAATACAGGCAGCGCGGGAGGGGGGAGGATCCAAGAGTGAGAAGGATAGAGAGATAGATAGGAGAGAGAGAGAAAGAGAGCGAAACAGACGAGAGAAGCAGGGAAGCTCGTAGCAGACCTGTTCGACTCACAACTCGAATCTGCACGGCCGTGCCTGTGTTTCAGCTGCTATCCTGCGCTGCTACCGTCCACACTTCGCGAGAGCACATTCGAGCACCAGCAGCAGCAGCGAGCAGGGGAGCACACCAGAGCGGCGCGGCGTAGCAGCAGAGTCGTCGTATCGGTGCAAAGGACGGACGGGGTACAGCGAGAGAGAAAGAGAGGGAGATAGAACGAACTAGAGAGAGAGAGAGAGTGTGCGAAAGCGTGTGGTAGGGAGTGAGAGAGAAAGAGGGTGTGTGTACGTGTGTGTGCAAAGAAGGGAGAGAGAGAGAGAGAGAGAAAGCGAGCGAGCGAGCGCCGTTACGATAAAAGAGAAGTTTTTCGGAGCGTATTCGGGAGCGTTCAATGGTCGAAGCAACTATGCGCCACGCCGTCGTCGGTAGGGCTCCTAGCTAGCCAGCTCCGACTACGGGAGGTCCGAGATCGCAGTTACGGCCTCGAGTGCGAGCGGGTTCGCCTCGCGAAGATGACCATAATAGTATTTTTGATCGACACGTCGGCCTCCATGAATCAGAGGGCTTATTTGGGCGGGCGACCCACGCTTTTGGACGTAGCCAAAAGCGCCGTGGAGACATTCGTGAAGGTACGCTGATAGTAACACACGGACACAGACACACACACACACACACACATAAGCACATCGCGCACACGTATGTACACAGCTTCCCGGCCGGTCGCGTTAAAACGTTCCCGTTCAATTGTCGTGACGACAAGCGGATCGTCCTCAAACGGCGACCGCACGGAAAGAGAAACCGCGACAGCTTTTTCACCAGAAGGCAGGCGATCGTCCGTTCCATGGGTTCTAATGCAAATAACTTTTTCAGGTTCGACAGAGATCGCCGGAAAGCCGTGGAGATCGTTATATGCTCCTGACCTTCGAAGATCCGCCTCAGAATATCAAGGTACGCCTCTTCGTGTTCCTCGTGTTAACGTTCTTTCTTTCAATACATCTCATTCTCTCCCACATGCTCACTCACTCGCACCTATATTCCCTGTCTCTCTCTCTTTCGCTCTCCCGTTCTCTCCCTCTCTCTCTCTACGTGCACTCGCCGCTCCTTGCTGCCATGTTAAACTCTCGTCGTCACACGGTTCCTTCAACCGATCGTTCTCGTGTTCCCTATGACGTATGTGCTTTCCTTCAAACGCATCCATCAACTCCTCTGTTCGTAGGACAGTACACTCCTACTCATTGTTGCCGTTGAATTTGTCCCGTTTTCCAAACTGAATAATTGATTATTCAGCAGCAGGGAAGTGCACTTACCATACTTTTTACATTATCCGTTACGGAAGAGCTGAATTGTGGGTAGTGCACGTTGCTGTGGAGAGAAGGGACGGGAGGCAGAGGAGAAATTGGCGGAGGGGTTACCACGAGGAAGCTTCTGTGGCGCCCTCACTTGTGTGAAGAAATGGGCGGCAATTTTGAAGGCCCCTCATGCATAGCTCTAACGATCTTTATGACTCCCTTCACACTCGTAGTTTTCCAATTACCCGACGTCTTCGACGATTAATCGATGCTATTTGGCACCCTCGATCCGTTGGAACGATTTATGACACGTAACCGGAAGGCACTTGGGCGTTTTCTTATCCTACTCCTGAAATAAACAACTCTTCATTTTTTTTTTGTGCAAAAAGTGATATGATCATCGTCCAAGTACCTGCCCATGAGTTCGATCAACAATTTCGATGTTATAAATAGCTTTCACAATGCTACGAACAATCATTGGGATCGATGTTTCCGTCTCATAATTAAAAAAACATATTACGTGGTTTTTAGGCTGGTTGGAAAGAGAACTTAGCGACTTTTATGAACGAACTTAAAAATTTGCAATGCGTCGGTCTGACAACATTAGGTGCTGCTTTAAAACATGCCTTGGACGTTTTAAACATAAATCGCATGCAAACTGGCATAGATACGTATGGTCAGGGAAGATGTCCGTTTTATTTAGAACCATCAGTAATCGTTGTTATTACAGATGGTGGAAAGTACACGACAAACAGTGGAGTACACCAAGACGTAAGTCGCCGAGTCATAAATGGTTCATTGGTTACCTATGTATTTAATAAAACTAGCCGAACGAAGCGCGTTTTGATGCGACAGTTCTCAAAACATGTAAACTCAAATTACGATTACTTTCTCTTTTAGTTTACTTTGCCAATGCATTCTCCCATACCGGGTTCCGAATTAACGAAGGAGCCGTTTAGGTGGGACCAAAGACTATTTTCTTTGGTATTAAGGTTGTCGGGAACGCCGGCCGTCGAAAGAGACACTGGTTTAGTGGCCAGTGATTCGTCTCCAATCGATGCAATGTGCGAAGTTACCGGAGGTAAGAGAATACGAAGATATGCCTGATCCATAATTATAACCGTCCAAGCAAACACGTATTTATCTTTCATCATTTCTGCCAGGACGCTCATATTGCATAACATCGTTCCGAATGATGATGCAGTGCATTGATTCGTTAGTTCAAAAGGTGCAGTCAGGCGTTGTGATAAATTTCGAAAAGATCGGACCCGATCCTCCGCCTCTGGCTAACGAAGCTCAGCATCAGGACGACGAAGAAGCTGAGGATGAGAATAATGTGGTTAATGGTCAAAGAATTCCATACCCTTCAAATGCTGGTGTGCTAGGAAACACAGCCTGGCACTCATGTAGGCGTCTAATTTACGTGCCGCGTTCAGCTCAGAAGGGGTTCGCGGTCGGCTTTTGGCCGATTCCTGAAAGTTTCTGGCCCGACCTTACCGCTAATTCCCTACCTCCGAGATCAGCTCATCCGAACGTGAAGTTCACTTGCACTAGCCAGGAGCCAATGGTGATAGAAAACTTACCGTTCGATAAGTACGAACTGGAACCCAGTCCTCTGACGCAGTACATCTTGGCTCGAAAACAACCGACTATATGTTGGCAAGTGTTCGTTGCAAATTCGTATAAGTCCAGCGAGGTCGGCCATCCCTTTGGATACCTGAAAGCGAGCACAAATCTTACTTGTGTCAATCTATTTGTTATGCCGTATAATTATCCGGTTCTCTTACCGTTGCTGGAGGAGTTATTTAAAGTCCATAGACTAAAACCTACGAACGAATGGAGAACGCAATTTCAGAATTACATGAGGACCATGCCAACATACTACGCGGCTGTAAGTTACGGTTAACTCACGAAATATCGAAAAATACTGAATGTTCATATTAATGCTCCAAATCCAATTACATTTATAGTCCTTAAGAAGAGCACTGACCAGAATGGGTGCTCCCACGCCACTGGCTCAGACGCTCATACCCGACAACATGGACAACTCACTCTCGTACAGTGTGTTAAATTACTTGAAGAGACTGAAGAATCAGGCAAAGATCGAATTTGACAGGCTGTGCAACGAAGTGATCTCAAAACAAGTTGCAGCTGCAAACATGACCAAAAGCTTAGCGAACGGTAACACAACGACAGTTACCGAAGGCATAAGAGTTATGCCTAGAACACCTCTAAAGAAAGACCTGGTGAGAGGATCTTTCTTATGCCCGTTACGAATAAGTAACCCAACCTATCGGTACGAAACATTCACGTAATACATTTTGCAGGTCTCGCACCCCTTGTTGCAGGACAAATTTACAGGCTTAAGGGACCAACTGAACGAATTTGGCGGGTTTGTCGTTGGGTTAGTTAGGAATCAGCAACAGCAGCGTGGTGCGCAGAGTTACAGAAATGCGTTCGACGTCCCAAGGAAATCGTTACTAGACCAAGTTGTTAGAATGCGTGCAAACTTCTTGCAACCGGGCTTATTGCATACTAAATTACTAGATGACGATTACGTTCACTCAATGCCGTTAGCTCAGATGGGCAATTATCAGGAGTATTTGAAACGCATGACCCCTCCTTTGAGGGAAATTGAGAGTGTACCTGTCAGACAACATATGTTCGGTATGTAAGATTACCGTAGTCTGTTTTATTCTCATATCTTCCTCGTAGCGGACCCTGACCAACGTTAAACTGTTCCCGCAGGTAATCCTTTCAAGATAGATAAGAGGATGATGGTAGACGAGGCAGACATCGACTTAGTCGGTGCTACCTCGTCCTCGTCCAAGGGTGGCCTAAAACGTACAATACCACCTTCGGACGGTGGCGGAGGACCACCAACTCAGAGGCCACCACCCAATAAAAGAAAACCTGGCCCTATTCCGAAAGATGTGGTTGTACGAAGACCTTTGCAAACTCCTCCTAGCACGCCGCCAAGTTCTCCGATACCTTGGATGGACGACGCAAGGAGCCAACTCTCTCCGACTCCAGAACTACCCATGTCACCGAGTTTAACCTGTCCACCGATTAGCGTGCCAAGTCCGCCTTGTCCAACATTGCCAGAAAAGCTGATTAATGGGCTTGCAGAGATGCCTACGATAGCGATATTCGAGGCAGTTCCGGTAGAACATGTTAATAATCATATGGACGCTGTACCAACCTTGTCACCTGTGGTAACGGTCAATAACATCGATAATATGAAGATTGACCCGAAGAATGATAGGATAGACAATGTTAACAGCGAGTGTAACGCTAGACTAACTTCGAACGAGTGTGTTGAAAATAGTGTTAAAGTTGAATGTGTGCCGGAGGAGAGACTACAAAATCACGTGGAGGAGAGACGTGAAACGAGGATAGAAGAGCGGACATTGACGAAAAAAGAATTGGAGGACATTAGGAGGCACAATTTGAACGTGAGGGAGCTCGTGTACAAGGAGGTTCGAAGAAGAGGGACGAGTAAGTAGCTCTGCATTTATTTTATGATTCGATCTAGCCAAGTCGTGGTGTTGGGCCGCGTCCGAAACAAACCGGTCGAAGAACGTCTTGACACGAAATGGTCATTTCGCGAAGCGTTCTCTTCCGCTCAATAATGCTGACGGTGACGAAACGATTTTGTTCCAGATTACGCAACGTTGTTTTCGCATCTACACCAAATACAAGGCACTTTAGATATACGGCTTGCGTTTGTTCAAGATATCGTGAAAGAGTCGTTGCGTTTTAAAAGACGTAATTTAGCAATATTGTTGGAGGAATACCTTAAAACTGTACAAGACGACGGTTGGACGGTGAATCACAAAAATAATCATAATGGCGTCACAAGAATAAGTTAAGACGTCCTATGCGTGAGATCAGGGCATTATTTTGGTAACGGCAGTTTGTAACCGATGTCTATGTACAAAGTTTGACGGGGAATACGTGTGTGGTAGCGTTTAAAGAATATACGTTGAAGAGACTTACAACGTTATAGCGATAATGATAACTATCCGAAAATAGCATTCTAGTTGTGTCGTCAACCAGGGGGATACACTTTTTACAGTAATTTCTTAATTTCTCCCCTCGCGAGTGTGCAGTTGGTAGACGCTTCCTTTGTCCTCACAATCTGCAATCGTTCGAGAATGCACTTTCGCGCGTCTTGCTTTCTAATGCCGAATATTTGTCTACATGGAGTTTGTTAGGTCGCCGATCGTTTTACAGGTTTGAGAGGATAATCGCGTTGTACAAAAATATTTTTCACTTTTGATAATGGAGTGATATAGGTTCGTTGAACGGTAAGGCCAATCGAATCGAAATCGTATTAACTCTACCAGCTGCACATTCCTTAGAGCCCATATCAAATTTAGGAAAACTGAACGATATTAAAGCTGCAACTATATTTCATATACATATTATGTTTCATACTTTTGTGATATAAGCTGTAAGTATTACATTTAACGAGACGTTACAACTTATTAAAATGTAGAATGCTTTGTAAATTTTGTTATATATGTTGTTAACATTATAAAACTGCGTCGAGATCTGATTTCTGTTATTAATAAGTAATGCTTGTCAGGATTGTACGAATGTGCAGTCCATTTTCTAAAACCAAACACATATCTTCTGTTGAAACAAAATGAAATGATGCAAAATGCGAAATTCTACATTTTATATTTAACAAACCATTGCATACTTTATCATGTAATTTTTTAAATTAAAATAGCATGAGACTATAAACATTTTACTGCAACATTTTTTCTTCACCAAAATTCGATGTGCAATGCGTCGCCTTTGCCAAGTGAAAGGTTGTCGCAAGTTAAATTATAACGACTAGTTTTTATATTGAACATACCATTACATATAGACTGACTTTATTGTAGAATTATATATCGAGGGGTGACAGTGCCTGATTACGCTATTGAAGATAATGATTTATGGTTGTGATGATATGTTTACGTTCAACCCATATCGTATCTGCTTGGACGAAAATTTCCATAAATTTACATTGCATCTTAGTCATCACTGTTCTCGTTTGTCTACGCCAATGTGTTCAACGTCAGATATACGTACGACTCTGTATGTATGAATGTGTATGTACGTTGCACGTATGTAGCATGTGTATATTCATATGAAGTGACAGTTCTGAGTGTGTATGTGCATGCGAGTGCACAAGGAAGAGAGAAAGAGAGAGAGAAAGATGGAGATGGACAAATTGAGAAACGCACTGGCGTCGACAAACAGAAACGCAATTGACTGCGGAGGAGCCACAATTACTGCAACACAGCTGGGAAAATAAATGAAACGCTTGTCGTACGATGTATTTTGCATGTAGCACCCACATGTCGCGTATTAGCCACAATCTATAACTTTGTCTTCTATCGTCTAGTATTTCTGTATTGATCGCGGATACAAGTGGGTTGAAGTATTTATTAGATTTATTAAATTGTACGCGCTAATAACGAACACTGCAACTCTAATGCTGTTAGCAACAAAGAGTAGTACTAAATTGGCGGGCTATTTATGTATATGTACACGAATGCACGTGTATATGTACTTATATACCCCGCATAGCGTTTTGTATGTAATGATCGTGGCATTTATTTTACTTGTGGATTCCATTACGTAGGAGTGTCATCGTGCTTCTTCAGAATTTGTTAAGCATCATGATCTCAGTGTCGTAATTTCGTTAGCGAATCGAAACATATCATTATAGGAACATTCTTTTAATCTTTTCACATAGTTGCAGTTTAGACATTGTTAATGAACCATGAGTAAAATAATAATAATCCGAACGTTCGCGCAAGACGAAGGGGATACGCACTTATATTCTGCTCTATGTGTACGTAGGCGTAAAAAAATGTACAAAACGATGTTACTTATTAATGAAAAACATTAGACTCTTTGTAAGGTATTTTACGATAGTGGAGCTTAGCTGAGTCCCAGGGACAATGATGCTACACGCTTATCGGCTCCAAAGAGGAATTAATAAGAAAGTTAAATGAACATAACACTAAGTGCGATTCTACGTAATGTACGCGTTTATAGGCGATTAGCGAAAGTACCTCATCAGAGTTTTACAAAATGTTTATTACGAACCCCTTGTTACGACATCATCGCAATTTCCTGTTAAAGATCATCGCGATAAACTTATTAAGATATTTCCCTTTCTAATTGCTTAAAAATGATTTAAGACGCGCGACACGTTTTCCCTGATGACGGACTAGAGAGACTATTCGCAGAAATTTTTAAAGTATGCATTTACGTTTGTACAACAGAATTGATATAATGAATGCAACTGTAAAAGGTTGAAGATAAAAAAAAACTAGGTTCAATGTATTTCCGTCGGAAAACCTTGTAGTTAATAGGTGTATTATGCATGCATGCACGTGTGTGTGTACATAAGTATGCATGCATGCATACAAATTTATGCATCGCAATTTAATGTAATTCGCGGGAGAGGGTTATGACTCGCTTAAATTAAATTGTACATATATGACGTATTGTTGCTTCTTAATTTGTTGAAAATCAGTCAAGATGGTAAGGATGTGTTACTATTTTTCCACATACCTTTGACAGTAGCATATATGCATAATGTAAATACGTATATACTAATTATCATTATGAATAAACTTCATATTGAGATGGTTGTTCGATTTTTACGTTTATATTTCGAACTAAGATGAATAAAGTTCGGAGAAAGAGTAAATAAGAATAGAGGGAAACTTATTTATTTGGTGTGATTGTACCTTTTACTCCCGTATTGTCCTATTCTCTTGTACGTGACACGGTCACCTAGTGCAGATCATCGTTGTATTGTTTTCCAACAAAGATTAATCCTGTCGACCCTAAAGTTTAAGGTTTACCAATGAAATTATTAGAGATTGAGTTATTCTGTTAAAATAGCCGGTAATACGATAGAATGACCAGCAAGTGTCGCCACCTGGTAGTTAGTTAAATTACTATGGCATAGTAATGGCATAGAGATTCAAAGTCTTTATCTGATCACTCGCTAACTCCATGCGTGGACACGCTACAAGGAACCTGAAAGCAATTTTATTATTTCCTGGATAAATTGTCTTTTATTTGAGTATGCTATGTAGGATAACAATCCTCATTTACATGGGTGTTATTAGAATTATCACAGTCCGTGTATTTACATCTTACAGACTAATGGAGTTTTTAACTTAAACTATAATTACCATCGTTTCTCTCTTATATATTCGAAAAGTATAACAGGTTCTCTATAGGGATGTTTTTAGCCCCATCGCTGTTCTCTGGACGGCAGCAGAGCGTTAGAAGAAAATGTAGAGCATAGTAATGATATAAGGTTCAAAAGGAAATACTTTAAGGGCATGCACATCGGGTCGTAATACCTATACCATAAATTTCAATGTCAAAAACGAAAGAGTGCTGACGACCTTTCCTAATCGATTGCTCCTTAATGTTGGGTATTCTTTATCCGCGTCGTGTATGTACACCATCAGCATTTATACAGAATGTCACATATTAAAAATGTTATCCTCTCCACCCCTAGTACGTGGTAATCTATTCGTTACACCCGGGGTAAGACCGTTTGTAGTAGCCATGCCAATTGGCGTCTTGGTCTTACGTGTTCACGGTGTGCGGAGCACGTAGTACTCATCGACGCAATGATAAAAGTCGTAAAGACACGTGTGAATTAAACCACCACGCCTCGGCCTCGGGAATCCTGCGCGGCGTTTCCTTCGTTACCGGAAGGGCTACTTATCCAACTGCAAACCCAAATACTTCATCGTTACGGTCCCGACGAGGAACGTCTGGTATGGGATCGGTGAGCTATTTCTCGAAGAAACCCAGTTATCGCGGTAAACCTATCGCGCAAAGCCCAGGAAGTCGGTAAGTCTGTCGTTCCAGTCGTGGAGCCAGTGGGTTGGTCCGTCTGTATTCTGCCTCTGCTTGCAAGGGTTGACATCCTTCTCCGGGGGCATGTACTCCTCGCCGCGTATGCAGAAGTAACTTTTGATGGGACTCCTGCACATTGGGCACCGATCGAGTTTCCCAAAGCAGGAGGCGCATATGCAGGTATGCCTGCACGGCAGAAGGGCTCGGGAGAGAGGGAAGTACTGACAGACAACACAGAGTTGCTCCCCGGCGGTGTTCCAAAGAGAGCCCTCATTGTCGCCACTGCCGCCATTGCCGTGGCCTCCCGTTGCGGAAGCCACAAGAGCTCCTCTGCCTGCAGTGCCACCGGAAGTCGCCTTCGACGCATTGCACGGCTCCGCCAGCGCCAACGTTGGCCCTAAACCGGAGGAAACTTCGCCCTCTTCGTAGTTCGTTGAATTCCCAGTCGCCAAGTACAGTTGCTGCAAAATCAATGACAATTCGACTATCCTCTTCCCCTTACGTTACGAGGTCAGTTTGCCTCACAACCTCAAGTGGTAACTTCCTTAGGGGCCGAAGTATGCTCTAAGCAACCGCGTTGCGAGAGAACCTATGTACTTCGAATTCTCTTTATCTTACGTATCTGACGATTACGGTCGAGTCGCAAAGCGAAAGGATCGTGGATTCATTGAAATGTAAACGAGCGGTTGAACGGGATTCTAGTTTTTAACGAGCCACATCGGACAACGGGCACTCGCCAGTTCTGGGCGCCGAGTGTCGCCACTGTTGGACGGTCAAAGGTGGCTCGAATTTGAAATTTGCTTCACCGGCTACTTGAAAGTGGTTTTTCAAGAGAGGAACGTCTCCGAATAACTTACCTTGAGACAGGACAACTGGCCGTTAGCTTGCTTCAAATACTGCGCCAGTATCGAGGTCGGTAATGTGCAGACACTATCCTTAATGTGGACCACATTCACCAGAGCGACCTTCGGAAAGGAAAGAGCATATTAAGCGCTCTCGTAGAACGTACATATCTCGTCATCGGCCGTGCATTCGGCCGGACGCGAGTGGTTACACGGTTAGACCCGCACTTCCCGGCGATAATTATTTACATGAATCGAGGTAAAATTTTGGCTCACAACTTTAGCCTGTCGCAACGACTCGCCACGCTCGAGCGTCTCCCATCTCCCATCCCGACTGCCCGTTCTGTTTAATATTAAATGGTATGTCGCGTTGAGTAACTGCGACGAGGTACGCCGGGTCGCGTCGTTTTGTGTCGAGGTAAGACGACGCGGAGAACGGGTCTCGTTTCTTCTCCGTAATCCACGGTATTTCCCTTGATCGAGTGGCACTGGGACCACTTAATAGTTACGTCGGGGAAGCGAGCGAGCTTTCGAGCACAATGAACGAAATACTCACGGTCTCGTCGGGATGAGGATCCCCGTTGTCTCGGCGAGTGAGGAATATCACGAGAGGATAACACAATCGTGGCGGTGTGCCGAGCTCCAATTCCGGCGCCGGCAGAGATAATCTCAACGTCTCCTCGCCGTGCGGTTGTCTACTATATGTGTCAGTTAAGGATAAGCATTTAGCTGACAAAGGCGATCTGAGCCTCAAACGGCACTTTACGTGATACGCTTTTCCTTAGAAAAACAAACTCGAATTCAACGGAGCTGAAGAAAGAAGGATACGTTTGAGCCGGAGTAATGTACTGCGCGTGGCCGTGGAGAAGAGTCCCGTTCAAAGAGGCGTCCCTGAGGGTGCTCCACGGTTTCCATAGTGCCAAATGAAGTTCTCTGATGCTGACACCCCATATCGCCTGCAGGGAGTACTCCACTTGGCTTGACACCTCGCACTCGACCTCTGCAATAGAAAACGTTCGCGTCCAGAAATGGCAATGACGTCGATTACAGGCAGCAGCTTGCGAGACAAGGTTGGAGAGATAAAGGCACGCTTTGCTGGGTCGCGAGAATGGTCCTTCTCGACGGACAGGTTCCTAGCGCGAAGTCGGGCGTCGCGCAAGGTGCAGATACAATGTATTAGATGGGTGGTGCGTGCGACTGTCACGGGAGGAAATTGCAAAACGTCCTCCTGCACGCCAGCGGTACAGCTATCAACGTTCTCAGTGCTTCCCCCTCGTCTTTGCGTCTCTTTACTCTGAGGCGTCACCGGCTGCGTGATTGCGCAATGAGTTTTGCAACGGCCATAGTTTAACCCCGCCTTACCACCGCGAGAGCGCGACATGGACGGAGAAAAGTCTTTTCCGTTGCAAAATTCACTTCTCTCTACCCCGTGAAGATCATGCGCCGCGGCTGTAATCATCTACGCAACGCCAGCGGAGGCGGATTTAGTTATGTCTCGGTAATTGAATGGCGAAGAATTAATCTTCGTCAGGTCCGACGGCGACCCGAGACACACGATCTTACGGTGCCCAATTTTTCTGCCCACCGTACGCGCATGTAACTCGGCTTTCAGTGGCTGGTCTCCTTTTGTCGGCCGCTCCGGTGAAATAATATAGCTAGGCTCGAGGCCGTGGTACCGACCGCACTCTTATTTCGCATGACGTTAACCGAACATCATTACATAAGACATCCAGCTTTCGACTTTTTCTCTCTCTCTTTCTCTCTCCCTCTCCGTCCCCTTCTCACGTCTCGGTCCAAGAAATCTTTGAACCAAGGAGGTTTCCAGGTCATTCGTGAGAGGAGAGGTCGCCGTGTGCGACACACTTCCTACCTTCTCGCCTTGTTCTTACATACTGGTCCTTGGATTCGCGCACTTGGCGGCTGTCCTTACGCTTACGGCTTTACCAAAATGAGATGTGTGCGCACGCAACACGCACCCTGTCCTATCCCACAGCGAGCGTTCGCCACGAATTTATTCCCGTCTCTATCTGCCGACAGATTGGGCGCCGAGAAAAATGGGGCGCGAGTGTAACGAGTCAGAGCGTAACTCGATGTTTGCTTCCGAAGTCTGCGCGACCGATACACTGACGATTCCATTGATTTCTCGCCCCTGCGTTGTTCGCCTCGCATTGAGTCGAGCGACATCACAACTGCAGTCATTGCGGTACAATAGTTTCTAACGAATATTACCGTCCGATATGGTCTCCGGTTCGTTCGACTGACTCGTTGCAAAGAAACTTGGTCGAAGCGCGAGTGCATTAAATTTGCACCAAGTTCGACGCCGGAGTCCGGGTTTCAATGGACATATATCGTGCGTTTGCATCGATTAGAAACGACGCGAACGTAGTTTGTCGGGACTGTCTCGAGTGGGATCTCGCGAAAATTCCAAGTTTCGTTGGGACATCGGGAGTTGACGTTATTGAAGTTCGAGTCAAGTTTGACCGCCTGCCCGCTCGAAACGCTCGACGCACCTGCCGTTTGGCGTACGTGCATGAAGAGACAGAGACAAGCAGACATTAAAGATCGAGAGTTTCGAGATCATGCGCGAGTACGATGCGAACGAAAGTGAAAGCTGGCAACGCGGATCGCAAAACCGACTGCACCGCGCGCTTGTGTTTTGTCGCACTTCTCGCGTTTGTAGCTTATCTCGCGATAAACTGATAGGACAGAGACTCTGGAAACGTCGCGTGTGAAACATCGTCGGATTAGCGAGACTTTTTATCAACAGACGGACACGCTCGTTACGCTTGCAGCCACGCCGTCGAAACAACGCCCAGAGTTTTCGGAAGTAACGAGATTACGGCAATGATCAGGAAAAGTATGCGGAGCACGTGGACATTGTTTGGCTGAAATGTTTTCCGCACCACTTGCATGCGCGATAACAATGCTCGTTAAGGCGCGGAAGTCGGAACGCGGAGTGCAGCAAATATTTTTCACAACATCGGGAACGTCACGCGCGCCAGAACGCATCCGCGTTTTGTGCTTCCTACTTCCGTCGGCCGTTCTGATGGAAAAACGACGGCATGGGGGAATAAGCGAGGACACAGTGTCCGTCGCCGCGACCTGTTCAGTATGACATGATGAAAGAAGGATAGTCTTTCGAGGTATCTCACTCTGTTCCACGCCAAATTAATATAGTGGAACTATTTCAATCATTTGTGTTCAATAATGAACATTTATTGATAAATAAAACATTTTACAGCGCGTTTGAATACCAAGTGACTGTATTAACTTGTCCTGAGAATTATAACAAAACTAAACTTTAATAAATGGAATATTCGTTGCTCTGTGCGATGGTTATTCTACGGACGGTAAAGACTGACTGACGTTCCGAAGCGAAAAATATATATGTAAAATTGAATATGTTCCATATATAAGCGAAGACTTGAGGTGGGGAAAACGAAGCTTGTTACATATGTACATAGAGAGAGGTGATACATTGCAGCGGTGAATAAATAGCGATAATCTTCTGAAGTGTCGAAGAAAGGTAAGCTGACAAAGAAAGAGACCGGGATTAGCCGGAAACGGTTGGTCATGCATGGTCGATTTCAAAAATGCCAAAAATGCACAAAGATCAAGACTGCGATCAAAGTAAAATATAGATAAGTATAAATAGAAATAGTGCAGATATGCATGTTTTTCTTACGCGACCGACCACGACCGTTTCCCGTAATCCACGAAATTCGAATGGACGGTTGTCTGGTCGAAGCAGTCTCAACTGAAATCGCAGGACTAACGACCACGTGGTGCTGGTGACACGATGGATGGACTTGGCGAACCTTCTTCTCGGTTCAGGAACCGGGCAAGGCGCGCAGGCTCGCAGGCGCCGATTGTACGCGCCGAGGCAGTCGGTGAAAGGCCAAACGGTAAGTGAGGCCGCTTACGGTCTATGCGTGTGCCTTTGCCGCGCTCTCGTACCAACGGAATAACTCCTCGAACCTTTTGCCAGTTCGCCAAAGAACTCGCCCCGTGCGCTGTACATGCGCCAGAAGTTTCAGCGAGCAAGCAGAAAAGGGCAAAGCTAAACTTCTGACGCATTTCGCAATTTTTGCACCTGCCGCGAAGAGACCGGCGCGTCGGAGAAGTCGCTGGCGAATGTGGCTTGCTATATGCCAGCTACGACCATCCCCCCGCGCACCCCTAGACTATTGCATCACCAGACACGCTACATTATGTAGTTTTGAAAGTCCGTAGACGTTGCACCGTGCCGGGCGCATTGTGTGCTAATTATCGACGGCGTAAATAAGACTGACGTGTCCGTTTGAAACATATTAACCGCACGAGTCAGCCGGCTAACGAAATTATGGGAAAAAGTGCGAGCGTCGGAGAGAAACTAACTGCCTTCTTCTCGCAAACGCGCACGAGGCTGCCTCGAAAAAGTGGCGAGTGAGCGAGCCGCCGAGCTAACGGCCGATTATCAAATGTCGTTGCATAATCGAGCACGAGACGGCTAAGTCAGTCGTACGCGCTTACTCGTTCGGTCGGTTGCGTCAACCAGCGGCAACAACTAACAACCAGTAACAACCACCTCGACCACCACCACCATCGTGAACTAACGGATTGAGCATCGATCGTGGAAATCAGAGCATACCGCGTCTCGTTTATCACCTGTCCGCACCATTTGTTATTTTTTTTTTCGTTATGAAATTTTGTATCACTCTCGTTTCGCTATTAACCACGAAAATTGATCGCTGTACGGATTTGAAGATTCGAGTCTCGCTGTAGGCATTTCTCTTCTCTGCAACATGCGTCGACGCGCTCAACGGGTTCCGAACGACGCAAACTGTGCAATGTTTGCGAAACGTTCGGCAAATAAACGGCGCGAAACACGGCTCGAATATCTCTGCGCGCACCAAAAACTAGCGAGCGTGAAGTTTGACGCAACGAATATTTTATGCGACGCAAGAAACCCAGATCAATCTTGGAAATAAACGGACGGCTTATTTACGAGTATGATGATCCCTGTTCTGCTTTGCTTCTTCACAAAATCTCCGACTCATTTTTCTTTCATTTTTCAAAACACGCCGGTCGCGGCCCGGCCAAGAATATCATATTGATCGGGGTCGAAAAAATTGTCGTGCGAACGTTGAGCCAAGTCCGTGCTGACGCGAACGTTCACTGGTGGTCTCGTCGATCATCTTCCATAGTTTGTCATTCTTTTTCCGTGTCTACTATCGATCGCATAAATTGACGAGAATACTTCGGTCAACACATGTGGTGCTTACGTACTAGAAAAAGTGAATGGCTGCAGGGAAGAATGAGCGAGCCACCACTCCGTCTATACGCGTTTCATATCTTCTCGGGCAATTTTCGTGAAGGCTCGATCGAAACGTGTGTTTCGCCGGCACGTTACCTCGCGAACGGCATCGCTCGACGTCGATATAAATGGAGAGCCGGTCGATCGTTTATGGCGACCTTGATTGCTCTCTACGCCTCCTCGGTCACGTAGGCAAGAAGGAATCAGGCGGGAGGAATTTTATTTCTCCGCGCTCGCGAAGAATGTTCCTTTTCTATCGATCGCCACCTCCGGACTTCTCCGTTCGCCCCTTTGTTTTCTTCTTTCGCCTTTTTCCTAGTTTCTTCGGCGAGCCAATCAAAAGAGAGTCCCAATCGCAAGGTACATAATCATTTATACCCGCTTAGCCTTGAGGCGTCGAAAGGATGTCGAAATAACGTCGTTCAAGCTCGACGATACGACGCGGCTCTCTAGGCATTCGCGGAAAGAAATGTCTTTTATTACGACCACCTGTCGTCGGCCGGTTGCACGAAATGTGACCCATGTGACCGATTCGACCGGGTCGGGGAGGGCTGAGTTTGCTTACGTGATTTAATTTATCGTTCGGAGCCGTCAATAAAAGACTGCATTTATCACTCGCCGTCGGAACATTATTTATACGCCTCTTGCAAAACCACGCGCACCGTGGCAAGCGTTTTCTGCATTCGCCGCTCGGGACTCCATGTCGCTGCATTAGGTGGACTGAAATGGATTTGGAATAGAAGAATATTGGGCGACGAAGCGCACAATGCCATGCGTCTCACTCGGACGTACGGGACGATCGGTCGATCAAGTGCAAACAGTCTTATGAATATTTAGCGCCGCTCGCGAGCGTGAGAGTGCGCGCGAGCGTCTGAATTGCGAGTTAAAAATAGTATCGCGTGTTTTGACGAACATAGGAGTCTCTCGGGATCCATCCTTCGACTCGTGATCGAGGCCCGCACAATCGGTGTATGCCAAACAGAGCGGAAAGTCGCGAGCGTGACGAATATGATTCATTGACTACCTACGATTCGTCATTAACCGGATCGATGCTTCGACGAGGCCACGGCGTCTGTAACATATGGAAGGCGCGGAGTCTGCGTGCTGCAATCGAACGAAGCACAATTGAACGAGAACACCGTCGACGTTGAACTTTGACGTTTACCGGGTGTCATGTATTATTCAAAAACAAGTCCAGCGCACGGATGCCTGCGAAGATCGGAATATGCATACTCGTGGTTATCTTTTATGAACGCGTTTGACTCCGATCGTCGTATAACGGTAATTGTCATTTGAGAATCGCGCAAGCTGCAACGAGTGCAACGACACGACTGTCTCGGGATTATCGGCAAAAAACGGATACAAACGACCGCGCCGCGTAATGTCCAGCAACACGAACGCAGGAAAACTTTATTATCGTAATGAGCTCGTGAGTATGCGGCGGTGATTGAGGTCTCGTGACTATTATAGAATGGCGTGTAGAGCCATGAAAGAAGTTCCGTCGACAATGACACTGTCGTCGGATTTCCGAACTCGGTGATCATGCTGGGGCTTGCGTCATTGATACGTGTCGTCTGTCTTTCGTAACGTGGACCAGGTACCTCTTTGTACCTTCCGATCGAGATTACAGGCATTTTCGCAACAGGTGCGTAGAGACGTATGAAGAGGTTGAAAGAAGAACGAGGCGATCGAGGCAAGTGACGAGAGGAGAAACCATGTTTGAGAACACTTTCGGCGATTTCATTCTCAATAAATCTCATGCAAACCGAACGTTTATCCAAGTATGGCGAGTTCGAATATCGATTCGAGTTTAGCAAGTATCATCTGGCTTCGAAGTATGAAAACGAATTATTCAGTTCTCCGAAATCCGAAGGACCGAACGATGGGATTCCGCGTTTACGCGAAAAACTAATAATCACACTTCGTGCTTCTGCCGCATGGTTGTCCATTGCTTACGACACTCTCCTCATTATTAGAGGGGAGTGGACCGTTTACGCGAAGTTTCAGTCAATTCCGAGGAACTATTACCTCGCGTCCTTACGTAATATTCATGTATTCCACGAGCAAGAGTGCGGCGTCCTCGGTGAACGAGACTAAACTTTACTAACGACCCCCACTGTCATTTTACATGGTCACCCGTCGAGGTACGGCCGCGGAATGAGAAATAAAGCACGCGCCCTTGCTTCGCCCCACCCCGTAACTCGCTCAGCTGTGATTCTAGCAAGGGGATACCTAGTGTTGAGAACGCAATTCGAGGGTACGCCACAATAATTTGACGAGCATTCCCAGTACGGACGACTATCCTTACTCTACACGTTCAAGGGCCCTGTTCAACGTCCTTACTGTCTCGCCCCCGACCCGCTTCCTTCGTCGTATGATTCATGTGTCTGCCAGACGTACACTTGACGTGGCACAGAATGTCACGGAGCGTAAAATCTATAGTGCACAGGGCGACAGGACATGGCCGTTGTCCGTAAAGGAAATTTGCACTGTTCACCGGACGCGAGCGCTTCGCACGCCGTTCCTGCTCGCCGTTAAAAAGTACACAGACTCTGACTCTTCCGCGTAGGCGTGGTACGAGAGAGTTATGCATTATCGTTGCGAAGGTCTTCTCTCCCGAGCATGGGCATGCAGCAAAATGGGAGCGGAACTAGACGGTCGCTGTGGGACAAGCCGTGGCTTCGAGCAGTCCGCGCGTTGTATCTTCACGCCAGTCTGACGTTTCTTCGACGGCCAATTTATTTTGCGGAGCGCTGAGAAGCAGGTGACACTATCGAACGTGCACGAGCTTCTCCGCATGGAATCCCCGAAGGGTCCCCCTGAAGTTAAATGACTCGCAATTCGATCGGCCGATGCGGTCAAGGTAACGTTTCGTAACTCAGGTGCCTTCTCGCACCTGCATACCAATTACGTACGGACCGAGCGCAGTCTTATTTTTTCTTACGCCCCTCGCGATAACCCACTTTCCGCCGCTCACCACCGGCACCGACTCCGCCGGTCCGGGGCCCGTCGTTTTTTTCTGGCAATTAAGCCGCGTTATTACGCTACATTACGAAATCGCGTATGTAATTCTTATGAAACGGTGCTATCGCAACGCAGTCGTTTCGCGGAGGATTTGCTCGATGGCATCGTCTAACGTCGGGTCCACACTTAGCCCGAATTGTTCGCGAACTGAAGCAGCTTGAAAGATCTCGTTAACCGTCAATAAATGCTAAAGCACCGTTTCCCACGTTTTCTGAACTATTCCGAGCTTCGCACTTCTCTCTACCCGACTCGCGAAAGTGTCGACACTGACGCGCGAGCATTGTTCGCCGCTCGACGCCAGTGTGGATCCAGTACATACACAACATGCACACGTCTCGCGGAGAGAAACTCCGGCCCGGCGAAAGAATGATTATCTGCAGTCACTCACCGGCGTAGGTGCTCTTGAAGCTCTCGTGAAGCTTGAAGGTGAAGGGAATGTGGACCTTCATCATCTCCATCTGCGGTATGCGTGGTGAGTGCGTCATTACGCCGCCACTGCCGCCGAACATCAGGTCGTCGCCGTGAACACGAAGTACCATCATGTTCCTGCACCAACGAATCGAGCTTTTCAACCAGCCGTCAGAGTCAGTTCTAAGCGTGGGAGCTCGCCGCCCGCGTGCCGATACACCTCTGCCTGTTTCTATTGCGCAAAAAGAAAGAAACTGACGATATCGTGACTTATGACTGCCCGGTTGTCTGGATAATTAATGCGATTCATCATTGAATAGACGCATCGTATCAGAGGTGTATCGTTCGCGGAACCCGATAAAGCAACCGGCGCTTTTAGGCGAACTTTCTGCCGCCGCACAGCGTGGCGCAATTAGCTGCTTTGTTGGGACAATGTGTCAGCATGCGGATATTGAGCGGTACACGCGGTGTTCTCACTCCTCTGTTAGAAAAGCCGTCGCGATAAAGGGATGTCGTGGCGTCAGTGTATGTAGTGGTGGTGCGTGTGTGTGTGATAAAATTAAAGCATGGCATCGTGTTTGACCGGATACTTGATTCGAAAGCCTTCGAAAGCGCGAAGTTACCTTCGACAAAGTCATTGCACCTTCAACGCGTGCGTACGTTCTGGTATAGTGGCATGGCACAATTGGATATTCTCGCGGAATAATAGCGAGCGCACGTGGATATTCCGTGGTATCGTAGTCAATGCATTAAGGTCGACGGCTAATGCGTGAAATATGAATAATTTTGTCGTCGAGCGACTGCGCGACTCCGGGATGTGGCGTTTATTTTTCGCCCGCTCTCCATAGCCATGCAGCGAATAATCTTAACGCGGTAGTTATGAGCAAGGCTCGCTTAATTCCCGAACATTGTACGCAACATGAATATTCAGCGTTGCGAATCGAACGTGTTGGGTGAGACAATTTCATGCATACTCTTTCACAGAAAATCGAGCGCCGAGGAGCACTGTCATAAATATGTAGGTAAATATAATTAGTAAGGTTAATGAGAAAGCTCTCATTAACGAAAGTGCACCCGTCGATAAATGTTCGATAAATAGAATTTAGCGCATCGTGAATGACGCCGGATACGCGGAACAAAGCGATACCGCCGATATTTTCGATCGATATTAATGTTATGCTTCAAGGCGTTCATAGTTGCATGTACGCAGAAGAATTTATGATATACATGGCAATAAAGTTGAGATTAATAATTACGATGCGAGCCATAGGTACCTACGCAACTAAAAGTAACGTTCGATGCACACACTCTTGGGTATGTTAAGTGTCTGAAAATTACCGTACCGCATTTAGGTCCTTGCACAGGATACCACACAGTTTCGAATAACGTTAAAGGAACAAGTTACATAAGCGCGATAGTGTCTACGTTAGCAAAGCCAATAATCCACGTAATACGGGTTTCTATGTAATACTTTTTTAGAAAGCGAGACGCAAGATGCTATAAGACGTTTCAAGTGGCCAGATACCACCAGACAGAATCGAGCGTCTCTCTACTGTGTGCCTTAACTATTCTTGTTTATGTCATGTTCCTTTCGAAACACAAAGTTTCTCATGACCAACTTTATCACGCCAAGGATGTAATTTTTTACTGCGTAATTGTCACGCCGGTGATCGCGCACGTGAAGTGTTTTTCAGTAATGACACATTTCCGACGTGAGCGAGAAGAAGGGGACGAAAATTGAGACGAAAGATTAATCCCGCATAGATAACGGCTCTCGATGTGTAGAAGGCGCGAGTAGGAAAAGGATGTCAATATGCCATGCAAGCGTGTATCAGCCGCGGGCGATATCTTTTGGCTAACTGTTCTTCGCGGCGATTAACCTCTCGAATGTATAACAGTAAGAACGATTTGCCCGGATCGCGTTCCCAGACTAACGGAACGCGAGACGCGAGCGCTGGGGTGCAACAATTTTTCTAACCGAGATACATACGTGTCGTTTCTCACTGATCGCAGTGCCGAAGAACCGCGGATGTTTACGTCGCTCGTCCGCTGTACAAATAATGTTTCTACTCCCTCTGATCGGCTCGGATCGAAATGGCTTTAAGGACGTGTTGTTGTTTTTCCGTGCCGCTCTCGAGATGATAGGAAATATCATTACGTCCCGCCTTATCGTAATCTCATCGTAACGAGGCGACTCACTCCGGAGCCAGAAAAACGGCGTTTCGATCGCTCATCGAGTAAATATCGTTCGCCCGGGTCGCTCGGGCTTGCTAAAACGGACTCTCGAACGATCGCTATTGTAGAATGTAAATCGGAGACGATTGTGAACCACTCCGACTGACTTCTGTCGTTAACCCTAAGTCCTTGAGCAGTCCGGACACGGACGGCGTTTCATTTCACCGGAACGATCTGCTACATTTTTTATACGCCCCTCGCTCTCCTATTGCATTCGCGACCGTTCGATTTGACTTGGGACTTGGCGATGGAGCGTGGGATAAGGGCATAATGATATGAGCGGTCGCGTTCGTTCGATCTTGACGAGAGTATAGGATTCGGAGGCAAGACCGGTTTGAACGTAGCACGGTTCGCGGGCTGGTGATATCGAACAGAAGGCGAGTCCCTTGAACTTATTCAATTGGCGCGAATTGCCGCTACGCGACGAGACGTGACAAATTGAAGGTTCGAATCATTAATCGCGCCGGCGCGACGCGCCACGGCATGCCACCGACGCGGCCCTAACGACAGTCGGAATCGTTAACCTGTTAATCGAAGAGTTCATCTGCTAAAAGCGTCGACCCTCCGCGTACCGTTACAAACCTGCAGAGACGAGTTGAGTCGGCGGGTCCGCAGTATAACTTCGAAGTGCCTCAACCCGTTAGAGTCATATTTTTCAAAGGCTATCCTTGATAAGTGGTAAAACGAAGCCTGTTATAAATTCAAGCCCGACTGCTGGTCGTACGAGTGTACTCTTCGAAGTTCGCAATCACGAGTCGACTCGTCGTCGCCCGGCAACAGATTAGAGTGCAGACCATCGGCAACGCGACGACTGACTGGGAAATGGTGAGAGAAAAATCTCGTCGCCATTAGGAGTCAACATTTGCCACATTTACTCGTGCAATTTGAAAGTCAGCGGCGGGCGACAATTGGGACAGAGATGCGCCGCGAGGACGACGTGTGGACTCAGCTCAGTCTCATCTCTCTCCTGGTGCAATGAACCGTTCGCGCGCTCATTGACCCATTTGGAAAATCATCACGAAACCTGTCGGCATTGTCAGTGTTACGAATACAGAGGATTGGCCGGCCCTCGTGCGGACGGAAAATCGTATTCCGTCCCGTCGCGATCGATCCCTAATTGAAGAGTTCACATTCAGGGAGCATCGCTCCTCGCGAAGTTCATTGACGTTTTGTCTCACTATCGTTACGCGCTCTTCTCCTCCTGACCGAGAGCAGCACGACGATGGACGGCCTAAGGCCTAAGGAAATTTCTTAACAAACATTGTGACGCTTTCAACGCTATCCTACCTACTTTCGTGTCGCGTCTCCCGGCGTACCAACTCCTACGAAAGTAGCTGTGTCACTTGAGAAAATCGGTCTCTTAACATCGGCCCGCAATCTCGGACACTCGAACGCGACGGGGAAGAAAGAACAGGGAAGCGATTACGGAGCGGAAAAATGGCTTGTCCTCGCCGACAAAGCCGTCGCATGGATAACGAACCAATTGCGCTCTGCGTATCGAATAACTTTTCCTAGCCTATCGCACGACCGCGCCGCCACGGTTGCCGGCGACTAACAATAAGATAGCGGCAAGAAATACTGACCTTATTCAAACATAATCGCGCGCGCTATCGCATCAGCGGCCGAGGCAACTGCGTCTCGCATAGCGTGTGCTCCGAACGCATATATTAGGACGTGAGCGGGTGTGATTCTTCGGGGAATCTAATAATAGACGTAAACAAAGTCCAGCCGTGCGTAGACGTGCGTGAACAGAGCGGCAAGGTTATATCATTCGGATCGGAGAAATGTGCGCAGCAATTGCAATGAGCGCGGAATGAGTCGGGATCGCGAGCGAGGGAGTGAGCGGGTGAGTAAGCGGGTCGTGCGGCCGCGCGCTGTATGCGAACGTTATAAATACCTCATGATAAACAAGAAGACTCCGCAGAAGCATATCAAGACAGCGAGGACGGAGAAAATGTTCGATAACTCTGCCACGGACACTAGCATCGCCGTCATTGTACGAAATGTATCTCTCGCTACTGTTACCGGCGCACACGAGGGCGCGCACACACGCATGAACACACACACACTTTGGAAGCTACGCTGGTGCTGGCACTAATAGCGCCGTCGCCACCGACGACGTCGCTCTTAGCTCTGCCCGCGGTGCTGCTAGTGGTCCTGCTGCTACTGGTTCTGATGCTCGTGGCGGTGGTGGTGGCTGCTCCGGCTGCGCTGGTTATTCCACTGCTTTTTCCGCTGCCTGTTCCGCTGCTCGTTCCGCTGCCAAAGCCGCCCAACGCCGCGGATAACCTCACTTTCGGTCGCGAGCTGTCAAAGCTGCCGAGCCTCCGACTCCTAGCGACGTCCATTAATCGGATCTCAGGCCGCACGGCGTGTTTCTCTCCTTCCTCTGGCCGGCGCTTCGAACGCAGAAATTGGCTCCCGGTTGCTCGCACTGCCCGAACCAGCCTCTCACGAGGACCTTCCTCCCGACCTGCCTTGCCTACTGTCAGAGGCACGCGACATTATCATCCCTTCCACCCTTCCACCGACGCGTCCGCACGCTCTGACAGCCGTCACTCTACTTCTCCCTTTTTCGCAGCCTCTACGTTTCCGGCACAGACGCCACGATGATCTGCTCCGCTTACTAGCCTCGCTTAGATAAGTCGCTCGTGGCGGTCGATCAAGCCTGCCGATCCTTTCGCCGCCGCTCGATTCTCACTTATGCAACACGATCCAATGATCTTTCTCACGATCGTCCCTCGAGTCGTAGAAGATTGCCTTTATCTCGCCGCCTCCTTTGTCGCCTTATTAAGCTCGACTATAGGAAAGAACCAGCATCCTCGCTGAGCTAACTGTTATACTGGCAGTGGCAGATTGGTGTACCGCAGGTGAATGTGTCCTGAAACCGGCACACACTGTCGTCATACGTCGTGTACCGTTATCATATCGGCCCACTGGACGGAGCCGATAGGACGTCGGTCGACGTTTTTCGCGATGTCAGAACGTAAGATTGTAATATCGCGTCGTTGCCGAGAGCTTCTTGACAGATGCACTCGCTGTTCACAGGGCTCTGATTAATTGGACAGGTCACGTTCAACGACACTCGCACACCCTCCCACACGCATCTACACACACGCACACACACATGCACACTCTCTTTCTCTTTCTCTCTGTCTCTCTCTCTCTCTTTCTCTCGAAGGATCGTCAAGAGGAGTGCTTCGTTCTAGACTCGAACACCATGGTCTGCGATTATCGGAGGATTAGAAGAGTCAAGAGCACGAACCTTTCGTGTAGGACCGCGACGTTCTCGCTGTCCTCACTCTCATGACGTGTTCGACAGTTACGAAAGGACGCGTTGTTTCTTCGAACCCCGCGTGTGTGTCAGAATGATTCCGCGAGAGATAATCAGGAGTGAACTTGTCGTGCGACATTTATATCGTTCACCATGTCGTACGTTTCGTTCGACACTGTTCGACACTGGCGTCGACTGGCGGCTGAAATTCAACGCTGCCCTTTCCACCATATTGTCGCGACTGACGCACGCGCAATGAACCGATAGTGCCAGTATGTGTAGCAGGACGCTTTGGCGGGTCGACTTCTTTTCAATTTGAATCGAGAAATTTTCAATTTTAACGACAATTCGACTCAATCTTCGCGCTGAGTATTTCTAGTTGAACTATGTGTCATACCTTCTTCTATGTTGACGTCGTATCAGTCATGATCGTTGGAATTAAAATGCGTATGATATATATTAGCACAGAGATGCTTCGGTGATTATACCTAATAGCCCTGAATGACGCGCACGTTCAATTGCGATCTCCTTCAATGCAAATATGTAATGAAGTCTATTAACGTTGTCTCAAATAGTCCCTGAGGTAACGCAGGACTCCGCTGTAGCGACATCTAGACTATGCGTTGTTTCGTAAATAGAGACGACATCGAGCCGACAAAGCGAATAACGGCAAAATTCACGGAAAGGTCGTATGTCACGACGTGTAGAAGTGCTTAAAGTCTGTGCGATTCTAATAGTCGTCGTGTGTACGTTCTATACGCTAAGCTTGCATTCCTACGAGGGTATGAGCGGTAAAGCGATGACGAAGCTTGTGGGGTTAGACTTCGAAGTGTTCGGTACGGTTCAGGGTGAGTGATGAAAGAAATTTCCTCGGATGCCATTTCACGTGTTAACCGTCCCTCTTCTTTGTTTCCAGGTGTCTTCTTCAGAAAGGTGATTCTTTACAGTGATAATTTTCTCTAATAGACACGACGATGTGCTAATTATACTCGTCCGCCGTGTGCTACACAAGACTAAGAACGTCGCATACGAAGTTGATTGTTCTTTGTCGATGAGTTGACCGACTCGCCATCTAGTGGACAATAGTGCTACCTACACGTCACTGTCAGTTGCGCGGGAATTATCAATTAATATCGTAAATTGTGATCTTTCAGTTTTGTGAGATCTGTTATCTGGTTAACAGGTTATCGATATTAAGATATTTAAGTGAATGTTCATGCCATATTTTTTTAATGTGGTATTTGTCGATGAGCTAATGTTACCAGCTGTAGGCAGGTTCTACGAATCGATAAAGTTGGATGTGATACATATGTGCCCGTGATCATGAAAGTGGCCTAGCAAAGAGAACGTTTCACTGCCAGATCGAACTTTGGGTAGTGGACCCGTGCAAGAAATTCTCCATTTCTTCACTGGCTTCTTACAGTCACACTATTCTTGCGAGTTAAGAGTATGAGGAAATTGTGTTAATCCTTTACTTCATTTTGTAGAATTTTTTACTTTGGCCCCTTTCATAATCCACATATATCGATATACGATGGAGTTTTGTTCGATTAACATAAATCCGCTCATGTTAGAATCGTTTCTGTTATACATTTAACGGATATTTTTAATTTCTCGCATCTAGTATACACAAAAACGGGGTGAGGAACTGGGCCTTAAGGGATGGTGCATGAATACCGACAAGGGTACCGTGGTCGGACGAATGGAGGGTGAAAAGACCCAAGTGGACAAAATGTTCGTACAGACGCAAGTTGCTGTTATCTGAAACGATGTCACGTTTCTGCGCCTTTATTTGTTGCAGGAAGGATTGGCTACGGTACACAGGCAGTCCTCAGTCGTCTATCGAAAAGACGGAATTCCGCAACGAGGCAGAAATCCCGCAGCCGTCGTTCCGAAATTTCTCGATCAAGAAGTAAAAAGATCGTAAACTATACGGCTTCTATTTATTACAATACCGTTACGTAGAATACTATAAGACACATATTATGTACAATTAAAAATTCGAATTATTCCGAAGCAAATTTACGATATGCGTATCGGACGCCCTAAGCCTATGTACCCTAAAGACGTGAAATACAAGAGCCTGGAAATATGAAATCCACACTGACACCTACCACGCAATACTTCACTCTATGAAAATGACACCGCTTTGATAAATCACGTGCAAAGGTCCTCGACAGCATACCGTTAGACAGAGCCCGTTACTCTGCGGTGCACCTAGCTCAAAGAGACGAGAAAGGGGCAGGAAAGAGAAAGAAGGAGAGGACAATCGGAGGCGCGCGTGCCTTCGCAAATGTCAACAGGCGAGTGCGGTCGAATCGAATCGATCGACGAGAAGACAGGAATCGAGATTCCGCGGTCCTCGACTTCGGAGGTGCATACTGCTGAACGTGCGAGCGAGGAAAGTCCAGAGTTCTACCTCGCCGCCAGTTCCAGCTATCGGGACGCGTTACGAGGCTACTGAGAGAACCGCGCTCTCAGCATTTTACTCATTAGTCCGCGAGCGTGCACCGAGTGCGGTTCCGCGTGTCGTAAACACTCCCCACGACGTCCGGCAAATGTCACTGCTTATTTGCGCTTCCGGATCAAACTAACTGCGTCGCAATAGAAGCCAATTCGACGACGTAGTTCGTTTTCATACGTCCGTCGCCAGAATTCGTCTCGGTGATTCACTGCTTTGTTAAATTTCGCGGCGAGATAAAGGGTGCGAATGGACTGCTGGGACATCGAGAGGGCTGTGTGGTACGCGCGGAAGTTCGAACTGATAACTGATCCGCCTGGACGTGCTTGTCGGATCTTCTCGTGAGTGCGATAACCGTATGATATCGTGACGTCTCGACGCCACGATGCACCGAGAGGAACAATGAGCTGATTAGTAAAGCCGAAGGAATGCCATCCAGCAGCATGAGGTGTTTCAAGAGTTTCTTTAAGCACACGTGGCAGCCACAACAGGTGAGAGATGGGGGTGAATGTCACAGCTGATGCAGATGCTCTCGTTGCTGTAGTTGCCCACTCGCTGAATAGTCGGAGCTTTATGTTCGACGATAAAGATATCGCGGTATTTTAATGGTGCTGGTTAATGAGCTAACGAGGAGTCGATTTTTCGCGTGGATTCTGAGAGTATACTGCAGACAATCTTTTGAGCTCAAGGCGAGCCAGCCCGCTTAGACACCGTGTAAACACATCACTTCGCATGACGACTTTCACTACTCGATTCTCCGAGAAACCCTTCCTTTGCTCTCTCTTTCTTTCTCTCTCTCTCTCTCTTTCTCTCTTTCTCTCTCTCTCTCACACCGTTGTAATTCGAACGTCATACATGCAAGGCGTTTTCGAGTAATCGACGTTTTCCTTAACGCACTTCATATCATACGTGTCCTATCTGAAACTTGTTAGAAATATATCACTGCATTTAACCACTACAATTTGTCTCAATTTCTCGCAGTCTTGCTGAAAATACGCAAAGTATACGTGGCATGTAATCGTCATGTCGATCCTGATTACATCTCACTCGCCTTTTTTGGCCGTGTGCATAATCACAGATATCGCATGTTCAAAACGTAAAAGGTAACTCTACATTACATTCTAATTATTCCAGTTGCTGTTAAGGGAATAGAAACTAAAGTAATTCTCTTATCGTTGTCCGCTGTTCTAGTGTATAGCCCTGACGTAACTATTAAGGCCGGATTCGAGTCTACATTCGAAGTATCCGATGAAAACATGAGTTTTACAAAGCTGCGGAAGGTTGCAATATCGTTAAATATTCCCAACAATTGCGATCTGCAACTAGTGCGTTGCATCCGCATACACCAACCCGTTTTACTTTTCCTCGTACATACATGCATGTCAATGTAATTAAATTGCTAGACGAGCAGCGATAGTGCATGACGCACAAAACCTATTATTTTTATCAACCATCCATATTTTTCTTCATACTCCCATAAGACATACCGATTGATTTCGACAAGGTCAATGCATTCGCGAAGAACCAACCATACGATGTGGCGATTGTCGCAACAGGAAGCAGGAAGTAGCCGCGAAATTTGATTATCGGGGAAAGGTGCCTCGTGATTCTCTCTCTTAATTGATTCGTATTAAGATTAGGATGTTTTGACGATAGCGGCGGGGGGCAACCGAGTCGATAACTCATCCGGGCATAGGGGTCGACGGTGATAACGACTGATAATGACCCTCTCTCGGCGTAACTGGTCAGTTCCTACGGCGTCGTCAACGCCTCAACTTCGGCCCTTCTTCTTGTTCGTGGCAAACGACAAGGTCCCGTCGTCAATGCAAATTAGATGGGCAATTACACATTCGTGGAATGGCGACCGCGTGTGACTAACCGGTATCGTGACTTTGAATACGCTTACTAGAGGAGGGCAGTGGAGTAAACTATGAGCCACGAGCGCGGCTACGGTAGCCATAAATATGGATGCACGTTCAACAGCGTGAGTCTTTCGGTGATTGTACGAATGTCGAATAGGAGCTGATAGATGCACGGTTGCCAGTGATTGCCCGCTGAAAGTGGTGCAGGTTGTTGCGCCGCGGCGGTCACATTCGCCTAGAGCCTAGAGACACAGACGGCGGCACGGTTTTTTTTTCTTATATAATAATCGATCTGGTGGGAGGCAGAGGAGAAAATTCATGTTTCACGATTGACTATTAGCGGGGTCGGATACAATGGATCTGTACAATTAATGGGCACGAGCGTCGCCGAAGTGGTGGCCAGTCGGTTGACTATGCGCGACCGCCTCGTACTTTCGCGCCGATAAAACACAATGTGTTTGTACAATTGGCGGTTGGAACAATATTAGCACTGCGGCCGATTTCATCTGACGCGAGGCAAAACATTACGCGCAGTATGATATAAATATCGACTTGTTCGCGCGGGCGAGCAGAAAAGTTTGATTCTCGGAATAAATAGTGAACTCACGCCATACGCGACTCATTGTTTCCTAGAGTAAGTCGGGGAGAGTGGGAGTGTGGTACGGTCGCGGCCGAAATTGTTTTGATCGCGTATCAGCGTGAAATTCTCTTGATCTTCGCGAACCGACTGCAGCCACCGAGCAGCCGAACAACGGCATCCGTCGCGAGATTAATCGAGGTTCAAGAACCGTTGGCCTAATCAGCTCCTATTCAACCTTTGGCGTGCAAGTACTCGGTGCGTATCGTGAATGTTTAATTTGACACGCGCTTACGAATCGTAGAGAACTAATATTTTCGTTAATATTTCGTATTAATAGTAAAACTAGCAAGACTCGTTGACCGCTCGTCAGCCGTATGAACGATCATGGTAGGGACTTTTCGTAGGCGGAAGGCTATAAGTAGCGAGACACTGTGCGGATGCATGCTCGACCTCTCACTGATTACTGCAGATCGCAAGACGCGAGCGATATCTGTTCCAATCTAACGTTTCGTAATCCGACGAACAGACGGTGATAGTACCCTCGCCCGGTTCCATATGGGATTATCCGTACCTGGACCAGGTTATATGCATCATGGACTCGGTGTTCGAGGCAGGACAGGAGGCCGAGCATTTTTTCCCACCCAAGAACCGGATTCCAGAGTCACACGTAATTCCTCCCAACACCGTTCCTCCTTTCACCTTTCGGTGTCCTCACATGCGACGCGTCCTTCGACATTCCCATTTTCAGAATAATGTCATCGCGACGTCCTCGTCCCTGCCTCTTCGTCCCTCACTCTCGCATTCGATATTTCATAACCACCGGGAAGTCGCGGTTAAAGACCGAAGCTTTATCACTTACCGGAATTTAAACCGCGTGACAAAACAACTCGATTACGGGCACTCTTTGGTAACACGTTTCGATGCTCCACGTGGAGCGAATTGCTCTGTCCTGCCTAAAATCAATTCGTTCGGCCGCGATCGTCTGTGAAGCGTGAACTATGGCATGACGACCGTACACGGTCGTGCCTAAAATTTTCGGCTACACTCCTCTTCAAGCGTCTTCCGCATCTCACGTTCATAGGCCCTACGGCCGCTGCGATTACACAATCTCCGTACTTCTCGTATCTGTTCGATATAAAAAGAAATTATCACGATGCTCGACTCGAATATGTGCTCAAACGCCGTCGACCTGATTCGATAGCGAGCTACGCGTTAAACTCTCTTTTATCGTTCGATGAAGTGTGCATTTAAGCGCTGAATTCGCAGATGGAGAGTCCGTCGAGGTTCAAGACGTCCAGAACGGAGACGAGGAGTACCGGTGAAACGGAATTGGGCGAGGTGAAAGTGCAGGCAGTGCCGACGACGAGCGTCGCGACGTCGACGCCCGCCCAGCCTGGCAATACACCTTGCAGAAATGGAGGCTGCAAAAATAGGAGGGACACAGGAGGTTCGGAGCGAGCCGAGAGTCCCTGGCACCTACTGAAAACGATCTTTCTCGTGACCGTCATCGCCGCCCTGGTCCTCTGGATCATCGTCTACACGCTGCTCGCACAATATCAAATTCTATGAGTGATCATCTAGTGGAAACGTGAACGGAGAACGCCTGAACCGAAGTTTATTTAACGCAATTGCCGGGGCCCGAGGGCAACGTGGACTTCTATTTGCCAGCTTAATCGTGAACGACGCTCGTAATCGTATCGAGTGACGTTTACTGTATTGAGTCGCGGGACCAGAACGGATCTCTCAATTTCGTCACGAGACAAAGCTGGCCGGCGGTTGATAGTATCGCGACAACGAGAAAAAAAGCATGCACCAGACTGCGCGCGAGTGACAATTATCGGAGTTACGCAAAACCGGAAGCCAATGTGAATTTCGTATAAGACAGAAATCGCTGCCGGCGAATCGCCGACAGTCTTCGGAAAGAGCGAGCAGTCGTATTGTTCAAAATAATAATTATGAACAGCGACTGCCGTCGTTGATAACGGCTAATACTACATGTTATCGGATTTCGTCAAGAAGGAACGGTTTTTACAGCACAATAAATTTGATCCTCCGTGTTCTTTTCCCTGTGCTGCCCAGTATTTCGACCGATATTTGTGATTCTATGAGCGCGCTCCGAAAAACTTCGTTTAGTAATATTGCACGTCTGGGCAACACTGTATATTATTACCTCGAGTGCGTTGCAGCGTCATTTTTGGTTCGCAGGCAGGTGTGCAGTATATTTCGTACCGTTGAAATGCAGCAATCGTCCGTTATCTGTCCGCGTCGCCAGACCCGTGCGAGCAAAATAAGTTTGTACATTCAAATTATCTCAATGGCTGTACATACAACGGAAAAATGTGATCCTCTTCGCACCGGCATAATAAAATACCGTCGTTATATTAATTTTCTCGAAATGCGCGGCCAATTCCCAGCAGCATACTGTCCATACATTTCGTATTTATACTACTGCGGATCGTACGTGTTGAATGAATTCTCGTGCGACGCCAATTCTCGTACTTTATAATGGAAACGTTTATTTTGTAAATATTTGAATAAAGCGTGATAATGTCCGTATACAATGTATTATTATCTTATTATTTTGCACGAGTCTATGTGCATTCTTGAAACTTCTTTGAGGCAAAAATGTGAAAGTAACGGTCCTGAATGTTGCGCGAATACTGCGACTGATCGAAATGGAAAAACAAGACGATCTCCTTTCGATAAAAGTATCATGGCAATAGTCACACGCCTAAATGGCGTACCATGGCAAAGCAAACCGTAGCTATCGCGTAAATGACAGGGACCGAATCGTTTAACATTAGTAAGTACCTTTACGTTTATCTACGTTATTAAAACAAACTGCGGTTTCTCCTTTTTTGCCTCTAGTACCTGTTTGCACAACAGTACCCACTAACGGCATATCGATATGCTAAAAGGAGAAGCCAAGTAACTGAGGAAAAATGGGAGTGTATTTTCATTGCATACTCGAATCGCCGAATCGCGATGAGAAAAAGTCATAACGCAACATATCGACGTTACGATATTTGCAATTCCACGATGCACGTAACACCTGTCACGCAACGCTTGTTGACCTTGCAGACAGGCGCGGGAATTTATTTTTTGCCTCACAGACATGCGCTGCATCTACATCGACACGTCAATCTTCGTGCTTGACGTATCGGACTGATTACAATTTTCGATTTTTGCCCGACTGGTGCGTCGGAAAAGCAGGTCGGAAAACCAATTTAACGCGTTCCCTCAGCCGTCTTCTCCAAGTTTTTCAGAGCAGAATAATAAATCGACTTGTCCCGGTCTGGGTGGAAAGCGTCCGATGCTCCAGCTCACGAACATCTCTCGTTCACGATTCACGAAGGATTCTCCGCTAAAGCGACTTTCGCATGAACAGGATCTGAAGACCGCACAAACCGCAAACTACGACCGTAGTATTCTGGTCTGACATCAGTCGGTAACATCGATAAAAGGCAGTGCGAGCTCCTCTCACATTGGTAACGATTTACCGAAGCAGAATTACCGGACGTCAGGGTAGCTCAAAGGGTGCGTAGTCTAATTGATATTTACCGCAACAAATTGAACGTAATCGTTTTGCAGGGGGTGACGCGGCAAGCAAAGATGGAAAAATAGCCCATACTGCGACAAAGGCAGATATAGAAAAGATTACTGAGACGAGAGAGAAAAAGCCGCACGGGGAGCTTGAGCAATTGGCTGGACCGTCTGGTACTCCAGCAACTACGACACTAGTTCGGAAAATTAGTTTTGAGGCTACGTCGAAGCTCAAGGAGAGTAAAAGTATTCAGATGCGACAGAATCCAAGCGCAGAGAGACTTCGAGATAGCGACGAAGACGATGTAATTTAGTTCGTTATCTGCAGGTCTCCATGTTTCTCTGTTCGAAATAAGCTGATTTGCTAAATGTTTCTTCGTTTGCAGTCATCGACTGCGGAGGGTTTCCAAAGGAAATCGAAATACATCTTAGTGGGCTGGGACAGTTTGCGTTCGAAAATCTTGGTCCTTTTAATTGTCTTATTCCTTCTATGGGCCACAATCTACTTTCCACTTACGACGACGTGACGATATCACTCGGGGCAGTATGTACATATGTACATAGCTTTTTGATTGAAAGAAGTTGCCTAGACTTAAGTTGTAGGAGGAAGAAATGTCATCTTACCGTCTATCGGCAAATGTGCCACATGTCTTCTGATTATGTACATATAAAGATACGACGTTTCGACAATAAACTAGCACTATAATGTTACACCCACGTCTCATATCTCCGGTAGTACTCACACTATGGAACGGAGCACACTTCGGTCATTAAATCGCGCATTAAAATTCAAGATTGCAAACGAGATCAGCTCGGGGAATTTCCCAACACTTCCTTTCGCTTTATTTCAACTATAGGCGGTTATACTGTTTCAAAAAAAATGAAAGTCTTCCGAAAATGTTCTTTTAAGGGATCAAAGAAGATCCAAAGAAACTCCAAAGAAAATAAGTGAACATATTTAGCTGCCACGGTCTGGACAGCTAACTGTATCAATCGAATACAACCGAACAATCTGTGTCGTACGATGTTCGTCTTGTGGGAAAACGCTGGGGATCTCGAGTCACGATCGAGCTACTGACATCATCGTTCCGAGAATATTCTGATCAGACATCGACGACCGCCTGACGACCTTTGTCAGGGCTACGACAGTGTGCGGGAACCAGTAGCCGGGAGAGGTCGGGGGAAAGTGAGTAATCGTCTTCGAGGCTCTGAATTCGTTGAGACTTCAGTCTCTGTGAACACGTCTGTAGGACAGTGCGTACACAATTCTGTATCACGCAGCATCGAACGCGATCAATCAATACATCTCTTTAGACTTCTGCTGAAAACGTTGATCGAGGTGTTCTCTAAAGGGAACAATGGGACGGAAGACGACGTACTTCTTTCTCCTGGTGGTCGGCCTGTCTCTGGTTATAGGTGAGTCACCGATTATATCAATCAACGGTACTCTTATAACGCAAGAGGAATGCGATGGCGAGCGAGTGTATACATTGAGTAAAAGTTGCCGTGAAGTATTGGACGCGGCTTGGAAACGCTAGAAATCCACAAGTGTCACGAATGCCGTCTTTTTAAGTTTTATGTCTTACATTAACAATTTACGGTTTACGTGTATGGTCCACGTATCGGTCTGCGGTTGTAGATAATTTTTCTTGTCTTTTGAGAAAGCTACGTGACTTTAGCCGGACGACGTTTAACACTTGAGCAAACAATGTTATTCCGCTCGGATAACTAGCCGTAAAAACGGTACTGTAACGGTTTCTAGTTCAAGAGTTTATGCTAGAGTCTAGACTTATATAGTTTATAAATTTGCGCACTTTCGAAAAATTTAACAATATCGGTAAATATCGAATGTACCATTCGCTGACCTAAATACGTTCTATCTCGTCGAACATGAATGACCAATGCGACCTATATCTCTCGCATTTCACCGCCGACGCAGATATCAGTACGCCGCATATTCCTCCGAGATGAACTTGCGACTTTCTTTTGGGACCGCGTACCCCCTTGACGCATGATCTATAACCCCTTATCGGTAGCCACGGTCTGTATTCAGGTCAAACCTACATCTGAAAAGAAAACAGCGTTATCTCGTGGAGCGTGCGTGCGAAAATAACATCGGCTTGGAAAATTACGTCACTTGATCGCGACGCCATATCGATGATTCGAAGTGGGGAAGGATTGGAGACTAATGGCCATTACAAATTTTTGATCGATTGGCTTCAGGTGACGCGGAGGCGGGGTGGAAGTTTTGGAAGAAGAAGGACAAAGATGCGACGACCACTGTTGCGCCGGAAGCTGTCACACCGTCGACAACGACCACCACGCCTGCGACGCCTGCGAACAGACAACCTACAGGAAACACAAACACGGCGATCGCGGGAGCTGCCGATCCTGGGCTAGCCATTGGCGTAGGCGCTACAGGAACTGGCATTCGAGACAATGCAAGACCGCAAAGGCCAAATCCGGGAACGGAAGTTGGTCTGGATATTTCTCCACCGAGACCAGGGAGACCTGGAGTCGGTGGTGCTACCAGCGGATCGACCTACAGAGACTGGGCAGTTGACTTGACTGGTGCCGGTGAGCCTGGAAGACCAGCTCCCAGACTTCCGCAACAGGGACCGGCGACTGGCGGTGGAACTCAACCACAACCTGGACCAGGTATTAGAAGATTACGTTGTAAAATAAAATCGTGTAGTAGACCGCACAAAAAATTGCGAAATTAATGTAGGAAGCAGGCCACAAACACTAACTGATACTTCTCTACCTTCGTCTGGAGCAGCAACAGGTGGTGTGAGACCCGGTTCACCAGTCTCGACTGGAAATGTTCAGCAGCCAGGACAAGCAGGGCAACCTATTTCTCAACCAGGACGACCTGGATTATCTATATCTCAACCAGGACAGCCGGCTCCCAGACCAGGACAACCCCAACCAGTACAACCAGCTGCAGGTGCATCCAGCGGCGGAACACACGTGTCGTCAATCAATATTGGCCCTCTAAGACCAGGAAGTCCTACAACTCCTACACCTGGCAGCCCTGGGCAGAGCAGGCCAGGGTCTCCACCCGGGTCTCCACCAGGATCTCCAATAGGGTCACCGCCAGGATCTCCCACAGGAGACAGAACCTGGGCTGATGTCGCTGGTGGTGGTAGCAGACCAGGATCTCCAACTGCAGCACCCAGACAACCTGGATATCCTACTGGACAAACCACCGGACCAGCGGGACAACCAATGGGACAACCAATGGGACAGCCAATGGGACAACCAATGGGACAACCAATGGGACGACCCAGTGCTCAACCTAGTGGCTACCCTCAACCTCATCCAGGTTCGATCAGTTCTGATCGTAAATTAATTGTATTCCGTTGCATAGACTAACGAAAAAATGAATCTAAATGAAACAGGCCAAACTCAACCAATTCCACAAGGAAGACAACAGCCAGGAAGACCATCAGCAGGTGCCATTGCAGGTGGAGCCGTGGCAGGAGCTGCAGCAGGCGCTGCTGCGGGCGCTGCGGCCAATAGAGTCTTCTCAAGCAACCCTACTTACAGCAAGGGAAATACAATCACTGACGAGGATCTCGAAAAGCTCTCCGAGGCTCTTTTTATCAAAGACACTAACAATGCGAATAGACACATTACTATGAATCTGCAGAAGAAGACACGAAGCAGTAGTCCCACTGATGAGGCACCGCAATCGTAAGTTCGTCATTGTGTACGTAAACTACGAGGTTCTGCAGGAACAACTGGATTTATCGAGTTTATTGTTTTAGATTGTTCACAGTTAATGCAGCGGCACATCAGATCCCCACGATTCAGAGAGTTCTCTCGATTTTTGATAATTATCAACTAGACACACATACGAATGAGTATATTAGTCCTGCCCAACGTCAGGAGGAAAGTCTCCTGGTCGATACGTTCTTAAGTACAAATGTAATGTCGGCTGCGATGAAATTCTTGGCTGACAAAGGCCACGTTCGTAAGGATTACTATGAATACAAAGATCTACTTCGGAAACTATGGTTCAACTTATTCTCTCGCGGCGACGGAAAGGTCGGCAGTACTGGCTTTGAACACGTTTTTATGGCGGAAACGAAGACAACACCTAGCTCTACCGAAGTAATCGGTCTTCATAATTGGATATACTTTAGCATGGAAGAAGTTAAGAGACGTGCGGACTATCTTGGATACATACATAAAGTTGATTTAGGAGATGTAAGTAGCAGTATCTGTAGTGAAAGTGCGCAAGCTTCGATTACCCGAGTAAATGAAACGTTCCCGGAATTTGGATCCTGATTTGACGTTATTTCTCCGTTTCCTTATTTACAGAAAGCCTCAATCATCAAGATTCACGCTAGGTTCACTGGTCACGATAAACCGGTGACGACCATGTTCGTTGGCACTTCGCCCGAACTAGAAATGGCTCTGTACACAGTCTGCTTCCACGCAAGGCCAGACACTACTTGTCCAGTGTCCCTTGGCGGAACGAGATTCAACATCGTCACCCACAAATTCAGATACCGAGGAAACGATTTAGTGGGCACGGCCTATCCGGAAATTTAATCGGACTCCTCACTGCGGCTAATTGTGACTCGCGTGATCATTCCAGCGAATATGTTCCTCTTTATCAGTTACCATGATATTAAATACTTATAAAATGACTATAACGAATAATCGTCCTCTTTTAATTGTAAATAAAAATGTTTGCCTTAGTCAGCTCAACATTCGTTCTATTTCCTCCTCGTATTCCTTTGGCAAAGTATATTGAAAATAGAAAACTCAGTTCGTCACTATGAGGGTAATCCGTGGATCCTATGAAATTTGCAGACTCTCACGGCTCGAGCAGGCCGAATGAGATAGAAATCCCTGAGTGGATCGTGATCCGACTAAGGCTCGCAAGTAAACAGATAACCTTTCCGATGTGCTCGTGCATCGGGCGATAACGGATGATGCAGGAAGGGGGAAAACAAGCGGGCGGGTAGTCCAATAAACCAAGCAGGGATTCAGGGTTCGTTGTCTTTCGCCCACGAGCGTTCAGCGACGTTCGACTCTGCGGCAATGTACGCAATCGCAGCATCAATCCTCGGAAAAAGAGGCGCTCGTTTTCGCTGGAGAGACGACGGGCTGCCGAGTTTGTTGCCGCGCTGTCTCGAGAAATCCGCGAAGTTCTATCATAGCGAAAATGGTGTCTATGGATACAGATCGAAACCGCAGACCCGTCACGAAGGTAAACGAATGGTTCTACTTCGTTCTTCCATACAAACACGAGACGTTTCAAGTAAGCTGCTTGCCACAACTGAAATAAGTTTGCTCGCTCCGTGCTCGAACGCCATCGTTTATGCGACGTTCGTTCTTGCAACTTGACTCGCTATGCGCGGAATGCTACCGCAGAATTCAATAGCGAATCGTGCTACGGTCGCGCGAAGTGCGTAATCGCACGGTTCTTAAGTAAGGACCGGGTCTTATCAAGAGGTAAATAAAAAAATATCATACGCACAAGTAGAAGAAGATTGTGCGATACGTCGCGATATTTTCAAATAATTGCATTGAGAAATAATTATGAGACAAGCAGCTTCCAAGAGCAGTCAACGTTAGTTTCAATGTCAATCCTGCTCTTTTTCTTTTTTAACGATATTAGTGCCGAGAGAACATACAGAAGCACGATCCAAGTACAGTAACTTTTACCGGCTGGTTAGCGCGTACAGAGAACATGGTCATAAACAGGCCGATGTCAATCCAATTGCAACCACTAAGCCAACACCTGTGCCAGAGTTACAACTGGAAAAATTCGGATTACGTCTGACAGACAAAGTGTGTTACGAAGGCATCCTGTCGATTGATCAGAAGGAGGGATCAGTGGAAAATGCTCTGCAATTCTTGAGAACTGTTTACACTAATTCAGTTGGACTAGAATTTAGCTACCTTGATGTAATAATTCGTACATCTCTATTGTCAGAAGTACTTATGCGTTAGAAGGAAGATTAAGTTATTTCTCATGCCTGAACAGACCGAGGAAGAACGAGAATGGTTTGCCGATTGTGCCGAACAATATTTGACCGAGCCGTTGGACAATGGTGTCCGAAGAACGATTGGCGAGGAAATGCTGAAGAGTCAAGCATTTGACAATTTTCTGGCGATCAAATTTGTTAGCCTAAAGAGGTACGGCGGGGAAGGAGCGGAGAGCATGATGGCGTTCTTTCATGAAACATTCAAATTGTCAGCACACGGTAATTAACGATTACTCGAACCAGCCTACTCGAAGTAACACTCCGTTGAAGAGTGCGAAATATGAAGTTATGAAGTGCAGAGACTAACTGACAAGTTTGATCGTAGATGATCTGGAACAGGTGATTTTATGCATGCCCCATCGTGGACGACTGAATCTACTCACGGGGATGCTGAAGTTCCCACCGGAAAAATTATTTTGGAAGCTCAAAGGACGTCCCGAATTTCCGGAAGATGCAAAAGCGACCGGCGACGTGGCCAGTCACTTCATCGCTTCGACCGATCTTCATATCGACAGCAGAAAGCTTCATATTTCTATGCTGCGTAATCCTTCTCATTTGGAAGCCGTCAATCCTGTTTCAATGGGGAAGACGCGCGGTCTAATGCAGGCAATTAAAGACGGTGCCTACAGCACGAATCCGAACGCGAGATGGAGTGATAAAGTGTTGAATATTCAAGTAAGTCGAATCGACGTTAACAACATAGCCAAAACTGTGAGTATGAACTGCTTAGGTGCACGGAGATGCTGCATATGCAGGTCAAGGTGTAGACCAGGAGTGCTTGGCATTGTCTGGTGCGCCTCATTTTGAAATAGGTGGCACCATCCACTTAGTGGTCAACAACCAAGTGGGCTTCACCACCCCACCCTCAAGAGGAAGGTCATCGCGATACTGCACGGATATCGCAAAAATGATCTCTGCTCCGGTGATTCATGTAAATGCAGACGACCCCGAGGTACGATCATCGAGCAAACAGGGATACTTATGACTCGGTCTACAGTCTAATCAGATAACAATGCGTATTGCAGATGGTTCTGCGTGCTACAAGGGTCGCTTTCATGTATCAGAGAAAGTTTAGAAAAGACGTTTTTATAGATCTAAACTGTTTCCGAAAATGGGGTCACAATGAATTGGACGACCCTGTTTTCACTAATCCAGTTATTTATAAGATAATCAAAAATCGACCGTGAGTAGTTTGGCAATCAAATATTCTTCGAACGTTGTACCTTAAGTACACAGGTACTCACATGGATATTTCTATATTTGCAGATCGATACCTGATCGTTACTTGGAGAAGCTAGTAGAATCAAATGCTATGACCACGAAAGAGGGCCAAGCAATTGTAGAAAAGCATAATGCATCCTTATCCGAAGCCCTTAAGAGAACCGAAACATATATTCCGCAACAAGCATACTTCGAAAGTAGATGGTTTGGCATGAAACAAGCTAAATCGAATGTGACATCTTGGAACACCGGCGTCGACTTAGATCTCCTACGATTTGTGGCGGAAAAAAGCGTTGCCGTAAACGAAGAATTAGTAGGTATCCAAACAGGAAATATCTTTTAGTTAAAAACCCTATCTAATTCTTTTTCGAAACAGGACGTTCATCCCCAATTGATGAAGAGCCATGTCCAGGCTCGTTTAAAGAAGATTTCTAGTGCGGATCGTTTAGACTGGGCCACTGGAGAAACTCTAGCTCTTGGAAGCTTGCTTTACCAAGGGTATAACGTGAGGATAAGTGGTCAGGATGTTGGCCGTGGAACGTTCTCACACAGACATGCTATGCTAGTGAACCAAACTAAAGGAGGTAAACGCAATCGTAAGAAATCAATATCAGTATGATTATACATGTATCCACGTGTTGATAGACATACACATCCCGCTGAACTCGATGATCGAAAACCAGACCGGTCAGATTGAGCTGGCAAATAGTATTTTGTCAGAAGAAGCTGTGCTGGGCTTCGAATATGGCGTAAGCATTGTTTCGCCGACAAATCTCGTAATTTGGGAGGCTCAGTTTGGCGACTTTTTCAATGGAGCACAAATCATCATCGACACATTCGTGACAAGTGGAGAGACGAAGTGGATGCTTAGCAGTGGATTGACTATGTTATTGCCACATGGATATGATGGTGCCGGACCTGAACACAGTTCATGCAGATTGGAGAGATTCTTGCAGCTAACAGATAGCAAGGAAAATAAACCGGATTCTGACGATGTTAACATTCAAATAGCGCATCCTACGACTCCTGCACAATACTTTCACCTTCTAAGAAGACAGGAAAGCGCCAATTTTTTATTGCAATACGTTCGTAGTTAACGTAATTGAATGTTTGTCATGTTTGCAGATGGTAAGAGATTATAGGAAACCTCTCGTTATTGCTGCGCCGAAAACTTTACTTCGACATTCTGGTGCAACTTCAGCCCTGTCGGAAATGGGGTCAGGAAGTTCTTTCAAAAACGTCATAGGTAAGATATACTGGGAAAAATGTGACGTATGAACGATTTAAAAGGGTTTTCTTTACAGGGGATAACAAGGCTGACGCATATGCTGTACATAAAATAATTTTAGTTACCGGCAAGCATTATTATGCATTAGATAATTATAGGGATTCCATCGGGGATAGAAATGTAGCAATTATCAGGCTGGAGAGCCTATGTCCATTTCCGATTCAGGAAGTGTTGGAGCAAATTGAGAAATACCCGAATGCAAAGCGTGAGTAACGACGATTTACAGCGAAAAAATTCCCAAATTAAGTTTCTATTTGGAAATGTATATTGTGCAGTGTTCGTATGGAGTCAAGAGGAACCTAGGAATATGGGTGCATGGACGTTTGTTAAACCACGCTTTGAAAATATGTGCGGAAGACCTGTAAGTTAGATAAAAAATGTAAATCTTTTGCCGCAATTGCTTCTCAGTATGTACAAAAATACTCGTGCCAATTGCAGTTAAAATATTGCGGCCGCAATACTATGGCAGCACCGGCTGTTGGAGAAGGACAAATACACATGCAAGAAGCGGAACAAGTCATCGTACAACCATTTCTCATAAAGCCATGAAAGAATCAGGAGCGTACTTCAGTTACTACTACTTTTTCAAACAGCAATCATGAATTGCAAGCAGACAGAAATAGTAACACTTAAACGATCGAATAGTGGATCGTCTCACGATGCTGTACATACGAGGATGCCAAGAAACTGAATGGCACAGTCGATAAAAGTAGGAAAGTCCACCGCTATGAAAATATGCACAAACGTTAAATATAATGTTTTATTTTATAAAAATTAATTCTTCCATAGAATGCCTAATATCTGCATATACATGTGTTGCTTAATCCGTAAATCGTGACTAATCCACCGTGACGCAAAAATAAGTATTTCACGATTTATTTAACATAGGGCGCGAACATCTACATTTTATTTTGTTTAAATACATAATGATACATTTCCATTCACCTAAGTGAACTTTCCTATTCCTCCATAACAAAATAAGTGTGCAGAAGGTAGACTGCTTTTTTTGTATATGCATTCTCCGAATATGGGAGGAAGACATCAACGTGTAATTTAATATAAATGCAAAGAATGTGTTATACGTAAAATAACAAGGTACTCTCATCAATCATTGTCAGCAGCTATCCGTTCGTGCTCTTTTTTCATCAGACCCTGTAATTCTTCCTAAAATACCGAATAAAAATTACTACTAATTAATAACGACTAATTAGTTAGTACTTTCAAATGCCTTACACCCCAGCCAAGTTTGTCAGCCAACACTTGGCATCCGGCGTCACAGTCTCCTATCCATGCGACATCTCTGCTTGAACTTGGATTTCGTGAATCAAAATTCAAGCCTGTCCTCATTCCCATAAAACGACACAGTCTATCTTGCATGCCTACTTTTTCCTTATTTATAAGAACTCGCGGACAATTTGAACGAACCCTTAAAAATTCAAAGTTACTTGGACAATACTCTATGACACATGATAATGTTGTTGCCTAATTCAATGTACCTGTTTATGAGTGAAGCAAATGGTTGGACCACTAAACTGGATCCCATTATGATCAAAAGATCAGCTTGTGCAAAGTCTTCATCAGCAAGATGATAGAAACGTTCCGGTAGCATTTCCCCATAGAGAACTACATTAGGCTTTACTACGCCCTCCTTACATGCATCACACTTTGGCACCCCACCTTCCCTGATCTTTGCTGTCAATTTATAATGTAATTACATTTCTTTCTACCTATTCTCCATCATACCTATACAACTTTTGTAACCTTTCATCCATTTTAAATTATACGTAGTACGACATTTAAGGCAGTTGCCTGTGTCAAAGGATCCATGAGCTTCAACTAATTTTTCTGATGGTAACCCAGCCATTCGTTCCAGTGTATCAATGTTTTGAGTGTAATGCCTCAATAGCAATCCTTTTTCCCATAAAAGTCTGATGAAGTAATGAGACAATGTTGGTTTATATCCTTCTGGCAAAATATCCCTTGCCAGGGTAAAAAAGGGTTCTGGATTTTCCACAAAATAGTCTGCCTCAAAGATTGCTTGAGGATGTGGCAAGTTGTACTTTTCCAAGTTATGATAAATACCACTATTTGGGGAACGAAAGTCTGGTATTCCTGCAGCTAAATACAAAAATACATAGCACTGCTTGTTTTGACAATTGGCATCTAATAGACAAATCCTTACATGTTGATATGCCAGCACCTGCCATTGTAACAATTTTCCGATGTCTGTCTTCTTTTATATAATCTACAATGCCATCAAGGCTAAGTTCACGCAGAACTTTTTCACTTTCTGCTGGCTCATTAAGCTTTAACTTTTGCATTAAGAATTTAAGTGCCTTCTCCATATTGGTATCCTCTGCTCCCAAATCGTCTGATGACTGATCTTCATCTGAGCGATTATCTATCACAAGTATAGCATTCAAATGCCAATTTATAATAGACTGTCAAAATAACCCAACAATAAAATATATAAAATCTATACAAATTCGCAAAAACACCAACATTGTACGATAAATTTATCGCATTGTACTATGATAAAAGGAACAAACTGAGGGAAGAAAATGTTGCTCTAAACACTGTCCAGGTTAGGAAACACGTTAACTGACTTATCGTATTGTTTCGTTAGGCAAATGTTACACAATGGCATTTTCTTCCCACAGCAATACCCCCCCGACATTTGTAAGAGTACTCAAACGATGACACGTTGTTGTTGCAAGTGTCAACAAAAGCAAAAACGAATGAATGATACTGCTAAAACGACGATATCTTTCCTTGAATTGTCTTCAAGATAAACTGTCATAAATAATCGAAGTAATTCATAATGTGCAGAACTGCAGATATCAGTAACGAGATGTATAAAAATGCTTGAATATTATTGGAACTTATGATGAAGTGCCGTTATTCTTTTAACATTACCATTCTCCGTGTTGTCAGGACGCGCAGCCATTCTGACGTGAAACGCCAAGATTTGTTCTACAATGTTGACAAATTCTTTAATTCTGCACAATTATTGATCAATGTGCTTGGCGATGTCGAATACGTATATTTACTGTTTAGAAGGCGACAGCCTTGTCGTAAACTTATGAACAGCCGATCCATACGTGAAATCATGCGCATGAGCGATGTTGTGCAGACAACAGTACTATGGCTGCGCAATAAGTATTTACTACAAAACATTACAAACTAAAATTTGGAGCCCTTATAATGTAGGTTTTCATCAAAGGACACGTAATTTACTACAAATTACATTCAAGTATATACATTTTATAATAGAATAAAAAAAATTGTTATATGCAGCGGGCGCTATCTAAATAGGAAATAGGTGACGACTGGTGATGACTAAGAAAAAGCCATTCAGCTATGACCAGCCATGACAGCGTCGTTGACTTTAAACCGGAATTTGCGCGGGTACAAAATGCTGAAACAATGACGATTACACACATAATAAACAAATCATACCTACTACACATTCACGAGAAAATTGCTGTAAAAATTGTATTGTTTCAATATGTCAATGAGTTTAGAAGCGAATGAACGAATGAGCATCATTTCCGCGGAGCAAAATACGCGGTTTGCATCCTTAGCTCGGGCTCGGGATCCTCATGCGAAAGCGAAACGTTTCCAATTAGCAACGCCCAGTAATTGTACCACGCTACACCAGGTGGCGTCTTCACCGCAAATTGTCCCTAGTACAGTAATAGAAATTGTTCTTGGGGTTAAATATAAGCCAATGGTTGGCACTTCGTATATACCTCGCTCCTTCCGTCACCGGTTCCCTCCTTTCGTGTTTAACGCGTTGTAAGGTACTTACGTTCGCCCACGTGCTGTTAATTACAATCTGTAAAATAAAGCCATTAGTGTTAATTTAGACTATTTATTAATCCCAGTCTTTATTACAGCTCAGTGAGCAACAGAATACAAAAATGGTGGCCCAAAAGAAACAGGTAAGTTGACTTGCTACACGTGGTGTAGGTGTTGTTGACCAGTAGATTTAACAAAATACTTGTCATCCATATGTGTCGAAATGATTCTTTGCGATTTTAATCCATATCTTGCGTTTACATTTATTATCTTTTTGCTCCAAAATGACAAGTTTTCTGTGACATATTGATAAGTGGGGTTATGTTCCTCTTCCCCCTTTCGCTTTTTCCATATTACTCAATGAATAATACGTTGTATACGAAAATCTGTATAGAAAAAGGCTCAGGAGAGCATCAACAGCAGGCTGGCGTTGGTTATGAAGTCTGGAAAATACGTTCTTGGATACAAGCAAACGTTGAAATCTCTCCGACAGGGCAAAGCCAAACTTGTCATCATTGCCAACAATACTCCTCCTCTTAGGTGAGACTGAGATGTAGTACACCCTTCTCATTTACAAGTTACATATGTGTCCCTTAAGATTCATTCATTTCGTAATTTTGTGTATTTTTAAATGCTCCAAAAATATTCCTTTGACTTTCGAAGGGGGTCTACGGAGTAGTCTCATGTCCCTGTTTGTAAGTGCAGTGGACAATATAACACAAAGGTGTAAGTTTCTTTCTTCACTTTTCATGTTTTTTCCCAGGAAATCTGAGATTGAGTACTACGCTATGCTGGCCAAGACTGGAGTGCATCACTACACAGGGAACAACATTGAGCTAGGAACTGCTTGTGGAAAATATTTCCGTGTTTGTACATTGTCCATTACAGACCCTGGCAACTCTGATATTATCAAGTCTATGCCAACTGGAGATCAGCAATAAGCACTAATATTTTTATTTATTAAAATACAGTGAAACCCAATGCTGCTTTGACTCATTTCCCATTCTACCATCTTATTTTTATAGTTATGGGCATGCAATGGTGACATTTGATTTCATTGGTATTGATTCATAAAAATGGAAATTTTTATTTGTTTCTTGTGAGAGATATACATTTCTCTGACATATCTTCTATCCTTCATATAAGTTATTTAACTTTCTGTGCTTTAATATCGGGCCCTAACATTTTTCGTCTCTGGGTCAACATGTGTGAGTACAGTTGTGGGAAAACTGCAATAATGAAAATTCGTATTAGTGACAATCTATTTGTTTGACATTATTTTGGATTGTACAAAAATATTTCTTACGTGGAATGTACAATGCCACATTGATGAGTAAGAGGTACAGAAAACTGAATGTGAAATTCCACTGGTTTGGAAGGGTGTAACTTAAGGCTTCCGGGTGAGAAGAGGCATAACGTATGGCTGCATAGAAGCATAGGAGTTCCCCTGTTACCCCAATTGGATATAGTATAATAAATGTTGAATATCTGGGAAAAAAGTTCTCAATTAGTTAGTTTTCTCCAAGTAGTTAATGTTCTTACAAATTTTTCTGCTGCACATACCTGAGCCATACCAGTAAGTGTGGTACATGTCCAGCAACGCTCAAAGCATAGTAAGCATATCTAATAATTTCTGTAACAGACCATGCTAATATAGCCATTGGAAGACCTGGAGAAGATCCACCATAGGTAATTGGAGTCAATAATAGTACAGGACCAACAACCATAACACGACTCAAGACCTGGAACGTGGTAGTTACAGGGCTTGACGGTACAATACGAGTGACAGCATGAATTATCTGGAAAGATGAATTATGTGTAAATTGTATAAATCTTTCTCCAGCAATATTGCAGCAGTTGCAAAAATTACCTCCAGCAGAGCAGCATTTTGAAATATTATAACAGGTAATTTGACTGTACTCCAGAGAGGAACTTTGGTTGTATCAGTAGTATAGTATTGAATGAGCAGGTGTAATATATAACTCCAGCTATTAGAAAAAATAAAAGAATTTTCCGAAATCCGATGGATATCGCAAATCATGCAGACGTCATGACTTCGGTGGAATATAACTTCACAACAGTCAAACTTACCCGAAAACCTGTAATACGTTATAGGCCGCCAAGTATAGTTTTGTGAAAACGCTTAGTTCCGATTTCCCTTTGCCAGCCATTTTTACACCTCTAGCAACCTCTAGCTTAGCACGTCAATCAGGCAGAGCACGAAGTTTTCGACGTTCAATGGATGATCAATTCCTCGCTCACTCCTCTTCCTAATGACTTGCGATATTTCTCAAAGCAAATGTATTCATGCCATCGAATATTCAGACAACCACCTCCACCGACGTCACATCATTATTTCGTGAAAACGGTGTACCGTGGGACTGGACTACGGAAGGTTAAGAGTGGTTAATAGCGAGCATATATGTATTTGCGTCAGCATGTTTTACCTTCCATACATTATTATTTAAATGAGTGCGCATTATTGCGCAAGAATATCAAAGGTTAAAACAATAATCGGACCGTATTAGACTTATAAACAATTCGCTTCCTCAAAAAACGAATTTGTGTATGTACACACACACACACACACATACGTACATATATATATATATATATATGTATATCCATTGAATGTACGTTTGTTTTACAAAAAGAATAAAAATAGATGAATTTGCGATTATTGATGCAAATCTGTTGCCCATATCTATTGATAAGTTATAATAATTTATCGAGTTGTCTTCAAAAAAATGAATGTGCTGTGATTGTAACTTATATAAATGCAGCATCGTTGTTTTCAATCCGTCGATCGTTGTGCCGTACAGACCGCTGTATACGCGAATAAAAATTAAAAAGTATTTTTTAACTATTGTAATAGCAACGAAACTAGACGTTGACTTTTATCCTTTCGAGAATGAGGCCCATATATTTATCGAGGCTTCTTAGACAGAAGATTGACTTTTTGAAAGAAACTCGTCGATCTATTGCGCAGCGTAAGTTTTTTATTTACGGTGATGAAGTTCTCAAGGCTCACAAAAACGGTGTGCCGATTGTGGCATTGGAATCAACGATAATAACACACGGAATGCCATATCCCGATAATTTTAATACTGCCTTTGGAGTAGAGAATGTTGTAAGAAAACAAGTATGTAGACTGTTTTAGTAAATAAGTTTCTTTACCGATTTATGCACTTTTTGAATAATGACAGTATGATACAACAAACATATTGTTTGCCAGGGTGCCATACCAGCAACAATAGCAATATTGGATGGACATGTTCATGTTGGTATCAATGAGACCCAATTGCAAATGTTGGCTAAGGTAGACCCCATGAAAACATTGAAATGTTCAAGAAGAGATTTGTCCTTTGTCATTTCAAACAAATTAAACGGTGGCACAACAGTCAGTGCAACAATGTTCATAGCAAATATGGCTGGCATTCCAATAATGGCAACAGGAGGAATAGGAGGTGTTCACAGAGAGGCTGAGAATACTTTTGATGTCAGCACAGATTTGACTGAGCTTGGCCGTACGCCTGTAGCAGTAGTTTGTTCAGGAATTAAGTCAATATTGGACATAAGCAAAACATTAGAATACTTGGTTCGTAGCCTGTAATAATTTGAGTATGATCAGGTGTACAAAGCAAATGAAAAGTTTAGGGAAAACGTATTTCTACTCTAGGAAACACAGGGGGTTCCCGTGGTAAAAATTGGCAGTACTAATCACTTTCCTGCATTTTACTGCACAATGACGCATGATAAGATAACAGTCAACCATCGTATTTCAAGTGCAAAAGAGGCAGCCGACTTAGTGAAAATTCAAAGAGAGTCAAATCTTTGCACTGGACTGCTACTGGCAGTCCCTATTCCTGACAAATATGCTCTTGATCCTGTGCAAATGGAATCAGCAATCAATAAAGCATTAGAGAGGGCTAAGAATATGCGTATATCTGGTAAAGCTGTTACTCCATTTCTTCTAGATCAGCTAAATAGCATAACTAGTGGAAGATGCCTTGAGGCTAGTAAGTATGCAAGGCTACTAACTGGTAAAAAGCAGTTTGGCATAAGAACATTACTACATAAATATTCTCTTCAATTGCAGATATTGCTCTTATACATAACAATGCAAGGTTAGCGGCTGATATAGCAGTACACCTTGGCACCAAAAACCAAAATTCGTCTGCAGCTTCCTCACCTATACTTTCGACTATATCGAAAAAATTTCCTGTAAGTTTTATGCAAGGTTACTAACTATTTCTTTGAAAATTCATAAAACCAGAGTAAGAACTAGAAAAAAAGCATGGAGCAATGTACGAAATAGACCATAACATTGAGGATTATTCACTATCTTTTAATAAATCGTTTCCTCTGTCTTTGTTAAAATATTTCGTTATCATTGTTTGGTGCAGGTGGTAGTCGGTGGAGCCATGTTCGATACGGTGTTGCAAGTGGAGGAGGCTGAATTAAAAGTAAGTCGAATCTCATAGTCAATATTATACTAAATAACCAATTTTCTTTGTATTCATATTTCATAGTAATTGTAGAATGTGTAACAGTATTTACATATAATTACGACAATAGAGGGTTTATGTACACTTAAGGATATTGAATATCATGAACTCATAGTACAGTATGGGGAAGAGTGATCTCTATTAATGGAAATTATCGAATAAGTTTGTAAACGATACATTTGGATAGGGTAATATTTGAAGGCGCGTATGTTTGCCAGTTTAAAGCACGGAGGATATCTGATTGTATGTACTACTTTCATGCGGAATACGAATTTCTAACGCGATAGGTGGTACGGCTCTGCGATTAAACGTTTACAACTAAAATAACGCATTTGCAGCTGTCATTTTAAGCGTTGTAGTCGGAACGGAGTTTAAAGCGTAACTTTGTCATCGATCAATTACTTCTCATCGTTCCGTGATGTCGTTTCGTTGTGCACGGTTACACACGTTTGAAAACGAAAGAGTAACGACATTTAATCGGTTACACTTTTTCCCATACTTGGCTACGATAACCATATTGAATTTGTTGTTTATGACATACCGTGAGTACCATATCTAACCATTTCAGATATAGTAAATTGAATTTAAGCAGGCACTATTCAAAACTCCCTCTCATCCGCTCTTCTCAACTTTACATATTACAGTTAAATATTAAGTCAGTTACAAATTGCTAAGTGTTTAAATTTTAAAGCGTTTCTCTTAACGGGTTCGTATAATTGTTAGGACATATTGGCCGGGATAAGATCCGAAAGGTGACACCATCCTCCCTTTCGTTCTACAGGACAGTATATTAATTATTCAACCCGGCCGGAGATCAATGCGACAGCACACTTCTAGTAATGGTTAGCGTGGTTCTTCACTTATGGGCGGCTGACAGTTAACACGATTGCCTTCTAAATAGTATAGTTAAAAATCCGTTATTCTATTTGTTGCATATCATTCCCTTATATACAGTTATCTGGCAGAGGCTGCGTGTCTGCGAGGTGTAAGCTTTGACGTCGTTATTTATTTATTACATTCAACGATTAATCGATAGCCTGATTAAGAAAGAACCCCTAGCTACATATTGTCTCGAAAAAGAAACGGATCTTATTCCCTGTCCAAAGCAAACAAAGGAAGTTCGAAAAATTTGTCAGTAACAAATGCATATCGCGTTATGTCTCAATTACTTCTAATCCCTTCGCGATCCCTTTGTTGGCGTTTGTGACTGATAATACCCTGTTCTCCAGACCGATATAAATATAAAAGGTCAAGTCCCAACGGTAAATGTTAAAAATTATTTTCTAAAGGATCAATCTTGCGCTTATCGGTTACTCATCGTGATGGTACACTTATCGAGGTATTGAACTTCGAACGGATAACATTTTGGCTTTTTCTTAAGCAGACGATCGATACTTAATATTTTCTACCACATACCACTATATACAGCCTACTATTTTATTTATGTTCATTATTTTTGCATTTGTAAACGTATAACGCTAAGATTTCGTTAATCCTAACTAGGAAGCCAATTACTTTGAATTCCCTATCGTATAGAGATACGCATACGTATATACTTATATATACGTTCGTACGTCTACACTCGTACACGTACCTCTACACTCGTACACGTACCTCTATACGTATACATATACATATACGTATATACATGTGTGTCGTGTGTTTATACCGCAAATCAATACAGACTACTCGCGCTATGCATTTCATTTATGTAAAAAGAATTAGGCATCGTTAGTCATTACTGAGTTTACACTGAGTCCTTATGGTCCTGTACCTTCGGTAGAAAGAACAGTCGTTTAAAACAATCTTTACGTTACACTGCTGGGGAGAATCAATTTGGCAGTAGTATCTCACAATAATATCTCCCGTAACTATCGTAGCTACGAATTGTCATGTCCTTTGTTCGTCAAACAATGATATAAACGATCGAAAACGATCTCCCGATTTTGCGGATTACCATATAGACACGGTGACGTACCGGGCGCGGGTGTTGTATGATCGCGAATGTCAACGTACGTACCATGTTGATATAGGAATGATTAGTCTCTGGATATCGATCGTTTGGGAAATGATAATGCGTGCTCGTAAAGCTCTACCAGCGCGTGTCGGCGGAAACGAAAGATTCATATGGTAGGGAACACCACGGTACTCCGAGAATCTCATAACGATAGTTACTCTTCACTGTGACATACTACCAGTGCAATTCGTGCTCGCTCATAAAAATTAGTGAACTTTACCCGGTAAGCGTCGTTTCCAGGGAGCAAGGGAAAAAGTGTTAAGAAACTCTTACCGCTAAAAGTAAATCTACAAAAGTAGTTTTCACCGACCATGCGAGGACGGACAGACGTGTGTAGGGTGTAGGGAATATGCGTAGAAAGAGAGTTTATAGGATCACTGGGAGGTCTTGCAACCTCGCACCTCGTACCTCCTCCTTGGTGCAACCTTGGCGTGCTTTCTATTTACCGATTCCCGTCAATACCATCGTCTTTCTCCTTTGTCACGTTACGTTCAGGAATTTTTGAGTTATACAATGGGTTGCGCGATTCAAGATCTGTCGGCTCGTATATATGATCGCGAATTGCGGTGATCTCTATAAACCTTCGCTCCCTTTCAAGTGTCGAGGGTCTAGCCGTTTCAAAAAGAAAGGTACGTTCTCAGTACTGTATATTTTGATTTGGTCTTTCGTTAATGTGCAGTTTCCCGCGCGATATCAATTTATTAAATTAATCTTGGTCTTCTTGTACTTTTACCGTCTAATTCTCGTCGCTGCAGTCTTCCTTATTGTTATCATTATCGTTATTCGTTATCACTATTATTATTGTTAGTATTATTGTTACCATTATTATTCGTATTTGTTACGTTAAACATGCTGCTAAGAAAGAAAAGAAAAACGGAGTAGAGCCTGAGCTACGCTACGGGAACACGGTACGCGGCTATGGATATGACGTATGCCTCTTCTGTTTTCTATGAAACAATACCCGACGTCCGGCGAAAAAGCACGAGTACTCTGTATCCAGGCTGAGATTATAGCAATTTAGCGTTCTAGATGCGTAGGATGGGTCGAAATGGCGGGGAACTTTGTTCCCTCACGCACGTCGATCGATCCTCCGCGTCCGCGAATGGAACGGACATAGGAAAGGACAAAGAAACAAAGAACATGGAGAAACGGAGAAAGGCTGCCAACGATAAGAAGTGATTGGAACTTGAACGAGAGACCGAAACGACTCTCCTACGCTGACGAGGGCTGAGTCACACGACGTCCATAGACCCTCTCGCGACGTATAAAAATAACGGCAATAAGGGATGATAGTAATAATCGCACGTTGCAATCAATACAACACGCGAATCGTCGACGGTTGACTGCATAGAGTGGAGCGGTGGCCTGCTCGTTGAGTCCCAGCCTGGGTTTCGCGTGGCTATCGAGAGTGGCGCGTAATGGGAAGCGTACGGCTCGATTCTCTAGGCCCATCGGCACCGATTTCATCGTTCTATTCCGAGCCACAGCGACGCTTCCTATTACACGGCGCACTCTCTCTGCAGCCTTCTCGTTCGCAGCCAACGATCGAGGGCTGCTGGCCGATCGGTCGGTCGGTCGGTCTCACTTCTCGCTCAAAGTGAAACGAAAGTCCGTCTAACGATAATGTCGGTACGCTTATAGTTTATTTATACGCTGGTATCTCAGCGGGGCGATTGCTCCTGTATAGGAAACGGTTCGAGGTGTTTCGCCACCACTTCCATAGTCAGGTGCGCCTGCTCTGTCCGCCCGCCGTGATGCCCGTCCCAGGGCTACCACCGTTCGATAATAACAGTCTCCTGTTGAACTCTCGCATCTCGTAGTTGTTGTTGCCGTTGCTCTTCTCGCGCGCGCTGTTGGCGCAGTTGTGGTTCGCCGACGTGGGCGTCGTCTCCTCGAGTATGAGAGCGCAGTGGCTGTTCGTGTCACTGTCCGCACCACCGTCCTGCAGATTGCTCGCGAGCAACGGGTGCCGACCGGCGTTGCACTCTTCAGGTTGTAGGAGCAACGATGCGTTCCCTGCAAACGGGCGTTCCCCCTTAGTACCGCGATACTATCTCCTATTTTCTCCTCTACTCTCCTTCCTCCCCCGCCCCGCGACATAACGCCCACAGGATCGGCGCCAGTCTCTGGCTATTCATGCAAACTTCCCGTTGCCCCGGGCGAATCGGTGAATTTGTTACTTTTTACTCCCACGTCTCGCACGACTGCTGGACTATTTTCCGTTCGAGTTTACCCGCTGCTGCAGGGCTGTAATGGATTTCGATAGGGTAGGGCTTTCATCGATTTCGCCTGGAGTGCGAGGGACGATGTTTACAAAGGAGACAGCTCGCTCGAACGGGCCCACGCGCGCGATCCTGGCCTCTCGTGTGGGTAGCCACGGTAACTGGCATCAGGCACATCTCACAGACTCCGGACGACGAAATCACGTTGAAGGCGAGGCCTTCTGGCGTCAGCCTTCTAATGGCCACCTGCCACTTTCGAGCGCACACGGCGTCTACTAATGCGTTACTATTTTTTACCGCGGCCAGATACGAAGAGATGCGGGCACGCGGCGCGTGTAAAGAATCGATTGGTCGGCGCCAGTCGAAGTTCGCTTGAAAGATAATATTTGAGGCCGATCGAAAAATTGGTCCGAGTCACTGTGATGTGCCGCAAGGAACGAGGGGGATCTTAGGCGAGCGTGGAAGCAGTCCACTTTGCAATTCTGCCTCTCTGCCGCCACTCGTCGGTCCCCTTCAAGCTCTCGGCATCTGAATAAGGGGGGGAAGACGGGGTGGAGGCTATCAAGGAGAGTACGTGTCGTTCGCGAAGAAATACAGGGCTTCCTTCGTGTCCAACGTATACACCTGCGAAGGGGTGACGATAATGGGCGAGGGAAAGTGACAAACGCGAGGGTATTTTTTATGGATGACCAGTCGACGTAGAGTTACACTTCCGTGTACGCGGAGTACGATATTTTCTTAGCGAACCACCACCCGAGTCGAGGGTGGGGGTCGGCTATTGGAATAAGAAAGTGCAGATTCATTGTGTAAATGGTAGTAGATTGTGACCGAAGACCAGGGAGAACTATTTTCTTATCAATGTGAACGGACTCTATATATCGATGGTAGCTGGTAAGCGATTAATGAAGACTAGAGTCGGAAGCACGGCGAGCAGTTTTGAGAAAACAGTATGGATGCTTTCGTTAAGTCAATGAGTCATTCGATCGAGGGTTCGATGCAAGGAATAAAGGGCGGATCTGTCGGATAACAGAGATCAGGAATGAGGCATGTGGCGGATTCCGAAGTAGGGTGGAAATTCGCTTTCCACCAAATGACTCGCCATCTTTCCGGTCCGCCCCCCTTTGATGGCACGCGGTGATCCTGCATCTTTACGACTTCCTCGAGCTATTAGTCCCTTTACTCGTCAATATCGGGGCGCGTTTTTGCCGCATTCGGTCTTCCCTTCGACCGGCACCCCGACCATGCACGTATCCCTTCCGACTCGTAACGAGGGGAATGACTCCCGAGAAGCGGGGCGAAATTGCCGCGTTGCGTCAAACGAATCTGTGTCGCGACTCGGTAACAGTCCCGGTCGAATTATCATAAGTTTTAATGGCCACACGCGAGGCGAAATTGGACCGTACTGAAATACGTAACGGCGCGCGCGGGGCACTTATTATCGCCTAGCACGCGACGCTCCACTTCTTTCGAGCTCGGAGCGTGCTAAATAGCGCCGTGCCATGCTTATCGCGAAGACAGTCGGAATCTAATCGGTTCGGATCGCGGGCGCCATCGCAACGCGACCTCACGGGGCGAATTTAACTTGTCGCGGGCCTAATGTAATTACGCTCACGACGCGTCCGCTCGCTCCGCTGAAAAGGCGGTCATCGGATAAATCTTTATTTAGCAGGCTAGATCATGCGTTCGCGTTCCTTTTCATCGCGCATCACGTGCCACGTGTCACGGGGAGACGAAATGGGCCTCGCGTGCACGAGTCCGGCTTCAGTAGTCAGTGGCACTTAGGTGTCTAACGAGCGACATCGTTGGGCCGATTCCTTCGACTCGAAGCTCAGTCTAACAGCGAATACCCAGCGGCCCTAACTGGATGAACATGAGGTTGAGTTAAGCGCAGCTTATCTGCCATCGACGACGCCTGTGTCGACGACGAAATTAACGCCGCGTACTGGCGGGCAAAATATTCCATTGAGGGCGGCTATAGCGACGAGGGGGTTGATCACGCGACACGAGAGCTCGTTGCGTTCTTCTTAGCGCGTAAACAGGTTCACGCGATGTTGATGAAGCGCGTGTATTGAACGCAGCTGGCGTGGCTTACTTTTACATTTCAGATACCGTTGTGCTAGCTATTGCCCGTCACGCGATCCCGCGCTTCTTATCAGATGCCAAAAGAGAACGGCCGCGTTGGACGCCGAATTATCGAGGCGCATGAAAGAAATTCGAAGGCTGCCGATTCACATTTTCATCGCGACTCTTTCTCGGTCGAGTGCAGCAACAATTGCGACGCGGCCGTCATTATCGGTAAATCGTGAGCAATTCCGGCACGTGAGTCGTCGCGCGGGTGGCCTGCCGCGCAACGGGGGTATTGCGTGACTGATTGTGAGTGGTGCGAGGAGAGCAAGTGCCACGAAAGCGGTGGAGCTCGATAAAAGCTACGGGGCCTCTTGGATCGTGTCAAAGGTGAATCGTGACCTGCGAATCGACTATTGCAATTTGCACGACGCCACGGAAAATCGTCGTGACTGCCAAGACGCAACTGCCCCTGATTCGTCCGCAGGTCGCGACCCAACTTGCACGCCAATCACCGCACTGACTTAAATCGTACTGGGTTTTAGAGCTAGACGAACTTCCGTTTCCATGATACCATCATAAGATGATGATCGTCGTGCTGACACGTACCGGAGGGTAAAACCGCGTTCGGTAAGGTGGTGCGTCTCGCGATGCTGCCATTGTTCGTTGCTTCCGGCATGACCTGCGAGAATGGCGGTAGGGCGAATGTCGTCGCCGGTGGCGGCGGCTCGCGCAGCAGTCGTATTTTCTGTATCATCTCGCGTATTTCGTAGCGCAGTATACCCAGGAAGCAGAGTTTGGTGAACGCGATTACGCAGAAGCCAAGGACGAAGAGGAGGTCGGCGGTTTTTCTCAGCCAGCGCAGCAGGGAATCCTCGCAGCCCCTGGCGTAAGGCTGTTGGCAGGTGTCGCTGACGTTCGCCGATGGCCCGCAGCAGGTCTGCGGCCAACGGCTACCAAAGTCTCTGGGACCGGTCACACCGCAGCAGGTGAATTCCTTTTGCAGACGGTCCCACTGCTCACTGAACCGTGGCTCTTTTCCGTAGTCCACCTGTTTGAACAGAAATGGCACGGCGTCAATTGAGATAATCTCGGATTATTAGTCCTTTCTGGCTACATCCAGCACGTTTTGGCACGCTAAACCTCTTTTCGCTTTGTTCTTTTCTCATTCGGGACGGAATTTCATCTCGATATATCTACCTTGGAGTAAACTCCGTTACGGGTAGCTAATGGATAAGCGGGGCTTAGCGGTAATCCCAAATCGTACACGCGGTGACTTCGTAATGAGTTTAGCTCTTTTTGTAGAATCTCGGCGTACTAGGGTGATTATCGGTTTCGGGAGCATTATCGCGGTGCATCCTGCGGAGATAAGTGATAACCGCATTCAAGTGATCATTGAACTGTTCGTTCCCCCTTCGCTCCAAAAAGCGATCGCTTGTTCAGCGATCGGGGGAAACATTTCGCGAAGAAGAGCACACTTTTTCATCAATCTCTGCTCCTACGTCCCGTCCAAGCGATTCCATCTTGTCATTTCGAACGTACAACTGAAAGACTCTTACTTCATGAGCAAAGTACTCCGCCCTTGAATCCGCGCAAGGAAACGAGTGATTCCTACAGAAGCTACATACGCATATACGAACCTGCAGTCGTAATCTGAGGGTAGGCCTTAGCTCAGCCCGCATCCTCTCGAAACGGAACACCCAAGCGATCCCGATAATGGCGTCGCCAAATAGCAGAGCCAGCAGGAGTATCCAGTACGCGTTCAGCAGTCGCGCGCTCAGTCTTCTCGCGGCGATGCAGCCGAGCAGCTGAACGAGCCCGAGCTGAGTCGCGAGGGCAAGATACGCGTAAAGCGCGGTCGGATCGAAAGCCCTTGGCACCCCCGGGACCACGTGGCGACGCGGGTCTCCGGTAAAGAGCAAAGTCTTGGACACGGCAGCGGCGAAGCCGACCGCGCTACCTAGCAGCACCACGTTACACGCGTAGATCCATAGCCGGTAATATCGCATCGCGACGTCCTCGCCAGCGGCGGCGCGTCTTTGGGACGCCGCCGATGCCGGCGCCTCGTCGGGCACGTACTCCCCGCTACTGCTCCTTCTGCTTCTCTTCACGAATCTCTCCTCGTTGTTGTTGTTATTGTTATTGTTGTTACTAGCGATGTTGTTGTTGTTGTTGTTAATGTTCGTGTTGGCGGTGCTGATGGTGGTGTCGGTCGAGTGTCGATACTCTTGGCGATCGTCCAGCAGAAACAGAAAGGGCGGCTTCGCGCTGCAGTCTTTCTTCGCTGTCTTTTGGCTTTGCGACGACTGCGGGGTGACCGAACGTTGCAGCAGCATCACCGTCATACTATCGTGCCTCCCTGGTACGCTTTTCCTCGTCGTAAGGATATTCTCCAAGTTAAAGAGTAGAGGGAATGAGTGAGAGAGAGAGAGAGAGGGGGCGAGATAGAGAGAGAGAGAGAGAAAGGATGTGAAAGTGAGAGGAGGAGGAGAGCGACAGACGTTTCTCAGTGAGAAACGCTACTTTGGAACGGCGCGGGTCGGGGCGTGTTGCGTGACGCGTCACCACGTGCTGCGCCGCTTCCTCGAGGGGCTCCTCATCGCCATTCCTTCCCCTCCCGTTTTCGCCCGCTTCGGCAGCGACCGGACGATAGGCAGCGATGCCACCCGGGTTGTTCCTGTTTGCCAGAGATGGGGAAACGTTGGACGTGAGAGCGATACATCGAAGGCGGCTGTTTTATCGTCGAGATTTACGGCGGCACGCTGTGCGTTGTCCGGTACGCAATCAACGGGAGGACAGTGTCAAGGGATAGTAACTCCGAGCCATCTCGCTGTCGAGGGACAGCCGTTACCGAGAGTAAATCGATGAATCTCCGCTCCGAGAATTTGCCGCTTCCGTGGCTCTCCCTCGAGAACAGCAGCCGTGCATCTCCCTCCCGCGAATTTCACCGTACAACACACACCGCGACCGCGTACGCGTTACGAAATGCATGCGGTCGGGCCGTTTTCACCCGCGGATGGTACTTCCTTATCGCGATGGCGGTACTTGCAGAGAGGCAGCAGTTAATTATAGACCCGGTAATTCCGACCGGCGACAGTGGTCGCAACGAGGGAAAAATAACTGTGCCGAGCCCGAGGGCGAGCGCGCGATGATAATAGGCTTGAGCTCGATGCCGGGTTTATGGGAAAAACATGCTCGCGAAGATATCCGAGGCGACGCGCAAATGCGCGATCAGGGCAGAAGCACGCGAGGCTCGTTCAAATCCGCGGCACGAGCGACTTTTCTCTACCTGACGAAGGATCGAGACTGCAGCCACGTGACGGGCAACCGAGTATATTGGGCGGCAGCCTGTCGGCAAGAGAGCCTCATTTTGCTCTCTTCGGACTCGTAGGCCGCGGAGTATCGGCTGCGGCGTGTCTGTCGACGGATATATCCATGATGACGGAAGTGAAACACGAAATGAGGGCGAAGCCTCTCGGATATTTCGCGGATTTCACATCAGCGCGATTGGTTGCAACATGGGCATGAGGGAAGATTGACAGTTGCTAGGATATTTTTAACAAAGACTCGCGGCGCCGACGGTAATGATGATCGTGGAGATCGAGGCTCCGTTCGACTTCGGAAAGAATACGACGCAGCACTTTTACGGCGACTACGTTCTTCTTCGTTCCCTTTGTGCGCGATGTTGCATAAATCATCGAGATTTCCGAATTTCAGGAATGCACGCGACTCCCTCAGACAAGACGCGCTCATCCAATCTGCATTTCTGGCAAAGGTACTCGACGTTGAGTTCGTGGAGTAACAGCGTCGTAGGGTGATGATAGGGATAATGCCAGCGGTAGTGGTAGTACAGAGCGTCTCGCCAAATTGTATTTCTTTCTGACAGTTTTAGCGTACAATAGGCAATTCTATTATCGATCCCTGACCGGCTAGCTCGAGGCAGTGTAGTTCCCGTCGGAGAAGTATAGGCGTGTCTATGTTTGTTCAGACATACACGTACGGGCGAGCGTACGTCTACGTACAATAGATATATGCGTTAGGACTGTGTGCGGTTTATATACGAAAGCAGGGGTTTGACGTGTGTGTACGTGTAGACACACGGTGAGGGGCTGAGAAAGCGGATGAGAGTGAGGGAGCGAGAGTGAGCAGCCACCAAAGGGTGGGAGGATAAAGTAGATAGATGGAATGAGAGGGAGAGAGATAGAGGGGCAGAGGGGAGACGATGGAAAGTAGGTGTTAGAAAAGAAAAGGCAGATCCGCGTTAGATTCGGTAGGATCGAGGATGCGGGGGTGTGCACGGCGCCCATGAGTGTTGACTGTCGATACTTCGGAGTGCACTCTCGTGCATCGCCCGTTCATACGTATACACGGCCAAACACCAGGGAGAGTGGCGCATTGTAACGAAAACACGGAAGAATGTTAAGGGCCCATCGATCGTTTAAGTCCTCCGCGCGCTTGCTCATGCTCGACGCATACCCATCGACCAGAATTGCTCGAGAGAGTGATCGGAGACGTACACTCGAGCCCCTTCCGCGGACGCGCATCGAGCGCCGTTTGCGCATCGCCATATAATGATCGTCGCGCAAAATCACCTTGGCCAGTGGCCTCCAGATTGGCCCGGCGTCGGTGCGATGCGCGGATTCACAGTCAATGTCCTGCGTTACGAAGTTCGCCGGCTCATTCGCGTGCTTTGCCTGAGAAGGCACGAAATCGATGGTGCCCGACTCCCTTTTTATTACAACCTTGACTAGAGCCACTCTCGCCATGTCTCCGTGCTAGCCTCGCACTCCGAGGGAAACCGCGGGCGTATATCTCGGTGTAGAGCGGAGGTCGAGGCTTTCCGCGCGGTGTGCTTTTCCTCTTTGTTTCACTCCAAATGAAATTCCTTCGTCGCCCCGCCAAGTACCGGACTGAGATAGAAAGAAGAGGAAAGGGTAGGTGTGGGTGGGTGAGCGACGGAGGCGAGACCTTTTAATTAACTATCGATGCGAATGTTTGTCACGGTCGGAGAGGGAAGAAGGGATGAGGACGGGCAAGCGGACGTGAGGGTAGGCAAGAGGCGAAAGGGTGAGAGGGAGAAGGAGAGGGGAGAGGGAGAGATGGGAAGGGGGTGAAGGGGGGCGGGGGGTGGCGTTATGCAATCCTCCTCCCGACCTTCCCGAAGGAATTTGGCCTCGGTTTCCTTCGGCTCGTTTGCCTCTACGGAAGACATGGCTGTGGCTGCCTATATCGCGCTGGCTCGACTCCCTCCCCCTTACACCCTGCACTCTCTAGAGCCTCTCGTGACTACCGATACCCAGCCGGATCGTTTGTTACCGTTTCGAAAGGGCAACGATAGTCAAGGAGTTCGTCACGCTCCCGCGAACGCGGTGGTAGGTGTCCTCGCGCGCGTTTACACGTCCACTCTCGCCGAGAACTCGCGTCTCATGTCCATCACCTCGACAGAGACGGCGACGCTTGCCATTCGACACATGAATGTCACTGACTGCTCGAAAGACGCACGTGACGCGCTCTCGGTAACGATCCCTTGATCGATCGATTGGCAGGTAGATTCGAACGGGACGCCGTCTAATTCGCGCATGACGAAACTTACGAGAGCGAGACACAGAATCTCTGCGTCACGGACCGTTCCGCTTTCGCTTTCTCTCTCTCTAGGCATGAGAATCCGCCGAGGGGATTGGCGAGGCGGCCAGTGCGTCCCGAATCGAATGGAAGCGATATGCGGGATTTGGCCAGAATATCGAAGGACGCGTCGAGAATACACTCGCGCGATGGCTCTCGCGCCCTTCCTTCTGCGCCTTCTGCGCCTCCTCGTTACTGACCTTAGACGCAGCTTTTAAGAACGACGCTGCTTGCTCTTCATCGTTCAGCCAGGCATGCACATCGTCGTCGTGAGGATCACTGGTACAATAAAGAACTGCACAGGGGGATAAGAACGGTCGAGCGTCAGTGTACGGGACATTCGGGAGGAGCGCGCACGATCGCCGTGGAGACGTGCACGAAGAACGTGGTCGTCAGGTCACGTCTATCACCATCGCGCCGCGTCGGCTCTTCGGTACTGGTGTCCTCGTCGTTCATATCCACGGTAGCTGGCTGTTCGCAGTTGCTTCCGATGCTTCCCTCTCATACGGCTCGCCTCGGCTCGCCTCACCAGCAGCATCGAGACGAAGCGGCACCGTCTCTCGCCGCGTACAATACCGTCCTCGGCGTCATCTCGCACCCCCAAGCGTTCTCGGTAGCAGCGGCAGTGACAGCGACCTTCTCTCTCCTTCCCGTCCGCGTTCCTGTCGTTGTCCACTGCGAACCAAACGGATCGTAGCGCATATCGAGATGTCACACTGCGTAGGACTGCGCGGAGATTTTTATTCGAGATACACCGGGGTACACTCGCTCGATGTCGAGGTGATACTCGACGTACTTGGAAGACTCGCACAGAAAACAACGTCGGTATGAGCGCAGACGGTGGTGGTGGCGACGACGACAACGGCGGCGGGTCGTGCTGATGGCGGTGGCGGCGGCGGCGGCGGTATCGGCTCACTGGCTGGAAGATATAAACGCGGATAGATGCGAGGATGGTGACGAGGAGATGATGGATCGTGTAACACAACCGCGAGAGGGTGACTGTCTGCAGCGGCCGAGGTGGGCAACCGGACTGACACGGAGCGCGCTGTCGGCGCCTACGCGACAGACACCGCGGCCACCCCGAGAGAGGAACAGAGACGACGAGAGAACTAGGAGAGAGCAAGGGGGACGACGGGCGAGAGGGCGGCCGAGAGGAAGGAGAGGAGAGGGCGCAGAGAGTTTGCGTGCACAGGCGCTACAGGGGTTGCTTCGTCGTCTCTTCACTCGCAAGTGCCTGCCCGCTATACGCTGAATGGCTCTGCGATTGCCTTCCGGCGAATACTCGTCCCGTAATTGAATCGTTGAAATTAGAGGCGAAGACGCGAAACGAGAGATCTTCTTCGTTTCTCTTCTCCTTCCCCTGCTGCGAGCTTCTGAGATGCCGCTTTCGACCTTCCTCTTTCAACGGCCACGGCCCGACGTGAAACCTTTTTCGGTGCGACGCTTCTATGCTCCGCTCGCCGCTAAGGTCTACCGCTTGGCTAGAGGGCTGCGAGAAAGGTGAAAGGTTGTTCGTTTGAAGGAATGATATTTAAGTGATCGATAAACTAGGCACGTAGACAAATCAGGGGGAACGACACGGTTATTTTTCCGCTACGATCGGAGCTGATGTTAAGTTCAGCAAATTGTTTCAGGCTGATGGTAGAACGATCATGGGTAAAAGTCGACACGGTTACGGGGGAGTCGGTCGAAACATTGCCAGTGCATTGATCAAGCTCGGTCTGGATGGTACCCGCTTAATATCTGTCGTTGGTAACGACGAGGCTGGCAAGGCCATGATTAACAGTCTAAATGAAGCCGCTGAATTGGTAGAACAATTGCCGAACGTTAACACAGCCAGGTATATGTGATTGAGGCTTAGGGGAAGCAAACCCTGTCACTGGTAAACCTTTGAACCTACTCAAATTAATACGATTACACAGGTACACTGGCATATCAAATTCCGACGGAGAATGTTATTTCGGGGTTGGCGAGATGGACGCGTTTGCGGCTATTAGTCCGAATTTGATACGCAAGCATCGGTCGCAATTGGAAAGAGCTAATATTATCGTTCTCGACGGGAATCTGCCGTTGGATACCATGACGTTAATCGTGGATATTGCCTCACAACTTCGGATACCAGGTCAGTAATACCAGACCCCATGTTTTTATTCTCTTCTTACGGGATTCCTAAATATCCGTAGCTAATCTTAAGGTAGAGGACATATGGAGATTGTTGGGTAAAGTACTTAAAATTACGGATCATATATGACATGGTATAAGAAAACAGTATCTCAATTCGCAACTTAATACAAAAAGAATTTAGTAGTTTATTTCTTTGCATATCAAAAGTTAAAATTGTTCATAAATGTGCAACTCGCGTATCGAATGAGATTTAATTACCTCCTTATTTTTATAAATCTCCTACAGCTAGACATTTTTCATACAATAAAAATATATAGACAATAAAAAATGATAAAAATATTAACTTTCCTAAAATAGTGGACGGAATAGCGTTGTCTTTTAGTCGTGATTTCATATTTAATGCAGACTTACCTTTCGCTTTCGAATAAGCTTCTGAGAAGAAGCAGTTTGTGCAGAAGCGTATCTGTCTCTGCTCGTTAAGTCGACGTTAAATAACAATTCTAGATTACACATAACCGCTTCTTTGCGAGCCATGATGGCTCTGAGGATTAGGTTGCATTTGCATGACAAGATTACGGGACTCTTTTCGTAATCGGTAACCCGTTCGCGCGTCCAAGTATAAGAAGAATGCTCCAAACGCGTGAAACATGAAGGAAATAACTGCCAAACCATAAGACCATGAAAGGTGATTGAAGTTTGGATACATCAGCCAATCCCTACGCCAGCACTGTCCTCCGAATATAGACACCGCCAGAAATAGTAGAACACCTAATATTGAATGTACATACATATTCATGGTCAGAAATCTTTCTTGGAATTGCAACAAACGCTAACAAAACTTACCTGCAGCTGCATCACACACAAATGCAGTGGAGGAAAGGAGCCATTCATAATGCAGTACAAATCTGAGGGGCCATCTGATCAGAATCAAGGCAATCACAGCTTGGCCAAAGAAGGACAATAACAGAGCCAATGTCACGAATGCTTGTACAACCATAAGCCATGCTGGCAGTAACCATGCTCGTATCATAAAATACTCTTGTGAAAATACATGCTGGCACCCATTGAACTGCTTATCAAATGGATAATACGGATATCTAAATTGGTCAAAGCAATATTCCCATAGTCCCATGTGTTTGAAATTACTGAAGGTCTCTTGATACGACTCAATCCAGTAAGGGCTGCAAGCACATCATAAGAATTTAGATCATTTGAAAAATACATTGAAAGAAAATTTGGAGAAGAGGTACTACCTTGTGAATGCCATGACCAAAAGTACCCCCGCCACGTACGTGATCATTCCTCCGAAAACAACGGCGTCTGTGAAAAGAAAACATGAAAGAGGGTTAGAGAGGTTAAGAACGCTCAACGATTTCCATAACGAAGTACAAACTGTAACTTACTGGAGGCCCGATGATACTCCTGCTTCTCAGCAGTCATGATGACAGATTACGTTTCTCAATTCAGACTGTCCGTACAAATTGTCAAGAACAAAGAGTTATTAAGTTGATAACTGGGTTTGACAGTATAACTTCTTGGTTTGCCAGCCACACCTCACCCGATGCATCACTGCTGCCAACAATGACACGATGCACGAGGTTACACGGCACGCACCACACATACTTACTTTCCTAGTTACTATTTTCATAGATGAGGTGCGTTACACAGAAGTCGAGTTTGATTTCTTTATTTACAGAAATATGTAATACAAAGATTTTGCACTTAAATACTAAGGACGGCATTAATCGCTGTTTCGTGAAGTCTTTCTTTCTAAGTCTATATATGTATAACAGTATATCTACAATACGTTGTAGCACAATATGCATGCTGAACGTTATCAGGGTTAAAATTTGTCGACGTACCAATTTTTTTTTCGCAAATTTTAAAGCATTGGATACACATGAATTATTTGCACTTACAGAGTATTGTAAAAAAATATAAATGTTGCCTGGTATCTCAGGCTTTATATGAAAACATTGTAAACCTTATCTTATAATACTCACTAATATTTTAGAACTATCAACAAGCTCATGCTTAATGGACGGATTGATAATCATGTTGTTCTTAGTGCTAAAAAGAAATGTCAAGAATTATATGTTTAGGCAGAAGATTCTAACTGAAATCTTGTCTGAGATTCTTTTAAGTATTCTCTCTTCTTGTACTGCACATTAGCCTCAACCAGAAACAATCCACTAGCTATCAGTGTCAACACACTTCCTATTACACCCAGTGCAAAGGACCAGCCTAGGTAATTGTTAAAATGCCCGGGCATCCAACCATCTGCATTTCCGAGGGATGCAAATACAATAACTGCTACTACCCCACATAAGCCACTGGCTAGTAGCAAGTAGCCAATGGTTATGATAAGCTGGACGTATCTCTTTTGCTCTGGATCGCAACACAGCGCAAACAGCAATATCAAACCAAATGATATTAGACCCAGCAAGAAGCATACTGTGAAGAAGAACTGGGTGGCTATCATGAAGGCTGGAAAAAAAAGTTGCATTAATATATTGGCCATACGTTTTGGTATTCGAACGTACGAATAAAAGAAATTAAAAACGTACGAGGCAGCAGGAAGCCACGAATGTCGGAGTAGCCCGCGGTAAATGGGTCGAAGACCCATCTACATCCGACGAAGAAGCGTCTCGGTGCATCGAGCTCCTGTGGATTTGGCAGAGATCTGAAGCAGTGTCTCCAGAGTCCAAGTTTATCGAATCGTGCACCCGTTATCCTGTAATCGCTGACTAGCCAGGCAGGTGTACCGAAAGCGACGCAAATGCTCACCAGTGCCACTAAAAACACACCCACGGCAACGTTACCGGACAAGCTTCTCTTCTTCATTTTCGAGTCTTCTCCTAAGTCGTTCAGCGAGGCGACTATGATTGGCGATCGATTCGTTGACGGAAAGCTTTGAAATTCACTAATTTACTGCAGATCCCACGGTATAAACCACACCCAGCCGCCTTGTGTTGTCAGTGGCTGTGACTGTGTCGTCTAACCTAATCTGGCCCAACCCAACCTTGTCGCATGTCGCACCACGAGTATCCCACGGTGGTTCAAACAAGTAGTTGTCTCAAGGTGCATGCCATTTTTTTACATCACCATTTCCTACAAGATCACTCATCAATGACACGATCGCTACTGGCTCACTGTTTTCTCAGGATAACGTTTGGGCGTGGAGACTTATTTCCATCTGGCTGCACGTTAACGCTATGCGGCAGATATGGGTTGAATGTTGAATTCTTGAATTCCTTGACTGTGATCATTATGGGCAAAGTGAATCACACTTTGTCGTTACATAAAACATGATGACCATCAAATGAGGGGCTTGCTCTTGGTCTTGTAATCGGTAGTTTTTGTACATTCATTATTTTTCTATGCCCTGCAATGGAGAAAATCTCGTTTGCGATATTTTGCGAAGATTTTTTCCGCATTTTATCTACCATAACGCGCTGTTTGGTAATGATCGATAATGATACACGAACCTTCGCGACCCGTTAATTAGGAACATAAACTGGGTCAACGACTTACCTGACACTGATGTTCGTGCACGCAATCTGGCCTGTAATTCACGTTGAATTATTTCCACGATAGTGAAATGGGTCAGTGAATATGGGTGTACTCGCCATTTAAGGCTTAATTATCTGACTCAGCGGGATTCTTGTACAATCAGATTTTCTTTGAACCTAGAATGACGATCTTTAATGATCCCATTGGTGAGGGAGTCCCAGTAGCAAGATTTAAAACAATGACCTTTATTATTCCAAAATTTTAGTATACATATAGTAACACAATTTTCTTTATTTGTCATTGTAAAAGGCACATATTTTTTATTATAAATTTTATTTACAAATACTACAATTAGGTTCTATAAAAGTTAACGCTATGGACGGATTTAACACATTTCTCATTCAGATAAATGCATAGAGTGTAAATAAAACAGTTCTTCATATGCTTTTCAATATCTTTTAAAGTGAGATTTCAGAACATTCAGGCACTAATTTGTTTCCTATTTCAGTGCATGAGTCATATGTATGTACAATACTTGTACACATTCATTTGTTTGAAACAAGTATGGCATATGAGCATAAATATGTATAAAATCATTAGTCTCTTTAAAGTTCGATACATGGTAAAAATTTAACAAGTACTCTGGTACACTGACCCATACTTTAGTTTAATGTATCTCTTTCATTGCAAGTTGCGCTTTTATCTTAGATGATTTAATAACCATGGCAAAGAAACCATGGGAATGTCTTAAATTGTGGTATGAGTTTTTTGTTCTTCATTAAGTATTCGTTCCTGTTTTTTTCTGTGCCTACGACCCTCAATCAAGAAGAGGGTACCAGCCCCAATCAATGTTACACTCCCAACCACTGCTAGTGCATAGGACCAACTAATATCATTGTGTTCCCAATTGGGCATCCAGTCTCTTCCATCGCCTCTTGCACCAAATATGATAACGGCAATCAGACCACATAATCCTGCCAAAGTTAAGTTACCACCTATTGTCCACAGGAGCAACTGGTACTTGTCATGTTGCCTCGAGCAACAAGTATACATTGTTGTTAAAAATCCACCTATTAGCAGCAGGGTCATGCATAGTGTAAAGAAAAATTGTGTTGCAACAAAGAAGTCAGGAAGGAGGATGTCGTGAATGATGTAGTATTCTTCCTCAAAGACCCACCAGCATCCGTAAAACCTGGTGTCATACAGATGATGAGGATCTTCAAAGCCTTGAAAGCACACTTGCCACAATCCTATAAAAATGTTTTAGAACGATCGAAACGAGTCCCTCGAACATATTTATACGATTTTTGTCGACGCGCTCATTACCTATCTTGATGAATTTCGGATTTTCCAATTTTCCATCCGTTTCTAGCCAATTGGGTGTGGTGAATGCAATTACCACTAAAATAAACGCGATCGCCGTACACGCCACAGCAGCCTTTCCTGTTTTCGTTTTCCCCATTGTCGTCGATGATTGATGGGGTGTAAAAATTGTTAAATTGTTCACTAATTATCGCCCGTGTCACTGTTGTTTTGACAGTACAATGTTAGTAGAATTTAACTTAGCTACTGTATTTATTAACGTACACAAGGTAATGAAAGTATGACGCTTCATCGTACTCATAGAGGGGAAGCAATGATTCAACTCGGAACAGAGTAACGCTCACGCCATCAGTTAGGAAGTATGCGAAGTGTTAGGCGCGGCACCGTTTTAAAAACTCTTCCGAAGATTTCGTGCTGAGAAACTTGTATATAAAATACTTTAATTATGGTAATTGTTATATTTTCAGTTTGGTACGAGCCAACGGACATACAAAGGGCAACAAAGATATTTCATGTCAAAGCGGACTGGCGTCAGGCTTTACACTTCGTATCTCCTAACAAGAATGAATTGTTAGCAATTAGCGAATTTTTTAAATTACCACTGCCAGTGGATAAATCTGCGATTGACACAGATAGTATTAAGGAGTTAACTAAACAGTTAGCTGATTTTATTCCAGTGATTATAACTACGTTAGGACCCAAGGGTGCTATGGTAAGTAGTTATATTAATAAAATATGCATAAGTGTACAAGAAATGAGACGTGGTGTATTTACTTTTATGCAGGTAACTCGCAGGGGTTCGGATAAGGAATCATTCTACGACAATAATGGGAATCTAATAGACAATGGTTCTATCAAGTCTCACCTGTATCCACCATTTACAAACATTTCTAAAACCAAGAAAATGTTTAATGTAATCGGATGTGGCGATTGTCTTACTGCCGGCATTATTTATGGAATTTACAGGGGCTTAGACGAAGCTAATTGTTTATCTTTAGGTCTTGAAGCAGCATCAATTTCTCTGACATCTGTTGATACTGTACCTGCTGAACTTTCTACACTGTCAAATTATTGACTGAAGTTGTTGTGCCAGCAAATTCTATACTATACAATAAAATTTCCTAATATAACAATACAGTAATCTATTTGTGTTGATCACTATCAATAACACGCAAGTTAATCACAATCACTCAACAAATGTATGTCCTAATAATTAATATCACATTGTATGTCACAATTCTGTGCGATCATTTTCAGCTGTTGCCTTCACAGTTTTTTTACTAGACATGGAAGTGCACTTGTCATAAAATTCGTTAAACGCCAGTAGAGCTACGTTCTTTGCACCGATCGCACTCATTTCCATCGCACTGGCAGCCCATTCAATAGCGTTTACGTGGTAAAGTCCATCGTGTAATTTAAACTCGTCAAGGCGCATATCTGTTGAATATTCGGGATATGCCTTCCAAACAATCTTCTTCACTTCATCAATCTTAAAAAACAAATGGAATTAATTACAGGTACAAATGCTTAATGACTGGCACTAGAAACAGAATGTACCTGCACGAACATATTGTGTATGATTTCTGCCTTCACAGGCTGGCCACTGAATATTTTCCAAATTCTAGACCCACTTTGAGTGGGTCCGGAAACAGGATTTAATTTTCCGATTGAATTAATTTTTGTTTTCTTGGGGTCGCAGCTTAGAATCGAACCAAGACTTTCATCTAAGCCGAAATACTGTGGGTTTATATCTCCTTTCACGAACGTAGCAATTGTCATATGATATTCCCCATTGAATCTTAGATCGTTCGGGAAACCCTCGAAGGTTATTGGTGTTTTTTGATCATTCGTTAATGGTGCAGCAATGATGACCAGATCATAAAGACTTGTCATAAGGTCTGCATCATCGTTTCCGTATTGTAATTCGTATTGTTGACGACCATCGTCCGTCGGTATATAACGTATTTTTCTAACATAAAATGGAGTCACACTCACATATTTGTTTCTATATATAAGATGTTCAGGTACCTGAAATGTTAAGGAATCTCTTAACAGTTGTAGATTGTTGAACTCATTGATTATTTATTGATGATTACCTCTTTATTGCCACCTTTAACAGACCACAGGTCAGCACCTGCTCCAGCTAAGGAAACACACCCAACAAAGCTATGAACATTTACGTCTTGTCCATAATTCACCACCAGAGTAGCTTTAACCAATTCATTAATCATTTCATTCCCATAGCCCATCCTTGAAAGCTTGTCTTTGATCGAAGTTTGCGTTAGTTTTGGAAATTCATTGTTCATTGCAGCTAACAGGCTGGTCACATTTTGAAAATACTTCCCTGCTTTTTGCAGATCGTATATTTTATTGAAGTCACTCAATATCTTGGCTACGTATCCTTGTAATTGGAATGGCTGAAAACCATATCTGTAAAACAGCTTTGCTAGTGTCACAACATCCCACGAGCTATCCTCGAACACAAATTCATCTCCATTCCAGATACCATTTCTTTCAGAAGAAGTAGGTGCATGTTCCATCCCTGTATATAGACATTATCATGAATTATGAATAGTTGTGCATATAATGATATTATGACTTATATTACCTTACCTAATAATTTGACAAACTCTTGCATGTAAAGGTTTTGAGGATGTATGATTGCACCTCCGGCTTCATAGCTCTTTCCATCAAATTCCACTAATGCTAATCGTCCACCAATAGACTTTCCTTCATACAGATCAACTTCTAAGTTTTCATCAAATAGTTCTGTGAGGAAATGTGAGACAGAGGCTCCTCCGATACCACCTCCAATAATAGCTACAAAATTCAATAAGAATTGAAAAAGCTGTGTCATTGACATAGTAACATATGGTCATGAAAAATTCTTACCGATATGGGGTTTGCATTTCTCAGAGCACAATGAACTGTTTAACAACAATAAACCTATTATCAACAACGCAAAGTATTTATACATTGTACTAGCAGATATTGTGCAAATAGACTGTACTGGATCGAGAATACTTTGTGAATGGCTCGTAGCATGCACCCAAGTCAATTTCGCGAGCTTGATAAAATATTTCGATAAGACGTGATAATGTATTTTTGAAGCTTTGATCGTGGGTAACCTGGGGTAACCTTAGCGGATCAAATTTACTTTTTAATTCAACGTCAGATGACGCCACTGAGAAATTGTCTTTAATAATGCGTTATAAATCAAGTGGTTGTACTTTATTTTTTAATTAGAATAATCGTAGAGCATAAGGAAATTATGGTTCTTTTTATTGTAAGTGTAAGCCATTTTTAAATAAAGCGGTGATGGAGGGGAAGGGATAGGCATATTGGAAAGTTCGATAATTTCTGATGGGGGCGCTGGTGGTCATATTTACTGTTGCTGCCTGTTCAGAAAGGTATGATCGTTGTCCGCTTTTTTGGCAATACATCACAAATACAGGTATTGAATTAAGGTAAATATTCATTATTTCAGACAAGGTTACTGTAATTTTGCATAATTCAACCACAATTCGCTTCGGACAAGCCTATTTTTTACATAAAGAGGTTTTAGCCTCACGTAGGCATGTGGTTTGTTGTTCTTGTTCCCGCTTATACATTCCCATGATTTACCTACATGCATATTTTGTTTTGAGAAACTTTGATGTCGTTGAACACTGAGTAAATAGGGATCGGGTTATGTAGCATTTGCTTCATGCATTGTTATATTATAACGTTATTTTACGTTTGATTTGTATATTCACATTGCGCTGAACATGTTACTAGACAACGGTAATACATCGCAGACCCGACATAGATGCGATACAAGTAGTTGGTTCTATTTCCAGTGGAGGTTTCTTATTTGGAGTACAGTATGTTATTTGTGGACTATTATTTTTATCAACAACTATGTGCAACTTGTGCGATTTTAATAAATATATACTGTTACAAATGCGGTTTAACTGCATTGGGTAAGTATGCATTTATCCCATGTATAACCTGGTATAACCCATGCGAATGTAAATATCACGTGACATGGTTGCACATGCGTACATCGTAAATTCGTACGCAATTTGATTTCGCGCTTCTTGTGCCTCCGACAAGAGTCGTGCGTGTAGTTCATATTTCTTAGGAATGTTTTGTTGTTAAATTTAGCATTTGTAAATTCACAACGTTTGGATCCGTGCTGGGACGAAATCAGAAACTTGAAGACCAAGTAAATGGAAGATTGTAGTAAGTATGGATCGTGTCCTCATCGAAGCATCACATCGGTAGAGAAGAACGCCGACTCGCAAAATCGGACGCAAAACGGTTTGTTACTTTACGCTTAGAACATTTGTTTGCTCGACGATAGTTTAGACAGGTAGCATTCCCTGCATGCCTATGGCACGTTCCTGTTTGTATATCTGATAGGCATGGTGGATTTCAGCAGCTTCTTTGACTAGAAGGTTCGACGGAATAAGGTTAACCTAAATGTACTGGTCTTGTTTTATATTTTTCCCCTGTCTTTTTCTATCTCCCTAGATTCTAGCACAAACAGACACCAATAGGCTCCGGAAAGTATGCTATTTCCGATACTCTACTTTCCGTAATAATGAGCTGAAATTGTCAGAGTTGCTGTGGCAGTGGGTCGTCGTGGGATTGATGATTTCAAAAAACTGAGGGTGCTGAGATTTTAATAAGAACAGTGATTAACCAGGTTTTCTATAGCATTTGTTGCAGGTGCAGCTTGCATCCTCCTGAGGGATTACTTCGGCAAGATACTTCGGACGAGTAGATGCGCACATTGAAAGCCCAGAGGACCTTAGGATTAGAACCAACGTAAGGAGCTGCCCGAGGCATCGTAGGAGAGCAGAATTGGTGAGATCATTTCGATAAAATTTACATTAGGATAAAGATTTGGTGGAGACGTCCCTGAGAACCGGAGCATGAAAAGGACGAGGCAGAATTTGGACGAGACAGCGGGCGACGATGAGGCTGGGAGCAGCATCCGAATCATACGTCACATCTACAAAAGGTCGGTGTAAGTATCGTTAGAAAGGGCATTGCGTGTGCAGGGCGCAACATGATGATCCCAGTAGGGTTGAAAGAAAAGTCTCCCGTGAAAAGCTGCACCCGTGATCCTCGGCTGCCGCTCTCCAACCATCTCCTAGGCTGCGACGGCGGCGGCGTTGGCGGTGGCGGCGTCTCTCCTACCGCGTGGAAAGCAACTTTGACCGTGGCTCTGGTGGGGGCAGAAAGAGATAATCGGAGAACGAATGGGTTCGAGGAACGGAGACGGAGGCAGTGAACGAGATGTCGGGGGTGGGGATTGCGCGAGAGACAGTAGGAGAGGGAGAGAGAGTGAGAGAAAGAAAGAGAGAAAGAGGGATGGGAGTGTGGGATGATAGAGAGGTGAGGGGAAGAATACAGTGGGAGAACGCGAGATCGCGACAGAAAGGGCGAACGTGTGCACCGGGTATGAGAGTAAAGGAATTGAACGTGGGGAAAAGGAGAAAGAGACGCACGCTCGGTGCTTGTGTTAAGCGAGTCTCGCGTGTGTTGGATCGCGCGGGTGCGAGCGCGACGACCGGTGCACAAGCGGGGGAGTGAAGGAGCGCGAGCGGGCACCGGTGTTACGGAGCAGGAGGACGAGTAGGAGGAGGAGGACGACGAGAGAGGGTAGGGAGGAGGAAACCACGGGGCTTTTGAAAAAGTTTTATCTTGCCGGCGCGCACGGCCTCTCAGACGCTACCGAACGCCGGTACGGTGTTGTACGGTGTGTTGTGGCTTCCTCGCCTCGTCTCGCCTCGCATCGCGAAGAAAAAGAAAGTCCCCCGCGTGCCCATCTGCCTGTCTCCACGTAGCGATATATTCGTCCCCCACGACGTCGCGTTTCTGTTCGTTTCGCGAACGGGGGCTCGGCCGGTAAGGAACAGTGCGGCAAGACGAGAGTTTTGTTCCTGTCGTGCCGCGGCACGCTTCTCCCTTCTGGAGTCATGTATTGTCGTTAAAAACGCCCAACGAAAGAGGTGGAGAGGGAGAGAGCGAGGTAAGAGAGAACGAGAGAGGAGAGAGGAAAGAGGAAAGAGGAAGAAGGAACGGCAAGGAAGAGGGCGAAGAGGTCGAGGAATACTCTTTGCCGATCTCGGTGGAAGACGTGCAGCAAGATGAAGAGGCCTGTACCGCTGCTGAAGTTCGCGCTGTTCCTGTTGCTGATAGCGACGGACCACCTCGTTCTCGCTACCGAGGTAAGTCTCCCTCGCCAAAACCCATTAAACCGTGTCCGAGCTTGACGGACAATTTGCGATCCCGGTCGATCTTCTTTTGATATCGCGTGACCCGTGAAGATCCCCTGATTCTTCCTTGGCACGAGTATGATAATCTCAAATTCCTCGCCAGATTCCTTGGCAAAGCGACGGTCGGCCCACGGAGAGACCGGCCGCACCGTTTTGTTAACTTGTTGTATTGTACTTTACGTTCTGCAGGAATGCGCTTCGACGCAAACATTTGAGCAATGTTCGTCGAATACTTCCTACGACTTGTTCGGCTCGCGCGGCTTAAGCTTTGCGATCGGCTTTATGCCGATATCAAGATTAGTCTGTTCTCTGTGCGTGTGAGCATCGTTGGATTCCCTCTAGACGCACCTTCGTATGATCCGATAAGAATCTTGACGCACGGCCAATTCTTATCTTTGTCGAACATCGAAGCAATAGATTCGTGCATCGAGCCGGTGGCGATTGCCAAACAGGGATCTCCTTACTTCCAAGAATAATTTTTCGACGATCAACAGGTACACGAGGGAGATGAGCGTCTAGGGTTTACGCGATCTTGTTTCGGAGCAGGGAATCGAAGTCGCCGCCGATTGCACCCTACATTGTTATTCGTAGTCTACCGTGAAACGACGCGCGACGGTGAGACTGTTCGAACTGACTTCGACTGAACGCGGCGACAGTCTCCGCATGTATTCCGCTTGCATCGCAAACTTGGGTAAAACAAACATGTACGGTAAGCAGTTCGTATCGAATGATATTCAGCAACAACGAAACTGCCGATATAGTGAAATATTAGGATCACGGTAACTTGTCGTTCTCACGCTATTGCACACACGCTAAATTATGTGGAAAAAAAGCATAGGCTCGACCTGCTGATGAATTAGTTGTGAAAACAAGGCATCGTTGTCAGTTCTCTCGCGGTCATTATCGGTACGCAAAGATAAAGTATATTTGCGACTGGTTCACAATGAAGCGGCGAATGTTACGCTATCAGCGAGCTTCTCCTTGATGCGAGAGTTCGACCGTGTACGCCGATGCTCATTACAAAGCGATAAGTTGATAATAGGCAACTATCTTTCGCTGAGCGTTGTGTCCAGTGTCGGTGAGCCAGCCATGTGTCATATGCCATGCTCTAGGCTCTAGGTGATACCCGCGACTCCTTTGCGATGCCAGTGCTAGGCGCTTAATTAGACGAATTATGCGAGAGGCCACTCTAGTTCGGGACACGCGTCACGGTCCGTCTTTACGGCGTGCCACAAAGTTAATTGCTCGATTTGAAGTGCGCCAGCGGGTTCGCGGGAACACGCGACAGACGTGTAGTGATACTAACCCGCGTGTCGTTTGGCGCAGAGATACATATACGCGGATGATAGGAAGCAGTTGGTACCCGCGGTAGCGTACGCGATGTAATTGCGAGCAGTGAAGTCCTCGATCTCGATTACGCATAACCGAGCGACGCGTACTCATTATTTATCGGCGGAAAACAGCGTGTCGTCGGTATGCGTTGGGGTAGGTGGTAGGATCTGTGTACGTATCGGTCTGGTGTAAGAATTTCTCGAGCACGTTCGTTCTGACCCACGAGACGACAGAGACTCCGGACGGCGGATATTGAATTAAAGTAGTTATTCTCGGAACGGCACGTTCGTTACGGTTCGCCGGTCGGTCGATTAATTTCGAATCCTCCCTCGATCAGCAGTCGAATTATTACGTCATGGTGGCTGCAGGCATTTGAATACATAATGCACATTATTTTCGACGTGTGTCTTCAACGCGTTAAAATTAATGCGCGCGTAACAGTTTGCACCCAAATGGAATGTCGGGCATTCCCTTGAACGCAACGCCACGATCCTACGAAAATAGGCGGAATATAGAACAGGTCGGCGAGAGACCCGGAATGACCGGTGACTTATAATATGACAAGTAGAGAACCTGAACGATATTGGGTTCATAGCCCACGATTCCTCCATTATTACATCTTTTTTCCTGGACAGCGTCGAGCACCGTTGACCATTCCGCTTTGAATTGCATGGGATTCACGCAGGAAAGGATCGAAAAGATTTGTACCTTATGAAAAATATGGTAATGCACGCGGTCGGGCCCGAAGGACCGGTACCTACTGTTTCGCTTATACATACGTGCGCGCAGTATGAAAGGTACGTTTGTATTCGAATATGGTGCCCGCGACCGAGCGAACGAAATAGATAGCCGGGAAGATCCTTAGGATTTTGTACGGATTCTAACGGATGCAATCTGATCTGGTACGAGTAATTTGAAAAGTTGATGTACACCCTTCAAGAGTTCGAAGACATTGCCATATCGCTTTGTTTGGCTTTCGCCAACTTTACTTCTTTCGCCGTACTTGAACAGCTTCCGCTGCTTGATGTAGATTTCGAAAGAATTTAGGCAATTAACGGACGCGATCGTAAACAGAGAACGTGAACGATGTAAAATTTTGAAGCATTCGAACGGCAAAGTGTGCTGATAGGCAAACGGTGTAGTGAAAATTTGTCGGTGCACCGTCCGCGTCTGCGTTTGCCCACCGGGACTCGCGAGTGAACCAACCGGTCCCGCAGTTTCGGCCTTACGTAAACCGTCAGGGTCGTCGAAAAAGTCGCGCCACGCTTGTTCGGAAACGGGAAGGAGAGAGGGCGAGAAAAAAAGGATCGCAAGAAAGATTTAATGCAGGAGACGGCGGGAGGCGAGAGGGACCTTCGAGAGAGTCGGCCGTGATAAATAGCTTACCTCATTGTGCGAAGTCCGTCGGTGCGGCGCTTGCTTCCTCTCATTCGCGTCTTCTCCTTTTCACAATTATTCACAGGGATACATCAATGATCGCTTCGATCGAATCGCTTCATATCGCGGTGCGTTTTCGGGGTCGCGCGGGCAGAATTCATCTTATTGGCAACACCATCGTCACTCGTTCGAACCTCTCTCGGCCCGTTAGCTGAGTCAGCTAAGAGGGTAATGATTCAGCGGGCGAGCTTGAGATTCGGTTTCTCACTTTACGTTGAAGGCGAGCGTAAGTCCCGCGAAGCGAACGACGCCGGGACGGGAATATAATCGTGATTCAGGATACGGACCACTGTAGCAGCGTGTCGAATCGGCGGAGTTATACTTTTAGATAGCGGACGCGATTACGACGGTATGTTTCACGCCGATCAATTGACGCTTATGGCCGGCATTCGACACTCGAAGGGCCGCATTCGGCGTTGATTCACGTCGGAGTGCCCCTTGTCTCTAAATACCGATGCTCGAGAGATCTTCAAGTACTTCGCGCTCGCAACCTTATCGGACGAACGAATCTCCGCCTCTTAACACGACGCGACGATCCGCGCGAGCGACGACTTACTACCGTCGTCGCGCCGGCGTCGGTTCATATCGCGATCGACAAATTTAATACGCTCGCGAGTTTGTGCGCTAAGTTTCTTGCACTTGTGCGAGAGTGACTTTTACTAAACATAGACTCGGGTTTCACGAGAAGCCACGTAAACACGCACTTGCGTACGCGTTGCGTGCTTGTCTAATTAAGACACGCTAGCCTGAGGCAGGGCACTTAAGAGCGATACTTAATGTGCCTGTCGAATAGTCGCGTTTTTACAGTACGTTAGTAGTATTTTCCTCTCACCGTTCTGATCGCGTTAAGCTTCGATTGATCTCGCAACATATGTCTTGCTCCTTCTTGTATGAAATGTGCCATAGGCGGGTGAGAGCGATCGTCGTTAATTCGACTGGAGCAATAGGTCATTCGCGTGATAAGAAAGTTTAGGCGGCAACCGTTATTTAATGGAACCACTTCTTCGTCTCCTTATAAGGGTTAATGCGTTGGCCGTTGGACAATGCCGCGCGTTTCCGTTGGATCGAGAATCCAGATTTTGGGTATTTCCGTAATTTCTCCGCTTGTTTCGATACCCTGCGTTGTCGGAAGACAGCTGAAACGTGATGTAACGCCAACGTGTGGGGTGTCTGTGGGTCGAATTTTATGTTTAGTGATTTTCTAGGCGATCGCTTCAATAGTTGATTCTACCGCCCCCGAAAGACCGAGATCGTTTTATACCGTGACAATGTCAAACTGACCTCTCCAAAAATGGGTCTTTCGACGTTGGAAGTCGTACGCTCGAGCGAACTTTGATTTAGTCGATGGAGGCTGAATAAAATAATACCCACAGAACTGATGGAAGACGAACACTACCATTAGGCGCGGCTAAACGTTGGCCGATGGACGAACTCGTTCGCTTAATCGATTTTTCACGTAATCCTTATCGGGTTATTAACATCGTTCGTAAGCCTTTCTCCATCCTCATCCCCCTCTCTTTTTTCTCTTCCTCGCGTTCGTTACCATCTCCAGCAGTACATATATGCATATCGGAGCGCGTCCCTCGCTTGCGAGCTTTCCGACTCTCACGTTATTGATCATTTAATTAATCGGATATATCCGGCAGGGCTGCTTTGTGGGTGTGAGTAAAATCAACACACTTGCACCGACCCGCCCAGACTGTATTCCTAAACAGATACGAATTTTTCCTGAAGTGTCACGGGTTAAGCTATTCTCGGCGCACGGTCATAGATTCTGCGACTAAATTCGGAATTAATAGAAAAACGCGATCGCCGTCTTTGTTGTCGACTCTACAGACGTGCCGAAGATAAAAGTCGATGGATCGGGCTCGAGTGTTTTTCTTGCCCGGTTGCGTAGGAGGCCCTGCCGTCGGGTGGACTCGGTAGTTTCTCACGAATGAAGTAACTTCGACGCCCGAACAAGTAGGATACTCTTGAGCTTTTGATGCATCTCTACGCATGCACTGATAAATAACCTGTTTGCGTGCGGTCTATTAATGCGGCCCACTTCTCCGCTCTATCCCCGCATTGGTCAAACGCTTCTTAAACCCTTCTCCACCGAGTACATACTCATTCCGGCTCGCAGTCTTTTAGCAGATTCGCGACAGGCGAACAACGGGACATAGTTATTGGTGGGAGGTCGCTACACCTCCGATCGTATACCGGTATTTTTTTCGTCAGGCATGAATACTGGAAGGAAACGGTGCACCCGCAGAAACATTTGTTTCGTTTGCGGACAAAGAGAGCGGTCGGGATGTCGTACGTGCCCATGGATAAATGTTCGAGGGAGCGTGAGATGAGCGTGAGGGAAGGACGGAGATGTCAGATAGTCGCGTCTTAAACGTGTGGGCGAGGTCAAACTGGTTTTCAGCGGTATCGCGTGGCCGTCGGAAGAAAGGAGAAAGAGCACTTTCGACGGAAACGAGAAAGGGCGAACCACACGTTTCGCCTTATACCGCGGCACCGATTATGTCTGCTAGAATTACGGATTCGCGAGATCCCATTCACGTTTGACACGTCACGTTCCGAACAAACTGACGAATCGATAGCGGCTGAATAATTTCGACGATTGACAATCGCCGACACAGCGGTGATTGATATCGGAAATTATTTAAAGAAATCAAGTAATCTATTAGTTCTGTCCCGAGGTCTCGCTTCGGCATGTACCGATCTTATCGCGAATCGTATAGATAATATTTACTTCATTCTTCGAAGTGGAAACTTCAGGCGTTTACGAGGTGCTAAGTCGCAGTGACAAATCCTTGCGATGTGAGTTACTGTTAGGTGCATATATAAGTGTGCATAGGCGCGTCGTCGTTGCAAAATTGACATGTTAGAAGAGTCCAGGAATAACGAACAACTCTCGTTGCTATTTTAGCCCAAACTGTCAGTTATGCAGTGTAGCGTTAGTCGTTAGTACCTTGGGCACTGTCGTTGCGTGATATGCAATGACGACCCGAATGAACATGTTGCATTCGAATTTTTTTCCTGTCTTGTGGCTCAGCATGTGGCGAATCGTTTGGATCAGTAGCCCCGTGAATAAGGCGACTCTGACGACGATCACGTTTCTGCAGTCTCCTGATCGCCGACTGTTCCTTGAGTTGGGCCCATGGCAACACCGACTCTCGATGTCCGTGCAGCGTTGCATCGTGAGTCAGTGTCGTCGCATATGCGTCTGCCTCTTTGCATGCACGCATATGCGTCCGTACGCCGTACGCACATGTTGCCCTCTTCTCTTTTTCTCTGCTGGCCCATTTGACCGAGCCTTCTTCGTATTATACGGTGTATACCATGCCACTTTAATACATTGAATGCCACGTCACCCAAAAATGGTTGACGGATATAGCTTTGCTTAGGATATAATCTTTTAAAAGATAGTCATGAGAAATGTCAGTGCCAGTCGATTCGAAAACATTTATTTTTTCATCTATTTGATAAGAATATTGCCGAAATCATTGCAAGTTGAGAGGGTAGAGAGTAGTGTATTTCCAGCGTCAATTATTCCCTATCAAAAGGTGCAGAGCCAGCGCAAAAATGGTTTTTATTGTTTCGAGTACTTCTGATTCAGACCTATTAGAGACCTGTACAATTGTCATCTATTTTCAGTTATATCCTAATGGTTATTGGTTTTTCCGCGTTTTGAATTCAATAGGGCGCTGTTATGATTAACTCCTTTTCAAGTTAGGCCATTACAAGAATAGTCAGCTAATGCATAAACGCTTTATCTGTAAAGGCTATTCTAATATCTTTGGTGTGGTTTTGATAAAAATGGTGTGTGACACGCGGCACTTGATATGCAAGTACGCGAAAATGGTATGATAGAAATGAGATGTTTAATATGTGGGAAAGAGAGCTTGGCAACGTTGCATCTCTGATTGTGAGTCTGTTTCGCTAACAAGGAGAACGTCTCATTTTCAGATCCAACTTTGGGTAATAGACCCCAGCATATTATTACACCTCCAGGCATGTAAAATCGCAAAGACATTCCGTACCATGGCCCTTATTTATTCAGAAAATGACATAAATCATTTTTCAAATTAAAATAACATGTTCTCCTTACAAGATGACGTTGTAATAGTCATAAGAGGTTAAATTCATAAATCACAGATCGTTCTACAATATACAGGATACTAAACCTAAGACAGTCTTTGGCTTCAAATAGTTAATTAACATTGATTATTTTAACAGGAGCACTCATTGCTAATGGACCGTATAAATCAAGCTTTCAATGGCATCTACGTGGCACAGACGACAGTGCAGGCGCGCAAAAATACACCTGATTTCCAGATACAGAGATCAAGGGACATCTTCTATATCGTCGTCATGCGAATTATAGACGCACTGCCGGATATTAACGTGCAATTAATCAATTACAGACACGTGTGCCGTACATTTCTATCGGGCTATGAATAATTCCGCCGTTAACTGATGTATTTTTAATGTAACTTCATCCATTGACATCGATCCTCCCTTCGACCTTTCTATTATTACATGAGAAATCGCGGCTACACCGTTTATTCTAAAGCGACACACTTATTACGAGTAATCGATCGAGAATTGAACAACTCCTTTAAATACGCCCGCTGTCATTGGTATTATCTAATTCCATACGGCCAGTGGATTGTCGGGGAATGCGGATGGTGAGAGGCGGATTCTGCGTGAATGCAGAAATACATCCTAAATCAGGTTCAGGTGCGGCGGTTGCCGCGCTCCGATTTACGGCGACTATCATGAACACACTGTTGGCAGAAATTTTCGTCGCGAGTTCGCCAGGAAGCGTTCGAAAGGGCGCGACTCGATCCATCGTGATACCCGCCCAAAGAAATCTCGGATTCATAGAGCGTGAATAATGCAGCGAGAAAGTATTTGGATGTGTGGCACCGCGGCAGTCTGTTTCTTGCCGGGCGTGGGTGGGAGTAAGTAAAGGAGTAAAGGACCGTTGCAATGGGGTTAAGTTGGCGCGACTTTACTGGGTCTTGTCTGAAGAGAGGTGATTCGGATTTTTGCACCGCTTCGAGGAAGAGAATATTCAATTCGGATAGACGCGACTAGAGACGTATAGGGGTGGCACATTTGGAGCAGACTGCGGCCAAGATTAGAACAGCTGACTTAAAATTCGGTACGCAGCTTTCGATAAGATGTGAATCATGAACGTCGTCTCATACGCTGCTTTCTAAAATATGTCTGCGGGCGAGCCTCTTATTCGGCCTAAAAATACGAGTTTTCGCACTTGTCGGTTCGGCGAATTAATCGAATGGGCTGAGGGAGTCGTTCGTCTCTAAACAAAATTATCCCATTTCGCTGGTACGGCATACAGGAATATCTTTATCGTTTTTCCCGAATCCAGGCGGGTGTTGCGTGAGATTTATCGCACTGCCGAGTTTACGAGGGCCGCGCTTTCGAGTTTGACTCGCGATTCGACCTTTTTCATTTGCCACGGTAAACTTCATTTTTAGAAACCCATGCGTCATTCGTGCGAGGTAAACGCTGGCGAATTTTAATGACGGACGTTTCGGGTTCGATCTCAGTGCGCCGAATCGTGTTTCTGTCAAAATGTGCAATTATGCAAAATTGTTGGGGGAGGGGAGGATGGGCAGTATGTTTGTCGAACGTTCGTTTCACGCAATTCCTACGAAGACAAGCCGCGGCTTTATGGGCAGAGATACGTCGGTGAAGGATTCCGTCGAACCTCTACGGAGGTCGCTCTCGCAAAAAAGAAGAGTGCAGCTCATTCTCGGAATGCCGATAACATTCACGGCGCGCGACGAGTGCGACGAAACACGTCAGACGTAAAATTATAAACCGATATCGTCAAGCGATTGCCCTCCGTTCCGTCCTCGCCCCTTACCTTTACTGTTATAAAATGATGTCGCATGGACGATGCATTTCATTCGATTTCCCTATCTCCAGCCGTAAGGTCAGTTATGCCAAGGGTTATAAACGCCAGCCTCTTCGCTCCACGTTTCCATAGTCAATTTCACGCGAGCGTGTGCGTTCACGTACGCTTAACTGCTGTGACAGATGAATCCTGTATAAGCAGTAATGACTAACGACTAGCGATCTCGGTCCTTGGAGTTACAGACTCGATTCTGATCTTTTTACCATTTGCTGCGAATGCTTAATGTCAGTTACCGCCGACACGCACTTCCCAATGGTCCCTCAAAGCTTTAGCTGCGCGCATTACGCCCACACTGGGTTCTCCTTGAAATACATTATCAGGCGCGCAAAATTTAAGAGACGCGTATTTTCTTATATCGGCTCATTTTGTGATATAAGTGGAAAGGAAAGTCTTTATTTTACAAAGAAGGTATTATATGGAACCTAGTTTTTCTACCATGATCAACATTGCGATAAATATAATTATCATATTTAAGCATGCATCATTTGGCGATACAGGGTTCGTACAGTGCTGTGCGAATTGCAGTTTAAATAGGCGGTGTATCATTCCAACTTAGCGTCTGTCGACGCGTGTTAGGTAATCAGCGCCTTGTACTTACAAACTTGTCCCGCATCGCGCTCGTCCAATCATTTTGCCGGAGTATCGGATCGCTACAAAAGTCACGTACGTCCACCCACTCACAAGCCGCTGCGATACATGTGCATTGTGCCTCGAGCCCCAACTACATCCTCTCCACAGCTAACGACCACTCTTCGATCCTAATCACTGGCCATTCATGTTTACAGCGGCAAGATTTAGCGTGCCCATCAAGGGGGAGTCCCTTCGCGATTCGCGTCTCTCAAACGGACACGCTTTAAATCATCTTGCACATGTCGCAGAGTCGCAGTTATAGGAAACGTCGCGTCTAATGGAAAATATGTTCCACGCCGTCCGGCGTCCTTGTGGAATCCGATAGCATTGTCGGCGGTCTTTGGAGCGTTTTGGAGTCTAGCTTCTCTGGCTTCACTCCGAAATCGGCCGCAGGTATTCTGAGCGTTCTAATGAGCCGTCAGATATCGCTTTTCTCGCAACCTTATCAGTTCGGTATTACTTAACGGCGACTCGCCGTTGTTCCACTTCCGTCGAAATGACGTGTGCCACGTGTGTGCATACCGCCGCGGGGTTACGAAAACGATCCAGCTGGCACGCCGTCGCACTGCATACCGACGCGGAAAAAGCATTTTCAGAAATCGTCAGGCGCGACCGCGTTAGCTGTACGAGTTTCGCAGAGAACGGTGCGCGGCTGGAAGAAGCACGGGCGTCAATAAATTTTGGCTTATCTGCCGTCATAAATTCATGCGCCAACCTTTGAGGCTCGATGAACCATGCGCGAGCCGGTCTTATGTATTCGTGAATGCCCCCGCTCGCGCCGTGTGCGGGCACGTTCGCGAATTTTCTTCTTGTACGATCGACGCTTCTGTTTTTTTTTTTCGTGATATTGCATTCGTAGCGAACCTTGCGTCTTGCAATTACCCGCGTTGTTTCTGAGAATAATAACGGCGACGCGTGGATCAAGGTTGCTCGTCGACCTGATCGCTTTTAAATGCCGTTGAGTAAACGTAGTTTAACTTTCGCGTTCGTGTCAATGAAATTACCGTTCGTCGAACGCTGTCGATATGGATATTGAATTTCGCCTGACGAGTTTCGATTTCGATATTGGCTGCTACAATAATTCTCTTCTGTTTAACGCGGTCCAAAACGATTTGCAAACGCGCGACGAGGGATTAGTGACGGATCGTTTTCTTTGGCACGTTTTCCGCGACAAAACCACGCACGCTCGATTTTGCTCCGTTAAAACGATAGTTTAGATGAAAGGCCGATAGCCATCGGGCTCTTGTGCAAGTAGCTGTAATTTACATATCTCTTGGACGGAACTTACGTAACGATGACAATATCGTATCGAATTGCACATTCGAAGTTGAAAACTGTAATTCTATCCGTAAACCCATTGGCGCGGCGCGTGATGGGTCTGGCTCGTCACGCATCGTTCGAGATTTGCTTATTTCCTCGAAATCGTTCATCCGTCGGACGGATTGGTGTAGGAGAGCGTTGAACTGAAGATTCGTCGATCGTAAATAGAAAGATAGTTTATTGCTCTTGATTCCTGCTGTCACGATCGAAAGTGACGAAGAACGAGGATGTCGTTAGTGGTCCGTTCTGTGCGCCGAGAATAATGGTCAGGTAGTATCGACACCTTCTAAACGACCTCTGACTACGACAATGTTCTGCACCGATCCGCTATCTCGCAAGGCGTTCGGTTCGGAACGAATTAACCTTTGATTAGATAGCCGGCAGCGCGACATGGCGTGGCTCATTCGCGGGATAGGAATTAACGGCACTAGTGCAACGTGGAAAATAATCGCTTGTCTTGGCGGCATAATTATCCATCGAAGTGCCTGTTGCTCTCTTCCCGTGTACGGGTAACGGTTCGCAAATACTAGGTGACATCATAGTCGTTCACAACGTCGTCGGCCGTGTCGCATGGTTATTCATGAAATTGGCGTAATCGCGATCAGTTATCGTTCTAAACATTGACCGACTGCAACTGCAACACTGGCCTGCCCACTAAGCACTTTCAGCCTGCAGTCACATATTCCTGCACGCACACGCGCGCGTCCCGTTCTATCTTCGTCGTTTTCGTACACTAATAAGCGTCGCATGAGTCAAATCCTATCAATGGATTACTACATCTCGGACTTTGTTTTGTCAACGCTACTTATTTAACGCTGATGCAATATTCGCCGGCCTGCCGATTATAAATCGATGCGTATACGCTCGCGAGAGGCAGAGCGGGCGAACGGAATGAAAGAACAAATGGACGTTTGGTGTTTCGGAGTGAGAGAGCGATTCGGTTCTCTCGGCGTGCCGCTCTCGGAGCGCGACTCTCGATTCTATCTTTAGCCCGTTCTCTGTATTCTCCTCTTGTCCCTTCTTTACCTGTCTACCATTCTGCGCTCTTTCCGCGTAATGCGTGTGACCGATCGATCGATTGCGAGGCACGCTCGCGGTAAGCGCGTAGTTCATCATCGGAGTCACGGAGGAATTAAAGTCGGAGAATGAGACGGTGTCGATCCGTTCCACGGAATGACAATGCGTATCTCGCGCGGACACGTGCGTCGATATCTTTCGCCTGATATCTTGCGCCTCGAATTCCCCGGTGAGTCAAGTTGGCCCGAGATTATGTGGCCGAACTATCCGGCACACTTGCTAATCGCCATTTAACAGTCCAGTTCATTTCACCGACCGCGAGATACGGCGATGGATAGCTTATTGCGTAACTCGCCTTGGATTCATCTCGCGAAATGTCAGGCGATACATTTTTTCCTTCTCAGTGGGCTGCATCACGGCGTATTACTCATTAATGCGAGTTTTCTCATTAAGGTGCGAAAGAAGCCCGAGTGGCCCGTAATCGCTGACACTAGCGCGATACGTTATCTGGAATTGTAAATCAGTGGATCTCAACTTGGCGCGGGCCGCGCTGCGCACGGTAAGATAGGTGAGCAGAAACGAGGCTTGCGAATTCCGCGACACTGTGCACTCTCGCGGAGTGCGGAGTGTCCGCGTCTGCACGGAAAATCAGTTCACGTTTACATCTGCGAGTTCAACGATCCCTTTCACGTAATCGCGGCTCATCTTGCGCGACCGACGATTTGCGCCGCGCACTCATTACGCCCACGCCTTTTCTTCCGCGTATCGAGTGACGAATCGAACGCGAAAATTGAATGGACGCGCTGGCGTCAGGCGGAGGAAGGTCCTGCGCGTAACGAGAGATTCCAAAATCGTGTTCCGGTTTGAAACACTCTCATATGGCATATCCCGCCGTCGCGCTGGAAGTTCAGCTTTGAAAAGGGAAAATCATTTCGCTGCCAACGCGGTCTTCGCTTATAAAAAAGAAATAGAAGAAGAAAGAAATCCCTTTTCACAACGCCGGTATTTAGGTCGCGCGCCCCACATACCGCCAGCGTCAAAGTTAATTGCAGGTGTTAACAGCGATTACGCGCGAACGCCCGGCGGTCCGTGTGTACGTGTGCCTTTTGTAGGAGCCGTATTTCCGTATGTTCAAAAATTTCTCCAATGCCGACGTTTCACCTTTTTCTCAGCTCCCTCCGCGCCTGCTTCTCATTTTCGTCGCGCTTCTGACGAGGAGTTACACTGGAATCGAGAGAGAGGCGGACGTCGTCGACCCGATACGCCGTGTGAATTTTTCAGTGAGAGCCTCTCGACACGTGCCGTTTCACTCTCGACGAATGAATGCACAAATTAAAACCCCCGACGTGCGCTGGAAGTGTGAAATGAGTGACGCTAAGAACGGACGCGGCGTCGGCGTCGGCGTCGGCGTCGTCCCTTCTTTCTTACCAGCGTCGACGTCGAATATTTCTAGCAGCTTTAATTGTTTGCCACGCAATTCATTACCCAGCCGATCGTGGAACGCATATCGGGGTTCGGGGTTCAAGGCAAGTCTGTTCGGCGAGACATGCGCGACAGGCAAAATAAACGCGGTGCCGTCGGACGAAGGGGTGCGGAAATTGGCGTGACGAAAATTCGAAGGCACTTCCCGCGCGAGGAAGAGTCGCCCACACTCGCGGCTATTTTCAGCAATTCCGTCAGGGGACCGCGGTAAAAGTTTTCATTTCGTCTCGCGGGGTGGATCCTCTACTATAAATACGCGCTTACGCCGGTATCGTAAGTCTTCTGTATAACATGTAACACGTCGACGGGTGTCCCACTTCATGGATGAGCTCACTCGGTCAATTAGTTAGTCCAGTTGTTATCTGACAGCCGAGTCGCAATCTTTTTCTCTCTCTTACTTACCCTTTCTTTCGCCAGCGGCGACACATCTCGTTCCTTCGGAGCGAATGATAAATCGTATATTGTTGCCGTTGGGTCAGGGAAGATTGATAAACAGTCACTCATGATGTTTCCGTTATCGGCGAAGAAAGTGTATGCGCATGCCTCTCTAACGTTACTGATCAGCCGCAACTGCGTCGAGTTCGCATTCAAGTACCTGCCCTGATTGCCACTTACACAAACACGTTTGCGTAAAACGTGTGAAGTGCGGCGATATGAACGGATCTGGCACCAGTAGCATTATTCAGGCTGAAGTACATACATCGAAGTAAAGTCAATTTCGAAGAATGTCTACGAGACTGCATTTCTTTATCTCCCGTCGGTCCCGATTTGCGCGAAGAAAGTAAACATGTTTTGTCGGGGCTTGACCCCTTTTCGGCTGACCGATCGGTTAATGGAGATTACACCTCGAGGCCTTTGGACAGGCTTTGGGAGATTTTTGCCAGAGGAACCGCATACGGCACGCTTCTTGTTAACGTTTCGGGCGATGCTCGCAATATGTGTAATGGGAATATCCTAGAGTCATTTGCAGCTTGCGCGCGGGTGGGACAGAGGATACGCGACAGGGAGACACGAGGGGTAGAGGGCTAGGTAGACAATTCGTTGATGGGCGTGCGGCGTGCCGAGGCTAATTCAATTTAACGCATCTCGTGAGAGTTTTCCGCGTTTGTTGAACGTGCTCGGAGAGTAATACATTCGCACTCGATTTTTACCATGGTAACGTAATATACCCCGGAATTCGCGGAAGCGTCGCATCAAATCGGAAACGCGAGATCCCGGGCGCCTGTCCTCGCCCGACGAGCGCTTATTTTTGCGCTAAAATTAATTCGCAAATGAGAGGAATCGGCTACGTTAGTACGAGCGATGTTGCGCGCGCTCCGCAAGCGACGCTTTTCATTTTTTCGATATAATTATCCTTATCGCGACTTTTGGCGACGTTCGTTCTTTCATCTCCCCCCCCTCCCTCTGCTCGGTCGTAAAAGTCAGGCCGACGTCCTTCTCCTTGCGCAATCTTTCTCTCGCCCGACGACGATACCATTTTACTCGCCGTAGAGAAAGTGTCACGGGGACGCGTATTTCATAATTCGAAGTGCCGATGCAAAACCGTGGCCATCTACGGCTCGCCATGGTCATGGCGATAATAAATGTATTGCCGCGGCCATGGTGCTTTTCAAAGAGTGTGCCGTCATCGCACCGTACACACACGCTCAGTCTTCCAAGCACGTTTTCACGGGTACATGTTCGCCAATTGCGGGCGAATAGTTATTGTCTAATTACGCATTGCCTTGAACCTACGACAATCGAAAAGTTCCCGAGCGCAACAGGGTCTGCGAACTGGTGGTATTATGGTCTTTGAGAGGAAACGAAATATTTCGGTCATACGATTACGGCACGCGTGCGAATCATCATTTTGTTTCGCCGGTATCTTGTCTACTACGGACGCGGGATGATAAGTTTCCCACTCGTAGTATGACGTATACGGCATCACGGATGCCCGGGATGTAGATATCTCTTGCGCACATTTAACACTTTGACTGCCATGTCAGTCGCATATGGCTGACGCTGCTGGTTTTTCAGAGAGCTGTGGATGAATATAGAGTCACTTCAGAGAATGAAAAAATAATTTATTTTTGCGTGAACAATTATGTCCCATTGCAGTAGTCTCGAGAACATGTGTCATTTTCATACTTTTTTTACCTACTTTTGATTATACTTTGAAAATGTCATTCCTTTCCGAAGGTTCTAAGTTAGTCTGGAATATGGTATTGTGATCCCTCTGTTAAAGGGTAGTTAAAATTGCAGTAAACAGTTTAAAAACTATTATTCCAGATGGTAGTGAATGTGTTAGATAATTAGGCTGCTGCTGTTGGCGGTATCGCAGCTTTAGCACCACGCCAACGGAACAGACAGCAGGAAGGAAATACTTTGACCACTTACGACGAGTGCACGATCGTTGTTCGCAACCTGTTCTGGTTAAACGTTGGCACCGTCCAATTATCACTCGTTTAGAATCCAGCCTCTATTCACAGTTAGCGCGCGTTTCCTTGATTTACTGAAAATAATCGACGTATAACAATGTGCTGTCGAGTTTTAGCGCGGAAGGCTGCGCGAGCTGTCAACTTCCGAATTGTGCTTTAGAGGTGCACGCAGCGGAAGCGAGCGGTGCGTGTTGGTGCATACGTATGTTGCGAAGTGCGGGGAACAGTGCTAATTCTAGTGTCGAGTCTCGCGCCACGGACCGGATATGCGCGATAATGATCCGAGGAAACGACCACGCACGACCCTGGCATTACGCGAATGTACCCGGTAGTCATCCCGCGGACTGATTCGTCGCCCGCGATCTATCGGGCCTGGCTCCGTCAATTTTTCTCAATGCCGATATCGAAACGAGGCCGACGGCATTAGAAGTGTAAAGTCGCGATGTTTGCCGAAGACAAGACGAAGCTCGCCCGTTTGCCGATCGTCACGTACAGACTGCGAAGTTCTTTTGACGGCTCTGTCCGACGAACCGTTCCCGATTTGATTCTTGATTAGCTTTCCGATTAGAACGCAACCGCGCGCGGTGGTCAGGTTAACGAATCCGAGTGTAACGAACCGTGAACGCAAGGCGGCACGCGGTTCGTTCTTGACTTTGAAGCCGGCGAGGTGGTTCGATCCGGTCGATTATCGCGGAATCATTCGCGGTTAGAGTAGCAACCGTTCTCTCTCGTCGATCGTCGATTCCTACGTTTCTCGCGATTCCGTTTTTCCTTCCACTTTCGTTGACCGTGACTGGCCGCCTGACGGCCGCCAATCAGTGTAATGGCTTTCGGCAGCGAAAATGATACCGGCACTACAAGCGATCGAGATAACCTGCCGGTCGAATTGATTATCGAGAGATTTCCGCGGAGCTGAAATCGTACTGACACCGTTTACCGAGACGATAAGATCGTACCGGCACGGTAGACTACTCGATCCTTTATCGAGCGCGTTCCAAATCTCGAGACGACGCGTAGAATAGACGTTTCAAGTTTGCCGAGGCTCAGCAATAGAACATCGAACGTCCATTAATCGTAGCCAGAGCCTGTTGTAAGAGTTCGAAAGCGTTAGTTCTTGCGGCTAACTTAACGGACGCGCGAAGCGTCGCGCTGGTATGAGATTATTTGAATATTCCATTGTCGCGTCCGATCCTATCGCTCGACCGATGGCTGGGTGATGTCATGAGACGCATGACGCTCGCTGTGGCTCCAGGCTCCAGTCGGAGGAGGATACGAAAAGACGCCCATAAAGAACTGAAATATTAACGGGTCGGACGCTGGACGAGTGCGGCCGGCAACCTTTTGGTGGTCGAAGATGAACGCGAAATAGTCCGTGGCACGGTTCTCCGCTTACGCATCAAGTCGAGGAGCACCGACTCGACAGACGCAAGTTGATTGCTTAATTGGCATCTGCCGGGCCTTTCGGAGTTCGCAATGTGCCGTGATACTTAACCTCGGAATGGGGAACGATTTATGTATATTCGAGAGATGCATCGCTTGCACGTTCTGAAGATACGTTAATTGAAACGAGCTTTGGCTATATCGATTCTGGTCGGGCTATTTACATTTTTCACGTATTTTTTTGTATGTCTTGTAAATTATCGCATTGCAAACAGTGCAGCTGTGATTCTCCTCAGTTTCTTTAGTTCCTATTTTATGCGGCGAAAGCTTACCATTTCTGAAAAGTGGTTTTTTTTTAAGAGGCAGGGACTTGTGAGGATATTGAGAAAATTTAAGTTATTGGAAAGCCACACATGCTGTTAAATATGAGATGTAAAATGGAACGGATGAACGACCGCGTTCATAATTTCATTGTCGCAATTCAATTGTCTTACAGCGAGAACGTCTCACTTTGCGATCGTACTTTGAGAACTGTATCCCAGCATATTGTTACATCCCCAGACATGTCAAATCCTCGACATTCTGTTTTTTTTTCGCCACCGATAACTCGTCATATTTCCGAAACTGTTGACAGTTCAGACATTGGTCTATTTTCAGTGAATTACTCTCTGTCGAACGGCAAACGAAAATTTGTCAGCATTTTCCAACCATACAAAAAATATTATCTTATTAATAGCCTCACAGATCGATGTGCGTATAAGCGTACCATACATGCAGACACATTCTTAACTTAGAGTCCTTCGAGAATTTCAAGCTATAGTATCTGACTAATTGCTAAAAAATATCTTGAAGGATTCTGAACGTTCGCCAGGCTTACTTTGCATGCTCATACGTGCTCCTGATAATCAACCTCGGATGAGTTCCGTAATGATGATCAGTATCCGGGGAAGTGTTGCTCTGAAAACGTGAGCCCTAATTGGCGTTTAATTGGAAAGCTGATATCGACAGAGTATTAGTTTCGTTCGTAGGGAGGTTGTATTCATAGTGGAACAGTCGGCGTATTACGAACGTTCAAACGTAATGACGATGCACTGGGTCGTGTAAAGTTACCCACTTTCCCTAGCCTCGCCGCGCAAATGGAAAACGATAATTTCCAGCGAACGTTTTCGATCGGATATAATGATTCAGAAAAATCGTGTCGATCACTGCAAGACGCACCACTACTTGCATACGTTCAATCGAACTAAATGTCAGTCCATATGATGACACAATTACGAATGCATTATTTCCGTATAAAAAATTAGATAAATTTGGTGTCATGAGGACAAAATAATTCGCTAGAATAATATGTAAACTCGCAGCGATAAATGCGGACTTTAGCTCTTTACATGCACCTCTGACTGTCACAACTGGGACCGGCCGCGCGCGTGCTTAATTTTCTTGGAGCAGCGATCGTATCGTCGTGCACGCACAATTTCGCGAGGCTTACACGTCGAACACGAGCGCATTGAGCCAGGAGCAAGGAGAGAAGAGACGAGAGAAAAGAGGCTCGCGCTCGTCTAGCGTCTAGACGGGGCATGAAGACATGTGTCGCGCGCGGACTACTGTTTTTATCGTGCGATCCTGTAACGCTGCGACGGGCATCACAATTAACGTCAATTACCCTCGCCCGGCGAGCGAAGAGGAAGGCATTAAAAACCGAGCGGTCGCGCGCGCTCGTTTCATATCGATGTTTCACGTTTTACTACGCTGTTTACAGTGCGCTAATGGGAAAAACCGCAGCGCGCTTTTTCGCTCAACCTTCCCGCAACGCTCTCTTTAACTATCAATCTGTCTATGTGTTTATATGCCGGCCTTCCTTTTCCATCGATGACGCACCGACGCTATTATTCGATCGTTGCGAATCGATTTAATACACTGCTATTTTCCGGAGCACGGCGTGTGTTCCTCGGCAATTGCAAGGGTAGCTGGCCGGCAGGTTTTTCGGAGCAAGGTGCGCGGCGCGGCGGGGCGATGCAAATGGTAATTCGTGCGTCTGTGTCGGGGCGATATTTTAACCTTTCGAAGCGAGACGACAATCTTGTTCGGAGCGTATATTTGTGGGTGGTGACTCATGACACATTCGTGCCGCATGCTTTCTCTGCCATTGAGTCACAAGCGAGACTTACGGGACGACAAGCTGGGAGCGGTTGCCTTATGCCGATTCTGTGTTGCGCAAATACACTGGTGTTCGTGTGTCGCTTGACGTGACGCGGGCGATCCGAAAACTCGTCCTGTCACGCGTACGCATTACGTCCGCCGTGTCTCAAGCGAAATGTCGCCAGAATAATTTCCCGTTCCTTTCTGACGCCGCGGGAAGACGAGAGCGAATGTTGAGGAAAGGGATAAAGTCAAGTCGTTGGAGAATGTGGATCGGACGAGAGGAGAAGAAGTCGGGTGATGCGACGATACATGCCGCGAGTGTGAGCTGGAAGATAGAAGGATGCGGATTTGTCGCTTGCACGTTAGACAATAGACTATTAGAGCAGTTTCGAGGTAAGCTGCTCTGTAGGCCTCACACCCATTTTCCTCCCTCACTCTCTAGCCGGTGAAGCCTCTGAGGGCGAGAAGAAGAGGCTGAACAGGAGGTGGGGTAAGAAGGGGAGTAGAAGGACGCGAACGAGGATGATGAGGGGGAGCGAAGGAGGAAAAGAGCGAAAGAGAGAGATAGAGAGAGTGGCTGGCCAAGAGGGCTCTCGTTGCACACCCACGAGCCACAAGCTAACCACGGCAGTCGCTCTTTTTTCGCGTCTATTTACCCCATTGCTCAGACTCCCTCCGGGGGGGTCGGTAGTCCCTCCTAGTCGCTTTGTCGCATGAAAGACCGTCGAATTCCTTTGTACATCGTCTCGCGGAAACGTTCGTATCCCTTCGTTCGCTCGTGTAGGGTCCGTCTTTCAAGTAACGTCTTCTTTGGTGTGTGCGATGCACTCACGGCATCGGAAGTTAATGAGCGATACTTTGTGCCCGGGCGTTTATGTTCCCCCGGACCCACCTCCCTCGAAAATTAACGTCGACAGGCAATGGCAATTAAAAAAAAGTTGCGATGACGAACGTCGACGAGCTCGCTTTGCCGCGAGGGAGAGTCGCGCGGCCGTTGAAACGATCGAACGCGTTCAGGCCGCGAAGGGGAGGATTACACGACGCGCGGAGTCTTTCAAAATCCACCGACTCGCCCGTCAAAAGTGTTTCGCACCGCGTCGCGCATCATTTTTTCTTCTTTTTTTCCCCCGAGCACGGCGTCAATGCTGGGCCTGGCTGAATAAACGATTTGTTTCCGGGGCGATGAAGCCGACTTCGAATTTCATCTCCTTTTTACCCTTCGGATGAGCCGGGACGTCGGAATGCTTTCGGCGGCCAGAGTTCGTCGATGAATGCGAGCGTCGTGCTGGCGACGACGGCATGGATTTTGTGTGTCGTCGTCGCAATGACTTTGTCGCCTCGATGTAGGATGGAGGAGAGCGGAGGAGAGCCATTTCCGAGAGGACATCCTGCACGACTTCTTCATGCGCGTTTCGAGGTCGAAATTATCAATTCAATATGAACAATCGCGTTTAGCATTCGACACGATACGAGCATCCCAGCAGGCCGATAGTTGCACAAGCGTCAGCTCTTCGTTTCGCATGTGATGTCATTGCGCGTGATGCACTTTCCGATGCTTCCAGACGCCGATCCCGTTCGCGCGGTTTGGTTCGCGAGATGAGACGTGAGCTGTGAATATTCATGTGTGACTTGTGAGTCGACTCTTTAATTCCATCACCTTCGGCATAAAAGTCGGACTGGTAATGGTAAAATTATTCGAGTTAGTCATATCGTAAAGTGTCTCGCGGAATTTAATTGCGCTACTGCCTTCGATGCATGCCAATTCTCTTTTATCATCCTATCGGTCGGACGCTGAGAGTTTGTAAGATGCTGTCATCGTAGTCACCGACCAAACATCCGCGGGAAACGGAAGCTGTGGATGAGAGCGTACAGATTTGCTTGGAAGGATAATTAGCGTTTTGCTTAGTTGCGATATCAGCCGAGGTTGCGGTACTCCGCAAGATTTATTCCTCCGAGTACTACTGCTTCACCTCCGGATTGACCAACGGTATACTAAATCTAAATGTCGCCCTCTCGCCGCTTTCCTTTTTTATTATTCCTTCGATTTCGTTGACATTTCAACGATAATAATCTGCCTATCCCAGCCGTCTGCCGCTGCTCGCGTATTTACCATCACAAGGAACCCGGTTGGTGAAGGTTTACGTTATAAGATGGAATTTTCGTCCGTGATTGAAAATAAGCAGGAAAGGCAAACTGACGAATTCCTGGCTTGACGGCTAGAAGCTGCCCTGGCGGACTACTTCCCGGACGATGTCGGAAAGCGTTCTAGTTCCTTAGCTGATCTATTCTCGATACCGAACGCTTCGCGAACAACCGGCGCGGCGACTGCTGCGTTCGGGATTGTTTGCTTTTGCCAAACACAGGCGGGTTGTAAAGTTTGCTGCCCTCCTTCGCGGCGGGCCGCGTGGTCGGTCCTGACGAGAAACAGTGCTTCCATTTTCCGTGCCTCGCTGCCTTTACGACGGGCCCGACGCCTGACAAAGGGTGCCTGTGCTGCAGCCGCTGCCAGGTGAAGTCACGAAGTCGAAACGAGTTCAAAGGCGAAGCTCATTCCAAGCCCGCGAAACGCGCGCGAGTTCGAATTTTCGTCTGTCCCGGACGAGGTCGAGTCGCGTGTCGCAATCCCATCCGATAATTTCGTATCATCGGAGCAGAGTCGCGCACGGTGTATTTCGAGAATTGCGAGCCGCCGCCGACGGGGGAAAAAGCGGAGCGTGTTTTGAGAAGGTCGCGCGTTTATCCCGAAACTCACTCGCGGCGCGTTTTCGATCATTTAAAATCTATTTCCGAATGTTTACAGAGGTTTCGGTGGACACGGGACGGCGCGGTCTCCTTTACGCGCGCGTGCAGCCTCGAGCCTCCAGGATCGGCCCGATATTATTTTCATTCAAAGCACGTTTGACGGCCATCAAAACAGAGGAGGGATACAGTCGACGCGGACGGCGCTCGGGGCTGAGCTATCAAGCGGACCGATACATTGGCGCTCGCATTGTTCGGATATTTGTAATTTTAGACCAAGTCCGGCGTCCGGCATTCATTTTTGTGAGCCAAGCTTTCCCCGTAACCCTTCGCTCGGGGCTTTATCGCGACTGAACGGCGCGCGTGGATTTCTTAGCGGGCCAATCGGTACACGGCATCGCTTATTTGAGCGCGCGAGGGTCTCCCTCGTCAAATAGTCGCCTACCGGCACGTTCGAGCTAGTTTATACAGGTTTAGCGCGGTCAAACGGACCACGATCGCCAAAACACAGCCGCGCGTACGCATTGTGCCGCAGAACTGGGGCCGCCCACCTATATCGGTTGTATATTATTGTAGATTCGCGCGCTCGTTCCACTTTCACGCACGCCGCTCCCGCGTTCCTCCGAGGAGTCCGATGTTCCGGAGAAATTTGGAGCGCAGATATTTCTGACCTCCCGCGGCAGCCTCGTCCTCATCGCCGCACTCGATGCACCTTGCGCTCGCGGACGCCCGATCTTATTGAGACTCTATGCAATATGCATGTTACACCACCGCTAAGAACGAAACGTAATTCTGCCGTTCCGACGACGGCGCGTGCGGCAGCTCTATCTCTCCCGATCTATGGATCGCCTTAACGACTTAATAGAGTTAATGACCGTCGGCATCGAGCATACGGATAAACGTGGGATGTGTTGCGTAAGTTAATCGGCCAATTGACGTGCTTCGCCTTGCCGACGGATAACGGAATGGCGAGCGACGATTGCTTCTCCGCTGATTGATTTCTCGCAAGGCACTTGCGCGTGCTGCCTTTATCATTGCGCTCGTCATTGTCGCTGGTCCGATGTGGTCGTTGGGAGCGGTTAAGAATTTCGTCGGTCGCCTTGAGCCTGGCACGAGTGCTCCTCGTAGGGATGTGAGTGGTAAGTGAGTTTCGTAATTTGTCCAGACCGCCACTCATCGCCTCGGGTTTCATCTCTCGGGCAAAGGCAGAGCAGGGAGCGGTGTCAACGATGAAGCACGCGAGCCATCGTCGGCGGGGAGAAAAACTCGAAGAGGGTGGCGAGGATAAGGCGACCGGCCTTAATGGACACATTTAGGCCCACGCGCGTTCTTGTTTACGTTAAAAACTGACCTGCCCTCTCTACCGCCCGACTTCTGGATTCGCTCTCTTCGAGCCGAGCTTTTCTCTTGTTTTATTCACTCGCGTATCGACGTCCGTCTGGTGCAGCAATCTCTCCGGTCCTGTCGTTCAGATCGTGGTCACGGAAGGACAAGCCTCGCAAATTATTTAGGACAAAACATTATTATGCACGTGCTATTTTCAACTACGTCCAAAAATGGTTCGAAAGCAGATGAATGGGGCGAAAATAGATGCAATACCGCTTTATTTTAGACAGCGAGTCAATAAAATTGGCAGGTCTGTACGATCGATATCAGTTATGTTTTTCGATGGAAATGTGCATCGCGATGTCTTGGTTCGTATTAAAAAGAGAAAATTTCTCGTATGATCCTCAATGCGCATGGACAGCACTTTAGTGGAAACCGAGATATGATTGGTACAGAAATAGTCACAATCAATTTGGATTCAGGAAATTCGATTTCCTGTTGAATTTTACATTTCTGAGGGATACAGAACTCATCTTCTCCAGTCAAATAGTACATATCGTTGTATATCAAACTGTACATATATAGTAAACTTGAGCGAGGTGCTCAACAGCTAACAGGGGTAAGAACATCTGATGAAGAGATAGCCTCATAGCCAACGATCATCGATAAACGAAAGTTTTTTTTAAAAGTTGCTACCCAATAATTCTATGATGGATATTCAATAATATTTCGTTAGAGTCGTTATCCCTTTTGGTTAACAATCGACCTAAATTATTGATGGGTATTAGGATATTATTAAATTTTGCCTGTCAACGATTTGAACTACATTACTTCCGCGGATATCCTAGGCATCACCACGTTTTTACATTGTAGCATTCGAAATGTTAAAAAAACAGCGAATATTAATGCCCGGTTTTCCTCCTTCGCCGTTTAAACGTTCGCGCAGCGTCTATTACAGTGGTTCGGAAAATAAATTTCATTCTCCGCGCGCCGTGGCTTCGAAGCGCTTCAACAATGTATGAGCAGCGGCTAAAATAACAATTTCAACGATTTGTTGGAAATTAGGGCAGATCTCATTTATTGCCGAGATTACCGTGCTCGTATGGATTCATGGAATTACTAAATCGACGAACGTATTAGAAATAACGTAATTACTTAACCCTCGGACTCCCGACTAAAAATGAGACACGCACTCCCGCGATGGGCTAAATTTGCCCGGCCTGTACATAGGCAACCCAACATGCAGCCGGTAATGCCACTCTTGACAAAACTACTTTTTACTCGACGTTACCATTGAAGCGAAAAGTGATGACTGAAAGGGCATGAAAATAAATGTATAAAGCAATGGTTACATTTATATTATTTATTGCCTGAAAATCTTATTTTCTGGGTACATACATATTTACATTCTTCGTGGTGTTTTGAATTTGTTTATAAATTGTTTACAAAATGTTTCGAACAAATTTTAAATTTTCGCCCACGCACATTTCCATGGCGTTGCAAAGTATTTTACACATTGTCAACAATTTGTTTATAAATTGTTTATAACATTTTTTGAACAAAATTGAAATTTTCGTCTATGAACATTCCTACGACGTTGCAACGTATTTTACACATTATTAACGATTTGTGTCAAAAAATCTTATAAACAATTTATAAACAAATCGTTAATAATGTGTAAAATACTTTGCAACGTCGTAGGAATGTTCATAGGCGAAAATTTCAATTTTGTTCAAAAAATGTTATAAACAATTTATAAACAAATTGTTGACAATGTGTAAAATACTTTGCAACGTCATGGAAATGTTCGTGGGCGAAAATTTAAAATTTGTTCGAAACATTTTGTAAACAATTTATAAACAAATTCAAAACACCACGAAGAATGTAAATATGTATGTAGCCAGAAAATAAGCAAAAATTTTTATTTTGTTCAATATGTTGTAAACTATTTATAAACAAATTGTCAACGTCTAACATACATTCTAATATCGCTAAAATGCACGTAGGCAAACATTTTAACTTTACTCAAAAAATGGGTTGACAATCTTCAGGCTTCGGGTTCAATTGACCCATCTTGATTACCGTGTCGCATTTCTGATATCGGCTATGCAAGATTTTACAGAAATAATATAAGCAAAAAATTCATCATTTCATATACGTCGAGAAGTGTACCAGTGGTGACACCGAGTCGATAACCGTCGCTTTACAGTTTCGGAACTGTGTCGTCACATTGACTCCTGTGGCGTGCAACATTATAGAATGCTGTGTATGAAGGGTTGCCGCTCTTTAGGCGCCGAAAAAGTGACCCATCGTGGGAGTCCGAGGGTTAATAGCGACTAGGTTATCCTGAGGCATCGTTTAATCTTTCTACTTATTTCGGATGACACGAGGATTGCTCGAGTCGGGAACCGTGGCAATGATACGAGCGGTCTCGAGCGATTAACATGCTCGAATGGAAACAAAAAGATCTCTCCCGACGTTGCGATTGAAAGGTCGAAGGGGAGCTGTGCGGAGGTCCGATAATTTTTCGCCATAATTGGAGCAGGAGCCCGTGCCCCACCGCTGTATCGAAGGGTGACATGCCTGACTGGCAGATCGCAGCCCGCGGGATCTTCGGTTACCGCGAGACGGGACGTTCTTCTCGGGAAATCAGACCGACGTGATTTCCGCAATTTCGCCGAGCCCAGCTATTCGCGGTGGCCACGGCCGGCAGAGCGGAGGGCCGAGCAAACGGACGTCGGAGGGGTGGGCCGAATCGGTAGGTGGGTGGGAATTGTCTGCGCTCGGTATTTGGCCGACTCCTCGCTCCCCTCGCGCTGGGATATGAAAGTTCATATAAGATCATCCGCCTCGGAGCTCGTCGACTCTGCCCTCAGCGGCCGTACTCTGTTGCGCTGGGAAACGGGACACGTGCGTCGAGAGCGGAGCCACGTAAGTCCGTGACTTTCGAGCCTAGACAACCTCCTCGACCGTTTTTCTCAGGTTCTCTCTCGAAGACGAGGCGAGGACAGGCGTCGGGCGAGTCTGTAAGCTCACGCCGTACCTGTGCTGACAGGAACATCCTGTGACAGCGTGCACCGACCGGACGCCGGGAGATGGTCCCTCGATCTTCTAGGCGGCCGGTCGTTCTTCCGGCGAGAGGCTGTTAAAATGCAAAGGCGCGGTTAAACGAGGCTCCCCCGGCGTCGGTGTCGGCGTCGGTGTCGGCGTCGGCGTCGGGGCGGAGATTTGGCGGAGGCGTGTGTGGCAGCTAGTTAGTATGCCGCGCGTCGTCGACCCTCTTTCTCGCCTCGCCAGGGACGAAGGGAGAGAGGCACCTCTCGCCAACCCCTCGCCAAACCCCGTCCAACCCCCGACCAACCCCTCCGGTAACATGTTCTTCACATTAATATACCGCGGCTTAAGACAAAGGACGATCGGCGCACCACTCTTTCCTTTGCCTCGGCGCGAATCACGGCACGTCCCGCACACCCTCCGCCCGCCGACGTATATTTTCGTTAGGACGAAGCCCTCGAGAAGTCCCTCAAATTGCCAGGATTTCTGCGCTCCTCGCGGCCGAGCGCGCCGCTGATGATACCCGTGTCGGATCTTGACCTTTGAAAGCGTCACGCTTCCTCCTGCTCCGACTTCTCCCGCCTCTTCCCGATCCTCGCTCTCCATCACGTCAAAATGGGACGCCTCGACGGGCAACTTTTGCCGGTACACTCACCATCGGTTCGCCGCTAATTTCGCCGAAATATTGTGGGCAGTAGGAGACGAAAATCTGGGCCACGTAATCGTCTCGGTAATCGCGATCTCGTCGTTCAAGGCGAAAGTCTTCCCGCCGATTCGTCGACTTTCATAGGTCGCCGATTACGATTATCTGCGGTACGCTTTGACCTGCAGATTGCAGGCTCTAATTATAAGGCGTGCCCGTGATCCGCGCGAGCTACGTAAGAAAAGAGAAGTCCCCGCGGTCTCCACGTTTCGCTGACGAAATGCCGACGGACAGTATAACTCGTTACGTAATCGCGAACGGCCGTCGTTGAAGTTCGCAAATAGAGGATGGTATGCATATGTATGGGACGTGCTCTGCCGATTTCACTTTGCCAGGCTCGCGTAAGCGGGGCTCGTCGTCCGCCGACAGATTGATTTGCATGCCGTCATCTATTAGTCGACTATCAGCAGAAGAATCTGACGTTCGGTGGTCCGATTCGCCTGGCGTAACGGACCGCGAGCTGCACGCTGGCACACCATCGTACGACGTCCGGCGCATCGTGGCGCTATCGAATATTCCCGCGGAACGTCTAGGCTCTAGGGTAAGAGGCGTGGAGCGCAAAAAATAGGTTCGCGCCACGCTCGCGAATCGCTCGAATTTCGCACGGAGTGCGGATTATTGCGCAACGCCGCTCGTGCACGTAAAGCACATACAGCTTCATTTAGTTATGGCCACGCATCCGAGATCCTTTCAGGACCAGTTCCCGGCAGTGAGTCATCCCGCGCGCGGTCTCATTTTTTCTCCTCATCGTGCAGTTTAACGACCCCGTTTGCTCCGCTGGTTATTCGTATTAATCGACCGTCCCACTCTCTTTCTCTCGCTCGCCCCTGCCCCTGCCGATCCGGCTTTCGACGACCGTTTTTGGCGTGCTTTTTTGCCCCGTCCCTCTTTATGCGCGCGCCAACTGCAACAATTTGATCGGATGAAACGCCTCCTCGCCTTGCATCACCTCTCTCTTTCTCCCGCTTCGTGCGATCCTCATCCTTGATCCTACGTAATATGAATTGCGCGCGAGATGAACGGGGGGGAGAAAAAAAAAAGGAGGAATCTCTGCGAAAGGCGGTCAGAAGCCCAGATGCGGTTATCGGCTTATCAAAAGAGAGCACACGGCTACGTGGGTGACGCTTAAGTAAGAGCGGCCAGAGGAACCATGCACGATATATGTTCTCGATCGATAAAACTTAAAACTGCGGCACCGCATCAGATCAGTCAGGCAGCGTCCATGGTTAATGATAACGAAACTAATGGGATAAATCTTGAATGACGATCTCGGAACAATTCTTTCTAAATAAGTTGGACCATATGCAACGTTCGTAAGTGCATAGTGGCAGAAATATTCGGTTCGTTGCTTCAAGGTGGTCAGGTTCGCGAGAAAAGATTAAGAAGCATCGTACGTCGTCCCGATGCCTCGTGCAACTTTCGTCCTCCGAAAGGCTTCGAAGTTCCGTCGACTCCCTCGCCTCTCTCGCTTCCTTCCTTCCTCTCACATATTCTCCTTCTCTCTCCGTTCTCCTTCTTGAGACAGGACGAATTTCCTGCGGGCGCTTAAGCTGCGCGGACACGTATTTCCCATGCATTTTAAGGATTTCGGACTGTAGGGGCGCGCTGTTTTGTCGAAGTATGAGCACGTAGTTGCCGTGAAAGGATCATAGAGTGGACTTAGCTGCGAAATCCCGTGTAAAACTTGCTCGGAATAACAAAGCTCCTTGCCTTTGCTTCGTTTCGATGCTCCGATGGTGTCTCGTTACTCCTTCGGTCGTCCACTCGTGCTGCCTTGCTTCTCGTCGTCAACTGTGTTGCGCTATATCCTGCCTAATAACTTTATCTCCCACTCGATCTTGTATATCATTCCGGATGACATCATTTAAACAAGCAAATTAGTCACGCTAATGCCGGGGCGTCGTTAACAGAGGAAGATCTTACGTGAGTCGTCCAACTCATTCCGTCATCGACGTTTCCAACAATGAAACGTCATTGTTCGGTACCGACAAAGAATAGAACCGTTCAAATTAGACAGTATCGTCGAGCACATTTCGATCGTGACAAATCATGATGTTTGGATCGGCTGGTGGGTTAATAAACGCCGCTTCGTGTCGTTATCCTCATAAAAGCGGAGTTGAAAGTTACATAACGCATGCGCGCAGTCTTGTTCGGGCGACCCGTGCGTCGCGTGTTGGCGCGCACATATGTATGCATGCACGTGCATAGACACCTATTCTAGGCAACCGCGATAAACACAGAAACGCCGTCTGTCTCGCGTGATATATAAATATCCCGTAATTACAGCGTGTCTGCGAGCGGTGTGACTTAAACCTTCGGAATTGTCGTTCCCTCGATGAATGAGTGGCCGCTTGCATTTTTTATGGAGCGCTAAAACCGAAGTAACACGTGAACCAGTCTCGATCTCGTATTGCATCGCTGATGCACTTCGCAGGTAGGAGTCGCGAGCGCGCACGTGTCGGCGAGGTGTCGAAGCGATGAAATCTAGCTTAGGTCAGAGGCCACTTAGGCTGCACATTTTTGCGAAGTGAGTCGCGTGATTCGTTAAGAATCTAGTTTCGAATCTCTCGGCAATTTGTTGCGCCTACTGTTCCGGCCAAGACCGCGGAGCCGTATTGTGCTTGAATTATGCAATCCGTCGACGATACGATATCTCGCGGCTCCGAGCGCGCTGTACATATGTCTCTTCGGAGTCGCAGGACACGGTGAGAGCGCGGCGCGTTTGGCTCGTCAAGTATTCTCCCATAACGATATTTCGCCTCCCGCCTCTCTTCGGCTTACTAACGCGGTGGCACGGGATCGAGGTGGGTTCTCCATTTTCATCGTACGAGCCAGACGTCGTTGACCCTCCGCGACTCGAATCCTCCCCGCACTCACTCGAATCCTGGGCAGTTTGCCGGCCAGGCTCGGCGAATCACGACCGGGCGAGGCGAGCCAAAGAGAATGGCCCGCCGATCCTGAATTTATATCGTGTGTTTAGGTGAGAATTGGTTCTTTATGAGGAGCACGTGAGAATACTCGCCGAGCGACTACACACTCCCCACGCGCGCTCCTCCGGCTCTCGACGTGCGCTCGTTTAAGGGCCAATGCGGAGTTCATGAAGTTTTGTGATCTTCGAGCTCCGCACTTTCGTATCTTCCGCCAAACCTAGCGATACGGGCTGACGCGCAGATTTGCGCAATCGTCGCCTTAGCCCGATAGGGATGGACGCGGGTCGCAGGTCGTCTAATGTCACGCTCGCCACAGTCGACGATTTCGAACTTCGAACTTTTCTTCGTGCACTCGTTTTTCTCCCAACTATCCCTCGATCGCGATTGATATGTGGGTAAGGATCTTCACGAGTAGTGAAGCCCCCTTATATCACCGATGACATACTTTATTAGCCCTAATTTTCTTCCCTACTTCACTTAATCATGTCCATGCGCCGACGTCACTTCGTTTCGATGAATGCAGCCTCTTGTCCTTGTTTCAGAATGACGATTTGGTGTTCGATCAAGATGGCAAGCAGTCGAGCGTCCAGGTTCCCCTGATCGAAAGGCACGAAGAACAGTCGCTCTTTCACAGGGTGAAAAGGGGCTTTTGGGATTTTTTCACGCCTAGTTCAACAACCACTACTACTACGGAATCGCCGCCGTTAAGTATGTATACTTACATTAATTACCCAATAAAGTAATCGATCTTCGATACCTTACGAACGTTTATGACAATCGTTTTTACACTTCATCCGGCGCAGACGAATCTGACGTTGAGGATTTGAACTCCAACGTAATTCCTGTCCAAACTGGCTTTGATTCGAACTCGAAAGAGGAAGGAAGACGGACTCCCGTTTTGCAGAGGTTGACACGTGAAAGTGGCGAAGATATCGATAATACGAACGAGGTAACAATCGATCAATATTTCACCATTAAATATTCTCGGAAATGCTCCGCTTTTTATCGCTGATTGTGTAACCTTGTGTATTACGAGTCGATAATGTTCCTAGCATGATATCGAAATCAGCGACAATACTGGGACTCGAAGAGTATCCACGCGATATGGGAATTCTGATGATGAGGACTTGGCTGGTTCGGGCGAGATCGAGGGCAGTGCTACAGAGTCCGACTTAGACTCCCACCCGGTCACGGATGGCCGAAAGATCGGCGGCAAAGCGCGTAAGTGCACTGTCGTGTAACATCTATCCTGCAAAAATACGTCAGGCCCACGTAACGATTCGCACAAACATCGATACGGTCCGACGGTCTACCTGTACGATAGATAGATTTTATCTCGTGTTTTGACTGCACATATACCATTTTTCCAATGGTTTTACAGGTTTCTATCGAATCACTCTGACGGTCGCCGAACCTTACAGACGAGAGTATGCCGATAGGAAGAGTCGCGAGTATAAAGAACTGAGCGGCAATCTGACTCATGCAATAGAAGATCTCTTCAATCGACAGATTCCTGATTACAACCACTTCGCCACCGTCGTCAAAATATCGTAGGTTTCCTCGATGTCTGCATCCATACTTACACGGAGTATAAAGAATAACGACATTTATTGGCATTTCAGGCCAACGTCCGACGCATTTGCGTCACAAGTAACGCTCGACATTGGATCCACGTTCACGGACGAGCTCGAGGTGCGTGCCATCCTCGAGCAACAGCTGCAGTATCATTCTTTGGGCAGTATCCAAGTCGGTCCAGAGGGATTCACCTTTAGGATATTCCCAGGTAACTTCATTCGGACTCGAGACACCTGAGGGGCGAAAATGATTGATTTCACGTTCGAAGCTTTCTGAGTCCGAACTTCCCGGCTCACTGATTCCATCCGTGTCTATCTATTTACGGAATATATTTTCCGCCGACGACAGATGCACGTTGAACTTTGCCAGAAACGGCGGATCTCGAAAGGAAATTAGGAAGGAAAGTTTACGGATCGGTGCAGCGATCGATTCTCTGCTGAGACCTTTAAACTCGTATATCCGCTCGTACAACTGAGCACGAGCGTGGTTATTGTGAAATCAATCTTTTCGTGGAACATATTTTGAACGTGACTTCCGTCAGGTTGTCCGATCAACGTTCATGCATGCGGAATGTAATATCACGTAATGGATTTTGCTCGTGTAGATTATCAAACTGTTTACTATGATATAATTTAATACATTGACTGTCATGTCAGCCACGTATGGCGAACGCTATGGATACATCAGAGATCTATAGTGTAATAATTAGCAATAATTAACACTGGTTGTCGTCCCAAAGCTATTTGCCAACCACAAATTTCTGAGAGATCCGTATTTTTTCATATTGGCTTATTTCGAGATTGATGAGGTAACCTGAGACGGTCAACTATTTAAAGCTATTCTTTTCTGTGACAGTCATTGTGTTAAGTTACCATAAAGTTCTGTGTTGTACCGCAATTTATATATTGTTTCATTTTGTTAAGCAGCTCTTTTCCAATATCGTATGACAAATTTTTAATGTGTATGTATTCGTGTAATAATTTTGATTTAATGTTGCTTGTTTTAAAAAAATCGACTGTGATCAAACGCACTTACACACATATACACACGAACTCGTCTATACAACGATGGAGCAGGCGATGGAGAAGCAGTACCCGAATGCGATCAGTCGACGGAGTTGAGATGTAGAAACGGTGCATGCGTGCCATTAGAATCACGTTGTGACGGAGTAGAGCAGTGTGACGATGGCTCTGACGAGATCGACTGTCCAAAAGTTTATCGCCCACCATACCGTGAGTAACCATTTTTTTCTATTATTCACAACAACATTTCATTATTTTCCATGTCAAATTGAATCGTTCTTAACGTGATTATCAGTACAAAGTTAATTTAGAAATCTTCACAACCCCCTGTAAATTATGCAGACTCACTACTACTTTAGGAGCAATTTGTCTTTAATACGCTGTATAACCCCATGCATGCTTTGTACAATATCAATGCATTCGTTTATAACAGCTTTTGTACCGCCGTATAATTTGAGGTAAGGAAGACATTGTTCCTGATAAACGGAATAATCGATATAATATACTTGCTCACCGCCTTTTTCTACTTCCCTGTGCAATTTTAATTCGCTCATCGTTTCGTTGCGACTTTTTCTTTCTCCTCATCCGCATTTCGAACCCAACAACAAAATAGATAATGAAGACGGTCGCGGTGGTCACGAGCCTTTGGAGCCATCTGGTCCGGATGAAGATAGCGACGACATCGACGAAGATGAGACCACCCTAAGGCCAGCTGTGAACAAGTGTAGAGCCGATGACACGGTTCGATGCTCGGATGGAAGTCGGTACATTTGTTCTGTGCAACAATGCGACGGTCAGCCAGATTGCAACGACGGCGGTGACGAAGTAGGGTGCCCGCACCCAGGTATGGGTAACCCGTTCACATGCTTTCCACGGATTAGACTCTCCTCTTTAACGGATGCCTTACAAGGAATCGAATTTTCCAGGCAAATTTACTCGCAGACCGTAGTGTCGGGGAAGCTTCGGCTCATTAGCTGACTTAACAGATTTTTAGAACAATACTGCTCGGCGTTTGCGCCCAAGCATTCTTAGTCGACGTCGTAACGTTCTACCCAACGTTCTCAGTTAATGAGCCAATCGTTTCGTCAACTACTGCGTGCATTGTTCTCGATTAAGTCGCAGCTGCTTATGATTATACAATTTATGTATTTCGTAAGAGTAGAGAGGCTTCATGATGTACATAACTACGCATGCCTGTGTACATAATCGCTTATGTTATCAATATGTAAGTGAACGTAACAGTCAGCTTATACTCTATGCTTACATTCGTTATTACATCACCGACATTAGAATATTTTACTGCCGATGACGCATGTGGATATCTGTATTCTATCTGAGGAAATGCGCGGTATGACAAAACAATCTAACTTGGCGGTTCATCGCTTTGCAGGTTGCAGATCGGGCGAGTTTGCCTGTGATGTATCAAGATGTATATTGGACTCGCAACGTTGCGATTATGTGGAGGATTGTCACGACGGGAGCGACGAATACGACTGCAGCTACCCCGGTAAGTGTCGCATATTTTTCAGTTTGCTCGTAATCAAGGTATGATAACAACTGAATACGTGAAGCAACGCTCAGAAGTAGGATGGTATTACCTTATGCTCTTACCAACCGCTAAACTAGCCGGATTTATATTCACCATTATATATGGAACCTCCACCCCGTGCAGAGGGTAAAATTGTCGGCCGAGTCTCTGTCGTACCGACCACACCGAAATCGATATCTCCGCCAGCCCACCACCCTACCGCCCCCTTTGACTTCACCCTCCATTGGTGCGGTACAAATCGCGCCGATCATTCTCCGTTCGCAAGGAGCGAAGCTCGCGTCCGAAAGCTCGCGTACGCGAGCGCATTCTCAGGTGTATTCGCCCGAAACGAAATACGCTCTCTCGGCTTGTCCATGCACCCGTCGAACGTGCCCTTTTTTTTTTTCTCTCTCCCCCGAAGAAACGAGGTCAGGTGGAGAAGTCTCCGCGCAGTACGGGACGTACCTACTGAATATTCAAAACTCGAGGGCCTTTACTCGGCGCCTCTTTCGTCTCCTGACGCCCTTTCCTCGTCATCCACCCGCGTCGCGTCGGCCCTCTGCTTCGCGTGAAGGATCATCGTGCGGGCTCGACACCGTCGTCGCGCACGACGTCCGGACAAGCCGACTGATGCCTTATCGTCCGTCATTTCGCCTCTTCTTTTTTCTTTCCTCCTCCCTTTGCCTCGTCCGATTCTCCCCGAGCCGCGCTTCCTCATAACCTTCTGCGTGTCGTTTTACGAATCATCTCCGTTTCACCCCCGTTCGAAGTGGAGCGATCAACAATCCGTCGCCTCTCGCTCGGCCCACAAAGACTCCCCCGTATTCGTCTCTCGAGCGACACTCTGCGGTCGCGACGAACTCCTCAAGAACGTCCTTTGTAATCCACCTGCGCCACTGATGAGCTCATTGTGTCATTCAGCCGCGGCAGAGATTCCAGGCCAACGAGATGCTCCGAAGGCCGATCGTAAATTAAACGATTCCTGCCGCCGCGGCGCGGGCGCGCGCGGCTGACGGCTCGGAAGTTTTACGTTTAGACAGTATGTATGGCGACTTCTGTGCGCCGCGCGGTGGGTCTTTACTTAAGGAGCGGAACGTTCATGCGGCGAGCGGGACGGGACGGGAAATGGTTCCATATAAATATCCAGAGGCACGCAGGCACCGAAGTCTGTTGTACGGAAAGAGAGGGCTTTTACCGGGTCCCCAGTAATCGCCGTGTACATGCTTAATCAATATTCAAGTATTCAGAACCGCGAGGCACAGGAGACGATCCGTTTACTACCCGCCCGTTCGCTGCCCTCTTCCTACTTTTCTTCGTCCCTCTCTCATGCTCGCCCGTGATCAAGAATGTGCATAACCACTTTCGTGTCCCTAACTCGCTCGCTCTTCCGCGGTACGCCGGCTCGGACGACGACAATTATGAGTCGTGCCGGCGCGGCGGAGGCATGAGGAAATACGACGGGGAGAGAGTGAGGGAGAGAGAAAGAGAGAGGGGGGTGAGAAGGAGGGAGAGGGCAGGGTTGGGGTAGCTCGAGGGATAACCGCACGCTAGGCACTGCCACGACAAACGTCAACCCCCTCCGTCTTCGAACATTATTCAGGTGCGTCCTCGGTATCCGTATTATGTATATATATATATATATATATCCTTTGTTGCTCCCTTTAAACATCCGCGTGTTACGTGTATACCCACTTACATTAGCCTCGGATAAACGCTCTGACCTAGGAATATCGGGTTCGGGCAGTCCGGCGTGTCTTACGGTGCCTAAATTCGAGCACGAGAGTTTGTGATTTCTATCAAATTCTACATTTCGGAGTATGCCGCTCCTTGTCTCGAGGAACGAGACTCGCTACTGTTGCGCTGTCAGAAGGATTTTTATATTTAAGCGTTACATTAGTCGATGAACAGCGGAAATGACAGCGGAAGACGATCATCTTTACGAGCGGCAATCAATGAGGACCAGTCGATGGTAAAAGTCCGTAATTGCAGCTACCCAGTTCCGATCCATATCTTTCTTGTTCTGACCAGGAAGTCGCACGACAATTCGAGCTTTATGCGCGCCACCATTTTCTATGCGCTGGGTCCTAACCGGCGCACGTCTTTTTCCTAAGTATAGCTTCGACATTCGACCGGCATAAATAGCTGGCGAACGTAAAAAATTTGGCCCATGCGATTATCGCCGTGCCTGCCGGTTGGGGTGGATTTACGATGGGTGTTTAGAATTAGCGCGACGGCAAAATTAGTCGTCCCACTTGTTCGCCGAGGCTGGCGATTCGAGGGAGCCGGTTTCGTGCGCGTAAACGATCCCTACTCCTGCTTCTAATTTCTTACTCATCGCATAGAAAGGCAGGGTACAGAAAAAGCGACGCTGATGACGACTCTTTATTTGCCATGCCGTATCACACACAGCTTGAGGCTCGCTACAATTGCGTTTTTTACATTGTAGTCTATCTCGTAATGTCCTCGCCGCCGCCGAGCCTTTCTGATCATGTCGATAGCGTATTGATGTTTTATCAAGGCTTCGCGCAACATAGCCGGCCCGGTGCGTCGAGCCTTGTTAAAGTAAAGTTAGCTACGAATTAAAGCGAAACCGATCGTTTTATCCACGTTTACCACGCAACGCCGATATCACAGGGACTATTATTACAGGCCTCGCTACACTGTACGTAGGTGAACTGTTTTGCCTGGAAGCCGTGTCTTCCGTACAAGCCTTCGCGTACGACCAATTTTCGAGTGCATTCACGTTCAGTGATCCGTAGTTTCGCGAACGGCCGGGAGCTCGTGCCAGTTGTCGTGTCGCGCGGGCCTTAACGAGTCGTCGTGTCGCGGCAGCGACGAGCCTTTTCGATGGTATCGATGGCGTATCGATGGTATAACATGGTTCCGTGCAATCGTGCGTCTAACGGTGGCCGATCTCGCGCTGCACGCCAGAGACACCCTCGCTCACCGTTTCGCTTCACGATCCTATCTCCGTCCGCGAGACACGAAGACGCGTTACGCTGCCGATTGGTCAGCCATGCTCGTTTAGCATCGCGATGTTCCCGCAAGACTCCCGGCGGTCGTTCCGTCGCGCTGAAAGCTGCCGTGTGCGCCCTCGCGGTCGGCCGGATTGATTCGAAAACGGAAGTTTATCGATATGCATACACGCGGTCGGGCTGGCAAATTGAAATGCAATTATCCGACGATTAGCGCTGCCCCCTTACTCGACAATCGCGCCTGCCATGTGTTCCGAATCGCAATGAGGATGACGACGGCGGGATAGGCTGGGACGTCGTCAAGTATCAGTTACATTGTTTTCCGTAACGCGTCATGCGGCGGGAGCGGGGCGCAAGGAATACTTTCCTCCCGACGTAACAGCAACGGATACGCCTTATCGGCGACCGCACGGATATCGTGATAAATATGATCTCACCCGTTCCATCTCTCGCTCTCGAGATTTAACGGCCTGCACCATTTCTCGGTCTCTCTCTTTCTCCCTCGTTCACGATGCCGTGAAAGCGGTCGCTTTCATCAGCGCGCACTGGCCGAGCGACGCGACGCTTTTTGGAATTCATTTTCGGCTTTAAGCTTCATTTCTCGGCGCGGGCGGCGGGAATTAAGCGCGGCGCAGTGGCGCGGCGGCGGTAGCGTTTGCGAGCGACGGGGGGTTTCGGGACAAACGGCAGATTGGTAGGCGTTACCGTGCCACCTCGGCACACTTAAGGTCCACTTGTAACAAACTAACGGCATCAACGAACGCTGTCCACACGTACACGCCGCCGCAGCGCGCGCGCACACAACGCTTGTTCCGTGCCGTTTGCGCGCACTCTCACCCGCGTACCGTACCAATTCAGCCCCTTTTTTGTAATCTGCGACAATACGTACGCGTCGTCGCGAGAATTACGACTCGCTCCCCTCCGCCCACCGGCCACCCTCCAACGATGCAGAGCGGATTTTGTTTAACAATTTGCACGGCTCGTCGCGTCCTCGGGCGTAACGAACGAAGCATGATCGACGTCCTCGCTGGTCCGCCGATCTTTCGGATTAATTATCCGCAAAGCGCGACGGATCGGTCCTGGTATTCGCGCGGGGGAAAAAAATCGTAGAATTACGCAGGTTCGCGTGGCTAGGGAAAAATCGATGCGTCCCCGACGCTGGATTGAATGACCCTCCCCGAGATTCTATTCCGATCTTCCACCCCTTTTTGCTTTCTCTCTTAAGCCTTTCCTTTGACTCCACTGATGAGCCGCAACTTACGTTCTATGGGCCTTTGTATGGGCCTGATATATTGCGAGCGTAGCCGGCGTCGTTGCAACTTACGGCCTCGGCGGCGGGCTCTCTTTAAATATTTGTTGCCACGGCGCGATCGGTCGACGTCGGGGCGATAAATGATCTCGCTATTTTTGAGAACCATCTGGCAGATCGATTTTTTCACCCGCGACGTCATACGCGGCACGTGCATTTGCGATTTAACACTCGGTCATCTCTCGCCCACGGGATCTCGCGGATCGCGAGGTTAATTATTTCTCGGATGGCAAAGATGAACGCGGCCACAAGCTTAATGCGTCGGAACAAGAACGAATAAGCGTTAACGCGAGCGAAACGAAATGTGGGTCGACAATTTGACAGCGGACTATCGGTACTGTGCCGTGTGTGCCCCCGGGGGTAATATTAGGAGTACCATTTTTACGTCGACGCGCTGCCTCGACGAGGTGGCTCGATCGGGCAAGCGGAATAATCGTGCAATTAATTTCGATAATTGTATTTCGCTCGTGTCCTCAGCGCCGTTCTCGGAACCGTCTGGCGTCGCTAGAGTGGCCTGTATCGATGTTCTCGTACGTCGTTCCTGTGGGCGGCTCGAGTCGGGCGTGCGAGTTAAACACGCGTATTTACGCCGATTAACGCGTTTACCATGTGCGGCATCGAGAGGCGGCTGCGGAATTCGGGAGGAGGAATTCGCGGCCGCCACAGACTCCTACAGTCTTCGCGCTCGCGTATCTCGTCCGTTTTCTTCCGCTCGGCAGGCGCGTTAATGGGCAAAGAAAAGGGAGGGATCGCCGGTGACCATTATCCGGGAGCCGGGAGAACTCTCGTAATCTCGGTGGGTGGTTACATCTAGGAATGAGCGCGAACGTCGGCAGATTATTCTCAGTAGAACGGAGTGAAGCCGCGACGAGTTAAAAAAGTCCATTAGTATGAAAATGTGATATAAGATGGGTTTGAATAAACATGGGGGCCCCTCTTTCGTTCACGTCGTGTCTACATCGTGTCAACGAGAAAGCTAGTCGTACATTTGCTCTCCCGCTCCGACCCGCCTCCTCTCGCCTCTTCGCGTTTTCTTCGTTCGCCCGCCGAACGAACCGTCGTCGTCGTCGTCGTCGTGCCGTGAAGTCGAGCGACCTGGCCGAGCACGGACCGCGATTCTAAACTTATTTTATTTAAACTTTTATAATCCGCGGCGAGCGAACGTGTTCGCTCCTGTCGCTGCCAATGCCCGCGTACTTTGGTGGCTATATTATACAGGAGAGCGTGGCTTTTACCGTTTCGGTCGCGCTTACAATTTGACAGGCGAACGACTTTCGGATATTGGTTCGACACGCGTCATACGGCGCTTTTAAATATGTTCGCTCATCCATTATTAAAAATCGCGCGGCTATTTTCGTGGCTGCAGCCGCGGGTGGCGCAGTGCTGACCGTCTTCCGTCGTTCATCGTCGTCTAACAATACGGGCAACCGTGATTTTACGCGTGTCAGAGTGTAAAACTTTCGAAATAGACCTCGCCCGCCGTGCGACAGGCGTCCCTGAGTGGTTACGGTTACGCGATCGGACATGGGAATCGTCGACGACGAGTATCATGACACGTTCGTGTGTGGACGAAACGGGAAAGATGAGAAGTCGAGAAGCCTCGAGGGGCAGTCCCGGGTCCCGTAATCAGCTCTTCTTTGATAATTAATTGCGTACTGGCGCATACCTTTGCATACTCGAGCGCTGCCAAGACGCTGCACTGTCTCGCATTTTCTGCTCGAGCACGAGCTCCCAGTCTGACTGTCAGACGCAAATATGGAAACAGTCGATCTTCGAGCTATCCGAAGCGAGGCACGGAAAAATACGTTTAGCGTAGGAGAAATTAAGATCGTTGAAAGAAATCACGTTTTGCCTCGGCGCGGCTGTTTCCTCGGCTCCCGTGGCGTCGCGACGCCTCGGCGCGACCGAGCATGCGCGGACAGAGCCGAGCGGCGAACGGAAACGGCCGAAGGGTCGAAGCGCGCCAAAGGGTTCTCCCGGCGTGAAGTCGCGAGGCACGCGTGATTGCCATTACGCCAGGGAACCGCGCTAGCTGCAACACCTCCCACGTTTCGCTCGTCCGACCAGTTTAGTTGCACGCTCGAAACACTGCGGCTCAGTCGTTTCTTCGCTCGTTCCCTCCTACGGGTGGTCGTAGTCTCGGCACACGTTCGTCAAGAAGTTCGGGTCGGGGAGCATCGAGGCCAGCAAGTACGACGTTAACGATCGAGGGTTAGACTAGTCGATGGCCGGACGGGGGAGGGAGTTTGGCGATTTTGTTGTAGGATCGGTTACTTCCTTCTCTCTCGTCGAACAAATTCTCTTCACTCCCATCGACGCGTCGCTGATTGATACCGGCTCACGTCGACGACTTCTCCGGGCTAGCGAGCGGAGGGCAGACGGGGTGTAGTTTAGAAGTTCGACAAGTTGACGGACAGTGTTTTCGAAGCGGGCGCCGGGCAGAGTTTTTATTTGCTCCTACCTCGACGACACGAGACGACACTTGACGCCTCGCGCGGTTCCTTATCGTTCTATTTCCGAGGCCGGAGAATCGCCCGCCGTTTGCCGGTCGTCGGCTGCGTGCATCGAGAAGGGAACGTTCGCCGATGAAAAGAAATCATTCGGAGTCTCTTGGGGCGTTTATCCGTATATTTATATACGGGCGTTGAATGGTGCGAGCGGGGTTTCTAGTTACAACGAAGCCGTCGAGAGCCGCGGCGATATCCTCTCTCTGTATGTCTCTCTCTCTTTCTCTCTCTCTCTCTCTCTCTCTCTCACTCTCTCTGTTTGTAGAAGCGGGCACGTATGCGCGTGCATAATACCACCGTTCAATCTTAAACCATCGACCCTGAAAAGGGGGTCGGACTAGACGCGTTTATATTTAGATAATCCGTGCATCTTTTTATCCTCTCTATCGCATCCACCCTCGGCCCGTGGCTTTTCGAAAAATCAAGCGGCAAAGGGCGCGCGACACTTTTAACCACGAGTCGACGAGCTGCGCGTCGTTATCACTGTTGCGTCGAACGAGACGGAGAGATGGCGAACGGCGATACATGTCGTTGCAGAGAATACGAGACGTACACGTCTCGACAAAGCACAATTGTCGTCGTGGTCAGGTCGAGAGATAAGCGTCGCGGCACGTTCTTTCGCATTTTTACGAGGGGCCCGGCAAAGTCGCGCGCTTAACATGCCTATCGCCTCGGACTAGTTGAAATTGCACTCTGTGTCTCTCTTTTGTTTCGCGCGACTTGCGGAGGATTCGTCGTCACTATTGTCCGGCGACCGTCTCCTATCCTGTTCCACACTATCGCTCGCTCTTTCTATCTCTCGACAAAAGGTCGGCAGGGCGATAGAGACAAGATAGGTAGCTGTCGCGTGGCGATGTACCGTAGACATCGTAGGAGAGGGGGCGGAGGTAGAGGAAGAAGAGGAGGGAAAAAAAAGGTTGAAAGTGGCTTAGTGCCTCCCACGCTTCCCCCGTTGACAGCGGAGGTGGGGTGCCCTATAGTCAGAGTCGGTTGTACGTTCACTCCATGGCGACTGGCAGTAGTTTGCCAGTGTAGCAGTCTACCAAGTTCGCGCAGCGCGGCAGCTTCCTCGATCCTCGCGTCCGCATCGGATAATATCGATGCTCGAAAGGTAGAGACCACCGGCGCCCGTTCGAGCTTGACAGCGTCGCGACGGCATTTTCGAAAGCTTCCATCACGGGCTAAATACTTCACGTCGCGCGAATCCAGTGCGCTCTGTATTGTCCGTTAATTGGAGAGCATCGTCTCGTTTCGGAGTCGCGTCGATCTCGATTCGCGCCGGATTATGCTGCGATCGGAGGAGGCGAGTTCGCGCTCGACTAATATTTGCTCGCTCCCGACAGCGCCTGACAACGGAGCATCGTCGTTCTTTCTCTTTTCCTCTTTTTTTTGCCCAGCGTTCCACGATAACAACGCGATCGCGTCAACGTCAAAGTGAGATGTAGCGAGCGAGGGGACGTTGAAAATTTATAGAATCGACCCCGCATCGACGCTCGCCGCTCGTTTCTGCGAGTCTCTTTTCGTCCGCGCAGTCTCCCGTGCGGAAGTTCAGAAATCTTGTTCGCGGTTCGTCTCTTCCTCTCTCGCCGCGTTTCCGGTTAGATCATACCGCGCGCAAGTCGTGTGACGAGATTCATTCGTGACGTCGTTCGAAATATTTTACAATCGACAATATTCGCCCGTAGTTCGACGTCAAAGCAGACGGTCGTGCCGGAAGCATCATTCAGCCGCGACGATCGTAAGGGGAGCGCGTCTTCTTTGCCAATAAGGAGAAGAAGTAGAAAACAGAGGGTTGCACGCGGCACGCGTCCTTATTCGCCGTAATGACGTCGTGACAGATTTTTAAATTGTACGACGACGGCGGAGGTCGCCCCGGCGAACGTACTATAAAACGGGAGAGGAACGAAAATTGCGGAAGGAAAGGCGAGGGGTAGCGCCAGAAGAAGGGAGACTTCTGTGTGCATCAAACGCAGCCGCGGCATTCAGAAAATAATTAAAAATAATTGAAAAACACAGTGAGTCGCGGCGCAGCGGGGGCGAGAGGGCATTGTGTTTCGCCGGCGCACAATTTCCTTGCCTTTTCCCTCTCCCTCCCGGCGTACCCTTTCGCCCTCTTCCGCCCTTTCCCACCCCCGTCCGCGTCCGCGTCCGTCGCCCTTGCAGCGACGTCGGCAGCCTTGCACGCGCATCCGCGCAATCCCCCTTAATCCCGCGAACAAAAACCGAATTGTCGACCGGCAAAGATGGAAAAAGGTCCCGCGCGGCTAACGAGAACTCCGCCGAGGGAAGCACGTACAGGGAAAAGAGACTCGAGCGCACCGAACGAACCGACTCCTTCTCTTAGACGCTCCGACAGAGAAGGATCTCAAGACAAACGCTCGACTTTATCGCGCGCGCGTCCGCGATTACGAGAGCGGAGCACGATAAAGAGTCTGGGATAGAGGATGCGAATAGAAAGAACGATCCGCTCCGCAATTAACTCGCGCGAAATTCGCCTCATTAACGCGCGCGCGCGGACGGCGGGAGGAGAAGTTAGTCTTGCGACTGTTCCGACGAAATTAATTGATAGAGTATCGAATTTGTGTTTTCGCAAGCGGGCAGATCGATTCCGTTCGGACGATGCTTTCTTATTACGGCGTCTTCGACTAACGAGTTTCAAATGAAACGTAGTTGTAGCTGACGCGCTTGAAGGGTGGGCACGCTTAGAAAGAGGAACTGAGAGAGGAGGGACGGGAGAGGGAACTCGCGGACTTTTGTCCGTCGAGACTCAAGACTGTCCGACTTTTTATCCGCGAATACGCGCCAACGCGCTGACGATCTGCGAAACGGCGCGTGACCAATGAGAGCGTCATAGACGAACAATAAGTGCAATGCTACTTCCGGCAAGGAAATTCCTCGTGGTCCTGCTACTCTTGCTGACGTTGGCGAGACCGAGACTGGCCGACCAGCATGGAAGGCTGCTTCGTACACGTAACAGAGGTAAATTAATGCTTCTCAATTGTTCTTAATAAATGTGTCGATCGTATTGATCGATCATCGCTCGACTAGGACGTAACGTAGTTCGACGAGATGTCGATGTAACGAACTTGCGTATCAATTCGTTTTTTAAAACCGTCGAGTCGCTATCATCGGGTAATTTAACTTTGATCAAAGGGAATATTTCTCCGGCGATGCGCCGTGTCGTTTGAAAGTGGCGTGTCGTTAAAAATGTACGAGTAGGGACAGATTGGCGCGTGAACGTGCGAATGTGTCGCCGATTTTGCATTTGCAATGAAATTCCAATGTCCCGCCACTCTCTCTCTCTCTGCCTCCGACACCCTCGCCCCGTGTCGGGGTGTCATTTTGAAGCAGAAACAATCGTTCGCGGAGAGCGCTTTTGTCCGATGAAACCGTACGCTCGGCACGCCGTTGCAGTCCAATCGGCGACGCACTCCTCGCTGCACTGTTCATTCGTCGAGGTTAGCCCAGCGGGGAATTCTTGCTTCAATTCCCATTGAAAGATAACTGTTCCAAGATTGGAATCGCGACGAGTCCTCGCGATGAGCGCGAATGCGTCGCTTAAGGCCGCGCCAATTGGGTCGATCGATGCTCTTTACAAAAATTTTCCACTCCTTCATTTCCACCCGCCGATTCCATGCTCGGCTGAAAATTCACCATTATAATAACGCGTTTAAATGCCGGGCGTGCCGTCGCGCTGCTTAACGAGCGCGCGCGTTCCTTGAAACGACAGCGAGCGGCGTATGATTCGACTAAGGGCACACAGAAACGGCGCCGAACGTTCTTTCCGCGGCGGAGACGAACAATGCTGCGTAATCGTCTTAAGCGAGGCGGCCGACCAACAGTTTGCCAAGTGCCAGGAATACCGGCCCGGACGCATTGGACAATTATACATGCGTGTGTCCCCTGAATTCGCAAGTGTCGGACGTATTGTTAGGCGGGCAAAAACTGCGCTACCTTTGCCGACATTTTCCGCGCGCTCCTTCCGTCCTCACCACCCTCCCCCACTCCCTCGATTCGCGGGTCCCTTGTACGTTTCCGCTCTTCCGTTATATATTCGCCCGTTTTTTGTTTCCCACTTTTTATCGCATTACAACGCGCCCATGTTTAATTGCACTATATGCGAGCGCGGCCGGCGATGTACTTTTCGGTTGAACCTCGCGATATTTCCGCGGCTGAGAAAATGTGAAGCAAGCTCGAAGTCGGTAAGGGAGCGGCGGGGAGTCGGCGAATAAGAGTGAATAAAGAGACTCCCTTTTCGCGCGCGGCCGGACCGCTGCCGCATGAATATCATTTTCGAAATGAAACAATCGCGCCGGCTACCTAGGACCGCCGCGCCGTTCGTATAAAGGTCATGTATTATGTCCGCGTGCGTACAGTTCGACTTTGTGTGCACTCTCTGTGTACGGACGCCTTGTTAGTGTGCAGGCGTGGAAAAGCAACTGCGGCCGAGGACTGCGCTTCGTGTATTCGCTGGCAGTGTGCGTGCCCGTTAGCATGTTCCTCGTACCATTGGCGTCGGCGGGACGCTCGCGAGCGCGTGCTCTCGCTTAACAGTCGGAATGAAGCGTGATTTAGATCAGCGCATAACGTATACGCCACTGGCTATTGGAATGCACCTCTTGAACGCACCCTGACTCACAGCGCTCGACGCTCCGCGCGTATCGCTCGTCTCCGAAGCCATTAATCGATCAGACGCGCTATCGATCGATCGCGTGACGCGGAAACTTGTCAATGAAACTCGCCCGCGATGACTGTAACGGAAGTATGAAGCGACGTACGAAACGAGTTGCGTCACGACGCGCGACAATGCGCGCTTACATCCTCATCGGCTCTGTACTTACGGCACGACGTCTGCCGTCTGCCGCGAAGGAACGCAGAAACGCAGAAACGATATTCCTCCCCGACGACGATTACGAGATTATCATCCCTCGCGGGGGGCATTTCTTGAGGATATTTCAAAACTCGGCGCCATTGTCGGCGGCAGCGGGGGGTGCGTCTCCTGTGCGTGAGGGTGTGCGATATTCCAAGCAGCGCGGCCGACTCTGTGTGGGTGGCGTTTATGTTGTGTGGCTGCGCGTGCCGGGGTTGTCGGCGCTATAAAATGCACGCAATATAAAAGGTGCGCCAGGTTACCCCTGGCCGCTTTCGCGGTCTCGCAGGGAGTTTTAGATGCCCGCCTTCATCCACCCCCGCCTCGCCCCGCCGCCGCCTCTTTTTCATCCCCCTTTCGCCGTCACCCTCCGCTTCCTTCTCTTGAAAGCAGCCCGCGCGGCCTGGACGTGGCGCGAGCGAGCGAGAGGGAGCGTTACGTAGTCGGTGACGTCAGAAAATATTATGGCGCAAAGTGGTGGGAGATGGGAGTTCGTTATTATTTATTAATACATTTACGATTGTACGGTAAAGCGCGCGACCCGGTCGAGCCTAATGGGTAAGAAACTCGCAAGTTCCATAACCGACGTTAACGACGCGTTGCGTATGCGTCGACGGCTTGCTCTCGGCGCAGATAGCGTACCCTGCTCGCTACCCTCGCCCACCTTCTTTAACTTCTCGCGCGTCTCTACTCGGGAGAGTTCCCTTCCAACTTGACGCGAATCGGCCGCTCGGCGTCGCCGGGATCGCGCGATTATTTATTTAATTAAAGGACTCGAATCGCGAGAGTGCTCGCGCCGCGATAGAGTCTCATTTGGGCGAGACGTACGGCCGTCGGAATTTACGACGTCTTGAAAGGGCCGATCTCCTTTCTCGGCTTCAATGGGCTGAATTGATCGAATAGCGAAGTGAGCGGGCCGTGACGCGTAATCGAGTGAATATGAGCCTCTCCCGAGCTTTTCCGTCGAATTCATTTTTTTTTTTCTTCTCACCGCGTATTAAATGCAGCGCAGCCGGCGAGGAGCGGTTACGTGACGGTGTTTCGGGGCGAGATGTACGAGGAATAATGGGGGACGGCGACATAATCAGGCGACGATATGCCGTTTCTTTGTTCCGATGAATTATTCCGCTGAAGCCACGCGTGCCGTCGTCCACCGTCAAATTCTGTCGCTCCTCGGCGTCGCATTTTTTCCCACTTTTTCCGCCGGCTTTGTCTGAGGCGACCGTAAACGCCGAGAGCCGGCTGTGTAGGTCGACGAATGAAGGGGGTATGAAATCTGGGTTAGCAGCGTCGGCGGAATAATTAACAGTGATCACTTTTATTGCGCAATCATTTCCGCGAGCCTTATATTAAAAATGAAAATGATCGTGATCCTTCCGCGGGCGATTAATCTGATAATATAATCGGGCGAAGGTTGCGGCCTCGGCGTACGGCTCGGTATTTCAGGATGCGGACAAATAAACGGCAGCGATCGACTAGGAAGTGGCCTACATTTCGCCGATATTTTCGTTGCTTCTCAGAATGGCAGTGAGTGTCACGTGTCGGTAGCGTTGTTTGCAGTGTTAATACATGTGCGGGCGCGTATGCATATTCAGGTACCAGCTCGTTTAAGATGAACGATCAGATTCAACGCGGCCCGATTAATCGAATCGCCAGCACGATAATAAGACTTCCGACGAATCCGCGACAAGTGTTGGCCGCGACTTGAATTCATTATGTCCCGTTTGCTCGCCGTTTTCAGCCGCGGTAGGATGCATATTCACGATTCATCGGTGGTTTGATCGCGGATTATTCAGACGGTGGATACCACGATAAGAAACAGTCTTGCCCTTCGGGAGCGAATAAAAGTGACGGTACGCTCCGCGGCTCATGCATATTGCACCCAGGGCTCGTTAGAGGATTCGATTACTCGGCGAAGGCGCAATTATTCGCTCGTTTTCTCGGAAATTCTTTCCAGCACGACCCGGCAAACTGGTTTCCGCCGCGCACATTCTATCAGGTGTCGCGCTGGCGTTCGCCACTTTGACCCGATAAAAACCGGCAGGCAACCTGTGTCCTCTTTGAGGGAAAAATTCGCTCCTCGACTATCGATCAAACTTGTTGCTTTTTCATGTAATAGGAGAGCATGACAGTTTTGTGTCCTTCGAGACGGCCGCGAGCCACGGTAGTCATTGTACCAGACTCGTTTGTATGGGGGTGTCGTAGTTCACTCCAACCCGTAAGAATATCTCTACGATACTGCTGTCTAGTATAATACCGCGCGCACACATACACACACACACACACTCTACCCTTCCAACCAAAGTAGCTATGAAAAATTAAGCGGCACAGAAAATCTGAAGTACACGTTAATAGGCCACTTAAAAATGCCGATAGAGGAGTATCGCGTTCACGCTGATCAACAGAAATTTAAGTACTCGCTGAATGTGGGTACACTGTGCCCGCACTACGCTCTACGTACGTTAACTTCGTCAGCTCTCGCGCCCCGCTTTCCAGGCCAATTCACGCGAACAACCTTTCGACTGCTTCTCGAGATGAAATTCTCGAAACAATTAGTCGTTATCTAAATGAAAGCGCAGTGGCGAGAGCATTCTCGATCAGCCTCGGGCGAAGGTGAAGGAGTGTATACGCGTGAAGCGAAGAGAACGTCGGGATAGACGGGGGATGAGAAGAGGGGACAGCCGCTGATCGGTCGGCCTGCTTCCATTCAGGCGAACTTAAATGATTTTCTGACTCGTTAATGTCTCGGCGAAAGCGAGAAACAGTTTGTTGGGGAAGAGAGGGAGAGCGCGAGACTTTGCTCTCGAATTTCAGCCACCCTGAGTTTTCTTGTTATCCCCCTTTTCCTCTCGCTGTTTTTCTCTCGCCTACTTACAAGGAGAATGTCTCACTTTCGGATCGAACTTTGGGAAATGGACCTCAGCATATTGTTACACCTCCGAGGCATGCTGAATCCCTAAGGCATTCGGTACTGTGGGCCTTATTTATCGAGAATATTGTATAAATAATTTGTCCAGTATCGTTACAGTAATCGATGAGACATCTAAAAAGAAAGTCGTTTCAAAAATTTCGACGCGAAGTATCCTTTATTAAAAGGTATAGGTCCGGGGCAAAAAAATGGATGAACTCTTCTATTCACAGTAAGGATTGAAAAAAAAGGATTCACTGAAAGGATTCTTCTATTCACAGTTTAACCTTTCAGTTTAGAAAAATCATATATGCAATTTTTTTTTATTGTCGATGCGGAATGTTTTGGGAATTTCATGTGCCCGGAAAGGTGTTACGATATGCTGGGACTCATTTCCGAAAGTTCGGTGTGGAAGTGACACGTTCTGGTCGTTATAGACGTACTCGTCCGAACGATTGCTGTTCCAGCTATACTATGAACAGGCTCATATATTTTCGGCATCCACCCTATCAGCCTTTATCAATTTAGGCGAGCAGAACGAACATCACGGGAACAGTAATGCTATTCGTCCGATTGTCATCTCGCCTTCCGCCGCGCATTAAATGATCCCGGCTTGAATTTCCGAACGGAGTGCGCTTGCTAGTGTCAACTTAACATGTCATTCGAGAGTGTCAATTTACAAAACTCGTGCGTCGGCTGCAATGCAAAATTTCCCGTGCTCGTTGAACATGCGACGTTTAATTACTCCTTTTCAATTATATCGTATTTCTACTATAGCGTTCGGCGTTTCATTTTATGCCCCTGTCTCTCGTTACCTTTAATCGACCTCGCCGGCCGGACGGGCGGTGCGTCGAGAAAACGGGCAGCGCTTGCGACCGCGAACCATAGAGACAGCGAGCGATTTTTTACTCACGATCGTCGATTATCGTGCGATTAACGACCCGCTCGAAATTTCGTTTCGTCCCTTTCGGCGCGAAACGAACGGTCTCGAGGAAGAGTCAAGGGTGGCGGACGGGAGAGAAAACGGGAGGAGACGGGAAGGGCGGCGATAATTAATGCCATAAATTCTACACTCGCCCCGATTCCTCGACGCACAAGAGTCTTCGATACGTCCATTCCTCGGAAGGGGGTTCTCGGGCGAGAGGAGGAAGGCGAGGTGCGAGGGTCATGAAGAGGGGTCGAGGCGGTGGATGGCTCGAATCGGAGCCACTAAACTCTCCTTGAAGGTGCAGTGATTCGAACGCTCGGCGGAAGTGCAGGCTGGCTATGACGTACCACTTCCGGCCGGGCGCGAGAATATACCGCGCGCCCTTCAGACGTTCAGACGGCCCCCGGCCCGTCGAACTTCTCTCCTCGCCTGGAAAAGCGCTCGCGGACCATTAACCCTTCGTTTACGACGTTCGCCGAGCGACGTAAGAGGCTTCCAGCGGAACCCGCGACACACCTCGCCCGTCTTCGTCGTTTTCGCAGGCAAATCGCTTAAGAAACGCTGCGTCGATTTCCGAGCGCCTTCCAGACGGAATTCTGTCGCATCCTTTCGACGTGTCCCGTGGGGTCTCCTGCGGCCGCGGCCGCGAACCTCTTCATTTTTCCCGTTTCGTCGCCGTGCCCTCCTTTCAGACGCAACTTAATTGTCCCGTTTCATTATGGTCGCCCGATCGATGGGCGACGCGAAAGAATGTCGGAATCACACGTACGTACATACAAGTACGTGCCCGCCCACGATAGAGCGATGTTTTCCCCGCGGAGATATTTGCTCTCGGGAGTTATTAAATTTGTGACTGCCTTTCGCAGCCCTTGGAGTAAACATACTTTTTGAGAGCGAGGGAGGGCGTGTGGCCGTGCTTTCTCTCCGCCATCGCCCCGTTCTCCGAAGCCACCCACCGTGGTATATCGAATTTTCTCCATCCATTTCTTTTTCCCTTTTCTTACCTCGCGTCTTCGGCGTCGGCCCTTTGCCGCTTCCGGGAGTCGTGTGTGGCCGAGGACGAGTACGCATCAGCGATGCGAATCAGATTAATGAGCGTTAGAAGTGGAACCTACGGAGAACTCATTGTCAGCTTCCATCAGATCCACCTGTCATCGGTGACGAGAGGGATGGTGAGATGTGACAGATAATTATCCGAGAAAGTGCTTATCTTCACCAGCGAGCTCGCCACCGTTTGACCCGTACGGCATCAGTGGCGCTTGTTAAGCGATTTTAAATTGGCAGTGGAGAGGCAATGCTTTCTCGCCTGTATTCATTCTGTACTCCCCCCCTCTCTGGGCATCCGGGATCTTCGTTGAAATTGCTCCCGCGATTTGCGGACGAGCGACGCGATCATTTAAATGGCGATATTTACGAGTAATGCTGGCCGGAGGTCGACCGTTGACCCGACGACAAAAATATGGCCATCAGAACAGTGATAATAGTCCGCGACATCTCCCGTCAAAGTAATCACATTTCTCCAAATTAGGAGATTCGTGCTAATCCCTATTAACACTGGATTGCAGCGTGTAGGATATTTTGTTTGGAAATACTTTCAATAATCTGCAATGTTAGCGCAAATTGTCTAACAAATCGTTTTGGCCCGCTGCAAACGCTGAGCAGAGCGAAGCGTCTATTTTTTTTTCATACATCGTCCGTCATACTTTCGAAGCTGTTGCAGAAATCACACAGCGCCGAACCTCTCCCCCCGAAATTACTCGCTTCTGTTTTCAGCATTGATCGTTTCTATAAAACGCACGCGGCGGTGGAAAACGTCGAGATTCCAAAATACACGATCGGCTTGAGGACTAGGAGAGTCGAGATGTCAGGGGTACTGACGGTGCAATAAATTATTTGTTCACGTTCACCTTGGCGCGTCACAACGTACTAATGCATATTGGAACAGCGACGCTGTGGGTGTGTACCGCTGTGCGTTCGGTATACAGTTAAGATGCCATGCTAGTGATGTAATCGATCTACCTTTATATCGAACCTCTCCACCCACGGTTGATCCGATCCTCTAAATCACTTATCGGTTCCCAAAGCATCTTCGCTCTCCGCTTTAAAATTGATATTGAACTCGAGGTTTCGAGCGTTCGAGGTTGCCGACTCGGGGAAGATTCGTTACACGATAATCTTCTTTGATCGATGAAAAATTCAGCGCGGGCGTTGTGTTCCGTACCTTCGTTTCCGCTCGAGGCGTGTTTGCCGCCGTGTTCGCCACCCTAGTCTCTCATTGCCGCGAATTACGAGCGTGCGGCGGATACTTGTCGCGTTTCCGCGAAAATTGCGGAGCGTGGGCGAATTCAGCGTGTTATTACGTCGTTCGATTGTAAACTGGATCTTTCGACGCGTACGACATAACGAATGGCGCGTCGTTCCCGGTGCGCAACTTTCACGAAGTCAAGTCCATCAATCCATGCCTCCGTATACGCCATTGACAGTGCGTCGTCCTGGCCGCTTGTAATCATGCTCGATCGCTTCATCGCTCACAGTCATCACTCAGAATGGGGTCGCTCGTATTTATTTGTCGTACAGATTCCACTTACGTGCGGTGTCGGACCTGCGTGCGTGGAATTCTTCCGAGTGATTCGACTAAAGGAACGATCATTAAGTGACAGATGCGTCGTGAAATGTCAGCCGCTGTGAAATCGAAGAGGATCTGACGCAGTCGGTTTCGAGGCAATCGGCCAAGTCAATGAGAGGGTTGACCAAGCACCGTGGCGTGTGCTCGAACGCTTATCATTTCAGACTCTTTCACGCCTTGCACGTTCACGGCATTGTTTCGCGCTGCAATGGGCTCGTGCGGCATTTAAGAATTCGAGGACATTATGGCAGAATATTTCTCGTGACAGTCGACAAGGTCGGTAGTTCCCTTTTCACACTCAAGTCACTCTCGCGATCTTCGGATGAATTGCTGCAAGGCCAGATTGGAAGTTAACCCATTAAGAACGTACGCAATTACATCCTTCTTCCATTTGGATTTAGCCCCGTTTTTAGTACAAGGCACGGTTCTCTCGATTAGGGCGACTTTTGCTTGTCCGTACGATAAACTTAGCGCCAATTCGTTTTCTCGCATTTCCATTTTGACCGTCAAGACTGTTATTAAAGGCTGAACAACTTGAGACGAACGGACGCATTAAACTAGTTGGGTCGAGGACGGGGATCAGTAGGTGTTACTTGTTTCCGTTCTATGATGAGGATGAAAATATACTGAAAGCCGAAGGAAACGAGTACGTGCCGTTTGCATACGTATTGCCTTTTACATGAGAATGGAGTTATAGAATCTATGTTAAACGCGCTGTTCGCGCTGATCTCGTGATCCCATTCCTATCTTCGGCCATTGCAGTTTCCACGTTTCAGCCAGTCGCGTCAATAAGCAGTCGTCGAAGTATGTTCATGCAGAGCGGACGATATCGGAGAATACATAATGAACGTGTCGTCGGAATTTGACGTGGCACTTAATTCGATATATGAAATTTTAGTTGGAAAAATGACAAGCGATTTATCAAACTTTAGTCAGCGCGAACTGAATTGCCGCGGTGCAGAGCTTATTTAACGTTTTACCTTGTCACGTTTGCTAGAAACAAGAGCATGTCTTCTCTCGTGATGGCATACTTCCGGACGTAAATTTGCTTTCCGATAACGGACCACCGCGAATGCAGAGGATATTTCAGGAATATCGTAATTAGCTTACCGATGTCGTTTTAATCTTAATTCCGAGTTAAAGACAAGATTTTCGAACTCCTGTCTAAAGGTATTAAGTGCAGAGCTGAGAATGGGATAGACAGAGCAACCCCAAACGGTCCTCTGACGCCAGACGGATTTCGTCGTGTTGGCTGAACGGAAAAATATTTATAATCCGCTCGACCGTCGCGGTACGATAAGATACTCTTCTTCACCGAAGTGAGATGCATATTTATAACATGGGGTTCGCCTCGTTGCGGACCGGGCGAGTTGTTATTCATACGTCCGAGAAGTTTCATTGATAAATTTCCTCGTACACGTCTCTCATTGGACTTTTGACTCGCCTGTACATGCGCGCTCAATGAAAGTGACCCGGCCCAACGAGCGAGAATTCCAGTTTCGCAATCGCTCTTCCTCCCTTAGTTTGCATCGTGTCAATTGCTGCGAGTGACACTAAGTTCTCTTAGTCATCGAGTTGATCCGAGCGCGCGGTTTCTTTCGCGAATTCTCCCTGACAGATATGGCCGCGTGCGTCGCGGTTTTAACAGTTGCATCACTAGACGCCGGCAGTTCGCAGAAGTCTAAAGGTTAAATAGCGCGGAGTGGTAAAGTTTAATCGCGGTTTTAGTATGCGCACCATAGAAGGCTCTACTACGAGGAAAGAATACGCTCCTGGGTGTCCACGGTCGCGAATAGATCGAGCTGCGCCTAACGCCCAAGTGGCTTTGATCTATCTGTCCTCGTGGGCGTGAGATTTGGCGAACGCAGACGTGCGTCGCAGCCGCTCGTACATTCTGGAAACGGCGTCATGCCTCTACATGCTTCCGACGATCATCGGCGGATTCAGTAGCGTGGAACACCCACGATTGGCGGTAATTAAAGTAGCGCATGTGTTGATCTCATCGCGGGCGTAGGTGTCAATTGAACAAACTTATTAAGACCCAGAACGATACTCGCCATTGGCCTTAGTTGATGTCATCTCTGCGAGCGAGGGTGGCGGAAAAAAACTCGGGAGCAAGTAAATTGTCTGATTATGTAATTAGATGCGAACGGATGGTCGCAAGCGTGGCCGGAAATGTATAGCAGCGGCAAAAAAGAGTTATAGGCGCCGCGGGCGTTACATCACGCGCGTCACACCTGCTGACTATTTAATGACCGCGACGACAAAGGCCGTCCGCGAAGTGTCGACGATAAGAATACGTCGGCCGTCAGTTTGACAAATTCCCGAGGAGCGTCTTCTGTCTCTGAACATCTAGCGATCTCTCTTCTCTCCCCATTCATGGCCTTGCACTCCTCAGCCCTTTCAACGTCTGCCGCTTTTTCAACACCTGCCGCGCCGCCCTTTTAGGCTGTTAACGAGAGCTCGTCTGCTTAGGGCAACATTTTCGGGAAATCATTACGACGCTCCCACGAAGTGCCGAGGATGATGTTGAAAAAGGTCGAGCATAGTGCGTGGCACGGTGCCTTTATCTTTCATCAGTGTACCCCGCTAATTACCCTCAACAGATCCTCCACTCCGTTCCATTCTCCTTCGGCAGGGAGCAGATTTCGCGTTACTTCGCGCAAGGCATCTTTCGCGCCGGTTTCAATGACACTGGCACGACACTGGAAACCTTTGACACTGACACGGTATTTCGAAGCGCGTGTTACTCCTACATTAGTAGACAGGCGCGCGCCACTCTCTCCCACGTGTCGTTCTCAGACGGCCTGGAAAAGTCGTCGAGTCGGTCGGCGCTTCGCTCTGATTGAATCCGCCTTCTCGTTGAGCCGACCGAAGCGCGAGATGAATAAACAAACAACGAACGCCTCTCTTACGCACTCCATTTGATGCCTTCTTTTAATCTGACGCTTAGATTGACTAATTGATCCGCGCTCCGCGAGCTAACGTTCGCGAGCCATTTCGTGCGCGATGCTCTGGACCATGATGTCACGAGTTTCCGCGATGCATCTCGATGACTTCTTCGGATGAAGTCATCGCATGGAGTCGTGCGGCCCCGGCTCGTGACACAGCTGTTGGCATCCTAGGCCGAGTCGTTCGTGCAACTTGGCAGTTTGCGGAGCCGCATCGACGGGAAAGTAGATAAAGAACCGCAATGTGCGGCCACGTGGACGAACATTCTGCATTCCACGTTTACGTCAGACGACGGATATGTCGCGCGACGACCGCGTAACGGTATGATTATTAGCCGAGGTAGCTTAATTGCATTAAACTCTCCGATCCGACGGTCTTCTCTTGTCGGACGGCGAGAGATTTTATTCCATCGGAAACGTTGGAAAAATGGATCGCGTGGTGCGAGCGCGGCCGGGAATATGCGCACGTGTCACGGTGCATTCTATTCTCCAACCTTCGTGCCGTTTCAGTTGGGATATTTTCGCCTTCGGTATTATACTTTCTGCTCTCGGTGGACGAAAAATTCTAATGTAAGCTTGTCGCGTGGGGGGCAGAGCGGCGGTCGGCGCAGATCCGGTATGCCGGTATGTCGGTAAAAAAATAGGAGTTACTGCATCATTGCGCGCGGGTATATAGAGTATAAACGAAGGGTATCGTTTCATATCCACGACCAAGCGTTATTTAAAAATGTTTTCCGACTGGCGATTCGTGAAACTTGCTGCATGAGTAGTAGTGGTGGTAGTAGTAGTAGTAGTAGTGGTAGCAGCATATTGTAAAATCCATTTAAACGGTGCATACATATGTCCGTTCTGACAGTGGGTAGGTTTAATTTTTAACCCGTAGCACAACGAAGTTCCGTATCCAGTTTTCCTCCCGCTAACGATTATTAAAAAATTGTAGAATCGTGAATAGCTGTTACAAGAACAATGTGCGATCGAACGCAGGGTATCGCATGTACAATCCGATTACCTTCGACGAAAAATCAACGAAATATCAGGTGCCAAGTAGCTTATGGCCGCGAGCGTGCCTGTTTCTCATAGTGGTTTCGCGTGATTCGCGCGCTTCGAATATGCCTGTACATGATTGTGACACGGAACTGAGGTTCATACGCAATCTTCCGTTTGCCGGGTCCATTCGGGCCGAAACTGCTCACGAACGAGCGCGAATACTGACGCGCACCTACTTGCCAACTGACCATTTTTAAATTGTCGTCGCTGCGATGCGTGTCAGTAGTGCCGGTCAATGATACGCATCGACGAACGGTCCGATGCCGAGAGGGTTATCGCCGAGAAATATCGATGCAGAATGACGTGATAACCGAAGCAAGCCCTTCTCTCACCCCACGAGTGCCGTAAATAACGGTTGACCGAAACGAATTGTCGATAAATAAATGTTCAGGAACGAGAATATGCGTCACAGCATATGGGTTCGACAAACTCCGGCCGATCGTTATTTTATAGCTCGTCCCTATCGGTCTTCTCTTGCCAATGACAGTCATCTGCGTCTATTGCTTCGCACTTCTCTTCGTTCCTTGTATTTCTTTCTTTTACTTTGTTGCTCTTACTGTGTCTGCGTTGATAAACGCTTGGCGTGGTGTGTTTGATGGTTGACAGGCTTATTTAGAATTGATCTCGGTCCGCATGAAATACGATAGGAACGGCATATCTGGCGCGGTCGCGATCTACGAACGATCTCGAAGCGTGTTCTCCAAGTGTTTAATAATAATTAAACGTAGCGGGGCGTACGCTCTTGGCGCAGACTGTTCTCTCCATTATTCCCGATACACAGCACCAACGTTTTTATCTTCGCATTTTAATCTCGTAACGACGTCGCAATGATGAACATTTGCGCGTAATGGAGTTACAACGTTGGTTGCAGTTTTATGCTGTTCGTGCAGGGTTTCGAATGACAATGATGCAAATTCAACAACGAGCGCGCTCGTCCTGGGTTTATGAATTTCAACGAAAACACATTAGCGTCCGTATTGGGCATTATCGTAAGGGACTAAAGCGTGTTTCCATTGTCGCGAATAAGTTGATCGAAAGCCGCACGCTGCCGCACCGAGTGTAGAATTAAACGGCACCATAATTGGGCTACATTATTTGGAATGCAATCAAGCCCCATTAAAAAGGGAAAACATTTAGTCATATCATGCGCGCGTCGTTAATGAACTATATTAATACGCACCGTCATTCATAAGTTCATCAGCTCCTTGATTTGCCAGGAAATTACAAAATTCGTAGAAACGACTACTTTAAAGTACTTACCACGATTTTTCGCGCGTGCGGTTCGGCGGTAATAAATTACACTAGTCTGGCAGTCCATTCCGGCATTCATGACGAAATAATTGTTTCCGACACGTTGCAACAAATTACGAATTATTATTGCGTAACATCGTGCCCTGGTTTGTTCCGCGCTCATACCTTCCAGTTAATTCTCCATAAATGTGCATCGCGTGCGGTGCGGACGAAAAAAAAAATAAATAAAAAATAAAACCATCAGGTGTCGGAGTGTTTGCTGATTCTTTAAAAGGGTACATTTTTAAAGACAACCAGCTTTCCTTGATCGACCACCCCTCGCACCCTTACCGTCGGTTCACACCCGACCAATTCTGCACCACTTCGTCGTCCAGCATCTCTTGACAAAATTGCACAGCACCGATCGAGAGGCAGTTTGCCGCGAACAGTACAACCGATACCCTCGTCGACGCAAATTGGTCGGCTCGTGAAATCGTCCCTCTCTCTTTCTCTCTCTCTGGCGCGGATTTTTCCCATCTCTCCCCTCAATCCCCCCACACCACCAGCAGGATTAATATTCTTATCGCGCGAAATTCGTGCCTTTTGGCTCTTTGCAATATGAAGCGGACAGCCGCGACGCGGTAGTCCCGCGTCATTAATTATAACGTTGAAATTGCAAATCGACCGGTAAAATGTGCCGAATCCCTCGCGTATAGCGTCGGTAGCCGGCACACCTTCACACTCTCGTACACGCACGCGCGCCAATGTGCACGGGGGAGCGTATGTGTCGGGACGATGTATACCCGTGGCCACAGATTTTACATAAAAACCGTTCACACCACACCTACTCGCCATGCACTTGCACTTTATGCGCGTGTTCGACGTAATATAGTTCGCATGTGCTCTCACGTGTCTCCTCGACGCTTTCGCGCGCGCGCCCATGTAAATTTTCGTCCCTATGATGATGTCGGGGTACGTACGTGTGTGTACGGGGGAGCTCGTGTGGAGCTGGAGACGCATACAGATTCCGGCGCGAACGCTCACGCGCAAAGTCCGCCGCATGGCATGCCGGCAGGAGATTTTTCATGCAAACTCGTTTATAAAATCGATGTTAATTTTTGTAAAACGATTATCGTGAGCATCTATGTGACAATAATGTTAACTAAACCGGGTCTCTCGCTGCGGAACATCCGTTGACCGCTCTCGCCGCCGCCCGAGAACGCGCTCGGTCGTTGCCGAATTTTTTTTCGACCACCCACCCCCGGATTAGTGCGCATTACAGTTCGCGACCGTTTACGCTTAACTTCTTCGAAAACAGCGCCGTCGGCGAAAATTTGCTTGCCCGCGCGGAACTCGGAATAAGTGCTTCCCTACATATTTCTCGCGGCCAGACACCTGGGCGTGCCTTCCGTACACTTTATCGTGCGTACGCGCCAGCCTCACGTTGCAGTGCGTAATCACGACGTCGAGCGCGCCTTGAAATGCACCCGCACTACGGTCGGCAACGTTAACGCTCGCGAGAGTTCTTGGTTCGTGCGATATCCTCGCTCGCGGTTCAATCTTAATGAGTTTCGAAAATTGTACGGGAAATGCTGGCGGGCGAGGGGCAAAGCCGGGTAGCGAAGGAGGGCGAGATTCTGGGCAAAACTTTTCCTGCCCGGCAGTCCATTAGAAGCACACGGACGATTTAGCAGGGGGGTTGCGCCCGGCTCTCCGCGCCGGCTTTTAGGTCCGGCAATTTGATGCTCGTTGCTTGTCATGCTAATATCTTCAGCTTTATATCCCCCCTCCGCGTTTTTCTTCGCGACTGATACGCACAGCTTGCCCGGGCCGTAAGCGGCACGGCAAACGAACGAGTCGTTGAACAGCGTCGCACTAAGATTTGCCTCATGTTACGAGTCGCGGTTGCGTATCGCTTACCTTACCGCATGTCGCACTTTGGCCTAGATGGAGTACAAAAGAATCGGTATTCGCGTTCTAACCTGTTTCCCGACTGACTGATGATCTTGCACGGCGAAAGGGCGAGCGGCTGGCCATACCGCGTACTCGTACGTGCTTCATGCGCGCGGCACTAACTTCAGGCCGGCCGGAAGTGCGCAAACCCTTAATCAGCCGGTGCCGATGCAAAAGTCGTATCCGAGGGAACGGGTCAGTGTTACTCACGTGCTCAGCGCGAGGCATAATCTCGGCCGCGAGGCATTGCATAAGCCGGACGGGCAGGCACACTCGAGCACGATACAAAGGACTCCCTTGTACGAGGCCACAATTAATCCCGGAGGAACGGTGTATCGTGCGAGATCCCCTCCGCCTCCTTGTAATTCCGCTAATAAAGCGGCCGTCCGGCACGGTCAACTGGCGCACTCGGCGAGAAAAATAGTAACGACCGCCGCCTCTAATCGCTTTAATGCCACTCGCAATCCCTGCGACCACACCAGCTCCGTTTATTTAATAAGGACGTCGCTCGAGACTTTATCGCTGACGATTCGTTATGACGCGGTAACGGGAGAAGCTTCTGGGTCGTTGTAACTGTTGCGTCGGCTTGGCAGTGACGTGGGAGAGGTCTTTAGAGCTAATAGCGATGCACGGTTCTTTCCTGGCGGGCGAGGGTGCACAGATAGTTTCTGGGCGAGAGGAGTTCCATTTCGGCGGCGCGACACGCGAGGACGCGGCCTTATTTTGCGAAAGTGAAGCGTCGGATAGGAAGTGTTCGCGGACCCTGGCGGCGTATGTAAAATAGGTAGATGGTAAAGTTTGTGCAGCTTTTTGCCGTAAGAAAGGGCGGGCGGCGTGTGGCCTGGAGGTGGGTGCTAACTTACCGGCACCTCGAAAGCCCATGTTTACAATATACATTTTTATGCTCCTCGATTCTTTTATGGTTCCTAATTTTAACGGGGCTTAAACTCGAAAACTTGGAGGAAATTGCGTTCGGCGCGGCCGCGAGCGTGTTTTATCATTCCTATCTGCGGATCGCGCGGAAATTCGTATGAAACTCTTGGCGCCTCGTACGCGATCGATCGAATCGCGCGGTCCTGCGAGGATAGCCGTGACACACATCGATCAAAATCAGTCGGCGCATTTGCGGGAGGAGTCCTGCATAAAATAGCCGTGATCGACGTAATATTTGCGATATTACGGACGGTCGACGTACGGCGAGCAGCTAATTATCAGATGCCTCGCTGATCAGACATTCGCCAGTTCTTGTTATTACGTACGATGGCGCAAGACGATCATCAGATGGACGTATTCGATACGATGTGCTTGTTTAAAAACAATGCTCAAGGGAAGATATGGAGAAATTACAGTCGACTGTGACCGAAGTTTATCAAATTGGTGCTGGCCACCGGCCAAGAAGGCGGATTCCTTCTCTCAGCAGTGCCACGTAATTTCTTTCCTGAAAGTGTACTCACCGCTGAGACCTCGGACACTCTAGGGAAAACTCCCGCTGCTTATGCTTGTCGGATATCGTTTCTTTTCCCTTCGTTGTCCTTTCCACCCACTCTCGCTCCCGCCGGCACGACCATCTAGTTTTTAGACATATCGTAACGAGGACATTAGTATCGCGCGTAACGGCCCGTGCACCGTTGCACACTCAACGGCTGCTTGCAGCTCTTTCGTTTTTTCCCTCTTTTCCCCGGACTCTATTCGCGGAAAGCTTTCCGGCAGGGTGGTCCGCGAAAAATTGACGTCGAAACGCTCGCCTAGGCAGGAGTTCATTTGTGAACTACGTGATTTTTCACCGTCCCCGAAACGCGATTTTACTCAGACAGCGACGCACGCCGGGTCTCGATATAACGGCAGACGAGAGGAAAAATTCCTGGCCGTTGGCGTCGGGGAGAATTAAATGGAAAACAGGAGACAGGTCGTACTTACCTGCTCGCCGTTCGATTCACCGCACTCTTGACGAAAGTTCAAAAGAAGCACGTCGCTCGCCGGCAAGGGTGAAGGGTGGTGGAAGGGTGGTTCGAGGGTGGAGAGCGAGTAACGCGAGACGAGCGCTGTGTACCCGAGGCACCGCGAGCGTGTGTAATGTACCTACGAGAGGAGTTAAGGGGCATTCCTATCGCGCCGGTTAGTCGGTTTCAGGCGTACGATTCAGAAGCAAATGACATGCCGGTGTCGAGTAGTGTCATTGAATGGCGGTTTCTCGTATCAAAGCATACCTGTCTCCTGTCTGTCCACTGCTACCCACAACCTGACCCCCTAGTCCCTGTGCACCGACCATACGACCACCTTCCACTACACCCTCTCTCTCTTTCTCCACCTACCTGCACGTTTGATGAAACAACCGTTCGATCCGATGGAATGCGTGAAATTGCGCCGGTTCTCGCGCATCAAAAAGTACACTCGAAAAGTAGATTCTTTTAATCTCTTGTGCGCGCGATACACGGTCTCTGGTGTACACGCTCTTTGTCCGCGTAACTTCTGAACGGACCGCGCTGTCGAGGAATTACGAGGAAAATGAAGCGCGAGTTCGGTGGAGTTGGCGAAATGGATCGCGCGCGTGCCATCGTAAACGAGCACACGCACGTTCGATGGCCTGCCAAGTTCTCTCTGCCGGAAAAACATTTAAGAAGTTGAGGGTCATTAGGGGGAAATTGAAAATTCGAATTGGTCCCGAGTTGGGCCATTCGCTATTAGATGGAGAGCGGTGGGAAAGTTGAGGGCGAACAACGGTAGTTAACGTTTTGAGCGGTGAAACGAGCGGGGAGAATCATAGTTTTATGACTCTTACCTCGCTCCACGTGCACAGAGGATTTTTAACGATTTCCTCCTTCGTTCTTTGTTACAGACTGCAGCACGAGCGAGTTCAAGTGCAAGAATGCCGAGTGCATTGACAGTACCAAACATTGTGACGGCGTGGCGGACTGTCGCGACAGTTCGGATGAACTCAATTGTCGTGAGTACTTTCATTCCACGATTATGCTGGAACCTACGGATTTTTCACTTCGCTCACTAATTGGATTTGCCGCATCGCAGACTCTTTTTTTTTTTTGTTAACCGCTTTACACTTTTCGTTGTAGTGTGCTTATGTAACAGATTTTAATCGATTTTGATTCCCTCAACGCCACTAACAGTCTCCCGCTTGTCGCGCAACGCGAAGCAGCGTTTTCTTTTCAAAGACTTGCCCTGGAAGCGGAAGTAGTCTTTCGAAAATTCGGAGCATACGTCCTGATTCATATATCACGAGAGCAGAGTCGGTGTTACGGAACGCAGCTCATCGCATCGCGTCTCATTGTCAGGGTGGAAGACACGATTGTGTGGTCGGCAATCGAAGCCTCCAGCTAGGATCAATCTAATCAGGCCTCCTCGAGTGTGCGCGAACGACATTCGCACGCCTGAATCGTCGCTGACACGGCGCGACACCGGCTCTGGCTGCGGGGGTGAAAAAAAATTCCGGTGCCGTGAGGGCGACAGGGGCGGCGCGGGTGGGGGTTGGTTGGCCATTATTTATGACCGACTATCGTTGCACGTTACGTCCCCGGGCCTCGCATGTGACTCCGTGCCCTGGAACTAATCGCGAACGAGGCACGACGTATTACGATGAGCTCAATAATTATAATAACTGTGACAATAACAATGGCGTGCACGGAAAGGATGAAAGCGAGCGGCGAGGTTGCGTGGGACAAGGAGTGTGGGTGAGAGGCCGTGGCACAACGTGGTTAAGGCCGTTGCACCCGACCATCCCTCCGTCCCAATCCCCTCGTCTTTCCACTCTTCCCATTTTCCTACCTGCTTCTTCCCTCTGTCTCCTTTCGCCCTCTTTCCCGCCACCCCCGCGCCGCCCTCGTCCGTTTTCTACCCATCTAAGCTTATTATTTCCGTCGTCTTTTGCGGAGGCACGCTTCTCGGCGCGGGCCGCCGCGACCGGCGTCGTGTGTCGTGCGCATTCGGAGCGACGTTCGCCGATTACTCTCCCTCGTTCGCTTCTTTTTTTACGCTCCCCAGCAAGGCCGTCCCGATTCACTCCGCTCGCGCCCCCTCGCCAAATTTTTCTCCCCTGTCTCGTGCGTACCCGCCGAGGTAATTGCCAGCGCTGCCGGACAGGCGTTCGCGTCGTAAGAAAGCGCAATTAATGCCGGAATGCGGGACTCCGTGTCCATTGGGTCTAATTACCGAGCAGTTCCTTGTCCGCGGCTGTTTCGTTAGCGTAGCGCGGTTCGTTCGCTTCCGTCGCGATCCACTGAACTCCGCGCGTCCGTCGGACCTCTAACACCTGTCCGCGCCATGTCCTGCTGTCCCTGCGTGCGCCGCGAAGAGGTTCGTTAACGATATTAATCGGCCAAACGGTCGCCGGTACGAGCTTGCGCGCAGCCGAGGGTGGGCCAACGAAAAATAAAAAAATAAAAAAATAGAGGGGGGGGGGAATAAAGGTAACAATGTTTGCCGCAAAATCCGCGGGGCGAGCGGACGGTGGCCCCTTTGCCGAACGAGATTTACTCGCGTTTATTAAGCCGCCCTAATAACCGGCCGCAATTTTAATCCGACGTTAATCTCGACGTACCGCGCGCTCTGCCGAACGTCGGTCGACGAGACGTGTCGTGGGATGAGGGCCGGGGGGCAGCGGCGGGAGAGACCCTTCCATCAGCCGCTCTGCCCTGGAATTTCGCATTTTCAGCGCTCTAATCCAATTCTGATTCGCGGCGAACGTGGGACGGCATATTTCTCTATAAAATCAGCATGTCGGCGGAGCGGCGCTGTTCGCCGGCGCCGACGGATCTGCCGCTGATGGACGACCCCGAGAAATCTTTATCGCCGGCAGATGCTTTCTAACCGACTTTCGAAAAAAAGGAGATTCTCTATTCGACATATATATTTTTATTTTTTTACTTATTTTTTTGAATGTGTGTCCGCGCATAACTCGCGGACCGGGTGGACCGTTCTTGATGGCTCGTATGAAGGGGGCTGGTGCCTGAGTGGTCCCATCTAAGTTGCAAGATTCCAATAATAACGCATATTTTTTGACTAATTACGAACGAAATTTCTATAACTTTCCACCGGGTTGGAAAGTAGTGCCATATCAATTTAATAGAATGTAACTATGAAATTAAATAAAAGAAAACCATTAACAAGAATAACACCGAGCTCAAAACAGCACTAAAACGGATAAAATATTCGCGATGCAGTTTCATCATCAATTAAGTGTATCCCCGATCGAGCCGCACTCCCTCTTTCTCTTCGCGGCCGCCGTTAATTTATGCGCAATCAAATCAGCCGTCACGGGGATTTTCTTGAACGACGGATTACGCAACGGACGCATGCGTCGGCTGTTCATTCGTAAGCGCTGAAAAATTCTCGACGCGATGCGTGGCACGGCGCACTTTCCACGCGCCACGGTATATACACGCACTTTAAGCGCAATTACGAGCGGGGGGGCTCGATGTTGCGAGCGTGTCTCTGTTACTTCCATTAACCGCTGCGCCGCGCCGGCGTTTACATTAACGCGACGTTCTCCTTTATTTTCCGTTTTTCTCCCGGCATGCGAAAAGGTACGCACGCCATCAGCGCGACGAGCATCGAGAATAATTTCGCGACCGACCCGACACGCGTAACGATGCACGCACCCACCATTAAACGGACTGCCTGAACGTTCCTCAGACACTTCTTTTAGGCACTGTCACAGACTGTCTGTCTTTATCGTTCATCAGCGTTTATGTTCGTCTTGTAATCTCTGTGTCGTATTTTATCCAATAATTCTCATCTCTTCAATATTTCTTCATCTACAACTATGCGAATTCTGTCGCAGTGTGTATTCGAAAGCCGACTTGTGACTAGTGACTAATTAAACCGCAAATAATTCTTCGACTCTCTTCTCTCTGTCTGTCTCTCTCGCTGTGTGTCATCATAAATTACGATGTTATCTAAATGTCACTTGCTTTCTGTTCTCTATCTTCTTAGCGTCGTTCACTGTGTTAAGTGTCCTCTAAGAGTGGCTCTTCAGTAGATCGAAAGCAGTAAAACATATCTCGTCTGTGCCGTACATGTCGTCTCTTTGTCGTCAGCCATCGTCGTCATCATGATTTAGTCATGACGAGTTTGCTCCCTGTTTAGTTAGCCTTAGTTCACTTCTTACAGCCTGCAGGAAGGAGCAGTTTGAATGTTCGCCAGGGTATTGCGTGCCCATGTCTCAACGCTGTGACGGGGTGAGGCACTGTAACAACGGCATCGACGAGCAAAATTGTCACAACATGAGTACGAACACATTATTTATTACCGTTAGTTAATACCGAGCAGATCGAAGCAAGGGACGTCCATGAGGGCTGCGACACGCGATTATGGAATTAGAGTGAGACCGTGACGTAACGTTTCCCTCTTCTTCTACCATTTTAAACAATATCTACGTGCCACGAGCTTCGGGATCCTTTCAGTGGCTCTGAGTAATGCTCGCATCTCAGGGGGTGGTTTGCATGACGAAACGACTAATGACGAGGATTGGTTTTAAAGCGGGCTGATAAAAGTTGAGGGGCCGGTGATAAGTATGTACGTATGGCTTGATTGGACTGTTGGTGACTTGGTTAAGGTCCGCAGCACGTCGCTGACTTTTCCTTTACCCTGCGGAGCATGAGAATTCGACTGACCACACGCTTAGCATTTAATTCCACCAAGTGCACGGTTCATCGTCTCGTGAAATCGCCGTCGTTTATTTCCGATTTCGAGAAAATTCCCGCGGCAGCTCGGTCGAACTTTCGCCCGCGAGTTTTCCGCCGATACGTCGACAAATTGACATCGCGAAATCGACTTCGGCGGGTGAGTTCTCGCGCGATGCTGAACTACCATTTTTCAAGTTACCGGCCTGCTCGACGTTGTGCCGCTGATCAAGAATAGAAGCCCGTACAAGCTGCGCTGTTTATCAATTATGCAGCATGTTTCTCCGCGTCTGTTTCAATTACGACTTTTCTCTGCTTGTTCCGCTAAGTATCAACGCGCTTGCGAAATTTCGTACGAGAATATCGTCCGTGCCGATCGTCGGAGCTCTCCATCTACGTTCTATATTTCAAACGGACGGCGATGCATTATTCTTCACACGAACCTGATCGCTCAGTAGTCCGGTACCGTGCTGCGATAGCACGGTAAGTTGACAGGATAAATGAGTAAAATGCGACGTTTGTAAGGTGGATGTGAAATGTGGTGGAGCTCGGACCGAACAAATGCAAACGACGTTCCACTCTTTTATATTTATCTCGTTCTGTTCAATTACCGTCATTCCCATCGGAAAATACGAAGCGGCCGATATTCATTAGCTGTCTCGGGTTTGCATGGCTCCCTGATTTTGCATAAAAATGATTATCAATCCAGCCCCGATGTTCCGTTCATTCCTTATAATAAGCGTCTTATGGAATCGGCACGCTATTTGGGAATTTCGGGGAACGTCGACGTGCTATCAATGCGAACTAGATCGGGCGAATCAAGTCATTACATTCTCATTATCTCTTATTTATGTTGTCTTCTGTTTTTCTTTCACCAATAGCCTTATGTCGCTCAGACCAATTCGAGTGTGCCAGCGGCATGTGTGTCAGCATAAATGCGAGATGCGACGGGCGCCACGACTGTCCAGATTATTCCGACGAGCGTAACTGCAATGGTATCGTTTTCTTCACTGTTTCTTTTCTTTCCTTCGTTTCCGTGAATATTCAGTTCTTCGCGTTACTTCATAATTGCCAAGGTCTCAACGTAATGGCTAATAATAGTCCGACGATCATGTGGTGAGACGTAATGTGAGTAAACACCTCGTGTTACAGTGACGACATGTAGCGGCGACCAATTCCGATGCCTCGACGGCATTTGTCTGAGCATCGACAAGAGATGCAACGGTTTCCCGGACTGCCGTAACGGCGAGGACGAACATCAATGCGGTAAGTGGTTCTCGACTCCCTGAACCTCCTCCTCTTTCTCCTAAATTAAAAGCGTTCGAAGTGATGCCCCGCTGAAGGGCGACCGCAAGAACAAGCGACTTACATTAAAGAGTCCGTTCAGTTGTCCTTCACAGCCGTTACTGGACGTACGTACGTGAAGATGTTCTGCTGTCGACCGATTCCGAGCAGCACGCCGAGGGGCATAACATTTTCATCGTACAACGCCGATTATATCGTTCCGGTCCTGTGAAAAAAAGTCTCTCGCGATCCGCTTCGCAGCCCTGCGAATCGCTCGCAGAAGTTCGATGGGAGCGCTCGAAACTTGATGCGACCTCAGGAAGTTTGTCGTTGCCTGTGCACACACGCATCGATTTGTGCGCTCATCTGCACTGCGTGAGATAGCGGCACCGAAGTTTCCCGGCACCTTTCCCGAAATCACTACTCGCCCACCCCAGCCGTCCCACGCTCGCGTCTGTCAGCGCTGACCGATCGCGTGGCCGCGCAAAATTCGATAGCGCGAGACTCTTTAGCCCCCGCGCCGCGCGCCTACGCAAACTTCGTTTCCGTCGTCGCGCTTGACGTGACTTTCGATCTGCGATTTTCCACGCTGACCGAACCTCACGATGCGCGCTCACCCCGTCCACGTCCATTCCTGTGCCGTCATCCCCCTCGGCTCACGAAAATCGTCGTCAGGAATAGCGGACGCGCGGCTCACGGAAATCCTATTTTCATTTTCATCGGTACTCGTTCTCATTCTGCATCGAGCGTAGCTCTTCGTTCAGATCCATCGCTTAGCGTCGAAGATTCGTCGACGTAAGGAGTCGTGGTGGCGTAGTTCGTTAAGATAAGGGATAATAATGAGGCGGGTAATTGGGGACTGAATGGAGGTCTAAATGCGCATGAGTGTGATGTGTGGAGCAGGTTGCGGAGAAGCTGAATTCCGCTGCACCGACGGCCGATGCATCGGCCACGAATTGCAGTGCAACGGGGAGAACGAGTGCTCCGACGGCTCAGATGAGAAGGATTGCGGTAATTATGTCATTCACATCATCAACTCGCACACTCGCGCTCTCTGTCTCTCTCTCTCTCTCTCTCTCTCTTTCACGCACAGAACACCGACACACATCCGCATACGTACGAATACAGACATCCGTTTGCGACTGACGACGAGATCCCTCATTTTCTTCCGGGACGCCGGTGTTTAAGTTCTTTGCGGCTCGTTAGAATCCGCACTCGCTGCCGCGAGATGTTTGCCGAGCGAATACGTTCGGTGTTGGAGTTTTCGTAATGGCCAAGAGCGCGACTTATGTAGCGAGGCAACTTGTTGGGCGGAATGTAAAGCGAGCTGCAAAGAGCTAATACGCGCTCCTGCGATTTCGTCATTATCATCTTCATCACTCCCATCACCATTACCGGTAAACACCATTATCATGAACAATTTGCCACCTTTGTTTCTCGCAAAACGATTAACTGCAGACAAGGTGCGGTTACGGAAAGTGTTTGATGAGAGGCGATTGAAGGCGATCGAGAGGAAGATAGCGACGTATAGGGTAAAGAAGTTGATGAAACTCATAGCGAGACGACGCGGTGCTTTGCGGAACCAGATCGACATCGACAGAGATCGTTCTCGAAAGTCGGCGAATAATGGTATATCGAGTGCAAGGGTCACTTTGGGGATTGCCGATGCGTTTCCGGATCTAAAGAAGAAGCGTAATCACGCGTTTGCGAGGACGACCACACTGTCAGTTCCGGGATGGTCATGGAAATTTGTAGATCGAAGCAAGGAAAAAAATAAAAGTTCATTGTCGGCGAATGACGAATGGGAGTATGTACCGTCTACCGTGAGCAGAGCAGTTCTCGGTAACACTACACAGAAGAATGGGTCTAATCATAAGTTCGTCCAGGATCCATCCAGCAGAGAGAGTGTGCATGGGTATATGGCTAAAAAGGGAAGCAATTTTTACAATTATTTCAAACGATACTTGGAAGGAAGTGTTACTCCTTCTCGCGCAACGTCTCCCGCCACTTTTTCAAGGTCGTCGATATTCATGAAAATCCTTCCCAAAAGCACGAAACAAAAAATTAAGAATAGGTCGACCGAACTGAGACTTGTTTCATCGGACTCGAAGTTCTACGAGAAGATAAAGTCTGAAAACTTGTTGTACGAATCCAATTCACGTGAGCTGGCTACGAATAACTCTTCGTCAGATTCATCGACCCCGAATATCAATGAGTTCGGTGGAAAAGCAAAATGCAACCTGACGTGTGTCTGCGCGGGATTGACGGATGACGCAGTGAAAAATGGAACTAAGAATCGTACGAGTGACGAAACAGAGAGCAAGGAGAGACGGTCGACGGCAAGTGGAGAATTCGTTGGAGGGACTTCGACGCCGAGTTATCGTACGGTGCCCAATGTTGAATCGACGGAAAGTATCCGTGGCACATCGATCGTAGCGAAAATTCTGATCCAATCGAATGGGCAAAAGAAGTCCACGAAAAATAGAACCACGCGAATCAAGCCGACAAAGGCGAATGGCAAAAAACACACACACAAGAATCGCAGGAACAGTACAGCTGGTATCACTACCACGACGTCACAGATGATCGACTCGAATGACTCCGCTTCCGAATTCCTTTCGAAAGAAAGTGCCGAAAACGTTTCGAAAGACCAGAAACGAGAGAACAGCACAGCTTACTCCGTGGCGCAGAGTTCAGATTTCACGACAAGTAGCGTGAACAGTACGAGAAAATGTGTACGAACACGAGCCACCACTGAGGAGACATCATTTTGGGAAGGAGCATGGAACAAATTGGTCAATACGGATGAATCCGAAATGGACGAAGATTGCCTTGAGGATGTTCCCGATGTCAATGAAAGTAGCGGCACCAATACCACACCCATTTACAATACCGAAAGGACAATGAAGACGACGATTGATCGAGAGGATAAGACAAGCACACTGGACAGTGACGATTATGGTACTAGTCGGAGCTCGACGACGGAAGATTACTACACAGACACTGCCTGCGAAGAGGACAGGTGCAGGGACGGTACCTGCATCAAGTCCGACCTCGTTTGCGACGGCAAGAAAGATTGTGAGGACGGCAGTGACGAGACCGACGAGTGCGACTACTACGACGACCTGGAGGAAGCGATCGAGACGAACTCGCGGCCTCGTGGAGAAAACGTAGTAAGCGAAGATTGTGCAGATGATGAGTATCCCTGCGACGGAAGATGCCTGGATGGACGGCGTATCTGTGATGGGAATCCCGACTGTAAGGACGACTCCGACGAGGCGTTCTGCAACGAGATCGAAGGTAGATTTTCATACCGACAGGCCCAGCTCGGATCTTGTCGGACGGTGTCCTCGTTCTGTCGATCGTGTACGCTGTACAGGGAAACGCTTCAAGTGATCGACAATGTAGGAATATGAATGGCTCCGATGTTTACGAGGCAGTGACCGATGGGAAAATTGGAGCGACAACTCTTCCGGCATGACTGTGTTTGTGCCGTCACTATGCTGTACAAAACAACAGCTTCTACGTGTTCATCGAACGACAAATGGATATAACCCGGACTCTCGTGTAAATAGTTTCGCCTCAGAACTATGTGACGTTTTTCTCTCTTTATTCTATCCTCGGGAGACTCTTGTGTGTAAGTGTCCACGAAGATACTGTCGCATTCATCCATCTCATCTTCCGCTATCTGTCACAGCTCAACACCACGATCAATCACTCTTCCTACTACTTTCCCAATTTCCACTTGTTAGTACGAGAAATCGCGACACACTTCTGCAACACGTTTATACATAGTCAATAGACACTGTACATAGTCGATAGGTAACTCTAACCGCCTCTGTACGGGCTTACTTACGACGCTTTGAGTGTTAGTACAGCTTCGACGAGAGTCAAAGAGACTGCGCTCTTTGTAAAAAGTTCCCTTGGTCGAGGAATCGAAAACCCGCGTTTGGGAACGCTTTCTGTGTTAAAAGTATCGAACCCTCAGACGTGCCCAGAAACTGCTTTAAATGTCTACCTGTGTGTTTATAGCTTGTACATAATATCGGTCACGCGCCCCGACGTACTCTCGATGCACTCCCCCGGTCGCGAAGCTGTCGTAACAAGACAAGACGTAGTTAACAATTGCGAGTCGACGGGACGATTAGCGAGACCTCGAGGCGTGATGACCGATAAGGAGGGTCTTTGTTTTTTGGCGGTGGCGCCCCTCGTAGGTTTGGCCCCGTGCCCTTCCATGGACTTCACTTGCGGCGACAATTCTTGCATACCCAAGAGCTCGGTTTGCGACGGATTCGACGACTGCCCGAGGGCAGAAGATGAGCTTCAGTGCGGTATATAACCCCACTTACCATTTATCGTACCATTTTCCATTCTCAGCGCCAGATTTAGCGGACAAGCCGAGAAAAGAAGCGCGATCGGCCGTCGATCGATCGCATTGCCCATCTCATTCCTCGCTTCATTCATTTCGCCCGGCAAACTGTCTGGGATGACGCTTTAATTGTCGCGTCTTCTTTCAAGCGGTCAATTTCGTCGTCTTGTCGCTCGTCACGTCACGTAGCTGATACTGAAAAATTTGCCGCGGCCGCCGATTCTCGGACGGTTGACATATTTTGCGCCACCGCGCGCCGTCATTATCAATGAAGAGGAAATTAGGAACAGTTCGGGAGTCAGCGGCCGGCTCGTCTGAGCCAGACGATTTTGGGATGAATAATCGATCGGCCCGCGATCCGATATAATTCGAGAGCGCTAACTCTGGCGCTGAGTTTTCGGATCCTCGCTTTGTTCGCTTTCGCGAGAGAATAACAAGCGCATGTCGATGGATCGATAGCATGCTCGGTCAATTCGGTAGGGTCCGTTGTACGTGGCCGGTTTCGTTTGATTCGTTTCAAAAAATTAGAAGGTCGCGATCCGCGAAACATTAACCTCTGCGCAACGCGTCCAAAGTTCATCCGAACCAGGCTGAAAAATGCCACGACGAAAAATGAATAGATGCCCTTATCTCGTTGCTTTTTATACGGCCCGAGTACATACTTCTTCCTGTGAGTCATTCCTTGACCGATTGCAAGCACCGCGGGCATACGTATGCACTTCGCGTACTGTACATTGTAAACGCCGTAACGGTACAGTAGCAAGTAGGACAGGACGTTTCTTTCTGTAATTACAAGGACGAATGACTTGGGTATGTATGAGAAGCACGATTCCTTCCGGAGAATTTAACTTTCAATTTTTAAACGAGCCAAGGACTGGATGATAAAGACGACGGAGTTCCGCCCGACAAATTGGCCCGCCGTAATGTCGGGTCATTAGGAGTCGTTTTATGGGAAGCTAATAATCGCGGATCTTCACGCGTTGTTGATAAGGACTGCATTACGATAACAAGAAAGGACACGGACGTACAAAGGCGGACTTTGACGCAATGACTGTCCAACATTTAGATCGCTTAGGCATTTAGTACATGTGTCTCTAGCGCTATTTTCAAGTAGGATCCAAAACCCTTCGCGCTTTCATGTCTCTTTCCCGAGTCTGACGAGCTTTGGATTTCTTCCCTGCTACTTAATCCATCAGTGTTATTAGTGTGAGGCTTTCGCGTGACTCCAAGTCGCTTACGATGTACATACGTATCCTGCGTGAATGGCGAAAGAAGGTTGTATGAATACGTGAGAGATGGACGAAAGAGTGGAAGGCGCGATTGAAACATCACGTTTGATTGTCGTGCGGAGAGAAATCGCACGCCGGAAGGAACGAATTAATATTTAATCCGTTCTCGTTCTGGCTGGCCCGCGTTCATTAGGTTTTTCTCCGCTCGCACGTCGACGTGCAACGAAAGTGTCGTCGCTGGCTTGCGTTTTGATTTATTTCTCCCTCTCTCTCGCTCTTCTTCTATTTTTTTTTTGTTTTTTGTTTGATTTTTCTTCCCTTCCAATAGATTTTTGTTTCACCCCGCGTACGGGAAACCGTACATGTGCGCGTACGTGTATATACATAAATGTGTGTGTTCTCTGCGCATATGTTACGCTGAACAAAAACAAATGTCAGACCGGGAATGTACGCCGACCCAGTTCAAATGCTTGGAAGGGAACAAGTGCATCGAGGGTGTCTACAGATGCGACGGCCATCCGGATTGTCCAGATCGGAGCGACGAGGAATGTGGTCCATCGATTAATGAAACCATTGCGTATACCAGCCCGCCTACCAGTACGGCTCTTAATTCAGTGTGTCCATTGCTTCCTGTCATCAATCGCAGCTTCCGTTGTCGTCCGGAAAGCAAGCCGTGCCACTTTAAGTTCCGAACATCCTTTCGTTCTCACGAGATTTCCATTTGTCGGACGCTTGCCTCCCGGACGACAAAGGTCTACCGATTATATCGGCATTCCTCAGAACTCACTCATTGTCAGTGTACATTTCGTTGTCCTACATATGCGTATGCGCTTCTTTCTGCTTCTTCTCCCGCAAATAGCTCGGCACGCATTTCGCAAATGGTTGCATGTCTGTGCATACAAGGTTCGATACACGTTGCTGTCACATTGTTAGGGCAAAGTGTCGCATGCGTTTTCTCTCGGAGTCTCTTAAATAGTGAATTTGGAACGCTCTGCGCATGGTACGAATCGTAAGTACGACCACTCTTCTGATCTTAGCCGAGCGGATAGACAGCGTCGATCTTGAATTGTTCAATAGGGCAACGATAGAAGATTTCATAGTAACTAAGTAAGGTTTCCTTTCTGCAACGGTGCATGGTGCTCCTGGGTTAAAGGATTAATTGGATTTTTGTGGAGTGTCCCGTGTAGGGTAGTTATACGAGTTTGCATAAGATTTGTTAGTCTTAGGTAGGCACAACCATGCATTAATTTCCTTGAAGTTGTTGAGAACAATTAACTTCACGCAATCGCGGGTCAAGTTTCCGGAGAGAATGCTCGGTTGCGATAGTATGATCTAGTTTAATTCTCCCTCTTCTGTCCTTCTACGTCGGGAGCATGCACGATTCCTAATGGATGGTGCCTCGGCAATAAAATTGCAGATATGACAGTAGGCCGAATGTTTGGAACGGCACGAGCGAGATCCATTGTCGTACGATCGGCAACTTTCTTCCCCCCTCGTTTTGTTTTTCTGTAATGAATCTGTACGTTTGACACTATTCATTTTTTCACCCATTTCACTGTTTTTCACTCTCTACTTGTCTACGATCTCTTGCCTGTTTCTCTACTCTCTCTCTCTCTCTCTCTTTCTTTCTCTCTGTGTCACACTCTGCACATTACTCCTTATCGAAGTCTGGCATCTTAACACAAATACGTTGTATTGTCCGTGATCTCCGGTTGCGTACACTCGCACGGCGGGCGATCTTTCTACGATTATAAAGTGACAATCGTTAAGGTTCTTCGAGTCAATCGAGTAACGCAAATTCAAAAAAAAAAGCTCTCCACCGTCGAACGTACCCGTTCCAGCAACGACCAAGATGAACTACCTACTACTATAGTCGTGCGCATCGTCTAGCATTCAAGTGGGCTTCGGATTAAGAAAGTGCAGCGGGCATACGCGCGAACGCGAGCACAGAGACACGCGCGCTGACAGTTAATCTCGTTTCGTCGTTGTATCGACCGTTCGGGTGCCGTTTTAACCGGGCGTTGACTGCCATTAACTTGAGTGCCGACGTTGGGAGTCCGCGTCATAAAGAGCGATTCCTTGCCGAGCCGATCGGTGCCTTTGATAGTCGCGAATTTTCATCCTCTCCGAGGGCACAAAAGGGTCTTCATAGATCAGGCCTCCGCGCTAAATATGTCGCCCGCGACGAACCGCCTTTGCCTCGTGCAAACGGAGACAAGTAATGTCGTTTCACAGAGAAATGCCCCGCGTCGCGGTAAAAAAGTCTCAACAGCGTGCGTTTACTCAAAGGGAGCGCAAATATTTTAACGAGCATGAAATGTCATTTTTCCTGGTAATATCGTGGGTGTATATACCTTGGACGGTCGTTCCATCGAGTGTTGTACAGGGGAGCGCGGTCCATGTCGTCCTTGTCGCGAAACAATTCATCGGAGCAAGGCGGAGTATGTAAAGTCGCAAGGAACCCGTAGCAGCGGATCTGCGGGTTCACTGCCCTAAACTAACTTTACTTCTCGTCACTCGGTGCAAATTGATTCGCTAAGAATTGTGAGTTATACGAGCAAAACATGCACTTGGCACGCAATCGCGTTTGATTTTGTTGGAACGATCAATCTCACTCTTTCTATGTTTCAGGATAAATTGCGTATATCTATATACATATATCTAGCTGTTATGTCTAGTAGAACTGGTCGATGTGTACAAGGTGATTCAGGCAAGACATTGAAAATTGTTGATTGGTCTGGAAGTCGTTAGCGGCAAAAATAGGCGACAATGATTCGGAATGTCGTGTACGCCATACTTGTAACAAACCTGAATTACCTTGTATATCTCTTTTTTCATAGGATGAGATACTCAGGATGCCTACCGCGAGTAGCTCTTTTACTTATCGTTTCCGCTAAATTTGTTAGACAATTTCACGCTCCCCAATAAGGTTCGTTCGAACGACACAATAGTATACCAGATCCGGTAAATAAAACAGTTAATTAGAGTAAGATGTCTTGAGTACCTTTATCTTGCATATCAACACGGCATTATGTATGTTATCTTGTATAAAACTTATGACTTGGATATTCTTGGGATCTTGATTGCACTTTGTCCGATTTAACGATCATCGTATCTGAATTATCTTCTACTATTTCTCCTCTTCTGATCTTTCACTTTATTTTGTATTTATATGCACCAGAGTCTTTACTGAAAGAAGTTGTGTACGTCTGATACGCAATCTCTACCTCTCTTTTTCTGTCTCCCCCCCTCCCCCCTTTCTCTTTAATTTATTTGATTCTCTTCTTCCATCTTCGTGCATATTCGAGTGCCCTTGAAGCGCATGACAAATGGGAGTGCACGCATTGTATACTCTCTCTTTCTCTCCGAGGCCCCCTCTTTGGCAGATTCCTGCCTGCATTGAAAGAGAAACAAGGAATTGACGGGGTGGACTTTTCTACTTTCCTTTACCCTCACTCTGCTATCTCGTTTCTTGTTTTGTCTTTCTTCCGCACAGGTTGCCTGATCTCTATGACTTGCACATATATCTATTGTACATACTTCACGTATACCTATTCTAATGTGTTATACTTGCGATCTGTCGTTCATCGGCGTGGAGCTGATAAATGTGATCTACGTAAGGATCAATGAGAATATACGGGCCTATTTAGTGCGGTCGAGTGTCGGTCGGGCATTGTTCGGTTCTTTGACGTGCTTGATCAAGAAGTATGAGTCAATCGCAAGCTCGCCACATTCTTCCAAGGACGTTTAAGGCAACGTCCGCCTGACACTCGCTTTTTACGGCTGCGCGCGCGGACAATGATCTCTGTAATCCGCCTTCATTCGACTTTGATATACGCGAAATTGGCGCGCGATGAATTTGATGCACGATCGATCGTAGGCGATCGTCGTCCGCTCGCGCGGCCGACCAATGTCCCACGAGAAGGCGGTGTGTGAAGTAGCATCCAGCCTAGAACGAGCATCTGCGGTGGCCGCGGCATTTTTTCTCGCGCCCTCGGGGGTGCTCTTAAGAATCGATCCGCACGTTATTAGCGAACGTCGTCGGGTTTTAATCGTCCATCAGTCTCTCTCTCGGTGCCTTGCGCACACCCATTTCTTACGCACGCCTATTTAACTATGCAGCGTCGACTCGTCCGACAACACTCCCTTTCCTCTCCCCGCGATCGTCGCGTTCCGCCGATGAAAAATGTAACGACGTCTGACGACAGTTCGGTCGAGTCGAGCGGGACAGGGAGAGAGAAAGGGACGAATGTAACAAAGGATCACTTCGGCAGTAGGTACGTCTGAGCTCGTCGACGCGATTCAGCTTGCACTCGACACCCGCCGCCGCGGCCGCCTCGTTAAATTCCCTCCACGACTTCTCGACTCGTCTCCCGATCGCATCCACTGTTCGCCCGTGCCACTCGGCCGATCTAATCGAATCCTCGCCCACGATTTCAGAGTGCCCCGACGGCCAGCTGCCGTGCGACAACGGCGCGTGCATCAACAAGAACTTCTTCTGCGACAACAACCCCGATTGCCACGACGGCAGCGACGAGCGGGACTGCCGTAAGAACGACTTCCAATCTTCGTCGTGCGCGCGCGTGTGTCGGATCATGCCCGATTCATCACCCTGTTCACTTTGCCCACAGCCGACACCGGAGCCAGCGGCGGACCGTATCCGGAGAAGTGCCGCGAGGACGAGTTCACGTGCGCCGATGGAACGTGCATTCCGGAATCCAGCGTTTGCGACGGACGGGCCGATTGTCCGCAGAACGACGACGAGGTCCATTGTCGACGCGGTAAGTTCAGCGGTGCATATCTCGAATGCAACACGTGCGCACAGATCGTACCACGTAAGGCGATTAAACGGCCAACGCTACTGCCGCACCGTGGCTAGCAAGACACGGCAGTCCCTTCGGCCAGTGCCGTCCGAGAGTTTGTGTCCAAGTAGACGGAAAAAGGGGAGAACGGAGCCACGTGTCTCCCGGCTCGTGGTGTGGCCGGAAATACTGTAAGACGGCTCTTGTGTTCTGAAACGACGGATTTGACGGTCCGACAATTGACTCGTGCAGGCGGTGTACGATTTCGTCGTGAGCGACGAATCCGAGTGTGATTACAGTAGTGTAGATCAATGATGACGCCGCCGTGTGGAAGATCTATTTCAAACGCGCTGGGATTGACCCGCGATCAATTAACAAGTTTAGATTACCGACCCATTAGGTGGTGAGAAATTCCTTTTTCACCGACCAAACGTGTTACAGCTCGATAACGATCGGATTGAAAATAGATCTCGCCATCGTACAGTAAGAATTAACGATTTCGTCGAGGATCGTGGCCAAATTTTTGCTTCGTACCGTCAGTGACGTTATGCGATACTCGCCGTATGAAAAATTTCGCGGCCCAACCTATTTTTACAGGCAATCTCGCCATTCGGTCTGCGGGCAAATGGCGTGCATCACTCAGCATCGAAAGTAACAAGTCGAGTTCGTCGTTTCAGAGCCTGCGATTGTTTTTCCACGATAGAACTGTCTGACCACGCCGCGGTTTAATTCACTGTCCGTTTGACATGTTCTTTAAGATCGCCGCCTGCTATCCAGATAAGGGCTCACGAGAGAAGCTAGGTTCGAGTAAAAATGTGGGAAGAATAAATTGCACGTCATCCCCTCCATTCGCACTCGTTAGCGGGCGCCGTTCTTCGCACTCGTTACAACTCTGCACAAGATTTCAGTAGACAATGCATCACGTCCGATGCATACACACGTGCACGCGCGTTTTCTGACCGTGTGTCTGATCGTATCGCGAGTCTATCCACTGCCCCCCGGACGTCGGACGTTCCCTCCCGCGAACTCCATAACGGATCGAACATTTTCGCGACGATTATGTCGCTGCTTTCCTCAGCTCCGACGACAAAGTGCAGGCGCCGTGAGCGCGTGTTACGTTCCGCACAGCCGGCGTGGAGCGAGCGGCATCGTCGGGGAAATTGTCAGAGAAGAGTGTGGCTCAGACTGAGTTACTTCTAGGTGTAAACGTCTCGGATAAGAGCTCCTCGGGGGGCGATCCTGAGGACGCGATCGCGAGGCCAGACGATGATAATGATGATGATGATGATGATGATGATCATGATGATCGCTATGATGATAATAGGCCGAGGGCTCACGGCCCAGACACAGCTGCGAACGCTGTCGCTGTGCTGCCGACAAATCAGACCGCGCCGAGGAGTTGCGCCCCGGACGATTTTGTCTGTGCCGACGGCACTTGCATCCCCGAAACTCACCACTGCGACCATTTCTACGATTGCCGCGACTTTACCGACGAACAGTACTGCTTCGGTTAGATCACTTCTAGACCTCGACAATCTGGCGGCGTCAAACTTTTATCCTATTTTTCTCACTAACCCCCACCCGCCCCGCATATGTCCTGTTGCACTCTTTCCCAGTATGTACATACATACTCGTATGTTTCTCGCACGGTCCAACGACTCACGCCTCTGTTCATTTCTCCGACTCCTTAGCACCGTCCTTCTGCATATTCTTTCGTTTCGTTTCTTTCTCGCGGCACTCGCAAACACCTCCTCCTCGCGTGCCCCAGATTCTCTTGGTCCTACGCTACTCTTTTTCTGTCAATCTGTGTTAGCGACTTGATAGACGATTCGTGGATTGTTTAAAGTAGAGAGAATCGATTACATTTGTTGTCCATTCGTCAGAGACTCGTGTCAGACGCATCCCCTGTAAACGATAGTGCATCTATGCCTGGTAAACAGACGCGTAGAAGTCGGCAGTTCCTTCAGTAGGGTAGAAGTAATATATTGAACCCTGTCGTGGCATGTGCAGAATGAGAGAAGTAGGTCTGAACGGTAGAAATTTGGAGCGATTTCACGGACGATTTGAAAGAACTGACGAGACGAAACGGTCATCTTGCCCTCTGGTATCTGTAGTGGATTCCCTTCTGCAACTTCTCGATGTTACATAGAACTTACGTATATTCATCACATTTACAACATATGTATATATGTACATAGAGACAGATATAACATAGTTTTTCATCTTGCAACTATTCAGCGTACTCATGTACTCATTAATGCACATACCTTTACGATCTTTAAGTCAGCTTTTTACAGCGTAGTCTTTACCATGGCCTCTTCCTCTGGTACGTGTTACTTTATTGCAACGTAGTTTTCGTCACCCGTTCATTTCACTTAAATACTTTACGCTGACGTTCATGATAAACTGACCTTTCCCGATGACACTTTGTCGCATGACAGACCGAGAGAGCGGAAATTGTTGAGGGCATTGGTCAGGTTATCCTGAACGACGTATTATATTTAAATGTCTGTGTAGACAATAGTACCACGTAACATTCTAATTAATGCTCATATCCATATCTCATTAGATGGCGCAGAGCCAATTTTTGCGTAATTTCCCCATTTTTCTAGGTAGCGCCGTGACATTTTCTCCTAGTATGTCAAACATATGCGTTTAGATAATTGTTTAGAGAGTTGCGATGGGAGCACGAGGCGCTCGTGCGACCCAGCATTTTTACGTGTACATATATATATCTCTCTCTCTCTTTCTCTTTATGTTTTCATTAACATATCTTTATTCGACGAGAAGTGCTTGCCGGTTGATCATTGAATCTCGACGTCGTTAGATTACACGCGAATTCCTTCCGTTTCTAGGCTGCTCTCGGGATCAATTCCAGTGCCGCAACGGAGACTGTGTACGCGCTGATCAGAGATGCAACGGATTTATCGATTGCGACGATGGATCTGATGAAGAGTGTGGTAAGATGCAAGCTTATAGGATTTTAAAATCGTCATCTTTGGGCTGGAGAAAATTCGTATTGTTAAGAAGAATGTCCCGCTTCCAGATCGAACTTTGGGAAATCGAGTCCACCATATTGTTGCACCTCACAGGCACGTAAAATCCAAAAAGCATTTCGTACCGTGGTACAGCTCGATCTCGAAGTGAAACGTTCTTCGCGACGCATCTACTCATTTTACCATGATAAACACTGATTCATAAGAGCGAGAAAATTTTCTTCGATCCGTTCAACCTTCGATGCATTACCAGGTACTTCAACGACGGAATCACGAATAACCGGATCCCATCCAATGCCTGGCCGCTGTCCGGCGGGCAAGTTTATGTGCGTCCACGACAAAGCATGCGTGCCTCTTTCGTCCATCTGCAACGGCATTCCAGAATGCAGAGACGGCTCTGACGAGGACAACTGTGGTACGCTTCTATTTCGCATTCTCAATAATGCAATTTTGTGCGCTCGGATAGGGATAGGGAGAGAAAATGCGGCAAACGTCCAAACATTCTCTCCCTTCCAACGTCCGTTCGCCTCAACTTCATTATTCTCTCCTACTACGCGACGCTAATATATGTGTCAGTCATCAAGAGCCCGACAAATCGGAATCCTTCAGTCATTCGGTCAATGTAAATCAATGCAACGTGAACGGAGCAAATGTTTCTTTTATAATACTTATGACATAGACCACTTTTATAATTATTTACCGGCACACGTGAGTCGGTTGGCGCGGTAGCATGCGGCCGTTATGTCGTCGGTGAAATTATTCGCGCGATTGAAAGGGGAAAAATACTGACGAGTCGGCGGGGCTGAAAGATTTTGACGAAGATGACCAGGGCGAGGTGTGCACGTCCGCTGAATGGAAGTGTGAGAGCGGCGATTGCATATCGTCCGAGCGTCGTTGCGATCGACACCGGGATTGCCCGTACGACGATAGCGATGAATGGGGCTGCGATTATTACCATCATCGACGACCGGTCGACACGAATCGCACCCAATGCGAGGCCGATCAATGGAGATGCGAGAAGGGTCAGTGCATCAGACTGTCTCAGCGCTGCGACAAACGGATCGACTGTCCCACGGATATGTCGGACGAGATGGGCTGCCATTACGACAATCGTGAGTTGAGCCCGGCGAAAATCGGGGGCCAATTTGTACAGGAGGCTGGCTGTCTAACCGTCGTCGATTATTAGCTACGCTCGATTAACAGCAGGACATAACAAACCTCGCCGAACTTCCTTGCCTCTTCTATGCGCGCCAGGCTAAATATCGCTGGACTCGACCGTGTTCTGTATTAATAAGAGCTAATAGATGCTCGATTAATCTGAATACTTAAATCGTCGGCAAAGCGCGAGCCTAATTATGGAATGACATTTAAGTGGATTAATATTGTAAATGAGCAATATTGCCCGGAAATAGCTACCGGCGTAACAGCGGCGCTGAATTATTGAGGTCTGCGAATTAAAACGTACTAATATCGTTGCCAGGACTAATGCATTCTTGCGTAAGAAAGGGGAGTGTCGTTTCCCGGCACGGCTGCGATTAATCTTAATAAATTAACATATATTTGTATCTTTTGCCAGTCGCGTGTCAGTGCGGTTTAAGTTTTCTGTCCGCTTCTGTTCGCAGGACCGACTGGCGGAGTAGACTCATCTGGTCTTAATCTGAAAACGTACCCGAGCGAGCAGGTGATAAAGCAGAGTAAGTATTACGATCCTATTCCCGTGTTGGATTCTAAATATCACCTATCCTAAGTTCTGTGAAAAAATTATGACTATCGGTATGAGAGGCGTGCCTTGAAGGCAGTTGGATGGAGATAACATTGATTAATGAAATTTGTTTGTTGTTCTTTTCTTGGCTCGGCTAGACCCGGCAAAGCAAGGTAAGACCATTCAAGAAAGAAAGCTCTCTGCAATCATGCTACGAGCCAATCATAATTTCATAATTCATTAATGTGAACAGAGACTGTGATTATTGCAATCGCCATTAATCTTGTTAAACGTCTTCTCTCGCGAGAGAAGGATCACGTTAATCTTATTACCAGCAGGGGGAGCGGTGAATCTGTGTAAAATTAGCCCTTAGGACGGCATTACTACTGTTGTAATTAAATTATCATATCAGGTTTTCAGTATGTGATAAACTTACTAAATGCGTATACGTAATTGTTACACGCCATACATACCATACTATATATTTTTTTTTTAAACGACATTTTATCATAGTACAGCTAACTGCGCGACCGTATTAACTGCTGAGAAGCATGTTAAGGCATTCTTGCACGAAAAATGATAATGCCTTCCAAGAAGTTGCCGAAGCGAGCCGCAAGGAACGCGTGTCATTGCCAGCTTACATCATTTCTGCTATGTTCACCAGGCCGCGAAGTAGTCTTCCAATGTCGAGACGAGGGTCCTCTTCGAGCGAGAGTTCGCTGGATTCGTGGCAACAATCTTCCACTTCCGCAAGGAAGTCGAGACTTGAACGGCCGCCTGGAAATACCGAATATTCAACTGGAACATGCTGGCACTTACATTTGCGAGGCCGTTGGTTATCCACCATCCACTTCAGGTCATCAACTAAGTGTCTACCTTACCGTCGAGAAGTGTAAGTCTATGAAAATCAAGAATACTGCAGGTGCACCTCAACATAGAGAGCATATTCGAAACCATGATGTACGATGGAAATTACAGTTGAACAGCCAGCGACAAGACCGCCACAAGTGTGCCAATACGACCAGGCTACCTGCAGCAACGGCGATTGCATTCCAAAATCGTATGTGTGCGATGGAAAATTCGATTGCACGGATGGCTCTGACGAACAGAGATGCGGTGAGTGTTACACACCATACGTTACATAAAAGAACTACTATTATCCAACGATCCCGTTACATTTTCGTCTTATAAAACAAATCGTCCTGTCGGTTGTTAAGGCACTCATGGTTGCGAACCCAACGAATTCCGCTGCGTCAACAAACAGTGCGTGAGCAAGCTCTGGCGCTGCGACGGCGAGAAGGATTGCGCCGACGGTACTGACGAAGAAAATTGCGCTCCATCGCCAGTGGGATCGCCTTGCCGCTACAACGAATTCGCTTGCGCGAGAGACAATCAATGTATACCGAAGAGCTATCACTGCGACATGCAGAGGGATTGTCAAGATGGCAGCGACGAACTCGGCTGCTGTAAGTAACGAAATGATCACAAGCGCCTTCTCTTTCGTTTCGGAGATCATTTACATCAGCACAACACACTCCTTTGCAGCTCCCGTTTACATCGTTAAGAAACCACCGCCGATGGTTGTCCTCGAACCCGGAGACCTGCTCGTTTTGACTTGCACAGCTATCGGTGTACCGACTCCAGAAATTAACTGGCGGCGTAATTGGGGCCATATACCGTCGAAGTGTTCGAGCACGTCAGTAAACGGCACTGGTACATTGAACTGCCCAGACATTCAACAGGAGGACCAGGGCGCCTACTCTTGCGAAGCAATCAACGTCGCTGGTTTCGTATTCGCCGTACCCGATGCCATTTTGATTGTGAAACCATCTACGGTTTGTCCCAAAGGAACGTTCAACGCTGAGGCGAGAACGGCGGAAGAATGCATTTCTTGCTTCTGCTTCGGCGTGGCAACGGAATGTCGAAGCGCTAATCTGTTCACATATCAAATTCCTCCGCCTTTCGACCGCCACAAGATTGTCTCCGTGGAGACCTCGCCAAGTATTAAAGTTCGCGGAGACATAAGTAATCAGATCTCCGAAGTTCGATCGGTCGGTAGAGATGGAATTCAACTGCTCGAATCTTTCTCAAACAATCTGGACGATTATAACGATGCTTATTTTGCTCTGCCCGAGAACTATCACGGCAGTCAGCTCAAGTCCTACGGCGGATACTTGAAATACACCGTTCGATACAGAGGCAATGGACGTCCGAACGTCGCACCGTCGGTCATTCTGACAGGAAATAACTACGTGCTGATACACAAGGGCAAGCAACTTGTGCCTGAATACGAAACTGATGAGTCAGTAAGGTTCTTCTACGGAGATTGGTATCAGGTCCAACGTGGTGGTACTGAAATATTGGCTTCGAGGGAAGATATCATGATGACTCTGGCGAACGTGGATAATATTCTGATAAAGTACGCGGTTTGCGCTTACAGTGATGATATCAATCGGGAATGATGAAGTATGCTTAATTATTTAATTATTTTCAAGGGCGCAATATGATGATGGACCAATGTTGGATGTCCGCATCACCAACATCGTTATGGACACTGCTGATACTAGGAACACTGGTCTCGGGTCTGCATCATACGTGGAAGAATGTCAATGCCCAACCGGTAGGTTTTACGATCTGCACGCAAAAATATAAAGATACTAATAATTATCTGGTATACAGGATACAGCGGCTTCTCGTGCGAACATTGTGCACCTGGATTCCTTAGACGAGAAAATGGTCCTTGGCTCGGTCAGTGTTACAGAGATGAGCCTCCATGCCCGCCAGGCTATTACGGAGATCCTTCAAGGAACATTCCTTGCCAGATTTGTCCTTGCCCACTCACCAACCCATCCAATCAGTAAGTCTGTTGAAAAGCTTCTTCGTCACAAAACTTATTTTTACACGTTGTTTATGGTCGCAATTCAGATTCGCTCGTACTTGTCACCTCGGATCTGATGGCCAGCCGACCTGCGACTGTCCCGCAGGATATGTCGGTCGTAGATGTGAGCAATGTGCTTCAGGATATCAGGGTAACCCTCTCATTCGTGGAGACAAATGCGTTCCTGTCCAGCAGTGCGATGCCGACGGTAGTCTCAGTCCCAATGCAGATCCTCGCACAGGAAAATGCAGATGCAAGGTATCATACTCGCATGATTTAATTCTTAAAATACGCGACTCGTTTGATCTCACGTAAAATCGTTCTTATCGTTAATGCGCCCATTTTTCCTTGGATCGTTTCGACAATGTAAGTGCTGGCGTCCTATGTGTCGTATGCTATAGTGCAATATGCACTTTATCGAAGAGTCGATGAAAATCTTGCCATTCTGTATCTTCAGCAATACGCAACGGGTCTCACTTGCAACCAATGTAAGGCGAATACGTTCAATCTGGCGTCAACGAACCAATTTGGATGCATCGGTTGTTTCTGCATGGGAATTACCAACAGATGTGTATCTTCTGATTGGTACAGAAATGAGGTGAGGGTACAGTTCGATCGTGTACAAAATGCGATTACTTTTCATATTAATCATTCGTTAATTCGTTTTAAGATTCGAGTTTCCTTTACAAACTCAATTCGAGACTTCTCCCTCATCGAATCGAACAACACAGAGGCGCCTACTATCACCAATGGCATTCGATTAAATGCTCTCAGTCGTGAAATCGTGTACAATGAATTCCCGAATCGTGGCAACAATGACGTGTACTACTGGCAATTACCGAGCATATTCTTGGGAGATCAAGTAACAGCCTACGGTGGAAATCTCAAGTATACAGTTAGATATGTGCCATCACCAGGTGGACAGAGCTCGAGAAATAACGCAGCTGACGTGGAACTGATCAGTGTGAGTAAATGCTTCAAGTATTTATCATTATATTAACTACGATGGAGATTTAGATGTATTGCTGATCTCACAATCAACAGGCCAACGACATCAATCTTCTCTACTACTCTCGGGAGTCGCCAGAGCCAAATTCTCAGCAATCATTTACGGTTCCGTTATTAGAACAATTCTGGCAACGAACAGATGGAACTAAGGCCGACAGAGAACATCTGTTGATGGCTTTGGCTGACGTATACGCGATTAGGATTAAAGCAACATACACTACCCACGCTGACGAAGTGGCGTAAGTATGCGGTACAGAGAAGAATAAAGTGCGTGAGAACTGGATTCTCCTTTGAAAATGCGTTTATCTATAGATTATCACTGGTGTCACTTGACTCGGCCGTGAAACAAAATACCGGACTAAGTCGTGCTGTGGAAGTGGAAGAATGTGCATGTCCATCCGGATACAGAGGATTATCGTGCGAGGATTGTGACGTAGGATACACCAGAGCCATCGAGGGTCTCTATCTTGGAATTTGCGAGCCCTGTAACTGCAACGGACACTCCAACAACTGCGATCCTGAAACCGGTGTTTGCGAGGTGAGCGTCCACGTGTAAGCCGGAGTACCAAACACTCGATGCGAGCAAGTTCTTCAACATTCTTCTCGTACAATTTAGAATTGTGCTCATCATACAAGTGGGGATTATTGCGAAATTTGCGACTCGGGATACGAAGGGGATGCCACTCGTGGAACACCAGACGATTGTGCCAATCGACATACTGGAGGCGATGACAATTGCGAATGTAATCCAGCTGGGTCGCGAAGTGACACTTGCATTAATGGTCGTTGTGAATGTAAGAGAAACGTTGAGGGTCCTGAGTGCAGTCGATGTCGACCAGCCACCTTCGGACTGTCCGATGACAATATTGATGGTTGCAACGAATGCTACTGCAGCGGTGTATCTGACAACTGTCACGAGAGCTCCCTTTACCTTCAGCAAATTCCGATGTGGCTCTATGACTCGAAGCACGGATTCACCCTCACTGATTCGTAAGTGTCAGGAGTGTCTCGATAAAACCATTGATATAATCAAAAATTTAAATGACAATTCGATTGATGTGTTTAAAACAGAACAAGACACGACATCATTGATGATGGCTTCGAATTAAACGTGGCAATGAACGAGATTGGCTATCGTTTCCCTGACAACAGAAGTCGCAGACTATTCTGGTCCTTGCCATCTGCTTTCACCGGCAACAAAGTGAAGAGCTACGGAGGCACTCTCACGTTATCTCAGCGCATTACTGCGCACCCAGGTGCACACAGTTATAAAGATCAGGATATATTATTGGTTGGAAACGGTATCACGCTTTTCTGGACGAATCCTGCGGGAATACAACCTGACATTCCATTGGTACGACTCGATCCCGTAATTTTATGAGAAGGTTATCATTATTCGAATGAGTAGCAAATATTTTACTTGACAGACCTATACCGTTCCATTGAGAGAGACAGAATGGAAACGTTTAACGGTGGAGGGACCACGAAGTGCATCTCGCACAGACATCATGACTGTTTTGTCAAACTTGGAGGCCATTTTGGTGCGTGCCTCGCACAGCGAGAGGATGACCGCGACATACATAAGCGACATCAGCATGGACACAGCCGTGGAGAATCTTGTTGGGAAGCATCGTGCCACTCAGATCGAGGCCTGTCGATGTCCAGCGGGTTATATTGGCAGTTCTTGCGAGTCTTGTGCTCGTGGTCATTACAGGGACACCAGCGATAGATCAGTCAGCTTCCTAGGAAGTTGTAATCCTTGCCCGTGCAACAGGAATGAAGAGAGCTGCGAGATTAGTCGATCTGGACACGTTCAGTGTCACTGCTTGCCAGGCTACACCGGCCAGTACTGCCAGGAAGTCGGTAAGTGATACAAAATATAGAATTTTTATTCTTATAAAATACTTTTTCCCAACGTTGGCTTAGAAAGAGCAGGGATCTGTATGATACGTTGAGCTTGACACACATAGAATAATTTAATGTTTGGCTCAGGCGAACTAATGGTAAGTCTAATGCCGATGAACGTTCACGTGCCGCCAAATTCGACCGTCGAGTTTACGTGCAGTTATGACTACCCGGCCTTGTTCCACGTGTACTTTAAATTATCGCCCTACAACGGGTCACCCCTAACTGCGTCGGGATCTGTGCCTGAGCCTGTAGGGGAATACGGAAACGGGGTACATCGAAAATGGGTCGTTCACGTAAAGCGAGACCCTTGCTACATCGAATGCCACATCACAGACCATCAAGGGAAAGAACTGGTGATGATTGTGACGCCAGTGACGCCAGGTTTGACGGACATATGTCACGATAGCTTTCGTGTTCGTTCGTCCCTTGGTTTACTTGTCGCATTGCAGGAGAAGGAAGTAGGGCTGGAATCATCTGCTACGCATTAGTTCATTAGACGAGCGTTTTTGTTACATTTGTTTCTGTACGTGGATGGTTGTAACGACGTCCAATCGCTTTGGTGGTGGCATTTGCCATTTGACTTTTTCATCTCTGTTAGCAGGTGGACAAGCTTCGTTCTCGTCAGTATACGCCGTTGATCGTTCGAGCGGCATTCGCAAATAGTGATTAACGTGTCTTCAAACTAGTGACGTGTCTAACAAGGAGTGCGTCTCACTTTCAGATCAATCTTTGGGAAATCAATCCCAGTATATTGTTATATTTTCAATCAAATATCTAGAAGTGAGATGTTCTCCTTGTAAACTAACAATTGTAGTCAACAGGTGAAGCGATACATTCGTCATTGGTCTTTCTAGTTCATATGTTGTGTCGTTATGTATTTGTCTCGGTGTATTCGTGTGTTGAGCCATACTTGTTAAGCATCTGAGTATGTACTTTTCCTGTAGTTGACTATCCTGTCACGGTCACTCCACCGCCGCCAACGATTTCGCCGCCAAGAATTACGGTGTTCATTCAGGAGTCAGAGTTCCAGATTGTCCACACAGGAAACACAGTCAGATATCATTGCTCTGGCAGATCTTTGGACAATGTGAGTGTCTAATTGCAATTTGTTAATTGTGAGGCAGCAAAGACATGCAAGTTTGATTGCTCTCTCAGGAATCCGTGCACATCAGATGGGAGAAAGAAGGTGGACACTTGCCTTCAGACCGCAGTGTAGACGATTCTCATGGACTTCTGGTTATCAGAGATGTCAAAGTAACCGATAGTGGAATATACGTGTGCCAAGTCAGTGATGGAGTAAATATTGGAGTTAAGAAAGTTACACTTACAGTTGGAGGTACGTTTATTTGATTGCACTAGTTATAATGTTATTGAGATGTGTCATTTATATGCGCTTTTTATGGACGCAGCTTTCCCACAGAGCTTATTACAAATACCAGGTAGTCTCGTTGGAACATGATATAATTTGTACACTCTCGTATCACTCTAATTTTTCTCACTCAAATCGATCGTGTTTAAGGCGTGAACCCAGTTGAGCCGAGAGCCATTATCATGCCACCGTACCTTGAAGTCCAAGAAGAAGACCCTGTAGAATTTCGTTGTGAGGCAAGTGGAAACCCACCGCCGCAAACCGAATGGATTCGAGTCCACGGCCAAATGAGTCCCGAAGCTACATTCTACAACGGCGTGTGGAGACTTCCAGCCGCCTCGAAGAACGACGCAGCTGAGTACAAGTGTATTGCACGGAATAACGTTGGCGTGGACGAGAAGACAACGATCCTTTACGTTAGAGATAATCCCAACAAGCCACCGACTCAAGGCAAGCCACCGATCATTACTCCGCACGAGTGGATGGGAACCACCGGAGACGATGTCAGATTGACTTGCACACCGTCACAGCGAACCAACGTCACTTGGGCCAGATCCGGAGGTCTTCCACTTCCTTACTCCGCTAGTCAACGCGACGGAGTCCTAACAATAATGAACCCCTCGCCACATGATTCTGGACTTTACGTGTGCACGGCTATCAGCTTCCGTGGTACGGAAACTAGTGCGCAAGCGCAGATCACGATAGTACCCAGAAGAAATCCACCGACTGTTAAGGTGAAGCCAGAAAGACAAGTTGTTTCGCAGGGTACAGTGGCTGAGGTGAGGTGTCTGGCGGAAAACACAGACATGAGCGGACTACAAGTCAAGTGGAGCAAGTACACGGGAAATTTGAGCCCGAATGCTCAGCAGGTCGGCGATACGTTGAGAATTGTTAATGCTCAAGTATCTGATCGCGGTGTGTACATTTGTCGAGTAACAGGAACATCGGGCAGTCATGAATCCAGTGCCATTATCGAAGTAGAGCGTAAGTAGTTTGATGAACACCAGAAATCGAGTTGCATACATCGTGGTCACAAACATTTATTTTTCGCAGCCCGCGAGGCTCCAGTACTCGAATTGTATCCAACGGACCTTCAGACCGTCATCGTTGGAGGATCTGCAGACATGCAATGTCGTGCAATCGCTGGACTTCCGATGCCAGAACTCCACTGGTCTCGTCAGGACTCAAGACCATTCCCACACAACATCGAGCAACTTCCAGGTGGATTGCTTAGGTTCACAAACATCACCGAACACGATGGTGGCTCTTACATTTGCTCAGCGTCGAACGAAGTTGGTTCAACTTCGGTCATTGCAACAATCGAGGTTCACTCTATGCCAGTGATTACGATCACCCCGAAACATGGTATTCTACGCGTAAGACTTGGTGATAGAGTGCGGCTTATGTGCAGTGCATCGGGTCATCCTCAACCGAACGTTGCTTGGAGCAAGCATGTCAATGGCATGAACATTTAGTGAGTATCTGCAATTCTTCTTCGCACGCTCATTCATCAATGATTCACACTGAATTCTAAATGATGATTCGTTTTTCAGTGACCCGTACAGTAAGATCGCAGCCACTCCTCTGAGCGCAGTTTATGAAATCTTCTCTGTTTCACCGAGCGACGAGGGATCTTACACTTGCCAGGCTACGAATGCCGCAGGCATAGCAGATGAACGAATTCAGATTCGAATAGAGGAGGACAACGATGTAGACTACCCGCCGTGTCGAGGCGACATGCCTTGTAATCCCGATGAAGACCCGAATAAGAGTCACGGCGGCGTACGGATTCCTGAAGATTTCTTACGAATTCCCAATGGCGGAAAGGTCGAGATGCGCTGCAAAGTGGTTGGTCCTCACGACGACCAGATCTATCTTGACTGGAAGAGAAGTGACCACCGCTCTCTGCCCGCGGGTAGTTCCGTTCACAGCGGCGTCTTGAGTATACCGATCGTCGACAAAAGTGCTGCTGGAGAATACATTTGTCTCGGATTGGATCCTGCTGGAACGGTCTTGTTCCGTGCCAAGTCTCACTTGGAAATAATATGTAAGTTGAGAACGAAATACGGAAAGACATGATTGTTGTATCTTGTATTCGATGCTTGCAGCACCGCCGAGAATTGTACTGAATCCAACAAGACAAACAGTTGGCCCTGGTGAGAACCCGCGTATAATTTGCACCGCAACTGGCGATGAGCCTCTTCGAGTTGAATGGGAAGCCATTGGCAGACCACTGCCATATTCGGTGTCCCAGAATCACGGTGTTCTTCAGTTCCACGGAATTCAGAATTCTGACGCCGGAAAGTACGTCTGTAAGGCAACCAACGAGGCTGGCACGGCTGAGGCTGTGGCGGAAGTGTTAGTCAATGGTGAGTTTCGGTATTGTGGGCCCGAAACAATTCTAACATCGGTTATCTGTCATTTGTCTATTATACGTGTTGGATGTTTTTATCTTTAGAACATACTTATGGTGAAACGGATGTCCGTGCCACTCAGAGGGATGTCGTGACAACTGCTGGCAATTCCGTCAGATTGCAATGCGAAGTAAGAGAACGTGCTGCAATTCACTGGAGTAGAGATGGCCAGCCATTGCCGCTGAATAGCAGGGTCGGCGACGATTATCTAGAGTTGTCGCAAGTGAGGCCGGAGGATAGTGGGCGGTACATCTGCGAAATTCACAACCCTCGTGGCGTCTCCAGCGACTATATTAACCTCAATGTACACCGTAAGTTACACGTCAACGCATCTAGCCAAGTTCGCTTGCTCATTTAATACATATGGCATCGTTTCGACTATTATTCAACGTTTATCCAACTCTTATGGTTTCGCTTTGAACACGTGAGAACGGCTTTCTATGCATTAATACGCATTGTTGAAGCTTCGTAAATTGACTATGAATAAGCTGCAATAATTGCATCTGCGGTTTTGATACGGTATAGCGATACTTCATCAACTTCCTTCATTTTCAAAAACTTGGAATATCCCGTTAACTCGTTGACAGTTATTAATGAGGGATAGCTGTAATCCACGCGATTTAGCATGAGCATTATGCGCAAGTAGATGTCTCGCCATCGATGTCCATCACGAGGATTACAATTTTACGAGGAATCGCGTTATGATTTAGTAGTTAATTTGCTTGGGGATTGCATGCCAGTGTACCGATCGCAGTGCAGGCATGAAGAGTATGAATGCGGGAGCCGGCAATGCATTCCATTGGATTACTTTTGCGACGGCAGTGTACAGTGCAGCGACGGCACTGACGAGCTTTCCTGCGGCAACGTGCAGTATCGCCAATTTCTTCAGCGACGACGCGGTTTGTTTTGAGATTCTGTTGTGTGTAGTGTGATGTCCCCGTAGCTGTGCCGTCGATACTCATATAGCGTAGTCAATTTATGTCTTCTCTGAGCCTAATAACAGAAGGCGGGGAAGACTCCGAAATCGATTTGGTTCTTCTTGAAATACGTTACTATAACACCGTAATGAGAACTAAATTGCTTTCGGCCACTTCCCTGCCGCCCCTTGTAAGTTCTAACGCTACGATATAGATTTCTCTGAGGACGGATTTCAATTTCATTTCATTGGATTTAGCTACCACCAGCGCGCCAGCAGTGAGCGTAGAAGTATCCCAAGATCCTGTCAACATCGGCGATACGATCGACATTCGTTGCGCCTGCACTGGAGCACATAATCCTCGTTACCGTTGGACAAGGCCTAATCATTCTACCTTACCGTCGAATGCTTTCGAATATGGAAATGTGCTGAGACTGAGCAGCGTGGCGGTTGCTGATAGCGGAACTTACAGATGCATAGCCCACACGCAGGAAGGCACGTTTGAGGAGGACGTCAATCTCATTGTTCACGGTAAGTTTCCAGTAGACGCGTTGGGAGTTTCTAAACATAACATTTTTATACTTGACGTACGGTATTCTTCTGTTCACGCATACCATTATATTGCAACGTGTGAGTACATTCGTTAATGGTGTTATGAATGGCGTTTAACATACCATTTCTGATGTACTTGTATAATTATATTTAGGTGGACATAACGATGCTCCAGCTATCGAAACGAAATCCGCACCCTACGGATCTAGCCTCGAGATGGAATGTCGCGTTGATTTGGAACAGCCGACGAACTTCGAGTGGAGTAAGCTGGGCGGATTATTACCCGCAGACGCTGAAACTTACGGGGTAACTAATTACGCCACTTGAACGTCCTGTTTTACTTCGGCACATTTGACACGTAATCTTTCACGTAGAACAAGTTGAAATTGACCGACATAAAAGCGGAGGACGCTGGAACATACGTGTGCACGGCGAGCAACGGCCATTCCAACATCGAAGTACCAACAGTGCTAACGGTAACAGGCGTACTTCCCAACTTCAGTCAAGCCCCGCAGAGTTACATTGCGCTCCGGCCACTGCCAGATTCATATCTTAAGTTCAACATCGAGGTCTCGTTCAAACCAGAAAGTTACGACGGCATTATTCTGTACAACGGCGAATCCAGTCGCGGGACCGGTGACTTCATATCTTTATCACTAGTCAGAGGATACCCACAGTTCAGGTAATATCTCGCGTCTACGTACCTTCGAACCGTATCAAATATGTATTTAAATGACGCATTTTTATTGGCAGATTCGAACTTGGGTCTGGGCCGGCCATCATTCGAGGAGATAAGCAAATTATACTTAGCGAGTGGCATACGATAAAGTTGCAACGTAATAGAAAGGAAGGTACGATGGTGGTGGACGGTGAAGGACCGTATAGGAACATCACCGCTGGCAGACGTCAAGGATTGGATTTGAAGGAACCACTGTACATCGGTGGTGTGCCAGATTACAACATGGTCTACAACCAAGCCGATTCGAGCAGCGGATTTGTGGGCTGTATTAGTCGACTGGTTATCGGCGAGAAGGAGATTGACTTAATTGGTGATCAGACGGATAGCATCGGTATCACTGACTGCGAAACATGCGCCGAAAATCCATGCAGCAATGCCGGTGTTTGCCAGGAGGCTGCCACCAAGAAAGGATACACGTGTCTCTGTAGAGCAGGATACGTCGGCAAGCACTGCGATTACGTTGGACAATCTTGTTACCCAGGTAATAATTATGTCTATGACGCCTTTCATTGTCAACGACCATGGTTGAGGGCGTAATCCACTGAAATGATTGGCTTTGTTTGAAATAGGCGCTTGTGGCGAGGGCAAATGCGTCAACACCGAAACGAGCTTCGATTGTTACTGTCCACTTGGCAAGACCGGATCGCGGTGCGAGCATTCAAAAGCCATTTACGACCCGGCCTTCCAGGGCGACAAAGCGTTCCTCGCACATGAAACGCCAAACGCACTCAGGCGGTAAGTTCCAACGTCACAGTTTCACCGCATGTGCATGACACATTTGCAGTTGGTTCTCCATAATGGTCTCCGATGCGAGAAGCCTTTCACGTCAGAGTCCTTGAAAACTCAAAATGTTTGCGGCGAGCTATTTTGCGATAATGATGCCCGCGACATTTCAATTTCTATATTCAACCAACAGTCACAAAGACCATCCTGCACAGGCGATACGTGGACCAACAATCCAGGCATCCTAATCGCTCAAATTCTTTTCAGGGAGAGAAAGAGTTCGACCACTACACACAGTCAATTACGATCACGCAACGCACAAGTTAGAAACCCCCGATCAAGGCCACATCATCACAATAATCTGCACCACACAAAAAAACATTAGTCTTAGCACCAAATATACGCATATAGAGAATCACTAAATATTCTATGACAGATAATTGTGTCGATCTAATCGAGCTCAAGTGCCATCGTCGACAATATGGAACTCGAGAGTTTTATATAATATTTTTTTTATTATTATTTCTTAACAACGCGATTTAATTTCCTTTTTGCGTACGTTAGCTTCACTTGCACAAGATAAACGAAAACGAGCTGTTAATTTGCGACAAGCCTGCGTAGCACGTAGTAGTTCCTTCGAATGAACCTCCAATGGTGCTAATTGCATTAGAAGCTCAGAAGTCAATTACGGAATAGTAACTAATACCCTTGTACAGCTTTTTTTTTTTTTTTATTTTTTACACATAATGCATCATCTTAGTCATATTAATTATTAAAAGATAATAACGTCAAGTCACTGCCAAACCAGCTACATTTAACGGTAATTTCAAATAAAGCTTAGTAATCTTTCAGAGTAACATTTTTCATATACGTATATCAGAACGATGTCTATATGTGTCGAATTTTATTAAAATATATATTTGTACTTACGTGTAAGAATATATCTATGCTAGACGTATTAAAAAGAGATGTTCCACGTACGAACGAAATGTCTATCTACTCAACAGGCTTGAGCCTATGCTATACATACGTAGAGCGATTTTAATTTTTGAAGCAAATAAAGATTGGTGTGATAATTCACGTACTTTGGTTGTTTTACTTCCGATTACGTTCGTCTTTTTCATTTGCCTCGTCGTATATTGTGCGTGCTTTATTTCCCATACGAAACGGGTAGTAGAAATTGGCAAGGAGGTAAGTCGTACGGTATGTAACTTTAGTTGCTTCTGTTCTCTTGTTGCTGGAGCTAAAGACTATACGTGTGCGCGCTTTTTAGCACTTTGTCGTGACTCACTCGTTTTTAGACTACTCTGCTTTCATCTTGCGTATGAAAAACTGGTGGTGTACTACTCAAAACACTCTACTCCCGCTCACTAACACATACTTTCCTTAACACACTCATACAAGTTCTGTTCCACATATTGCGAGAGACGTGTCCCGAGGGAGCCTGTCGATGCAAAAAAAAAGAAAAAAAAGAACGATCATTCCGCTTAATCTCTCACTCGAAGCTTGCTACCGACTATCTCACGTAAAGACGGTAGAACCATCCCTCGGTGCGCCCCTAATTCGATCTGCCGGTGGAAGGCGATTGAACACTAGCAATCTTCCGTGTGACTCTTCGCGCTTGACCTATCGAAACAACGATCAATGTACATGCTTCGCCTAAGGCGCCCGCTCCTACGCTCCCTAATCTTAAACTAAATCACTCACTTTCTTCCTTCTCGCGATTTATAGGCTTAAAGTAGGTATGAACATAAATCCCGCGGGCGACGGCGACGGCATCTTAATGTATTCGGCGCAAAGCGACGAGGGTCTCGGCGATTTTGCGGCTCTCGTCGTGAGAAACGGCCGAGTGGAGTTCCGCTACGACATCGGATCGGGAGCCGCGGTAATCGTGTCCAGCCACCGTGTCCAGCCTGGAGTCTGGACGCACCTGACGATCAGCAGAGACTTTAAGGAGGCCAAACTCTCGGTCAATGGCGAGCCGTCCGTCGAGGGTAAATCACCTGGGGCTGCCAGGACGATGACTCTCAATACGCCGCTTTACATTGGTGGCGTCGATCGACGGAAAATCACGGTGAACAAGAATGTTGGGGTTACCAGGCACTTCCGGGGCTGCATCAGCGACGTGAGTGTCCTCGAGAGAACGATCTTACGCGCAGAATTGCGGTAGAAATTCACGTAAAACATGTTTGCAGCTGGAAATATCGGGCGGCAATCTGAACATTCTGAAATCGGCCATTGACGCGGCGAACATCGACGACTGTTCCGTTCTGCATCCGGCAGTGAATCATACTGTGCTGCGTGCCACCACTGCCACGACTCCGCCGACCACCAAGGCGCCGACCACGCCGTTCGATCACTGTGCCTCGAATCCGTGCGTGCACGGAATTTGTCAGAGCACGAATACCGAGTATTCGTGCACGTGCGAGTACGGGTACGTCGGCAGAAACTGTGAGAACGTGTTGAAGCAATGCGAGCTGCTGACGCCCTGCAAAAACGGCGGCACGTGCACGGATCTTCATGGATCGTACAAATGCGACTGTCGACTCGGGTTCAACGGGCAGAATTGCGAAAAACGTATGTGGGCGATGTTTCCCGAACCTGTCCGATGCGACGCACATTTAATATTCTTCTTCTCCGTGTGCACAGAGGCGGAGATTACCTACGACGTCGCATTTCGAGGTGACGGCTGGATAGAACTTGACAGATCCGTGATGACGCACGAGGAGGAACGCGAGGTTCTGGGCTTCGAGATCTCCACGAATAAAACCCATGGCTTAGTGATGTGGCATGGGCAAACACCGAGCGACGTGACGCCCGACGATTACATCGCTCTTGCTGTCGTTGATGGGTAAATTCTCGTCAGTCGTTCGGATGTGTCGGTAAACACGTTCGATGGACAGGCATTTTAGAGTGAATATTTTCAGATACGTCGAGTATCAGTATAATTTGGGCTCTGGGCCGGCTGCGATTCGTGTGACGGCACAAAGAGTTGATGACGGCGAACGACACAGGGTTATTCTTAAACGGCAAGGAAGCGACGGAAGTATCGAACTCAACGGCGAACACACGGAGAGTGGTGTTAGCGACGGTCTTCAACAAATCTTGAATACACGGGGCAGCGTGTACCTGGGCGGAGTCCCGGATTACGCGATGACTTATGGCAGGTACCACGAAGGTCTCACAGGATGCATCTACACCCTCGAGGTACAGGATTCCGGAGCGATTGATATAGGTGAAAAAGCCATCAGGGGCAAAAATGTCTCGCCATGCACCAGGTAAGGGCGAATGAAATTTCTCGAATATTCTCGTGGTATTATAACACACAACAATTTCTGTGGTCCATCAAGCGTTCCGAAACTGCAACAGGCGACGCTCTAGGAATGCATACACGTACTCGGTGCTACGCGTCGTTGCATTCCGGAATGTTGAAGTTGCTCGTTTTTTCTTTTGGCAACGTCGTGATGGGCCACCGGTGCTCGGATTTATTGGAAGTCGAACACCGAACGTTTCAAGTCACTCTTCTCATTACAATAATTCCTGTAGAAAAGACGTGCGCGCACATAGCTCCAATGAGTCCGAGTATCTTGAAAGTGATATCTAACGTATCAAGTTTCGAGGCATTGCCTCAGATCTGTCACTCACGTTGTGGTAAACGATGTTGCACGCTGCATAGAGCGAGATGGATCCCATCGTCACTGGTATTCACGGACGCGGACGCAGACGTCTTTGATGCGTTTGTGCCTCCGCCGCCCGTAAACATTATTCATCCAAAGCCCGCGGTAAACGTAGCCACCCACTCCCTCGAAAGTTACGCTTTACTCATTACGCTGCAGAATGTGATAGCTTTCGCGACGAAAGTCAGAGGGCAAATTGCGTTTCTCACGCTGCTCTGTATAAATAACATTAGCCTAGTGAGGAGCTTGTTGTTTAACTAATTTACGGTGAGTTGCCGGCTTAATTTCGAGAAGCGCGGAGAGCAGGACGTGCGGCTGCGCGCGTGCATGTGACGTTGCTTGCGATTTTGTGCCGCGAATCTCTCTCTTCGGACGCTGATCGGTCGGTAGATCCAACGTGCGACTTGATCCGATTACGAGCCACCGACGTTTCGAACCATCCGAACGTTTCCCGGGACGAAGCGTCGACTTCCCAATTGCACGCGTCCCGACAGTTGCTCGTTCACGTTCTAAGGATCTTCTGCTTCTTGACAGTGACAAGGATTACAGACCTCCAATGCGTGGCGATCTTGGATGATGAGTTAAGAAATCGTCGGCTGAATCGGTCACTCACCTCGACCGATTCATTCAAAATAATGCGTCGTTGCGGCTGTATGCGTATACGTGTCAGCGCTGAAAACGTTCGGCCTTTTGCATTCGGATCTGTCGAAAATTATCAACACAGCCTGCTTTGCCAATTTTGCCGTAAGTTTCGACGCTCAGCTTGTAAGAATGGACTAATTGGCCAGTACTGTGGACTACCTCCCGTATCTTGCTACGTTCAAAAAAATAGAATTCGAGTGCAAGGGGCCGTGGGTCTCCAACGGCATTCTCGGCATGCGTCGATGCACGATCGGAGGAGTGACCATGAGAGCCGTGAAACAGGAAATCAAATCATGTCATTGCGGTATTCGCAGGCCGCAATATCCAGAAGTAACTTGTCTTTCGTGAAAGTTCACCGGTTTAAACCATTGAAAGTATAGAAATACATATGTACAGGTCTTGTCTGCCGCATGACTAAAGAATAGCACATTAAAACGAACGGACGAAGGTATAAGGATCGAAGGAGATAACTTATAGGTGAGGAAAATTTTGAGCAATGTGTGCAGCAATGTTTTATATGCATAGGTATACAGAGTTTATCTTCAATAATAAACTAATATTAAAATTTTATAATTAAAGTAACTATAACATTTTATACCGCTTTATTTATATATATATACAATACAGAACTGTTGTACCGTTTGTTGTTTATCTTCCATCTAGCTGCAGGCTATTTGCGTTAGACTCAAAGTTTGAGTGTTAGCATTGAGAAATGTACTTATATCGTTCGATACGCCATTTCAAGCCGGCACACCGCCGCGGATATCAAACTTTACTTTACAGATCTACTTTCATGACAATTGTCATTTCTTTTACGATGGGTTTCATTCATGAACCTGGCTGGGACGTTCAAACAGCTAGCATAGCGACTGACGAAAGTACACGATTACATTATTATAAAGTGAATAGCATATAATTTTTCACTGCCACAATCTGATTTCCTAGTTGTAATAGGATTGACATTCATATAAAACGGCGATCGTTTATCTGTATACGAACCAGGCTTTAATGATTAGGTTAAGCTTTCTAGGAAGTCCCTATGATCGACGGTCTCTTATTTCATTGTGCATGATATGGATGAAGGGCTCGAGTTAAGACTAAAGCTGGTACGTACGCGGATCAATAATTGCCGTTTTGCCATTTAGGAATGCGTGTGCTCTTATGTAAGTCGCTGACCGAAATCAACGTTCGAGTAACCGTAAATAGGTAGGCGAAAGTACACTAAAGGTATATAGGATTACGCATCGCTATAATTGGGGGATAACAAACTTCATTAGTTCAGTCGTCGGCTGAACTTTATTAATTCAGTTTGTTACCGACGAACTCTAAAGTCATTCTATGTGATAACGGAATAAATGAAAGTCACTTATATCGGACGAATTGCATAGCTAAGATCGGTGCTAGTTAAAACTGTGTTGTTAGTCGTGTAAAGTTTGTATTGAGCATAACGGCATAACGTGTAAGCATTGATCAACATGTGTGAACCTTTCCTGAAACCTGTCTGTATTCGCTGTCTGACGAAAGTAAAGTTTCGCAATTATACAAATTAGCATGTATAACTAGCGATAATAGTGGGCTAATTATACGAGATTCGAAGATAGCGATGACCGAAAGTAAAACGATACCTCGATCGGCATTGCCGATACAAATATATATATATATATATATAAATGCGTACGTATCACGTTCGTTGTACGTTCGAGTAATATCGCGGGATAAACTCGACGTAAACGTGCAATAACTCTTCCCCGTTTCGCCTATATCCTCATATACGCCTTTCAAAAGCGTCCGCTAGCAAAAGCCCAGTTTCATTTGACCCCGACGTTTCTTATTACGTACACGCTCGACCGTCAATTATGTCGTCCCGCCATGCACAATATTTTGCGATAGGATATTCCGACTGTATGCACAATGGCAACGACGTGTCTCGCTTTCGGTATCTGTAAATATACGATTAAGCCCGTGCATCGACGGAGTAGTGCGTCCTTCGTTTTCTCATCGATACAGATTACCGCACGAGGACGAATTACGGCAAATTAGCTGAGTAAAGTGGATCATCGTGAATTAGACATAAGCTGTTTCGAAGATAGCGCTGAGACTTGGTGGGGCCCTCTTCAACGTAATCTTCTTAATTTCTGCGTGACGCAGCATTTTCGATATCTTTTTACACATCGCGAGACATCATGTACAGAATGCTTGGAAATTCGACATGGCAGATGATCATTATATTGCTCGGAATTCGACATCGAATGAATGCTTCTGAATGTTGATGCAAACCCTAGGTACATGTTAATGCAACACGTATAATAATGATAATATTATTAATAATAATGATATACGCATATGAAATCGCAAACTGAACATCTACATCATGATATGGAAGTGTAATCTCTATTGTTACGTAATAATTCTTCAAAAAGAACATGAGACAATAAATATAATTTTGTTAAATGCGTTGTTGTCTTTATGGGGATGGGATTCAAGGATCGATGCTGATGGAGAACAGCGTATCGTACGGTAACAAACAGACGGACACAGCGTTAATTTTATTATACAAGATGCTTACAATTACTGACTGTAAATAAATATATAATGGCGTGGATATTTATAAATTAAGTAATCGTAATCGGCGTTAAATGGAAAATTGCATACTTGCATATCACAAAATGACTCATGTCAATGCGCAGTTAGCTTAGGTCAGTAGCGACGTTAGTCAGACTTTAAAAATTCCTTATCAAGTAAATGAGACTGAGAAACCTAGACATCCGTGATCTGCTACAAATTTACTTTGTAACCAGATATAAAGGGCAGTCCAGTTCCGACTCTCTTTTGGTAATTGACATACTCCTCTCCAAAGAAATTTAACAAGGTAATCTCCTCGATGTAAATTCGGTCGCGGAAAAATATCCATGACGTCACGGTGTACGCCAAGAGACAAAATGGATTCTGGAGTATTAACTGTAAAGGACAAGACACAGTCGAATATAGAAAATGCACATGTTTCACTGAAATAATTGATGATGTGGTCAATTTTACCTGTGTTCCAATAGACCAATAAAACCATCCCACGTAACTGGGATGCCTGCACAGACTATAAACGCTGTGCGTGATCAACACATGGTTCTCACTCTTTGAACTCTGTATCACATGGTGAAAATTGTGCTTAGCTGTAAACATGGCCAATTTTCTGAATATCTCCCCAGAGACGCACATGACCAATCCTATGTAAGAAACAGAAGACAGATGCTTCATTTCAGGGATATAGTATCTTTCCACAAAAAATTCTAGCCAGCTTGAGCATGCTGCTATGCCGTATGCCAGGCTATGATTTAAGATGAAGCTGTCAATGGACACGGAACCAGGGTTTGTCAAGGCTATGGCCAGGAATTCTGAATAATGGAACATGGATAACACAGCCATGTAAAATCCAAATATTTGCCATGACGGTAATGCGACAACCGACACTACGATTCCAATTCCGAATACGTATCCTAATAAGACAGACCTCACGACAACCTAAAACGTCAGAAATGAGTGAGCGACTTATGGGATATGTATAAATACAATGTTGTAGATCTTGATAATTACCTGATACGTAAAGCCACGTAAGGTGAGTATCACAAGAACGTTCAAAAATATGAACTGAAACAGATGAACGAGCCAGATATTCGGAATGAATCTATCGTAAACATTGTACTCTAACCTCAGCAGCAGCTCGGGCACAACTGCGACCACTAGACTCGCCACGAAAGAGAACAAAGTGATTTTTCCATCGCGACTGATCATCTTTCACGACGCGATCGCAACGGAATTATTTATTAACAATATAAACTACGACTAATTCTATCTCCTCATTTCTTTGAGAGGTACTGGTGGCACGTACGGTATCGTAATACTGGCTGAACTTTGCAGGTACCTACTTTTTCAGCCTACTAATCGCCGTAGAATAGACACGAACCTTTTTTCTACCCTTTAACCCCTATCGAATAATTTGGATGAAAAGAAAAATAATTAATATTGGTCCAATCTTCTCGTTCGAAATTGAACCGTTCCCTGGGTGGTTTTTCGTTTAACATATTTTGATTAACAGTCGGGAAAATCAAGCTGGCAGCGTTTAAAAGGCGAGGCGATATTTTAATCTGCATATTAGAGTCGAGCGTCAAAGACAGGGCGGCAGAAATATTTATCCGGGCTTTGCGGCAAAAAAAAAAAAAATAGTTCGGTTAAAATTTGTCGCGACGAGAGCGATGATGGCGACGGTTAAGGATCTCGCACACGTATCCGACGCAACATGACACGACACGACAAAAAACGGACAAGATTGAATACATGTAGATAAATGAAGCTGCGCACAGTCGCACACTCATCCGGCATGAGTGAATCAATGAATGGCATGGATGAATCGAGAATCGTATCCGACAGACGGATCGCGCCGAATCACATCGTATATATAGATATGTTTTTTTCGCGAAGAAAAATATGAATTGCGATTCATATATATAGATATATTTTTTCCGCGAAGAAAAATCACATACCAATCGGAATCAATGAAACGATGTGAATATATAGCTACAGTATTCGAGTATGAAAAACAATGATTCATTAACCCGTATGCCTTTGAAGAGTCGTGACACATCATTATCCTGCAATGAAAGAGACGCAAATCTCAAAATATTTCTGACACCTGAAAACATGACATGATTGCATTTATCATTTAATATAAAATAACCCATGTCATTATTTATAAGAAATGACACATTTTTGATAACTTCGATGAATGGCGAGTCACAGTAGAAACAAGAAAACCATGATACATGTATAAATGACTGAGATAAAAAGGGATGAATTCAAAATATCTCAGTGTCCAAATATTTCTGATTCTTACTGCATACACAAACATACAAAAAGTTTGATACAAAAAAATATACATGCTGAATAGAAAACCTCCTGCTTTTTTTAAGTCGGTTAAATAAGCAATCTCAATTATGTTTAGAAGAAGCAATGTCAATATCATAGGAGAATATTCAAACATGGCGAATTCCACCGTTTATTTAATGATATAAACAATGTTACTTTAATTTGGAATCAAATTTATGAATTTTTCATCACCCATTCGGTCGTTCGACCGTCGGATAGGATTCTTGATCCACGATTCGATCCGATGTCAGACGTGTCGTGACGTGCCGGACGAGTGTTCGCAGCTTCATTTATTTACATGCATTCAATCTTATCCGTTTTTTGTCTTGTCGTGTCGGATAAGTGTGCGGGGCACTACCCGGCATCGGTTAAGCCACGACAAAATGCATATATATCACTGATATATATACATCAATAAGTATATATACAACGTTTTGTCTTTTTTTCATCTTTAGCTACCGATGGATCCTTGTCGCGCTTTGCCGGATGCTATCGGACAAATGTGCAACCATTCAATCCGTTGCCATCCATTGCCGTGTCGTGTCGTGTAGTGTCGGATAGGTGTGCGAGATCCTTTAGCCGCGACGAGCTGTGCACATTTTAATATCAGTCAAACGCTTTTCTTCGCATCCGCGACTTCTCAGAATTCGTTCCTGTTTCAATTTTTCAGGATCTATCACGTTTACTGTTTCTTTGTAGTTTTTTTTTTTACGCCCACGCATGGCAGTCTAGTCTTTGGTCGCGTGGGACGACAAAGCACGAGTTTACGTTCGCCGATTTGTCCATTATTGCCTGTATATATTACATATTTATACGCCATCGGGACCGTTCGTTCGCGGGCCCGAACTTTTAATTGTACTCCAAGTTCGCGGGGAAATTAATAAAGTTTATTCCGCGGAGGGCCCTTTGAGGGATCGGCCAAGCGTTTCGGCAAACACTCGACCTACTTGCCGACTTATATTAAATTCGCGGGCGAATCTAATCCGCGAGCGTAATGCCGAGCCTTCGCGACAAAAGAGTGTGAGCCAGACAGCAGGAAGGAAGTCTGCTCGAGCGGGCCCGTCAGCGTCAGCTTCGACGGGGTTATTTCCATTCCGTTAAGTACGTCTAGGGGTTTGAGTTCTGAGAAAATATACTACGTATCGGTAAGATATTTCTAAATCGCGTCGCCGCTTAGCAACGTGCGCGAAGCGCGAACGACGTGTTACGAGCCAAGGTACGCAGCGAGTGTTTTGAGGCACACGCCGAATATGGGTTTGCGTGATTGGTGTTCGGTACCCGGAAGGGGTGCCGTCAACTGGTAGGATTCCTTGTCAGCGTCCGACACGACGCGAAACGTCGTGTGTTTTGCTGTTCAAGGAAAAGGACCTCAAGAGTGCATGCGCCGCGACGGGAATACGTCGGGTGGCCTAGACTCGGAGGGTGAAATAGTATTCTGTATTAGACGCCGCGACGGGAATACGTCGGGTGGCCAATTCTAGAACACTGGGTATAGAAAGGAGTTCTGTACAGACGCCACGACGGGAATACGTCGGGCGGCTTGTTCAAGAACGTAGGGTTTCGGAAAAGTAATGTTCTGTATTAGACGCCGCGACGGGAATACGTCGGGTGGCCAATTCAAGAACACTGGGTATAGAAGGGAGTTCTGTACAGAACGCCACGACGGGAATACGTCGGGTGGCCTGTTCAAGAACGTAGGATATATGTTTAAGGGAAAAATGACTCGTAATTGGTTCTCCTCGAGCGGTTGTGGAGAATCTGCGGGTTCTCTAATCTATCACGAATTTAAGATTAATATGGAAGGAAAGGAATTTGGTACAGAGTAGCACAATTACTACAGTTAACTTGAATATATTATAAAGATAAAAATATGTACAACGACATGAATTAAAGAAATGAATGAAATTATAATTTGGTGAAGGCAAATATATAAAATACTACTTACAACTACTAGCATACAAGAGCTAGGCGAAACGTTATAACTAAAATGCGCGAAAGGGAACTTGAGCCCGATCTGGCAGTGAGTTTTGGACAAGATCTCTACTTTATTTTGCAAGGAGTTAAGCTCAGACTTACAATAGAGTTCTCAATAGAGTTGACTCTAGATATTTTTATCGAAAGGGAACTTGAGCCCGATCTCTCAGTAAGTACTTAATAAATCCACGTGAAAACCGAGTGCTCAATAGAGTCTTCAGCTCGACCTTACTACGTAGGCTTCAAAATTGAGACTGCTGGAGCTCGCTCCAGTTCGCCTTTTTATATAGGAAATTCTATGGAAAACGCGTGTGTATGACAGAGAAAAGACATAGAAGAGGATAGACGAAGTTAATGGCGGAATGCCCATAACTCACCGCCATATTGTTTTCAAGTGGCGCTTATCTCGATACTTAAAACAGGGGTGGTAGGGACTCCAAGAGGAGGCTACGTTGAAACCGTGGGATTGTAGAAAAACGGAGATTCCGTATGTAACAGACGAAAGAAGCGGGTGCGATGGAATTGATCAATTTCGGGTTCCTTCCAGAAAGCGAAAGAGCTGGCAACTCAGGCCACATGTGAACGGGACCCGGATCACGTGGCCCACCGTCCACGTGACAGACTGGCACCCCATCACAGTTTGCGTAACGGCAAATTGGCTTCGCATTGGACACATTGTGTTCTGTAACGGTATCCGGTACGCGCGGCCGTCACTCGCTCAATCGGTCTCCAGCAATTAATTAACAATGTACCGGGCTCGTTTCGTAACTCGCCGCTCGTGGCAATTAATGCACTCGCTTATAGCCCCGTCTTTACTCCGTTTTTACGAGGAAGGGGGACGCTCTCGCAGGCAGGCACTCACGAGGCAGAGGCAACGCTCGAAGGGAGGCGTGACGATTTAAACTGCCAATCCTCCTCATCGGTGTCCTTAATTAACCGACGCCGTCCTTAACCCTTTCATCGTCCCAGCCGTGTTTACAGGTGCCGGGTAAATTTGTTCGCCATCTCCGTGGAACTGTTCGCCTGAACTTATAACGGTGTAGCGTATATGTTCTTTATAAGCTGGTGCTCGTTGGTGGATAATAGCCATGAATGCCTTGCGCTCGACAATGGCTGCTTGCATAATGGCGAATTATTTATAGGCCGTTCTGCTATCGTAGTGTAGGATTAGATAAAACAAAGTCGACAAATTATGCCTGAATTTGGTACACTTTATTTTAATAGGTAATTTATGTGAAAAATTATAAACAAAAGTAATAAGATGGGAAAAAACCGATATGGGTCGCGCGTGGCCGTCACGTGCCGTGGTCTGCATACTACTCGTATCTCTCTCCGCAGCCTGCATTCCGCATAGAAACAAATGATGCTCTGTTTCTGGACGCTGTTGCTGGGCAAACACATATCACACCCAACATCTACATTAGCAAAATGAAATTCTTTTTCGGTTTCGACGGACCTGAGACATTGTCGGAGACGATCTTAGTATGATCTGAGAAAATTGTTGTACGCTCGCGCCTTAATGGAAAGCGACGCGAGGAAAGTATTTAAAGTAGCTGTAGGCACACGTGGCCGGCTTAACGTGACGGAACGTTTACGGTAGAAGCGTTATTGCAATTCGCTCGGAAATATTAAGGAAGTGCGACACAGTTTCGGAAGAATTCGAAGTATGTGTTCTCTCAAGTTTGCGCGGCCCGCATCACTGGCAAATTTCCCAGGACTGCATATCGCGGCGAGATACGGCGACTAGGCAAGAACGCCGAATGAAATTTGTGCGACAGACACTTTTGTCCAATTCGACAGCCCATCGAAATCGAGTTCGGGGTACCTGTTCGCAATAAGAAAACGGTCTGTGCGCCGAAAACTTTCTCGGACGATCGGAAACGTGGAAAGGCTCAGGACATAATATGAGAAATACTATCTCGGATACCACAAAATGGCAAATTTGGTGACTAAAGGCCGACTTTTTAGACTCAGAGTCGGTTTTCAGTAGGCACATAGTGATTTGTGCTATCTGGAATGTTAGTCAAAAAATGATCGGTTCATCGATTCCTCGGCAGTTTTCCTCTTTCCGCGGTGATCACGTTCCGCGTGGATCACGTTCTCGCGGCTGGCATGGTGGTGGGAGCGCGCGGCCAATGGACGCAAGGGTTGATAACTAAGGGTGTGGGTGGCCACGATTCATCTTCCCCGCTGGCGAGAGCGGCACAGTCGACGCGTACACTTTGAGACGTTCGCGAGTCGCTGCGCGCTAAAGATCAGCCTTGCACTCACTCACAGAACTTACCTGTCGTCGGATGTTGAGTCGGATGTCACGTCACTCACGGTTTGCGTGTGGTGTACCGTAAGACGAGCGTTCCTACTTCGAAAAGGGGCAAGGGGGAAAGAGGGGGGAGAGTGCAGAACGAGAAATCCCGTGGGTGGACTACTCGGTAAGATGAATAAACTTTCATACTTCATAGGATCTTTCGAAGTGCTGCGATTTTTCTGAGACCTTCGCACTCGGCGTAACTTTTCCGCCTGCCGTTGGACACTTCGAAACTGCCACGGCGTTTCTCAGTCCTCTCACAGGGACCGGTTTGAGGTTCGCAATGACACAAATACACGCTGTTTCCCGAGGCTCTCGTTCCGTCGACGCGATTCGAGAAACGGACTTTGTTATTGAAGTAATTCCCGTGCGTCCGACTTGCCACCGACTGTAACTACCCAGGAGAGTGTCTGACTTGTCGCGGACCGTGACTACTTACCGAGCCTTACGAACAAATCGCATCTCCGCGTCTGCGAAAAATATGCTCGTACAACAACCGTACCGATTACGATAATATGTCTCAGTCTTCAATTATGAAGCCGCAGGAAAACGATAGTCCGGACAAAAAAATTCTTCGTCACTGAATTCGACGACTTTGTAATACTCCCACTGTCGTCTCTCGAAAACCTTCGAATTTTTCCCAAGGCCACAGCGTGCGGCGCATCGATAATTACCCGAGAACTACGAGGGTTGCGATTTCGAATAACAGCCAAAGGTTCGCGGCAATGGTTCGCTCGATGTTTGCCGCAACTATCGCGCCCGCTTCCTTCCAACAATTTTCCGCCGCGGCATTATTTCCATGCGAGGAAACACGTGCGCCCGCTTTTTCGCACGACACGGGATCTTCGTAGAGGACAATTGCAAGCTCGCTGAGACTCTTAAATGAAAAAAATCCAGCGCAAAAATGCAATGCATTTTTCTTTCCCCCCGTGAAAATAATTGGCGAAAAACTTCTGCAGCTCCTAACCGCGACGTTGTTAAATCTTTCTTTCGGCCGCGCAAATGGAATAAATTTGTCTCGCCAGCCGAGCATGCGGTAGCGATTTCTGCGGTCGACAAGAAACGCTGCGTCCTCGGCACCGCGTGCATAATGAGCGACGGATAGAGAGACCCGTGACTTATTTCCGGTATTCGTGTCGTCAGCGTGAACCGTCGGACACCTACTTCTTATGTGGGTTTAAGGAGGAATTGGACAATAATAAGAAGTTCGCGGAAATTCTTCAAATTTTGAGGGATGATGTATTTTAATATGACAAAGGAGCGTACATTTCAAAATTCTCTACTACATATCTTTGAATATAGCAACTTCTTTAATTTAACACGGTCTCTTATGGAGAAATCACGATTGAAGCAATATCAGAAATTCTGTGCTGTGCCACCGAACAATGGTAATTTTCTACCGTAAAGACAATTTTAAATGGTAAGTCGATCTTTTGTAGGATCAATTACGCATTAATCATCCATTTATCGATGTTAAACATGCATTACATTATCCACATTTGTAAACAAGTATGCATTTTCACCATGCAACCACTTTTGCCAGATTGTCTGTCCGATTCTTTCTTAAGAAATGCGGGCCCTTAAAACCTTACATGCGCTTATACGGATTACGAGTGAAGCACGGTCTCTTGGTGCAACGAGACGCGCAACGAATATCGCGAATTAATGGCGTTTCGTCAAGTAAAACTCGGTCTTTGTCGTCGCTGGAATAATCGCATTTCGGGCTGCGCCAGTTGCACATTACCAAGTGCTCGTGATCGTTGGCCGCCGCTCGTGCGAATTAATCGTGCGCGTTAATTAATGAATTACTGCATCACTGCGTTGAAATCCGCATATTTCTCCCTGAACGCCCGACGAAATCCCTGTCGCGGGAACGCGTCCAGCGTGGGTAAACACGAAAACTGGGTTGAGCACTCGTTATACGCCGTCGTCGTTTGCGGAATACGGTCGGCGAAATGAAATTGTCGGGCGGCGCAGTTTCGAGCACGAGCGTGTAAGCGTCAACGCTCGCGTCTGTTTCATTTATTCATTGTGTCGATATTGAATCGGTCTGATCCGTATTGACCGACCGTCGAGCGCACTTAGGGACGCGCCGCAGTGGACGTTTCAAATCAGATTCGCGTGAGCTCGGTGTTAAGGTATTACTAGCGCTGGGTGCCGTATCAAAAATGGGCTCCATTATTTGTTTTCAATTGCGTCAGAAATTTCTCACGGCCCTGATTCAATCCATGCACACATTCCGTATACATATGTGCACACTAGTACACTTGGCAATGATGCATACTAGCGTTTGTACCGCAGTTCAGGCTGAATACAAGCACTCAATTTACAATTTTATATTCACAATTTTTGTTCTCCTGAACTAGACGGTAGATAGTCTTTTTTTTTCTTTTAAAATGTTTCTCGAATATTAATCTACCCTAGTAGCACACAATATTAAATACATATGTATGTAATGTTAAAACACGATTGAATCTCTTTTTAATATTTAAATATGTAACGAATATTCATTTTAGATTTAAAAAGAAATATTTTTTTACAAATGTTTACCAAATATTTATTTTAGATTTAAAAAGAAATATTTTTTTACCAATGTTTACCAAATATTTATTTTAGATGTAAAAAGAAATATTTTTTACAAATATTTATTAAATATTTATGTTAGATTTGAAAAGAAATATTTTTTTTCTGATGTTTACCATATATTCATTTTAGATTTAAAAAGAAATATTCTTTACAAATGTTTATTAAATATTTATGTTCGATTTGAAAATAAATATTTTTTTTCAAATGTTCATTAAATAATTAGTTTGTGTGTAAAAAAAATATTTGTCTTACAAAATGTTCATTAAATATTTATTTTATGTTAGTAGTACATACAGTCAGTCTCAGAAACATTCGGACACTAAAATATTTTGAATTCATCCCTTCGTATCTCGGTCATTTGTCAATGTATTGTGGTTTTTCTTGTTTCACCTGATTCGTCTTTCATTCAAGTTAACAAAAATGTGTATTTTTTATTTAAATTTATGCGTGGTTTATTTTATATTAAATAATGAATTCACTCATGTCACGTTTTCGGGTTGCAAAAAGATTCGGACACTTGTGTTTCTATCATTGTTTAATTCGACATGCACTATTTTTAAACTTTTGCCGCATGTCCTTGTTGACTTAATACTTCCCTTAACCGATGTAGCGTGTGAAACAATTTTTTTTGTTAATATTTAATCGTATATCACGTTCATTTCTCCTTTGATTTTCATTTCAAACTTATTATTGTTTTTTTCCATTTTTCCGACGACATTTTCCAAACATTTTTTCGCAGAATTGAAGCGCAAGGGTTGTGAAGACCGATGAAGGACTTTGAGCCAGTGGTGTAACGCAAATTGTTGCTCCCTGTGTGCTTTTTCTTTGGATTTGGTGCCTCGATAGAATGTACGACTTTCGTAGAACGCCATTTTCTCAGCAACCCCTACTAATTTTTTTATTCTTGGACTGAACTAATGAACCTTATGCATGAGAGAACTAATAAATTCCAATTTTGCAACCCTATTGTTTAAATTATAGATTTTACAAGCTAGTAGTATGCTACGGCAGAGTGTCCGAATCTTTTTGGAACTTTTCACTAAGGTGTATATGAGCGTCCGAATCATTTTGCAACTTTTCACTAAGGTGTATATGAGCGTCCGAATCATTCAAACAAGAAAAACCACAATACATTGACAAATGACCGAGATACGAAGGGATGAATTCAAAATATTTTAGTGTCCGAATGTTTCTGAGACTGACTGTATATGATTAAAGTACACTTCAGTTTATCGGATCATATCTGTTCTGATTTTATATGAAATATTTTTTATAAAACTCTATGGAAAAGATGTTTTATAAAAAAATTTTTATATACAATAAGAACAGATCGATGATAAACGCGCGTGTGATTTTAATATTTATGGGCTTAGAAAATTAATATTCTGTACAACGAGATGTTTGCATGGCTCAGTGAGGAAGCACAGTATCCAGTAATCGGTAGGTCCCGTGTTCAAATCCCGGCTCATCATAAAAAATGTTCTTATTGTATACTATAGTTTGATAAAAATACCAGAGAAAGAGAAAATTTATGCTCCTATTAAATAATAATGCGCAAACAATCAAATTCGGTCGTTCCTAATTTTTTTTAAATTTAAACATTATTATTTAAATATTAAATACATATTTTTTCAAAATTATTTATGTATCAAATGCATATTTTGCAAATATCTGTTTTATATTTTTCAAATATCTATTTTATATTCTATATCTATTTAATATTTATATGATATTTTTCTGACCATTTATTTGACATTGTTTTTATATCTATAGAATATTTGAAACTAATATTTATTTCATATTAAAAAGTGTCGCCAAAAAAATATTATTTTGATATTCGAAAAAGATGTTAAATAAACATTTGTGTGCTACTAGGGTACATCCTGGAATTTTTACAAGAAAAGTTTAACAATTGTTTTCGAGTTATTGTGAAAAAACCGTTTTGTGTGATCATTACCATTGCTTTAGATGGAGAAAACGCTAAACTTTAATGGTTAATAACTCGAGTTCTAGATGGTGGATCAAGTTCATTTATTAAAAAAAAATTGTTATTTTTAAAAAATCTTCAATTTAAGTCTGGTTTAAAAAAAAGTTTAAGTGAACTGATTCAGCGCTAGTAATACCTTAAGGATCTGGCACACTTATCCGACACGATACGACAAAAACGGTAACAATTGAATAATTGTAAATAAATGTCGTGTCGTGCCGGACGAATGTGCGCACCTTCATTTATTTACATGCGTTCAATCCAATCCGTTTTTTGTCGTGTCGTGTCGGATAGGCGTGCGAGCACCTTTAAGGTGCTCCTACATCTGAGCACGAACGCGCACGAGGCAGCCTGAGCATGACGTCATCAGAGGCGCGTGAATAAGCTGAGGCATACCGATTCAATGGTTTCACGTTGCATTCATCGATCGATCGGTTCGCCGCCGTACGAGAAAAAATTCAGTGTGTTCGAGATTTATTCTAATGTTGGAGAATCGGTGTAGCTTGCTCGGACCGATCCGCAACTGTCTGAGCGCGTGAACGAGAAATCATTGGTGTGTTGGAGATTCATTCCAGTATTGGAGAATCGGTGTAGCTTGTGCGGCCCGATCCAGGACAGTCGCGGATCGGCCACATATGCACACTGCCCGATCCGACAGTCTCGGATCGGCCCGAGCAAGCTACACCGATTCTCCAATACTAGAATGAATCTCCAACACACCAATGATTTCTCGTTCACGCGCTCAGACAGTTGCGAATCGGTCCGAGCAAGCTACACCGATTCTCCAACATTAGAATAAATCTCCAACACACTTCATTTTTTCTCGTACGGCGGCGAACTGATCGATCGATCAATGCAACGTGAAACCATCGAATCGGTTTGCCTCGGCTTATTCACGCGCCTCTGATGACGTCATGCTCAGGCTGCCTCGTGCGCGTTCGTGCTCAGATGTAGGAGCACCTTTAGAGATCGCAGCATAGCGGAGAATATTTTCCAGCTGCTCGACAATAGAAGGGCGTCTGTTGCAACATATGTGCGCAGTGGGAGCGTCAACATTCAAGCCGAAAGTCGTGGGCCCGATACGTGCGTGCCGTTTTGAAAAGAGCCGAGCCGTGTTTGCGGAACAGTGGCGTTTGCAGTGAAAAGCGGCACGGAAGCAGCGGCAAACGATGCCCCGAAGGGAAGCGAAACGGGGAAGCGTGGCACGGCAGTTCGCGTAGACGTGGGCCGCGACACAAAGGACGCGACGAAGTCCGCGAGGACGAGGATGTGAGGAAACATGAAACTGAAAACAAGAGCGAAAAGAATGGACAGTTAGAGGGTAAATGGACGCCACGAATGCGAGAGGCAACAATACTTCTGAATTCTGCGATGATCTATACAAAAACTACGCGCCGCCGCGCGAAGGTAAGTAGAGGGCGACGGAGTGGAGAACGAGAGAATGGGATCGAGCAAATGAATTTCCGGCTCGTTAGGGCGCTCTGTCGATTCGCAATTAGCTATCCACGTCGTGCCGATCGGTCGCGCAGAAGCGCTTACGAGCGCAAGCACATCTTTAGCCCTCGGACACCCGACTGAAAAATGAGACACGCATGTGGGTCATTCTGACCCATCCTGCAGAACAGCAACTCGACATTTTAAATTCATAGACATTTTATTTGTATTGATTTATGTGAGACGAGAACATCAAAGTAAATTCAACGCGTCCACGTAACACCAACATTATTGTTATAATTATTAGATTATGTGTTATAGGTAAGAATCCTGGAAATAATTGCTGCGGAATTTGGTGAAAAATAGTTAGGTTACTACGTCTAACACATTCCATTTATAAAACACTGACGACCAGGTCGCACAAAATTTTAATTTTGTACAAAATGTTGTAACAATTTATAAACAAGTTGTCAACGTTTAAAATATATTGCAACGTCGTTAAACTGTACGTAGGCGAAATTTTGTATTTTGCTCAACAAATGGGTTTGAAGACCTTCAAGCTTCGGATCAAATTGACCCATCGTGGCTATCCGAAAGTTAATAAACGTCGCGCGATTTGCGTCTCTGAAAATGGCCGAGTAACGCGGCTCATGCAGCTGCGGAAAATCAGAATGCATTGCACCGCTACATTCTCGTAATACAGATCGATGCGAGGGTACGGGGGGTGTGTCTGCGTGTGTGTGTGAACGGTGGCTTTCTAACGGGAGAGAAGGACACGCAGACAAGTGCGCTTTCATGCATGGACCCGCACACATCTAACCCAGACGCACACGCATGCACGGGCGAACAGGCAAACGCAGACGCGATTCGGGAAACGAATTTATGAATGCACAGAGACGAAACTGAAAGAGTAAGAAGCGAGTGCGGTGGATAAAGTTCTCGCGATTTAACTTTTCGTACTTCCTCGCTCCTTCCGTCTTCTTCATCGTACTGAACTTGTCACTTGACGCGCTCAAACGATCCTCCGGTCGCCTTCTCCTTCGACAGAGCTCTGGTGCTACCCGGTATGGGATTCTTTACTGTGCTGGCCTCCGACCAAAGCGTCTACAATGGCCATGCAACGATGCCCCTTTGAGGACGGATTCGACACCACCAGTAAGTCGACCTTTAATGTAGGACACATCTTTTCTCTCTCTGTCTCTCTTTCTCTCTATTTCGTTAAGACGTGTAGCTACAGCATTGACGTAGAACAGCGATCGTTTCCCGTTAGAATTCGTGGAGAAGAGATGTGGCTACAACGGACGCTGGGAAGGTCAGAACGGGACGGTCAACGAAGACTCATCCCCCAACGGCTGGGCCAATTATACCACCTGCTTAACGCCCGAGATGCTCAGGCTTCACGGAAAGGTGTATACGAACAATCTCGAGGGTGAGGTGAGTTCAGAATTATCGGGACTCGGAAAGTTCGGCTCTTTCGGACGAATCCGTTCGACTGCGTCCCGCACCGTGTTTATTGCTTCCACTGTGCCATCGCCGGAATTAGAGTGCCCGCGAAAAATATTCCATCCGGCTCGGCCGGATTGAGATTTGTGCGAGGGGAGTTAATCATTCGTATATGTGAAACATATTCCGAATAATAGAGGTAATTCCGCGGCGCGAACGGATTGTACCGGGCTAGATCGACGTACGACGAAAATGAGAGGCTAAGGGGGAGAGTTGAAAACGAGCCCAGCGTTCAGTTTCACCGAGTGCAAGCACGCAAGCGACGGCACCGTCACTCTCGAAACCCCTTCAATCTGATGAAGTCTCCGGTAAAAATCATTCGGAACAGACGATGTTATTTAGACTGTCGAATTATCGCCCGCCAGAGTCTCGATGCAGTGACTAGTGAGCTTGACCTTACAGCGCGCGAAATAAGAGTAGCTCCCTCCATGGACATTTCTCTCTCCGCGGCACCGTGAAAATTGGCTCGAGCCCACGCTGCACGACGCTGTGCCGTTTATTTGCCTCGCTCTCGTCGATTCGCGCCGGCACTCTGTCGGATAAAAATCTGCTCGCTGACGCTCGCTCGCTCTTCCCTTCGGCGTCGTTCCGCGCACCGAACACGGCACTTTTTGCTTTTGCGAATGCTAATTGGACGACGCGACGGGCCCCAGAGCCGCGCAAAAGTGCAGCGATGCATGTGTGCACGGCGAGCCGAAAGCAGAGCAAGACGCCGGAGTCCGGAGTGTCAAGGAAAATAGAGAACGCGCGTTGTTGACGGCTGGACAATTACGAGTCGGAGGAGAGTCGGGAGAAAGAGCCGCGAGAACGGCGGAAACCGACTTTTCACGGCCACTCGACATCGATCGAACGAAATCTGTGGGGGCGGAAAGAGGAAACGGAATAAAGTGCGGCATCGTTTAATCGTCGCGGAAACGGAAATGAGAATGGGGGTGGGTGGCCGCAACGAACAGTGACTGATCGGGGCTATTAACGGGGTTGAAATAATTATCGTGAGGACGATGTCGGACGAACGGTTCGTTTAAGTTCGGTCCGCTTGATGTACCGTCTGAATTTTGCATCGGAAGCACTGGCCGGCGACCGAGGCCGTCGTAAAAAGGACGAGTCGAGTCAACCCGAATTTTTTTTCGCGATGCATTTTCCACGCTACCCCGCTAGCGAGGTTCCCACCCCTACCGCGATAGCTTCGATCCTCTTTACCCTACCACCGCTACCCCGTTCTTCCCCCTGGGCATTGTTGCAATCTGCACATTTCCCAACGCCTCTCCTCTCGGATCGGTTTCTATTCCAGATGAAAGTGAATATAGCCGAAAGGACGCGTTCGCTCGAATTCGTCGGCCTGAGCATTTCCCTGGTCGCCCTGCTGGCGTCGCTGGCGATCTTCTGCCGATTTCGGTAAGTGATCTTCGTTCCGTCGGCAGAATTTATCGGGACACCCGTCGAAAACGCACGCTTTCGATTGCGGGCGATAACGATCATCCATCATTCAATTCGTTCTCTTGCTTACCAATGAAAAAAAAAAGTACCGACAAATCGAATCGCGAGGTGAATAGAAACGTGAGGAGGCGCAATTTTTATCTTACGTTCTCGAGATCGCTTTCCGTCGACGATGCGGGAGAGAGAGAAAGTCGTATAGACGCGCTTGCGTCAGTCGCGAACGAATAATCCTGGAGTATAAAGGATCTGGCACACTTATGCAATACGACACGACAAAAACGGTAACAATTGAATAAATATAAGTAAATGTTGTGTCGTGCCGGACGAGTGTGCGCAGCTTCATTTGTTTACATGCATTCAATTCAATCCGTTTTTGTCGTGTCGTGCCGGATAAGTGTGCGAGATCCTTACGACTCATTTGCCGCCATTTATTTACAATATTTACATGCATTCAATCCAATCCGTTTTTTGTCATGTCGTGTCGTGCCGTGCCGGATAAGTGTGCGAGATCCTTAAAGGATCTGGTATCAATCCAATCCGTTTTTCGTCGTGTCGTGTCGGATAAGTGTGCGAGATCCTTAAGACTGATTTGCCGCCGTATTAAGGATCTGGCACACTCATCCGACACGACACGACAAAAACGGTAAAAATTGAATAATTTTAAATAAATGTCGTGTCGTGCCGGACGAGTGTGCGCAGCTTCATTTATTTACAATATTTACATGCATTCAATCCAATCCGTTTTTTGTCGTGTCGTGCCGTGCCGGATAAGTGTGCGAGATCCTTAAAGGATCTGGTATCAATCCAATCCGTTTTTCGTCGTGTCGGATAAGTGTGCGAGATCCTTAAGACTGATTTTCCGCCGTATTGTCCGACATCGCCAGACGACCTGTCACGGACGGATCGCGCGGAGGCGAGTGAGCCGAATGCGATTTAGCAAATGGAATATGGAATATCGCAGGTCCCTGAGGAACACGCGAACGAGGATCCACAAGAATCTCTTTGTGGCGATGGTCGTCCAGGTGCTGATACGATTAACGCTGTACGTCGACATTGAGATTCTGAGAAGGAACCCGCACAGCATGCCGCAGGGGATAGGGAACACCGTGAGTAGGGAATACGATTTGCTCTAGTTGCCGCCGACACGACGGTTCACCCCTCAGAGAATCCATTGTGACACGCCCGCTGCACCCCCACGGCATTAGAAAAAAAGAAATCTTTCTCGCTTTTTAGCCGATTCTTTGCGAGGCGAGCTATGTGTTCCTCGAATACGCAAAAACAGCTATGTTCATGTGGATGTTTATCGAGGGCCTGTTTCTGCACAACGTAGTTACCGGTGAGTGAGTTCGAAGAAGCAGTCTTGCATGATTGACAAGCATCTTGCGTTGTAGTTTTTCTCTTTTGTCTCTCTCTCTCACTCTCTCTCTCTGTCTCTCTCTCTCTCGCGCTTACTCTCTTTCTTTCTTCACGTGCGCACAGTGACCGTTTTCCAAGAATCGTGTTACTATCGGGTGTATCGATTCGTTGGATGGGGATGTCCAGTGGTGATGACACTGACATGGGCTACCGTTACAACTGTCTACTATCATCCAAAGTCCAAGTAAGTTTGTTTTAGAAGGAAAGTGGAACTTTCGGAAATGGACCCCAGCGCCGATAATCTGTATGACAGTATGCCCGGGGTCCGTTTCCCAAAGATCGATCTTGAAGTGGGAGGTTCTCTTGGTCGGAGAACTCAAACGGCGGCTTTGCGATTGTCTAAGGAGATTTCATTGAAACTGCAATTGGCTAATGACGGACTTTTAGGTTTCTTAGGTGTTGGTCGGGATACAATCTGTCCTCCTATTTCTGGATTTTGGAGGGGCCGAGGTTCGCGGTGATACTGGTAAGAGAGCTCGAGAATCAAGACTCGCGCGTTGACGTTTAATTGGTCGACGTTTTGTTTCAGCTGAATTTTTTATTCCTGCTTAATGTCATTCGGGTGCTGGTTGTGAAGCTGCGCCAGAGTCACACGAGTGAGATCGAACAACTTTTGTAAGTCCACCGTACGCCAGATCTTCGGACGAATTCTTTGATCGCGCGGATTTGTTGCTTGCAGAAAAGTCGTGAGGGCAGCGGTGGTTCTGTTACCATTGTTGGGAATCACAAACGTCTTATTTATGATCGAGGCGCCGCTCGACAACGTGAACAAGTTCGCATTGTGGTCGTACTCGACGCACTTCCTCACGTCCTTCCAAGGCTTGTTTATCGCTACTCTTTACTGTTTCCTAAACGGCGAGGTAAATACAGCAATCTCGATACGAAGTCCGCCCCCATTGAATCCTCGTTTCATCGTAGGTGAGGCTTGTCCTGGGCAAAACCATCTCCGTCTACCTGTTTCTGAGGACGACGGACGCTCAGACGCGACGAAAGTCGACCTTCAGCGGTTGCCAGCCACAAATAATACCATCAGGTCGGTACTTTAGTTTAGCGCAAAAAACGTCTGGCCCGAAGTCTTTCCGACTCGTCGTCGCCGTCGTTACCAACGCTCGCGCAGCAAATTTAAGCGCGTCCCATTTACTCACCGTGCGCAGAAAAGAGATCCTCTTTCTCTCTATCCGCCACATGCGCCTCCCGACTCTCCCGCGTAGAGTTTCCCGACGCAGACAGATTCAGACTGCCACTCCTCCTCAACCTGCATTACCTGCATATCCTTCCGTCGGGAATGCGGGGCGTTTCAGTTAATCGTATGATTACGTGCGACTGATCGTCTCTCTGTGTGCATGGTAGCCGATATGAACGAAGAGGAGATACGATCTACCGGTTGGATTAGACTCTGCTGCCGTGGCGGAAATACGCCGCCTCCTGACCGACCGGCAGAGTGAGTGCACGATCGTTTCGACGCATTGAAAGCCACGTTTTCGAAAAAATAATCTTACTCAGATCGCTGTACTCGTCTACTGAGTTTCTCCTTCATTTTTCTTCCTACTTTTGATTATAATGTCACGTGGCAGTCACTGCGTGAAAGAGTCTTATTTTCGATAACATCGTGAATAATTCTTGTCCGTTTTATCCGTAGATCGTCGCCAGGAGTCGCATGATCGACGCCGAACGGCCAGACTTCATATTACAACGCGATATTCTGAGTACGTTAGGATCGATGATGAGAGATGGGAGTGAGAGAAAACTTTGAGGGGAGACTATTTTATCTGATTTTAAAGTGAATCTGATCATGGCGAGCATGACTACGATGTTTATCGAGCTGTGAGATGCGATTTTGTAGTCGTTAGCTGTATCGAATTGCAGTATTTTAGTTACATAGTGAACATTCGGCCGTACGAACGCACATACGTCGTCTTTTATTAGAAGAGGCCCAAGCTTTCGTCTCACGATTTCGTACAGACCTTGTCGAGATATGTACCACGACTGATATCATCAAAATTGACATTAAAGCTTCGCAGTGTTTGTGAGTTGTTTGAAACGTGCATGGCATAGAACGTAGACCGAAGTGAGGATCAGTTATGTTAATTCTACGATATTCGATGTTAATCCATTTACCCACTTGGTGGAAAAGAATCGAGGATCCTGTCAAAAATCTTAGACACTGAATAGTCGAATTCGTTGTCTTTGTACATATGAATGTTTTTAATTTGTAAATAAATACTTGTGACGATTCAATAAAGCGGAGAAGCATGTTCGTTTTGCATAGAACGTTTATTACGACAGAATTCTAAATGGCAGTAGAAAACGCTACGGTGTATAAGTTCTCGTCGTAAGTTGCGCTAGTCTTGTGCCTCGAGAAACACACCGCAAGGAACATTAAAGTATGGAATAAAAAAGAATCTAGCAGGACGGACTCGTCGACCCTTTATCCATTGCGTGACGAGCGACAGTCGATAGTTGTGATCCCGTAAAGTTACTCAGTCATCTGCATAGACATCCCCGAAGGACCTGCTTCCTCTCGCCTCATAAGACATTAACGTCGAAATAACAATAGTAATACTCGACAAAACAATAGCCTACGGCGTAAAGATTATCACAGATACGTTCTACGGTCGTATAAGTTGTCTTCCTCGCGAGGAAACTATAAACGCCTGATCCCATCAATGTCCCATTCTCAGCGCAACATCAATCAATATTGTCTACTTCGTTCTGAGCGTCGTCGAAGGAATTCTACAAAGATTATTATCGAGCCAGAACGATTTGGAAAAAGAGATCGCTAATCCTGAACCGCACAGTATAGATAGACCGATGAGTTCGCTTCGAGAGATCAGGCCGACTATCGAAACTCGTCGTGGAAACTCCTCTCAGTGTCGACCATCTTGCTACCTAGGAAAAGATCCATTTTACTCAGGATCTCCGAGAGATTCAATTTCCCATCGAGGTTAGTATCCGACAGACTGATCAGATGCTGAGCTTCCTGAATGGCGTGTCGCGGATTTCTCGGGTCGATGTACATCTGAAAGTAAAAGAAATCAGACGAATGTCAACGCTGAGCACCCTTCTCGCAGACCGACATTCACCAGAAGCTCTGTACGATCAGCCTTGCCATTCTTGTTCTTGTCAATTAAATGTCGGAACTCCTTCCGCCTGTCTGCACTGCCCCCCACAGGATTGTGCTTCAACTCTCTAAGATCTAAGCCGACACTGTCGGCTGGCAAGTCGGCGAACTCGTCCTCCGTCAATTGTTCATCCCCATCGTGATCTATAGACATGCTCTATTTAACGTAAACATAAACTTCGTCGGGTAGACTCGGAAACTGACGCGTTTCCACGGATCTTTACCGAATTTCTCAAAGAGGTCTTCAACCATCTGCAGCAGTGCCCTGTGACTACTTTCCGGATGAGTGAACGCCAGAAACTCGTCCAGCGCCAGTCTATCCGGATCGTTTCTGGCAGCCTCGATCCATCTGGCGCGATCCCTCATTATCGCCTCCTTCAAGACCCTCGACATCTCGCTGTGCTTCTTGTCGTGCGAGTTAACGTAACTCTCGGGGAAACCGTGGGATCTTAGGAAATACGCGTGGTACTCTTCCCATGACACTTCTCCTGTACCAAGTGTCACGATAATTACTATCAGCGGGCGTCTGACTCGGCTGGATGGTGCTCGTCTGACTATGAACGACTCCTTCCACTACCGGCCGCGTATAATTAGCTCTGTGAAACGCACTCTCCGCTCGACGCGGCTCCTATAGATTCTAATCAGGGAAACGTGTGGAAATCATTTGCTTCTCTTTTCTCAATACACTGTTAGGCACCAAAACTTAAGAGACGCTTATCTGTTTTTATATCGAATAATGACAAATGACTGAGGTGCGTTGCCTGATATATATAGAACTGCGTAGATAGTTTCTTAGATTTTGGTGCTACATATCATATTTCAAGGAAGTACTCTTGCCCGCGTATTCTTGTAAGCCGCTCATAGAGATAGCACCATCCTAGTTGTCAAGGCATTACCGTTCGTGGGATTAATATCGATGGCCGTGAAGAATCCGACGTTCTCTCTCATCGCGCGAGTTATATGCTCCGTGATCCTGGTGTGGATCCATTTAGCTAACTCCTGAATATCGAGCAGCTGGTTCTGATCGGTGTCAGCTCGTTGGAAAATATTTTCGAGGAGAGCCCTGTCATTCTCCTGGTTCTCGGCCTCCTCGACTTCCCTTATTCTCTGCTCGTCCCGCGGATCAACGCCCACGCCCTTGTAACGAGTAAGATTTTCCTCGTCCACGGTCACTGATTCCAGTTCGAAGAATAGACTTTCCATCGCCGGACCGTCCTTGTCCTCGACCTTCGTGCTAGGCGTACTCTTGAGCGGCACATTCTTATTGTACCTCACGAACAGCAGCGACAGATATACCAGAAGTGACACCAGTACAGTCCAGCGAAGGACTCGGAAGCAGGCCAAATCAATTTTTCGGATGAACATAGCTCACGCCGGCACACGCGATTAGTATGAGAGCAAAAGTCGTCCGCGTCGATTGCTACATCTCTCCACCGGCTTCGGAGTTGACGGCGACGATGAAAAAAGAAGCAGCTTTCTAAAGCCTACCTCGCGTTCTCGCAGAGCGTGACGAAGATGCGATTATTTAGTCTCATCAGCCTGCCACTTTGCACCGCGCCTTTGTCAACCCTCGTACCACACCACTCCTGTTTAGCGGCTGACAAATAAAGTGCAAGCTCACTCGCCGGCTATTCAAGCCTCACCACCTGTTAAGCCGTGCCAGCGTATGGCAGCGGCGAGATTCTCGATTCTCGAAACACGGAGGATTGACGTTTCGACGTACGTTCGGTCCTTGCCAATGCGTCTGAGCGAACGTCTGCAGTCAAGGCACGCTTTTAGTGCCACGTCGCGCACTGACACGAGCCGGGAGCCGTGCTAATCGCCACGGCCGATCATCGAGGACCGACTATGTATTTCGTGCAGACGACACGTTCTGCGTTGCCTGTCGGAAACTCCGCGCGTAGGATACTGCTTCGCTCAGCGATACTCGTCTCCTGAGGTGAGACTCCACTCGCTCCATGCCAGACGAGACAAACATTTACGGCGTATTGATCCACTTTCACCCGACGTCTCTCTCTCTCTCTCGCTCCCCTTCTGCACTCCCACTCCTCCGACTTCACCACCACCGGCCACTCATAGACCCATCGTCGACTTACTCTACGTACCACTGTGAAAAATAATCGATCGGCTTAGCGGACATCGGAAACAGGAAGACACGGCGACGAGGCGTAGGATCTATTGAACATTTCCTTTATTTCTCCCCGGACTCGTGTATGTACAGTAAACGTGCAGCAAGCGTGCAGTAAGTGTGCTCAGCGGCGATAGAACGATCCTTTCCTTCCTGTCTAGATTGGCCCGAGTCCCTCCTCGCAATCGCAACATCTCTATCTTCACAATGTAAAAACGATCCTCGGGCGAAACGGCGCGCTGACAATGAGTTGGCGCGAGATAAAACGTGATTCTTAAACGAATCCACGAAGAGTTACTTAAAATTGGGGCGATAAAAATGAACGCGTGGCATCGTGCGGCATCGTATAAATAGGCATTAAATGGCTACGTTATCATAATGTCTCTAGTCCCTAGAAGATCCGTCTCTAAGTCGGCAGGAGGAATTCTCCCGCGCGATTGAATAGTGCGCAGTAAGATCGATCGTAGAGAGCACATCGCCCACGCAATCCCGCTGCGTTTCGTGGAAAAAGCGCGAAAATTCGAGCGTTCCCCTACGACAGGCTACTTCGCGCTCTTCTCCATCTGCGACTTCTCGTCGTCGAGCTCGAGAGCGAAGTTCGTGATGCCTTGAACGTTGTTGCCAGGCGACGGCTTCGTCTGCATGCTGAAGAGCCTCGCGATCGCGGGACTGAGAAGATCCTGATCGAGGTCGGCCGGATCCTGGAAGCCTGTCGCGAGGCTCACCAGGACTCCAATGAGCATCGTGAGCACGCAACCGATCGCGCTGTACCATAAGTAGCTGGTCTGCGTGGGAAACAAGAGACAAACTGTCGTAATTGCTTCCTTCCGAGGTACTCGGAACAGTTTGCCGAGCGGCAAGTTGCTCAGAGGACCGCGACAAAGTTTCCAAGTGCAGCGCACGAACGGAGCTCACCTTGTAGACGGACGACACGGTGTCTTGCACTCCATCCTCGATCGTGACCATCGTGCTGTTTACGCAGGGACATGCCTCGATCGACACGAGCTTAGTGTCCAGTTCAATGAGTCCGTTCACCGTCGCAATTTGCGCGCCTAAACCGATCCACAGTACTACTACCAAGCTTGTGATGGCGCCGGTGAGGGCTCCCTTGGCGTTCGCCCACGGTATGAACATGCCGAGTGAGAATAGTCCCAAGGTCACCCCACCCACCATTCCATTGAACGACAAAGCAACCTGCGAATAAGCAATAGCGTTCCAAGTGCTTTCCGGGCCAGCCTCGTTGGCAGGTCTTGAATGAACGTACCTGTAGCACGCTGCCGAGACGCTCTACGACGAAGACGAGGGCGAAGCTCAGTCCGCCGAAGAATATGCTAATCCATCTTGCGTAAACTGCTCCCCTACGCGCGGGAAGTTCCATTTTTAACAGGCCCTGAAGGATGTCCTCGCAGGTGATCGCTGCTAATGAGTTAAGAGCACTTGCCACGGTGCTGTTAGAGGGACAAACATTTGCGTGGCAGATCGTCCGATAGTGTGCATGCTAATGTGTAGAGTCTGAGGATAGTTACCCCAAGGAAGCAGCGAAGATCCCAGCGACAAAGAATCCCGGCACGCCCTCAAGTTTGCCCATGTGATTCATCACGTACAGTGGCAGCAGTTGGTCGAGGCCGTTTATATTGCCGGCCAGGAGAGGATCACAGTCTTTGTAAGTACTGTACAATACCATTCCGGATAGGAAGTTGATAGTATAAATTAAAATCATGCCGAAGGCGGACACCCACAACGCCCTAAAGGACAGAATGATGTTTTCGAGTCTGATCCTGCTGGGATACGGTTTGCATCAGGTGCTACTGAATGATTAAACGTACGTTCGCACTTGACCAATGGTCTCCACGCTCAGGTACTTTTGGATGGCCGCTTGGTTACTGGCAAACATCGTTGTCCAGTAGAACGTGCCACCGATAACGACACTCCAGAAACTGTGTCGCACAGTGGGGCTGGGATCCATGTTGAAGAACTCCATCCTCCCGGATCGCTCGTTGTCCTCCCATACAACTGCACTGCCACCCGCCCATGATATCCCATATCCCACGATCAGGAACAACGAACCGATTAGCACTGCCGCTTGAAACGTGTCCGTCATTATGACGGCCTTCATGCCTCCCTAAATGAAGTGAATCTTCAGTTTCAAAGTTCAATACGTTGCTCGGAGGACCCGAAAACTTTCATACCGACCTGCGAGGCGTAGAAAATACAGACTACGTAGACTAGAGTAACAGCTATGTAAGTGTTAAGGCCGGTGACTGCGGAGAAAATTACAATAAAATGAGTTAATAGTTCTACTATCAACCGCAAATGTCGGGATCGGTTCACTTACCGTGACTCAGCGCCAGCGCGGGCGCATAGACGGCGACCGAGGTATAAAGAATCATTTGCAACATGTATAGCGCACTTGCCAGCAGCCTGCAGTGCCGGTCGAAACGTAAATTCAAGTATTCGTAGCTGGATGTCAGTCTTAACTTCATGTACACAGGCAAATACAAGTAGGAAGTGATTGGTACGACTAGTATGAACGAGACGCAAGTCATCCAAAATTGAGTTCCCTGTCAGTGAGAGAAAAAGGAGCAGTGACAATGAGTCCCGAAGCTGACACTGGTGTATATCTAAGGACTCTGAACATTCGCCATACCTGACCATACATCTCAGCAGGGTTCCCAAGAAGCTCAATGGCCGTTATGAAGCTTGCGGCCAAAGACATCGCTGTCGGAAAAGTGCCCATGCTCGATCCGCCGAGCAGAAAGTCTTGACTGGTCTCCTGTTTCTTAGTGAAAAAGCCGTAAAAGGTCCCGATCAGGCAGGAGATCAGCAACATCGCTCCAAGGACGGCGTAGTCCGCCCACGAGAAGTAATGCAACAGGCTCGGATGATCCGTTCGACATTCCTCGTCGACGGTGATAATTCGTCGCTGCTCGGCTGACGACGCCGACAGGAAAAGGAACAGTACGAACAGACGTGGACGCATTTTTCAGGGAGCCTGGCAAAAATCAAATGTCTTAAATTCAACTGCGGAATATCTTCATGCTTCTGTTCTTCAACTGTTTTCCGGATTTTCAGTATGTGCCTATAATATGTCATACGTGACTGACGTGATAGGAAACGCGTTAAGTGTCCGTCGATCAATGTGTCCTTATGAGTCGTTATGTCAGTTATCTAAGCGGTCATTAGTGCCGGCACTAAACATTGTTTGCATATTAATTTGAATTACATCACGGCGCGAATTTACAATTACCGCAAGAATTAGGTAACTGCAGTTATGCTTTTTCGCATAACGACGCCGATGATGACGAGGGCTTTGCGTACTGGGAATTAAGTTAGACATTCATCAAGCAGAGAGTTGATAATCGTCGAAGAAGAAGTGCATTCCTGTAGGGCAAACAACGGTTATTGATCGATCGGTGGAATTTAACACGACGACTTTCGCGGAAATAAAGAACAGACGAGGATTGCGAATCGATCGACCGGCCGTAAATCGATGCATGATCATCGAACGATCCAATTGATCCTTACACTTGACATTGCGTGGCCTCGTACGTGTCGAAACACATTCGCGCGCAATCACTGATCAAAGTTATCGGCAGCGAACAATTTTAGAGAAATATCTACATAATTGCGCGCCCGTCGAATATTGTGGAGCTGGAGTTTTTCGTAAAATTATCGCGCGTTCATCGTAAGCCATTATGTAGAGAAACTAGATCGTGGAACTAAATGTAAGATTGAAATCAATGTTATAATTCAATCTCATACATGACCGGATCGTTTACAATGTTGGCGGATATTCAAGATGGAAACAAGTTTAAGATCACGTTCCTATCAATAATATCAAACGCATCAACATGTATCATGCATCAATTAATTTCTGGGTTACATAAGCCGATTCGTTGGCAAGAGTTAATGTACGCCGCTCGACCTTCTTATTCCGCATGATTAAATTATTAAACGAGCACGGTGAATGATTTATTGGCCCAGCGTTCGTAGGGAGTTTACACGGCTGTCACTACAATCGCCGCGATCACTGTTAGGTCGTAACGATTATCACTCGTTTCGATACACCAATTCCAGTGACTGGAACCTACCGCCATCATAACGATCAGCACTCGTTCGTCATCAACTACCGAGTCTTTCTGGTTGAAACCGGTTACTTTTGATTCAAAGTGGTTTAAAGTAGCTTGCGCCGATGTGAGAAAGTGGAGACAATCAAAATTTGATGGGGTCCCCAGACAGTACCTTACCCAACACAATATTTCATCGGAAAAATGAGACAAAAGCACGTTACATCCAAACAAATTGTAAGTACTTCAATGAAACGGATGTCGTTGACAATGTGTTCCTGCCTGCGTGCACCACGTGGTACTTTACAGCGATTCGGACACATTTGCATCGGAAGACAATGATCGACGAACCCATACTCACCTAAGAAAGTTCGACGGACGATGAGCAAAAGTGCAGTCTAAATGCAGTCTAATACGCAATCCTCGGATCGAGCGGCTAAGAAGATTCCAGTCAACGACGTTGGACGGACAAAAACGTGCGAAATTGTAACTGAATGATTTTGATCGTTTTCCTAACGTAACGCATATATAATCCGCTAACGGATCGGCGGCAAAGAATCTTCCCCGAGCCGTCCTCGCGCGAAAGCCACCGACGGCAATCTGTCAGATCTCTCGAGCGACACTTTAGCGCGAAAAGCACGAAGTAACCCCGTAGTTCAAACGGCGAGTTTAAGGCGCGAGCGCGTGCGTTCCTGGTGTCAAACGTCAACGGCAAAATTTTCACGAGCGTCTGCTGCCTCGTCGTTGGTGTGAGGATTAAGGCGAGTGCGGTCGCGGTTCTAAGACTAATCGTTTTAATTGTCACGTGCGCGCCTTTATACGAGGCATCTCCCTTCCAGCGTCCGCGACTCGCGAGTCACTCCGTTGACACACCGGCCCGCGGCTCGTGAAAACAACAATAATTATTGCGCACCGTTCGGACGACCACAATAAGGGGTGGGGCGCGAGTAGAATCGGATCGAATCGGACCGAACCGAAACGTCGGATTTATCGGGACTTGGCAGATTTCACGAACGATCGAGCGCGCGGCCCGCGAAGAATGAGCGGACCGACTGGAGGAGAAAACGAGGGATCCGTCGAGGTGGACCACGGCTGGATGCGCGTGGACCGAGGGAGGCCTAATTGAGGGCCCGTTAACGGGGAGGAAAAGTGAGCGAACCGCGGAATTGCCTCGGATTTCCGCGGAATGTCACTGCTAACGATCCGACAAAGCGCGCGTAACCGGAGAATCTGGAGTGTTTGTTATACGAACGCGGAGATCGTTGAAACGTTGAATCGTTCGAATGATCGGAGGGTGTCGTAATTCGATACGCGCGATCGCGTTTATAAGACGTCCGGCGGCGTGCGCCTTCGCTTTTCGAAATGCATATTAAACCGTGAACTCTGAGACGTATGTTTGTCGGATATGCATCACTTTTTTTTGCAGCAGTGAATCACGACGCTCCTAATGCGTTCGTGGAAAGCAGTTAGCGTGGTATCAGGCCAGTTACGATGCGGTGAAGAATACGGTGCAAAACTTTCATCCGCGATTAGCACATCGACAGCACGAAATACCTGGACACGTCCCGCGGCACGGAGGCACCTACAGTCGGGCTTTTCGAAATCCACAGCCTTTAAATATCGTCGTCTGCTCGCAGACGTCATCGCCTGACATTCAATATCCCGCGGCTAGCGAGATTTATTTCATACTACTGCATTGATACTGTTACAAAAAAGAAGAAAGGTTGGTGGCGCTCAATAGATTCGCATCCTGCGATTAAGCGACGGCTCGACAATGCGCGTAGCCAATTAGATGTAATCGCCATTGCCGAAATGATTTACATTCGCCGAGTATAACGATCTTCGGAACCAGCGATTGTTGTATCTCGGACCACGTGACAAATCCGTGTTTAATGAGAGTGTTAATTGACTCGGGATAAACCGGTTAGAACGTACAGAATTGCGAATACACGAAACGAGTGACCCGAACACTTGGCAAACATCATGCAAGTTTGGATTAGTCATCGTCAAATCGCTTGTCTACGGGAGCAACTTTTGCGTAGCGCAATATGCGCAGGAATTGTAAATCGGCGCACGTTCCGAGATCCTGTTCGCTCGATCGGAGCAGGATTTAACTGGATGTAACCTATCCGCGCCGGACAGAACACCCGTGAAAATCGCAGAAGGGCGGTGGATCGAGCGAGACCGCGATCGCGCCGACACACTCGCACACTACGAATGAAGTTTGTCTTTTTTTTTGTATGTATTATATGTTCCGCACCTGTCTCTTGATAACGTTTCGTCACAGCACTTTTATGTCTGACAGTCAGCCGATACGGTATGATACGGAACAATGTTCCGGTATCCGTAATCAAACGAAGCACGTTCGATTCAAAGGATTCGGGCTGCGGAAACTTTGTACGAACTTTGTATCAACTCACTTTGTGTATGCGTAATTTGCCAAGTGTACTTCCAGAATCATTCGCCGGGGAATTCTCAAGCTCCATATACGTCGATGAAATCCACAAAAACTCACTCGAACGTATCAATTAGATTCACGCACACATACGGCGACAGATGGAAGTATGAGTTCGAGCAGTAAGCATCGCGATATATGAATATGCAGCGCAGTTAGCTGCGAAAAGGAGGATAAAAACGGGAGTAATTAGCTGCAATGGTACCTTTATCGGACTGTCTTACTGTCGAACTAGCCGGACGCGACTAAAAGGTCATAGAGTCCTGTGGATGAAAATTGGTTAAAAAAATATATACAAACATTGTCAGTAGGAACGGATGTAGTGAGGATTAAATGGCGTACGGAAGATGGGCAAGGGGCGGGCATCTTGAAGAGACAATGAGATCATCGTTGTCATTTGACACGTACGTCGAATGGCAACGGAGACGAAGACGTGTGGCATGCTGGTCCACGCGTTGCGCTTTGATTAATTAATTGGTCACTAACGAATGGGAATCAGGCGGGCTGGGAGAAGCGCGTAAAAATGACACGCGCGGTGCGACGGGATTTGTGCTGTTCGGCACGTTTCAGTGTATACGCAATTAAAAAGGGCCTGCGTCCGATCGGGCTGCAGCATTGCACAAATTGAAACTGGTTTCAACTGACCGCCGGTGGATCGATCTGGCACGTCAAGATGGATAAGCTTGGGGTTTTTCGGGCCACCTTGCCACGTTCGTCTTCATTGCTTCGGCATCTCCTAGCTTCCTCGCGGATCAGGATTCCTTCTCGGGCAATGACGTTCCAAGATGAAATGTCTTTACCGTTTTAGTTCGAATTTGGTCTGGGCAAGAAAGATGCACAGCGGCAAGTAGGAACTGATACAACATATTTATTAGCTAACTAGTGACCATTTTTCTTTTTGGTACTCACAACATATAATTCACATTATACATTTTCGACTAAATATTGCACGAGTATAGGAAATGGTATTCCTTAAAATAAATGGCAATGATGGCAGTTAAAACCATTTCTAACTTGCTGATAGCAGAATCACAATTAACATGTAACTCCGTGTACTCAAAATCGTACAACTCACAGCTTGCAAAGCGATGATGATCCAAAACTTTGGTAGTACGAGTGTAGTGAATGGAAGACATCGTGATACACACCATAGAACATTTGATATGCTTATAAATAGACATTTGAACTACTTCATTTCTTTGTAAATATACTTAAGTACTTCGATCAAATAAAATACTTATGTTAAAAAAATACTTAATATTCTTTGCTATCAACCCTGAGCAATTTCTCTCGTTTGAGGAATGTTGAACCTACAATATTGAACTAACATCAAGATAAAATAGAGATCTAGAAGTTGTGTTATAGATGCGTATGATTTTTATCAAAACTTTCGTTGTCATTAGCTGCTTCGTTAAGAGTGAACGTATACTTTTTCTGTAATAAATCGTTTAGATTAAATCTCCCGCTTCGCCCTCTAGTATCTTGCTGTCGCTTTCGAATTCGATTTCCAATCACAGGAAAGAATAAATTAGGATCGTGCTCTGAAACAGTTTCATTGAACACCCAACGGCTAATTATGCTAACTAAGAGACCCACCACAATTGTCACTACGAATCCAATTGGGCTGTACCACATGTACGATATGCGGTACAGGTAAAAGTACGAGCTATCACCAGTCGGTCTGAAATGAAAAATAACCGTTTGACTTGCAATCGACTTACGTTGAGAATATCTATATAATTACTTACAAGCTTGACTTTTGTGCTCCATCGTGCATCATAGTTATGTTTGCAAGAGAGCTTGTATCACAGCCTTCAACTGATACACCCAGTCTCGGAGGGATCGGCCTTGGTTGCCCATAGGCTATCCACAATAAAAAAGCTAATCCTGTTATAGTCCCTGTTACAGCCCCGCTTTCCGTAGCAGTTTCAGATGTCATTCCTAACGTGAACACTCCCAGTAGTGGGCCACCCACAACACCGAAAATTGTTAATCCTGCCTGTAATGTCCAAACTCTTACACACACGCACACTCAGAAAAGTATTTCAAGTCTGCAATCTCCCACCTCTCTACTTACCTGAAGTACTCCACCTAAAAATTGAGCCAAAAATGCAAGTGCGATCGAAATAATTCCAAATAAGAATGCAAGCACCTTTGCAAAAACTGTCGACTGCGACGCGGGAAAAGTGCGACCGGTCCATCGTCTGTATAACGGCTTCATGTAATCCTCTAGAGTCAGTGCAGCGAGAGAATTCTGTGCTGCGGATATTGAGCTAAGCCCTGCACTGAATATACCTGACCAAATTGAAAATCCAATAAGTGCGACGGTCCGATTTGAATGACCGAATGCATGTACCTGCTATGAAAAGACCCGGTACGCCAGGTAGATGCGACATGGTATCCATTACATATAATGGCATTAACATGTCAGTAGACGAGATTCTCCCTTGCTTCAATGGATCACAGTCATGGTATTTACTGTATATTGCAATACCGGAGAAACACGTTGAGATCGATAAAAAGGTTAATATAGGCCAGCACAGCCACAACGCTCTTCGTGACGCTTTCAAATTTCTGAAAATATTTCATCTTATGACCAAAAGTTATCGGAACGGGGCGCTATCTGATGCCTTACGCACCTTACGGATAACATACGCTGTATTTGCACTTGATTTACTCCATAGAGTGATAAGAAAGTACATAAACCACCGATGATCAGTGACCACCAAGTGTGCCTTACAGTTGGATCTGCAGATATACTGTAATCGCAATGGAGCATTAATGACAACGTATTCGGCTAATATATCAAGCACAATGCCTTGTACCTATCAAATTCAATGCGACTGCCTTCTTCCGCAATTCTCCAAATTTGATCCAAGCCTCCTATATCTGCTGAAGCTAAACCGATAATTACGAGCACGGCCGTGAACATGAGGACGGCTTGAAATATATCTGTTATCAATACTGCTTTAATGCCTCCTATACTGGAATACACAGCACAGACTAAACCAATAATGATGATACTCCCAGTTTTTGAGACACCAGTTGTTGCTTCCAGAGCTAAGGAAGGAGCATAGAGGACTACACCGGAATACAGAAATAGCTGTATCCAATTAACAAAACTGGCTGTCATCCTAGCTTTTACTCCAAAACGTTTCTCTAAATACTACAGAAACAACAAATGATCATTAGATCTATTCAAGAGATTACTTTGCAAATCAATACTTTAAAATGTGCTTACCTCATAAGCACTAGTGGCTTGGAGCTTGAAGAACACAGGTAAAAATCCATAGCACACCATGGGTGTGCCTATCAGGTACGAAATATTGATAATTACGAACTGTGTCCCGTAAGTGTAATTTTCAGCGGACACACCCAACAATGTTATGGCTGACATGAAAGAAACTACAAGCGCTATGCTAACAGTAATTACACTCATTGACCCACTAGCAATAAAATATTCCTACAGAAAAAAAATATTATCATATCTTCAGCTGATGTCTGTTAAACTTATTGTAGGCAGATACTTAACCGAATATGCAGTAGTATTTATTTCACCTCCACAGTTTTCTGCCGACCACCAGTGAATCTATAATAAATTCCAATTGCTACGCTCGCACAAAGCATAGCTGCAATAACTAAGTAATCGACCCATCCTAATGTAGGCGTTGTTGCCATTTTGCTGCAACATAAAAAGATACCTCAGCATTGCAGCAACAAAATTCTTTTACATGCGAATGAAGAACAAAAAAATTAAAACCAAACTAATTTCCTCAACTAAACTGGATATTCACAAATGACATATCATAGAATAATTAGAAGGTAAATACCACTTAACTTTGATTAGCTTTTTACTTTCCTATCTCATAAGTATAATGCAATTTATCATGTACTTTGATGATATCTTATCATACCAGAAATGGATAGCTGATTAGAAAAGAAAAAATCTAAAGTAATAGCAAATGTCAAATTTTTATATAAATGGTCCAATTTTAATTTCGGCTAACATTTTATGTTAAATGTACCATGGTAACGTGACTACAGAAAGCAAGTAAAAATATATTTATGAAATATTTATGTGAAATGTAGATGAATGGAAGTGCACGCTGCGTGCTATAGCCGATTAGTGATCGATAAGATTACAGTACAATACTCACACGCAGCTTGTTGGTTCGTGAAGCGAGCTTATGGCAGAACGTCTTACTGCTAGGAACGTTCGTTTATACTCTGCATCGCGTCGCCAATTGTGTGGACTAACTTTAACGAATTTAAACTTATGCCCCCTCGGCTTTCAACTCTGTCGACTATCCGCGATTACACTTGCACGCTTTATAAGCGGCAATAAATGAATGATAAGCATACGCTTAAACGTGTTGTGCCGAATGTCTAGTGGTGTCTGCTACGCATGACGTGTTGGATGTGTACGCATATGTTGAGAAGACGTTATATTTTATTGTGCGAGCATGCCGCAGCCGCCTTGTACAAATTTGTCGGGTAATACGAAAGTACCGGGAAATATATTGCATATTGAATATTATGCATATTATGTTAATATAAATCGTGCACGTGTCGAGTATACACAGGAGTGCATGACGTAATGACAACAATGTGTAGTAATATCTTTGTGAACGCGGAGGAGAACATTAAGAAATATAGTTGACACGTTACATAAGTAGAGAGACACGAATATAAATACAAAGATAAATTGCAGGTTATTATGAAATTCCGATCATGCTGAAGTTTTCTACTTATTCAGAGATTTTTTTCGTCGTAACGCCAAGGCCTAGGTGGCACGTGTAGTACCAATTCTTCCGTCGCGACGCTCGTTTCTGTCACACATTCCACAGTATGTACATATATATTATCTTCACGAATATTGAACAGAGGGCTTATTTAGGTTCCGCTTATTTATACTGTCGAATGTGCAAAAAACGTCACAGCAACGAACTAGAGCGTGCCCACGCCTCTACTAATATTTAACACTTCGTACGATCGTACGATGTATGTTTTGGCAAGAATCATGAATTTTGAACGTATTTCGTAAATCTGACGGAGAGACAATAACACCGGAACGAAAACGTCGAGTCATTGACCTATATGCTACCTGGAATGCGACCATGGGAGTTTTTCCTTCAGTATTTGGCTGTGTGAGTCTGTATAGTGGAATAATCTGAAAAACATTTGAATTTCCCGCCACATATAAAATCTTCGGTATAGTGGCGCCCCTCTTAGCGGAGAAACGCTCAAACTACTCATTGGACAGCGGTCGGTAATGTAGAAAAATACAGCCCCTTGTGTAGTTCACACCTGGAACCATTAGATGGCGCCACTGAAAAAGGCTTGCCGTTATCTACAATACCGACTGGCGTCAATTGAGTAGTTTGAGCGTTTCTCCGCTAAGAGGGGCGCCACCGTACCGAAAATTTTTAGATGTGGCGGGATATTCAAATTGAAGGAACCAGCGTCTGTCGGACGTTCCGAAGGCATGACGCGACCGAGGCGCCACCTACTGACGGACACCGGCAGCGGACACGAGACACGACTGGACACGACACCACACGACACACAGTGGCGACGGCAGAGGGGCAGAGACGTTCCCATCTCAAGGAGTTACAGATGGCCGCCTGAAATCAACAACCGGTTCGGTGAAGCAAAGTGAGGTGGTTATGCGCGTGAAACAATCGCGTGAGACGCGCGAAACTCCGTGAAACCATGTAAGAGGTCGACGTTCAGCCGCCTGCCGCGTCCTTTTTTACGTTCATTTTTGTTGCCCGGTGCAGTGACGACGCCACGAAAGTGGCATCACGCTCCGATATTCGTGACTGCCTTTCGAAGTACGTCCTGTCTCTCGCTCGTGACGTACGATCATTTCACAGCAGCGAGGCCGAGCGGAGTCCGTCGTCGGAGGATGAGCGCCAACAACGTGCAGGCATTGTTCGCATGCTCAAGGTGCTTCTCGAGGCATCCTTTCGAGGAGCTCTCGCCAGGACAACAGTTGTGCAAGGTATAGGCGCGAGTCCCTGGCCCACCGACCCACCATCGTTCCCTGTAGATCCATGCCCGCCTTCGAGTGCCGACACAACCTCTCTCTCTTTCTCTCTGTTTTTTCTCTCTTTCTCACCCTCGCGAGGTCGGCGTCACTTTTTCGCATCCATCCCGAGCGCGATGCTAATATTAGCGCTTTTGCCTCGAAATGCGCGTTGCATTTCCGATCGGCTCTCCATGACGGGAGAATTATATACACCGTTCGCACGCTGACGTAGCGGTCGTCAAAATATGTCGGATACGTCGCGCTATCGCGGCCCGAGCACTTTTCGAAGTCTAACCAACAAACCGTCGCAAACTGATTTTTTGCATCGCTGACCCGGATGAATATGTGTACGTTATGATTCGACACGTGTAATTGTTGGACCTTGCCTGTTTTCCTGCCCCGCAGGCGGAACTATTTTTTTTTTCTTCTACCTTGATATCCAACTTACCTTTACCTTTCTGTTTTTAAGACTGTTTACCGTTATGAATAGCAGAGTCTGGGTTTATGGTACCAGATTGGAGTAGCAGAGTTTACGCTCATACCCAACACATATTCATTCATCTTTGCCCCAAACTTTATTATTATGTAATGGGGAATCTAGTAGATGATGGAATTTGTTTTGTCCATTTAGGAATGTCGTGGTGCGTTCCCTGTTGTGAAATGTACATATTGCAGATCGGAGTTTCAACAAACCATGTGAGTATGGCACTATCCATATATATATATATATATTATAAGTTAGCATTAGGTTTTGTCTGATTTTCAACCATAACAAACGTTTCCATCTCCTTGCTCTACAGAAAAGGTAACACAAGCACCATATGTAAAAAATGTGAACAGAATGTGAAGTCCTACGGAAAGCCATCGGCCTGTGAATACTGCAATACCATAGCTGCATTTATTGGTAGTAAGTGTCAACGTTGTACAAACTCGGAAAAACGATACGGTCCACCAGTTACTTGCGAGCAATGCAAGCAGAAGTGTGCCTTTGACAGACAGGATGAAGATAAAAAGGTAATACAAGTTGGGGCTAGCTTCATATTGGTAATTTTCTGTTGTCATGTCATACTATGAAAGAGACATCTTTAGCTGTGTAATATTTTGAAACTGCAACTTACAAAGCATATTTGCATACGCGTGATTCCTGGTATACTTCTGTTTATTTAATGCATGTTGACACAACTGGCTCCCACTTTTCCAAGAGTACTCAATCTTTATACATCTTAAAGATAATTCAATAGGATTTTATGCTTTTGATATAAATCTATTTTATTTTGTATGCTGTGTACTACCAGCATTACAATTTACAATACTATATGATATGTTTAAATTATCTCTTCTCATTTCTGCTTCTATGAAGTTCAGCTCAACAGGTTGTCGAAATAAAGTTGGTTCCTCTCATAACTAATTATGTCTGTACAGGTAAAATTGGGTTTTTACAAATCTTTTGTGTGTATAATTACTTACTCCTTTTTTTCTTCATATTTTCCATATTCCTGGATAATCGAGAGTTACAGTGCTCGTCATTCTCTCTTGATTCATATAGTTTTATTTCAAATCGGGATATGTCACTTTCTGTCATGACTTCTTTTCTTTTTTTAGAGAGCGAATAAACATCAAGTGTAGTTTCTACAGCTAAGACCTCTCTCTTGTTGGTATATGGTAATACATCTACTTTCATCTATTGTTACTAAATAGGTTACGATTCCGTTTTTGTTTTTAGGTCGATGGGAAATTATTATGTTGGCTCTGTACGTTGTCTTATAAGCGAGCGTTAGCAAAAACGAAACAGTCCGATGCCGAGAGGAGAGCTCACATGAAACTGGCTCAGCAACGGGCTGCAAAGCACAAAGAACAAAAGTAATTATCTAAATACTACCTTATCTTGTAAGGTAATGTAATCATAATCTCTGAAAATCCTTATCGAATCCAGATTCATGGTTCATGTCCTGTTCTCCGATGTTCTGTTCCAGACTAAAGGGTCACAATAAACGACCGCACAGAGTTGACGTGACGAAACTGCCCCCGCAATCGGAAAGTGGAGATACCAACGGCCCAACTCCGGTGAAAGCAGCCCGGATGGTCGGCGTCCACGATCCGCACGATCCAAACAGCTCGGATCACGTGGTTGCGGTCACTCAGCTTAAAGAGAAAATAGCTCATCTTCAGAAACAAATATCCATGAAAGACAGCCAATTACTAGCAAAAGATAGACAGGTACGTTTCCGTCATATAGTGATCGATACCAATGTGATTAGGAGGCCACTTCGTCGAAGTATCGAACGTTTGATCGGCTTGTTCACAGATAACAGAACTGAAGGCAAAGAACTTTACGTCGGAGGCAGAACTTCGCAACAAGATGAAGGCTACCGAAAAGGAGTACGATACGAAGATATCTGGCATGCAAATGAAGATTTCCGGTTTGTTGAAAGAAGTCGCGTCGTTGTCAAAAACTTCCAAGAGGGGCGACAGAGTAGCTGCTACTAAAACTGAAGCTGGGACCAACAGTGGAAGTGGAACCGACAGTCCTGTACCTTGATAAGGTAGGATAATTTTCATATATGCCATTATCCATTCTGATTATTGTTTCACATTGCGGTACCGCATGCTGCCAATGTTGTCGCTGCGATTGGTGCAAACTTGCGCGTATTGCTGAAGTATTTACTTGAGAAACGTGTTTCGTCTTGTTCAGTGTTTTGTTCTTTCGACATTAAGTTTCACGTTTCGGATTATTGGAATGGCGTATGCGGTTTGGAAAGAAGCGTTTCCTTTCAAATATTGCTTGAATTTGGTTCTGTTTTCCGATATAAGGTTTATTTGAAATAATATTCCACGAATCGTTTGACGAGGGTTGAACAGGTCTTTTCTTCCGACTGTTTTCAGGGACTGATTTTAGCTGTGACAACATACTCAAATGTCCATACCTGCATAAATCACGTGGTATATTACAAATAGTTAATTGTTTCCATTAACAAAATGAAATCCGTATTATTTTTCTAATTACTATAGGTACGTATATTATATTCGACATGTACGCGAAGATCTTGTTTGTTCTCTGTGTGGGTAACGGAGAAATAAGTGCAAAAGTTATTCATAAGTTAGATAGCCTTTCTTCTTATTTTCGTAAACGCCCCCCCCTGCCCCCCCGCGAATGTCAGTTTGTACGACTCGTTTGACAAACGTTTCTTCGTTGATGTCGTTGAGAAGCATGGGTACAGTAAGAAATAAACTATTCCATCCTTCGCAATTTTGGTACTTGCAAATAGTTCAAGTTACATGAAATCTGAAATGATGTAATGATGATGAGCCAGATAATGGTGATTGTAGATCAATTTACAATAAAAGTAAAAAGTGATATGCGTCTTGTGATGGGATGTACGAAGGCGACCCTTCCACGTACTTCTTCCTGTGCTCCTCTCGTTAGAATATAAGGATTATAAATGTCGTCGTAGGGAATCAGAGTGCAGAGCTAGTGATATGTGCATATAAATATCCAACAGCCATATATTTATTCTTTATTTTAAGAAACAAATGCTAATTGAGCATTACCTATTCAATAATTGTAATGATAATAAATGCGTAACAATTTACTATATACGAAGTGTAAGGATAATTAACATTTAATTTATAGTCGTTTAAATACGTACGAGCGTGTACACAGTCACACACTCATTCGCTCGCACAGGCATACACAGGCACGCACCCACACACGTGTACAGTACAGTTGGAGTTATCGTTTAATTATTAAGAGATGGTAAGAACTAAATATTGCTTGTTTGTTGTCGAGGCGGTTAGTCACTTGCTTCCTTCGATATTTCACTACTTTCAGCGTATTTACACAATTTCATCTCTTTTCTTTCTTTCAACACATCTCCATTCGCTCGGTCCCTTCCACTCTCTCACGCACACACGTTCACACCTTTTTCTCGTCCTTTTTTTGTCCGCAGACCAAAACCTAAGCGCTAGGTTCTTTTATCTGTCTATTTCATTATTTAAATAGTGCGTTTAATGCAGGCAAGGTAGGGAATCGAGGCAATGTACAGAATGACATAAGTCGCGATAACATTGCTGGAAACAACGCATCGTTTGATAACGTTACGGCGTTACATGTCTTATCGTATTGCTTATGAAACTCGATATCAAATTAACTTTAGAGCGTGTTCTTGAAGGCACGGAAATCATGCGAAATTAAAGCGCGTCAGCTTTCTGCTTCCACCGATCGTTATCACGACTTAGAGACACGTGTAGGCCCGTGCACACTACCGAACGGCAGGATAGTAGACGTTAACATTTGTCAGTCTGAAATTTGTCTACAATTCTGACGTGGTCTCGGTAGTCATTGGCGTCCCGCGCACTTCTTCATTCGCGAATTATCGCTAGTATAGCGTACACTATGTATAATTTATTTGGCCTAGGCATCCCATATAGTGCCCGAATCGTCCACATTGCCTGTAACATATCGGCAGATCAATATAAAAGACCGTATCGCGTGATCGTCTCTATGCCGTTGTTGCAACAACGAAAGTAGTTAGAAAACCAATGTCGCCAGCCTTTGGGATCGCACGAGAAAGAAGTCGGGAATGGTGAAACAACTGGAATCTGCAAGTAGTATAGGTCAATGGAAGGGTGTACTGAGATGAGACTGGTGTCTTCGGGACTTTCGGATTCCGACTCGAGAGGTCGATGGTAGTTTAAAGTAAGACGTGCCTTCTTTTGGTTCATTCAGCTATGTACAATTTTTCTGAGACACGCGACAACTTGGCATATATCAGTCTGCGATACGTAACTAAGTATGAAATCATTACTGAGTAGCAATTCGGGTTTTCGACTCGTCGCTCCTATGTCTTAAAAATGTTTTCCTCTTTGGAGAACGAGGCACCAGCTCGGATCGCCGATCAGTAAGGACGTACGTTGCATTTCTTTTTATTCATTTCTCGTAACGCACGGTAGGCTGCGCTTAGTGTGACTTCGACGTCGACGTTTCGACACCTAAAATTAGTGGAAGTACGAGTCGCGAAGTTGTCCCTTGAAATCATTGGAAGATACAAAAGAGAGGCGCAGAGTATACAATTGCGAATGGTTGATAACCGTAAGAATTGCCCTCCGTGTCGATAAATCTTTCGCGCTATCAATATTTTCCTCACGAATCAGATTTAGCTCCTCACGTTCGACACATTGACTGCCACGTCAGCCACAAATGGTGGAATATTGCGTCCCTTTACAGTACTCCCGGCGACAAGTGTGTTCCTCTCATTCTTCCGTTAACATTCTACTCAAACGTGGAGATAATACGGAGACGAAAGTTTCAGAAGTATTATTTTCCGTGGCAGTCAATGCGTCGATGCCTATGCCATTTTACGAGACAATGGCTAAATTATATAAATGATCGTGTCGGTCCTCGGGCAAGACTCATTACGATTTCATAGAAGCGTGCCCGGGCCGGTTCACGAGTGATGATCAAATTACGACGATGCGGTCGGAACATTCTGACTAGATTTTCCCGTTAACCAATTTCTCTACTGAATGTTCCCGTTTATTGTGCGCGAATTCGATTTTGACCCCCGTCCAAAATCCCACGCGAGCCTCGCGCCGCGAGATGCCCCCTCTCGTCGGGATTCGCAGTCGTCTACGAAAGGCAACGTTTTCTGAACTTAATTTTAAGGAATCGCCTCCTCCTCCTCGGCATGCAGGCTGGCGCGACTGTTTGTGCACGGTCGAGTGAAAACGTAAAGCGAAGACGAACGATACGTCGTCGGACTTCCACAGGACGACCGGTCGTCTTTTGAGCGCTACCGATTGAATCACGAATCACGAGTCTACTTTGAATAGGAGTGAAGCGAAAGAACTGAGCGAGGCGTGGCAAGCGCCGGTTGTTCATCGATCGAGCTGGTGCGTGTGTTTTGCTTGAGAATCGATGGTATCGAAAAAATGAGGAAATGTTCAACGCACAACCCGCTCGCGCAGTTCTTAGGCTCCACTCGCGGCAATTGGAATCGGCAGATTCGTCGTCGTTGCGCGATCTCGTCGCATCGACAAGGAAACTCCCCATGGGACGTCGTGAGAGAGCAAATGATACAGAAGAAAGTGATGATCATCCCGTGGATCGAACACCCTTATCCGTTTCGAAAACGTCACGACAAAAGGACGCCTAAAAAATATATGTATGAATGTATATAAATATAGATTATAGATACACGTTCGTCGAAAGCGCCAAGATGTTTCGCTGTTGCGCGAGCGATCTCAATAAGTTACCTAACTGCGGATTGTTTCGTATCGAATGTGACCGTTGAGCGCAACCTACCGCACTCGTCAGCCGCTGACGATTGCATTTCATAAATTAGAGCTTCTTAAGTTACTTTTTAAATTATAGAATAATTAATAGTACTGTTAGTATATACAGGTACAGGTCTCGTATAGTTGCAGTCGTGTCGTCACTGGTTGTTCATCGCGTCTTTCTCTCATATATGCCCGCGCATTCTCGAACGTTCTGACGGACGCCGACAAAATCCGTCATCCCGTATCTCCCGAGCAAAGGAAACACTGCAAGTGGCACCGTAAACGTGGGTCCAATATGTCGAAGGGATGAGGGGTGGGTGGGTATGGGGGAGGGGGGTTGATGCTTGGCGCGGTGACGATTAGGCGTATGAAATTCTGTGTGCGGACTGATGCGGTTCTGCGTTCTCGATCGGCGGTGCTCGTTATTAGAATTGCGCTGGGGCTCGTGGAAAAATATTCTCGCCGTCTACGGTGCCGCTTGCGCGTCCTTTCTCAGGCTTCAACACCGTGGAAGTATAATCGAGAAGCACGACGTCGTTATTCGGCATCACTTCCGTTTCTCCCAGAATGACAGTGCGACGGGTGTCGTTCACTTTATAATATAATATATGTATATATCGTGCGTTCGTTGGACACTATTCACTATCTGCATTAATATTCTTCCGCCGGTAATACTACGATAGAAAAGATATGGAAACGAGTTATGTACAAGGAAGGAACTTCGTGTGCTTCTTCTAGCCGGAACCTTGTCGATTTTTTTGCGCGCGCCCTTTCGCTACCGGAAGAGTCCTAAAAGACGTTCTCGGATATTACGTTCAACGTATGTGTACCAAAGCAACAAAGTTCAGCGAGAGAGTATTGAGTAAAAACTTAGATCGCTTCGCATTCAACAATAACCAACTAAACAACAATGAGTGTATAACAATTTCCTTTTTACATGCCGTCGAGCGGCGCGCCTCGGGAGGCCGAGGCAACGGGCCGCGCTCGGTTTCGCTCGGTTCGCGTTTGTCATGAGCCGTACCGGCATCGTTTCAGTTCTACCTCGGGGCATGACGCGAGAGTCCGTAGGAATGAGCGTTTCTTGATCTTACTGCCACTCTAGGATTAAAAATACAGCTTTGGAGCGAACCGCGTTCGTCGTGAGCAACTCGTTTACGTTTCCACGGCCGAACGACTGCGCCTAGGCAGAGGAGCGCTGACGTGCTCCCACTCTTAGGTACACTCGATAATGTGTGGCTGGGACGTCTCTATGACGCTCGGTCGTCCCACAGAATTCTCCAGGTTGTGGAGGGACGTCGAGTGTGGTCCGTGCGCGGGTCCGTGCCTATCGTAATTATCGATGTGCTCCAGCTCGCATTCCTTCGGCATATTTCCTGCGCGACACCAAATGAATAGATATTAAGCTGTGTCCGGCACGATGCTACCCTCTTCTCTCTCCCGGCACCGATAGATCAAACGTTCGCACTTACCGACATTCATATCAGGACCGTACTCGTAGTAAGTTGGCGAGCCAACTGCTGCAGCCAGAGCGAGCTCGTCTTCGATATTGTTCGGCCTGCAGCTCGTCGTTTTCCAGTGTGTCCTGAGGCCACTCGCGCTGATATACTTCTTGTCGCATCCCTGGCAAGTGTAGGGCCTTTCGTTCGTGTGCAGCCTTTTGTGTAGCTTCAGATGAACGAACTGGGTGAACTTGGCGGGGCACAGATCGCAGGCGTACGGCTTTTGCCCGGAATGCAATCGAAGATGCGTCTTGAGGTTCGACGTCGAGCTGAACCTCTTCTTGCATATCTCGCACTGGTGTGGCTTTTCACCTGTCAACAAAAACATCGGTCAATATCCAGCAAAAAAATGAAGAATGTCGAGGCTCGACGGCGATCATAAAGAAATCACAGAATCCTCACCGGTGTGCACGAGATGATGCTTCTGCAGATGAGCCAGCTGCGTGAAACTCTTGGTACAGACGTTGCACTTGAACGGTCGCTCGCCCGAGTGCGTCCTAAGATGAACCTTCAGATTCGACAGTTGTCCGAAGGTCTTGCAGCACACGTTGCACTCGTAATGCATCTTGCCGTCCTTCTTCTTGAGAGGATAGGGCAGCGACCTGTAGCCTCTCGAGCCCTGCGAGTTCGGACTGAGCGATCCGCTCTGCGAGCAGCCGTGGTCGTCCGGCGACAATGAACTCGCGGGCGAGTATCTATTGAGGGCCGACGAGTTGGCGTGGATCGTGAGGCCGGGATGATGGCCCAGATGAAGATTGTGCGTGCCTGCTATGAGAGCCTGGTTCCCATCGATCTGCATCGTGGAGGAAGTCGGTAGCTGATGACTGCTGGTGGCAGCCTCCAGTCTCCTGCCGTCACTGGACCTCTCGTACACGACATTGCCGCTGGGCGTCGGCGAGTAAGCGGTACAGTTAATGGAAAGCGGCGCTACGTTATGATGAAGAGACCCATTGGGATGATAGAGTCCGTAAGGGTAGGAAGAGGGCGACTGAATGGGCGATATCGGCGAAATCGGCGAGACACTTTGATTGCTACCCGCCGAACCCGGATACATCGGACTCGACTCGTGACACCCGCTCGACGATGAATAAAGAATCGTGGGCGTGGACGACGCCCCGCTGGGATTCGTCGAGGGCGACGGACTCTTGCTCTTCCGCTTCGGCGGGCAGCTCGTCGTGGTCGCGGACGAGTGAAGACTGCCGCTCGACGAGAGGATCGTACTGGACGAGAGGACGCTCGTGGAGTGAAGGTTTCCGGGATTGCTGGAAGAGTGGATATTGCCGTGCGGTGGAAGAGACACGGCACCGTTGCCCGTGCTCGAGTGAAGGTTGCCCGTACTCGAGTGAAGATTCCCGTTGGGACTCGGCATGGGGAGAGGGCCGTTGCCACTGGTGGAGTTGACGCAAGCGTCCGCTTGCATCGGAAGATTCGAACTGGAGTCTGGGCTGCATGGAAGGATGTTTCCGTAGCGATGGGACTTCTTGTACGAGTACGCCATTTCCGTGGGGCTGGAAGGCGGGGGCGTGACGGAGTCGACGTGTGTTTGGTGATGCATTTGGTGATGGGAATGATGGTGCTGCTGTTGAGCGTTGTGATGGTGGCTGTTGTTATTATTATTGTTGTCGGTGCTGCTGCGTAGGAGAATGTTTTCCAGTATCGAGCTGCTGGGGCTGGTGAGGTAGTTCGGCCTGGACAGGGGCACGCTGCTCTTCACCTCGGGTTCGTAGAAGGGCTTCGGATTCTTCTCGCTCGCCTCGTCCTCGTTCATCGTCGAGAGGACGGTCGCCTTCTGAAGCATGACTGGCGAGAGCGGCTTCTGAATGTCCGGCGACACCGCCCTGCTCGATATCTCTTGCTCCTTCTCCTTCGCGGGTGCTTCCAGGCTCTTCGTGGCCTGGAAGTTGCCGTAGGTTTTGGTGATCTTGATCTTCACCTTTCTGTACTCATTCTTCGCCGCGGCGTTGTCCTGCTTGAGCACCTCGTTGTTGCAGACCGACGAGGTCTTGGAGTTCTTGCTGAAGTCCAGCACGTAGTTGTTCTCCGAGTCCGACTCGCTGCTCTCTTCCGGCGGCGTTAGGATTTCGTCGTGGTACCCGTTCGAGTGATAGCCCTCGTCGGATCTCACGGATCCGTCTGTGGGCGTCATCTGCGAGCGCCTCTCGTAGATCGAGGAATCCTTGAGAGGCGACACGACGTCGACGGCGGGCGGGATTTCTGACGGTAGTGCCGACTGTTGTACTTGTTGGCCTGTTGGAACGATTCTGGTAAATCTATTTTCTTCAAGGGTCAGACGGTCGGGCGGTGCTTCCAAATTACTTACGTATTCTCTGCAGCATTAGTTCACCCGTCAACGGATAATTAAGCCTCTCCGCGAATTCTCTACAGTACCACACTAGGAGTTCTTGGTTCGGTAGTATCGGCTTGATCGTGTAAAAATAAATGTTCATCTGCAAGCAAGGTCGACGAATGTCAGGTTAGCGTCGTTGAGTTATTGCGATTTAATCAGGAGAACGTCTCGCTTATAGATCGAACAAGCATGTCGAATGCCGAACGCATGTGACATAGAATTGAGAAGTTCTTCTTGCAAGTGGATCTCGTAACTTTGACGCCCCGGACTCACCTTATACTGGCATGCTATTAGGTTTTGCGATTCAGACGAGTATGCCGGATTCACGTAACGCATCCAATTCGACTTCTGGACGTCGTAACCGTCGATGTAATAGAACAGCTCGTTGTTCTTGTACACCTGCGCGAATATAAATTATCATTGATTACATCCGTAATGGCGTTGCGTAATTATAGTACAGATCAATTCCTTCGCCACTCGAACGTTTCAGTTTCTCTCAACGCGATAGGGATCTTCTAATGTCATAGCACGTTTATGTGCATTTATCAGAGATAACCACGAGCAGGTTTTTTTTAAGAATGACATATTTATATACTTAGACAAGATCTGAACGGTTAAAAATGTATTCCCGATCTCGACGACTTTTTTTGCGATTGCTCGGACATCTTCAGCTCTGGGTTCTTATTTTTGACTCTGTTCAGCTGATATCTTAAATTATACTCAAGTCCGAACTTTTAAACGAGTGAGGTAACGCGATCAATGCTGATCAAGTATTATCCCGCTGTGGCCTCTTGTGAAGCATTACTGAATTTTTCGTAGCAGTCGACGTGTTAAATGAGAGAGGCCGATTTGAAAATATCCCATGGTTCGTAGCGGATTATGCTAGGAACGAAGGTTCATCGTAACGAATTGATGAGTTACGAGGCATCAATGGCTTCGCGGGTCTCGCTTTAAGGCTTGCTCGATCGGCTAAAACCAGTTTCTGGTCTTTGCAGGCTTCTCTCTCTCTCTCCCTCTTCATCTTCCCTTTTTTTCATCATCCCGGTGCCTAGCTCGCGATGATAAGCACGAGTGCTCATAGAATAGCCAGCTTGGCGCGAGTTTCAGCACTCTGAACTCTGACGCGCGCGAGGTTGTTTACGTGAAATTATTCTTACCCTCCAGAAGTATTTCCGGTTTGCGTCCGCCGGCACCGAGTCCTTGGTATAAACTTGACCCACCAGTGGTCCAAAGCGCGTTCCTTTCGGAATGTAACTCGTGCTCCATACTCCCAACACCTGGATCACACGCGAAATTGACATCAGGTTATATGCGATTCGTTCGTTTCATTCCACTGGGTAGGTTTTGAAATGACAACGACGACGCCGACGACGATGATGATGACGAAGATGATGACATGGGACACGCAGTTTAGTGTGGCGACTCGCAGATATTTTCCGGCGACACCGGGAAAGTTTGATGCAACCGATGAATGCTTATTATCTCGGCTGTCCGTGTCGATACGTGCCGCTCGAAATAATTTGAAACTACAGCCGCTGTTTGGCCAACCCGGTGCTCGTTAGAACGCGCAACGCCAGATCCTATCTTTTTCCACTCTACTTCACGTCGGCCCCCAGAACGTGCCGCGGCCGGGGCACATCGAGACAGCCAGACAAACCTGACCCTCCGTCAATCCGAGCCCTACGACGCGCGTTTCGGTCGATCCGAACACCCGCGACTAATTAGAGCGCGGCCGATTATCGGCATGAATGAAGTTCCCCGGCGCGACGTGAATTTCCGCGCAAACACCTAATCCGTGCCATCGAGGAAAGTGTGACGTTCAAGCGCGCCGTCAGGTCATGCTTCGTAAGTTAATTAGCCTCGTCACTCGGTCAAGTTTGACTTGCTCGCGTTACACGGTCGATCGGAAACTCTCTCGCCGGGCGTTGTCGAAACGTCGAATTAATTTCGCAACTTGTTCGGCCGGGTCGGAGATGAGAATGAAAGAAGTGCCGTTCGGCGGGCGTGATATCGTAGATTTTGATCTCGCGACTCTCACCGAGGAGGTCTCGAGATAGGATTCTTTCGCGGAAGAACGTACATCGTTGAGGGCCTGAGAGGGCTTGAGGACCAGATTCCGTGGTAGGGAGGCCTCTGCCCGATTCGTATCGCCCGGCGATGCCGCGACATCCGGTACCAGGTATACGGCGTGTTGCTCGAATTCCTCCTCCCTCAAGGTCGCGTGATCCCACTCGCTGGCCTCCATCCTTCACTGAAAGCATAAGACGTTTTGCATTTTTAATCGGTCCTTCCCATCTTCATTACGCGCGAGCCACCGATTAACGTTGATCATCGAAATTGCACGGCACTTTGCGCGAGCACATTCTACTCGCTCGCCCGTTCTCCATCGATCGTGTTCAGTGTATTCTGAGTTGCGTTGTGCTTTTCGAAAAAGTCGCCAAACTGTTTTCCCAATCGTTGCGATAAGGGTGCGAGTATTATTGCGCCGTGTGCATTCGTTTGGTTAAATGATGAGGTCGCCTGGAACGAGCTCCGTACAGGGTTCGTCGTCGGTTTAAAGTGTCGCAACGAAAGGGTGAGGGATCTGACAAAGAGTGGGCCAAGTAATCGGCGGAATGACATTTAATTCGGCGCCGCGCGCACAGTGTGCAACGGGGAAGATCATATTATTGGGCGATTTCCCCGTACGCTCATTTCCACTCTTCAATTGGCGGTGGCGCAACACTTTAACACCGCGAAAGTGAAACCCGTCGACGCATTGATCGACTGCAGGGGTGAGAGGGAGGATGGCGGGGGCATAAACTCTGAAGTCCACCCTTCGCCCCACCACCCCGCCATCTCTCACCCCTTTGCCAACCAGCGCAAGTTTTCGCTACCCGTTGAATTTCGATTTCCATGAACGTCGCGCACTGCCGACCCTCGTCCACCATTTCACAATTTCTCCGACTCTCTTTCGACGCTACGTTTTCGTCCCTTTAAGCAGCGATTACTCGTAATCGCGCGGCGTATTTTTAGCGGAGCGCACGCACGCCGCGTAACCCGTCGCTGGTGCTGAGAGACGAAAGATGGGATAATGAAAAAATATCGATGCACGGCACTATCGTTTTCAAATTAATCGGCACGCACGAACGCGGCACGTGTCACCATACGCGTTCACTATGCTTTTTAAAGCTGATCTACTTCAGCGGGCACTCTCGGCGAGAGTCGCGGGTCGTAAGAATCTCGGACACTGAAATCGCAGCTTGCACAGCACGCAGGGCCGAAGTAATGATAGAATCGATTTTCGCAAGAAGGGCACGGTGCGGCCCTACGAGCAGCTAGGGTCTGAGACCGGAAGCTCGATGCACCTTCGCCAGTTCTCCATTGTCAAACATAGTCTATCGATCGGAGTCGCAGCGAAAAGACTCGTTTTCCTCCTCCGTATCTCATGTCATTAGCAAGCCTTCCCCTTAACGCTCTTTCGACCGACGAATTCCCCCGATGACTAATACCCCCGCGGCTGTTACATGATAAAATTCGAAGGCTGTCGAAGGCGTGCTGGACTCACTTCACGTCTTATGTAGCATCTGCTCGCTACGTGGTGCTCGAAGACTCTTTCTTCCTCCGATCGGCCCTCCTCGTCGGCGCGTAGGTGTGCGACGTGCGGTTGCGTGTGCGTGCGTGGGTGGATATGGATGGAAGGGCCCTCTCTGAACACTCTCCCTCTTACGTGATCCTATGGTTCCTGAGTGAGATCGGCATGCCGACGAGCCTGAGGGCGTTCACGCGCCGATCCTGTCGCCGCGCGCTGCACGAAAGCGCGTCGATTTCGCTGGACATTTATTTGAAAAAGTGCTCCTCTCGGCGAAACGGGAAGTCGGAGGGTCGGTAAGGCCGATCGCTGCCGCGGCAGTGGCCGCCGCTGCTGCTGCATGCAGCCCTAGGCGGTCCTGTGGCCCAACCGCTACACGACGCTGCTTATCGATTATCAGGACATCGGGAAAGGGAATTGGGATCGGCTCGAGCTGTCGTTGCACCCAACCAATCCAACCAGACCCGACAACACGCACTCTCTCTCCCCCCGCACCCCTCCTCCTCCTCCTCCTCCTCCTCCTCCTCCCCCCTGCTCTCCTCTCGCACCTCTCGTTCCTGTTTATCAACAGCGCTCGCCGATCCTCGTGATGGCGAGCCTGCTCGATCGTCGCTTTCCTCAGCCGACGCTGCCGGATCGGGACTAGAGAGAAGGTGAATCGGAGGAGCGGAGAATGACTCTCGTTGCACCGTTATTTATTTTTCCCCAACCGCAGCCCCCCTTCACCCCCCGACCCACCACCCGCCCCCCAGCACTGACGCGCACTCTTCTTACTTTCACCCTCGCGCACTACCCCTTGCCACAAAGCGCTGATCGTCGAGGACGTCTGTCCTCGATAATTTCCCGAGGAAGCGAGCGTCGACGGTGTCTCCGGACGCACACGGATCGCGGGTCGGCGTGATCGGCGAGAAACTTCCTCGGATCACGCTGCACACTGGGCAAGCCGTACGCGTCGATCCGGTGCCGATCTTCCCGACGAGAACCGTTCGCGACACGCACGTTCTCCGGCAGGTAGCCGAATTGGCGAAACAACACTACCCGGGTTAACCCTTTCGGTCGTGAAGGGTGGTCTCCGCCTTCGGTTTCGCGGATGGCACACGCAGAGCGGTGTATGGAACTCGGGTAGACCTGACCTAGCCCAACGCGAGTCGGCTTGGCTTGTCCTCCCCCTGCGTCGGTATTGGTCGCTGGCTCTCTCTTTCTATCTCTTCCTCTCTTCCTCTTTCCCTCTTGCAGAGTTTCCTCCTCTCTCTCTCTCTCTCTCTTCCTCCCCGTCTTCTCTTCGTCTACCTATCCTCCCCTCCCTCTCTCTCTCCCTCTCTCTTTCTCTCTCTCCCTCGCCCTCGTGTACGCGAACGTGGTGGTGTGCCAGCAAAGCTGCCAGACCAGAGGTGGTGCATTTCTCTGCGCTGCGCTTTCGATCGACCCGTTGCCAGAGGTTTCCTCTCTCTCTCTCTCTCTCTCTTCTCCCCTCCCCCTGCCCTCTCCTCGACTTCTCTTTGTCTCTCCCGTCTCCCACCCGCGCTGTCTCACTCTGTCTCCCTCGCCCGTTGCTCTCCTCTTATGCATTTCCCTCTAGTCTCTCTGTTCAACTTTCTATGACTCCCTCATTCCCTCCCGCTCTCTGTCGCTCTGTCCTCGTCCGACTCTTTCGTCACCCCTTTCAACCCCACCTCCCATTCTACTGTGTGCAACCGGCTCTCCCTCCAGCGTTCCTCCTCTCTCTCTCTCTCTCTCTCTCTCTCTCTCTCTCTGTCTCTCGCCCTTTCTTTCTTCCTCTGTTTCTTGCTCCCTGTCTCTGTCGTTCGACGACAGGGTGCATGCGCCGATCGGTTCTAAGTTTAATTCTTCGGATAACTTCACGCGATAATAAGACGCCTTAATGCTCAGTGGCTTCAGCAGACGAGTATACTGCGCTGGGCTCGCAAAAAATTATCCAGCCTTCACCCCCCCCCCTGATTCGCACGCCTCTAATGTATCACTGTTCTCAATCCACTCGTCAGCCTCGACGGTAGCTGGAATATTAAGCGGCCGCTCGCAGCTGTTGGCGGCGGGAACAAAAAATTGATGCGCGTCCGAATTTTCGCGGAAACTTCTGCCGAGATTCGGCTCGAAATGTAGGTAATGAATGAGTCGCGGGGTCGACGGCAGGGAGTTTGCACCCGCTCTCGCCGTCAACGCCGCTCTTCCGCTTCCTCATCCGCATCACCCTCCGGCTCGCTCTCGGCAGGTGTGTGCGTGCGTTGTTTCTCGCTGTATTCTTCTCGCGCCATTTCTCCGCGTCTGGTCGTTCTCTCGCAACCCCTTTACGGTGGACGTGCGCGTTCAACCCTTGCGTCAGCCTCCCTTCCTCCGCCTCTTCCTCCTTTCTCATTCACGGCTCGGTGCGTGCACCGATCACGTACGAGGCGCGCGAATGCAAATCGCTGCAGCCCGCTAGACGATCTTTTTGCCGCGAAATAACAAAGTACGCGTTGCCGTAGGACGGAGTGCGAAAGTGCTGTCTATTTTTGTCGGATACTTCATGATCCGCGGTAGCGAGGGACGGCATGCGTTCGGTCCGCGCGAAGGAGTTTGAGTGGACGTGACCCTGGCCTCGTGTCACGGCTACTCGAGATCGGTAACCCCGTTCACTTTGGCCGAACGCATCTCGTTATACGCACGGCTCGTTTTCGTCTGTGCGTCATCGCGAGGTCGCGGTCGGTCCGAGACCGTTGACACGTCGCACAGTGAGAGATAGAGAGAGACAGAGAGAGAGAGAAGGTCGTCGAACCTTCTTGGCCGATTCTAATCCCAACGACCAACGACCGGTCTCGATTCTATCTGCAAGGTTACGTGAACGAGTCGGGCGACTTTGACGCGCATCGTAACGCAACGTCAAACACTTATGGTAGAATATTTCGGCGAAAATCGTCGTTGCCCAGCGCGCGATCGTAAACGGAAAAGGAGGCAGGTATTTGACAATTAAATACCGCGTCTATCCGCGTGCCAATTTGCCGGAGTGCGTTCTCTTGTCCACTGGTCGTTGACCTCTCCGCGGGCCGCGTGGCGTATGACGAAATTTCGTCGTCGCGGTCGCTCATGCCGAATTTCACTTTTTCGAGCGCATCGCGCACGCCGCGACTCGCCTCGCCGATTTTCACGGCGAGGCTTGCCTAGCGAAAGACATTTCCGCGTGAATCGACGACGACGACTACTAACCCAGATACGTTCCTCGGGTCGACGATCTTTTCTCGCCTCGGAGGAGCGACTGTACCAGATATATTAATATTCTATGCTTCGCCTGTCGCGAGTCTCGAAGCGAATCTTTACGAATCCTAGCCGACGTTCCGCCGACGCTTTTCTCTTTTCCGAAATCGGCTCGAGACCTATTGGAACGAGCCAGCCGCGAAAATTCGAGCGTCTGCCTCGTTCTCGCTCGAAAGCGAAATTTGTCGTTTTCAAGCTTCTCTCCTTCACGCGGACGCGACTCGAAGGAAGACCGGGCGCAAAACGCGAGCGCGTCGCCAGCGAGTTTCTAATCGGACGCGTAATAGCGGCCACGGCTAGAAAACCGAATGTGAACCGGAAGCCGTGTGTTTCCATGGATCCCATTCGAATCGAAGCTCCTCGCGGCGCAAGGTCCTTTACCCCGTACGAACACTCGTAACTGTTACTTTAGAGAATAACGGCCCGCGCATACGTGTTTGCCAAGTGACCCGTGCACGTGCGATACTTACTCGCTTGCGCGCGCGGGGATGAGAAGAAAATCGCAAGGGAAAATTGTGCGACAGGCGAGAGTGGCGCGGAATTCGGCGGGTCACAGAGTTGTCAGTCGAGCGTACGGAACGGCGATTAGCTTGAGTCCTTCCTTCGAAATCCCGTCGGCCCCGCACATACGATTTGCGAGCTATCCCGGCTCGCGAGTATCCGAAAAGTCAATAGGGATCTTTCGGCGAAAAGCTTAAGCCCGGCATGTCCCGGTTCGAGGCCTTAAGGGTCATCGACATCCGTCGACTCGGCGAAGCGTCGACCTTCTTACAGACGCGTCCAGACCTTTCTTAACCGTCGAGAGGACGAAATGAATATTTGATGGGCCGGGCTGGTTCGGCTGAAATCCGGACCTCGTCAGTTTTTCGTCGGCTTCTTCGACGCCGGCGGAAAAGCTGCGGAGCGCCGTCGTGCAAAAGTCTCCTCGTCCGTGGCAATGCGCAGGCCGAGCGTGCATAATGCGGCGAGGATCGCTCACCGTTCGCTCGAGCGGCTCGCGCGATCGCGCGAACGCCGCTTTTAAAGGCCGTCGTACTCTCGGGCCGGTAGCAAAATGTAAACCGGAAAAGCGACGAGCAAGTGAATTAGCGAAGTGAGTTCGCGATTGCCTTCTCCTCCTCTATTTCTATCTTTGTCTCGTCCTCTCCTCCGCCTCTACCTCTACCTCTACCTCTACCTCCCCCCTACCATCCCGTCTAGGTGTTCGTCCTTCTTTCTCCTCGTTCGCCTGCCACCTTCCATTCTCTCTCGCCACGGATCTGAAAGAAGGTCTCTGCCGGTCATTGTCCTACTTGGAGGTCTACTTGGACTTGGACTTGGACCACACCATAGGCATGGTGCGCTGAGTAACGAGGTTTCGATACCCCCATAGGGGACCCCCTTTTACGTCTGTACGCGCGCGCACACACACACAGGCGCGCGGCCGTGCACGTGTGGCGCGGCAGGGGCGGACGGAGACAGTGTCGACACACTGTGCGGTGAACGAACTTTTAACGCTGCACGCCCCCGGACCCGGAACGGTATGCGTGAAAATTCGCCACTCGTCTGCCTAATATCATCGTTTAATCCGCGCTTCGTTAGCGCTCGCAGCCAGTACGCAGCCGTGCGGCCGATGAAATGATTAGGGGATTAATTGGAATTTTCAGCGACGTCGTGAGTCTGTAAAGAGCACGCTGGATAGGCTCGCTAATGTTCGCGCGGCCCGGTCGGTTGTTATGAGGCCGGAGCAAATGTAGGCAGGCCGGTAATCGTCGAACGGTACGTCACATTTCGCTCGCCAAGAAATTAGGTAAGAAAATTGTCCGGCGTCACGTCTTTCGATGGCCGTCCGTCCGTCCGTCCGTCGTGCCGTCCCTGCATACTGCCACGTTCTGCCATCGAAACCAAACCGCGTCACTCGCCTAACTGTACATGGCCGTGTGTGTACCGAGGTACCGTACAGGTACAACGACCAAACGGTCGTAAAAGCATGAATACGCGGGGACTTGTACACACGTGGGCCACTATGCACGCGTCTATGCGTGTACAGGTGCGTAAAAGCACCGTTGTACGGCCGGCCTGCCGGAGGAGGCACGGCCAAAAGTAAAACCGAATTCGTTTTCGGTAAGGCTCAACGAGCAGCTGCCCCGCGCGCGTCTCTTTCTCTCGCCTCTTATCTCGCGCTTATCATTCCGGCGTCGATCCTTTTTGCCGGACGCCGAGCCGCACCTGGCTCCTTCGAAATTGCAGGACTCGAACGGAAATTCTTCTTCTCTGCATTGTCAAGGTGCGTGAGTCCAGTTAGGCGATACGTTGTTCGTTCGGTAATTATTATCTTTCCGCCTTCATTTTCCTCGCCTTTTGCTCGACGCACACTTCGCAAGACGTCGAATTCTGATCGCTCGATCCTGCACATACTCCCGTGCTTCCGCGCGTAATTTCGTTAATCGTATGCAGCCGACGTACGGTCGTGGCTTTCGTAAATGCGGATGTGCCTTAAAAGGCAACATCGACATCCTCGCCGCTTCTTATGTAACGTAAAGGCGTGAGATGGATCGAGATGCCAGGTCAGAGACATCGTCCTGGCTATACTCTCGGGTTCAGGACCTCGGACTCGGGAATTCGTTGAACCTCTCCGCTCGACGTCTTCTCTCGCATGTAGCACGAGAGCGAGCGTAATATCGGCGATCTGCGAATTAGTTGATCGAAGCTAGGTGGACAGGCCTGAATCGACGTTCATTTTTATTGACCCTGACACGACGTGGGCGAAGTCGTTCTTCGAGGTCGTCCAATGAAAACGTTCCCAGCAATCTTCCCCGACCACCTCTCCCCAGTGCAATTTTGCGCCAGCAGTCCCCATATACTTTAATGCGAGAATCGAATCTCGCAGGACATCTCTTTCTAACCAGTTGCGACTTGATACTCGTGTCTCTATTTTTTATCACGATGAACTCATTCCTTTCACGCTCCTCAGGAGCGCGGAAGATAAAATGCGTGTAAAGAGCAACGGCTTTGTAATTCACGTGCAGCCTCCCTTGATACGAAGCAGCAGCAGCAGCAGCAGGCAGCAGCAGCAGCACCGTGCAGTTTGATCTTATAATGGCGCCGAGCGCGCAAAGTTTTCTCCCTTTCTTTTCCGGCCGATGACGGAGGAGAAGCTCGCGATGTCTACTAATCACGATATAACGGGGCCGGCAAAATCTCGCAAAAACGGTCTAGTCAAAGTTTTTCGCCAGTCGCTCTCGCTGCGAGCGTTTCGACGCGTTACGCGGCGGCGACTTCTGCCGTTGCATTCGCGCGGCGAGCGTCGTTAGCGGACGGCAGAATAATTCAGCGTGACCCAGTAAGTTTCGAAAGCATTATGAAAACTCGTTCGGCACGGCGCAATTAGGAGCGTCCGCGTACGTTAGTTCCGAAATTAGCTATGCCGTTCGATCGATTTCGTCGGACGCACTGGCTGGACGTGAGTCAGTGAAACACAGCTGGCTAAATACGGCCTAACGAGCGTCCAAATGGAATCCTGTTGATGCCTGAAAGGGCCGCGCCGAAGTTCCCGGCGTCTATGACGGGCGACGGCGGTGGGACCGTTTGGCAAAAGTGCAAGTGGAGACGGCCGCTGGAGGTCAGAGTCGGTCGTCATTGAGGAGTGCATTGAACTCGTCGAATTAAAATCCACGACTCCGGCGAGGCGGTGAATTTTGAGGACACCTAGTACGGGAGTTTCGCAAAAGTACAAGTGGAAAGGGACGGTGTTGGGTCGGCCGTGCACGGTCGGGTCGAGTGGTCGAGTGGCCGTGGTCGACGTCAGGCCGTACGTGCGCGGCCGCTTTCAATGGGGACACGTGATCGCCGCGAACGGTGTGTGCGTTCTCGTGGGTGTGTTGTTCGGTTTGACTAGAAGTAGGAGGACGACGACGACGACGACGAGGATGAGGAGGAGAACAAGGGAGGCGGTGGCGGCGAAGTATGAAGAGAGGAAGAGGTCGGTGGTGGATGGTCGGCGGTAGGGATGGCAGTGGCGTGCGAAAGCAGTGGTGTGTGGAGGCCGTGGTGCGCGAGCTCCCCGGCCTCGGCCTCGGCCGGAGCCCGGAGCCGAAGCCGACTGCGCTCGCCTGCGCTCGCCTGCTCTCTTCCAACGGCGGCGGAGAGTCACGGGCGACCGCTATATCATTTTCGCTACCGGCCTGCGCGCGGCTCGCACAGTTCACCGTTCCGCCGGTTGTTGAACCCGACTCTCTTACGCGCTGCATAACCCATTTTGTAATAGCACACTTCGTGCCGCGAACCGGCACACCGCGGCATCCTTATCCTCGGAACGGTCTTCTCTCTCTTTCTCCCTCTCTCTCTCTCTCTCTCTCGCTTTTTCTCCACTTTTTCTTCCCTCTTTCTTTCGAGCTCTCCTTTACCTTCCCCCCTTTCTTCCTCCTCGCGTTCTGCGCGCGACTTCTCGACGACACTGCATAGCCGACCGCGACGACCCGAATTTTCCGCAGTGCCCCGCTCTTTTTCTTCTGCGGCTAGAAAATTGGCCGCGTCGCGGCGATCGCGGCATTGGCGCGCTCGGCCGAAGTTGCCGTGAGAAATTCGAGGGACCGATGCGGATTCTGCTATCGAACCGCGCGGTGTTTACTCTGATTACGGGAAAGCGATTTCGCCCGACAGGATCCGGGACGACGACCGACGCACGCCGGACGTTGTTCAGGAAATTGTCGCGGCCCGATAAGATTGCGGGGTGTTCGGGTATAGTGCACTCTAGCTTATGAGAGTGAGGCAGGTCAGCGGTGTCTGCGTCTTATCAACGATAGAACCTTGAAATCTACCCTGTAACCCTCCGAATCTCGTCACGATCAGGGAGGGCGCTGCTCATTTGCTGCGCATCGTGTCAATGAATTCCATCGAATTCTCGTCCTCGCACGGCACACAATGCCGAGCGCTGCAGCAATTACGCGACAATGTCGAAGACACGTTCGCGGACTTCCGCTCGACACGCCCGGTCGATAAACCGATCCCTCGTAATCGTTGTGAAAGAGATTAAATAATGGAGTCGGTTCGTTTCCGCATTGAATAGCTCGGAACCTCAATGTCAATGTCAGTCGCCCTTTCACCTTATATAACGAACGAGTACGCTCGCTCGACTGCCGGCCCGCGCATATTATCCGCTTAATGCGATTCGAGTGCGCCGGGTAGACGAGTCACTGACGTTCTTTCATTCCGCCGGCCATTTCATTCTTCCACCTATCGCCGTCGCGCGATACTTGTCGCCCGACGATTTAAACCGTTCTGCCGACGATTAGTTGGTAACCCGTTTGCGGTCGTTGCGCAGTCGTTTCGCAGGCACTCTCGAGAAAATGGAAATTCCGGGAGGTATCTTTCTAGGTAAGTGTACCTCCTTCGGTGGCGCGACGATAGTAAAATGCGTTTATGAGCGTGGCGAGAGTAAAGGATAGGTTGAATGCGAGCGTGACTTCGGAGTTGGGACGGCTCGATGATGGATGCGTTTAACTGTCAACAGATGGGGGTGCGACGGAGGGGTAGTTCAAAGTGAACGCGCCGAAAAATCGGCAGATAACGAGCCCGGCAATCGATAGGCGCGCGCTTCTCATCAAAGTTTTTTGATCGCGCTCGTGCTTCGTTCGCGCACATTCCTACCGAACCACTTCCTGCTTCGTACACTTCTCGTTTTGTATTATTGCCGCGGCGAGATTATATACATTTCACGTGTCTTGTTTTGATCATTCATTACGCTCGCGGAACCCTCTCTCGCTTTCTGAATTAGGAAAGAAGTACGTGCACCCATTAAGGCGCGCCGAGGAGGAATTAATTCCCCGAGGGATTGAGTGGTCATCATTTTACCCTCACGTAGAGTATTACTTTACATCGTCTGAATGCATATTATCCGCCGTCCCCGCGCCTCGTTCCAAGTCACCCGACACACTCGAACCAATATCATCGATAATATAATTCATCATTATAAAAAAATTCTCCCTTCCACCGTGAAAAGACGCCACCCATTCATTGACGATGAAAAAAATGAGTCTTTCAATGAAGCCGGGTGGGAGTAGAAAAAAAAAAATATGCGAAAATCAAGTGACCCCCCTGGCGAGGGGGGTCGAAAAAATAGACTCGAACGGGTTCTATTGCCGCTCGGCGCCGTCGCTGGGTAGAGCAAGGCTAAAGCGAAGCGAAGTGAAGCGAAGGGAGGGAATCTCACGGCTGACGGCTGGCCGTGACTTTACTCAACTCAGCCGGCACTCGGGCCGGCGCAACGCGTCAATGTAGAACGGTCATTGACTCCTCGTGCTCGCCTCGGGAGCTCCTATATACGTGCGCGCTCCTCGTGCGCCGGCGTATCGGAGCGCTCGTCGAACGGGACACCCGGTACATTCGCTTACGCGATACGATACGCGCGCACTGCCGTCCGCGACCGCGTCCGTCCTATCGCGTCAAGCAGCCCCTATGCAACGAGCGGGCTCGAAAAATGCATTTTTACCAGATTTTTTTCCACACCCCCCCCTGCCGCGGTCTCCTGTTACTATCGGCACGTTCCAATCATTCGTTGATATCGATTTCTCGCCGGACGCGGACGCGGACGTTCGACGCTATCCCTTTGGCGAGGCTCGTTTCCTTCGCACAATGTGTACGGGCACGTTGGAGGACTATTCTTCAACGGAGCCAATGGGTGGACGGATCGAATGGTATATGGCGTAGGGGCGGCTGTGTGAGAGCGTAGATTCTATAGAACGGGATTGGTTCTATCGCTGTAATACCGGTGGGAATATCGCAGTCGTGAATCCTTCCCTAGCAGCAGGATAAGTAAAGAATGAGGAAGAGGGCATGTATACGTATTGTGCGGGTACGTGTAGATAATGTATGTACGGATGACTCCTGGCGCTGCCTGTCCACCCTCGCGAATCTTCCGAGTCCGGCTGGGCGAGCGCCTTTCGACGCGGCCAGGCAGGAAATTAGATCGGACGGAGTGAAAATGTCGAAATCTCGGCTAACGCATGTTAATTAATGGCGAAGCGCAACGAAAGCAGCCGGCTCGCACGCGCGCACGCCCGCGTCCGACGACTTTCCTCGCACCAGGATAGGCGTCGCAAATTTGATTTCCAGTTACGTCCGACGCTTTTCGTCCGCCGCTTGCGCAGTTAGGATCGACGACACCGGATAGACGACGCCGGCGGGAGTTCGCCGAGCGTGATACTTTGCAGTTCGAGCGCGTAGAGAGATTCGCGGGCCGCAGAACTTTTTTTTCTTTTCGTCCGGCCTCGGCGAATCGTGATCGCGGATTAGGCGCTTCGTTCGAAGTCACCCCGTAGACGGGTAATCGGGGTTATGGTACCGTGTAATACTTCGCGTCTAGCGTGTGCGCCGCAGAAAACGCAGCGCCAGTCTCGCCGCGTCCCGTGCGATCGGGGACGAATAAGTTGCCGGCGACTTCATCCGGCCAAATCTCGGGCCAGCCACTTTTCGTCATCTCATTATCTAAGATGCCGCGCAACTTTGGAGGAAAGCAGTCTCGGTCGGCCGGCACGTCGCACACGTCGAAACGCTCCCGATGACGGGCCGAATTCTTGTCGAACGGGACACCGTGTAGACGCGATGGACGGTCATCGTTACGGTAGCGCGTAATACTTTACGGTTCGGCGTATGTATTATCGCGGAATCGCAGGACAAGCGCAATTTTTGCATGGAAAATGGCGCTACGGTACTTTCAGCCTCGCCGCTTGCCCGCGGCGCACGAATCTAGGCTAGGCCTACAAACGACACGGTCATCGACCACCCTTCATTCTCCTTTTTTTTTTTTCCGCTCCTTCCTTTTTCTCGCGACGGGGAAAGCGACGCCACCTTCCGATCTCGTTTGCGATCGCATTGAGCGGAGATCGAAGGGCGAGCTGAGCTCGGCCGTCGCGAGAAGGAAGGTAGAGGAAGGTCCAGGAGAATTTTGGGCCCTCGACGTGTTCGCTCGCAGCGGAGTACGATATCGTTCGGATCAGTGGCCCGTTGTAGAAGTGCAACGACCGTTCCAATAAATCGACCGCCCCCGACCCCCACCCCAAAATGATTACATATACGCAAGTTCGCAATGACCGCGGCTACGAACCGCGGTCTTGCGGATACCGTTATGTCACATTAGTAGGCACCTGCAGGCGTCATTATCCTCTCCCACGGCGCGCCATTCTCAAAATCGAAAAACGAGCGGGTCGACGTTCCGTTCCGAGAACGTTTTTCGCACCGGAAGGGAAGTGCAGTTAGACAGAGGCGCGTGGGGAGCGGACTTCTTTCTCTCCTTTATCACCCTTTGACGTCTCAACGACAGCTCCCTCTTCCGCTCACCCCACCCCTCCCTCCAATACACAATCCCCCATTCTTCCCTCCGTCTCGGTTTTCTCAAAGGGCCTTATTCGAACTCGACGATCGCGGAAGCAGGTCGAGATTTCCTCCGTTTCCGAAAGGAATATATCGTTCAATAAAGGAAAAATCCGAGACCGACAGATGGTGCTCCGGCGGACTGCCGAAGATAGCCCGGAGAACAATAACAGTAAAGTGTCGCGCGCATACGTATACATACGTAGCGTCGAGGGCGAACGAGAGAGAAATGAGGGGAGAAAGAGGCACACATCGGGCACCGTTATGTCATATTAGGAAATACGCGCGTTTAACGGTGTTCCCCTGTGGCGGATACGCGAGCCGCGACTCGCTCGACGGCAGGCGTCGGCGTCGGTGGGTCAGGTCGTTCACAGACGACGCTGCCGGTGTTACGTTCTGCTGCGGTAATAAGTCCACCGGTCGGTGCATAAAAAGCGCGCTCGTAAATAAAGATCAACACGGCGGCGGTCATAAAAATCGACTCGCTCGAAGCACCGGCGTCGAAGTCCGAGTCGGCGGCGATCGGGCTCGATCGCTTTTCGCCAGGCCTCAGAATCGCGGCAGAGACTCTCGGCTGGAGCGCGACAAACAACTCGCGCGACCTCGATCGCGCGTTAATTCGCCGATATCGTCTCATGCTTCTTCCCGCGCTAGCGCAGGGCGCTTCGTCGCTCGCGTGCATGCTGCGAGGAACGGAGTGTCGATTATATAAATCGATTAGGCGAGAGCGGGTAGAGAGAGAGAGATATGCCGCAGCTGTGTGCAAGGCGATGAGGCAAGACGGTTGTTACTTTTACCGTTGTTTTTTCGTGGCCTCACGTTTGGTCCTGCCGGTACCGTTAGGGACGAGGCGCGATGAAAGAACGAGCTCGAAGAAACACTTTCCGTAGCGGAGAAGCGCCTTCTGTGACGTAACGCGTTTATCAAAAGATTCGACGGTGCTCGGTTCTCGCGGAGCGCTTGCATAGTTACACGTTGTAGAATCGTTGCTCTTTTTCTCTCTCTCTCTCTCTCTGTCTCTCTTACGTTGCTCAATTGATCTGCGATCTTCCCTATTGATCGCGGGGTCCTTAATCGTCTCGTGCCAGGGCGCTAGCTCGCGAGAGCAATAGACCGCTTTTTCTGGCCGTGCGTATAATTGTAATCTCGAGGCGTAATCTTACACACGAGCGTCGATTAAAGTCTCGCTTCCATCGACCTTGTATTCGGACGCAGGCGAGTCTGCTCGCGGCGCTGAGTTATGCAACGTAGAAAAATATTGAAGCTGGGGAATTAGTGAACGGAGACTTTACGACCTCTCGCGAGCGTGTAATAGATGGACGATTTATGTTGAATATACTCGCTCGACTCCGCAATAGACGCTCCCCTGCGTCTAACTTACGTCCGCTGCACGCCCGAACATGTTGCGCCAGCGTCATTAACATAACTTAAAAAGAGAAAGAACAAAAAAAAAAGTGCAGGAAGTCTTCGGTCTCAGTCATTAACGTCCGTTCGGCTGTTAATCTTTATCCGGCGAGGTCGTTTTCGTGCCTCGCGCGATCGCGCGTAGAATACATTGTGCGCCGTCGTTCTCTCGCCGTTTCGTCAAATCCAATGCACGTCGACGATAAATCACGCGTGCGCGATGCGAGGTGTAGTCTCGCGTCCAGGAATGCCAGGGCGTGCGCGCGCGCGCGCGCGCCAACGATCAAATCCGCTTTCCCGATCGAACTTTCGTTACTTCGTCGTGTTCCTCTCCTGTTCGGAAACTGTGTCACAGTCGGCGTACGTGCGAGACGAGAGGAGTCCGGAAAATTCTGTCGAATATTCGCGACGTCGACGGAAGGAAGACGCCAGGCGATCGTTCGCGAAAGTGTCACACCGCGGAGATCGAAGCGACCGGCAGCCACGTCAGTCGTCGAACTTCATTGTGTGTCGCGGAACGAAGTCGCAGCCGCGATTCATAGGCGTCGCGGCCCGCAAAATGTGTGTCACGCTTTATCTAATACGGGCATTGGCGGGCCGGTCCGTTCCAATGGCAATGTCAGCGAGCGAATCGGAGGATATCAGCGGCGCCGAGCGACAGTCCGAACGAAAGGATCAGAAATGCTCGTGAGCCGACTGACACTTAAAGTCAACGTGATCGTCAAGAGTGCGTACGTACACCCCTTGTCAGCTGTCAACGCAGTCGGACGTAATGGCGGTGCCGGCGCAAAAGAGACTGCGACGACAGAATGCAGAAGGAAATAATGCGAGAAACGTGCACTCACCTCTGACGATCTATCAGGAAGCCGGGGTGGTTGGATCCTCTCACGACCACAACGAACGTCAAACTTCACACGTCAAAGTCACTGACATATCTCCCAAGCAGTTCGGTCGTTCGGTCGTTCGTTCACCACCGTTCAATAGGGGAGATCGTTAATGAAGATTCGGGGAAGAAAACGCGCACTTTTACGTTCGCAGCGGCGACAACACGTTGCCGGAGTCACTCGCCTCGCGGACGTCACTGAACGGCCGCGATCGGTCCCTTTCTTCCTCCCTACGAGCCAGCTCCTTTTATCCCTGTCGGACTGTGCACCGGGTACGACGGCTGGCTGTTACTTTTCACCCTTCGACTCTTGCGGTCGACGATCGGCGAGGTAAAGAATCACGGCGTGTGTGAGGACCTCTCCTCGCTTAGACGAAGAGCTCGGGCCTCGTCCTTGACGTACGGTCGTGTACACCGTGCGAAGCCGCGTGGTTCGGACTGACGAGTACGGCGGGTAAGGTGAGTCTAGGTGTCTCCGTGTCTCTCTCCGGGCGGTCGAGTGTGCGTGAACCGAGCGTATCCTATGCCGTTCTCACGTAGGTGTGCGTGCGCCTCTGTGTACCGAGAGAAGAGAACTGGTGGAGGGCAAGAAAGGAAGAGGAGGCACGGCCGGCTTGGTCGGCGGCGTGGCAAGGCTGTTCTCTCTCTCTCTCTCTCTGCCTCTCTCTCTCTCTCACTCTCTCTCTACGGACCGGAGAAGCAGCTCGCGAGTCGCTCGCTCGTTTCGTTTCGTTCGGTTCGGTTCGCTCGCTTCGTACCAGCGCGATGCGTTTGCCCGTTCGGTTTCGTTCGTTCGCTCGTTCCTCGCCGTGTTACACGCCGTGCCGCGATGGGTACGTTCGTTTCGTTCGGTTCAGCATTCCCCATCGACAGGAGCAACGGTACTTCCCCACCCTCTCTTCCTCGCTCCGGCTCTCCTGCCTCTCGCACACTACCGCCTTCTCTCTTTTTCTCTCCTTTTCTCCCTTTCTCTCATCCCTTCCCTTCTCTCACCTGCCCTTCCTCCACTCGACATCGCCGTCTCTCTTTCGCTCCTCGACTCCGACTTCTTTTCTCCTCCCTCTCTCTTTCAGTCTATCCTCTCCTTCTCTCCTTCCCTCCCTGAACGTGTACACGCGCGTACACGTTCTCTTCTTCCGTCTTCCTCCGTCTTGTTGCACCGAGCCAGGCTCCTTCTCTCTGGTTACTGACCTCCGAAAATACGAGCCATCGCTCCTTCCCCATCCTTCTCCCGCTTCATCCGTCCTCGTCTCTATCTGCTATTTCCTATGCCGGGGGAACAGGATAGCTCGTTATCCGTTTCAACAATTCGCCATTAATTCGCCCGTTATGCAGCCTGAACTTCCAAAGGAAGTCCTGCGGATTCGTACGCAGCAGCGTCGCGCTCGCTGTCTCTCCTTCGATCATCGCCGTACTCTTGACTATTAGATCGGCCCTCGCGCCATTTATTCCGCCTCGACCTGACGACGACGTTGGCGATCGGGCGTCCCGATAGCCACGCTCGACACGACATCAGCGATGTAGATTCGATTTCGCGTCGATGCGCACGGGTCGATGTACGTAGGCTATCGGGAGCGACGCTTTTAATTTTCAAATGATCCGTCTTAGGGCGGAAACCGAAAGTCTTCTTCTTGCGGCGGGTCGAGATGGAAAGTATAGATGATTTTTGCGCCCGGCACACGGAATAGTCGAGATACGATCTGCGATCGATCGTTGCGCGAGTTTCCGGGGACAGCGTTCGTTTAAAATTTCGCGCGAGACTCCCGGCGATAACGACCGGCCGGCAGGAGGGAGGGTAATGCGGATTATCGTGCGATCATCGGCGAGAAAGATTCATGCGAATTACTCGGCCCTTCGTTACGCCGGCGTCGAGGCAATGTGTTAATGCGCCGGGCGCGCTGCCTTCTCTGCGCACATCGCCCGTTCGGGCGTTAAAGTCTCCGAGTCCACGTCCACGCACGTGCCCCGATCATGAAGGCGGGCGCTATAAATAAGCGTAATAAAGGCTTAATTGCGATGCCGATCGTTTCTACGCCACGTACGGCTTTAGACTGTCGTTGTTTGTCGCCTCTCGCCGATTCGACGGTAATTAATTAGCGTGTGGCGCGTAAGACGACGAAAACTGAACGCCGTCCGGAGGCCGATGGCATTTCTTTCGTTTCGCGACGACGAAACCGAGAGGGCGAGGAGGCGACGAAGGAAGGAGAATAAGCGGCGAGAGCAGGAAATCGCAGCGGTAACGGAATATCATTCAAAGCGGCTACTTTTACATAACAAGTCGCTCGCTCAAAAATGCGCGGCGGCAGAAGTGTCCAGGTGTCATGAGCGCGCCGCATCGGGTTATTTGCCTTTATTTATGGCACCGCGGAACCCGAGATCGTCGGCAATTCATCTTTTCCCCTCTCGCTCGTTGTCTCGCGGATAAATAAGCGAGGAGGCAGAAGGCATTTATCGCGACGCAACTCGCTCCGTTGCTGCGCGCGAATTCGTCGTTCTCTCCGCTCGCCTGACGAAACGGAATTTAGCCACTTACAGCCGGAAATGACGCTCTCGTCGAGCTTTCGTGCTTCGCGACGGAGACGGAGCAGGCGAACGCCGAGGCATATCCTCGAATCTGGGATTATGGCGGTCATCGACGTTATGCCTTTCTAATGATCGCCGGGTATCGCGAAGAGGAGAGCCCGGACGAACGATAGAGAAAGGCATGCAGGATCGACCGAGTGCAGAAAGTAGCTGTAATGACGAGCGCGCCGATCGGATTGGCTCACTTTTACGATAACTGGTCCGACGCGCTGGACACAAGCGGCCGCGCTCGAGATCGCGCCGAAGGGCGAGGAGAAGAAAGTCATCGCGCGGTCGCAAGAAAATCGTATCACACGAGTCGCAGGAAAAACGGGCAAAATAATCGAACGGGACGAGCGAGGGTCTGGAGAGGCGACGGAAAAAATGGCATCGATCGAGTCGGTCCCAGAAGCAAAAGGAGCGCGCGATCGGCCGTGCCGGAGCGGGTAGTCGAAGCGGGTAACCGGAACGGAACGGAACGGAGCGATCCGCGAGTGGTTACTGACCTCTCGCCGGCGAGCACTCTTACGCTTGCACTACTTAGCTAACTCGTTGTTACCTCGCTGCGTACGGAAAGCGGAGGCGCGCTCACGCCAAATCGCCACTTTTCTCGGCGTACCTTGAAATCCCTCGCGCTACCTTTACCTTCACCTTGCGCGCCGCTGCCATTGGCGCGTCCCCACCTCTCGCGGCCGAGAGAGAAGGCGCGCGCGCGATACGAAGGAAATTCGACGAACGCGCGGTTGTCCGTCCGGCGACAATCGCCGGCATGGAAAGTATCTCCCGTACGTTCTCGCGTCTGTATTTTGGTGTCGAGCACCGGGGTCATTGGCCGCGGTGGACCGGGCCTTTAGGTGGGTCCGGAGTGCCGTCGACGATGATAGTCTTACGGACCCGTCGGCCGCCGTTAATAAGCCTCATTTTTCGTCGCTGCCATTTTTTCGACGGTCCCGTTCATGTAGCTATGCCTCCCCATTATCCTCCCGCGAAGTCCCGTTCATAGGAACCTCCTTACTTTCCGCGAAGCCGCGGCCGGCACGAGCCGTCCTCCGCGAATCCGCCGGCAGTGAATGGAGGATCGTGTCCGCTGGAAAATTCTCCCGCGGCAAAAACGACGTCGGCTGTCTTCGGCGTCGTCAGAGGGGGGAAGAGGGGGAGGGTGGAGAAAAAAAATGGCCGATTTCCCTCGGCCTCCTCCTCTCTCGTTCGCGTCGCCGTTGGCGCGCGAGCGCGCTCAAAGTAAGACACGACCAGCGAGAGAGACGCGGCCGGAGCCGGGAGTTCGTTAACCCCTGAAAATACTCTCCTTACATCGGTCGTTGCGTGCGCGCTTGTCTGGGATGCACTAGTTTACTTTGCCGCGCTTCTCGGTCTCGACGACGTCGGCGGCGGCTTGTTGTGCTCCTCTTCCCGCGAGAAGGTTCCCTCATCGTCGATTTCCCTCTTTCTCCGTCGCCGTCCCCTTCCACTCGCGGGACGTGCGTACGAGCGAGTCCTCACCGGTACTTCGAACCATTAGAAAAGCCACTTCACCTACATCGGCGGTGGAAGCCCACAGCGAGAACGCTGTCTCGCTTTTAGCTCGTCCACCCGTTCCCCCCTTCGGCCTCATCCTTCTCTCTTCGAGAAGGACAGTTTGCCGATTAGCACCGATAAATTACCGGTTACCGTTCCAGAAACAGCGCGTCACCGACCCGTCCTCGGTGTTTCGCGGACTCACGGCTCTCGTGTCTTGGTTCAGTTTGTTCAAGAACAATGCACAGCATCCGAATGCTTGCACCCAGTACGCGGCTTCCCACGTTCCGGTTAGCGTCGCCATCGAAGCGTCGGCGGTTCGTTTGGCAAGAGCGTATAGTTTGACGATGAATTTCGCGAACGTCCGCGTGGGCGAGCATTTAGCACCGCGCAGCCCGGAGCAACGTCCAAGCACAGAGCGAGCGAGTGTGCCCGGTCGCGTCAGGCACCACCTCTGCATGCGATTTTTGCTCCGTTATCGGCGACATTTTCATCTGTATCGCGCCAACGATCCTGAGACGAGATCGTTAATCGTCGGACTTTTAGCGAGTCGTTCGTCGGCCGGTTTATCTCGGGCCAGGATCGTTGCGCGTCCTGCGAGAGGACAGTCCGCCGATCGGTGCCGATAACCTGCCGATCGACTGCCGCGGAAATACGCGTCACGCGACGCGTTGAAAATAATTAGGCAGCTTGATAACGAGGCAGTCGTCCATCTCGTCTGCCCGGAGATACTGTCGACGGGTTAAGAGGAGGCCGAGGTATCGTTAATGGTGGGTGATCGCGATGGAAGGACAGTTCGATAAATTCGTAGAGCTCGACTTAACCGGCGACTACCTCGTCCGCCTGGAAATGCCATATTTTCCCTCGAGCGTTTATCTCTTATGAGCGTAAAAATGCTCTTACTCCCTTTTGGGGTGGGTTCAAAAGTACGGCGTCGGGTGCGGTAATAACGTTCATGCCCGGCGTAATGACGTCATAAACATTGAGATACCATCGTATACCATGTACGCTCGTCACCTACCGATTTGTATTTCGCCCGTCGCCCGTGCGGCACGAGGTGCCACTCGCGCTGGCCCCGAGGCTTTTCGTTAGTTAGAAAGGCGATAGAGCCTTGTCAATCGGCTTAGCCTAGCCGCCCTTGGTATTTTCCGTCCGAGAGTTGACCGCCCTCTTACGTCCTTCTCGATGGGCCCTGAAATTCGAGCGGTACGTCCCTGACAGTCTCAACGTGTCTGGCTAGGCTAGCCAGAGCATCTCGAGTACTGTTAGCTTTCGGCGCTGTCGAGAGTGAGAAGGACGGAGAACGAGGGCGGTAGGGACCGAACGTATAGGCGTGTGCGTGAGGAACACGCGCGCCGCTAAAGAGAAGCAGAGTGCGAGAATGAAAGAGAGGAGACGACGGACTGCGTTCCCCCTTTTCATTTCTTTCTTTCTGTTCTTTTCTCTTCTGCTCACCGGCACCGTTCCCTTCGGAAATTCATTAAAAAGTACAACCGTCCACGAAAACGCCGCGCGCCAAGTCAACGACTCCGCGGCGCTTGTTAATCCGAGGCGCGTGCGGATTAATTTCCGTACGAGTCCGTTCGCGGAGGGTCGTAAAAATGGTCGGCGCAAAGGGACGGGCGTGCGTAGCGGTTATGGCCGACGCGGAACGTCGCGGAATCTTACGGTTAGCCATAATGTAACACCGACAGGGCCGACAGGGGCCCCGGGTTCGTTCTCGCTCGGCTCTCTTCTCCGCCGCGAAGGCTCGCTTCTTGCTCGCTCGGGACCGCTCAGCAGTGAAGTGGCACACAATGCGTAAGAGTATTTTGAGAGGTCGACGACCGCTCTGCTTCCTCGAGGCTCATCCTCCCCCTTTCCCCGATCTTCCTCGTCCTCCTCTTCTCTCACTCATCCCCCTCCAACTCTTGGCCGCTGCTCACGTGCAGCGCGGCTGTCGACCGATCGACGACAATTCGCGAAATCATGTCCCTTCCCTTTTCCATTCGTTCCTCTCCGTTTCTTTCCTTCATCGATCGCGCCCTTTCACTTCGTTTCCGCTTTGCGTCTCTTCTTTTTTCCATTCCCCTCGTGAAACCTTAACTCGACGTCGCGCGGCGAGAAGAGCTAGATTGGCAGTGACACGCCACACTCGGTAGTTAGGCCTGACGGAGGCAGACGTCGGAATGATGATTCTTCGACGAATCTACGAGGTGACTGGCTGTTGAGAATATAATGCGTATTGGTCTGTATTGACGTTCCTGGCGAGGTGAACGCGAATTGTTTCGGAGCTAGTCGAATTCTTTATGGTGGGCCGCCTACAATAAATTCGTGATCTCCGCGTCGCCTGCGACGATAATGTAATCGCGCGGTTTACGTCGTCGTATAAACGTACAACGTCGACCTTGAATTCCGTGGCTCGCGCGGAGATGCTCGGCGGTCGTTAAGAGTGCGTTAATTGCCCGCCGAAATTCACTTCTTCCCTCTCGGCCGATTTATCCGCGGCCCGCGATCGTTTGCTTTCACGACGCCCGTGGAAGTGAGCGAAATCAGGAAATTTGGTTGGCGGTAGGGTACAGTTAAAAATGATCCCTTTTTTTCCCTCGCTTTTTGCCAACCGGTTTATTATATTTTTATCAGCTGGCCCGACGCGAGCGCGACTCCGCCGTACCGGTTGAATGGTACCTGTTCGGGAGAGAATGCAAAATATGCGCGCGAGAGCGACACACGGACTGCCGGCGTGCTTTAATAAACGCTCATTTAAATGTACACGTAACCGCGAGTAATTGTCGTTAAGCTCGGCGTCGAAACAAACGATCCCCGATGGCCGGCCTGTCTGGCGGGTTTCATTATATTCTTTTTTATAGAAGCACTTTTCTCTCTTCCACTCTTGTCGCGAGGTTGAACGCTCGCGCGAGTTAAAGTGCAAGAGTTAAACGTCCCGACGGCTTTCGCGGTTTGCCGGACCCCTCGTCCTTGCCACTTTGTTTCGTGGGCCTGCCGGGCCGAAAGAACCGCCTCATTGTCTTCTCTGCTCCCGGTGGTCCCCGCTGAAAGCGTCCGTTGACGCTCGAGTCCGGCCGGAGCTGATCTAAAAGCCGGCGAGTCCGAGCGATTCCCGCGTGCTGATTCCGTTTTGAAAAGGAAATTCTCCGTGACACATTCGTTTTTATCGCCACCTGCTCAGGGCACAAATCTCAGGCCGAGGTTTCTGGTCATATACGGAAAGTCGGCAAGGTATACTGCTCCGTATACGAGGCATTGACCCCCCGTCTCTTTGGCCGTGCGTGCGTACGCCGTGCGGATAGGAGAAGGTGTGCGTGCACGGGCGCTCACACGTATATTCGTGCACGTAACAAATCCGCTTCTAACGGGGCCCCCTTAATGGCGGATGACGAATGTCGTATGTGGGCCTTACGTAATGCCGATTTCGGATGCCGGCCGCGCTCACGGAATTCTCAGCGACGAAATTCTTCCTCCACCACCTGGGCCAGCGCCGAAAACCGAGCGTCGGCGTCAGAGAGAAGTCAAAGACCGGATCGATCCGATCGCTTTTTCCGCCGCGACTTTATTTACGGACGACGCGACCGCGGATAAACTGTCCGTTTGATAACGGTTAATAACGGCTCAGACTCGGACTCTTAAATTATTCGTTCGCGGCGGAATCGAAAGAAGCGCAGCGCGCGTATACGTGCCGCTTACCGTTAAGTCTCGCGGCAATTAGACCGTTCGCGTGACCGCTCGAATCTTCGCTAATTGACGACGACGTCGTTCTAGCGACGCGACGCGCGACCAAAATGACGTTCCGTCCATTGATCGGCCGCCCTCGCGATTTTCCTGACCCATATAATTCCACAATTCGCTGTCTCGCTGTCAGGATTCCACGATCCATCGTTATCACTTTCAAGGCCTTTACGTCGCCCATTCAACGACTCTCTGCCGTCCGTAGAATCGAAGACAGTCCCAGTGAAAATTCTCCTCTGAATCATCCGCATTTTCTCTCACGCTAATTATAGGCGAAAGCCCCCTGCTCGTTTCCGTGTAAATGAGCCGCGAACAAAGAAGGCGGTGATGCCTAGAATACGGGATTCGCTAAATCGCAGTATAACTAAGTATCGAAAATCATTATATCACGTTCGCGCGGAGGCGAGGCGTTCGCGAGCGTAACGAAGTCTCGCAACAATGGGAAGAGACCGCGCGAGATAATATGAGACAATGTAACGTAAAACATTGATAGAGTATCATGGGCGCAGGTGCGGCCGGAGTCTCGGGGCACGAGACGCCGGCGGTAGATTGCATTTGCGGTGCCGGTGCATTCTCGCGGACCTTCTACGCCGCGTGGACTTAGTTGGGAACGAGGAAGACCTAGTTCGAAGGTAGAACGCTGCAACGGCACTAGGTCACGCATCGCAGTTCCTGAACGGCGCGCGTGTGCACCGAGTCGACGTGGCCGTGCATGTGCACGTGCACGTGCATGTGCAGACCGGGGCCTATATGCGGTGCGCGTACGGCCCGAGAGAGCCTGCCGGGGGCTCTCTTGGCTCTTGTCTTTTTCTATCGGCCTACGTATGCACGTACGTATGCACATACTTGCTTCCAAGTAGCGATGGCCGACGGCCGTTAGACGGTTAGACTCCGTCGTTCTCCCCGATGCTCGCACATCACTTTTTCCAATTCCCAGAGACGTCTCTCCGCGATTCATCGAGACGAACTCAGCTTCGGCATACCTCCGACACGTTAGAAGCTCCGGCTCGTGGCCGGAGCTGCGATAGATCGTGCCGAGTCTCGGCAGGCGTGTCTCCTGACCGAGACCATTGTCATACGGAGCGTCGAAAAATCTCGCCTGCCTGATTTACATTGGTTAGACGCTCGGGCGGGAAGCGCGCGAGGCATGCATTTTATGCCTTCGTCGTGCGTCGGCGTTAACGGGCAACGATCCTCGCGATCTCAATGAGCGACGAGCGCTCGCCGTTGTGCGAGTAGTGGCCGTCCGCACGTACGCTCCTGGCAAGCGAAAGGGTTAAAATCGGCGTAACGGTAACTGCCGGCGAGCAGTGTGCGGCCGCATTCGAATTCAGTTTTCCCCGATATCGCGATCGTTGGGATCCGCCGGACGCGCGCACTTTATTCGCAGTGCGCACTGCCGGCGACATCATCTTTCGTACGTTGAACGCGATAACGATAACGGTGTCTGCGGGTTCGTCCATTCATGTCGAACGCTCTCGCGGCACACTCCTCTCTCTTTCTCTTCCCTTCGCCCGTCCCGCCTCACCTCGCGGGCAACTTCAATGCTCGTAAGAGCGGCTGGCAATCACCTTGGGGGGGCTAACGGTAACGCGCCGTCATTTTGTCCTGATTGCGTTTAGGGAACTTTTCCGCTCGACGTCAACGAAAGTACTTGCTAGCTATAACTGTATAGGGACGAGAGTGAATTTCGTCACGACGACGAACGGGACGCGCTTGGCACGCTCGACCGCCTGCACCTGCCCAAATTTACATGTGAAAGATGCGTCGCGAGAGGGATAGGTGCGCTTGAATTCAAATGGAATTTACAGAAATATATTCGCAATTAGTGCGATGTCAGCTATTTTTTCGCATTCGCCACTTGTGGTCGGTGCGAAGGGAATAGTTTGAGAGTGGGGATACAAAATTTGATCGGTCTAGCAAAAGTGAAACCTCCCGATCGGGCGCGGAGGATGAAAAGTAAAGCTCGCACGATGCGTTGGTCGTGCGGCCGGGCAGGTCGCGTGGGCGGACAAATGGCCCGAAGGTAGACGCATTGCTAAGCGATATGCTAACGACACGAGCGGGATGCGGGATGAATGTCCTCCGAGTATCGTGAACGCTCGCCCTCGACCGGCGAGGCCTACGTATATACATCGTCGAACATCGGCGCAATTCGATCGCGCCAGGCCGACGACGTGAATTAGGCCTTGATTTTCCTCTCTTGATTAAACCCGCGACTTTCGCGGCCATTGTCAACTAGTTCCAGTTTTAACTCGCAGATGTGTGCCGCGTCTGGCATCGTAATTCGCCCGATTGTCTCTTCCAACGCCGATCACGCGTACGAGCGAGTCCGAGTCCGAAGATGAGCGACCGTACGTACGATTTCGAAAATCGTAGCAAATTGGTAGCGTGGTACGACGATGTCTCGATGGCGCTCGCGACGAAGACGGCAGGAAGCGGGTGCGTGGCGGTGCGCGATTAAAAGTGAAGCTTCTTGACCACGTGCCTGGAGGTCATAGTGGCGTAGGCAGACTCTCGTACGCGTACGGTTGGAAGAAGAGGCAGAAGAAGCGGTGCTCGTCCGCTCGGCTGCCGCTCGGTTGCCGCTCGGTACACACAAGCAACGGCGTGCAGTATGGTAAGTGTGTTAACAACGTAAGCGGGGTGAACGCCCTCGACAGACCTAGACCCAAAAAGCAGCCGTACCATGGGCACTGCCACTGGCACTGGGTTAAGGCGAAGTCATGTGACGCGGTGCAGGCACATAAGTCGTGCACATAACGCGCGCCCGCTTGAGCGTATTACTTTCACGCGCGAGCGTGTGCGAGCACATGCGTGTTTCGACTCCGAGAAGGCGCCGTCATCTGGGCCGATCCTCAAACGTCTTCAGCGCGTCGATTGCCACCTCAAATTCGCTAATGCCTCGCCAGAGGCCATAGTGAAGTAATACTTCGAGCATACACCGTACTGGTTCGGGCGCCATCTCAATTAACACCTGCCATAGGATCACAGTTTGGTACGAAGGATTACTGCTAAAATAGATCGCGTACACTCGTACAGCACGAGCACTGAGAATTTCTTTTCCAGCACGAAACTAAATGGGAGGAGAAGGAACGTTAATTTTCAGAGGTGTAAAACGTTCGCGACCATGGAACTCGTTCTGTTACATCGTTGCTACGAATTGGTCACGGGCCACCTTGACAGAGCGCTCTACGAAATGACGTCGGCGCCGTTTGTGGTCTCCTCTCGATCCGGCTTTTTGCCCTCGCCCGTCCGTCGCCCTTTTTTCTCTCGCCTCCGCTGATCGAGCGAAGGTGAATTGGCCGTTTCTTGATTGGCCGCGACGATGCGCGGGCGTCCGTGTCCCGACATTGCCCACGGCCGGACCCGGGCGCACGGTCAATTGCCAGAACGCAATCGTAACGCGCGTGGCGGATTTCGACGGTCGTCGGACTTTTTACGAGTCACGCGAGCACGTCGGCCGGCCCGCGGTTAATCTTGTTACGTGGACGCCGGTAATTAGCGAAAGTCGCCCGTGTGACTAAGACCCCGAGGACGCTTCGGCGAACTCCTTCGATTCATTGTGCGCCGGGCGCGCGCATTATTTCGGGCACTTTCTTCCTCCCACGTCGACCCGTAACCGCGCTGGGAATTTGGCAGGCGATTATGGCGTCATCGTGGACTTTGCCGGGGCCCGATGACGTCGTGCTGCTCGCCGAGCGTATCCATCCGACGCGCGCCTGACTCACGCGTCGACGCCTCGATCACTGACCTTCGCTCGCCGACGATCCCGTCAGGTGGCGAACGATATTCGGCTAATGAAATTCGTTAGAGTGCTAATGAGGCTCGTTCGGCGATCGTTAATGTCGCCTTTGAGCGCGATCGCGTCTGGAGGGAGGGATTAAGTTTCGCTGTGAATGCGTTCGCGGCGTCATGGCGCGATGCCTTTTTAAGCCGGCCAGCTCCTCTCGTTCGTCCACCTCACTTTTCGCTGCGAGCATCCACCGAAAGAGAACAACGATACTTTTCCAGCTGGCCATCGACCTCAAGCGTGTTCTCCGCGACTCTTCCCGAAGACTCGGCCCGCGATGACTCGTAATCGGAACGCGGCACTTTACGCGTCGGGAGCTGTTGTCTTACGAGATAACGTCCGTTGCCCTTGTGAACGCTGCGTTTTTTAGGGCAACGGCAGCTGCCCTCGATATCAACGTTTATTGCCCCCTCGAAGAGCGTGTTTAAAAGGCGCGTATCGATCGACGAAGTCGGTGGCTGAAAGAGAAAGACGTGGAAACGGAAATAGGGTACACGCCTCGATGTTCCGATTTTCCTGTGAAAATTCGAACGGCGTCGCATCGACGAAAATCGTTCGAAGCATTCGGTATGTAGAGAAAAAGAGAGGAAGAGAGAGAGAGAGAGAGAGAGAGGGAGTCGCAACGAGCGCACTCGCACATTTGGCGACTCGCTTTTCCGTGACGAAGTCGTTGGCGATCGGGGCCGCACTCTACAGGAAGATTATCCAAGTCGCGCATAACTGGCGAAGGAAAGGTGTGGATGTATAGTAAGACCCTGCCGTCGGTGGATGGAAGTCCATCCTTGATGGAGGTTACTCCGGGGCATCGTCCCACATCTCCTTGGATATGAACTTGTGTCTTCGTTCGACTTATCGGTCGTCTCCCTTCGCTTCTCCTTCCTCGTCTCCTTCGTCCTTCTTCCTGCCTCCTCGGCCATCGCCGCCACTAGCATGTCCACCACCACCACCACCGCCACTTTCCATCCGTACTCCTCACCACCACGCTCAACTCTTCTTTCCTCCACCTCTTCTCGCCCGACTCCCACCTTCCCTTTTCTCCTTCTTCGTGCATTCTTCTCCTACCAGGCGCATTGGCGTGAATTATGCTCGGATCGGAACTCCGAAAAACCAACGACACCGTCCTGCCGCTGACGACGGATTTAGACGAATTTGCATGAACTTTTTCGACCGTAGGAACCGTTAACCGAGGCAGGCGTTAATCGGTTTCTTTGCACTTTCGCGCCTCTTCGGCTGGCTTTTGTCGCTGGTGGACTTGTCCAGGGAGGTCCTTGGACGTTGGACCGCGGGTTCCTTGACACGGCCAGTGTAGACTGGTTCGTTCTTAGACCTGTCAAAGGCGTCATCGGCGTTCGCTGCTGGGAACCTTCGACTTCGATCTCGCCTACGTTGACTTCGAAATTCGAAGGTCGCGCGGTGCTCTCGCAATGATCGTTGACTTTTCGCAGAGGGGTCCGTGATTCGATCGTTACGTCACTGTCCCACCGCCCCCTCCTGCTCGTCCTCCGCCGACAAACTCCCTCTCGACTTCTGTACGAACGGCACGGAAAGTCAACGGACAAGGTAACTCGACCCGGATTACACTCGAGGCATCGATTCCTTCGCACTTTTCTTCCTCTGCCGGTGCCGACGACGGTTCTTCGTTTCAAAGCTTCCTTCGCCGCCAGGGTCAAGGCACTCTCCCAGCGCAGTTCTTCTATCAAGCCGAAAACGAGCCGCGCTCCCGAGGCTTGCGGCCGTTTCTTGTCGCCTCAGAAGTCAATCGAAATCGAATTCCTCGTTCGCTGTCTTTTGAGCGTTCCAACGAAAAGAATTTCGAGCAATTCTCTTACAGGTGCTAAAACCCGAAAAAGCGGCTAATAGAAGCAGAATCATCGGTAGGGTTTACGAAACATATCAGTACGATCGAGTCGTTCGAATGATTAGCCTCGTGACAGGCGGCCACTTTCAACGACAACGCCCGCTTTGCTGCGAAACAGCGAACGAAAATGTTAATGTCAGCCGGCGGCAGCAGGCACTGGCAGTGTCGTTGGCCAAGGATTCGGAGGTCGACAGGTAGGTAAACGAACGGACCGTGCGTTGAACCGACGAATGACCTCCGACAACAACGGGCCCCGTTTTCGGTGTCGAAATCATCATGGGCCCCGTGGTACAATGCCACCGCCAAGCGTGTCGACTTCGTCCTCCACGCCTCGTGAACTAATCCGCCCGCCGTGAAGCGTTTGGCGTGCCGCGAAAAAAGGACCAACTTTTCCCGACGAAAAACGAGGCAAACGATCCGATTGGCCGCGTCAATGGGACCTCACCGCTTCCTGTTCCGTCTGTCCGTCTCGCGTAACACCGGCGCGCATGCTGCACGCCGTACCGTTAGACGCCATTACGGCCGTACCGTTTAATTCGACCAAAGTCTCGATCCTCCGTCGAGGGGTGCAGCCCGCAAGTGGGACGACTTCACTTTTCTACTTCAAACGTAGCGCATGTAGCGTTCCCAGTGCTCGACGACGCTCGACGCTTATCATTCCGTTGTACCGTATTCTCAGCGAACACACGACTTCTGCTCCGACATATGTTAATCGCGCCGTAAAAACGGCGAAACGCTAATTTGCCGCCCGGCAGCAGGAAGCCAGCGTGTGTCTCGGTGGGCCCGAGGAGCGAGGGGGGGGAGGACGCAAGGCCACTGGTCGCTAGTAGTCAATGCCCTGAGATCGAGGATTTAAAAATCGTTATTCAGCGATGTGCCGTCGTCGGATGTATTCGAGGGGCGGAAAGAGAAGGAACGGTGGACGGAGAGAGCGACGAGAAGTTGAGGTAGAAAAAAGGGGAAGTAAAAGAGACGGACCCTCGGCACGTAAAACCGGCCCCGACGATGTAACGTTACGTCTGTTAGATTCCGGGAGGACAGGGTGAGAGCGAGAGAGAAAAAGAGAGAGAGAGAGACACGGATGAGACCTGTGGTGTTTGAGGTCCGTGAAGCAATCGGGGGAGGGACAAGGTGGGAAAGGACAGTGTCGGGAACGAGGCGTGAAGTGCACTTTAGGCGAGGACCGCCGCAAGTGTAAACCCAGGCCCCGGCGATGACTATGTTTCCGAGTCGGCGCCGCTCGCGAGCGCCATTGTCCGGGAAAACGGGAACGCCACGTAACGGAGTCGGAAATTAACGTTGTAAATCGCTAACGACCGACCGCGACGCAATTACGGACGTCCTCATAATTGCGACGGAGTATTAGGTTCCAGTCTGAAATTCATTACGAGCGATGTACGACCCTCCGATTTCGGACTTACGTCGATTATCTCGCGATACATCAATTTCTCTCCTGCCACTCGACAGCAGCAATCACGACCGCGAGCCTTCGAAACAGGTAGAAGCGTTCGCGTACGTATTCGTTCGATGGGAAACGAACGACTATGGCGTTTAGCCTTGACAGAGCAAGCAGGAGGACCTTGCCTGTCACGGATCCGTGGAGTCGTATTTTTTTCTCGAGCCTCCACTCAAAGCTCGTGATAGACGAATTCGAGGTACACCATTGTCCGATGGTGTTCCATCCTTGGACGGAAGAACACGGGCCCTCTTGAGGGGCGACCGGGTTCGATCGCTGGTATTTCAGGGGGGACGTGGGACGCGTTGGAGGAAGAAAAGAAAAGCGCATCGACGCGAGGGAGCCGGGATATAGTCCAATAAGAATGGATAAGCGTCTCGAGGAAGATTTTCAGGGACAGTGGTGAGGAGTAGTGGGAGGTTTCTAGGCGAGGAGGGAACGTCGGGGAACGGAGGAACGGAAGGCAGTCTCCTCTCCCTCTTCCAGAGAGATGCGGTCGAAGACACGAGACACCACGGTCGCTCGTTACATAAGTAAGGTAAAGGATCTCCTCTTCTGCTCTCCTTGAGCCGATCCACATCCGCGATTATGCCACTTTCCATCGACCTCGCTTTACCCCGACGCTCGTGCGTGTGCTTCCTTGCTGAGTGCGTACTCATTACGCGATGCACGCACACACACTCAGATGCCTCTCATTTGATACTTTATTTAAGGAATAAACGGCTCTTTCCTTGCGGAGCATTCGACTTCGATGGTATAATTTACAATTGCAGGTACTGCATCTCACTGAAGGTGAGTTCTGCTTGTGTACGGTGGTTGGGTCGCGGAAATAGAATCGAGTATCCAAAAGTCCCGTGTTCAACGCTTTGCCTAGCATTTTGATTGTTTATTATTAGGAAAATCGTTTGTTCATATCGAAAGAGTAGTGTAACTAGTTTTGAATATTTTTCAGTGAATTAAAAAGCAATCGATAGTATTCAAATGTAAAACATTCGGAAGGTCTATAATTTAATATGATCAAAGTAACAGTACACCGTATCAATGGACGATAAACATGTGTTAAGCGCCTGTGGAATGGTAGCGCGGGTATGAAAATTTATTTCAGAGTAAAAAAACTTGTATCCCCAACTGGCGTTCGAAAAAAAGGGAGAACTTTTTATCAAAATATAGTAGTCACATACATAATCTGAGTTGTATGAATTATTCCGCAGATATTATTTTGTGAGACCGCCTGTCGAATGGCAACACCGTTTTTGAAATCATTCGCGGCGTACGAATAGTATGGCCATCTAGTGGTGCGGCCTTTGAACTATAAGTTTACCTTTGCGTCTGTGGAAAGGTAATAAATGTAATCAAATTTATTCACAGAATAAGAATTCAGTAGATTAAATTGCATCTATGAAACGGCAAAATGATCCATTGGGTTTAATATCAGGGATTAACAAATTTCCAGTTAGATTTTACCAGTGACTCGTAGTTGAAGTTCTTTACTGTTAGATGGCGATACCATTTCTTACCTGTCATTGGCTTTCATACATTTGTTGTCATCCCGCAGGCGCCGCGGTGTATAAATAAATTGGAATAAATATTACATGCCCGCTTTTAACATTTGTTGCCAAATTTCTTTCTATTTTCGATCGGAGGTAATGAGAAGGATATAACACTGGCAATTTGTAAATAATTACATTTATTTCTTTATTGATTTTACAATGTAACAGTGTATACGATACGCTGAATATAGAATAATCTCTTTTATCATTTACTAATTAAGGCGATTAGTATGTAAGTGATTCCGTAAGAACATATAGCACGTCTAATTTTATTGGTCATGATATTACCGCAAATTTTTGTTCTGGATTTTGAACGATGTTCCAGACTTCATAATTCCATTTTTCATCCGCTCTCACTGGTGTTGTATATTTTGAGTTTCGCTGGCACTTCATCAGCGCATTATTCTTTTCTTCTTCATCGCGTGATATAATAAATTTCTTTATATTAAGTATTATGTAACGATATTATTGTAAGACGTTAGTTACTCCTATGTACTCGTGCGGATAAGGCCACAATTAGTGTTTCCGCGTGTGCGTATTTCGCACACTCGTTCGTATGCATGTATGTATTTGTGTGAGTGCATGCGTGCATGATTGTGTCAGAGTGTAAACTTGTTTAAATGTAGTGTCGATGAGTGTGTAACGTATGAATTGCATGTGTTTGCCGGTGTCGTGTGTTTGTTGTGTGTAGGTTTCGTGTTAGTGCAAAAATGCTCGTGAGCGTATATCATGTCGTGTGCGCAGTACGCCCGGGTCTCGATAGTCGTTTCAGCTCGTAAAACAGCACAAATCTCATCACAAATGAAACAACGCGGTCCCCGTAATCGACGCACGCACGGTTGATCGTTACGTATAGTACCCGAATATCTCGAAGCTCGAGTATCCTGTACAGAGTATCGTAGAGAAAGAAAGATTGACAATAGAGACATATGTATAGACGTTGGTGGAGCTTTATCCGTGTTGGCTTTACGTTTGTTCGCCGTTGTGTCTTCACTCGCGTTTACGGTGTAAGTTAAATAAAAATAACGTTACTATATGTATATCAAATTTTGTTCCATAAGAATATGTATATACACATATGCGCGCGTTTGTCACTGCGTGTGTGTGCTTGTGTGTGTTTGTGTGTATATATATATTTACTTTTTATATTATATATGTGTGTGTGTATATATAGGATTCGTTTTTACGCGTGCCCCTCGCAATTGTATCCACGGCATTTCGTTCACGCCCGTCACTCTACCATGTACAAAGCAAAAACAATATAACATTAATATAACATCATCGCGTCTAATTAACACGTTTGCATACCGTCGACGATATAGTATTGTTACGGTTTAAGGCGCTTTAATCATACGACTCCGTCAACGCGTCGTTCGCGTAATCAACCCCCGCTCCAACGTCCTCCGTTTTACACGCCGTTCGCTCGTTATTTATACAGTAAATCGCGCGAGCGTAGCTTAAACGAATTACGACTACGTCGCCTACGACTATGAAGCTATGATATTAAGGCTCATTTGACTTTCCCAATGTCTACGCGAATTTAGCGCAGGCGTTCGCCCGAATTTTACCGTTCATGCCAAAAGTCGAGTTGCGTCAAACGTCCGTGTCTCTGTGCATGCTCAAACGTTCCTTTCATGCTCGCAAAATCTTCGTCCTCGTCTCCGTTTTTCGATCCGTCCGATTAAATTCCTGCAGAATACCTTCGACGCGTTTGGGACAACTCGAGTTTGTCAGCCGATCGCCAAGGAGCTTACACCCTTCTCTATCTTTCTCCACGATGCTCGCACCGTTTTTCTCCCCGCCGTACGTTCCTCAGGTCGCCACTTTACATCAGCTTCTGCTTGGCGCACTCCGGGCAGATAATGTCGTCGGCGTCGGTTATGAAGCCACGACCGACGAGCGATGTCTTGCAGCCGGCGCAAATGAAGCAATCGTTGTGCCAGTGCCTGTCCTCGAACGAGATGAAGCGAGTGCCGCCGATACCTGAAATTTCGGAAACAATACGGTGCAGGAATACTGCCATTTGTCAGGATTGAGCGCATACTTCATGAACGTAGCAATCAATTTTACGCATAAAGGATCTGGCACACTTAGAGCCGGTTGTTGCATCTATCGGTAAACAGGTAGCATACCTAAAAGATAAAATTGTAACTAACGTTGTCCCACCTATCGTTAAAATTTATTTCTTAGTTACGGCCATCACAATTGGTGAAACAACGCTAGTTACAATTTTATCCGTTAAGTAGCTACCTGACAGTTTACCCAGAGTTGGAAAAATTAGCCCTTAAGAATCTGGCATACTTATCCAACACGACACGACAAAAACGGTAACAATTGAATAATTGTAAATAAATGTCGTGTCGTGCCGGACGAGTGTGCGCAGCTTCATTTATTTACATGCATTTAATCCAATCCGTTTTTTGTTGTATCGTGTCGGGCCGGATAAATGTGCGAGATCCTTAACAATCCGTGCAAACCGACTTATCCAACGTTTGCTGAAAAGACTATCTCGTTCTATGCTACTTAATGAAGTAAGCGAGGATATGCATTTGCACACGGTATTCGTACCAGTAATGGGTTTAGAGCAGGCGGTGCATCTCTTGGCGAAGAGTTCGCCGAAGCAGTCAGCGCAGTACGGTTTGTCGTCGCGGGAGGTGAATCGTTGACCCGCCAAGGAGTTGTTGCAGTTGCTGCAGGTGAAGCAGTCTCTGTGCCACGGCTCGTTCTTGTATGTCACGCCGCCGCTGGTGATGATCTGCGAATGAGAATGTTCGTGACCCGTGAAGGACGGATTACCTCATCGCAAGGAGAAGCATAATGGCGTAATGTGCCCGTGAAAATTGCAAGAACGACACCGAAAGTCGGCTTGAAGTATTACATCTTGTACGAGTGTACGATTCTGTGTCTCGCTAATATTTGCATTTTCAGAATATTTAATAAGCACGCGGAATCGGAATATCTTTGAGATTTTCTGAGACACTCTCCCGGCAAGATAAGTTTCGACAGATAACATGTCCGCGTTACGTGCAAGGACTTGTCCACGCTCTATCGAATGCAACGTTATTTTCGGCATTGATTTCACTTGACTGCAATTTAGAATCATCCCCGTTGACACGGGCGACTTGTCGAGAAACCGGTACGTCGGCACGACTTCGGTAAAGTGAAAGGAGCGACCCACCTTGTTGCACTTAACACACCGGGTGGCGAACTTGTCCTCGTAACATCCGGCACAGTAGATCTCCTGCTCGCGCGGGATGAAGCTCTTGGTGCCGATCGGATTCTTGCACACGACGCAGCAGAAGCACTTCTCATGCCACTGTCTGGTCTTGTACTCCATCTTCTTCGTGCCTGCGCATGGTCAACAAGAAAACACACCGTATTAAAAGAACTCTTTCAGAAAAGCACCCTCGAAAAAGGAAGTACGGAACCGATTGCAACGATTGCACCATGCCGGATCATTTCGAAGCGATACACACGAGGGGTGAACTCGAAATATTCGCGTAGGGTTGAATGTTTAAACGGGGTGTTCTCTGTGCCGTCTAGACACAAGGGTCGCGATCGCGTGAGGCGCCCCGGCGGATAGGCGCCTGCAATAATAATGCGTCCGTTGCATGTCCGATTACCCGTGAGGCCGTTTTCTTTTCAAGAAAGACAGACCTCCTCCTCCTCTCGAGTCATTTTTCCCCGAACACCTTCTGGCGTACTCTTTTTTTCTCTCGCTGCACGGAAAAGACGCTTGACCTCACGGATTCGAGCTCGTTGCACGTCCTCATTTTCCGAACAGCCTAGACTCGAGACTCGATCGCCAAGGAAACGGAGGTCTAACGTGCGACCAGGTGCGCGAGGTCTCACGGGAACGCGAGGCTCGATAGTTGGGACCGAGGATAAATCGGCATGAACGTCGACGTGCGCATTTTACGAGGGCGTAAATAGGGGTTTGGTAACTACTGGGAACGTTACCGTTGCGGATGGCACGGCAACTGGAATCGTGAAGGATGTTGCATTGGCGAAATGACTGCAGATTTTTCAACGTGCACTTCGAGATTCCCATTACAGTGCCGTACGGTCTTAAATGTACAGTCATTAGCGTGCTACGAATTGTCATCGTGATACTTGAGGAGCATGTACGCATAGGCGGGCACGTGTTTATTTAAATCTCGTGCAGCCTCCGCTGCAGAGAGAGTTCTCGTATTCGATTGACCCAATTCGCGATGTTGTTCGACCACCTCTTGTCACCGAAACAGGGGAAAGAGGAGAGGAAGCGAGAAAAGTCAAGTGGTTCGACCTGTCATAGGCTAATTTTTCGAAGTCTCTGTCTTAGAGTAGTAGAAAGTGTTTTCGGAGAACAGAATTGCTCTTGAAATAACTGCCGCAAAGATCGATTAACAAGATACGAGGAACATCACTTTGCTTCTTCGCCAAGCGACTCGTTGAGTTTCGATCCGACAAAAGCTGTTTGTTAAACGAAGACGATCATTAAATGCGACTGGCCTGATTGAGCGTGGGCGTTAGAAATCGAAGATGAGATTCTGACGTAAGGCGCGCGAAACGAAACGTTGATCGAGTAGATAGAGTGCCTAACGATCGCAGAATCCTTTTCATTCGAACGTTTCGCCAGTCCTCCTTCCTAAACGATTTGCACAAGAACCGAGCAAATGTTTGATCAAACAAAACGGTCCACGATAATTCTGTTCAAATACTCGTGTAGGTCTCCGTAAGAAAGAATCTGCACCCGACGCTTCGGTCGCTGCGCATTATCGAAGTTTGTTTAGGAAGTGAACGGTGATCCTTGTACGGTCACGTCTCTATCTTCACTATGTGAGTCGTCCGATATTTTTCGTCCGCTACTCCTCCGCTGGACCACTATGACTCAAGAAGAGATTCGTGACGTCAGGCTGGCCGAGCAATACCTCCGTATATGTATAAAGTCTGATGGTCCAAGGACAACGATGTGGCAATCTCATACGCACGATCCTCGTGTTACACGACTTTAAAGATCCTCGCACGAAGTCGATCGACATCAATTCTAACGGCTGACCGGCCAATTCTGACCTCCCAGGCGAGCCTCACCGCTGAAGATTCGGCCGGAGATTTCTTCCGCCTGCTCTTCGTCAAAGCGACCCTTACGAGAGTCTTCGTGAAAATAAATGGAGCGTATTTAGAGGCGAATTCTGCCGTCGGGAGTCTGAAAACGATTTTGTACATAAACGCGGACTCTGTTGGCATGCGGCTTTCGTCAGGGCCGTAATTTTTTCGCATTGCTCGTCAGTCGGAGTGGGTGCCGTTGGTATGTGAAGAGCAGAGAGAGCGAGAGAGAGAGAAGGATTAGACCACGATCGTTTCTCCTCAAAATTCGACGCACGCTCGTAAATTCGTAGCTCGTCGGCAGACACGGAAGCCGCGATGCCCCGCGTCATTTCTAAATATAAGTTAAGCAGAGGCAAGCGAGCATCTCGAGGGATCGAGAGGACCGGTTAAAGAGAAAGAGAGACCGAGGCTTCCTAAAATCTCCTCCTGACCTACGCAAACATAGTAGCCGGGGCTTTCCGCGGGACAAATTGGAGGCTTACTTTTTGTTACTTGTTCATCCGAAATAATTGCAACTGGAGTTGTGCGTCGGCTCGAACCGTTTCTAAGTATATCCAGCAGACGTGGCACGTGTCGTTTGAGAGGACACGCAGTGGTGGCATGTTTTCCAGGATGAGTCGTGCAAGAGAGATTACGAGGCGATAAAGCAATTTGTTTGGTCCGTCACGATCGATTAGGATTCGAGCCGTTCGCTTACAATATTACGCGCCAGATGACATCACCGCGTTGATCGTCGTCTTTTATCGCGTGGAATAAAATCAAATGGCCTGCGAACGACTCGCTTCGTTCGATTTTCGCCGACGACTCGCGCGGATCTGGCTCATTGATCACGTTAATTGGAAGTCGATCGATGCGCATTAATTAAGCGCACCGTCGCGCCTCCCGAAACGTTTCGACACGATCGACGTCAAAATGTTGACACTTTGCAACACTGGTACGGTACGTTTGACGTTGAGGCCCGCAAAAATTGCTTGCCAGCCTTACGGAATGTCCCGCGGATTGACCAATTCGTGTCGGCGTCGAGCTAAATCGAGTATCGTGACTGCGCAGTCGACACGTGAGAGTCATAAATTCATCGAGTTATTATCCGCGACGTAAACGATTAATCGCGTAATAGGCATTCCAATCACGCGGATCTAAAGATCGTTTCTCGTACAATGAAATGCGCGGTGTTCAACGGACGGCATAACGAGCGGTAGTCGGATAACAAGTTTGCACGTTCGGATGACAGTGAATATTAGCGAGCCAGGTGGTAATCAGTGTTCGTGAGGTGACAGTCGGTGCAGAGCGCGTGGCGGTGCTCGTGTCGCCAGATAAGGTCAGGCTTAAAGTTCCGCTCGTCCCGATCTCTCTTTCACTTGCTCCTAGCTCGGCCCACGAGTCGTTCGCCGCTCCGAGTCCTAGTAACCTCAGAGAACGGACCCTTATCGAACGCCTCCGCGATCGAAACTTTGGAAAAGGTTCATCAGAAGACGACGCGGAAATTAAAAGGACAGAGTCCGAAGAAGGCGGACGCTGGCTCGAGGAAATATTCGAAAATTGCGTCGGTGATCACCTGGATCGGCTTTTTTCGGATCACCTAGAAGACAGTCCTTTCCCAAGCAGCATCTGAACTTAGGATCACCCTCCATGGGAAACATGCTGAAAATCGCCACATCCTCGTCCTTCTCCTTCGCCCTTCTGATCCGTTCCTCGCCGACCGTCTTCGTCTGCAGATGAAGTTTGCTCGAGAGCCTCTCACTGAGTGCGTCCGCAGCCATTTTTCCGCGAGGATCGTTTTTCCGTGAACGTAGACGCAATGTATGCGAATCGCGAAGAAATCGTAACGACCGTAGAACGTGGATCCTTGCCTCTTGTCACTCACTGTCGCGTCGAATCGCAGTCTCGCATGTCAGATGGCAAGTCGGAATTGCCGAACTGGGAGTATGTACGTAGTGTACGTCGATACGGCACGGTGTCACTTGGCGCGGGAAATTTGTTTTCGACGATGGCACGCTCGTCCGCTCGGATGTCGCGCTGGGAAAAGCTCACGTGCGACTGGAGAAGGAAGAGGGGAAGAACAGAGAGGAGCGGAGGAGGAGAGGAGAAGGAGAGAAATGGGAAGAGGTTTACGCGGGAGTGGAAACCGGTACGGAATACAATGAACGACAAGGAAGATCGGCCGTGTGCGATTGGCCCGAAGGCTTGCGAGCCACTGAGGAGGGCAAGCCACTCTTCGGACTGCTGGAGTCACCGTCGAGCAGGCGCAACGTGTCTTACGCCCGCTGATAACTCCAGCCGCGGCTATAGTCGAAAGACATTCTATACTTCTCAATTCTATCCGCAGGACTTTTCGACCGCCCGCCAGCCAGATCGCACGACGGAACCTGCGCGCCTGACGTCACGGCCCGCGAAGACGTCTAACAACGGCCTCTTGTCTAACGACGCTCATATACATCTGTTTATGTCCGCGACCGTATACGCGAAACGTATAATTCGTGCACATGCGTGAGCTTGGAATATTTAACAAGCCGCGATGATTTCTCTTATCGGCAGGGTGATATATCAACGAGCCGCGTGACTCACTTCGTCGGCCGACGTATCTCCTACGAGTTGATAAGTCCAGCCTTGGCCAATTTCGTTTTATGCTCCGCGGAGATGAGTTACTGTTCATAATTTGTTGACCGCTTCCAGTGCGGCCTGTAGCGCAAATTTTCTTTCCAGTCGGTCTTTCTCCTCTCGCTGCTCGCTGTTCGTTGCTCTCTCTCTCTTTCTCTCTCACGTTTCGCTTAGGAATACTGGAGGGTCGAAGGAGTCAGAGGAGCACCGTTTGCGTCGATTCTACATCACCGTCATCGTCGTCCTCTCGTGATCGCGAGTTAACGAGAGCTTTCGAGCGTAAGGGCACAGCTGCTTCGTTTGCGCATCGCTGCCCGCCTCGGTCCATAGATCAGCTCGACGAAAGGTACTTTACGCCCCGCGAATTCCGTCCGCGAACGTATTAGACACTCGGGCCTTCAAGGAGGAATCGGACGCACATACGAAAATCGCAAAAATTCTTGAAATTTTCAAGTATGACATATTTCGATGTAATTAATTTAACACGTTCTCTTATGGAGAAATCAGGATCGAAGCTGTTTTGTCATCACATTCAGCAGTTGTACAGTCAATATAAAAAATTCTGCGCCGTCTTACCGAATGATGGTAATGTTTACCGTGAAAATGATGTTAAACGTGCAGTACATTATCCGCATTTGTAAATATGTATGTCATTTTCGTCATGCGGCATTAACTTTTGACCAGATCGTCTGTTCGATTCCTTCTTAAGTTCTGCGAATTGTCCGGCGCGAGCTGCCGCGGACAGACGGAATCGGTGAATTGTGTCGCATGCGCGGGAACGCTTGAAAGTTGACATCGATGTTCAGGAGAGGAGGGAGGGGGCTTTTGTGGGCGCGAGGTAATTCGGAAATAGACGAGGAACGGTCTGGTCTAGGCCGGTTCGGCGATATCGGCTGCCGGCACGACTCAGATTTCTCGCCGAAGATCTGGGAGTGCGATAGGATACAGTTTGAAAGGTCAATTCGTACACAGACACGAGCTGGCACCGAGTCATTCGCGCTACGACCCTACGTGTCGGCGTCGATCGACTCACGTCAGTCGCTTCTTTTTTATCCGCTAGATTCGGAATTGCTGATCGACCTTCGCTAATCGTCGGACGAATTAATGGAGAGCAATGAAGTTCGAGCCTCGCGATCGCGGTTCTTAAATGCCACTTCGCGTACATACTTCGCGGTTTCCCGCGAGACCGCAGAAAGAGTTGCGATGTTTGTTCGACTGCGGTCTTTCATGAAATTTCGCACTTCAAGCAGTCGCTCGGCACTCGTGGCTCGTGGGTAAAAATAAATTCGGCTCGAATGACCGACGCGTGAAATTAACAGTTTGCGCAGAAACGAACAGCTCGCTCTCTCTCTCGCCATCGTACGCGAAGCGTGGGAAATCTCGTTAATAATCGTGTCTGCGCCACGTCTGCGACAGCGATCTCGATCGTGACCATCAAAGGGGAGGGGACCTTTAACTTACTTACGCGTTTCATAATCTTGCGAGCGCACGTGAATCACGCGATATATAGGTCATCCTCGTCGCTCGAAGGCTGCTCGGGAGAACGAGCAACAAAGTGGAGATACGACGATAACAAGAGACTTCGTCCCTCCCCTACACCCTTCCCCGTCCACTACTCTGCTTGTGTGTTTGAAGAAAAAAAAAAAAGAACAAGAAAAGGCGGACTGCCAATTGCCCAATAACCCTTTCGACCCACTTTTGTGCCACTTTCGTGCCTTCCTCGCGGGTGAAGAAAACTCCGAGCCTTCAGCCGATAACCGTAGAACACGGTCCGAGACGATCCAGACAACCTCTAAATGACAGATCCGCGCGCGGAAAAATGCTAACGAGGCAGCGCGTTAATTTTAACGCGATGACTCAGTGCACGTGAAACCGAGCGAAGAACACGGATGTCGATCGGATCGAGAGATTCCTAGCGACAATCAGCACGGAGCCCGTCGGCGCGCCGTTGTCTGACGCCGAACAACGCTCGTCAATTAAGACGTCTGATTTGGCGGCACGTTGGCCGTTCGAATTAGACGTAGGAGTGACGTCCTCACCTCAGCACGCCTCACCCCCGAACGGGCTCGCAATAATTGGCCGAGTCTGGAGCCGGGGCCTTGACTCGATTACCTTAATAAGAAACGCCAAATGCAAGATCTATCGCCTCTCTCTTTATACGATCCTTCGCCTTCGTCGAGAGGCGGCGGATCGTGAATCACTCCTCTGCCCCCGGGACGACTCGATCGATCGCGAACAGGTGTTGAACACGAGCCCGTACTCGCGACGTAACGATACGTGATGGAGTACGGAGTACGCGATGGAACACGGTCGGCGAGTGACGCGCGCGAATTGGAAAAACCTAGATGGCACCGCATTTGACCCGATGCGTTTGCAGGGTAATCATTGGTAGGCGCACGCGTGTGTGGGTATGCGTGAAAGTAGATACGTCGAGAACCAGTTTCATGCGTGTCAGTGTTCTTCCAGCGATTCGGTGGATTCTGGACTGAGATTGTGTCTATGGGCGGCATTCATAGTCAGATCTTAAAAAACTTGACACTCTGCGTGCCGCTCACGAGTTGTCTCTGTATTTCACGCGTCTTCTGATGATTTAAGTAACATGCAGTTTGCCTAAAACGTGAGGTCTCAGGCGTACGTCTTAGACATTTCTATGCGGTACGCAATGTGTTAACACGTTCGCGGACGTGAATGCTATAGCATTCATTTTCATGATGATGCAGAATGACATGAATGCTATAGCATTCAAATCTTAAAGTCAATTATTTTGAATTTAATTTTATATAACCTTAAGTTTTTGTAATTATTATACCTGTCGTGGATGCTATAGCATTCATTGTATATAACGATTAAAATATGATAATCTGACAAATGTGTTTAATCAAATTTCGGATATCATGCACAACCAATTTACAAATAAAATAACTGTCAAGTTTTTTACCTCGCTGAAACTTTTACTGTCCGCGAACGTGTTAAGACCGTCTTAAATCACAGACTATGAATGCCGCTCTATGAAATCGTAAATGAACGTACCAGCACGGAAGATCTCGCCGCATCCATCGCAACGGCTGGCGAACTGGGCGTCGTAACAATTGCCGCAGTAGATCTTGTCAACCTTGCTGCCGAACTGTTTGTCCACCAAGGACACCCTGCACCTGTTGCAGAGGAAGCAGGCCTCGTGCCAATGCTTGTCCTTGTACGACAGATCCTGAAAACGATACGGGTCCACGTTCATCATCATCGCTCGTTTGCCCGTCTTCGCGACTATCAATTTTTGACGGACCGCGTGTTTTTCTACGCCGCGCCAGGAACTTCCCAGAGATCGTATCTTTCGTATCGTATTTCACGCGAATTACTGTGCAAAAACGGGGACATTAGTCTCGCCAGCCACGCAACTCCATATTCCTCACCGTTGAATATTCCCGACAATTAACATTCGGACTCGTCTACGATCAACTTCCGCCCGGCCGTTCCCGGAATCATTCTCCCCGAAAACGAGCGGAATTTGTCATCTCCTCGCGAGACTTATTTTCGCGCCGCACTTTTTGCCCCGCTCGTTCGCGATTATCATGTAAAGCGAATTACGTGGTCCCAGGAAGTTGAAACACGGCGGAATCGGTGTCCTCGCGGCTTAACCGCGAACGCATCCGTGCCCATAACAGGACGCTGGATATTAATGTCTTCCAGAAATCGTCGCGGCCGACCGTCGGGACATTAATCATAGCGGCGGCGAATGAAAGACGGGCAATTAAAAATTTCGACCCGATCGAAGCCGGGATGAGCGTCCAGACGTGACAGGTGCGATCGATTGAGAGAATCGGCGCGTGGGCGTTCGACGAAGCGGCAACAATAACGGCGCGAACGGAATCTGACTCACGGACACACAAAACTGACCGACTGGCTTGACTGAAAGGACAAGCTCTCCGGCGATACGCCGCGGCACCTGCATCGTCATTATCGCCGCTTCTATTTGCGGCAATGAGCAAGCCGACGCCCATGCTTCTCGGCACCGACACCTTCGGCTCGTAATTATTCGGCCGCTAATTACTCTCTCGCGGCTCTCGAATGCGGAACGTACGGAACGTCGCGCTTTATTGGTCGGGAAGAAATGGACTGGACGTGGTGCGCGATATTCGAGCGTGCGATGCACGTGGATCTGTTCTATTGCGGCTGGTTGCCGAAAGGAAATTTGCCGTCGAATCACCTCGGCTGGCCTGAGTACAATTGGTCATTAATGCCACCGCCGCGAACCGGTCGTCCTTGTCCCCCCGACCATATTGAAATTGAAAATCTTACGCGGCTGGAAAAGCGTACCTTGGAGTCGATGCCGATGATTTTGCTGCATTCCTCGCATCCGTTGGCGAAGACGCTCTCGTAGCACTTGATGCAGTAAGGATGCTCGTCCCTAAGGACATATCGTTGCCCGGTCAGGGACTCGTCGCACTGCCAGCAGCAGAAGTGGCCGCTGTGCCAGTCCTTGTTCATCGCCTTCGTGTACTCGCCACTGAAAATCAACTGCAACACGTTCGCCGTCAATCGTACCGCCAATGGGACGCGAGCATCTCTTCGTACCGTACTATCGCGACGACAGGGACGCGCTCGATTTCGAATTTCGAATTTTCATTGTGCGAGTCTTGTAACTGTACTGTTGTGTAACGTTCATGGTCTGTTCTTGTCGGTGGCTCTTAAGCTATTTTCATGCACAGACAACTTCGACGCCGACTCACGCGCTCTCGGGTCCGCGCTCGTCGGCTGGAAGCTTACGGAAGTTCGGCGGTGGAAAGAATTTGCATATGCAGAAATTGACGTTCGAGACGCAACGCACGCACTGCCGGCATTGACAACGCTTTCCATACGCTTTTCGTGCCTCGTTCCACGATTAAATCGATCGTCGTTTCGAAGCTGAGATCGTGCTGGTTATATGTACCTTGAGTGAGTGCTGTTGTATGTGCTGGCTGAGTATTTCTGTACGGGGGCATTATTATAGAATTTTCGTGAGCATGACATATATATGTACAGATCGTGAGAGTTCTCATACTCGTCGAATCGAACTTTTTGTGTAATGAGTTCCCGAAATGTTCTGAAAATCTCGAGGAGCATCTCGAGCGCCACGTTTGATCGCCGTCGAAACTCGAGACTCGATGCCGGCCGAACGAAAATCGTGGCCCCGGGTCACGAAATGTCAGATGCGAATCGACGCGAGCTATCTAAAGCGATGATCGCTTTAAACGGCGAGCGAAAATATCTCGCGTGACAAGCCGGAAACGATATATGAGTATCGTTTTCCACCTTGAACGTTTGCGGCCTGCTCGTAGCTCTGCACTGCGAAACTGGATCGTGAGAATGCGCACGTCTCTCCGCCGCGAATTTAAGAATTCTCCAGAGGGCGCGAAGAGATAAGAAAAAATTGCGCTTTCGTGACGACGAAAGTTCGACTGTTTATTCTTTGCCCTTAGCGACGCCTAAAGTTGTTTTATTCGCAATTGTTTCGCTGCTGCCGCTACGTCGGGACCTGTTGGACACACTGGTACGGAACCGTACGGAAACAACCCCCGACATAGCAGACTGCAGACTGCAAAGCTACCAACAGTACAAAAATCACGATGACATACTGGCCCCCTCACTGCTGAAGCAGCACGTTCACCTACGACCCCCGCAAACGTCGCGCGAAAACACATTTCCGAGCGACACGATCTGCCGAAATATTTCACCGGAAGCGATCGCGATGGCGCCGAAGATTTCCCTCGATCGAGCGCATCTCGCGGAATCTGATGGTCGGCGAGCGGCCTGAGCGAAGGACTAGAAAGTGAAAAGGGCCGTCCGCCGCTCCGCCGGACTACAATCGTCAGCCAGCACATACTCTTCGATGGCGTGGTGGTTGTTCTGCGTGCTGTCGACCTCGGTGATCGTGACCTCGGCGTTCTGGTCGTGGCTCTCCCTGCGCTTCGTCGTCTTCTTCACTTTGCGAACCTTGCGCTCCGTGGTCGTGTACACTACACTGTCTACGTCCGCCATCGTGATCGCTCTGTCTCCTCTCGTTTCTTATCCCTCGCTATACGCGCGTCGCCTGTCCTCTCGTCTTCGTCCTCTTCGTTCTCTGCGAGAGAAAGTATCAGCAGTTGCGTTAGACCGGCAGCGAAACACTGCGCGGCGACTTGAAGGGATGCTGAGGGCTTTCGCACGGCGCGCCGCTCGTACGGCAAGTCGTCGGAGAAGGAATTTACTTGGGAAACGTCCTGCGTGCCTCGTGAGTCGTGTGAGCCTCGGGGTGGCCAGCGGCTTTCGAGCTTGCGAACTGACTGAAATCTAGGATCTGCCCGCTCCGGGCGTCATCATATCGGGACGCTATTTTCGGCGTCCCGACGACTCCAGAAACGCGCGCGCCTTCCTTCGCACCCTCCTACTTTTCATCCTCCTCTTCCTCCCTCTCTTCCATCTCCCTCCTTTCCGTGTATCTCTTTCGTCGCCACTCTCTCTCTCTTCTCTCCTTCTCCCTCGGCGGCTCTCTCTTCTTCCAATTCTCGATGCAGTGTGCCGGGTGCAACTTTTCTACGATACCTCTCCCTCCGCGTTTTGCTTCGCTCTTTCTCTCTCTCTCTCTCTCTCTCTCTCTCTCTGTCTGTCTCTCGCAGTTTCGTTCTCTCATTCGACTTTTCTTCCTCTTCACCCCCTCGCCACGACCACTCCACGGTGCGCCAGTATTCGGATCGTTTCTCTTTTCCTCTTCCATCTCTTTCACTGGGCCCGGTATTTTTGGAAGTGACTGTACCCGATTCTCCTCCGTGAATTCCGGAGGAATCACCGCCATTTGCGGATTCCGCTCGACGTGTGCCTCAACGATAAACGGACAGCGTACACGTAAGGTGTCAGTCAATCACATACTCGTAATCGTCATATCCGTTAAAAAGTCCTACCTTCAAAATCGCTTTTCTCTCTCACCGAATACTGAGGAATGTGAAAGTTTTCCTAAATTCTTTTAAAGTTCCCGTCAAAATAATGCCCCTGGCTTTGATTCCGAATGCACTGCGCAATAGAGCTGACCACAAACCAGATTTTGGTTTCGCACAGGAAAGTTAGAGTGGTGCGAGTCAAGCAGTGTCACCGGAGGTTAGTCGATACCACCATTTATAGCAGACTTCGTTCCAAAAGTGACTGAGACCGGATAGCCGGGTGATCACTAATACACATAAACCCTGAACTGAGATTGGTCAGTGCTATCGCGGCCGGAATTTGTTCAATGAACGCATAGATTTATCCAGCATTGGCCTCTGATGTAACCCTCGCGTCTGGACGATGTCGTTTACGCTGCGGAAGCATTCATGGAAAAATAAATGTAATCAAAGAAGCGGATCGGCTCTGAACGGCCAGACTCTTCTTTTCCGCTGCCTCCGTACGTTTTCTGCGGCCGCATAGAGCTCGTACGCAGAGTCGGCCGCGTACGACTTCATGATCGCTGATTTAGGTGGAATTTCCGCAATCGTTGCACTCGGAACAACAGAAGTGGCGGGCGACATTTTGGCGCGCGCTGGCATTGTGACGCGAAAATAGGACGCGGCTTCGGAACGGGCAATGAATCATGTAACGGCGCACAAAGTAGAGTATAAATATTAGTTAAGGACAAGCGGGAGGGCCGTAAAGCGCTCGCGGCTCGTTTATGCGATCGACCGAGGAGAACGCGATTCCACTCTGCTGTTTGACGAGCGAGACGCTAAAATAGTAACGTGACACGCCGTGACAGTTAGGGCCGTAGGGCTGCCAGGTGTCCTCCATTTCAATCGTAGCAACGTGTCGCATAGGCACAACACCGACTTACTAAGCACGGCCGCAAAAGTTCGGACCGATATATCTGATGCGCTGTATCGAATGAATCTGGTTCGGCCATTGTCAATGTCGCACATGGTGAAAATTTCGATTTGGCACCCTGCGCGATTAACGCCGAAAATAGGTTTGTCGAGAAGTGCGTCGTTTCGTCGTGTTTCAGGCTGTTCGATCGTTGTGCTGCGGGTGGGTGGATGTCGAGACGGTCGTGTATCTCGACTTCGATGTTTCCACGAGATCGTAGCGGCGCAGATTTTTCCACCCATCACCAAAGATTCTCGAGTACAAGAGAAAGAGAGAGACAGAGAGAGAGAGAGAGAGATCGTGTCGCCGACGTTGAACGCGAGAGATGCCTTGACGCTGTGCCAAACAGGTGGTTCCCGGTGGACAGCGGGGGTGAGAAGTTCGAAAAATAGAATCGAGACGAAAAATAGAGAAAGAAGTCGGCGCACGGTAATTGGGTCGGAATGTTTCGCACATCACCAATATCCCCCTCCTGATCGCCCACGCGCCTTGCCACCAGAATTCATCGGAAGATTGTTTTACGCGAAAATCTGGTCGTGCATCATATCACAGCATGTGCCAATTGAGTCAGGTCTACAAGCATCATCATCAACTCGTTTAACCGATCTTGTTATTGTGGGTCTCTCTCTCTTCCTCTCCGTCTCTATCTCTATCTATTCTTCTTCCACGGAATCGTCGTTGAAAATCCACGTTCGCCGAAACCACGAATGAAATTGATGGCCTGCGGAATAAGGCTAATAGCGTGGCTCGTGAAATACGCGGCGGGCTGGTGAACGGCATTTTATTTATTTATAGCCGTCTATTCCGACCCGTCGCGATTATTACGATATTTACAATCGGACGGAATTGTTCGGCGAGGCACGACGAGAGGACGCGCCGTTATTGGTGGCCTCGGTAATTTAATATCGGTCCGCGTCGCGATGGGGGCCCGGAAAAAGAGGCGTTCGATTAAAAATACACGGATGAAAAAGAAGCGGGTCGCCTAAAAAGAGGGGCCGATGAATTTGACGACGTCGGGCGCGAAAGCCGACGACGTCATGTAGATGTCGGGCTGCCGTGTACGCGATATACACGTATATTATTTGCAGACGGGTATGAGATTGATATTTTGGGAGACCCCACGCGAGGCACACGGCACCAATGAACGCCACGAGACCGCGACCGTTACGTGCGAATATCAGGCACGTTTTGTTGCGCGGCGAGCTTCTCTCCTGCATGCGAAAACATTTTTCACCGCGGCGCGACGGTACACGACATAATCGTCGGCCGTGGGACACTAGAACTAAGAACAACGTTTTTCCGGAGGCACGTGTGCAAAATGATGGCTCCTAAGAATACATCGGGGCACAGGTATCAATGAGAGGTAGCAGTTATTTACTAGGAACAAGCAGCACTCCGATCGCTCATAAATTACCCAGAAAGCCTCGTTCTCATTCGAGTCCGGTATGGAATATTGAATAGGCCCAGCGCCGTCGTCCGCGTCCACGTATTCCTCGTCTTCTTCGATCGAGGACTTGGATCGCGACGACTCCTTTCGCCAGCCGTTCCTCGACCCTCTGTACGACGGTTCCGATTCCTGACCGATCACGTCCTTGATCATGTCGTAGTCGTTCGTGTCGGCATCTTCGAACACGGAGATCCTCAGCGACCTCGACTCCCTCGACCGCTCCACCGTGGTGGTAGCATTTTTAGCTCCGGCCTTTCTCGACTCGTCGCTAGAATCCTCCCTGGAGGTGGAACGGAACCTCTTGCTCTTGAAGGACTTTCTGCCGCTGCGTTCCCGAGCAGTCAGATCCCTCTTGCTCTCGGACAGTCCGACCACCGCGCCCTCCAGCTCCGTGAAGACTTCGTCGTCCAACAGTTTTTCCTCGAAACTCGTCTGGACCTCCACCGACACGCTTCGCTTGCTCTCGGATCGCGATAAGACCGGACTGTTCTGCGGAGACGTATTCGTCGACTCGTCTTTCACGCTTCCTCTCTGCGCGATGTCCGATCGCCTTCGTTCGGGCTCCCGGTTCCGTTTCGATTTCTTCTCGCTCAGATTCTCGGCCGACTTACTGATCTCCGCGTTCTTTGATTTCAGGCAAGTGGGCTTCCGAATAATGGTCGTCGAGGTCTTGGAGCTCTTCGTCTTCCGCTGGCTGTGACTAGAGTCGCTCGATGCGGCAGGAGGGTCCAAGCTGGAATCTGTCGCGCGGGAAGAATAGGTTGGGTCGTCGATTTCGCGGATGTCGAAGGCTTCGTTGGAGCGTTGCTTGAGAATGCTGCGCGGCTCTGTCAACAGTCTTCTGTCATTGTCTTGAGAAATTCCGTCGACCTCTGAAGCTGCTGGCCTTTGTGGGATTGGTCTGATGAGGCCCTCGACAGAACCGCCTTCTGCGAATCCTTCCTCGGGACCCTTGATCACTGGCAAGTCGTCGAAGAATCTCGTCGTAGGCGCTTCGTTGCCTGAGTCATTGTCGAAGGAGGTGCCGAGATCGCTGGAAGAACCGGATCTAGACAATTCGTCCTCAACCCCGAACGGAATTGGCGTCGGGATCCTGACGTATCTATCGGGTTCCGGTGGAAGTAAGCTGAAATCCGAGGCCGAATAATCTTCCCTAGTGACAACCGCACCTTCATCGAACTCATCATATTCCTCCTGCTCCAAGTCGCCCCGATCCCACTGCTCAGTATCCTCGACCAATAAATTGAAATCCGAGCTGAGTCTGGAGTCAGGCCTCGACGACAGATCCCTCGAGCTCCACTGCGACAACGTGGAGTCAAAGTTCTTGCCCAGCGACCGAAGCTCGCTCCTCACTCTCAGACTGTACTCATGCAGGTTCTCCAGCTTGTGCCTGGCGGCCCGAGGAAGTTTCACATCGCTCGAGTGACTGAAGTTGCACAGGGAGTCGTGAGTGCTCTGAGTATCGATCGTCTGATCGTGATAGGATAAACAGGGGGTCGGCGGATTGATCGTGATCATCATGCCGGTGGAAGCGTGCTTCAGGCATGCTAGTAATTCGAGCACCCCGACGCATCCTACGAGAACGGATAACAGCAGACCCATGGCGGTTCGTGGTTCGTATTGTCGTTCGAGTATCAACGGAATCGATCGAGATACTCCTGGGACGTTCGCATGGTCGATTCAGGAATAATTCGTGATCATCGGGAAATGTCAGAGTCCGATTAACAAAATATTGATCGGATCAACTTTAATCTGAAATCATCGAGTCAATGGCTCACTGGTCTCGTCGGACAGCGAGCTTTCACGGCGAGCTTTCACTGTTGGTAGCGCTGCTGCGACCTCCGTGTGCCAGCACCGTAATCCTCGCTCGACGACGTCACACCACGGGGATAGAGGCACGATTACGTAATCCTAGGGGGAGAGGAGGCACCCACGCGCCTCGCGACTCGAGTCGACTCGAGCACCACGTAGCACGCACGACGATTTCACGTTTCGTCGCCTCTCGGCGAATCTCGCTCAGTCTAGTCCTCCAGTGCTCCTCTACTCTCCAACGACAGACACGAGTCACGACCGCGTCGATCGATTAGTCGTAACGCGCACGGCTCGTATGTCCATCCCTCTCTATCTACCCTCTTCGCCAACGGGACTCCCGATATCAGGTTAATCGATCGGATACGATGTGCACAGTCAGTTCACCTTCCCGTTCATCACTTCTTTTATTTTCGGCGACGAACGCCGCAAATAGCGGGAGTCGTTGCTTGTGCACGATGATTTCACCCCCGGACCCGGATCTGTTTCCGTACGTCCGCCTCTCTATCCCCCTTTCTCCCCCTCCGATGCTGCCCGCAGAGCACGAATTACGGGAAGAAAAAGGTCGATCGGCCTCGCGACACGTCCCAATGCTCGTCGATCGGCGCGATTATCTTATTCGACCTATCCATGCGGCCGCATGACGGCGGACAGGGAACTGTTTTATTTTGTCGCGGTGCAAAAGCTACCAGCTAACCGGTGGCCGTTCGGTTCGTTATGTCGACGCGAGGAAGAGAGAGATGGACAGAGTTCGAGCAGCGACGGCGTGTGCGTTGGCTAAAGGCTAAAGTTAGACCGAATGTCCCTGGACGGCCGAATGAGTGTCCTTAATCGCGCGGACGCGTCCGAGATCGATCGTCGATCGTCGGCCGAGCGTTTGGCTGTCGCGAACGATCGACGGATTCGTCGCGAGGGTCATGGCTGTCGCGTCTGACACGGTGGGTGGATAGAAATTCGTGGCTCTTTATCTCGTCCTCGTCGACTTGAAATTACAACGTCAACATTGTCAGGCTCGCTGACGTCTGCATTTTTCGTCCAGCCCCGCGGAAGCTTGTCGGACGAATATTCCCAGGGATTACGTTCGCAGGTGCCACGTGGCGAGAAGCTTCGACAAGCTGCGCGGGACATGGCGTCACTCGGCGGATTTTATTTCAATTACCTCATCGGTTACGAACGAACTTCGGGGGTACGATCGTCGATAGGCGGTTTGCGCGCGGTACGACGCTCTGGCAAGCGTCCAGAGAAGATATCGAAACGGCCCGCCGTCCGAGGAGCTTATCGAACTCTCGATGATCTATATTCGAGCTTCTCTCGAGCTTCATCGCCGCCGGAATTCGAGGAGTGCGCGCGTGTCTTGCGAGAACAATTAATGCAGCAACGCTTATTGCCAACTGCGATCGATCACCCTTAGCGTTCTGCGACTCGCTGACGCATGCCATTGTAATCTCGAACGAATTCAGCGCTCGATTAGCATGGCACGTTTTATAATCGTCGACGACGGCCTGTGCACTCTCGACGCCCGCGATTTGATCATTGTTCTCAGGCACGCCTGCTTAATTGGTTCAGCGTCGTTTGGCGCATTTCACGGTAAATTTGTCCGCGTACGTGACATCTGGTGAGGCTAGTCCAAATCGCGATGCGCAATCCATTGGAAAATTATACGAACACACTGCCAGACAAGTGTCGCTTTGTGTGCAGTCGCAGATAAATTTAAGGGGAAACATACGGGAGACGCCGCGTACGTTCAGTCGCGTTCCGGGAAAACAACTGGTGTGCGGGATCTTCCCGCTGCGAAACTTTCCACGTTTATTAGCAGTCAGTTGAATAAAAAAGGTTTCGCCAACTAAAATGCACGTCTTTATTGTGAAAATGGTCTCAATTAAAATTCTAAAAGAAATCAAGCTTTTCATTTACACCGTAATGTAAATCGAAGAATTGATGATGACGACCGTACATTAATACTAGTGTGGTGTGTTTATGGCGAGATAAATAATCAAATAGCGATTTTGTTTGACCGTTCACCTCGCCATAAACACACCACACTAGTAACGTAAATCGATTTAATTAGGGGGAAAAAAACCTTCAATGAGGTGAGGCATCGTCTAATTCCGATTCCAAACTAATCAAGCATCCCTAGTCGAAAAAGAACTCTACTTCGAGGGTGGCAAACTCGCGCAAACACAACTGGCGAGCGAGCGGATGATGGAAGACCGGCTGCGCAATTCTGGTGCGGACCACTTCCACCACTGGCGCCGAAAATAAACGTATCGTCGACGGCGTATCGGGATCTGCGGGCGAAAATAAATCGGCGCCGCGTCTCCACCGGCTTCGACTTGCGCGAATTCGTGGAATAATTCCCGACCGATCTTCGAGTCACCTGCGCGACGCACGGCGAGCAGGCGGAGAGGGAAATCGATTAAGACGGCACACCGGGTGTCACGCTCGCCATTCAGACGAGTCGTGCAAAGTTCGCGACTTTTAGCAGACCTCGGGCGAACAGCCAGAGAGGCTTGTATTTTCAAAATAAAAATTCGATGCCTCAGAATCCCTCGTTCGCGAGCTCTCGGACAAGTTGACGCAACGCTTTCCAAGAAACAAGATTACACTCCGCTGATCATGCCGAGACGGAATATTATTGGACCAATTTCATTCAACTTGACCCACAATCCCCGAAATTTCGAGCTTGGCAAGTAGCGGACCCGAAGTGCGTGACTTTGAAGTAATAAGGAAAATGCAAAGCTAAAGGCAAAACGACGGAACATTCTGCGCGAGAAATCGAATGATCGAGGGGTTGTCTGCGGGCCTCTCAGTGGCGAGAACTCACTTCTGGAGGGAAACGGAACAATGCCAGCGCTATTTCTGTCGATGATCGAAGGTATCGCGAGCGTGCCACGGTCGAAGAAAAGCGTGCCACCGGATCTGAACAGGCCCCTTTGAACCGACGGAATTAGACTGGGTGGGGAAGTGTCTGTAGACATGTTGCAGGACGACCTTCCCCCGTTCCCTGCCGCCGAAACTTTTACCCGCTTCCCACCGTCTGCCAGGTGATGCGACCACTCGAGCCAAACACCTGTGATCGCCTAGTTTGCATCGCGGTCCTATTCACTGCGCGCCTAACACGTGTCCTGGTCCATGCTCCCCTTTTTTTTTCTGGCCCCGACCCCTCGCGTCCGAGCATAATGAAATGCTCCGGCGAAACGGTGTCAAAGACACGCCGGATAAAGGGCGCTTTTTCGACATTGGACGCGCGACACTTGTAGCGCGTCAAATAAATCATCCGCGCCCGCGGAAACTGCGCCGGGACACTGGCAAATTCGCAAAGCGAGCATGTCGCGGGAGGGACAATATAGAAGCGATGATCTTGGCGGCGGAATTAGAAAAGAAAAGCGGCAAACGAAATGTCTCTGAAAACGGTAACGATAGGTGTGTTAATTGAAAAAAAATTTAAAAAAACGGTGCACCCGTTGACGAGTTATGCGCAAGCATACATTAAAAAAGAAAAAAACGGGTAATAAAAATAAAGAAATATCCATGTCGAACAAAGAGCCCCTCCTTTTTCAAAGTCGGTTAAAAATATCTAGACACCGCGCGATCGGATAATTGGTCAAGAGCAATGTACCCTTAAACTCGTCTTCTTTGAGATCGACGAGTTGTCACGTGCCGAGTCCTGCCCCTCCATGATCCACGCACACCGAACGGATCCGAACCGACCGACCTAGATCCAGCTCCATTCATCTTGGCGTTGCGAAACCGGGCACCCTGTCGAAATCGCGTTACACGAACCCAGACGATATAAGCACGGGTTAACCGTAAGATAGGTCCGAGTGAAAAATTCCTGCGAACGTGCGAACGAGAAACATTATTTCTGGAATGTTAGATCAACGAGGAGAACGTCTCGCTTCAAGATCAAACATTTCAATTCGACGCATATAAAACCCGACAGACATTCCATACTATGCGATCCATTTCCCAAAGTTCGATCTGAAAATGATATTACAGACCCGATGGAAGGTGGTCACGAAGAGGCAATTAATACGAAATCGCGTGCAGGAGTCAGGCCTGCTCGCCGTGCCTAGTAAATGTCGCCAGATCCGCATATTTATTGTCGCCCGCGTTGTTTCTATAACGCCGCAGCTACTGTGTTTACCGCTGATAAATCACCGCGACGAAGAAGCGCGGCCGTAAATCAGCGGACGGTCTCTTTATGCGCGACTGTCCCGAAGTCGATTACGTCGTTGAAGAGTCATTAGTACATCCGCATCTTTGCCGAGAATAACCGGGCGTATCGATCTCGGAACTTGATCTCGCCCCGGCGATCGACCGAGAGCGTAGAAATGAAGACGTATCGGTGGTCTCAGAATCAGAAAGAGACGCGCGCCTCGCGTTCCCGCTGACGGAGCACCCATCGGCCGAAGATTTATCGCGATTAGAAGGCCTGAAACTGATATTCGAGTTCGGGGCGTCGCAATTTAGGCGCTGTGCGCGGCGGAGAGCGAGCGAACGTCTCGAAATAGACAATGCGCTAGAATTTTACGAAGGGGCTATAATGGCCGGTTACGTCAGTCGCGCTTGTCACGCCTTGCCTCTCTATAAAGGCCGCACGTCGGTCATCGAAGGCTCACAGAGCGGCACGAAAGTCAAGAGAGGCGATCCCACGCAAGCAGGCGACGAGTCGTTTCCCGGCGAAAAGTCGCCGGCCATTTGCCCGCTGCGATTCGCTCGGCGAGCGAGACGAGTCTCGACGTTGTTTCGTTAACAAGAGCGGCGAACGCGTCAAATAACGATCGTTTGTCATTTCGCGTTCACGTACGTGTGAGTAATGGCACAAGGGTATGGGTGCACGTTGCGCGTGGGAGGGTGAAACGTGTACGAGTGAGTGTGTGTACGGTAGTGGGTTGTACTTTATTGCAGCATACAGGCATAATTCAATTAGTGCGTAATTTCAGTTGAGCACCGTAACCCCGGTGTCGTGAGTTACGTCCTCGCCCACATCTGGGCCCTATTTCTTTCTCTCTCTCTCTCTCTCTCTCTCACACACTCTCTCTTTCTCTCGTATGACTGGATGTGTGTACGTGTGCAGGTATTCTTTATCCATCGGTCTCTTTGAATCTTTCGACCATGTCACTCCGTGGTCGTCCGGCCGCTTTCCGGTATTCACTGATTTGTCGCCCTTCCTGGCAAGGGCCCCGTGAACAGTTTTCCGGGTGGTGTCTGGTGTACGTGTGAGTCACTTGACTTACCCAAATACACGAGTCTCCTCTCTCAAGGGGGTCGGCAAATTCTGCTGGTCCTTCGAACTTTGTTTTTCGTTCGGCCGAGAGTGTCTCTGTCGAGCGATTCCTTGCGTCGGATCGCGACTGAAAACCTGTGCGTTCAGGGCAGGCTGAACGTGCGATTAATTCGCGCGGTTTGCTCGACTTTCGTTCCCTTCTGATGACTGACTCTAATAAAAGACGACGGGTCAGTCGTCTCTGGACACACACACGCTCCGGCTCTCCCCATCGTGGTGGGAGCTTCGACAAGGAATCAAAATAGCTGACACTAACTCGCCTCAGGTACGATTATGCTCGAAGTTTCCGGTTGGAAGGAAACCAAACGGCTGGTCGCTTGTACGATGCCTGTTGCAAATTCCGCATATCGGGAATGGAGAGTAAATAGGGCTATTTGTACCTGTCGCAGAATTGGATCGCGTGACGATTGCAGAGAGAGAGAGGGAGCACTTTGTAGCGAAGCATGGAAACGACATGTCGGGGTACCGAGACACTTGATGCCTCGGAAGTTATGTAATTTATGAAGGATCCACGGACGGAGCATGTACCGTTCGCGATGTAGGTTAAAAACGCGAAGCATTACCAGCGGCAGAACGTCTGATACGTCTGCGACTCCGTCGCGTGGCAACTTTCAAATGTACCAGGTATTAGCAAGTGGGCGTGAGCAATATTCACGCCGCCTAGAGTCGCGTTCCAGAAAGGCAGAATAGATCCGTCGGTCAGCGCTGGACGGCGAAGGATAGGACCTAGAACCGCGTCGTCTTACCGTAACGTAATTCGCATTGCGTGCTCCGCAATAGTGACGAATGACCGACTATGATATTCCTACCCTCCGCGACCCGCACCCCCCACCATTCGCGATCTCTCTATTTTCGTCCATCTAAATAAAGCCGAAAGCGGCCCAGTTCCCGTGTCGTTCCGAACGGGACAACAGCGCACGATTGCGCGATCTTCACTGCCATTATGCTCCAGATATTTTGGGAGATCGCCGCGATTGCCGATTTCCTCTGTTTTCGAGAGGCATAATAAACAGATTTTGTAACGTGCAGTTTGAGCGATCTGCAGGAGAGCCGCGGCACGCACGAGAACCGATAATTCGGATTATCCTTCATGCAAATTGATGTCCACCTTGACGAAGACTTTCATATTCGGCGAGGCGAGGCACGATTTCCAGATCCTCGTCGCAATGCCATGCGCGCTATAAAAATGCCCTGCCGAATGATGTAGAGTACCTCTGCGTAAAAAGAGAGAAAGAGAGAGAGAGGCTTGAAGCTGCCGCGGCAAAGCCTTAAATGGGCAAGACGGCGCGCTTCGATTTCCTTCGAGACTTTCGCGAGAAAAAATCATATTGCGCCGCGCGGCACGATGAGCCTGGCAATTGGCGAGCGGCCACCGAAGGACGCGCCGGACGAGAAAGAATACGGCTTCAATATCGATCCTGGCCAGCGCTCCGCCGTCGATAAAGGAGGGTTCAGTGGATAATGCCGACCTGAAGACTGAGAGTCCGACTAATGCCAGTCGTCACCACTGTGCGCTTAACGCTCGATGGTAAAAGTGCCCGCACGATCCCGCTTTTTCTACTGAACGCTTATTGTCAGTTCGAACGCGCGCACATTCGAAGACTCATTTTTACTACGACTACGTTCTTATTCGTAACTCATTTCGCAGTTCAATCGACATTAAGAGCCACCGACGTAAGTGTTGTAAAAAGAAAAAACAAAGAAATAAGGAAAAACGTACTCACCTCGTCACAGGCAGCACATCTCGGCTTAAGTTGTTCCGCGTAATGCCTCTCGCAGAAAAGCGCATCGTCATGGACGCAGTACGCGAGATCGACGAGGAGTTCGTTGCATTCGGTGCAACAGAAGCACGTCGGATGATACATAAGGCCCAGTTTGCTGGCTGACACTGCTAGACTGCCTGGTTCCAAACGTGCGAGGCACGCGCCGCAGTCCTAGATAAACAAGGCAAGCCGGAGAGTCCATAAAAATGCCATCGCCTCGAGTTTTATGAGAGAAGATGACGAAAGCTCATGCTGCAGGAATTTACGTGGAAGTCGAGCGCGCTGAAGCGATCCAAACCGCTTCCGCAGCCGATCTAGCCAGCTTATCTTAATGCCTTCTCGCTCGCTTCATTTTTGCTACCTTGATAATCTAATTCCAGACACTTACAACGTCACGCTCGACGACTTCCTGCACGCTTCCGATGTCGAGCGCGATCTCGTTCCGCGCCGCCATGAAATCGTCGGCGCTGGTCGCATGCTGAGGATCCAAGTGACGACAGTACGCTCTGGCTAAGTCCTGCTTAGGCAGCTGAATCGCCAACTGTCGATCCCTGTGTCGCTCGCCCGGCGTCCCTAGTCTGGGAACGTTCATGTCCGGCAGCATGGAGAAGTACTCGGCCACCTGCGGAAGTGAGACAAGTGGCGTAAAGATAATTTGACATCGCAACGCGTTTCCTTGACTGCGTGGAGAGCGGCGTCTCTCGTCGAATCGCACTCGGAAATATTACTCTTGAAAACATCGTAAATAGGCCAGCTGACTGGCGATCGAACCGGACAGTTCTTCGGGATCGTAAAAGCTGGCCGGCGAGTTTATAATAAAGCACCGGCGCGGCGGTGATAAAGACCAGCGGTTGCCCGTTAACTTACGATGAGGCTTTCGGAAAATATTGAAGTCTGGATCGGTGCCAGAGGGGCGCGCGCGCGCGCACGCGCGCGTGACGTAAACTTGACACTTAACCGTGAAAACGTATCAGGCCGACTTTACGCGACTCCCACGACACTCATCTTTACGCTTACATTTTTACGAGCCATGTTGGCTATTGAGAAATAAATGAGACCCGGAATTTTCAAAGGCCGTTGGCTTTCCGCTACACGAGTCGCGCGCGCTGCCCACGGAAATTGGTCGAATGGCAAATTGACGGGGACGGAAATAAGTGTAACCTTGTCGGGTGGCAGTCCAGGAGGCGCCCATGCGAGGCCCCGTTTCCTCGGGTCGAAGCCGACAGGGCCGCTCTGCTCGTCGCCCTTGAGACCCAATCGGGACCTAACCGACACCCATTCCTCGTGGCACACATCGTGGGCCTCCCGCGGGCACTTGCAGCTCGTGCAGTTCTTTCTGAAAGAAGGAAACTCGGGTTAGCGTCCAGGAAGAATATCGTACGTTCTTTGGGAAACGAGAAGAGACGAGAGAAAGAGAAGAGAGAGGGAGAGAGAAAGCGTGTCTCGGGCGAGCGTTCAATTAAACTGAGCCTGCATCCAGGATATCACAGACTGGCAAATATTTGCGTCGCGCCTTTCATTAAGCCACAGCGACACGAGGCGCGTCTTTTGCGCGGGGCGTCCAATAAAATTTTATTGCTCTTTAAACTCCGTACCACCGTGACGGGCGGGATAATTAGATCGAGGCGGCGCATGATTTTTCACAGGCTTCGACTCGCGTCGGGCCCGTCACGATCTCATGCGAGACGACGACCGATGGGTGTCGTTCTCGATAATGAGAGCAGGATAGCGCGACGTTCGCTTCTTTTTTCCTCATTTCCAGCACCACCCGCCCCCGCTCGGAACGTCGCCGATCAAGAGAGGATGGGAGTGTTTGCAGAAGAGAGCTATGAATATGAGCTGGCGTCGTCTGTGGCTTACGTCAATAGGCGTATCGAGCGGCAATCGTATAATCAAGGGGATGCATTTTCCGTCGACATTTATTGTACCACTACCGCACCCTTCCGGATGTCGAGCTCAAGGTTGCCGCGTCCCGTGGCACTAATGCAAGGGGTGTCTCCTTCTTTCCTCCCTTTTAGCTACATGCGCGATAACGGCTCGATAAGAGGCCGAGGTACGAATATCGGCTCGTAAAATCGATCGACGTCGATGCCTACGGGGCGCCCTCGAGTTCCGTCTCTGCGAATTCGGTATAACCTTATTTACGACGCTCTCGGCACGGACCCCGAAGTGTGACCGATACGCGAGATGCTTCCGTTGTATTAGTCCGGACGCGACTGATAGGCCGCGCAGTGGAAAACTAGCGAGCGACGGCTATTTTCGTCCGGCCAATAGGCGGAACTTTTCTCGCCACACTCGGCCGCCCCGAAAAGCCGTTTTTGCCGAACGATTAACCCGCCCACGGCTCATTAGCCCTGATCTCTGAACGACGCGCGCACCGTGCGAGCTTTTGATGTCGCGCATCAAAGGCTCGCGTCCGCTGCCTCTCATGTTTCAAGCCGGGGACGATTGATTCTTAAACGAGACACCTTGTATCGCGCTCATTTGCCAGACGCGTCCACTCTCCCGAGTGCTGGGTGGACGGCTCGAAAATGTCAACGATCGTCATGATAATGGTAATGCAAAGAGAACGAGCCCGTCGACGAGTCGCGCTTCTGGAATCGCCCCTCGGGGGCAGATTCGAACGGCTCACTTTAATGTCACGTTCGTAATGTCAGTGGGACAGTCCTCGTCGCGTCTTATCAGTCGCCGATGCCCGACCGGAGAGCGAGCGAGTGACGGCCACCAGGAGGCGACAAATTGCCAGAAAGATCGGCGCGAAGAATACTCTTCATTAACCTACAAACGCAACCCCAGGCGTAATTGCGCCATCAATCGGCCGCGCTCGCTTTCTCGTCGCTGTTCCTCGTAAAGCGGCCCGGCAGAAGGAAACTATTACCGGACGCTGTGCGAACGCTAACGACAGGTAATTATATTTGCGCCGTCTTTACGAGCGCCCGCGATACAACCTGATCATGTCCCCGGCCTTCGCGTCACGGTGCCCGATAAAGATGCATTCAGCGAGCGTTCGCTGCACAATGGCCGCGCCAATTTCGGCCGCCAACAACCACCCGCGACGTGCGAAGCTACGTGACCCAATGCGTCAAACTTCCAGCCGACCAAGCTCTCGTTGTAATTACCTAACGATCAGCTCGAAGAGCTCGAACTGGTCGAACACCTTACAGTAGAGGTGGAGCACTCTAACGCAGGCATACTTCATGCCGGGCCAAGGCGCCAGGCTGAGATCCAGTCCATCCTCGAGTGGACACCGGCCGATCGCGACGCCCCTTCTCAATTCTGCCCCGGAGATCGTCGGGAATCGATTCTTCCTGTCCAGCATCGGATTCCTCTTGCCAGCCGCTTTCGTCGGATCGACCGCCGGAGCCGGTATCATGCCCCTCTTTATCTCGGCGCCCGACAACGTCGGGTATCGATCGCGCCGATCGAGCGAGGCAGTCTTCCTGTACAGATCCTTCTCCGGCACGGAGGGACATCTTGTTCGCATCGGCTCACGAGTCGGCGGACTCATGGGCCTCTTCTTCGGCTCCGGAATTCGGACGCGGATGCCTTGTGGCTCGCCGCCCGGCGTCGGCACGCACGAGACGCGCACCTCCATCTTGGCGCCCTCCTGACTGGGTCCTTTCGGACTCATCTTGTCGCCGGAATGAAGCGTCAGCGCCGTGTGACGCCTCTGCAGACGGTCCGTCAGGGTGATGGGTCTGGCCGCATTTCTGCCGTCCCTACTACTGCCGCTGCTCGCCGTCTCTTTTTTTTCTTTTTTTAATTTCGTCTGACACTTCCTGGACGGACGTCTTCAGGAGCACGTGTCACCGCGCTCTTCGCCAAGCGCTCGTCTAACCGGCATTTGAAGTCTCGCTGAGAGAGCTCGATTCGGTGTTAGATTATTGTCCGAAGAGTGAAATAGGTGGCCCGACGTTTGACTCGCCTTCTATCCCGGCCGGGCAGTTTATCGCACGAGCGTTCGCTCTGAAATTAGGGAGGCGGTGAGACGCAGGAGCGCGGATCGGGATGATGCCGCGAGAATGGAAGAGGTTTGTTGTGACATCGCGAAATCAACGCTCGCCGGCCGCGTCTAAGTGTCGTGCGCCGAGCTTATAATTTTCCCGCCAACGACACGCTTGCGAGTTTCTTTTACCATCGCTCGCTGCTCGTGCGTGTGTCCGTGAAAATGATCGCGCTCACGCTACGCGGTCGGATCGACTCATGCACGCCCGCGCGCGCGCACGCACACGAGCTCGTCCGACGGAATTTATTTTCATTGCGGAAATCGCCGCGGTTCACGAATTCGGCTGGTTTATTAATAGCGAGAAAGATGCTTTCCGCGCCTTCCATCCCTCCTCGTCTAGCAAAGCGCGGGAAAAAGGAGACGCGGAATATGGAATTCGGAGAAGAGCTAACAAGCGGAAATCAAGGCGAAGGCTTTTTGCACCGAGTCAAGCCAGTCGATCCTTGCCCGGCATGCCGAATGCCGTTGACTCCTGCCGAGCGAGCTCGCAGGGGCGCGGATGACAGTTTTCGACCGACCACCTCGCGTGCGTATGCGCCGAGCCAATAAAATCGGAGTGCCGTACGTTGTCGAGGCGGGAGATTATCTCGATGAACCTGACGTCGAAGATAGCGGAACAGGGGAGACGGAGAGGCGAAGCAGCTAAGCGATAGTCAGGCGCATTTCTCTGTCCCGGAGCGCCGTTCGGAAGAGAGTTTACAACTAACCAAGTTCATAATAAGCTGCGTGTTTCCGCGCGAGAGATATTTCGAGACGACGCGAGGCCGGTGACGTTGCCGAAGATGCCAATTGAGAGAATGTCGGACAAAGGGAGGGCGCGAGTATGTACTAATAATGCGCGGACACACGACACGGCCGCGGCATTAATGGGCTGGCATAATCAGAGGCAATGACGCCTATTAACGATCGCTCGTCCGTTTCTGAAATGACTCTACCTGGAAGGCGGCCGGTACGCGCGTCACAGGTGAATCATCGTGACAGGGGAGGGACGATTAGTCAGTTACAAAAGCGCAACGCACCGATTTGGTTTGCCAAAATCTAAGTATAAATCCGGATATGTTCGCGGGAAAGAATCGAGGCAAGCGGTTGCTGGTGTTGATCGAGATTTCTGTGACGATCGGACGGGAAACCGAAGAAAATTGGCAGTGGCTAAGCATAAAGGCGCTGACAGGTGTCACGGAGAGAATAGTAGAAGTATCAAGAAGTCGAAATGACTCGATTGACGTATTGACACAATGATTGCTCATTATTCAATTATTCTATTTTCTGAAACGTTCTCTGACGATCGTTGAAACGATTGAACCGTTGCGGTGAAGATTCGACAAAAAGAAAGAAGGATCCACGTTCATTGAAATTGCGAGTTGTTTGACGTACGCGCTCGTCTCACTAGCCTCGAGAGATGATAAAAGGAAACGAAGGAAAGATAGTGTTTCGGCTCTGGTGAGATCAGAGGCTGCGGCTAATGGCTGTTAATTAGATAAATGCGCTCGTCGTATTATGCGCTAATGGCGGACGTTCAAAATAGCCGCGGACGGATAAAGCGCAATATCGAGTTTGTTCCGCCGCGTCTCTCGGCCCTGGCTGCACGAGAGAGGAAGAGAGGAGAACGCTCGTTGGATCTCAGTAAGTTCCGATCTCTCATGTGGTCGACTGCTCGTGCACTGTTCCGAAAATTTTCTCGCGTCAAACAGTGGACAAATAGCGTCACAGCCTCTCTAACAAACTAAACTCCGACTTTATGTTCTTCGCGGACAAGCTGCTCCGACTGGAAGAGAGCAGTACCGGAAATAAGTTTGTGCCATGTGACCGGTGACGTAACTTGAAAATATTGCTAGGCGAGAACTACTCCGATGCGCGTTACAAGTGACGCCGACGTCTGACCGGCGTCGTCCGTACCTACTGAGAATAATACGTTCCACACGAACTGGAAGTGTTGCGCGATTAATATTCCATGAGTGAAACACGTGTGCGCGATCAAACACAGTCGTACACCCACATAGTCACACGTATATGCAGCCAGCCGGGAAAAAGCACAAATTGGAAGTATCTTCGAAAATTGAAACAACAATCTCTCCCACCGTGCATTCGATCCGACGAACTGATTAACGAGGTACGGAAGGCAACAAGGAGCGCACCGAAAACGTGATGCTGTCGAAATATCACACCGTGTCGCGTTGAAGGCGCGCGAGATTCGAACGCGAGCGATTGGCGAGCGATTGGCGGACGAAGAAACTCGAGCAGAACTCGCGAGCGCGCGGTAGAGGTGGTACGACGCACGTAAGAGTGCATCCGCAGAAGGAGCGTGCTTCAAACTGGCGCCATGAGGTTCGACGACGACGACGTAGGTAGGTGTGTACCTATAGTTAATACCGGGTGGCACGAGAAACAGCGTGCCGGGGCAGATGCAGCGCGCACGCGCGAGAAATCCGCTTGTCGTCGTCGTCGTTTCTCGTCCCAGGCTCGAAAGCTCGAAAACTGAAAAGCTCACTCCGAAGCACAGTCACGCCGGCACGTTGCATCGTTCACTGGTACCGAACGTGGACGAGGGATGAAGCTGAATGAGGATACACGCTTGTTTTGACGCGTCACGATGTACGCGTGTCCTCGGAATACAAATGACTCGCGACTCTCGTGCGACTCTCACGCTAAATCGTTCCGGAAACAATAACGCCGTAACATGCAGCGTCGAGCCACTGCACGATGACCGATCTTTTTCGGCACCGACGTCCCATTCGAAGCGTTCCCAATGTCTCGGTCGAAATGCGCACTTCCTCGAAATAGTTCGGCGAGCGTGTTACCAGTTCCGAAAGGCGGCGAGAAATGGTGGCTAATTAGGCTGGCGAACGATTTAACCACGGCACGAAGTGGAGCCGCGGGAACGATCGGCGGGAGTGGTCGAAGGGGGTCGTGTTACGGCGATGTTTAGCGCGCACTATTACCCGTGTCGTACGGCATGTAAAGTTTCCCGTGTAAAACGACACCGTGGCATTTCGCTTCGGTCGTTAGAACCGCCGCGCCGCTTCGATTTTCAGCCCGCGACGCGGCCTGAAGCGCGCCCGACGACGACGTTCAGCACGTTCGGGGAACGACTCGTTCCGCTCGACTCCGCAGCTCCTTTAGAGGCGAGCGGATTACGCTTGCGAGTGTCGCGGGCCGATTTCGCAATTCCTCCTCGCGAGCGCGCTTCTTTCCAGCCAGAAACTATCTCGGGACCGGAGACGGACAGAATGCCGCGGCGGCGGTAAATTTTCCTCGGCCGAGCTTTTCTCTCGGCGACAGTTACTGCCGTCATCCCGGCTCGCGGCAACGACCATTACGCACCCGGTGCGCCGCGGTACTTCATTTTTTCGCGGGCAAGTCGGAAAGAATTTTTGCGCATGTAAAACGATACGGCGCGGTGCGAGAAGGGAACATCGGATTTCGTTAGATTCCTCGTTTGGACCAGTTTCTTAATGAGCGCGGCACAATGGCGAGGAGTCGGTGGAGATGCCGTGCGGCTGGAGGACCGTGTGAAAGTGTAATTGCATAAACGGACAATGGTCCGTAAACTAGCCCACCGAACGGCGTAGCGTGGTCGACTGACGTTAATTACGGTGCGCGGCGCTGTATCAGATTTGGTGCGAAAAAATGCGAGCCCGCGGAGACTGGAGCGAGTGAGAGAAAGAGAAAAAAAAGCGTCCTGGGTACCCACGACGGTCACGGGCAGACGGCCGACTTTTTCTCCTTATTTTTTGCCTCGCTCGGCGGCATGTGCGCACGCGGTTATTCGCGGATGGGACATTGCGTACGTCTCCGATCTTCTTACGTAAAGTAAACCGCCGATGAGTAACTGCGCGAGAAGCATTAGCTCTCCCCCCAAAAATCCGCGCTCGAGAGAGAAAGAGAGAGAGAGAGAGAGAGAGCTGCGTAGTAATGGACACGAGCGCCGTGACATAACGTGACAGGATCTTGGCAGGCTGGTCGGCCATAACCGAACGCGTCGATGAGCATTGGAAGCACCGACGCAGACGGCCTGTCGTAAGCATCGCGTCCCTTTTTGGGCTCCCGTCGACGCGGCGCATGATACACGTTAATGAACCGTGAGCGACACACGGCACACACTGCGCCCCGTCCCGTATCCACCATGACAATTTCATTTTCTCTCGCGCCCGCTAAAAGAATAATGCCTTATTACGCTGCTCGGAATTGATCAATTAAGAACTGACATCTGGCCACTTTTTCGCTCTATGCATGCCGGTTTACGTTACTGCCGCGCTGAGTGGCTATGAATGTCAGGAAGCGGAGCACGCGCAGGTGTTCGGCCGCGACTGACGTTGCAGGCGTAACGTCGAGCGTAACGCAAATCGGCGTGTCACGCGAAACACAATAACGCGCCCGTAACTTCTCCCTCCCCCCCTTTTCCAGCCGAAAAAGAGTGCACGCTAAAAGCACGAACCGCCCACGCGGCCAGCCTGACTCGTGCCGCTGTTTGTTTGCCTCCCGGGCCCGACTTTTCGTGGATCGTCGACTGCCGAAAGCCGAACGGAGATTCACCGAAGCGCACGCTTCACGAATCACCTTGGCAGTGAGTTCGTAAATTATTCTAGTACGCGAACGTGAGTAAGATTTATCTGACGATCGTGCGGCGCATTTTGGCGGCGGCGCGCATGGGCTAACGATAAATGGGCGGTTCAAGTATAGATCCGAATGAGTGGCAAGCAACTTTGTGGCGATAAATCTCGGGCGAGCCGCGAGTCGCGGGGGTGTTGCGCAAACGGGTCCGACGAGACACGAAAGTGCTTGTCGATCATCGTCGAGGCCTTATTGAGGCGCCGAATTATCGACGAATTTCCTGGGACGTCCGTTGCCCGTTACGACACAATCTAAATACGGTTCATCGACATGTTTCAGTGGAACGCGCGGAGTCTTACGAGGCGAACGATCGATCGCCCAAACCCCATCTGTCACTGACATCATCTCTCGGGCGTCGTAATTTTCGGAGAGGTTCGTAACGGTCTTCTAAACATGGCCGAAGCGTAGACGCCGTCTCATCTGGCCTAACAAGCTCCTCACTCCTCGTCGTCCAGAGAACGCAGAGTCGGAAGACAATCAGATCCGCGGCAGTTCCTGCGCCAGCTGTGCCACGAATCAATCGCGCCAGAGACCGTCGACGCGCACCATCAGCACCACCGGCGCAAATGGGAGTCTCCCCGCGAAGCCCACAGCAAACAAATAAATCACGCAGCGAACTAATGAACCGCGGAAAGCGGACAGGTCACGATTGCGTCCCGTTTCTGCGGGCGTCGGAGCAACGAGGACGTCGCATTAATGACCCCATTAAATCGACGAAACGATGACGGCCGGCCTTCGCACGTACGTGCCCTACATCGTTTATCTTCTCCGATGATAATTCGACGCACCCCTCTCGACTGGCTGTCCTCGTCGTTATCCGGCATCGCGCTAACTGGCTTACGTACTTATTTCGCGGCTAGACGCGGACGTCGAGCCGGCAACTTTCGTCTCATGCTCTTAGACAGGTGCAAGGTGGTGCAGAAAGTGGGTGGTTCGGGGAGACAGCAAAGAAGAGAGAATGTAGGTGGAAAGAACGGCAAACGCAGAAGTTCCATAGTCGGACGTGCAGAAGAGAGTTTGAGCTTGAAGTGAGAGCCGTGCAATTTGAGTGAAATGAAGCCTGCTTACACGCGACAAGCGTTACTGTTGCCGGGATCCTCGTAATCGTACGCGGCTCCTTCCTCCTCCTGCTGTTCAGGCGTGGGCGGAGGGGCCGCTATCGGCGACGCACCGCCGATCAGCAACGACCCCGACTTCCTATTCCCGCGTCTCCTCATCGCGAAGTTCCTCTCCCTCGAGGGGAACCGCGGCGTCTTCTTCTTCATCTCCAGCAGCTCTTTCACCGACAATCGATCGTCCCAAACCATACTGGCACGAGTCGCACCTCTTTCGACGCGAAACTTAAGGCCGAGCGGGGAGGGGCTCGTCCGAAGGTGAGAGTTGCGGAAAGTTCACTTTAGCACGAGGATAATGCGGCTGCGGGCCTGCGGGTAAAAAGGGACGATGCACACAGGGACAAGTGACGAGCAGAGAGGTGTCGACCTTCGCGCGGGATCAAGCCGAGGCGGCGCCGGACGCGTTTGCCTGCGGTCTTTTTCGACGCTAACATCCTATCGCGCCGTCATCTGTTCGCGGCAAATCGAATTAAGCTAACGAAGTTACGGGTTACGGGCACGCGGCCAATGTGCGTCGCGTACTCGACGGAAACGTTGTCCGCGAGTACGAAGACGGCGCGTGAACCCAAATTTTGCCGATTTTCAGGGATTATGTTGTTTGATGAAGGAGCGTACCAAATTTCAGAATTACGTACTACGTTGTTTAGAAGATATTATTAATTTAACACCGTCTCTTATGGAGAAATCGGAATTAAAGTTCTATAATAGTCCAAAATTCAATTCAATATTCAATTGATAAAGAAGCGAAGAGTATTTTAAATGGAAAGTCAATCTTTTGTGGTACCGTTTACATGTTAATCTTCCATTTGTCCATGTTAAACGTACATAACATTATGCAAATTTGGGAAAATGTATGCATTTTCATCATGTGGCATTAATTTTGGACGAGATTGTCTTTTCGATCCCTCCTTAATCGGCAGCCTTGACGATTCGAGATATCGCGCGCACCGGAACGTGGAAGCATCCGCGGCGAGATTTACGATGCGATCTGCACTCTCTCTGCAGATGAATGTGGAATGTTTAAGGAAAATCGGCCTTCGGCATGCCGAACAGCGGGAAAACGTTCGCTCATTGACGTTCATCGATCGCCTTGCCTATAAATAGACAGTCTGCCGTTAGATATTGAATCAGTTCCTTCAATGAATCAGACGCCCCACGATAATTGACCGCAGTCCGAGCTGCTGCCGCACAATGGAGGCTTTCTGGCGAAATTGATCTGTCAGAACGTACGGCACTGAACGAACGATCACTTCGGGATCGTCATTAATTTATTTGTCCAGCCTCAGTTCCTATATTCGCACGGTACCGCGTGACTAATACATCGAACTATTTACGATCGAGCAAGAACCCCTCTCGGCTGTCTCCAAGCTTTCACGACGACGCCTCTCCTGCTTCTAACCCCACTTCTAACGAATTCACACTACCAACACCCGCGACTCATTATTTGGGCAAATAATTGACACGACTAGTACGCGAAATTTACGACTTCCACGCCGACGCGCGCTTCAATTTCAACTGACTCGTCGTTGTTCACCGCGAAGCGGACGTAGTGTTCCGCTCGGAGAAGAAGCCACGACTGCGATGATTGACCTTCGAACGCCTTCGTACCATTGCCCTGAATCGCGCTCGTTTGCTTTATGTCATCGCCTCGCGATAGAGTCCACTCTCGTTACGTTACATACGTGCACGTAAGTTCGCGTCCAACTTAATACCCGACGTCTGGTTAACGTTCAAGAAGCAATTCCTCGCCAGCCTCGTTACACCGCTGTTTTTGCTCGCAGTCGGCCAACAGCGATTATAAATTCTAACGAGCGTTCCCTCTTTCCGTGCACGATCGGCAAATTGCAAACGAAGCTGTAACGATAATGACGGGTATGGCGTCGCGATAAAGACATGAGCATTTAGCTTCCTGGTAGAGTCCGACTTTCAATCAATTATGATATTCATCGGATACGTGTCACGCGATCGCGGACGAGTTAATTCCGACGATTGATTCGTCGCTCCACCCGCGGCTATCTGCTTTTTTCGTCAAATGTCATTGTGTCCGATCCCGCCCGCTATTGCGTATCATTTCGGCCGACTGCTAGGACAAACATGTTTTCGTCGTTACCCGTGACGCTTCTCTTTCAACGATAGCGAAGCGAGGATCTGCGGACTTGGTTAATCGAACGTATAAGGAAGCGACGTGGGAAGGCGTTTGATGACAAATTTCGATGACCATCGATTAAGCTCGTTTGCCTCGAACTCGATTCGTCGCTTGACCGAATTCACGCGCGTGTCTCTCGCAAGGCCCACGCGGAAAGCCTTGTCTCATTGTCAGTCGTCATTGAGACGGGCTTTGACCCGCCACCCGGAGCCTCCATCCTGAATCAGCAATCATCGCGCGTGATTTTATCTCAGCAAGAGGCAACGATTTCGAATCAAACTCTATTAGCACGTATCTCTACGCCTGTTCAACATGGCGGTCGGTCGTGTGAAATTAGCGATGCGTTGGAAAGTATGACGAGCAATTATAATTATGCGCTGACTGAAGTCGAGCCAGTGAAATCTGCGCGGGGCTTCGACGATAGACGATGATCGATTTCTCAAATTTCTCCGCAACTCCGCGCACCATCGAGCAATGTTAGTCTCGCGAAAACGAGCGCAATGAGGCGTGCGCCAGACGATTCACTTTTCACGTCCGTCACCTGTCGTAATTATCTCGCGTCCATTCACTACCGTGGCCGCTTTATCTCTCATTGTTCGCAGAGAAGTTCGACGAGGACGCGCCGCGCGCTAAATGATTCACGAGTCGATCGAATCTGCCGGACGGAAGAACAAAGGACGCATTCGTTCTCTCGCGTTCGAACGGCTGACACGTGTAACTCTTACCCGGCACTGATCGCACGATGCTCGCGCGACAACTGAGACACGACTGGAGGCTATATAGCGTGTCGGTGGCATCCTCGTCGATAAGGATTATCAGGAATGAATAACCTCGTTATCTCGGGACTCGGTCGACCGTTACAATCGGTCGGGCTGAATGCATTCGAAAACCGAGTGGCGAGAAAAAGTTGGCGCCCTCTTCGACGTGGACCTCGAAACGTTCCTCGAACGCCTATCTGCGATTATTTTTTTTTCCTGTACCTTGTACGAGAATGACGTTTACGTCCTAATCTCGTGAAGCAGTTAGAACAACAGTACCGATGACACATCGACGTATTGAACACTTTTAGTGTTATCTGGTGCGACGTAATACCGACTCAATCGCGTCTTACAAAGGAAACTAGGCGAGAGACCAGATGCGATCTGGATTGTTCTTGAAGTATCTCGTTAAGCACTCGTCATTTTTTAGGTGGGTTAAAAACTGTCCCATTCTTTGTTTAGCTTTTTATGCACGGTGGCATTATTTATGTCCCACTCTGTAATAAAGGATTTATCGATAAATGTCATTATTTTGTTTCTCATTTTGAATAATACTGTATGCGAAATAATTGAAATGAAGGTTTCTCTCTACTTTTTCATATTAACAAAAATTCTGTGCAACTTGAGTCTTTTTTTTTTTGTTTAAATCGTGTGCGTCAAAGAGTTAAGGGACATGACCGAAACTGTGATGCGTAAATATGATCGAGTTGACGTGAAGATCGTTTAACACATATTCGGGTGATGAAAAAACTTGTTCCATGAGACTCTGAAAAATAGATTGTTAACGCTTTACTTGACACGACTAACATTAATTTCGTTACGCATTTTTTCGGAACATTTTCGGTAGACATCGTGTTAATAAAATACTTGAAGTATTTCGCTCGTTTAAATAGACAGTTTCACCAGCTGCATGTTTCAAAAGGATCGCCAGTCGCGTGATACCATGTGGGATCTTGACGGAGGCCGAAAGAAACCGCGAAGAAAGTGCATCCTACTTCGCACGCACATGCTCGCGACCGATCGATGGGCTTCGCCGGTTCTCTCATTCCCTCCACGCAAACTCCACTATCTGAACATAATTATCGCGAGGAGCAGCGTACCGTCGCGACGGGTTTCTCAAGCCCCAGGAATCCCTATTCTACAGTCCGCTAAACGAATTATCGGACCTTGCCGTCGGGCCGAGCTGCACGAAAGAAAGCGTCTACCCAGTATCGACGCGGGCTATTTATACTACTGAGAAATAGCCGGAGTCTTTTCCTCCGAGTAAACAGAAAAAGTAGGCAGCCTTTGAGCGATCTCGGAGCGGCGATATGGAAAAACGAAAGTGTGAAACACGGTCGGCTAAACGTCGGAATGTAAAGATTATCACGATTCCAGGCTAGTTTCACCGGGCCGCGACTCGGGAAGTACGGTAACGCACGGAGCGTGCCGAGGTTGGATCTCGGATCGTGTCGTCCGGACTCACCGTGCACGGCAGCTGGCGGAATCAGCGATGCGGCTCTCGCTCTCAAAGGCGCCAGCCGAGTATTTCGAATTCTCCCACCTGGCGCCCATGGCGCGCGTGCTGGCCACGTGGAAAGCCGGTGCGATGTTCGTCGCGCAGTAAACTGCCTAATTATTCGCTCTCGAACGAGAGTCGAGTCGTGCGAAGATTCAGTGCTCGCGTTGGACTTTGAGAAGTTCACTCGTCCGCGCGTTAATTCTCAAGCACGTTCTGACGACGCGGATCTACGTGGACATGTCAATTTCACGATCACGTCCGCCGATGTTTACCGATTGATGGGAACTAGTCCGGGAGGACGGAATTGGGCACGCAGGTTCAAAAATTCTCTCCCCCTCTCCCGAGCGAACTTTCAGCCTACTCTGGAGGCGCGCAAGTGACTTTATCGTCGAGCTATTTGTCCCGATAGCGCGAACGACCGGTCGATCATACTCTAAATTTAGCAGCGGTGTGTATGTGTTGGAGAGAGACAGAGAGATAGAGAGAGATAGAGAGAGAGAAGAAGAGACGAGCGACAAGCTCGCTCACGCATTCACGCACGCACGTCCGGATATGTAGAGGCGAGTGTGCATACTGGCAAAGCCAGTTGACTCGGCACGCAGACTGCAGAGCCGGCGAGCAGTTTTCTGGGCTCCATGTTAGTGCTCGTGCGCTGTCAATGTCAGCTGATCGACCGCCTCTTTCTTGTCCCCTCCTTTTTATACTCATCCGGCACCGTTTCTAGTGACATTTTATGTCTTAAAACAACCCTGGTACATACCGCAATCAAAGAACGCAACCTTACACTTCTACCTACGTTCGTGTATTCAGAATTGCTCCGCGTAACGAAGTACCTTATCACCGTCCTATTCCTGAACACCCCAGAAGAAAGCAACCTTGCGTGTACCCTCGTTATCGATATCTCTCGATTTACATAGCGAAAAGAAATTATCGATGTTTACCGTCGGCATTATCGAATGTTTGCCGATCGATAAGTCCTCTATTAGCGGCAATCTCGATAATCCAACACGTACGTAATTGCCGGGCAACGGGTTGCTCGTTCGGAGCTGGCGAGATAACGAAAGGGGGGGGGATCGCGGCACGGATGCGAACAGTACGTATTCATGTTGAAAAGGCGCGTACAGAGGGGCGACGCGCTTTCACAGAGAATTCTAATCTCTCGCGTGCTTCGCTCGCCCACGCATCGCATTCCCACCGACGACTTAACGGCGTGATTATGCGTACGTCATGTACGTTGTGTTGGCGCGCGCGCGCGCGATGCACGCGAGATACTCGGAATGCCGTTTGAAACGATCGCCCGACCAACAGCTCTCGACGCCTTCCATCTCCGACCGGTGATCTTTAAAATCCGTCCGAGCGTCACCTTGACACTCTCCAGATTTTCGCGGAACGCGGCTTATTTCGAACGTGCGTGAAACGAGTCGGAATCCTTGCAAAGGTCCGCCCGCCTTGCCGTTTGTTTGCCAAATGTCTTATGGCGACTCCGCTAACTGACTTATCGCCCTCCCTTGTTTCCCGGCCGGTGGTAATAGGGCCGGCACGATATTTGCCAGAAATGTCAGCGACTACCCTTTCGCTGAAGCGCTTGAATTACGAGAAGGACGTCGGGGTGCTCGTGGAAACCGCAGCGGGATCAGGTCGTGCGTTCTGTCGTGCTTGAGTTTCAGCGAAATTCAGGCATCGAGGGTTCAATGTTCAGCAGAGTCGCGCTGCGGACGTCGCATGCACCGAGTGCGAGCGAAAATGTACGCGGTCGACCTACATTCGCCACTTCTTTTTGCCCGCAGAAATGACTGGCTGATGATGTATCGCTGTTGTGGCTTCGATAAAGTATATTCACATATAAATCGCCGACGGTGGAAATTGGTAGGCTACCGCGGCGAGTTTGTTGCGTTAATCCGCGCGGTGAATACCGGTTCAGCGACGGGTTTGGGTCAGACCTCGTACTAACCCATTCGGTTCTGATTTATATGTCGCGGGGCGAAAAATGTTCCTCGCGTACGACGCGGTCTTAAGACCCGTTCACCAAAAGGGGACGATGTGAAAAATTAACATGCGCTTTCGTCTGGGGTACGGACAGAAGTTGATCGAGGCTCGATTTTCGAGTAGTTTATTCCAAATGGATGCCGATGACTTTCTAACGTGGTCTCGCAAATGTGTCTCACGTAAAATCTAAAATGCATTTTGTATCTTGGGCGTTATTTATTGAGAACATTTCGGAAATAATTTTTGGTTCGATTAGACTGTTATCCGATGTTTACATGTCAATCACTTTTGTAATCACTGGCACAAATAAAAATGTCCTGTAAACGGCGTCTCGAGTTCCCTAACAGCGGTTCTAGGTGTCTGACATCAGCCGGAGCAATTTGTCAGGTTGGCATGCGCCGCGCGCAACGGCGAGAGTTCGTGTTGGCTGTCTCGCTCGGGATTTAGCCTTTTCAAAGCCGCGAAAGTTAGAAGCTCGTAAAGCTCGCGCGACTTGTCTTCGGGTCCGGATGGTATCTGCACGCGGAAAGATTCGGGCGATAATCGAGTCGGTTAATAACTGTCGCGCGTGGCTGTGAAATAATGCTGCAACTTTGGCTCGTGCGCTGCTCCCGCGAAGTAGGGATACTCGCTTCTCTCGAAAGAATCGAATCATGAGGATCGATTCTCTGAAAACAGATCGAAACCAAAGAATCGGATTGCAAAGGATTGATCTTTGGATTGATAAAGGAGCACCGGCCGCTCCGTATGTGATTCTCTGAAAAAACATCGCAACCAAAAAATCGAATTGCGAAGAATCGATCTTTGGATTGATAAAGGAGCACCGGCCGCTCCGCATGTGATTCTCTGAAAAAACATCGAAACCAAAAAATCGAATTGCAAAGAATCGTTCTTTGAATTAATAAAGGAGCACCGGCGTTCCACATGTGTGAAATCTTTAGAGCCTTAGAACGATTTCACTCCGATCTACGCACTCCAACGAGCGCTGTGATGAATTACGCGGAATAGACGAGTGCTCGCGGACTGGCGTATAGAATTACAACGAATTCGTCGTAATCATCGCTCGTTAAACGACGCCGACGGAAGGACGATTCAATAAGAGCGCTTTATCGCGTATCCGGAAGGATCGGAGAGCGTGCAGCTGCACATGCTGCATCTTGGGACGATGACGCGAGACGCTGTCGGCCGTTATCCGCCTCGCCAGTCCACCTCTTTCTCCATTTCTCGCACCGACAAAAGGCATTATTTTTCGCGCGGCCGACGCGGACGCCGTGACTAAGGAGTTAAAGTATAAAGGTGATCTCACTGCAGGACGCGTGGGCGAGCCTTGCCATCCCGGAGACGCAGAATTTCAACGTAGGATCAACGCCGCAACACGTGGTACGACGATCATCGTCGTGCGCAATCATCTCCTACCGTAATTATTCGCACGGCTGTTATCCGCGACAATGATGGATAAGCATCGCGCCTCCGGCGCGAAGAACTCGAGAAAGAATTATTTACAACGGACTTCCGACATAATGACCGTTCGGAGTAGTTACGCAACACGCATCGCGGCTAATAAACAATTTTCCGCGGACGCCGACACGAGGCTTTCGAGCGGTAAGCGAATCCGCGTGTATTTTTCTTTCAATTTTATCTCAATAAGGAAGTCTCCTCGGGCTCTGACCGTAAGTCGACGAGACTCCCGGAGAGGCGCATTCTTATTGGCCAGCCAACCGAAATAGCCTTTTATCGCGTTTCCGGGAGAGCCGATGCGGGCACAGACGCCGTAAATCAGTGTTTAGGGCGTTTAAAAACGCGATAGGTGGCCCGATTTAAAATAGATCTCGGAGAGCGCGCGCGTACGCCCGACTTAAATCGCGCGAAACGAAAGAAATGGGCGGAGGACAGGAAAGACCGCTGCGACTTTCTGCGTTTCGTCATTCGATACAACCGCCATTGCAAATCGAGAAGTCCCGCGTCTCGCGGTCGCGCTAAATCGAGAGGTTGGCGCGAGGGGAAAACGGCGCGAAACAAATCGACTCGATCTTTCTTTCGTAACGCAGGTTACCGGCGAGAGAGGCCGGTAAACAGTGCGCCCGACATGTCCACTGCGCTGCATTTTTCGCCATTTCTCGCCATCTCGCGTGTCGGTAGGACTCGAATTTCTGGTATAGCGGCCCGAGGGAAGTTTCGAAAATCAGAGAATTGGGCTGCTGTATAGGAAGCTGCGTCACGTGCCGTCATTCATTATTGGTGAAGCACGGAACAAGTCATTGTCCGACAAAAACCATCAATTGCCGTCGATCGCTGGCCCGCCTCGATCCCGTCCGAGCGTCAGAAATATTAGACATTAGTGTCTAATATCTCCCTCCCGTCCCATGATTTGCGCTTGAAATAGCTCAGCCTATGCGGCCGGAGTCGGGTATGTGGGTCAGGAGGATTTTGTCCGCGCAAAAATAGTTGTCAAATATTACATGATAAAAGCAGCCAGCGACCGGATTGCGCAATGGTAAACGGCGGTTACCGAACGATAAGAGGCGAGATCTCGTCAACGGCGGCATAATCTTTCTTGGCCGACAACCAAAACCATCTTCAGATCCAACGAACCCATTGAAGACGTCGAAGAAGTATCCGCCGAAAAGCACACCTCTGTCTGACCGATCCGCGGGCAGTGCGTCCGTTACGTTCGCGTCAGGGCCGGTCGAAAAAATGAAAGGGTTAGAAATTTACGAACAAGAACGCGCGGCCGAGTGTACGTATAATGACGCTCCACAGCTGGCGCGTACCAGCCGACGCACACTGCAGTGAACGGCGGGCGAACGGTGAAAGATAATTCGAGTCCACTTCTCGCGCGAGTCCCAGTTGCGTCGTCTGAACTCTAAACCGCGGCAGCACTTTTTTCCACTGACACCTCGACGACCAGCCGCGATGCGCACTTTTTCGCACCTGCGACGCCGACGTCTCTCCGGCCGACCGACCGCCGCGCGCTTTCTTGCCCAGAGACACTCACGACTGCTGCGCGAGCGGCCAGAATCGTTCATTCTTTCCGGCGCAATATTTTTCGCGGGATCGAGCTCGCGAAATGACACGCACCTCCTCCGCGAATCGGCACGCACTAAGAATTGCGGCAGGTCGGGCACCGTCGAGACAGCACTTTCGCGAGGCAAGAGGAAACGCGGGCAGTGCGTGCGGTAGGTATGCGATGAATTTGGAACAAAGGTCGATCGGAGTCGTCGCGGAACGTACGGCCGACTTCGCGTATTCGCGGAGCGTCCGTAGTCCGTACGACAGGTGCCAAGACGGATGAGTCGGTGGTGGCGGTGGAGAAGGCGCAGAAACGGGAACGAGGAAGCGAGAGGAGACACGCGTTTCCTTTTGGCGAGAAAAATGCGTGCCACAGTTAGGCGGCAGGTGTGCGAGTACGGGAGTATAGAGACTCCTGCGACAGTTTGGCGAGAGTGATAGAGAGGCTGAGCGATATTTAACCTGTCAGAAGGAGGGCGGTGGGGGAGGGAAATTGAAGGAACGAGAGAACCTGCGTACCTACTGCTCACCTACTGCTCACCGGCCCTGCACTGCCACAGATTGCCACAGCACGTGCGCGAGCATCCAGCTTGCCAAGAAGTCGGGATGCAAACGCGAGAGTGACTCACGCCTTCTCACACACGCACGTGTTCTTTCGAGTTACATGCCGCGTGCGGCTGTGTGCGCTGGAACACCGTCGAGGGTCCGACAAAGCAAACATTACCCTAATCACCGTGGTAAAAAAGAACGCGTGTCGTACAACCTGCGACAGGCTCGTGAATTCGATTTGTCCGATTTTATGAGTCACGAACATTGTCGAACGTCGTCGCAGCATCGTCAAATACTGGTGGGTACGAACTCCGAGGCAATCTTGGCTTTGGGATGGAACGACTTAAAGATTCGCGTACTCTTAGTCTATCAACAGATTGACTGCCACGTCAAATAATCGTTCTACTTTCGTCGTCCTACTTTTTTGACATGTAAGTACCTCTGTTAATTATGTAACAATCTTGTTCATTGATTACGCATACGTTCCATCATAGCTGAGACTCTCGCAGCGTCAGCCGTTTGTGACTGACATGGCAGTCAAAGTGTTAACAATTGCGTCCACGCACGGGAAAGAAATGAATCGGATGTTCAGCCATGGCCATCAACCCGTTTACGCGTTTGACGGTATTTCGTGCGGCTTATTGCTGGATTATACGAAGCCAATCGCTTTCTGGCTGGCAATTGGGAAAAACGGTAATAGAGGTCTCTCTTTTTCCTGGAACGCGCCGGTTCTAAGAAACGGTGAGATCTTTATTGTACTTTCCATTGTACGAACTGATATTGACGTTGCGTCGTGCAGAAGCATGGCACGATCGTGCTTGCATGTTGGTCCACGCGGAAGTACACCAACGATTTTTGCTTGATGTCAATCGATCTGAAGGCCAGAGTTGCGAAATAAGGGAAGAAAAAAAAGAGTCGGCGTTGCCATTACTCGAACGTTTGCTGTCAGCCTCGCCTGTCTCGGACCCCGACAATCGAAATAAATTTGAGCCGAGAGTTTTCGGTGGTCGCATGAACGCCGTTGAAAACGAGAATAATGGTACGTACAAGAAGAATATGTTTCTATTTTCATAACGTAAGCGAGAAATTAAGGAAACTGTATGGATGAAGATTGAAGAGATCTACACTAAAGAGACTCCGCTTCATGAACAATTTACGCTCCTGCAGATACGAGTATGTGGCAGAATGGCTCGAAAATGTGAGAAACAAGCTAAGAACAACAGCTGCGCGATACATTATACATCATACCGCTCTCATTCTACAGAACCCATGGAACTTCGATCAGCATCGATCAGAGAACCGTAAATCAATCAGACTGGTTGCCTGGTCGATCGCTTGGCCGGCCAGTAGCAGATCGTAACTAATTTTCAGCCACTGTTCGGAGAACGTATCCCAGCGGACGCACCTATACCTCGAGCACTCGGAGCAATAAATTTTGTCATGCCGAGCGAATCGTAAGCGAGTTCGACGATGACACGCGTGTTTCGAAACAAGAGACGGCCGGACGGCGTTGTTGTTGGCGTCGGTCGCAAAGGCAGAATGCGTCAGCGAAATTTTTCCGTCGACCCATGCATTCGGTTTGCTCAGCGTCCTACCCAACGAAATTCTTCGCTCCAAAACGTTTCCCGACGCCTCTCTCAAATATTCCATACGTCTCAATCCCATAGGTTCGGTCGCGAACGTCTCGTTCTGCTAGCTAGCTACTGGAAGTCTTCGCCGCGGGACGTTCTGGCGCGAAAGTACCCGTTACTCGAGGCTAATCGAGGATTTTTGCGACACGCCATCACGTGATACCGGATAGTGGCTTCAGGTAGCATAACTGTGCACCCATCTCCGGTGCCGCGAATGCACCGGCACTGGATACTATCCCACCTTTCTCCTCGCGGCAGCGCGCGATGCTGAAAGGAACAGGCCATCTCTATCCTCTATCCTCTATCCTCTATCCTCTATACTCCATCCTCTCGCCCCGCCACCCCGCCCTCGCTGCCCGGCAATTAATTCGTTATTACCGCATTGCTGGGCCGTAAGTCACGGAGGGTAATTACCGGCCGGTAATTTCATCGCTGCTCAGTTACGCTCCGCGTAATGGATACGCCGCGCGCAGCCTCCTCTCTCGCCGTACAACAGTTTCAGCATGATTCGACGATTCCATCCCGCCCGATCCGATCGGCCCCTTTGTCCCTCGTCGCTCGCGCAACAAGTCGCGCGACCCGATCACTGCCCACGTCGGCTGTAATTTCGACGGCTGCGAATCTAATAACTTCCTATGAGTATGATCCCGCGCCACTTCCGCGTGTCGCTTACGAATTAATTAAACCCGATAACGTCGAGAGGCTCGCTCCTTCGAGGCTTAATGGAACGATCGTTCCTGGCTGTAATCTGATATAGATTCTTAAAGAGCCTTAATGATCGCCGTACGACAGTGCAGTCCACGAGCGGAGCCCCTCACGCCGCTATTTGTATCTGCATTAGATGGAAGTTCTGTCCTTTATGTCCCATCGCGTTTTTTTGGTTATTTTTTGTTAATTTGGTTCTGTATGGAAGCACTAGACAGCACTGCCGTACGAGGCACCCCTTGTTCAGGACACTCTTGAGGGCTGCACGGATCGTTCGCGCAGATCGGTGGAATTGACAGAAAGAGGAGACACCGAAGGTCGACGTCGAAAAGTCGTCAGCACTCCTTAACGCTCACGCTCGCACTGTACTCCGAGTGCGAGCTAGACGAATAATGCCGCGATGGAGATAATATGTACTCGGTGTACTCACCGCCAGGTGTGCGCTGAGAATCCCGGACACGTCTCGCCGCATTGCAAGCAAGGCTGGCCGTCCTCGATATCAGTGATTAGGGCACCCTGGAAATACAATTTTCATGTGGTATTACCGGGCACGAAGACAAGCCGCTCGACGTGGCGCGTCCCGAGGCTCGTGTAATCGAGTTTTTCGAGGCAGTCGAAGTGTGCGACGAGCGGCGTCGAGTGGACGGCCGAACGGACCGAACCGAGGCAGTTGCGAGAGCGGTGAAAGGTCCAGATCATCACCGAGCAAATGTCAGTCGGCTGATTGTGAGTCGCCTAATAAATCCGCGCTGTTCGATGATGCGCCCCGAGTTCCGCGCGCGATCGGCGTATTCGAGGCATTTGTTGCGCGGTCGAGAAAGGCACTGGGGAAAAAGTGCGTCATTCTCGGGCCGGCGTTCGTGACGCAGGTGCGAAGGAGGACAAGGTCGGCGATCGAGAGTCGCTGGTAATTGGGAAAAGTTTTTAATTGTAGGTCGTTCTTGGGTGAGGTAACGCACGCGGTGCATGACCGCGAGAGTACAACGACGCTTTGTCCTGGCCAGGCGGAGGGAGGATCGTATATGACCGGTGTTCAAAGGGGTGTTTAAAAGCTGTATAGATGTTGCGCGTCAGCCTTTCGCCGGCCTTTCGCCAGCTTCCATGACCGAGAGGGATTCTACGGAACAATTGTCATTACTGTCGGCGTCGACGGGATTGTCGAAGATGAAAGGACGCGAGCGGCGACGATGGCGGCTCGCGCCGCGTTGGATGCGTTCAAGAACCTTCCTCGAGAGCGAGCATATATGGTCGAACCGCCCACGTGGAACAGGTCGTGCCGGCAGCATCGCCAAATATCGAGTAGACGTGCACGCGCGCGATGGAAAATATGCCGGTCGATGTGTCTCTAGCTGCCTATATATAGTAATCGTGAATAATGATCCCTACCTGAACGTCACTTCTTTCTCCCTCTTTTACTCGTAGTTATCTCTTTCTCTCTCTCTCTCTCTTTCATATCGCGTTTCATGCGTGTACACTCATTCCTCGCCTGCCTTAATTAACATATTTTTCATCCTGACTCACGGGTGAAAGGACCGCTCATTTTTTTTATCCGTCTTCCCGCTCAAGGTGGATCACCTGAGAGTCACCTTCCTTCTGCGAAAAGAATGAGACGCGCTCTTGGAACCCGATCAATCTTTTCCCCTAGTATTCCGCTACTCTTTTCTGGGATATCCTATGAGTATCGTGTTGCTAATGGTCAGAAGCACCGTACGAGATCTTAACCATAACGATGTGTCCTACGCGACCATTCCGTTTGTAGGCGGTTGGCTGACATTTACATGTCGCGTTGGCCAATAGATGATGGAATTGCGTAACGATACTGAAAAGTTGCGCACGATCGACAGCGAATTGTTAATAACGGATTCCGATCGTCACTTGTTCTCGCGCTTTCATCGATCAGGACGAGTGAGTGGCTTGACAACGTTACGATCAGACGAACGGACATTAGTCATGATACGGAAACGCTGACTGGTGACGATGACCGGGCGACAGTGTGTTAACTCGTCAAACGTAATGACATTCGTGAAAGAAAGATGAATGAAGCGTTGTGCGTCGTGCAGGACTGGAGAGAATTGAATCGACCAGTTTGAGCCATCGATTACGTAAAGTTTAATGAACTCTCTACATAGTATAGCAACATATATCCATATTCGTATAGGTATGCATATGTAGTATCATTCCAGTACCAGTACACATCTTTCGAGGAGCATCCATTCCATCCCTCATCTCACTCACAAGTTGAACAAGGACTCATTCACAAAGCGGGTTAAATACGTGCGGCACAATCCAGACCTCACGATCTCATCTAAACACACTCGCGGCGTCGTAAAGTTAAGCAGCACCGGATTCACAGCGTTCGCGCAGGAAAGGGTCGAGAGGGCGAAGTTGCGAGGAAAAATTGGAAAGAGCCCAGACGACTTCACCTCCTCCAGCGATTAATAAATATCGCCTCGCGCTTCTGTATCATGACCGAGCGATCGAACGCAATTGACTCATGAAAGTGCCATACCCCTTCGCGATAGTTCCAGAGTCTTCTGGAGGGTGTCGGCCCGGCCCCTCTTTGACGCGCGGCTACGAGGGCACCGTCCGTGCGTCGAGATCTCTGCCGACGATCCTCCTCTTCGTCGTCCTCCGCCTCGCGGCTGCCCTCCATCTCGACGACCGCCACCTCTTCCTCGCCGGCCTCGTTCTCATCCAGCACCAGCTCGGCCTCCGCGCCGTCCTCCGCGCCGTCCTCCGCTGAAAGCCTCCTACGCCTTCCTGCCCCGGCCTCTTGCGGCCGACGACGTCGTCTCTTGTCGACGGCCGCGTCCTCGAGACCGGAACGAATCCTGATCACAGTCGTCCCGTTCCGTTCGTGGCTGGTCGAGAATCTCGACTCGGCCTCTCGGGCCCGACTCAAGCTGCTGACTCGAACGCCGTCGAGCCTTGTTCCTCGCTCCGGGTGAGCCTCGACGAACTTTCTATGTCGCTCGAGATCCTGGTCGGACGGGGTCGCTCGATCGAAGTGGTCGTCTTCGTGCTGTGCGTATCCGTGAAGTCGGTGTTCTTCGGGTTTGCCTGCCTTCGCGAAACGGTCGTCGAGGTCGTGCTTGAAGCTGTCGGCGGATTGGTTCGGCTCGTCGAGGCCTTGAATCGCGAAGACTCTTTCTGGGGAGCCGGCGCGATTGGTGTCCGGGGGATCTTCGGGGTCGTTGCGGATCTTGCTGTTGTCGCGCAGATACTTCACGGCGAAGAGTTTGTTGCTCTCGTGCCAGGACTTGGAGCAGAAGGTTTTCCGGTCCTTAGCGTCGTCTTGAGAGTCTGGCTCGCCGCGTCTGGGTGGTGTCAAGGCTCTGGAGTGTCTGTCGGATCGTCTATCGACGGCGTCGCGTCCTTTGGTGGTACTTCCTAAGGAATCCTCGTTCCCGTAGTCTTCGTCTTCGTCACTTTTGTAGAAGGTGCCCCCGAAATCCACGTATCGATTCTGAGGACTCTTGCTGCGAAATTCTTCTCTCGAGCTTTTTCTCTCGAAGGCTTCGGGCTCCTTATACGTCACGCTGCCAAATTCCACGGCCTGCTCCTTGAAGGAATTTTTTCGGCTCACGTCATCATCCGGTCTCTTGTGGTCTTGAGGTCTGGCCGAGTACTTCCTGTCGACGTCGTCGTCTTCCTTGAAGGAAATCCTGGGGCAACCACCGCTGGAATTCTTCGGCGAGCTGCGTCTTGATGGCTCATCGTCCTGATTCTTGAAGGACATTTGGTTTTTAAAGGAAATCCTCCTGCCGACCTCCGCGCTCTGCTCCTTGAACGAATTTTTCCTGGCCAAGTCGCCGCCGTCCGCGTCCTTCGCGAGACACTTATGACCGGCGTCCACATGACTCTTAAACGAGTTCTTCCTGCCGGTATCATTATCCTGCTCCTTGAACGACGTCTTCCTCACGAGGCTCGCGTCGCGGTCGGCGGTCGAATTTTTTTTTGTCAAGTCCACAACCTTGAAGAAGCTCTTCTTGGGGTTGTCGCGATCGTGATCCTTGAAGGAGTCTTTTCTGCCTGGCTCGGAGTCTCTGTGAGAGGTCTTCCGCGTCGAATCGTGATCTCTTCGCGGCTCGGCTCTCTCGTATCTCAGTATCCTGACATCAAAGTCCTCCGGCGAGCCTTCCAACGCGTAGCTCCTTCTCCTAGACGCGTCCCTGACGCGAGGACGATCGTCGTCCATTTCCCTGGATCTTCTGCGAGCACTGTCCGATCGTTTTCGTCCATCCTCGTGCCGTCTCGATTCGTCTCGGTCCAACGATCGAAATCGTAGACTGTCGTTCTTCGTCGACTCTTCTTCCTTGTCGTGGAAAGTAGTCTCCTCGTTCCTTCTTCGATCGACACTTCCTCTGCCTCTTGTCTCGGATCTCTTTCTCAAACTATCATTCTTCCTGACGTCATCCTCTGCATCGCGCAGCTCCTCTTTCTCTTTACTATGAGATCTTGGATCGATCGACCGCTCGAAACTCTCCCTACGTCTGACATGCCTCCTTCTCGCTTCGTCGTCCTTATCCATCGGCTCCTCCGACTTCTCTCTGCTCCTCGACCTTCGATCCGTCCGATCCACCTCGGCCAGCCTCGTCTTGGCGGTCCGTTGATCATTCCACTGGATCCGGCTCCTGTCCGCTCTGTCGTCCGGCGGATCCGTCCGGCCACTTTTCGTCCTCTCCTGCTCCTCCTTCTCCTTGCTCGGCGACCTCCTGCCGTCCATCCGCGACTTCTTGTTCTCTTCCCGCGTTTTGAACCGCTCGATCATCGCCCTGATTCGGCGCTCCGGCGATGATCCATTGTCGACCGTCAGGCTCTCGATCTCGCGCAACAGTTGATCCCTCCGATCCACAGGACTCCGCGACTCGCTTTTCTCTTCGCTCCGCTTGTCAATCTTGCTCGATCTCGACCTCTTCTTCTCCTCCCACGGCTCCTTCTTTCTCGATCTACTCGACACGTACTCCCTGTCGAAGCTCGATCGATCCTCTCGCGTCAAGGAGCCGACGTATCCTTCGTCCCGCGAATCCGACCGTTTGTCCTGCAGATCCTTAGTCTGCTTATCGGACCTCCCGACGTCGATCCTCGACTTGCCGTTCGTCAGTCGAGAATTCTCCTGATGCTCGTCCTGCGACTTCTTCGAGCGCTTCGAACGATTCTCCTGGGCGATGTCCTTGATGTCCCAGGACGCGAATTGCTCCTTGCTCCTCTGATACAACGCGTCCGGATCCGGCGGGCCGGAGTCGTGACCGTTCCTATCGATCCGCTCGTTCATGCCGAAGTGGTAATGATTATCTCGAGAACCGTTTCTCAATGATTTACCGGCGTGAACGTCCGGTTCAAGGTGGAGGTGATCCTTGGCGAAGGTCGTTTCCTTCGGCCCATCCTTCGCGGCCGAAGGGCCACGAAAGCGGGACGTCATTTTCGCGAGGAACGGAATGTTGACGGTTTATCCGGCACCCTGCGAAGAGAAAGACGTCTTCGTCTGACGATGTTCTTCGAGCCGTGAGGATCTAGGCTATCGCTGGACGTCGCTTGCTAATGATCGATCGCGATCGCGCGCTCACAAAGCTGCCACTACGCGAGCGTGCCGGAACGTCGAGGTTTCTTCCACTACTAATCGCGTGTCATGGCCAGGGTCCATTACCAACTTCCTCGCATCGAGGAAACGACGACGGTTCTACCCTTGAAGAGCAAGCACACAGGAGAGAGGAAGAGAGAGACAGAGAGAGACAGCACTCGCACAAAGCCTACACCGATATCCTTGTCTTCGCCTCTCCGCTCTAGATTCAGCTAGCCCTCGATCGAACACGACACACGACCGCACGTCAGGTTCAAGAAACTCGCGGCAGCTCCGCGCCACTCGGAGAAGCAGAGGAAGCGGAGGATGAAGAAGGATACTCGCGGAGAAAAATGTCAGTCTAATGCCCGGCTAATAAACCCGCCTCCTTCTGGCCTAGCCACGTGACTCGCTCCGGATCCTTTTCCAAGGGATCGAACGACGGAATCGACCCTCGCCGACTCGGCTTTTCCAGACGAACCCGAGCAAGCCGGCTTGCGAACGAGTAAGCGAGCGAACGAGCGAGCGAGCAGACGACCCTGAAAGTCGTCTGTGGACTTTCACGAACGCGAGCACTTTGCCGGTCGGAGTCACCACGAGAGTGTGCACCGGAGGAGAGCGTGTTCCTTCTCTCCCTCCTCGCCTTCTCCCCTCTTCACCCTCTTTCCGTCCCACTCTTACTCTCTCTCTTTCTCTCTTTATTTCGTTTCTCCTTTTCCGTTTCTACCGACGTATCTCGCTCTCCTGCTCGCTCTGCCTCCACCAGATCCAGCCACCACTTCTGTCCACCGGTCCTCCTGCGGTCCTCCCCGAGGTAAGGCACTCGATTCTCCCGTTAATCCGCCGATGAATACCCGCGGGCTGCCTCCTACGAGCGAGTCCGACCTCGCGCCGCGACGCTTTCCTCTTACGATATTTTCGAGCTTCGAGCTGCACGACGAGCCGGTAGCGATTGAGGAAAGGCGACGCTCGGCGTGCGAGACGACACGTTTCATTCGGGCAGGTAGGATGGGACGTGGGTGGGCGAGGTGAGAGGAGACAGGACGATCGATGGAAAATGGCTTCGAAACGGTGGGACGAGTGATTAGTTCGACGGCGAGGCGCGCGTCGGGATTATGACGTCGAGGGAATTTTTGCGGCCGATGATCAAGGAGGAATCGGTCAAAAGTTAATGACTCATGGCGAAAATGCGTCATATTTATGAATGTGGATAATGTAGTGTACGATTAACAAGGATAAGTTGTGATTTAAAATCGTTTTTACGGTAAAACATGATCATTATTCGGGGAGGCAGCGCAGGATTTCTTGTATTGACTGTACAATTGCTGAATCTGGTGACAAAAGAGCTTCAATCGCGATTTCTTCATAAGAGACAGTGTTAAATTAGTAAATTATTGTCTTCTAAACTATGTAGTAGGGAATTCAGAAATTTAGTATGCTCCTTTATTATCATCAACGTACATCGTCCCTCGAAATTTCAAGAATTTCTGCGATTTTCGTAGGTGCGTCCAATTCCTCGTTAAGCAGACGCTTCAGACTGGCGGGCCTTGGGAATTTTTGGGAGGCCAATACAGAAATTAAATCGTCCACGTGGCGTGACGTACAGGACGTCCGATCCGTGGACTTTGCTTTATGCTGCCATTCCTAATAATACGCTTGGCGGAGTCAGTTCCCTTCGCGGGCAGATAAGATCGACGCGCGCGTCTTTATTCATCCTCGCATATTTCGCTCGGACATGCTCGTTCGTTTCTGATAACCAACGATTTTCGGAATTTATCGATTCAAGACCGCGCACACCCTGTCGGCGTGGTCACCTCCCTTATTTCATCGAGAACCGCGCCAAGGCCGGCGATTTCCTCGTTCGTTCCTTTCTCTCGGTCCGCATGAATCACGTGAATAAACAAAGCGGTGGCGGGTCGGTCACGAGGCATGAAAATAATGTCCGCGCGGCAAAGAATTTCATTCGGCGCGATCGGCAGAACAAAATCGTCCGCGCCAGTCGAGTCGCTTCTCGCGACGTCACTGTCATCGGTCACCGAATCGCACAAAACCTTCCCCACCTCACGCCCTTACTGCCCTCTGAAACCGACGACGGATGCGTGCTACTGACGGCCAGCCAACGGTTCCCAAGTAAGTGGCCGCGGATCCGCTTTCCACGTCGCGAGAAAAATGTCCCAGTAGCGATCTAACGAGGTAAATACGATCGAGAAATGTCACAATGTACACGCCTAAGATTAGTTATACAGTTAGCTACATGGAGTTACGCAATTTAATTATTTTCATTTTCTCATCGTAACTGATCTCTTATTAATATCTAGCACCGACACATCTTTAATTAGTCCCCTACCACAGGATTCCCGGGACAGTATTGATTTTTACGTAATGAATCAGATAATACTACACTTATATTTCATTTATGCTCATATTTCTATTTTCACCAAACTGTAATCCACAAAGTTGTTTTTGATTCCTCTCTTTCTCACTTTCGGTATTAAGGATTATTGGGTAAGCTATTGGAATACTATATTGTTCTCAACAAGACCTACTTTAAGTCCGGTTTGCAAAATTAATGTAAAAATTTCCTTGTAGCCCTGCAGAGAGTTGCTTATTGCAACTGAAACGTTGGCCTCAAAACTTCTGAGTTGATCTCTCATTGATATTGAAGAGCAAACACAGATATTCTTCAAATACGATAATTGCACGTACGTAAGTGCATGTCTCACCTTTCTCGGCCGGTTTGTAAACTCAATGTAAAAATTTCCTTGTAGCCCTGCAGAGAGTTGCTTATTGCAACTGAAACGTTGGCCTCAAAACTTCTGAGTTGATCTCTCATTGATATTGAAGAGCGAACACAGATATTCTTCAAATACGATAATTGCACGTACGTAAGTGCATGTCTCACCTTTCTCGGCCGGTTTGTAAACTCAATGTAAAAATTTCCTTGTAGCCCTGCAGAGAGTTGCTTATTGCAACTGAAACGTTGCCTCAAAACTTCTGAGTTGATCTCTCATTGATATTGAAGAGCAAACACAGATATTCTTCAAATACGATAATTGCACGTACGTAAGTGCATGTCTCGCCTTTCTCGGCCGGTTTGTAAACTCAATGGAAAAATTTCCTTGTAGCCCTGCAGAGAGTTGCTTATTGCAACTGAAACGTTGGCCTCAAAACTTCTGAGTTGATCTCTCATTGATATTGAAGAGCGAACACAGATATTCTTCAAATACGATAATTGCACGTACGTAAGTGCATGTCTCGCCTTTCTCGACCGACAAGCGTCGCGCATCGCCAGGCATCGGCACCGCTGCGTCGTGAATAATTACTAAATTAGCCGAGCCATCGCTATCGCCAATCGATGATCCCCGTCAGTGACTGTCGCGCTGCCTCAATTCATCACCGCGAATTAGTTTGCCGCGGTCGATCCATTGTCGACGATTTTCCATTCGCTGCCTCCGTCGTTTTTTCTCCCATCCAAACGGGGATGAGTTATTATTAATCGCGGTGAGCTTTCACTCGATCTTGCGCCACGCCACTGAGCGTAGACAATCGTTGGCTGGCTGGGTACAGGCTCGTTTGCCGGCATCGTGTCGCTCGTTTAGCGCCGCGACGCACGACAACGGCGCCCGATGATATCTTCATCGGCGAACAAAGTGAGCTCTGACTGAAAGGATCGCGGGCTCCGTGGATTCGTAATTGAGCGTGACGTCATAGGGTCGCGATATACTTGCGTTCGTTTCGCGCCCGATGCCTTGGACACACGCATGAGAATCGCGGGAATTCTTGAAATTTTGAGGGATGATGTATTTCGATGTAATAAACGAGCATACGAAATTTCAGAATTCCTTACCACATGGTTGACAAGATAATGATTTATTCATTTAACACGGTCTCCTACGGAGAAATCGCAATTGTAGCTCTTTTGTCATCGGGTTTAACACGTGTACAGTCAAAGTCAAAAATTCTGTGCCGGGTTGCCAAATAATGGTTATTTTTGCCGTAAATATTATTTTAAACGAAGAGTCAATCTTTTGTAGTACCAATTACATATTGATCTTCCGTTTGCCCATGTTAAACACACACTGCATTATCCACATTTGCAAATATGTACGCAATCTCGCCATATGGCATCAACTTTTACTCAGATTGTTTGTCCGATTCCTCCGCAATTTAAACGATCTGATTATTTTCTCGTCTCTCCCTAATCTCGAGACGACTTTTTCTGACGCGCTCGTAACAAAAAGCGGCAGAACGGTTTTTCGGAATACTCATCGACGGAATCAAGGCTGGCGCGCGAGTACCGAAGTGTAAAATGTTCTTTTCGAAAGGATTCAAACAGGTGGTCGAACTCACTCCGTTTCCTGGTCGCCGTCCACCGACGCGCATTTTTACGATTCCCGATACGACGTGGAAGGGTCGCCTGCCCGTAACTGGAAAGAACGACTCGTTTCCAGGTACATGCTCCCCGTCCAAGGGCTGCCCCGTGCAGCAAAGTTCCGCGCATAATTGCCCGATGAGAACGATAACTCTGGGTCTCGAGCGAAAATGATCCTCTCCTGGCAGCGGCAAGCGCGTGCGACATTAGCGGACGGAAAAAAGGGAGAGAAAGAGAGAGTGTGGAAAGGAAGCGTCGATGCAGACCAAGGAGAGGCATTATTGCGGCTCGGCTATGTAGGCTAAAGGAAGGCTGCGCGATCGATTTCACGAGTCTTTTCTCTGCGCGCGTAAGCGAGAAATCAAGGCCTCCGCATCCTCGCCACTATCGTCCGATATTAAAATCTGACGCAAATATCCGGCGGATTTTTGCGCCTCACGAAGACCAGAATTTAGTACCCTGGACCCTTCTTCAGTGCGTTTTTTGACGAGGAGCACGATGCACGGTTACTCCCCAAGAAGATCTAAGTGGTCACATCCTGTACTAGTAGAATCAGGACACGAGCCAGCGTCGCAGTCGCGGCAAATTACTCGAGCGAGAAGTTACGAACGACGCTTGTGGAGTGTGGTATCGGAAAACACGGTCAATTGATCGTACCCGAAGGCTCTCGTGGTACGGCCCTGCGTGTGGGTTGCGACAAGGTCCTGTCACAACGCCCCCGCCTTTCGCAGACCACGCTGCGACTGGGCAGACGGTGAACGGGGCCTTACGTACGTACCGATCGACCTTTTCGCCCGAAATGGCAATAGCGAGGATGCCTGCGTCCTGCGCTGACTGCGCGACACCTAATCAATTTAGGTAGACAGACCCTAGCAATTCAGAAACAGTAATTGATGAAAAAAAAAAAAAATAAAAAATATATACATGTCGAATAGAGAACCTCCGCCTTTTTTAAAGTCGATTAAAAATATCATGTATCGCGGATGCGAAATGCGCAACTGCACAGATTGATCGGACAGGATGCGGAGTCAGGGAGCAGCGGAGACTTTTCAGACGGAGGCGAGCGGCTGCAAGGGCTCTAATTGAATTTAACGAGGGAACCGTTAAGCGTTTAGCGGTGCACGTCGCAATTGTTCTGGGCCGTTTGTTCGCGATATAGCGGTGAGTCATTCGGGCCTTCGATTCGCGTTCGACCGGAGAACGGTTCTCGATGGTTTTGCCGCATTCGCGTTCTGGCATGTCGGCGTGTAACTTCCAGAACCGCGATTGTCCTGAGCCGAGGGACCCTTTGGAGTTTGTGTCGGTCGCACTTTAACGCATTGACTGCCACGGCAGCCGCACTGTAAACATCTCACAGACCTATAATGGAATTTATATATATATATTGTTACGGCCGCGAAGGACACAGCGAAATTGGCGCAAATGATACTGATTTTGTGTCATAATATTTATAATGTTTATAATGTTACTAAGGGAGTCTGCCTCTGGTCTTCATACCAGACGGACGTGTTATTAAACTATTTTGTGTTACGATTTATAATTCTGTGCGTTGCGAAATGTCTCGCCCGCGTCCACGCAACAATATGTATTTATACTCATATTTTTCATACTTCATAAATCTATTTTCGCGAAGCGTTTCAAAGACGGCCTCTGTCGGGACAAAATTCGAATGGTAGATGGATAACAGTATCGTCGTTGATCGGCGGACATTCTCGTTGATTGAGATCGCTGGCATGTACCGTGCCTCGTGAAGCCAGTGTTTTTTTGCGGACGATGCCGTTATTGCGCTTATATAGCGAAAAACAGCTCGCATAGAAGACGACGCGCTCGAGGATCGGAGGCGTCGAGTTCAGCAGGCATCGGCGAACGAATGCAGCAGGAATTTTTCTTTCGACCGCGCGCGCGCTGCATTCCTCGAGGACTCCAGTAAAGTGTTTCTAGTCGAGGATACGACGCTTTCCTTATCCGGTGCCACGGATATATCGCTGACCAGCGAGAGTCGTATAACGCCGAATGCGATATTATACTTGACGCGCGGATTCGCCTTCGGGGACGCACGTGATAAGAATTCGAGCACGTGAGTTTCTCGCGCTGATATCAACACGGATTCGCGGCGACACCGTACAGTAAGTGCAAGCGTGCTGTGCCGGCAGCCAGCTTTACCCGAGGCCGATGCTGCAGAGACCTGCAGCGCGGATCGATTCGAGACGCAGCTTCTTTTGTCAAAATTCGCACAGCGTAAGATGTGGAATGGAACAATAAAATGAAATTGAAAGATGAGTCGCGGAAAGAGATTACGTGTGTCGCAATCGGAGCCCTATATAATTTGCGATTTCATTACAAGTCAATCGGGTCCACGGACGGTCTCACACTTAATAAGACAACGTCAACATTATAACGTACGTCATTGTCGTCGAGACGTTCCTCTTTCCCTCATTCCGCGACAGCCGGCGACTGTCTGAGCTCGATAATTATACTTCGCAGAGTGCGATTGCGATATTGAAATGCGCGAAACCCCGGCGTGGGCCGTCATTATTTGTCCCCGCGCGAAGACATGTGTTGACATTGAGTCGCGGCGCAATGATGTCACGCGCACGGAAGTGACGTCACTTCGCTCCTTGGCTCGACCCACGAATTATTCGTTCGCTGCCTTAACGGCCTTTATCTAAACTCTACGCTCGCTGCATAATGATTTATTCTCCCCGGCGATCGTTCGCTAATAAACGTCTAGGGGACGAGAAATGTCAAAGGTTTCGTTAGTTAAGTGTCTGCAGACTCTCGGATATCGATGGAACGACCTCACTAATTACCGGATCGCACTTGGAGAGCACTTAACTTCGAGATCGAACTTTCGGGAATGGATTGTTAAGAAGCGGCTGACTGAATGTTCGAAAGTGTCGCCTCGAGAGTGATCTAGAACCGTGGGAAACGACGAACGTTGAGGCAAACGTTGGACTTTTTTCAAGATTTCTCGACACTCTTTCAGATAAAGCCAAGAACAATGAGCTATGTAAAAAAAAAAAGTTTTCGACAGTGAACGAAACAGTGAGATAAAATTCGCGGTGTATGAAGAGATAAAAGGAAACAACTGGCAGAGAACTAAATAGCAGTCCGGCATACGCGTTCGAGGTTTACGATCAGCAAAACGGAAAGGCACGTCATCGGATCGTTACAATTTCTTTTTGTTTCTCATTTCGCCGAGCCACACACACTGCAGATTTCCAGGCAGGCCGGGAGAAAAGAGGAGGATGCGGCGAATGGCGAATTGCCAACAGCATCATTTCGGGAATGTTTCTTCGATCGTTTCCCTCGGTCGTTTTAATCCCTCCCCCCTCCACCCCCTCGCTCTTCGAGTATCTCTCTCTCTCTCTCTCTCTCCAGCCGCAATCGCAACGAATGAATTTTACGCGACGCGCTGTGCATACACGTAAGCAAATCGTCAGCGCGGACGGATTTAAAAGCTTATTTAGACATAGGTTCCTTCAACTTTCTCTCCGTAATCACCGATGACTCATCGAGTTATTAATACGTTCCGGTAACAACAGGTACGCTAAACGGGGCACTCGCGGATGCCGATTAAACGAGTGCCTTCGAGACCCGATGAAATCGCCGGTCGCTCGATGGCCGATGATCGATCGTCCGAACGGCACGAGGATCCTTATTACCAGACCGCGGATCTTTATGCAAATGTATATTATTACAGAAGACAGACAAAGAACTGCAACTTGACTAGAATTTTGTTCTGAGCACTGTAACAGTGTATCTTGTACTTTGTATATTCATCGAATTGGTAAGGACCCTGTGATATGATGCATATTTAATACGTAAGTATACGTGCGAAACGCTCATCTATCCAGCATATATACCGTACGTTCTTCGCGCATACTTGAACACATTTTACTTGCATAAACATCCACAGTCTACTTATTACCCTCATTTACGTTCGGTTAGTCCCGTCCGAGGTCGCGAATTTGGCCCTTTGACATCGGCTACGTCTACCAGAAATCGCACGCCTCTGCAAAGAGAGTTCGATGCAATTTCACGGCCATTTCCTTTCGTTTGCCGATTTCGAGTAAAATGATTAAAAGATATCGGATGTGACGAAAGTGGTTTGCTGCGAGAGATTGCTCGATGCTGCGGGGAAGTAGTCGGGCTGGCGCATGTACGAGAATCGAGGGGACCTAAGGCCCTCCAACACTGACATTCCCGAACGATTGTGTCACGCGTGCTTATAGACTCGCGATGGTGCATTTTCGTGCACCCCGCATAAGTGGCCACTCGCACGTCCACGCGTTCTCGGGTCACTGTCACCTGTGCTCACTGTCACGCGTACGATTTTTGCTTCCTATACCTACTCTCCGCACGAACAGACGCATCGACGTTCAATTTACCCAATTCCCCTGTCGAGCACGCTCGAGTGCCGAGTCTTTGTTCTGCGCCTGAATACATGCGAATAAAGGCTCCGATTTTGTTATGCGTCATCGACGCAGCGCAGAACACATTACTGGCAGAGCGCAGAGATATTGATCGCGATTTTCGATCCCCCATATCTTATATCCGGCCCGAGCACTTTCCCATCCACATCTGAGCACGTACACGCCTCGTACATACTCCGCCAACGAGCAAGTCGACCAATGTCCACGATCGGAATGCGACGCGCATGGCGTCTATATTTAGACACAAGTGTTTTAATTAAATGTGTGACAACTTATATGATCGGGAGACGATCCGTGACATTCCCGCCATACTTCTCGCGATAATCAATCACGCGGCCGATCGAGAAATGCTTGGCAAAGTTTGGGTTATTATTTTATGTAACTCCGCCAACCGTGCGGCCGGGAAATTTCGTAATCTTTTGTAATCCACCGTGACAGGGCTATGTCTGATACATATCTTCAGCCTGGTATAAATTTACGGTCCCTGGACTCGCCGTGAGTAACCTCCTAAGTCCGAAGGAATTTATTACGTATTCCAGGCAAGCAGCGAATAACAAGCGATTAGGGCGCAACGAGTGAATTGAGAGCAGCGGCTCGTAAATGAAAAGACCATGAAATTGGCTTGAGAAACACATTTCTGTGCGGGTTACGCGCCGGCATAGGGACCGGCGTAAAGGGCCGATGATGTGCCGACTAATGTGCACACGACAACTTGACGGACAGCGCAGTCAACGGATACTCGAATATATTTTGCGGACGTAAGACGCGGGGATCTAATTAGGGAATTATGTAATGCGCCGTTAGCGCGGTCGCTTGCACTGCAATTGACCTTTATCAAATTAAGTGGTGCGACCGTGACACGACCAGGAACCGCGGTCAATCCACTGTGTCCACGGTCGAATAATTTAATAACGCGTCCATCCGCGATTTCTGTGGGACAGAAAAAGGGCAGGCGTGCGAGCGGAAGAGTTTCACTTCACGAGACGCTCACCGAAAATAGACGAAAAAGCTTGAAAATAGATGTCGAACGTTCACACCGCGCTCGATGCGGTAACGAACTACACAACATAACACACGCTCGCCTAGGCTCGTGCCAAGCAACTTGCACGCTTTTTATTACAAATACAGCGAAATAGATAAGTGCGCCTTACCGCAACTTCGTATCCGGCCAGGTTACGTGGAACGCGATTTCGGAATAGTCCGCGAACGGTTGGTAACTGCCACCGCAGGAACGATTTTAAATATTAAAGAAACTCCGAGAATGCCATGCGCGCGCGCGCGCGTCCGATGACGCGCAGCTTAAACCGGACACTTCTGGAGAACCATGATGCGCCCTCATTTCGCGGAATGAAAATGACGTACGTTATTAGCCGCGCAAAACGTTCCCCAATCGGCGCGATCCCCGAATATCAATCCGGACTCGGCTAACAATAATATAAACTCCCCGGCGCGAGAGTGGGCCATTGAAGGAAGAGAAGATGGCCACCCTCGTTCGCACGCACGCCTCCCGCCGTTTTTCTCTCTTTCTCGCTTTGTCAGATTAATGTACTACGAAGAAATCGGCGGACGGATCGATCGTAATGCCTCCGTTCACACCGAAAGCACGTCCTTCGGCAGGTGAACAAAGTCGCACAGAGCTCTCTGGACGTGCGTCAGCGCGCTCCGAGCTCTCCGCATCGGCTTTCCACATTCGCCGGCGCGGATGATTCAATTCCGCCGATGGCCCCGCACATTGTCGGCCGCGAACAATGACCGCGTTGCCCAGTTAATAAACACCCGGCAACTTTTCCAGCCCCGGCATATCGGCGGAGTGGATGGCACTGCGCCGGCCTAGGATCGAAGCGCGGAGAATCGGAGTTTCCGCTTGCCACACTCCCCGCTGGAACAATGAGCGAGTAGGCAGGCCGCGGCATTCGCTGTCATCGAGGAATCGAGATAAAATATACGCATTCACGGTACACCTTCGCGAATTCCCCATTTCGTACCCTGCGACGGACGTAATATGCAAAGTACCCGCATCGAGGATCGCGTAAGAGCGATCTGACGGAACAGTCGGCGGACTATAGTTTCGCACGGAACAAAGAAGAATAAAAAATATGTACATGTATGCGCTTCTCTAATTATCGCGCTGAATGGGCCGGCGAAATGGCGGAAGACGCGCAAAAATCGGAACGTATCCGCCCGCGGCCGAGTCGCGCGCGACGTCCAATCTGCCTGTAAAGACCGGGCGAATCTCAAAGTATTGTTCGCGCGTTAATAAAAGAGCGGCCCCGATTTCTCTGTTACAAGTCTACTGTTACGATTACTTCTACGCGCAGCAATTTCCTGCGACTGCTCGAAATGGCTGAGAGCTAACGTACGAAATAGTAGTGTGCTGGCATGAAACATTGATAGTGGAGTCAAGCTGTCGTAAAAGAAGGTCGCGTCAATTTTTGTTCTCCCTAGAATGGTACAGATGTGGGATAAAAGAAAAAATATGCAACTTTTTAATCATTCTTCACGGTTCTATGCCATTATCAGGATAAAAAGCACACAGTCACTTTCCTGCCTTCTCTCGCCAGCTTCACCGGCTCCAATCGACGACGAACGTTTTGTCGCACCGTGACCGTATGAACGTGTCGTTCCTTGATCAACGCTAGCGCGTCATCGGTCGCACGGGAGTTCTCCCATTTAATTTTGATCGCAACAACCGGAGGGACAGAACGTAAGAGGGTAACGTGGATGTGAACGCGTTCACTTTTCCAGATAGAATAAAAACACGCGGATGCAGACTTGGTGAAGAGTGACAGCGCTTTTTTACGAGACAATTCCTTTGATAATGTCTTTTTTAAGCCTGCCAAGGACGCGTGACGACTGTTCGAATCCCCACCTTCTTTTTTTTTTTTTTTTATGCACACGCCTCAGCTGTCTCGGGGGACTTCCTGCACGGGCGTAGTAACGGGAGCTTTATTTTCAGGGACGAATCACGGTGGGGATGAAGGAGATCAAAGGGCGCAGCCTAGATAACGACCAAAGGGGTGCGGTCTTTTATATTTGGCCAGGTGGCACGAAGGAACCACAACCACGGCGTTGCTTCTTAAACTTTCGAAGCTCGCATTTTTCGGAAACGCGTGTGTCCGCCGACCGACCGGCAAACAGGAAAGAGAGAGAGAGAGAGAGAGAGAGAGAGAGAGAGAATGCACAATTGAGCGAAACCGGCGGGAAGAAAAATAAATTGCGGAACTTCGTACGTGGGCGATTCTTTTGTACGGTCGACGCGGCGAACGAGCGAACGATCTTCTGGAATGCGAGCCTCCCAACCGTTCCACGTACGCACCGACATTATTCTCGTCCGCAGAAATGTCTGAAATCGGCCGATCCCGATTTGACTGGCCAACGAGGCCGAAAATTAGGCGCGGAAAGGGTTACTTCTAATAACTTGCTTTCATAGTCGCCGAATGAGATCCGACGTCTGTCGACACGCGAGAAACATTTAGACGATTGCCATATTGATTTAACCATGTTCCACCCCCCACCCCCCTCGCGCTTCCTTCGCCCACCCTCCTTGCCGGGTTAACCGTATTACCAGCCGCGATTAATATCGTTAACGTAAATACGCTCGCACAAATGGGTCAAGATAATGTGCGGGAGGCTGTTGTCAGCGCGACTGCGAGCTGCTCGGAAAAAGAACGTGCAGGAACGGCAGTTCGAACGCGACATCCAATACTGCGTACTCCGAATGCAAGCACCCCGCTCCGATCGGATGTTTACCGTTTGTCGAGCGCGCGAAATCAGAGCACGTTCATCAATAATCATTGACTCAATAATAATCAGTGAGTCACACGGAACGCGGAGCGGCGGCAATTATCTTTGCAAATGCGTGGCGACGTAAAGAAACGCAGCTTTCGTGAGACAACAGGCTGCGAGGTAAAGGAAAGGTGCTCGCGCGCGCGCCACGCAGGTATTCGAGGTAATTTTTAATTAAACGCGTCTCGCCCGATGATCGATCTACCTCGTTTGCAAACATGTCTCGTGGGATTGGTCTTGCTCCGGTTACGAGACGCACGGGTACGAGCGTAACGGGGCGCACGGTTAATTATGGTCCTTCTTTTTCAGCATTAGGTAAGCCAGAGGGGAGTGACGCTAGTCCCTCGGGACCCAAACTGACGGCAGTCACGCGATCCGAACGAGAAACTGACCCGTGCTTGCCGCAGTCTTAACGCTCGCCGTTTTAAGGAGGAATCGGACAGACGATCCTGGTGGGTAAATTCATGCCATCTGGCGAAAATGCATGCATATGTACAAATCTGAATGATGTAGTGTGTGTTCAACATGGACAAATGGAAGATCAATATGTAATCGGTGCTACGAAAAATTGACTTCACATTTAAAATAATATGTACGGTAAAAACGCAGGACGGAATTTTTTATATTGAGTGTGCACCTGTTAAATCTGATCACAAAAGAGTTTCAATTCCGATTTCTCCATAGGAGACCCTGTTAAATTAATAAATTATTATATTCTAAACCATGTAGTAATCAATTCTGAAATTTCGTTCGCTCCTTTAGTACATCAAAATTTTCATATGTGTCCAATGCCTCCTGACCAAGCGGACGGCTCTCGAGCCTGATCTCTGCCATCGTCCCGGTGAACGGGAAGCAAGACGAAGGTCGTCGGGAAACACTGACAATCGCACTGTCTCGGATCCGCGGAACATGAATGATCGAGAGCGGTGCAGAATCGAGCGACGTCGGAGCGTCTAATCTTCGAGCGTACGACGGTTCCGCATACGGCTTCAATAATATCGTGACGCAACGTACGTTTAATCGAAAACTACCGCCTGGCATCGGTCGAATCCCGAGCATTACGAAACGCACCCCCCTTCCCCGTCCTCGGCGTCGAGCGAGACATTTTTCCGAACGAGAAAATTGCGGATTGCCAGGCGGCGGGAAGACCGTTCGAGTAGGAGGAAGAAAGCGGCGTGTGCCGTTGGAAAAGCACAGGTACTACGCCGCCGATAATTACTTCGACGCGATCGTCACCGGCTGCTAATTGAAATATGCTGCACGTGTTGCGGAACCACCTACGGAAGCCCTTGTGCGACGATAAAGGGAAGCGATGATGTCGGCGGAGGACGGAAGGCTGCGTGTAACGTGAAATTCACGCTAGACCGAACGCGTTAACGACGATGAATGGAGTGTTTTACATACGTCTGGGCGAGCCTTGAATAAATGCGTACGGTCTTATCGGTAAACTCCCGTACCGTCACACGTGGCGCCAATCTATGAGCTGTATTCATAGTCAGGTCTTATCAGATGTAAGACCATCTTCAGTACCGTTTTCGGCTCGCTCGCCGAAACTCATACAGTTCGTGTGGATTGGATGGGACGAAATGCAGCGGGTCGCGAGAGCAAACGTCTTCGATAAAGTGCCGATCTGCCGAACGATGCGTAACAATAAACGAGAGTTGGCGAACGGCGGCGCTGAACCGTGCGATCGGCATAAAGTGTCAATAATGGCCGATTACGCGGCGAACCCGTTTTTGCGCGAAAAAGCTCGCAGCGTTTCGCCCACTGATCCCGCTATTCCGGGTGTTACGTAAATTTGCCTAATTCGGCGAGCAAGACTCGCGGGCGCGACGCTTGAATTTCTCTATCGATGCACGACGCCCAGTCTCCATTCACGCGGATCCGGTGCATTGCGATCGAGTTAGAGACCCTATAATCAGAGTCACGGAATTGATCTGTCGATTTTTATTGGTACCGCCATTTTTCGATACAGGTACTAGATGTAGCGCGATTTGAAGCGACCGCTGGTAGATGTTGATGGTTAAGACTACCTTAAGCACAGTTTTGAGCAATGACCACTCTCTAAATACGACTTAAGCAGGTTTTCAGTCTTAAGGAGGAATTGGACATACATAAGAAAATCGCAGAATTTCTTATAATTTTGAGGGATTATGTATTTTAATATAATAAAGGAGCATACCAAATTTCATCATTCCCTACATACTTCAGAAGAAAATAATTTATTAATTTAACACGGTCTCTTATGGAGAAATCGCAATTGAAGCTCTTTTGTCATCAGATTCAGCAGTTGTGCAGTCAATATAAAAAATTCTGCGCTGTGTTACCGTATAATGGTAATTTTTACCGTAAAAACGATTTTATACGGAAAGTCAGTCTTTCGTAGCACCAACTACATATTAATCATTAATTTGCCCATATTAAACATGCACTACATTATCCACATTTGTAAATATGTATGCATTATCGTCATGTGGCATTAACTTTTGACCAGATTGTCTGTCCCATTCCTCTTTAACACCTGACTGTGAAAGCCACCCGTAGCGTGTGTACTCCACACAACTTCAAGTAAATACATTGCATTTTGAAAGCAGTGTAGTAACAAAGCATTATACGTCATAATTGAATTCTGCGGTATCGATTTTCTGGAAAGATGGCGTCGCTGAGCCAACCTCGTTGACGATTTCGTGACTCTGATCATAGGGTCTCTAGATCGAGCCGATCGAGCGCGCCATTAGTGCTCGCCGCGCGACAATCGGCCATTTGACCATATACGAAAAAGCGAGACGAACATTGGCACGATTCTATGCGTTTCAAGATGAACGGCTTCCCTTCTCGCGGCAACTGTTTCGCCATCGAACGCGTTCGATTCTCGATAGGCGATCGCGCTGCTTAAAGCGCGGCCTCCGAAAATGGCACGCGAGCACGATGAAGCAAACGATAACGTGTTGAAATTCGCCGGTGTGTTTGTTCGCACGTACTCTCTGTCCGCTCGTCGAGCGATATTATTGCCTCTACCGGATTCGATATCAACTCGATCAACTCATAATCTCTGCGCATATGTGATGAGATCACGCGAGCGTCCAACTTCCTCGCGTCTGTCCACCGGCACATGTTTCGAATTATCAACACTCCAAATTGCCCTGCATTCGAGTATTCGTATCGATCGTAGATTAAATGAAGGACGCGCAATATGACGCGCAGGATAAGATCGCGAGTGACAGTGAGCAGCGTCGATCGCTGATCCAACAAGAGAGTGCAACTATTTTCTCCCTATCCTATCTGTTCCCCCTACCTCTGCTCCGGAGCGAGAAAAAACGTGTCGATTATGGCAACTGTATCGTAGAAAATTCTAGTGACGCCGCTCGCGTGTTGACGAGCGCAATACGGTTGATTAGTCAGCGCAGTCGCTTCTTTCTTCCTAGAACGCAGATAGCCGCACCGACTTTACGATCGAGATAACGAACGGCAAGTCGATCCTCTCGCATCGCCGCCTCTCGATCCCGTCAAGTCTGTATGTCATCGTCGCGGCGCGCGTGAAAGTCCGCGCGGTAACGTGAGACCGAACTTGGACATTTTTCACTGCGTTTCTTTGCATTTCGTCTAAAGACCGCGAACGAATTCGCGTTGCTTTCACTCGCGGTTACAGCGACAGCCTTTCAAAGATTCAGATCTCAATAATTATATACGGACAAGCTGACATAGACGGCATTAACTAAACGGACTGACATTTTGAGCCGGCATTCGGTCCGTTAGATATTACCAACGCGACTCGGCTAACCAGTTGCAAAAAGATAAAGGTATTATTCGCGATAGCGAAGTACTTTGTAGAAAGTGGTTCTCCTCGCGGGAGCGTCGCGATATTGTATCAAATGACTCATTATATCGATCTATATGATGAGACACTTGGCGAACATACGCCAATGTGTCGCAATGAGCCATGAATGGTACAAAATACATAGTTGGGAGACGATTTTTGGTATCATTTCAAATCCGGAAAGTATATTACTGTTGCAGAACTGTCCCGCCTAATCGGGACGGCTGGCAGCCTTACGTTATTGCCATCAAGCCACCAGCACGTATCGCGTTACGTCGGTGCACCCAGCCTCGGCGTTAAGAAACCTAATTACAGGCCACATACGTGGCGCGCGTATATGCGCGCACACACGTATGCAAACCGACGAACAGTCGTGCAAACTCCTATGTATCGAATGGTAATGTTCTCTCGTGCCCACCTTGAGAGATAGACAGAAGGAAAGTGGGTGAGCACGGAGCACGGCATTGCGGCGAGAGGCCGGTGTCCACGGTCCACCTGTTTCCATCAACTTTTTCGTTTTCGTCGCGACCCTTTTCACTACCGGTCTAGCAATATTTTACGAACGCCATTATTAACGGTCGCGCGCGCGGCTTTATTAAACTACGTCGGATTCGTCGATACGTACTGTGCGTCTGTATGCACGTTCCCCGGGCTCACTCACGTCAGAGCTCGACTCCCGTTCGCTACATTGCACGAACTCATAGCGCGGAGAAGGAAGAGAACACGGCACGCGAGGTTGCGGACTATGAATCTAGCCGATCGATGATACTCTTAAAGAGTGCCATTTCGCGAAATGGGACCATCGAGCCGCGAAGCCATCCGTGATAGGCCGATCCTCAAAGCGCAGGAATTTATAAGTCAGCCTTGCCCCGAGTGTGCAAGTCCTCTCTTTCTCGGATGACGAATTCTTTTTTGCGGCACCCCGGCAGATTAGCTTGCGCCGCAAGCCAGTTAGAAACTGTCACACGCGAGCGATCAAATGATTGAGTAAAAACGTCGGGAGACACGGACTGGCGCCGTTATAAGTTCCAGCGTGCCTATGAGAAGGGACGACCCGGTTCAAGGACGCAGGTAGTAGGTTACGCGGGCCAAGGTCGTCGGCGATTGTCGCGCACGTATTAACTCATCGCTCGAAAACGGATCGACGTGTACGCCTCTCGCAGCGCTGATCGTCAACACTTACTTTCGCGTCGAAAGCATCGATGGGCGTTCGTTGCACTCCGTTCATGTTTCGATGTGGTCCTCGCTCGTTTCGTGGATCGTTCTCGCCGCAGACAAATCGTTCTCGTCGCTCCTCCTCGAACTGGCCACGAATTGTCTCGTTCGCCTGGCAGCGTGTTTGTCACTCGCCGAAAAAAAGCTCCGAACCCTCTCACGCACGGTCTGTCAAAACGTTCTCGCCGTTCACGTTGCGCGCTACGTTTGACGCGTTGATCGATTCCGCCGCATCGTTCGTCGCGTGCTATCGGGAACAAAATTATACGCACGTCGGGTCAACTCGCGCCCACGTCGCGCGACACGTTTTTCCGCATTTTCCCGCGATCCGCTTTTGCGTCGGACGAGAAACGAGGCGCGATCGATCCTTACCGTCCGCGAAGTTATGTCAAGCCGCCCGAGTCTGTGCCACGATCGGCACGGCACGCAACGCTGCCGGGCACTAACGAAAACATCGGGCCAACAGAGTCCCGAGCCGATTCACGGTGTATACAAACGTCACAATCGAGCTTACTGGGAACAGTGGCGTAAGATGTGACGCGCCGAAATTGTAATCGGGCTTCAGACACATTTACGCGAAGAGAACTGTTATTCGAATGCTCGCGAACTTCGTGCGATTACGAGCGGACTGTGCAGAAGAGGTAGCGATAAAAATTCACATACGATAAAGAGCGTCTCGACCGTCATCGGACGTGACCTACTCCCTGTGAATCCGAGGATTTTCGTTCGTTGATAGGGAGATCGCGTTGATAAGAATGCAGAAGAGAGACTCGTGCGACTGTCACACTCTGGCAGAAAAGTCGCCGGGTTTTGATCGAGAGAAGCGCGCGTCGCGGCCTCCGGATCCCACGTTTCAAACGAGAAAGGCTCCGGTACTCGCAGGACTCGCGCTTGCGCTCCAGTAATTACCCATTACGGAGACTGGAGCACGTGCTATCCACGGAACATCCTCTCCCACAGCCACCCCCGATCCCTCTCTACGTCTATACCCAATTTCTGCTTCTTAAAACACATACTTCCTATGCCCGGTTTGCGTCTACTTGAAAGGCTTCGCAGCGTGCCCGCAGACCGAGACGTCTCAGTGAGATCGTTTATCTATTCTTTCTCCCACGACTGTCGATCGCGAAATTTAATTATAGCCAAAGCAGACCGTCCTTCGCTACCTGTTGAACTACCCTGTTGATGGACGTACCGACACAGACCGGTGCACCCGGCGCGATGCACACCTGACAACCAACGTGTCCTTCGACAGTAAACCTTCGCACAACGCATTCCAGATGACCGGGAAAGCCGTCTGCCACTGTGCGTACGGCACGGAGAATAACAAATAACGTCTTATCTCATGCCGCGAGGATTGTCAAAACAACGACTAGCCTGACGTTTGCCAGAAGTGGTCTACTACTCGAAATCGGAGCGGAGTAACGGAGCTTCGCGAACGCGTCCGACGATTTGCCTGCGAATCTGCCTAGCCCAGACCGTCTTGATCGTCGGTCCACTACGGGCAGAACACTTAAGGATAAGTCCTCTCGCGATTCAACAGGTCCCCTGGGTCACCATTGGCAACGGCTACTCTCGAAAACCCGCCGACGTATTCGATGTCCGAGGGGGAGTAGAAAACAGGTTTGCGAACCGAGTGACCGGTCGGCCGTACTTTAAAATCGTTACGCCGTCTAACACGTCCGCGATGCGATCGACATGACTTTCGCGGACTCTTAACAGAATGTGCGTGCGCGTCGAATAAAGCGGCTTTCCTGCGGCGTGCTCCGAAAAGCGGCGAGCATTGACAGATCGAGTGCATGGCCCGCGCACCACACTCTCATCCTCAGTCTTCTTCCTCGCCTCTCTTCAAAACGCAGCGCAACAAGAGGCAAGAGAGCAAGAGACCCGAGAAGACAGAAAGGAAGTGGAAGAAAGAAGAAAAGTAGACTGGCGACGGAAATTCGTCGGGGCGGGAAAAAAGGAAGAAAAAGCCAATCGGCCTCGTCTCTTGCGCAACGAACCTATCAACGACGACGCATTGCACTCGCGACCGGAAGGATAGAGCGCGGGTGGTTCGAGCACGTGGCACGCATGTCCTCCGACGTTACGGAGGATCGGCTCTCTCTCGCTTCGGCTGCGAGGACGCGCGTAGCAGCCGGCGTTCGGGCGCTCCGCGTCGCGACTGCCGACGCGGCTAAAAAACCATACGATGACCTCATCACACAGACTATGTTCTCTCCTGCTCATGTCACGGATACTGCCCGTCCTGAAAACGTCGCCGTCCTCGACTGCCTGCTCGCCTGCCTGCCTGCTCGCGCCTGCCGAGCTCTCCATGCCGCCCTGGACGTCGCGATATCGCTTATCTGACCGTGCGCCGTGCGCGGTTTCGATTTTTGCCAGACCGAAGGTTCGGCCAAATCAGGCCGACCTAATAACGCGACGACGGCGTCGATCGCTCGTCGAGCACGGACTGTACTATTGCTGGGCTCCTACGCGTGGTATAAACTTCGTTCGAATGAGTACTCTTTGCAGAAGTGACAAAGGTCACTTGAAATGGTAGGTAAATAGTACAAGGTGCGAGAAGCTTACGCGTTCGAAGAGTGTCGGCGGGCAAGTGGTCGTGTAAGGATGATCGTCCGTCATGACTGGCGCAGTATCCTTTTTCACTGAACCTGCAATGCATACGTCTCAAATTGTATTACGGTAGTGTTCGAGAACAGTGGATAGCGTTTTTGGGAGAGATTGTTTTTAGAAGTATTCGATGCGACTGCTCGTGTCGCGTATAAGAACGACTTTGCCAAAGAAAGAGCAATGTCCTTCGTAAGATAACCTTTCCAACGACGACCTGAATATGTCACGTAGGTGGTCGCCTCCTCCCGTGGTATTATTACTCCATCAGCAGGGGAAGCAAATGCCGTGACGCCGCGGAAGTAATGTACATCAATATTTGGGAAGCGATATGTCGCTCCTTAATGAAGTAGCGTTATAAGAAAGACAGGCGTGCTATATGTGTAAGTATCTACATGCACATGGAGACGTCGAAAGTCATGAATTGAATTTATACCTACACTTTCATATTGATCCTTCTTCACGGTTGATTCTTGTCGCACGTCGTCACACGCGGGTTCACATACTCGTGCACACTGATTTTCACGTATAATCGACGGAATTTAGGCGAATTATGTACATTTCTCCGACCGCGAGTGCACTTCACTTTTTACTTCGAACTGTTTCAAGTTTGGTAGAGGCGCTGCATCCTTTCCCGCTGCGTCCCAGGATGCATTGCGAAGGAACCGGAAGTCTGTGCTGCCTGCGGCGGAAACTGGAATTTCAAACCGCTGATTGCTGCCCTCAGTCGTCGGCACCGACCGACAGAACTAATTTCCGCGCGGTAAACATGTTCGGCGTGTTTGCGGATCTGCCCATCGCCTTTTTCGATGCCATAGAAAATAAGCAATCATCCTAAACACGTGTGATACAATTGTAGAATGTATATATCTCGAATGCGTGCCAGTGACATGCGACGATACGTGATTTCTGAAAAGTAATTTTGTATAGTCGAGGAACAAACATTAGCCCACTGAGAGTTTATTGGTTGTACATTACAATATATCTTTGACTCAATAAAGTTTGCTAGGAATGGCTTAATAGAAGTGCATGTGTCTGGAATATCCTTTGCTAAAACTTTGGGATAGCACATCTCTTGAGATGTCTTCTGATAATTCTGCAAACTCGAATCATGCCCAGACCACGAATGTCAAGGTAAAAGTAGAACCGGGCACATCGACGTTCGTGCCTAATAAATCTATAAAAGTCGAACCTGGTCTGTCAACATCGACAACCCGGTTGACGTCTTTCCGACTGCCGCGCGACTTGACGTTAGGAGGCAATATTAAGACTGAAAAGCCGAAGAAAGTTTATACTCCGAATATCAACGCCCAGAGAAACAAGAAGAAAGAGTGAGTGTATTTCAGATTTTTGTTTAATTGCCAAACACTTACGAATTCACTTTCAGTGACGGTACTCAAGTCAAGACAGATTCCACAAGGGGCAATAGAGACAGAGATCGTGGAAGAGGACGTGGCAGAGGTGACCGAGGACGTGGAAGGGGTGGAAATAGTAACCTAGTACAGGTATAACTATACGAATAATGTAGAGTTATCCAAATCATTTGAAGAGTTCCTGTTCATTAAATATTACTTTTATTTGGTGTCAGTCTACTGGTGTGTTTTCTGAAGGAATATCAGAGGTAGCAGGTAGCAAGAGATATGGCGGTTCGAGAGAGAGTGGTGACAGAGTTAGTACTAAGGTATGTCTGGAGAAACCTAAGCTAAACTTAAATCAAATCATTGACAAAGCTGAGGAAGAGGAGAAGCTCAAGTCTATTTTGAGGGATGATTTTATTGATGATGGGATAGATGTCAATTTGGACAATGGTCCTATATTATTGCCTATGATCGGTGAGGGCAAGTTATTTAAATCAGACCGCAAACCAGATGTCTGTATTGAAAGTGACGAAGAAGTGGAAAGAAAACCAATTATATTGGAAAATGGCAAAGGTAAGTCATACATTAAAAAGAGACGTACAATCTGTAATCCATATATTAAATTTATATTACATTGCAGTTCTTAAAACAGAAAAAGAGGTTAAAGAGAAGGTACCACCACCACCTTCTTCTAATCGGAAGGAACCCCTTCCAAGCACTGTGCAACAAATTATAGAAAATAAGCTAAATTCATATACATTGCTGCAGGTTAGTACACAAATAAAATGTCTTTGTAAGTGTTACGAAAACGATCAAATAATCCCCCAAATATAATTTTAGTTACCAGATTGTTTGCCAGGCTTGGAATCTGATGGTGATGTAAATGAACCCAAAACAAGGCAGCCAGTCTACACACCAAGTGATAAAGAAACTGACAATAAATTGAAATCTGAGTACTGTACTTTGAATACGTTAAAAAGTGGACAATTAGGAAAACTAGAAATCCTGAAGTCAGGCAAAGCGCGGTTGCGTTTAGGAGAAACCAATTTGGTCGTTGATGTAGGTTCCACGTTTAGCTTCCGTCAAGACCTAATAGCTGCAAAATTAGATACTGCACAGTTATCTGGCGAACTCATTAACCTCGGGCCAGTTCATAATGCGTTAATATGTTCACCGGATTGGGAATCAATGCTGGCTGTATTGTGAGTGAGAGGGAAAATCTGCATGTGGAGACAAGTGAAGCATAAATGAGACTGAACGTACGAATTTCTGGAAACGATGTATTTTTAATACTCAAGGATACGTGAATGGTTAAAGTAAACTATTTCACGTATAAATTAGTTATGCCGACTCTGAAATCTAAAAACAAAAAATGACGTCATTTGTAATTATCCGAAGATAGACGATTATATTAGGTAGAAATATGAATTGATGACATGAGGATATCACCCGATGTAGCAGTTGTATAAAGTACGTAATTTTACCATTAAACACAATGTTTATTACTCTCTAAATGCCACATCATTGTTGGAAATTAACTTTTCCAAGAAATTAGAATAATCTACAGACTGCATAATGCGATCGATGCTATACAACATCAAAATTAATTCGTGTCGCGCTATTGTCAAACCGGAGAGTCTAAAATATGTTCACTTTTTGCACTCCGCAATCAAAGATTATACAAAATTGAGGACAGTCTATGGTAAAAGAAAAATAACTTACTAATTCATGGTAATAGCATCGATGTATTGTATTTGTTTTTTACCATCTGGCAAAGTTATTCTTATTTAGTGTATGAAGTGAGGAGTAAAAAACGTCGCGTGAGTGCAAAAGAAAGTTTCTTCCAGTGTAAACTGATAGTGATAAGTTAAAACCCTAATTCATTCGTATTAAACAGAAGTGGTCATACGCGTAATACAATTGGAGTAGGTGCTTTGCGACACAAATACACACATGTAACACACCCCCGCTAACAAAGTCACACGAACTCTCAATCACTTCGTTCAATACTATGTCCCTTTTTCATCGATTTTAACGCTTTTTCCCGAAGTTTCTTTTCTAGCTCCTCAGTATTACCTTCGCTTACATCAGACTCGTCCGAATCAGCGACCTTCTTCTTTTTGTGCTTCCTGTGTTTCTTATGTTTTTTGTGTTTCTTGTGCTTCTTGTCCTTTTTCTTCTTTTTCTCCTCAACTTCGCTCTCCTGTAAATAAAATTGGTAATTGTAAGGATTATAGAAGAGACTCGAGTCACCTGCGAAAGCGACAGGAAAACTTACCTCCGACTCACTTGTACTAGTCTTTGCCTTCTTCTTTCGCTTTTTCTTCACCTTTTCTTCGTCTGAACTGTCATCCACTTTCCTCTTCTTCTTGACGTCTTTTTCGGCAATATCTTCATCGTCCGTGCTGGAGTCGCGTTTCGATTTCTTTGATTTTGATTTCCCTTCGTCTTCACTAGTCGAATCTTTTCTTGATTTTCGTATCCTAGATTTCTCATCCTCCGACGAGCTATCTCTCCTCTTTCTCGTTTTCTTAGGCTCATCGTCCGAGCTCGAATCTTTCTTCACTTTTCGTGATCTAGATTTGTCATCCTCACTCTTAGTTCTTTTAGACCTTTGTTCCTCTTCGCCTGACGAAGAGTCCTTCCTAGACCTCTTAGACTTCTTTAATTCTTCTTCTATGTCTTTCTTTGATCGTTTCCGAGAGTCAGATTCAGCATTATCACGTTTTCGGTTGTCCTTCCTATCTTTGTGTCGATCGTCTATCGAATCTGACAAAAATAGACGAATAAGATGTTGCAGTGCTACAATGGCGACGGATAAAGAAATTGGTGATATCTTACCAGCTCGACCAGAGTCCCTCGTCTTCTTATTCTTATCGGATCGTTTCCGATCATCTTCCGATTCAGAACTTGAGCCTGCTTTGCTTTTGTCCGATTTCTCGTCGTCTGTAGATGTCCTCCTGGACTTCCTCGACTTGTCACTCTTCCTCTGCTTCTTCTTGTCTGTGGAATATTCCAATTGGTTAGTTTAGAAATATTTTACATTTATACATATGTACGTCGTCAGACGTACCTTCGGCTTCACTGTCATCAGAATCTGATGATCCGTCACGCTTGTCCCTCTTCAATCTCTTCATAGCATCTGCGGGTTTCTTTGCTAAACTGATATCGATAGACTTCTGGCTAGATTTTTTGTCTTCGGGTGCAGTCTTACTGGATTTTTGCAGTCTGTCTTCCTTCTTTAGTGGGAACGAGTCTCCGGAAACGAAACTGGGCTCTCCTGTTTTAGGAGATTCTTCTTTATCTTCCCTAAAGGTACGGAATCAGCAACTTAGTAAAAAATGTCAAAATTTGTTTGCAGAGTCTTGTTTTCCGAAACTTACTTTGATGTCTGTTTAACTTTGGCGGCTGCTATGATATCCTCAGTCTTCTTGAAGGGTGAAGGAGTCCGCGAGAGACTCTTTGAAAACTGAACAAAACATACGTTTACGTGAATGTATAACGTATCAATCTATGCAAGGAGTAATCAAACATACCCTATGTCTAGATATAGGAAGTGTAGCAGGTTGAACCTTTTTCGGGGATACGCTGGGTTCCGGTTTTTTAATCATGGCAGGTTCCGGCTTCTTTACTTCTTTTTCGGGCCTCTTCATAGGCTCTTCCTTGGCAATCTTCTCCTTCTCCTTCCTCTTATTCTCGTCCCCGTGCTCTCGATCCCGCTTCTCCAGAGACGACTTCCGTTCCATCGATTTCCTGCAAGCAAAGCACAAGACCGGTTCTGACACATTAATATAATTCAGCTGCGCGCCGTGGTAGGAACCGCGCTTGAGGATGTAATTTCATATATCCTCCGATATTACAAATCCTGCAATATTTTGGAAACCGCGATAAGGAAAGGCAGCTGTGCATGATACTCACCTAACTGGCTCGTCCTCATTGCTAGAGGAACTACTCTCGCTACTTTCCGAGCTACTCGACTTAGACCTTCCGTTTCGTAATTCTTTTCGCGATCCTGTATCGGTCGATCGTTTAACTTTCTCATCCACCTTCTTCTCCTTCGCCTTGTCCTTGGCATCCTTCGCACGATCGGGAGATCGCTTTTCGTCTCTCGAACGATCCACCGACGATCGATCCTTGGATCGTGATCTGCGATCCTTCGAACGCGACCTGCGATCTCTTGACCGCGATCTACGGTCCTTGTCCTTTCGGTCTCTGGAGCGATCTCGCCTACTCGACCGGTCGCGAGAGGAAGATCTATCGTACCTGTTCGAACGGTCCCGCGTGTCGGGTGAACGGCGCCTGCTGTCGCGACGATCTGGCGAACGTCGCCTGTCACGCCTCTCCGATGACCTACGTCGACGGTCGAGCGATCGTCTTCGGCGTCTGTCCCCGGGACTGGGCGATCTTCTGCGGTACCGTGCCGGACTTCGACGTGGCGGACTACTGAGGCAGATACAACGAAGGTGGTCACCGTAATGTTCATACAATTTTTCCAATCCTAGATACATACCTTCGCCTACTTGGTGCTCTGCGAACTGACGGTGGTCGCATACTGCGACTACCACTGTATCGATCCAAACGCTCCCTTTCCCTCTCACGTTCGCGATCTCGTCTCCTGTCACGTTCTCTGTCGATCGATCTCCTATTAGGTAATATTGGGAATATTTAGAATCAGCGTCAATCAGGTCTCTTCAGTCAATTATCAAGTGTACACATACCGTCGGTTTCTATCCCGCGATCTGTCCCGCGATCTGTCTCTCGACCTATCTCGTGACCTATCTCGAGACCTATCCCTGCCCTTTGATCGACCCCTGTCCTTCCGTGGTGACGGACTTCTTCTCTTAGGCGCAGATTTTCTCTCGCGACTCGAGTCACTGTCGCTGCCGCTATCGTCCTTGTTTGTCTTTCTGTAAGATCTCTTAGCCTGTACACCGTCTTTCTTCTTTCGAATTTCAAAGTCATTTTTGTCCTTCGCACCTTTATCCTCCTCCGAGTCGGTAGTACTGCTGGTGCTGGCGTCACGCTTTCTGTTGGAATCGAGATTATCCTTCCGCTTATCGGGTGATTTCGAGCGAGACTTCGACGATCTAGAATCGCTCGAGTCCGATCTCGACTTCCTAGACTTACTTCTGTCATCGCTCTTGGATCTTGACTTTTTAGATCGAGAGCGAGACCTTGACCTAGATCTAGAAGTTTTCGACTTAGATCTCCTTGACTTCGAACGATCCTGCGATCTAGATTTGGATCTTCGCGACTTCGATCTCGATCTGGATCTTCTCGATCTTGACTTGGAGCGAGATCGTCGAGTCTTCGAGGCAGGCGATCGTGATCGCCGTATTTTCGATTCTCGGTTGGGAGACTTTGATCTAGACTTCTTGGAACGAATTGCAGGAGACTTTGACCTGGATCGAGATTTCTTCGCAACCTTCTCAATGTTCTCAGGAGACGGTGTACGATTATTCTTCTTTTTTCCATCAGCGATGCTCATCAATTTTGCTTGGAGTCTTGATATTGCCACAGCAGCTTCCCTATTCAACATATATCACGAGGTCTTCAAAGATCAGCTTCACCTTAATCCATCGAAGCGAAGTTATACTTACGGTTTGGTTTTCACAGGCATCAGAGGTATAGCATTTTCCGGTTGTGGAGAATCTTCGCGCTCAACTTTCACCTCGGGCATATCTTTCCCGTTATCCTTCAATGAATTCTTGCTGGGCGATCTCGAAGATGATCTTCGTTTGCGACTCGATCTGTCGCGGTCTCGATGCCGATCTCTGGACCTGCTTCTCTTATTTCTGCACACGCGAAATAATAGATATAGATTTTTACGGATTTCGTGCAATACACGCTACGTGTTGCGGTTAAGTTAAAGCACCTGTCTCTATCACGTTCTCTACTTCGATCCCTTCTACGATCCTTTGACGAGCCACGTTCTCTTTCTTCTTTCTTTAGCTTGTTCTCCGCTTCATCTTTCTCCTTCTCCCGTTCTTTCTCCTTCTCCTTTTCAGCTAGCGAAGCTTGCAGCTTCTCTTGCTCTTCCTGTTTTAATATATCACAACGCGGTGTACTATCGTTTCTATTTCTTTTAAATGTATTCACGCGCAAACGCAAAATATCGGCACATTTCAGTCTAACCAGACATAGTAGTGAATGTCAAAATCTAGCCCTTCAATTGTTAACAGTTCTTTGCATAACTTCAAGGCAAATTGCATTCACGAAAGGGCGCAACAGTATGTTCCACGAGACCGTATTGAATGATATTGAAAGGTGATAATTACCAAACGTTTCTTAATCTGATCTTTCTTTTGCTGCAAGAAAGCCTCGGGTATACCCGTTACACTTTCCTGAGCCGAGACCAAGAGGTCCCACAATTCGCCCATGAATGATCGGGCGTTCTTGCCATTGAGGAAGCCTGTCAGGTTGATCTGCATTTTTCGGGGATCGGGGAACTGGAAAATAGACGGCATGCAATTTTTAAATCCAGCGAATATTACAAGGGAACCTCGGAGCTTCTCCTCTCGACATTAATTAACAAAGGTTTTCATTTCACTACTGACTGCTTTTCCCCCTCGAAAAAGCAGATTTATTTTTATATTTCTAACGACTCTTACCACAAATCCCGTCGAGAGTACATCACCTGCATGATAAAATGTAATAAGCTAGGAAAGAAAAAAGTAATTATGCCGATCGATAAACGTACAAATAGCACACAAGTATACCGATACCTTACATAAACGCACAAAGATTTTTAAGCTTTCTGCGCCGGTTAGGGCATGAGTGCTGAAATGGCAATCAATGTGTATAACAGAATGGTTGGTTTTCGCTGAAAACCAAATGGATTATCGCGAAATAGAAGTAGCACTACTTCACCAACCTGTGACGGTGACAAAGACTGTCAAAACCGTGTGTGTAGGGATACCTCCAGCGGAGTCTGCGTGCGTTAATCATGCGGGCGTGATTAACCGTAGATGAGGGGCTCAGGTCGAATTCCAGCGTCTTCGGCCAGAAAGGTTACACTAAAGATGCAGCGATGGAGTTGAGGTTGCATTGCAGATCGAAGTTGTTGAGTAGCTGAGTGAAAGAAGACGATGATGATGATGATAACGGCGTCTGAGGCGATGATCAGGAAATTGAACAGCTCATGTTGTTGCAACGTTGTTCCAGTGGGTAGCTGGGCTGATGGTTCCTCGATGCATGAAAGCTCGGGGCAGCTTTCGGTGCGTCCATCGACGTTTGGACACCTCCGCAGAGGCAGTCGCGATGAGCTGACGGTGATGTAACTGCTGATGTGTGGACCGGCTAGAAGTTGCTGGAACACGCCGACGCTGCAGCAATGATGATTTCTGGAGGTCTGCGAACGGCGGATGATTCCGGACGAAGACAGCATGAAGATCAGCGTGATGCGATGAGAACGCTATCAGGAAACAGCTTCCCTGATGACGCGCTGAGCCGAAGAATCGGCTGCAAGCCGAAGCAGCTGGTGACTGCAACGATGTCTGGTCACCGATGTCGCTAAGACGATGTTGTTGTCAGGACACCGACCGTGATCGGCATCGTGTGGCGCTAGGTTGAACCGGCTGATAGAAAGGCGGCCAATCGGATGCAGAGAGGAGCACATCCGAATGCCATTTGGACAAAAGGGTTGAGCCCCACCAACGGTCTCTACTTATACTAACGGGGAATTCAAACACACGTGATAAGAAATTGGTCGATTACATTGCCAGATTGACAGGATCAGCTACATCGGTTGTATTCGTTTGTTTTTCTCGGAATTGGAAATGCTTGGAAGAAGAGATGGGTGGTTGGTTTAATACAGGTTTAGAGATTGTGGATCGATGACGCGCAAATTTAAAAGTTTGAAAGCAACAGGGCAAATGATTTGTACGTATTCTGCCACGTTGCTTTACTGTTTCTCTCTTATTTTTTTGGTTCTGTGTTTAATCTCTTTTTCTTTTTTTTTTTATCCAAAGTCTGCTACCTGTGCAGAGTTTGGATGAAAGTCTGATTGTTTCTATAAAAAGATTGTGCTGAAATAATGTGTATTTATCGATTTCCTATGATGAGGGGAAAAAGCCAAGTGAATACCTTTAACATTTTACGCCAGAATATGATAACATTAAATCTAACCGTTGTCAACTTACGTAAAAGTGAGAAACTTAGCGAATCCCTTACCTTCTCCTCCAGCTGGTTATAAACAAATTCTACCACAACGTCATCCTCCATCCCAAGAATCTGTGTGATTTTAGTCGTAATCCAAGGCTTGATCACGTCGAGTTTCACTTTGCTCATATCCACCTACAAGTATACAAGCTCGTCAGTTTCATTATACGCATCACACCAATATGCTCCATCACATAATCAACGAAAAATAATAAACGTATTTATTGCTCCAGTTTAAAGAAAAGCACCTTCTGCGTTAAAGAATCGCCAAACTTCATTTGTTTCAATAGCTTCTTCTCCTTATCGCTGAACCTCGTGTCCTGCGAAGCGGTTGTCCCCTGTAACCCCAACCGATTATTATACCAGTGAATACGACCCGCAATACACATCAGAGTACTCGGACGACTGAATTACGAGAATTCTCGTAAGCGTAGAATATTATTATGCAGTTCGGCAATATATTCCAACTTACTGTGTACATCATTTTGGCAGCGACTTGTGATTAGGCTCCACTACGGCATGCGATGTCTACGGTCGGCCAAGTACCAAGCAGGGTTTTCTCGTTCCACAGACTCAAGGATCTGCTGACGAACTAATCTACTTGTAGCCGGAGTGAGCGTATTCAGTTAACACGAGTAAAATCCACTGTTTATTGTCCGGGAATAACGAAACACGATAATGAGTTGTGCACGGACGCGGGCCACGACGAATCAATTGTCCAACATGGCGCGCAGGAACCGCTCCATGAAGATAGTCATGGTTGGCGAAAGCCAGCAGTGCTGCCACACAAATTTCGTCGATTAATTGCCAACTTAACGGCGGACCCGTTTTAAATTCAAATATTTCATATTTATCGTGTATTTACGGATTTATAACGAAATGTATCCATATGCTATTCCTTAAATTTCAAGCAATTGGCCTGTTAATATGGGTAATAATACTGGTAGAATATTGCGGCTCTTGTATCGTCCGAAAGGTAGCAACAAGTTTCACTCGCGATGATTTTTTTGTGTGGGCATCCAAAGCGATTTTTGACTGGATTGTTATTTTATAAAACGGTACTTTTATCCGTAGCTGATACAAGTACATACAACACATGTAATATTTATGCGATAGGCTCTTGCTTGCGGGGGAATGCTGAGGTGAACTATATACTTGGTTTTATCGGGTTCAGAACACGATTTTGTCAGTACCGTTAGTGACTAAAAATAGATGGTAGACGCTCACGCATCTTGTAGTCTCGTAGGCACGTGTCGAATTGAGACTTATGTCTCGCCTATTTTAGGCCATGTCCTGATGAATATTGCCTTTTTCACCCTTCTCATTAGATTTAGAAAGGTTATTCTGAACTGCTTTTCAGGCGTTATACTATATTATAATTAAACTTAATCTTTTGCGAATAATACAAATAGACGATTGTCTCGAAGTTACTCGTTTCAAGCATTACGGAGTTTAACTTGCAGTCAATCTATTGTTGGAAATGTAAGAGAAAACGTTTACGTATACACTATACAACGATCTAATAATTACACATTCATAATTGTGTACAATAACTACAGATACAAGAGACAACATCCATGAGATAACTATACTGATAGTTGAGCATCCGTAGGGAATTCAAGCTCCTCGTTCATAGCTCCGACATTTGTTGGGTGCCTTTTTAGCAAGTTCAAAAATGTGGTGAACGAACAGATTGAGGATTGAGATGTACGTGCATCCACTGGTCGCAATCGAGTACCGATTTATTACGACAGACCGCTGCTAGACGATGACGACCCTACGCACCGAGTGAAAGTGATCGGGGGTAAGCCTCACAAGATCGTATGAATGAATTTCTCATTGCTAGTACTACATACAGTTCGGATGACGTAAAGCCATCCTATACGTTATGTACCTACGTAGATCGCACGTGTGTATATTGTACACATGTATATCCTCTCGATAAAGAGGTTCTATGCTTGCAATATGCAGAAAGATTGCAAGGCAAGTTCCCACGTCGGTGCGAATCACGCGAAAGAAGTACTGACACTATCCAAGTCGTACATTGTACCATGTGCGCATCCTTCCTTGTCTATGAAATAACGAGGCGAGGTAAATCGAGGTGAAGGGTCCCGCAAAGCGCCTAACGGTACCTTATACTCATCGGAATTCACGGTACGGTCCATTCGGTCGCCGATCCTGTTTGCCATTACGACGTATCCCGATCCAGGCTGCGATCCCGGACAGCGTCGAGAGATTCCGGTTCTTCGTAAGACGTAAGCGGGCCAGTGGCGTGCGTTTCACGAGGCTCCGGGCGAGTACGGGGCGTAATGAAGAGGATACGAGCGCCCGTAGCCTTCGGCTTCTCGTGCCTCCTCGTGCATTCTCATGCCTTCACGTCTGCACGACTGTGGGTCAGCGGGCTAAATCGGTGATTATCGCCGGCGGTACTCGGCAAGGTGCTCAGATTATTACCTTGCCCCCCGTGCACGACACTGGCACGCTTTTAGGATTGCCGTGGGGGGATGTTTGCTAAATGCCCACACATGCTCTCGTAACATCTTCGACTTTATCAAAAATAGTTTCCAACGCTTCCGTTTGTTCTTCCGATAACATTCGTTGAACTACACTCAATTGCCACCCACCTATTACTACTTAATACCGATATAAATAAATAAATAGATCGTATAGTCTGTTGCAGAAGGCGTACGTGATACCGTACGCTCGCCTGACACGCAATGAGCGATCGATCCGCGTCTTTTCTTGGATGCGACAACGTTCAGCTGGCACGATGACGGCACGAATAGAGATTGATTACCGGCGGCCCGAGGATTCAACGACAGCCGACACAACGGCGTACAGTGAAAAGAAAACAGTATTAACAGTGATTCCTCGGAATGCCTATCCGAATGAGTGATGATCAATTACGTAAATTCGTTGACGTTAAAATCTCTCAGTTCGGCGGTTCGCAGAGCAGAATACAATCCGCGCGATGATCCAGCGAATAAAGAAAACGAGATACACGCTCGTGTGTGGCCTGTCTATCCGTGTTGCAACCAGTTACGACTGTGCGGCGCGAATTGTGCTCCATAGCGTGATATAACATTACGATCCCGCTGAAAGGACGGAATACGAGCTGGATCGTCCCTCGTGAATTCCGCTCGCGCGAGCTCGAGCGAGTTCAAGCGCACGGTACCTGCGGCCAATACACCTGCTCGAAACCGGCTCGGGGCCGAGTCTAGTGAACTCGATCGAATTCCGAGACCGGATTCCGCGAAACGATGCGCGTGCGGCCCCGTTTGACTTTTTCACGCTGGCGGAATGAAAAAGCGCACGAAGAATGAAGAGCGAGGAGAAAACGAAAGAGTCCGCGCGCCTTTCTTTCGCGCGCACCACCCTTGATCGTCGCTCGTAATTCCTTTTCCGCTCATGCGCATGCTCGGTGCTAATTGCCTGTTTTTTTTTTTTTCTTATCGCGAGATACGTAGGGAATCTTAATTATTACAGTGAGAGGCAGAAGATCTAGGGGGTTACGGGACGGGATTTGATGCACCCGCGACGGGCAGGAGGATTCAGCTCGAAAGTTTAAACAGTCACCGAGTTCAAGTCTCTGTCTTGATCGCAGCACTCGTCTCGAACACATCGTGCACAGAGGTGGACCAGTCCGGGACGAGGAGTCATCCGTTTTTTTGGGGAGGGGAGGGTAAATCCTCGTGTGAAGGGTTACCGCTCCGATCCATTGATCGGAATAAATTGCGACGACATTTTGTTAGATTAGATGTGTCCTCTTCCTCCGAGCTGGATTATTTTAGAAGCTTGGAATCGAAGGCGGCTCGGACGTGGCTCCGTTCGCCGAATTCTTCGGCTTACACACGCAACCGCTCTCGACCAGCACGTAATCTTGACCGGTCAGGGTCACCGGTCCTAGTGGGATCACCAGAAACAGGTACGGCACGTAGGTCTGCGTGCACTCGCCGTGGACCACGTCGCATTCTTTCGACCTGCAACAACGATCCGATGAAATTCTAATGCGGCTCCGCTCCAGGCTCTTTACGACCGCAGCTCAATTTCGCCCAAGAAACGGGACATGCCGAGGCCGTCGGTCTCTGAGACCAGCTTTGGCTCCCGAAAAAAGGTGTCTCATTTAAAGCATCGACGAGAGTCCGAATTGAATTGTAGAATCGGCCATACTGAGGACAGGAAAGCTTTGCACGAAAAAATAATGTAAAAAGTGGACTAGTGCACAGCTCACAGATACGACATCGTCGACTACTCCGGCCTACTGTGCCACATTTGAATTAACGCACGATCCGTCTACTGAATTTAAATTTCGGCTTCGCCGGATTCTTGTTAGAGACGTTTTTAACTTACTCGCAAACCTCGAAAACGACCTGCTGCAGAAGGTCTGGAAACTTCTGTACGATCGTGACTGGCTGACCGCTCGTCAGGCTGACCCCGTACATTGGCGCGGTCGTATTGTACCTCGTTTTGCACAATCTAGCCGGCGTCCCGCAGCTTTCCTTCTGGGAGAAGCCTCGCCCTGAAAATCAGAAACGCGTCCAAGTCCATTAACGAAACAGCCACGAGGTGTGCACACTTTCATCGACGCTGGCTAAAGTAGTTCGTATAATATATTCCAAACACGGTCTAGGGGCTGTTCGTTGGCCTTTTGCCATGAGATTTTAATACATGGCTTGGATGCCATTGGATCGGAGAATAGAGTATTGATGGATCGAGATGCGCTGCCGAGAATTCCGCACGTCTCGCACGTTCGAAATGAGCACGACGACGAAGACGACAGTGACTGGGTCGGCTATGGGTGTCCCGTTATGAGCACAACGAGCGATAACTGTATTGGCTGGATAACACGGTGCCTTATTACCGTCCTCCTCCCGCAGTCAAGCCATTATCGGTGGTCTTGAGTGAGAGACCGGGACTGTTTTGTCTGGAAAACCCGATCGCTATCGCTGTTGAACCCACGCCGTGAGACGAGAACCGCTCATGGCGAATTTCGAGCATGCCTTCGACGAACGGCGCGCCACTGGAATCGGGTTTTCGTGTCATAAGGACAGCTGCATAATTCAAGGCCACAGGGTAAGGGAGCAGAGAAGATGTCATGAAGCGCCCGGTTGTTCTACCTCATCGTTCAATTTTTCGTATCTCTCTCTAGGAAAAGAAAAAATTGAATGATGGCGCCATAAACTAAACGAGGTTATCGTTTTAACATAATTGCCGGATGTTATTGATCCAAAGAACCATGTTACAATGTTCGCAGACTAAATTCTCGCGGTAGTCGTCAAGTACAATAGCATTGTAATGAGTATGTGTATGAGATTATCCAACACTTGAGTGGGAAGACGTGCACCGTTAACGCTAATAATCGTGAATTAATGCCCGGCTGCGCAGTGTCTACGCGCTTCATTCTAGCACAATTATAGAGTTTTATAATTCGCATGCATATCCCGAGTGTGAGCCGCATGCATTTTCTTTGGAACGCAACGGTCTGCTGGTACATTAAACGTTCGACGTGGATGTAGGTTAAAGAGGCCGCTTCTCACAATTATTCTTGATTCAAATAACTTGCCCGACCACTCTTATGCTTACGAAGTAGGAGGAACAAGTTCATCTTATATATGTCTGCGCGGGAAGCGTGTTCATTATCGAACCGCAGTTCGATTGTGGGACAGGTATTGAGGGTACGCGCTAATCATGCGCTAATTGAGTAATCGTAAGCCGCTCAAATGTTCCCTCACGAGTGCCCATTGGCGTCCTGAACTTCTTTTTTTACGCCGTATACCCATGCGACGATTCGATGATCACTTTTAATCTCTGCGCCGGGGTCGCAGTCACGTTCGGCGAGAGCTTTGATGGAAGCGAGGGACGTGTTCAGCTTAGAAATGAAGAACGATCCAATTCTTTCGCCCGAAAGTGAGGCGTGGAAAACTCACCGTTTCGTGTATTTGCCGCAATAGAGTAATCTCCACGAGCGGCTTTGTAATTGTGAAGGAGCGCTTGTCTTGTAAGATCTGGATCAATGGTCCGTGGCTGATGAGATCTCGCTGTTCGACTGCTGCTGGTCCAGAAATTCTTGAAACTTCTTGATATCGCAGCGCTAGACAGACCACCCATTTAAAAGAATCTTCTAATGACATAAGATGTATCCAGCTTGCCACCAATACTTACGAGGGATATTGAATATTGTTTGGTCCTATACAGTCATTGGAATCTGTAAGAGCATCTCCCCAGACGTACTTGAGACCCAAACCATTTCCCTCGCACTTCTTGCCGCCGTAGACGTGAGTACACGCTGTGACAACGAGGAGCAGTCCGAAGTACTTGTTCATCTGCAATCAGAGGTGCACAATATCTACATTACCGCCATTTCCTTGCCACCGCAAGGACGATAAACTTGTGCAATCTCATGAGTGCCGAGTCGACTACGACGGCAATTACGAAGGGATTTCTTCGCTCGAGTTGCACCGCTAACCGGATGCTTAATTGTTCTATTTTAACGAGATGTTCTATCGTTACTCGTGAGTAGCACTTTACGCATTCCGTGACCGTTGACTCATCCTACAGAGTGTCGAGCTACCGACGACTGCCAGTGCGGAGGACAACGCCAGCGTAATAGATCGCGTGAGTGAACGGTCTTCGAGCCCGAGTTCGTACGAGGTCAAGAGCAAGAGTAAATGACACATAGGTGCGAGCTTGAATCAGGCTCGAAAAGACGACTGACCCCAGGAATAAGAACGCAACGACAAACCGGATACGATTCAGGTCTCTTGAACCTTCACCGTCTTCATTACGAAACCACTGATTGTGATATACAATCCGCAATACTCTGTTATCTATTCCGTCGGACGCGACAAAATATTCGAATTAACCAAATGATGTCGCTCTTGAAAAGCAGCGAAAGGATTTCCGTTTCACGAAGTAAGTTTAGCGTGAAAAATCGCGCTGGCGAAGAACTAACGAGCGAGAAACGGACGTAGACGGCACATGTACATATGTACATATGTATGCAGACGAAGGCTTTTTCCCTTTCGTGCCTCCTCGCACGTACCGATGAAAATTACTGACGCGGGTCGAACGAGAGAGTGACGAGAGCAGTACGATTAGGAATAGCCAATTAGCTGCACGTAATCGATATGCCTCCCCATACGCAGTTCGGGGTTTCTAGGTTGCTGGGTCCATACGCGACTTCCGTTACGCGCCTTTGACCATTATGGAAGACGAGTGAAAGCAACGTATGCGTGTACCAACGTACCTAATAAAACCAATGACACGACTGTGCCACAATGCGCAATTCCGATTGCTTCCTAGGGACGCGTGCATATACAGGTGCCCGCTTTGGAAAATTGAATAATGAATGACTCGCGTACTATCGCTCCAAACATTCCCTGTCGAGTCGGCGTGAGAGTTTGAAAACCGACAGGGGCAAATGTACGCTCGCGGTGCCAACCTAAAGGCTGAGTTAATTTCGAAACGGTCGATAGCACAGGTTAGAAGGAGAGTGGCGAGAAAATCGCCAATGAGGACCGTCCAAGGTTGGTCATTGGCCGTGACCGGTGTCGCGTTCCTGTTACCTCGTAAAATCCTTGGTCTCGGCATTGACCCTCGATCTCTAATCGCGACGTCCTTCGTACGCATTTGCCACGCTCTCAGCGACGGTCAATGCAGGAACAGCAGCCTCGAAGTGATCAATGTCAAGTAGCACGCGTAGATTGGCTCTCTTACGTTGGCCGTAATAGATCAAAAATTGCACAAAAATTATAATCACCGGCATGGTTGAAAATGACTCAGCCGTGACAAAGATCTATCGTCCAAAGGTGTACCAGAGAAACATCATGTATTTTGATCTCCTTTTCAGCTGACGGGATCGACGATTGCGGAATGTATAACGTTACTCTTTTATCACGACCTTGCCGTTAATTAGAGACGTTCTCAAGCGTTTCGCACCGTGCCTAGTTGAACGTGTTTTGCCGGATCGTCTCGTTCGGATTTTCGCACGCGATCCAACCGGCGCCCTCCGTTTCTCGATTCTTCTTCGGCCAAAGGACTAAGTCTACGAATGATTTAGCATGTAATTGGCGTGCGATCTAGACTCGCAGAATGAACCAGGCTGTATGAGTTACAAGTAGGTACAAGCATCTTGAGCTTGTCCGGGATCTATACGGATTACATAACGGAGGACGAGCACCAGAGCTGATCGCGTGGAAGACGTGAAGAGCAGGAGCAGCACCCGTCCGCACGTGGGAATATCCTGAACTTGGGAGATCGAGGTCTCCGCCTCCGTGTTCACGGCAATTTTAAAGATCGGCACCGCAATTATTTGCCTGGCCGATTCTCACGTAACCGTATAATGCTTTCGTGGGTGCTAGATCGGTTTACGGTTACCGTAATACTTCTTTTCGCATCGATGGGCATATTAGGTGATTGGATGAGGTCGAAAAAGCACTCGTCCGCTCAATAGGACGATTTAGCAGAACAATAAGAAGTCCTCCTATCAAGAAAGACAGAGTAACACGAGTAAATGGAGATACACTACATGTAGGATTCAATTGAAAAAAAAGTAATTGGCAAGATGACGTTGCGAAGATGATTACAGATCGAGTAGGATTGTTTCCAAGAAAGTTTCATCGCACAAGATAGTCTGAATACCTGTTTTTTATGTGCAAGATCAGCCTCCCTGTGCTCGGAGCGAGCTGTGTCATGCGAGTGATTCTAACGGTAACGTGAATCGTCCAAAACGTCGTTTCCTCTCGAACGCAAGACAAGCATTATCGAGTATACATTTACTCACTCCCTTGGTTAGTAACGGTACAAGTGTTTCGGCTATTCGTTTCATGAATAAATTATTATAACTGTGACGACAAGGTTCCCGAATTCTTCGTGAAAGACCTCAGCAGGCGTTGCGACTTCGAGTTATTTGAAATAACCGATGATCGGTGATATTCCCGAAGAATGAAGTAGATTATTATATCATTCAGGCCAATATTGTTTAGATATGTTTACTTTAGAAGCACCCTTAAGCCTGTAACTATTTAACAATGTTTTACGATAAACTCGGAAAAACCCTAGACGACATTTCTCAACTAAACAAGAAAACACACATAGGAAATTAACCGCACCGCGCATACCTGAAGAAAAGGCCGGTCCTGCCCGGTATACCTAGCGTTATACATTCGCCCTGGATAATAAACTTCCGAGGATCCAGCCTCTTAAGTACTCAGACACGCCAGCGTTGAACTTCTTTGAGTTCCATTGCCGTCGTATACCTGCCTTAGGAGCCCTCGGAGGCGCCAATATTCTGAAGATGCATACCGCGACGGCAACGATATGAGACGCACGTGGCTCGAAGAATTCGCCACAGGATCGTGATTTAGTCGTAAACCACCCCATATACTTGAAAACTTCAGATGATACAAATTTCAGCAAATATGTCTTTCAGGTATAAGAATAACAACCAATTCTTTTTTACGGCAAAAAAGGATAAATTCTACACGACATGGGAATAAACTTGCAGAGTTACTTGGGTATTCAGTTCCAGAGGTATATAAGGTTTGTTACTTTTACTCACCGTGGGGAAGGACATTTGTATCAGGCACTAAACAGTAAAAATTGCTCTGATGAAATCCTTGGCAATCGTTTTCACACTAATTAATAATCGCGCGGAAGAGCGAGAGTGGGGACACGAGTCTCTCAAACACCGTTCATGTCACTACACCGGATGTCGTGGGGTCGAACACCTCCGTCCTCACAGGTGGATGTCCAGAGGTTGACTGTAGAATCGTAAGTAACCGCTCTCTGTGCTTGGGTAGTGTGTCGGCGATGAAGGAGGGGATGTGACGGGAGATATTGGCCCCTATTCTGTCTCGAAACCATTTCTTACTCTTGCCAGGAGGAGAGAAAGAAAGAGGAAATCCATTTTTTATCCTGAGGAAAGAAGCACTGGATCAGTTTGGAGCAATAAATGTTTGTGGACGATGCAGGGATACTGAGAAAGGTAAAAATTGTAAGGGCGCATTTGTAGTGTCAAGAAAGAAACTCAAGAAAGACCCCCTCTTTTCAGCGTCATCCTGCACCTTTGTCAGCGCTTCGTCATTCATCCAAAGGACGAAAGAGTCTTTGAGGTGGTGAAAGACTGCATGCGGTATGCTGCCAATGATTTTATATTATTCTAATGAAAGAAAATGTGAGACAGTACTATGATAACTTACGTCCATTTATAACTTTCTCGTTGAACCATACAAATCGTAGAGACGGTTTTAAGTATCGATGACGGTCACAAATATGCTGCAACCTAAGAAATTATGGTCTTTGCATTTCGAAGAATGTAACTATATCGTCTGCTTCGTTCACCGACAGTATTCGAATTCAATATATATATATAGAATACATACATATATATTAACATAAGGCTAACAGTAAAGTTCGTAAAATGCGATGACTTTTAACTCAAATATTGAAACGTCATCATATTTTTTGAACATATTCTTATTACCTATCGATATAAAAACATGTATTAGAAAGCGTTTAATTATCTTCGAAATAAATAGCACAAAGGCATTGGATGTTCGAGAATATCGCAAGTCAGTCCAATGAATTTTTTGCTCGCACTGAGTGGCATTTTACACAGAGTAATTGATTAATCAATGATAATTGAGTATAAAAAGAATGGTTACTTTTAGGCAATACTCTGAATCAAGGTACTTGTAGAACATTTAAAGCGTACGTGTGTTTTACCAAAAGATTATGAATTAATCAGGTACTCAGCACCTAACACCCACCACGTACGAAAATATATAAAACAGATTTATGACTACTGCGGTCATGTGTATGTTTCACGTAAGATGGTTGGAAGCGTGATAAGTCATGCAAGAAATCACTGAGATGTTCAAAACAATAAAAAATTCTCGGCTATGCGTTATTCTCCCTCTAGTTTCACATTTAATTATAATTAATCTTTTTAATGTATAAACATATCCACTTAGTCCATAGCATACCCTAATCAAATTCACGAACTATGTTCTATATTGCAACGCACAGCATTTCTTAACGAAAAATATAGTAACAAAACCTGTGACTTATACATTAAGGCAGCTTAAAGAAGCTACAGTTTCGACGATAAGGTTAGTAATACAGTGTTCGTGCCGCATTTTATAAGCATTGTGATTGGAATTTTTATAAACAATAATAGCAAGCCGCCTATAGGTGTACGTTATTTTATAGAAAATATGTTCACTTCGTCTTAGCTATGGTACATTAGTGAAGATGGCAATGAGGCTATCTGATAATGCATCGTCTTTGCGTGTGATATTAAAAACTGTAAACTGTAACAACAGTATTAAACCGTTCTGTGCAGTAGAAACAGTCCCTCGAACGAAGGGTAAAGGGACAGTCGAATATTCTCTTTACATTGCCTGCTCACTGAACAGGGTGCTTCTACGAAACGTCAACCGAAATAATACAATTAGATACACTTTGAAGTTAATCGTCGAATTTGATTGAATTGACGCTAATGTCTATCTGCCCGCCGCGATAGCTACCGCGCTTCTTCTTGGTCTTTTCATGTCGAAAGGATTTCCCTCGCGTATGTTTCAGATCCAAGTTGGCCTTCTCTCCCCACGATCCGCGTGCACCTCTCTGTCAAAATAAAATGATGATTATGAAAACCTGAAAGCGTTGAACTGCGCTCACCCCATTTTCCAACAATACGACTCTCACCTGTATATACATATCTAGCATCAATCGTCAAAGGTGATTTTTTTGTTTTGCGTCGAGGCGCTATTATCGAATGATTTTCTGTTATCGAAACTGCCCCCCCTACCACCCCTGAAGCCACCACCTCGGCCTCCCCTATCTCCGTCACCCCAAGATTTTCGGAATCCACCGCCACCACGTCCCCTATCGCCGCCGTCATTACCGTCGAAAGATCTCCTGTTTTCGTATCCACCACCTCTACCACCTCGACCACCTCTGAAACCACCTCCGCGACCACCCCGATCGCCGAAACCGCCCCCGCGACCACCTCGATCGAAACTGCCCCCGCGACCACCTCGATCGAAACCGCCTCCACGACCACCCCTGTATCCACCGCCTCGTCCCTCACCACGACCACCCCCACGGGAGCCAAAACCACCCCTGCCCCCTCGAAAACCTCCCCTTCCGCCGTGCTTCTTAAAATCATCACCTTCACCGTTCTCCTGCTAGAACAAAAGAGAAACACCGGGTCAGTCTCGCCGCCCTCGTACGAAAGCGAAACAGAGCGAACGAACATTACGCCGTTCGTTCTCCTCGCATGTAATTTACATCTTAAATTGCATCGGTGAATGCTAGGAAACAGTACAATGAGCTTTCGCAAAAGTTACAGCATCGCTTTCATAAAGGTGGCGAGCGACCCTCATGCTTCCCGTATGTTTCCGAACATTTACCTTCGCCTCGAATGAATTATTAGCAAGCTTCGGATGGAGTTCATGATCATCGTCCTTCACCCGTCTGAATGGCGTGTTTTTCTGATACGTCTGAATAAAAAGGTAATGAATGACAAAAAATCAGCGAGAAGTCTGCGCGCGGTGGGAAAAAACTATTTTGAGTGTTATCAAACCTTGTCCCCGTTAAAGCTGTTATTGGCCTTAACAAAGTTGCTGTAGTTATCTTTCTGCGCTTTGGCTGGAGGATCGTCCGCTTCATCGTCCTCGTGTTTCCTCTTCTCAGGCTTGGACGTCGGTTTAGCTTTGGGAGTTTCATCTTCCTCGCTGGAATCCTCCGAGCTGGATTCCTCCTTCTTCTTCTTTGCCGCTGGTGATTTTGTGACCTTAACAGGCGTTGCCTGTGGTTGCTCGTCTTCAGAAGAATCGCCCTCAGATTCTTCACTCGAGGATTCCTTTTTCGCCTTTGCCACCTTTGATGGTTTTGCTGGCTTCGGCGTTATGGGTGCTTTCTGCGGTGACTCATCAGAATCATCGCTAGACGATTCCTTTTGAGCTACTGGCTTAGTGGCAGTCTTGGTTGTGGGTTTAGCTGGAGTGGCTTTTGGTGCTGGTGTTTCATCTTCATCGGAATCCGATTCTTCACTTGAGGATTCCTTCTTTGCAGCAGGCTGTGCCTTCACAGATGTCTTAACTGGTACTGGTTTCTTCGCTGGAGGTTCATCCTCCTCGCTGCTCTCCTCGCTTGATGATTCATCGGCCTTGACAGGTGCTTTTGTCACAGCTGGCTTGACCGGTGCTACTTTCTTTGCAGGAGGTTCTTCATCACTGCTGTCCTCACTGGAGGATTCTTTCTGAACAGCCTGTTTTGTCGCTGGAACTGGGGTTCCCTTCTTTTGTTTCGCTGCTGGTTTAACTGGAGCCTTAACTTGTGCAGGTTTAGGAGCTTCCTCCTCTGATGAGTCATCTGAATCACTTGAAGATTCTTGCTTAGCTGGGACCTTGGCAGGTGCTATTTTCTGTGCTGCTTTTACAGGAGCTTTGACTGCTGGTTTCTCATCTTCCGAAGAATCATCAGAGTCTGAACTGGATTCCTGCTTCTGTTTACTGGCTACAATAGATGAAGGCTTTACAGTGGGTATTGCCTTCTTTATTACCTTTACTGGGGATTGTTCTTCATCACTGCTATCTTCGCTGGATGATTCTGCTTTCTTAGCTACAGGCTTTGCCTGTGGGGTTGCTTTTGTAGGTTTCTTGACAACAACCGTTGCTTTTGATTCCTCCTCATCACTGTCTGAATCAGATTCTTCACTCGTAGATTTTTTTGTTACTGTAGGCTTTGCGGGTGCCTTGGGTGTAGACTTAGCTTTATGCTGAACTTTTGTTGCAGGTGCTTGTTCCTCATCTGATGAACTCTCTTCTGAACTTTCCTGTTTCTTTGCAACTGGTGCTTTTGCCGGTGCCTGTTTTGTTTTTTCCACTGACTTAGGTGCTGGTTTTTCATCCTCACTTGACGAATCTCCAGAGGATGAATCCTTGTGTTTGTTATTCATGGCTGCTGGAATTGCAGGTTTGCCATTAACATGCGGTGTCTTCTTAGGTGTCTCCTCCTCACTCTCTGAATCAGAATCTGAACTACTGTCCTTAACCTGTGCCTTCAGATTCACCTTTTTAGGGGAATTCTTTTGAAAGTGCTGAAAGACTTCTTGTATCGTGGGTGCGCCTTTTGGAAGAGGAGGCTGAAAAAAATAAGATACGCTGAACGAGGGATCTATAGCTAGGCTACAGGATTGTTCACTGAATATATGCCGCCACTCGCCGTTGCGAACCGGTAGAGTCCACCCTCCTTATTTTGTTCGGTTTTATGATAATCACAAGTAGTTTTTTTAAAGCAACGCACACAACAATTACCATGTATAAAGGTTCGATCGATTCTACGCTAAATACTTCGTAAATATCGAGTTATTTAGACAGAATTTCAAGAAAACCTATCGCCCACGTGGTATGCCGAATGGCGGTTCATCGGCGACCGCATGGGTACAACCGGGAGAAGAGAACTGCGCATATTATGAGAACCTTACCGCCTTTGTTTTCTTCTGAAAAACCTTCGCCAACGACGCGTCCTTTTTTAGCAAGTAGTCGTACACAAGGGCAGAAACACCTAGTTCTTCTGCGGATGCCATGATGGACGCGTGCACAAGTCTCGTAAAATCACCCGCAACTGGACGTGCCGAGCAGTTCAGAGCAGTTCCGAGTTTTTTCTAGCCAAGAAATGGAGGCGCCAACATCGACCGCTGTTTATACAGAACCAAGATTAACGTTTGAGCCGCAAATTTTACGAATCGTCCGTCAATATGAGGTAAATATAAGGCGTACAATAATGTCTCAGAAATATTGCAAGCGATTGCGTTTCAGCAGTGTCTTTCTAATGGATAATTGTGTATTAACAGAGGAGCAGTGTCAATAAAAGTTTAAACTAAGAGATCCAATACCGAACCAATAGGAAACGAAGTTTAGTGACTAACGTAGTCGATGGTGCTGCCATGTTGGTTTTAGAACAACAGAACGTTACTGCGTGCTCCCACGACGGACGTTCGAAACGTGGTAAGTATAATTTTCACTTTTCTCATATTAAAAGTGAATAATTACGGTATGTTTTTGCTCGGCAAAGTTACTTTGACGTCCGCCTATATGTTTGTTGCAGAAGTTGCATGAAGATTTGGTGTTTTGTGTGTTTTGTCGAAATCCATTTTCGGATGCGGCGAGGCACGGCCAACGGCGTCGTTGGTAAGCCAATTCCCCAATATATTTACCATTTCCTCTCTCAATATATGTCCAATGTATGTCCGAATTCCGTTCCGTCAGATCCAGTATTTTACATCTTTATGTTTAATTTTAAGTAATAGCCATGCATAAATGGTCAGCCGAAAAAGTTCTGATGCTCGATGGTTCCTTATTTCGAGCCATGAGCCATGAGCAGCGATAGGGAATGCGAAGTGTATGCTTACAACTAGATCGTTGTTTTTATCTCACACATGCATTAGGCGCAGTGGGACAAATAACCTAGGAAACATAATTAGATCGTTTATTCGGTAACTTGTGTCTCATTACAGAGATTACAGACACAAGTCACGATATAATTTTGTGCAAAATCAGTTAGGCTAGTTCGAATATTTTACATTTCTATACACAATATGGCTGCGTTCTGAAACGCGACAACTACGTTCCCTCGATTCAGATTGGTGGTAAGCCTTACGATAGAGGGCAGTGTTATGATTCAAAAAATGGACGAGCGGCTCCGTTATAACCTTTGTTGACACACCGTTAGTATACGAATTTATTAGGCCACGTTCTGTTAATTGAGAGTGAAGTGCGTTTTTAGCAATAATGACTGAAACACAGCAAAAGGCAAAATGTATTACCCTGAAAGGCTCTGCTGAATTGGTTAAGGAATATCTCCGTAAGTTTATATCTTGGTTAATTGTCTTTGATCGTCGTTGTTGCTCAGTTAATAAATTACCTGACTCCTTTAGATTATGGAATTAATAGCATACTGTATCAAAGAGGAATTTATCCTCCAGAGACCTTTGAAGCGGCTGAACAGTTTGGATTGTTCATTCTCATGTCGACTGACGATAAGATTAAGACCTTTTTGAACACTGTGTTGGGTCAGATTCAGGAGTGGCTTGTTCAGCGAAAGGTGCAAAAAATCACCTTGGTGATTACGAATGTAAATACTAAGGAGATTTTAGAGAAGTGGGATTTCAAAGTCGATTATGAAGGGCAAGTAGGTAACGATGCAAATGATGGTAAAAGTGATCTGTCGGAAGTAGGTTCCAAAGATGCCAAGACGGTACAAAAAGAAATTCGTGAAGTAATACGGCAGATTACAGGTAAACTTGTGTGGATGCTAGGTTAATTTAGGTTTTGGTAGATAATATTGGCGGTGATTGTGTGATTCAAATGGTGTTGTTTCCTTTCCCAGGCACTGTGAGCTTTCTTCCACTGTTGGATTGTTTGTGCTCTTTTGATATATTGACCTACACGGTTCCCGACTGTAATATTCCAACAGAGTGGGATGAAACTCAGCCAGTATTTATTGCAAATAGTCAGGAGGTTCAACTCAGATCATTCTCTACTTCTATACATAAAATGGATACTATAGTTAGTTACAAAAATGTTTAAGTTCCTAAAGCGCTCCATTGATATTTAACTGTACATAAGGGTTTTCTTAAGGCTATCTTTATTTAAAAACGTGGCATATTTTAATGCTACCAAAGATATAACAATATGAGTGTTAAGAAACGTTATTTTTATTCTAGTAATATAGACCTATTTTTAGTACACTGCGTTTTTTTTACAAGGTTTGTACGAAAGCATTTATTGAAATAAAGGTCGTAGACCAGCATATATTGTTTGAGGGATAAGGGAAAAGAGGAAAGAGTTGACCATTTGTCAAGAAACTTGGCAGGTTTTATTAGAACATAATTGACCATTACATTTAACACAGGAATTATATTACCTTACTTGGCAAAGCATCAGAAGATACGACTAGAATGAAGTATTCTTGTGCTTTGTTGTCGCGCACCAAACAGCAAAACGGTAATGTCGTCAAAGTACATTATACGGATTTCGTACCTACAAGTGCTTCAATCAAATTTCGATCACTTATCGAACTATCATAATTGTTTTACGTTCATCCCCGAAACGGAGCCAAACACTCTAGAACGAATAAAACCACACGTACACCAAACAAAACGATACACTCCGACGACAGTGCAGATGAATAAAGCGTTCTGTTTCGTATAAAGATACACCGCAAATGTATTTCATCGTCGAAACATAAGACAATAGTGGATTTTTGCCTTATCGTAAATACGGCCTTTCTCTCATTTCGCCCAATCGTTGCGTGTACTTGGAGCACCGGCCGATAGCCGTATTGTAGGAAACATCGACAGTTGACCTATGCATTAGTAGTAATGGCGTTTCGGTTCCGTTACAATATAATTTTTGCTATTAACGTTAATACTTCGTGCTGCTAGTGTTTAGCGTTAGTCCATAGTGCACTTTCTTTCGCTATTAAACTATTCGCGCGGAACGTAAATCGTTCCCGGCACGCATCATACCGAGTCCGTCTGGCCCTCCGATCCGTTTTCTTCTTTTGTTTATAAACATAGGCGTTTTGTTTTTCATCCTCTCCCTTACTCTCTGTCGATAGGAAGACTCTATCTTCGTCGTCCTTTCGCGTAACTGGTCCTCTTTACAGAACCTGTCGGCACATTGAGGGCGGACGGTACGGTTCGCAATAATCTTCTTTTATCTTCTGCACGCAAGCCATACACTCGTAAATGTGCCCCTAGACTAGCTTACTTCGGATTCGGATTAATTCACACACTGCAAAAGCTGCTTTGAGATACGCTGAAGTTTTATAAACATACTAATCCGGCTGGCCCGCCGTACTTTACACGGGACAGATTTTCTCTTCCGACACACAAGGTGTCGTTGAAGCGAGTCGGCTAATACTTGTATACATATTCGCAAGACAAATCGATACACGTTAAACCGTGGCTTTGGCAAATGTTAGTGGTCTCTCGTCGTTTGGTCTGCAAAAATAAATCTACCGTAGGGATACTCTTAATTCCGTTCGTACGTCGCGGAGAATGAATCTCGTGGTGCTTGAATGTAAAGGGGCATAAACGGCAACGGTCGTATACCGACAAACAGTCACAGACAGTACAGTCCCGCGGGCCAGAATCGTGTTCCTATTTAACCTTTAATGCGTAATTCTTCTTGAGTACGGTAAAAACGCGTCCCTAGTAAAAACATTGAAAAATAAATAACGCGAAACAATATACAATATGTTACAGTAGCGCTTAGTAATAACCGGGTGGCTGGGCTGTCAGCCGCGAATCGGCGATCGTTGATTTCGTTATCGACGTTCCGCAACTACTATCATTGCTTGCACGAGACGCGGTACGTGACCCGCTAGCTCCCACAAATCGAAAGTCGACCTCATACTTAAATACAAATCGTCATCGCGACGTCGGCGATGCGATATCTGTGTGTGTGTGTATTTCACAAAACGTGCAACATTTGCTGTACACGTCGTTATCTGCCTTTATACACTTCTACTTAGTTGTATTCTTCGACTATGGCTATCGATTTATGATCGTTTTATGCGTAAAATATCATAAAATACATTCTTTCTTTAATCCCTATACATAGACTCGTCGTTCCGTTTGAGTACGCGGATCGTCTAGCGTCGAACGGGAAAATTACAGGAGCGCCGCAACTTTTGTGCTGCTCTTTGAGAGAAGGAGTTCGTACTGGGCGACTCGACACTTCGCAAGGGGGGAAAACTCCGTGGCGCGGAGCAAGGTTTGCGCTATTTTACAGTGTTTGTGCGATTTCAGTCACGTCCCGGTATGTCGAGTTTAAATAGAGTTCCCGAGAGTTAGACGCTCTGGGACACGAGTAATTCCTTCATTGTCGGCGTGGGCTTGCGGCGAACTAATGTGTCGATAAATCCGTACGCGGTATACGGGACGACGAGTCTTCGTTGACTCTCGATGACTTTCATACAAATCGTTCGATAGGTACGAGCGACGAAAGGAATTCGAACGAAAAAGCACGGCGGCACTAGTAAGCTTGCACGGACATCATACGCTACGATCATCTCCATCTCTTTATCGTTAAAGTCTTTGGTACGTCGTATAATCGCAAATTTGCGTCGTTCTCTTGCGTGTGAGAATACGCCACGACACACGAGGGTCGTGTGTTCGTCATTCGACTATCTATACGCAAGTGTGTATGTGTTGAAAATATAGAAAAGTAAGTGCGTGCGTCTGCTCGAGTGCGTAGGAAGGCGAAGAGGGCTAGAGTACGGAGTTGTCGTTTGGTTACGAACGTTGTAGGGATCGAAGCTTCCGCTGACATATTGTCGAATTTGATGCGTACACGCAAGACGTCTGTAGCATCTAACGAACAGTCTCATTCTGGAGAAGCAAGAATTGTGCAACAAATTTCGTGATCCTGCACTCTCGCATTCCGCGCCCTCGAGTCAAGACGCTAAATCACACACACGCACACGGGTCTGAAAGGATGCCGGGAATATTTTGTACAAGAACGTCCTGAACAAGTCGACGAAACGGAAAACCACGCTTCGCGAAATTTATCCCGAAATGAACATCACTTCTCCACGTCTCCCTGGAATGCTCCGCTTCCCAGCTAGCAGCATATGACGCATCTTCGAGGCAATTTATCATGCCGTTTGTAACTACGGATTCCAAATGCGTGTTTTCACGGCGAGACGGCATTCAATAATGATTTTGCGGAAATGGCAAATGGGCGCGAGTTGCCTCTTGAACGTTTCTTCGAGAGTCTGCAATTTCGAGCCGTCTGTCATGCGCCGAGCATTGTCTCGCCGAACTTTCTGAGCAGCTCGGAGGGAGCCGAGCTGATAGATTTCCGTCGTACAGGCGTGTACGTTGCCACGAAGATGTCGTCCCCCAGTCAAAGGATTCGCTGATCCCGAAAATCCTATTACAGAATCCGGGATGATCCCGGGACGAGTCTCTTTTCCGGGCGAGCCCGTAAAATGAAATCGTCGCGTCCGCGTGGTACTTTCGCGATCTGTACGTGCCTCTGGCTAAGGTTTACGACGTCTTTTCTCCTCTCCGTCATCGTTTTCCCTCGCTCACGCAAATCTACCGACGAACGAGCTTTTTTGAGGACCCTCGGCACTCTCGTTACCGCATTCTAAACGTAAGTGACGAGCAACGACCTGCTCCTCGAATCTCGAATCCCTGGGCCCGTGCGTGCGAGTTAACGATCGAAGTTACAGTCGACGTTAAGGGATCCCGGATAATCTCATCAAAGATTTTCTTCAACTGCGCTTTCGACCGCTAATCTCATGACGTTCCTTCTCGATAAACTTCCTCCCAAACGCGAGCCAAACTGAATCACGAGCTCCCACGGACGGTCATTGCGCTGGGTCGATTCTTCGCTCGGACCATCCCGAATGGCAGCTTCTCTGTTGCAGGTCGCAGGCCTCTCCGCAGTCCAGCGATCGATCTGCGAAACAGAAGAATGAGAGAATGACTGCGTTGGAAGAAAACGCAGCGCCGTTGACGATAGAAAAATGTCAAACGGGCGCCGACGAAATAATCGCGGAATGTAAATTCGATTCGTCTACCCTCTACCCTCTAATGCCCGCTTCTCTCCGACCTCAGCAGGAGGGGTGGGTCATCAAATATTCAACCCTCCGAACGAAGCAGATCTTCAAGAGCCGTTCCACTTCGACAACACTCTCCCGGCCGCGTTTCATTTGGAAGCCCTGCGGGAAGGGCGCGCGACCCGCCAGGCGCGATACGCTTTTCTGTTTTCCTCAAAACTTTCGCCCCCTGCCACGCCCCCGCCGCAGCTGCGACTGCGATATCGTTCCGATACGGTTGTTGCTCGCGATGCTCCGAGTAACGGGCAAAGCATCGACCGGATGTAGCGCCGTCCTCTCTTTCGCGATCTTTCCCTTTCACCCCGTCCCACCCCGCGCTCGTCTTTATCCTGAGGGGGTATTCGGTAGCTATTCGGTATAATAGAACATCTCGTACCGCCGCCCGACAAACGAGCGCGGGGCGCGCGGGGGCGGATAATGGAATCGACGTGCCCAAGGATAGTTTACCCCGTCTTTACTTTAACGAGGGAGCCAAATGGAAATTCCCCCCTTTACCGCCGGCGCACGGTCATTCTTACGGTTCGCGTTCCTCAGCGCGATCCGATCGGCTGCTGTGAGTACGTTTCCTGCTATGTTTTTTTTTTTATTTCTCTTTCTTTTTTTTTTTTCGTTTTATTTTATCCTGTACGCGAGTAGTACCGATTTCCGCCGTGAGCTATGTTCCCGGGTTTACCGGAGACTCCTTTCGCCACTGCACCCGTGTACGGACGCTGTTCCGAATATTTGCTCGATATCGCTCGCCCAGTTCTCGCCCGACGAACTCGGCGAGAAAGTGCGCGCTTCTGCGGTGGAAAGAAGATTTCGAGCGGTCGACTCGCTTTCGTTTATTGGAAACTGCAGGTTGTTTGGTTTCGGCCTTAGAATATGTATGTACGTGGAAGTCCTGTGGTCGGAAAACTGAAAGTGTGTCCAAGCTGCGTGCGAGAGAGAAGGGGGACCAGTTGAAATTGTTGCCAGACAACGACAAGCAACAACCGAGACCGCTATATCCTGGTTGAACGGAGGTACAAACTGTACATTTATATTTTCCGCTATAGTATCTGTCATTTTCGACGACTATGTTGAAGCCGCGGAAAACACAAGTTGGGTGTCTTGGACTTCGGGTGCTTTATCAAAACAGTTCATTCACGAAAGATGTATGTATATCGATATTTACAGTGACGCAAACTAAACCCGAAAGTAAAGAAGCAAACAAACACATACAAACACACGGATAATATAAAACTTAATTAAGTGGTAATAATATGTAATATAAAATAAGAAAACGTAAATGAATAGAACAAACGTATGATCGTGCACTCGAGGCGGGATACCGCGAACGCACTCGAGTAGTAGAATTTGGCAATTGAGCTCGAACGTTCGTCTTTCGCCACGAAGTTCGAAAACAAGCGAAATAAGAAGAGGTACCTCTCCTCCGCGTACGCGTCACTTCTTTCGTCGCAGCGAACACGCGTGATGGATCGCGACCGCAAGTAATCATCGATCCAACAATGAATACAAAAATTTGTAGCAAAATAATATAACCGACTTCAAAACAAAAGAACGGCACCAAAAAATAGGAACCAAAAAAACACTAGAAATCGATTCCTCAACCTTTGTCAACTACACACAGTCCTCGAACTCCATCTGTGTCGCAGTGTGCGTGCGCGTCTGTGTGCAATGCTAAGGTCCTGATTGGGCGTAAGCTGCGCGCAACGCACACAGACGCGCACGCATGATGGAGTTCGAGCCAAATATGCTAACACTGACTACACAAGCTACAAACTACTTCTACCACGTACACAACACGTTCGCATCCAGCTTGGACACAATTCCGTGGCCATTTTCCCTTTCCATATGTACATGTTCTAAGGTTTCGACGTTGAATTATGCGAGGTCGACTTCGTCTCACCTTCTCGCTCCCGACTCGCGGGGGTTGATGCGTGCGGTTACGTAGCTGTCGATCCATCTCGTTAGCAGCAGGTATCGTCCGGAGCAGAGTCCTCCTTCCGTGCACTCCCTCGTGGTCGTGTCGTCTTAAACGCTCGTGCTCACGACGCTCCAGAATGCGGCCGGCGCCGGCTTGACGTTGACGTCGGCCGGCGGCCCTCTTCGTCTCCTGAGGCTCTCCTGTGGGCAGGAAGTGGCCGGTCGAATTATTCGCCGCGCGCGAAAGGCGCCGCTAATGCCTTCGGCGCGGGACTTTCCGGCCTAATTAGCCGGGAACCATTAAGTTTATCTACGGGCGTCGGGGTCGCCAAGTTCCTCCGGGAGAGAAGGAACTTCCACTCGCGCCGCGTGCGACTCGATTAAAGCGGAGACGCGCGAATTTAAGGAGGAATCGGACACACATATGGGACGATGTATTTTGATGGAATTAGAAGATAATAATTTATTCATTTAAAACACGGTCTCTTATGAAGAAATCGGATTTGAAGCTCGTTTGTCATCAGATTCAGCGGTTGTACAGTCAATATCAAAAATTCAACGCTGCGTTTCAGAATAATGGTAATTTTTACCGTGAAAATGATTTTAAATGGGAAGTCAATCATTAGTAGCTCCAATTGCATCATCGCAACAAACGTGCATTACATTATCCGCATTTGTAAATATGCACGCATTTTCGCCAGGTGGCATTAACTTTCGACCAGACCATCTGTCCAATTCCTCCTTAAGAGAGGGACACCTTGCGAAATAATCCGATCGTCGTGTCCCGACGACACTTTCGCGTGTCACTTCTGTCTCCTGTCCGACAACCGATTTTTCAGGATTTCCCTCGTCGCTGACGCTGTTCCGTCCGCGCGGAACATCGCGTCGCGAACGCTCGAGCGCGAATTGTCGAACACGGTGCGACGTTTTCGCGACATCGCAAAAACAGGGCTCGCTAATGGAAGAAGCTCGAAAAGCGGTGCCGCGTTCTCGCGTATCTTTCGCAGCCTCTCCGGCGGATTTGCCGGGGATCCGCTTCTTTTCGCGCTGCGCAAATCACCGGGCGAGTAACCAGAATCGGGTAGTATACCGTAGGGGCGCAGGGTGGGCGAATTTGTTTTTGCGACAGCGGGGCGGAGCGATAATGGCCGTTGCTTCTAATTAGCACGAGCCATTAAGTTTATCTACGATCGTTAGACTCCCTCGGATCCGCTTCTTACGCCGGCCCGGACGACGAGACGACTGTGCGTTTTACTGACGAACTCTTGTTAGATCGTTCGGCCGATATTCGAGCATTAATGTTCTCGCGCAAGGGGGCAATTTCGTTCGTAATAACAGTGAGTATGCGATCGGAACTTATTCGGCCATTATTCTACCCGAAACGCGAGCGTATTTAAGAGTCTCGCAGCCCCGATGCCCGCCTTAATTGATCCATTCGTTAACTACGACTGGATTCGTAATTACGCCCGCGGATGTGCGGATTCCTCCGCAATCAAATTGGGCATGCAACTTAACTAGCAATAATTAATCGGGCGGATCATGCTGTCGGCGACGATCGTTAGGCGACGAGTGCGAGAACACGGTCGATGAGCTGTCGTTAATCACCCTCGTGACAAGTCCGACCTGTCTCTGTTACTCTCCGGATCATTTCGCGCGCAACGATCCCGACCGTCCACTACAGTCATTTTCTTCTGTACTGACCAGCGGAGTTTGAGGTGTCTTTGCGCGAAAGATTAATCGTAACGCTTGTCGCGTAGAAGTAATAACTTTTTTAATGAAGAACGTGTTGTTTGCTCTTTAGTATTCTTGAGAAGGTCACTCAACATTGTTTAGGCACAATGAGCGGTGTCTATAAGAATAATGGAATCGCTACAAAGATGGAAGCCAACGTTTCAGTTGCAATAAGCAACTCTCATCAGGGCTATAAGGAGTTACATTAATTTGCAAACCAGACTAAATATAAGTGGTGTTGAAATAGTAGTGAGTTTCTTATTGCACCTGAAACGTTGACTTTCATCTTTGTACCGAGTAAATTATTCTTAAACACACTGCTCATTATATCAAAACAATTTTGAGCTACCTTTTCAAGAATACTAAACAGCAAACAAGACATTCTTTACTAAAAAGTGGAGTTGTCAAATTGTCAGTTACTCGCGTTAACGCGAGATGGCCTTATGCTTTCACGTTAATTGATCGAGATATCCCACTTGACCGTTCGCCCGGTGAAGCAGCCGCAGTTAATAACGATTTTCCCTAAAGTCTTCCCGACGACTAATGCGCGGCAACCAGTGCTCCTTCTGTCTTCACGCGGCCGTTCTATCCTGAAGTTAACAACTATCGGCTTTGTAGCCGTGGTAAGTTAGCCAGGTTACCTCGTGTTGGATAGTTTGCAAGTCCATTATAGCCGCGTTAAGGACGTACCGTCATACAGATACAACGTACCTATATGAATATATATATGTAAATATGCATGTCGCCATGTACTTATATGCACATGCAAGTCCTGTCCGAGCCCTAACCAGGTGGTTAAACTGCACGACCCGCGATAAATCGCTCCGGGGCGACTCCGGAATATTTCGGGGCCAAGAGTTCGCGGGATTAAATAAAATTGATTCGCGAGCGGGAAGCGTCTTGTTACGCGATGCCTTCGTTAATTACCTCCCCGTCTCACAAGGGCCGATTATTACGTCGCATCGCGCCGTCCTCGTCCGCGCAATTAGCTTGACCGAGACTAATTAAGAGGCAGTTGGAACGAAGTTGAAAAAAAGAGGAGAGAATACAATGATCCGGCAGTTCCTTCGGGCGGCGAGTACAGAAAGAGAGAGAGGAGAGAGAGAAAAAGAGACAGAGAAAGAGCGAGAGAAAGCGAACGAGTCTTCCGAGCTGTGATTTTCCTTTGCTTCCGAAGAGCGCGCGAGGGCCTTGGAGCTCTTTTCGGCGGAGCGACCCACGGATCGTATCGTGAATTTTCGCGGTGCCTCTCGAGTACCTTTTTCACGGAGGGTTGTGCTTTTCGAAAGGCTGCCGCTGCTTTTCTGCAAAGAGCCTTTCCCATCGTGCGCCCGACGACGACGAGGACGACGACGACGCCGGTTTTTCGCAAAAGAGAACCGCGGAGATATCGCGCAGCTCATATCCCTCGGCGCTCTTTTCCTGTCGTTTCCCCCTTTTTCCCTATCTTCGGCCCCTCCTCTCCCCCCCTCTGCCACCGCCGCACTTCTTCTCGCAAAACCAGCCGCTCCTCGCGCGCCATCCCGTTCCTTACTCTCTCTCTCTCCACGGGCTTCTGAGAGCACCGAGCCACTCTCTGGCCCAATGATAACTCTCCCGCAAGGACGTCGTCTACGCCGATGTCCTTCAGAACGCGTCACGTCGCTTAACGTGGTCACCGTCAAAGTTAAATTGGCATAATTTCCTTTGGGGATCGAGTGTTTCTCGGACCAACGTCAACTGGCTAATTCTTCTCCGCGACGAAATTGATAGACAGCGAGTCGAGGGGAGGGGCAGAGTATCTGCCGGCGAGTTTCACCGCCGTCTTAAGCGTAGAAACACTGAAAGACGCCGGCACACTCTGTCGGCCTCGTCGCCTCATTACCCATGCAACGGAGCTTCTTGTCATTATTTTCCCCGCAAATGTTCAGCGAGCATAAAGGCTCTCCGAGGGATTCTTTGCGAGGATCGCGATTGCTGAGGGCGCGGCATAATAAAGTCGTATGAAACTTACCTTTGAGAAACGACGGCGAGGCCAGGTGCGCGTCGCGCGCTCGAAACAAGGAAGATCTGCCGGCGAAATAAGGAGAGCGAGCTGGAGTGAGTGGAGGAGGACGGTGGAAGCGAGAGCTCGGAGGAGTCGGATCGAGAGTGGTGTGTGGAGAGGACGACGACGAGGAAGAAGGTCAGGCCGTCGGTCAGGATATGGAAATCCGGGGTTGGGGGGGGAGTAGGAAAATACGGAGGACGGTGTACGACACACGAGAGGAGAGCCCGAGGAGAATGGAGAAGACGTGGAAGTCGGTACGGGAATTGGGAAAGGGCGTGGGTGAGGCTACAACAAAACAAAACACGATGAATGTCCCGATGTGCAAGCTGCAAGTACAAGAGCGCCGGGAAGATCGATGGTTAGTCTTTGTTGAGGTGGCGTCGCGCGAATTATCTGGATAAATGCGTCCGGGACCTTTGCGGACGGACTCGGCGTTTTTCGTGCATCGGATCGCACCGTCAGCATTCATTCAGATAAGTCGATACGCTGTGTCTATAGAGTAAACGCAGACTTATTCGGAGGCGTGATCGTACCTTGACAGTGCCGCTAGATGCGCTAGAAGCGGGCGAGCGTCACGTCCTCGGCGAATGAAGAGAATTTATCCATATCTTGAGTGTGCGCAGGAAGGAATATGATTAGATGATTAATACGACGGGCATGACGAATCTCGCTGGAACGTAAATGGCTTAATAAGACTGCACATCGCGAGTCGACTATTGAGATCACCGATAGGTACGAAATATTGGGAGAATGGAGGCGAAGAAAATGTGTGCGTGCATTCGAAAGCACAAGCTTCTCGTCCTCGTACTACATTGGCGCGCATCTCGTGGGTTCTTCAGCGCACTCTTCAGCGACTCTCGAGATGAGCGAACACGATGAGAAGCTCGCTCGGGGTCGCCAGAGAAACGGTCATAGTTCTATTTCCGTCGCTCATGAATCATTCCCGCTTCACCTATCTCTCTCTTTAATGGGTATGTAGGGCCGTTTTATACTGCCCTGCCTCACGATCGAAACGTTCTCCGCGATTCTCTCCTCTCCTCTCCCGCTTCGAGCTCTCGGATATTTGTTTAAAATGTTTAAATGCTTCGACGGGACCGAGCGAAAAATCGACGCTCGCTCTCTGCGTCTTCGGGACGCGCGAATATTCGCGAGAATATTAAAAATGTCTTTACCACTTATTCGCGGTTACGACGCTTGCGAGAGTGCGTCTACCGTCAGTCGGAGCGAACGAGAGCTTTTCGCGTCGCCAACAACGCGATGGGATTACGAAAGTTCACTTCCGTCCTACTGTTATTTCATTCGCTTATACGTTGTATTATTCATTGCGCCTTGCCTGCATCGTGCGCGAGCGTCGTGGTCTCCTGTTCGTCGTTTTTGGCCGACTTTGAAGAAGGAGGAGGTTCTCTATTCGACATGTCTATTTATTTAATCTTTTTTTTTGTATTTTTTGTTTTTTCGTAAGATTGGCACTATCTTCTGAAAATGTCATGCAACAGCGATGCGTTGTCTTTCGTTTGACGAAGGAAAATGGCATGCTGGTGCGTGTGCGTGCATATAGACTCGAGAATAATGGACACGTCGAGGACGGCATGCGGATGGCGCGTATTGTTTTGACGAACCAATTACGAGCTGCGGACTACCGATGCGTGGCTTGTAAATTGCGTATTTTCCGCGGAACTTCGATATTCAATAAACTAGCGCGCCGTCACAGTGGCAAACGCGATTGCCGTATCATTACAATCGGCTTGACCGCGCTTATGTCCATTTGTCCCATCCCATCATACGCGCACCGCGCGCCGTACTCATCTGACCGAGTAATTAATGCAAATTAGGGACGAACTTGACTCTTTAAAGCTGACAAGCGGAGAGTCTCACTTTCAGATTGATCCTTGGGCCGTCGCCACCAGCATATCGTTACACTCCCTTAGGCACGTCAATTCCTAAACATATACCGTACCGTGGGCCTTCTTTATTAAGAAACTTGGCAAAAAAAGTTCAACATTTCTCGTGCAGTCGAAAAAGTATATAGGCATTGATTTCTGAATGCTCGATTCGGAAGTGACAAGTTCGCCTTGAGAGCACTATTTTCCACTGCACGACGAACGGTGCCAATCATCCTGCTCGGGTCCCGCGCCTTTTATTTCTCTCGTCCATCTAGCCGTGACTAGGAGCAGCGGGAAAGGATCAACGTCAGTTCCGAACGTCCCGTTTAAATATAAAGGCCTTCGAAAAGCGCGGCTGCCGCGAATGGCTCGACGCCGTGCGCCATCGTCATTCCCGCGCGATCCTTTGAAATCGCACGTATCGAATATCCGACATTTTGTCGAAGCTATCTTTATACCCACCCAATTCGTTAAAGTACAATGAATTTATTCTATGCTCATGGCACGCCGAGTGATTCCGAATGAACCGAACGAGCCAATTTATTGCGCGCGTGACGCAATATATTCGTTAAATCTACACGGCGCGAGTCGAGGCTGCCCTCCCCCTTAAATTCTGGGTTTCATGAAACACGGGACAGATCGACGAGCGCTTATTGAAGGAACGGTCCGCTCAACACGTTCGATCGCACGCACTCTCGACCTCCCGCGCGCTGTCCGTCGCGCTCACCTTTATCGTATTAATGCATACGCTTGGCGTTAACGTTCCGCGAACTCGAGATTTAAATTATCTGGCGTACGTGTTGCGCATGGACCGATTGAGATTAAGTCGCTGCACAGTCGGATAGATAGTTTAGAGCAGGTTGAAGGGGGCGGAGCGGGTGCGTGGTTGCAGGCGGCTGAGGCTTTCAGGCTTTGGCAAACGCAGAACTCTCCGTATTCTCGACTCTCGCGTCGATCTGACTCGACCTGTCGAGCGCGTAACGTACGTATCCAAGTGTGTAGAGTGGATGTTGGCTGGCGTACCGGGTGGCCCCGGCCACGGTAATACGTATCAGACTACATTTCACGGTTGATCGAGGTTCGGCGCCCAGCTCCATAGACAATTTCCCAAAGGGTTTCTCGAGGCACGATATAATAGGGCCGGCCAAGGTATAACGTGGCTACCTAACTCTATCGCATTACGGACTGCCTCCGACCTGCCCCCAGCCCTCACTGGCGGAAGGGAGTGAGTGAGAGGGGAGTTGGAGAGTTAGGGGTGGGCAGGCCCGAAACCGCGCGTCCATTTCCTCCTTCTCTCACGGGGTGAATTCGTCAATGAGGGTTGCTACATGATCTTCGCCGCGGAAGAGAAAGAAGGCGGCGCGAGGGAGGGCGGATGTTGCGAGGTTCGATTTGAAAATTGTGCTTCGCGGCACGTACGTCGATCGTGCTTCCCGCCTCTCACGTTTTTCCTCCTTCCACTGCCATCTTCTTTCTCTAGCCCCGTGGCTGCGAGGGCCGCCGGCAAACCTTGTTCCACGATCTTCTCTTTCTCTCTCTCTCTTTTTCTCATACTCCGAACCCTCCGTACCTTCTATCTGGAAGGACCTGGAAAGGCTCCTTCAGGTCTCCGGCACAATTGAAAAGTGGAGCTGCGAATCTCGTTTAGCCCGTTTCCATCGGTTTAAGTTTGAGGCTCTCGGCGCACTTGATGCGATTTATCGACTTTCCGTGTTCGTGCCCCTCTTTGCGGATTTCTTGCCCCCGCGGGCGCAACTTCCGGCCGTCGGCGATGAACGGCGCGTAGCGCCGATCGATTAGGGCGCCGCACGAACGCCTTATTTTCATGTCAATCCCATCGTCGCCACCCACTGCCCCCAAGACATCGATCAACCGCGTTTCGCCTCCGCTATCCCGATGGTTCAATTTGACAAGCGAGTTGTCGGGCAATTAATGAAACGGCCGGGCCAGCGGCAGTGTCCGCCTCTGCTCTCGTTCGGTAAATCATGCTCAAGCGACGTTATTCTCAAATTGCAGGTCACGGCAGGGTGTCCGGAATGCAACTCGGAGTCAGCATTGTTGCGACTGCCGTCTGCGTTGTCAGGTGTACACGTCACACGGCCGCCACCGCCGCCGGCCCGGTTTGGGCTTCCTGCAGCAACGCGGACACTTTCCGAATGTCGAGCCCCGCAGGAATTCGACGGCGGTAAGTGAGAAACGCATCATCGTCTTACGGCGTACATAGTCGCTCGCGGCAAAAATTCGCCAACAATGCGAGAGCGGTTCGGCGAGCGGCGTCCGTGATTTGGCGCAATAGTCCGTGCATTGTGGGCCGCATCTACTGCGACCGCGGGCGAACGTGGGTCGAATGGACAACGGTTCGGAATTTCCTTCCACCATTGTTGTCCCTCCCCCCTCCCTTCATAACTGTCCCGCGTTCCTTTCTGCCGGCACAACAACGTTGCGCCAACGATAATTCCCAGCAACGCCCGTCGTTATTATCCAGAGAGCGCGGCGGGCTCTTTTTCGACTCGCATGACGGGCGAAAAAAATGTATTCGTTGCGGGCAGTATTATACGTCGGATATTAACGTTCGCCCTCTCCCCCCCTCCCTCCCTCGTCCAATCTCGCCGTTCTCGCGCGATACGTGCTCGTAGTCAGACGCTTAGGTGGATTCAGTCCACCGAATGTCCTGGCAGTCGTTATGGTTTAATGCGTCGGGCGCCGTCGTAATGCGGATTCATTGCCGGCGAAAGCGTCGGGGCAGTCGCTCGTGTAAACATTGTGTACGCTCCGCGCCAGCCAACGAGAAATCCTGCAACCGCGTGTCTGGACGTGTGTATATCGCTCTCTCCTTACTTCCTCCGCGCCTTTCTCTTTCGCCCGCCCCCACCCCCCGGCCGGCGTCGCGCCCGGACAAACGCCCTTACTACACGCTGGCCGACTTTAATGAAAGCCATAAAGCGCTCCCGGATCGAGCTTGCGGCGTTTCGAGCGTTCGGAGTGGAAGCAGCAGGCGCTGGGAGCCGGATAACGCGGGCCTCGAAGCTCGAAGGTCGGCGGTCTACCTTCCGCAAACCGGCTGATTAATAATTGAAGGTCAAGCGCAAGCATGTTTTACGTCGCAACGCCCGCCGAGATTGGCCGGCGCGAGCTCGTAACGCGGCCGGGCCGGAGTAAAAATATTCGCCGCGCTACGAACGACGCGATCGTTCGCATTTTTTCGCCCTCCACTTTCCTCGTTAATTGTCGGCGCTATCGGGGTGGGCGTGCGCGTCGGTCGACGCGAGTCAAAGGTGTTCGTGTGGGTGGATTTAACGGCCGCGTCACTCTCGCCCGTTTTTTGCGAAACGTTCGAATTCTCAGAAATATTTATCTTCACGCCTGCGACAGCTTTATCTGGGGCAGCGATCTCGATGTTCTCGCGAAAAAAGTCAAGCCCCCGGGCGTGTATCGCGCGCTTTCTTATCGTCGCATTTGATCGTCGATAAATATGTGAGCGCGAGTGCGCGCGCGAGCATACGTCATTAACGTCGGCACACGGCGCGCGAGCCATCGTTACTTCCGCCGTGGTGGTACTCACTGTCGATATTCTCCTCTTCATACATTTTCATTTCAGTGACCCCTCCATCATTGCGCTCGCGTTTTAATTTATTTCTTTTGTTCCCTGACCGGATCCATCATCGTTCTCCTGTCTCTCTTCGTCTCCCTTTCTCTCTCGTTCCGTCTCTCCGCGCGTGCATTTGAAGCTGCACGTTCATTGTTATAGCTACCCTTTGGTGGTTTTAATGCGCGACGAACAGGCACTACAATTTGTTTGAATTTCCAGCACTGTCAGGGAACGACGTCGGCGGCGCGGGGGCTTGATATCCTTGAATAAATAATACCGCGATATTTCCTGTCGATAGAAATACTTTTTAACGAAAAATAATGCGCCGCGCGGAAATGGATATTCATTTGATAACCGGTTCGCCGGCGCAAATGTTGCCGCTCGCGGTCGTCGTTGCATTTAATGCGTTCCACGTATCGGGTATCAGCATCGCCTGCCACGCGAATTTTCATAATGCATCGCGACAGGTCACAGTGCAGTAACACTAATTCCCACAGTTTAGCCGTCTCTTCCGTCTTCTTCGATGTTGCCATATTTGATTCAAACAGTCCAATACTTTTCGTCGCCCAAAAATGTCGGAGAAATGTGAGAAATTAGAGTTCTCCGACTAACTCGATATACTGTCTCGGGTTTCTTAGTGACAAGGTGTCTCAGTCCGCACGTCATCCATTTTCGGTAGAGTGTCCCCCCGAGAGAAATGGGTGTCACTCATTTCTCGAATGGCAAGCCGTTCGATTTAAATGACACGGAGCCCGATATCGTCGCGCGTCGCTTCGAATTGAAACATCGTCTAACGACTTTTCGTTACTGCCGCGCGTTGTTCGTGTCAAACGAAACGACTACGGATGAGCGATTGCCCTGCAACGCTTCGATTCCCCGAGTCCACTCACCGACACCTAGTTTACAATCTCTTTGCGAGGGGCGAACACGCATGGATGCGTGTTTTCAGCGGAGCATGGCTCGTAAAAGCGGAGAGTATGCATGAGCGTCACTGTTGCATAATCGCAGGACGCCGGCGCTAGCCCTAGCAAAGCGCATTTACGAGCGTTTCGTCTCCCGACGAGTGACACAGTGTAAAATGAACGAAGATTTGCATTCCGCGCGCTTGCGTCTCGATTGTCGCGCGCCACTTCGATTCTCGCCCGCCGACCAATTATTTTCTCGCGTCCCTCGTAATTGGCGCTGCTAAGGTGTCCCAAGGCCACCGGCACGTTTCTTGCTCGTCGCTCTAATTCGAATTAATCGCAGCTTCGCGAAGAACGGTGGCTAATTCGACGATTCCGAATTCATGATTTTTCGTAGAACTAGATACGGCCAGGTGGACGAGGCAGGAGCTGAGCACCTCTGGGCTCGTCGTAATCGGGCTGTGACACTCTCTTGCGTCGCGCCAGTTCTCGTCGGGCGGATGACAAAATGCAAAATGGACGAAGATTTGCATCCGAACTGGCTTGCTTTACGCGCCGGCGGGTGCGTCGGCGGGCATCGTCCGCGTTCGACTGTCGAGCACGAGCAGGGGGCTGGGGAACGAGTCCTCTCGTTCGATTATGCGAACGTCCGTGTCGTCATGGACGATGTGCGACGCGGCATAATTTCACGGGTCGCACGTAATGTCGTTCGTAGTACTGGCACGCACACTCGCCGGCCGGTGTACATACCTGCTACCGATCGGCCCGATGCTTCTCCCGACACGCTCCGACATTTACATATTTCCGCGGCGCAAACTTTTGCGGCCGCGAGAGGCGCCAATTATTTTCCGTATCCGCTCGCATTTCGACGCGACGCCGCGATCAGCGCTTTATTATCGTTCGCCGATGGCCTCACGTCTTGCCCTGCGATTTCCTGTAACTTGGACGGAGATCCGGTGTTACTGATTGCTGTGTAACGCAAGTTCGCCGAAGCGGCGAGCTGTGACGGGATCGCGATCGATTCGACTAGAACCAAGACGACCGACCCTCTTTCTGTTTTTCTTCGCTCAAGTCAAACAGGATCGAGGAGTCGCTTCGTTTGGCGGGGTCGGAAAAGCTCTGGGAGCTTGGCAGGGCGGAAAGTCAGAGGCGGAAGACAGTCGTGGAGTCGAGCGCGAAGTTAAACTTTCCGATGTCTCGACCCGTCGCTAAACTTTTCAGCTTCCTCTCGGACCCATGCTCTTTGCCATGCCCATACTCGCGTGCCCACGCCCATGCCCATGCCCTTCCGCGCGCAACAACGGTGAAAGTGATACGGGCTCCGCGCGAAAGTTTCGCAATATTTTTCATGAAAAATTCGCAGATCGAGCCGCCCGCCCACGATGCATGCCTCGCGCTCCCCTACAATTTAGACGATTGAATCTGAAATTTCGCTCGCCTCGCCGACTCGATAACCGCGTATCGTCGGTCGTGCATCTGAAAGTTCGCCGGACGACGATGTGATAGGTTGATTTTTTAATATCAACCTTCTCTCCGTCCGCTCGTCCGATCGTCGAAGTTGATTCATGTCACTCTGTCGTGACGCGCGCGAACGTTGAGTCAGTGAGAGGATCATAGACGCTGGTATTAAACGTTGATCGATACAGACGTACTATAGGCGTACATACGTTTTTTTCCTCCCTCCCCTAGCAAACTACCGATGAAGTTTCGCCGAATGGTTCTCTCGTTCTGCGATCTTTCTGCTATTAATGGATTTTCCTCGGCAGGACGCGTGGTGCGGTCGAATCAAAAAGTGTTCACGTGCCAAGCCGGGGTCTCTCTATCTCGGGGAAAAAGGCGCTATACGTCATCCCATTCTATCCCTCTTCCGGGCCGTTTTGAGCCCGTCCTCTGCGGCCCGCGTATTCCCTCCTCGAGCAATCGTTTAGTCATCACCCGACCTCTTTCCCTCCCGCGTCGTCGCGCAACGCGAAAGTCTTATTTTGTCGTTGGAGCATTTTTCGCACGTTTGCCCGAGAATCCTGTTTACGTCTCCGAGGACGGTAAAACCGTCCTCGCCCATCCGCGTCTCCGTCCGATAACGATTTCCTCGATCACCATCCATTTTCTCGCTCAGACTTGGCCTGTGTCAGCCGAGCAGAAAAGCACACCCCGCGACCGTCGCTCACCTTTTCCGCCTTCCGCCCGCTTTTAGCCCGATCCTTTTGTCGAGCGATCATGTTGTTATTAATTGAATTTTCCACCGGAAGCGGCCGATTGGATTGTATCGATCGCTCGGGGGATGAATTACGAGAGGCGCGGGGTCGTGTCAATTTCGTTCGTAATTCATCTGCGTGCCATACGGCTAAGTGAACGGCGCCGAGTGCGATATTTCCAGCGAGCCGGGCGAATTCTTCGAATCGCAAATCATGGCGCGCGCGCCTGTGCGTGATGGGGCGCGATTTTTTTGTTTCTTCCCACTCCTTTTTTCGCCCGCTCTTTTATTTTGGGCTTTTTTTTTTGGCGCGCAGCTCCGATCGCGAGCACGGTCGACAGGTAGCAGTTTGATAAAGCGTGAGAGAGAGAGAGAGGGGGTGATGAAATCAGATCGATGATTTTTGGCAAGGCCGTTCGGAAAATTGTCGCGCCGGCTAGAGTTGTAACGTATGGAGCGGGGTGGACGAGTTTGAACAGCGAGATGTCCACGAGTGTCCGCGCCAATGCGCGAACGTCATTCTCCGTATTCCGCGATATGCGTGGATAGCGGGTATAAATGTAGGCGGAATTAAAGACAGAGGCCAGTTCGTTTGATGTAATCTAGCATTGGGCGCTCACGCGCCGCGCGGGGCGCTTTTATTAAGCGAGTACACTATCTGCCGCGGGGATATATTGCGAAACAGCCTGAGAACTCTTTGTCACGTAGCACCGGGGCGGCGGTAAACTTTGCGGATATAAAATATTGTGGCCGCTTCCTGGCTCCGCGCTCTAACGGTCCAACATATTGTGTAAAAAACACAGCACGACCGTCTTGATTAATTTAACATATTTCACTGCCGCGTAAAGTAACAGTTTGCCGACTTCGTTCGTTCAATTTTCTCCGAGTGTAGGTGCAGTCTTAAGGAGGATCGGTAATATGTACTACAAAATTTTGACTTTTCGGTGAAAATAATATTTACGGTAAAAATTACCATTATTTAGTAACGCAGCAAAGAATTTTTTATATCGAGTATACAACCGTTAAATCCGATGACAAAAGAGCTTCAATCCCAACTTCTCTATAAGAGACCGTGTTAAATTAATCAATTATTTTCTTCTAAACTGTCTAATGAGAAATTCTGACATTTTTTTATGTGTGTCCAATTCCTCTTTAAGTAGCACGTTCGAAAGGGTTAGAAATAGCACTTTCGGACTGACGACGATCAGAAAGCGAATGATTGTCAATGCGTTAACACTTTTCCCAGCTCCCTCGCTACTTACTCCTGCTCCAGCCAAACGTCCCGTTTGGCAGCAATCTTCAGCAATCCGCAGTGCACACGGCCGCGAATTACCTTTCTCGCGGACGCAAAGCCGAGCGTGCGACGATTAAAATTCTCGTCGTGCATACGCGCGGCTGGGATTTTCGCAGCAAAATGTAGGACAGGCCGGTGCCGTCCGCGCGATTCGGAGCCCGATAAGCGACGCCAGCCGTGAATAAATACGGTTTGATGTGCCGACTCGAATAGCATCCGAAATATATGCATATCGGAACAAGGTTAAATCGTTTTAAAACCGGAAACAATTGAGTGCGAATAAACCGGCGCAAATCACGATGAACCGGAGTGTGACTCGAGGCCGACGGGGTATGGAATTTGTTAAAAACATTTCGGGAGTGGTGGTATCGAGTGCGGTCGAGAATAGGGTGGCCGCGCGCGGGTCGTCTTGGAAAAAAGAGATAATCGAACTTCGACACGCCGCGGGCAGAATCGTCGCACGGCGAACGCACTGCCGACACTCGGGCCGCGCTAATTTGACAGTGAATGCGAGACAGGCGAGGTTCGTACAATAGTGGCTGGTAGGAATGGCAGGCAATACCGGGGTCTCATGCGGTTAATGCGACGAGACTAATGAGAGGGACACGTCGTCGAGTTGCGCATTCGGATCCTGTTTCGGGTACAATATCGCTCGAATTCGCTTCTAATTAAGGCGTTAATGAGGGCCCTCGGGGCAAACGATCGGTCGCACCAAGTCCGACGCACACACTTTCCACTTTTTTCGTCCTTGTTTCCTGCTCCCAGGCTTCCTCCCTTCTTCCATCTCGCTGCTGGACGAGATCGCGGAAGATGTACGATTACGCTTCGCGAGCGATCCAAGTCCGCGCGCCGAGTGGCGTATGAATCATGAATGAATAAACAAAAGGAGGCCGGTATCGGTCGCGATCGTCGTTTTCCGAGGATCCACTCGATCGGCCCGATAATCGGACGGACACACGTCGATCGATGTGTCGTGCTCGCGCTCCGGACAAATATTCACACGAATTTATCGCCGACAGGCTTTACGGCGGCCTATAAAAAAATATCTCCCACTATCTTCTGCCGCGCGCACCCGACCATCCGACTCGTCGGCCGCGTAAATGCGACGAATTTACAGGTTACTCGTCGGACGAAAATTCGGCCCGCAGCGTTGACGCAAAGCACCGAGAGGCAGGGGTTGAAAGGCACGGGCCGGATCGAAACGTGGCTGGAATTGGAGCGCGCCAGCGCGTTATTCTCGCTTCTGCGCGGCAAAAAACAGACAATTACCTTATTTGTCCTCGTTATCGACACCGTCGTCGGCGGGGCGCGCATCGACACCGCGTTACACGTGATTTCCATGAGAAATGAAACGTACCCGGGTCACGTGCTGAGGGGCACGGTGGTCTCGTTACGGTCGCCGATGTTCTCGAATCTCGATCTGTATTCGCGAGCGCATTCCTTCACGTCCTCGCCACCAACGTGCCGCGGCGACTCGTCGTTTTTCGACGCTCCTAATAGATGATCCGTCGACCGTCGGACACTGTTAAATTTCGCTCATCCGTGAATCCAGAAGAGGGCGAAATTCGCGATGGCCGTAGCAATCAATGCTCTTTTGCCGATGCGAGGCGCGACATTGAAATCAACCATCTCTTTTGCTCGGCACGGGGAGGGGTGGGCATGGCAAATTTTCTGTGTTTCGATGCAATTAATTATTTATGCAGGTCATCTCGTTCGGCTAAAAATGCTAATGTCCCTAGAAACGTCGGCGACGAGCAGTGGGATTGGTAGTCGCCCCGGACGATTATCGTTCGCGTGTCAAATTGCAGGAAAACGCACCGGCGAGTCGCTGTTTCGGGGTGTGCCCAGCGTTGATCCGTTGTATATGCTTCAGTAATGGAGGGCGTTAAAGCGACGTAAGTGAATTTTCTGAAAACCGACGCTGTCAATTAGTCCGAGGCTCCAGCGCATGAAATGCATGAGGCGCGGGCCGCACGTACGCACGTCAGAATCCGTCACGCTTGCCGGACGTGGCAGACTCGAGATCACGTATTCGATTGGTAACACCGAAGGCCGTCAACGGCAACGTCCCCTGGGACCGACTCGATGATGACGTGCCGCTGCTTCCGTACGAACTGCGGCCACCTACGTGAAAGTCTCAAAGGGCAAGGTGAAGTTCGTACTTGGCCGGCGGCGAGGAAACGTCATGGCGAGCGCGAAGAATTTAATTCTAGACAGCTGACGTCGTCGCGACTGTCAGTGGCTCGTCCTTTTTTCGATACGCTGACAAATCGACCCTCACGTTTTTCAATGGACCTCTCTTCACGAACGTCGCGCGTCGAAACTTTAAATACCTCGATTTGAATGGTCCGACTTAAAAGGCAGGAGACCGGCTGTGGCTCTATCCTCTTTAAAAAGCTTCGTACCATGATGTAGTCCACGTAACGGTTTGCCGATAGAATCGATAATGGCGGTGACTTCTGCTTTCCATTCGAACGAATCATACGTAACGATCGTAAGTGGTTCATCATGTAGACCGAGTATGTAGTCCGTTCGCTTCACTCCACCTCTTATTCTTAGTCTTAGACTTTGTGGCCGGCGAAGTTGAGGAAGAGCACGACGACGAATTCTGTTTGCTTCGGGAGGCTACGAGTGACTTGTTTTAAAACGACCTGCCGGAATGCAATAAGACGTCTCGACGACAACGTAGACGGCGGATGGTATGAAGATGCGTAGTATTGCATTCCGGCGAGGCGTTTTCGCGGAAGAAGCGACTACTGCGAATTGTCCCTGTCTATGCTCACAGATACTTAACGGATGGCATCTGAGGGTCTTGAGAAGGCTTCCGCCTCGGTTCTCACACTTCTTTGTGTCATTCTCGCAAGACCGGGTAAGAGGAGTGACATCGTTCATCGGCCCTATTCAATGATGAATATCGCGATAATTACTTGACGTTATCGTCGATTTCAAAGGCATCGTCATTTAAGCGACGACAAAGGGGGTTCGGTTCGTTAATTAAGATCGACGCGGATCTTGATTTCTGTCCAACGAGACGCGCGACGGGACAGCGACGAAGTTGACTAATTATAGAAAAGTCTAGCACGGTTTTGCTTCCGTAGATTACGTCAGTCGGTTGTGTCCGCAAGTTCCAATTAGTCGGGAAAGAATTAGCGATCGATAAAGCGCGGGGTTAATTAGAGGGCGCTGAAAGAGAAAAGGGTGAAAACAAAAGTAAAATTAACGAAATGCACCTACCTGCTCGGATGGAATATGAAAATCATAGTTGGCCGGTGAAAACTGAAGAGAAAGAAGTGCGCAAAGAAAGAGGATGGACGCAAGATGAAGAACAAAGGCGATTGCCGAGGTGGTGATGACGTTTAATCGTAAATCAATAAAATTAATGAATTAAATAAATAAATTAAAAATGTTTATACACATATTTATATATAATATATAATATAATATAAAACATAAATAGGGTCCCGAGACTGCTGGAGCACAGCGCGCATCCCTCAATGCCCCGTCCGTTTCGCCACCGGCCCCTTCGACTCTCCCGAGCATTCCTGAAGGGAATTAGTCTCGCGACGAATTTACTACCGATCCTCTGCTCCCGCGATTAAGGATTCAATGACTCGCCAATGCCCGCTCCGTGTACAGTTTCGTCGCTCGCAGTGTCTCTCGCGTCTCCCGGTGTCTTCCGTTTCACAATCCGAATGCTCTTTTTTCACGATCGGCTCACCTTTTCTCCGTGGTCGCGCGAGTTCGACGGACGATCCGGAAGCCTGACATAATACGACACAGTTCGTCGACCTGCTCGATCGTCGCTGGACAATCCGGAGAGGAGCGAGTCCCGCGAATGGAACGGGCGCGAAATTATGCGAACTTCCATCTCGTGCTAACCCCCCTTCCGACGAAAACAAATACCGGCTTCTAGACGATGGCCGGAGCACGTTCTCGAGGAAGAAACTTCTCGGCGACTCGGGCCCGAATCCGCGCAATCCATACTTCCGCCCGCCGACTCCTCTATCGATTTCTCACGGCAAACTCTTCCCTCCGTTTACATACAATTTTACATCCCACTGGCTCGCCCGTGATTTGCCCAGCGACGAGAGCGACGAGGATATCCGATTCTACTCACGAACAGAGACGCGGATGACGGAGACGAAGACGGAAACGAAGACGAGCGTGTTCTCTCGATTTCAGTAATAATATTGCGGGGCACGGAGGTTGCGGGGGGAGAGAGTGAAAAAAATGAAATAAAACGGGCGCTGGGGAATCTCAGACGTCTCGATTCCGGCTGAGAGCGAATTCTCGCGGTCGTCGCGCTGTCCTTGGTCGAGACCCTGGGCTCTTTGGTATCGTTCTCCGGCGGAGACTTCGAGAAGCGCGACCTTCAACTTTCGATCCTCCCTTCCGCGACCGGCGGGCTCGAAACTTCACTCGTCCGCGCGAGATTATTCGGTCGCCGGGACTAAGCGCACGGCGTGTCCCATTGTTGCGCGGGACAATCCAAAACGGGCCACGGCACAGTCTATGAAATTCGAGAATAAACCGCGCAGGAGAGATCAACTGATAACCCCGCCGTGTCTCTACGATTTCTCGCACGCTCGCAACACACACTCGCTCATTCGCATACGATCACTCATGCTCTCCCTCTCAGTCTCACTGTTTCCTCGCGCGGACAAAATCTCTACAGAAGCGCGAGGCTCGTGTCGACATTTTCTAGAAGACAAGTATTAGATAGCTTTTAAAACGAAGACGAAGAAGAAGTAGAAGATACGAATGCCCGCTCCGAACTGGTTTGGAATCGGTCCTCATGTCTACGATTTATGAAGGATCCGTCCTAATGCCCGAGATCGACGGTACCGAAATTCACGGGCGCGATATACGTCCTCGTGCCTACGTTCCTTCCCTATCTTCCCACTCCCTTGATCTCGACTCTCCTTCTCCCTGTCCCTTCGTTCCTGCTTTGGTCGCGCGTTGGCCCTCGTACGACTCTCATTCTCCGTGTCTCGGCCACTTTTTTCGCCGCCTCTCGCTCTCTAACGGGCTCCAGAGGTGTGCGACTGATTTGCAGCCACGCGTCGATTGCGCGGGGTCGGCTGAAAAAAGGGGTGGTCTACTCAATGAAAGGGCCCCGCGCGATTATCGCTAGCAGTAGTACGAGGTCGAGAGTCCCAGCTTGCAGGAAAAGGGCGCCCTACGCCGATTGTACACACTTCCGGTGCTGATGACGTCCTTTGTCTCGCACCGCAGACCCGTGAAGCCTTCCGCGCATCTGCAACAGGTGAAACAAACGAGGGAACACGGTTAATTGACAGTCGTGTAAGAGGGAGCCGATCGATCCTATCGGCCGTTCGAAATCGAGTCTTACGTGACCGATGAATAATTGGCAGCGACGGTAAACAAAAAATGTCGATCGAACTCAATTCTCAATTACCGCTTAAACGGCATAAACGGCGCGCCGATTGGACGGAAGGTATCAAAGAGATATCCGTCCGCGCGGTCACGAGTGTGAATGAGTAATTTGATTGTGCCGTACCATCGACACGGGGGCGGCTCGAAATTGAATTATTAATTGCGATTAATAATTATATTTTCCAATCGTTACGGCTGATCGTTAATTGAATCAAATATCGCCGGGCATATTCGCGTCGACAAAATGATCCCTTCTGCCAGACACAGGAGAACGGCATACGTCACGCGAGTATATCGTCGCACGGTACGACGTTGCCCCGCCGTTTTACGACCGCGTCGAGCGCAGCGGCAGCTTGCAAAGTATTTTTCAGCCACTTTGTTAGGACGCGATAGCGCCGTCGTTAAGCGACCGCGAGGCCGCGCGAAAAAATAGTGGCAGGGATTTGGGGGGGCAGACGGGACAGGCCGATGAGCCGAAGGCGTTTCTTTGGAAAAATAATGTTATGCCGTCGTGGTCGTATTTATAGCCGCGGTTAACTAACCGCGACGAGACGTGCGAACGCTGGTAGACGTGTCGCGCAGATCCAGAGGCGAGCGGGAGGCAGAGGGAGCGAGGCCTAAGTCCACCTCGGGACCATAGTCTGCTGCCGCGCTCTCTCTCGCGTGCGATAAAGCGTATTTTCGTCCCGACAAATTTGGAGCGTCGCCTCGCCGTTTTTATTTCGCGGGATCACGTGCATAGGTGAAGTCCCGAGTCCTCTCCTCGTTTCCAGAAGCGTCCCCGATGAAAAGAGGAGAGGGCCAAGAATTACCACCACCGGGGAGACTCGTTTCTTTGAGACGACGGCGACCGCTTTAAGAATTTGTCGTTTCGTCCGGCAAGAGCATGTTCAAAGTGTATTAAAAGACTGAGACAGCCGACACGTGCTGAGAGTAGTTTGCGCGATAAATATTATGCGGAAAGGGGTGTGGGGAGGGAGGTGGGACTCCCGGCACGCCCGATTATTTATCCTCGCTAAACGAAGGAGGGGCGTCGAATTAAGATCTTGGGATGAATATCGAGCTGCCGATTTTTAGAGTTCGGATTCGCACGCCTTCGTCCGTGCCATACCGTTCGCCTCGATTGGCGCGAAATTTTTACTACGACCAACCAACCGTCACGGATTTACGAGGGTATCCACTAAATGTACCTCACAAAGGATTTACTGCCGGACAAACTAAAACAGTAGCGGGGATAGTACAATTTACTGTACCATTCACTTAAACCCATTAACGCTCACTGGCAACTTCACCCGCTCTCGCCGCGTAATTGGCTTTCCATTGAGATTTATTGTAATCATGCGTGGTGCTTACTACCTTCAGGAAACTCTTTCGTGCCGGCGCTATAAAATAAATCCAACGTGTAAATCGGTGGATTTAATGGTCTCAAAAATTGCAGCGTTTCCAGCAACAGAGGGACAGACGGCGAGAGCGAGAGAGAGAGAGAGAGCGAGCGTAAAGCGAACAGTCAGAGAGAGTAGAAAGATGAAGAGGGTAAAAAGTAATACGCATATTAATGGTCGCATCGAAATAATCCGATTACGCGCGCCCCGTAATATTGGTTAAACATTCGAAATCGAATAATATTTGCGAATTGATTTCCCCCGAAATTGCGTGCCGGCGTGATTTCGTTTTTCGCCCGGAACGTTTAACGAGGAGCGTAAAACCGTTCGTCGCGGCGTCGCAAGGCTTCGTCGACCAGAACAGGGCGGCGCGGGCGACGTAAAAAATCGTAAATTAGCGGGCGCTCGTTAATTCGGCCGCTCGCGCCGTAAAAGGCCACTCCTGAGAAGCTGGCGAAGCGATTGTTAACGTCGCCACGATCGATCTGCCTCGCCCACGAAAGGCATTGTTTCCGCGTCTTTAATAATCTCCCTTAACCTACCCTTTCACGCCCCCTTTTTGCCGCTCGCCCGACATCGAAACCCTCTTCGGCGAGCGCTCCAACTTATCGGGAAGTGTCGAAGTTTCGGACGCGAAAAAGTTGGCCCGCGAAAGGTGGGCTTGTCAAATAGGCCGATATGCGCGGAGATCGATTCCTTTTCGAGTCGCTGAAAAGTGGAGCGCGAGACACGGATGTGAAAGTACAGCGCGAGACCGAGGGCCCGAGGTCCGATGTCGGGAACAATTTGGAGCGCGGTTTCATTAATTCCTCCTTTTTCTTCCCCGCGGGCCACGTTAAGGACCCGACTCGTACCTCGAGCTTGAAATAATTAATATCGCGCGCCGCGTCTGCGCGGTGCCTCTTTTTGCGCGCTTCATCTCAGTTCTAAGAAGACGAAAGACGATCGACGGCCGATTTAATGGACGACGAGCGGGAATCGGGGGATCGGGAATGATCGGGCGCGTCTCTATTTAACGAGAGCCAGAGGCTTCCTGATTGAGTTAATTGCCGGCGATCGCGGCGGTAATTAAGTTTCCCCTGCCGAATATTTCCGAGTCGCGCGGCAATCAGCCGGACGGTTAATTAACGGACGCTCTTAAAGTTTACTGCCAATCGCGAACGATAGGCACCTTGTTTCGAAAGTCAATAAACCCTGTGTGCGTAGAGGGCCGCGTCGGCGAGCGAAAATTGAGCGGTGACGGGCGAGTAACGACTCGTTGCCAGCGACGACTGGAGGATGGAAAAATGATGCGAGACCGCCGGAAAGACGACGTCTCTGGCACGGCGCGAAACTTTGCGCCGACGACGATCGATCCTAGTCGACATCGTCGACATCGTCGTCGTCGTCGTCGCATTGTGGCGCGACTTAATAACGAACGGAAGGGTACTTCCAAATAAAATCTCGGCAGACTCCATTGTTCGTCGCATTCCGCCATATGGCTTTATTACTCACGGCCGGATGTATCCCGTGCGCGCGCCACAGAACCGGCGAATAATACAGCGACGATCAGAGACGGCTCGCAATTAAATTCTTACGTCCCGGATACACATATAATGGTGTGCAGCGAGATCGTGCTCTTTCGCAGGCTCGCGGTCGCGTCACTTATTACGATCGCGAAATGAAAAGTATCCTTTCATACTGTGGAGGGAAAGAAGGAAGGAAGGAAGGAAGGAAGGAAGGAACGAAGTGGTGCGACGACGGGGGTAGCTTCGGGATATGAAAGTGGCGCGCGAGGATGCTTCCTGCCCCGTATTAATTTCCCCTTGTGCGCTCCATTTGCACACGTTCGCCCGCCGACGCGCATATTTCGCGTGCAAGGGAGCAGCTGATGGTCCGCAACTCGCGCCGCGAAGGCGTGCGCGCGGCAAAAGAAACTTTTTCGCGGTTTACTTTAATTTAATAACGCTCCCGCGAAACGCAATTTCAAAGATAACGCTTTAAAGGGGTGCCCGTTGTTTCTTCCCTCCGCCACTTTGTTTCCCGCTCGCATATCGTATCTCTGCGCTCTCTTTGCCACCCTCTCCGATCCTCCCTTGCCCTTTGCCGCCCCGCCATCGGCGGCGGCGCGTTCTCACGTTTCTCGTTCGTAACCCTGTTCCAGCTGTGTGCGGGACCAACGACTGCGGCTATAATGTAGCTTACTTTATTTCGAAACACTCTCCGACCCTTTGCGCGCTGCCAGGCGGTAGCAGGCTCTTCGCTAGCTACCCTCGCCCACACCCCTCGGCTTGCTTCTCACAGGCTAAACTGGGTTACTTACTTGGTCGTATGGCGGTTTGCATCCGTACACCGACGCGCAGCCCTCTCTGTGCGCATGGGGAGGGGGTGGGCGGGGAGTAAAGTTGCTGGATCCCTCTCCCTCTACCCCTACCTTCCTCCCCTACTCTCCGCGACCGCCCGCATACAACCCTCGCGAGTGCTCCTCGGCGATAGTTCACGGATAAATGTGCAGCCGCGATATCCACTGAGATATTGCAATGGCCAGCGGCAACAGAAGCGGCGGGGTCCATTTTGTCGCGCGACGAATGCCCCCGCGGCGGCTGTTAGGATCATTTTTACCGTCATTTTCGCCCGCTCCGTACCAATAAATGCAATTAGCGTTAATGCGGCAGGCTTGGCGAGACGGTAATTTAAAAGTGCATGAGGGAGGGCGCGGGTGAGAAGTGACGGTGCCGGCGTCGGGGTCGGGCGAGTCTGATATATGGCAACGTTATATTATGCGCTATCATGAGGTCGCGCTTAAACGATGTAACGCGCATAAATAGCGAATAATATACGCGTAATTGCTCGAGCGATTGCGTACGACGCGCCGTGTGTATGCCGGGGAACATTTTTACGCGGGCGTGGCTAGATTCATTACTGCTTAATATTGGGTAAATCCAGAGTCGGTTGTAGGGCCTTAAACCTTTGAGGGAAAAGCCGAAATTTGCGCCTCCATTTGCTAAATGTTTTTCCCATAACTAAGCAAATAAAACAATTTAACAAAGAATAATATTAAAATTGATTAAATTTAAAAACAGAACATTAACTTTATAATTTTTAATTGTAACGAGTCCAATATTTGGAATCACACTTTCCTTGCTTTAGCTGAAGCAAATTCATCGATTACTGAATCGGAATTTATAGTTTTACATAAAAAATGTTCAATTGATAATATTGCTATATTTGTTACGTTTTGTTAAGGGTTTACGCAACTCCATACTTAAGAGAACGACATTTGTGCGCCCATCGTATTTTAAACTTGAGGCAAGAGCCACATTTGCCTCGCCCTTAATCCGGCTCTGGGTAAATCAAATTACACTCCGCAGAATACACAATATAGTTTATTAAGACACGTGTTGTTAGCAGGAGGTGTAAGACATGACTGCAGTGTCGTGGAAAACGGCACGCGGATAAAACAAATGAACAGAGAGACGCTTGCCAGCGTCTCACGCACGCTGCAGTCTTGCAGTTCATATTCTATGAGCGCCAGATACAAATAACCTAAATGTAAATCTAACACATAATAATGTGCGTTCCTTTTTTATCATTGCAGATTCACGCGTGCGTCTGAGGTACCATCGGATCACTGTCATCGGAGAGAGAGAGATGCGTTGTCGGCTACTCAGATATTTCGAGCGACGTCCAACGTTCATGTGAGTGAGAAAATTACAATGGCTCATCCACGCATTTGCTAACAGCGTATATGACACATTCGCGAACGTGCCCTTATGATCCTGATTAAGAGCTTAATCAGGTGTGTGACGCCAGATTTCGCGCCTCCGCATTCGCAGGCAGCACACGTCTGACGTTTCCGGGTTTAAAGAGGTCGCGGGCTGAAAACTGGGCGGAATGGGGTTGGATCGGGTCGGATTCGGTGGGAGAGCGTCTTGTGAGACGTCGGATTGCGCTGCTGGCTCCCTCGCGGACGATTTACGTTGGACCCCCTGTCACGGAGGAAGGTACGACTCGACGGATCTCAACGAATGGCCGGCAACCGGAGTTATAAGTAGATTTATGGTGGATGGAGGGTTTGGGATCGTCGGCCATGGCGGGGGTTGGCAGGGGGCCGGTGCCGGAGGAAAGTCCGTGATGTCACGAGGGGTGCCAGCTGGCGGGACAGGTTGCCGTCTGGGAAATTGGGACGTCGGCCAGTGGTGTTCACCCTCGATCACTTTCCGTCGTTCATACTCCAGGAACGGACGAGTGTGAAATTCTGCTCGCCGTCTCTTTCGTTTTGACGTTACGCTTGATCCATTGGCCGAATGTCGATTCTCGAGATTCCGTCTAAAATACGCCTTTCAATCAACACCGTGCTGCCCGGCGAACCTTGGAGGAATCCTCCGACACACCTCCGACGCTCTCTTCCATTGTCCTCTTATCGATCGTACGTATCGCCGTGAGAAATTGTCTTGACGCGTCGTAATTCTGTGTTCGCGCGAGACATAAGACCTCGCGATGTAGCTACATCAGTCGTTTCGCGGGAAACGAAGACAGATTCCCGGGATATATTCTTCCGCGGAGATGATGTCGGCGCGAGGCGGGCCGTAAAAGTTGATGCCACGTTTTACGGCTCACCGTGCCTTCGACTCTCGCTATTTCTGACATTAAGCTCGAATTCTTGATTAGGCGGTGATTAATAGAAGGCTCGATTAACTAAGCTCTCCAGAGATTTCGCGACAAGTTTATGGGATATGTAAACGTTCCTTGTTCGCGACCCCGAAAGTCGTTCAGTTTGTCAAGTGACAAGACGCGGGTAGCAAAGATCCGGTAAAATATCGAACTGACAAAATGGGCGGCAAAGTTTCGCTGGAAACCGCGCGCGAGGAGTGGAGAAATGTTCATTTTTGTTCAATGTCATAGGACAGTAATGACGGGTAACTGTCGATGCGGCGGCATTGCGATCATTCCGTAATTAGAGAAGCTTCCGATGAAGCTAAATGAACGAACATCTCGGCAGTCGATTTGTCTGACGAAAGCTACGTACGTGGCAAGCGGCAGATACGAAAATCCGATAACGCTCGCAAACAACGTAATTATTTACCTTCTTTCGAGAACTGACCTTGTTTCAGTTGGCCGTATCAGTCCGCTGCAGCGTTAGCCGTGTGTGTGGACGACGGTCGTTGGCGATATTAGCATTGAATTCCAAACAAGGAGATGAGCGAAGGGTAGAAGCTGAGTCGGGCGGGGTGGGAAATAAATTTGCTCGATAACGTCGAACTACAGGTCGAACTTGTAGATTGGACGTTTCTAGATCCGATTATTCGGCGCGGCGTATTTTCACGTAGCAACGGGGAAATCTGATTGATCCGCGAAAGGAGGTGGAGCATCGTATTTAAATGCAAATCGTCGACGCGCGGCCGGGTCCCGGCCGCCTGATATTTTCAATTTTCAAAAGTTATTTGCGCCGCGCCGACCGCGACAATGGCGGGGCGAAGGTGAATGGAAGCGCGCGCGGGGACTTTTGTACCGATTACCATTTATTGGCACATCTTGAAAGGTCGTTGCGGCGCCAGACCGGGCTTGCGTCGGACAGCTCTATTTCCTTAAGCGACGGTTGCTGGTAGTTAGAGGGTGGAAATGTCAGGAAGGCTGAGCTCTCTCCGGGCTAGGTGGGCGAGCGAGGCTGGCAGACATAGGGGAAGGGTCCTAGGTGATCTCGACCCAACTTCTACTTGTACGTGTGTTGGTCACATATGTCACGGGAACTAACTTTTCCAACCTCTCCCAGTTGCCAGCCGAGCTTTACCCATCGCCTCTTTCTTTTTCTCCCACTCTCTCTCTCTCTCTCTCTGTCTCTCATCGTACGCCTTCTATTCTCGCCTTTTCCGAGTCTCTCTGGCTCGGGTGTCTATCGATCATCGCGGCCGATAATGAGATGAATCATAATGAGCGGAAGAATCGAGAGCTCACGAGAGCTGAAAGCCGAAACGATCCGAGGCGGCCGGGGGAACGAGGAAGCTGCGACAAATATCGCGACAATTTATCAGAGCCGTAAATGTACAAACTCGCGGCGAAACTGCAGTTACCGAGGACGAGTTTTCGAAATAGTCCGGGCAATTTATAATTCCCCGAGTTCCCGCGCGACTCGGAGTAGATGGGCCGGCAGTGTGATCTACCTTTTCGTCATTATTTTTGCCGCGCGACCCTCGTGCCCTCCCGCGCGATAGATTCTCGCGCGCCGCCATTTTCTACATTCCGCAGCGAGCGCAAGAAAGCTCTCGCGCTTTTCGCCGCGGTCGGGGTCGCGGAAGGCGCGAGGACCGCGGAATTTGTCGCGCCAACGTCTGAGAACTTTCGGATGACGTGAACTTAATTAATTAAGGCAGCGAATCGCGCCGGATTACGGCAGCGTTTTACACTTGGCAGCGAGAGTAATGGCCGCCGCTGATTAATGCGCTCCGCAGATGTTACAATGGCGTAAACATTAAGACAATCCGGCGTGCGCAATTGGATTGTCGCGAGAGCGGCCGCGGCCGGTAGCGTGGCGGAATCCGCAGGAAAAGCGCGTGCAGAACGGGCCGCGATCGCAACCGCGAATTGCCTTTGAATAACGAGTTCCCCGTCAACATGAATTATGCATGCAACGGGCAAATCTAAAACAGATTGGAAACAGATTCGTTTCGGGCGCGCCGGCGATACAGGCCGCCGAAACTGGACAGAGCCGGGATAATTGTGTTAGTTATCGGTCCGTTCTTATTGTTCCCCAAGAATTCATAATTCGACGACGCGTCCTCCCCCGCAATTAAGCGCGGATCGTGATTATCGTCGGAGCGAAAATTGCTGCCTCGTTACGCAAATACGGCGGTGAATTTTCCGTCGGTCACAATGGCCCGTTAATATCGCGTCGGAAGTTGAAATTTCGACAGTCGCCCGGCCGATGGGGTAATAACGGGATGAAAAAGTTCGACGAGCGACCGCCGCTGACTGTACAACGCTTGCCATTTTTCGTTCGCGAATCAGCGTTAGCCCGGTGCGCCTCCGCCGTTTGTCGTTTTTATTAGGTGGGCCAGATTCGTTTCCTTGTTCGCTCTTTCCCTCGCCTTTCTTTTTTCCGGCCCTCCCCCCTCACCGTCGGTGGCTCGCGTAACGCCCGATAGTCGGCCGTTATTCGGTCATAAATTCCGCATCGACGTTTACGCAAATATATACGTATCGGTTCTTTGTACGGCAGAACCGAGGTCAGCCTCATCCCTCCGAGGCGTCTCTTTCTATTTCGACTTTGCACCGGCGCCCATCCCTCTTTCGGCTTTACACCGGCGCGCACCGCTGCTTCCCGAAATTTATTCCGTCCTCCTCGACCCCCCCTGCGTCCTCTTCTTTTTCTCCGCGCTCACGCTCTCGCCCGTGTCTCTTTTTGCCGAGTCACACGTTCGGAGAAGTGAAAAGTCTGGTTTTGGCGCCGACCGGCGGCGCGGCCCTCAGGCTTACGTCGCAGTCGCAGCGCTTTAATTTTAAACTTCGCTTTTACGGCCGAATCGAATTTTATATCCCTTCGCGTGTACGGCTCTCGTGTCGCCTTGCTTCCGCCGTTTTATTCAATATTCGCCTTTTACGCCGCTTCCGTCCTCCGCAGCTGCGAGACGCCGATTTCCTCATTTCCAGCCCTCGCTTATTTTCCGGCCAGATCTAGATTCTGCGCGCGGGCGTTTCGCAGAAAAATATCGGCCGCCTATCGCGCAATAAAACGTTACCGTTCCGGGGCAATAAATGACCGAGGTGAAAAAGAGGCTGCGTGTCTCACGCATTACGCGGCACTTTTTGCCTCTTACAGTTTTAATGTGTAGCGAAACGGGGTCGACGGGGTTGGGTCGCGAGACGCTCGCTCGCAGGCTCGCGGTTCGACGAAGAGAGTCACTTCTCAAGATAACCTGCGACGCGGAAATGAATGGGAACGATCGCGGAGCGTTGCGTAACCGCGAATTCATCTTGTTCGCCGCGCAACCGGAAGCTCCCAGCGTCGCGCGTCTATTTCACTCCGCTTCGCGCGACGAGCGCTGACAGATTAAAAGGACGGACGCGCTCGAGCGATTATATAACGAACCGTGCACTATTCAGTCTCCCCGTCACTCGCCTTTGTTCGATATTACCCGACGCGGCTGTCTTTTGTGCAGTCGCTCGTGGAAAAGGAAGGCAGGGAAGGTGGCGGAAAAAGTGGATGTCCCGCGTCGCAGGCAGTAGCTTCGAGAAGCTGTTACCATGCGAGCGCGGTCACTTTCTTCGCCTTCTGTCCGCCCGTGCCAGAAATACGGCCACCAGCCGAACACGTTTACTAATCCATAGAGGATTACGTCGGACGATCGCTTTCTTCGGGCTTGATTTATCGCCGACGTCGTGGCCGGAGCCGAGGGTAGATTTACAGCGCGCGAATTTTAAAAGCTGCCTCGCCGAGAACTTTTGTCGCGACATATTTAATCGCGCCGTTTCTTCGTCCGGCCACTTTCGGCGGCGAGCCGACCGCCGTCCGGCGTGAATTTCGCCGCGGAACTTTGCTGCGAAACGCCCGACGCGCGCACTCCTCGTCTTCTTGTCTCGCCGCGGGTCGATCATTAATCAGTCCGCCCCCTTCCGGTTATTTACGCGACGCTCCGCAACATTTTCCGATGCCGTCGGACCGGCACAAATTTTGCCGCCCGACGGCCGATAATAATTGTACGGCCGTTCGTCTTCCTTCACGCTGATACAAGATGCGCGCAAATTACATCGCCACTCCGCCGCACTGCAATTCTTCCCCGGGGTAATTAATGATTCGAACTTATCGCTCGATTAATTTCGAATTAGCGCTGTGGACAGTTTCTTTTTTTTTTTTCTTCTCTCTTCTTTCACTCGCTCGCCTTATTCAGTGGACGCAGAAGGAGGGAAATTGCTTCGGATGAATGTGCGTTATTAATAGAAGGCTCAACTTGACGTCGTTCGCGTTCACCTTCGTCCGAGTCGGGCGGAATAAAGTGATCGAGACGTAATGACCCGAGAACAGGAAGGCACTGCGCACGATGAATTTCTGTACTTGGCCCGCGTCACCATATCGCGTCGGCTTATTCGAGTTCGATTTCTTCGCTCGCCTTGTTTCTCGGTCGAGCGGACTTTTTACGAAGAGTATCAATTTCGTCGAAGGTTCCCGGAGAACAAAGTTTGTTAAGTATCGACCACGGGAACGGGGTCGGCAGCCTGCTTTAACGACACTCGTGCTTGTCGCGTGCACGATACAGAGGAGGCCGTGGCAAATATTTACGGACGATGTTTGCGAGCTTGCACGGACACGTCGGCATCGGCGGATGGTGTACGCGCGCGCATATGCAGTCTTTGTGTGCGGCCGCGGCGTTTCCTTCGACGAAATTATCCGCACGTCGGGGGAAGAATATTAAGTTCCGTCGAAACGCAACACCGGCTTTTTCGAGTGTCGCGCGAGTCTGGAGCATTTCGTTGCCTTTTAATACGTCCGACGCAGCAGCGTACTAATTGTAATATCTGTATCGAGCATTTTCTTAATGAGACGACCCCGTGTTTCATGGTAGTGATTAAAAATTGTCTGGTACGCTGGAAGAGACCAACAATAGAATATGGCGGGAATGTGATAAAATAAACTGCGTTCAGCTTTTCTCCCCATATCCCAGCATTCAAACTGCCTCGCGTCCACGTCGGCCAGGTGTATCTTTTTGGCGGTGCGGTGAGATTTTTGGCTCGCGATCAAGTTTCGAATGTTTTGGCTAGCCGGAGCCGCGGTACCGTCTTGTCTGCCGTGCTTGTGCGTCACGAAAAAAAATCTCGACGCGACCGAGACGGGGAGGGCGAGAAAGAGAAAGGGAGCTTTATTTTGTCTTCGCGAAGACGTCTCCGGGCAGGGGCGTATCGCTGTCTATCGAGTCCCCCTTTCGCCAACAAAGTCACCCCAACCCGTGAATCATGCTCTCGTCGATAAAATTCATCACGCCCGAGCTGGCCGCTTCTCCGCTGGCCCGAGCCAAAGATACATTTTGCGAGAGGATCGAAGTGTCGCGCGCTACTGACGTCAGCGAGTTTTGTTGGGGGAAAGAGTTTAAATTGTGATTTTTCGTTTAAATTGTTCTTTTATTGTGTAAATTCTCATTTTTCTTTGCAGCGTCTTTTATTTCAAGACGATTTTTTTAAATTTTACTCAGACTGGTTGCAAAATGTTTAATCGGGCTGCTGCACTTCGGTGGCTCATTTTCGGCAACTATTATCATAATGTTCTGAAGTGCTCATTTTTTCTTCTAAGCTAAAATCACGTCTTTATCGTAGAAATACATATTGTCAAACAAGCTTTTTGCTTGTGGACGAAGATAATCCTAAAATTGATAACATAAACCGAAGTCATGATTATTATAAACAACGTTTTTCCTATGTAGTCGTATATCTCCCGTCCGTTCTTCGCGAAAGTGATAACAATAACCAAATGGTAATATTATCCGTGATTTTAATAAGCTATATACACTGTATCTGCGAGGATGCTAGAAAGGTCTTTAGGACGTGCTGTTGAAGTTAATCAAGTGTCGGGAAGTATATACATGGATGGAAAAAAATCTCCTACTTTTCGCTGGCACACGAACCAACACATAGAGAGAGAGAGAGAGAGAGAGAGGAGAGGGGGGTCAGAAAAGGGTGGAAGCCTCAGCTTTATTCTGTTTTCGCACGACGACACATTCGTGCAGGGGCGTAACTTCGCCGGAGTATCGCGAAACTGCTCGCAGACAAACCCAACCCTCCGTGTATTTTCGTCGCCTTCGCAGTCGAAGTCGAAGTCGACGGCCGATTTGTACAAAATTTTACGCGTCAGAACGCGTTATCGCATCGGCGCCTGGCCCGTCCCCGTCCCTCCCCCCCATCTTCCCTATTTTCCATTTCGTTTCTCGCCAGACAGCCGTAGCCGATTCTCGGGTGAGAAGGTGTCGCTGACACGTGCCGAATTTTCCGCCGCTTCCAGGCTGCCAACGTGTTCCTGCCCTCGGAATTGTTTCTCTGTCAAGCGAGTGCGCGTACACAGCTCGGAGACGAGGGCGGAGTCTGGTTTCGACGACGTCGACTGGCAGGCCAAGATAATATCGCGCGAAAGTATTCCGTCGCGGCAGTTGCGCCGGGGCCGGCAATTATTTAGTAGTCCGCAGAAAGAGAAGGAGAGAGAGAAGCTTCGGAGGATGTCTTACCGCGAGGCAGGATATAGAGACGATAGTTTACTTACGCCGCCCGAGTTTCCGCGTTGCTCGAATATTCGAGGTTTCGGGCTGGGCGTGGGTGTGGGTAATGGAGAGAGACTCGCAATTCGAATAGACCGGATTCCATCGTATAACGAGTTAACTCCCGCTCGCTCGCGACGCCTCGTCTGACGAACAGCTTTGCGTCTTCTTCTCCTTTTTACTTTCTTACTCGCGCCGAAAAGGACACTTTTTATCAGGGACCTGACGAAGTGTCGCATCACAAAACGCACTCGCCAATTCTGTCGCCGAGGTCCTCATAACCGGCGAGCGGATGTTCGTTTTAATATTTAGCGCGAAGAACTTTGCTCATTAGCCTGAAGCGGAAAATAAAGTGTGTTGTCGCGGCACGGAAACGCGTACGTCGTACGTCGTATGTACGTCCGTTAAGGACCCGTCACTCGGAAGCGTCGACGGTGAAGAGAAGCGGAACACCGTACGACGACGGCTCAGAGATCGCTTAATATCGTGCAACCTCATTAAGGGGGGTACAAAGATAATCCACGGCTCTTCGCGATAGATGAGTCTTCGAAGGTGTATTCACACGCGCGTCAGTGTACGAGCGCGGCCGCGAACGAGGCTAAATAAATCATTATAGGGCAAAGCGGCACTCTTTGAATAATACAGTACCGGGGCGTGGGAAGGTGGGAGGGGGGTGGTAGGGGGGGCTGGGTTTTAGGTAGCTTAGCGGCGTAACGGAGCACGCAGGCACCGAGGACGACGCGCCGGTGGTTTTCATGGATTAATTGCCCATTCATAAGCCACCCTCACGGTCGGACCGGCCGCAACCGTTCCGCCGGCTTCCACCGGTTTCCACCGGTTTCCTAGCGGCCCTGCCGGCTGCTGCGTCGGGCGCAAAGATTGAAAAGAGCTTCCCCGTGGCCGGGACACACGCGCCGCGGCGCCCGCGATGAATTATTAGCTTGCGCTCGAGAGCCCCACCCGACTCGGCCGGTTAAGTTTTCACGAAAGACTCGATTCACGGCTAACGAGGTTCCACCCCTCTCGCCGGGAAGGTACAAAGGCGAGTGTACCTTTGTGCGGGGCAGATTTCGAGGTCCGGCTCTTTTCCCCGTGTCGTCCTGTTTTTTTTTTTCTCTCTTTCTCTCTTCGTTCAGACCCGCCGGTCACCGAACTGTCTGCTTATCGGCTGCCGAGGCACAGCAGATTTATTCTCAGAGGGACCCTTCCGAACGACTGCTGTCTGTTCGAATGTTCGCGAATCGGCCCGTGCGCGAAAGACGTCCAGAAGCGAAGCTGTGTGCGGGACCAGAGTGTTGTCGCGTGGCGAGCGGATTAAGGCCTGTTTCGAAACTAGTGCGACAGCGACACGTTATACGGGCGAGTTGCTACTGGCACGGTCCGCGCCGGCATGGGCAGAGAGAACGACGCAGCTATTTCGTGGATACGGTCGGCCATTACGGTTTGTTCGTACAATGCATCCCGCGTGCCGCGCGCGGGTTTACGTACGTCGGTACATAACATCGGCTACAACACGGCAGCCAGACACGTTAGATGCTCGGGCTGCGAGCAATGCGCGTACGTTTATCGGCTCGTAGAATTTGCCCGCTAAATTACAGGAGCGGCTGCATTGTAAATAGGGGTTGCAGGGAGGGCCGTTAGGGTGCTGAATCCGCGCTCTGTCCCGCCGCTTCTCTCACTCTTCCTCTCCACGGGGCGTCCGTGCACTGACGCCGCTTCGAATTACTCGCGACTACTCGATTACGAGCCGAAGACCGACGCAAACGGGCGAAGCAGGGATGTTAAACGTTTAACCTATATTGCGGGCCACGCTTAAAGCGTCTTGCGGCATTCCGACCGATTCGGTATCAAGAGTTCAGAGAAACGGAGCGTCCTCTGCCGCACGCGCGCGCCAACGTTGCTGAAGTCAATTTACATATGTTGACGTTCTCTCTTCGGCACGGAAATAATTATACACGGAAGCGACAACGCGAGGAATGGGAATGTGGGGGAATTTCGAGAGCGTGTCGTGTGAAGACGATGTCAAAAGAGAGTTCTGGTTGAGGTGGCAGCGGAGTGGGCACGTGCAAGGGGATCATTCAAAGTTTCGAGGAGAGATATGAACATTTCTCAGTGTAAAAGAAAGTGGACTGGTGGAGGGTAGGTGACACGATTAAAGGCGGCAAGAAGGCAAGAGACTTTATCCTCCGGAGTTCTGTATTCAGAACGCGCCGTTAACTCGGTTAGTCGCCCTCTCTTTCTCTCTCTCTCTCTCTCTCCCTCGCTCATGTCCTATCTTACCAGGGGTGTGGGTAATCCGTTGTTCCGACTGAATCGAAAAAGGGAAGACTGTTTACGGCATCTGCGACAGGCGCAGCGTTGGAATGGAGCGATCCAGTTAGGGCGGCGCCAAATCCAGGGTGCAAGAACTAACGTCGGCAAGAGCCGACGGTCCTCGCAGCAAGGAATAGCATGCACGCGGACAGACGGCACAAGTGTATCAGGACTTCGCCGCCACTTTGCATTTAGCCGGCAATTGAAAAACACGGGTCGCGTTTAAAAAACACGGATTTCATTGAAATTGCGGATGAACGCCGGGGCGCAGCGACGCGCGCTATGTTTTATACACACGACGCCGATATGAAATTGGCAATTCCCGCGCCGCCAGTATATTTTGTCCGCGGCGCGTGGAGGAAAATATTTTATTACTTTTTCAATTTCATTATCCCATACGCCAATTTTCCGCTTATTTTTTCCGCGCAAGTTAAATAACGTGTAATGTCGCGCGCGCGCCGATGGAAATCGATATGGTAATGAACGTGTTGAACAGTCGTAACTCGGGGGAATTAACGGCATTGTTAGCGGCACCCTTGGATTTCCGTAATACGCGAGCGCGCGCCATTCCTGAGGGGATGCCGTCTCGATATGGCACACTCAAACGGAACCGCAGGCGTTCGTACGTTTAAGGCGAGCACGTCACGGCGCATGGAACAACGCGCCCCGCATTCTATTACGATGTCACGAGTGAGTGCGCATTTGGCCAGAAAGCAAACCGTTAAACACCCCAGTGTTTCGTGGTTTTCGATGTTGCGCGCGAGCGCGCGCGCGCGCGCGGCTGCGGAGAAGGAGCCTTGCGGCGGATGGAACTTCGCCCGCCAGCGGAGGAGTGCATTTACAGAGGAGAAGCTTTATGCCGGAATGCGGAGGAGCGTCTTATCACTCCCGCAGCGAGCCGTCTGCGGGCGACACATTGAATTCACCCGGCTGCGCTCGCTCTATGAATGCGGTTCGCAACGAGGCGCCGTATTTAAAGCGTTCTTAGCAGGGGCTGAAATATGCGTCAGTACGCGAGCGTACCGGCGGGCGTAAGTGAGTCTTGGCGAGAATGAAGAAAATTTTATTTTCTCCTCGACGCTCTGCCGGCGAAACTTGCTCGTCGAGTTAACGCGAGCGAGTATTGCTGTAAATGCGATTACAATGGTGGAGAGAGAGAGAGAGAGAGAGAGAGAGAGGAAATCGAAGAAAATTGTCAGCCGTCGGACGCCTCAAATTTCTCTGCCACTGCCACTTTTACGGCGGACACATTACGAGCGACTGCAATAACTTAAAGCCCGAGCAGTCTCTTGACACTTTTCTTCTCCCACCTCTTTCACTCCCCGGTGCGAAGCGCGCCGTTCTATTACGAGGTGTCGCGAGTCCGTTTCTCTATAAAAGCTTCGAGCCTTCCGTTAAAATAATGAGCGCCGAAAAAAGAAGCTCTCCTGGCCTTCCGCAGCGAGCGAACGAGTGCGCGTCGCTCGTGCCTCCAGCCGGCGTGAGCGCTTTGTGCGACGACGCTTCTGTGCGTGCGAAACGACCGGGGGGAGAGTGATGTGCACGTACGCCACTATGTGGGCGAATATGTGGGCCAGGGTTATGCGAGGCTTTTTTCGCGCGCGCGAAAGGGAAGGCCGACGTTGCGAGCGTGAACTTCCAATATTAGGGAGTGCTCTTTGTCTTCCTTCCTTCCGGCCCGCTGGAAGCTTTTCTCCGAGGCTGCATGCCTCTGCCTTCGCTCTCGCCGAACACTTTTTCACGCACGCCATACGTCGGGCTTCGGCTGGGACATCCTGGATCATTCTCGACCCGACGCTGCATTCTGCGCATTCCGCCGATGCCGCCGGCGAAGCCGCGGCACGCATTGTCGTGGTTGTCAGGCGTTATTCAGTACGGTATTTTTTTGCTCTCTCCCAAAAAACGGGGTACTATTCAACAGCGACAGTTGAAGAAATAAGTGCTGATTTGCGGAAGATCTGGTGTCTTTCGACGACGTTCGCTGATCCAGCCAGAGGAAGAAATTCTGATCTTGGGATAACGAAGTGCGAGCTGACTCGCGCTGGCTGTATGCAAAGGGGCGGTCGGCATCGTCACGAGCCATATTTTATACGGCAATTTGGTCGTAAGTGGTAAGAACGTAAAGTTAACAAGTCAAGGGGGCTGGCTAACAGAAACAAACGAGTTGTGGGCTACGCAGGTGGCTCGCTAACGGGGAGCAACGCCTGGGTGTCCACGGGGCGAGGGGAGGGTTGGAGGGGGCGCGGGAAGTTGCCTTGAAGGGTGAGATTTACGAGAGCTGCCGCGCTGGGAGGGTGAAAAAGTTTGCATCGCCGTGTGTTCGGGGGGTGATGGGCGGTGTGCCGGGCGCACTTTCGGTGCCCGCGAGAAGGCGTAAGCAGTCAGTGGCAGAATGTCGAGCCGATAAACTCCGTCCCTGCCCCCGATAGCCGCGCATCGGCCGAATCCATGCGAAATGAATTCTTCATGAAGCGCCACTTCGTCCGCGTTTACTCTTCTCCTCCACCCCCTCTGTTCTCGCTTTTTTTCCCACCTCCCTCCTCCTCCCTGAAAGGCCAAAATTGACGTCGACTCTAAGTACCGAATTCGATTTTCGTTTACCGCTCGGCGAAGAGAAACGATACGCCGCGGTCGGCTGATGGAAACAATGTTCGGGCGATAGAAGTGGCGAAGGTACATAGTGAAAGCTGCTTTGTGGTACGAGATTTACGAGAGTTAGCGCGCTCGAAGGGGTAAAAAGGTTTGCGCTGCAGCGTGCATCGGGGGGAAGCCGCGATAGGATGCAGCCGCGATAAACCGGGAGTGTCGGCTAGTGTATTCGTACCACCCACCGATTGGCAGTCCTAAACCGCATTCGAACAACGTGCGCGGGATTTTTCGAGGCGCGAACGAATGGTCGATATTTTGCGACTCTTTCATTGTACTCCCTAACCCCCGGGCCGGGCTCTCTCTACTTTCGGCGTGTTTGTTTAACGGGCGCGATACGAAGCGCAAGGTTACATGCGAGTCGTGACGTCGGCCGGTGCCGCAATGTTCCGTAAGCGCGTTATTTCTGATGATGTTTGACACGCCACGCCGCACCGTCGCTTCTGCGGACAGAATTTGATGCTTTGACCGAAGCAAATTATTTCACACTCCTCCCGACGACGCTGCGAAGTACTTCGATCTGCCAGGACGCCGACGACATTGACGTTTGATCGGACGGTCGACTTGTCAGAAGCACGACTGCTTATTCGACAGGCATATTTATGTTCACGAACGGGTCGATCGATCTCGATGATTCTCGTTGCGACAAATTTAACGGACCTCTCACGGCTCAACTGTCAATCTCTTTCATATGAGACCAAGAGCGATGAGCTAGCTAAAATAAAGTTCTCTTCGCGTTACTTAATAGCTCCGATATGAAAAGTTCATTCGAAGCGTGACGTTCGGAAGCGTCGCGAGACGGCAGGCGAGGGCGTTTATTACCGACGATGTTTGACATTTTTCGGTTTCGGGGGGAGGGCCGCGATATAAGCCCCAGTTTGATTTGTAGTCCCGACCCGTCCGAAACGTGACGCTTCGCAATGCCCAGCTACTACCTACGACGATGTAACTGGGTTATCGCGCGCGGCTATGATGTTTCGAAACCCCTCTGCGTCCGCATGGCTACCGTCATCGTTGATAGTCGTCGTCGGTACTCCATCGTCAAAGATCTCGCGCTCGCTTTTACGAGCGCGTCCCGCGCGTCAGCCTTCCGACTTTGCCACTCGGGCGTGGATTTTACGTTTCATACGAGCGAAACGGTTGTTTCGGGGGAAACACAGCGAACGGTAGGCGCCGATCGCGGGTTCTGCCGATGCCGGGCCAGTTCATCACACCATCTGGCGCGCGAGCGATAACGAACCCGGCACCGGAGCAAGGAGATTTTTATCGGTGCCCAGGAGAGCGCGACTCGCTTTCGCGTTTCAATTCATTCGCGGTCGTCGGCGAATCGGGCCGCGATGGCCGGCGGCCAACATTTTTATAATCCTTTTTACGAGTCACTCGATGCGGTCATCCGCGGCGCGGCAGTCACCTTCCACCTTCTGTTCCCGGCGTCCCCCGTCCCTGCCAAAGCCAGCCCAACCGGCTGACGTTCGATCGTCTCGACCCGATTCCTCGATAAAGCCAATAAACCCTCGTCAACCGTGTGGCACCGCGGTGGTGTTCGTCCGCCCCTGCACCATAGAATGTTCCACTCTCTTCGTCCGCGGGACTTCCTCCCCCTCGCATCAATTCCCCCGGGTCACACTTTTATCCCACGGATCACCGCTATCGGCCCTGCTCGCCAAATTTGTTTAACGAGCGGCCTAGTCCACGTCAAAATCCACCGCCGACGGAAGCGGTCACGGTGATCGGTTAGTCTTTTTTTTCGCGTTCACTTGAACTGTCCAACACTTATGATTAGTCTGGTACCATATTTCTAAAAATAGCATCATGTTTGCACACTTGTGTCCCACGCGACCGAATTTTCCGTTGCCACAAGTCCATACCTGCGATGTATACTTTACTTTGTTTCGACCACCGCTGACGTCAGGCTCATCGCGGATTTTACTAACGGACAAGCGACGGTGCCGTGACATAGCAGGCCGGCTGCAGTCTTAAGATATTAGTAGCGCTGAATCACTTTACTTAAACTTTTTTTTAAACCAGACTTAAATTGAAGATTTTTAAAAAATAACAATTTTTTTCTTATAAATGAATTTAATCCACCGTCTAGAACTTTAGTTATTAACAATTAAAGTTTAGCGTTTTCTCCATCTAAAGCAGTGTTTCTTAACCTTTTTGGTGATCGGGACCCCCTCGAATCTGAAAATACGCTCCCGCACCCCCTTGAAAAATATGTTCAGATGTTTTTATTTAGGACATGATAATTATTACAACATTAGAAACCTCTCTCGCATCCCTGGAAATGTTTTCTCGCACCCCAGGTTAAGAAACACTGATCTAAAGTAATGGTTATGATCACACAAAACGGTTTTTCGATAATAACTCGAAAACGGCACTTAAACTTTTTTTGAAAAAATTCCAGATTGTAGATTAACATTCGAGAAACATTTTAAAAGAAAAAGAAAAGACTTTCAACCGTCTAGTTCAGGAGAAAAAAAATGGTGAATATAAAATTGTAAATTGAGTGCTTGTATTCAGCCTGAACTGCGGTACAAACGCAATATGCATCATTGCCAAGTATACTAGTGTGCACATATGTATACGGAATGTGTGTATAGATTGAATCAGGGCCGTAAGAAATTTCTGACGCAATTGAAAACAAATAATGGAGCCAATTTTTGATACGGCACCCAGAGCTAGTAATACTTTAAAACAACTCTTGACGACACAGAGACGTCTTTTTCATTTTCCACTCGCGACAACGATTCATACTAATGCGCGCCATTTACGCAATTGTTTAGTTTGTGTTTTGTTATTGAATGATATTCGTGTGTGTTGGTATTAAGAAATTTAAGTGTGGTGATAATAGTGCAGCCAATTCATTGATCAAAGTCAGATCCTGAAACTCAGATTCCCTCCAGCAAAATAATTTCTATCTCGGGAAATCGCACGCGGATCACAACGAACATTCTCGCGTGTCGCACACTTAAACCGGCCAGGAAACGCCTTCACACTCCGCACTGTTTCTCTTTCTTGCTGGGAGCGCTCGTGAAAATGATGCGTCGAATCGAGCGACGTGTGACGAGAAATTGGTCGACACCTGTCGTCGTTCTCGCGTAACGCGGCTCGGGATACGGATTACGAGTGAAATTCGCGAAATAAAATATGACTGTAAATCGGCGTACAGTTGCGCGTGACATTTTGTTGGGCTCGCTCGTCGGCCGCGCCAGAGGTGGTTGCGTACGCGGCCCAATTGCTCGTATTAACGAAGCTGTTTCAGATACGTGGCCTGTTTATCGAGATTTCTCGCCCGATAATGGCGCGCGCGCGTGAAATTTTTCGACTACGTGACAGCTACGCGCGCGTCGGCCCGCGCTCGTTGAAATACCGGCCGCGGAGTGTTAACGAGACAATAAAGGTTGGCCGATGAATATTTTCCGTGAGTTTGCCAATCAGTGGATATTTTATCGTGCCGACGAGCTCTCGCTGATCGTCCATTTAACGGGAGAGAGAGAGCGAGAGAGAGAGAGAGAGAGAGGCGCGACGAGCAAAAGGTTCGCAGGGGCCTTCCGGACATGTGATCGTGCGCCCGCAGTAGTCGGGCTCGGCGAGTGGTCAGACATCAGTTTACGCCGGGCCACGCGCTATTTAACTGACACGCATCACGAACAGTTGCCGCGATACGGTTGCGGTCGTTTGAAATGAAGAATTAAATGAAAAATCATGCGTTACGCAAAATGCGACGCTTCGATCACTTATATTCTGCCGGCGAAATGAAGTGCACGTTTTTGTGCGGCTCGGTCGAGCGTGCATTCGACTAAGTCAAAGGCCACGTGAAACAGGAGCCACTCGATCGCGCGCGAGCCACCCTGCAGCAGTTCGCGCGCAATATCTGATAAATCGACGCGAGCGGGCCATTGCGAACGGACTGCAAAGTGCGCCGGGCTCGGGGTAACATTTCGTGGGGCGAAACTTTTTTAATTAAACCGATATTCGGCGACACGCGTCCCGATCAATTTGATACAAGGGTCGCCGGTCGGTCCGTCACGGCGGAACGACCTCGTCAAGAAATTTAATTTTCGCCGGTCGTCGACCGTCAACTTTGCCCTCCGCGCGATTCGGCTAACGTGCGCGATAAAAATAAAGCGCCCGGGGGCTTGGACAAGCGCGCGAAATTCGGCGCTACGACTTGGAGAAAATTTTGTCGAACTCATACCGGACGCAGCTGCGTGGCTGAGCGAGGAACGAGCGCTCGCCGAAAAATCTGTCGCTGGCTCCTCGAACGACCTTATCCCGCAATTTTCTCCGGAACATAATCCGTAAGCCTCGCGAACGTCAGGCTTCCGCCGGTCGCACCGATAAATCAAGCCGGAACAGAGAGTCTGCCACCAATTATTGCTTTAGCCACGCTCCGCCAGACAGATCCATTCTCGAATTGCGCCGGTGAAAAAATTATGTTCGTAACAAGTTCGAATATGGAGGCATTAAAAATGGAGTTACCGCGGGATAGAATCGATGCGGACGTACATTACCGACCTGAATTTTTCGCCCCCCCTCTCTCTCTCTCTCTCTCTCTTTGGCAGGCGGAGTAGAGCGGTCCGCTATGAAAACGAGTTTATTCCGCATACGACGTACGTATTTTCCGATGAGTATTGCTGCACACGTGCGCTCTGTACACGTCGCTACCACTTCTGAATGCTCCGCTTTCTTCCGATAATCGAATTGTTTCGCGAAAGATACGCTCGCCGGCTCCTCGGGGACGTTCGAGGCACTGGAGAGCGAAAAGGAAGGCAAAGGATCCCAGCTCGAAAAGGAAGCCAGACCGACGATGCGGGCGGGGGATGAGAAAGGAAGCGGTGGGCAGAGTCGGGGAAACACGAAATATGCGGTCTAAGCAATAAATAACAGGAACTGCGGACGTGGATAAGGGGGCCAATCTCCGCTAGCGGACAAACAGTTTGATTAGCGAAAGTCCGGCGCGGGGCGGGAGGGTGAGGTCGAGGGAAGACGTGGTGCGGGAAAGGTCGAAGACTACGGAGAGTCGAGGAAGTGGGACGAAATTGAGAGTGGGCCAATGGCTGGCGAGCTGGATGCCGCGTCCCTGCCAACCCCCCGGCGGCAAACATTTTGCAGGATTCCTGTTCAACATCGTCGAGCGGCGCGAGCGCGAAAGAGAGCAAAAGGAAGCGGGGCTCGCAGAAATGTCGAAGGAGGCGAGGCCGTCTGCTCGTCGTTTGTTTCAATATCGAGGAACCCCATGTGCCGGGAGCCCGCGCTCCTCTCGTGGCTGTAACTCATACGCGGCCGATCGTCTCTGGCAGGGTTAAAGTGTTTCCTCACAGCGGGCTCTCCGAGATTGCGCGGCTGAAGATATAAAAGTGGCGCGCGGCAGGTGCGTCGTTTCTGCTCACCTCTCTCGCGTAAAATCGCTCGGCACTTCGCCGAACCGTCGGCACGTCGTTACGCCTACCGGCCTACCGATTTGTTCCCTCGATATCGCGCAGGGATGTCAGAATTAAAGCGTGCCGGCGACTACGGCGTCGTTTTATGAGCCATCGATTTTTCCGCCGATTATAATGCCGCGTCACTCACCTGCATGCCGGCTCGCCGACGGTCTCGAAAAACAGGCAGGTACCACCGTTCATGCAAAAGTCCCCTGCTATTGGACAGGGCTGCTCCTGCCTTGGCCACGCCGCCGTTGCTGAAACAGAAGAGAAGGGAGGGTGGTTAGAGATGTTGCTGAGGGCGCGACCGCCGAGTGCAGGAGTCGAGTAGCGCGGGTCGTGTAATGAAGCGGACGAGTGCCGGGCGACAACGCGAATCGGGAAATCACGATTGACGGGAACGACGCGAAACAACGCAAATCCGCGTTTAACGAATTTCAAACTGAATTTCCAGCGAGACGGTTCTGGGATTAACGCATACAACGAGCGCGTCCGCTTGATCTCTCTGTCACTTTTCATCTGCAATAAAATACAGTATAACAAGAAGATAAACCTAAAACAGTTGGAAAGAAATAAAGTTTTAGAAGTTAAGTTCTAGTTCTCTCGCGACGCGAATAGTAACGCGGCATCGCAGACGCACTTTTCGCAAGTGTCGCTAACAACGGTATATCGTTGTTCGACACTACAAGGATTAAGCATCTGGCACACTTATCCAACATGACACGACAAAAAACGGATTGGATTGAATGCATGCAAATAAATGAAGCTGCGCACACTCGTCCGGCACGACATTTATTTACAATTATTCAATTGTTACCGTTTTTGTCGTGTCGTGTCGGATAAGGCTCGGTTTCACCAACGACTGATAAATCTCTAAATAGTTATTCGGCCAATAAAATTTATTTGTCAGTTAACAGTTGAGAGTGTCGAGACCAATCATTTTGTCGAATAAGCGCTAACTGAACTTAGTGAAACGAAAAACATCGACAAATAACTTTATTCTACGAGTAACCACTTATTCGTCGTTGGTTAAACTGCCCCTAAGTGTGCCAGATCCTTTTAACGTCTAGACAAACGAGACTTTATTCCGTCTTGCCGGATGCGCCGGATAATTTTATCACTGTCAATCGACTGGCAGTGCACAGCTCGGCCGAGCGGCAAAGAACAGAGCAACCATAATCATTCTTTGCTTGCCCTCGCGCGTCGGGCGAATCGTTGCTGCCGTCTGCACTTTTCCACACGACCAGCTTGCCCCGCCGACCCGACAACGGTAGTCGTGATCGTTCGCGCGAATAAATCGCGCGGCGGGCGGAAGCTTTTGTTCCACGTAAGAAAATGATATTCACGTTGGGCGGAAAGTTGGCGCAGCCTCGGCGCGAGGGGGAGGGTGTGTGGGTGGATGGTCGGAAAGACGGAGCAGGGAGCACTGGGCTCGAGGTGAGACCGTGCATTTTCATTTCAATCGGCCGGCACGCGGATTAGCCTTTGGTATGCAAATGCGACGCCGGCGCTCGGCGGTCGCGAGGGAGGATTTTATGAAGATCTTAAAACATTCACCCTCCTAAGTCCTCCCCTTTCTGCCGAGAAATGTGCAGTGTCGGCTAGCGAGGCCGATAAACCGGCGGGCTGATGCATCGAAAAAGCCGTCGCGGCGCGCCGGGGGGAGGGGGGGGGGGGCTGCCTTATGATCCGCATAAGGCACTGACATTTTTATATTCACGCCACCGTCTTCCACGCTTTGACGTATCGAGAGTGCGGAGATACGTCAAACGCGGTGCTCGAAACGTTTGCCGAGCGATAAGGTCCATACGTGTTCGCGAATACATCGACGCAACTCTTTCCTTGCAGCCCTTGGTTCGAAGCGGCGTGTATTAAAAATCTGCCGCGAACGTCCTGTCGGCGAGCGTTCGGCGGGTGTCTGTAGAAATAATCGATGCACTTGCTTGACTTAGCGAGTGACGAGGGCGAAGATCGGTTTGCGGAGGGTCCTGTCGCGGACGGTATATTAAAAATCCTGCAGCGGACTCGAGGCTACGTCTGATGAGGGTACAGTTGGACAATAATGGCGGCGGAACGGTACTGGTTCGGTCGAGTACTGGGCAATGCGGTACTCTCGGCACGGCTCGCAAGCGCGGACGCCATTATTACACTCGGATTAGCACTCGACCAGTCGGTCCAGTATTACGCGGCGAGTAGAACCTCTCCATAGCCGTTCGCCCTCCGATCCTGCCAAATTCGGAAAGCTCTCGACCTTCTCGTGCGCTTCTTCCACTCCGCGATTTTTTTTTTTTTTTGGCTCCATTAACCGGTCAAAGACATTTCGCATAAATTGTGTGGACAAATTATGCTGGATTCGAGCGCCGATAGATGTGGACGCGCCAGATAGTTGAGTCGATTGGAAAGCATTCCTTTCGCATATTCTTTGCCATGCTTATCTCCGAAGCTGTTGCGAGTTTTGCATTTTTTCCTGACGTCATTCTGAGTTATTTTCAATCTCCTTTGATGTCGCACGGAGCAATCAATATGTTAAACAGGCAACCGAAAAATCTTCATACTAACAAGAAGTTTTTATGTTTTAAACATTCTTTCCGCGAGCATCATCACTGCAACAATTATAATTCATCAGATTTCGTATCCAGTGGATAAAGATACCATAATGCACATGCACGTGGCCTAACGAAGTAGGAAGTGAAAATTTCGCAACTTCTCTGTGCTTCCATAGATAACAGTTTTGGCCGATCTCCTTTGTTTGGCGATAGGACTGCAGCCCAGTGAATTGAAACGCGAAATCGTGTCTACGCTGTAGAAACGTCGGCATCACCGAATTCTCGCAAATTCCTGCATCCGCTCTTAGTCGGTACGTATAACTTCCGTGAAAGCGCATCGACGCAGACCTTTTGTGCGGAAAGTTTTGCCGTATTCTCGAATTCTCTTTCGCGCGGGAGCATACTCTTCGAGAAAGCGAGAGAAAGAAGGGGAGAGCGGGGGAGAGCTCGTAGCGTAGTCTTTTTGACGGTGCATGCGTGCAAATAAAAATTAAGAAGAACGGAAAAGCGAGCTGGGGCAGAGGGAGAGCAAGGAGGCAGCGGGAAGAAGAAAGAGTCGGCAGCACGTACAAAGAAAAACGTAGCGCGAGCGGAAAACAGGAATCCCGGCTTGAACTCCGGGAATATCGAGTCTGGCCGTGGCATCGCGCACTCGTTTGAATTCATTTCACTTTGTGGCACCGACTCCCCTGCGCCTCGCCTCCCACGAAACGGTACATAGCCGCGCGCCGTATATACGTCCCGCCGACGATGTGTACGCGCACATTCTGATAAAACTTCCTTGACGGAGGAAGTGGAAAAACTCATCAACTTCGGGGGTGTATCACGCCAGTGAGCACTCTGTAATTTAAACGCCGAACTCTCCGCTCGAGTTCGACTTTCTAATTGAAACTTTGTATTCCGTGATTTCCTTCCGCATTCCGATTTTAATGGCTACGCGCGGACGTCGGACGGATGGCGAGAAGTGCATATCGTACCCACTGAACATTTTCGTCCCTTACGCCCGAAGCGACGAGGATCTCGCACGCGTAACAATGAGCAAGTTTACTTTCCGAGGAATTGCTTTCTTTCCGACTAATAAATTCATTTACTGTTCGTGTACCCCAGTGTTTCCCAAACTTCCGATATCTCTGTACCCCCTTCTATAATTTTCGTAAAACACAAAATATCCCGTGTAAAAAAACAATATTGCATATACTATAATAACAATCAAAATATATTTATTTTTTCCTTTTTAATACAACAAAATAATAATAATAAAATATAAATATAAATAAAAGGAATAAAAATTATATAATAAATAACATTCATTATAATCAATGAGAAGACGACAGATTACCATAATTTGGTTCCCTGGTTGTCAATTTTAATCTGAGCGGTTCCACATCCAATAGCCTGTTCCTTTTTTCTAACTTAAACTTTTTTTTACTTTTAACCCAGTACAGCGCGTACCCCCATCAAACTCTTCCCGTCCCCCAGGGGGTTATGCGTACCACACTTTGGGAAACAGTGGTGTTAGGGTTAACGACGTTCATCGTTCATGCAGTGCCAGATGAAGAAAGTCTCGTGGCGCGCGTCGATAGAGCTCGTTCCACTGACAACTCGTGACACGGTTCGGCGTGTGCTCACTGCTCAGGCAAGATAAAGATACAAGTTGCGAGTCGGGATTCGAGTCGGAGTGACATTGCGATGTGGCGAAGTTGATCGCGAGCGTAGGCGCATGTTATTCAAACGGAGAGACTCGCGCCTGCGAGCGACTCGTAACGACGTTGCACTTCTCGACGCATCCTATAAACTCTCGGCCTCGACCCAAAGCCCCCGCGCAACAGCGACTGTGTCTTTCTCGGTTTCAATATCGCGCTCGACAGCGCTCTTTGAAGTCCGTCCGCTCCCATCGCACTGCTTCCCGGCATCGCTGTGAATTTACCGTCGAACAAAACCGTTTCATTAGTCGGCGTATACGGTGGCAAAGTTCGCCCACCCCATTTTTCCCCACCCCCCTCCCGCGCGCGCGCCTTCCGTCGCTCGCCCTCTGTCACCCTTCGCAGCCTGTTTTTACAGCGCTTTTGACACGCGCGGCATTGTCGGGCTGCGTCATAATCGCGCGCGATATAACGCGCGTCCTCATTTCTGCTCGCATTATACGGCCGGTTACAATTACGATTGTTATTTCGATTCGAGTTAACGTTCGACGAACGGAGCGCCGTCGAATCCATCCGATTATTTCCCATTACTCTCGTTCGTGACTATCTGTTAGTTTCGCCCCGCTGTTGTAATCGCTCTTTCTACAGTCTGTTTACAACGTTTACTGACGTACGCTTCGTTGCGATAACATATTCCTCACGTACGAATTATCAGCGAGTCGGGTATAATACGCTGATTGTATCAATACGCCGGCGAGCATATCAGATCATATTTACGGCGACCTTTTGCGATTGTTGAATCTAAAATTGTTTGAATCCCACCGTATGATCTCTGATCTATCTCTTCTCTGATTATATTAACACTTTGGCGGCCGCACTGTTTGTTAAAATTTCTTCGCTTGGCGCCGGCACCACTAACACTATTTTTACACACCATTATTAACACTATGCCGTCCGGCTGTCACCACTGTGGTGTCACCGGCCGTCAGGCAATACTTTGCGAATGTCACCACTGTGGTGTCGCCGGCCGTCAGGCAATACTTTGCGAAGGTCACCACTATGGTGTCGCCGGACGGCATAGTGTTAATAACTTTACCAATAGCTAATTTCCAAGCTACATTGTACAGAACATCCTTTTTCTCTCCACAATGACGTATGTTTTTTTTCCTTGGGTCTGGATGCATTCCGAATTCCGTGGCAAACTAAAGCAAGCCGACGATTTGCTTTGACGCATTTCAGGAAGATAGCATTTGCGAGGGCGGGAACTCTGGTACCAAAGGGCATTTCCGTTTCTGTTTCAAGCGGATAAATTGATCCCCTTTTATGCACATTCATGTCCTCCCTTTTTTTCCCGCGATCGAGAGACCTCTTTCGCGCGTATCAGCCGTTCTCTCATGCTGACCGTAATGACGCGGCGGACTTCCCGACTCCCGCCACGAACGCCATTGCGGATTGTACTCTGGGCTGTTACGTTGAGCTATCAAACGACTCGGAGTCCACCTCATTCTCGCGGACCACGACGAGTGTTTAGGTCGCAACATCGTTGAACTCGCCGTAACAGGGATCAGGACTCGTTATTACGATAAATGACCAGCCCACAATTATATCCACGGCCTCGCGCCGTTCTTCCGACGGCTCTCGCGCTGGCCCGTTTCATATCCCGGCGCGGAATTTATTTCGTTTTATACGTTTCCCCGGCAGCTCCGTATTTGCCGATTTTATTGACGCGTATTAAACGCACTTCTCTCTTCGTCGTTCCCACCGTCGTGCCGGGCTCTCTTTTCCGTGCACCGACCCATCTATCCGGCCGATCCGTCCGTGTTTGCGTGCGTACCCAGTCGCCTATCGTGCTCGCGCGGGCGTGTGTGTCGCGGGCCGACGGGAGCTTTTAAGCGTCGTTCATTACAGTTTCGGAGCAACTATTTCGCTTTCGCTCCCCACTCCGCCGGTCCACCCTCGTGGCGGCCCGCGCTCGTTTTATCGCTTTCCTTGTCTCTCGTATCTTTTTCTCTCTCTCTCTCCCTCCTCTCTTCCGTCCACCCCTGCCACGGAAACCACTTTCGTCGACGATGTAACCGTACCGTCATCCGGTTCGTCGTCGCGCGAAATAGCCCCTAACAATTATTTCGTTTGTGCGCGCGCGCACGCATTGACCTGGCCTCTTTTGACGCGTCCCGTTTGCCGATTTTCGAGCGATACCCCGCGATTTTATCCCGTTTTACGCGAAAGCGATATCGGTCCTTTGAAGCCACGCGTGTACTTTCCGATCGCATCGACACATGCATTACGCGGCCACACGTACTGCTCGCGCTGCGCGTGTTTGCTGCGAACCGACGGGAGCTTTTAAGCTTCGTTTATTACAGCTCGGGGCAACAATTCCTGTCTCATTTTTTCCCCCCATTCCCCCCGAACCTTTCTTCCCCGAGCGGACTGCGCGTTTTATATTATCGCAGGCCATTACTCGCAGCCGTTAGACACGGACGAGGGCGTTAATGAAGTTTACCGGTGCCGGCGTGCTACTCATAATTCGCGATGTGTGAAAAGTCAAAGATTTCCGCCGACGTGGCGGATTTTTTTTTTTTTTCTTTCATTTTCTTCCGTACTCGCCTCTGTGAGCTGACCGACCTGAGGGCCAGGTTAGCCACTGCCGGTGCCACGGGAACGTTTAGTCTGGGGCCCGTTCGCTCGGTAATCGAGACCCCAAACGTTCTCCGCTAGATTTGCGGCGAGTCGCGTCACAGTCAAAAGCACTTGCGCCCGCTGAAATTCAACAATGGAAGGTGCCGGGGCGGGTCCGAGGCGGAGGGAGGACGCGAACGGCGTAATTCAGCTTGCACGTCGAGACTCCGCGGTCGTCGCTTTCCGTCGCGAAATCGTTAACGCGGACCGCAGCCTGTTCGTAATTAACTCAAATGTAATTACCTTAAAATGTTTGCTCGCGGGGCGCTCGGCTGAGTTGCAGTCGTTCGCCCGACGACTGTGCAGGTACTACGTTTGACTTCGCCCAATACGCCCGATCCCATACGTATACGTCGTGGTGAGGCTGATAAGGGGAAGGGTCTCACTTCCGGATCAAAGTTTTGAAAATGATGAGCGCGCATACGTCGTTCGCGAGAATTCTTAATATGGATTATTCGGGATGTCTTGTCATCTGGGCTAACAATCCAAACCGCAGGTGATTGTGACGTGCCCAGTAATCAGATTACATTTCAAAAAGGGAACCGAAAACGTCAGTTCAGCGTCATATTACTTTCATCCACGCGATTTCTTGACAATATCAGAATACGATTTTTAATTAACTGTATATATGTTGGAGTCTGTTTTGAAAGGTGTTTTTCCTTGAAGCGAGACGCGCGATACGTATTTTCAAAGATATTAAAGGATCTGGCACACTTATCCGACACGACATGACAAAAAACGGATTGGATTGAATGCATGTAAATAAATGAAGCTGCGCACACTCGTCCGGCACGACACGACATTTATTTAGAATTATTCAATTGTTACCGTTTTTGTCGTGCCATGTGTCATGTCGGATAAGTGTGCCAGATCCATTATTCGCACATTCCAAAAAGATCGGCTCGGTTCCGTTAATTGACGACGGCGCAAACAGTCTCGCTCGCGAGGTGGCACTTTTTGCCGAAGTCAAACTATCGAACCCGGGATACGGGGACGGGGTCGGTGTAATTTCAACGGCGTTTGTCCGTCGATTCCGGGCCCCGCGTCGCACTGAACGAAAGTCAATAAGTCCGTAGAGAAAGGTAAAAGCCCCGGAACGAGATTCCTTCGGATTCTTCGCGCTCGGCCCGCGCGCGGAAGAATGAAATTGTGAAGTTTCAAAGGACCCTCTGTGCTTTAAGCACCGTCGAGGTCTCCGCGTGTGCTTTAGCGAGCGAGAGAGCGGCCTTATTCCTCCCTGCCCTTTATCCGTTTCTCTGTTTCTGCCTCTTTCGTTCGTTCGAATTTCCTCTCCTTTCCTCGACCCAGCGCGACTCACGTGCACGCCCCGACCCTAGACAAGCCTGCACAAGCCTGCACAAGCCTGCACAAGCCTGCACAACCCACCCCAACCGTCCCCTCCAGCGGCGCAACGTACGTTTCTTCCCTTTGTTGGAGTAGATTCCACCTCGCTAGAAAAAGTAAATTGAATAGATCTCGCGAGTCGTATGAGAGAAAGAGAAAAGCGTGGGAGGCGAAGGGAGAGGGGACTTTGCACACGGTCGCGATACAAGGCTGTTTCAGATAAGCGCGGAAAGAAGAGGGAGGGCATATTATCCGGGAAACTCGCTTCTTAAAGACGTTCATTGTTAGACGGCTCTCACAGATTCCCCGATTAGGAACGAACACGATTCCCGTCTCTCTCGCTCTTTTCTCGACCAACGATCATTTCGTTTTCGTTCTACAAAATTTTTCTCGCGGACAGTTTTACGTACTGATCACGTATTTACGACAGGTTTCAACTTCTTTCCAACGGTCGCTGCTGTACCAGCGCTCTTTATTAATTGAGGTTAAAAGGAACGTATCGTAAGTCGCATGCCACTGCGAGATAAGGCCGGAACGAACGGGAGGGACGCGAAGTAGCTTAGCGAAAAGGTGGTACGACGTCTTGGATAAGAACAATGCCAGTGTTACGCTCCGGCCTTCATAAGAAACCGTCTTAAAGCGCTTCCCGGAGCGTTTCCATGGCAAGAAGTAAATTCCGCTTCCGGGGCGAGTGTCCGGCTTCGCTTCTAAAGAGGCTGAGCAAGATCGTCTCTTATGTTTCCCGAATACGAGGCGAAGATGTGTGTTGGTATAGGGATTTCGAAATATCAACGTCCTCCGAAATTTATTCCTTTCATCTAATTGGGATAAAGAATGATATATCTACGTCGACTAGTGATTGTAATACTGGAGGTAAACGGATAAGACTGGTATTACTGATGGTTTCAAAATTTAATAACAAATAAAATATTAACAATAAAATAACGAAAGAATACAGTAAAAAGAAAGGAAGAAAAGAAAACCAAAGAGCATAGTGCAAAGTATAAGTCCAAGAAAGCGAATGTATGGCGTGTGTGTGAGCGAGGTAGACGTATGTGCGTCACCAGTAAGTAGGGATAAGCGGAATGCGTGAGGTGTGTGCGCACAAGTTTCGAGAAATATAGAGGAATAAGTGAAGGAAGCGGACGTATGTTGAAGTGGTGTAACCGATTGTGAGTAGGACAAGAGTAAAAAGTAGTAAAAGAGAGTGTGATCAATCATTTCCCATCCGTCGATTATAAGTACCTTACAATAGTATAATGTACACGCACACACTTGGCGTGGGCCGAGCTGGATGCTATCTGGCCCCACTGCGGAACTCCAATATTTATACTAATGTTTCTTTTTAATTTGTATTAAATCCCGAGTACCGGTGATAAAACATCAAATATATAAACATCAAGTATATTTCCATGTATCGTGCCATTTGAGAATTGCATTCACTAATGTCGACACATGGACCATACATACAGAATACGAAAGAAGAGTGCGGAGGTAAAGTTGGACATACGTGTTCGCTTTCGGGTCTCACGGCTGTACGTGTCGAACAAAGTGAACACACGTGCCGGTTTGTTTTCGCAGTGTTCCGCAAAAATAAGTACACTCGATATCCGGCGTTGGCCGGGGAACAGGGAAAAGCGGAAACCGTTACGAACATTAAATTTTTATGTCAGACGTAGCACGTATGTGTGGAGCCCGAGGTCGCGGTCGCCGATGTCCGCAGGAGGTATACCCTATAATATACCTTTGAGTCTTTTTAAGAGCGTCTCTTGCCAAGATAGAACGAGTAATCTTACAAAGAGGATTTTCGCCGCAAAGAGTAACGACAAAGAGGTCCGAGGGAAAAAGTTTTGCCAGGCGACCTCGGGTCACCGTAAGCTGGAGCTTTTAGCCTGAAGCGCTAAATTTGATCGGAACGAACGTCAGGCATCGAGGAGTCATCGTCCCACGATGCGACTGCAGTGTCTCGCAAAAATCGTCTCTCTCTCTCTCTCTCTCTCTCTCTCTCTCTCGAAAAATACCGCAGCGCGCTCGTAACCAGTTTAATTGGCGCCGCGACTCGAGCGTTGTTTTGCATCTAGCTCGCCGTTGCGAGGGTTGATCAGTTCGAAGCGGTGCGAACGCATTCTCTCGATATGAAACTGGTAAGAGTTGGCGCACTGTCGACGCGGCCCGGTGTATATTCGATCCGTGGTACTTTGGCGGGGCAATTCGCTTCCGATTATTTTGCAGGCGCGCGCCGTGCATGTACTCGGCGCCGTAGTATCGAACAAGGAGGTAAGATTCAATAAGAGCAGACCCCGCTGGATATTGCTGAGCCGGGCTAACGTTGTCGGTGATTCTGATCGGAATTCGAAATTCGACGTCGACGCGCGTTACCGACCTCTCCTCACCCCCTTCGATCCGTATTACCCGGCGTGCCACTCTCTTTGCCCCCGTGGCCTCTTTTATATCTGCCCCTGTTAACTCGAATCCGCGTGCTGCGCCGAGTGCGCCGCGCCTCTGAAGGGTCGCTCGGCAAACGGGCACCAATACGCTTCCTAACGATTTAATTAACCCCAGTCCCGCGGGCTCGTTAATTTAATTCGCGCGACGCGCAATCACATTTGCGCGACGTACGTCGTCGCTGGCCGCGAATAAATTGTCGCTACGGGCGTGTTTACGTATCGTATCAGATGCCGCGAGCGGCGCCGAGCGTGCCCGCGGAAATTGACGGGGGGAAAAGCGACGCGGTGGGTCGTGGAAAAATGCATTTTTACACATGGCCGACAGGCTGCGCGGTTCCGCCGCGGAGGTTTCGGTGTACGGTCGACGATGTGTTAATCCAGGTGCGAGAGGCGTTCGCCATCAGTGCCACTCGGCGTCCGCGCGGGTCGCTCGAATAAAGGCTGCGTCCAGACCTGAGCACGAACGCGAACGGAGAGAGTCTATGCAGGAGGCAGGGCCGCGTTTACCACTAGGCAAAATAGGCACGTGCTTAAGGTTCGCTGAAAAGAGGGGCCCGCAGAGAGGTACTTCTCAATGCTACGTGAAATAAATAAATTCACTGGTTTCGGCGGCGGAATTTACTAAAACATATGTACCAATTGCAACACCGATACCATATTTGGCGAGTATCAGTATCGTTTGTCGATACTGTGGCGGCAGGCGACTGACATACAAAAGAGTGTTTACTATTTCGCACCGTTCCTCTACGGTCTACTCGCGTGGGTCACGCTGTTATATTAAGAGTATTTTTAATATTGCAAATAAACATAGTCGAAGGAGAGCGCTTTTCATTTTATATTTTCGGTGTGATATCTATTACTAATGATATAAATTAACACAACTTTAAGCATTGACATATTTTTAATGAAGTGTCGTCCTCATTGTTGTTTATATAAAGAGGGCCCCACATTGATTTGTGTCTAGCACCCGAAAATCCTCTCCTTCGGCCAGGGGCGAGGAGAGGATTAGAGAGTGTGTGAGGATAAGAAAGCATTGGCTTCGACACTCGAACACTTTCAAATCCTCTCATGCATAGACTACCGGTCATTTAGCCGTATATAGACATCGTTATTTAAGTATTTAATACCCTGCTTTCCGCGATTCGCCCGATGACGCGGCGAAACTTTCGTGCCGGACACGTTCGCCGCGGGATTCGGATAAATCGGCAGTCGTCGCCGCGTGTCGCGGATTTTCCTGCGGTCCGTCGCAGGCGCCGGAACGGCGCGCGGCCAGTCGAACTTCCGTGGAAGCCGCAGAATCCATGCCGACCCGCGACGCTTGAAATGCGGGCAAGCTGTGACAATGTGACTTCGCCGGGCGCGGTTTCGTCCGAACTTCAGTCTCGCGCTGTTGTTCACTCGGAATGAGAACTGGACAAGGAATTTTCCGGCTGACGGCCCGCACCGTCTCGCCATAACGTGCCGCGCTATCTGCGTGCTACCCTCTTCCCACGTCGCGCGATTTTCCATTCTCCCGCGGCTCCTGCATTTTCAGCTTGTCTCGGGACAAAAGTCCACGTCAAGCCAGCTAACCAAGAACGAAGCGCGCGGCCCGATCGTGGTCCCGAAAGCGTTTCAGAAGTCGCGCGCGGGACAGCTCAGTCTTTCATTGACCTCGCGACGGCTCGGATTCGTGGACGCAGCGAGACAAACAACAAACCTTAATTCGTCCCGCACGACTCTCCGGTTGGTCAAGTGGAGTCCGTTAAAATAGAGCTTTGCTCTCGATCTCCGGGAGATAAACGTGGCCACCCGCTCGTTTCAGCACTCCGTGTCTGCATACTTTTGTACTGCGATTCGCGAATCAGAGCAGGTTGGCGTTTGACCGTCCGCGTCAAACGTCGAGCACGAGTCCGTTCGTTCTTTTTTTCTTCCCTACCCGACAATAGTTCATTCTCTTCATCGGACGTAAAGATGTGGCTGGATAAAAAATTGGCGTCGAAAATGGGGAGATTGCGAGGCGCGAGAACGGGCGCGTGTTAAAATCTTCCCTCGGTCGGGGGGAAAGAATGTAATTCAAAGAGTGCTCGTGAGGTATTCCGAGACGGGAGACAATGGAGGCTCCGCCGTGGCATACAGATTCTTTCAATGAATTCCCTTCTTTCTCTCTCTCTCTCTCTCTCTCGCTGGCGGACTAACGCGCGTGAGTTACGTTCAGCCGAATGAGAAACGGCGTTTTGCCGATGAATTCAGCGTTGAGAGAAAGAGAGACGTAGAGGAACGCGAAGTGGAGAGGGTGCACGCAATTGTACGCTTAAGGACGGCCTCGCGTCCCTTATTCCGTTCACCCAAATCGAGCGACGCGCTAGTTTCGGCATGCAAGCGAGATCTTGTCTTTCTTACCGCGCGTTCGTCCTCTCCTTCCATCCGCATTGTCGGTCGTTACAGTCGGCTCTGTCTCACACGCCGCCCGCGCCAGCCGTCGCATTCTTTCGCATCTGCGCGTCGCGCATATATCGCGCGGCCTTCTCGAATCGCGGGGTGTAATTCCAGGTCGCGGGAGCTGGCGATATTGTTAGCGAGTAATGGGATGTATGTCGAGGGCCGGTACGGTCGATTTCAAAAGAAGCCTCCCCTCTTGCGCTCCTCCGGTTCTCTCGTCTTTTTCATCCGACTCAAGCCGGGACAGACGGAATCTGGAACGTGTTGTTGCGTCGTCACGAAAAATCGTCCCGATCGAAGTCGCACCCCGAGCGACGACTTATCCACGTCTCGACTCGGAGACGATCATTTCCTTCGCGGCTTCTCCGCTTTGTCTCAGACGCAGTCTATCCAGCAGTCACTTTCAATCCGATCTACTTTTTCGGAGCGCCATTCCCATTTCTCCGTTCTATCTTCTATTGTATATTTTAGTATATACGCGTCCGTAGAAGTCGCGCTCGGCGTCTTTGAAAGCGATTTTTCGGATTGCATGATAAATATGTCTATCATTCTCTTTTCCCGTTCCGCCTGTCCTCTTACATTTATTGTACGTCCGATGCGCGATTTGTCGTTGTCCTCTGTGCCGCGCCGTTTAATAAGGAATGCGCCGCGTCAGTCGAACGGGACACGATGAATGTTTCACCGACGGCAGCTATCGCTGTTTCGCCGACGATCGGCCCGAAATTCATGCCGCTTTTGAGAATAATCGATCAGTCATAATCGACGAGTAGTTTGTATGCCTTAACGAATTTCGACGGCATTACGGTGATACAGCATATTGTTCGACGCGCGCCACAGGCCGACGTTAAGCGGACAAGTCTGCCCTCCCCCGTCCGCGTCATGAGTAATTAAAACTGATCTCGCCGCGAATATCGTTATCGTTATCGATGCGACGCAAATCGGCTTCAATACACACTCTCGACGTACGAGTTGCGCGTGCCGCTCGAAGCGGAGAGCGTCTATCCCATTGAGCTTTGAGGCGTCATCCTAAGTTTCAATTCCGTTGAATTTACGTTACGTCATCGGGGGATCGAGGAGGGTCGCCAGGCGCACGCGAGCGCGGCAGACACGTTCACGGAGGCGTTCCTTTTCCGTCGTCCGTCGAGATCTTATCAGCGATCGAATCGGCCCCAAAAGCCTTCGTGCCTTCGCTCCTTCTGCCCACCCGCGAAGGCGACCACGGAAAACAATGAAAAAACGTAAAAACCCGCAGCGAGAGAAGGGGTGGTTCTCCGAAGGGGGTGTGAGGGGACGAGAGCGAAGAAGAGGAAAGGGGCCACACCGGGGCGTACACGTGCGTTTCACCTGTCGGTGGGTCGAATTTTTTGTTCTCCCCCGCCCCATTTTTCCTCCCACCCCCCCCTCGCCCTTCTTGCGTTTTTTTTATTACCCCGTCCCTTTTCTCGTTGGGCGCCATCGACGAGCTCGCCTCTCGGACCGCGATCGATCATACGACGTCGCTCGTCACGTGATTGCACCGCCGAAAACTATCAGGGCCATTAATCTGCGGGCCTTCTCGACGCCTCGTATATTTTCGATCGGGAGGGACGGACAGCATCGTTCGTTCTCCGCACGCACGGCCGTCCGTCGAGCATCCCCTACGCTCCACGCCACCCCTTTGTCGGGCCTCATTGTCCAGCGTCGCCCATCGGCCATCGCAACCCACCCCTCCCCTCCCCCGCAAGCCCCGATTCGATGCCTTTCGCGCGCACTAGCCCCGAGCGAGCGTCGTTCCGGCCTAACACTTTCAGCGCGGCCCGATCGTAAAAGTTTCGCGGCCTCACGGGTCGCCTGCTCGCTCGCCGGCCGCGAATCGACTCGTTAGCGGGAAAAACAGCCGCGGCTTTTACGAGCGGCGTACGCCCGGAGATGGAATTCGGTTGTGCGCGTCGGCGGGACGCGTTTTTATTTATTTATTTATTTTACGATTTGCCCCGCAACGCGCGGCGCGACCATTATCCTGCCCGCCCCCTGCGCGAGTTTTGCGGTTGTTCCTTAATTAACGAGTAATAAAACGTAATTGGAACGCATAAGCCGGCGACGTCGGGCCAGAGGCGCGCCGGATTCATTAGCGCGGCTGGAAATGATTTCGCTCGCTTTTTCCCGCAATCACTGCATATCCAGCTTCCGATGCTCGCCCGGGCTTCCGCATTCGGTCGGTCGAATTCGCGGGATCCGCGGTGCGAGAGGATTTAAAGGCTCCTCCGGCTCGGACTCGCTCGGCCGTGAAAAGCCTGAGAGGCCGCAGCGTGCGGCACGATGTAATTCGGCTTGAAGTACGGCCATGCGATCATGGCACAAGCCGGGCCGCGCCCCCCGAGCTTCCTTGATCAAAATTCAGTGCGCGATTAACATGTCGGGCCGCTATCTCGACTCTTCGATCGGCCCAGGCCTTTTCGAGCCGCCCCCTTCGCCGAAAGGACAAATCGTGGCTTATCTCTGGCACGAGTTTCTGACACCCCGCTGAAGGGCCCTTTCGTGCTGGATAATGGACCTCTTCGAAATTGCGAAACTCCGGGCTTGCCGAGATTCGAAATGCCAGGCACAGTTGATTTCGCTCCCGGAACGGCTCCGCGCGACAGCGCCGACGGCAGTCGTTATTACGCTGGCGTATAAGAAAATTCAGTATCGCCGAGATCGCGGGGTCGCTGGAGGCCGCGCATGCAGCGTGCAGTAAATTTTCTCGCACGGCGGCGCCTCGATAAAGGCGACACTTGGCCGCGAAATTCAGGGTGTCTCGAGCACTGAGCCGCTCCTCCGAGGAAACTGTCGGAAACAAAGTCGATTCAACGTCCGGCGTATGCGGAACGAGCTCAAACGAAGGCTGCCTTGTGAAGGTGGCAAACGGCTATTGCTGTGGCACACACGGCAGACGACGACGATGGTACTACACAGGACGACGGTGCGCGTACGACGACAACGAACTTGGCACCTGAGGGGCAGAATTTTCCTTTTGCGACGGGCCAATCCGGCGCGAAAAGACCCGGACTAGGCGTCGTCAGAAGGATGCACGCAACTGCGCACACTTCCGGCAGTCTCGTGCGTTACGTTTCAGTGCGGCGCTACCTGTGTGCGCTCGACGTGTGTGCCATAGCCGCGGGATATGTTTCCGGACTAAGTCTGCCTGCGCGAGATCTCGACAGGCTTCTGGGATAGATGGGAACGTTCAGGTTATTTATCTACCACATAACGAACGGGACCAATGAAAATTTAGATCGTTTTGTTTGATCCGTGAAATGTGCTTTTAGTGTCGGTGGTCGGTGATATTTTTTCTTTCGACCCGGAAACGAGAATTATTAATCGGGGGACGTTAAACAAGATATCGGATTATAGCGATGAGAGCATGTTTCCGCTTTTGTCCGAATTAAGTCTGCCTGCGCGAGATCTCGACAGGATTCTGGGATAGATGGGAAAATTCGGGTTATTTCTGTGCCGCATATAATGAACGAAACGAAACGCGTCTTGACGTGTGCTCTTATTTCATTGATTGGCGACTGTGCTTGTCCTCCTCAATGTAGATTGTTTTGTTTCATGCACAAAATGTATCTTTACGGTCGGCAATCGTCAATGTTTTTCTTTCGACCCGGAAACGAGGATTATTAATCGAGCCACGTTAAACAAGATATCGGACTATAGCGATGAGAGCATGTTTTCGCTTTTGTCCGAATTTAGTCTGCCTGCGCGAGATCTTGACAGGAATTTGGGATAGATGGGAAAATTCAGGTTATTTCTGTGCCGCATATAACGAACGAAACGAAACGCGTCTTGACGTGTGCTCTTATTTCATTGATTGGCGACTGTGTTTGTGGTCCTCAATATAGATCGTTTTGTTTCATGCACAAAATGTATCTTTACGGTTGGCAATCGTCAATTTTTTTCTTTCGACCCGGAAACGAGGATTATTAATCGAGCCACGTTAAACAAGATATCGGATTATAGCGATAAAAGCATGTTTTCCGTCTTGTCCGTCTATTTTTCTGCTTTATATCCGAACTGTCGCGCGGTCGGGACGCGAGGGGTGGGTAAAAATATCGATGCACTCCGTGGACGCATATATGTGCAGGCGGACGTATATGCCCGATTCAGGCGACCAAAAGTGCGGGCTTTCATATAGGTTTTATTGTTGATCCGGATATTTCACGCTGCCGCCGGCGGCTTTGCCCATGTTCTATCATTAACGGCGTCACGTACAAGATTTAATTGAACGATACGCGTAAGCTGTTTTTTGTTCCCTTAAATAATGCGCGATCAGATTCGTCAGAATCAGATTGAAGTTGTTAATCCGACGGCACACGCTCTCGACGATCAATAGCGGCGAATCTTGTCGCTCGGTCGCGTTCTCTTATTTTTCCCACAATTCGCATGGAGCACTCCTGAACGAAAGCGGTAATTAGGAAATCGGAGTACCGCCCGGGCGGAATATTACTTCAAGTCCCGTTGAACGTAAAATTACCCTGTCCAATGCAGGCCATTTGATCCGTGAAGCGTACGCCAAATTTAATATGCGAGAACGTTGGCTATTTTAAGGTCGGTCTTGTTGGTTTTCGAATCGAAGCACAGTCGCCGGGACCGTTTTCTGGCGGCGGCTACATTCGGAATACAATTCCGCGTATTTTTTTGTGCTTTTTGTTTTTCCTCTACATCGTCCTGTGCAGCAACGGTACAGCGGACAGAGACAATTCAGTCGTACAGCGGAAAGAGCACGCGCGCGTTTGCCATTCTGGGCTTTGCTTTTGGCAGATTCGGTTTGTTTCGACCGCACAAAGTTCCGTAGGACCGAATGCCGGGGCGTCGCGACGCCGTTCGGAAAAAAGCGCCGCGCGCGGTCTCTGTCCGCCCACGCCGAGGAAACATTCCGACTGAAGAATAAAGCGATAAACGGTACACTCAGAGTTCCCTCTTAAGCCCTTCCCAAACGTCGGCACATAACATTCTAATCACTGATTTCAATTTCAAACTTCAGCTGAACGGTATTTGGCTGAAATTCCCGCGCATTACTCGTCGCAATAAAGTGCATCTCGTTTGCACGCGCAACGTCCCTTTGACGATCAGCGACTCTCAATGAAATTTGATGAAATCCATCGATATTAGAATGTTCGGTATTTTACGTAGTCGCGCAATTATACGTGCCTTTGTCGAAGTTAATCGAACGCATCTGAGACGGCGCTGCAGGGGAAGCGTGCAATTTCTTCTCGTTCGAAATCACTAATACAGTAATGTGTAGCGATAAGTGGGGCACTAATGTGAATAACGGAGGAACGTCAGTGGTGGATAGTCGGAGAAGTAAGAAGGTGAATCGCGAGGCAGGATGAACCGTGCACGCACACGCGCGTACGTGCGATGTATGCGCGTACGTACGTAGTCTGCTCTGATGACGGTGGTTGCACGCTCTCTCGCGCCGCAAACAGACCCTATCTATTCATCGAGCCGGCTCCATTGTCGGGACTCCGGGCCGTGCGAAATTCTCTACTACACCACAGCGACGGCTCCCACTCTACCCTCTCGGGCCCGGGTTAAATCGCATGTAGGCGTGCAAACGCTCGTCGTCACGGCACACGACGGCCTCTTGGCGGTATTCTCCACGCGCACCCACTGTTCTACGTCGCTGGATATGATATCGAGCTTCTTGCTAATGAACGACACGAGCGCCGGAGTTGTATTAACTCTTTCGGGCTAGGCGGATCAAAAACTGTCCCAGTCTTTAATTAGATTTTTATGCACGGTGGACATTGTTTATGTCCCATTAAAATGGCCCACTAAAGTCTCAATAAAGGATTTATCGAAATATTATTATTCTCGTTTTCTCTCTCTCATTTTGAATAATACTTTTTGTTAAATAAATCGAACGATTAAATAATTGAAACGAAAGCTTTTGTCCGCTTTGTTGAACTGAATAAAAATTCTGTGCGAATTGAGGCGATTTTTTCTTTTCTGTAAAATCGTGCGCCTCGAAGAGATTCTTGCAATAGAACCGATCATCCCTAATGCGCAGCACGTGGCACTCCTGTCATTTCCCGCGAGCCCTCGAGTTCGCTGATATCCAGCGAAACTCGTCATTTCCAGGAGCGCGAATTTATGCGTGTCGCCAGCGAGACGATCGAAGTCTCGACACTATCCGCGCGTACGCTGTTAAAGTGTACCTTGCAATTAGACTATCTGCGAAGCTATATGAACCCATAGCATTCGGACGTAAGAGCGGCGCGGGACGAGAGAACGTCATTATTCCCTAACGAACAACGTAAACGGCCGGCAATCAGCGTACCGGCGTCGGCGTCGGCGTCGGCGTCGGCGTCGGCACGCGGCTCCACGCTCGTCAACGGCTCCGGAACTCGCGCTTATCGACGTCGGCACACATTCAGCCCCCGCCGGAATAACGTTCCCCAGCTCGTCGTCTTCGTCGGGCGCCAGTACGTTCACCGAGTTTCTCAGAAGTCGGGCAGTCACTTGGCTCGGGCCAGCGCGCTCAGCCGGCTCTTTCGAAGTTTTGATTGGACGAGAGGGTGTCACGAATCACGTAATAAGGTCCGCGAGAACGGGATGTAACTCGCATCGCTAACGATGTAAGAGCGTCGACGGCAATTATCACCCCGAGAGACTCGTTCGCGCGCGCGCGCGCGCGCGCGCCGGTATATAACTTCGGCAAAGTTTATATCGGGCGTCGCGCGACCCGACGGAGTCGCTGCTATTTCTAGGCTACGCGTGAGTTTCGTCGAAGTGAAGGCGTGTCGAGAGTGGCAGGCGGGGAGGCGCGAGAGTTCTCATTCACTGAGCGGGGGGAAAAAAATGGGAAACAAGAAGAGGAGAAGTGTACGGCTGCGAGTCGAGTTTCATTCGAGAAGCGACGCGCGACGTCTGCCTTTCTTGTTACCTAACCTGGGATAACAGTGGGTTACAACTTAATCTGCATGCAGTCTGACGTCTTGGGCAAGGAAAAAAGGTCGTCGATCGAGTAAAATATCTCGAGCGGCGGGGATCAATCTCGGGACGAGTCGGATAAATAATATCGACGGGGGAAAATCGTTTTATCCAAGGCAGTTGAGGCACGTATCCTTTCTTCTCGCCTGTCTGACCCGCCTCTCCCTGTTCTCCTTCTTCTCGCGCGCAGACTTCGCTCCGGTGCCGGTGCGCCGGCAAGCGTGCATAATGCTGTCTGCCTCGGTCGGAGAAACGACGCAGTCTCTGTTTTCTCCCGTCTCCTCGGCATGGCAAGCGTATATATTCAGAGTGACTATTCGGTCCCTCTCATGGTCCGTTTGTTTATCCAGGACGCAGTCGCGAAACGTTTGCTGCCTTCCGGTTTGGTGCGCCTCCGCGAAACAATGTCGCGAACGACGCGAAAGACATTTGAGAGGCTGCGACTACGTCTGCACAGCTACACAGCCGCCTTCTCATCCGCGCCACCCTCCCTGCCGCCCTCGAGGAGAGCGAAGAAAGACATTTGTGAAACATGAACGAGACGCTTGTCGTTCTCCGCTTTTTCCGCCGCCTCGGGTAATCGTCTGGGCGATTCCATTCGTCACGGAAGCGTCCTTTAGAGACCCTCCTCTTATACTCTCGCTTCATTTTCTAATCCGCCCGCAGTCTTTCCGGAATGCCTCGAGTTACACGTCGCTCCGGTTACCGCGGCCACGGCTGAGCAGGGCGACGTTTGTTGTTTCAATATTCACACTGTGTGACTTACGAGCGCGCGCGCGTGCGTGGGAAAATTTTCTCACACTCGCGTGTTACATCGATCGACCAATGGCGATCGATGGCGAGGAAAAACGACGCAGGGCTTTGTCGGGCTGTGTGTATCGCGCGCGGCCGGGGCAGCTGCAATAATTATCATAATGCAACATTGCCGCCGGAGGTGCACGGTAACAATAATAACAGCGTCCCTGCAGCGACGCTCCAACAATCGCATCGGCCGGAACGATTCGATTCCGAGATAATCGCTCGCGACAGCTGGATTACACGGCCGGCCCATCACGTAATGACTTTTCGAGCCCGCGTATTTCTCTCGCCGCTCGACTTTTGATACCGACGAGAGAACGGTCGAGACGCACGCGGATGGCTCGAGAACTTTCAGGCTGCCCTTACGAATTAACGGACTCGTCTAGCGTCCGCGTTCCTTTTTCTGCCCGCGGAAAACTGATGAACGCAGTTGTCGGCGCACTCTCACCAGCCGAGAGCGTAATTTCAGACTAATTAATCACGATGATATTACTTTTTTCTCCCGTTATCTCGCTGCCGTTAAACACATTCGCCCGCCCTCTCGCTCGCGCAACGTAATTAACCCGATGTCCAAAGCTGAAACTAGCTCGCGTCGCGAGCGCAGATGTTTTTCGAACTGATTGTGAGTCCGACGCGCTCGCCGACTCGCGGGAGGGCAAGACGAGCTTTCCGGGGGAAAAATTGGTCTCGTTAGCGGTCAAAGGAGGCGAGAATCTTTTCTCCGCGAGATAATTGAAGATTAACGCGAGGAAGCGCGCTCGTCTTTCGAAAATCCGAGGAGAACGAGGGCTCGTATATCCGCGAAACGGCTTCGATCGTTCGTTACGTCACTCGCGCGCCGGGAAACAATAGAGCGAAAGGGTTGGTGACAATGGAGAATCATCGTTCTCTACCTCCGGACGCTCGCCGAACTCGCCGGCGCGCCAGTACGAACGGGTTTAACGTTCTCCGTCGTAATTGCCTCCATCTCGTCATTTTGGCACCCGCTGGCTGCCATCTAATTGTCTCTGTTTTTCCTCTCCTCACCTTCGAGAGATTTAACCGGCCCCACTCTTCACCCGCCTATTTATCCTTCTTATCATTTATCCGGCCGAATCTCTGCCCGCTGCCGTCATTAGCCATTATCATCGAATCTTAATTGCCGTTATTCGCAGAGACGTAAGAGTGTTCCGGTAAGTTTCCTCGGGGAACAATTAAAGTTTGCCGATCGACGTGTCATGTTGGGAAATGAAAGAGGCTTTAAAGAGACTCCGGGAAATCGCGCAGACCAGCTGAGAAAGTAGGAGACACGGTTGAAAGTATGTGGAAAGTTACCGATAACGCGTGTCGAACGCTTACTGGGCTTGAATTAGGAATGTCCGATTCTCTCGAAAGAATCGATTACAGCTATACCTCGCTATACGGCCGCTCTTTATACGGAATTTCGCTATAACGGCCTTTTTTAATTATGACACTTTTCCGATATACGGCCCACAACCTTTCGTTATACAACCAAAAAAATGCTGTACTGTTGGCGAGCTTCTCCCATTAGGCGGCACTGCTACATTTTGTCTCACGAAAATATGAAGAATGTTTGGCACAACATTGTCATCATTTTACAAATGATTCGTTATACGGATTTTCGCTTTACGGCCAACTTTCCCGGAACGTATCTAGGCCGTAAAGCGAGGTATGGGTGTATTTGGAAAAATTGAAAGCAAAAAATCGATCGTTTGACCAAAAGAATAAATTTTTCGAAGAATCCACCGGGAATAAAAAATCCCTAGTTTAAATCCCTGTATCTCAAACTAAACAATGACTGTCATCCATTTATGAGCGACACGTGTACGTCGCCCGGCTTCGAACGACACAACGTTCGATGCGTTAAGCCGGCGCCAAGTTTCCCGGCAAGAGCAACTGGAAAGTTTTCGTATCTGGCACGGTTCCGCCTCATCTCCCGCTCGTTCAGCCCTATCGGCGCGTTTAATTATTCAGCCTCGTCTACCCCTATCGCCCCTCCGTCATCAATCCTTTCAGATTTCATTCCGCTTCTTTATTCCGCCCCTCCCGAGAAGACTTCACTCGACGCTCGCGCCGTTACGCAGCAGCCAGCAGCGTTATCTTTACTCTTCCGTTTCATTGCTCCGTGCATGTGGGACGTGCATGCACTACGTGGAGAGGACTGAGCGGGAGAATAACGTTCTTCGCGCTTTATTTCCTCGGGTGTTTGACCGCTCGAGGATTGCTTCCGTTGAACTTAAGCACGAAGCGCGCGGGCATTAGGGCGGACTGGAAAAGGGGGTGGGCAGGAGTAAGAGGGCTGCCGCGAGGGTGCAATTGGAGAAAGGCTGCTTCGCACGTACATATCAACCTGCGGGGTGTCTCGATCTTGCCTATTAAGACCGGCTGAAACGAGAAGTGGCCGAGTTCATCGAGTACTGGAGTGTCCGTCGAAAAAATCCGCGTGTAGTTAGCACGGGGTGAGTGGTAAGAGTGGGGAGCGGTAAAAGATTTTACTCGACGTTATTGCTGAGTGCAGCCAGGTTCTGATGCACGCACTCATTTATCCAGCACCCGTTCCTCGTGGCCATCGCTCGATCGCGGCAACATCGTAGTAAACTTTATAAGCCCGCTGAGTTACTCGAAAGGACATACGGCGTATACGTTAGACTCGGCAACATTCACCGCAAGCTTTTACTGCGGCTCAAACGTTTCGCCCTCCATCGCTCACTCTTTCTCTTTCTCTCTCTCTCTCTCTATCTCTCTCTCTCTCTCTCCGGGCCCAGACTGAGCACTCTCGACTCAGTACTATGCCCTAACAATTGCCGTTGCAGTTACAATGGCACGTTTTACTGCCGCACGCCGGTGTAACTTGATACAATAACGCCCGGGTTCCGTCTCGTTTAGCCTCGTGGAAAGAGCCGACTTACGGGACTTTACTTGGCCGCGGCCGATCGATGGAATTATCGTGGGTGGAGAGACGTGATCGGGCTGGTCGCGCGTGCTGCGCGAAAGAGGTGAAGAAGCTCTGGGTAATATGAATCGATCGTTTAATTCGCTCGTACGTGCCGAAGGCCATTATTTTAGTCGGATTTTCGAATCGTCCACTCTCTTTCCGCTTCGTCTCTTATCAGGCCCGACTAGCGGTGGAGAACGGTTAATAGCAGCTATATTGAACGTTTTTCTTTCACGGGCCGCGTACGTATGATTGTTACGTTACGTGGGCCGCAAGATAGTACAGTATTGATGATCGTAGTGACTTTGGTATTGAGAGAAAGTTTTTACTATTTTATAGACGATCAGGTTTATGGCTGGAAGTAAGCCGATGTCTGCATACGTTCTTCGCATGTTTGATTTTTGAATAAGATGATTCGTAGATATACGTTGATGCGAACAACGTGAGCACACTTTTGTACGGTCTTGTATTTTTCAGGCATTCAGAGGTTTATTCCAATTCTCATATATATGCCAACGCACGTACAATTCGGGCCATACATAAAAGCTCGCCGCGGGCCGCACGTTGAGTATGGCTGGGTTAAAGGTAGAAACACACTACCATTCACGTTACGTGGGTTACGTGCTATCACGGCATTTCACGTGACATTAAAGAAGTGTGAGCTGACTTATTTCCATCGTTTTAGAATCCGTTGGAAACAAACTACTATCGCGTCACGCCGTTTACACACTTTCACGTTTTCTCAGAATTTCGATATTATCCGAGCATGAGAACGTAAGAAAACAAATTCATTCTTAGACATCCTGAAACACACATGACACCGACTAGGATGTTCCTGTAATTATTTCACCAAATGCTTGTATTCTCTTATATATTCCCTTTTTGCATTTATATCGTGTATCCAAATTGATCTACGGATTTGATCATGATTTTCTGAATCTTCCTTTCAATCGGAACTAAAACTTGAAGTTTTGACATATGAGACGCGATACAAATATGAATTCTACCCACCATGTGCTATCGTGTTGAGTATGAGATGATGAAAGAAGGTTATTCTTTCGAGGTATCTCACTCTGTTCCACACCAAATTAATATAGTGGAAATATTTCAATAATTTGTATTCACTAATGAACATTTATTGATGAATAATAAATATTACTTTGCATGTGAACATCAAGTGACTGTATTAACTTGTTCTGAGAATTATAAGAAACTAAACTTTATTAACTAGAATATTCGTTGCTCTGTGCGATGGTTATTCTATGGACGGTAGAGGCTGACTGACGTTCCGAAGCGAAAAATACATATGTAGAATTGCCTATGTTCCTTAATATATAAGTGAAGACTTGGGGTAGGAAAAACGAAGCTTGTTGCATATGTATATAGAAAGAGGTGATATATTGTAGCGGTGAGTAAATAGCGATAATATTCTGAACTGTCGAAGAAAAGTAAGCTGAGAAAGAAAGAGAGAGACCCGGATTACTTAAAGCCGGAAACGGTTGGTCACGCATGGTCGGTTTCAAAAATGCCTGAAATACAAAGTGCGTACAAAACAACTCGCGCAAAGATCAAGCTGCGATCAAAGAAAAATGTAGATAACATAAGTATAAATAGAAAGTATAAGGAACTTTATTGGCGTAATGTGCCGATCAGTAAAAGTACAGAAAACTAATTGCCCAACGTTTCAACCCACATAGGTGTCCTTCTCAAGGGCTTTTACAAAGATTTTTGATGATGCAACCTATACACATACAAGATTGCTACATGTAAAATGAACTATTATAAACAATGTCATAAATCGTATTGCTAATAACTGTATAAATAGAAATAGTGCAGATGTGCATGTTTTTCTTCCGCGACAAACCAATCGTGCGCAACGTATTAGCACGTGAGCCCACGTGACGCGATAGTAGTACTTCTACCTTAATTCTCGTTATCGAGGCACACTTACGTGACGCACGCGAAGAGTCGCGGAATTTTCGATCGTCGATCAATCATCGGCTGTTGTGGGCGTGGGAGGGTGGTGAGGTGGGGGGGTTGGAAACAGCGCGGAGAAACGGTGAGCCGCCATCAGCAGCGGAGGGCTATATGAAACCCTGACGCGGCTGCCAGGGTTGTAATTGTCGTCCTTTGTCCGTCATACGAGCTTGCTGGCCCGCGTGGCGGCGAACCGCAAGCTTTCCCGGCCCCGCCGGAATCGCTGGCCCGTGCAAGCATTATCGCATCAGGTGCTTAATCCTCGGTTTATCACCTGCGACACCGGCCGGCCGCACCCCCCGCAACCGGAAGTGCCACCCCCTCAGCTTCCTTGTCGCTACGAATCGAGCGTCGATGCACCTTCGCGTCCCGCACCATTCGAACTAGCCGCGACAAAGACGAGACTCGAACGGTCCCTGATCAATTCTCACTTCTCACGCTCCCCAACTTCCACACCGCCGTTTGAGTATCATCCTCGACGACCTCGACCGCTTATGCGTTTACGCGCCTGCCGCTTTTTTTCGCTCGGCCGTAAGAATATTTTACCGCGGTGAAAAAAGTGTGACAATGACAATGGGTACATTTCTCAGGTTGTATCTCGCGACCAGCCGGGCACGCCGACGTTCAGTTTAGGCGCCGGCGAAATATCTCGCGCGCTGCAGCGCGTTAATCCTGGCTCGCTGAATAATGTAACTTGCCCGCGAACGCGCGCGGACTTTTAACGACTGACGCGCCGGCGGCAAACGTAGCGCGCGCGCGTCGATATGAAATCGTAAAGTTTCGCGTGTCAGCCTTCGGTTCTGGGGATGGGCGACGAGCGACGACGTTTATGCATATATATCGAGGCGGCGAGTACATCGTAACGCGAAACGGCGCGATCGTAAAAGACGGCAAAGCGATCGCTCGTATTTCCGGCGCGAGCTCTCCGACACTTGTTCTCGCGCCCCACCAGTCCCCGCTGCGATCACGATCTAAATTCCGAGTTCGCGGGAGCCGGGGGAAATCGTTCGCGAGAGAATAAAATCGAGGCGACGTCGTAGGCTGCGGGTCAGAGCTCAGAGCCGCAGGAGCGTGTTCCGCGAATCTCTGCCGTGACGTTTCACGCACGCTTTTTATACCGGCCTCGCGATGATTTCAGAATTTTTATGGTGCCGCGCGCGCGCGAGCTGCCGTGCGCCGGACAGGTGACAGAGGCGGCCGTTCGCGATCAGACGCTTCTCTCTTCCGTTTGTACACGGCAGGCGATATCACTTGGGGGCGTGTGCCGCTTTTGTACCGAGGACCGGTTAGCGGTATGACAACGCAAAGTGAAAATTCAAGCCCTCGTCCGGGAGCGGAACGTGTCGGGGCGAGGTATCGACAGGTGCGTCGATCGAGCGATCGACTAAACTGTTCTCTCGTTTTTTCCCTCTTTTTTTTTGTTGACCGAATCATCAACGCACGACACTCGTTTTGCATGCGACTGTTAGCTGGACACCGGCGTCAAAGGGAAGTAATGAACGTTTGCCTCTTCAAAGAGCGGAGCTTTACAACTGAGCGACTTACTTGTCTCCGGAATATCGTGAGCGACTAGAAGCTGGGCCGCGAGCGAGGCCCGATGACCGGAAGTACTCTCGGCCACGCACTCGTATCTGCCGCTGTCCTCTGGCTTCGCGGAGGTTATCACGACTTTCGATCTCCGCCTGAAAGAGGAAAGAAGAACAGGTTCAGTTATGTCGCAGGCTCGCTGCGAGCGGTTCCGATAATGATTCGTCCGGCGCGTCAAGCTTCCGGCATCACGGGTCGCGTCGCATTAAATCGCACGGCATCTTTTCCGAGAAATCCAATCTTAGTCTAGTCGGCCGCCCGCGCACATAAACGCTTCTGTCCGCTCGCCTCTCGTCGAGGGCCGGAATTATAACGCGGTCGCTCGCCGGCATTCAAAATGCAAATGGCCCGATGTTGTAGCAGCGTTGTTATTAATTTTCGCCGTGCGCGGGATTAGCCTTCGCTCGCCTTCGAAGGAGTATTCCCATTCCGTTGCGTCATTGCGACGTCCAGTCAGTCGGCGAGAACGAATCGATCGCGCCGCCTCGCTCGCAGTCGAGGCTATCGCTGATTATCGCGATTCCGATGCTCCGAGCGCCGAGCGGGGCTCATTAACTCTACGTAATTAACCGGCGGACAAACAAATTCCCGAAAATCCAACAGCGAATCCGCGCGCGACCGCTTTGCAGTTGGCGAAATATTTCGCGTGGCCAATGTTTCGCCTGGAAGCAGCACTGATTCTCGTGGCTGTTCCGATGCGAGCGAGCGATTGACGCGTGGCGTGATAGGTACGTCTACATCTGACAATGACCACGAACGCGGATGAGGCAGCCTGAGCATGACGTCATCAGAGGCGCGTGAGCAAGAGGAGGCAAACTGATTCAATGGTTTAACGTTGCACTCATCGATCGATCGGTTCGCTTCCGTACGAGAAAAAATTCAGTGTGTTGGAGATTTATTCTAAAGGTGCGTCTACAGGTGCGTCTACATCTGAGCACGAACGCGCACGAGGCAGCCTGAGCATGACGTCATCAGAGGCGCGTGAATAAGCCGAGGCAAACCGATTCGATGGTTTCACGTTGCATTCATCGATCGATTGATTCGCCGCCGTTCGAGAAAAAATGGAATGTGTTGGAAATTTATTCTAATGTTGGAGAATCGGTGTAGCTTGCTCGGACCGATCCGCGACTGTCTGAGCGCGTGAACGAGAAATCATTGTTGTATTGGAGATTCATTCTAGTATTGGAGAATCGGTGTAGCTTGCTCGGGCCGATCCGAGCTACACCGATTCTTCATCAGAATAAATCTCCAACACACTCAATTTTATCTCGTACAGCGGCGAACCGATCGATCGATGAGTGCAATGTGAAACGATTGAACCGGATTGCCTCGGTTTGCTCACGCGCCTCTGATGACGTCATGCTCAGGCTGCCTCGTGCGCGTTCGTGCTCAGACGTAGACGTACCTTAACAGCGCCGGACGTGGAATCAGCGGATTAACTTATTATTATCTCTCTCGGACCCTCGAAATTCGGCGTGGCACCATGCTCCCGTACAGCTTTCCCGGGAGACTTCTGGAGACTTCGGGAGATTCCATAAAGTTCGCGGAGAACCCAAGTTTTCGCCTCTCTCGAGGGAAAATCGGGGGGGAGGGAGGAGTGGAGGAGGGAGGGGGACTTGAATACCCTTGCCGTGAGCTTTGGCGAGGCGAATAAAGCGCCCTGAAATTTCTGGACTTCCGGCCGCCCGCAAGAGCGCTCGCCCGAGCTCGTTTTTCCGTATGAAGGAACTTTCCGAACTTTTTGCACGCGCGCCCGCGCGGTGGGCGAATTTAATAACTTCGGGAGCATGCGTCGGTACCGTGGCGGAATCGGAATCGAGCGACGATCGCTGTCGAGACCACTGATCTGTGTATAGACTGGATACACGATACAATGCATGAGCCGCGTGCCGAATCGAACACCGAGCCGCCATGTCGAACTGCCCCGATATGGCAAAGAATGGCGGCAGATTCATGTATAGTACGGAACAAAATATGTGGGAGTCATTTTAAAAGTGTAATCTAAGTCGGAATTTGAAGGAATTAAGTGAATCGTTTATTTTGTTTAATGACGTCCTGCGTAATGAAATATATGATTAATATCATTTTTTTTGTAACCCTGACTTAGGCCACATTCTACAGTGGCACATATTACAATTGTAACGAAAAATGGTAAACACCCAATAATTCAATTGAGTAAAGTGAAAGTATATACTGATACATAATATCGATATGTTGATACAGCGAAGCAATCGTAAAGTTTTATAATCATTTCGAGTGCAAAATCTGGATTTAAAGGTTTATTTATTAATACATTACACAACAAAAATATTTTCGGATTATCGTTACGTTTGAAGGTTTCTTTCACACACGCAATTTGACACTTACTGCACGGCGTTCAATTTCGCACCAGTCGCCCTAGTGTACATACAGATCAGTAATCGGAACAAGAAGCGTTCTACGACGGAGTGAGTGTAGAAACGTCTAACGATCTTATCGAGAGGTCTCGCGTGTCAAGATATTTGCGTTCGTCACGTGTCGGGCGCGAAGAGTGAAAACGTTACGTTGGGCAGTCCGCGAGGAACAATTGCGGGGTCGGGAGAAATTTATTAGGCGCGATAGCGGGCGGTCGCGTTTTTCGCCGCAGGCTCCTGCTCGCGCTCAAACACTGAAATTACGGCCTCTCGCTACATCGCGGGCTGCATTATTGACACGCGAGGGCCGTTCGCGTCGGACGATACGAGGAGCGAGCTTCCGAAGGGAGCGTTTTCGCTTCGAGCCCTCCGGGTCCGGAATTCTCTCTCTTCTTTCCCTCTCCCCCTCAAGCCCCGCCGTCCATTGTTCGCTGGTGTAATACGAAAAACGAGGTAGCTTCGCAGCGACGGGGCTCCGGCGAAAGATTTCATTTCATTTACATATCTCTCCTCCGTCGGTAGAAGCCGCGCGGGAGTCGAGACACGGATGGACATTTTATTTCCAGTCGAAGGAAGGCACGGGGGGAAGAAAAGACTTGGAAGGGAGAGAGAGAGAGAGAGAGAGAGAGAGAGAGAAAGAGAGAGAGAGAGAGGAGAGAATGGCCGCGCGGCCGTGCACGATAATTAAAAGGCTACATTTTTTCAACCGCCTCCACCTGACGCGGACTAACGAGCAGCACGTGCTCCGGAGAAATGTATCAATCCGCTTCTGCCGCGCCGCGAGAATCGCGTTACGTGCCGTCTCCGCTGCAACGTCGTTTCTGCATTCATTCACGGAGCTCAACCCTTTTCGCAGCCGCGTCTCGTTGACGTCGCAAATCGATGTCTCGCGAGCCTCGTGGGCCGTGGCTATAATTAACTTCTCGACATCGCACTCGCTCTCTCGCCTTCTTTTATCGCGCGGCGAAACAATACGTGACACGACTCGGCCAGCTTTTAACGGTGCCGGCGTATCTCACGCTCATCGGCGGAACGAAGGGAAGCTCTGCGGAGTGTCTTCGCGGGCTGAAATTCGACGTAGACACGTAGCAAATTTGCAGGGATTCCGACGGGCGGCCCGGGGGCAATTTCGAAACGGCTCCCGTCGTCGATGTTTTTTTGCCCGCGAGGCGGAAGACGAGCATTGCGACGGTAGCGAGCGTTCGCTTGCGTGAGATTATTAACTATAAACTCCTGCAAAGTCTGACTTAGTTAGCGCACACTCTACTCCGCGTCGCGTCGTTTTGAAAACGGACGACTCAACGACTCGACAACTTCACTCTCGAACCCCCGTTGTGTAAAACGCGGACGATGATGTATCGGGTTCGTCAGGAATAACTGGAATCTGTGGCCTTAATTGTAAATCCGCAGTCAAGCCATTGTAGCCGGATATAATTTCCGACCAGAATACCTCGTCCTCCTCCCAGCGGGTCGTCTTCCGGGATTGATCCCACGGATGGACAGCGATAACGCGCGCTACCCGACATCCTCTCTGCACTCCCCGACATTCCATTCTCTCTCTCTCTCTCTCTCTCTCTCTCTCTGCCCTCTTTCCCTCAGAGTGCCTCGGATCACGTAAATTTATCTCAATTTTAAGTAACGAACAAGAGCAGGGCAAATGTTAACTCTTTATTCATCGCTGTAGAAACGAATTTCGATCATATCATTATTTCCGCGTTTCAGAATTCGAAGCCGTGCACGGTCTGCCGAAGCTAGTAATTCGATGCTTTATCATAACAATATTTCCGCAAAATAACACTGCCTCGAACCTGCAGAATGACGAAATTGATTTCCTTAAGACGGCCTTAAGTTGCATTTAAAGAGTGGTCATTCGTCAAATCTGTACTTAAGATGGTCTTAAGTCTTAAGACTTGGCTATGAATACCGCTCTATGATGAGCAATTTTCACTGCTGCACCTTCGTACTCCTCTGTGTACACGATGCTCAAACTCACGCCCTCGCGGATGTCACTGAGGCACGCGGCACCTGTCATTTTTGATTGCCTTTCGGCCAGTTATGGTCTCGTGATCGGGACTGAATGGATTCCCGGAGTGCCATCTACCCCACCCTCTTTCCACCTCATCCCCACGTCCGCCCTCTTCGCCCATGAACGTCCTCGATATGTCGAAACAATGATTAATGCAACCCGCGCACCAAATCGAGACTCGTATTGCGTGTAATTCCGGTGCTCATGGCGCCGTGAATATTTCCGTTAATTGGAGAGAAATCTGCGATATTCGCGGGCGTCACTATTCACGACGTATCCTGTCGACGATTTTTCTCGCATGCCTTTTTTCCAGCTAATTGGAGGTATTTTTGACCGTTAAATCGGTCCAACTCGATTCCGTCCGCCTCGAGTTCTTCTCAGCCTGACTAACTGATTCCCAGATCGGATTCCGAGAATGCACGGGTCACAGTGCACGCTCCGGCCGCATTAATACCGGCGCATAATGCGCAATTAATATTACATCGCAGTTCAAATTGGACCAATATAAATTATTGTTTACGGCAGCTTTCGTCGGTGGGCGTTTAACCTAATTCAATTTAATGGCGAATTAATTGGGCGTGCCGCGTGCATGTAGACGTATTATACATATGTATGGATCGCGGCCTGTCGGTTGATTCCGGCGCGCTGCGATATTTATTTTCATTCACTGTCAGCGCCCGGAATAACCAATAATTTCCTGCAGCGCATTGTTTCGCGCGTAATTCGCGCTGGCTGCCGTTCGTTTCGACGCCGAGGCCGTCGGCGTCGGCGTCGGCGAGCGGAAGAAGTCGACGGGAGGCGGGAGTGGCGGCGGTAAGACACTGTTCTCTATCGATTCGACGATTCGTCCGGTTCAGCGAATCTCTCGCGGACAAGACTTTCAATCCCGAAAGTCGAGATAGATCGGGCGGCGAGGTGTGAGGAGGAGAGAACGGGAAACGAGAAGATCGGCGACGAGCATCGACCGTCCCTGGGTAACTATCCGTTGGGGCGTGGGTGGGTGGCGAGAGAAAGAGAAGGGACGCGTTTAAGGTAATGAAAGCGGGGGCGCAGACACAATTTGCGCGCCGCTGGATTAAGTCGAAGTTTTTCCTCTTTACGGCCTCTCTTTATGTCCCTTTTATACCACTTTAACGTTCGCCGACGCACGCCCTCCAGCGAACCTACATCCCTGCGCGCGGACGTGTGCCTCGGAAAATGTATACAGGGTGGGGCGATAACTCTGTCAGCCTCCAATTTCTCCGTTGTTTGCGATAATATGAAAACATGTTTGGTATATAGAATTTCAACGTCATAGAGGGGAACATATTGTGATTGCTTTTTTCTTTTGCATGGCTGGACGCGTTTGGATGGTTTCAAGGTTAAGTTGGTCTTTGTAAGTTTTGGTACGTACTTGGATAGCCCTCATCGAGTTCTATAACGCTTGTTGGGAACATTTTTTCCTGCTATGCATAGTTTAAGAGTTATAACAACTCAGGCAACGTTTAAAGTTTAAACTATGCATAAGAGGAAAAAATGTTTCAAATAAACGTTATGCGACCTGGTGAGTGGTATCGAAATATGTGAAAAAATTTGATCCGTTCCATTTACAAAAACTAAGTAATCCTTGAAATCTCCGAAACACGTCCACCGTTGCATAAAAAACAGCACCACTATATGTCCCCCTCTATACTATTCAAGTCCTGCACTAAACATTTATCCATATTCTCACAAACGACGGACATATTCGAGGTGGAGAGAGTTATCGCGCCACCCTGTATACCCCGTTATTCCGATATCGGTCGTGTCGAGATGAATACTGAATTTGTACGTCGTACCGGCCCTTTCGTCGAGCGCATTCCTCCTAACGTTTCGCAAATATTGTCGTCTGTTTGCACGGCGTTGTGTGTGTGTGAGAGAGAAAGAGAGAGAGAGAGAGCACCTGCGTCAACCGTTGTCCGGCGAGAATTACGAATTCGCGAAACGAGGAGTGGACGAAGAGAGCGGACCGATACGGATACTAACCCGTTCGTGAGAAAATAATTACGAGCGGTGAGTCAAAGGCAGGGGAAGTTGGTCGCTTCCGTTCGGTGACCAATGCGGTGATTACGGGCGAAAATATCGACTCTCTCTCCGCCCGGTGGTCGCGGCAGCATGTACGGAGGACAGAGAGAACTCTCGCGGTGAAGCCAGTCTGCCCATCCCCTTTAAGCAATTTCACATGCGCGCGGTTTACGAGAGACCGGAGAAAGAGATGGGCGCGGGAAGAAGGAAGAAACGTTAGAACGGAGACAGGGACGAGAAAGAAGGAGGGGAGGAAAAAAGGACAGAGAAAGAGAGAGAGAGAGAGAGAGAGAGAGAGTAGTAGAACCGAGCCACGGCGAAACACCGGCAGAGAAGCGGAGGGTTTCTAATTTGGTGCCGCGGCAAAAATCGACACTCCGTCTAGACTACCGCCACTCTCCGCTGAGCGCGTGTGCGTGCGTGTGAGAGAGAGAGGCTGCGCGAGGGAGAGGAAGATAGAGAATAAGAGAGAGCGTTTCTATTTATGTATTCCACCTCGTTCATGCCTCGACCGGTCGCCTTTCCCGCTCTCCTTTCATCTCGTTACGTTTCTGCGGCCGCTTACCCTTGCCTTCGCCCCTCCCACGCCCTCGCCCTCGCCCTCGCCCTTCGCGGCCAGCCCTTCGAGCCCTTTGACGTGTCCAGGAGGCAAAGGCAGATCCAGGTGGATTTTCTAGGAAACCCGGCAAATCGCCAGCGAGAGGGCATACGTACGCGAGATCTTTCTCTCTCTCCGCCTTCTCCGCTCTCTTCTGCGGCCCGTGTCCCGTGTTCCCTCTCGCGAAACCGCAGGCGCCATTGATGCTCGTACGAGCGAGCGTGGTCGCGCCCGCTAAAAGCGAAACGCTTTCAATGAGATACGCAGTGGAAGAGACTCCTCGTTCCTCCGGCAGTCCTTATTTTCAATCGCGGCCGCCGTTTGAAAATTCGAGAACGGGCCAGACCGCGGTCGTCCTAAATATCGTACGAGGTCGAGGACTACCATCGATCAGCTACGTCGTTGCGGCGGATTGAAGAGACGTGTCGGATGATAAATAACGGCACCGGCCGCGTTTTAACGCACTCACTCACTTACTTTTTATTTATTTATTTATTTATTTTAGAAAAATATGTGTGTATGTAGAAAGTAAAAAAACGTGAGTCATCGTTTGCGTGGAGAGAATAGAATGGAAGCAGGCAGAGATCGGCCCTCCCTCGAAATCGGTCCGAAAATTTCCGTACATCCCCATCTCATGAATATTGTAACGGAGGTAGACAGGGAAGTTCTCCTTTGATTGAGAACGTTCCGCACACGCCGGTACCGTTTTCTGACGGCGCGAAATGAAGGTTCGCGTCAAGCGTGGCGCTTGTCGTTTGACGAACGTACGTACACGCCGTGGCGTATACGTCGGCCATATTCTCCGGGGTCGGGAGGGACATTAACAAGTTTGCGTTACCCTTTCTCTCGTCCGTGACGAGGAGACACCCCGGCAACCCTCGTTTGCGTAACTCATAAAAGCGTGTGAGAGGCTTCCGATCATGGCCGTCGCCATATTCCGTGGAGAGCACGAAGAGAGAGAGAGAGAGAAAGAGAGGCAGGGCGAACGCGGGATTAGCCGGCAACTTCGAGGCTTAGGCGGGTCTTAGTCTTAAGAATAGGTTTTACGACGCTCCAAAGTGAATATAACCCCGCCCGAACTTTCGCCAACTACGTCACGATAGCGGGCGCGCGTAAGAGTGTGCTCGCCGGAGAATTAGCTCGACGCGCAGTCAATCGCTCAAGCCGCTGATCCCGGCCGCAGTCAGCTCGTTAGCCGCGATTTCGGCGTTCGACGCTGCATATTTCATTGCGCTCCGACGACGGCGGCCGGCTCGTCTTTGCGCGAAAGTATTAAAGCAGCTTCGCGCGACACGCGCCGTTGCTCGCGTGGATCGCGACCGCGCGCAACTTTCAGCCGCCGTCGCGCCGGTCGTCGGAGAGCATCGAGAGCAATTTCCGCGCAAAGTCGATGTCAAAGCCTCGCTTAATAAAGTTTCGCGCCGCGGCAGTTTCCGGTAACAACGCGGAAAGGGTGCGCTGCGCATCCGCCGCTAGTTGCGGAACATTATCAAACTGCCTACGTTAATTACTCCCGTGTGGTGGTCGGAGCTTTTGCTACTCCCTCTCTCTCTCTCTCTCTCTGGGTCGAAACTATCGAGCGACTCTTGCGTTTCTCGCAGGCCGCGGGACACGAGACACGGGACACTCTGATCCCGTATCCGGCGCGAGCTGCAGAAATTTCGAAAAGCTCGCGAGCGTTATAGGTAGATATTAATGGCGCATTGTCGGACGTCGGTTCGCCGGCTATGGTGATGGCGGTCGCGATCTCGGTGGCGATGGTGTTGCTCTTCCTGGTCCGCTGGCGGTGCCGGCGGTCGCCGGCTCTGGATCGATCCATTAACAACTCACGGATATCCTCCTTTTGTGCTGGCCGAAAGAGCTCGCCGGGCCGCGGATTACGACCGGCGAGCGAGTTAATGCGCCGTGGTTGTGATAATTCAAGGCAAAACGCGTTTACCGGAACGCAGCTGCGGTGATTATTGTCCGCCTCGCGTTTTCCCCCGCACGCAGAGCAGAGCGCGTCGGGTATACTTTATTAATGCCCCCGTTCCTCCCGCGGATTAGGCGAAACGCGGGGTGCCGGAGGATAGTTTTCAGTGGTTGTTTCGCGAGAAAGTGTATCGTGGCGTATCGGATCACTGCGCCACGCGTCTCGCGCGCATCACGATGCAAGGCTGTGCTTCGCGCGGATTTCCACCCTCCTACCGATTTTCGCTTCAATGGAAGCACGAACGAACGCTTCTGTGTTGGTGTTATGTGATCGGGGAGTCCGCGCGAGAGGTCGCTGTCGCACATGTGGCAATGTTCGGGACGGTTCGGTGCGAGTGGATGAGTGAGTTCTTAAGTGTATGCTTGAATGTGAGAAAGGTGGTGTGATGCGCGAAAGTTTGAGTAATTAGTCGCGTGCGTAGAGAGAGAGAGAGAGAGAGAGAGAGAGAGAGATTTAAAAGAGAATTTAAAAGCGAAAGGATCGGAGCAGTGTTGGCTTCAGAAATAAAGTGTATCTCCCGGTAACTTTGGTGGTTGTGAATACGTCCGAACATACTGGCTTTCCACGCATACTTCCTTGTACATAAGTTCCTATGTAAGATGAAGTCATGAAGAATGGTTATACTTGTCGATATTTTGATCAATCCTATTTTTAAGCTTCGTGCGACCTCCTTTCCTTTACCCCATATTTTCAAGTTCAATAAACATTTTTCACCAACCAAAAAGAACCCAAACGTAATCAGTCGCGATAACTTCACTTCAGTATAAAAGTGCTTTTATCAACGAAAATGCCAACTACATCGCGCCTGTCGCTTCTCTAACGACCTATTAACACTCGAAACTGCGCGTCCCGTCGGCGTCCGAGTGAAAGAGTCGCAGATTATTCCGACGGTATCGACAACCGATGAGGTGCACTCCTGAAAGTGCTCATGAAATAAATCCCGCTATTTCCGACTACGGCAATTCGAACGAATTCGTCGAAACGTCAGAGCCGAAATTCTCGGGTCGGGTCCGCCAATTGAAGTTGCAGTCTCGCCGGCGACTATGCGGACCTCGAGGTCTCCTAACACGCTTACGAATTTCGCGCGACGGCAAATGGGAAGAGTCGTGGATGCGGGCGGGGTATTAACATACATTACATTCCTTGTTATCTCCCCCTTGTTCCGGCGCTAGGCGCCTTCCTCTTTTTTCGCCGCCGACCGCGGAGGAGGGGTTGTTGGCCGGCGCGTCGCGGGCATTCTCGCCGCACGCGCAAAATTGCGGCCACTCTGTCGAGTCTGTCCGCCGAATCGCACTGGTCGCCGTGCCAGGCATTGCGCTTAATTCGCTTCCTCGCTCCCTCGCTTCTTCGTTCGCCTCGACCCGTTTTTTGCGGGAGCTTAAATGAAGTCGCGAGTGAAACGACACACGTCCACGGCCCACGATGCCGGAGTCAGGTGAAGTGGGGGGGGAGACCAGACACGTCGAGTCACGTTCCCGACGAATTTGCATGCGAGAATCTTGAAATCGGATAGCCAGCCGGCTCGTGCTGCGATCTCTCGATTTTCGTTATTAACCCACGGATACCCTGGATGGGTCAATTTGACCCGAAGCCTGAAGATCGTCAACGGATCTTTTGAGCAAAATTAAAAATTTTACGTACATTTTAGCGACGTTGCAGTATATTTTAAACGTTGACAATTTGTTTATAAATCGTTTACAGAATTTTTTTTAAATTAAAATTTTTTGTGGCATGGTCGTCAGTGTTTTATAAATGGAATGGGTTAGACGTAGTTACCTAACTATTTTTGATCAAATTTCGCAGCATTTATTTTCAGGATTGTTACCTATAACACATAATCTAATAATTATAACAATAATGATGGTGTTACGTGAACGCGTTGAATTAAATTTGTGGTTCTCGTCTCACATACATCTATGCAAATAAAATGTCTATGAATTTAAAATGTCGGGTTACCGTCCTGCAGCTTTTTTTGATGGCCCTTACTTTCTCCATTGCAGCTAAAAAACGAACGATTTTTTCGTGAATGAACGCAATTTCGACTTCGTTTTTACGCCTCTCGGTGCATGCAACCCCTTAAGGTATTACTAGCGCTGGGTACCGTATCAAAAATGGGCTCCATTATTTGTTTTCAATTTGCGTCAGAAATTTCTTACAGCCCTGATTCAATCCATGCACACATTCCGTATACATATGTGCGCACTAGTATATTTGGCAATGATGCATACTAGCGTTTGTACCGCAGTTCAGGCTGAATACAAGCACTCAATTTACAATTTTATATTCACAATTTTTTTTCTCCTGAACTAGACGGTAGAGTGTCTTTTTTTTTTCTTTTAAAATGTTTCTCGAATGTTAATCTACAGCCTGGAATTTTTTAAAAAAGTTTATGTACCGTTTTCGAGTTATTATCAAAAAACCGTTGTGTGTGATCATTACCATTGCTTTAGATGGAGAAAACGCTAAACTTTAATTGTTAATAACTCGAGTTCTAGACGGTGGATCAAGTTCACTTATAAGAAAAAAATTGTTATTTTTTAAAAATCTTGAATTTAAGTCTGGTTTAAAAAGAAGTTTAAGTAAAGTGATTCAGCGCTAGTAATACCTTAGTCAATTCTATTCGGCTCGTTCGCTTCTCTCCGCGCTCGCTTCCCTCGCGCCGGAAGATGTTCGCTGTTGGCGGCGAGCGTTGTTGCGAATTCAATTGACCGGAGGCAAAATGGAATCCTAATAGTCAGCCGTCGCTGGCAGCGGCGCGGCGAACTATCCGTCTTGTAATGGAAACGGTATGTCGTGGAAATTGGTGGTCAGTGTCAGCGGAGAAAAGACGGGCGAGGAGGATGGACACGGATGGAAAGTGCGAGACAGAGAAAGAGGGGAGCCGAAGGGAAAGAACCTTTCTCCGCCGCTTCTCCTCAGACGCCCTCTGTTTTTCTTCCATCCTGCAGAAGTAGTTAATGGTTTTCTTTTGGGCGGCTGCGTTAATGCTCCCGCCGCTTGAATGGAGTCCCTCTCGTTCGCTCTCTTTCTCTCTCTCTCTCTCTCTCTCTCGCTCTCTTTCTCCACCTCCCCCTGCCACCCTTTCTCTCGTTCCTTCTTTCAACGCCCAACGCTCCTCAGTTTTTCTTTCCGTCCACCCCTTTCTCTCGCGCGCAACTTAGGCATCTGCATTCGGTTCAAAAATGAGATTGCTCGCAAACATTGAATCGACCGGGTGGTTCAATGGGCCGCGACCAGTTTGTCCTCGGAATTTCGTTGTTTAGCAGAGCACGAAGCCGTCGTGCTGCTGTCGTTAATTAATGCCGGGCGAAAATTCGTTTCTAGCCCTTGCCTTGCCTCCGCTGTCTGACTCGCGATCGACCTTTATCACTCGCGCGCCACCTGGCGCGAATGTGCCGGCGGAAAAGATTTCGCAGTGGCGGGTGAAAAATCCGCGGCTCGATTACGGAGCTCTGTTACGTTGGCGAGATACGAATAACCGCGGCTAGACAACCCGACGCTTCTCGGTACTCCCCGACGACAAGACTGCGAGCGTAGCTTCTAATTTTAGTCACGCCGACTCAGTGCCGTGCCTTTGCTCGCGCCTAGGGCGGGACCGGAGCGTGTGGAAATCTGTCTAGGCGTCTTGGAACACAGCTTCGATTTTAATAATACAACAATAATGGGGTCTTCAGATTATAAATAATTTATGAATATTTTACCATGTTTCATTAATTATTTCTTATATAAGGCTCAGGATCAAATCTTGTGCTACGATCGCATAAGATCGCACAGAAAGTCATTTGTCTTTAATCAGAAAATACTTATACACTCAAATACAATAATTATTTAATGAATATAGAGTGTAATCGCTCATAATTATTTTGATAAACAAGTTCCGACTCGTGCCTCCAATATTGGTTCAAATTATCATCTAACTTCTGACCAAGTTAACACAGCAACATAGGTCCTCATTTATATACCCTGACATTTCAATATTGCAACTTCCTACTATTCTCGAAATCCTATCCTAGTCCTACTTCGCACCTACATCAGATTTCCACGTGGCAGTCTATCCGCTGACCTCACTCCACGCGACATTTTTTTCGGCCCACCTTCGTCTCGATAACGTTCACCGAACTTCACATCCGTCTTCCCACGTAATCACATAAGACGCTCGTCGTGTCAAACACGTCGGCGCGTAAAATACGGCCAGTCGCTCTAGCGTCGTCTTACCGAAATATCGGCGCACGTCTGGGAAACCAGCAGACCTTCGCAGCAGGACAGACGCGGCTCGCGCGAAGCACAGTGGGAAGCGCGGAATATTCCTGAATAACGGTTCGGATTCGGTCTCGGGGGAGTCGAACTCCTGTCGTGGTTCCTCGTTAATCCGCGCACGAGTCTTCCCGCGAATCTGCGTCGCGACGCCGCGCTCCCAGGACGAAGGCAGCTCGGACAAGTTTGGCCCGGCCGTCTGTCTGTGCAGGACGATAAAACGCTTTGATAATCGGGTCCGCGCGCACTCGCCACGCTCCGCGCGCATCCTCTGGGTCACGAGTTTATGAGCCGGCCAGCTCGAAACTCCGCGTCCGTGGCTGGATTTCGACTGACGTTAAATACGACCGCGAGACTCGATGGCATCGTAATGTCGCGCGGAATTCAATTTTTCTCTCGACGTAATAATGTTTCGACGCTCGCTTTGTCGAGCGCGATGTCGCCTGATGGCCGGACAAATTTCTGTCACTCGTTCGGTCGGAGGAGTTGGCTTCATGCACTGCGGCCGCCACTTTGTTCTTACCTTTCCGTCCGCGCCGTGTCTGTTCTTTGACGCATTCCTCGTTATCTGTCCCATGTCCCATACGTTCTTTTCATTTCCACCTGCGCGCGTGCCTGGCGCGCGCGCGCGCGAGGCGCCTTTGACTCGGGTCGCGCACTTCCGAGCGATGGGAAATCATTTTTCGCTGCGTCGAGACTTAAAGAGCGAGGCTTCGAAGTAATAGCGGCGCAGCAGCAGTAGAGACTCTCTCGCTCGACCAGTTGTAAAGCTTTCCGCCGGGTTATAAATACTGTGACCCATCAATGGCGCGGCTAGAACCATTCAGTGGAGCCGAGGCGGGCCGGAGGACGTGCAAGGTGAAGGAAAGGCTTAAGAGAGATGGATCGGTAGATATATGTCGCTGATCTACGGCCCCTCTTATCCACCGGCGCCCCGATATTGTAATGGCGCACATAAGATAACGTTCGATTCGGAATTTCTCGTGGAATTTCTATATCTCCAGGTACTTTGAAGCTCGATCGATTTCCTCGTAATTCTTCCCTTTGATTGTAAGCAGTCTCGTTTCTTCGAGCCGAGCCGCTATAGTTTCAGCACTGCACACTCGACCTCATTCCGAGTCTACATCCCTTTATTGCGCAATAATATAATGGCACTCGGCCCGATAAAACCGATGTAGGTAACGTTCCTCTCGCGCGGCGCAAAAAAGGTTTAGCGAGCACGTCGAGTAAGCAGAGCGGTTTAATTAGTTCTCTCATCGTCTTCGGGGTCTATTTTTCTTTCCCTCCCCCAACCTCCCCCGACCCTGTGTACGTGTATCCGGAGTCAGTGAGATCAGAAAGCAATGGGCGAGCGTAAAATCCGGGCACGTTGCGTGGAACGGTCTCGATCCATAAAACAGTGCCAATAAAATGGGGCAAGAGAGAAAATTCGCCGCGATATCCGATTATTGCCACCCCCCCTGCGCGCGACCTCTCGACGCTGATCCCTTGCCAAGGAATTCTTGCAAGGTCGCGTGTCCCTAGTACCGGCCGAGCGCAGGAGGAAGCCTTTTCATACGCGAGCAGAAAAGGGTCAGATAGCGGCGGCCGAGACGTCTGACCTATCGGAACAAAAGTCCCGGCTCGAAAGTCCGGGGGGTGCCGTTTCGGGGTGAGGAGGAGGAGGGGGGGGGGGTCGAAAGAAAAGAAGACGAAGAATCCGGTATGGTTCTTAGCGAGGATGAAGTGCCTGCCCGACGCTGAAGTCCTCTGGAGAGCTTTCAAGTGCTCGCCTCCAGTCCACCGCGACCACCTCCACCGGGCCACCGCCAGACCACCTCTTCTAACCTCCTTCCTCCAACAGCTTCTCCTTCCACCCCCTCCCCCACTTTCCTCTCCTCTCCTCTCGTCTCGCAATCGAGGTGCTTCCAAGAGGTTCGTCGCCTTTCCCTTCTCTTCTCGAAGTCTTAGCTCGCAGGAGTGTGATATATATCGTGGTTACGCCCTGATTCGTCAAGAGCCACCAGCCGACCACCCCGCCACCCATCCACCTGCTCGCGATCGTCGTCTTCCTCCTTCTTCCATCTCCCTGCCTCTTCGCCGTGCGTTCGACTTCCGCCTCGTCCGCGCTTCCTCTTCACGGACCGCTCGCCACTCTTTGCCGCAGAAGACGAGAGAGCGAGCTCGTATCTGCTGCTTCGAGTGGACCGGTCGACTGGCTTCCTTCGTCAGGAAATTATTCCACTCCTTTTTGGCTCGATGACATTTTTTCCGCCCCTCGCCCGCCAGCCGCTCTCGAGTGTACATGGTCGAGCGTATTGATTCGCGGCACACGACGCGAGGCTTTTCGAAGGAAATGAAAATTCAATCTAGTCCGGAGGAGTAGTTCTCGAGGAGTCGCTGACTCGCGGCCGGCCAGTCTGCGATATAAGTTGCGAAGTCGGGAGTTGGTCGCGTCGCGCGAGTTGCTTCGAGTCTGCAGCTCAGCTTCGACAAGCCGACGACCTATATTAGTCACGGACGCGCGTATCGAGCGCGCATCAATGGCCTTCACGGCTGACGGGCTCAAAGGGATCAGTCTGGAGCGGATCCTTCGAGAAGCTGGGTAAAGTCAAAGACTAATCGTCCTACGGCCGGCGACGCCGCGGGAGCGAGAGAGTCGTCCGGGATTAGGGGAGGATTAGTAATAGGGTTGACTGGCGCGAATCCGTACGAGTTCCGCCGAGCCTCCGAAGCTCTCGGATTTCATTAGAAACTTCTCGCCAGCCGGCGGATGAGAGATCGAGAATGAGGAAACATCGTCCGCGGCGCTCGATTTCAGACTTTCGATCTGCCGCTCCTTTCGGCTGCTTGAGAAATTGCACTTGGAAGAGAGGAAGAGTGGTGAGTGCGTGCGCGCTCTCATTGAGATATTTCGAGAGGATCGGGAGGAGGTACTTTTCCGAACGGACCGGCTCGAATGTAAGCGCTCACTTGGCAGCGTTCGGATCGTCTTCCTCTTCTTCTTGCCGCGGCCCCGTCGTTCTCCCCTTTCGACTCCGCTTTCGCCGGAACTCGGCCTATCCCCGTCTTACGCCTGACGCGGCGTGAGTCATCGCGGGGAGAGAGCGCGATGGTGGACCTTGTCGCGAATCTAAATAAATACGCGGCGGACACGCGCCTCGGGTCTCGAGGGAGAGGGAGAGGGTGCGGCCGGCTAGCGAGACATCGCTTAGAAATGCGTGAGTAAGAAGCTCACGCCGCGGTAAATTTATATCGCCTTCTCTCCGTGCCTCATCCTCCTCTTCCGCCTCTCCGCTTTAAACCTCTTCTCTCGTCGCGAACGTTCGTTCCGAGCGATACACGTTCCATCGTCGGCTGGCGACTGCTTTTTTCTCGATTAGTCATCGATCGAACGTCGGCACGGATCAGTTGTTGAGTACAGTTAAAGGTGCGTCTACATCTGAGATTTATTCTAATGTTGGAGAATCGGTGTAGCTTGCTCGGACCGATCGGCAACTATCTGAGCGCGTGAACGAGAAATCATTGGTGTGTTGGGGATTCATTCTAGGATTGGAGAATCGGTGCAGCTTGTGCGGCCCGATCCGAGACAGTCGCGGATCGGGAACATTTGCTCACTGACCGATTCGACAGTCTCGGATCGGATCGAGCAAGCTACACGGACTCTCCAACATTACAATAAATCTCCAACACACTGAATTTTTTATCGTACGGTGGCGAATCAATCGATCGATGAATGCAACGTGAAACATTGAATCGGTTTGCCTCGGCTTATTCACACGCCTCTGATGACGTCATGCTCAGACTGCCTCGTGCGCGTTTGTGCTCAAACGTAGACGCATCTTAATGTGTACTGACTAAACACCCGTATCGATGAACCGTCGAACTTACGAGCGCGGATGATCAAGAAATCGATTTCCCTCGAGCGAATCTTTTCAGGAGCAGGGGTCACGAAAGATCTTCTTTTCAGCGGAGCGCGCACACTAAGATTAGTCGTCGCGCATTATCCCGCGGCCCAGGCTATTCGCTCGGCCTCCCCGCCCACAATCATGTTCTCCGCACAATGGAGCGCATTAATGAGGTGTGCGGTTAACGAGGCCGCGACCAATCGACGCCGACGTCGTCGACGACGTCACTTCTATATCCGCCGCTCGTTTGTTATAGTCGTTCGCACGATTTTGCTCGTCGCGTCCACCCGCTCGGCCGCCAATCTCTTCTCCGCTCCCTCTGCTTTTTCAACTGTCGCCACACAGCGAGCCGAAGCTTTTGTCCGGCTTCGGCCCGGAAAAAGCTGGGAGGAAATTTTTCCGCGTCGGAAAGTCCGAGAAAGCCGGGAGACCGCGGGAGGCTACAATCGCGAGTTCTACTTTTGAGTTCGCGGGGGGAGGAGGAGGAGGCCGTGGGAAAAAAGGTTCGCGGCAGGGAACGCAAGTTACGAGAACGGCGCGCAACGTAATTCGCCGCGGCAATGAATATTCCGTGATATTTCGCTGGTTACGTTTTCCATCGCGCGCGCCGCTTTGATTCTTCTAGCAGCTGTCTGGAGACTAGCGCAAAATCACTTTTTTTTAACTTTTTTTTTAAACCAAGCTTAAATTGAAGATCTTTAAAAATCACATTTTTTTTTCTTATAAATGAACTTGATCCACCGTCTAGAACTCGAGTTATTAACAATTAAAGTTCAGCGTTTTCTCCATCTGAAGCACTGGTAAGGACCACATAAAACGGTTTTTTGACAATAACTCGAAAACAATTCTTAAACTTTTTTTGTAAAAATTCCAGGACGTAGATTAACATTCGAGAAACATTTTGAACGAAATTAAAAGACTTTCTACCGTCTAGTTCAGGAGAAAAAAAATGGTGAATATAAAATTGTAAATTGAGTGCTTGTATTCAGTCTGAACTGCGGTACAAACGCTAGTATGCAACATTGCCAAGTATACTAGTGTGCACATATGTACATATACGGAATGTGTGCATGGATTGAATCAGGGCCGTAAGAAATTTCTGACACAATTGAAAACAAATAATGGAGCCCATTTTTGATACGGCACCCATAGGCCAGCGCTAGTAATACCTTGCGGCTATTGAATTCGGACACAGCTGATCATTCCGCTCTCCATCGAGTGACCAGCTTCGTCGATCATTTTTAAAGGAGCTGGGCGTCGTGTGAAAAGTAGCCGCGGCAGGTGGAAACGAAGGAGAATAGAAGTGCGGCCGGAAGCGTGGCAATTAGTAACGATTAATTAGGAATATTCGTATCGTTTCGTGCCCGTGCACTCGCCTTCCTAGTCGACGCTCTCATAACGGAAGTTTCACGCAGCCGCCGGTTGGCAGGCCGCTAATATTCGCGATGGATCCGGCGGAGAAGCGCGAAACGAGCTGCAGGCAAGCGTGCGGCGGCGGGAGAGATCAGTGCCTTTGTGCGCTACCAATTAATAATTAATTAAAACTGATGGCCCATCCGAGGCTAACTAGCGGAGTGCGCGCCTCTCGAAATACGTACGGTTACTGCCTTCGGTATAATCTAGGCGCCGCCGTCGAGCATGGATTATCAACTCTTTCGCGTCGGGAAATTCGTCCTTTCGAAAATCGTGCGAGTACCGATAGTGTTGGAGAGAGTTGTAATCCGACGGCGTCGCACCGTCGGAATTATGGTGTACTTTCATAATTAACAGGAATCCTATTGGCGCCACGATTCGCTGTTTTATTTCTCAGTGCCGCGTCTTGTTCGAGCAATCGCACCTAGTCGAGCGGTCGATGAACTTTTTGTAAACAATTTGCCTCGCGAAGATCAGAGAAAAATAACTTTAGATGAGTCTTTTAATTTATATTTCTTTTTCAAATTTAATCGAAGGAATATTATTTATTGTTTGATTTCTTAGTTTATTGCATCATATATTTACTATTTATTATTAAATACATACATATCAATTGGTTATCATTATCACATTAAGCGGCGTACACTGTATGTAAAAAAAGAGACCGACACGCCGGGCGGCCAGTGCGTGCAAGTATATGATAACCGTAGAGATTACTCGCCACGCCATATATCTTTTCTAGCCCCTTTAGGGAGAGCCCATAAATATTTTATTCCTCCCGCGGCCGACGGGGAAGTCTCAATACCACATCTACAATTCGGCCCTCGTTCATCCCGACTCCGAGGGTAGGCACAGTCGACGTTTGATTTCTCTCACGCAGCATTAGCCTCCTTTAACTGTCCAACCTCAAACTCGCCTCCCCCTTTCCCATGTTTTCGCCGCAACGAGATCCTCGAAACCCGGACAATAATCCCATTCACCGTGCCATGAAAGTATGATGTACTTCGACAGTGGACGATCGAAGCGTTTAACTTCACGGACAAGCTACCCTCCCGTCTGTGCACCGTAACATCAGCCGCACACGATCCTCGACGTGTCCAGGGCTTGTCCGTTTTTCGGGCCGAGGTACGTCGTAAAGATATACGCGGCGAGAGATAAAATATTGATGGGCCCGGGGAAAGAATTGGGGAAAATAGAAAGGTCCGGCGCGAAGGAGCCATAAATACTTTAGCTTCATCGTCGTTCCCGTCGCCAGGCTACCGCAATACAGCGGCCAGCGTCTCTCGTCCGCGCGCGCGGTCATTGCGGATCAAGCGTGGAAAATCGCCAGTTGATTTCTTTCTTCGGCCGCCACTCGAGGCTCGTTCGATTTCTAACCCTAGCCGCGTTCGCGCCGGCGAGCCTCGTTTTCCAGGCGAACGATCCTGGCCGCGGCAAACTCGGAGTTGGATAACTTCCAAGGCATGTTGCAATTGCACGAGTGGCTTCGGAGGGTCGCCTGCGAAGACGGTGGCCGAAGTAGGAGCCGGGTGCAGCTCGAGCATCTGTCAGGCTATCGGGGACGATAGTCTGGCAGGCTCGACTCTGCCAACGTCACTCTTCCCTCGCCATCTGAATCATGATACATTTGTCCGTCGACGTATCTTTTTATCCGTCCGCCCGCCTATCTGTTTCTTTATCTTCGTCTTGCCGCGGAGCTAACGCGAGGCCGAGCGGCAGCCCAGGCAACACTTCGTTTCCGACTTAATCGCGTTTGGCCGGCTTCCAGGACACGGCCCCCGGGTCACGAGAACCTTCCTCCGGCCAGTCACTGTTATCCCGAGACTACGTTTGTCTCATCCACCGCCCCCGGATGCGGCTAGTAGCTACACGATGCTCCGTTTAGTCGTTAAACCCTTCTTACCTCGCCGCCGTCTAGCTGACTCCGATCTTTTCGGCTGACTTGGAATAAGGAGAGGCTGTATTCGACATGGGTAGATATTTTCTTTTTAAATTAGTTTTTTAAGTTTATGTTGAGATCTCGATTATTGGTTCATATGAAGGGTACTCTTTCTTCCATTTTTTTTTCGTTTCTGTCTCGCCGCCGTCTAGTTGACTTCACTCTTTTCGGCTGACTTGGAATAAGGAGGGGATGGATTCGACATGTGTACATATTTTTTTTTTGTATAAATTAGTTTTTTAAGTTTATGTTGAGATCTCGATGATTGATTCGTATGAAGGGTACTCTTTCTTCGATGCGTCCCATCGAAGTCGCAACGAATTTCACCAGTTTGTTTTCGTTTCTGTCTCGCTGCCGTCTAGCTGACTTCACTCTTTTCGGCTGACTTCGAATAAGGAGAGGCTCTAATCGACATGTGTACATATTTTCTTTTTTAAATTGGTTTTTTAAATTTATGTTGAGATCTTGATGATTGATTCATATGAAGAGTACTCTTTCTTCGATGCCTCCCATCGAAGTCGCAACGAATTCCATCATTTTGTTTTCGTTTCTGTCTTGGCGTCGACCTCAAAGAAGAAAAATTATTTTATCGAGTGAATCGAGACTGTCCGAAAACTCTGTTACAAAATCTCGAATAAAATTGCATCTGTGGTTATTATACTTCGTGAGCCTGCATGAGTGCCGTTTCGAAGTCGATGTTACTTCTTTTTAAAGATTTTGTATTCTGAGTATAATATCGCGAGTACCGATCTTACGGTGTACGACGTGTACGTGCATACGGTCTTGGGAAGATTCTTTCGGTTTCGCAGCGTGCAGACCATTTGTTGTACCAGTACATTGTTGAGTCCACGTGAATATGATCGTTCTGGGAAACGCAGTCGTGCTTTACGTTCGATTAATGATCTACACGCTAATCGAATGAAACATTGTACCACGCAACGAATGGCAGCGTCTTTAAACATAAACGTTTGCTTTTGAAATCGTCACGTTCGCGGAGACTCTAAGGAGGGTTGTAGAACCAGTTACCGACAAGCGAGGAAAGTTCCGCCAAGTACTGACGATCGATTAATGACTCGAAGTTTATGAAAGCCGTCGCGAGAGTCGCCGGAAAACTTATCTCGACGTTCTCTGCCTCCCCCTCTTGCAGCTGCGAGTTTTCCGCCAATTTTTGCGCCACCATTCTTCCCGCGCAATAATTTCGCGGACGAATGCATATTGAAAGGGCTCTAAAGTGTCCTGGACTTGAGGAACTTTAAAAATACAGGGAAGTTGGACGATATAAAATATATATATAGCGCACTTCGAATATCTCCGTTGTTTGTAATAATACGGCAAAATGTTTCGTACAGAAAAATTTTGCACATTTTTCTTTTGCGCGTGTAGACGCTCTTCGGATGTTTCAAGGTCAACTATGTTTTTTGATACGGAACATTTTTTCATATTATCACAAACAACGGAGATATTCAAGGTGGACAGAGTTATCGGAGGACTGTCTCGTTGACACTGCGTCTAGCAGTAAATGAGAAAGCAGATTACAGCAGTGGACGTTAGGGTGGCTCGAGGGGGAGAGATATAAATGGCGCGAGTGGGTCTTTGCTTACTCGCTGCCTCTGTGCAACCCTCGCGCTAACCTCCGCACCGTATGTTTTTTCAGTACTTATATCCGGAATCCACTTTAGAATTACTTTCCGCGAAAGTTACACATCGCTGTTTTACTTTGCAGGCTCCGCTCGGCGTTCGTGAGATACGGCCGTCTGCCCACGCCGCCACCACCCTTCGTCCTCGGATCGCTGAGAAAATAAGGGTGAGTAAAATTGTGCACGCTAATAAGTTACTACTCCTTCTCTTATCGTCTTCGTCCTCCATTGCGATCTCTTGACAAAACGTAACGCCGAAGTACGGATTTATCCGACATCGTACGATCGCTCGTCGGAGTTCGTCGAAGTTCACTCGATATGACTAATTCACGCTGGCGTAAGGTAATGGGGTGTGCTGCTCACGTGCGCGCGAAACGGGGGTGAATTTTAATAAATATTGCGCGAAAGCTTTTAATAAATATTTGGTTTACGGCGCGAGACATTAAAATAATCGCCGCCATGAGTGTGTTTTGGTTGAGCAAATCTCGTTGTTTATTTGTCGTGGCCGGACGGAGCCTGCTCTTTCAACCAATTCATTTTTCCCGCCCGGCCAAATCCGGCCGAAATATCTGTCCGGTGATAACATCGGATTTTCGTTTAGCCGTTTATTTTTCAATTTCGTCTTTCTGCCGGGCACGACGGACGGATTACGAAACGGACACCCCGTCCCGCGACCTTGCCCAAATAATCTACCGATCGGAATTAACTGATTCAAATTAAAGAGCCATTTTTCCCGGCGAGCATTGATATTAATGCGGCGCATGTACCGGGCGCGCGAGGAAATCCGTGAAAAACAGAGAGAGATAGAAAGAGTCACGTCATTCGCTAGCGGGCCTGGATCTGGCGAATTAATTCCTACAGTTCGAGGTGTTCTTCATGTTACCATCGACGAGAAGTGATATCGAATTACACTTTCCATTCGTCATATCGTGCACCGTCCGCTCCAGATATCGTCGACTCGTCTCTGATGGGATTGGATTTAGTTTCAGGAGCAAAAGTATAACGCGTGAGTTGTTTGTAATGGCGCCGGGAGTAAGAACGTCTTTATTATTCACCCGAGCAGAGGCATGCTGTTGCTCGCTACAAGTTGGGACGCGGCAACTTTAAACGCACGCTTTACTTCGTCAGTCGCAACAGTCTCCGAGGTATACTTTCACCTGACAACTTCCTTTGAGCTGGCACGTCTTTTCGGCGCCGCGTCGTTACTCGCAGTGCACGGAGCACATTGGGGGCATCGTAATATCATTATGTGTCATGGAAAATGTATACGTATATGTACGTTCTGCGTCTTTTGAGTGTCCCGGCAAGCGAGCATTCTGTCGGGAAAGCTCCGTGGCATGTAGATCGAAGAAGGAGACGTGGGACGAGACGGTCGTTCGCGACAGGACTCGCTCCATTCACACTGGACGTTACGCCGGACTCTGGTCCGCGTCGTGTCGTCCGCCGCGACACACTCTCAAAAACGCAGCGCTATTTGGCGTGAATCTGCATTCGACCCCTGGCTGAAATTCCACGGCAGCGCGGAAATATATTTATCGGGAAAAATGCGAGATAGTCCGGCGGGAACGTATGCAAATCCTGTTCTCCTGCCGCTCTTTTTATTACCTTACCCCTCGCCCCCCCCCCCCCCCCCGTTCACACCCCCGCGCGCGAGAGAGAAAAGCTGCGCGCAAAGCCCACCCTCGAATGCTGCGATCCTACTCGATGGCCGCCGACGGGCTGAGCTTCGCGATTATCGTGCCTTCCTAGCCAGCGCGAGGCGGACCCTTGAATTATGCCGCTGATCAGCTTCCAATTTGGATTTGTTGTGCGATTTAATTGCGAGCGCATTATTCGGGCGAGATCGGATTCGCGCGACCGATCATACGAAATCGGGCAGGGCGTCGGAATGACAGTGTTCGGGATTACGTTCATTATCGGCCCGGCCGCGCCGTATTTCGCTCGCGGGGTATTCAATTATCGCCCAACGGCCGGCGCCCGGCAGACGTTCCGGACGAATTTCCGTGCTAAACTGCAACGAGCTCTCTGTTTCTCGAAGACTTACAGCCGCGCCGATGTGCCAATAACAATATGTCTTACTCCGTTCGGCGCGAAGGCTCGCGAGATTGGATGTCTTCCGCTCCGACGTTTTTCTCGGCTAGTCCTCCGGGCATTTCGCCGTGAATTCGACGGCGCCTCCGTGGCCGTAAGGAGCATTAGCCGCTCGCCTGGCGAACGCGAACGGCACGTCGCGTCGTCGGCGTAATCCGTCATTTAGGGATTTCCTCGGGTCGTCGTTAACGGAAACGTCCTCGGACATGGATTGATGTTTAATGCGACGCGGCCCCGCGCTGTTTGTCTGCCTTCTCTTCTTGTGCCGACCGGACGAAGAACGAGCGGCGAGGATGCTGATGCACTTTCTTTTCCGGACACAACGCTGCCGATATACTTTGTTTATGACACATGTTACGCATAGCGCTTATTGTTCTGTTGCAAAGTATGTATGTCTTTTCCGTCGCCGGTTTTATATAAAATGGGGCTGTTCAATAACATCACCGCCGGACGCAATGAGTCACTCGTCAACAGCTGCTCGTTCATAGTATCAGCTTCAAATATTGTATTCCAGCCGTTCCTTCGCAGCCGCATATTTTTAATACTTTGTAAACTTTCTTCGGCTCACCGACCTTTTCAAAATTCTACCAATAACAAGTCAGCACCACTCAAAGGGATCCCTACTCCTCATTCGTAATTTTTAGGTTCCGAGCGTAACTGCACGACCGCGTCACGTCAGTCTAATAATAAATTGTACCACCAAACCCTTCCGACATTTATAGCACCTCAAGTATATTACAAATAAAGCATTCAGTTAATCAATTTAATTGTGCATAATTGTGACTGAAGCACTCATTGAGAATCAGGTGAATTACGAGAAATCGTAAGTCGAGTCGCTTATCGCTTTCTTTCGCCACGTCGGCCAATGGCACTGTTTCCAAAACCAGTCAAAAATATTCGTTCCAACACGACACACGCTTGCCAGGCATTTTCAGCACTGCAGTGAACTTTCAGTAAAAAAATGATTTTTTCTCGCGTGCCCTAGAAATAGAGACCCATCTATGATGCCGATACGCGGCGCTATCCTGCAATACGCAATGCGAGTCGACGATGAGAATAATTGAAAACGAATTGCCGGGTCCTATTTCAGCATTGTTCATGCACGCGCGCTATGTCCCGCCGTAATCGCATGCGGCTCTGTTTATTGCCCACCTGCTTTTATTACCGCATTTCGATGGTCGACGTTAATGAACAGTGTTGTATGAGGAAGCTGCTTTACGAGCATTACCGAAAATGAATAATCAGATCCACGTCCGCGCGTATCGGGCTAATTCTAATCCGCCGCCATCACTCGTCGGGAGGCTGCGCCAGTATTTTGCGATGCCGCGTGTAACTTGAACTCGATTTCGCGTCACATGCGACGGCTGTGATGCGATCTTATGCGCGGAAATAATATCAGTGGTCATTCGAAAGCGGCGGACTGTCGGGCATTGGGTACGTTTACGTCACGCTGACAAACGCGTACGTTTGGCCGCTCTGGACGGAGAGCTTCCTCGTCGCAACGTGATCCACGTGATCCAGGAATTATTCTCGAATGGAGCGTGAAACGAGCGTGCCGGAGTGTCGGGGCCGGTGGTGGCGCGCAATCCAGCTCTCTCCCTCGCAATCTACCCCCTTTCCTCATTCTCGGCATTTCTCTCTCTCTCTCTCTCTCTCTCTCTCTCTCTCTCGTTCGCGCTCCCAGAAACGAGCGCCGTTTCCATTTCCTTGCTCGGCGGATTCCGGGTCGGTGCACGTCGATGCCCGATGTTTGCGCGCAAATATTGGTGCCGGGACTTTGCCAGCGAGACGGCAGCGGGCATTTGTTTTGGCCGTGACAGCTGTCGGCTAGACGCGATGAGAATATAAGGGTCCCCGCGAAAAGAGTGGAAACGCTCTGTTTACTTGAATCACGGGCACGCCCCGGGGCGGGCAGCTTAGGAAAGTGGAAAGGCCGTCGTGCCGGCGGTGTAAATTGCACGGAAAACGCGTGCTGCGCGACGTTCGGGGCGACGCTAAAAGTCTCTGACGCCCGGGTCAGCGTATTCGTATTCTGTTTGCCTGACGAACATGCTCTCTAATGCGGAGACCTCGTTCTGAATGAAGATAACTGATCCTTCTCGAGGACTATATGTGGCTATGAGCGGTATTCATGGTCAGGTCTTGAGACTTGATGAAGCCGCAAAAAACACAAATTGAGTGTCTTGGACTTCGGGTATCGGGTGTTCTATCAAAACAGTTTATTCATGAAGATGTATATTTATACGGATATTTACAGTGACGGAAACTAAAAACGAAAGGCAAAAAAGCAAACAAACACACACGAACACACGGATAATATCAAACTTAATTTACGTAATAATAATATGTAATATAAAGAAAAACAAAACGAGAGAGAATAAAGACTTATAATCGTATACTCGAGACGGGATGCCGCGAACGCACTCGAGCACTAGAATTCGGCGACTGCACCTCCAGCGTTCGTCTTTCGCCACGAGGTCCGAAAACAAGCGACAAGCGAAATAAGGAGAGGTGCCTCTCCTCCGCGTATGCGTCACTTTCTTTGTCGCAGTGAGCACGTGTGATGGGTCGCGACCGCAGATAGTCGTCGATCCAACAATGAAAAAACATGCATGCGACGCAAGAAGACTTAAGACCATCTTAACCAGTTAACTCTTTGCGGTTAGGTGGCTTCAAACTGTCCCACCCTTTGCTTAGCAGCCGAGAGATACGTCAACGAAGCCGAGAGATACGTCAACGAAGCCTCGGCATTATCAATTGAAATCAGTCAGCCAAAAATAGAATAACATGAAGATACTCTCTCTCGGCAATCTTCAACGTACGACGAGCGACCGGTGAGCTTCGCATTCGAACGAACCGACGCGGACGAACGGAGCGTGGATGGCTAAATGCGGATGAAACGGAGCGTCGCTGTCGCTTAATTAAAAATTACACGGCTCAGGCAGTGCGGCATCATAATGCATTTCACGGGGCCAGATTGAAATTCGCGAGCGAATTATAACGTAATCGACGGGCGAGCGCGGGCGATGCCTCGCTGCGAATAAATGGCTCCTCTCGTTCCGCGTCCGTCCAGCATTTTAACTCGCTAAACAAAACATCGAAACGTTACACCTGTCGAATGCTTTACGTCGCGCGGCCCGCGAGTGCTCGCGAGCGCGTGAGGTTTGTTTTATATTCCAATTCGCGGTAGGTTAATTTGCATTTCAATTAATACTAGGTAACGACGTGCGGCGCGCCCCCGGCTCACCCCTCTTTCACCCCTTTCCCACGCCTCATTCCCCTACGTTCCTGACCCCTCCCCCCCCGCTCCCTCTCCCTGCGCCTGCTAATTAATTGTGCCCTCATCAATTATTCTTTTGTTCGGCTGCTCCGGGTCCCACTGAAAACGTACATGGGCACGCCGCGCGAAATATACGCCACCCCTGCGCTGACATTGTATCCACCAAATTCGGTAGTCATTATTCCGCGCGGAGTGTACTCATCGCTCGAAAATCGAGGCGCCGAAAAATTCGCTCAGCCACCGTTTTGTCGCTCGCGGGCGACAAACGATATTTATTTGTAAACACGGCCCGTACGGTCGGCACATTGATCGCCGCTTGAAATTTAGTAACGCTTCGCCGGAAGCCACAGTGGGCCGATACGTTCTAATCGTTGATCGTGTTGTCCTGTGCTCGAGAAAAGTTATAATTTGTCAAGGAGGCGGCAGGCTGAACGAAAAATGAAAACTGAACTTTTCTTCGAAAAGTCTTCAAAAATCTCCACTTACCATCCTTCATAAGTGCGACTAATGAAACGAATATGCCACTGTCAAGGGAGTCTAAATGAAGCGACCCCATTGAGATTATGCAATTTCGGAGCGTCGGTCCTGAAAATGTGTTCCAACTAACAAGACGTTATTTGATATGTTGTTAGATCGCGCGCGCGCGCGCGAGCGAGGGAGGGCCGGTTTAAAAATGGAGCTGCCTCATTACGCGGACTTGGCTTGCGAAATTCAGCGTCGGACAGGTTCGCTAATTCCGAGGGACTTAACCTCTCCGCCACCCCCGTCCCCCGTCGTCGGCCAACGCGACGAGATTACTTTTCCCGGACGATAGTTGCGCAGCGATAAAGTGCCGGTTCCCGCTTAATGTCAAACCTTCTCGCTCTGGCGTTAATTAAGAGCTTAGACTTGATGAACGTCAAATGAAAAATGGCAAATTCCCGACACCTCGCCGAGAGCCGGCAGCATTTTATATATTAACTTATCGACGAGACGGCACAGGATGAGCGAGTGGGAACACATCGATACAGTCAATCTAGTCGCATCAGGCAGACTCGGCACATTCCATTATTTACCTCAACTGTCTCTCATGCGGACTTATCAATTAATTCGTACGGCACTTGTTTTTCTTTTAACGACTGTAAATTCCGTTTATTTAAGGTATTACTAGCGCTGGGTGCCGTATCAAAAATAGGCTCCATTATTTGTTTTCAATTGCGTCAGAAATTTCTTACGGCCCTGATTCAATCCATGCACATATTCCGTATACATATGTGCACACTAGTATACTTGGCAATAATGCATACTAGGTTCAGGCTGAACACAAGCACTCAATTTACAATTTTATATTCAACATTTTTTTTTCCTGAACTAGACGCTGAAATGTCTTTTTTTTCTTTTAAAATGTTCCTCGAATGTTAATCTACAATCTGGAATTTTTTCAAAAAAAGTTTAAGTCCTGTTTTCGAGTTATTATCAAAAAAACGTTTTGTTGTGATCATTACCATTGCTTTAGATGGAGAAAACGCTAAACTTTAATTGTTCATAACTCGAGTTCTACGTGGATCAAGTTCATTTCTAAGAAAAAAATGGTTATTTTTTAAAAATCTTCAATTTAAGTCTGGTTTAAAAAAAAGTTTAAGTAAAGTGATTCAGCGCTAATAATACCTTAAAGCACACTGTTTCCATCGCACGTAACATCAAACCATCGCCTGCGTTGAATTTTCCCACTTTCCAGTCTTTATACCTACAGCAGTTCTTGAGTCTCCACGCATCCGCTTGTCTGCACGCCGAAAATTCATTCTCGTAGCAATATCAATAAGTGTTTCGCTTTTACGCGATCATTAGAATAAAACGTTGCTACGTCAACAGACAACCTCGCTTTGTAACTATCCGCGAAGGGATAAGTATCCTGCAAAGTGCTACTTAGCACCGAGTATACGGTGTCTTTTATTGTTCGACTCCTCGCAATTTATTTCCACGCGAATCACTTGCCGGCGCGCCGTGAATTTAATTTCGTGAGGAGACTCATCAAACGATCCGAACGGCGTGCGTCTTAAATGAACCGGGGTGCATCTGTGACGGGCGGTCGTTTAACATTCGCGCGGCCCGCGCCGCTTCTCGCGATGGTGAGTGCTCGTAAATATTCGCCGGAGGACAACGAAGATTGCACGCATTACCGATGCATCGAAACGAAACGTGGCCCCGCGCCGCCGTTTCCGGAGAAAGCTTTACAGCGGTAACGTGCCTTGTTTTCCCGATTGTCTGGCGCGGCAGAGTCGGCCGGCGCTCGTTAACCTATTAACATTTTATTACCGGCAATCGCTTCTTCCCACCACCCCGGACCCCGCGCGACTTCGAACGAGCGACGAAAGTACGGGCTGTTCGTCGGAATCCGTACAGTGGGAAATACACGGAAAATGTTTTCTTGAGATCTATCTCGATGTACCCTCTTCATTCGATGTCTCACAATAGTCGCCATTTTTATTAAGTGAATTTTCGGGGTCTACCAAAATGGCGGCCACAGGTTCAACTCGGCACATCCCGACTAGAAATTCTGGTCCGGCCCACGTCAGGCCCTGATCAGGCTTGCCTGGCCAACAGTCAGGCCCTGGTCAGGCGAACCGGATCAGGCCCTGATCAGGAATGTAACGCTAAAGTACCATCAGGGCCGGGTCCGGCAAGCCTGACCAGGGCCTGGTCCGGCAAGCCTGATCAGGGCCTGGTCCGGCAAGCCTGGTCAGGGCCTGATCAGGCTTGCCGGATCCGGCCCTGATGGTACTTTAGCGTTACATTCTTGATCAGGGCCTGGTCCGGCAAGCCTGGTCAGGGCCGTGTCCGGCAAGCCTGGTCAGGCCCTGGTCCGGCAAGCCTGGTCAGCGCCTGGCAAGGGCGGCCTGCCAAAAAAAAAAAGTCAGAAAGTCGCAATGGACACCACTTTGTTAGTTGCCAAACACTATTCACTCAAAGCACGACCCCCTATCAGAAGAACTACCCCCCTTGTAGAGGCGCACGAAACATTTTATTATTTATATATATATATATATATATATTACCGATGTAGTAGTTCTTTTTACCTTACACAGGGGCACAATGCGCGCATGTGGCTCGTGATGGCACTTTTTGTCTCGCCAGCGAAAAACGCACGCTCCCAAAAGCGTGCTGTTGGGGCCCCGGTCACCCATCCAAGTACGGGACCGTGCTCATTGCTGCTTAACCTTGGTGATCGGACGAGCACCATTCATTTCACTTTGACGTCTTGACTTTCATGTGGATAGAGTATTACAAGAAGTATAACATGTATACAGAGTTTTACACATTATGTCTTGTAAGCACTTCGTATGACAGTGTCTTGACAGTTTCTATGCGCCATGAAAAAGCTACGCCTATCATATCGTCTGTATACAAACCGCCTGATACGTGAAAGATACGTTTTGTTCTCACGTACCCGGCAGAATTCGCAAACGCCTGATACTTACTGGATCAACATTACCGGATAAAATTTATTGTTTTTGTTCGGAGATAACTTGATAATGTCCGGACCTGATACGGTTAACCTGTTCAGGCTACCCTGATCAGCCTAACGTACGGCAAGCCTGATCAGGGCCTAACGTAATAAATTAGAACTCTATAAAGTTATTACGCTGTTATCCCTGAGGTAATTTGTTTTTATTTAATATTTTATAAATTGTTTTTTTGTTCATTAATTTTTGTTAATTTAAATAGCTAGAGTTATTTAAATCTAGGTATTTCCCCAATAAAATTTTTTATATTCACTATCAATGTTTTTTTATTTAAATATAATTTATAAAATTCTACAGGGTCTTATCGTCTTGTAATATTATTTCAGCATTTTGACTGAAAATTAAGATTCAATTTAATAATATGTAGACAGTCAATTTCTCATATTTTCGTTTGTTCTAGATTTTAATTAAAAATCAATTGATTATGCTACCTTTATACAGTTAGATTGACGTACGGCAAACTTGATCAGGACCTGACGTGGCAAGCCTTATCAGGGCCTGATCCGGTTCGCCTGATCAGTGCCTGGCCAGGCTACCCTGATCCGGCATGCCGGACGTGAGCCTGATCAGGCTGACGTACGGCTCGCCTGATCAGGGCCTGAAGTGGCAAGCCTGATCAGGCGAACCGGAAAAATTGTATATAAATAAACCTATATAACCTATATATATTATCAAATATTAAAGTAAGAGAAACTAGAAATAAGGAAGTTCCTGAAGCTTGAATTAAAAAATATGATCTAATAGAACTAAATTTCTGATTAGAATTTTGTAAACAAATAACTCCTACAAAAATAAAGTACCTGCCTCTATTAACATTCAGCTTATAATAAATGAAGAACTTAATACAAATAAAAATAAAAATAATAACATTCCAAAATAACAAATAAAAATCAAATATATAATTTAGTCTAAGAATACTAATAAATTAACCAAAAATTAAAATATAATAAATTATAATATATTTCAGTGTAAGTGCACAAACATTTTTGATATTTTCAGAAATAGAATTAAACTATTAAACATAAGGATAATGTAAAAACATTTTATTTACTCTATCAAAGTAACCCTTTAATCAGGCATATCATTTTATTATACAGAATACCTTTAACAAAATGCATGTAGATCCTAAAAGTAAAATACAATCTAATGGAATAAATAAAAGTTTAAAATATTAAAAATTTTGATTTTAGACACAAAGTTAAGTATTTTTTTAAATTCGTAAATATAATATTAACTAAAATAGTCTTAAATAGACTAAACTAAAGAATCATTTAAAATTAATACAATAAATAATATTAATATTAAATATAGAAACTAATATAGATGAGTGCCTGGTCAGGCTACCGTGATCCGGCATGCCGGACGTGAGCCTGATCAGGCTGACGTACGGCTCGCCTGATCAGTGCCTGGCCAGGCTACCCCGATCCGGCATGCCGGACGTGAGCCTGATCAGGGCCTGACGTGGCAAGCCTGATCAGGGCCTGATCCGGCTCGCCTGATCAGTGCCTGGTCAGGCTACCATGATCCGGCATGCCGGACGTGAGCCTGATCAGGCTGACGTACGGCAAGCCTGATCAGGGCCTGATCCGGCTCGCCTGATCAGTGCCTGGTCAGGCTACCCTGATCCGGCACTCATCTATATTAGTTTCTATATTTAATATTAATATTATTTATTGTATTAATTTTAAATGATTCTTTAGTTTAGTCTATTTAAGACTATTTTAGTTAATATTATATTTACGAATTTTAAGAAATACTTAACTTTGTATCTAAACTCAAAATTTTTAATATCTTAAACTTTTATTTATTCTATTAGGTTGTATTTTACTTTTAGGATCTACATGCATTTTGTTAAAGGTATATAGATATATAAATATAAATTATTCTATAATATATTAAGTTTTAATTGTACTTATTATTATTTATACAGGTAAACTACAAAAGTTACTAGGTTCATACCCTAATTATACAATTTACTTCTTCTGTGTAATAAAATGATATGCCTGATTAAACGGTTACTTTGATAGAGTAAATAAAATGTTTTTACATTATCATTATATTTAATAGTTTAATTCTATTTCTAAAAGTATCAAAAATTTTTGTGCACTTACACTGAAATATATTATAATTTATTATATTTTAATTTTTGGTTAATTTATTAGTCTTCTTAGACTAAATTATATATTTTATTATTAATTTGTTATTTTGGAATGTTATTATTTTTATTTTTATTTGTATTAAGTTCTTCATTTATTATAAGCTGAATGTTAATAGAGGCAGGTACTTTATTTTTTTTAGGGGTTATTTGTTTACAAAATTCTAATCAGAAATTTAGTTCTATTAGATCATATTTTTTAATTCAAGCTTTAGGAACTTCCTTATTTCTAGTTTCTCTTACTTTAATATTTGATAATATATATATAGGTCATATAGGTTTATTTATATACAATTTTTCCGGTTCGCCTGATCAGGCTGACGTACGGCAAGCCTGATCAGGGCCTGATCCGGCTCGCCTGATCAGTGCCTGGCCAGGCTACCCCGATCCGGCATGCCGGACGTGAGCCTGATCAGGGCCTGACGTGGCAAGCCTGATCAGGGCCTGATCCGGCTCGCCTGATCAGTGCCTGGTCAGGCTACCATGATCCGGCATGCCGGACGTGAGCCTGATCAGGCTGACGTACGGCAAGCCTGATCAGGGCCTGATCCGGCTCGCCTGATCAGTGCCTGGCCAGGCTACCCCGATCCGGCATGCCGGACGTGAGCCTGATTAGGGCCTGACGTGGCAAGCCTGATCAGGGCCTGATCCGGCTCGCCTGATCAGTGCCTGGCCAGGCTACCTCGATCCGGCATGCCGGACGTGAGCCTGATCAGGGCCTGACGTGGCAAGCCTGATCAGGGCCTGATCCGGCTCGCCTGATCAGTGCCTGGCCAGGCTACCCCGATCCGGCATGCCGGACGTGAGCCTGATCAGGGCCTGACGTGGCAAGCCTGATCAGGGCCTGATCCGGCTCGCCTGATCAGTGCCTGGTCAGGCTACCCTGATCCGGCATGCCGGACGTGGGCCTGATCAGCGCCTGGTCAGGCTACCCTGATCCGGCATGCCGTACGTAAGCCTGATCAGGGCCTGGTCAGGCTAGCCTGACATCAGGCTTGCCTTACCAGAATTCTAGTCGGGTAGATCCCTTCAGGCCGTGCGTTTTCGTTTTCGACCGCGCGCCGTTCTGCGAGAGATTTACGATCGCGAGCACGCTTGTTACGGACACGGAGAAATCGCGGGGCCGGATAAGAGCACCCTATTCGCAATCCGACATTTCCATTCCGTCAGACGATCAGCGCCGTGAGTAACTGGACGCGACAAATATGCTGGGAGTATAATACGGCGCGCGTAAGAGCGGAAGTAATGGGAGTTGTAATTGGTGGCGTTAGGAGCAATCATGAGACTCGCTGATGTGTTCATTAAGTTGAATCTGCATACTTTAATGCCGACGTTTCGATCATCTCACTTGATCCTTTTCAAGACTGCGTGGGTCGTATAGAACATATTCGGAACTTGATTAGATTAATACAAGACAGACATTTATCTGATAACACATTTCCATTTCTATTAATACTACCGTTTCTGTTTTGTATTAATCTAATTAAATCCCAAATATTTATTTATTTATTTATTTACGGGTGCAAACCCATTAGTATACAGTAAATAATGAACCTATTGTCATTGGTGCCGTAACAAGCCCAGAACAAAAAACAAAACAGAAAAGATAATACTAATACTAATAATATAAACATAATATATAACTAATAACAAAAAAGGGGAAAAAAGAAAAAAATAACTCTGATAAGCTTAAACATAACCTATACTAATCTAAGAGCATCTAATAACATTCCGCAATGAACTTTTAAAGACGTTGAATGATGTACCGAACAAGTCAATGTCCATATGGTAGAGATTTGTTAGCGAGCAATAAATATGTTCCATATGACCTATGCAGCCTTGAAAAGGATCAAAATGATCGAAACGTCGGCAGTAGACTATGCAGATACGACTCAGTAAACATCAATGATTTTCATCATCGCTCCTAACACCACCAATTACAACTCCTACGTATGTATAACAGCAAACAACTCCAAGATAGCTTACACCGGAAACAATGTCAAAGAAGAAACATTGTTATGCTGTGTTCTAATTGATATTGAGTGCGTCGCCGACGCATTCATCGGGCTCGGGATGTAATTAGATTCGCCGCTATAATATTTCAGGTGCCTCGACGCTCCGCTCTATTTCTGTTTGACGCGCGTCAAAGGAAGTGGTCGTTCGGAGGTAGATGATCGGGAAAAGAGCGAACGGCAAATAGGTTTTAGAAACTCGCAATCACGTAATGGCCCCGGTGGACGGGGGGGATTAGTGTCTATAGGGTGAACGGAAATGTAAAGAAGTGTAACGGCAACGTGCTTGTCGATAACGAGAGAACGATCGCCCGACAGCCTCGGACTGCGAGGTCGATGCTCAGCGGCAACATTTTCTTTTCCCAGATCACACTGGCGCCCGCTGATAAATAATAATCCGCGGCCCGCCATACCTTCCGCATCTCGCCGCTAATGAGACGCTTCCGTTATCATAATAAATTTCACTCCTCCGATTTTGCCGCTCGGCGAAAATTCATTATGCATGACGAAGCCTTTCAAATATTCTTCGTTTCCTGCGTCATCAAATATTCGCGGAGGGCACCGAAGTGGGCCGCGGGGCAGTTTAGGGAAACAGACCGTTTCGGCTCCGTCAAAAACGTACAAGACGTCGGCCCGCCGTCTTGGCCGTATCTGCGTGATTTAGGGCCGCCATTTGCGGGCACATTACGCGATAGGACACCCGGTACGTCCGCGCGTTTAGCCTTCCCACGACTTCGTACCCGTGAATGCGTCGAAGAAGTTCTCCCGGCAGTCGGGCAGGCAAATCTTCTTTCTCGTTCGCGCCATTACCGTAACGATACTTCGCTATCTCGATGAAGACTGTCGAGGGTCCTTCGATGAAAACGAGTCCTCGCCCCCTCCGCCGAGAGTGAGAAAGAGCCTTTCGACGGGCGAAAGCTTCCTGCCCACCCCCTTTCGTCCCGCCTCATGCTTCAGGGGTGAACGAACGGGACGTCTCGGCAGGATTGGCTCATGAGGCGCGACGATGGATCGCGCGGACGTGCGATCCGGAAGTCGGCCATCTTGCGCTACTTAATTCGTTCGTATCGGCCGCCATTACAGTTTTGGTCCTTTCTTGCGTATTAATTCGATCGTAAATGCGACGGGAGGAACGGACGGTTGGTCAGGGAAGAATGGATAATGTCTCTTAGTATACCGAGGCGCACTTTTGTCAGCGCGGTTTATGCAGCGTCGCCGGTGCTTAGGTATGACAAATTCGGGCGTTTACTACTGCCGCCGACTAATGATCCCGGTTATACTCGGCAAAGGTGCAATTACGAAGTGTGAGCCCGCGGCCGGTAGATGGGTGCATTCATAATTCTGGCCTTTGTAGAAGATGCAAGTCAAGGATCCGAATTTGGTAGTAATTTACTTAACGACCTGTAGGAACCATGTTATATGAAACGATTTATTAGAGCGAAAGGTACGAAATGCAATTAAGACACGGCGTCAACGTCTTAAGCACGGCTGCCCGGAATAGGAATGCTCCAAAATATCCAATGCTGTTTTCCCCAAAATATAGATTTTTTTGTTCAAATTTTTTATTCATTCGTTTTGAACTCGATTCTTTACCCCAAATGAATCGATTCTTTTGTTTCCAGTTTTTTAAAGAATCGCATCTCATGATTCGATTCTGACTCGATTTTATTTGAATTTTTTAAGAGAACCTGCCGTATTTATTAATTTTGAACACGATTCTTTACCCCAAATGAATCGATTCTTTTGTTTCCAGTTTTTTAATTAATCCATTCTCATGATCCGATTCTGACTGGATTGAAAAATCGAATCTTTCAAGAAAATCGATGGTATCCGGCTAGTACAATGACGAGGGAATAATTAGAAAAAGCGCGGCAAGTAGAGGAGAGACGCTTCGGTCCGGCGAGTCGGCCGTTCAATTTCGCTGGCCAGGCTCGACCAGACGAGAGACGTCCGCTCTCGCCTGTGTAGGGCTTTACGAAGTTCCGCGGCGGACGTTATTTAAGCACGTCCGGACTGCAGGAAAATTTTTCTACTTGTCGGTCGGTGATTTCTTTAATCTAGAGCCGCCCGCCCATCCCGCACTTTTCCTCCGTGAAAACGGCCCAACTGACAGGCTCCGTCTTTCTGCTGACTTTTTCCCGAGGGCATAACGTCAGCCTCCCTATTCCCGCTGTTCGCTTTGCTCGTGTGCCGTAGGATATGAGTGACGGGGACGGGAACTCGCATATTACTTAATTCGAGTCCCTTCTAACCGATATAGAATCATCGTCGAGGAGGCTTTTAAACTAATTGCACGGCTCGCATTGCGAGAACCGCGGCAGATTAAGAGCTCAAAGGGAGCTCGAAACTTCCACGGCGCGTCTCTCTTTCACTCCGTCCATTCGCTCTCTCTCTCTCTCTCTCTTTCTCTCTCTTTCTGTCTCTCTCTCCCTCCCTCTGTTTACCGCTCCCTCCTCTTTTTCCACTATTCTACGATTTCTGTCTCTCTGATTCTCCACGAGGACAAAGTTTCACGTTCTTCCGCACTTCGAAAGGAAACTCTATTACACACGAGATCAAAGCTGTCCGCTGCGTGTCCGGAATGAACGGCGCCGGCGATCACGCGGACAAAGGGAGGGTATTAGTTTTTATTTACCGACCGCTTTCACTGAGAATTCTTCCGAATTCGGAATATCGCGCCGCGGGCATGTCGTAATTAATGCTCGTCGGTTGTAATTCACTTAGCGTGCAGGATTCGAACTGCCTCGCTTTTCGGCGTCTTCCTGCCGGTAATCTCATTTCGTTCGCAAAATTCGCCTTATTCCCAGCCCTCGCCGCTCCGTGTGCACCAGACACGTGCATTACTCTCTTTCCACTCGACTTTCCTTTGAAGACATTCATCTTCGTCCATCCTTAGGTCGCGGCGCAAAGAGAATTCCTGGAGATATCGGGGGTGTTTACACGAACGGTCAAAGGGAAACACACCGTCGTCATCTCTTACAACCTTCGAATGACCGAAGTTCGAGTTCTAACGCACGCCCGGGGAAGTTCGAGAGTCAGAATTGACATTGAGTTCGACCGGGTTCTAATCGAGACGCGAGACTTTGATTTGGGGCTGGTTGCATTAGACCTTCGATCGTGTCTGCGAGCACTTCAAAGGCCCTTGAAAATCGTCAACAGTATCTAAGACGAAGGAGCGTAGGAGAGCCCTTCGCTCTTTATGTATATAGAAATCTTGTTTTGCTTATTTGTTTGTTACACGGGCTGGTGCTCATTATATACAGAACGAGAAATCAACGTAAGTGATAACTGTAACAAGAAAGAAGGAAGGAAACGGCAATGAAAATGATAAGGAATAAACACAAGCATAAATGAGAACAAATACGCAGCAAATATCTAGAATCACTTAGTCTTTACGACAAATCACTACTAACAGTTAAATTCACAGTTATATAGTCAAATCTAACAAAAGTTGTATTGATGTGATTTCTTCATAAAAGACCGTGTTAAATGATTATCTTCCAAACAATGTAGTAGGGAATTCTGAAATTTCGTATGCTCCTTTATTACATCAAAATACATCATCCCTCAAAGTTTAAAGAATTCCTGCGACTTCCATATGTGTGTCCATTACCTCTTTAAAACAACATGACTAACTATTTAAAATCTTAACTCTGACCAATCTTTCGGCTAAATCTCGCTAAATCTTGTTCTCTGCGAGTGTGTTACCAAGGCACTCTTGCACGGCTAAGCACGCTTGGCCACTAAAGCGTGCCGCGTGAATTACGCTCGCGCGCCTTCGATTTTACGAGACGGCCGTGTTCGGTAACGATTACGACGATGCGAATGCGATCCGAGCTGTAATTGAAAATTACGACGGCGTAGAATCTTCGAGCGGCAGATACGACGTCTACGAGGTGTTTACAGACTCGACACTGTCCGTTTGTTTTATCGGAACACCGCCGGCTTTACGACGCCGCGGGTCGGTATGAATTTTTCACGTGCGGCTCACTTCGTCGCCAAGATGTTTCGCGCGGGCATACCTATGGCAGAGTCGTTCGCATAAATTCGTGTACTGTACGCTTAGGAAGGCTCCGGCAGTCCCATCGACAAATTAGGTACTCGACCGGAAAAAGTGTTGCGGAGAAACAGTGCTCGACGGAGCGGACTGAACGTCCGGGCCACGAAAGTCGGCTTTTAAATCCGCCATGTTCCACGTGCGTTACGAGCGCAAAGCAAGCGGGGCTGGGACCCACGGGAGCGGCCAGTGGAAACGATCAGCCGTAGAAGGATTGTTACCGTGAAATCCGGATCGCGTACTCTAGGTATATACGCGCCGCGGAACGGCCGGCCCGAACATTCGCGGCCAGTATCTTCGCGAATTTCCGCACTAGTACGATGCCACCCGCTGTAAATCGCGCGCGGCGAGCTTCCGGGTTCGTAAATGTCGGGCAAAATCCTCGCGCGCTCTTTTTCGGATCCCACGTTGGCTCGTGAATCGCTTGATTCAAGTAACGAAATTCGCTATCTGCGGCTTCATTCGTCCTAACGTTGTGTAAGAATGCGAATTGTGCCACTTCAGCCCGCTCGCCGAGCGTCGTTCGAAATGACTGCACGTGTCGCGACGTCGCACAGTGTGTTATTTTGGCAATCTAGCGGGACAAAAGTACCGTCTTGGTGCTTGAATATGATTTTTAATTTTTGTTCAGCTGTAAGTAGTCAAAATGAAAAGAAATTTTGATCCCAAAAAAAAAAAATCATTTTAAAAAATAATTATAAATTTACTTAGATATTATGTAATTTGTTCTACATTAACTAATGTAATATGAACAGAACAACAATTATAGTTCAAAAATATATTCTTAACAAATTATGAATGATAACATAGCTGGCAAATATGGCCTTTTTCGCATTTGTGCTCATTCTACACACAGATAAAAAATATTCAGTTTCTACCAAAAGCGCAAGAATGCGCAGAATGTTTTTACAGTTTTTGGTACTTGAATGTTCATAGATTAAGTCTATAAAAGAATCTAGTTGGAATTTTGCGAAATAACTAAGAAAAAGTTAACCTCAATGTCATGTAGTAAACGAATATTTCGCCTTGTGGAGCCCAAACTTTGAAGAACAATAACTGCATAAAAACAATTGATATTTATGTAAGAAAAACTAGCAGAACATACCATATTGAAGGTACAATTCGGTATGAATAAAAAAAAACCAGGAAGATTTGCCACTTTTCCGGAATTTACGGGTAAACAGAACGAACTGAGAATAACGAGCGCAGACCATTCATTTGCAAGATGAATACGGGTGGGTTCAAACATGTCCCAACACCCTGTGTTGAAGGCAAGAGAGTAAATTGTTTCGGTTTCGAGACTACCTAATATCCCTCTGAACACACGCAATAGCGTCCACTTAAAAAAAAAAACTTCATTTTTGGACTTTTGTCCACCTAGATTGCCGAAGTAACACACTGTGCGTCGGGCGGATAGCAGACGAGAGATCGCGAGAGATTTGCAAAGTGCAAATCGCTTAATGCGCCTCGCGCCAGTCGGACGTTGCTTTTTCGACACTCCGCCCTTTTTATTTTCGACGCGCTAGCCAGGCGCGTGCGTGACGCCTCGCTCGGACTCGCGTGATAGTTTTTCGGAGTAAGGAACAATCGTCCGAGAGGAGGCTCGTTTATCTGACAATTTTCGCCGTGCACCGACATCGACGCACCATTACCAGTAATATCCTCGCGAGTATCTCATAATTTTTTGTCCGGCCGACGGGAGGGACGCGTGATGATCGCGCACCGGCAAAAGTTGCATGATGGATCGTAAGCGGGCACGCAATTCGGTGTAATTGTAATTGATGAAAAAGACATCGCGCCGGGAAGTTCGGAATTATGATTGATCGCGAGACGAAACCGTAAACAGTTCTGCAGACGGTGTATTGGACTCTGTGCATCTGCGCGTCACGCACAGGCGCTGGAGGGTTGTTTGGCGTTCGTGTGGGGGCTGCACGAAGCTCGCAGAGATAGCAGACACGATCGTGTCCCGTTATAGCGTGTATCAGCACATACAACGTTAACAAACCATCTCCCGTTCAGCGCCGTTGGCTGTGTTTCAATGAACTTTCTCGCCGGCAAATTTGTGATTCGATGTTCCGTTCCGAAATTAATTTGTTAACGCGTATACTAATAATGCCTGACTGTTAGATACTGTCGAGTTTCATTGCGCTAGTCATAGTCTGAGAATCCCTAATGTTTTTCCGAAATGAATTTGAATCTCCAGGAGATTAAACATTTTGCCGTGAAAACCTGTGTTTCAATGAACTTTCTCGCCGGCAAATTTCTGATTCGATGTTCCGTTCCGAAATTAATTTGTTAACGCGTATACTAATAATGCCCGACTGTTAAATACTGTGGAGTTTCATTCCGCTAGTCATAGTCTGAGAACACATTATGTTTTTCCGAAATGAATTTGAATCTCCAGGAGATTAAACATTTTGCCGTGAAAATCTATCGATTAATTTGTTTATCTGTCTCCTTTACAAATTATCATCTGACTTTCATTTCTTTTCTTTCTCTTCTCCTTTTAATTCCTCTAAACTGAAATCTTAGATCAAGTGTGTCGTATTAACGCAATAACTTTCTTTTCCGCATCGTCATAAGCCGCGTCTTATATCCGACATTATATTTAATTTAATTTAATTTAATTCCGTTAAACGGGAAAAACCCAGTATGCACAGAAATATGAACTAGAACAGAAGACATACACAGGTACAATATAACATAATAACAATCATAAATCGATGCTGAGTATAACAAAAAGAAACAAGAGAGAACAATAAAAGACTAAAACGACTAGATGATTTTTGAGACATTATCACCCGAACGAAGCACCCCGCCTACCGGAATCCAAAAAAAGCCACCATCGCGCAGCCATCAAAATTCACGACCGAGAGAAAGATCAGTAGCCCGCGTAGCGGCGGGGGCGCGAACGATTTTCGGCGCGGTCGAGCGGCCGCAAACTTCTCGACTGCGATGCTCGAAACTCTCAGGTTCGAGGGCCGTTAAAATCCATCGAGCAGCGGAAAGCGGCCCTCTCGAGTCGGGGCGTGTTGCGCGCGTTCGCTCGGGACTCGGGACGCGCCGGCACATAGTTCCGTCGTCTCGAAGTAGAAGTAACGCAAGCCGTGCCTCGAGTAACAACCGTCTCGCGTCGGGCCGTTGGAAGAAGGAGGCGCGCACGTGGCGCGTTCGAGGACGCGCACTCGGGCGAGACTCGTAGGGTGGAGGTCGGTACTCACCGTTTGTGCTGAATCCTGAGGCCTCTGCGGGGGTGGAGCGGCATGCCATCTTTGAGCCAGTGCACTCTTGGGGGCGGCGAACCCCGCGTCCTGCATACTAGCTTCACTCTGTCCCGTAACCTCGCTATCGAGTCCCTGAGTTCGGACAACGTAACTTCCCTCACTGCAACCACAAAACGTTACGACGTCGTTAGAGGGTGAAGAAATGCCGGCAGTTTCGGGGAGCGCTCGGAACGGCGTGCATCGCGAGAACTACGCGCTCGTTACCGCGCGTAATCGTATCCAGCGCGGATATACACACGGAATCAGCGTTTCAGTTTTGTCTCTCCCACCGCGCCAGGAGTCGTTCCGAACTCGATTTGCCCGTTCGCGATTTATTTTGTTCATGTTGAAGGGAATGCTGGTAAGGCGAGGAAGAGAGATAGATGGATCTTTATTGCTGATACTTACGATCAGTGGAATTGTTTACGTTAGGTTAGTTTACATCTAGTTAATAACGACTCACTGTGGAAATTATATTAGTTTGCCTCAATTTGTTTGTTTGTTTTTCGGTCAAATAGCGGGGAATACGTATTTGACGAGTCTCATGTATAACGAGCGCATGTAAGGATAGTGGTGTGAAAGAAAGTTTTTGATTTAATTTATAATCCGCATGCATCAAGTTAGAAGAATAAAGAATTACTCAAAAGCAAACAAGAATTGAGTCCACATAATCGTTATTTCAACACTCACGACTAATAGTGAAATATGGATTATGGCAGTGCTGTCCAGGGAGCGCTCCCAGTGCTCTATGGCCCCCCCCCCCCCCCCACACCAAATTAACGTTGCCCTGGAAACGGACGACGCACCGTGTATCATATGATCGGCATAAACAAAAAACCGCGATGAAACATAAAGGACAGAACCATTTTTATCTAGTGGAGATGGAAATATCGGCGTAAGGGGCCCCTCTTGTGCACTGCACTGGATTATGGGATCTAATTTATTGATCTACGTAATTTCTATTTTCTTTCAGACGTAGTTTACATGCGCTGAAAAACTTACTTCTAAGTATTTGATATCATTAACAACTTCTAATACTTTATTCTGTATGAAAGAGAGAGAGAGAGAGAGAGAATTGAAAGCTAAACGTTCTATCGTCATCCTTTTAGGACAGCGGATAGCCGGATATTCTCGGTACAAATGAAAAATACCTGACGCGGCAAATCGGCCGCGTACACGTAAATCGGTGCTTTCTTTCAGACGCGAATTCGACATGGCCGAGCGATCGACCCTCCGTATACCGTGCCCGATCCTGCTCACGTTTCGGTTTAGAGGTCGAGCGTCTCGATATCGCAGCGCGAGCGTCGAGCATCGATTTACGCTTTTGGAGACCGGAGAATGCGCTTGAACGGCTGTAAATGCGATCGGACATCTCCAGCTCCACGGCCGTTTATTCTACCACCGACGCTGCACGCACACCGACTGCACGAACACGCGGCCGGGACGTGTACGCTCGGCATTCGACGCTCGCGGGGCGTGGGCCGCGATATGAGAATAAATATGTTGATGCGCGAATTTATTATCAGCCGGCAGCGGTAAATAAAAATGTGCGCGCAGCGATAACATACGCGGGCGGCCGACGTCGCTGACGCGGCGACCTGTACGAGAATGTACGCGCGTCTGTTCGCGCTTTCATGAAGCTTCGTTCGGCGGCGAGAAAACGTGTGACGTGGCCGCATATGAGAATCGTGCTGCCTTGAACTGAACGTCGTCGCGACAGAAGGGCCCAAGGGACCGTCCTGTTCATTCGATATGGCGGGTGAGGAACGTGACGGACGGCGCGCGTCTTTGAATTTGATTCGGCGGAACGAAGCTGCGTCGCGCTACTGTTTCGAAACAGAGAAATAAACGTCGGGCGAATAGATGATTTTTGTAGGAATTGATCTCTGTATACGGGGTTAAGTCGCGTTTCACTCGTGTCCGTATATTTAAAATGAATCACTTTAATCAAACAGAAACACAAACACACAGGAAAACATAAGATACAATAATCGTAAACGAAATATACTCTATAATAATCTATAATGCTACATCGCGGATCTTCTCTTTCACTTATCTCTTTCGTACTCTCTCACTTTCTTTCTCTCTCGCTTTCTTTCCTACTCGCTTTCTTACTCTGCCCGCTTTCTCGCGCGTCCTCATCTTATACGGGCGCGCCCTTCCCTCAAGACACCTTCCTTTTCCGCACTCCGCTTCCAGCGTTTTCGACGTTGCCGAAACGCGTTGACGACCGGGCGAGCGCGTAAACAAGTCGCCACGACGTCTTAATGCGCACTTAAAATATATCATCTCATTCGCACTTTCATACACGCATCATCTCATTCGCACTTTCATACACGCATCATCTCATTCGCACTTTCATACACATATCATCCCATTTTCTACACTCCCACATTTTCGTATGGTAAAGTGCAGGGAAGAAGATTCTTTTGTATCGTGGTGGAAGAAAGAAGAAGTCTTGTACATGGTACATGCGAGGGTTCTATGGACTCCGTTCTATTATACGCGCGCCGGTATGATTCACGGACAAAGAATAATAATAGGTGAAACCCTTTGGAAAAGTCGTGCCCTTCGGGCGCCATCATTCATTGCCTTCGCGTTTGACGTCGTTTATTTTTACGCCCCCGTACAATTCTCGCCGTCGAATGAAGCTGAGAGAACGAAATGCGTCCGCGGGCTGACCTAGTGTCCGATCGATATTTTCCGGCGAACACATTAATGAGTATTCATCGGACGCTTGTTTCGCTCGTACGTTATTATTTCGCAGGTGTGAATTTCGGTTCAATGAGTCGCGGGCCGATCGGTACGGCGGAGTTAGTCCGGCGTGGTATTTTCAGGCTACAGCTGCAGTGGTTGCGGTCGGCGCATAGTCAGACAGTCTGTCCGGACTATCACTGCTCACCGGCATGCGACCTCCACTCCGAAACTTTAGCAGTCGAATTCGGCCGCAGTGGCGAGGCGGAATCCGCCATTGTCGAATGCGCGAAGACACGTAAGTGCTGATATCGCAGGATACATTACACTGTAACTGCGGAAACTTCCTGCTCGAAGGTGTACAATGTGCGCCGCGTGGCGGCGCTGGTCAAGTCTGCATCATATCCCGTGTGGAAATCTGTCTAGACATCCAACATCGAATATTGGACCTGCATAGGTAAAAGTGAGGACTGGGGACTTGGGACACAGCTTCGATTTCAATAATTCAACAAACGTGGGATCTTGAGATTATAAATAGTTTCTGAATATTTGACTGTGTTTCGTTAATGATTTCTTAAATACGTCACGCAATCTAGGAGAGACAATTTTATTTCGGACTGTCCACGTCATTTTTCTTTAATTCTCGATACGGAAAGTTATTCTCATTTAACCCCTTGAGTCCCGATTTATTTGAAAGCCAGATTTATCAATAATAATACCTTACCACCCTTATTTATTAGTAAGCCAGATGTCACTGCCTAGCAGTGCTTGCTGATGGGTTGTTCGGCTTATATACTGCAAGAAAAACACCACGCATATGTTAAATTCCAATGACGAGTCAGGCTTGTCATCTGTAACTTTGGTTATTCATATCGATGACGAGTCTCACTCGTCAAATGTACCCAAAGGGTTAATCAGAAAATAAATAAATGTTTGTTCTAAAAAAAATCCCTCGCTCTCCAGTCCCAGCCGTGCGAACTATTTCATTACCCACCACTGTCTTTGAACGAACGGCGACAGGTACGGCGCGCGTGCGAATTCATTTTTTAACGCGATCGCCGGCGCCTCTGCCGTTCTTAGAACGCGCGAGGCATTTCCATTAGAGTGTGGCGAGTGCTTTGGCGCGTAGCGCGTGCGAGAGTGGCCGAAAGCACGGCGGCCGAGGGGGCCGACTCGAAATTCAGCCTGAGGGACGAGAGGATTCCTGCGTCTGATAGCGGAGGTGCGCGGCCAGCAGTCTATACGTTATTAAACGACCACGTATGCGCGAGCAGGCGGACGGGCCACACGTACGCGAGGGAAAGAGCAGCGGCGGCAAGGTATATATCCGCCTATTCCCACGGCGCCCGAGGGCGTGTGCGGTCCTCTCTCTACGAAACGTCATTTAACGATTAGCAGTGTGAACTGACGCCGAAATTCAAATGTAAATGGCACTCGCGGGAGCCCCGATCGGGCGCCGAATTTATGCCGGAATTTCTCTCTCTGGCCGGCCGAAGTGGCTCGAAAAGCGAAAGAGCGTACGTCGAAAGTGACCGTGGAGGAGGAGGGGAGGAAATGAAAAGCGACGTGCGCGCGGCAAAGGTTAAGAACAAAACGGCGCACAGTGGCGAGCGGACGATATGGCTGATAGAGGACACGGACGGCGAGTGCTATCCGCGGGGAAAATTGACGTCTCGTCGGACACGATATTGCGACCCTCTTCAAGAATTTCGACAAACCTCCGCGGCCACTTTTCACGGACGAGAGCCTCTCACTTCTCCCGTAGACGGCCGCGTATCGATACGTCTCGAGCAACCTCGCACATAACTCACTCCCTCGGGACGGAGACGGGAGGAGTGAGAGACACAGAGCGAGGCTCGAGACGTGAAGAACTCTTAGCGTCCCGTTGCCCACCGACTTGCCACCGACGAGACACGCTTCTTTTACGTCTCGTTGGATTCGGCGGAATCGATCGACGGATCGCGCCGGCGAGGGAGGGGGTGGGGTGGGGGGGAGGGGGAAGGAAATGGAGGGTTGGAAAAAGCGTGGCGTACTGCCTGCTTCGCTGCCTGCCGCTGCGGGATGAAAAATGCAGAGCGACGGGTAAAGAGAGTGGCGAGGTTGATTAATGAACGCGTCGCCGAAAGAGTAAAATAACAAATAGCGCGTTGCCAGGTTGCCCCGGGGGGGGGGGGGGGGGGGGAGGGTGGGACAAAGTGGGCGGAGGTAGGAGTTCAGCCCTCTCCTGGCTCACCCTCGCATCCCTCATTCACCGTCGGTGGCTGCTTGATTCATAGATTCCGCGGGCAGCGAGGAGGGGTCAGAGGTCGGAGCTTGCCATCGCGATGCACGCGACGTCAAACGTCGTCGAACGTCGCTCTCTTCTCTTTTTTTGTCTTCTTTTGTTACGGACGAACCACTAATCTATATGCAGACTTGATACACGATCCAATGCGAAACATCTAAAGTATTTACTCTCTTTATTGAATCGGCCGTATTCACTCATAATAATTGTAATTTTTTAATGAGTATTCGAGGTCCACCGACATGACGGCTGCAGATTCAACTCGGCACATGTTTCCGTATGCTTTGTTGCGTGCAGTGTATTATATAGATCAGTGGGACGAACGTATTCACGTCGCTTCAATGCCTGCTTTCAATACGGAAAGTCTCTCCGCGTTCCTTCTTAAATACGTACTCTCTCTCTCTCTCGAGGAACTTCGTAAGCTCCTCGAAATTAGCATCACTTGAAAAATGTTTTTAACAAACTTGACAGTTTTACCTGTTCCTTAACAAGGATTTCAATTTGAAGTTCCCCCGGAGTTATCCGGCAGTTCCGAAGAAAGCACTCGCTCTCTAATAGGGAGCCGAACAATTGTCGGTCGGATATAGTCGGCGCCGAGTGCGCGGGATTCACGGTGCGCGCTCTCATTTGCTTTGCCCGTTTCGCGGCAATTAATGCGGGTTTACACATCGTCAGAATGACTCTGTGAGTTTGCACCTTTGTCCGACGTGGATAATCATTTCCAGTCGAGGGGTTCCAGGCCGATCGTATCGAATGCGTCGGCCGATTATTTGACCGGTAATCGAGTCTGTGCGTGGGCATATAGCGCAAAGCTATGATCAGCTGTGCGCAGCTGATTACCAATCAACGTTAATGAATACTTATGTCTCGCCCGTCCGTACCTGTCGCGGCAGAGCCCCGAACTCGTGGCCGGTCAATGTGTTAATCCACTTCCGTTCGAGCAAGCGCCCGCACCCTTCCCATGAGCTCTCACCGCTCACAATGCATTTTTCCCGGCGACCGCTTTAATTAGAATAATTGCCCGATGAGCTCGTCGTAGTTGCGCTCGAAAATTGCGCCGTTTTTCGAGGGCCGCCCTTCTGCGGCGCCCTTTTGGCATCCACGCTCCACTAGCGTGCGCGTATTTCGAATAGAATTGTGAACGAAAATGCGCCGAGTGTAACAAACTGTAACCAATGCGAGCGCTCCGGCAAAATTCATTTGCGACTTGTTTACCCAAAAAGGCACCGGAGGCACGCCGGCATTCGCCTCCTCCCTCCCCCCCTTTTTCGATTCGATTGGGTAAACAATAAAAAACGAGGGAAAAGCAAATGTCGTTCTAATGCCGTTAATGGAAACTATTGGCCGTTGAGGCCGGATGTTTGTCCGGCGGGACGACGGCTGAATGTACGGAGGGTGTGTGCGGCGGGAGCGATTAGCGGGCGAAAATAAAGAGAATTAAGTGATCTCGGACGCCGAGTCAACGGGACTCGCCGTCGCGGTAATTCTCAAACTTGTCCGCTGGCCGTAAAATCTGGAAAGTTTACTCGGACGGGTCGATGGCCATAATTCTTCCCACTTTCCCCAAACAACCGTCTCCTTCTTCAAGTGCTCAACTATTTTCTCTCTCTCTCTCTCTCTCTGTCTCTCTTTCTACCGTTAGTTCCGTGAGCAGCGAGCGTGTATACACGCGTCGTATAACAGTATAATACATGTTTTAACCCGTCGCTGCCTCGACGCCGATAAGAAGATTAATATCTGCAAACGTCGCCGCGGTCGGTGGTAAGCCTCAAAGAGCTGTTAACGAACTTTTTAAAAAGTTTCACCCGCCCCCTCATGGAAAACGGTCGGTCGGAATTAATTAGTCGAGCGTCCGCCGCTTAGGCGACCAGCGAAAGGAAGCGGATCGAGGGACGGGAATAATGCGAGCTTCTCAAGCCGAACCAGAAGGCTTCTGGCAATGTATACTGAGATAGACGTGAGAAGGAGGAGGATGACCGGTACTTTCGGAACTTGAGTAATGATTCGTCAGCGAAAGGGCGTGCTCGGGCGCTTAAGAGGAAAGAGTTGACTTTGTGGCGGAACACAGTCGGCGAGCTGTTCCTCGGAAATTCGGAAGTTCGTCAAAGGACAAGCAGACGTCAGACTGTGTCTTGACTGGAGACCCTGTAATCAGTGTCACGAGAGTGTCAACGGGGTTAGGTCAGCGACGCCATTTTTCCAATACTTTGTTACTATACTATTTTCGAAATGCAATGTATTCAGTTGAAGGTGTATAGAGTACAGACTACTGATCTATATATACACTGGGCTGATCATTGGTCAAAACGGTGCTTAAGATGGCTTTAAAGGATCTGGCACACTTATCCGACACAACACACGACAAAAAACGGTAGCAATTGAATAATTGTAAATAAATGTCGTGTCGTGTTGGATAATTGTCCCAGATCCTTTAGTCTTAAGACTTGACTATGAATACCTTCCATCGATAGCGGTCGTTGAAAATCGCGCTACACCTAGTACATTCATCGAAAAAACGCAGCACCTTCAAAATCGTCAGATCAATTTCGTGACTCCGATTATATACTCTCTCCCGTAGATCACTGTATCTCGAATAGACCGACGTATACGTATATGACAAGGGGACGGTAGAGATTGGTGCGGTGAGGAATACAGAGAGATAAACTTCAGACATCCAGAAACGACGTCGTGGCGCCTCCTTTCCATTAGCTCGCGGAAAGAAGATTATCACCACTGTCGCGGCGAAACACAGGGAGGGGAGGCGCGAGGGGGAGAAAAGAAGGGCAGAAGGAAAGAAGAGAAGAGGTCGACGGGGCCGAAAGAAGGGAGCGCAATTTCTTGCCGGTGTTTTTCGTTTTAATTGCGGCGCAGCCAGCAGCGGTCCGAGCACGCGAGTTAACGAGATAGCGCGTTACTACTAGCAGCGCCTCCCAGACGGCCTTTATCCTTATTCTCGTTTCGTTTTCACGAGCCATCGATTAGCGCTTTCCGCCCGGACGATCTCTCTCTGCTCGCCGTGGGAAGTAGGAGGATACGGGGCGAGAAGGAGAAGGAAGAAGGGGGACGACGGAAGAATGAGAGGGCGCGTGTAGTTACAGGGATACCTTCCAGAGGGAAGCGGATCTTTTCTCTCGCCGTTTCCGGGATACGGGGTGTTTTTAGTAGCCACCTCGCCTCTTCCTGGCCTCGTACTCCGACGACGAAGCCGTATACGTATACGGTATGCGATGTAACCGGGGAGGGGGGAAAAATAAAATTTAATTTCACCTCGCGCGAAATCCTCCCAACATCCACCCCCGCCCTCCATTATACCCACGCCGGCGTAACGGCAGCTCGGATTATCGATGAAATATACATACATCTGCGCGCCACGATTTTTCCGCCGAAAAACCAGCATTTTCCCGTCGACGATTCCTGACAGTCTCCTCTCCTCTCTCGCGCGGGCGAATATTTCCGAGGCGTTCCGTTGAATAATTCGGAGACGGATTGTTAGCTCGGATGTACGCGCGGCCAAACAAGTAAGGTTTATTCAACCGCGCTACCATAACGCCGCGGCTCGGAGCAATTTTCCATGCCGTAGCGCCGCGGAGCAGAATTCTCAGTCAGTCCAAGAATAAGCGACAGGTGAGTCGCGATCGTCCAAAGTGCCTGGGCCGCCTTTTTCGCGCCGGCGAGCACGATTTTTTTACGAGGATCGTTCCGCATTGTCGCCGACCGCGCGACACGCATCTTACGGCCCACTGTCGTCGTGGGAGTCCAATAAAGCGCGCTGTGACAATCTAGTATCTAGTCTGTCGATCTTTCGGCGAGCGAAAGCACGCGTCAGAGACCTCGTCGATACTAAAGTCGAACGGAGCGACGCGTCGAACGATTATCGAAGACGGGCAGGCCGAAATAAAATGGAGGAAACGATGACGCGAGCGTGGCTAAAAAGCACGGCACGATGAACCGTGGCGTTGCGGCACAGTGATACGGGGCCGCTCTCCACCGATTTTATAATAATTCGGCGGCGTCGACGGCGGCGCCGTTTTTTCATCCGACAATTTACGGGCGCGTTGCACTCGCGCTTGTTAAAAAAAAGTGAAGCAAAAGGAATAGCGCGCGTTCCGGGGCTGGGTGCATGTGAGGGGTGAGTGGGCGGGAGGGGGGGGGGGGGGGGGTTCAACGTGGCATTCCTGCAGCGCGCGACGTTCGATAAACTGCCCGCGGGTCCTTTTTGCTCTCGCCGCGATATTTTATTTACCCGCCGAATGTGCCTGCGTGTGCGTGCTCACCTTTATGCGGCGATCAGTGTGCGCGCTCGCGCGCGCGCGCGCGAGCGCGCCTAGCCGCGGCCTTCCGCACGCCCTGCACGGCGCGGAGAAAAAAGTCTGTGGGGGGGTATGAAAAAGCGGCGAAAACGCGGTGTTCGCGCTTTTTTCCCCGGGCCGAGATTTCGCCCTTGCCCGGCCATCTCTGTTTTCTTCCCGCTACGCTTCGCGATGCGAAGTCTGTTAATTCTCTCGGCCCACTGGCCCGCGTCGAGCCCCGCGTTTAACGTATTTTCACAGTCCGCCTGCGGTACGCGCGATGATTAATATTCCCGATCGACGATCGATGTGTTTTTCGAAGTTTCAACGAAGTCACATCAAAATGGATACTTGATATATGTGTCATAGTCACTTCTGCCGCCATGGAATACGCACATAAGGACTACTGGCTGCTACACGTCCAGTTCATTTCTGTTCAGTTTTATATTTACCCGAATATGGGATCTTCAGTATTATCTTATTACTCGTTTAATATGGCAGTCATCGGACACTTAACGAATTGCTAGGTAGAAATCGCATTGACACTACTATTGTACATATATCTTTCAATCCTGTTATGGCTTATCAGTATTCTCTGTTAACGTGCAATATTACCTTATAATTCACATAAACAAATTAGAAAGATCAGAGTTTAATTTTTTCTAGACTCATAATCATCCGTAAAAAGGGTCCAATTTTGGCACCGATACGTCGGCAACACTTGAAATCATAGAATAAAGCTACTATAAGAGTACAGCTCCTTGTAACGCCAACACAAACTTACATCAAGTATTATAACAGGAGCAGAAATACGTTTTATAATAAAAATGGATATCCGATGTTAGTCTCCGAAGCTCTCATTCTCATGCTCCCCTCTTTTTCAATCCCATTTTTATCCGGCCGTCAGAAGGATTAAAAGAAGCAGCATCGAGAGCCGTCGCGGTCGATTTACTACGAGTGGCCCCAGAGAGAAGCGAGCGCAGCTAGTACCGATTACAGCGGGCTCCCTCGATTTTTCCTCTGTACCCCTACGCTGTCACAACAATGACGCCGAAATGATTGTTTCTCGCTGCGACGCGCGCCACGACATTTTCAATTATATTTCATTGCTGGCAGCGATTGTGAGCGAATTTTCGCGGTACGGCCGGTTCGACGCCGACGAACGAGCGTCGAAAGTACAGCAAATTCTCTATAATTGTACCTTAGCGCGCACGCAAATTCGGACAAATTCAGTAGAGGAGAGACTGTTTTCGAATCTTGACGCTTGCCTTGTAATTGTAGTAATAATGAATGACGGTGAAGGCAACTGAGACATTTGAAATTCAACGTATCAAGTGCTATAATAAAAACGATTATTGAACATTTTTATTTTTAACATTTTCTGTACAAAAATAAGAGACCGAACATAATATAATTTGGACTACATTTATTTAAACGTTAATGGAGTAAAATGAGTAATACAATAAGTATTACATAAATAAACGTGGTTCAAATTATATCATCTTTGATCTCATTTTAATCGAAAAAATCTCAGCACCATATCAAACATTTTTTCGGACAAAAACAACCAAGAATACAAAAGTTATATTATTGTAAAATAAAACATTACCCATGAACACCCGTCAAATTAACCGCGTCGGGTCATAAATGACATGCTCAACAATACCGGACTCAGATTAGGTGTACAATTACATAGAATTTACTGTATTCCGCAGACGCGTGACGAACGATACGGCCGTAATTAGTTGCGACGACGAAGTGCACGGAAACGCAGTTGTTTAACGCGAATTACGCGATCTGGACGATGACTGGAGGGCTGCGTCGCGTGCAAACAAGAGGGTTCATTAGGAGCGACGCGCGACGGCAGGCAGAACGGTGGACAGGAGGGACAAAGAATTCGTCAGACCTAAGGGAGGCCCCCCGACATCGAGGAGCCCTGCTTCCTCGTGCCGCAATGTCGGAATTCGCCACTCCTTTGTCGACGACACGTCTATCGGGCCCGCAAGTGCTTCCCAATTAACGTTCCACTCAGCGCGCCCGCCAAGTATTTCCATACACACGGCCGGAGTTAAATCATTACCGCGGACTAGTCGTGGAAGTCGGGCCAAACACGAGCACGGTCGCGTCGGTTGTTTGCAGAGCCGTTGCGGAAATAGAAGGGTAAATAGATAATGGACCAGGGTGTCCGCGAGCCGATATCGACCCGCCCGCGCGCATTTTCGTTGCATTTCTAACGCAACAAAGTGCACACGCCATTGTAGAATGCCAAACTCGTAGCCGGGAACGTTAGCCGGCAAATGGGTCCTTGCAGATTACCCCCTCGCAATGGACCGTTACAAATAACTATGCGTAACGAGTACACTCTCCGCATTTTTCAAAGCGCGGCAAAAACTGAATTTCCAGCCGTAACGCCCGGACGGCCCGGATCGAGCAAAAAGCAGTCTCTCAAGTGAAACAACAGAGAGCGGGGCCGGGGCGGGAGGGGGCACGCGAAACTATTCGTTTCGGGAATTCATGGAAGTCCTTCCTAATGGAACACGAATATATCCTTCAGCGCGCGGAGCTGCGAGAAAAAGCGGCATAAATTCTCGGCCGCCCGAGCGTAGGCCGGGGCGAATATAAAAATGACGATATCGTTCGCCAAATGAGAGAGCAAAAAGGGATGTATTTTTAAAGTTTATTTCGCCGCCCCCGAGATCCGCGCGTATCGATGACAAAATGTTCGCGATAAATGCGAGATGATTCACCGTCCAGAGACGCTCTCTTGCGAGTCGCCCCATTTTTCAAAGCACTGCGAAACTGAATTTCCCAGGCAGCGGGTCTCGCGGGGCGAATCGTGGGAGAGAAAAAGTGCGCTGCCCGCCGCGAGACAAGGGTCGGGAGGTCGGAGGGCGCACGAGAACGGTCCGCTCCGGAAATCCGCGCTGCGGACCGATACGGTGCCGCGGCCGGCGTCTCCGGAGTGTTATTACTCTTCATCGCGCTCCCATCGGGAGTCCGCGCGGCACGCGAAAATCCGCCGGACCGCTAGTCGAGGCCATCGGTCGAGGAATCGATCCGAGCGACTGCCGCGCGCGCCATATGTCGCGCGATCGCGACTGCATCGGACGACAGGGCGGGCAGCATTTTTTTTCCAAATGACGCGCGCACGGTAAAGAGGATATTGATAACGGTCGGGCGGGCTCTGAAAACAAGATGATTGCACGGCAGAAAATGCGCGTCATTTTTTTTTTTTCCTCCCCACCCACCCCTCACCCCCCCAACGGTGGAGGGCGGAGAAAAATTGGACGAGACGATCTCGTCGGCGTGTACATTATTAAAACCGCAAACGCGGGGGTGGGGGGGAGCGGAACATAATTGAAAATAGACAGCGCTAGGACCGACTTAAAATTTAATTATATTTCGCCCCGGCCGAAGGAATACGGAGGCGGAAGAGTTTCTCCCTCGTCGAGCATAAGCGCGGGGTGGATAAAGGTAATTCGTTTCCTTGTTATACGCAGCGATCTACGAAAGGAAATCCATTCGAGGGGTTGGGGGGGGGGATAAATCGCCAAAGCCCCTGTGTTGTTCTCGAGCACTACGAGATTGCGAGATCCGCGCGGATAGAAGGCGCCCGCGCAAACAACACTTTTCTAAGCTTACCGACCCTTCGCGTGTCGGCGGGCGAAAGTGTGAGGGAATTTCATTACATCGCGCGCCGCCGTTGTAAAACTCGGAAAGTTCGGCATACGTACGATGCCGCTCGCTCGCCCGTGTACGGACGCTTCGCGTCGGCCCGTAATCTCGCGGCAACGAACTACGTTCAAGGGCTAATCGCGGGCGACGAGCCATCCGCGGCCGATGGGATATTCGTATTTGCGGCTCGATTGTTTGTAAAAGTTAGGTACTACGAGTGGAATACAGCGACATGCATTTCGCTATCTTCAAGTGTCTCGGGATGCTGTAAGTTCGTCAGATCGAGATGTGTGAACCCATTTTGGTGATTCTTGGCTCGTATGTAAGGGCTGATACCCGTTGGTCCCATTTATGTTGCAAAAAATTCCAACAACAAACCATGTTTTCAAGAATTTTTCCATAAATTTCGACGGTAATTTATTTATTTATTTATTTAGGGGATACCTCCATTTTGGAATACAATATGAAATCATAGATATGCGGAGATGTATGAGAGCTTTTCCTTAGAAATTACGGAGTATGACGAAGCAACTTATTTATACTATGTACATCGAAAAACTTATAATACGAAAAAAAAAAAAAACATAATATCGTATGGACCCTAATTATACTAAGTACAACAACCTATTTTACGGTACTTAGGACGAATATGCGATTGCATGCCACCTCATTACAATATTGCATGATGTAATATGTGTCTGAATGCATCCAGCCTTATGGAAAAAAAACAAATGTCGTAATTGATAGAAATTTTGTTAGCGATATCGGAAATTCTGGTAATAGGATCAAAGTGAAAAAGGGATGTTCTGTACATAGAAGTTTGGAAGGTGACTGTGGCTCTGATATTTCAGCTTGTGCAATGGAAGTTGAGAGTAGTTGAGCGCAGTTAGTGAAGTTATTGATAATCTTGAAGAGAAAGGACAGGTCGGCGATCATACGGCGAGATTCAAGAGTTTTCAGGTTCATTTGCTGTAAAAGGTCGGAATAATTGAGTTCAGCGAAGCTCTGCATGTTCACGTACAACTCTATACCGGGTTGGTCGAATTCGATGTTTCTTTGTTTGCTTGAAAGAGGACACTCTCGCGGTGGTGCTGTACCGATTTAAACAAATGAAACACTTAAAATATAGCGAAACGGACCGTGTACTACCGTCAATTGATAGGCTATTTTGGCTTCTATCTGGCCACCGACGTCAAAATGGAAATATCGTTTCATCCTTTCTAGTGCAGTTTTGAAGTCGGTTTTTTTTTTTTTTTTTTTCATTTTTTGTTCCACCGCCGGGTAAACTGTCAGGTAACAACAAAATGAATGTTAACGATAGGTGGGACAACGTCAGGTAAAATTTTGTCGCTTAGGCACGCTACCCAAAGTTGAAACAATCGATCCCCTAACTCAGCAAAGTACGCAACTTATGGAAGTTGGACTCGGGGAGGACTTTTTCGAAAGTCAACGAGATCACGGATGCGCCAAGAAAATTTCGTTCCGAGTCAGTGGTTTGCGCGCGATAAGCGCTCGCAGCTCGCATTAGACATTTCGAGAGTCTAACGATAGTTTCTTTGTTACGTCGTTCTCGCGTCCGAAATTATCTGTCGGGCGCGTGAGCTTTCAAAGCGGGCGTCGCAGAAGTGCGAATCAAGCTGGATGCGAGTGGTCGTCGACGAACGAACGACTCCTCGCCCCTATGCGCGCGTTCGCGCGAGCCGGAAGAAAATCGAGGCCGAGAGACGGACGCATTGACGGACGAAATTCCGAGGGAGCAGGAAAAAAATAACGGCCTACGTCGATATATCGGCGGGCGTAACGTTCTAACGCCGCGAGTAAATTTCATTTCCGCCGATAAATTCGATATCACGAGGTACAAATGGCAGCGGACCGCAAGCCCGTGTTTACACGAGTGTGTCCGAAATGAAAATATAAAAGCGAGCGCAACGGCAAATACGACCCGCGCCGCGAGCAGAGGTTGCCGCGCACGGCAGAAGTGAACAAATTTGAACGCGAAAAATGGAGTTCCCGTGGCGGTGGCGGACTGCGAGTGATTTTTCATCGAGAGCGCGACTCGCAGGAGACGAGCGAGGTCGGGTACTCCGTAAATGCATGAAACGGTAAATAATGTTCCGCGCGAAAGGAGCCGCATGCGAAGCGGTCAAGGCAGCGGGCTGGTTGCGGAAAAATAGAAGCGGATTTATACGTTTCACGGACAATTCCACGCCGCGGAAATGACGCTAGAGGTCCGCGACTCTCGAGACTCGACTCTCTCTCTCTCTCTCTCTCTCTTTCTCTCTCTCTCTCTCTCTCTCTCTCTCTCCCTTTCCAGCCTTTCTATTTCGGTTCCTCGTAGATTACAACCGGTAACATGAACTCGGACTATTATTAGTCGACGCTCGCTCCCTCCTTCCAGATTGTATTATTTGCTTAACCTCGCTCACTCCACTCGCACATCCTCGCGCCCGTGCGGTCGGCGTGGCGCGAGAATATTTTTCTAGTCCACCGCGATGGGCAGAGAGTGCCGCTCTCGACGTCCGGCATCGCTGGGAAAAAGGGCGATATGGACGGCGAATTCGACGGCGGATCGGGTTACCCCAGCGACACTTTTACGATTAAACGCGGCGCACGTCTCGGCGCGCATTAACGTCCAAACAAATGGCCACTTGCCAATTGGCCGATCGCTAATCCGGCGTGCGCGGTGCGCACTAATATCTGCACCGGTAATACGGAAACGGGCGGGTCGCGCGACACGAAAGCGGCGCTGTTTACCAGTTCAGCTCATCGAGAAACGAGACACGTGCTCACGCCACGCAATTAGCGGCGTCACGGGGCGCGCTGCTCGAGTAACGTCACAGACACGGAGCCAGAGAGAGAGAAAGAGAGAGAGAGAGAGAGACATTGGGGTGTGAGTTACAGAGTACATCGGAGCGTAAAGACGAAGTACTTCCAGACGGATAATGCCGCGCGCACGCTGCGTATTCCGTGCGTTCGTTTCCGGGAAGGTAACCTAATTCCAGCCTTACCCCGCATAGTTAACCTTCGACATCCTGTATCGAGATATTTCGAGGGGGCCTCTGAGTCGCGTGTTGTCTGCAGCGAGAGACACTGCTCATCCCCCGTGTTTCTCCGGCATCCACTATACATCCAGCCTACCCCGCCGACTGCCGAAGCTCACCCCTCGTCAGCGCGGCTCCTCCTTCCAACGCTGAATACAAGCGCTACCGGAGAATAAACAGCTCGTGGAGAGTGCCATGGAGGAGGCATTAGCAAGTGTTAAGCTAAATAAACACTCGGCACTGTGCGCGGAGGGTGCCGGTGGCGCGTTTACAATGGTAACGAGAGGGGACGAAGTGGGCAAAGAGGGTGGAGCAGTGCTTATCCCTCCACCACCCCTCTCTCTCTCTCTCTCGCTCTTTCTCTGTTCCGATCCCCTACGACGAGCCAATGCTTTTCTCCTTACGAAAATTCACGAAGGTACACAGCCGCAATCGAGTAGTTTGCTCGGAAATAAAGGATCCGCTCTCCGTCGCACCTCTGTCCTTTCTTAATAAACTTGCCTCTTACGCGCTAAGCTCGCGACGTCGTCGAGAAGCGAAGTTTATGTCGAGCGCATTAACTTCCAAGAGGGGGAGGGGAGTGGAAAAAATGGGTGTATATATTGTGAAAAATAGCCGTATTAAGTGGAGCGCGGTGGTGGTTTCTGTATTCGAGACGTCGTCGTCGGTGAGTTAAAATTTCATTCGCTTTATGGACGCTGCTCGAGGGTTTACGGGACACGTTCTCTGCGTTGAACTAATTCGAAGTTCGGGTTCCGAACGAATTAATGGACGTCGCGATGAGCGACGATACGTTGTGTAAATCGTCGGGAGTGAGAGTGAGCGGTGAATGTGATCTCCTGACTGGCGCGATAGCGTTCGAGGAGCTCTTATCGTAATTTATTTTACGCCCCGCGAGTGTATCGCAGAGGAATGATGATCAAGAGCGAGGCGAACACCCCCTCGTGGCTCTTTGCTTATCCAATCATGCGCCCCTCGCTGTTATTCAGTCCGGCACTACGGCGCTAATCGAGCACTTCGTCAGAGCGCGCGTGATCAGAAGGAAAGTGTGATAGAGGGGGGGTAGGGGCGGGCGCAGGAATTACGAATAACGCCGGAATGAGCGTCGTTTGTGACTTCTGACTGCTGGCACGTATCAAGTGCCACCCTTATGGCGCGTACAGGGTGGTCTGCGCAACTTGCGCACCTGTATAATTTGTTCCAATTAAAAAAACCAAGTTGTCCTTGGAATTTCTGAAACGCCTGCGCCAATAAACAAAATAATGTATTATATACATAACGCATCCATTGAAACCGTACAAATTATTCCGTACGATGCATATTTTTCAAGTTATACAATTGTGTGAGTTGCGTGGAGCCCCGTATAAGACGTACATAAGCAAAGCGCGCGTGATCAGAAGGAAAGTGCGAGCGAGAGAGGGGCAAGGGCAAGCGCAGGAATTACGAATAACGCCGAAATGAGCGTCGCTTCTGACTTCTGACTGTTGGCGCGTATCAAGTGCCACCCTTATCGCGTGTACAGGGTGGTCCGCGCAACTTGCGCACCTGTATAATTTGTTCCAATTAAAAAAACCAAGTTGTCCTTGGAATCTCCGAAACGCCTGCCCCAATAAACAAAAATGATGTATTATATACATAACGCATCCATTGAAACCGTACAAATTATTCCGTACGATGCATATTTTTCAAGTTATACAATTGTGCAAGTTGCGTGGAGCACTCTGTATAAGACGTACATAAGCAAAGCGCGCGCTTTATGCTCTTATATTTAACGGCGCGCTGCGTTTCCGGCGAGCATAACAAGGGTAATGACGAAATTAAGTTTACGGCCGTCTCAAAACGGCGCTCCACTGTGTCCCGCGACTCTTCCTGGCGCATTAAAGTGAGTGGGCGAGGAACAGGTAGCCGGGTGGCGATGAGCCGGGGCAATGGAGGTCGAATGAGAATGGCTAAACGGATTTGTCGGCATGACGCCCGGCTCGATTCCCTCGTCTGCGCTCCCGACGCCGCCGGTCAGGAAAGAGCTTTCAGCTATCCAACTCTCTGTCCTCGCCTCTCTGTCTACTTGCTCCAGGGGCGTTAAGTACGCGCTTAATGGCGCCGGGAGTATAGAGAGCGGCGTGCATTAGCGCCGCCGGCGCCGGCCGCTAATCTCCAGTAGCGTCGATTAAGCAATCGACTTTGAACGCCGCCGATGCTTCCGCCCGCAATGTTTACACGTCCGGCATCGTCGCGCGATCTGCTTTCCATCTGCCCCCGATCCGCTCTCGCGTTCAATAAGACGCCTCTGAAAGATCGAGTGCTTTTTCGCCGAATTCTCGCAGCTTCTGTATGCAGCTCTGGCTTCGAGGGAAGTGGCAAAAATTCAATTCGGAATGACGCGCGCGCGTGGTTGTGTGTGAGGACAAACGCGGAAACCCAGCGCATTGTGCGCGAAGGAAATAATCCGTGCTAAGTACGCTCGTGGCAGACGACGCGTTATCAAGTGCGAGATTAAGTGTCGTTCCGAGTTCTGCCACTTGAGCGCACTCACGCATTCTGCGTAAGCGGCTCTCGTCGCCGGCACTTTTGAAAGGACTCGCCCCGGGAGAGTCATTGTACCGACGAATTCGCGCGAGAAACGCTGGGATAAATGCTCGACGGCGGCGGCAGTGGCGGTCGGATAGGAAAAGTGCGGCTCACTTTTTCTCTTTGCCGCGAGCGCCGGGTTATGAAATGCGCTTTAACGGCTTCCAGCCGTTGTTTACTCTTGATGTCGCGGCAGTCAGGAGTGCTCTTCGGGAATTAGACGACGCTCGCTTGTACCTACTTGGATGGAACATTGCGGCGGCCCGTGCGCGGGCGAACGCAAATGCGGACGCGTGCTCGGATGCTTGGATATGCACGGCGTCGTATCAAGCGAATGTCGAGCACACCGCTGAAATGAGTGTCATTCGGGTGCCGCTGACTACCCACTCGAGTGTGCTTGCTTGGACGTTTAATCCGCACAAACGACAGCAGACAAATTGCTGGAACATATTTCGAAAGAAGGCGGATATGACGAATTTGTAGCGTACTGATTTTTGACGTCGAACGCCCGCGCTCAATGTTGAATTATTCGCAATTTTGAAAATGTGCCTCTCTCTCTCTCTTTGGAACTGAAACTTTTCCCGTACACATCGCCGGCGACGGTGAAATATTCTATCGAACCTCCGTCGGAATTAAAGCGAACGTTAGCGCCCGAGTCGCGGCGTAACAGTATGTTAACGTAAGGTCGGAAATATTTTAGGAGCGCGAGGCGGGTCGGGAGAGTTCGGCGAGTGCGGCGGAAGTATACTGGCCAGGAAAGTTTCGACCATTCCGCGGCCGATGCACGCGCTCGGCCGAACTTCCGCGATCGGAAATTTTTTAACAGTATCGAGCGTCTTGCCGATTGCTGCACGAGCACGTAGAGCTGAAAAATGTAGCGCCGCACGTGATGGCGAAGAATTTACGTCCAATCCGTCCCCGTCCGTTCGGTCCGGTCCATTTAATTCGGCCGATAAAAAGTCGTTATAATATCCGCCGCCCGCGCGCGCACAGACGAGGACGTGAAAATAGCGGCGAAATATGGGAAAGTTTCGGCTGGCAGCGGGGGGCGTGTGCGAAAGCTCACGTGTCCGGCGTCCGTTCGCTCTCCGGCGCCGATGTATGCATGCAAGAGTTTTTATTACTCACGGCCGAACTACCGTCGGTCGTTGCCGGTGCAGCTGCAATAATATCCAGCAAGTACGAGCGACGGCGCGAGGCGGAGGATCCGCGCGGAGCTATTTTCCTTATCGAGCGAGACGATTTCCATACAGTACCATAACCTACTCAACCAAATCTCGCCCCGTTTGTTCGACGTCCCTAGGCCCGCCGACTCGCGCCATTACGAACGCACAACCCACAATGCCGCGGAAATTAGCGAGTCGAGTGCAAATCGTCGAGCGAGATTAGCCTCCAGGCGGCCAATATTTATTCGACATCCGAGACGATAGACGCTCGCGAGCGAATTAATTCGGCCGCGACGTGGCGATGCCACACGGCGAGCGCAATTAGTCGCTTATCAGGATCCCGAAAGCTTGCCCGCGAGAGCGAGGATACAAGGCCACCTATCCGCCGCGGCGGAATCTCAATTTTCCCCCGTACGACCGTGCTCAGCGGGACTAATTGATTTAATAAGCAGGCCGGCGATTGGGAGCAGCCGTAATCGGCGACCGGGCGTGCGGGGAGCACGTCCGGGCATAAGAATTTCTTAGCACGTTTCCGCCTGCGACGGGCTCTCTCGCAAGCTGCGGGGTCACGGTGGAGCCGAGCGAGCGTGTACCAGGGAAATTAGTTGGTGCACGTGATTTTCCGTGGAGGCACGCACCGTCTCGGTCGGTGGAAACAGCCCTGAAACATTTGCCCCCCCCTCCTCACCCACCCCATTCTTCTCCACGTCTCCCTCCGGGGCGCAACCCTTTCGGAGCGACCCGTGCGATGAACGTGTGCCAACCGGAGTCCCGTGGCTCGGCAATGCTGGACAGCCGGCAGCGTATCTCACGGCGGGCGTTTATACGAAGAGCGGCGTCTTTTCTCATTTTGCTCGTCGTCTTTTCCTGTTCTTCCAGCGTCAAGGACCAGGTGAAGGTGTAGCCTTCCGCTGCTCGCGATGCGCGATTAATCGATAAGTATGTGTATGTGTAGATATGGTTTTTTTGGTTAAGAAGAAAATAAATTCGATTTTGAGCTAATATATGCAGGGCGGAGTGTTTATTTAACCCTTTGACTGCTAAAGGCGTATATATACGCCCTCACAAATCCATCAATATATACGAAAGGCGTATATATACGCCCTCACAAACCCATCAATATATACGAAAGGCGTATATATACGCCCTCACAAATCCATCAATAAGTTAAGCAAAATTAAAATAGCTTACTAGCTAAGTTACTAATTGATATTTTTAATTTTGTTGCCATTATTATTTTTGAAACCCTTAGAATGGCATCAAATTTCCGGGTACTGTTTTGGTCACTGTCAGTTTCCACTAGTCAGTGGACAACTAGTCGCAGCGACTGACAAGCGAAAAACGCGCCGTCCATATAGATGGATTCGTCCGAGAGCGCGCCGCAGTAAAGGGTTAATAGACCACCGCGTACATTCGAGGTACCGCGTGTCGTCTTAGGTTTAAAGGATGTGGCACACTTATCCGACACGACACGTAAAAAACGGTAACACTTGAATGATTGTAAATAAATGTACTGTCGTGCTGAACGAGTGTGCGCAGCTTCATTTATTTACATGCATTCAATCCAATCCGTTTTTTGTCGTGTCGTGCCGGATAAGTGTGCAAGGTCCTTTTGTCTTTTAAGCGAAGAACTCGAATGCGAGACGCGCACTGATTGTATTGTGAAAAGGCGAAGTCGGATTCGGACGTACGACGAACTGATCGAATGCGAGACGTGCATCGACCAGAGGTATCCAGTGACATTCCAGTCAAAGTAAGAGGTGAATAAAGCAAATTGTTCCACAACCCGCGTGTGTCATTTCGATCGCATTATTCTGCGCGACTCCTGATCCCACATATATGCATATAGACACAGTTTTTTCGCGACGAAAAATACAAATACGATTTCGAGCTATTATAAATATGTAGATGTAGTTTTTTCGAGAAGAAAAAAAATCAGTAAACATACATAGATATATATTGGTCCTCGGGACCGTCTTTGGTCTTGTCTTCACAAAAAGAACTATACCCATATATATTTATCGATTGGTCGCGCGTCGCAGTCGCGAGAAGCTTAAAAACTACCTCTTTACCTCGCTCGGCGCTCGTGAATTCACAAACTTCGACTCCCACTCAAACGGACTCGGACCAAGAACATCGCGTGCCGCGTACATTCCCTCCCCTCCTCACTCCCGATTGCATATTCTTCCATTTAAGCCGAGCTCATTAATATAATTACGCCCGGCAATATTGATTATGCATGCCGGCGGCTTTTCGTTTTTCCGCGGACTTCGGCGCCCGCGCAACGTAAAAATAGTTAGCCTACTTAGGCGCTACTTAGGGGCCGCTTATGGGAGTAGGAGTAGGCCGATAACGAACTTTTGCGCAACTCATTAATAGCCACGCTTGCCCGCGCGACTGCGGCTACGAAGGCGCGCTGAATACTAATATATAATCGACATTTCGATGTCCTCCCGCGGTCGCGTGCGTCGGGAGTGCTGCAGTCCGAAGTATAGTATGTACATATCGCGCAAAGCACTCAGCTCGTGTCTTTCTTTACCGCCCCTCTTATTTCCATTTTCCCACCAGCCATATCCTTTTAACCATTTTACTGCCGACCGACAAAATTACAGCTAACTAAGCGAAGAACGCCGAACGAATTTGATATAATTTAGTAAGGCAACGAAATACAACGTAACAACAAGTTGAATCTAAGAAAGTTAGAAAGAAGTGAAGTTTTATAAATTTATTTTGAATGCATTTAGTTGCCAACAACGACATATCGTTGTTCGGCAGCAAAAGAGTTAACAGCGAGCGGGCGAACGAAAATGTCTTCTGTCCTGGCTTGCCTGACTACCATCGAAGCATTCGAAACAGCGCGGTTCGATAACAACGAAGCAGAGGTCGAGAAACGAGCAGTGCGTGAGACGTGGCACGCGTCGGCACGTGCAACCTTAAACATGGCGCCATCTTCGTACGTGTACGTACGTACGTTCGATATACAACGGGCTGCTTTCGCGTAAACACAGCCACGTACATGCTCGCTCTTTGCCCGTGCACTTACGGGCCAACTAGAGTAGCCGGCCCTCGCTAAATCGGGATCGACCGAGCTGGAGAGCAAGAGGTAGTGCTGGCTCACGGCTAGACTGAGAGAGAGAGAGAGAGAGAGAACGTTTTCCATTAGACTCTACGATTATTACAGCGACGAACAATATGCGCCCAATATAAATATCGCACGCGTATGTACGGGCCCGAGAAATATTAACGGTCCGGACCGCGCTGACGAAAGATGTTATTTAAAATGAAAGTGGTCAGGCAAAGTGGAGAAGGCTCGGAACGTGTGTGGATCGGGAAAAAATACGGGAATGGAAGTTCGGAAGGCTGTTTAGACAGCCGCAGCCGCGGAGGACGCGAAAACAATCGAGAGACATTCCAGATACGGAACGCGTGCCTACCCACTTTCTAGTCCCGATTCTCGAAAATACCTCATATCCACATCCACGTATCGCTCTCTCAACGCGTCGTTTTTCCTTTCAGGGCGGCGTCCGACGTCCCAGCTGGAATTTCAATATGGCACCGATTCCGGGACCCGAGCGTTTCAGCGAGTGTCGATGCGGGTAAGTTATTTCCGCAGTTCATTTCCCACTTCATTACCGTCGGACTCGACGCGCGCTTTGTTTATACGCGAATTTGCCGCTGCAACGACTGTTTTCGATGTAACGTCGCTGATACCGACATCACGCCCATATAATGGCGCGCAAAAGGGCATTATCGTTTATCATTATCCGCACTCCAAAGTTACGCCCGCGTATTCTCGGCGCGTCCGTAATGACTGGAACATCGTCCGTCCGTACGTTTCTGTAACCGTCGCGCTTGGAAACCATTTTCAATCGTAAACCGAGCGCCGGGGCCAAAGCGATTTCACAGTGCAATTTCAGTCGCAGTTATTACATGCTTCGAATGTTCGTTACGGGTCAGTGTGGCGGCGTATCTCGATCAATTACGATGTAATCGGGAAATGCAGACGGCGTAGAATCAATCATCACTATTTCGCTTTCGATCTCGGTTGTTGAATCGGTGCTGCGCACCATGAGCGAGAGAGAGAGAGAGGGAGAGAGAGAGAGAGAGAAAGAAGGGCGGCGACATGTAACGCGCTAAACATCGAACCATAATCAGTGTCTGCGTTATGAGCGCCATATCGTTTTATCGAAGCTTCCTTTGTGCCCGGCTACCATCGAGTCATCGACAACGACGCAGAGTGCACTCGGCTAAAGTGGACGCGGATGGGTAGTCCGGGGCGAAATTAACGGCCTCGGTCCCGTAAAGGTCCCTGAGACCAGCACTAACGGCCGAACCCCGGAAATAATGCAGCGCCGTAAGGTCCCGGCCCGCCGCTCGGATCCGCCAAAATTTATGCAGACTCGGCTCGAATCCCTTCATTCGTCTTCCGCTCTTCTCCCGCCTGCGCGAGAACGAAGGATCTGATCGTTAATTGCCGATATGCCCGCCGGACTTTGTCGTCGCGTAACTGTTTCTCATCGCAGGTCGCGAGACGAGCTCAATTAGGAAGTACGAGACTCTCGAACTTTTCCACCCCTCAGCCGTCCTCTCACCGTCTTGCTTCTACTTCTGCTTGAACCTGGCTTATACAGTCCAAAATCTAAGAAACACTGCGAATTTTTTTTAACTCACGATTCCGTAACTATACTAATAATGCTCAACTTCTTTCATCTATCAATTTCCATTTCTCCGGCCGTAACCTTAGATCAACTCTCATCTTTCAGACATCTGCGTGCAGATTATCGCTTTTTTACTCTAATCCTATTAATAGAATTACGGATATTGCAAATAAGATTTCCGCCACCAACGATATCTGTTTCTACTCCGTTAAACTCGATGAATTTCGTCGCTTATTGCAGCGAATTATTAACTGATTATTGATGGGCATTCATATAGTACCCCTCTTCATGACCGTAATTCGACCCGAGTAACGTACTAATAGAATAAGCCACTATATATTTACTGCCACTTATAATTAAACTATTTCTTAAACACGTCATATTCATCTTGAAAGAAATTATTGTAATCATTCTCATCTAAGACTACCTTTTTATATCTTTTTTTTTTTTTGTATTATGAAAATGGGATCATCCCATGAATTTAAATAAATAAATAAATAACGCTCCCTGTGCGATGCACCGTGCATTGTAGCACACTATGCTACCTAATAACATGGGGCGTTTCTCGCGGATTAGATTCCGAAAGGGACAACTTTTATTCCTTGAAAAGCCACAACTTCGGTGTGAAGTATAAATATATTGCGTGAAGATGGTATGTACAGCTTTGGTCTGAACAGTTTGGTGTTTGTCAGTGAACTGACTAGTAGGCGACAACGAAAAACAAAACATGTGCACGGTCAGTTGGAAAGGACATGTGCGGAATCCCTTAGTAGAGGGAAAAATGGTCAAGAGAAAGTCAATGCATACAATATAAGACTTTCTACAAAACAGACGAAAACCAGACTTAACCGTCAAACCTATTGTACTCCCTCGCTTGGGATTGAAGAGCGCACGTGAGTCCCCAACACTCCCTTTAAACAGCCGCGACAGGGATAGATCCGACAACATCGAAAGTCGGACCGTCCCGCGCTCATTTAAATACATCATTTAAGATTTAAGAAATGGCACTCCATCGAAGCAGATACTCCGCGGTCCGCCGGATTATTCAAACGACGTTAAAAAGTTTGCCGGGCGCCGGAGGGGGGGGGGGGGGGGGGAGGAGGTAGGGAGAGGTATAAATATTTATATTTATCGACGGCTCTCCGCGCGTCGCGGGAATTAAATCCGACGCCCGCGCCAGGGACTCGCGGAGGAATGTCGAGAGCCGATTCAAATCGATAGTGCGCGCGCGGTGAGCGGCCGAGAAAATGGAGATGCATCGATAGCATCGGCCGAGTCGAACGCGATGTCTCGCGCTGTTCAGCTCCAACCGTGACGCCCTAATTTCGGCGAGCCTGCCGTCGACAGCAGCCCGTCCCGACTAAACTGGCCAACAAAACGACGTCGCGCTCGAGAGCTTTCCCGCACTGGCGAAAAACGTAGAAGCCGCGAGGCGCAGTATCGAAAAACTGGGGGCTTCCTTCGAGCGAGGCACGGGGTCGTTTCCTCGATCACTGCTCAACTCGCGGAAAATCATCGGCGAGAGGTGCTGCCGACGAACCGTGAGAGACGCAGGCAACCTTCTCGCAAGCTTCGTCTTCTGCTCGCTTTTTGTCGACCGAGTGCTTCTTCGCTTCACGATATTCCGAATTGCGAGGAACGTCAGGTTTGTCGAATAGGACGACGAGAATGTTAACTACTTGTTCGATTCAGAAATTTATTTATTTATGTTTCTGTATGTAGGTCTAGACACCCTTCAGCAATTTCAAGTCATGGTAGTTATGATCCGATTTAAATGCGTCATTCTTACGTTCTTATATCGCTTGCTGTAAAGTGACAGGCCGAAGTATCCACAAATCGAATGCCTTTTATGTCGCCGAATAATTCCCAAAAGATCGCGAAATACTTTATTCAACGGGTTTGCCAATACTACTGTCTTCTATATTATAAAACATTTCAGTCAGATAGACTGACAGGCTACATTTTCAAGATATCATAAAGCGCTCATGTATTCTGCTCTCTTATTGAAAATTCGCCATCATCATGACGATTGACACGATGTGAGTTTGCATTTGCAGCGACGCGGAAGATTCAGTGACAAGATTTTCTGTCAGCGCGACCTCGTTTCTTTTCGCCTAACGCCGAAGACGCTAATTTAATTAGCTTCCACGTGACTATATGTTGTACAACTGACAAATGAAATACCGCTTGTGGCTCGACGTGAAGCGTCACGTCGGGATAATTAATAATACCTGCACGCCAGACTGAACAAAGTAGGGATGTCCGATTATTATTCGATTCTTCAAAAAATGAATTCTCTTGGTCAAAAGATGGATCTTTTCAATCGATTCCTCGCCGTTCCAGTTTTCAAAGAATCTTTCTTTTAACGTCGCAGCCAACCAGTCAGAGTACTCATGTCTCTGAAACGGACTGCGCCCTGATTGGTTGCCGTGATCAAGTTACATGTCACTCCAGTTGTAGATTGACCTATTCACGGCTATGATTATTCCTGCAACCCCACGTTTAAGCTTACGCAATTATAGAACGGCCTTCATTCGATTTTTCTACGCAACGACAATTTAAACATGAATTGTTCCAAGATCGACATTGACCTCGATTCTTTATCTCAATTCGATTTTTTATTCGATTTTTCTTAATAGAATCTGCAGCATTTATTAATCTCGGGCTCGATTCCTTACCCCAAAAGAATCGATCGCTGCAAAGTCAATTTTTTCCGATAATCGATTCTCACGATTCGATTCAGCATCGATTCGAAAATCGAACATCCTCAGCTCGAAGTGTACGGACGCGAAGGGAGGGTTCGTGCTGGTCGGAAGGTGAGGAAGGCAGAGGAAGGCGCGCCACGTCGAACGGGCCGACGCCGACGATCCGAAATAACAAGGTACGTTCTTGCGAAAATACAGGAGCCGAGGGAGCACCGGCAACTTCTGCCTCGCTCGCTCCCCGCATCTTTCCCCGACTTCCTCGGCCGTTCTCAAACGGCAATTTTGCCCTTTGCCTTTGGGTAAACCGAAATCCCCTTAGCAGCGTGTTTTTCTTTCGCGAAGGAGGGGGGCGGGAAGGTGCGTGTGCGCTGTTTGCGTTTCGTCGACTGAAAATTTGCCAGTGTCACTTCTTGCGCGGCGTTGTCACTTCAATCTCGATTCTACGACGACGCGAGAATTTCTTCTCGCCGCCCTCCCACCTGCCTTCCAACGAGTATCCGCGCGATCGCATCGACGTGGCAAAAAGCACTGTGGGCGGCATGGTTGGCGAGAACGGGTCGTGCCTTTTTTTCCCCCCGCTCACGATGGCCGCCGCTTCCGTGAATCGTAGAAACGGAAAAGCCGCAATCAGGCCGCTCGACGAGTCGCGCACGCGTCGCGGCGTGCGAATTTGTCGATCATTACGTTCGGTGATTCGCTCGATGCTCGACGCTGATAAGCGCGGCCGCGGCCGGCGGGATGGGAAGCTCGCGTCGGCCGGTGCATAAGAACAAAAGTGTCGTTCGTGATGCAGGGCATTAGGCGTTATTTTGCTAATGCTTGTGTTTCGGAGCCATTAAGTGTCACGAGCGAATCCGGAGGGGGCGTCGCGGCTCGAGCGGCTATCCCGCTGTTTGAGTTGTTGCATGCGTGCGCTTTGACTCGCTGCCAAGTGAAAGCGTGGTCGCGATGATCGCCGCGGCCCGGGAGAAGCTCGTTCCGTGACGTCCGGCATTAGCGTTCTTTCCTCGTCCGCTTGAACGGATTGTTCGGCATGGAGAGAGCGACGTGTAATGACAAAATGAACGATTCACTTAGTTTCTTCAAATTTCCGACGTAGGGTACGTTTATCATGACTGCCATACATACTCTTCCACACTGTATATGAATCTGCCGCTGTACTTTGCTACGCCGGGGGCAGTTCGATACGACTTATACACTGTATCGTAAATTCAGTATATATGTTACGGGCAATGTGTTGAACGTGGGCATTTTGTAAAATGACCGGGCACTGTGTAGAATGCCCGTTCGAAAAGACTTTGTAGAAAATGCCCGTAACAAATTTCGGTTAATCTGTGAAATGTGCGGTCATTATACAGAATGCCTAGAGGGTGGTGGTCATTTTATTGAAACGCTCTGATAAGGAAATTAAAAAATGTGTGGCGCACATGGAAGGAAATAAAGTAACGTCTGAATGATACGATTTGCAGTTATATGCGCTAGCGTTCGAGTGCAACGCTTGACGCGCCTTGGGCGCGGATAAATATATAGCAATTCTATCATTGTGGCAACGATTACAGTTAAAAGTAAAGGCATCACTCTATTTTCTTTTGTTTATATACACTGGTGTCGTTGACTGTGACTGTTGTTATTCTTGTGCGTACTGAAACGAACTTATTACAAAAGTTTAAGGGCGAATATCTCGGAAACGAAAGCCGACCTCCCGATATAGCCATAGGAAAAAGTTGTTCAGAATGTCGAAATCGAAGGTGAGGCCACTGATCTAGACAATTACCTAACATTGTTAAGTCGCACTGTCACCGGGCGTGATGTTCATATATAGATATATATATATATATTTCGATTAAATAAATATTGACAATACTTGGTGTAGTTCATGCTATAAATTCGACACCCTGCCCAACGAACCATGGACATTATATAAAATGTCCGGGCCATTTGTGAAATACCTGCCCATTAAGTATATACATTGCCCAAAAAATTGGGCCTTCTACACAGTGCCCGATCATTTTACGAAATGCCCACATTCAACACATTACCCGTAACATATAAACAGATCAATCGTACTCGTCTACTCCCACGCAAACGTACGAACAGTAGTCGTAGCCAGCAAATAATTTCGATCCGTCGCGCCCGACGAGTAAACGTCGTGCATCATTCCTTGCCTGCTAATTGCGCGTCGGGCAAGTCCTTGGCGGTGGGGCGCGATAAATAATCGGCGATTTGTCGGCGATCCGCTTCCGAGCAAAATGACTCACGCGCGCTCGCCCCCGAGCACCGAACGATTTGGCAAGCGGGTCGCGACATCGTACTCCGCGCGCGACAATATGTTTCTGGTAGTAACGCCGTACACGCGACGCATTCATCATCCGCGAAACGCGTCTGCTCTCGGGTATATCGATCCTTCTTGCTTTCTGCCAGCTTCGGAGGGATCTAGACTGAACGCGATTATCATCTACACACCGTTAACTCGGCCTTGTCGGCCGGCGTGACGAATGGCGCGTGGAATATGCACGCGTGGCAATGCGTGACGATTTATCAGGCCGACGAGCGGGCTCCTTAAATCGAGGACACGCAGAGGAGTTTATCGGGAAACTGCCGCGTCCCGTAAGGGTTTGCTAAATTGCACGATTATCTTTACGTTTTCGCGTATCGCGCGCTCGTCAGAGCGTTACGCTGTCGGACATTGCGATAATACGATCGAGAGGAGAGTTACATAATTAATGTAGGAATCGGCGATGTTTTCAGCATGGCATGCCTACGATTACTGTACGCGATGCGTTTTCAATCATTATCTATCTTTGAGAGATGCTGGAGAGAATGTATGTATGTGCGTGCGGATCGATGGATCGTGTGAAAGCGTAGACGTAGACAGGTGTTTTTTGTTTCGTCTGGAAAGAAGCAGCTGTTACGCGAATGTGAGAGAAGTACGAGTCATTCTAATGGGAGAATAAATATTGTTTTTCATTAGTGTAAATGTAAAGGATCTGGCGCACTAATCCGACACAATTGAATGATTGTAAATAAATGTGTCGTGCCGGACGAGTGTGCGCAGCTTCATTTATGTACATGCATTCAATCCTATCCGTTTTTTTGTCCCGTCGGACAAGTGTGCGAGATCCTTTAGAATCTGTGCTCGAATAAAATGTCTCACCCCGACCCGTATAAATCCCACATTAATGAGACGCCGATCGTGCTCGCTGATTCTGAGATCTCAGCACTCTGGCCAAGCACGGTTGCCTGCAACACTGTTTCGACGTCGCGCGAACGTCGGTCGGACGTCCACGACAAGCCACTAAGGCATTTCTAATTTAGACATGCCCGGCAAAGAGCAGGAAAAGACCTGTCGCGCCCATTTCCAGCTTTAAGGGCGCGTCCACAACGAACCCGGCCTTCCTCGCGTAAACGAGTAAAGTGGCTCGCGTCGCCAGGCGGAGTGAAAGAAATAAGTCATGTGCCAATTTCATACTTGCATGTATCAAATTTAAAATTTAACTTTTAATAACACGTATTAAATTGACAACGATCGTCTCTTACAGTTTGCTCTCTGTTCTCTTCTTATAAATTCAATATAACGGGTATTAAATCCTCTCTCATTCGATTTCTATCAAACATAAAGCAACTATCGGTTCTCTGATATTTTAAACACGTAACACAAACATAACTCATAACAATCTCATTTCATACCTAGAAAACAGTCCTCGAGGAAACGTTGGACGATACACTTTTCTTTCATACCACCGAATATTAACGCTGGACACACCGAGCAAGACACCGATCAGGTAAACTCTACCTAACACCAATGAAAAAAAATAAATGCCGCGAACGCCGGACGAGGGAAGGTGGGAGAAGGTTCGCGCGCGGGCGTCCCAATGAAACGAAATAAGAAGCTCGCGAGTGCCCTAACTCAGACCGTCCGCCTCTTTCATCCCGCCATATTCCTCCCGCCCTCCTTCTCACTTCCGCCCGCCCACGTATTTCGCCAAGCACCCCTCACAACGTGCATTTATTCGCACGGACGTTACCCTATAGACTACAGACTGTAGATGTAGACTATACACCGAGGCGGTGGAAAGAGCGCATAAACGGCCGGATAGGATTAAACGTAAACTGCCGGCGACGTCGCGATAACTGTCCCCCGAAATCTACCCTCGGGGGGTAGAAAGTGGCTCGGCGCTATCGAGTTTCGCGGGAAGCGTCGCGGGCTCCCGATATCGCGATACAGGCAGCAATACGACACGCGCGCTTAATACGAGCCGTTCGCCACTCTTATCGGCGGGCCGCATACCTTATTCGCGTCGTGTACGGAAGCCAGTCTCGGGGTTAGAGGTAAGAGTGCCGCGGGAGAGGAGAGCGTAGCGCATTGCAGGGGCAAACTCCTTTTGTTTATCTTTCCTCGGTGACGTTCCAATATCGATACTCCATCTCGGGTATAGCGAGCCCCGGCTGCTCTTCTGTATCAATGTGCACCTTCGCGAACGTACGAACCGTGGACGATGGCGTCGCGTTCGCGGGGAACGCGTAAGCGACTGGCATCGTCGGGTTTGTATAGGGTGGGGCAATAACTCTGTGCATTAGGAATTTATTTATTTATTTATTTACGGGATACCCCCATTTTGTAATACAATATGAAATCTTAGATATGCGGACATGTGTGAGAGCTTTTGGCTTAGAAATTGCGGAGTATGACGAAGCAACTTAATTATACTATGTACAACAAAAACTTATAATATCGTTTGGATGTTAATTATACTAAGTACAGCAACCTATTCTATGGTAGTTAAGACGGATATGCGATTGCATGCCACCTCATCAGAATATTGCATGATGTAATACGCGTCTGAATGCATCGAGGCTTATGGAGAAAAAACAAATGTCGTGATTGATAGAAAATTTGTTAGCGATATCGGAAATTCTGGTAATAGGATCGGAGTGAAAAAGGGATGTTCTGTACATAGGAATGTTGGATTATTCCGAAAATCGATTCTCTTCGTCGAAAGATCCAGTCTTTGCTAGCCGATTTTTTTTTAAGAATTTTTTTTGAAGCTTCGTAATATTGTCGTGGCGGCTACGGTATCCCTACTAGAGAGCTTATGTTTCCTCTCTATCTATAAGTTACTGTTTTATTTTTCCGATGCCCATCGCGGTAGCGAACTTCCGCTTCCTTCTTCTTCCTTCAGAGCTGGTCGCGGTGAGTCGCACTACTAACTCTAACTGCTAACATCACGTGTATAAAACGCATATATTCAAAACAGCATATGTACTTCTTTATTTGGTCACGACTTCCTAAACCTGTTAGATAGAATCTCATAGTAATTACAACAATTTTCAATAATTCAATCCACCTTCCAGCTGCGTCTTGCACCGTCTTTCGCGCAAGCTCGCTCGGCACGGCGAGCCGACGGAACGAGACGCTGAAAAGTCAGCGCGAGCCGAATGACTTCGTCGGTAGCGAATTAGAAAAAAGCGTGCGAGCGTGTCGGGGCGGCTCCGGTCGCGCGCGGCGTCACGTTGAACGGGTCGCGCGAGCTTATTGCCGCGAAAGTTTCCCTCGCGCTCTCACGGTAAATCCCACGAACGCGCGCAATTGCCGCTCGCAAAGACAAAGGGCAACCGGAGCGGGCGCGCTCCTCTTTCGTCTCGCATCCGTCTCTGTTGCCTTTTTCCCCCCCTCTCCCCCACCCCACTTCGCCGTCGGCAGCAGTCGAGGGAGAGAATTCGAAGCGGAGAGTTACGGCGGCAGCGGCATCGGCGGGTACAGTTTCGCAGGGACGGTAAGTGGCGTCTGCAGCTTGTAAGCTCGTTCGGCTGGAAGAGAGGCGCTTTAAAAGGCGCGGCGGACGAGGCGGCGAAAGAGCGAACGAGCGAGCGTGCGAAGGGAACGAAGTGAGACCCGAGACGCTTGTTCTCGAACTCGTAGGTGCGCTTCCACTTCCAGGCGAACGCCCGACAGCGAGCGCGGCGCTCCGGGCGCGTTTTGTTAATGTAACCCGACGCGTTTCAAGCTGTAAAGGCCCTCGCCTTTTCCGATCCGCACGCCGGAGACGACTATTTACGTAATTGCGAGTCAGTCGGAGAGGATAGGCGTTGGGGATGAAGGAGTCGAGTGGCGTTCGGACGACGAAGATGCGCGCGGTGGATGTTACGATGTTCGAGGTGTCTCGTGCTTGCGTTCGTATTTAAGGACGAAGCGTGTGTGTCGGCCCCGTCTGCGATACTCTCAGCGGCGCGGCGCCGTGAATTCTTATCTCAGTTCCATTTTGCTTATCGCGATCGTTGTCTCGCGCCGTATAGCTTCTGAGGATAGAATCCAGCAGATAAATCGTTTCGCTGTCGGGACGCGATCGACGCGAACGCGCGCAATCGACGAGCCATCTGAAGTAGGGAGTATCGCTTGATTCCGATGCGATTTTTCGAAAAATTCGACTCTTTCGGAAGAAACATCGATTCTTTACATGAGAAAAATACATTCTTCCAAGATCAACTTTTAAGCGTTTATTATTTTTATTTATTTATTTATTTATTCATACTGACGGGGTTAACCCATTTGTACACAAAAAATTCACTAAAATTTGAATTTCGTGTAGACCTAAAGTGTTTCCTTAACCAGTGGAAGTGAACGATCAACTAAATATTTGGCAGAATTCCCTTCTAAATGCGTTCAAATTCACCCCGAAAAATTCCATCTGTTTGAGATTCGATATGTCGTCGGCGGTAGCGCAGATACGGTTTTCGTTAAAATTTTCGAACTCGAACTCGATTCTTTACCCCAAACAAATCGGAATCTTTGGCTCCGTTATTTTCGTTGAATCATTTCTGCATCAAATCAAAAATCGATTCTTTCAAGAGAACCGAACGTCCCTACTCGTGCACAGACTCAGCCTGCGCCGCGGAACGAGCCTTTAAACGTCGGAGACTGGAGGTTCCTCGTTCCGACGCCTCGGCACGTGGAAACGGCGCGTCGCTTGCCTCAGTCGAATGGAACGTGTAACAGAAAAAGCAACTCTGGAGACGCCGCGAGGCAGGGAGAGCGAGCGTATCGAGGTAGGGAAGAACGGGAGAGAGATGGCGAGATAAAGAGGAGTGTGTACGTATCTCGAAGAGTACTGTTCGGTAGGCGCGTCGCGTTTCGCTAACGTAAAGTGGCACCCTCTAAACTCGAAAACGCAGGGAAGACGAGGTCGGCGAGACGTTGGCTGGGCGAGGAGGGTGCGGGGGCGGATGAGTATGCTGGGGTCGTATGGCAGCATGAGGTGGTGCGCTACTGGATGAAGAGCAAGCGTGCGAGAGAGCGCGAGCGAGAGAGAGGGAAAGAGAGACAGAGAGAGAGAAAGGTGAAAACGGTAGGTGGGAGGCCGGAGGTGAGGTGGCGGGAGAGTGTGGAGTGTTTGCCTAGCCGGGGCACGAACCCCGTAAATAGAATCCCATTAAAGCCTTGACGCGTTGCCGCTCGTCCTCCTGGCCTGCACATGCACGCGACCGCCGCTGTGTCGGTTCGCCTACACGCGAATGTGGCGGCGCGTATGCTGGCGCATGACATATACCGTAGATATACGTGCGAGCGCGGAGAGAGAAGCGGGCTAAAAGGAGGAGGAGGGGGGGAGGGCAAAACGGAGGAATGTGTACGTCCTAGGCACCTGCACACAGTCTGTCTGAGGTCTGAGCGCCGCGAGGGCGCAGCAAGTGGAAGAAGGTACGCCGCGGCCGAATAATACCGGCGCCAGCCTTCGCTGGAGGAAGCACCCTGGCGGAGTCGGGTGGTGAGGAAAGTGCCGAATCGTGCAGTTGTCAGCCTCTCTCTCTCTCTCTTTCGCAGCGTGTCACTTCCTCTCCCTCGGCCTCTGCTCTTTCTTTCGGTTCTCTCTGCGGGCCTCTCAATCGTCGCTCCCACTCACGGAACTACGCTCGTCCTCCTTTTCGCCGGCACAATGCGCGGGGTCCCACGTGAATTCGTCTGGCGACGTACGTACGCAGGTGTACGTACGTCGGCTAACACCTCGAGGCCTCACCTGCTTATCCGGTAACGTACGAGAGGTTGCGAACGACGGAATGGCGCGACACTCGAAATTGATCGATCGGCTTGGCAATCGCTGCCGCTTCCAGGCGAGGCGCTTTTCCGTTTCAGCGGAAAGAGTCCCAGGTTTGAGCCGCGACGCGGCTCGATCGTCACGATCGCGAACACGTCGACGGTCTTTATCGTCCATTCCGGACTCATCCATTTTTCTAGACATGTCCGAGGCGAGAGACAAAAATAATTCTTCCGCGATCGTGGTCCCGAGCTTTCGAAAAAAAAAAAAAGGTACGTCTTCATCTCGCTCCGAGCCACTGCCTCGTAAAAAAAGAAAGTAACCCCTCCGTACCTCGGCGTCCAAGACATTCGACCATTAAAATTTCCCAGCTCCGCGTCTCGCGACGGTACCGCCAGCGTGTACACTCTAATTCGAGTAGTACGCTCGTTCGTGAAGTAGACTCTCTCTCTCTCTCTCTCTTTCTTTCTCTCCCTCTCTCTCTCTCTCTCGGGCGAGAAAAAAATTATCTCCATTTCATCCGAGTCCACTTTCCAGCTGCGCCGGTAACTCTGCCGGTCGTATAAAAAAAAAGGAGACAGAGAAGAAGGAAAACGACTTGACGTTCGCAAGACATCGGGCCCGGCTGAATTCTCTCGCGTCGCGGCAGATAGCGAAAGAGAGAAAGGAGAGGGGGGTGAGTCGGATGAAATTAGGACGGTTGCGCTTGCACGGCGTTAGATACAGCGTCTAACAAGTCGGCACGAGGTCACCCACCCCTTTCCACCCCTCCACATCTATCCTCCCACCGTCTTACCCGGCCGCAGCGCCGACGCGCTAAATAATGCACGCTTCTTACCGCGCTAATATTTCAAACTTGCGGCCAGCCGCCGACTGCCGAGGCTCAAACTTCGCATTATGTATGAACGTAAAGTCGCCCGGGTCCGACCCGAGGCTCGTGGGAACGACGTACGTATCCTGGAATAAGGTGTCTCTGCGCTCGACTAGCCTCGCGCACCTGGAAAACGTACGATCGGGCCCCTGATCAATTGTTAGGCAAGCCCCGGAATAATGCAGTCCCCACTTTCTCGCTCTCACGGCGCCCGCAGACCGGGATAATGCTTGCCGTGCATATTCACGAACGAGAAGCGACGAACTCCTTCGGCCGTCGACGCCGACCACATCCACCGCCGTCGACGCCGCATCCAACCGCTGGGGCGTCGAGATTTTTACGGATTACGGGAGCGCGTTATTAGTCCCCGAGGGCGGATTCATTTTTCAGCCCACCGTGCGGCGTTTCTTGGTTTAAATCTTAATCGCGGGACGAAGAGCGCTGCTGCGCCTTAAATCTGATCGTTAGAGGAATGATTTTTTTTTTTTTCGTTTTTAGGTGTATTATTAACCCCTTGCCCTTCATTTGAGTTTCGACGTCAACGTCAAGGTCGGTCAAAGGTCGAGTCGTGTTAGGGTTCGGATGTGCGATCGACATTGTGGGAGTTGCACACGTCTTATGATAAGTAGATACAGTGGAACCTTGGTATAAGTTTGGTTTAGTCGTGTCGTTGTAGGTATGCTTTCTAACGAGTAAAACCAAGATAATAAATGTCATTGCAAACACGAGCACATAGGGTCAAGATTTTTACTGTCCCGTACTAGGGTACAATATTCTGTCTAATTTCTGAGAAATAGTCCATTGCTAGGGGAACTCCCCCTATTTCGTTGAGCCATTTCGGTTTCATTTGGCCGGGATAGGTGGTGAAGCAAAGTAGCACGAAATTGAGGATCTAAATTGTTGGTCGGCCACGTGAAGATTTATTTATTTATTTACGGTTGTAAACCCTTTAGCATATAGTAAATACGAAGCATTTCGTCATGGGGGCCGCAGAAAAGAAAATAAAAAAGCCACCGCATAAAATATAACAAAATAATTAAAAAAAAATAATTCTCACATACTTAATCATAACCTCCGGTAAATAACAACTACCAACTACACGCGCAATTGACTGTACCGCTGAACAAATCAATGGCCATAAAGTAGAGATTAGCTAGCGATAAAATTCTATTTATGACGTCACTATTCCAGTACTTAGAGCAGTATGTTCTGACCGCAAATCGGTGAAGAGAAGATACCTTGTATTCAAAACATCAACCCGCTGTGCTCTTCTCCGGTTCCTTGATCATCCCCAACATTCTCGCCGTCGTCGCCTCATTATCCGACATTTTAATTACTCGCGCATACAGAGGCGACGGTTGGCGTGTCACGCTTAAGCAGCAAGACATAAAGAGAGACAGAGCGACAGAGGCTGAAGTTGACGAGGTAGGCAGGTAGCGAGATGTTCAACCATCTTAAAACGATAAAGTTTCAGCTTACAAGAACCTCCATCGTCGGCTCCGTCCGAAGAAGAACTTACAATCTAAACGTGCAATCTTCCAACAAGACACTCCTATACCCCACCGGCCCGAGTCGTCTATCATTTTCGAACGGCAAATCGTCGATTCGAAACGAAGCGAGCGAGCGTTTCCGGCGTCGAATGCGTCGCGCGTTAGTGCCAAATCGAATTCCGCGCGAGAAAGCACGGAAGCGGCTTGCGGTGTCGGATGGGAAAGAGTCGAGGGGGGTGGAATGGGGGAGGATCTAGGCAAGGGGGTCGCGTCGGAGGAGACACAGAGTGGAGGCAGAACGTCGCGGGGCAAGACAAAGGAGCAGCCTCGGAGTTTCGAGCGGCAACGGCAGTGACGTGCAGGGAAGCGTGAGGATCCTCGTAACTTCGAAATCGCCCTCAATCAGAGCCTCTCATGGAAATTCGGGCGTCGATCGCTCTCGCGGAAGCGTTTAACGCAGTTCAAGGGAGCCGCTTGAACCAGTCCCGTGCTGCCAGCTAAGAGAGAAAAATATCGAACTTGTCAGCGGGAAAGTTTATCGGCGAAGTGCAGCGCTGCATCCAGCGTGACGGTGAATAAGTGGGATTAAAATTCGTCTTGCTCGACCGTGCGCGCGGGCGGGCCGGCGAGATTAAGAGTCGTGCGACGCGTCGCGCGCTCGTTTTGTTGCACACTTCTCGCGACGAGAAAGAGGGAGATCGTATTGGTAAAATAGGTAAGTCTACGCAGAATATAAAAGTATGGTTTATTGAAAGCACGTGTTGTCGGTAGAAAATGCAAGATACAACTGTGCCTCGTGGAGCTTCGTATGAGAAGACGAGCAGGTAAAATAAATGAACAAGGCCACGCTCGTTAGTGACTGATGCACGCTGTAGTCCTTCTTACGCCTACGAGCGCCAGATACAAATAATTTAAATATATACTTAATAAATCGGAAGAGCGGCGATTATTCTGTGAATCGACTCGGGTCCACGGGGGTGGCAGTATATTTGCAACTGTTCGGCAAGGCCAAGGCCTGTCAACGATAACGCGGCCACGTCGGTGTCTCCCCGGCCTCTCTTCTATTCAAATAATGTCGGGCCAAAAAGAGAAGGGGGGCACGAGCAAATGTTTGCCCGCTGATCAAACCCCCCTCGTACTTAATGAATAGTAAACAACCGTCCGTGGCCTTTGCTCGATTTTTCGCCTCCTTTTCAGCGCGCCACCGTGCCGAGTGATCGCCATGCGTCCTTTTGCGCGAAATCTAATGAGAGCCTGCCCGCTCCGTGACTCGATTGATATTCCATTTGCAGGCGCGAGAATTTGTGCGGCGCGCAAATAAATTTCGCACGGACGATTGTGTAACATCTGGCCCTCTTCCGTCCGACAGTCTTCCTGCCCTCGTTCTCGCTCCCGGTGTAATTACTGGTACGAGTTTTGCGATCGCCGAGTGTTTGGCGTCGTTACTCTCGGGAGACGTTCTCCAGGACGCGGTCCAACTACCACGAACGTTCATATTTACTGTCTCGCAAATGAGAGAGGCAGGGTACTTCCGCGGGGATACACCGTGTATAGTCGTTCGATCGGTGGCCGTTTTGGCGGCGGGCCAATTTGCGATTCGTCGATGGGACTCTTGGCGAGCGACAAGTGCACCAGCCGCACCTGTACCAATGAAAATTCTCGGGGTCACCATTTCCAGCGACACCTCACGAACTCGTTCCGAAGACACGGATAGGGTGAGGTTGCTATGATTGGACCACTTAAGAACGTGGTTGTCGTTGCCTTCATTGGACTTTGGAAAAATTATAATGATTTGTACATTAGTTAATTGTATTTCATTATTATATTATACAGTATGGAATAGTTATACTGATGAAACATAACATAATAATAATAATAATATAATGTACAGAATATGAAGTTTTGCGTTTTATAGGTTAATAATATCCGGATTGTTACTAAGTTTCATCTTCATGAAGCTTCATGAAGTGGAAAAAGATTTCTACCGATTTCTACATGCGAACACGATAGCGGTCCAAACGATCGCAACCGTACCCTAACTTTCCAAGATGAAAAGCACACCGATCATACGACACGTGCACAGTATTCAGATGGAACATTCGCAGGAGCGTTCACGGCCAATTCCAATGCAATGGCTGGAAATCTTTCCTGCGCAACTGTTTATCGGACTGTCTCGACGTCGGGCCGTATATCCAGGCGGCGTACTTGCATGTAATCCACTCGGGCAACGATTTCGCGAGGGCATCGATCGAGAGCTCTCTTTAATCCACTCGCAGGAGCCGAAAGGAGTGCCGTGAGACAATCGAAATCACTCCCGGGGGCGGCAGGATTCTCGAGAAGAGGCAGAAGGTCGCTGCACGGGCCACGTCGAAGTCTGTTCGAGGCGAGCGGACGAGAATGGAGACGGCGGGGGAGCGAGAGAGGGCAGACATCGCGTGGTTATAAAATATGCATTGCCTATTCCCCTGGCGGGCGCCGAAACAAAAGCAGAGCGAGGCTGAAACTCGTAAGGACCCACACCCCGTCCGCCGTCCTGCCATTTCCATATCCGCTTCCGCCAGAAAACGAAAGAGAAGGAGAGCGATGAGACGGGAATGAGGAAAGAGAGCGAACGAGGGGTGGAAGGGGTTGAGGGAGGGGATGAGAAAGGTCCGAGCTGGAAGTTGGCCGCGGGGAAGCCGGTAGTATGGTACAAATTTCCGATAAGAATCCGACGATGTCGGGGCGAGCGTCCAAAGGGGTGGAAGAAATAAAATTAGAAGCTGCACCCCCGGCAAAAAGAAGTGTCCCTGCCGGCGGCCGAGGGCGTAGGGTGGGGGAGAGAAAGGGAAAGAAATCGCACGGATTATACGGGAATACTCAGCATCGGTAATGGCCCGCGTTTAAGTCGACTATCATTTATTTAAATCGCTCCAGTCGCAAGGAGCCGGCCAATGCCGGGGCGACGAATAGAAATTTAGAGAAGTGCTTGTCGGGAGGAGCAAAAAGTGCGGAGATAAGTGGGACGCGAAATTCGCGCGTTCACCGTCGACGGACTCTTCAATTTATTCGCAGAATCGTGGACGACGAAGTTTCCAATTTCTAGCTTCCCGCCGCTGGATGCTTCTGTATACGTACACACGCACGCACGTCGACGGAATATTTCCACCGTTTTCTCCGCTCGTCTCGTCGACGTTTTACCTTCTCACGTGATCTTTAACCCATTATCAAAGCCGCGGATTTCATAAGTTAGATTCACGGCAAGAGAAGACGAAGGGGTGAGTTTTTCGTATAGACTAAGTTCTTCCTTGCGTTCAAACGGTCGGCCGAGTACTTGGACGAAGGGAAATAAAATTTAAGTAATTATTCTCGTCCGACGAACGAGAAGCAAGCTTTTTGCCTCGCCCTCCGCCTCCTAGAAAATTCAGTTTCCCGAGGCCGCAACAGAAGGGCGAAAAAGGATAATACGAGAAAAGTGGTTGCTCCACTCACGACGCTCAGTAGTCGTATATTTCAACGTGTGCACGTTGTACATCTGACGTACGTGTACGGACGTCCGTTGCCACGCGAGCGTACATGTATAATGGAACGCATTCCTGCATAGAAGCGGTACGCAGGTTCGCTAGGAACAAAGTACGCGCAAGCCGAGCCAATCGAAGAAACTCGACACCGCTCACCATCCTTCCTTTCCTTGCCGTGTTTCACGAGAAGCTAGACGTATTTTTAACGGACAATTTTCCTCGCCGGCGAGCCCTTGTTATATGGATCAAAGAATTGAGAAAAGACTGGCTCACCTGCGGCCCCATTGTTCGCGGACGCTTTCGAAATGAGTGCACTCGCAGAAATGTTTAATAATTTCTAAGTACAGGGTCGATACGCCTATAGTGCGCCTGTACTGAAAGGTGCACGAAGCTGCTCAATCTGCGACGCGACCGACGTTGGCCAATATGGTTCGTTGAGGTTGAAAGATCAAGAGAGAGAGAGAGAGAGAGGGGAGAGGACGGAAGAGGAGGCTAGACAGACTTTCGCGTGGAATAGGTATACTGATATACCGAGTACTCCCCAGAAGGGAGTATAATAGAATGCATTCAAGAAGACCGGTATGAGGACGCCGTATCCTGCGGATATTAATGGAGTAAGATATTGCATTCACACCGCCACGCTCTCTCTCTCTCTCTCTCTTTCTCTCTCTCTCTCTCTCTCTCCGCCGGCCATGTATTATGTATGTAGTATACTCGGCGAAAAATACAACGATCGATGTCGAGGGAAAAAGGACGATCCGATTGATTCCGACGTCAGAGTACCTCGATCCTTTGTCTACTCCGACCTAGAGTCCTGCGACGCAATTTAATTTACCTCTGTGACGTCCCGACTCACCGCGACCTCCGGATAAACCGTCTGCCGCAATTTCGGCCAGATTAAATTACTGTCCCGGAGACAGTCGATCTCGATGTAATACCCTCCGCGGATTATCTCGCAAATGGCATAAGGAGTGATAAGGACCTCGCGCCGAGGACAGAGTCGGCTGGCGCACTCGTGTGCCGGTTAACTTTAAAGCCAGTTTTCTCGGCAAGTTAAGCAGCACAATGGAAACGGAGCGGCGCTCGCGTCCTCGGGAGACAATTTGTCATCGCGGCAATTTCCAGTCCCGCGGCGTGCGTAATATGGAATAATATCGTGTACGTAAGCGCGCGGAGTACTGAAATATTTCGAAAGTTCGTAAGCCTGTCTGGCCTGACGGTGTTGTTCTCTCCGTGCGGCGCAGAGAACGCGATCGCTCGAATCAATATCAGCAGCGGTTTTTGTTCTACGGGACTCGTTATTCTTGCGACAATCGTCGGAACGATTAGGTAAGACAGATGCATACAGAAGACTCACGAAAAGAATCGTATCTTAGTCGGACTCATCGGAACAGTCGACTTGGCGTCGTCGCGCGTTAACCCGTTCCTGCCGGCACTGTAATTTGCTTCCCTCGCCGCGGGGCGGTGATGTAATTCATGCTTTATTTCATCGGCCACTTTTATATCTCTCGGGTTTTAAGGGAATTCATAAAAATATGTAATCAATTGAATAAATTTGTTAAATACAGAAATCAATATTTTAATTGGAATTAATAGATGGAATGACTCGGTCCATTTACAAACGGTGGTGCACGCCGTCCGATGGAATAATTGTATTGTATATGAACCACCGGTGGTACTTGCCGCCCGATGAGACGATTATTGTATATGAACCACCGCACAGTGTGTTATTTTGGCAATCTAGCGGGACAAAAGTACCGTCTTGGTGCTTGAAAATGATTTTTAATTTTTTTTCAGTTGTAAGTAGTCAAAATGAAAAGAAAATAACCTGGTAAAAAACAAATTTTGAGCCCAAAACAAAAAACATTTTGAAAAATTATTATAAATTTAGCATTCTCATTCTACACGCAGATAAACAATATTCAGTTTCTACCAAAAGCGCAAGAATGCGCAGAATGTTTTTACAGTTTTGGGTACTTGAATGCTCATAGATTAAGTCTATAAAAGAATCTAGTTGGAACTTTGCGGAATAACTAAGAAAAAGTTAACCTCAATGTCATGTAGTAAACGAATATTTCGCCTTGTGGAGCCCAAACTTTGAAGAACAATAACTGCATAAAAACAATTGATATTTATATAAGAAAAACGAGCAGAACATACCATATTGAAGGTACGATTCGGTATGAATAAAAAAGAACCAGGAAAATTTGCCACTTTTCCAGAATTTACGGGTAAACAGAACGAACTGAGAATAACGAGCGCAGACCATTAATTTGCAAGATGAATACGGGTGGGTTCAAAGATGTCCCAACACCCTGTGTTGAAGGCAAAAGAGTAAACAGTTTCGGTTTCGAGACTACCTAATATCCCTCTGAACACACGCAATAGCGTCCACTTAAAAAAAAGAACTTCATTTTTGGACTTTTGTCCACCTAGATTGCCGAAATAACACACTGTGCACCGGTGATACGGCCCGCCTCATGAGACAACCGTAAAAGTACCACCGGTGGTACATGCCGGCGGGAGCGCGTTAAACTTCCGACCCCGCTTCCCGCGAGTTCCAAGACGCGTCGTAGATGTTATCCCGCGGATTTCCACCGAAGTCGGCAGGAAACGTATCTGGCGGCGCGCAAAGCAGGGATAAACGCAGGCCGACGAGAGGGTAGAAACGGGAGACTCTTTCACGTCCTATTAATTTCTCATCCAATTTGTAGTCGAGGCTGATTTGAGGGCTCCTTCTCGTTCGAGATCGCCGCCGAAGATAGAAGAAAAGCTTCCGGCATCCCACTCCGCGCCCCTCCTCAGCCCTTCGCGCGAGTGCGACGAAGTGAAGTGTACAATGAATCCGAGGAATGCCTTCTACAGATTAGAATCAAGCAACGGAACGGAAGAGTCGAGGTCGAGGGATTAATTTACGACGACCCGCTGAAATAGATCTCGAGATTTATCGAGGAAGGATGACCTGCCCCTCCCCCACTCTTCCTTCGCTCCCCAGATCCTGGCGTTCGGAAGAGAGCGTGCCTTCCGTCGTTTCTTTCTCACCCCGTCTTCCTTCCGCCCTTTATATCGGCAGCCACCCCCCCACCCTATTCTCGTAATCTCGAATCTTCGCTAACGAGAGGTGCGGATCTTATCGTCGTCCTTCCGGAACGCCGTTCGACGACGCCCTTTCAAGTGGTCGATTTCGAGAGTCTCCGCCGTGAATCGTTTATGTCGAGCACGCTGTACGGGAGGGTTCATTAGCAGAGCCGTGATAATGCTCGCGGCGCGGACCGGGTACTTATGGATTATTCGTTCGGAGTGTGTTCTCAGGAGACGTCGAACGGGAGACGATGTGTGCCGTCTACAATGGCGCGGACGGTGGCTGTCGACGGTAAAAGTCGGAGAATCGGTTGGAAATAACGAGAGGGGGAGGGGGTGTTATCGGGGTCCTTCCGAAACTTCCGACGCCTCCTCGAGGACCTACGGCGTAGATCGTTTACTCAGACTGCGAGACTCGAGGAGTGGGCAGAGGGACTCGAGTGCCGGCGACAAGAGTCGATATTGTAGAGTCGGCGAAGTGACGTAACGACAATGAGGTCCGCGGAAAATGGAATTTTAAATTATTTCCCGCTGTCGGGGAGCAGTTATCGGAGGGCTCCGAAGAAGATGGAGAATATGAAGAAGAGCGCGAGAGAGCGTTCTCTCTCTCTCTTTATCTCTCTGTCTTGCTACTAGAGAATAAAGACGAAGAAAATGTTTCGCAAGAATCTGGGGCTGATGTTTATTAATGCACCCTGGGATAATGCATCCTCTAAGAGGGTCGAGCGAATGAAAATTTCCCTCTCGCTCCCGACGCGGTTGGAATAAAAATACAAACGGAAACGTTTGGTCAATTATAAACAGGAAATGTCTTTTCAGCGTCACTCGAGAAGCTGCAGTGTACAATGAGGAATTCATGCGACTTCGAACGATCGGGACATTCACGATCGTATTCTCTGTTTCTATTTTCTTTCGCGCCAAATTAATATTTTGTGAAATTCGAATAACTTTGATTGAAAAACTAACAGTTTATACATGTAATGCATAACGCAACGCTCGTGACATAAGAGTAGAGGGAAACAAAAAACGAAACAAAAATACATATATAAAAACGAAACAAAATTCTGTATGAATAGAATTGGATGACAGCTACAATGCGTTATCTCCAGACGTGCGTTCAACGTGCGCGACAATACACTGGATCCTGACTTAGGCACCGAAGTGTTCGACGTCGAGGATCGTCGGAAGCTGCGCAACGACAACGAAATACCTGGCAAATGGGATCTTAAATGATTTGCCGCCGCTCGAGCAGTTATCTAGCTCCTCGAACGAGACGTCTCTCCTCGAGTGAATGGAAGAAAGGAGAGTGGATGAAACAGGGGCCGGGTCCGGCAGGGAAGCTTTGCTGAGCGGAGAATCAGCGGCCGGGGAGGCTGAGGAGTCAGATCGGGCGGATTAATTTGCGACGAGTCGTCGAGATCGATCAGGGAGGACTCTTCCGAGAAATAACCGCGACTATTCTCCGAGACGCCGATGCAATCTTCGAGCTTTCCCGTACCCTCATTTCTTCCCTCCCCTCGCCGGCCCGTAATTCGAAAATTTCGCTAACGAGGCAAGCTCCCGAAATGTCATGCTTCGCGGATACGCTCGTCTATAATCGAAGACACTCCCCCGAGTCACGGATCATTTAACAGGAGACGGTGGGAGAGGGACGAGGGAGTGGCGTGATGGATCAGGGATGCGGAGTGGCGAATGACGTCGACAGGCAATAAGGATCGAGTCGGCGATTTAAGGACGAATTGACAGACGTCGAAATTATACGCCTCGTTCTTCGCCGCTCGTAAAATACGCATTTCCGCGGCACTCGTTCGCGGAGTATAAATGCGTGCGAGATGGAGCGCGATAGAGAGCGGTGTACGTAAAATGGCGCTCGTTGCTCTTAATTACTTCCACAGCGGTGGATTCTGTTGCGAAATCATCCGCGCTCGGCGGAAAAGCAGAACGCATTTGCGCGCGAGGCGGCTCGAATGAGCTCGCTGGCCGAAAGCATTTGACAATGCTGTTTATTAGTCGGCGCCCGCGGTCAACGTTTCAATTGCCACGCGTCGTCTCGGTCGCGCGCGAATGATGTAGGATTATTTACGTTCGCCCGACTTCCGGGCGCGGTTACGCAATTATATCTGCTGTCGCGCAGATTACGGGCTCGTTCGAATTGTCCCACCGACCCAGAATTCCTTACGGAATTATTCCGAATCATTCCGCCCAATTGAACGTCGCCGTTTCATGTATGACCTAATGTTCACCCACGGGATCCTAAATGGAGCTATTTTTTGGGTTGAAGTAGGGTCTAATTGGACTAATTAACTAATTTAAAACTGTTTAAATGGCATCTCGATTAATGTTAACAAGTTCGCCATACATTTAAATTTTTTCCGTTCTTCACCTACCTTCAAACGAAACGTACTTTTATTCTTGTCACTCTTCTTTCTATAATTTGTACAATTTCTTCGTGTAACCTCTAAATTCACTCCTCAACGTAATCTAAACCCTTATTCCCGTTTATTAATAATAAATTAAATAAAATCTCAAGTCCTAAGATTCAACTCAAACGAAACGTACTTTTATTCTTTTCACTCTTCTTTCTATAATTTGTACAATTTCTTCGTGTAACCTCTAAATTCAGTCCTCAACGTAATCTAAAGCCTTATTCCCGTTTATTAATAATAAATTAAATACAATCTCAAGTCCTAAGAATCAACTCAAACGAAACGTACTCTTATTCTTGTCACTCTTCTTTCTATAATTTCCACAATTTCTTCGTGTAACCTCTAAATTCAGTCCTCATCGTAATCAAAACCCTTATTCCCGTTTATTAATAATAAATTAAATGAAATCTCAAGTTCTAAGAATCAACTTTGATTCTTCATACGAAACGCTTACACGCTATAACTCCTCTTTATGAATACCTTCTTTATCATCGACCCCGAATTGCTCGTTCGCCGATCCACAGGGGGAACATAATATTTCCGTCGCGACAGTGGCTTCTTATTTTTTTCCAAACCCTCGTAATCTCGCCCCGGCCCCTCCCCTCCCCCGCGCACCCCTTAGCACGATAAGTCGTTCTGATTTCGCGAGACTTAAGCGCGGTTTCGCCGCAGTCTTTCTGCTCGCCGAAAGAGAGCAAAGGAGAGCGAAAGGGAAAAAAGGACGATATTACCGGCTGCTACCAGGATCCTTCCGCCCAAACGAATTTCCTCGTCTTAAGGGTAATCCACCCCTTTTCGCGCACCCGGAATCCCTTATAGACGCGGGGGCGTATATCCTCGGCGCGTCTGACCAAACAATTAAACCGGCCTTTCTAAGAAACTGGCCGAGAATCGAGAATACATCTCTCCCGGTGCCTGGAACCTTTCGTGTCTTGTCTATCCACGTCGATAGATCGTGGCCCGTCGAGCGCACCCCGCGATCACGGCTAGGCAGCGGGTCGAGGATTGAGCGGCGCCAAACTCGATCGTCATTCGTCATCGATGACCGTCGGGAAATCGAGGCAACTGTCCCGTCGATAATTATCGTCCCGTGCGACTGGCACAAAAGCTTTCCGTCTGGCGTGCCTGACGAATGGCCCACGAAAGGGATCGAGAGGAGGAGAGAGAAGAGTGAAGAGAGGATGGCGGAGACGGAGGGAGGAACAAAGAGAAAGGCAGAGAGAGAGAGAGAGAGAGAGGGCTGGTTCATGGCTATCGCGTGTCATCAAAGACGTACCGGGAATACCGGCATGTAGAATCGGCGAATTAATGACCGCAGCATGTGGCGGGCATTAATTATTTGAGGCAGCGCGAAGGGGTGGGAAGGGGAGGAGTCGTGGATCAAGAGGGCCAGCTGGACAAGGTGTCGTCCGCCGAACGTGCGTATGCGTGACGCACGCTTACGCGGACGTTAGAACGAGGAGGTTGTAGAGGGCGAACGGACGGACGGACGAGAGGAGAGGAGTGCCGGCGAATTCGCCCGAACTTCGACGGCATGCCTGCGTGCAGCGCCACGGCACGTAAATTGTTCTTCGTGACTGTCGGATTCATTGACTAAGTGGAGGCATCCCTGCAATTCGTCCTCCTCGCCGGCGTCCGAGGGGTGGCCGAATAAATTTTAAACGATGCGCACGATACGTTATGCGGCCGCGGACGGACGTCGTACGTTGGCGCGGACGTATAGATCAGGGTCTCGGGGGACCCGGGACATTCGGCGCGAGTCTCAATCGCGTAATTCTCGTTAATTATGCCGGCCGGCGTATCGTAGGAAATTGTTACACAATTCCGTGCGAGCCGTGCTGCGCTTTGACCGGCGCATAACGTGCGGCATGCGAGGATCGTTCTTCGTGACCGTCGCTCCTAAAACCTACTCAGACGCTCTAACGAGGTTTCGCGTACATTGATTAAGCGGAGGGCCGGCGCAACGGAACGTTTGTCCGCGATCGTGTACGAAGTAATAACCGTGATACGTGTCACGTGGCAGTCTTTACCCGGGGACCTTACGTAACGGATGTCGTTCACGTACGAGTCGACGCAGCCGTGCCGGCGCCACTCTAATTCCTCTGCCTGATTTTTTTTTTTTTTTTTTATGAAGATGGAACTGGAGATACTGATGAAAATCGCAGAAATTCTGGAAATTTCGAGGGACGATGTTTGTCACTGTTTGTATTGTTGATATACAGTCGTCGACTGTCATTCCACTAGTCAGTGATGCCGACGCGGTAGTAATTGTCCCCGAATATATTAACAATAGGAAATTCTGAAATTTGGTGTGCTCCTTTATTACCTTCAAAATATATCACCCCTCGCAATTTCTTATTATGTGCGTCCGATTCTTCGTTGAACCAAAACGTGGCTCATCTAATTGGCCCCCGCGACACCCGCGACGTGTGTTCACCAATTGACAGGCAGAGATGGGCCGTGTGCGGACACGCCCGTTCGCGGTTCTGATAAGAATCGGATAACGATCACGTCGTCATGCGGGAATAATATCGACGGAGGCCGTGTATTGAAATCGAACCAATAGCGGCGGGCTCAGGTCATCGGCTACGATTATTCCGACTCGTGGCTCCGGGTTTGCGTTGGTAAGTTAACATTGCCGGTATAACACGGTAGGTGCATTCGAATTGGCCACCCCCCTCCCCTCCGCGTACGCCGCCCACCCCTCGGCCCGTCGGTTTATTGACCTATTCGGCAAAGTGCTCGTCCTGATTAGCAGAAGTTTCCAATATCGCGTCTAGAATTGACGCCGCTAATAGGGACCGAATCGACGAGCAAACTGCGTCGCGCGAATAAATAGATAACAATGTGCTAATCAGCCCCGATTAACTACCTGCCTCGCGCTAATTAGCTCGGCCCGGTTCGGGCGACAAGGAGGACAGCGAGCATTGTTTTCTGTCCGCCGCGCGACGGAGACGAAGAAGTATGAGGAGGACGCGAGCGATCGGTTGAAGAAACGAGCTTTTCGAGTTAGCCTCATTTTGCGCCGGATTTCCGGAGCATCGAGAAAGCGGGAGACGGTCGATCGAGCGACAGAAGCAACCGCTAACGAGGCGCCTCGAAGCTAGTCGCGCGAGGTCGTTCGTTCGTTCGCTCGTTCGTTCGTTCGCTCCCTTTATACGCCGATCCGACGTCGCGGAATCTGGCGTCACGAAATTCGAGGCCGTGTTTTCCTCGAGCGATTTGCTCCGCTCACACGGAGGACTTGTAATTCGAGGTGAGCGAACGAGTGAGTAACGAGAGCACTGGTCTGAGAGGGGTTTGAGAGACGCAGGTGGAGAAGCGAGTGAGAGAGAGAGAGAGAGAGAGTGCACCGTGATTCGAAACCATTCAAATGGATTCCTACGTAATTTGAATAATTGTCAAATGCCGCGTGGCGTAACGGCGCAGATGGATCGGTCGGTGCCAGAGCCAGTTGCACCTTCTGCTCTCCTCTCCTCTCTCTTCTCTCTCTCTCTCTCCTCGCGCTCTCCTTGCCGAGCCACCCTCCGTATATCTTTCCTCCTCCCCCCCCCCCCCCCTCCGCCCTTCAGCCAGCGTCGTGTTTCTCGTAGCATTTCAAAATCAATTTGTCTTTCGCGCTCGCGCGTTCACTTGGTGCCGCGCGGCAGTCTCTATTCCCTTCAATTTGGCTTGTAAATGTCGTCTGAATATATTTCGGCGCCCTCGGCGCTCCCCGCCGTCCTCCGCGCCGTTCGGTAGCTTCGCGCGGCGCGCACCGTCGTCGTCTTTCATGCGTCGTCCCGTTCGACGCCCGACGCTCGCCGGGCGCCGCATAAAGCGCCGCGAGTATTTCTGCGTATCGACGAGGCTGCGGAGAGAGGATTCTTCGAGGCTCGAAGGTGGAACGTTAGGTCGACGAGCACCCTCCCCCATTCCGCTCGCCCTCGCCCCGAACCCTCGGGATTTCAATCTCGGCGCGCGGATCGTTCCACGGTAAGCTCCTATGTATTCGGGGAACTTTCGGATTCTTAAGGGGATCGCCTCAGGGCCGGCTGGAACAGCCACTTCCGGCGCCAAGTTTCCCGCATCGAACCTTCTTCTTCCTCCTCCTCTTCTCTCCTCCTGCCCACCGCGCAGGCATCCTCTTCTGACGGCATCGTTCTCTTCCGACTCCTTGCCGCTTCCACGCCGGCTCCGTGTAGCGAGGCTTAATGAGAAGTAGACGGGGCTGCCTCGGAGCGATGAAATCGTTGGCATCCCCCTTTTCTCGCCGTCGTCGGACGTCGGGGAAGAGGGCGCTAACGAAATTTTCGCCAACCACCGGCTGCCTTTTGTCTGGGACTCGTGCGTGGCGCCGGCGTTGGCCTGCACGAAGTAGCGTGGTTTCGTGTGGATGTTTAGGTGCGCTTCGGTTCTTCAGGGATTATTGTTATTTTTGTTATTCTTTATTGACGGGCTGGAGGTCTTTAGTTGCAGTGGCGTAGCCAGAAAATGAGGTTGGGGGGTGCGACATGTTTTCGATGTATTAAATTTTGACCAAATTTTCGTAGAGATTTCTATTGTATAAAATAATTCAAAGAATAGCATATAGACGTTTGTTTTCCGACCAGTTTTGGGGGGTGCAATCGTACCTTTGCACCCCCCCCCCCCCCCCGCCCCTTCCTGGCTATGCTACTGTTTAGTTGTATGCTAATAATTCGAGAATGGGTGTTCCGTCAGGTACCATATTTCTAAAAATTGCATCATGTTTGCACACGTGCGTCCCACGCGATCGAATTTTCCGTTGCCACAAGTCCATACCTGCGACGCACACTTTACTTTGTTTCGACCACCGCTGACGTCAGGCTCACCGCCCCTTTTACTAACTGCAGCCCGGCTGCAGTGTTCAGACAATTCTTGATAACACACGTCTTTTTCATTTTCATAATTGTTTAGTCTGTGTTTTGTTATTGTATTGTATGATATTCGTGTGTGTTAGTAATAAGAAATATAACTGTGGTGATAATAGTGCAGCCAGTTCATTGATCAAAGTCAGATCCTGAAAGTCAGATCCCCATCTAGCAAAACAATTTCTATCTCGGGAAATCGTCGTAGAAAATCGCACGCGGATATATCTAGTTAGACTACGCAAAAAGAGATGAGAGAGAAAGAGAGAGAAAGAAGACACAGAATAAAACAAGATGGTATCAAATTACTAGAACGTTGCTGAATATGAAATAAGTACTGCGTCACACCATCCGAATCACGGTCTGTTCAATCAAAGTCACATAAAAACTAATATTCATTGAGTCATTCAGAATCAGCGTTCTCAGGATATTATAGAAAGTGCCTTCAGTATGAATCATAGCCGTGTCCTGAGAACCAATACGTATTTTAATGCTACGACGACACGTAGCATTCGCCGGAAATCGGCCGCCACAGTTCCTCGAAACCTCGAAACCTCGACAGGCTCTCGCTCTTTCTTATTCCACCACGGCTGAACGATTACGCGGCAGTCGCGAGCGAAATGGGCAAACGCTCGGCGCGATGCTCTTCCTTCGAATTCTTTTAAGAAGATTGCCGCGACGACTCGAACGCTCTCCTCTCGCAGGGTGGAGTGGCTGCTCGAGCGGCCTCGCTCATAATAAAGCTAAACGAGCGGAAGAGAGGAAGGGCGGGCGGGGTGGAATCACTTTATCCTATTGTACTTTAAAGAAGGAACGTTCCCTGAATTCTTCAGCACCGACAGGAGGAGCTACACGAAATGATATAATTATTCGTGCCGTAGCGGATTTAAAGAGAGGGCCCCGTTCTGGCGCGACTAAATGTGACGAACGTTTTGTCCCTCGCTTAATTCGCGCGAGCGCACACTCCCGCATGCTGGGAGGGTGGGAGGAAAAGGAAGAAAAAAAAAATGCTTCGGCACCGACGCCGACGCTCGTTCGTTATTATTCGTCCGGCCCGCGAGCTCGGACGCAATTCTTCCGGCGGACGCTGTCTCGAAACAATATTATTTTCCGTCCATTTTCGGCCCGTCAAACTGCCGCGGACCCCAGCGTATCTGCGTCCGTTGCAAATTTTCGTTCGCTTAACTTTTTCGCGGGAAATATGTACGAAGGGAGAGAGAGAGAGAGGGGGGTGGGTCGGGAAAAAAAGCCTCGACCGCGATAGATCGTCGCGTCCGAACGTTCCTGGGAGCCGAATGCATTTCCATAACCGAGCTCTCTTTCTCTCTCTCTCTCTCTTTCTCTCTCTCTCCTTCTCTCATCTCTCTCCAATCTCGCGCCACCCCACTTCCCCACTCCCTCGCATTCTCTCTTCCTCCGACACCGTCTCGCGTCCACGCCTCCTCCGGCTCTTCGTCCGAATAAGTGTCTATTTCGCTGAGTTTAAAACCGAGTTTAATTACCGTGAGATCGTATTCTGCCTCCTCCAGTTATTAATTTTAACTACCGCTGGCCATACATTTCGAGACCACCGAAGCGACTCTTTATTGTTCCACGTCCTCTCCATTCCCCGGGAAACAAATAAATTACAATTTCCCTATTTCGCTCGTCCCACCCCCTCCGCCCTCTATCTTCCTAATAAATTACGCCCGATAAATTACGGTTAACGAATATAACATGTAATAATATATGCACCCGTAGAAAGTACAATGTAACAGGGTCGAGTGTCGGCGTTTCGGCGCGGGCGGACTAATTCAATCCATCTGTCCGCGGTATCAGCGGCCAGGTAGCTGTCGATAAATCATGAGGCCGCGCATTCTGCCGGTCTAAACGGCAACGTTAATTCGGTCGCGAGAAGCGCGGCGTCGTGGGCTCGCCTAGCCGCGTTTCCGCGCGCGTTAAAATAGGTGGGCATCGTCGTAACTAGAGCAGCACATCCTCTCGCGTTAAATTAGTCTCTCCGTGTTTTTCCTGTTCTCGTGCCATGCCCTCCTTTTTCCCACTTTCTTTTCTGGCGTCTTCTCTCGGCTCGCTCGGCGTTTGCTCTGCAACCTCCGAGTGAGAGAGTGTGTGTGAGAGAGAGAGAGAGAGTCAGGCACGCGTTAATCAAATTTTCCGACACGGGACCAGAGTGTAATCAGAATGTTATATATCGGGTTGAAGCGGTTATCCCGACGGGTGACGAATTGCTTCTCGCCGAAGTGATCTGTTTCAGCACGCGAGTGCGAAAGTGAAACGCCGAAGAACTGATTCTTCCCCGGGACCGTAGGTACGCCCGAGATAATGGTACTACAGCGGTGGAACTACGTAATTCGGAACTGGCCCATCGGAATGGCACCTAGACGCCGCCTTCTCTCTCTCGTGAAATTTCCCTCAGCGAGCAGGAACATTCTCTTTCTCTCTCTCTCTCTTGTTCCTCGTCGGCCCAAGCTTCCACTCTGAATTCGCGAGCAGCCCTTATCAGGCATTTCCTCGACTAGCTGGAATGAATTTTCTAGACACTCAGCTCGGTATACGACTCGCCCCGTCCGCCAATTACGTTCTGCAGAAAAGTAAGATCCTTCGCTCTGTTGGTTACCTTCTCTCAGCCGGCAAAATACACCGCCTAAGAGCTTTTGCCGGAAGGCGAGAAATTCGGAAAAAACGCGGTCTGGAATGGAGCGTCATCGATGCGACGCGAGAACTTTATGTGACTGTATAACTCAATATGAGCACGTTGGAAAGAGGGAGGCTAATAGCCGACGATATAATTTGATACAAAATTCTCAATAACAAAATTGAATGCTCTCTCTCTGTCCTTCAACTTATAAATATCAACGCTTCTCCAAGAACTCTGCGTAATTCACCCTTGTTCCGGCCTAAGTTTTTTTTCAACTGACATTAGAAACTACGAGACGTTCACCAGATTGCGTATACGGAGTAATACGATAGCGGATAAGACTGACTCTTTACCTAATCACTAATCAAATTCTTATATTCTTTTATTTCGCCATGCTTATCATAGTCCGTTTATATTCTTGCAAAACCTCTACTTTGCATCTTCTTCGTTTTGCATATATATATGCCAAAGCACCCAAGCCCGTTTAATAAACTAAACCAACTTTAACGAGGACTCGTTTGGCGCGTTTTAGCGCTGATCAATTAACCGGCGCCGTCGATCGAGTTAGCTTAATAAATTGCGTTACGAGTTTTGAATTGATAATGCGGACCCGTCCCGACGGCCGACTATAAACAGTGCGATAATGGGCGCGGCCCGATAGCGGTCGGACGAAAATATCGGCCAGACGATCGATCAAAAGTAAAGCTCGATGGTGGTCGGTACGGTCTCGTTATCGTTCCCGTCTGCGGCCGCGGGTTGTATCGATAAGGCCGCGAGACGCGGCGACGTTGGAATGAATTTCCAAGGAGTCACGCTAATTGTAAGGAACAGGTCGGCTCGATATGTCATCGTCGGGGCGATACAAAACGTACGACACATCAATAACCTGCGAGCCGATCTATGCGCGGAGAGCCATTGGTGATACGGAAGAAAAGAGAGACGGTGGCTGGAAGTAGAGAAAGAGAGAGAGAGAGGAGAGGAAGAAGAGACACGATACCGCTAAAGCCATTCGTCATTTTTTGGCGCCCGTTACGGGCCGCAACGTCGATCTCGTCAATCACGAGCGCTTTTTCCTCGGAAAAGCGGGAAAAGGAAAAAAAGGGAGAGAGGGAGGAAGGGAAGAAAGAGTCGCGCCGATGGAAAAAGTTCCCTCGCGTGCGGCCACGACGATGACTCGTTCCCTCCATTTTCCTAGCCCTCTTCCTGTCTCCCTCACTCCGCCACCCTCCGTCGGACCACTCTCCCTTTCTTCTCATCCTCTGCACACTCTCTTCCGGCTGTTTACGAGATATCTCGCAGACGAGATCGATCGAGTCCTGGCGCCGGGATGACGCGACGAGAGTCAAACGACCAGAGGACGAGCGCTTCAACCCCTTGCGTCTCCTTTTGTCCCACCCCCTTCCGCGCCCCACACCCAATCCGTATGCTCGTGTCTTTTGATGGCCGCGTTCCGAGATATTTACGACGTCTGACTGTTGCTGACGATTTTCACTCGGCCGAAGACACTCGATCCCCAGTGCCCTTTCAACTTCATTCCACCCCATCGGATCGTCTCTGCGCGTCCCGACGTTCGTGCTGCCGTATATTTATTAGCTTCCGCGGGTCTGACCATTATCGCGGATTTTCACTTAAGAGACGCCCCGCGCCATCCGTCACGTTTGCATGGAAACGTTGGGCCTCCCACTCGCGGATTTTCGTTTTGGCCCATTTGTCTTTATACAGCGGGACAGTGAAGGATCCCTTCGCGATGGATCGGAGTAATCGATAGGGCTCGTGAGTTAACCGAGTTACGCTCTTTCGCTCGCCGCCGAACAAAACTTGCCGCGCCGTGGATAAAGCGAGGCGGCCATAATACGGCGTCGACTACTAAATCACCGGGTGTATCTCGCAGGGCAGAGATTACACGCGGCCCGGGCACCAAAGGAATTTGCGTCGCGAGGCAGCACGCGGGACGTATCCGGATGAAGCATCGTACGACACCTTTAACCCATTCACTGCCACGTCCGGGCCTTTCATCTTATTACCTTCAAAAGTTACAGTCTTTCGGAGGCATTTACGCGTAAATTCGTCTCAATGGCAGCGTAGATGCAGTGTATCGTGAAGTCTACAATGTTGTCTGTATATTGGCTAGACCTAGTGACGGCCTTGAATTAGAATGAAATAGAAACGTCCACATGAATTTTTACATATACTTATTTTATACATATTTTCATATATAATATTCCCGGCGATTCAGTTAGAGAACGAGAGTCAATGCGAACAGATCAGAGACGATTTTTGCGAATAGCGATTCCTTGCGAATGCAGTTGACCAGATCACACTAAGAACAGTGTTCCACATTTATTTTACAACAGCCCAGCTGTAAACCTTTAACCCCTTGGCCTACACGGTATCTGCCAATTCCGCGTGCATTAGTAAACAAGAAAGTCGATCGCGCGTCGTGCCATTCAGCTGTTCAGACTTTCAGACTCGTGGTTTTCGTTTATGACACAAATGCTTTACCAGGAGTCAGATTCGTGATTTTCGTTTATGACACAAATTCTTTACCACGAGTTAAACTCGTGGTTTTTGTTTATGACACAAATTCTTTACCACGAGTTAAACTCGTGGTTTTTGTTTATGACACAAATTCTTTACCACGAGTCAGACTCGTGGTTATAGGCCAAAGTGTTAATGTTTTCTTTTTATCAGTAAATAGTTTCTTTATTTAGTTCACCAATCTAAAGCATAAACGCATCAGTGCATCACTGCATCAGTGCACTTATTTTCCGTCCCACATTACCGTACTGAACATCCAGTCTCCGTGTCATTCGAGAGGCCCCGGCTGAGAACGTGTGACGACGAGTGTTTCGTAAAGAAGCCGCTTCCGCTTCCGCGTCTCGTCACTCGTATTCCCGACTGCGGGACTGCCGAATTCATTTTGTCGAAATGCCAGCGATACGCCGCTGCGCGTGGCCAGCGCGACAAATTTCATAGGCACGCGACGCTACGTTTTCGGACGGGCCGCGATTGGGAAGTTGCGCACGAGTCCGCCGACGATTCCACGCTCGATGAGGTCGTGGCGCATCGATTTTTTTCTCCCCAACCCCCCTCCCCACCTTTTTCGCTGGTAATCCTCTTACACGTGCACGCTCGACGTTGTAGCGCATTAAATCACGGACACGTTGGTATTACTTGGGCACAGAGAGAGCCATTATATCGGGCATGCAATATCGATGGGACGTCGCTCACGCGAACGCGATTCGGTCGGCGATCGAGAGTTTCGCGGACTCCGATCGAAGCTGAAGAGACTCGCCTGCGAGATGTCATTCCGACATCTTCGTGCGCGCTTGCGTGCCGAGCAATTTTATCGAGAATTGCGCTCGGTGCCTAGCGAAGTTCCATGTGAATGGTTTGATATTGTTACGCCTCGGGTAGCTCGGTGTGGAGATTCGAATGCGAGGCGACGCGGAGGTTTGACAGTGATGAAAAAAAAGTAACATTGACTTCGAAGATACGCTAAAAAGTATGAAATAATTTTGTTTCTTGACCGCGATGCCAAGATAGAAACAAGAGAACCTGTCAGTTGGCGAAAGAAATGTCTCTAATTTGTTTCGTTCATCGAATGTAAACAGTGAACTGTAAAAATAAAGAGCGAATTTAACAGTGCTGAAAAGGTTTCAAATTTGTTTTGTAATTTGCGCCGAATTGAGACCGTTCTCTGCGTCAGCAGTCCAATAGCGTCGACCATATGTAACCGACGTAGCAGTCAATGCGTTAAGAGGATAATTCGTCCTTGATCCGGTTAGGATCTCTGTATTCGTAGCGGGCGGGCCACGTCGGAAGGAAATCTCTTTTTCAGCCTTTGATGTCTCTGGCTCGGCGGTACCGTGGGGTCGCGTAATCCAACTGAGAAGGGGTCGGTCCCTCAGAGAGATAAAACATTATCAGGAGTAACGCGATTTATCTTTCCTTTGCCAGTGTACTTGGCAAGTTCTGATCTCGTTAGAAGTGAGATCGCGTAAGGAGTGCATAAGGATACTCGTCGGCGGACATGTTCCTCGTTCCTCTGGTCCCATTCAATTTATCGTCGCACCCGACGTGTGTTTCGATTTCTGCCCTGTATTCAGCACGGCTTCCGATGACTTATCGTCATTCTCGATCCATCGATTCCGACGGGCTTCTGTCTTTTCGTACTCAGTGGATCAAATAAAATCAGCACATCAGGGGTACTACTTTGTCATAATTATGTGTGTTATGCCCTCTTCTTGCTTGAGATAATTGACCGAAATACCCTCTTCAGGAGTCTGATGAACAATGAATTTAATGAATTACATAGTCTTAGGCTATGTGCTGGTTTAAAATATTTGCTTTTTGATTATGGATTACATACGTGCATTACCGGTGTCCTAGTACGTGTACCGTGCTCTATTTTAAGTGTTTCGTGTGTCGTGTGCTAACCGGCGCATGTTCTATGTATCGGATCCACAAGTGATGTGCGGAAGTGAGAATCTAATTTATTCTTTGTTACCTCTAGTATAACTTATATTGTACATATTTCATATTTATGTTCCACCGTCTTATTCCAAAATTACCAATGTTACGCTTGTATACATGCCCATGTTGCATAACTGTCGTATCCCGTAAACCAAAAAACAATAAAGAAAATAAATGATCAATACACGTTTGAGCCTCATACATAAACTGTTCTTTCGTCATTAGTCGCGGAGCGAAGATTGTGCGCGCGGAATGGGGACGGATCGAGCCCCTGAGATTAACCTTCGCGCGAGAAAGCGAGATTTATCTGTCCGCTGCCGTGTCTCTGATAACTCGTTCGGGATTTAAGAGGGCAAAAAGACGGCGAGGCGGGGAGCACGGTGGAAGTAACGTCAGATTCGCGTAATCTCGACGCGTCCGCCTCTATCCGCTTCTTCTCGCAGCTCTCGCGGGGCATTAGCGGAAGCGTGCTTCGTCCGGTTGGCCGCGAGCCGTGCTTATTAAACGAGCATCTTTACGATTCGGCCCGATGGCGCGTCTTCGATGCCACCCCACTCGCTCCGACCGTTTTCTGCCCTTATCCATTCCACCCACTTGCCCGACTTTATTCCCTTCCGGCGGGCTACGGCGCCGTTAAGGGTTGCCACAATCCAAATGGGAAAAGATCGAACCCTCGGGGCCAGGAGATTGTCAGGTGGAATACGGTTTATCGCTCGTTCGCTCGTGAATCAGGCGACTCGTTTCGAGCGCCGGGAAAGCGGGGAATTTATGTGACGAGGGCGCCGGCTCTCGGCATGTCGGATTCTTTTTACGCTCCTTAGCAGCCTGACCCGTCTGGCGTAATAAAGCGAAAATAATGTAGGCCCTGTCGCGATCTTTAACTGCCGCCGTTACGTCCGCTGGAGTCCTGACGCTCGAACGTTGACACCAGCGCTTTCCGGGAGACTCGAATCGGAGTGGAGATGGAGAAATTTTGTTTTTCTGCCGCGCGTTGTCCGAAATCGAATCCACTGGACTGCGAGCGATGAGATGTGATGGGCGAGAGGGGGGTGGAAGAAAAAGGAAGACGCAGGAAGGTCGTAGTGGTGCGCCGGATGCCTGGGAGGTTACGTGAGAGTGGAGGCTGTCGCTTCGAGGGGCCAGCAGAAAAATGATAAATGTGGGGGCGCAGTCGTAACAAGCCCTCTCGAGGCGAGTCCCAGGTTTTTAATTGCTTCGCAGCGTCGGCCACCCTCTCCAACCCTTTTCACTATCTCGCCCAGAAGCAAAGAGTCGTCGACGAGCGACGGAGTAGGAGCGAGCGAGAGGGAAGGCGCGTACGTACAAGCGCGATAAAAAGAGAGACGCCGCGAGACAGGAAGCGAGAACGGCGGAGATTAAGGGAGGACGGAGACAGAGACGGAGGGAGAAAAAGGAAGAGATTTATCGTGTCATTGTTTATCCGCGCGAGCCGCGAGTTTTGTCTCCGAACGGATTGCAAGTGACGTCGGATACGTACGGTCCCCATCGAACGAGAGACTGCCAGGCGCCGCCATTGCGGGGCTTTTGAGCTTTTCTGTTCGATCGAACGCTCGTCTCCGCGCGCCTCCTCGCGACGGCACGAAAGCCGCTTTCGCGTGCCGATCCTTACGAATGTTACGGCCCGTTAACCCGTCAAAGGTCTTCCCGACGTACGGCGGCGCGCGCGCGAGCGCACGTGAACGTACGGGGAACCTTTACCCACCGAACTACCGCTCGGCGCGGCGCTGAGTTAGAAACTCGCAGATATGGCGAATTAATTCCTAATGGAGCGAGAACGCGATTGATACTCCGGGCCAATCTGCCGACGGTAGTTTTCGGAGAGAGACGGTTACATAGGCATAGACGTACATATACACAGACAGAGAAACATAGCCAGAGACAGTCTGCCGATGCGTACGGCATCAAACTCTTAGAAGGAAAGAGGACTGTCTGGTATCCGCAGCCGAACATCGAAGCTGCGATCGATGTAGGCGCGCACAAGGATTCACCGCGCATACATGATTAACGACACTTAAGTGAACCGTGTAGCAGATCGTAAGAGATGTTTTGTCCTGAAAGCAATGTTAGGACCGGCATCCGCTTACGATCTCACGCGGGACAGGAATTATAGCCTATGTATCGGTTGCATGTAATCCGCTGATCCGACGAGACGAATCGGGCGCATTATCAAATCGTACGCACGCGAAGGCCGCGTCGCTAGCATTGTGCTGTATTTACGTGCGCGCGGGGTCGGGCTGGAAATGCGAGTCAGGGGCCGGCCGGAGTCGGAAGCAGCGGGGTCGGCGGCGGGATGAAAATTTCTGATACAATTGTTGCCGGCTACTGAGGTTAATAGCGGTGCACTTTCTCCCCTCGTTACATCAATCTCGTTACGGATAATGTGGGCATAAGCGGGCGAGCGGCGAACAGGGGCGCCGGTGGTTGCGGAATGCGCAGACACGAATAGTTGGTGAACAGCGGGAAGGCATTCGCTCGAATTCGGTCCAAGTACAATGCGGTGCCCGCGATTAATCCAACGATCCGCCGAGACAGCCCCGATACATTACCAGACCGAGCGAACGGGGAAGAGAGCGTACACGCGACCGAATGAGGATAGGGGATGAGATGGGGGGGTGGGGCGGGGCTGATGTGCGCGCTCGAAGGGTGGATCGACGTAAGCACGTGATATCGGCCCAAATATAACCCTCGCGCGATTCTCGTAATCCCGCTCGCGATCCTCGCGAGACAAATCCTCGATCACCTACCCCTCGACACACTCTCCGCGCTGTAACGGACGGATTAGACTCGCGGATCGTGTTCGCTGTATGTAAGCGTCCTGAGCTCACATTAGTGGGAACGCTGTCGCGAGGACGTTAGACACGATTATACTGGAAATTAGGGATTGCCTACCCCGGGGAGGGACGGCACGGGGAGTGCAAGGGGAGGCGCATAGAATTGATCAGAAATGTAATTTTCATAAAAATGTATATAAGAATGTGGGAAGTGGGATGTATTAAATCACATACGCTCTTTCCTCGACTACGTCTTTATTGTCACTGACTGTCGGGCACGTCTCCGTTGTCCCCCACTCCAGCCACCCAAATCCTCACTCACTCTTACACGCTCGCATAACATAGATCACTCATACCTCTGCCTCTATACATACACTACAGGAAGTTGATTTCTTTATTGGGGACACGTTGTTTCGGAAATCGGACGGCAGCATTCGTGGCGTCTTACAAAGTGCGGCGAGCGGGTTATGGGTAGACCTTGTTACTATTCTGTCAATGACGTTTCTTTAATTTTTGGATTAATCGGTTAACAAATTATACTGGAAATTAGGGTTTGTCTACTTCGGGGGAGCACGGCCGATTGCAAGGGGAGGCGCAAAAAATTGAACGGAAATGTAATTTTCATAAAATATGAATAGAAGAATGTGGGAAGTTGAATTCTTTATTGGGGACAGGTTGTTTTAGAAATCGGACGGCAGCATTCGTGGTGTCTTACAAAGTGCGGCGAGCGGGTTATGCGTAGACTTTGTTACTATTCTGTCAATGACGTTTCTTTAATTTTTGTATTAATCGGTTAACAAATTATACTGGAAATTAGGGTTTGTCTACCCCGGGGAAGCACGGCCGAGTGCAAGGGGAGGCACAAAAAATTGAACAGAAATGTAATTTTCATAAAATATGAATAGAAGAATGTGGGAAGTTGATTTCTTTATTGGAGACACGTTGTTTCGGAAATCGGACGGCAGCATTCGTGGCGTCTTACAAAGTGCACCGAGCGGGTTATACGTAGACCTTGTTACTATTCTGTCAATGACCTTTCTTAAATTTTTAAGTTAATCGGTTAACAAAGAATCGATTCGGATGAATCAATCCGTTGACCGAAAGAATCGATTATTTCCCTTCAGTCACTATTACACCTGTGGGCGCCTTTTATTGAAAGCACGCGTTCACGAGCAGAAACCTTTCTGTACTACTCCCATTTCTAACCGAACACATATATACTCGTATCGGCAAACTGTGCAGCTTATCGTGGCCATCCCCGGCACCCAGTCCCACATACATAATATTCGCAGCAGTCAGCGCGGCCAGAAACGTCGCCCGCGCCGTTACGGTTATGAAGCCGGCCGATCTAATTTAGCCGTTGGACAAACAGAGACCTTAATTAAACGGACGAGCCATCGAAATCGGCTCGATAGATTATCAGACAGACAGTACGGCGCACGAGGGACAGTCGGAGACACCGGGAACAGTACGGCGGAGACGTAGTCGGCGGGATGAGATTGACGGAAGGACACGGCCGGTGCTGGTACTCCGAGTACAGCTGCCTCTCGATACGGGTAATCCGGACTATTTGGACCCAGACAAACGTTCCGCTCCCTTTCACGACCCCGGCGAACCCTTACGGCGCTCGCTCGACGATTCACGACCCCAGAACAGCAAATTAGATTTTCGCTCCGGCTTAGTCCGCCGTCTCCCGCTCGCCGACGAAATTATGATCCGCAGACGTTCGCTGTACGCCTTAAGAATGACATTCGGCGTTCATCCCTCGCCTCAAAGGATACGATCCGCGCGACGGGCCGATGAGAAATTGTGGAAACGGGCGCGGGCGGCCGCTTTACGAATTAATTCCGACGAATCCGTTTAGAAAGCGCTCCGCATTAAATCGTAATTATGATCCTCCTTCATGAGCAACATCGGATTCAGCCGCGAAGGTCTATTACCAATTGGCCCCGGGCGATCGGGAGGCACGCGAGCGATTCATCGGCAAATGATCCGTCGGGCCGCATACGTTGGTAGGAGCGGTTTACATAGGAAGGAAGGACAAAACGGAAGTTAACACGCCAGACGTACACGACGTCGCGCTCTCAAAGGGACGGATCGACGTGTAGCTCGGTCGGACGCGTGTGTGTGTGAGAGAGAGAGAGAGAGAGTGAGTGAAACATATAGAGACGGCATTTGGCTTGGCCGAAGCACCTCTCGATAGTAGAGTAATCCACACGATCCGTTCGGACGGAAGGAGCCGGTGCGGCGGGAGGTCGGTGAAAGAGGGTGGCGGAGGATTGGATGGATGAGGAGGATGAGGAGGATGGAGCGAGACAGAGAGACAAACGCGCCGGGCCCTTTCCGGGGTTGCGGGCGCACGGATACGCCCACGACAAGGCGCGCTATCGAGCAGCCAGCGGCATCGTGGAAGCTGGGCGGCGCACGTCGCCGTAACAAGCGCCTCCATTAACGGTACGTTAGACGTGACACGTTGCGCGAATTCCGAAACAGCGATACCCGGCCCGGGACTGCTAACTGTTGGCCGTTAGTACGTTTGCGTTGCGTCTTACCGACGCCGCGGCGTCGAGACGTCGCCCTTGCGCCCCGCGGGAGTACAGTAAGGGCCGAAAGCTCAGCGTGCGTCGCGAGACCAATTCTGCGCACAGCGCGATACTTTGCACTCGGAGGAACATTTTTGCTGTGAGAGAATGTGTACGGTGATGGGCAAGAGGTCGATTCGAATTCTCTAGAGTGTCGTACGAATTCGAATGGACAGTTCAAGATGCACGTCAGACTGAAATTGTGCAGCTTTGTTCGATAAGTTTGATTTTTGGTAGTGCGAGGATAATAAATGCGGGTAACTTCGCAACGCGGGTAATGATATCGAGTTATCTTACAATGTCGCTGCAACGGAATACAGAGGGTTAATATTATAATGCTGGGCGAAGCTTTTCGATCGAAAAGTGAGAGAGAGAGAGAGTGTTTGTGATGGAGCAGTCATTATTTTGTGAGGATGTTAAAGCTCGGAATTTTTTATCAACCGCATGCGAGATTCCTTGTCAGATCGCGCGCGCGCTTCTCAAAAAGTAACAGGGTCGGACGAAAAATTCTGCATTTCAACGTTCGCCGTGAATTATAATTTTGAGATGATCGTAAAATAATAATCAGCGCCGCGGAACGGCGGAGCGCGACCGGGCTCGCGCGCAGTCGAATATGTTAATTCCACTGTAAACATATCCCCGGCGTTTTGAAGATTTTTGCATTCCGCTGCATGCGTTCGGAATAATTCGCGCGAACGGCAGCGGGTTCGCCGTTGCGGTTAACAGGTATCGTACTGGGGCCACACGAGTGCGCTCGCGAACTTCTGCGCGAAATTACGAACAGGTCGCTTATTATGAGCGTAATGAGGAGGACAAGCGCGTAAACACGCCGAACGCTAACAATCCCGACTGTCGCGTGATTTCGTCACACGACTGACGGCCGCCGCCGGTCGATCTTCGAAAACTCATCCAGCCCGATAATTCAACGTTTTCCTCTCGGCTTGTCATTAAGGATCAACGTGTGGGGGGTGTAGTGTAAATTCTGGGCCATCGTGGCGGACGTACAGGTGTGCGCCGGCGGTATGTATGAATGCGTGCATACGTCGGTATATCTATATATCATCGGAGCTCCCTCACTTGGTGTACAAACCGCACCGGGCAAAGTCAATACGCTCTAACGGCACGGTACACAGGCGCACGAACGCAATCGCGTTACGACGTGGCACCGCTCTGCCCCTCTGTCGCTTCTGCCACCGTTTCTGCTGCCGTTTCTGCAACCGCCTCTCTGCCACTGTTTCTGCCACTGCTTCTGCCGCTGCTCCTGCCACATCGCGTACACGCGGACGGCTCGGCTGAATGCTGTGAGTATGAATTCGTGGGCACTCGCCAGTTATGTACATGCCGGGCGTGTAAGCGAATCGCGTGCGAGGAAGAGAAGGATTTATTGCGTGCGATCATTATTGCACTTCCGTGACCAGTCGACAGTCAATTATACGCGTAAAGAAAGGAAGCGCTTGTATATGAGAATTGGAATGAAGCTGAGAACACGTTCTCTGCGTCAACGTCACAGAGGACGTAAGACGGGAGTGTGGCGAGAACGTTTATCGTGAAGCCGAGCGTTAATCGGTCAGCCACTAAAATTCGGAAAACGGAGAGAGCAGTTCGAGGCAAAGAGACGAGCGAGTACGGGAGCTATAACGAGAAGCCGGCAACTAGCTAAAGGCACAACCGCACGAACGGGAACCGCAAGCAGCGGCCAGTGACGTCACTCAACAACGACAAGGACAACGACGCCGAGGACGACGACGTGCCTCGTTACTAACGACCGGAGCTACCGGGATATACCTGTCGGACCCTGCGTCGCGTCTAATTGGCGGAAAATACGACGGAGACGTCGCACCGCCAAACGGACGTCCAGCGTTGCGACGTGCCGACGACGTCGTCGTCCTCGCCGCTGGCAATAGAGGGCCAGGAATAGATCGAATCGTCACGCCGGCGGAAGGAAAGCGTCTCCCGTCCTTCATCTCTTCTCTCTCTCTCTCTCTCTCTCTCTCTCGCTCTCTCTCTCTCTCTCTCCTCTTCTCTCCCGTCGCTTGTTTTCTCGTTAAAGTCCGCCGTCGTCGGCTCAGTCGATATTCGAGCCACTTGTCAATACATTCCCCGAAGATGGACGCGCAATCAGGAGAGTGGGCAGGATGCTTCGGCAAACACATCTGCCGGGCGGACGGCAAAATTTCGTTTGTACACTGACGGCGCATCGAATAATTCCTCGGCGACCCAGCGCGCGTCCGTGTCGTCGGATAGGGTTAACGTACCCCAGACTCAACAGCTGACCGCAACGTACACAGAGAGTCGCGTGGAACTGTTACATCGAAGTCACGCGTCGGGTATCGAGGCGTGTGCAACGAGTAATTAGCTGAACAAATTAAAGTCTAATCTCCGGAGGGCACGCGACCGCCAAGCGGCCGCGTCGCGACGATGCGCAGTGCTTCGAATGAGGCTAATCAGCCGGACAGAACTCGTAACTTATTTTTGTAAGAAATGAACGCTCAATATATGTGCTAATCTCAGTGCCGGATTAGCCATATAGCAGAAGTAGTAAATGCTACGGGCCCCGCGCTTCTGGGGGCCCCGCGCCAGTGATGTCAGAAACCGAAAAAGCAGCAACAGCATGCCGAGTGTGTGCGTGCCGTGTCTGTGAGCGTCTTTCGCGACGTTCAACTGGGACGATTTTTGGGCCGTGTTCAGAAATTGGCTGACAGTACTGTCAGTACTGACGCTGGTTTTACTGAAAAATAGTCGTTCTGTTTTACTGACAGTGCTGCCGAACGCGTTTTCCAGTAGATGTCTGACAAAATGGTAGTACGTTACAGTCTCGTGAGCCATACTGAAAAGCATTTTTGAACGGAAATCTAGTACTGACAGTACTGTTAGCCAATTTCTGAACACGGCCTTGAGAAGGATGGCACTATGCTCTGTCTCCTTTCCACCAACGTCGCACCGCGTATGCTTCTTTCCGATTCCGAATTTCAGCTAGGTCCGAGCACGATCATAATAGCGAGCGATATTGAAATGCGTACAAAAGAGACAGAGTATAGTGCCATCCTTCTCAATAATCGTCACAGTTGAACGTCGCGAAAAACGTTCACAGACACGGCACGCACACACTCGGCGTGCTGCTTTTTCGCTTTCTGACATCACTGTAAGGGCCCCTTGATAAAATTTGCTACAGGCCCCGCGCTGGCTTCATTCGGCACTGGCTAATCTCCAGACGACAAGAGCGCTAACAAGCTGCAATAGCTAATAAACAGTGAGTAGACACAAAAATAAGTGTATCCTTGTTGCAATTTACTATGGTTCATATGCAGAGTCGCACAAACAAATATATATATACCGTCAATCGCCTCACTGTAAACTGTTAACTATTTGTTGGTAGGTAAAGTAACACATGTGTTCAGCTCAACACCAAGTTTGTAACTGCCTTTATTCCGCGCAAAACGTGTCGTTACAAGTTTAACGGTCTTTTTATAGGTGGGGGTAACATGGCCACCGGAAGCTTAAACTAAATTATACCTAGATGTTACTGTTCGCTTAAAATTACGCTGTATCTTCAACAATCCTCATTTTCTAAAATCGCACTACGTACCGATAAAGGAATAAAGAACGTTTTCTCCAGCCAACACCATTGAAACGCGACACGCGCGGCTCGATTGTCGCGGCCGCGACTTTCGAAGCCGCGCGGATTCGCTTTCCGTCGACTCGCTTCCCAGCGAGGGGTGAGCTCGAGGGGGCCGACGTCGAGAGAGCACTCGACGCCGGGAATAGGGATCTCGAAAGAGCGGAATACGAGGCCGTAAAATAAGGCGGAATCGAAGTGGCGAGGAGTCGATAGCCGATGTGAGCCGCGGCAAGAAGTCCCGCGTCGGGGCGGATTGGGGCGACAGCGGTATTTCTCTTTCTACTTCCATCCGACGATTTCCTATAAACGCGCGCCAGCGCCGGGCGTCTCGGAAGAGTCGAAAGCAACAGACACCGGCGTCGCTTCTCTCACCGCGGATGTGCGCCATTCAGAGCCCTGGTGGCTTTGATGCTTCTGAGACCGCCCTTTTCCTGTTCCCAACCCTCCCGCCAGCCGTTCGGCTCGCCTCGCAGCAGCAGCGTCTCCTTGCCTAAAAAGCCATACCGTCGACTTTTTATACCCACCACCTTCTATGTCTCTTGTGCGCCATGGTGGAGGAGCTCTCGCAATGCTCCGGCTTCAATAAATGTATTTTTCTCCCGCAGTCTCGTTTGCTCTGCTCTCTTTTCTTTCGTACCGCCCGACCACCGGCCAACTTATCGTCGGCGGGAACTTTCGCGAATAGTCTTCTTAACTCACGGCTCACGGGCCATGACCTTTTGTTTAGAGTGACCGGCAGAAATATATATATCGGAGCGCTCGCCGCCGCTGGCTCGATCCGGGTCGTAGGCAAACTTTCGCGTTTACTCGAGCAATCTCTACTTTAAACGAGTTTCCGACGAAGTATCGATGGAGCGGAAAGAGCTCGTCGCGAGGACGCCGGCGCGGACGCGGACGCCGTGTACAGGCGAGCGAGTTCGAGCGGGATCTCTTAGTGTAAAGAGCGGAAATTGGTTTACTGTTTGCTCTTTTGACGGAGGCGCGCGCGCTGCCTCGCGTCAGTCACACTCGTAGGCTGAATTTGCTTTGCCCACCGGGCCGAGGGTTGATCGGCGAAAAGCGGCCGGAGGAAAACCGCCAATCAATCGAAAGGGCGCGCGATCAATACTCGCCCGCGGGCTGATGCCGGAATCCGCGGATGTTGCGAATCAACGAGGATCTCGCTGCCTGCGACGATCCGAAACGAGCGAACGGTGTAAGACGGTAATGAGGAGGAGAGTTGAGATGTGTGGCGAGGGGCAGGCAGTAAGAGATGAGGTAGGGACCTCGAGAAGCAGGTGGCCGACGGTCATAGAAAGAGGACCCGATTATTTATTTATTTATTTATTTGCATTAACGGGATGAACGCAATATAGTATAAGATACAACAAATTGACATAAAGTTGGACATGCATGTGAGAGAAGAACTGAGTAAGTGACATACAAAGAATCCTAAATAAAGTTTACACCTCGAGAAGCAGACCGGTAGCCGACGGTCATAGAAAGAGGACCCGATTATTTATTTATTTATTTGCATCAACGGGATGAACGCAATATAGTATAAGATACAACAAATTTACATAAAGTTGGACATGCATGTGAGAGAAGAACTGAGTAAGTGACATACAAAGAATCCTAAATAAAGTTTACACCTCGAAAAGTAGACCGGTAGCCGACGGTCATAGAAAGAGGACCCGATTATTTATTTATTTATTTGCATCAACGGGATGAACGCAATATAGTATAAGATACAACAAATTGACATAAAGTTGGACATGCATGTGAGAGAAGAACTGAGTAAGTGGCATACAAAGAATCCTAAATAAAGTTTACACCTTGAGAAGCAGACCGGTAGCCGACGGTCATAGAAAGAAGACCCGATTATTTATTTATTTATTTGCATCAACGGGATGAACGCAATATAGTATAAGATACAAAAAATTGACATAAAGTTGGACATGCATGTGAGAGAAGAACTGAGTAAGTGACATACGAAGAATCCTAAATAAAGTTTACAAACAGATATGAACGGAAGCACTCGGGACTGAAGCTAGTTACATTAAGACGAAATAGGTTGAAATTAAAATTATGTCTCTAGACCTAGACAATCTGCAATATATTATACAATATTTAATATTATCCATTTTTAAATTGTTTTATGTGCTTAGTTGTAAGATAAACATTTAGCAAAAATCATTTATTGGCAGGACCAATTCAGCTCCACATGATCTCTGACTGACGACCCGCAAAAAACTTTCGTCACAATCCTCTACCCTGTCTCCTCCGCCCGTGGACCCACGCGCATGTCTTCTTCTCCTCTCCTCACTTCCCAGTACGACCGAAAAGGGTGAGGGAGGACAAAAAGATTGTTCGATCTCCTCGAAGCAAGCGGGAATTGCACTCCCGCGATAGAACTGCAGGTCGCTAATTAATCCACGGCTCCGTCGTTCGGTCTGATCCGCGTAATTAAATAGAACGGTATCGGAGAGCACCCTCGAGGTAGCCTAAAGCTCTTTTCACACGAGGTAATTCCTTCCCGGGCAACGAAGGATCAGACGATAAGACGTCGATCTTCCCTGTCCCACCCCTCTCCCCACCCCGCGCACCACATCCCTATCCCTATCCCTCAACTCGCTCCGACTCCCTACAGCACTCCTCCGCTGCTTATCTGCCGCGAATAAATCTCCCGCGCGATCGCATCGGCCGATATCGGTCCCCGAAGGCGGCTTAAGACGCTTACAGGGAGCTTGCAGGAGGCTCCCAACCGGCACCAATACCAACGCCACCAGCCACGGGGGTTGACTACAAGCGCGCGAGGAGTCGGCAACGGTACGGCGCGCGGCCAATTGGCATTCATTGGCGCCAATTTATCTTCTCAGACGCGGGGCGTGGCGGAAACTTAAGCGCGCTCCCGCGCCCGCTTAATTGTACGCCGGTACTAATTAAGCGACGAGCGTCCGGCTCGTGTGCGCCGGGAGAGTTACGGGCGTCGTCGGATCCGCGTCCGCGGCACGTCGTTCCGCCGACGTCTGCGCTCACGCAATCTCAATGTCCTCGGACTTACAATCGGACAGACTCCCCTTCGTTGCCCGACCATCTTTTCGCGTGCGCCGCCGGGCACAGGGATCCCGGGGAGCGCGGCCGCGAAATTTCGATAACTTTTAATCACCCTCCTTAAACTCCGTGTACGCGTCAAAGTTTCGCGGGAGTTGCTGACGGGCGTCCTTTCGTGCGCCGGCTAGCCGAGTGAAAATCTCGCCGGCGGCGCGCGGGCCGCGGTGCTGGGATGGAAATTTAATTTGCGGCCAAGGCGTTGATGCGAGAGCACACATTGCCCGGTACGCCTTACGGGGGTAGAGGGAAGGGGGGGGGGGGCGTAATTGTTCGGCAGGAGCACGTGATGTTGGTCGTAACATATTGGGGCCGCGAGGTGAAGTGGAGCGCATATCGTGACCGCTCGCCGAACTCCGGCGAATTATCGTAAAAAAGTTTCCTAATCAATGGAAATCCGAGTCGCGGGAGAGCCAGGTGACGATCCGCGAGGATGTTTTTCTTTTATGTCGATTTTTGGTAATTTATTGTTGATAGGCGGGAATAAGAGGATTGAATTTAGGAGTTAGGCGAAGAAATGATGCAAATTGTATGAAGAACTTGAGAACTTAAAATTAATTACTTAGTATTGTTATACAGAGCCGTTTTAATGTGACAAAAATAAGAGTAAGTTTTGTTTGAATTGAAATGTATGGCGAACTTGTTAACATTGATCAAGATGCGATTTTAATAGTTTTGTTGGCCATAAAGCGTTCTATGCCACTCCTGAGATAGGAGAAAGCCACGTCCTAAAGAGAAAAGCAATATCGGAAGCAGTTAGGATATATCATTAATAAATAATTTAAAAAGGAGGGGTTCGTTTTAGAATTATTATGTTTAAAGATCTGTCACCTGTCTGAAATCAAGCCGTCAATCCAAGCCAAAAAACAACTTAATATCCCGTACCCTTTGAGTTTAGATATTAAGATGCAGTAGCAAACTAAATCAAAGGCCTTTTTAAAGTCAATACAAATAGTCAACTTGCATCCTGTGTTCTATAGGGTTGGATAGGTAATTATCGTAAATAGCTAGATAGGTAGTAGTCGATGTGAAAGAAACGAAGCCACGTTGCTCATTAATTATTAAATAAATGAGATTGTCGATGCCGCGAATGAGTCGCGAACAATAGATGGCACGCGGAACGGTACGACGAGTTTTGTATTCGCTCTATGAAGTTTCATCAAACGCTGATACGGAGTCGACTGTTGGCATTGGATCGTAATGCAGGAAACGATTTCCGCCAGACGAGGGAGAGCCCGTCAGTCTATTTCAGGCTGTGTAGAGGTAATGAAAGGGGAGAAGGAGTGCCGGCAATCAGGTGCCCGGCACCGGCGACTTTCTCAGTCCGTTATTTCAATTGGATTATGATTTGTCACGACAGGATCGCTCCTCCCTTTCGTCCGCTCACCTCCGCGGAATATTTCAAAAGATTGATTTTTGTTTTAGTCGATTTTTCAATAGTGTTATGCTTGCGTAATTTATGCTAGTAGATGTTTTCCTGAAGGAAAAGTTTCAATTCGCATTCATTCGTTGGTAATAAATTTTCCAGTAAAGCGTATATATTCGACAAATCCCACTCCCAGCCCACGGACCGCATGCGGCCCAATTAAAGTCTGTTAATAAAAGCGTTCGCAGCCTAGCGAGTGATGGGTGCCAATCACAATCGATATTTCCAATGATAAATTTCCCAAACTGAAACAACTGGCAATGCGCCTCACATCCGCAATTGGAACGAAACATATATCTGCGAATCTTTGTTCTCAAAATTGAAAATCGCCCAATCGAAGAATCGGGCAAGACTAACTGATGAAAATTTGACCAATCAACTGCGCTGCGCGTCGATTAAATTACCAGTTGATATTAAAAAATTACATTAAAATTCACAAACAAAATAAACAATTGTGATTAATTCTTTGCCTATTTTCATGTATGCGGCCCACAACAGACCAGTAATACACCTATACCTCGCTACACGGCCGCTCTTTATACGGCATTTCGCTATAACAGCCTTTTTTAATTATAGCACTTTTTCGATTTATGGCCCACAACGTTCCGTTATACGGCCAAAAAAAATGCTGTCCCGTTACTTTCTGTTTAGTTTCAGCTTCTCCCTTTAAGCGGCACTGCTACATTTTGCCTCACGAAAATATGAGGAACGTTTGGCGCTCCGATCCTTGTCGCTTTACGGCCAACTTTTCCGGAACGTATTTAGACCGTAAAGCGAGGTATGGGCGTATTTCTTTTCAGCCCAACAAACAATAACGGTCCGACATAGCTGCCTTAGACTAATTACGGGCTCCAATCATAGCCTACTCCGTCCACTCCGACACCTCCTTCCCATTCTCGCCCCGACCTTCTCCCCCGGAATTACAAGGTCGTGTACACGTCGTAGACCGCATAATGCCCTCGCCCCGGCGAGCTTTTCAGCCGGATTCCCCACTTTTCCATTGACCCACCCCGAATGCCTCGCGCGCGCGGCCGGAGGGTTAACGGAAGGAACGTGCGATAAGAGGCACGCGTCGATTGCGCCGTTCAAACAGTGCTCAGGAATTCGCCCGGGGGCAACGAAGAACGATACAGGCGGGCATTTCCACGGCTCGTCCGAACGGAAATCGTCGGTTATCCTAATAGCGATCTGAGGGAAGTGGCCGCCATTAGGCGGAGGCGGGCAGTGGTCAATCGATAGCGAGCGGAGGCGGGCACGTGCACGCAAAGTGGTCCGCTTAATCGTAAGACATCGGTTCCCTCGGACGGCGCGCCGGGAATTTCGCGCGCGGGACAAACGACGTCGTTAAGGGCGACGCGAAAACGGATGTACAGTTTCTCGGAACGCTCGTCCGAAGAAGCGCGGCGCCGGGATGAGGTGAGAGGCCGGCCGGGCGCGGCGGTCGAATCGATGGCTAAGTATAGCAATTGGAGCGATCGCGCGTCGGGCGTTAATTAAATCGAGCCCGGTGATTCAGGAAGGACGACCTTTCGGCGAGCACGCTTTCAGGCGCCGTCGACGGGATCGACGAGGTTTGAACAGCGCGCGGCTCCCGCGCCGAATAATTACTTTATGTCTGTCGGCCGATCGATGTCGACTAGCGCGGCGCAAAGCATCGCGAATTAGTCGGTCGGCAGGCCGACTGGTGGCTCGCTTCGAGTTTTGCGACTTCATCGCGAGCGTACGGGGGTGGTAAAAGTGTCCGTCTATAAGGATCTTCGGGTCGTTCGAGATCGGCGGAACACTTCGTTTTCTGAGATTGAGGATGCCTTTTTGGCGAGTGCTTATTCTTGGTCGCTCGACAGGAGAATTTCGATCATTTGCGTTGTTATCAATTATGCGCGGGTGTAATTAATCGACGGGGTTGACGAGGATTGCGCAGCGCGCGGCTCCCGCGTCGAATAATTACTTTATGTCTGTCGGCCGATTGATGTCTACTAGCGCTGCGCAACGACTCGCGAATTAGTCGGCCGACAGGCCGACTGGTGGCTCGGTTCGAGGTTTGCGACTTCATCGCGAGCGTACGGGGGTGGTAAAAGTGTCCGTCTATAAGGATCTTCGGGTCGTTTAAGATCGGCGGAACACTTCGTTTTCCGAGATTGAGGATGCCTTTTTGGCGAGTGCTTATTCTCGGTCGCTCGACAGGAGAATTTCGATCATTTGCGTTGTTATCAACTATGCGCGGGTATAATTACTTGCCGCGGTTCAGTCCGAATATGGAAGACGAAGGACGAAATTCGGAGCTAGGATCCACTTTCGTACTGATTTTGTTCTTTCTATCTGGTCGTTGATATCTTCCGCGACGAGGAGTGACGTTTCTTTTCGTTAGTGCGACGCTCGATGGATCCGTAAATTGCATTGCTCAGTCTCTGTTTTACGAGAGGCAACGTTCCATTTCGTTCATCAAACGTGATCCATTACGGTGGTTCAGTGTGACTAAATCGTCGACTGGCGGCAGTTTTATCGCGCGCGATTAAATATTTCGAGCGCTCCACTACGGGGGCGTGCGTCTGCATTATACAAGAGCCGACGACGAACGTGCCGCGTACATACGTACGAACGATTCCCTCATTATTTAACATTATTCGTGTTTTCGACCGAGTACACACTCCGGCGTGGCGATTGATTATTAGTTATAATTCACCGCAAACCGCGTCACAGATATTTTCACCGTACTTTGGGTAGATACTCTGGCACAGTACTAGATTACCATTCAATTTTTCAAAAACTCGATTCCTCGCTATTCGATTCTTCAAAGAATCGATTCTTTTGACGTCACAGCCAACCAATCAGAGTACTCATGCCACCGAAACGCACTGCGCTATGATTGGTTGCCGCGACCAAGTTACGGCATGTCCTAACTCCAGTTGTAGATTGATTTATTCACTGCTATGATTACTCCTACAGCCCCACGTTTAAGCTCGCGCAATTATAGAACGGCCTTTGTTCGATTTTTCTATGTAGCGATTATTTATCATTAAAAATTAATTCTTCCAAGAGCGGTATTTGTAGTCAGGTCTTAAAACCACCTTAACAATCGTTTTGACCATTGATCACTCTCTAAATTCGACTTAAGGCAATCTTAAGATCTGACTATGAGTACCGCCCCAAAATTATTATTTTCATTTTTATTTCGTAATAGTACCTGCAGCATACATTAATCTCGAGCTTGATTCTTTCCAAGAAATGAATTCTTCCAAAATCCATTCTTACATTTGACTTTTTGTAACAGAATCTGCAGAATCTATTAATCTTGACCTTGATTCTTTTTTTTTTTAATTTGTTCATAGAATCGATTCTGTATCGATGAAAAACTCGATTCTTTCAAGAGAACCGAACATCCCTAACTCTGACCCGTGTCTCTTGTACGGCGGTGGGCTAAATTAAGAAATAAAATCGTCATCGTCCACGGCAGCCGGCCCATTACGGCGGGCCCGTTAATCTTTCGCGGAACGAAGAAGACGTTAACATTGAAAATTCGAGGGCCCGAAACGAGGGGGAGAAAAAGGAAAGGACCGACACCCCGGCTCCTGGCCACCCGTAAGAGGCTCGATTCTGAGCGCGCGGTCACGTGAGGAACCTTCGGGAGGGTAAACAAATCAATTGCCGCGAGCCGGGGCACGTTTATGCCCCGGATCGTAAATTATCATTAAGGTGATTGCCCGCCTGGACGCACGCACCCTGTGCGCGCATATGGAACGCCACTAATCCGGCGCGCACGCACGCACACAATCTGCGAGCAGGTACAATGACCGCTTTTGATGCTGTTGCATCGAGCACAATCGTCAATTAACGTTTCAATTCGACGTCTCCCTTAGGCTAGTCCATTCTTCACCGTTTCCTTGTTATATCGTGTTGCGTAAGTATTTCGCAGGAAGACTCGAAGTTCATTTTATGGTATTTCTACTATTAAACTTTGAATTGCACGCCAAGAGAATATTGTGTAATTTAAGTATGAGTAATGTGGTTGGGTGTAACAGAATGTTGGTTGATACACAAACATACTACACTTTTTACAGTCATAATAATTGTACACTGTGGTCTGACTGTATATTTGAATTATCGAGTCGGGTGTTAGTTTCAGACACAAGTTTTTGGTATAAAGACCAATGCTCGCGTGGTTCGGTTATTACGTTTTCAGAATAAATACAGTTAGTACGCCTCATTCCTAATCTTTCAACACGACACGATAATGGCGGAAGCAATGCGTGCTGCAAACGTCCTACTCGTTATCCGAGGACACCGTTTTAAACAGAAGTGCCGCCTTGTGCATGCTCCGCGTTAGAAGTGATCGCGGAAGAGTATCGCATTTGTTGCGAGCCGGAGAAAAGCTTATAGGACACCTTCGGGTAAGTCTCCCAAGAGAGCAGGTGTCCGCTGTCGAGACTAACGGTCGTTATCATCCGCGGACTTTGCCGGAGATTATTCCCGTCGTATTTCCACTTCTAATTCCGCTGAATTTACGAATGAAGCGCGCGGCACACAGTACAATACGCATCAGAAAATATATCCTCACCAAGCTGAAAATTAACCCAAAATGATGACATGTGTATAGACATAGACAGATGGAATATGATAGGCACGTGTCAACAGCGCGATATTATCGACTGTCGGCGAACATAGACAGAATCGAGTCTGCCATTAAATCTACTTTAAAGCTATCGGGCAGGAGTTCTATTAATATGCGATCGTTCTATGATGAACATAAATGATAGACGAAGCTGTTGGAAATATCTCGACGACTATTTCAAAGATTGATATAATTCTGAATCACCGTCCTAAAATATTCTCGCTCGAACGTTCAATTCTGTCAACTGGCGCGGCGGGCTGTTCGATAAGAAGCACACCAATCTCCGAACATTTTGTCGGCCAAGCAACGTCGAGTGAAGTTTTGGATACAAAAAAGGGGACCGGCTGTTATTGCTTCGACCTACTGGCAATAATGAAACACCCTATGCAACTCTGTTCGCGTGGCACACCACAAGGACGCCAGCCGCAGACGAGGTATACAATAGACCGCTCATCTTATGGAACTTTGTGTCTCACTGTGTAAAAGATTACCGGCAGTGCCCAAAACCAGGCTCATTCAAGCGCACTCTGTGTCTGTCAATGATGAAAATCAATGATAAGATATTATATATATCGAAAAATTCATGATTGAAAGGAAAAAATTTAAAAATTTAAAAGCCTCCATATTTCATTAAATTCTGATGAGCAGAGTATATTATTTTATTTAACTGCGACCAGGGTAATCCCAGGCAGGGTTGTGCTAATTGAAGTACAATTACATCGTAATTGAATTAAATAATTTACACTTTTCAATTAATTGAATTACTGTTCACTGCAGTCATGAGTGTAATTGAAATGCAATGTAATTGAAATGCGATGTAATTGAATTATAGTATGATTGAACTACACTGTAATTGAATCTAATTACACTGATCCCAAAATGAAACCATCTCAGTGACAAGATGTTTGAAAAAAAGAGTGTTAATTAAAACCAATTTAAAGTCGGCTAATGATTTAAATGACTTGAACTGAGTTTAAACGCGAGCTGGGTAGGACTACTTGAAAGTGCCATGGATGCGGAATGTTCCAACATCCGGGCAACGCCGGATATATTTACAAGTCAAGGATAATATTTAATTTTTTCTGTTTGAAATTAACGTACCCCCTCCCCTCCCCCCCCCCCTAATTTCCTCTCAGTTTCGATGATTACAATTGTAATTCACTTGAATGAGAGATCTGAATTATGAATTTGTTTGTAATTTAATTGAATGAGAGATCTGAATTATGAATTACATTGCAATTAAACTAGATGTAATAATTATTTCGTAATTATAATTCGTGGATTAATTCAATTATGATTCTGCACAACTGTGATCCCAGTCGTCCAAGACGCATTTAATTAGTCGCGTCGAAGTCTGATTCCATATATTTATAGCATATCAGAAATCCAAGGAACACCGCCGACTTCAATCATCCCTTTGAATATGGCGCATATGCAATTCGCTGCGATTGGCCCCTGTAAAACTGCCACACTTCACTTTGGTAGTCTGGCGGCGCGGCGGCACCATGGCAAAAGTGACCGCAGAAAGAGTGTGCTCCCACATGTAAGTGATTCATTCGATAAATATTTACTGTTCCATCCTCGAATTTGTGAAAATCTTTTAACTTGAGCAGCGGGCAACATGTTTGTGCAAATGTTTTAACTTGATCTAATGAATTAATCGAAGTATCCGATTCTGATTCCAGGCACCTTTGGCCGCGTGGAACATCGAAGTTTGCCGTGGATTTCAACCTCGTCTTTGCAGTTTTCGCATGCTTTTCGGTGAGTTCGACGCAATGCAGTACTTGATTTAGGTGCTACAACCGGGGTAGCAACTAATTAGTTACAAATATCGAGTCTATTCAACATATTTTGTGCACGAAGAGCAATTATTGAGATTGTCAATATCGACAGTAGGACTAGGTTGGAATGCACGTATGCCAAATCAGACACTCAAATACAGCGCTGGTGAACTTTTGATCGTAGTTGGCATTGCGCAACGTAACCAATAAAATGTTGTTTGTACTAAAAATTCCAATATATATACATATATATGTACATATACGCAAATTGGGATTCTATACGACACATGTGTGCATTGGAGTAAAGCAAATTCATATATTTTACAGAGCACTATTTCATAGAGGATACATATGGACATGTGTATATATGTACATATATCAGAATGAAAATGAAGAAAATGCCGAAGATGTCCAGGCCAGGTAAGGAAATCCAGAGGGTGTCTGTCAAAGGTTCATTAATGCAGCATGTTCCTGTGGTATGCATACAAGTCATCACTGGTGAGCGAAATTAAGTTCCTCTAATCTAACTAGTCAATCAATCGTGTTGTACCGCGTATTCATATTTCTCGTATTGGGCCGACACATTCAAAGCCACGGTGACGTAACAATTTCTAAGAATTTAGGAGCGGTGGGGAGCGCGTGTCGCGAGGCACCGGCACGTAGCTCAGTCGAGTCCTGATTGTTGTTTGTGTCGGAAGCCGAGGTCGTGAGATCGTGTATATACGTTGACTAAAATTTAGCGACTTCAAATAAGTGCCCATAAAATCGGAGTAATGACTGTCTAACTAGATAGAATCCAGGCAGATGACAGTGTTTTAATATAGACATGACGTATAATGTTGTACATGCATATGTACATCTAACACAGGTGAGGGCCGTGATTGTTAAATGCAATGACATAATTCGTGAAATTTGAGTAAACTGTATATGAGAAATAAATTTCGTAGTATGCACCTAGAGCGCCGACGCGAACTTTAAGGTCACATACTCTTTTTAATGTCAGCTGTCCTTTTTATAATCATGCCGTATTAAGTATCGTTTGTTAAAGAGGTTATCTTATTACAACGTTTTGTTGCACTAAGTATTTGCTCAGAGACGCAACAGCCATCATATGCGGTATTAGATAGGATTAGCAGTTGTCCTAGCAAAATTATTTGTAAAATATGGTTAGAGATTACATTTTTACAAAAGGAGAAGATTTAGATATAATTACAGTAGTCATGTAATAAATGAAATTGAAAAGACAAATCCACGCACAGTAAGCTATTCAAAATCAGAGCTTCACGCATCATCAACCATCAAGATTGCAACTGATGAGTCTCAACAATTACATGGTCGTCACAGGAGTTTAGTTATGTCAGGGCGACCGTCGGTGTAACAACAACAATTATGAATGTGTCAGTTTTTAGACAGAAGATTACAGTGCACCAGTGAAGTATACTGATGACAAGGATATTAATAGTGGACATTGACAGTAAGTTTTGAGTATGAACGGTGACATTGCCTATTACACATTAATTTTTGTTTTTAATGTGGTTGATCCTATTGAGTGTGAGCAATAGCAGCGATATTAACAAATAATTATTAATTGAAATCTCAACAATGACGGTGACATATAACGCATATTGTTTGTTGTGACAGTTATACGTTCACATGAGATCTAGCAACAGGTGTGTGCTTCTTACGTATATCACTGCCATGCTTACATTGTACGTCTGACCTATAGTACTCTACTCTGCTTTGGTGAGTCATAATTGTTTTTACTATATGTTCTCTTTTAGATGTTCTGAACGAGTTTACTACTTATTACTATATTTTTGAACATACTACACTGTTGCTCTTGTATAATATTTCCCACCCGTACTATAATTATTTAACCTTACTTTGCATTTATCTTTACGTTATTTACCATAGCTTAAACCCTTAAACCATGAATACACTCATTATTCTACATATTATATAGCACACTTTTATTTTATTTCCATTGATTATTCCAACATTTTTCAAGCCTATCCACTGAATTAATGCCACTTATCTTTACATCCTTTACTGCCAGTATAAGAATATAGTGTACATTATAATTTACTTCATTATAACTAAATCATTTTGATGGACACCATACGTAGCTACCTCCACGTGGTGTGATCTGGACACTGTTATCCTTGAATCGGATAATTTTTATCTGAATCAAGCATCACAGCGACTAAAGGCTGCGATTCGCGTTTTCTTTTCTTGTACCCAGTGATATGTTCCTACTAATAGTTTCATGAAGTATCATTACAAATAGAATGACTAACCTTTTATCCGCGATTTTAATCATTTTCAATATTTTCTCTATAGAATCACGTCAGTATTCGCGGTAACAAAAACTGAATATCCGTTAAAAAAACTGCGTACATTATTTCTTTTGCCACCCTGCCTCTTTCTTTCAGCAATTTCGCGACCCCTCGCCGGTCTTTAGAATCAGTGTTGCTCCATTGAATTCCATGCCTCCACCCGCGAGTGTTGAAGCGGACGCGCGCGAATTAGTGTTGCGATTTTTACATATTCTTCGCCGCGAAGTAGAGTCTATTGCAAAGAATTACTCGATGTCGAACGTGATTGCCTCCATCCGTGAATGCTGAGGCACGCGCGCGGTTCGGTGATCTTCACCCGCGAGTGTTGAGGTCCGCGAAATCGTTTTACTTCCACTCGCGTGTGTTGAAGTGCGCGCGTCGCGAAACCGACAGCTTCCACCCGCGTGTGTCGAAACTCGCGAATTAGAGTCAGTGCATAAGAATATTCTATGATATACCCCACTTGATGCTTAACTTTTTATTCACTTTCTTTGAAACTTCTCGCTCGTAGTAGTCATTTTGTCATTTTAAATATTTTCTTTCCAATTTTTATTTGAGCTCAACACTCGGTATGTTTATTAGTTTAAATTATAAAATCTGGGGTATATTATAAAGGATTCTTTGAATTTTTGGGATCGCGCGCAATGCGATCTTCGAGTCAATTTTACTTTCGAGTTGACTATTTCTCTGGAGCCGTACAGGCTCCTTAGCTTCATCCTTTTCAATTTCAAAGTAAAGTTACGCGAAATAGAAGCAGTGTTTGCTCGTAATGACAGATCTCCCTCAATCGTATTATATTTCTCGCGTCGCGTTAGCTTCAGTGTTTGTTGCGCCGGAATGATATTTTTTTTAATTTTCTTTTTAAAATACTTCGGTCGCGAGCTCGTTCACCGAAACGTACATACCGCGATCGCGAGATATTATAAATAGACTCAGTGTTGTTGCGTCGTAATAATTATTCGGTCAGTCTAAACCCGCGTCGCGAATTAAAGTCAGTGTTATTGCGCCGGCACAAAAGATTTCGGTCGCGAATTTTACAATTAATTTTTGCCGCCCGCGGGAGTAGAGTCAGTAATTCAAGAAGATGCTGGGTCCTGCTGATCTGATGCTTGGCCCTGCTGATCTGATGTTTGCTCCTGCTGATCTGATGCATGGTCCTGCCAATCTGATGCTTGATCCTGCCGATCTGATGCTGGTATCCCACAGTCATCCCACGCCCCACAGTTCAGCATGCAGAGTTAGAGGGTCTAGGAACTGAGGGTCAAGGATCCGTCGATGCAGCGTGTTCCTGTGGTATGCTGACCAGGCGGTGAGTGAGACTTTTAAGTTCCTCCAGTCACCCAATCATGTCGCAGGACGAATGGTCCGAATTGGCACGGCTGACTGGTTGTAATTTTTCTCGGATTCTTAATTGATTATTAATGAGGAGCATAGTGACCGCGACTAGAGTTTTTGCCAAGCAGAAACTACAGTCGTGAGTGGCGTCTTTTAGGCACATTTTTGATGTCTATATTTTAGTTCAGGGTAGGCCTACCTTGTTTCATTTTTGTAATATATATTTGCTCGCGGACGTGTTTCTGTTTTGAATAATTGATTACATCAAGTTTCGCACAATTAAAGTGCTTTAAGAAAGCAGAGTCAAATCTGCATTTTACAAGTTGTTCGATTACGACGATTTGTATGAAGTTAAAGTTATATTAAAGTAGAGTCAATACATTCGTATTTAAGAACGTACCGTTTGCGATCGTATATGATTAGTTCTAATAAGCAAGGTGGCATTTCGCGACGAGTAGATTCTATTATAGAGCGACAAGTATGTCATAATTTTGTGGTATAGAAAAGTTGCTTCTATGGGAGGATCACTCGAGGAATTTTATTCTTGCATGATAAATACATAACAGAAAAGTCGAGTTATTTTGCTCCTTAAAGTCGAAACATTTGGCTAAAGAAAAGTCGAGTCATCAGTGCATATTATTTTGCTTTTGATATGAAATAAAATGAAAGTCGAGTCATTTTGATTATGAGAAATGAAGAAAGAACAAATTTTAGTCATTAGTCCGTTTACGCATTACTTACATTATATATATATTACTAATTTTAGCTCAGGATTTTTTCAGCAATCTTCAGTGAGTACCCTGTTTTTTTTTTGCCGTACTCATGTCACTAAGGCCTGTCATCATGCATGCGCCCAGGTGCAGCATGCATGGTGCAGGCCGGTGAGTACGGTTTAGTATTAAGGTGTAGTTTGGCGATGCTATTGTATTAATGACTGCCAATGTACTTGCCACTGTATGAATGCGTAGTATAATGTGGCATGTACGTCGGGAAGAGCATTAAATGACAATTGCTTTTTCGAATTCAGTCAATTATTAAATTTTATTTCATTATATATTTCAATATGCTTATATGTCGCCTGTACAGGCTTCGTATAATACACATTACATTTGGTAATACAAATAATTTTAAATAAGTAGAGTCATGCGTTTCGCGTTAGTTTGCTCAGTCATTATACTTTGCAATCGATTTCAGCATTGGTACGTACTAGTTCATAAGTGTGCGTCAGTTTTGAGCTCGGGTGTTGGAGATTGTGCTCGTACGCACGTCTCCCTAGGGAAAGTAGGCCTTTTTGTGCACCCGGGTGGCGTGTATGAGTAAAAGCTGGAGTGAATGTGATAGATGAATGTATGCGTAGTTCAATGTGGATTCTGTTCCACCTTTTTTCCCAATTTATATATAAGTATCAGGGCCAGAGTAGGTTATCACTAGGAAATTGTACAGTGATTTGCCTATACCTGGGTTTACTTAACTCGTGCGACTATAATTTTTTCTCACGACTTCGCGTTATATAAATAACTGTCAGGCATACAACAGTAATGTTTCGTGCATTGACAATTTTCTTTCGTGAATGTACTGTTCTCAGTACTCGTCTCTTAGTAACTGGCTGCACGAGTTCAGTCTTAGTTATAAGCCTTCCGTTACTTGAATTTTAAGCAGAAATACTTACTCATTGCACACACGAATTAACACCTTATTGCACTAACGAGCGAGTGTAGCTTCTTACGAAAGCATACAGTATCATGCTATGCGTATGAAGTTACACACCTCATTGAACTATCAAGGTATATTTCATTGCACAATTGAAGTACGCATTTCGATCTGTTGGGGAAGTTCGGTTAAATGTGCACGTGTACGTGCCGTCGACAACTGACTATTGGTATCCTTAGTATAAAGTATTATTATTACGATGATACGTTATAAGCTGGAATCCGAGAGTTGGCTTAGACAGTGCCTACGTGTTTAGCCCTTGTTCGCGAAATTCTGACTTGACTGTTCATTGACCGTACAATCGTAGTGTTCGAAAGGCAGATATCAGCGTTTATATCGACACGATTAGTCTCGAATGCAAAGGCGAAATTTATTTTGCCTTCTGCTTTCTGATGAAATATTAATCGGAAATATATTTTCACATATGTTTCCTATTAATTGGTCCATATGTTATTATATCTGCGACGTATTAACATATGAGGAATTTTTTATATATAAATATTATATTTCTTTCACAATTTCGTCCGACTTTGCGTTCGAGGTACTCGAATCGACGTAAAACTGATATCTGTTTTAGCTCCCGAACAGTGTGGGCTTGCTTATGCATGCCTGAAGAAAGAAGAGGCTATTTGTAATAGTCGAAACGGCCCGGAGAAGAGGGCTTTTGTCGTGGGATTAGTTTCCACGTTAGTCACTATGCTCCTTGTGTCATATTTATACGTAAATGCTTTCCTCAGTGAGGGAAGCAATTATGATTAAACGTGTACGCTGTCGGTCAATAAAATCTGAAAAAGCACTGCTGCTGAATCGATTCGTTCAATGATTGTATAATTTCTTAAGTTCACTCGTGAATTAAGAAATCATGCAATCTCATGAATGAATTGATCTTTCTTGGCTGCTCGCGTTTGCAAAGCACTTCCGTTCTCCGTTTCGCCGAGTTAGGCAGGTCAAAGTTTCGATTCGTGATCAATATGTTGAAAAGCGCCGCTGGATTGATTCACTTAATGATGGTGTTAGTCTTTAAAGTTCTTCGGAAATTTAGAAATAATACATTTTCATTAATGAATTAATTCTTCTTGGCTGCTCGCGTTCGCGGTTCAATATTTGCTCGTAGATTTTTCTTTAGCGAATATACTTTCATTGAAATTTAGAACCGCGACATTCGTATACGTATATCGTCTATGGTTCAATATACATGTACATGTCGATAAATGTTGAGCGCCGTTTGAGGCTGCTATATGACGTATTATTTAATTCGCGGCATGTTATCACCGAATGCTGACGTGATATTTATTGCAATTAATCTGTCATTTTCCGTATTTTTCGCTTTATTCAAACAGTATACACATCGCGATATTTTAAATTATCTTTTGCAAATATAGTGAACATATATCATTGGGTAATTTTCAAATGAGTCATCTCCCATGACTTTTAGAATAATGAAAGTTCATTTATCAATTCCTACAAATTACCAAAATCTCCGTTTAATACCATTTTTTTCAGGGTTGTTAATTGCATCTGCTTTTTATTTTAGATTCAGTGTCCTCATATTGTAAAATGATGCTGAACTTTATTATCGGAGGTATTTTATAAATGATCTTGTTCTTACAGATATTTTTTTAGCCTTCATCTCTGATTGGTTTGTATGATATTTCTTCATTTGTAAAGTGTCTATTTTTAAATTCATGTATTTTAAGGTTATTAATTGAATCTGCTTGTTGTTCTAGGCCCAGCATAATTATCTGGGATAATACTGAAGTTTGCTGTCGCAGCTGTTCAATCAAAAATTTTATACTTGTGCCTAGTTTTATAATTGTTTCCTTATTATGTGATCGTTTATCTACTATCAATTTCATGTTAAATTTTTCTCTTTTCGCAGATAGTTTTAAGTTATTTTGTTTCTGTATCATTAATGCGTTCTCCTTTTTACTTCAGGCTCTATATTTTTCTTCTTCTCGGATGGGATTTCAACGTTGGTTACATAGATATTTAAATTTTGTTCTATATTCTTCTCTCCAAACGTCATTCGAAATTCTTCGGTTACAGATTTGCATTTTACCATATCCTTTCTGTTTGCATTTTTCAAATATCTATAGAACTTATGTATGTTGAGACATTTAATATAGAAAACGCCCCAATTAAAACTAGTAATACCAATCCCGAAAACTAAAGGACTGAATCTAGAACACTTATTAAAGATTAAATTCAATTCCAAGACCATATAAATTTTAATGGATGATACGCCAAAATAATTATTAACCAGCTTACTATACAACCAAATAATTAATATTCTATACAACCCCATAAATAGTGCCCCTCTTGCCTATAATTTCGTTTTGTACACAATTTTCCGTGTTCTTTTCTTTATTTCTTTTCAGCTAGGTAAGTACTTCCCAGTATTCAACACATCCAACATTGAAGATTAGTTCATAAAGTAGCGTCTAAGGCTAAGTATTAGTACTCGATTACATAGAAATGTAAAACAGTGCATAAACATTGCTCACCGGACACGGCAATCGAATTACAAGAGAGCAGTACAGACTTTCTAACCGATCACATTTACGCACATCCGTTCCCATTAACGTTCATAAATGAATCTCTAAGAGACTGTCGCATAAAAAAGAGCTTAACCAGCCGCGAGAGTACTGCCATTCGGAATTTTCTATTGCGAAAACGTGGACTGAAATCGATACGCAGAACGAGTCCGTAATATCGGTACACGGCGGATTTTCGATACGCCACTATCGTCCTTTTCGTCATCCGTTTAATAGCCACCCTATCCGTCGTACGTTGAATTACGCGGCGCAGTTTCTTTCGCGAGGGGTTAAGATATCGAGAGCGCCGAGAAAATGGACACGACAAGCATTGACCGTGACGAAACGTCGTCGTATCCGAGCCTCGTCGTAAGCCGCGACGAGAGAGATAGCCGGAAAAATGGTGGCGCCAGCAGTTTCATGACGCGGGTGCGTCGCCCTCGTCCTCGTCCTCCTACCGCCCCCGCACCCTTTTCCGCCCTAAAAAGCCGCGCAGGGAAGCTGCGGGTCATTTTTCAACGGCCGCGCGGAAATAAGACGTCCCCGGTGTTGCTCGTCATGCTGAACGAAGTTCGGAACTCTTCGAGGTCTGCGGACGAATGGCGAGCGAAGTGGATGCTACCCCCGGGGGTAGTGAATGTAATATAGGTGTGCCGTGCCGTTTGAGAATATCGAAATATCGATGTATTTGATGTTCTAATATTGGTATTTGGTGTTTAATGGAAATTAAAAAGAAACGGTAATGTAAATATTGGGTTTGCCGAGTGTGGCTGGATAGCATACAGCTCGACTCACTTCAAGTGTGTGCGTGCTGTGTCTGTGAGTTTGTGTGACGCTTTTTACGGAATTTGTTCCCTCAGTAATGATTACTGTAGGGTGTGGATTTGTTTGGCGTTTCGTTTATATATTATAGATATGTGTTTATATTTGTATTATTGTTCGTATCGTATTGTCGTGTTATATGTATTATATTATATTATGCTCTTCGGTTTTTTTGTTTTGCTTCCTTTCTTTTTACTGTATTCTTTTGTTATTTATGTACATGTTACTAAGGTATTGCAAATTTTTGGTTACATCCTTGTGTCACATTTCTCAGGTTATACATGCGTTTGACCGTTGGTAATGTTGGTATCAGTAACATATTTAAATACGTTCCGTACCTTAATTTCCATTTGAAATATGTTTTAGTTTTGTCTGTCTAAAAGTACATCGGTGACATGGCTTAAGTCATGATCAAACGTTATTGCTCTTCAATACCCGAACAAGAATGTCCCATTGTTGAAAAAGTACGTTCTACTTATACAACTTCTGTGTTTAAAAACTTTTTAACGAAACGAGTCCGCGGGCTGAAACTTGCTTAGGCTTACCCAGGAGAGTTCCCTTAACAACATGTGTCAAGGTGAAGGTCCCTTCAACCCCACTATTACCCTCGGATACCGTTAAGGAGCCCGATTCCGCGCGAACGACGAGATCGAAGGCGAACGTTTATCGCTCGCGATAAACCGACAACGACCCCGTCCCGATCGTACGTTTACGAGCCGATTAATTCGTTGACCGTTCGAGGTCCCTTTATACGGCGCGGGTCGATTCCTGATTTCATAACCGCCCGTAAAGCCCTTTCTCGCGCACGAAGAAGCGTGCGCGTCGACTGCGCGCACGAATTAGTCGAGCGCGCATGTGTCTATACTAGATTCTTCAAAAAATCGATTCTTTATTCGTTTTGTCTTCAGGGAAAAGAATTGATTCTTTTAACATGTGTGATCAAGTTATGACATTTCACTCTAGCTGTAGATTGATTTATTCACGGCTATGATTATACCTACGACTTCATTCGATTTTTCTACGCAACGATTATTTACCCTTAAAAATTAATTCTTTCAAGATGGATATTTGTATTTTCATTTTTTTAATTGTCTACAGCAGCATTTGTTGATTCGGAGTTCGACTCTTTATCCCAAAAAAATCGACTTCATTTATTCGAACTTTTTCGTAGAACGCCGACGCAAACTGGACGACACGAGCGTTTGTCGCGCGAGGACAAAAAAACGCGTCGTACCTGAACAATTTCCAACGGGCCAGTGCGGAAGATTGTCGATCGCGGCCGGCGCATGAGAGTGTTATCAATCTTGGTCGGTTATTTACATCGGGCTGTTCGGAAGCTCCTCGATTTGGCTGCGATCCAGCGTCGATATGAATACGAGAGTGTCACTCCGATTGAGTAACGAGAGTTTAATTGTAACGGGCAAGAAGCGCGCCTAAGCACGCTCGCGCTTTCATGAGCAATATCGAGTGTTTCCTGCCGACGTCAAAAGTGCACGAGCGTTCGCGCGCATCAGTCGGATAAACCTTCTGACGAGACCCGATTGAGAAAGCGTGGATAATAAATGTGCCGGCGAATTGGATAGTAATAATGTGCAGCCGCGTCTAGGCGTCTCGGTTAACACTAGAACTACTAAGGGGTCAAAATGACTTGGTTCACATTTTGTCACAATGAAGGCTCACACTTGAGTGATCTTACTTTCTGAAATTTTGCGCTACTTTCACTTATCAATGATGTACACATTTCAATTAATCTGAAGTCTTTAGTCAGTCGTCGTCTAATGATCGACTTACTTTCTGCACATAACGTTATTATTGGTCAGATCATATGTCCCGAAATACTTTCCCTTTTTAAAGTTCACGTACCAAGACCCTGCTCAAGACACCATTCAATTTTCACAGCAGAGTATGAGATATTTTGTATGGTTATAATAGTGGCATCAATCGCATTATACTAAATGCTAATGTAGCCTGTATCCACGTCGACTTTTTCTCACTCACTAATTTTAGACGTAGTCTTATAAGATTCTTGTCTTCTATACTGTATCCTGTTTGAAACGTCTGTTCATCAATGTCTGTATATTGCCTATTACTTTACTTTCTCTCGTAAATAAATAAATAAATAAATAAATAAAAGCCATGAAAAATTCTCGGAAGTAAGATGTCTTGAACATCAGCCTTCATCATCGCAAAATGTCATACCGGTCATTTTGGCTGCTCGCTAGTTCTAGTGTTAACAGTCTCTCGAAGGGAAAAACGAAGGAGTCGACAGAGACGGCAAACAGGAAGAAGACGAAATTAAGAAGAAGAAGAGGAGGAGGATGCAGAGAAAAGAATCTGGACGAGGCGGCAGAGGAGGGAGCTATTTCGGTCGGCCTAGAGAGGCCGAGAAGGGTCTCGAAATACACTGGGCGCTTTAGAGGCCCTCGAGAGAGTCTCAAACGGAAACCCTTCGGTATTGTACGAGCCCCGGCACCCTGCGCCCCTCGAAAGAATTCGAATGTTGCCGCGTCGAGAAATTCGTCGGCAGCCCTTTCTTTTTTTTTTGTCCTTCGCCGCGCTGTCAAGGGTGGCGCGGCAATTTTTTCCTCCAACTTCACTTGAACCCCACGTATTTCGAAATGTGTGCGACTCACCAGATTAAACGCTACGGTAGAGGATAATTTCAGTTGTGCGTAGAGAAGTGAGCGTGAGTCGAAACGTGCTAAAAGACGTGTGCGATGAAAAGTGGGGTAAAAAAAAACGAAATATGTATACGTGTCGAATAGATAAGCTCCTGCTTTTTTTTTGTCGTCGGTTAAGAAGCAGTCGACGAACGGAGTCAAGGTGCGTCGTGTAGCGGCTCCACTCAGAACGCTATTCACCCCGCGCTCGGTCAAGTTCGGTCACGAGGTCTCGTGAAAGACGGCTCTTCTCTGAAACGCTCGCGGCTGCGGAAACGAGAACGAAACGATAACTTCTCCCTCCCCGCACCGCCCCGCGAGCAACATTTTTAGCGTGCCGACGTAGGCGAGGCGCGGACCATGCGGCGTCGTAAAGTGAAAAGTTGTCGCCCGTTTGCGGCGCGCGAGAGGACGCCTTCGTGCGGCAGCCATTGTCGGTTAACGAGGTAACTCGACACGTTCGAAGATAACAGAGTTCGTGCTCGGCACGGGCAACTCCGTGGTCGGCGCAAAAAGTTCGACGCGAAAAGCTCGTCTGGAAGATCGCGGGCGTCTCTTCAGGCGTCCGTCCGAAAAAGTGCGTCTCAGGTGGAAGGTGACGCCGGGGAAAGGTTGTGCTCGATGATGGTCGGTTTGAGAGTGAGAATGTAGGGACGATCGAACGTACTGGAACGTTGATGAATTTGTAAGTGTACCGATACTTACGGCTACTAATCAAATTTAATGAAAAGAAAAATACATAGCAGTTTTAATGGTAATATAAAGGAAATATACCGTCAAATGACATTTTTATTACGTCTTACTGGACATTTCCAGTTTTTATACTAAATCGTAATTTTGCATTGGAAACGACGAGTATACATGTCAACCGCACCGCAATAGAGCTTTGGATTGACGTGTCTACACGTGGAACACAGTTAAATGGTTAAAAGTACCATGCAGCAGTTATAAACCTGATGTCGATAAAATCGTACCAAATTTGTCTCAATGCCAGAAGTCACACTAATTTGACAATAAACGCTTGACAAGATTTTGGTCTATTTTCCACATTATACGATGGATATATATATAGAAAGATTGAGTATGGCTCTGCTAAACGGATTCACGAGTCCACGAATAGCTCGCGGCGCACAAATCCACCGATTACACGTCCTCCTGTCGGCGTATAGCCCCGCGAATCTGCATATCCTTAGATTTATAAGTACGTTAATATAAAACACGGCAGTCTGGCGACGGGGCATAACGTTATTCGGCCAGACAAGGAGGCGTGCGCGGCAGGATCGCGGAAGGAGTTGAATGGATGTTACGGGTAGGTCGGAATTGTAAGGGCGCACGGAAATGTAAGTTACTCGACGTCACGAGGGGCCATGCACCGGCTGTCGTCGGGATTACCGAAGGCTGCCACGTTGTTGTCTCTGTCGTCGCGAACGTGTACGCCGCCGACTTTCAGCACTCGTAAATCCGGCCGCACGCCGCCGAAACAAATGCCTCGCCAGCGGCGGCGACGCCGACGGCGACACGTGACGATTAAAGCGAACACGATTTAATTAACCGCGCGCGACGTTTCGCGCGAAAGAACCTACGCGGAATTCAAATGCTGCCGCTCTCGCACGGCACTTGCCTCGCTCGCTCGTGCGACGCGGCGGGCTTGGTGGGAAGGTCGAAAGTCGTCGCGTCTTCGCTGGAATGACTCATCTTTGTCTTAGCGAGCACGAATTATTGGGAACGACTAACAACTTCATCTCTAACATCGCGAGGCGCTGGAAAAAACAATAACCAGTGCTGGTGACGTAATTTTTCGCAAATACATTCGTAATTTTCGAAGGCGTGATTTTCCAAAAAAAAGTCATAGGGAAAACTTATAGAACTTTCGATGCTCTATTCAAAGAAAAAAAAAAACCCCCCCCAAAATTCGTGCCCGCTAAGACAAAGCCTTATCGCTGGAATTTCTAAGGATCTGTTCGTTGCACGCGATCGATAAAGTGCTACTTTTTTCCGGCAACGCGAGATTCGCGAGGAAAGGGCGATGAGAAGTCGGACGACGGGTGGGTAGAGTAGATGGATGGCTGCTGTTCGAAAATGTAAGTTATTCGACGTCGTGAGGGGCCACATGCGCCGGCTGTTGTCAGGATCACCGAAGGCCCGCTACGTCGTTGTCTACATGACGTACTCCTGCCTTTCAGGAACCGTAAGTGAAGTCTCATCTATTCTGCCTTCGAGACCTATAGCCTCCCTTCGCCGACGTATCCGTCCGTTTCCGTGGATTTCTTCGCGTGTCATCATTAGCGGTGTCAGGGTGACAAGAAAGGAATTCGCGGGCGATGTGAAAATTTGATTTGCAGCGGGGACCAAAGATATGTCGGCGCGGAGGGAACTGGGGTGACAGGCGGATCGATCGGCCGCGGATAAGACTGATTTCATGGAAAATAGGACGGGCGTGTATTATGCAGATATACGGCGGCGAAAAAGTATAGTGATGTTAAGTTTAACGTCGAAGTGATAGAGGCAGAGGATAGAAAAACAGGAGTGTTGCGATGCTATGTGAAAATGTATAGATTCTTCCGCAAAAAATCATGATTCACTAGGACCAAACGACCGTTAGTTTATTAACGTAATCTAGAGTGCGTTACGCGTGCAACATTCACGATTCGTTCGAGGAGGAAGCGGAAACTTTTCCGAAAGACTGCTGGCGAGCGGCCGCACAGCGCGACCGATGCCGCGACGACGAGAAAACACTAACAGCGCGGCCTGACAAATTGCCGGGAATTTGCATAAACGTACGCGGCTGTACGTAATTTCGCGAAAGCTACGCTCGGCCGCGCTCGGTCGCCCGGCACGTTGAGCGTATATCTTTTACGCTGGGTTATTACAACGGAACGCTCAATATCGTGAAAAAAAAAGCTGGAGATAACTCACGAGCGAGCGGCCGGCGTCACGATTCGACGTGCGAACTTTTCGAGCGAACAGAAATCGTCGTTTCCCATATCGACGTCGTCGAAATTTTCCACCCAGTAAATGTTCACTTTTTAAGCACGTAGTTGAACTGCGAAAGGGGGAACGGACGTCATCGACTTCCCATATCGATCTCATTGAAATTTAGAACTGGCGAATAGTTCACTTTCTCGATTCGATACGCTTCTTCGATCGTTGAGTCGCGGATGCTTCAGAAATCTCGGTCGTCTCTTTATTAATAAAGACGATCCGTCGATTCCGTCTGGATTCTTCCCGAACTCACAGTTGAATTGTTTCCTGGGATCCCGTCGTCGGAGTCGGATCGCGCGAGAGACAGCGACATTTCGGAAGGTCGAGTCATCCGAATTCAAGGATGCAGAAGGGTCTGTCGTCGGAAGGGTAAGGGCACAGAGCGAGACTGAGAGAGAGAGAGAGAGAGACAGAGAGGACGCGCGACCCCGACAATTTACGGCGAATTTGCATAAGGCGTATAAACGTAATGCTCCGTGCTCGATGTGTGGAGAGCGGCATAAGGGGTGGCGTGTATGGATGGATGAAGCGGGCTCGGGTTGAGGGGGTTACGTACTCGTAACCACCTCGTCTCGGGGGCGCCGTCGGCACTTCGTTCCATGGAGTAGATACGTACGTTATATATACCAGCCCACTCTGCCGGCACTCCCGCTCTACTCTCTTTCTCCCTTAAGATCTTACCTTCTCCTTCTCTCTCTCTTTCTCTCTCTCTCTCTCTCTCTCTCTGATTCTTCGCTCCGTCCCACTCATTTCTTGCTCTTCCGGCTTGTCTGACTATACGCCGTCCTCTTTCACTTCCTTCTCCCATACCTTCACCCCCTTCTCATTCCCCTTTTCTCTCGACAACCGCCTCGTCTCTCTTCACGTACCTTTCTCCGTTCTTCTCTCCTCTCTCGCGACGCGGTATGGATCCGTCGCGGGAGTCGCGAAGTTCGCCGAGTTTCTGGAACTGCTTCTCCCGGGGTTAACGTCGCGAGGGAAGCGCGCGGGCCCGGCTCTGAATGGATCGCTTCATTCCGTCGCAGATTTCCCGTTAACGTCACGCTCGATGGAGAAGCGCGGGTCGTAATCCGCGCAGAGAGCCTCTCCCGAAAGTCCGACCCGCTCCGCGGCCCGGGCAAAATGCCGCGGAACTCGGGACGCGCCGCGGCGTGTAAACGCAACGGAATTGTGGACGCCAGTGTCAGCATATCGAGCTCTGAATACCATTGGTGTCGCAGTGTTGATGAAAAATCAGATGCAGTCATACAGGGTTACGTCGTTGGTGGTTCCAGAGCCGACGACGTAAATCGAAACGACGTAAGTCGAGGTAAAAAAGTACATATAATTGTACTCGACGAAAAGCTTGATGTTGTCAGCGTTGATGAAGCGTCAATGTTTTTTTTTTCATAGTTGAAGACGAAAACGAAAGCGGTGGCTGGTTTTCTTTTTAAGACATCGAAAGAACTTTTTCCAACGAAATAAACAATACGAATTTCGGTACGCACAATTCGCAGTAAAGTCGGAAGTATAGTCGAGACTGAGTGCTCGTGTATCGCTGCATCGCCACTATGTTGTCACAATTAAAAAAAGATCCGTTCGATAGTACCCGAGTACACTCGTCAACGACGTAAGTACGAAACGACGTAAGTCGAGGTATTACTGTGTATGCTTATAGGCCAATGAAATTTCTAAGCACCCCCCTCCACCCTTCGAAATCGATTTAAGTGTTCCTTTGTTTCTATCTCGGCATCGATCTCAAAAAGGAAGCATTCTTTTATCCTTTCTACTGCTGTTTTGAAGTCAATGAAAAAGCAGATATCTCGAGCTTCGCGGCACGAAGACGGTGCGTCGACCAGTGTCAGCATATCAAGCTCTGAACACCATTCGTGTTGCAGTATGCGTGCGCGTCTGTGTACAATGCACGCAGTTTTGGCCCAATCAGGGCCTTAGCATCGCACACAGACGCGCACGCATACTGCGACCCGAATGGTATTCAGAGCTCGATATGCTGACACTGGTCGACGCACCGTCTTCGTGCCACGAAGCTCGAGATATCTGCTTTTTCATCGACTTCCAAACAGCAGTAGAAAGGATAAAAAATGCTTGCTTTTTGAGATCGATGCCGAGATAGAAACAAAGGAACATTTAAATCAATTTCGAAGAGGGAGGGAGGTGCTTTGAAATTTCATTGGCCTGTAAGCACACTGTGCACTTTCTGTTCTAGTCACTCGACGAACGAAATTGATATGCTCTTCTGTTTCTATCCCGGCGCCGACCGCAAAAATTGAAAATTATTTGATCCTTTTCAGTCCCGTTTCAATGTCGATGTTAAATTTGTTTCAAAGGCTTCTTTTCCATTACACCGCCGGCACGCTAACTGAGCCACACAGGCCGTACACTGCACGTTCCATAGAATCCGTTCGACGTAAGCCCGGCAATAATTTCCAAATATACTCTATCCAATTGCTGAGCCGAACCAGGCGAGGCCGGAAAAGTGCATCAGGTGGAGGGGGGGCAAAAGAGGAGGGAGGTAATGGAGTTGATGGGTGGAAAAAAGTGCAGATTTTCGGCGGACAACGGTGCACAACACGCAGCAGTGTGTTTTCTCGCGGCGGCGGGGGGCGCATGAGGCGTGACGGGAAAAGAGAATCGGGAAAACATTCGTATGGAAATGACCGGAGCCGCTGTAAGTCGCTCTCTAACGCGCCACGTGACGACCTAATGGCACGTACGCGGGCGCGAGGTTAATACCGGGTACATTTGCCCCCGGCCCCACGGATTTCCCTTGCCACCCCATTTCGCCGGCCTCGAACGAGAAAATATCGGCGCTCGTGATGGGAATTCTTCTCTGAACTATCCGAGCGAGATTCTGTTGCATGCGGCGCGGCCGAGGGTCGGGCCAGCAGCGGCCGGGGGGGGGCAGAATGTTTCTTCGATTTAATGCGAGCAGCCCGCTTCGATTTGTCGCTCGACTGATTCGACGCGGCGGCGCTGTTTATGCGGGACGTGGATTTACGGACGGTTATGGACGCGGTCAGATATCTGTCGCCCCCGACCGTCACGGGAATATCTACGATCTACATTGTCATTCACTCTGGATCTGCATGCATCGCGGCGGGACAGATCTGGCCGCTGTGCGCCGAACGTCCGAGCGAGAAGATCGAAATTCCGACCTATTACAAAGCCAGATGCTTGTTCGTGGTGCCCTGGCGAGCCTGCATCGCGCGGCCAAAGAGAAATTTCGAGAAACTAGGGATGGTCTTTCGGGTCGAAAGATCGATCTGCAGCGTTTATTAGTGTTTAACTCGATTCTTTACTCCAAAAAATCGATTCTTTCATTTCGATTTTTTTTTTTTCATGGAATCGGATATTCCTTGTGCCGACCTCGTCGAAATACGACTGACACTTCTGTCTCTCGTTCTTCGGTGATGCTTTGAGCTCGTAAAACCGAGCTGCCTTTCGCCGGAAGTTGCGAGGGTGGACTCCGAACTCTCCGCGGAAAGAGATTATCGCGGAGGCAGGGTCGTTCGAGGCGGACTTTGTTGTCGCGTTCCGCTTGCGGGCAGCCGTACGGTCGCGGAGTACGTTTATTACCGTTTTCCTAAATTGATTTCCAATTCTCCGGGGAGAGTGGGACGCTGGACTGCGGAAGGAGGAGGAAAAGATCGGGGGATGAGAATTTGATAGAGGGTCGCGGAGCGCAGAGTGCAGGCAGAGTCGGCCTACGAATAAGCGGAGCCCGGTACTTTTTCACAAATATCCGGCATTAATAATCATTTTACTATTCATACAGGTAACAAAATATAACAGCTCGTTATGTAAATTCGTTTTAATTTTTTATTTGTACATAGTATTTGCACTAATGAATTACGTTGTACAACATAAATAATTAGTGTTTATGTTGAGAATGCGGCTTTATATGGTTTTGTTAACTATAGTTCTGGTCAATGCTTACAGTCTTACTAAGTTCCGGTGCTATGGTTGGTCGTGAAAGCACGTTGTAAGAAAGACCTGACGTTATAATGTAATCCAGCTAAATCAAGTGTGCATTATGGATTCAGAGTATTAATCGTGGAAGCACTATTTACCAAGTCTATATTTGAATAGTTTAATGAAATAAATAATTTAAACCATGTTGAAATGAAAGAAAAGTTCTATAATATTGCACCATTTAAGAAGATCGTCTTCAGATATTTTATACAGAAACCCAAATAATCCTTCGAGTTGATGATAAAATTTCAAATCTCTTTTCAAATCATACAACTGCCCTGTCATTTATAATTATCAAATATTTAACGCGCAAATAAACTCCTGATAAAATTCCCGCGAATTTCATCTGGGCGCTGATAAATTATGATAAATCGGTCCACGCAACGATGAGTTGAATTTTCATTCCGAATGATATTTTACGAATAAGTAACATTCTCCGAGTGCAGGAAAGGAAAGAGAAGTGGATTCGCTGGTAGACGATGCGGCACGTTCGGCGCGGTGCAGTTCGGTCGGGCTCTATCGAATGCCCGGTGACCCATGAAAACGCGAATGCATGAGTTGGCCAAACAGCCGCATCACGTGCTCTCGGAGCCGGGGAAGATTCGGCAGTAAGATGCGATCGACGAAATGTAATTCTTAAGTCGCGATTAGAGGAATCGGCTCGACGACGTCGAAAAGATTCCTGGCTCACGTCGTCTCTACGGCCCGTGCTCGTTTGTTTCCTTTGGCTCGCGCAGACGAAAACGTTGGAATTCCGTGGGGTGGGGGGAACAAATGCGTCGAGTGACTGATTTGCAAGAAAACTCGGGGCCGCACGCCTTCTCGCCGTGGCTTTCCTCGACTCTTTTAACTTCCCTTTGTTCTCCGCCCTCGCCTCGTGGGATTGGTGATATTTCATGAATCGTCGAGGAGAGGCGGAGATTTGAAACGGTGACGATTTCACTCCCGACGAGAGCATCTCGTGGGACAGTCCTCTCTCGCGGGTAATCCTGGCGAGACTGTGGCCGTGGAATGTCTAATTACGATGATGTTTAACCTGATTCCGCGCTTTCAACGTACTTGCTCGCCCCTTTAATCGGAACGGCGAAGGTATCTTTATGAAAAGACAGGGTTTGCAGGCTATGGAAAGTGGGATGATAAGGACTGTGGAATCTTAACAGCAAACCTACCATTTTTCAAATTTCGTTTAGAATTTCCTGCACACGACGTTATTGTGTACCTATTCCCATCGATTATTCTGACCGATTCTGCTATTCTTATCAGCCGTTATATAAAATCCTATCTTCGTATTTGCGGAGACAGTACTCGCTTCGCTTGCTAGCCAATCCGCTGACGCAGCATGAGACAGGGTTAATCGTCTGAAAAATGCTCTAATCTCTACTGAATTAGTCCGACGTAATGAAACTGTGCGCGACATCAGTCTTCGGATGACGCCAAGCGTTCAGCGCGTTGAAAAGGAAGAGTTGCGCGCTGCCGAGCGAGCGGAACAAGTTGCGGGAAGTCGGCGGGAGTAAACGTGTTAAGAGAGCACAGTTTCGCGAATAATGACCGCGAGTAGTGTAGGACGAGGCTCGTGGGCGCCAGTCAATTTCGCAAGTTGCACCGTGGGGCATGCTTCGAGAAAGCACTTTCGCCGAATCGAGGGCGGGATGGAGGGAGAGGGATGAAGAAGAAAAAAAAAGAAAGAAGGCCCGTCTCTGGACCGAACTAGCGACTTTTTCCGTCCTGCCTGTCGCGCGCGAAATATCTCCCGAGTGCCGATGCGATTTGTGAAACGCTCGCGAACGGTCGCGCTGAAAAGGCGGCCCGCGCGCGAAAGGAGGGGCCGGCTTCACAAAGCGAGTGGAAAGACTCGTCGAGAGTAACCGACTCGAGATACACAATTTTGTTGGTCGAATAATATGTCAATGGCCCTCCCGTTAATTCCGCGCGCCGAGCCTCGAGGGCGCTTCGAACGAGTGCGCTCTCGTTGATGCCCGTGAGAAAAACGACCACGCGCAGGAGGAGGGGTGGGTGGGTGAGTTCGAAATTCGGCGTTTCGAATTTTCTGCCGGCCGTGGCGATTGAGGGAGGGAGGGGATGAAAGGGCGGCATCAACTCTTTGAGGCACACGATTTTAGGGGGGGGGGGGGATTCAAACCCATGTTGCACGGAATTGTTTTTTTTTTCAATATAACAAAAGCGGAAAAAAACGTTCGTCTCGACTATTTAACGTAAGGTATTACTAAAAATGGGGATAACAAAATAATAACGTTTCGGTAAATCCTTTATTACAGAGTTCGACGTGAATGATCTCACCGTGCGTAAAAAGCTAAGCGAAGGGTGTATACATATAAGGAAAATATACGTGTCGAATAGAGAACCTCCTTCGTTTTTGAAGTCGGTTAAACAGATCCCAGTCGTTTTAATTGATGAATAATAGTTTATTAATGACACTGCGTCAAAGTGACGTGGTCCAATCACACCAAATTTATGGGGTTTTTCCGTTAACAGGCCCATCTGGGCTTATATTTGGATTTTGTTTTCTAAATGAAAGCCCATGGGCTGTTCTTTGGGGACAAATGAAAATGTCGCTGCGCGTGAATGTTGCAGTATTGCTGTAACTGGACAAGAAATAGCCACCAACATATTAAATGAAAAATTGCGAATTATCCTCGAAAACAATCATGGACTTGAAATTGAATCTGATGATGTGGCTGCTAATGATGGAAGTGATGAAGAATTAATAGAATTGGATCAAGGCGAAAATAACAATTCTTCAACTACTAGCTTGAACTGCTCTGATACAACGGATTCCGAATGAAAATAACTAATATAAATCATTCGCTTCTTACAATTATTATTTGTCTTATATATTGATAATTTTTTAAGAAATAAAAAAATAATTTTTAATTTTATACTGTTCTATTGTTGCGATATTTAAAATAAAAATAACTATTCATCAATCAAATAAATATGTCTTAAAACAACTATTCATCTTAAATAACTATTCATCAATCAAATAAATATGACTTAAAACAAACCAGTTTCCGTTTAGAAGACCATGGCCTTATTTTATGGACAATACGAGAACCTAAATTTAGGTACAATACGAGAACCTTAAAAATGCAAAAACCAAATACAAGCCCATGGGCCTCTTAACGGAAAAACCCGACACCCCGCTTCAGAAATTTTCGCCAACACCCCGAGTCAAGCAGTCGTGTGCCGGTGAGATGTTCGCGAGAGAAAATATCGCCAGGAAAACGTCGGTCGTGCCGATAGCGTGGCTAGTCGCAATTCCTGCTCGTCTCCGCCCGAAGGACGCGCGGCCGGGGGGGCCTGAGGGGGTGGTGCTGTGCTAAGAGGACGTCGACGTAGACGGTGCGCGAAAGGGGCATTGATATACGCGCTCGCAGAGCCGCAAGAAGCGGTAACGCATTGCCAGGAAGCGGCTCGATGGGCGCATACTTTACCGGATCCCTGTACCGGCGCGGGCTAACTCGTGCCGTCCCTCCCTTCCCGGATAGTTAACTACGGCGAGTTCGAGTACTCCGACCGTACGTCACCGGGGCGGACTCTTCCCTCTCATCCCACTTTCGCCCCCGATTCTCATTCTCAACCCCACCCGGCGCGGGCGCCCTCAAACGCTCCCGCCCGAAATCGTTTTGCGATTTTACTTTGACGCCCGACCGGCCCCCGCTTCCCGACGGCAATTGCGCAGGGAATTTAACTTCCGCGAAATCTTGGAGAAGCGCAATCAGCGCTCGAATTAATTCCGCCGCCCGCCGGCGCCGGCCGCCGTTTGACCCGGGCGCCGGCCGCGATGACTGGATAATTGAATTGCGCGTTCGATCGCAGAGTTATTCGGGACGCTTCGCGTTTCGAGTGCGAGCCGACCACTGATGCATGTATATGCTTGATGCATGCTGCTGTGAAAAGTTGCTGTGACGCTTAGAGAGTCGATTTGAGTCGAATCCGCCGTGATGAAGATGAGCAAATGTCAACTTGTGAAGCAAGATTCGAATGTAGTGGTGAATAGTACGTATAAATGGTTCGACAGTATGAAAAGTATTCTGAAGTGCAATACATTTTTAAGGATTTTATTTTTGCAATCATAATTAAGTATTGTAGTGCATTGAACATGGCGTAAGTTTGAAATAATAATTAGTAAAATTGATGAAGTATTCCCGAGAATGAAAAGATGAATGACGAGATTTTGAGTTATAAAACGCATTTTTAAAATACACAAGTTATCAGAATTGTTAACCAATTTCGAAGAGTTGCTTTATATCTAACACAATTCATTCGGAATAGTCGCCATATTAATTTTAATACTCGGTCATCTCCAACATGACGGCTCCAGGTTCTAATAATCACAGGTTTCCATATGCCGTGCCGCATCCATTGCACATATAGATCAGCGCATATATAGATCAGTGGCGCCGACTCGCCGATCGTTCGAGTCGCTCCGAATTGCGCGAAATCGGCCGCAATCGCGACAATATTAATCGGCAGTTCGTGGAGCGGCCGATAACGAGGCTTTTTATGCGACCGCCGCGGCGCGCGTACAGTTTCGACGATGTAATTAGCATATTAACATCGGGTCGGGCAGGCTGGCGCGAGGGTCGCCTCGCCTGGCCGCGTTCGCTCGCCGAGCGCGACTTGTTCATAAAGTACTTGTCCGCGTCGTAAATCGGCCGCGATAGCGAATCGACGCGGCTCGCTATCTGCCGGCCGATATTTCCGCCGCCGGGAAATCCGATTTAAATATGGCCCGTCGCGGGCAGTTTTGTCGCGCGATAATTGGCCTGGGCGCGAGTGGCCGCTAATTTTACGAGCGCCCGCTTCCGTGCGGACGACTTGCGCCAAGGAACGCGAGAGAGTGCAACTCGTGCGACTGGGATCACGGTAATGGCGCCGGCTATCGTTTAACATATCCACTATAAGCCCGCTTTGATACAATTACCAGACATCGATCGCAAATTCACGCGTGCGTCGACCGGTAAATCGCGATCGACGTTTCGTGACGAGAAGCACGCGGAGGGGCTTGTTAATGAGGCAGTCCGCTACTTTTTGCACCACTCGGAACTCGGATTCCTCTTTCTTATCCGACGTACGTATGATTTATACGCGACGCGCGAACATTCCGTCCTCCACCTCCGCCTCTGTACGTATGTACTCGCACGGATCCATACGCCGGTCCCGGCGTGCAAGGCACACGTATGTCTAGGCATACGTGAGAGTGGTGAACCTTAATCTGAGATTGCGTCTCGAGATCTTCCGAGGCGTGGAAGGGGCGCTCCCGACCCCCGACCCCTTCCTTCTCTCTAGCCACCCCTCTTTCCTGTAAAGGGGTTGGAAGAGGGAGTGTAGCTAGTTGGAAGTAAGGTAGCAGAAGGAGCCTAGGGAGAATCTCAAGAATCTCTCCTATTCGCAAGCAAGAAGTCACCTCCTTCCTGCACCGATCCTTTTTCCTCGTCCCACCCCTCCACCCCTCCCCTCGACCCTCCTCAACCTCCGCCGCCTACCTCGCCACTCTGGGGATCCATCCAGAAGCAGACGTTCGTACCTTGGCATAGATATCCGATAAGATTTCTCCGGGGACGTGGCCCAGGGGCGTCGCGGCGTTCAGCCACTCGCGCCGACTTTTCGATTTTTCCGTAGCGATTCCCTCGATCGCGAAATCTGTGCACGTAGCTCGCCCATGTAAAGTGTGAAATTATGTTGAGGATCCAGGCGGACGGGTACTCGTGTCTCGCGCGTCTCATTTCGAAAGTGTCGCGGAGGAGGGAAGGCGGGCGTCTGAGCGAGTGCTGAACTCGTAATTATGAAGAAGATGTCGTAGGATACGTATGCGTAGATCGACCTTCATTCGAACGATTCGAGGAAGCAAAAAAAAAATCCTCTTAATATCTACAATTTTTAATGCGCACCAGAGTGAGTCAGCCGTATGAATAAATTGAATTAAATGAAATAAAGCACGTCGTACTTCCCGTCCGTCCGACGCAACGACGTCACGTCGACCCGAGCAGGAGCCGCTTTTTGCCGCTGAAATTTCTCGCGAATGAACGAGAACGATCGCCGGGGGTGGATGTAGGGGCGGAAAAGCGAGATCGAGGAGCGACTCGTTAAACTTGCCCCGGAGACCGTAAACTAGCGGACGGACGAGGTCGTGGCGAGGCCGGCGGAGTCGCCGGAGGGCAACGTCGGTCGTCGGTGTCCCCTTCGGGGAAATTCGCCAAGGGGTTCGCCGACTCTGACGGACGGGGCCGGACCATATGGAGACGGGAGTCGGAGACGAGAAGCACGGCTCGAGTGCGGGGGCGAGAGGTTGGCGGACAAAAAGAGGCGGGCTTGAGTCGGGAGTGAAAGAAGCGAAAGCTGAGAGAGAGAGAGAGAGAGAGAGAGAGAGAGGGAGGCAAGCAAACTCGAGGAGGTCGCTTAATCTCCCATTTGAATAATGAGAACGCCCGCTCATGGATACACAAAAGGGAGCCCTCGCGAGTCTAACGAAATTATTTGAGCCACTCTTGTAAACGACCTGTCCCGCGCTCGCATTTAACACAGAACGTTTCCCGACATCTTCCCTTTCGCCTTCCTCCCGGCTGTCCTCGTATTTCCTGCCCTCCGGCTGCTCCGCCAGCCGCGCTGCCTCGCGCACAAAAATACCTGCAGGGTTTATTACCGACCCGCAGTGCCACCCGGTAGGCGAGCGGGCACGCCAGGCGGCGGCGACGGACGAAGAGAGAGAGGCAGGATCGATGAACTCGTCTCCTGGGATCGCGTGTAAAGTTCGGAGCTGCCGGCTGAAGACGTTGCTTCCGTGCCGCGCGCGGCTCCGGACTTCGGGCCCGCACGAACGATACAATTTACAGCGGCAAATAAATACGCGCCGGCCGGGCCGCAGAATATGCTGTCCGAGGATGAGCGAGCCGCTGCTTGACCGAATTATCGAGCGAGCTGCGGATATGTCGAGCAAAGGGACGAGCGCGATGCCGATCGGCAGGCTCATTGGTTATCAGGTACGATATACTCTCAACCAGACCAGCTTGTTAATAAAAAAATAATAATAAAAAGAAATTCGGCGCAATAATAGCTAAACCACGCTAACAGACTATGAATCGTGAAAACAGTAATAATGATAAGTTAATCGCGGATGGGATTTTGCATGTGGCGTACTGTGTTCCCAGATTCACCGGACCGGCGGAATGCAATTTTAAACAGACCAATACGACCGCACCTTTAACCCGATCGTTCGCCGATATCCAATTTTCCGCGAATTTTCCGTTCATTCTCCTGTTTCGGCTTCCGCTCGCGGCTTGTTAATCGCGAGCGCGGAGCGACCTTTACGGGCGATCGGTCCGCGTATCGTTAGCGGCGGTTCGCAATATGGCGAAGCCTCATATCGGCAGCCAACCGACGCGACGTTTCAATGAATTCGGCCGGACTGTTCTCGTCCAGCCACTCGTCGCCGCGAAATGATCGTACGAGGATCTAGAGACGGCTAGCCTGCGACTTAATAAATGATCGGAATATATAGCAACAAAAACGGTAACGAGCTCCTTGTTCGGCCCGCCCTGTTTTCGCTCCGTGCGAACTTTTTTTTAACGATCCGACATGCGGTAAAAATTGGCAGGCAGAAACGACGAAAATAGCCGACGCGCACTGTTCGACAGGAGGCGAAAGTTGGGCCGTCGGGTGCGCTTGCCATTTTGTGGCAGCGTCGAACGGGCGAGAGCGATCGATTACTATACTAGCCCGTCCTGAGTGCGTGTCTTAATTAATTTCGACCGCAAAGTGTTTCGTACGATTGCCGGTGGCCCCTCAATATCGCCGGGGCGCGTGAATATGCATGAGCCTGTATCGCGGATCAGCGAAAGCTCCGGGTTATGATATCCTCGATCGTTTCTTTAGCCCTCCGGCCCGCCCCGTCGCTTATTGCTTACATTCCGGATTGGCACTATGCATAATTCATTCGGCCGCGCTATTATTAGAAAGTGTCGCGCCTCCTTCTGTTTCCCAGACACTGCCTGGTGGCGGGGTAAGAGCTGTCTGCGGAATTATTCCGAATCGTATCGATCGTCTCGCTCCGACGAGCGAGAGACTGGCCGTGTGCAGCCTGGCGAAGCAGTCAATTAACCTTTAACTACTCGCGCGCATTTCTTCTTCAGAATCCGTATTGCATATATGAGCAATAGCTTCTAACTCTGCAGTCAGTCTGTTTGGGCTTCGAATTTTTGTACCATCCCTATAATATGTGAAATTGAATTTCATGAAACTCGATAGAATATTGAAAACAAAAAATAGTAAAAAGTTGTAGTCAATTGATAGAACATATTGGAAGCAGGCATGTATTTAGTTGTTTATATGACGCGCTTGAACATCTCAGGTACGTATGAGGTGAGCATCCCCACCCGTGGCGTGGTCATCGAGAGCGTGTGTGTGATGTGCGACTGTTTTTTTACTGCGGATGATGGAGTCAGTCGCGTCCTTTATGAAGTATCGTGTAGACGTTATTGGTGAATAAAGAGTAAATCCACGGGTTTTATTAAAAGCGTAACAGAACAGTTAAAAAATAAAGTTCAACGTTCAAGTCAAAAGGTTCAGTGTTAAAGAAACAGTCATCGAACGTCTCATTCGAATTCCGCATTCTCCAGATCTGAATCCAAACGTCGGCGAGCAGAAGCTACGACGCCGTTCCGAAAAACTCGACAGTAACCGTGCCGCGAGAAGGACCCGCAACAATAATAGTAATAATAACAGCGAGGAAGCGAGCGAGCTCCGCTCGAGCGTTCGGAGTTGTTAGCCAAACTCCCAGACGTTTCCAGCGAATTTCTGACCGCGGGCGTGACGTGGTCCGGGAAGTTCGACGTCGTCAGCTCGATCGTGCTTCGCTCGGGATCACAAAGTGCCGGCGAGTAGGAGAAATGGCGAGAATCGCGCGTGTCTGCGTAAAACGAAAATGAAGGTGGCTCGCGAGGGTCCGAGGGCGAGAGAAGGGGCGCGCGAACTAACAAACCGTGCTTCATTTAAATGCGGTTGCCCGCCGAATCGTCGGTAATCGAATCGACCGGTGTCCTGTCCCGACGCAGCCGATTCGACTCGCGACTAACTTCGCTCTCGAGTCTGACCGACCAGGAAGTGTGTCGTTCGGAAGTGTTCGGGGCTGAATGCCTGCCGAATTATGAGCCATTGGATCGCGCGGATTGGAATTCGAACTCGAGCGTCGAGCTAGTGAACGCGGGAGAAGTATTCGTAACCGCGTTTCGCGCACCGAAAAACAATCTAGGGTCATCTGTGGCTCGCGAGATCAGTATAACTACTGCAGTCACATTAGATGGGCAATTATTGAGAATTTTTTGCATACGCTTTCGTTTTAAGAAGGAATTGGATGCACATAAGAAAATCGCAGAATTTCTTGCAATTTTGAGGGATAATGTATTGTAATGTAATAAAGCAGCACACCAAATTTCAGAATTCCCTACTACATTGTTTAGAAGGAAATAATTTATTAATTTAACACGGTCTGTTATGGAGAAATCGCAATTGAAGCTCTTTTGTTATCAGATTCAGTAGTTGCACAGTCAATATAAAAAATTCTGCGCTGTGTTACCGAATAATGGTAATTTTTACCGTAAAAATGATTTAAAACGGGAAGTCAATCTTTCGTACCACCAACTACATATTACTCATCCATTTGTCCATGTAAAACATGCACCACATTATCCACATTTGTAAATATGTATGCATTTTCGCATTGTGGCATTAACTTTCGACCAGATTGTCTGTCCCATTCCTCCTTCAAAAACAACGAATTCTAAATAGAGCTTACAATCATCTTTTCATTTGATCCTAAAGTGTGACAGGTTTTACTGCGGCACCCTGTAATCCCGAGCCCGCCGATACGGGCAGCACGACTGGCCCACTTGACCCGACCACGATGCACGCAATTAAAATGAGATTCCTGCGGCGAATTCTTCCGAGTGCCATCAATCGTCGCTTCGTCGCAAGTTCCATCCCCCGCGGACGTCCGCGCGTCAATTCTCGCCGCGAGAATTACGATAAAACTTCCAAGTCGAATCTGAGTTTGCGCGAGTTTCGGCTCGAGGATCCCCGCGAGAGTAGGTGCGAGAGTGAGAGAGAAAGAGAGAGAGAGAGAGAGAGGTCTGAGATAGGAGAGAAAAGGCAGCAGTCGGCGGCCGACGGCACTCAGAGATCCGTGGATACGTACGTATGAGTCGACGAGTGGCCCCTTAAACGTTTCTCGAGCGCTCGAATATTCATGAACCGCCGCGCCGTCCGGGCCATGAGAATCCGCACAAATGTTTCCACGGCGATATTCGAGATCGCGCCGGGTCATTCTCGGCGCGAGCGGAAAAACAGCCCTACGCGAGAGCACTTGAGAAGAGCGAGGAAGAGAGGCCGGCACTGAATTCTGCATGCGCGTTTCGAAAGGACGTTTATCCGAATTTCGAAAGGGCAGACCGCAAGGTCTGGCCGTCGAGTGCCGCGACGTCTTCCGCCGCACGGAGATCCTCGAGGCGACGTCGTCGTCTGGAATATTCATGAATTATCGGCGCTCGCAAAACGTTTCACGTCCGGCCGATAACCGTTGCCATATCGTCGCTGAGCTGCGAGGAAGCGGGCCGGGCCGGGGCGCGATCGATCGTTTTCGCTCGTCAATGATCAAGCCGATACTTCGCAGTCTGTTCGCGGCACAAAGCAGAAGCGGTATCGTCCCAAAGGCACCGTACAAACTGACCATTTCCATTCACCAATATTCGAATGCCCGGAAGAACGGTTCCCTCTTTCTGTCTTCCTCTCGCTGAACCTTTGTGTGTGTGCGCGCGTGTGTGTGTATGTGTTCGCCAACTGACACGTGCTCATGAATAGAGTCCGCTATTTACACAAATGCGCATGGCTACGTATATAAATGTACGTGCACGCCTGTCTCTGTCCCTCGACGTTCTAATTCGTGTTCAAACTTGCCGCTCGCTTGCGAAACCGAACTCGAAGCCACTGGCGGAAAGGCAAAGCGACGGCTTGCTTTGTTGCCCGACCCAAAGACTCCGCGCTCGGAAAATTTCAATCGGCGCGCACTCCGTCCTATTGATCCGCCGCGCGATAAATTTGTGGCTCGTCGGAAGCCTATAACTATTCGAATAATATGCAGTAGAAACTCGATTATCGGGGGGCCGCGGCATGACCAAACAAACTCGCTTAATAATCGAAAATTCGTGCGAGCGCGCGCGCGCGGCCGCTCGGGTAAATAGCGGCGGACGAGAAGCTAGTGTTGCTAATTTCGCTAATGCCCTTAATTTCAATGCGGCCGGCCGATAGTTGCGGAGCGGGGAGGAGCGAGGAGAGTGCACGCGTTCGCGATACGTGAAAATATTCGATCCTCTTCGCCTCGTTGCCCGCCGTTGTTCGATGCGATTCTTCAAGCCTAGTGCGGACTGGACGACATTGCCGGATACATTGCTTTCAACGATGTTTTCCGAGGATTTTTCGCGTGCTGCCGAACACACAGCAACATCGACCGTTGCTGGACGCCTAGCCTAGAACAGACTGGGCAGCATTGTCAGATAAGTCGTCGCCAACGATGTTTCCGACGATTTTGTGTATGTTGTCGAACAAACAGCAACATCGACCGTTGCTCGATGCCTGGCCTGGTTCAAAGTGGACAACAGACGATCGCCGGATAAGTCGTCGCCGACGATGTTTCCAACGATTGTTTGTACGTTGCCGGATACACGGTAACATTGGCAGAGTATTTAGTCGCTCGACGTCAAGCGATGCTTCTGTATCCGGGCTTCCCGCTTGAAGTGGAAAACATCGGCGACACTGGACAACAAATTTTAACCTCTTGTTCGCCTTTTAAGTCTTAAGTCTTAAGATATGACTATGAATACCGGTCTAAAGACGATAAATGTTGCAGATTGTCTTAAAACATCGAAATAAAAAGAATGGATATTTCGGGAGAAAGTATCGATTCAAAAATTCGGTTAACGAAAGAATCGAATCGGAATCGAAGGTCCCTATGGAACATCGCGAATAAACGAGCGGCGGCGAAATATATTTCTCACGCCTTATCGGGAAATATTTCGAGACGCGATGATCGCGGTTCGGGTCGGAAATTGAAAATGCGCGTGCGTTTCACGAGCGCACGCGATCGTGCTCTCCTCGGCCGGCAGCGACGATTAAGAAGAGCCGCTCGCAGAGAGTGCACCCGTCTTCGCGTCGACCGGATCGTTTGTTTGGGAAATGATTTCAGCGAGCGGTTTAAGCTCGAATTGATTTATCTGCCGAGGAGGGTGAGCGCGTCGGCCTGACGGCCCTCTGTTCTCCGCATCGTCGAGCATTGCCCTCTCTCTCTCTCTCTCTCTCTCTCTCTCTCTCTCTCTCTCTCACTCTCTCTCTTCCTCTTCCCTCATCACCCCTACCGTCCCGTCTATTCACTCCTCCATCTATATCTGACGCCGATCACGCATTCTCCCGCTTATCCGCTCGCGTTAGTAATAAATCCTCGATTAAAATAAATGTTGATCTTGAATCCCTTTGTTGCTCTTCTGGGCAAACATAAAAGCGGCGTCTCGGCGAAAAAGGCCGACTCGATCGACCGTCGGGGGAAAACGAACAAAAAAAAAAAAAGAAAGAAAAACGAAAATAAAATGGAGAGGCGAGTAATAATTTAGCGCTTACGGATATGAAAAGCGGCGAACGAGAAGGGGGGAGAGGGGGAGCGAGAGATCGGCACTGCGGTATTGGGAAAAAGTTTCCTGCGCCAGCCCTCGGCCCGGAGAGAGAGTGAGAGAGAGAGAGTCCGGAGTCCGGGGGCTTAAACGCGGGCGGCACAGTTACATAAATGCATGCCGGTGGCGCGGCGGCGACTAATAGAAACGAATGTTACCCTTAACGGCCGAGTAAAGACGTTTCACTTCCGCGGCGGAAGTGAAATAGTCCCTTTCTGGCCGTTACTCGACACGCATTACACCCACCGGCTCACTGCTCGCCGAGAGTAAAAGGGATGTCCTCCGGCGCGTATTAACGTTTGTTTTTTTTTGCGCCGACCCCGGTGTCCCGGCATTTGCAAGTTTTCCCGTCCGGCGTTCTGGGGAGCGCACAGGCTCGTATTTTTTTTAAGCCTTTCATTGAGAATGTTGTGTTTTTTTTATTTTAAAAGATGTTTATTAAGAAAAGTTGTCTGAGCGTGTTCATTGACCAGAAAAAAAGATAGTATATGATTCACTCGATGGTAGAGCAATGTTTCGAGCGATTTCTTCAATCGTTTCTGCCGCTACCGCTGGTGAGTTTTTTGTATCTTGCCGCTTGGCTCGGCACGCGAATACCATGTATGAAGTGTTATGCGCGACTTTACTAGAGACCGTCGCATTGCTCGGAAACCCGACGATGCCATTTGTCGCACGTACATGGGTATTTTTATGTTACGCCGTGCATCGGACCTTGTGCTATTCTCATTCAGACGCTATTTTCATCACTTTCGGTGCGAAACACCAGCTTAAATTTGCCGGGCTGTATTTAGGATACTGGTACTCTGGCTGATGCTAGGGACTCCTTCTGAATCGACTTTTTCCCCAAAATATCGATCTTTCTATTTCGATTTCTTAAGAGAATCTGCAGGTAATTATTTTTCTTGAGCTTGAACTCGACTCTTTACTCCAAATAAATCGACTCTTTCAAGATCAATTCTTCATTTCTGATTTTTTCCGAGAATCGCTTCTGACGATTCGATTCTGAAGCAATTCAAAAATCGAATCTTTCAAGAGAATCCAACATCTCTAGTCGCCCAGCCCGTCTCGTCAGACCTGGGGAGACATTAAGACGAAATTACGAAAATTAAAACTACGAAATTGCCGCTTGAACGCTTCGCTGATGAGTTTGACCGCTTGCCGGATGAATTTCGTATACGGCAGTAATTAGCCGCGTTAACTCTTCCCTTCGTCGGCAGCGAGACGTGCCGGACGATAATGTTACGCGGATTATGCTGGTGTCGACGATATCGTAACGTCGATCGATGCCAGCGAACGCCTGTCGATGCATAGGCAACTTCTAAATAGTTTGCGTCCGTTCGTCAAACTTCTAACAAATCATATCACGTAATAACTCCCGGAGTATTTTTATCCGGAAGACTACGTTAAACGGTCATGTTGAATATTTCGTGTAATAACACCTGGCTGCGCCAAACGCTTCCTATTAGCCGGACTCGCGTCTCACTGATGCGTGTCTTAATCTATATTATCGTTCTGTTTTATGCCCTCTGGCGCTTCCTTCCGGCATTGCTCTGTTCTCTCCCGCGTGTGGTACCATAAGCACGCGTGAGGCTGCGAGCACGTTATTTGTATTAATTAGTAAGGCCTAGTGAGTAATATACACTTTTATGTTCGGGACAAATCGTAAAGCCGATATTGTGCAGCAACCCACTTGTTCAGTTTGGTAATTAACCCCTTGGGTACATTTGACGTCTGAGACACGTCATTCACTTTTTTCCCCTAGGAGCGGATGACGTGTTTAAGACGTCAAACCAAAAATTAAACTCTTGGGTACATTTGACGTCTGAGAGACGTCATTCACAACAAAAAACCAATTCCTAATAATTATGCATCTTGATGTCGCAAATGAAGAAGCCGAAAATGCATATGTATTGGTCAAAAAGATATGCAATAAGTACTCCAATTTTTGCCAGCACTACGGCATAAAATTTTATAAACTTTGCGAATCTACATCAGGTTATTGTATTCGTTTCAAAATTTATGTTGGCAAGCATAAAATCCAGGGAAGTGATATACCTGCTACTGAGAGTGTAGTCATGGAAGTGGCACAGCCTATTTTAAAAAAAGGTTCCACATGCAAATATTTTCTCAAATAAATCCGTACCCAAGGGGTTAAAGTACTATAAGAATAAAGAACTCAATAGGTCAAGCTTGAGGATCCGAAACATCAGCTTCCCGCTATCCCGCGCTGTTTAATTTCGAATTCGCCCCGGCCTTTTCTGCGCGCCGCCTATATTATGTCTTATCAAAGTGCAGAATAATCGCGCGGGAAAACTTTAACGGGCAAAGGAAGACTTGCCCGACTTCGCCATCCCCGCCCATCCAGCCTCAGCTCGCAAGCCCCCGCGAGCCTTCTGAAATTTAATTATACCGCGTAATAACACGCAGAGATGCAGCGGCAGTGACGGTGAAAGCGGTAATAAAGATGCGGGAACGTACGCAAAGCGTTGCCTTTAAAGTTACGAGGGTTACACGAGGTTCGGTAAGAGTGCGACTCACTACGGCCTTTGACGGCGACGCGTGCGTTTGGCCGTTTGCACTACTTTGCAGGACATTGAAACTCACACAATTGCGCGACCTACTCGTCGTCCGAGCCGCTTACTTGGCCGCGTCCATTTTTCTGCTCAGTTTCGCGAGTCTCGAGATGAAGTCTATGGGAGCGGGAGGGGTCGGCCGATACAGAAGCGTATCTGGTAAGTGCAGCGTAAAACATTTCGCAGCAGCGGTGAAGTGGCCATTTGCATGGGTAAGGCGAGAATGTGTTAGGGAGTATACGCACGTCAGGCGCATCGTGTAAGCAGCTGTAAATGCAAACGTTGGTGTAGTGTACCGCGTCAAGACAGGTGCGATGCATATCGTCTGGGTGGGTTGTGTACTTTGTTATGTACATTTCAGTGTCTAAATCTTCTTAGTATGTAATCAACACGTATTCTTCAGACAATACCACATATTTTTCTGTGCATGATGGGTTTGTCTAAGGGTTCTCTTTGTTCATCGACTGCCCGATTTTTGAGAAAGTAATTGTGTCATTTGAAAAAAAGATTTATTTGGATAATTATTTCGATAAACTTTGTGCTAATAAACAAGCAGATCCATTGCATTAAAAGTAAATTAATTTAAAAAAAATGAACATATATACAGTAAAACCTTGTTATTACTCTGTCAATTACGTTTTCCTAACTTTCACATTAATACATTTTTACCATTCAAAAATGTGTCCCCATTATTTCATAAAATAACGAGTTACATAGTGGTAAAGAGTTTAAAAAACACTGCACTAGAGACTTCCAGTCGACCACTTGCCGTGACCCCCCTACAGCCTATAATAAGCTCCGTCACCCACACTTTTTCGGCCCGCCGTAATGACACTCGCGGGGTCGCGGGCGTGAAACATAGTGGGCCATGAAAAATTCGGTACTCCGCGGCGGCGGCTCGGCAAATATACCGCGCGAGCGCGTGACCATTTAATCGGGACAATGGCCGGCCGCGCAGTCGGCCGCCGGTTATGGCGCGGGCCGACCGAGCGAAATTTCGGCCGCGGCCGATCGAGTCCGGCGAGGAGGGCGCGATTTCCGCATGGAATCATCGGAATGGAACGGAGAGCGAAATTACACTCGGGGACTCGTGCCTGTCCCGCTCGACAATCCGCGGACTCGTTTCGCGCGCCATGGGAACGGACACACCTGCGCCCGCTCACACGAAGGCTCGTACCACTTACGCGCCGTCCCGTTCTCTCTCCTGCTCGGAGTCCGCGACATCAGCTGAAAACTTTCGCCCCACCTATCTCTGTGCACTCTGGCCGACTTCGCCGCCCGGCGGACTCCGTTATTACACTGCGGCCGTTTTCGAGGATTAGCGGATCGCGAGCGTCGAAGATCATTAGTCCGCGCCATTTGGCAGACCGGAAAATGAGCGGTGTTACAAGCACGAGAAGCGGCGTTGGCGGCCGCAGACGCGGAGTCGGCGAAAGTCGGCGGGTTGCTTCCAAATATTTGCCGGATATGATTGTGCGGCGAGCTTGCGAAGGGAGCCTGCGAGCGACAGGTAAGGGGCGACATTAGGAAAGTTGGGCACGTAAGGATCGGGCCGGCGGAAACCGAGGAAAAGTCTATTTCCACGGGTGGCTTCGCGGTCGTGGGAGGTAAATAAATAAATAATAGACGGTCATCCTGGTGGGGTCCACCCGCACGTACGACCCCGGCGCTCGGCGTATCCAGTAGTCGTGTCGGATGGAATACATTCGAGCGTCGTCCGAGAGGTTAAGAGAGGGTGGGGGGAAAAAACGTGTGCGGACCTTTGAGCGGGAACCGCACATATTTCTCGTGCCAGCCCACGACTCCGGGCAACCACCCTCGTAAAATCGCACGTGCGTTTATCCGCTAGGTACGGGGATGCTTTTAGATTTATTTCAGGTCCTCCCGAGATGTAAGGCACTACGTGCACGCGAATGTATGCATTCTCTTGTGTAGAGGGCGATTCTGTATATATGCGACAAACTTTGAGGCAGCCATGTCCTACATGCACCAGAGTGAGAAGAAAGGCGTAAAGACTACTTAAATTACGAGTTGATATTCAAGAATTAGATAACAATTTGAACAATTTAATTCGAAGCTTGTTTTTATTTTATTTTATTGATTAAATTAAATAAAATGACGAAAGGAAACAAGGTAAACTATTGTGATCCATTTTTTGCCTATTTTTATATTTTTATCACAAAAGTTAGTTAACCTAGTGATAAAAAGAAAGGTTGTTTAATAATAAATTAAGAGTTTATACATAATAAACGACACCACACTACCAATAAACTTTAACGAATCAATACTTTGACCCGACAATATTGAAATAACAAATAAATAAACAATTACTTTTGCAGGGCCAGCTAAATATTATGCTAGACACATAGGCATACGTTTATACGAACTTTTATGATAAAAATAATCCAAGGCATCAGCCCTTCAAGTTTGTCGCCCATATTTAAAAGCGTCGTATACTCGGATACGTCAGGTTCAGCTACCCAACGGAATTGGAAAGCAACCCGACAGCATATGTAATAGAATCTCTTGATGAAAATTTCACCGAATATTTGAATGCCTTTTCAAATACGCGCGCGCGCGTCGCAGTATAAATATCGCCATGTAAGGAACGTCGGGGATGAATAATGTGGAAGGTCGAAAAATTAGCAGCGACGGCGCTGAAAAACCATCCGCGCCGGACCAGAGCGATTAATTCGAATTATTTCGCGCCGGGTCTAATTAGTCCGTATAGTCGACATTGGCCGCTAATAGAGCCTTAACACGACCTGATGAATTTATATGCTCGTTCAGTGATCAACCTCGATTAACAGCAGCGGCAGGGTCATTATCGGCGGAACGCGGAGGTTACTGCGTATCAGCCGAAAGTTGTCCAGGCGTTATGACGTCAGCGTTCATGGTCAGGGGTTGGAAATTCGATCGGCAAGCATGACCGTCGACGCTCTTGAACGGGCGACGTCAAATAATTTGACAGCGATTATCGAGGGAGCGGCGATAACAATATACACACGTATGATTGACTGCAAAAAGATCGTCGAGCGTGCTATCCGCATCCACCGCGCCGTTGCGGACTCGTTAGCATCGTTAACATTAATACTACTGATTCGACGGACCGACAAGAGAGGAAAGAATTCGGTGCGGGACAGAGGAGCGGCGAGAGAGTCGGGCCGGAAATTTCATCGAAAAACGCTCACCATCTCGCGGGTTATTGAGCTTCCAAAACAAAGTTAAAGGGATTTCGCTCCGGGCGCTATCGTACACTTTTATTGTATGGTACTTTTCCCGATTGCACGCGGCCGACATAGATAGCAGCTGCGTTGTCGCTTTAAAGTTTCCGCACGCCCGGCAGGAAACTCCGACAGCCGAACGCCCCGTCGATATTTGAATTCCCCAATAAAAGGCCGCCACCCCCGCTAACAACCCCCGCGACCTCCCCCCCACCCCCCATCCGCGGACGCCGTATTGCCTTTTCGTAATTTTTGATTAGCCAGCCAGATCGCGGCCGTTAAAGTAGAACGAGCCTATCATTTATCGCCGCGATATCGACGTCGATAAGCCAATAGCCCGACGCGCCGAGCGGCCTGCCAATTTTCCGTGGCCCGCGCATGAATAAACATGACGGACAATTTTTATGTAAAAAGCGCGTTTAGCGCGGCGCGCTCGCGATAAAAGCCGTCTCGCGCGCTCATTCGAACGCGTCCACCCTAGCGTCGTCACACTTTTACAGCCTCGTTAACGGCCGGCGGAGGGGGTCGAAATTTACAATCGCGATGCCTATCTCAGCCTTACCTACCGCTCGTCCTTTACGACCCGACCGTACATGTTTCGCCGAACGCTTCGAATCCCGCGGAGTGTCTCGTGAGAAATTCTGATGGCGGCCTGTCGCGCGCCTCGGCCGCCGAAAATGTTGGCCCGGCCATAATAACCGGATGATTATGCATCGAGGGACCTGGTGAGCGCGCGAAGGACCACGTGGTGTCGTTCCCAGGGGCGTTAGAATTAAGCCGTAGGAAGCGGCCCGCGCGGGTCCGAGGCGGGCAAATCTTAGTGCGGCGAACCGGGCGAAATTGTGGATTATGCGGACTTTCCGACGGGCGTCTTTTTAGTCGAGCCTCTTGCGACTCACCCCTCCGCGGCACCTGTCTCCCTTCGACGTCCTTCACCCTCGACCGCCATTTCGATCCCAATGTCTTTCCGGCTCCCTACTCTCTCTCTGTCTCTCGCTCGCCTGTTTTTGCATTTAAATTCATGGAATAATAATGCGGTGCCCGATCGTAAATACCCGCCTGCCTGGTATCCTACTTATTCGGCTTAGTCTCGATACGAAGTGCCGCTCGGCTTGGTGAACTGCCTCTTGGAATTGCGCTGGTGGATCCGTCAACAGGAAAGTAATGGAAATTGAGAGTGGTGATCGGCGGTTGGTAAGAGGGAGAACAGTGGCATAGTATGTATTTCTTTTGCGTCGCCTGTTTTATAAAATGTAGTTGTTCTATAATCTATAACGTCACCGCCGGATGCAATGAGCCACTCGTCAACAGCTGCTCTTTTATTTCATCAGCCTCGAACATTGTATTCCAGCCGTTCTGTCGGAGCAGAATATTTTCATACTTTGTAAACTTTCTTCGGTTTACCGAGCTTTTCAAAATTCCACTAATAACCAGTCAGAGCCGCCCAAAGGGATCCCCAGTCATCATGTGTAATTTTTTGGTTCCAAGCATAACTACACGACCGCATCACATCAGTTGTAGATGTACCACCAAACCGTTCCGACATTTATAGTATCTCAAGTTTATATTACAGTAAAGTATTCATGTTATCAGTTTTCATTGTGCATAATTGTCATTGAAGCCCTCTATGAGAATTAGGTGTATTACAAGAAATCACAATTCATCAAGGCAGGAACAATCCTGCGTCATTTACAATCGCCGGTATTCGAGTCACTTGCTGTAACCGCGTAAAAATACTGCCCGACGCTACAGGCAGTGAGCGAATCCGTCGAATTATATCACGTTTGATCGTACTGTTATGCCCTGCCCTTATCATGGGTCAGTCAAGAGCCCTATGATTGTACGTGTACACTGTACATACTGGACTCTGTTCTCCCTAAAACTCATACGTCCGCGTCATCCTTATCCTTTTCCGACCTTTCAACTTTGTAAGCGTACGTGTTCATACGTCCCTGTGTTCACACGTCCCTGTGTTCACGTGACGCGTCTTCGCGCGTCGCGGAGATTTCGATGTTTTCGGGAGGAGCCAAGGTGCGAGCGGGCTCATGGGTAGCGCGGAAATGGGAGAGGTGAAAAGAAAGACAGTGACGCGTCGTGCGATGCAGAGTGGCCATTGCGCTAGGCAGAGTGACTGAGTAAAGACGTAGAGTGGACAAAAAGTGTACCTTATAATTATACAGAATATATCAATGTTTTTGAATTGCCGTTCCTCCATGTGTCAAACCCTCCTCCCCTCTTACAACTTGTTATTCTACCAGTCCATACCCTGATTCATTATCCCTTCGTTTTCCAAATTTCAGGACCTATATTAAGGAATGTTACCACTTAGAATAGCTAGTCGTATAGTCAAATTCTGTCGAGTAAAGTGCCGGTGTGAAATAAAAACCATCTTCTTCAAACCTATCTTTAATTAAACCTAACTTAGTCCGAAGCCAGTGGACTAAGAGTCAGAACGTAGTGAAGAATAACAGAGATTCTTTACTCACGGCATAACAGTCCGAAATGATGTGTCGACAACAGTCGATTTTTCCCCTGTATCCTCCGACCCCCAAATCGAAATCCCACAATAATTACTCAGCCATAGTCTCGAGAACTTGTGTTCTTTTCGACAATAATTCAGACACTATCCGTAGGTAGGTGACCATGACATCAGCAGTTATCGAAAGAAAAGAAGTGACAAGTTTCCGAACAAAGTATCGCAAGTACAGACACAACAATAACGACGAACTTACTCCGCAAGGAACGTCTCTCCTCAAATCACTCACTATCGGTCGTTACCACCGTCACACTCCTAAACGAATCCGGCGTCACGACGCTTTCCGCCCGACATTCTCCGTCGAATACGATCCGGTAACAGTTGGTAACTTCGGGCCTTCCGCTCGCAGGATGCAAGCGTATCTTAAGCGTACACGTACGGCGAGCCTGCCGGGAAGCATATATACCGGTGTGCAAGATGGATTCGGCACACAATCTGCGACTGGCAGGATGCGGCCGTGCTTTGAATGGCAAACCAGCTTCGTGCACGTTAGGTGGAAGTTAGGCAAAGGCAGTTGGAAGGGGTAGGGATGTGGGACGCAAGAGCCTCGGCTCCACGAGACGCGGGGCGAGCGAATAGGCCGGGGGTCATATTGGGTGTATTGGATTGAGTATTCCATATTTTCCGCGCTCGGCCGACCGGAAGATGGCGCCCGGCCGACCGGAAGATCCGACAAAGGCGCCTTATTGGCCAACGTTACCTCGTCCCGGATGTTTCGACGCGATACGTACCAGACGCGCCGCACAAAAGATTCTTACGATTCACCTTCGCCCCCCTCCCCACCCCCTCTTCCTCTTCGTCCTTCCCCAAAACGACGACGGCCAGAAAGAAGGGAGGACCGAGCAAAATGGGCGCACCTTCCTCGTTTCGGTAGGAATAGATCGAATTTTTTTGGCCCAACGAAAGACAGGAACGTCGTAATTGCCTCTCGTTTCCCCCGGCGCACTCCTCTCTGTGTCTGTGCTAAAAAAATTCCACGGCCAGCGGAAGGATACGAATTGAATCTTCAAAGCGGCCACTTTGAGGAACGGGCATGACAGAAGCGCGGAAGTGTGCGAGGGAAATCGGCGAGACGAGCGCCGGCAGCTGGCCAAGCGACAAAGCGTGGCGCTTGCAAGTTCGAGAGAAATTACCTTTCTCCCGGGGGTTAATTAAGCCTTCGCGACGCCGACGACGACGGAGGGTGGGGGGTGGGGGGCGGGGTAACAAAGGTCGTCGCCGGGAACGAATGAAAGGAAAAGAAAGAGGACTGCTGGGCAGGAAACGATATCTTCCGACGACTTCTTAAACGAGCTTCCGGTCCGATCTCAACGATAAAGCGTTAATCACAGGGTGGTGCACGAAACAGAAGAGAGTGTTCGGGCCGGGGGGCAAAAATTTGTCGGGCTCTCGTGACCTTGTTTACCGGCGTGTACGCGGTCCATCCATAAAACTGTCCGGCACACTGTCCAATGGCGAGTGATCCGCTGAAAGAGGGTCGTAAAAAGGCGGAGGGGAGGTAGAAGTCTCGCCGATAACGACCTTGGGAGAGCACGGGGGGGTGAGTCGATGTAATGAGGTAGAAGGAAAGGGACGAGGGAGAGAAAAAGGGGGAGAGAGGCGATGCGAACAAACGACCAGCTGGTTTCGAGTTCTGTCCCAAGGGGACGCACCGGACTCGCCGCACGCGGTTTGCGATTTGTCGATGCCGGATTTCATTAGCAAGTTTGATTTCATTTCCAGCCTCTCTGTCTCACTCGCTCTTGTACCTCTGGACACTGTGCTCTTTGGCTTTCTGTATTTCCGGGCACGCTCCGTATCCGTCTCCCTCGCGCTGGTTTCAACTCGGCCAACCTTTAATTACATGTTCCATTCATAAATCATTCATTTTCCAGACTCACAACGGCGCACGGTGTTTAGAATAAGGCTAATCAGCCGGACAAAACTGGCAGTATGTAGTAATTTGGTAGATATCATCAAAGTACAAAATGGTCATACGTCGAACTTGATGAGCATTATAAAAATACGTAAAAAGAATTCATCTGTTCCATTTAAAAAAACCAAGTTGACCTTGAAATTTCCAAAAGGCGCCCACCCACAGAAAAAAAAAATTATTCCAAACAACTGTGTCGGCTTTTATCGCTCACGCTTGCGAAAAATACCGAGTAACACAGAGCACGATGTCGAACGGCCAAGATTAGCCGCAGTCAGGCGGCAAAAGAAGGAGCGACTCGGCGAGTCAGACAGCGAGACAGCCATCAATAACGACTCCTACCATGCGCTCGCGGATCGACGGCGGAAATTTCGTCGAGGCGTAACCAGCTTTATCGTCTCCATCATCGTCCTCTTTATACACGGGCCAATATATTTCAATCCCAGCGCTAAGTACTCCATTCTGGCCCAGCCCTCGCGGCGGGCCGTTAAAATTGCAGAGGCGCACGGCATGTCTGAGCAAATCTCGCCCTCCCCCGAGCCCCGCTCGACCCCTCTCCCACTCTTTATATCATCGATTTTCATCGAAGCCGCGCGTGTCGACAGAGACGTTCCGCCCCGCAGCTCTTCTTCCGATTGCCTCGGCGCCCGCCGATAGATTAAAATTCAGCCCGAGGAGGCCTCGCGGAAAATTGTTATCCCCCTAGTGCCGAAGCGTAATTCGTCCATTGATCGATCAATCCGACGCGCGAGCCGGAAGGCGGAACGTGTAATTCACCGGCGCACGCCGAGCAGATATGTCGGACGATGCGCGGAAATAAAAGGCTTCGCGCGCCGCTCGAGTCGATCCGCCGACGACTGCGACGCTAGGTTGGTTTCCGGCAAATCGTGCAGGAGTTCTCTGTTGGCGTAGGAACGCGCGCGGAAGTTTCGTTCTGCGGCAGTGAGAGGTCGAGATCGAAAAGGAGGTTTTGTCGGTATTATTTGATCGGAGAGTCAGCGTTCGCGCGTGCAGATGCAATTGTTTATTTATTTGTTAATGTTTATTACCTACGTTGTGTCATTCTTCATCACTTGTTTCTATCAGTAATTGTAAGCCGTGTTGGACATATTTTTATTTTTATTTTGATTTATTCAATTCACGGGATTATCCCATTTTCATGAGACAAGTGTTGTCATAGATGTGGACAATTAGAATGATTTCTATACAAGATGAATATGAAGTGAGACAGGAAATAATTAAATTACTAGCAACAGTAGGTATAAAGTGCCTTATTCTATTTGATAGTTTATCAAATTGCGGTCAGGAGGAGGAGTTATGTATGACTGCATTTCCTAACTCAATTAATAATTTGCTGCAGTAAGCGACGAAATCCATCCAATTTCAAGGAGAAGAAGCAAATATCGTTTGTGGCGGAAATTTTATTTGCCATATCAGTAATTCTATTCATCGGATTAGAGTTAAAAAGGGATATTCTGCACCTTGTTGTCTTGAAGATGAGGGTAGATTTGAGGTTGTGGCCGGAGAAATCAAAATTGATAGATGATATGTTTATATGAACGTTTATGATAAAAATGAACCAAGGAATCAACCCTTAAAGTTTGTCCCATATATTTAGAATCACCCTGTACAAAAGTTCAGTTCAGTATAAAACCGTTTTTATCAATTCTGATTCTCCAAAAAAATCCGTCAACAAAGAATCGATTTTTCGAAGAATCCAATCGGCACCGAACGTCCATACAGTGAACTCGAGCTCGAGCACCGAGTCGGCTAGAGACGAATAGACGCCCCATGGCCGCATACAGCGACGTCCTTTAAATCATCTTTAATCGATTCCCAGAATGGCGCGTCCTCCTTATTGCACCCGCGCGAAACGCAGGAACGCAGAGCGACGCGAGGCGTAGGCAGGCGTCGGAGTCAGAGGGCAGGCCGCTGTTTATTTGTTGCTCGAACTTCAGAGGGAAAAGAGACGGTCCCCTGCGCCTCTTGCCTAGGCGTCACTCTCCTCTCCGTTCCTCCGCGTTTCTGGCTTTTCTCTCTCGCCGCGCCCGCGCTAACTCGCTGCTATCGAAAGATTTATGGCGCGGTCAAACGACGCTCGGCAGATCCAACGTTCTCTCTACACTCTGCGTCCAATCCCCTGCCTTCTCTCTCTCTCTCTCTCTCTCTCGTTTCCCCCTCAAATATGCCCCGTCGCCGACTATTAATGACTTACAGCCCGGCAATTATTTTTGAATCAGCATTAATTTAAATTAGTTTTACTTTTAATGACGGCGCCGACTCGAGTTTTAATTATAATTCGTACGTACGCGCGCGCGTAACGCCGCTCTTACGGTAAAAATAATTTACACCCGCACGCTGCTATTCCTGTATGCGCTCGCATGCCGCGCGCGCGCGCGCGCCGTCTGCTCTCGTGCCGGATTAAATTCGCAGCGCGCTCGATGTCCTCTCGCTGACAATGTGCACGGGACGAGTTTCCGCGGCCTCCTAATGAGCCCGGCCATAACTCGCGGCTGACTAATCTGGTCCGTTTAACCGCCGTAAGCCCGCGGCCCGATTTATGAGTCCTCAATTTTCGTTGCTCATCGTCGACGGACCCCGACAAAGACACTTGGCACCGGCACCGACTTCTGTCCGTCAATCGAATTTCCTCTTCTACCTCGCCGCGAGATCGGCCCACGGAACACGCGAACACGCCGAGCACCAAACTTCGCCACGACGCACGCTCGTTCTCGCCATCATCGATCGTTGCGTATCCTTAATCCTTACTCGCGGACATATTAATTATCGGCCGCTATCGGCTCGTGCGGCTTGTCGGTAATTCCATTAGCTTATTATGCCGTCGAAGGAAGCTTCAAAACTCGAATTAGGATCATGCAAGCTGTCTGTGCCAGTGGGTAGTAGCACGCGACGGAGTCGCGGGGGGTGGGTGGAATCTAATTAGCGATCCGAACGTGCAATCCGCTCGAAAGTAAACTCGGTCGGGGCTCGTTTTCTTCCGGCGAAAGTCGCGCGGCGCGGCGCGTAATGGCACGCAAACCCCTGCTTCCTTCCAAGTTTTCCCGTCTCTAACGAGCCCTCACCCCCGCACCACGCCAGCGCAAACTGGGCATGATCGTTTCGCCGCGATCGAGGATTCTGTTCTCTTCGCTCGAGAGGTCGTCAAACGCGCGCGAATCGGTGATCCAAGGAGTTGTTCCAAGCTTCTATATGGAGCCATCTATAATCGTCCGCACACTCCCCTCCCGCCTTCACTGCCTCCACCCCTAGCCCTGAAATGGCGCGCCCGCTCTTGCTCACTGGTTCAATCACCCGCACTCACGAGCGGATTACGGTCATGCGAGCGTACAAGGCGAATGCACTTTCCGGCGAGATTATCGCGCTCCATAATTCGCTCCAAGAGATTCGGGGGGGGGGGGGGGGCTCACGGCAACTGCCATTATGGCGGAGCCGAAAATGGAACGGGGTTGGCGAACGATTCCTACGGTAGAATTGATTCTTTGAACGAATCGGTCAACGATGACCTTTGAACGAATCGGTATTGAAAGAATGGACTTTTGAATCGCGCCAGAATCGAATCGTGAATATCGATTCTCTGAGCAAATCGGGACCAATGAATCGATCTTGCGAGAATCGACTTTAAAATTTCTAAATAAGGAGGAATGGGACAGACAATCTGGTCAAAAGTTAATGCCACATGGCGAAAATGCATACATATTTACAAATGTGGATAATGTAGTGCATGTTTAACATGGACAAATGAATGATTAATATGTTGTTGGTGCTGCGAAAGATTGACTTCCCGTTTAAAATCATTTTTACGGTAAAAATTACCATTATTCGGTAATACAGCGCAGAAGTTTTTATATTGACTGTACAACTGCTGCTTCTGATGACAAAAGAGCTTCAATTGCGATGTCTCCATAACAGATCGTGTTAAATTAATAAATTATTTTCTTCTAAACTATGCAGTAGGGAATTCTGTAATTTGGTATACTCCTTTATTACATTAAAATACATAATCCCTCAAAATTGCAAGAAATTCTGCGATTCTCTTATGTGTGTCCAATTCCTGAAGCAATTTCGAATAAAAAAAAAATCGGGTAACAACGAATCGATCGTCCGACCGGCAGAATCGATTCTTTGAAGAATCGAATCGCGAATCAAGCGTCGCCAACCAGAGGCGCGCGTGTACAGAACGCCGCGCTCTTCCGATCGCTCCCGACGTCTGATCGAACGCGCACGCTTACTACTGACAGAAAAGTGGCCAGACGCGAAAGGAAGAATACTGTTGTTTTCCACGTCCGCCGTTACTCAGCGGGACGATCGATCAAGGGACGAGAGCGCGCGATGCTTTCCACTGTCAGATCCGACAACCCATTGCCCGTGTATATTGCGTTAGGAAAAAAAGTTCCGATCGATCAGAGAGAGCTGGCCCCCCTCTCCTGAAAGTGACGGACAGTAATGGGCGCGAACCGGTGGGCGAATGAATTTCAAAGACGCGGCGACTTCGAAGTCCGACAAGAGGATCGAAACAGCATACACCTGCTGACGACCCCTGTCACTGGCGTTAGAGATGGTTCGGTGGGAAAAGAAGTGGCGAAAAAAAGAAAAGCTTCCCCACAAACAGGCATTTCCGAAAGCGATGACGCTTTTGTGGATGGACAACTTTGAAGAGTGCATTAGAGAACAAACTGCACCGGCAGATACGGGCGCAGAGAGCTCGACGACGAATTTGGCTCGAATTTTTCGAAAACTGTTAATTCTGTTGGACTAGTGGGAATGTACATACTATGTTACTAGTACATCGAACAGAGATTGGTTTTGATTGATGAATAATACTTGATTAACAACACTGTATCGAACTGCACGCTATCCAGCCACACTGGGCAACTCTGATATTTATATTAGCGTTTGTTTTGAATTTTTATTATATAACGAATACCAACATTAGAACATATCAAATATATCCGTATTTCGGTGTTTTCAAATGGCACAGTATACCAGTATCGCATTCACTAGCCAGAACGACTTTCGCGTTCCAGCAGATACGCTCGCCTTTCCAGGGGCCATTACAAAGGCTCGAGCGAACTTTTCGAATAACACGCGGCGGTCGGCGTGCCGCGCCGGACGCGTGCTCGCGCTAATTTCCTCGCTTATTCGTCTGCTCGACCCCCTCAGCCACCCCCTCCGCGGCCTTTATTACGAGGGGCCGCAATTATTGAAAAGTTTTCGCCGCGGACGGCACTAAACGGCGCCGCCAACTGTCTTCCGTCCGTTGAAGACAAGAAAGAAAGAGAGAGGGGGCAGGTGGAGGCGCGAATGGCGTGGGTGCTTAACGTCTTTCGGCCACGAGAAGCCATGAGGAAACTTGGGACATAAAAGAGGTATTCCTCGATTACCAGAAAGAGATCGTAGAGAGGTCAGCCTTCCCTCTCTCACGTTCGCGAAAGTTTTGCAGCGAAAAAAAGGAATCCGACGTATCACGGCGGCCCTTGATTATATTTCATTGAATCGCAGCCGCGAACAGTGAGGTTCCGGGAGCGCGGTCGTTCGCTATTTTTCGGAAAATCAAGTGGCTTCGCACGGAGCCGAAAATTTCGGCGAGGACCAGCGAAACGAGCCCGCGAATCAAGGGTTGCGCACCGAGCGAGCGTGCGGCAGAAATTAACGTTTCCGATTCGCTCGACGAGTGTTTTCGATTTTCATCGAAACGATGACACTTAAGTAGAACGACGCGTTGGAAATCGCGTTCGCCCCTCTCTCTCTCTCCGCTCGTAATCAAGTGGATTTTACACGAAATACTTCCGCGTCCCTATGAACGAAGGAAAAAAAATCGGAAAAAAGCACGGAAAACAGAAAAATCGCGATACTCCCCGGCGCCGCATCGACAGGTCCCGCCGGATTATGGAAGTGCGTCGCGGAACGGAGCGCGATTGCGAATGAGCGCGGCGCGCGACGGAGGAAGATTTATTGTGATTGTTACACGCGGCTGTCAAAAGCTATTTTCGCTCGGCTCTGCTTACCGCACGCCATAAGTCACGCGCGCGCTCGCGCTCCTCTCTCGCCTAGCCACCATCACCACCCCGTGCGTTCTGCGCGCTGTGAAAACGTTGCAAGAGAGACAGATATATATATATATGTATATATATATGTCTCGTCGGGCGAGCGTTGTTTAACACGCTCCCTTCATGCTTGCAGCGGCCGCGCGACGATCGTTTTTATCGGCGAAACATTATTTTGCCGGGGGAAGGCGCGGATGAAAAAGAGAGAGAGAGAGAAAAAAAAATGGGAATTATTACGCGGCGAGGAGAGGCAAGGCGCGCGGCGGCCTGAACGTATCGGAACGTGCGGTTATTATGCGCGCAATTAGTCGGCCGCTCCGAATCCGGAGATCTCGTTTAAATTCCGCATAAAGCGCGAACAATATGCAGGTTACGCTAGCCCGCGTCGTCCCTACGCCCACCGTCTACTTTGCATAATTAATACCATCGTCCCGCACAATTCCAAGTACAGTTAACTCAATCCTCGCGGCGCAACCTGATAAACCGCAGATAGAACAACTTCGGCGCCTACGGTCTTCGCCGGGAGAGCGAAACAATCGAGTCTTAGCTTAATTGCGTTTCGTGCCCGTCTATCCCAGGCGCCAGCCGCTCAAATATAATTCAGACGTTTGACAGGCAACGAGCTTGATATCTTCGAGCGTTTGATAAATCAGCCTTTCATTCCGTTCCGAATCCCCCCCCAAATTCCACCGCCTTATTCTTCCCCAGAGTAAGTTTCCTGGCCCATTAAATAGTTGCGCGCCGGCCGATTATTATTCGTACGTGTGACTTTGGAACGAGTTTCGTATCTCGGAGTGCTCGCAGCACGTCCTCATTCCGGCCCGCCAATCCGAATTTTACACCGTCCGATCCCGCTCGCACGTCATCCCGCTCCATATCGCTCGCAGGTAATTCGATCTTATGACTCGGAACAAATTTCAGACCTCGATCGGTTTCGGCCGAGCGTCTCGGCGAAAAGGGACGGATCGAAGATCGTTCTCCCGAGAGGCGAGCGTCCGGGGTATCTCGGGTGAATAGCAACTAACCCCGGCGGCCAGTAATCTATTTGTACTCGCATTTGGGGTTTTCTCGGTCGGCAGGAGCCGATCGCACGAGACCGCGAAGAGCCGCTCCGCCGCAGGTAGACGCCTGGTGGAGTCTGGAAAACCGTGCTGGAGCGTCGAACCTGCTTCCTAGTAGACCGTAATGGGTCGCTTAACCAGTTGACTGCGGAACTTGGTCGCGAGAATGCCGCGCGGGATGTTGAATTGAAATCGAGCGATGACGAGCACACGTGTGGAACGCGGGGGGAATGGAACTATTATTTATTTATTTATTTGCATTGACGGAATGAACGGAATATGGTATAAGATAGAACGAATTGACATAAAGTTGGACGTACATGTGACAGAAGAACTGAGTAAGTGACATATAAAGAATGTTGAATAAAGTTTACAAACAGATATGAACGGAAGCACTCGGGACTGAAGTTAGTTACAGTAAGACGAAATAGGTTGAAATTAAAATTCGCTTATGCAATAATCTGGAGCAGTTTACGCTTGAAGGAATTGCAGGTAGATGAGAAAAAACAGATGTTATGATTGGTAGAAAGTTTGTTAGCTGCGTCGCAGATTCTGTTAGTCGGATCAGAGTAAAAAAGAGAAGTTCTATATCTAATAATGTGGAAATTTAATGTGGCTCTCAGATTACGGCTCGCACAGTGGAAATTAATAGTTGATAAAAGTTGAGAAGAATTGGTACCGTTATTTATGATTTTAAATAGGAAAGACAACTCGGAAATTAAGCGACGAGATTCTAACATTTTCAGGTTCAGGCGATGTAGGAGATGATCATAGTTATGGACAGAGATGCTCATGAGTTTAACCCTTTTAGTACGATATATCGCGTTCGGTGCACTTGCCAAAAATACCAACGACGATATATCGTTGCTCCTCCGTTGGAGCCTTATTATACTCACCACAAGAGGTCAATAAATATCGAAACACAATTGGCGTCGTTTTATTCTCCGTTTATTTCGCAATATGCTGCTTTTTAAATTTTGTTAATATCATTCCTACTTTCCTTTTTACGAGCATTTTTGCAAACCTCTGCAAATTCGGCCCGGTATTCTTCGCTTAGGTACGCTCCTTTCGCTCGGTATTAAAAGGGTTAAACGAGTATACGAGTAATATTATGAATTTTAGGAAGAGAGTGAAGCGAAACGAGACAAAATTACATTTTTATTCTGATTAATTATTTATATTGCCTCGTTATTGGTATTAAAAACTTGAAACTCGCCGTCGATTCGCGCCAACTTCCTACCTAACCACGACACTTCGGCTAACAATGAGCTTCGACGACACTAACACACGCGTCTCGAGGCTCGCTCGACGCAGCTTCCACGGAAAGCTCGGCGCAGGAGACAATCGTGGTACGTGGACCGTTAAGCGGCCGAGAAAAACCGCTGGCAATCTCAATGGCGCTTGACGAGAGAGTATAGAAAGGAGGGAGCAGGCATGCTTCCTCCGGTGCACGGCCAAAGATTGGCCAATTTCCTAGCCATCCGCGAATCAAGAGGAAATTCCTGCCGTTCCGCAAAATCGATCGAGTATCGGTAAGGACACCGGCTTCCTCGTCTTTATTCTATCGTCCTGCGCGCGCTTCCTTTCTCTCTCTTTCTCTCTCTCTTTTCTGTCCTGTCGATACTCATCCCGCCGCCGGATTCTTCGTTTCACGGACGACACTCGCAACACTCGCGGATCCCGCAATCTGACCCAAATCTGCGACGAGGAACGAGGGGCAGGCGTTCGTTCGCACTGTTCGCAGTGCAGATGTTGGCCTCATCTAACAAATGAACCGACGAGCCCGTCGAATCAGCTACGTCTTGATAGCGAGGCGGCCGACGAGTCTCAATGCCGCGTACCATGACTCGTTTACTCGGCCGTCTTACGCTCGATGCGATCTCTGCGGAACTAAACGGAAGGCCGCGTGGCGGGCGATGTTCTAAACAGATTTATTCGAAGAAATTTGCGCGATAATTAGGGTGCCGGCCAAGTGCGCAGCTATCTCGCGGCACATGCGTCGCAATTAATGCCGGCCACCCCTGCGTCCTCTCGTTTTCGGCAGAATAAATCAGCGGGATACTGATAAGAGGGCCGCAGGAGGCGAGGGCAAAAAGTCCGGTCGGTCATAAATCAATCCCTGGCGCGATTTACTCCGCTGGAGCGGTGCCAGCCGAACGATGAACGGAATCCTGGAGCCAACGATTTCTTCATCCGTCTTTCATATACCCGCCGACAGAATCTCTTATCCGCCTCTTCGTCATAGGGAGGTCCCCCGCGCGCATCGTCGCACGCGGAATATTCGAACGTAGGAATTCTGCTTTAACGCATTCGACGCCGCGTCACCCGGGAGTGGGAGGGAGCGTCGCTTTGCGCGGGAGGTTACGTCATCCGTAAAAGGAGGATAGACGTCAATTCATGTGGGCCCGGGTCACGTGAATGCGGCCGCGTGCATGTTGTGGTTAGGAGAGATGTTGGGACTCATGAAAAATTTCAATATGTTTTACCTAGTGTCAACCTTTTTCTTTGTCGGGCCACATACGTATGATTAGCGACATAGTAGGTAATAAGCCAGCGCACATCAAATTCGGGTCATTCATAAAAGCTCGGCAGGCCGCACGTTGAGTACGACTGTCTTAAACTATTCTGAATTTCTAAACCCTGCAGTTTTCCGTACTTTTTTCGTCCTAGAAAAGAAAATTAAAAAAGGACGATACAATCCTTTCGACTGTTCTAACTTAGTACCAAGGTGCTATACATTTCTCGTCCTTCATCCGAGGCTCACTTCGGCTGACACCTGAACTAATGAAAAGAATAAGACGAGCAAAGTTTAAGAGCCATTACCTCGCGCGAGCAGTGAATATTAGTTAAGACCAGGAAAGTTGGCCGCGCGAATATTGCCCGGTTAAGAGCGTTCGGCCGTCATAGAATTTTTAACAAGCCGCACACCTCGCGCACCCGCATTCATCCGCCAGCCCCATTACGTATTATAAGCGTCCGCGCACTTATAACGAGAGCAGCACGTCGAAATGAGGATTGCGAGGCGAGTCTGAATGAAGCAGACGGGCTGAAGCGAAGAAGTCGAAGGCTCGATATCAGGCCGCGGACAGAGAATGCGCGGCTGGCCAAAGAGCGCAGATAATTCCCGCTCGACTCGTCAAAGAACGCAGATAATTCCCACTCGACTCGCCCACGGCGACGCGGAAATGATCCCGCGGCCGACGGCTTTTTTCGGAAATATCGCAGAGCTAATAAAAAGCGGCCGACACGAAGAAAGCCACCCCCTCTTGCCGTTCCGTCCGCGCGACAGCCGGGGTATATTTACGTCGACTGGATCTTTCCAATTTCCGGCCTGGACGCATCGACGTCTCGTACTTTACGACAATATCGGCGTCGTCGCTTCTTTCGCGACGCCCAATAAACGGGTCGGACGCCGGAAGGGTGGCGCGGAGAGAAAATGGGCAGGCGGATCGAGTAACGTGAGTTTGCGAACGTGATTTTTAGGTATAATAATTGTAAGGCATTGTACAACGAATGTTAAAATGTTGCGGGCGATGGACGTGGCGCGGTATGTATCTACGCAAGTGCCATGCATGTGTTAAGAGGGATTAGGACGTTATATACTACATGGGTACTTGTTTTCGTGACGAGGTAGATGTTTTTCCGCGGTTCAGTCAGACAGTCAGATCAGAGCATTGAGCACTATCACATCGAGACTGTAGAGTACCGACAATAGTATTGCGCCGTAATTCTTTACGATCATCGTCAACAGCCGAAAACTAATTTATTTCTTCGAAGTAAGCGATTGCAAACATCTGGCATACATTTCCTTTCACACAAGCTCAGCCGCGGCACTCTTTGTTGCGGACCACTCGTTTTTGACCGCGATATACTAAAAGTCTCGGATATTGCTTACCTATTACTAATCATCAGAAAAACAGTATTGTAACCCCTCCATTCGAATGACCCCTTCTTTCGAATTTTCCGTTGCGAGGAACAAGCGCGAGCCTGAGCGGCCCTTGAGGCTCAATCGAATATTCTGTTCTGACACGTCTCCGCATTCGCATCATATAAGATTTGCTGTGATTTCCTTTGTGACAAAACGCTATTTTCTATCCATATATATAAATTGATTGTGAAGTAACAGGAACCTTATTCCTACACCCATTATCAATAGCTTAAATACGGCGTACAAAATTAGTTTGGCGTACGCCTTGAAAGTGCTCGGTAGAAGTCCTACAATCAACCAGAGATTTCCACTGAAAACTTCATCGTCGTTCAATTACTGCATGACGAGACAGAGACAATAAGACTTTTCTTTTTTTTACTATTCTTTAATTTAATAAATATGTGTTAGCTGATACAGCATTGTTCCTGACTATTCTTCTGTCGGCTATCCAAAATAGGAACGATATAGATATTGATTGGTATACACCACATAATTGTGCTCGCTTTCGCGTCTTGTGAAATTATAACGAGCAATTTCGCGCTGCCGAGCCTAATACATCTTCGAGTCGCACATTTACGCATGCGCGAGCGTAGACTTTTCGCGACAGCGGCGAATGGATACGGCAGGATGACGGACAGAAGATTCGCCCGGAGTTAGGCAGGGTGACGAGCGGATAGACAGGCAGGCAGGCAGCCCAAAGGAGGGTTAGTTTTACGTCAGACGGAGCAAAGTTAATTTTGACAAAGCTTCCCGCCGACCACCCCAGCACCGGACTTAATTGGCTTACACGCTCTTCCGCCGTTTTGTGCCGGGCCTAAATAATCGACCGCGTCCGGATAACTTTTCGTGACCCAAATCGTCAGGATTGGTGATAGGTGGTGCGTCGATACGACCCGCGATCACGTGGGCATCGCCGGCGAACGCGGGGAAAACAATTGCTGGGAGACAAAAGGTGGATGCATTAAACCGCGTCGATGGAAAGTATCGGCCCCGCCGATGCACGAGTGCCAATTAATTTCCGAGCATCGCCACTTTCTCTCGCCACGCTCTGATTAGTAGACGATCGAGCTCCGCGTCCGCCCTTATTCCCGGCGCACATCTCTGACTGCGATCGCAAATTGGAAGACGACGCCTTGCTCTTCTTCGTCGATGCGCAGAGCATCCAGGCTGGCCATAGAAGCATGACGGCATAAGTCTCTTAACCAGTTAGCTGCTCATAATGCCAAAAATCTGAGTGGAACTTTCTCATTACTCATACGTACTTTAACGAGTTAACTGCGGAGTTTAGTTTTAAAAATCGTGTATACGCGTCGCTTGCACCAGAATAGAGGTTCGTATTGGTTTGCAATCGTGGGATCAGCACGGCGTGTTCCCTCAAAGGACGCAGCCCATGCGCGTGACTGTGTTTTCTGAAAAAATTATTTTTTCCCCCGTTCACTTTTTCTTCTTCTCCTTTCTTTATATAAACTAGTATAGAGTATATGTACAACGTGTAACGTTTTCTGGAATACAAAATAAAAGGTGAATAAGCAATAAATATAAAACAAGCGTAGGTTTCCAACAGTCCGGATCGACGTGTATGGACGGACAATGCGATCCTCGCAAATGTCGTGCATCTTCGATTAACGAGCGACCTACGTGAAATTCTTCGTCAGCCGAAAATTCGGCTCGCCGATGCTGACATCATCGTCCGGCACGCTCGCTGTCTTGACGTGGAAATCGAATCAAACGAATCGCGGCTTCTCGGAAAAACCTGAGTAACGATAATAGGAATGACGAGGGTCTCCTGCACTTTCTCATTGCCCGCGTCTCACGACCCAGTTGTCCCGACATCGGCGCCGCGGCGAATGAGTCTCGCGTTTTAATATCGGCGATAAATAAGCATTACGTCGTCGTGCCGCGCGCATATTTACGAGAGGAACTAGCCACGCGACGTCGCTCCTCCTTCTGTCCTTCGTTTCCTGCTGTTTTGCAGTGTAAACACGCAGCGATTCGCGCGCCACGATTTAAGTGGAAGCGACTTAAGGTCTGCGACGCCCGAGGCTCATCCGATTAAGCGCAGCGAAGCGTGCTAGCCGATCGTCGTACGAACTGGGGCCGAGGATTCTTGCGGCGGGCCCGGTCGAGTGTCGTCGAAACTTTCGTTGCCGCGTGCAATTAAGAAAGCGCCCTTCAACTTCTAACAATCGTCGACCGCCGGTAGCCGTAACTACCAGGGACGTTCGATTGTAATTCATTTCTTAAAGAAATCGATTCTTTTCGTCAGAACAGAACGATTTTGTTCCCCATAGTATCGAATGTTTTTTTTTAAGAGAAGCAATTTTTTTCAGAGAATCGATTCTGAGTCGGATCAGTAGTCGATTCTTTCAGGAAAATCGAAGAATCCTGGTAGCTACCCGCTGCTACGATGAGAGGTCCGTTACGTCGACAGTACGCTTCATCGAGAAAATCACTTTAATCGAAAATACACAGTTCACGTCGCGTCGAGTGCGTCGCAGCGCGCGCGCATTCCGCTCGCTTAATCATAGGAATGCGAAAATGATACGTACGGCGGGCTTAAAACGTATACCCGTGGGTAAAGGACTTTCAAACAAATTACGCCGAGCAACGAAACTGGAGCAGAGCGTTACGCCTGCAAAATGCAACCCACTTATCGAGCGTGCATCGTCGCTCTTTCGCGTCTGAGCGATCGATCGTCAACCGAACGTCCGGGGATTACGAGATTCGATATTACGTTTCGCGGAACGGCTACTATCACTCCCGCATGTACCCGCGAATCGGGGTTAACGGTGAAGGAATCGATGGGCGGAATAAAAAATGGGAGGCGCGCGTAGAAAATCGTGTGCCGTTAAGCATGCTCGATGTTTTTCGACAGTTCACCAGCGTGAGCGGATGTGTTCAAAAAACAAACTTCCAAAGTCAACATAGTACGATTTGCTACGTCGCGATACACCACCTTCCCACGTAATACAATTTTCCATCTACCACCTCAGCACAGAGCACCTTGTACGATGTACGCCTCTGCAAGACCTGCAAGCTTCTTTCATCCAAATTCGCGGTCTTGACATAATGAGAATTAAAACTCGTCGCACGATGGACAGATTGGTTCTGACCGAGACGTACGTGCCTGAGATCATCACTGGGACTACTGGGAGTGAGCAACGTCGTTGGAATTGGCGAACGCACCCACACACGGGCGCCACCCACAACCGGTGGCGCGATGCGTTCACCATTTTGCAACGGACCACTGGCTGCTACCGCGAAGCCAGGAATTTCGTCGTTCCCGTCCTCCCCCCCACCCCCCTGATCCCTCTCCCTCCTCTTTTGTCTCCCCAACTCCGGCCGGTGCATCTTATGCGGACCCTCTCGGTAGCCGCACGGCTGCACCGGACGTAATTTAGTAAATACCCACTGCGGGAGTGAGAGAGTGCGGGACAAGACAGTACACCGTCCAGATTTGATGGTGCGAGTCCGTTCGTGCATAATTGTCTGCGCGGACGCGGCCTGCTGACCAGTCCTCCGCCTCCCCTTCCTCCTCTTCGAGAAGTTCTCTAATATAAACGACGTAAAATGTCGAGAAAAAATGTCTGCATTCACTGTGCGCTTCTGGCCTGATCGAAGGGAAGCATCGACACGATGCTGATTGATAAGACCGACACCATTCAGGCTCGACATTGTACACCCGTGTTCGTATGAACATAGGCGGCGGTACGTTCGTGTATGCGTGCACCTGTAAAACGCACGCACACGAAATGCGCGGACCCCACCCGACGCGAGGCTCGATCGAGCGTGTCCTGACATTATTGCGATCGTCGTGGCACGTCGGACACGATGCTCCCTACGCGCACCAACGCGAATTTGTAACGGTGACCTCCCAATCTCGAAGCGACCGCCGCGTCTTACCTACCCGGCAAACTGCCTACCTGGCCGGCGAAATTTATCCGTACACTCCGGACTCTCTTCCCGAGGATCCGGATAATTTGTCGAACAAGCAGCGCCGAATCGTTTCCTGATTCGCAAACGTTTCCCGGAGCGTACGTCGGGCCCGCGTGAAATTGATTGTGGGCCGAAACGAAGGCGCGCGCTCGCGCACACACCATTACCGACCAATGTACGCTCGGCAATGAACGCGTCCGGGCCGCAAATCTCGAGACACGCGGTCGGCGTTGTCACTCGTTAGCGCGTTCAATTAAAACTAGTCGTTAACAGGCGCGCGCGCGCGGAGCTGCTCGGCGCGCTGATTATTTTACGCTTAATGCGCGCATTCAAAAAGTCCGTTGTATTACGATTTTGCAATGAAATTATGCGCTCGCCGCGGCCGCTGAGGATCATCAGCCTGTCTCCCGTTGTCGGCCGCTGGCCGGCACGCGCGCGCGCGCCAAATCGATGCGTTTTATCGAGCGAGCGCTAGAGCGCATTACAATCAAGCGGCCGCTGATTGAAACGCGCGGCGCGCGGGCCCCGATTTACTCGCGGTCCATCGAATTTCACTTTTCCGTACTTTTTTCCGCCTCCCCTCTCGAGACGCGCAATGAAATTAGCAATAACGCGACGGTCGTTATCAGGAATACGTTGCGCTCGGGCAGCCGATAAAGCCGGATAGAGACTCGAGTCCTCTAGCTTACTCTGACCTTCCTCGAGACGCGTTTCCCAATAATGCGGGAGAAAATTAAAAAATTGAAAAAGAAACAACCGACCACACACACGCCCGCGCATATGTATACACGCTCGGCCTATCTGCATTCTCACGCACTCACTCAGGATCCCACATTTGTTACTTTAGCTCAATTTTTATCGCTGATAACTTGTGATTAACCCTCGGATACCCACGATGGGTCAATTTGACCCGAAGCCTGAAGATCGTCAACCCATTTTCTGAGCAAAATCCAAATTTTTGCCTAAGTACATTATAGCGACGTTGCAATGTATTTTGGGCGTTGACAATTTGTTTATAAATTGTTTACAACTTTTTTCGAGCAAAATTATAATTTTTTGCGACATGTTCGTCAGTGTTTTATAAATGGAATAGGTTGGACGTAGTAACCTAACTATTTTTGACCGAATTCCGCAGCATTTATTTCCAGGATTGTTACCTATAACACATAATCTTATAATTATAACAATAATGTTGGTGTTACGTTGGTCGCGTTGAATTTACTTTGAGGTTCTCGTCTCCCATAAATCTAGACAAATAAAATGTTTATGAATTTAAAATGTCGGGTTGCCGTCCTGCAGGACGGGTCAAAATGACCCATCGTGGGATTGGGTCATTTTTCAGTCGATTGTCCGAGGGTTAATATAGAAACATAATGAAAAAAAAACACTTTCTTAAATGATCCGAGAAAAACCTCAACCGTCCGGTACTGGCGGGTACTCCCGCCGACGCCAGGCGGAATTTCGACGAACGAGCCCATTACCCAGGCACTCGCGATAGTTTCCGCGTATAAGGCTGTTCTCGCCCCCTCCAGCGAGCACGCATACATTAGCCCTAAATGAGCAAGTTCGTACTTGACTTTCAAAGCCCGATAGTTGAAACTCACGCGGGACTACGGTAGTCGACAATGAGGCAACGTTAGCGAGGGTGGAGCGTAACTCGTATCCTTATTACATACACACGCGAGATACGCGGATTCGTGTATATAGGTGCGGAATCGGCGGCGTTCTGATATCCGACACGTACATCGGGAGACATAATACGTGCCCAACGATAAACCGAATATAATCGAGAGAACAATGATATACGCCGAACGACGGCATAGGTAGGTGCCGTTGGGGTGGTGCTGTGGGCAGGGCTGGTGAGAAAAGAATTTGCCCGAGCGACTCGATGCTCTGGCAAGAGTCGTATATAAGAGCACGACGTCCGGCGTCGGGAGGTGCGCCGCGACGCGGCTTTTCCTCCGTCTCGACGTCGGCCGACGCCGGCTAGAGAACGTCCCTTAAACTGCGGGACGAGAAACAATGCGCGGTGACGATAAATTCGATAGCGAGGAAGCGGACGAGTTCAAAGTGCGGATATACCGATGCATGGATCTGTACATGTACGGGGTGGGGCGATAACTCTGTCCACTTCCGAAATCTAGGTTGAAATATATTTTATTTTTGTCCATGCTTCATGTAAATAATCTCTTTAATTTGTATGTTTATTGATGAAATTAAAAATTCTTCGTGTGCATCTTTAGTGTCTATAGTAAGAAACTTTATTGGCGTAATGTGTCAGCGAAAATACCAAAATCTAATTGCCCAACGTTTCAACACTCATGGGTGTCCTTCTCAAGGGCTTTTATAAAAATTGGTGATGCAACCTGTACGCACACGAGATTGCTACATGTGAATTCACTATTATAAACAATGGTATAAAACGTATACCTAAGAACAAAAGATTAAGTAAAACATCTTTAGTGTCTATAATGTACAGATTTTATACCCTGAAAGTAAATAGCAGAAATCTTTTAAAGCATCACAATATGTCCCCTCTATGCTATTCAAATTCTCTGCCGAACATTCTTTCATATTATTACAAACCCACTCGGTATCTGCCGAACTAGATGCAATCCCGCCACACTGAGCAACCCCGACACTTATATTAGCGTTTCTTTTTAATTCTCATTAAATCCCGAATACCGTTATGAGAACATCGAATACATCGCTATTTCGCTATTCTCAAATGACACGGTATATCATTCGGTATCGCATTCAGCACGCCCCACCCTGTATACGATCGCAAGTGCCGGACGATGCAGTGTGGCTACCGAGAAGGGATTAAAACCCTCTCTCTCTCTCTCTCTCTCTCTCTCTCTCTTTCTTTCTCTCCCTTTTTTATTCCCGTGTCGCCGCAGACTGGGCTTTGGGCTTCTGGGCACGTCGGCCGGTAGAACGAGACGAAGAGTGAGAAGCGAGACGGAGAGAGGACGGCGAACGTAGCGAACGGAGAAAACGAGAGTGCAGAGAGAGTGGCGGAGTGAGACAGAGAAGTATTTCGTCGCGATCCGCGGAGCTTTCCCGAGAGCCGGCATACTTAGGCAGTCCGACGCGACGGGTTCGGAACGGGCTTGCAACGAGAGCTGCGGCGTGCTCGCGCGAGGCCGGCCGCGGCTAGGTGGTACCGAAAGCATGCCGTTGTAGCGCGCCTGGTGCCATTATTTATCCATTTCCCGGTCACGGCGAATCCCCTCGAGGTATACCCGATATACGTGCTTTAATCGCGCCAGTGGCATACTGTGCCCAGGAACGCACACGTACTCGCCCCGCCGCCGCCACGCCGGCCGTACACAGATTCCGGAGCGTGAGTGGGACGGAGCTTGCGCCCAAGTGTGTCCGGAGGGTCGCGTGCGCTGGTGTACGTGTACGTGTGTGCTCTCTATACGTGTGTACGTGTGTACGTCTCCGTCCCGGCGCCGTGAAGCGAACGAATCGACCTTTTGAGATAGAAGAAACAAGGCAGAAAGCTTCGGCGCTACTCGAAAGGAATAATAAAAGGATGAAAAAAGAGGCTAACAAAGGAGAGCGCCGGTACAATCGGCGAATAAACGACTACGGGCGTTCTCCGGCAGGATTGGGAGGAAAAATACCGTGTCCGAGCGTTTTTCCTGACACAACGAAGGCTCCCCTGGAAAATGTGTGTGCGTTGGACGCGCGTCGATGTTGTGAGGGACAGATTGACGTTTCGGTCAAAATCGAAGAGCGCCTTTTTCTCTCTCCGGCTCTTATTCGGGGAGAATGAACTTTACCGAAACGTGACTTCTGTCTGGCAACCCCTGACAGCCTGATATTTCTCGTTTCCGGCTCGACATACCACTCATGCCCGCAGTCTGCTTAACGTTCATCCGTCTCGCGGAAAAAGACTCATGGAAGTCGCTTTTCTTTCAATCGTCGACACGGGCTGTCCCGTCCAACGAACTTCGATCTGTTTTGAAGACGTCGCGGATGACAGCATGGAATTCTGCAGATGTTTTGCTGTATGACGAACGATAGGTGGTCCAACAATTTTTCTTACACTTTGTAATTTTTACTGATGTCGAATCAGATTCGACAATAAAGGAGTGCAAAGGATTAAGGCTGCGCTCGATCGGTCGAATGACCGGAGCCGAAATTATTGTCGGGCCCAATCGAGCGAGAGAGAGTGTAATGCTGGCGAGTATTAAAAAGGGGGCGCCCGTCACGCTTGGGAAAAGTCTTTATCGTTTCGCCTGCGCATGAATCAGCCACGCCGGCGATCCGGCCAATAGACAATGGAGAGTGTTATATAAATAATCGGCGCAGATAAGAGCGACGTAATCTAACACCGGATGAGAAACGTATCGAAGTCACAACACGAGTCGGTGACTGGGAAGAAAGTCGGTGAAAGAGAGAGCAAGAGAGAGAGAGAGAGAGAGTGAAGAATAAGACAATGGGGACGACGTGGGTGATGCGACGAGAACGACAGATTATGCTGGAGCCTATAATATATGTACGCTATACATTAGCATAAAACAAAAAGGAAGCCGGCGATTGAGATGACATGCGAAACGATGGCGACGGTTAAAAATTTCACGGCGCGCGCGGTCGGCGGGTCATGCGATACAATTGGAATCCAATTATCTCTGGTACGGATAGAAAGAAGTACGTTCGTCTCGATCACCGGGCGAGAAAACGATCCCGGCGGGGCCAGTGTCCGGTGGGCGAGTTATCAGCCACATCTTATCGGGGCCGAGGACAGGTAACCGGAAGGCGTGGTTCGCGGCTATCGGCGATCTTATCGGCCGTTTCGCACTCCATGGCTCGCGTGGCCTCTCTCGAGGGTCAGGGTCGAGCGTAGGTATCGCTCGAATGCGGGTTAGTCGACCATTCGACCGTTCGACCACTCGACCGTTCCGAAACGGAAACGCGGAGCGACATTTTTTGGAACCAAACATACTCAACCTTTTTCTTTCTCATGCCGCATAGGTAGGTTTGTTACGTTACGCGGGCCGCTTTTGTAGTAGCAATTACAGATTAATCTTCCATTTGTTCGTGTTAAACGTACACTATGCCATCCACGTTTGTAAATATGTATGCAGTTTCACCGAGATTGTCTGTCCGATTCCTTAATACATCGTCAAGATGCGAATCAGTAAGCCGATTTCTACATACGTTCTGCGCATGTTTCATTTTTTAATGAGACGACCCGCAAATATACGCTGATGCGAACAACGTGAGCAGCATTTAGGCACACTTTTGTACCGTCTTGTACTTTTTCAGGCATCGAGAGCTTTATTCCAATTCTCATATGCAGGGTGGCCCGCAAAACTCTCACATCTGTATAACTTGTAGAGTATGCATCGTATGGAAATGTTTTCTCTACAAAATTTGTACTGTTTTATGTACTTCACAAGTTACACAGGCGTGCAAGTTGCGTGGACCACCCCGTATAGTCCACCGCAGCTCAAATTCGGACCACACATGCAAGCTCAACTGGCTTCATGCTCGGAACGGTTCAATAGACATGGCGCGAAGCCGACGACAAAATTCACGGACACTCCGCGCAGTTTTCCACATTTATACCGACACGAGTGAGAGGAACGAACTAATTGGCGCAGAGAGCCGGTCTCACATTCGTGATCGCGCGCCGCACTTTCCTCAGACAATCGAATTCTCGCGTCAAGACTTCAAGCCGACGAAACAGTGGCGGTGGTCGGACACGCCTCATGCCTCATTAGACGGAAAATCAAACTACCTAACAATAATCCCGCGCTCGTGAACAGCGACCTTCTGATGTGCGCAAATTCTGTGGAAAGAAGAAAAGAAGCGGATAGAAAAAGAAGAAGGCGCCGATGTTTGCGTTCCGGCGCAAAGAGAAACAGCCCCCACCTCGCCGAGATTAATTTAATTGATATGGGCCGTTTCTAATGGACCGGCCGCGGCCGGGTACCATTGGATAGAATAGATTGGTCATGTCTAGACGCCCGAGACACGCTCCGATCGGTCTCTATTCCGCGCACGATTCTCGCGGCGTCGAACGCCGTCGATGTGTGGAACGGCGCACGCTCGTAGCTCGACACAGATGTGTTCGTACGTGTTCGGCGTGTACGTACGGGCGCACGTAGTATGGAGCAATTTGTGCAACGCGAAAGTGGGATCGCATAATCTACTTACTATTCCCTGTAAGGCAAGATATAAATCTGTATACAAGGTGTGCCGAGTCTCGCGCTTGTCCACGCAATACGTTATACCTTTTATTTCCCACAATGAACATTTATTCGCTACCCTCCCCGCCCGCGTCGACTCGCGTCTTGTTCCAACGAATCGTCGTCGTCGTAACTCCCCGCGCCCCTCCCGGAAAATCCTTTTAAGCCCTCGAACATTTTAACCGGTAATCATATCGAATAACGCCCCCGATATAACCGGATTTCCATATCGGCCGGGCGAAAGAAGCGGCGCCGAGGCCGACGCCTGGATTTTATGCAGGCCGGAAGATTATTCAGGGATTATCCGCGCCAAGTTATACGCGGTTAGTGGGGGGTAGCGTGAATTAAAGTTAATAAATCTACGGGATCGCGTCGCGAGCATGGAAAATTCGAAACAGTAGGTGGAGCCGAACAAGAGCACGCACCTTCTGCGACGACAAGTTTCGTTATACTCGCGAAGGGACCTCGCGACACCGAACTCACGGCAGTCTTCATAGTCCGTTGTGTTTAGACAAAAATAGGCCTTCGCTACGGACGAATTCGTACGAAAGTAAATTATTTATTTATTTACGGGCGCAAAACCATTAGTATACAGTAAATAGTGAACCTATTGTAATTGGTGCCGTAAGAAGCCCATAACAAAAAACAAGATAGAAAATATAATAATAATAATACTAATAATATTTTATTATTATTATTCTTTATTAACGAGCAGAGCCCTTTGGTGAGACCAGAGAAATACAAAAGATAACAAATACATAGGAGTACGCTAAAATAACTAGACTAGAACTAGAAGTGAAACTAATAATACCTTAAGACTAAAATAACAAGAGATAAAGAAAAGGTGAAAAGCAATAACAATACATAAAGATTTAACATATGAAAAAACGAGCTAATAATAAAAACAGTTTGAAAAGTGATGTAAAAATATAAGAGCTAAGACTAAGATAACGCAATCAAAAAGAAAAAGAGAAAGGAGTAGAGACTGCACGAAGAGTTAGGATGTAACAGACTACTTAATTTAGAGATATTTCGATAGTAACACAACGCTTGAAGATGGGGAATGGGCAGAAGAAGTTGAGTCGGTAGCAAAAGCGGTTGACGTATATAAACATATTATATAACTAATCAATGATGGTTTTCACGAAAATTCGATTTGGAGCACAATTGACGCCCTTCAAACCGTTGTCAAAATTTGATCCTCCCACTTCCGCCTAGAAAACTTTCACCCAAAAAACCCACGATTTTTTGCACGAATCGATCCGAAGGAAGATCCTAATCGCAGCGGACCAAGATGCTGCTCCCGTCGAAGTCGGACTCCGCGGTCGTTAGGTGGCCGCAGGCAGCGCGTTGAAAAAATACAGACGCGTTGCGGTACGGGACGCGCGAGCAATAACCGAAACGACGGCGGCCCGCCCGACGTCGCTACGTATTCTCGGCGTACGCCAGAAGAAGAGTCAGCCGCGGAACGGGACAAACGTCCGCGCGTTCTTGCGCGGATACGAAGGGGGGAAGGACGTGAACGCAATGTAAAATGTAAACGATCGCCGACTCTTGCCAGCTCCTCTTCCTCGCGTGCGGCCGGACATTTTATTTGTCGGACATATTCCGCCGCCCTGCGTTCGCGTCGAGATGAGCAGCGTTGCGACGAAATTACGAGCCTTTATGGGACGATCCGACGAGACGCTAGAATGCTCTTTGCGTACCAATGGCGATCGCCGAAAGTGCCTCGTTCCTCACTTGACTCTTTGGGGTTATGTGGGTTATCAACTGTCTCACCCTTTGCTTAGCTTTTTATATATGGGTGAGATTATTTACGTCCACTCTGTAGTAATGGATTTCTCGAAATGTTATTATTTCTTTCACCCGGTTTGACTAATATTTTATGTTGAATAGTTAAAACGAACGTGTTTTTTGATTTGTTTTATGTTAAACGAAATTCTACGCGACTTGGGTTTTTTTTTTTCTTTAAAATCGTCTGCCTTGAAGAGTCAGAGACTCCCTTCACAAGATGCTCTTTGACGTACGAGACCGAAGTGCGGCGGACGAAGGTGGGAGAGGCGCGTTAATAAAGGTATTGACGAGTGCGAAAGATGAGTGCAGGCCAGTCCTGTGCGCCGCTGGTCATAACTGATCGGGATCGGTCGACGCTGGGTGCTGGCCACGTGAGTGCAGCAAGGTCATGATTCGATGTCGGTAATAACGTGACCGATTCGCATACAATCCGGCCGCGGCGGTCTGGTGAGTCTAATTCGCGAGTCCATAAAATCGTCGGATGGGAGGGTTGGCCGACGAAACGGAGGACGATTCGAGAGAGTGAGGCCTTGGCGAGCGTGGACGCTGCCTCAAGTAGAATGACAATTATTTCTGGCCACTGGGTAGATGGCGCTTGGCGGCTCTCCTTTGCCCCGGACTCATATGCATGCCCGTCATGCTTAAGTAAACCGAGTTTATTCTAAGACCCGGGTACAGTGCCCTAGAATACTCCATTCGATGGTCAGGTTACCCACCAACGTGCACGATCGAGAGAACAGACTCTCTCTCTTTCTCTCTCTCTCTCTCTCTCTCTCACTCTCTCTCTCGTTCTCTTTCTCATTCTCCATCCATCTATCCGCGTATCTATTCATCTGACTCTATTCCTCTCTCTCCTACTCTCGCGTACTCGCTTGGAATGTCAAGAGTGGGAAACGAACTTATGCATCGTGCCCGATGACTTTCTCGATGCCTTGCCACCTGTGTTGAGCGATAATGTTCAACCTGTAACGTTAGCACGGTACAATGTCACGCGTCTCCTCGCCGTAAGTTGTACTGAGAAGCATTCGAGGCTCATTCGAAATTCGCTCGAACGGCAGTTTGACGGAATTTGACGTTTTATGAACGTTTTTAGAAAAGCCAATTTTATCCGTCCACGATAAGTTCAGATAAAATCGGAAATACATAGGTTATCTATAGACGCACGTTTCGTTCAGTGCAAGAAGTACGCACACAAAAAAAAAATCACTCGTACAGTAGGCACGGCAATGACATACGACAGCACACACACACACACATTCAAATTCCTGTCCTTACAGTTTACGACTGGAACGAGAAAAGGGAGCGAAGTACATGACTGCGTGCCTGAAACTACGGAACATAGGAAAGCGGAGGCGAGCGACGTTGGAGAATTTTCAATGTCGTGAAGAAAGAAGACGTCGGCCCAATCTCGGGCCGCGCGGGCACGCTAATTTCACAGGCAATAATTAATATAGCGGCGTGGCGCTCTCATGAAACGGCATTCCTGGCATAACCTTTTATCAGCCGTGGGGACTTGACAGGCCGGGCAGGCCGGCACAGCCGGCAACGGCGGCAGCAGTCCGGACCGCGCGCTTGCCCTGCACCTTTTACTTCGGATATCTCGCATTCTACGTGTATATTATCTTACTTACTTTCGTGCAACCCAATAAGGCGCCTATCCCGCGGAGCCATGAGCTCCTAGCGCCGGCTAATAATACTGAATGCCGCGGTTTCGCGGGGGGATACTCTGTTCCGTCGCGGACGTGGAACGCGCGTCTGGGGATTACGGATTTTGTTAAGGAGGAGTCGGACGGACGAACTGGTCGAAAGTTAATGCCACATGGCGAAAATTGCATGCATTTTCACGAATGTGGATTATGTGGTGTATGATTGACATGGACAAATGGATGATTCATATGGAATTGGGGATGGAGAAGATTGACTTCCCATTCAAAATCATTTTTACGGTCAAAATTACTATTATGCGGTGTTTTATATATATTTTTATATTGTAACGTGCGTCTGGGGATTACGGATTTTGTTAAGGAGGAGTTGGACGGACGAACTGGTCGAAAGTTAATGCCACATGGCGAAAATTGCATGCATTTTCACGAATGTGGATAATGTGGTGTATGATTGACATGGACAAATGGATGATTCATATGGAATTGGTGATGGAGAAGATTGACTTCCTATTTGAAATAATTTTTACGGGAAAATAAACATTATCCAGTATTTTATATATATTTTTATATTGTAACGCGCGTCTGGGGATTACGGATTTTGTTAAGGAGGAGTCGGACGAACGAACTGGTCGAAAGTTAATGCCACATGACGAAAATTGCATGCATATTTACGAATGTGGATAATGTGGTGTAGGTTTGACATGGACAAATGGATGATTCATATGGAATTGGTGATGGAGAAGATTGACTTCCTATTCGGAATCATTTTTACGGGAAAATGAACATTATCCAGTATTTTATATATATTTTTATATTGTAACGCGCGTCTGGGGATTACGGATTTTGTTAAGGAAGAGTCGGACGAACGAACTGGTCGAAAGTTAATGCCACATGGCGAAAATTGCATGGATATTCACGAATGTGGATAATGTGGTGTATGTTTGACATGGACAAATGGATGATTCATATGGAATTGGTGATGGAGAAGATTGACTTCCCATTCAAAATCATTTTTACGGTAAAAATTACTATTATGCGGTGTTTTATATATATTTTTATATTGTAACGTGCGTCTGGGGATTACGGATTTTGTTAAGGAGGAGTTGGACGGACGAACTGGTCGAAAGTTAATGCCACATGGCGAAAATTGCATGCATATTCACGAATGTGGATAATGTGGTGTAGGTTTGACATGGACAAATGGATGATTCATATGGAATTGGTGATGGAGAAGATTGACTTCCTATTCGAAATCATTTTTACGGGAAAATGAACATTATCCAGTATTTTATATATATTTTTATATTGTAACGCGCGTGTAGGGATTACGGATTTTGTTAAGGTGGAGTTGGACGGACGAACTGGTCGAAAGTTAATGCCACATGGCGAAAATTACGTGCATTTTCACGAATGTGGATAATGTGGTGTATGTTTGACATGGACAAATGGATGATTCATATGGAATTGGTGATGGAGAAGATTGACTTCCCATTCGAAATCATTTTTACGGTAAAAATTTCCATTATCCGGTATTTTATATATATTTTTATTTTTTTGTCATTTCAATTTAGTTTATTTTAAACGTCCAATTCAATTCGTACACGATTTTGTTTTGTTCTCAAATATAATCGTTTCTTCCGACGCAACTGATACCAGCTACCTCTAAACGACCAAGGCCGTACACGTTAAATATCGTCTAAACTCGAACGAGCAGTCAGACTCGTCGTTCGTCACTTGGCGAAGCAAGTTTCGTGACGAGTACGTCTCAGTCGTCAAACGTACCCAATGGGTTAAGCGGCGGGACGCAAGGCGGATTTTCGTCACGGCTCGAAGAACGGGGCCCCGATCGCACGAGGATAGCCAGCCGCCCGCGCCGTTTCCTTCGACAGCGCCGTTTGCGAAATCCGCGCCGACTCGCTCGGATCGATGTCCGACGTCGGAACGAGCGTGTGAATTCGCTCGCGCCGTCGTAAAAGCCGCGGGATCGAGATCGTTTCGGCCGGAGCCGGCTGGTGTGCGGCTAAGAGCGGCGAACACGAGCAGCGTTGAGGTGGACGGCCGCGTGCGCCGCGGGAATTAGATCGATATAATTCGCGAGTGAGATATACACTCCGCGATCCCGTGGCAACGGCTGCACGAGCGAGTGCGCGCGGCTCGGTAGTAGGGTTGGGCGAGACTGCTGGATTCTTGCTCCGACGAATCGATTATTTTCTAGCCGACGATCAAGAAAAAAATTGATAATTTTCTTGCGTCTTTTTATGTTTAGGTTTTTTTAAGCATCATCGAGACATGGAAGACTGTCGATTTCGATCGCACCTATGTGCATCATTCTTGAGTAGCGCCTACTTGGGTCCTCTTGCGCAGAGGGAGAGTGGTCCCGAAAGACGAGAGACAGAAATAGAGCCGCGGCGAGACGTGATACAGAGAGAAGGTGGGGTACGATGTGGACGAAGCCACGAGCACGCGGGTATCTTTCATTCCGGGCACACGCACTCGAAATTTGAATACCCACGTAAAGTGGATTCACCGCGGGCCCTCGACTCTCTTTTCTCGGTGACTAAGCCACACGCGAAAAGAATACGGAGGGAGAGGCAGAGTAAGAGAGACAGAGAGAGAGAGACGCGTGCGTGGATGTCTCGTGTGCGGGAGAGACAGACGCACACCGACTCAGCTGTTGTTCCTGTATTTTTTCACGAAGCCCGCATTAATATTCATCAGGATCACGAAAAACAATGCCGCCCACCGGCACCCGTGACCTGTTGAGCCGCGGCCGTCAAACGCGGATTATATCGGATTACAAGTTTATAATTGAATCTTTATGCGAATCCTGCCGTCTCCTCGAGATTTCCGCCCACGCCCCGAGGCGGATGCCGTCGAATTCGCGGTGCCGAGAGATGAGAACACAAACTCGGCGACGCGCGCGCGGCAGCAACTTGCCTCGCCACTTTTAATCGAGCAACCGTACGCCGTACGTTCTGCTGCAAAATCATTATTTAACGTTTTAACATATGTTTGCTCTTCAATTAATAAGTGATGTAGGTAGTGGTTGTGGCTTAATGAGCGATGTATTCATTTTCATATAGGAAGTCAATTTATAGGAAGTTTTTTAAGAGTAACAGATGTTGACCGAAACGTTGACGAATTAAACTTCCTATATGAAACTGAATACATTGCTCATTAAGCCACAACCACTATCTGCATCACTTATTATTATTTAACGTTTCCAATCGTCCAATACGTCCAAATTATTAGTTAAATTTGGACCAAGATAAGACAGCGACATAGGTCCTCATTTATTTAGCGTAACATTTCAATATCAAACCTACTGCGTCCCAATTAGGCCCCACGTTCATTCTTGGAATCCTATATAGGAATCCTACTTTGCGCCTACATAAGATTTCCACACGGGTCGTTATGACATTACGAATGTCGCTGCCGATATCAGGGCGGCGAAGAACATCGAATTTTTCTTCCCCTCGTTATCGCATTCGTATGCAGATGAGTAGACGTCCGTGTCTAATTATATCTACGGTATTTCGAGCTCGTATCCGTATGTAAAGGTATGCGTCTACCTGGTCGCGGGTATCGCGAGAGCCGGTGTACGCATATGTAAATGCCGAGTCCACTTGGCCGGCCGTTATTACGATTACGACTACGTACTCTCGCACCTTGGGCGAGTCCCACGCGAAACGGTCATTGCTCACTCGCCGTCCGGTGGCTCGGAACTCGGAAGCAACGATCGCGATCGTGTCAATAAAACAGTCGCGCGCTCGATTTAACACTAGAACTACCGAGCAGTCCAAATGACTGGTATAACATTTTGCTATAATGAAGGCTGTTTGTACAGAACGAAATTTTCGGTTTAAAAAAGGCAAGAAAGAAATGAAGCAAAGAGGAGTGAAAGTACGTGGTAAGGATCATTTCGAGGTAAATAAAGAAAGAGATGACACGTATCGGATCTCAGTAAACGACCGACAGTATTCGGAGAATGCAATAATGGTCGAAGAAAAGGTGAGCTGACCATGATTATACATCTGTCCACCGTGTCCGGGAACATCGAACGCGCGAAGCAGAGAGAAGCAGCCGGCACGAAGCTTAAAAATCCGATCAATCAAATCACCGGCAAGCATAAGCAGGCTAAATCGACGCGCCTCAATTAGTCGAGCCCGAAGTCGTTACGTAATACGCGCATTGCGAGGATCGATACGCTCGGAGCGTGTGTGCCGGCGTACGCATACCTGCGATCCGCGGCTCATGCCGGGCATTATGTCGTCGAGCCGGGATCACCGCTCGCGCATTGTCGACCTCTTTCCTATTTAAGGCGAGCCCGCGATCGTTTCAATGGGACTTATCCGGTGGCGCGTTGTTATCGGCCCGACTAAATGCAACATTCTTCCCCGCAATCAGTGCGCGAACGAGTTGCGAGTCATAAGCGTCGCCGAGAATCGTTCCCCGCTAATGGATTTGGCCGGAAAATTTTTCAGCGCCACCCCGTATCCCTCATTATCATAAGTACATAAGTGCGGCACCGCGCGCGTCCATTATTGCCGAGGCAAGCTACGGATTTCGGTGATATTCGCGAATTAAGCGGAAAGTTTCGAATTGCGAGCGAATGAGAGGCGGAGAGGAGGAAAATAGCAGAATCAATCCTTGAGCCCGTGCGGATATGTTCCACTTGGCGGGTAGAAAGGGAAAAATCGAGGCACTCGCACACGTAAACGCGCGCGCACGTCGACGCTCGACTAAGTAACCGGAACTCGGCTCGAGCAGTGTGCTTCCTGGTAATGGGCCGGTAATCAGCTTTTCGATACGCGTCCGTATCGATCATCGAGACCTCGCCGATCGGTTTCCAGTTTCGGCGCGCCGCCTGAACAGCTAAACACGACGCAGCAGCCACGCGACGTTGCATTATAATAGTGTCTGTATCTTGCGCCGCTCGTGTCGCGCGTGTTTCTCGTTTGCCGCGAAACTTTGACGCTGACAAACGGCGCGAGTGCAAGGTGGCGGAGGGGGCCGCTCGGAAATCAGAGTTGAACGGAACATCGAGAATAGCCGTTCCCCGCGGCGGACGTCAGATATTGTCCATACCGCGATCGTCGGTCCCCCTGATCTATTTTTAAAGAGCCCGCTCCAGTTTCCACTTCGGCCACGAGAGTAGAAAAAAAAAGGAATCCGAATCGGGCGCGAGGGACGTGCGGAGTGCGGATGGTGTAACGTGCACTCGATTCCGTTCGGAAGAATCGATGGTTAAGAGTGGAGTCTAACGAAACATTCAGGGAATTGAGAATCGACTGTTTTCGAAAAGAATCGGAGAATCGATGAAAATAATGAGCGGTGTTCATAGTCAGGTTTTAAGACTTAAGGGGCTTCATTATTTGTTTTCAATTGCATCAGAAATTTCTAACGGCCCTGATTCAATCCATGCATATATTCCGTATATATATGTGCACACTAATATACTTGGCAATAATGCATACTAGCGTTTGTACCGCAGTTCAGGCTGAACATAAGCACTCAATTTACAATTTTATATTTACAATTTTGTTTCTCCTGAACTAGACGGTGAAAAGTCTTTTTTTTTCTTTTAAAATGTTCTTCGAATGTTAATCTACAACCTGGAATTTGTTCAAAAAAAGTTTAAGTGCCGTTTTCGAGTTATTATCAAAAAACCGTTTTGTTATGATCATTACCATTGCTTTAGATCAGTGTTTGTTAACCTGGGGTGCGAGAAAGCATTTCCAGGGGTGCGAGAGAGGTTTCTAATGTTACAATAGTTATCATCTCCTAAATAAAAACATCTGAACATATTTTTCAAGGGGGTGCGAGACCGTATTTTCAGATTCAAGGGGGTGCGAGACCGTATTTTCAGATTCAGGGGGTCCCGATCACCAAAAAGGTTAAGAAACACTGCTTTAGATGGACACAACGCTAAACTTTAATTGTTAATAACTCGAGTTCTAGACGGTGGATCAAGTTCATTTATAAGAAAAAAATTGTTATTTTTTAAAAATCTTCAATTTAAGTCTGGTTTAAAAACAAATTTAAGTAAAGTGATTCAGCGCTAGTAATACCTTAAGACTATGAGCACCGTTTTGACGGCTGATTCCTTGGTTTATTTTTATCATAAATGTTCATACGAACATATGTCTCAAACGGCTCATTAAGAGTCAGATCTATCTAGATATAACCTCTTCATTCAATGTCTCACAATAGTCGCAATTTTTAAGTGAGTATTCAGGGCCTACCAACATGGCAGCCACGGCTTTAAATCAGCACACGTTTCCGTATGCTACCATTGCTTCCGAAAATCGGGTCTTAGAATAATAAAAAAAATACTCGATTCCTCGGACCAAAAATCGAGTAGAATCACGACCAACCCCACCTCGCGCACACGATTACGCCGCCCGTAAATTGAAGCCGTAGCCCTCGCCAATAAGATGCAGCCCCCACGACGTACAACTTAACCCGCCGATCGGCCGAGCCGAGTGCACGGACGATATAAAATCTCGCCCCGTCCGGCAGCCGCTCGTAACCCAGAATTGATCGTGCGGCACACTTGCCGCAGCGAGCGTCGCGAGGGTAAATTTTCGTTCGAGTCAATAGTTGCTAACGAGAGGGCGTGCGAGCAAACAGGATATCGAGCGCGGCTCCGACGATATTTCAGCGCAGCAGATCGGTTCATTTGACAAGGCGATTAAAGCGGCCCGAGCCTTGGGCGTATCGATCATCGGCACCTTACCGTGCCGGCCGGAAGCTGCACGGCGATTCACCGGACGGGACGTTCCGCCACGCGCGAATGAGTCGCCGTATGTATACCGTGCGGATCTCAACCCCGTCGCATTCCCAGCGGACGAGCGCATACGTGGGCCGAGCGCGCGGCCTGTCCGTGTGTCTCATGCGTGCGACTCGTCCGTGTCCTCGTACGTGACCGCGCGCACGGCACTCGTACGTCTGTGCACGCGCGTTCCCGTCGAGCGTAGTGGCACGCCTCATTAGGGATGAATCAATAGTATCCACGTTGACAAATTCGCCGCCGCTTCCGACTAGACGACGTCCGCCCACGCTGATCGGCTTGCGTTTTATGTCGACGTCCCTAAATCCCGTATAGATACCTCTTCGATGCGCTCTCTTTCTCTTTCTCTTTCTCTCTCTCGCTCTCTGTCATCGCATTTCCGCTTGCCTTGCCTTTTACACATATCCGTCCGCGGGAGCACATTAGAATTTTCCTCTTCGATGTTGAGATACGTTAAGCATTAACCCTTAATAACCTAGAGTTTCAATTTTGATACCAATCTTTTAAACCGAATGTTCACATTACTATTAGTTTTTTTTTATAGGTTGGCTGTACGTATTTTACTGTTGTATAATATTCTTTCCAACGAAATTAAAAAAAAAATCAAATGTCATTATTGTTTTATTTTATCTATGACATATTACTTGCGCGGCAAAGTGAACAAGTAAACACATTTTACTAAAAGTTTTGTTGAATACAAATTTGATATATTTTCTTTTTCTGAAGAATATAAATACTTTTGAGGTAAGTGAATATATTATTTTCGCTATGATATAATTATTTTTTGCGAGGTATATCTGATTTCTTTATGGCGTTAATGCCTGAAGTATCAAAATTGATACCTGTTTTTTTTTCTAAATAAATATGTAAAATAAATATTGTGATTTTTTTAGCTATTTTTCCCTTCATCTAGACCCTCAAGCAAACACAGTAATATTAAAAATAAATCACTTTCGTAAATCAGGCTACTAAGGGTTAAGCAAGTTCGTTTATTTCACGACAACTGGGGTCCCCTCTTCAGGAGTCTGGTGCAAAGAAGTAGAATGGAAATAAACAAAAATATTTCTAAGATGTTAATGAATGATGGTGTGCATGAAATATGTAGTAGTACAGTATGTACTTCCTTAAATTTTGACGGTAGCTCAACGTATTTTAGATCTATAGGTGCTACCACTGTACCTATTTATCATTCTACTTCTTCGTACCAGACTCTCGAAGAACCCCAGTTGTCTCGAAACACGTTGAGTTGAACATAAACGAGCCTTGGTTAACGTATCTCAACCTCGAAGAGAGCATTTTCTAAATTACAATCGAAGCACGGTTGGCTTGATGCGCATTATAATTTTTCTGGGACACATGCTGCCGCGAGCCGACGATGTCAATTCCAAGAGCGCGCGCGTTGTTTCCTCGTCAGACTTTTTTTACCCGAAATGCCAGACATGCGCGCGTCGCAATGTCTCTTTTGCAAGACGTCCGACCCCCCGCCACTTTCTGAAGGGTTAAAACGTCGCGCGGCGTGGGGGATGCTCGAGAATTTTAACGTCGCGCGACAATTTCCGCGGCACTCGTGGCGCGCGCTGTATATGCTGATCGCAATTTTCCGCGGCGGAAGGAAACGCAGAGGCCCTCCCCTCTTCCTACTCGCAGCGTGCCGGCCGACGATGATTAAGAACTTTTCGCTCGCCGCGAAAGAAGGTCGTCGAATAAATTTGCATTCAGAGTGCTCAGATATCGGGCACTGGTTGTGTCGTGCTAATTTTCGGCCAGAAGGGCTCCGGGCTCCATGAATAATGTTAAACGACGGGACACGACTCTCTCTCACTCACTCACTCACTCACTCTCTCTCTCTCTCTCTCTCTCTCTCTCTGTCTACCTCTCATTCTCTCGCCAGCTCGTATTTATGCACGGTGGTGCACCCCACCTTCCCCCCCTCTCGCTGCGCATATTTCCGCTCATACGAAGCTAAATAGGCACTCGGAATAATTCGAATCAGTTTGTAAACGCGTTTAATTAAATGACAATTTGCGAGGACTCCGGCACGGGAATAATGCGCTGGGGGTGGAGAGAAAAAATAAATGATCGGTGTTAATTGAACAAACCGCGTGTCGAGCTGAAGAGAATTATCGGCGCAGACGAAAATTTGTGAAAGAACAAACTAACGACGTCGGCTTAAAGTTCGCGATTGCATACGGTGGCACGTAAGAAGTTGTCAAGGAAAAGCGTGGACCGTTTTCGTCGCTCATTTACATTCAGTCGAGCCGTAAGTGGCTCGCGGAAAACGTTCGGCCGCACTTGAGGCACTCGGACTCCGGAGTAATTCGAGTCAGCTCGTACACGCGCCCCTTTGAACCAACGACCTCCGACACGTGAAGCATAAGCGACGATCGCGGCGATCGAAGTTCGATTAATGCGACGAAGTTGGCCAAGAAAAGAGCTCCTTTCATCCACCTAATACGCCGCCTCATTCGCATCCAGCTGACCGTAACTAGCCGGCAGCCAGGAAGAAAACGTTTGACCGCTTGGAACTTCCAACAGCACACACACACTACTCGCGCGCACGCGATTAATCGATCACTCTCCCTTTGACACCTCGACCTCGCGTAAAATAATAGTTGGGAAAGTTTGAGAAAAAGATGCCTCGACGTCGGACGAGCTTCCGGGTGAGACTCGGTAAATGGAGACGCTCTTCCTGTATCGCGCTGTCGATTAAATGCCGGGCGGGACGGTAAAAGGAGCGACTGAAACTCTTCTTCAGCCACGGGCAAAGGAGGCAGGGCGAGGAGTAAAGTTACTAAAGGTGCGCCCGTCCTTCGTCGCTCGTCTTTTCGCGCCGAGAACACGTCCTGCACCGGCGTCGGCGGGAGTGGGAGCGAGTGACAATTAAAAGTTTTAATTATGCAATAGCGCGCCTCATTACAAGGGCGCGCGAGAATCGTCGGGACTGGTAGTATAAAGACGTCCGATAACGTCGGAGTCGGAGTTGAGGATGTGGTGCTTCTTCCTCTTTGCCGTCCTCTCTTTTTCTCTCCGGAGTCCAGTTCTCTTGCCTGGCCTCGTCAATGGACGCGGAGATCCGCGCGCCGACTTTTATTGCTACTAGAATGCGACGGTCGGCTTTTATTCCCGCGAATATACGATGCAAGTCCTTTTTGTCAGCGCTCGTCGTCGCTCTGTCCTCCGTTCGTTAAGACAAACTTGCCGCGATCTTGCTTACAATTTCCGATAAGTTCGTCAAAGAAGAGAGCTTTGCTGGAGTAAAAGTTGCCGGTCAGTGCGGCAGAGCGAGAGCCCGTGTAATAATCAGCGGACTAAAGAAGTTCTCCATTTACGAATCGTCGATTAGGGACGTTTGATCGTTTTGAAAGAATCGATTTTTGGCTCGATTCAGAATCGATTCTTTGAACAAATTGGAACCAAAGAATCGATTATTTTGGGGCGAAGAATCGAGTTCAAGATTAACAAAATGCTGCAGTCTCTTAACATGTTCGCGGACGTGAATGCTATAGCATTCATTTTCATGATGATGCAGAATGACATGAATGCTATAGCATTCAAATCTTAAAGTCAATTACATTTGAATTTAATTTTATATAACCTTAAGTTTTTGTAATTATTATACAAGGTAACGACTAACTGATTCTTTAGGCATTTATTGTATATACTTAACGATTAAAATATGATAATCTGACTACTCTTATAAAATGTGTTTAATCAAATTTCGGATATCACAACCAATTTAAAGATAAAATGACTGTCAAGTTTTGCACCTCGCTGAAACTTTTACTGTCCGCGGACGTGTTAAGAAGTTCCAAACAAAAAAAATCGACACTTTAGGGAAAAGAATCTGTTCTTCAAAACATCGCGTAGCAAAGAATCGATCTTTTGACGAAAGGAGTCGATTTTTTTACGAATCAAGTCAGAATCGAACATCCCTACCGCTGATGCGCCAGCTGGGGGTGGAAGTGCGAATAAAAATCGGGATTGCCGTGCGAAGCGGGAGAGGCAGAGATGAGCATTCCTTTGAGGTAAGAACGAGAGACGGGTCTTGATCTTCCGAGACAAAAAGCCAACGTTGATACGTCGTAACGAGGGCGAGGACACGTCAATGGCATATTGTGCCCGCCCGATTTTTCTTTGTACCTCCCTCTCTGCGTCATTTTCCCCAGTTGCTTCCTTTTTACATTCTCCTCTCTCCATCTGACTCTCTGCCTCTCTCTCTCTCACTCTCTCTGTCTCTCTCTCGTTACAGCGAGGAAGAACACGCGTTTCATTGTGGCTTCAATCTTTTATGATCCTTCCTCAAAAGAGAGTTTCACGATCGAATCTGAAAAGGAACGACGACGAGGGCCGCTCTCGAGCCTACACGTGTGCGCGCGTGCACGAGCGCACGAGTGCTACCTGGCCCCCCACTCTGGTCGAGTGAAACACGCGCTCGCGGTGCTTTACGGCTCTTTCACCTTCCGGTGCTTTTAAAGTGGAGCGTGCACAAACGGCGAACGGACACGGGACCCTCGTCTTGTCACGGACGTCGCATCGATGATACACGAGCGCGGAAAAAGAGACAAAGAGCGAGAGCGAGCGCGAGCGAGAGGACCACGAAATGATCTGGGGCTCATTGATGTTTCGGCCTTTGACATCTTCACCCCCCTCGCCTCGGCTGCAAGCTTCCATTAGGATGCAATTGATCACGTACCCTGTAAATGGAGGACCAAGAGAAACGAAAAAAAGAATGAGAAAAAAAAACGAAAAGACAGAAAAAGTGAAAAATCTGACCCGGGCCGTATCGATGTCGCGCGCCTTTGAAACCGCCTGTATCCGAGGCCGGCGAGGAAGCGAGATGATGGAAAAAAAGTGTCCTTTGTCCATTAGCCGCGGCGCGACCCGCGACACGTGACCGTCCACCGTCCCGGACACCCTGGCACACACATACATACAACACACACGATCGCTCCGTATTTATTATGCATGCGCCGTGGGGGGGACTGTCGAATTTCGATCAGCCAGCGAAACGAAAAGTTTCCCATCCAACAGCTACCCTCCACTCGCCCCGACAGTTTCCTGATTTCCACCCGCGCTTTCGGGCGCGACGCACGTGTGACGTGCCTGTGTCCAAGTGCCGCCGATAGATTCCACGCTCGCGAGTACACGCGGCCTACATGCCGCGCGATAGGCAAATTACGCGTGCATAGTGTCCGCGCTTTCGGATGCCTAGTTGCGACGACGCGTTATCCTGCCTCGGCGCAGAAAACCGCTTAGCGCAAATTAATTTCGGGCAGCCTAATTACCGGGGATAATGGACACCGAAAATCGAGGCCATCGGCCAATCATCCGCGCTGCGTGTGTACAGATCCGCCGAATTTTCCATATCTCTCCCTCTCTCTCTCTCTCTTTCACTCCGTTCATCGACCGCGGCCTGTCATCGACATTCCTTATTACGACGCCCATGGACCGGCAGAACGCGCGAGCCGACGACGTAATATTCCTGGAATTGCGATACCTTGCGAATAACGGCGACGTCAAGGCCAGCCGAGTTACAGAATGCACTCGCAATTACGGCTTTGGCTCGAGTGGCATCGGTGTCGGCGGAAAAATCAATAATTCTCTCTCTCGCGCGCGAGCCGGTATAATCCACGCGCGCACGCACGCGTGCACACGCGGCGGCCCGCATGGGAACGGGCCGCAATAGCGCATAGCGACGATGTAGAGCCCAGCGAAACCGCCGGCGCGGTTCCCATCGACTCGCAATATCGGACGAGTATCGTCGATCGTATCTGCGCGCGGCAAAGATACTGCTCCCACGAGGCGAGCGGCCGAATCGTGCGAGCTCGTGCCGCGCGTTCCACGCTCTCGCCGGCGCGACGCGGAATCGAACGTCGAGCGTCGGCGTCGGGACGCGGCCGGAAGTCGCGGAGCATTTCCGCAGCTGCGCGACGGCAACGATTTTATTTGTTTCTGCATGGGATACTTTAGCACATCTTAAGCGGGAAACGACTGAACTTGTTTTGTGGATATTGTTATTAAAGCGCGGGAGACGACAAAACTCGTTTTTGTCGAATTATCGGTGGATTATTGTTATCGGTGGGTTTTTGTTTTTGGTGGCGGAGTGATTTTTGTTTTTTTTTTTACAAATTGCGAAAAATCGCCCGCTACATGGTGAGAGATTGGCAAGAAAACACCTGCTTAAGATGTGTTAATTATGCGGCACGATATGGTGTCATAGATGTGGACGTGTGTACGAGCGTAACATTTGGAATTATGGAATAAGCGAAGCTAACATGAATATAATAACAATCATAATAATTTATTTATACGGGTGACACTCTTTGGTGTACATCAAGATTTATAGAAATTCACAGATAAATGGATAAATAAATAACAATTCATTGTGGGTCATGTATGGTGCGGAAGTAAAAATGAATTACGTACAATGTTTCTAACAAGAATTGAGAATTTCTGCAGCTGTGTAACAACAACAATTTTATTTGCTTCTGCACGGGATACCTTAATTATGCGCACGGTGTCATAGATGTGGACGTGTGGATGTGTGTACGAGCGGTAACATTTGGAATTATGGAATAAGACGGGGCTAACCTAAATATCATAATAATCATAATAATCATAATAATTTATTTACGCGAGTGCCACCCTTTGGTGTACATCAAGATTTATAGAAATTCACAGATAAATGGATAAATAAATAACAATTCCTTGTGGGTCATGTATGGTGCGGAAGTAAAGATGAATTACGTACAATGTTTCTAACAAGGTCGAGTAGAGAGGCGACTAAGTTGGCATGTCTATAAATACGGTTAATACAAGAGCCGGAAACATAATGTTTAGGTTCAAGAATTGCAAAAGTTCGCCATAATCATAATCTGAAATGCTCATCGGTGCATTATCCGAAAATCTACGTATCGAAGAAATTTATGTTGATCTCTTTCAAAGACGAGATTTATACATTTCATGTGATTCGGCGACCATATTGCCGATACATTCACAAGATGTGGCCTAAAACGCAAACAACACAGAATTCTTAATTGGGAGCACGAGAAGGTCGAATAAGCAGAACACTGGCTGCTGCTGGATGCTGGATGAAGCTGCCGAAAAAGTACTCTAGCCCGGAAAATTCGAAACGGCCGAGCGAACTGAATGGATCACTCGACGATGTTTTCAAAGGCCGCGTCAATGACGAAGGCATCGAGTACGCGCGGGCCAGCTCGGGATCGGCCCTCGGGTCCTGGGAAGTCGTATTATCCACGCGTGTGGTCGATTCCGCTGAGAAAGTGAGAGGACGGGGTATCCGTTCGACGCCGTCGAAAGTTCCGCGTGGAAAACTTCGCGCGGACCGCAAGAACGTACGAGGGGCATAATTTACGGAAAATGCGTCGCGAGACGCTTTCCCGCGGCTGCATAAAATCGTCGCTCCCTCCCACCACCTTCTCGCCGCTCGCTGTTTTATTCTCTCACTATTTCCCTGTCCGCGACCGCTAGATTAGATACACCGGAGCGGACGTCTGCGGCGAATACGTAACGTTCTCTCCTTTTTCTTCGCGCGCACCTAGCGTTGTGGCAGTCCGGCGGCCGTGAGTTATACAGGGCGTTTCAGGAGAAATGCTGAATGTTTTAGGAAGCGGTAGTATGGACTAATTTGAATAAATAACGTTCATGCAAACATGTGTCCAATTTTTATTAGATACAGTTACAGGGATACAGCTGTTTTTGAAGGAATGTCACGTGCTGAAAATGTATTTGTAAATATGTATGCATTTTCGGCACTTGACATTCCTCCTTAAATAAAAAGGGTCATATAAACATGCGTTCAATTTTTCTTAGTTACAGAGATACAGCTGTTTAAGGAGGAATGTCACGTGCTGAAAATGTATTTGTAAATACGTATGCATTTTTGCACTTGACATTCCTCCGTAAACAGCTGTATCTCTGTAACTAAGAAAAATTGGACACATGTTTGTACGACCTTTTTTATTCAAATTTGTCTATACTACCACTTCCTAAATATTTACTATTCCTCCTAAAACAGCCTGTATAACACCACGCATGTCGCCTCATACGAGTCTCTCACTGCCGCCACCGTGCCCTGCGCCAGGTCCGGCGCGCTTATCGACGGGTCGAATGATGGATCGATGAGGTCAATGCCACCGACATCGGTGTCAATGGTTCAAACGGTCGATGTTAGTGATTTCACGGTAGCATTCGGAGTCAAGAGCCTTCTGCCATCGAGCACCGTCGTTCAGTGGTCGTAATCGTCCTACACAAGTACGCAGAAGGGATCGACAGAAATGGAGCGTCGAAAGAATCAACGTTCCCAGATACTGAGCCAGTCCACGGGACAGAAAAACAGATCGATCGATTTTCCAGCCGTTTCAAACTGATCGAAGGCGTTCGACAATCGGTCGTCTAATTACCGAAACTCACACGTCCTGAAGCCTCTGTCCGCGAAGAAAGAAGTTCGCGCACTGCTTCTGATGCGACGGCCGAACTACGAGCGAACACGCTCGGACGGGCTTTGAGGCTCCGTCGATCTGCCTGCCACGAGCACACGAATGTTTCCGAAAACACGACGTCGACCGACTGCGCGGAGTAGCGCAAAAACTTTGCCCGGGAAACCCTCGAGCGTAACGGGACGCGTAGTGTACTTGACCTGTTACCCGTCAATGCTATTATCCGACCGTACTCACGAGCGAATACCCACGACCGTGCAGGTTCCTCGCTCGATTATTTTTTAATTAATATTATGGAGGGAGCGCGCGCGCGGTCCTACGAGCTCCTACGGAAATTGGGAAGAAGCAAACAGAGGAGGGATCACTTGCCGATATTCCCACAGCATGAATCTTTCCGCGGCGAGGGGAAAAAAGGTCACGGTACGCCGGATTGGAAAGAAATCGAGTTCTCTGCGTATGCAATGAATCACTAATCTGCCCCGAGTCGAGCTCGCGGTAAAATGCTCGTACGAGCCGAAGACGGAACGGGGGGGATATGAGAAGTTCGATTCTTCAAGAAATCGACGATTTTGGTAATAAAAGAACGTGGATCATTTTGGATCGATTTTTCGCTATCCGATTTTTGGTGAGAATCGATTCTTTTCCTTCGAGAATCTATTCTGAATAGATTCAAAATTCGAATCTTTCAACAGAATCGAACATCTCTAATGAGAAGTGGAAGATGACGGTGAAGGACGAGAGAAAGAAATTCGAATCTTTCAACCGAATCGAACATCCCTAATGAGAAGTGGAAGATGACGGTGAAGGACGAGAGAAAGAAAGAGAGAGAGAGAAAGCGTTATTTATTTAGAGCGCTCTGGGACAGTTCCCCTCAAGCGTAAGACAGTAGTACAAAAAGACCGGACTTTGTGCTTACACACAGACGTGCAGAAATTAATTGCAATGCATTAGAATAATAAAGAAAAATAAAAATCTACTAATAATAAATGTATAAATCATAAGAGAAAAATAGATAAAATAAAAATAATAATAAGAAAGAGAGAGAGAAAGAAAGAAAAGCCGTGAGAGGACGAAAACGTGGAGTGGCGTAGAGGGATGATGAAGAACGTCAATCGAGCTGGTTCCGTCGGAACGTGTCGTTGCTTCGTCCGAACGAGGCGCCGAAGGTGGAGAGAACCGTTTCCCGCGGAGGCAGGAGCGGAGCCGGCAAATAGGCGTTGCACTTTAGATCGCTATCACTGTGGGTAAACGTTTCAGCGTTCGCCACGCCATCGGGGCCCGAGCACAGAAAAGCGGGAGTTCGGCTCGTATATCATGCCCGCAGATAAAAAGTTTACCTCGTAAGCGTGAGGTTATCTCGCGGATTCCTGGTAAATGTTTCCGAAGCCGAAGTCGGGGCCCGGCTGGAAAGACGAAGAGAACGAGAGCCTGGCGGGGTGGTGAAGGAGGAAGAGGAGGGAGACGAACGAAGCGAGTGAGAGACTGAGAACGTGCCTTAATCTGTCCCAACCATTACGCTACACATTGTGGGACCTGAGTCCTGGCCACGCAGGAGAGGCCGGCGGAACAATGTTGAAAAAAAATTCACTGATCCTCATATCGACCGCACCCCAATCTTCGTGGCCGGCAGGCAGGCCCGTGACTCGTGCGTCGCTGTTAATACGTCGCGCACGGTCAGCTAACGCTTGCAAACGTACCGGACTACGAGCGAGACACGACGCGAACGAAATTCGCACGTGCGCACCCCTATGGCCGGTATCAAATATTGAAACGGAGCTCTCCGAGTATTCCATAAATATTCGAGCGACGTCGCGCGTAAGAATGTGTCTCCACGCGCCGCCGCCGTTCTCTCGCAGTATTTAATCAGTGTCCGATGCCGAGTTCGCAGTCCCGTATTCCATAAATATTGAGTCGGCATCATGTACGACCGACGAGACTGCGCGGACGCTACGCGATTATCTAGCGCGAACTTTTGTGAGAATTGTATGAGCGAGACGCAGGTGCCGTTGAAGATTTTACGCGGATGCCAGCGCGGAGGAAAGTGGGGAGTGGCCGATAATTGCTCGGCGTTTCTGAATGAGCTCGGTGAGGTGGGGGAGGGAAGGGTTGGAGGATCAAATCCACGTCACGATCGAGACTACGCAATGCATCGCATCGTGGAATGTACGCTTTTTCGTTTTATAGGGTCGACATCCCTCTCTCTCTCTCTTTTTCTGACGGTGGACATTCGTTTTTCGCTAGTCCGTAGGAAAATTCATCCGCGAAACAACGCGGCGTGAAATCGCGTTTTCATCGGCTCGTTTCGCGTCGTTTCCGTTGGGAGAGAGAATAAAACAAACGAAAAAAGAATAAAACACTCGGCCATCGAAAAAAGTCTCTTCGCGCCTAAATCACCACTGATTAACCGTCATCCCCCGATGCCTCGTTATGCTAATGTCGTACAAGGTGGCGGCAGAAAGGACGGACGTTTTTCAAATGGCTATGACTGTTATTATTATTACTGTTATTACTGTTTTTTACGGTTCGTAGTTTGTTAGTGTTGTTTAACTGTTGCTGCGCCGAGTTGAGCGTATCGTATCGTATTTTATTTATGTATGTAGGTTTAAATCAGGCAATCAATCCCATCTTATGTCGTCTCATTTCATCTCTTGTTATCTCCCCTCTTTTGTTACACGGCTACACGAACGATACATACTGGGGATGTTCGATTCCGATTCGATTCTTCGAAAAACCGATTGTTTTGGTAAAAAAATCAATTGTTTTCCCTAAAAAAAAATCCCGCCTATTACTGTACCAAAGAATTCTCCCGTAAATAAATAAGTAAATAAGACGCGTGCAATGGGCAGAATTTCGTAACGTGGCTCGACCTGTGACCGACCTTGACGTTGATTTCGTGAATAAAAAATGAACGATTCTGTGATTCCTAAAAAGACGTCCGTCGTTTCTGGCTCACCCTGCACCCGCGCCGCGACATCGTAACTCAGATACACAAATTCGGTGCGGCACGCAAGCTCTCGTATACCGAAGTTCTGCCTTCGAGTTACAGTCTCAAACAAACGTTGTTAGTCTGCGAGCCTGGCCAGCGGGCAGCGGCGAAAGTTTTCAGCATTTAGCAAAGCCGGCAGCGCGTGTTTTATTAACACGTGCCGAGGCGAGTCGGGAGCGCGTGCCAACTCCGGGCCGGTCAAGGGGTCCGTCGTTGACCCGCGCAACGGATACGGCGAAAAAAGGGAGAAAGAGGCGAGCGCTTAATTGCGGAGCGTGCGGCCTGAAAAAGTGAAGAATAAAGAGAGAGAGAGAGAGAGAGAGAACCTTTTATTATCCCGCAGCGATAACTCGCGCCGATGCGATCGTGGGGTGGATAACTCTAAAGACGCTTTGCCAGCTTTTCCCGCGGCCCGAGCCGTCCAGAACGAGTATTAATAAGGATCTACACCGAACGCGTGCTGGACGACTAATTACGATTATCCGGTCGCCCGCTCGATCGTCCCGATTAACTCTGTCCGCCGTCGGCTGAACTCCTGTTACACGGTCGGACGAGAGTGAAAAAGGAGGCAGAAAGAAGAAAAGGGACGAAAAGGGAAGAAGATATTTATCGTTTCTCGCCTCTAATCTCTCGATACTTTCGGAGGACACGGTGCGTGCAGTCGTGCGCTCGCAGCCGCACGTCCGTACACACTGTCTCGCGTCCTTATATATAGACCGTCCCTTCGGTAGCTACGAATTTTCTCTCACGTCGTCGCGGTCCGTTTTATCGCTTAAAAATCGGCAGCGCAGCCGCCGAGAAGTTTCCACATTTTTAGCGGCCCACAACTCGCACGGCACGGACATTGTAGACTACACACGTCGCGGCCGTCTGGAAACGATAAAGTGCACAGATTACACGGACCATATATATCCATTCACGATTACGGTAACACGGGTGTGCGCGGGGGAAAATTCAGACGAAAGACATTCGAGGCGGGAGACGAGCTGCTGTGGTGGGGCCGACACCATCCAGGCCGGACACCGTACGCGCCCGAGCGCGTCTGGAAGCTCGCACGATTTTCCACGCGTGTGCGTGCGGAGGGCGAGTCGTGTGGAAGCGGCGCACGCTCGGCGCTCGGCCGACGCACCGAAATAGAATTTCGAAATAGACCCAATATTTTCGTCGTCTCGCATTTGCGCCACCTCTCTTGCCTGCCATCGTCGTCGTAGTCTTGGTAGTCGTGCTCGTCGTCGTCGTCGACGGCGGCGAGGGTCTGCGGGAAGAGGCCTGCTCGCCGATTGCCAGCGCTCGAGAATCAGACAATCCTCACCTTTCGATCGAGAACTGCGAACTCCGACGCGTTGAATTTTTAATCGGTGACGAAGTCTTATTATTAATTAATTATCTATAATTCGAAGAATTTGAAGAATTGTAGATATAATTCGAAGAATTAGCGGACGATTACTGATGATCGTTATTGAAACCTTTGATTATTCGAAGTTTTATTATTGATTAATTATCTATAATTCGAAGAATAGACTTCGAATAATCAAAGGTTTCAATAACGATCACCAGTAATCGTCCGTTAGTCGTATTATAGATAATTAATTAATAATAAGACTAACGGACGATTACTGCTGATCGTTATTGATACCTTTGATTATTCGAAGTCTATTCTTCGAATTATAGATAATTAATCAATAATAAGACTTCGAATAATCAAAGGTTTCAATAACGATCACCAGTAATCGTCCGCTTACGACGAGACAATAATGATGGAAACTGACAAATACTGCGCTTCGTTCGCCGCACGCTCCCATTCTATATGTTTACGAGACTATTGTCAATTTTTCGCATCGAGCCGAACGGGTGAAAGTTCTGCCGGAAGCTCGGGACGGGAATCCTTTTTGAGAACGAGAGCAATAAACGAGCCACTTCCTTTCGCTGCGCCTTTTACGGCCACGAACACGAGACCAGGCCCATTAGCGCGCGAGAAATATTAGCAGCCGTCATTATGCCGATAACGTAATTGCTCATAAATCACGAAACAAAGTCGCGTGCCCCGGCCTCTGCCGCGACGGTAGGGTAGGTATACGGCTTTTGCAGCGGGAGAAAGAAGGCGAGAGGGTAGGCACCCCTTGGCGCAAAGTGTGTTTCCAGGTTTTTCCAGACGGCACAATGTGCGACATCGATGACGTTAGGCCCATTACGAACGACCGTACTACCATCGATCCTCCTTTGCGGCTTTCTCCCTTCCAACGACTTTTTCCTTACAATTTCTCCTGGGTGTTGCGAGCGTGAAAAAAACAGCGTACGCAGGGTAGAATGGGGATGTCGAAGGAAAGGGGGCGAGGTAAAAGTTTTTGATGCGACAGGAACCTTGAGATATAGTATCGGATTTAGAGTCGGGAATGGATGAGTTTTGTTCCGGGACGCACGCGTATATTTGAACGTTCTCGAAACCGCGTACCGCGTCACACGCGGGCCGGAAAATAGGGATTAAGTCCGGGCATTACTTTAACAGCGACCGAAATTTTCCCCGGCCAGTTCTAGTCTTGCATCGGAACAGAAACGTCGATGCTCGTACCTCAACACGGCCTAGTTTATCAATTGCCACGTTTTTTCATTGTTAACCGTAGTTATTTGTTAACTACATCATTCGCGTGTCGTGCTTGTTGTTCGTGTGCTAGTTCATAGTTTGTAGACCACCGATTTTTTTATATTACTTCAACTCTTTGTACTCCCAGCAATTTTTAATACGACCTTTCAGGAACTATGAGTTACCCAGCTTATATTACGGAGTGCAAAGGGTTAATAAGTTCAAAAATAACAGCTCAAGTCAGATACTAGCGCGCATTCCGTAACTTATCAGCATCAAGACGAATCATCGTACGCTAAGGCTACTGTCTGTCTCGTTGAGTGACCCTAATGACGGGAACGATCTTTACCATCGAGTGGGTCTACCGTCTGTGGCCGAGCAATAGACGTACGGCTCTTCTATTTCACGCGCCGCACACGCTGCCTCTAGGGACGTTCGATTCCGATTCGATTCTTCAAAAAACCGATTCTTTTTCTTGAAAAATCGATTCTTTCAAGAGAATCAAATAACCCTAGCTGCCGGCCGTCGACGAGCACGATCTCGACACACTATTGGCAGGTCCAAAAAACGCAATCCTCTCAATTTTCCCTGATCGCCGCGTAAGAGGGCGTAGAAAATGGTGGAAGCCGACGCGAGACACGGCGCGGAAAGCACATAGACGAGAAGAAGGAGACGAGTCCAGGCGCAGTGGAAGAGTCGCGACTAGGAACGAGTTTGTTTTCTACAATTTTCCCACAACCGCGAACATGGCGATACGCGGATAGGCACGGTCCGCGCGCAGAAAGATCGGTACATACACGGAACAGCAGAAGACACCATATAAACACCGCGAGCCGGCGAGCAGTACAGTTCCGCGAGGGGCCGAGACGCGGCTAAAGGCAGCATCCCGCTCGTCGCCGGATCCGGCTGCCGGCGAGTTGGCCATATACGATCATCGCGCGCACTCCGCCATGCTGAGAGAGTGCGCCCGCACGCCAGGCCCGCCACTGTCGACCACTGCGTCTCGCGCGCGAGGAAAGTAAAGGCGGACATCTGCCGATTTAAGAGCGAATGCCAGCGCGCCTGACGACTTGATGCGTCTCGTTCTGCCTCTGCCTGCCCGCTCGCGCTGCTCACCACACGCCTGTCTCTTTTCCGGCGAACGGTGCACCTACGGCGATGGAAGAGAAGGAAATAAGAGAAAAGAGGGAAAAAATGTCGAATAGAGAACCTCGGACTTTTTTAAAGTCGGCTTCGGCGAAAAAGAAGGAGAGAATGTTTAAGAATAAACCGGAGAGGGCGGGCGGGAAGGAGGCTTCGCGAGAGAGAGAGAGAGAGAGAGAGAGAGAGAGAGTCGTGAATTATTCGGCGCGTTTATCGTCGGCCCGCAAGCGTCTAAAAACGTCCTGCCCGCGCTCCCGCTTTAAAGCTCGCTTTAACTTCGTTCCGGGAGCTTATCGGGCTCATCGAGCGGCAAATGATCATCTCGATAATTATCTGGTTAACCGGAACGACCGCGCGGAGGACAATCGGACGATTATTCGCCGACGCTCTCTCGGCCGGCGTCGTTGTCGGCGCTGGAAGCCAGGTGGTCGAGGCCAGGTGGTCGAAGCCGGAGGGTGGAAAATATTTCGTGCCACCCGCTCGGCCCGAAGCACCGAAATATGCAAAGCGTCTGCCGAGCTCAACGCAGTTTCGATAAGCGAAAGTCGCCCGCGCGAAATTGTAGATTCGCGTTTCGTGCTGAAAGAGAGAGAGAGAGAGAGACCTCGAGGCTTTTTGCACGACGAAAGAAACTTATCGCGACCGCTAACGAATGCACTTTCTCTAACACTCGCGCGTATCGTTCATCTTCCGGCACCAGACTGGTCGATTTTCCGCGCGACACTTCCGTTGCCGGGCTCCCGGCCGCAGACCGAATCCGCTCGCGTTTCTTCATTCGAGAGAGATCGTACGAAAGAACGAAATGCGCGTCCGACGGGTCAAAGGTGGGCAGGGAGCGGTCGGTCGAGCGTTGCTAGCAAAAACTGAGCCATTGCCCGAAATAACTTGAAGCTCGCGCCGTGTCCGTGCGTTTTCTCATCTCTCTCTCTCGTTCTCGTCTCCGTTTCTCACCGGCCGCCGATGGACACTACACACTACACACCACCCGCAACCGCCATCGTTGCCGGTTGCCGCCATCAGCTCTCGCCGCCCGCGGTTCGCTCCAAAAAGCGGACAGGAACAAAGGCGACCTGTCGGGCGCAGAGACCGACGCGATTTGTCCGGCGAAAACTGTTCTAGATCCTCGCGGCCGTGCCGATCGATGATTGCCGCCGGGGCCCCACCGGCGAGTCCCAGCTGGAAAAACTTGCCGCTGCGGAAACTGAGTAATCATCGCTCGTAAACGTGTGCGTCGTTCGATTCGGGGGGGCGGATGGGTGAAAAAAATTCCCCGGCAACATCGATTCTTCATGTCCGACGAGCGAATGAGGTCCGTCGATGGGTATTAATTGGATCGCGCGTTTGCGGCGAGTAGGGATGTTCGATTCTCTGGAAAGAATCGATTCGGAATCGTATCGTGAGATTCGATTCTCGGAAACAATCGAAGCCGAAGAATCTATCTTTCAAGAATCAAAGTTTTTTGGGTAACTAATCGAGTTCAAGATTAACCCCTTGGGTACATTTGACGTCTGAGACATGTCATTCACTTTTTTCCCCTAGGAGCGGATGACGTGTTTAAGACGTCAAACCAAAAATTAAACTCTTGGGTACATTTGACGTCTGAGAGACGTCATTCACAACAAAAAACCAATTACTAATAATTATGCATCTTGATGTCGCAAATGAAGAAGCCGAAAATGCATATGTATTGGTCAAAAAGATACGCAATAAGTACTCCAATTTTTGCCAGCACTATGGCATAAAATGTTATAAACTTTGCGAATCTACATCAGGTTATTGTATTCGTTTCAAAATTTATGTTGGCAAGGATAAAATATATATAACCTAATATATATTTTATATATAATAATATACCTGCTACTGAGAGTGTAGTCATGGAAGTGGCACAGCCTATTTTAAAAAAAGGTTCCACATGCAAATATTTTCTCAAATAAATCCGTACCCAATTGGGTTAATAAAGTCTGCAGACTCTCAAAAAGTTCAACAAAAAAAATCGATCTTGGCGACGAATCGGTCTATTTCGGAAAAGAATCCATTCTTCAAAAAAATCGGATTTCAAAGACACTGGATCATTTGCTTGAACGAATAGACTTTCGAAAAAGAATCCGAGCGGATCCGCGAGAATGAGCCGGACAGTCTTCGCAGCGTAAGACCAGCCGCCGCGAAGTCGCTCTTTTTTCAAGGCTGCCGCGACGCATTACGTCCAATTGAGCGGACGCGGTGGGGTGGCCGAGCGAGAAGAAAGACGCGGCCGGAAAGAAGGCTGACCCGAAAGAGCGGTCGGAGTCGGAGTCGGAGGTATCCCGAGCCACGGTGTGTGTAATAAAGTTAGTGTTGTGACTAGCTCGCGCCTCGATTGTCCTGGACGGCGTGCCCCTTCGTTACCCTCGACCCTACACACCCTGTCTCGCCGCTATCTTCTTTCCTCCATCCCACTCCCGCCGACAAGTGGACTGAGCAGTGAGCACTGACGACCTCCTCCTCCCCCCCAGGTCCACTCGTCGTTTCCTTCCATTTTCTATCCGTCCGCTCTCTTCTTTCCCGCTCCTTCTACTTCTTCCCCATCTTCCTTCCTACGCCATCGTTTGTCCTCCGATTCCACGTCCCTCGACTTTCTGGCGCACAGCCGGAACGCTCATCACTTTTTTGGCCGCGAATTGGAGGAATTAAGGAGGAGGACTGGCGAGAAAGAGAGAGAGAGAGGGAGAGAGAGAGACAGTGAGAGTAGAGCAGCACCCGGGGGCAATAACTCGCCGCGTGTTGTGACTACGCGACGACGGCCAGACCGCTGGTCGCTGCTCCGTCTCTCTTCGACTCTGCGTCCCGTCTCCCTCATCTTCTCTTCTTTTCGACTCTTCGCTTTCTTCATCTCTAGAATTTTCCGCAAGACTCGCTCTCCAGGGAAAGTCGGATGCGTCCGTGGGCCCTCTCGCGAGTCTGGCGTCGTTCGAAATTAAAGTCTCTGCGGAAAGCTGGTCAAATGGAGCGGCGGAGAAATTCGAGGGAATTGAGATTTTCGCGCGACGCTAGATAAAGATTCACTGGCAGGCATTAATGAAATTTTTTGAAATTGTTGTTAGAGATGTAAATATAACAATAATGATAAATATATGGTTTATGACTATTCTCTGTTAAGGTGCAATGTTATTGTATGATCCACGTAAACCGAAGTTACTATACATATAATAATCTTCAATCATAATTTCATATATTAGAACAAGTATTATAACATAATATCATATATAATATCATATAATATCATAATCATAATTTCATATATTAGAACAAGTATTATAACATTTATCCATGTTAAACATACACTACATTATCCACATTCGCAAAAATGTATAAATTTTTACCGTGTGGCATTAACTTTTACGTTACAATTTAATACTTAAACCACAAGACCTCTCGAAACGTACGCATTTTCATGATGTGGCATTAACTCTAGCCGAGATTGTTTGTCCGATTCCTCCTTAATCAAAGCCCACGCAATCCGTCGCGGAAGGAATAATACAGCTCGGCTGCTAGGGTATGAAATTTATGAATACACAGCGTGTCCTGCGGATCTCGCGCACACGTTCCACATAATAAAACGGCGTGCGAGCGTATCTTTCGCTGCGCACAAACGAGAAAGAGAGAGAGAGAGAGAGAAGGCGCGTGGTGCGCCAAGGACTCTCAAGCGAGAAGATTACCCGAGTTAGCGAGTCCCTCTTCATTGGTACGAGGATCGCCGTAGCCGAGAAGGAAGTATACCGAGCACTGGAAGACACTCGGGAGAGTCGAAAAAGGGGAGGATTACCATACGGAGTACGTGCTTACCACAAAAGGGTGAACCGCGACAGCTAGAACGAGATAGAAAAGTGAACGGGTTGAGCGGGGGAAGAAGGAAGGGGGTAACGATCGCTTCGAATATTCCCGCGAATCCTTCTGTATCTGCCGGCAATGAGCGGCGAGCTCTTCTCTGGCCGTGCGACGAATCGAGAAAGCGAGAAGCGAGCGAAGGAACGCGTTGTCGCGAATCGTGACCGGCATCGAGTCTTACAAGACGCGCGACTCATCGAGATCGAGATTCGACTCCTGATTGAGCGCTGTCAAGGGTAAGTGGCAGGGTGAAATGAAATCGCACACTGAAGTAGCTGGAACGGTGGATATCTGGATTACTGGCCTCGTGCCTGATTTTTTTGCCCTTCAGATGCATTGTGTAATTTGACATTATGAGCAACTTTTCTCCCTCTACATATCGCTATACACGAGTCATAACCGAGAACATGTGAATATGAACGAAAATCTCGCCGCTGCCGGTGCTAATTGACTGGCTCGATATTTCAAGAGCGGCGTACCGTGATCCGCGATAGAAGACGGGGAAAATTAGCGGAGCGAGTTTAAGGATAAATCTTTCCTCCCACCCCCCTTCCGCGCGCCTCTCCGAGAAAAGTGCGCGAGCGAGGCAGCGGCCGGGAAGGCAGAAGAGGAGGAAAGCAGGCAGACGCAAGAGAGGGCACAAAGCGCGCGGCGCGAAGGTCCGCAAATACGGGCCTTGTCGTCGTCAAAGGCGCCCAGCTGACGAAATATTCAGCAGCCGAATGCGAATGCGCCCCCTCGTTAATTATCGAAATGTCCGGCGCTGGAGTCTCGAACGAACCCCTCCCGTCTGCGTGTCGTCGTTGTCGTCGTCATGGCGGCGGAACTTTACGAGTTCTACCCTCGTCGCGGCTGCTCCCGCGACAGCTCCACCTTCCTCCTTTCTAACGGCCCGAAATACACTCGGACCCTCTGACCGTCCCGCAAATGATTCGCGGCGAGAGTCCTCTTTAATGAGCGAGGAGCCGGCGAGCCGAAAACGAATTCTTACGTTCCCGAGCGTGAAGCACTGGCCTCGCGCGCTATCAAACATTTTCCTCGGCTCACGGCCGGCAGAAGCAGCCTGCTCGCCGCGCACACTTCGATTTAACGCCTCGGCCGTCGGGATTGCGGCCGCACTTTATGGGCCGTAATTGAGTTTACGGTATTGCTGCGTCGGAGGATGAAAAATTGCTGCCAGTGTCGCGATCTGTGGAAGCCGGGGCTCAGCGTGGCGCGACGTGGCTCCCGATTAATCTGGGTCGTCGAGATGGCGGACGTCGAATGACGGAATCTGTGCGCGCCAGGACGTCGACTGGGATGGTAGGAGTTTGTAATTGGTGGCGTTAGGAGTAATGCTGAGACGCGCTGATGTTCGCGCATGTTGTGTCTACATACTTTCTTGCCGAATGTTTCGAATGTTTCGATCATCTTAGTACGTACTTGATCCTTTTCAAGGCTACATAGGTCACGTACGGGGTGATTGTAAATATATGAGAGGAACTTTAATTAATCAATACTTTGACAGGATAATATTGAAGTGGCAAATAAATAAATAATTGCTGTTGCAGGGCTAGATATTAGATCATTTATTTATTATTAAACGTTCATATGAACTTTTATTTTATATATATATGTATATATATATACATTTTCTTAATTACTGACACGAGGCAGATAATCATCACAGTAGTTCTCTATCTGTTGGAAGAAAACTAATTCTTCTTACTGACATCTTAAAAGGAAAAACAATAATTACATTGATAGAAACTTAAAAAAATAAGTTCACAACTTCGATTACCATGATTGACTGTGATCCTTAGCTACCCGACCGTCCCGGTCACTTTCAGCGAACTCATAATATACGCGTGTGCCGTCTGATTGGACTGATGCAATGGCCCTCGACAATTGACGAACTACGCGCTAAGTCTTACTTAGCGCTTTCGGGGCAGAAGCTCGATTCTCCTCGTTTCCTTCTTTTTCCACGCGTCGCGTGACCCGTTTCACGGGATCCGAGTGTATTCTAGACCGTTCGGAAATAATACTCCGTGAGTGGGATATTTATAACCGCGACAACGGGTCGGCTCGTCTGATCTAACGAGCGCTAGGCACGTTGCCGCCAGACTCGAGAGAAGCTCGAGTATATTTTTTCAGCGTGGAGAAGGATCGATCGACCTTGAGGAGGCGCCCGTTCGCGAGGAGTATCGCGCGGCGTGCGGCGCGAAATTGGAAAGAGTCGCGGCAGGCTTGCGTCTTAAGAGGATCGACTTCCCTATGCACCGCGGACAATTTTTATCCAGCTACATCGACCCACAGCGTTCCGAGTAAGGCTAATCAGCCGGAGGAAACTCGTGACTTATTTTTGTATGCAATAAATGCTCACTATTTGAGATAATATTCAATGTCAGTTACAAATTACATATTAATATCATTCTTCGTTAAATAAAAATTTCTGTTTGAACGACAATATAAGCGCATAAGCGCATATATTCGCTTATGATGCAAATGGGTTAAACACAATCAAAAAACATTTTGGTGATAAGAACGAATTTTTTACTTTCCTGTGTGATGCAAATGGGTTAATAAGTAACGGGCGGATACAAAAATAAGTGTACTCATCTCACAAAATCAGACTAGGTATCAGTAAAGAATAAAACAAGCTCCTGTCCAGTTAACACCATTTAAACGCAACACTGCGACGGCCTGTGCGCCCGAAATCTTTCGCCGACCGTCACGTGTGCTTGGCTCACGTACGACGTGAAAACGAGTGCGCGACACGTGCTGCCGGAAGAGCGAAGAGGTGGACCAGGGAAGGAATCGGGGGGTGAGACTGGACCAAGTGTCGAGAGAGTCGAGCGGAGGAAAAATCGTGCCGGAGGAAACGGCGAGCGGAAGTTCGAAAATTAGAAAACGACAGCCTGAAAACAAGGTGTCGGAGTGTCTGCGTCGGAAGGGGTGGGGGGGCTCGGGGCGAAAGAGGGAAGCGCGATAGGGGATGGAGATTGTCACTCGCTCGCAGCATACAAATCGCCGTGCGCATCCAGCTTGATGATCGAGCCGATAACGTAGAACGCAATAACGCGCTCGTGACGTTCAATCTGAACATCGTCGGACCCGATACGGCGCCATTTTCATCCGACCCAAATTGCGCGGAAAATATGTTCGCCGTCGGCGTGTCGCGCTCGTTAGCCTTGGCTCGAAAAATGTGGCCCGATACACTACACGGTGGAATCTTTGGAGGAGGATTGGAGGGAAATGCTTCGGCAGACGGGAGCGGTGACCGGCGCGGGAAATTGCGTAAGAAAAGACTCGCTCTGACGCACGATGGACTGGTGCGGAGAAAAGTTCCTCATAAGAACATCGACCAGTATAAACAAAATCGATGGTTCGACGAAAGTCATTCAACTCCACAGCCTTGAATTTGGTGCATCGGCTAGGATTCGTGCCAGCGTTCATTCTGAATCAGCATCGAGCATCATTGTCACTATCGTGACCCCGATTTTCGTCCCGCTGCCTTCAAGTTCGGTGCAGGAAGTGACGCGCAGGTCCGACGGATTTTATTTATGACCCGCCTCATTTTTTACTCCGAGCCGGCTCGTTCGGCTTGCTCAGCTGGGATAACGTCGGTGCAATTTAGGCGACATTAATTGTCCCGCCCTGACAGACGTACGATGACGACGATTTCAGGGACCCTCTCGAAGGACACGGATTCGCATCAGTAGAACGAGAATGAGGACCCTCCGGCCGATGCCACCGACTTTGCGGATAGTGGCGCCCAATTCCGTGGACGGCAAGAGGATCATAAATTCCGCGAGGGGGATGATATTAAAATTTCGTTTCCTCCGAAAACGTGATATATGCCGGCGCCTCTCGCCGGGCGAGATAAAAGGCACGCGGGACTCGCAAACATTAATCGCGTGTACATTTTTCCCTCGTATTAATTTGCTGAAAAATCTCGGCCGACGCGTGCCGCAGGGAGCGTTCACGTGAACATGTCAGTTGCAATATAAGTGACAAGCTCAATTGATAATATCGCGGTTTAGGGGACCCAGGTCTGATTTACTTGGTTTTTTTTTATGTTGTCAACTTAAAAAAAAACAAGTCAATCGAAGCTGGATCCCCTGAACCGCAGTTTTATCATTTGATTCACGGAAATTCTGATGTCTGACAAACTTTCGCGTGAAAACTGGTCGATTAGTTCGTCGACGTTCGCCAGTTTGTCGCCTAGTTCGCTGCTCGCGAATTAGCCACGCTCGGTGTTCAGCGTTCGCCGATCGCTCAGCGGTCAGATCACTAAAAATAATCGCAGTCGAGTGACCGGACACGGTTAGATCAGGGAGCGAGTGGGCAAGAGGCAGTAGCCGCCCAGCAGTCTACCTGCTCGCCGACACTGGCATGCCTCGAGCAGTTCGAGTGCGCCCGCACTTTCTTCAATTTGCTCGCGCGAAAACGGGACAAACAGGAAGACTAGTCGACGAGTGCTTTTGGTACTCCGATGCATAAAATATGCACAATACGATAGCATATTTAACAACGTTAGAAATATGAGTCGACGAATCAACGCTCTTATATGTCCCCGACTGTCAGAGATACGTGGTTGTGCCGCTAAATTTTCTAGCCCGCCAATGAAGAGATCGTACTGTCTCACGGACCCGAGATATTTAAATCAGCCTCGTACGCGCGCTCGCGTAAGCGTGACCGAATGCAAATGCGGGCGGGCTAAATCAATTTGAATTATTCCGAGAAGTATAGACAGCGGGCACATAATCATATCTAGATAAAGTCGATTACACGCGGCGCATAATTCAAAGCCGCGAACGTTCTGTCGAAGCGCAAAGAAAGCCGACGATCACGTTCAATTAAAGCGACTTTTAATTTATCGCCGGTGCGCACGCCGGCGCATAGTTAAATTTAGCGAGGCCACTGACCCGAGTGCAGGGCGACATCGGCATCGGGACGAAGAAAATGGTCGATTGAAGTAAGGCGGAAGTCGCGGAGGTCGAAGGATGGCGCGAGATCGAGCCGTTATCGACGTTCATATTCCTCGATCGGATCTCGGGACAGATCAGCTCCGCGAGAGAGGCCGTGCACGCTCTTTTTCTCTCTCTCTCTCTCTCTCTCTGTCTCTCTCGGTTAGATCGACGGCCGCCCAGCAGTCTACCTGGCCAGGCGGCACGACGTATGCACGCACCACACGTGTAGTCCCCCACCAACGTCCACAATCTACCCCCTCCCTCCTCCCCGCCTTCCTCAAGCCACCTTTTACTCTGCTTTTACTCTGCACTCCACCTGCGTGCCGTCCACGAGCCTCTTTACCGTGCGTGCGCCCGCTCACGCACACTCGCGCGACCCTATCCAACTATTTCCAGCCGCACGATAAATCCAGCCGATATAATCCATCGCGGATTTGCCCCGGCCACTGTCCCTGTCCGCTCTCCCAGTCCGCTCGCTCTCTCAACCCGCGTCCGCTAATGATACCGCGTTCCATATTTCCGCGCGTATTGTGCGCCGCAATTACGGCGGGACACAGATACCGGGGCCAGTTCTTAGCGACGATCATGCCGTACGGAGTTTATAATGAACGCCGGGGTTAACTCGTGGCGCGCCGATAATTTCGCACGCTCCGACAACAATATCGCCCGCCGCTTCTTTTGGGGCCGCGCATGTCCGGCGACTGCGAGTATATAGAGCGCGCTGGCCGCAGGTACCCAGGCCGCGCAGCCTCTCAGTATGGGCACAGGGCCGTACGTGCTCCGGATACGTACGCGCCGATTTCCTCCCCCTCCCTGCCCGGCCGTCTCGGTTACCCTCTCGCTCCTTCTTCTCTACCCTCCGATCCACCCTTATACGAGCAATCTGGTATCTCGCGTTCTCTCTATTCGAGGTAAGCCGCGAGTAATGCCCGGCGTATGTGCGTCGCCGGACATTGAATTTCGATTCGCGGCGTGCGGCGTGAAAAATTCAAACGGTTATCCACTCTAAGGCCGCTCTCACATCCTCCCGTTCTTTTGCTCGCCCGCCTCCTCGACTTTCGTATTACATCGTCGGCCTTGTCGAAGGACGTCGCGCGCGATGTAGCGAGAGATTTTATCGGATTTGTCCCGCGGAAATCTTTCTCTACCTCCGCTCGTCCGGCGATTTTCTTGGGAAAAATATGTCGAGAGAGCGCGCTCCGTTTATGGTGCCGTCGAGTGTCTTCGCGCACGACGACGCGCGTTCTATATACAGAGCGCGCCGCGGACGCGACGATAATTGGCGTCAATTAATTTCGACAGTAATTCGCTGCTGGTACTCGAAGGTCGTTAGGCGGGGAGAGTGAGGCGCAGTTAAGCGCGGGAAGAATTCTAAGTACGATGTAATCGGCTAGCGCGCACGCCAGCAGCACGGCCAGGCCAGGCCAGGTGATGCGGCGTGCGGCGCACCGAAGGAGAGAGCATCGAGTCGTAATGCGCTGTAAGTATTAGCCTTAACGCGCGCCGCGTAAAATCGAGGGCAATTTTATGGGGCCGATCGAGAGCGATCGGGACCGGTCGATGTCGAACGCTCGGTGTAACGCGTGTAAGTGAAATAATTTTAAATTAAAACGCCCGACGCCACGCGCAACGTCTATTCTGCCCGCGACCCATCAATTTCGTTACTCGATACATGCACATTACCCCTCCCCCTCGTCTCTCTCTCTCTCTCTCTCTTTCTATTTTTGCTCGCGTTTTTCCATCGAGGCACGGGCCAATGTAACGAGCGCAGGGCGCAATTTGTTGCCGGAAACCTGGAATATCGGTTCGATTGCCGCGCGTGTTTCGTTTGAATGTTAGGGTCAGAGTGGAAATGGATACGTGTTTGTAAGTGTGGATAATGATGTGTACGTTTAGCGTGGACTAATGGAAGATGAATATGATTTCCTTCGCGAAACATGCGGCACGCGGCCACGACGCGCGACTAATCGATAATTACATATAGATATATTGTTTTTTGTGAAGAAAAAAGACTAGATAATTTCATTGAGATTACGAAAATTTTCGTCCTGTCTCTTTCGGACAAGTCCGCAATCTACAGCTGTCACTGCGCACCGTGTTTCGCGAAACCGATTTTAATTCAAATTTATATCTCAACATTTTCAAACAACACGCGTTCTAACCGACAAATTCCGCAAAAATATATAATCTACATTTCTAAAGAAAAAGAATCCGCAAGAACAACTTTGTTTTTACGCTCCCAGTCGTATGTAACCCGTTCACACGTTTCCAGCGACAACCGAAGGCAGGGGTCACAGGTCACAGCACCGACCTTCTCGCGACTCCGCTCCGACGACACCTTCGCACTAATCGCACCGTTCAAATCCATAATTTTCTCAATACCCGTGGACTTCACACTCGCCCGCCTCCTTCGCTCCAGCTTCATATGCAAAGTTCGACACGCCACACAACATGCGCGATCGACTGAATCATGCAGATCGGCCTGATGCTCGACGCCAGTGGCACTCGATCGGGCAAAGTTCAAGATCGTCCTAGACACCTGGAGACCGCGCGACTCTCGTCCGAGACAACCTACTTAAACCTCGAGCCACTTGGTCGAGGAGGCGAGAGGCGTGGAAAAAATTGCGAGCGACGATGACGAGGACAGACCAGGTCCGCCTGACGGCCTGACCGAGGACCCTAAAAGAGTAGCAGCGCGCGTAAGGCACGCAGCGTCAAGCGCGGCCAGAAGAAAGCAATGCGCACGGTGATAGTTGTGGTAGGTAGACGAGACACGCTCGCGAACGATAGAGAAGGAGAGCGCGATGTTTTTCTCTTGTTGCACCTCTCCTTCTCACCCCCTCCCACCCTCCCTCATCTGCCGTCACACGCATGCACGTTTCTCTCTCCTTCTTCTTTCCTCTTCTCTCTCTCTCTCTCTCTCGCTCTCTCCCAGTCCGCGCTCCGGCCGAGTATAAGCCAACAGAAGTAAGGACGGGTTTCCGATTAAGGCCTTATAATTGACGTCTCGAGCCCCCCCGTCTGGCTTAGTCACCGGCAACTGGAAGAAGGGCCGGCGGACCCGCTTTTACGGATCGCGGATCAACGAACCGTCCGCGTGCACACCGGCACACGCACTCGCGTGCGCGCGTCCTATGACATCCCGGCCTGCGCTGGCTGCGACACCTCTGCCAAAATTTCGTCAGCCCAACTCGCGCGAGCCAGTGGCGATCGGAGTGGTCGATGAAAAGGAGAAAGTTACGGAAACGACGAGGCGAGCGACGGCCTGAATTCGGCGCGGAACACGGAAGAGAGCGGAAGCGAACGTCGACGAGGTTGCACGAGGAGGGCGAAGAGGACACTGCGAGGATAATATATATTCTGTGCTCAACGGGTCGAAGCACTCGATCGAGCACCCCTTGATACCGCCACTGTCAATGAAGAATAATAATACTCGCGGAGTAACACGCCGACGACGAATCGAAGTCTCGGCCGGAGATTATCTTTTACAGAAGCCGGGAGGACTCGTTAACGTGCTTTACAGCGACCCGACGAGATTATCAAGATTCGGAGCCAACTGAAAATCCGATTACCCTTCGCCTTCGGTCGTACGTGATAAATCTGTTTAACTAGAAGCAGAGCTGAAAGTCTCTTAAGGAGAGCCGCCCGCCGTACCGTACCTCGCCTTCCGTCAGAGATTCGGTGAAGAGGGAAGAAGAGGGAAGAAGAGGGACGAGAGCAGGAAGGGTGGAGTCGAGGAAGCGGGTATGCTCGGGGGAACGATAATGGGATAAGTCGCGAAAACTTTCGATATCCGTCGAGTTGGATGCAATACATGCGGGGGGTCGCGGCGAGGCCGAACAAACAGGCGCAACAGCTCTAAACTCCTTCGCACGACTAGCAAACTCCTCGGCAGACTTTCTTCCGTCCTCTGGTCCCCATCGATTGCACTTCTCGCGGATGGAAATGAAGTGATGTTACGTCGGTGCGTCGCGCGGAATCCTGTGCCCGGGTCAACGGTGACCGACCTGCTGAGATCGGTGGTGTGATGTTTAAGATGAGCAGGAGAAGACGTGCGTCGCGGAGAAGGAGACTGAGTCGGGCCAGAGGCGGATGAAAAGAGGAGAGAGCCGCGGACTTGAAGGCGGTCCAACTTACGTGGCGGTTTAAATATACGCGCGTCTCGATTACGCTCGGCGCGATAAGTACCGCTCCTTCCCGGTAAGCTGATGGACTCGAGCAAGCGTGTTTGACAACGAGGCGAGGTGGCGATCCTGTCCGATTATCGGCGTCGAGTGCGTGAGGTAGTCGAGGGATTGAGTCGCGATCGTTTGACCTCGATTATCTCTCGCGTCGTGGGTGTAATAGAAATAAACTGTCAAGTCTCGCCGGCGAGTTCTGCGATGCACCGAAAACAGCCACGCGCAGCGGCCGTTTTGGTTTCGAGAAACTTTTCGCGGGTACAGTTATAGGATCGAGAGCAGATTTAGAGTTTGGAAAAACAGTTTGGTTGGGATAACCAAGATTTGGTACGGACAATGTTTAACGATGTTAAAGGAAAGTGCGTCGGTTGTAGCCCTGCGATTGCTGTCGCATAACAATTCTCTTTAGACTCTCTGTATAAGATTCTGCGGGTAGAGAATTTCCCAGGCGCAGCGAAGCAAGCGATAAACGCTGCATCGTACTAAGAAACCTACTACGCAGATCGTTTTCCGTGCATTATATCACTTACCTCACAATCTAACAATTCAACTCCTGATGACTGACGGTACGCTCAGAATCAGACTCGTCGAACATACACAAAAGACTGTGTTCGTCTCACTACTCTCTCGCGGCTGGAGCTCTCGCCGACAAATGAAAGCGCAGCTTCCGATCATACCGCATTACGTCTTGTTTCGATAAAGCATACCAAGCAAATACATAATTCGGCTGACCTAACGTAAACGAATTTTTCGATTTTCCACTGCCTATAATAAGTAAAAGATTTTTCACCGTCCAGCAAAACGGGTCTACGGAACACTTTGATCGCAGGTGCAAAAATACAGTTTTCTGTGCGTCGCATATCGAATATACTATCGTTTCGCTGGTACTCACCGTAATCCGGCCGAACGACGGCCTGCACCGCCTGTTCGTTCTTCTTGCTCCGAATAACCGGCTCGCCGAGGATCGTGAAGTTCCTGGGTCCCACGCGATTCACAAACACTAGATACACTTTACCCCGCTTAATATTGGCGCGCACCACACCACTCGGATCGCGCTGCTGCTGCTGCTTGCCACCCTCGTATCCGCACACGGTGGACTTGCCGGGCGCCGCCTTGTCGCGGAAATGCAATCTAACACTGTCGTTCTTCTGCAGTGGCTGGAAGCCTGGCTGACTCTTGTAGACCTGCTTCACCTCGAAGGTGACGGCGTAGTTTGAGCCAGGCTTCCTCAGCGAGGACATGCTGCGAGCCTTGCCCTCGAAGACCGTGGGCGCGAGGTAGGCTCGATTGCCGACGTCGACGTCCGGGCACCAATTCTGTCCGCGGCAGCCACCCTTGTTCCGACATCTTCTCCGCTGCTCCCGCGGGGAGTCGGCCCTGGTTCGGTTCTTTGGTCGTTGCTTCGTCGATCTCTCCACGCGCGCGGACTCGCCGCGGTACATCGAGGCGTTCTGGCTCGAAGAATGACGCGGCAGCCGCGTCAGTCGGGACTGGTCCATGGTCGGCCGACGATAGACGTAGTCCAAAAGAGCCGACTCGGCCCGATCTTCCTCCGTCGATCCGTCTTGCTGGTCCAGATCGTCGGCGAACACTTGCTCGCGCGAGTCCCGCAGACTCGTCGGGGTGATTTGGTAAGTGGTGAGGTCCTCGAACGCTGCCACCCCGCCGACGTAGTCCCAACGACCCCTGGCCTGGCCGCCAACTCTCGGCGCGTAGTAGTCGGCAGGCGGATGATCGACGTCTCGCTCGTCATCTTTGTACGTCGGCAGGTGAGGCTGGAGGTGCGACGTGGGGATTTTCATCGATCCGCTGTGTCTCGCCGAGGAGGACGTCTTCTGGATGGAGTGCCGATTGGCGGGCGCCGCAGCCAGGACGAGTGCGCCCCACCAGCCGCTTAAGAAACCGGCGAACAGCAGAGACGCCCACATCATCCGACCTGGTTCGCGATTTCGTCGGGGTGAGGTCTAAGCCTCGTTCGCCCCGAAGAGGTACTCTTCTCTTCGATTTCTCTCTCTTTCTCTTTCTCCCTTTGCTCGAGAGTCACCCCTGTTTCACGGACGCGTGTCCTCCACTCTTCCCATTCGTCCAACACTTTTTCACTCGGACCCTTTTTCACTCCTCTCCCCTCTTCCTCTCCTCCTGTCTCCTGTTTACCCGTGCGACGCTCGAACGACCGAGGACTCACGAGGTGTTATACCACGTTTGATAGGACGTCGCCACTTCCAGCGTGCAGTTTCGCGGCAGTCTCGTCTTCCTCCCACGCAGTGCCGTCCTCTTCATCCTTGGCTCCTTGCTCGCGGTCGAACGGAGTCCTAGCCTCGCCAGCCTTACCCTTGTCCCGTTCGCCGTGTTATCGCGAGTGGTCGCGACCGGCGGTGATCGCGGCGTCGAGGATCACCGGGACGATCGTCGGATCATAGGCGGAGATCATCGTTGCATCGGGGGCGCGGGATCATCATACAATCGGCCGCCGTTCTCGAGCTCCGACTGTCCGCGTTTCCGCACCTTTTCCGACGTCCTCCAGCGTTTCAGGGAGACGATGGATGATCGAAGAGGAGGAAATAGTTTTGTTTGGGAGGCTCCAACCCTTTGCCACCAGATGCAATTACCCTCTCTCTCTCTCTCTCTCTTTCTTTCTCTCTCTCTCTCTCTCTCTCTCTCTGTTTCTCTTTCCTCCTCAGTCGCTCGACGCTGAAGCGACACGTCGTATCGCGTTGCACTCCGAACGAGGAAAAGGAGGAAGAGGATGAAGAAACTGTCGGTTTCCTCTAGCCGACTGAGAGAGAGAGAGAGACACTATTTAAATATACCCACGACGCTCGGCTACCGCGGCTACCGCTGCTGCTGCTGCTGCTGCTGTTTCTTCGTCGTCTTCTTCGGCTTCTGCTTTTACCGCTGCTACTGTTACTACCACCGCCGCTGTCGCGTTCTCCGCTCTCTGGTTTTTGGTACTCTGCCGCCGGCTTCTGTGCTCTCTCCGGAAAGAAAGAAAGAGAGAGAGAGAGACGTGTGCGCGCAGAGCGTCGAGGTCGCGACGAACCGCAACTATAACTATACTACCAGCACAACCACCAGCATCACCACTACCATCACCACCACCTCCACCAACAACAACTACCACCACGACGACCACCACCACCAGCACCACCACCAACAACAACAACAACAACAACCCGAACGCACTCGCAGCCGACGCCACTGAATCCTCCGCAGTGTCGCAGAGAGCGAGCGTATATGATACTCGGCTCCCAATCCTGGCACCCTCTGTCCGTCGTGCTCGCTGCCTCCCTCTTTCTCTGACCGAGCTGACAGTGGCCCGGGTCTCGCGACTCGCGGCGAGCGCGTGGCTCTCGCGGGATAAAAAATGGAACGTGGGGAGTCGGTGGCGCGTGTCTGCGCGCGGCGTGCACGAGGCCCTCGTGTCACGTCGAGCCGGAGAAGGGATCGTCGGTGGCCCCGCGTCGGACGCGCGCGACGGTTCAAATTAGACTGAGCGGCCCGCTCGAGCGGCGCGAGGCCGGCCACAGAGGCAGCGACTCCTCGCGGGCGCCGGTCGAGACTGTGCGCGCGCAGGCCGAGCGAAACAGACGGAGATAGCGCAGGCTTTAGAGGACGACCGCCGCGACGTCGACAGACAATCGGGAAGGAGTGAGGAGAGAGAGAGAGAGTGAGAGAGAGAGTGGGTGGGAGTGAGGGGGGACGGAGGAGAGCAGAGAGAGAAGTCGAAGAGTCGAGTCGAACGGAGCGGAGCTTTAAGAGAACGTTCGACGATGGATCAACTTAACAATCGCGCCCGACCGCACGCGTCATCCCCGCTTCCTCGTTCGACGAGCAGCAGGCTTTTCCCTCGTTGCCCTCGCGCCCGGAACGGGAACTTTCAAAGACGGACGCTGGAATTGTAGAACAGTTTCGTTTTTGCCCGCTTTCAAGCGAGTCTTTCATTGTGCGATTGTTGAGTTTGACATTTTCGTGTAATGAAGGCTCACGTCCAAGACATCTTATTTCCGGGCATTTTTCCTGGCTTTTATTCAAGTGCGTACATCATTGATAAGTGAAAGTAAAATGAGACTTCGGAAAAAAGGATCGCTTAAGCGTGAGCTTTTATTGTATAAAAATGTCGAACCACTCGTTTTGACCGGTAGTTCTGGCGTTAAGTCGAACGTGTGACACGCCTGTGAACCGCGTCGCCGCTGTCGCCGTTAATTATCTCGGATTGCTAATTCAGTCGCGCGCGCAGCAGCCTTCGCCGACGGACGTGACGTGGATCGACGTGGCGAACGGCGGATCGGCCCGACGCGGGAGCTTTAAGGGCCCTCAACGGCCGACTTAATAATCGACGAGGTCCACGCGCGAATCTCTCTCCTTTCGGCCCGACTATGGATTAACCGGGCGAACAGATTGAGCTATTAGCCCCCGGGCCGGCCACGTTTGCCTCGCGAGCGTCGTTAAGACTCTCGGGGTCTTTCGGGGTCCCGAGGCTAGTTTTTTTTTTTATTTTCCTTTTTTTTTTCCGCTCTTCTCCTGCCGGGGGTCAAGCATCTGTTCGAACGGTTTTCGTCTTTCGAGACTGTCGAGAGCGACGCCCGCCGACGCATTCCCGATATCATCGGGCGCTGTCGACGTTAATTAAGTGTCTTGAATACCGTAATTTAACCGACGCGACGTCGACGTAATACCCTGGATTTTTCGTATCTGCTGCGAGCTGCGATAAAAGCCTCCCCCTTCCGCTCCCACTCCTCCTGCTTCCTGGTCCACGCGATCCTTCTTCGCACCTTCTCACTTTCCTCGCGACTCATCCGTGGCAGGGATGCTCGATTCTCGTGAAAGAATCGAGTTTCTAATCGCTTCGGCATCGAATCGTGCGAATCGATTTATTTTCGGGTAACGAATAAAGTTCAAGTTCAAAATTAATAAACTCTGCAGATTCTCTTAAAAATCCAAATGAAAAAAAATCTGTCTATAAGAATTGATTTTAAGATTAATTAATGACGCAGGTTGTCGTATGACGTTCTGGGGACAAGAATGGATTCTTCAAAAACAAAACAAAAATTGGGTAACAAAGAATCGTTCAGAAGCAGCGATCGATCTTTTTCAAAATCGTATCGCAATTGAACGTCCCCACTCCGCGGATCATATTTCCTACTTCGAGCATCTTTCCAGACTTCTCCGCCTCGCCACCTCCCCCTTGCTCCACGACTCATCGACTGACTGCCCTTCTCCTCGCGCGCACCGAAAATAAAGTCTTCGCTTCCTCGCCCTCGTGTCTCGCATCGTCTTCGCGCCACTTCCGACTCGAGTGTACAGCGCGCGTAGACGTGAAGAGCTCTCTCTCTCTCTCTCTCGCTCGAGAGAAGGCGACAAAGAACGTGCGTACTGTCTCTCTCTCTCTCTCTCTGAGAGAGAGAGAGAGAGCGCCTCTACTCGAGAGCTGCCAATCAAACGGCACAATTCCGAGAGTCGGCATCTTAAACGGGTAGTTTTTCACACTCGAGGCATGACAGATTAATCCCGGGGCTAAATGGCGACACTTAAGTGTGCCTCCGCGTAATTAATGTCGCCCGACTCACTTTTTCCCTCCGTCTCACTACGCTCATTTCGCTACCCGTTCCAGCGCGGTCCTCGGCAAGCCGGAAGTCTTTATCTCGTTCGAAGCATGCGCGAGGCTGCTGATAGACACATTGCGCCCGAATAATGCAACAGCGCCGGTGCGAAGTTCCTTCTGGAAAATTTCGCGGTACGTTAACAGTAGAACCAGGGCCAGATTAAGGGCGAGGCAAACGTGGCTCTTGCCTCAAGTTTAGAATACGAGGGGCGCAAAAATGTTCTTTTAAGTATAGAGTTGCGTAAGCCCTTAACAAAACGTAACAAATATAGCAATATTATCAATTGAACATTCTTTACGTAAAACTATCAATTATGACTCAGTAATTGATGAATTTGCTTCAGTGAAAGCAAGGAAAGTGCAATTTTAAATATTGGATCTGTTAGAATTAAAGATGATGCAGTTAATGTTGTGCTTTCAAATTTAATCAGTTTTAATATTATTCTTTTTTAAATCGTTTTTTTGCTTAGTTATAGGAAAACATCTAGCAAAAGGGCGCGCATATTTGGCCTTCCGCCTCAAATGTTTAAGGCCCTAAATCCGGCTCTGACTAGAACTACCGAGCAGCCAAAATGACTAGTATGACACTTTGCCGTAATGAAGGCTGACGTTGAAGACGTGGTTCTTTGCGCGAGGACTTCGAAAGACATTTGACTCGAGCGTGACGACTCGCGTGCGTCGCACGAGGACTAGGAACAACGAGGACTAGAAATTCACTGCCCCGTTCCCTCTGGTGGAACGCGCGGCATTCGTTTTGCGAGCGATTCCGAGCGTACGGGAGGGAGCGGAGAAAGGACACACAGCGAATGGGACACTTTATCGAATATCGAATTCCATACGGACGAGCTTGCGTATCAGTTCGCCACGCACAAACGCATACGCGTATGTTCGTGCGTGCCTCTGTCCGTACGTACATACGCAACTGCGTCGGCCTGTTCGTTTTCCGCAAACGTGACCGTGCGCGGGAATCGATGAGTATTAATCAAACCCAGATACAATTTCTTACACGCGCTCCATCTTCGTATTATCCCAATAAATAACAATTGATTCTACCCCCGCGTCCGTCCGACCACCAAATCAAGATCCCGCAAGTATTCCCTCAAAAGGTTCGCCACGCTCGCGCAAATATTATGCCAGCATCCGTACGACCGCACGATAGCGAGAGGGTTAATATTTGCGCACCGGCCGGCCGAATTTCCGCCGGCGAGACGTACTAATTCGATGAGAGAATCCAGTACTCACGAGCGTCAGTCGTTAGCGTCAACGATCGGTGCCGGAGTGTGCGCGACCCGCTTCTACGCGCGCACGCGATCTTAATCGGCATTATGCCGTTTAGACGGTCGATACTTCGTGGGCAGGACACTCGTATCGTCGATCTGGCCGCGCTGGCTCGCAGCAGGAGCTGCCTGACGAATGCAGTCCTCGAACTCTCGCATCCTCGGCTCGCCGAGACACGGAAGAACGCTGAGCAATATTCCGCGGAGGATCCGTTCTTATCGTGAGGGCTCTGCAATTTAGCGTCGCATAAATAGCCGAAATCGTTATCGAGGGTAGCGCAGGCTAGGTCCAAGTGCGCGGCGAGGATTCGAGTCGTCCGTAACAAGCGGCAACTGCCGACCAACAGATTATCGACAAACACTTTCGATATTGGCAAATTGCTACTGCTAGCTACCCCCTTATCTCCCTTCCTCTTCCTCTCACTCTCATTATCCCTCTCGCCGTTACTCTCCCTCTCTCTCTCTCTCTCTCTCTCTCTGGCCGGCCTTCCTATCGTCCTCGCTCCTCCCACGCCGTGTCCTACGCCCAGAGGAGAAGTTAAATCGAATCCGGTAACTGCAGGCCAAGAACAAACCGTCGGTGCTGGCGGGGGTCGAAAGGGGAGTGCCGATACGCGAGCAACTTTCGTGAAGTTTGATGTTTCGCAAATCAATGGCCATTCGTCGGGCCGCGTTAAATTACTCCCGGCTCGGCGCACTTTCTCATTCTCTCTCTCCCTCTCCAGAGGAGGAAGTTTCGGCCTGGGGGGAGGGCGGATTTAACGTTGCCCTCGCTGCCCTCTCTGCTCTCTGTGTCTTCCCACCTCGAAAGGCCTTCACCGGTTAATTATACGCGCCCCGATCGCACGAGCAGAGGCGACTGCCTCCTGAACTTTTCGCTCCCTTTCCGACACCCGCTGTCGCGGTCCGCTAAGCTTCCGTCGTTCGACGTTGTATTATAATTATAAGGCCTACGAAATTCTCGACTGCGTACACGGAGCGTCCAGGTCAGGGGTTCCCAAAGTGATGATTTATAAGATGCATGTAAAAAAGTGGAAAGAAACGTTCATTTTGATTTATTTAACATTAACTATTATTCCGAACTAGACAAAAAATAACATTTCGATAAATACTTTATTATAGAGTGAGACATGAATAATCACACTATGCGTAAAGAGCTAAGCAAAGCGTGGGACAGTTTTTAACCCATCTAACCTCAAAGAGTTAAGCGAGTATTCGGGATCCACCAACATGGCGGCCACAGGTTCAACCCGGCACATGTCTCCGTATACTATGTTGCATCCAATGTACATATAGATCAGTAATTCTGACCACTCCCAGTTCACAAAAAATTGAAAATCAAATTTAAGCAGCATTCGGTTTTCTTGGTCTCCCAGACGGCCAGAATAACACACTGCGCGGGCGTTGCAAACGCAATTCCACACGGACTCGCTGATGGTTGGCAACAAAGGCACGTGCCAAAAATTTGGTCACCGGATTCAAAAGCGCACGCCCACGCCAATTTCTCTCTCTCTCTCTCTCTCTTTCTCACACACACGAAAACTCCGCCGGCGACGTGCAACTAAATCTTCCTCTCCCAGCGGATAGGAAGAAGGAACTTTTTCGAAACAGCATCGCGCTTCGGCTGGCTCAGCGAAAGTGGCTGGAATCGGCAAAGGAAGGATAGTTTCGCCGGAGACCGGGTCAGATTCTTCTTTTCACGCGCGCGCGCTCGTAGCCGTAAGTACCTCCGCGAGGCACGCTCTCGGGAAGTTTTTGCCCGAGGAGGAATCAAAGTGTCGAATCTCCCGACGACGAAGACAAGGCTGCGGCCGCGTGAGAGAAAGGGGGGGGGGGAGAAGTTGAGGGAAAACTGAAGGGCTTCGGTTGCGACGGATTCGACGATAGACACGTCGTGGGATTCTGCCGGGCGAGTACGTGCCTTCTGGCCCGGGCGAGTATTGGAAAGATCGACGATGACAGCGGAGGGGCCTCGAAGGGTCGCCTGCGTATTTTGACAGCCACGCCAGAAGCGGGAAGTCGAGAAACGCCGAAGGGGTCGGCAGCTTTCCAGTGGCAACCTCGACGAATGCTATTGGTACAATAATGCCACGTTATTATCTTGGAAGCCCGTCGATAGCTTAAAGCGGGGAGCGCGCGACAAGCTGATGGCCGACGAAATATATCGGAAGAATTCCGAGCGTACGGTGAATAAATAATGTCGAACGGACCGGCGGCTATCGGGGGACACATAAAACAAAGGCGGGAGAGGAAACGTCGGGAGTCGGGGCGGAATACTGGATAGTGCCCTGAAGGAAGGAAATCCCCGTAAATTCCCTTACTTAGACGGCGACTGGACAGAGGCTTAGGGGCAATTATTGCCGAACGCCGTGTCCCCTAGCCGGCCGAGCGACTTCGTGACATTCGGAGCGGAATTCTTGGCGCGACTCGAATTGCGCTGGACGTCCGCAGGATAACGAGTGCACGCGCACGTGTGGCTGGAGAGTGGAAGGAAGTACGGGGGAGAGGGGAGCGGACGAGGAAAGAGGGTCGCTCGCCTGCAGAGAGAGAGAGACAGAGAGAAAAAGAGACAGAGAGGGGGGACGAGAAAGAAGGAAGAGAGTGGGCGGCTACATAAAGACAGGAGTTGGCGCGTGCCAGGTGCTTCGTTGCACACAATGCATCTCTGTTAGGCATCGAGGGACCCCGGGCAGCCGGAAGTCGAAATACAAGCGACTACACGGGCGGCTCTTATTAAAGGCGAAGCGAAGAGCGAGCCCGCAGAATGCACGAGCTCGCCGGAAAATGGCCTGCCCTCGACTTAATCGAGCCGCCGATGCACGTATTGACAATTCGATCGACCCACGCTCCCGCCACGCCCACGCAGGAAAATTGAGTTCGTTGATCTTCGTACACGTATCACCCTCCCGCCGCTCCGCCGAGCGCTCGCGTTCGAGAAATCGTCCGTGTCACTGGACGCTGCCTCGGCCGTCGGAAGAGGCGGAGGGGTGGGGGTAGGATTAGCGAGGACGAAATTGAGACGTTTAGGTGGGCCATTAGAGAGATTCCTCCGGCCAGCGCCGGCCCATAAATCACCGTCCTGTTTTTCACAGAGCCGCCGGCTGAGAAGAGGACGCACCACCCCCGAAAGGTGTTCGTGCAGGGCCGAGGGTGGCGAGGGTAACGAGTCGCGTGCCGCCGGCTCTGTGAATAGTCCCCCGACCCCTCGTGGAAGGCCAATCCATAAATATCCTAATGGGACTAAACTGTCGCTTTTGCCGTCGACCGCGGCGGCCTCCGCTTCTTCCTGAATGAACCACTTAACGCTCCTCGCTCCCGGCTTAGCTCGGCAAAGTGACGCGGAAAACCGTACGCTCGCCCTTTCAGCCGGTCCGAAACCGCGGCTCATTCACCTTTTTTTTTCGACGGCAGCGCAGAAACGATGGAAGGCTCTCGCGCGGAACGCCCTTTCACGCGCGGTATATGGAGCCTCATCGACAGAATTGGTGGAAAAGGGGAGAGGGTAGGTATCGCAGGTAAAACAGTCTCGTTGAAATAACAAAAATTTTCGTTCTCTGAAAAGCGACCAATTTCGATGACCACGTTCCTTCGCCGTTGACATTGATTCGAAGCATCGTTATACGCCGCCGGCCATCGGAACGCATCGCGGCCGCACTTTATGTCGCGAGCACGCCACCTCGGCATACTTAATACCCGCGCCTTCTTTTACGACCGGAGTAAAGTTCGTCGAACGAGCCCAACAACAAGTTATTTCCCCGACGAGGGTCCCGACTGATCGATGCTCGTCGCTGAAGGGCATAACGATCCGAAGTTGCTCGGTATCGCTTTCCGGAATTATTAATGTCGCATGTGCGACACTTTCCACTCTTTACCACCTATCCTTGCCGTTCTTCCCTGCTTACGTATATCAACCCTCCCTTCTGCTACTTCGTTCCAACGGCACCGACGACGAGTTACGACGCTCTCGTGACAAACTTCCAACACCCTCTTCGAGGCTCGACTCGCCTCGACACGACTCGACCTTCTTTTCTTGCGTAACGCGAGTCTTCGACGATGGGCCGCGTCTCGTTTCAGAATGTTTCCCGGGGAGAAAAGGAATTTTCCAGATAAGGTATGCCGTCTTCCCGGTCTTTGCATGTCGTCTCGTGTGCCGAGGAGTTAACCCCTCTCAGACATTGCGAAATTCTGCCTCGCGAATCTCGGGCTACGTCAACATCCTGTGCCGAGAGACGATTATCAGTGCACGGGAACAAGGTGCTATATAATGGTTGCTTAAATATTTCTTTATTTACGGGAGAATCCTTTAGTGTAATAGATAGTGAACAGACTGTGAACGTTGGTGAACGGAAATTTCGAATGGGGTGACGAGTACGAGAATCGTATATGGATTGCGCGGTCTATGTATATAAGGTCCATAATGTGGATCGCTGTACAGTGTGTTATTTTGGCAATCTAGGAGGCTAAGAAAACTAAATGATGCTTGAACTTGGTTGTCAATGTTTTTTTCAACTGTAAGTCGGCAGAATCAGTGATCTATATGTACAGTGGATGCAACGTAGCGTACGGAAACATGTACCGGGTTGGACGTGTGGCCGCCATATTGGTAGACCACGAATACTCACTTATAAATGGCGAATATTGTGAGTCGTTGAACGAAGAGGGTATATCCAGATCAGGTATACCTGAAGTGAGCATATCAGAGTTTACATTTACAATGTATTTTCTGAGTATTCGGGGTCTACAAGCATGACGGAATCGGCACAGAGGTTTTGGATTGGATCGTGTATCCAGTGTATATATAGATCAGTGGTGAGAAAATGAAGAAAATAACATGATAGATAATCAATTTTAAGCATCATAAGAAACAATTGGAAGTACAGATAATAAGTATTTTCTCTTGCATTTATTAATGCGATATGAATCGGATCAATCAATTATAGTACTAAAATACATTCTTTACTAACCCTTTGACTGCGGTGCGCTCTCGGACGAATCCATCAATATGGACGGCGCGTTTTTCGCTTGTCGGTCGCTGCGACTAGTTGTCCATTGACTACTGGAAACTGACAGTGACCAAAACAGTACCCGGAAATTTGATGCCATTCTTAGGGTTTCAAAAATAATAATGGCAACAAAATTAAAAATATCAATTAGTAACTTAGCTAGTAAGCTACTTTAATTTTGCTTAACTTATTGATGGATTTGTGAGGGCGTATATATACGCCTTTCGTATATATTGATGGGTTTGTGAGGGCGTATATATACGCCTTTCGTGTATATTGATTGATTTGTGAGGGCGTATATATACGCCTTTAGCAGTCAAAGGGCTAAGCATAAGAGAAAACTATATAGACAAATTAAAAAAGTTTAAAAAATGTCAAGAAGCTAAAAAATATTTTGTTTTATGCAAAAGCTTACAAACCCGCAGAATGTTTCTGTTGTTTTTTCCGTACTTAAATATTCCCAGATTAAGCGTATAACAGAGTTAAGCTGGAATTTTGCGGAATAACTAAATAAAACTCATCCTCAAAATCACGCAGTAAACGCATAATCCGCATTATAGGGCTTAAACTTTTGGAGGACAATAAGCGCACAAAAATTACCACTATTTATAAGAAAAAAAAACTGTGTAAAACATACCTTGCCGAAGGTGGAACACCGTGCGAATAAAACCAAACCAGATTTCCCAGACTTCACGAGCAAGCAGAACGAACTGAAAATGACGACTACACAGCATTAACGTACAAGATTAATACGGATGGGTTGAATCACGTCCCGACTCCCGCAAAAGCGTAAACGGCTTCATTTTCGACACTACCCGTCGTTCCTCTTACCACCCACAGTTATCCCAACTAAAAAAAAAAGTTCACTTTTACACTCGTCCTCCTAAATTGCCAAAATAACGCACTGTGCGTCGATGACGTTTGAGACTAACCATAAATCAATTCGCACTCGGGGGCGACAAGAGTAGAGAGGGTAATAATTCCGGCATAACGTGGAAACGGACGAGACAGTTGGTCGCGTGGCCGACGAGGATTCCTCGTGGGCACTGTAATTATTACGGGCCCCATAACGCGAACGCTGGGGCGCGCAATATCAGTTGATATTCGCAGCGAAGACGATGATCGTTCGCAGCGGGGTTGACACCATCCTGCGCGGACATTGTGCCGGTCGAATGACGAACTACGAGGCACGATTGCGCGATGCGTCGTAACAATTGCGAACCCATCGTCTCCGGCGGCTATACGATGCGTCATGGGATTTCAGTGGGATCGGAGGAGATAAAGCGCACGGGTAGGAATCGAATCGGAATCTTATCTAACAAGCGGAATGTCTCACTTCCGGAACGAAGGTTCGTTCCGGAACGCAGCATATTATATGTAAAGCCCGGAATACGTGTTGTAATTATTTATTTATTCACGGTATTATTCAAATGGTACGACTGTCTTTACCGACTGCGCACGCTAGAACCTTTTCTCTTTTTTCCTTTTGGGCCCTTTTGCCGGCGCCCACTTGTTTCCTTAGTTCCTCGTTAAAGCGTATAATATTATCTGTATGTTTATAGTTATCGATAGTTTAATTATAACGTGGTTGTATGCTTTCATGTTTGGACGAGTCCTGTATACGCACTCTCTCTCTCTCTTATCTTTTGTTCGACATTTCTGAATACTCTCGCTATTTACTTACCGCTGAAACGTATCGCCTCTGTCTATTTACTGCAACACTCTTCACGATGCATTCTCACCCCTTTTTGCCCTTTCTCTTTTTTCGCTTTTCCCACCAAAACTTTTCGCTTATATATTAAGGAGGAATGGGACAGACAATCTGGTTAAAAGTTAATGCTACATGACGAAAATGCATACATATTTACAAATGTGGCTAATGTAGTGCATGTTTAACATGGACAAATGGATGATTAATATGTAGTTGGTGCTACGAAAGATTGACTTCCCGTTTAAAATCATTTTTACAGTAAAAATTACAATTATTCGGTAACACAGTGTAGAATTTTTTATATTGACTGTACAACTGCTGAATCTGATGACAAAGAGCTTCAATTCCGATTTCTCCATAAGAGACCGTGTTAAATTAATAAATTATTACTAAACTATTTTCTTCTGAACTATGTAGTAGGGAATTCTGAAATTTGGTATACTCCTTTATTACATTAAAATACATAATCCCTCAAAATTGCAAGAAATTCTGCGATTTTCTTATGTGTGCCCAATTCCTCCTTAACACTAGATTGCCCAAGGAAGTCATTTTGACGGCTTTTGAATTTCAATTAGAAAAACAATTATGTATATAATGACACAATTTCTTAGAATTTTGATGAAGGAGGAGGGACAATTATTAATAAACGCATTTATATGTTGTACAAAAAGTCACAAAATTCTAAGAAATTGTGTCATTACATACATAATTGTTTTTCTAATTGAAATTCAAAAGCAGTCAAAATGACTTCCTTGGGCAATCTAGTGTTAAGGAACCTATGTAATTTGTAATATGTACTTTTGCGCTTCGCAACGTCAGTCTCACAGTATCCCTCGCACCGTTCGCATCGAACACAACTTGTCGTAACTTGTCGCAAATTGTCGTAATTCTCCAGTTAAACTCGTAACAATATACCACTATGTCTATATCATATTTTTTACAATAAATGTTACTGTTTAAAATTTCAACGAGTTATCCAAACGTAACTAGTTAAAAACGAAGCCTAATTCGTGATTAACGCGTCCACGGAATACACTGGCGATCCCAGCCATCACCGTACGACGCTTCAACAAAAACTGTACAATTTTACTAAACAACAAGATATTGCGAACTCAAGAATAACTGCGACAGTTCGAAACGTCCTGAGGTTTCGCATGGCTTAAAATGAAACCGCCTTCTCTCTCTCTCTCTCTCTCTCTCTATATCGAAAAGTGTCGCCCGCTATCGATCGTCGCATCGAAGCGGCGATGCGCGTGTGTGAATCACGCGTGCCGTCACAAAGATGATAAAAATCACGACGGGCGCGCGATCGTGACCGGCCGACGGTTCGTTCCACCGTGGCTTCCTTCCGGTAGCCGTGATCTCGCCGGAAGTGCCGTCGGTGCGTTCACCATATTCGCCCGCTCGACTTTTAATTCAATCGCCCCGCCGCGCCGCTCGTTATCGGACGTTTACGGGGAACTCGCGAACTCTCGCCCAATCGATCCGACCCGATAAGATACGATTTCGGTCGCGGCGCGCTTTCAGATAGCGAATCGCTTTCGGATAATTCCGGATGACGATGGTCAATTACCGCGCCGAAGTTATCGCGCGGATCGATAAATATAGGTCGGCGTTTTGAGCCGAGGAATTCGCTAATGACAGAATTATCGGGCGAGCCGCGCGAGCGGGAACTAACGATTCCCGTCGCGGGCTCCGACTAAAAATGAGTCATGGGCAATTTCAGCGAGAGCGGCGAAAGGAGTGTCGTTCCGCGAAATCGATCACTATCGCGATGCCAATGGCGGCTCGATGGACTACTTGTTGATTCTAGGCATATACCGTGCCGAGTGTACTTGGAATATAATTAGTCCGATATCGCGGGGCGGAGGGAAAAAATGTGTGCGTCAGGAGCACGCGCCGATGGAAAGTGACGCGGTCGAAAAATTGGAATTCCGATAACGGGAAAGTTTGCGCCTTCGATGCCTTCGACGTATCAATCGCGAGGTCACTTCGGAGCCACTTCTACCTGGGATCAAAGAAATCATTTTATTGAGTTCGTAATTCTGATTAATATAAGCAACGAGCTCGCAATCACACACGTGTTAATAGTCACACGCGCAGAAGAGAAAAGAGGAAACTGTTCGGTTCTTTATTTTGTTTAATACAAATAAAGTGCTCGCAATGTCACGTGTTAACCCTTTCGCTACGGAATACTTGTGACAAAATGTGATAGCTGTGAACGTAGCGCATTACTGAGTAGTTGACACTGAGGTACGGAATGAAATAAAAGTATATATGGTGTGAACGTATATGTATGTTCTTCGTACCTCAGCGCCCACTTTCCCAGAGCGTATATATACGCTCTTCGTATATGAATGTTCATTCTTCGAGGGCGTATATAAAGTATATATACGCCAGTCGGAGCGAAAGGGTTAACAGTTGCGCACGCTGAATCAAAGAAGAACATTTTCGGAAGCAAGCGCCAGAGAGCATAAAAACAAAAAACAATTATAGACTGAGACACGCATCAGCGAGACGCGAGACCGACTAACAGGAATCGTTTCACACCGCCAGGTGTCATCACACGACACATTCGACAAATTTTACAGTTTAAGACAATGTGGATTGGAAATAATAAATGGATGTGTACAACCATGTTCTGTAACCACGTGCAAAAAAACCGTGCGTCAAATAATTATACTGTTACATGGATGCGGGCGAGACATTTACAATGCACCAGAATTATAAAAGACAACGGTTTAATATAACACGTCCGTCTGGTATGAAGACCAGAGTCAGACTTCTTGGTTTGGTTACCAACAACAATAACATTCGAACATCATAAAATCGATTTAACTAATTAACATTATAACATTATGACACAAAATCAATAGTTTTAGCGTAACAATACTATGTCCCGCCCGCGTCCGCGTATCAAAGCATAAATATTTCTAGCTTCCCAGCGGGGGTGCGTCGCAGTGGCTAAAACGTTCGACGCCACTGACCACGATGGGTAGCCGATGCTGATTCGGGCAAGAAAATTGGCCGAAGCAGCGGCGCGCGTTAGGGGTGCCCCGTGTGCCAGGGTGTAACTGGCTGGCAAAAAAGGGCTCGACGAGGTCTGGACGCCGCACTCAGCCCCCGCGTCGAGCTACTTTTTACCTCTTTCGTCTCACTCGCTCTGCGGCGGCTTTGTTTAGCGTGGCCCACCCGGGTTCGGCAGCCTCTTGGCAGATTATCAGGGGCCACGTTCCCGTGCTGGCAGGCGAGCTGCTGGCTGGCGAGCTGCTGGCTAGCAAGCTGCTGGCTGGCGAGCTGGCTGGCGAGAGTCTGGATCAGCAGGCAGGGATGAACGGAGGACGAAGGAGGTCGGGGTGTGTTCCGTTGCATAGTTGGGCATAGTATGTATTACTTTTACGTCGCCTGTTTTATAAAATGACGGTCTGCTGGGGTGTTAGTCCTTGATGATTCGTGCCTGCTTATCGTTTTTTCGTTATTTTCTTAATTCGCCACTATCTATTGTATCTTTATCCATCCATACTTCTCGTGCATATATTTTGATATTTGTTATTTAGTTTCGATCATAAAATTTAATTTAAAAAGCAGTTGTTGTTATTATCATTATTGGTATTTCTATTATTACACGTTTTTTATCGTTTCATAGTCTTTCAATATTATATTATTTTCACGTTTTTGACTGTTTCATAGCTTTTCAATATTATATATATTTTATATATAGTATCATAGGTTATACCTATACTTTCTCATTCTATTCTCAGTTTATATTTGTATTGTTGTTTATTACTTTTTTTTGTTAATCGTTCTCTGCCTTTTTCTTTTTCTTCGTTTTTCTCTTTCTTTTCTATTATGTCTGTGCTAGTTTCGCTATTCGTTATGTACAAATTGGGTTTTACCCGTATACTGAATTAAATAAATAAAAAAAAAAAATGTAGTTGTTCTATAACATCACCGCCGGACGCAATGAGTCACTCGTCAACAGCTGCTCTTTCATTTCATCAACCTCAAACATTGTACTCCAGCCGTTCTGTCGCAGCCGAATATTTTCTTACTTTGCAAACTTTCTTCGGCTCACTGACCTTTTCGAAAATTCCACCAATAACACATAAGCACCGCCCAAAGGGATCTCCACTCATCATGCGTAATTTTTCGGTTTCGAGCGTAACTGCACCTCCGTTATATTTGTACCACCAAACCGTTCCGACATTTATACTATCTCAAGTATATTACAATAAAGCATTCAGTTTATCAGTTTCATTGTGCATAATCGTGACTGAAGCACTCTATGAGAATTAAAGATGAATTACGAGAAATCGCAATTCACCAAGGAGGAACAATCGATCCTGCGTCATTTACAATCGCCGAAATTCGAGTCACCTCCCGTAGCCGCGCAAGAATACTTGCCCGACGCTACAGGGTGTCGTGTCGGATCGAAACAGAGACAATCATCTGCGCCGCGAGTAATTTGGCCACCGTCGCAAGAGAGAGTGAAAGAAAGAGAGAGAAAGAGAGAGAGAATGGGAGAGAAGGAGGAATCACGGGGAAGAGGCACGCGTGAAATTGCAAATGCGAGGTAATTGCTCGCGCCCACCCATCAAGCGACAAATCACGGCCGGGTCCGTGAACAAAAAAAAAAAAAAGTCGAGGCCCACCTGAAATTCCGCGGCCGCGCGCGGATGGCCGGCGACTTTTTGCGAGCGTCTCGCGTCCGATTAGGGGATCGTGTGAGTCGCGGCGATTTTCGGAAGAGCATCTTCGGGGCCATTACGGTCTGGACGGCGGGACGCGGACTGGGGCGCGCTGCTAATTCCGAGCCCCGGAGAATCCGGATGGCATTAGTGTGTGCTCCTCGCACTGACGTTTCTGCGGATTCGGGCTCAGCTGCTCGGCTGTCAAATCGGATGAATCTTGGCGCGATCGTAAGGGGCTTTGGTTCACGCCGGAACGGCGATACTTAATGGTGACTGGTAATGATTTATGGCACCGAAAGCTCGTCTCGTCACCGTAGAACGGACGTCAATGAATTGAGCAAGGTTAATAATAATATTGTTGCGTGGACGCGGGTGAGACATTACAACGCACAGGATTACGAATAATAACGGTTTAATATGACACGTCCGTTCGGTACAACGACTGGGCACAGAATTTTTGGTTTGGTAATCAACAATAGTAACAAAAGGACATTAACATAAAATTAATAACTAATCGATCTTCCTGCGAACTTCACGTTTACGGTCGTAACAATATGTTACGATATTGTTCGACATTCTTCATTCATTTATAAGCTGTTTATTAGAATAAAGCCACACATAAGATACATAAATTACACGTTGTTGTCGCCTGCGCGCCCAATAACTGACTCCCGTGTCTCGCACTCGTGGCCACACTGTAGATTCGCTGAAAACAATAAAAATTATTCCGTTCAACTTCTTAAGTTCCTATTACTTATACATTACAAAGAGATTGTTTCGACTAACAAGAAGAACTCTATTAAAAAGAAAAGTAGAACAAAATGTTAGCGCCTGTCTGAGGATCCGAAGGACGCAGCTGCCTCACTTGTTTCCGATCCCACATTCGTAGGTCGCGAGGTCAGCTGACCGAGTCTAAGTCCTAATGCGAGCGCAGTACGTTTCGCGTCTATTCGATCGCGTGGCGGAGGACGGATGCGTTAATTCTGCCGCATTCCCCTGAGTCCTCGGCATGGCTCGGAATGAACAGCTTATACTCACGTTTGCGAGCCTCGATTATGACCTTCCACGTGGCACGTGCGTGACCAGTGTGCCGTCGATGCTCCTGCTACCGGCTCCTGCGACTCTCCTCGAGGGATCTCGGGACAGCGCCGTTTAACTGAGGGCGATAATGGTCGGCACCTGCATAAGAAAATGATAGATCATTAGTTCGGAACGACATACGCAGGAGTGTGTGCAATGTACATATGCGGCCCTATCTTGCTCGCTGGCCAATCTTTTTTATCTCTTCTGTAACATTGCCTGGGAGTTTAGAAATTCACACGCGCGCTTAAGATACTGTACAATAGAGTGGTTCGTTCTGATCTTGAATATGTCTCTGTGAATACGGTCTCCGTAGCAAGCTGTGCATATATGTTCGATTGAGAAAGTTCGGCACAAGTTTTTGTGGTTGTATACTATGAGCAAATTTGACCACGATTGCGACTGGGTATTGATACGCCTTGATAGGCACAGTCTTGAGCACGGTTGACAGGTGGCAGACACTGTATTCTTGTTCCAGGTTATCAATGGTCACGTTTGTTGTCCACCTGCACTCAAGCTTTTGCGTTTTAACAGATGTCAGAGATCTCTTTGAAACCTTACATTATTCCGAAACCGTAGATTCAGAACTGATCTCTCTCTGAAGTTGACGAGCGCGTTCCAAATGTAGTTAATGAAATTGGCAAGCGCCATCCAAAAATGTACAAAAACTCAACTCGTTCCATTGAAAAAATCAAGTTGACCTTGAAATCTACAAGACGCCTCCACCAACAAACAAAAAACATACATCACATAACGCGTCCTTTAAAACCGTACAAATTTTATATACAACATTTTTCCATCTGACTCATACTTTACAAGTAATACAGGTCTACACATTCCGTAAACCACCCTGTACAACGCTCCCCAGTCCAAGCAACAAACAAACAAATAAACATTCCCTGAATATTTACATCCAGCTCCCTGCACGATACACATTCTCCCACCGTGCGCGTTCTTCGACACTCACGCAAAATGGTCGCACGAAAATGGTATCCGATTCTCGATATGGCACGTGGGATGGCCGGGGCGTGATGGTATTAGTTTTAGCAGAGGCACGCGTTTAATGGCCATCGGCAGGCAGCATTTGCCTTCGCCCACGGGGGCGTGCAGTGTGCACGCGACTGCAGTACGCCAGCACGCCGCACGCTCCCGTAGGGACGCTGCGTACCATTTGGGCCACGACGATAATTGTCGTTAGCGTCAGCTTCATCGTACACGCCCGCACACGCAAACTCGAGCGACGTTCAGCCCCAAAGCAGAGCGCCAGAGCCAGGACTTCCAAGATGGTCTCCGACTTGCTCGGAGAGCCCGACGCGATCTTAATCCCGCGAGTTTACACGGCATTTACACGGCCATCGGAACCGAACGTTATATCTGTAACGCGCGCAACGAGCCGGTAGTCTAACGAGGTTGCCGCGATTAACTGGTCAAACGAGTCGAGCGATTAGCCGACTGACGGACTCGTTGAGCGCGATGATCGGCCGAGCACGAACGATTCCATCAAGACCAATTCCGGAATCGTCTCTTCCGCCCTGCCGGGCCCGGCCGCGTAGTCGATCGCACAATCGATTTCCATCGAGATTGGCCGGCTTCGCTCGCATTTATTTTGCGTGCTCCAAGGGACCGTCGACAGAGGGTGATAGGCGGAGAGGGAAAGAGGGGTAGGAGGCAGATGAGAGAGAGAGAGAGAGAGAGAGAATCCGTAACAATGCGGCATATGGCGCGTGCTCGTTCCGAGTGCAGCAACATGCGATGCAGTTCAGCTGCCGCCTGCATCACTCGCACGAAGCGCAGCTACCGAGTTGTTCCTCCACCCCTCCCCTACCCCTCCCCTTCCCACTCTGCCCAACCCTCATGCCAGCGAACGCTCCGTCTTTCTTCCCTCAACCGCACCTTCTCTCACTTTCCTCTCTACTTTGTGTTCCGCAACACGCTATCGAACTTATGCCTCTGATTTGCCCGAGTGAAATCCGGCGTCGACGTAATGTGGGCGCAAAAAACGGGAAGTCGTCAATAAGTCGAATAACCTGTTCGCGGCGCTTGTCGAGGATCGTACGTAGGTAGTTGGCGGCTGGCCTAAGAGCGGAGACCGGCGGCGGCAGGATTCGAGGGAGGAAGAGGGAGGCAGAAGTTGAGCCCTCAGGAGCAATGCGTTTCGTCTCGGGTTTGGATCGAGCACGCGGAGGGTGGGCCGAGTGCGAGGTCTAACGTACGTAACGAAGGCGTAGGTAGCTCTTAATACGCACGCAATGGGCGACCGACTTCCCTCGAAATTTCTCGCCTCGAGGAACCCGTGCCAGCGGAATGGCAAAAGTTTCGTTCTTACGAAAAGGCGGAGGGTGGGAGGGGTGATAGAGGGAGGTGAATAGCGTTTATTATGGCAACTTTCTCGGCAAGGGGGGCGGGAAAATATAAATTGCGCGGGCGAGAATATTTAAGTGACGAATTCCCTTAAACGGCCGACTGGAGAGTACGGATTTGAGCGGATTAAGGTTCATCGAGGAACGTCATTTTACGGTGCTGAATAGAGAGGTCAGCAAAGACACGTGCTGTTCTCCGGTTAGGGATGTTCGATTCTCTGGAAAGAATCGATTCTTCGTTCGAATCCCGAGGACGACTATCTGATGAGTTTGGATGTGATTTTGGAGAAAGCACCGATAGAATAATACAGGTAGTACGCAACGTGGTCGGAATCAGACAGATTAGTCTTTATTCACGGAACATGAGCAGGTCAGGTGTACAAGCAAAAACAATAATAGTATGCGCAGACGCGCTCGGTACACAGTCCCGCAATGTAAGCGCGCCAACTTCGAAACCTTTATTTCGCATATTTCCCAACACTATCCTGGTTCAGCGACGACTCCTGGACAGCGCACCTTGGACGCCTCGCGGCTCGCTGAGACTTCTTCGACGTGCGCTCGCGTTTACGTAATACGCTCTCGCGAAACGTGCCGTCGTCCAATTCGATTCGAGGGCTCGCGACAGAGGCATCGGTCGAGCGCGAGGTTCGAGAGGGACGGAGGCGAAAGGAGGACGAGAGAGAAAGGTGGGGCGGGTGGGGTGAAGGAGAGGACGCCGAAGAGAAGGCGGAGGAAGGGGTCCGACGACGGTGTAATGGTGTTGGCCTCTGCATCGAGCACGGTGGCTGGTCGCACCTGTCGCGATCACGGTGGTCTCATCCAACCGAAAAAGAGACGCCCCCACGACGAACGGGTCCCGAACGAGTTCGGACTCTACGTACGGAGCCTGCTTCGTATCGTCCGCGTGTGCGAATGCTCCACATTTCCTCTCTAACGTCAACCCAAATTACCTACGACACGTAAGGGACATGTAATATACAGCGACTCACAGATTTCTTCGCATCACTCACTCGTTCGGTATTCTCAGACGTTTCCGACTCAATTAGCGCTGTTGTCGTTGAAAATAATAATAATTCTTTGCAAACATTTCTACATCAACGCTCTTCAGCACATTGCAATTTTTATATGTGCGCGCAAAGACTAACTCGTTCGGTATTCTCAGACGTTTCGGACTCAACTAGCGCTGTTGTCATTGAAAATAATAATAATTCTTCGCAAACATTTCGACATCAACGCTCTTCGGCACATTGCAATTTTTATATGCGCGCGCAAAGACTAACTCGTTCGGTATTCTCAGACGTTTCCGACTCAACTAGCGCTGTTGTCGTAGAAAATAATAATAATTCTTCGCAAACGTTTCTGCATCAACACTCTTCGGCACATTGCAATTTTTATATGCGCGCGCGAAGACTAACTCGTTCGGTATTCTCAGACGTTTCCGACTCAACTAGCGCTGTTGTCGTTGAAAATAATAATAATTCTTCGCAAACATTTCTACATCAACGCTCTTCGGCACATTGCAATTTTTACATGCGCGTGCGAAGACACTCGTTCGGTATTCTCAGACGTTTCCGACTCAACTAGCGCTGTTATTGTTAAAAATAATAATAATTCTTCGCAAACATTTCTACATCAACGCTCTTCGGCACATTGCAATTTTTATACGCGCGCGCAAAGACTAACTCGTTCGGTATTCTCAGACGTTTCCAATTCAACTAGCGGTGTTGTCATTGAAAATAATAATAATTCTTCGCAAACATTTCTACATCAACGCTCTTCGGCACATTGCAATTTTTATATGCGCGCGCAAAGACTAACTCGTTCGGTATTCTCAGACGTTTCCGAATCAACTAGCACTGTTGTCATTGAAAATAATAATAATTCTTCGCAAACATTTCTACATCAACGCTCTTCGGCACATTGCAATTTTTATATGCGCGCGCAAAGACTAACTCGTTCGGTATTCTCAGACGTTTCCGACTCAACTAGCGCTGTTGTCATTGAAAATAATAATAATTCTTCGCAAACATTTCTACATCAACGCTCTTCGGCACATTGCAATTTTTATATGCGCGCGCAAAGACTCACTCATTTGGTATTCTCAGACGTTTCCAACTCAACCAGCGGTGTTGTCGTTGAAAATAATAATAATTCTTCGCAAACATTTCTACATCAACGCTCTTCGGCACATTGCAATTTTGATATACGCGCGCGAAGACACACTCGTTCGGTATTCTCAGACGTTTCCGACTCAACTAGCGTTGTTGTCATTGAAAATAATAATAATTCTTCGCAAACATTTCCACATCAACGCTCTTCGGCACATCGCAACTTTTATATGCACGCGCTAAGAAACTTGGTAGTGCAATGAAACAAAGAATTCGAGGCCAAACAACGCTTCCCCGAAACGTTGCAGACAAAACGAGTTTTTCTCGCCGAAAATGCGTATCGTTTTGCCGGGCGTAACGAAGACGTTACAGGCATTGCTCCCTTTCCTCGCCGCGCGTCCACCTTTTTCGTCCGTTTCGCACTTTCTCCTACCATTTTCTCCGGCTCCCGCGGCCATTACGCGGTGGTGTCGTTAGCGCGGTCGACTGTCTCAAGGGCCAAGTAGCCGATACAGCCGGAAACAGGCACTCGCAGTGCATGAGAGTCCGCGGGAATTACAGCGGGCCGCCCTGCCTTCTCCCGACGGCCTGCCGGATTTCGCGAAATTAAATTGGAGCCGCGAATAACGAGTTCCCATGGATGGTTGCGGCCTCGGACTTCCACGTGAATTTAGCGGCGAGCGCGGTTGGAGGCAAAAAGTGCAGCGCGCTGAATGCAGGACGGCCTGGCTAGTTCGAAAGCGGAACATATTCAGTCGACGATGTTTGCGTCCGTTGCAGGGCCGGTGTCAATCCGAGAACGGCAGGGTGGGCGGACTCGATGAATCGCGACTAATTCCGCGGACTAATTATCGACAGTGACACCGCGTCGACGCTGTTACCGGAGCAATTGCCGAAGAATTCGATCGAGCGATGACGGAAACTTATTGGGAAAATATCGGACGAAATGCTGGAAAGTTTCCGTCGGTTAACGACGCTTCTGTCGGATTGAATCGTAGCATCGGCGGCATGATGGACGAGGAAAGAAGAAGAAGTGGATGGAATTGATATACGTGTTCATTAGTGTTGTACAGATTTTATGATGCGGCGGAAAAAATTATTGTTGTCATTGCAGCCAAACTGTTGGTAGAGTACATATCAACCAAATTGTTTCATCCTACGTACCAAATTTCGATTATCCGACCCAAACTGTTTTTTCCCTTGACAGCTTCCGCGCCTCCAGCATCACAACCAAAATCTTCCAACATCGCGCACCACCACCATCAAACCTAAAACCCACGATCGCGGCAGACGCGACGATAAAATCCACACCTACGAAACGTCAATCGTTGCGCGTCCCGCGGCAAGTCAGAGACGGTGGTGGCCAACAAAGAAAGCGATCTCCGAATTGAACGGCCGTCAGAGAGCGACGCCATTCAGCCGGCATATTGTACGCGCTCGCATGCCGGCGCATCCAGCAGGGCCGATCGAATCGATCGACAACGGGCGAGCCCGTGGCACATTGTATCAGTTTCGTAACGGTACCGGACCGACGGCGGCGGCGGCGGCGAACAAAAATCGTCGGCGTCGCGCGAGGAAGCCCGCAAAAGGACACGATCGCACGTCATACATAACGAGGACCGGTTGATTTCTCCCCCTCCCCCTCCCTCACCCACCTCCTCCCTACCCCAAAACACACCGCCCTCCTCATCACCACCATCTCCACCTCGAAACACAGCAGATCGATAGACGATTTACATAATACACCGTAAACAGTGTGAATACGCCCCCTTCGAGCCGCATCGAAGATCGATACGCGAGCCTCGGCCGAAAGTGCGCGCTCGACTCGGGCCAAGAAGACTCCTCCGAGCGGCATTGTGCGCGCCGTAACGGTGAGTGGCAAGGACCCGCGACAGGGACGAAAATGAGCGGCGCGCATACGGAGTCTCAAGCCTGTCGCGGGCTGCGCCAGGAGACGATGGCGCACAAAAGGAAACGATGGCACGTCATACTTAACGAGGGCCGGTTCATCTCGCCCCTTCCCCCTCCCCTCCCCTCCTCCTCCTCCTCCTCCTCCTCCTCCTCTGCCGGCCACATTCTGTCGCTCTTCCTCTTCCTACCGCCCGGCCCAGCTCATTCTTTCCCCCGTCAGCTCGTAGGCTCGAATCTCTGTTTATCTTTATCTCTTTTGGTTTGGTTTGTCGGCTCGCGGCTCGGCACCGTGATTACAGGGTGCCCGGCACTCACCTCGGGAACTCTGGTGGTCCTCTCTCCTCCGTGCTGCCCCACGAGAAACGCAGGCGGCGCGCAGGAGTGAGCGGGACCAACTGCCTCGGCCCCCATCCTCCGTCGGGCCTTCCCTTTTTCGCCCCGGCCGACCATCGCCAGCGCCGTCTCTCTCGCATGCTCACAGTCCACGTCTTGTCTTCCTTCGTCCTACGCCCTCCGAGACCCGCGTAACTCTCGCGCACTAACTACCTGTGTCTTATTAGCGATACAGTCGACGCGAAAAGGTAGTCGGAGCTGCGCCGCTGATGTGTTAATCAGGTAATGCTCGGCTCGCAGCAGGACGTTTCGTTTGTACGAGTCCGGGAGCTTTGCCGATTTTTCGGCCGATGTGGGAAGCTTTAGGATTGTGGCGCGAGGCGGGGTGGGTGATGAGTGCTTTGAGAAGAATGCTGAATATGATTTTAGGTGGATGTAAAGGAAGATTCTGTTTAGACCACTTTGATGTATATATAGGGTGGTCCACGCAACTTGCATATCTGTATTAACCCCTTGGGTACGGATTTATTTGTGAAAATATTTGCATGTGGAACCTTTTTTTAAAATAGGCTGTGCCACTTCCATGACTACACTCTCAGTAGCAGGTATATCACTTCCCTGGATTTTATCCTTGCCAACATAAATTTCGAAACGAATACAATAACCTGATTATAAAATTTTATGCCATAGTGCTGGCAAAAATTGGAGTACTTATTGCATATCTTTTTGACCAATACATATGCATTTTCGGCTTCTTCATTTGCGACATCAAGATGCATAATTATTAGTAATTGGTTTTTTGTTGTGAATGACGTCTCTCAGACGTCAAATGTACCCAAGAGTATAATTTTTGGTTTGACGTCGTAAACACGTCATCCACTCCTAGGGGAAAAAAGTGAATGACGTGTCTCAGACGTCAAATGTACCCAAGGGGTTAACACATCTTAAGCGGGAAACGACTGAACTCGTTTTGTGCATATTGTTATTAAAGCGCGGGAGACAACAAAACTCGTTTTCTATGAATTATCGTTGGATTATTGTTATCGATGGGTTTTTTTTTGTGGCAGAGTGATATTTTTTTTTTATACAGATTGCAAAAAATCGACCGCTATATGGTGAGAGTTTGGCGAGAAAACAACCGCTTAAGATGTGTTAACTTGACCGAACGTCATCAGGCGCAGATTGGCAATTTGACGATGGAGATAGGTGCGCGTGGACAGCGGGCGTGCGATTAATTTTTCGAGTTAAGAAGTTCCGCGATTGCTCGGCAAAATGGACGTCGGGGCTCGAGAACGCGCTGCGATTTCTCGCGAAGCGCCCGAAACTGGAAAACCCGACTCGCCGAGCCGGCGGATTAGCTAATTAATTAAACTGTGAGCTAACGATTGCGCGAAAAGTCGTTAGCATCGAGGAAGTGAATGGAGTAGCCTCGCGCACGGCGAATAAACCCGTTTCCGTGTAATTACTAATTACGCCGCTAGAACACGTCTGTTTTAGTACGGCCCTCTTGTTCTTCCAATTCTCAATCTCTCTCTCTCTCTCTCTCTCTTTCTCTGTCTCTCTCTCTCTGTCTGCTAGGAAGATTCATTCGGTTCGAGCCCGTCGACGTAGCGCGCGCGCCGCGCTCGAGCATTTAATCGATTGCTTAATATCGGCAATCCAGACAGAATCGGCCGCGTATCTTGTCGACTCGCGGACGGAATGGAAGCGGCGGGAACGAATGAAAAATTGATCGATCCGGAGTTGACGTCGAAATCCGGTTATAGAAATCAGAGGTACGGCGAAGGCAATTCCGCGGAATCGGCCCGATTATCGATGTCATTTCCCTGGCTAATTCGAGGGCCGTGCACGTGTACGTGTACGTGTTCCGCGCTGCACGGAACGACCCCGTGCAACGGACCGTACACCTTTTTCGTCTCGTCCGTTTGTCGATCGTCGCGCTTTCGATTCGTCTTTAACGGGCTTTAACTTTGCGATTCAGAGGCATCAGAGTTCCTGTTAAAGAGGAACGGGAGACATAAGAAAGTCGCGGAAATTCTTGATAGTTTTCAGGGATGATGTGTTTTGATGTAACATAGGAGCGTGCAATATTTTAGAATTTCCTACTGCATGGTTTAGAAGATAATAACTCATTTCACGTGGTCCCTTATGGATAAATCGCGATTGAAGCTCTTTTGTCATGAGATTTAGCGGTTGTACACTCAGTATAAAAAATTCTGTGCTATTACTGACTTGGTCGTTATTATTTATTTTTTGGTTTCTATCTGTACACCGTATTGGCACGTAGAGTATGAATATCATATTTGCACCGGTGAAATAATAAGTTTACATTATTCGGTAATAGCACAGAATTTTTTATACTGAGTGTACAACCGCTAAATAACGAACAAGTTATTATTTATTTTTTGGTTTCTATCTGTACACCGTATTGGCACGTAGAGTATGAATGTCATTACTGAATAATGGTAATTTTTACCATCAATATTAGTCCTATTCAGCCTATGCAGTAAGTATGCCGGCGATCCCGCTTAAAAATCGGAATAAAATCAGAGAGGCAGCGAGAACGGCTGCTCTGGCAAGAAAGCTGAGAATAGAGAGGTAGAAGTAAGACAGGGATCGGTTCGGAAGTTCCGACGGTTCCCCCAGTACGTCTCTGGCGTGCCGGTTTCTTTCTCGCGAACCCCTTCACGATTCTATTAGGGGTTGCGCACTACACTCTGCCGGTGTCTAACGACCCGTAAGAGAAAACTGCAGCAGTGGTCCGTCGGAGTAGCGCGCTGGCGAGAGAGCACGAAGAGCTCTAATCTAAAGTGAATTTCGGCGCGGCTCGCTCGATTTATTTTCACGATTCGCCCCCTCCCGAAACGGCCAAAACGATGGCGTCGTTGCGCGGAAGTTACTCTAGCCGCGAACGTACCGCGCTCATCTATTTTTACGCCTTCTCGCTTTGCACAGAAGAAACAGTTTCGTTCGGATAATCGCAATTTCGTAGGCACGACGAAAGAACTTGGTTGATATATGGTGAACCGAACGTTTGGTTGTTCCAATTAAAAAAGAAATGGTTGCTTCCGTTTAGTTCCTACGATCGAAATGTATTTTGTTTTGTCTGAAACCAAAATATGTTAAGTAATGGCAATCAGATTGTGGTAGTGAATTTTGTTCTATTACGAAATAATCGGCATCAGTCTATTCTACTGAAGCGGTAACACTGGACTTATCCATTAAACGTTTATATTTTAATTCTTTCCGTATTCTGGTAAATGAAACGCAATACGCGTATAAATGTCGGGAGAAACAAAAATTCCCACTCGCACCCTCCAAAGTACAATCCCACCCGGTTGATTCTGCAGCACGAAAACCGTTCCCGCAAAATTTCATCCCCCACGCACGGTCTACGTCACAAATTAACGCCCGTTTTGATGTATGATTATTTATACGACATAATTACAATCGCGCGCCGATGACTTATTCATTGGCTTTATGAGATTTGCAATGCGCGATTGCACATGAAATTCAATTTATCGGACGGCGGAGTGTGCTAGGGAATGTCACATTGTTACTTTGCTACATGTTACTTTTTATATTGACTATACAACTACTGAATCTGATGATAAAAGAGCTTCAATCGCCATTGTTTCCATGAAAGACCGTGTTAAATGAATAAATCATTATCTTCTAAGTCACGTAGCAGAGAATTCTGAAATTTCGTACGCTTCTTTATTACATTCAAATAAAATTTGGCTCTTCGTTTATTTATTCAAATTGACGTTGAAAAATAATTCGGAGTGCAAAGGATTAAAGTTTGTTGCATATAATCGGAATCACCCTGTATATTAAGAAATAAACACTTAACCCATTTGCATCATAAGCGCATATATGTGCGTATTTTGCCTGGCAACTATCACCAGAGCGCATATATGCGCGCATTTCACTTAGGCCAGTGTGATGGTCCACGAGTGGGGCCCCTCACACGGCTACTGCCGCCTCCACTAGTAACAAGTAAAAGAAAAGATACATTTTATCAATGTGATAATTGCCATGTGGCATTATGCCTTGACCATTTCAAATATTATCACGCTGTACAAAATAATTAGAATCCATTCCTCTTATTATTGTTAATCTATAATGAAGTAAAAATTCTTTATTTATGCAATATTGCTTTTGTTTTTCATATTTTGAAACATTTTCATTTAAACACAATCAACAAAAATGTTGGCAATAAGAACGAATTTTTTACTTTTCTGTGTGATGCAAATGTGTTAAAACGCTGTTTTCAATACCGGCCCATTGACCGGTCACGGTAGCAATAGGTGTACATGTACACGAAGTGTCGGTAGGCTTACTTAGCGTTAACGAAACAGCGCGCGCGACTGGCAGCCAGATAGGCGCAGGATTTTCCACCCTGCGTGGGCGGATCGCGTGCGTCGACGATAATGCCTCGTCTCACGTGCCGAGCTGCGAATCGTCGCACCTGCGAGAGTTATCAGACGGAAGCGGGTGCGGAGAGCCACGGCAGACGTCTTCCGCTAAACGGTCAACGCCGCTCGTAGACTACAGTCGACCTTATCAATTGCACACCGTGCGAAGACGCCAGTGAACGCCTTGGGCAACCTGCGAATTTCCCTCGGAGCTCTCTACAATGCAGCCGTGCTCGACGCACGCATGAGGCCCGTCAAGCTTTTTATGCACGGCCCGAATTCTATGTGCGCTCGCTTATACAGGGTGTCCCGGCTAAAGGAGGTCAAGTAAATATCTGCTTTATTTTCCGTGACACGAAGAATGTTCAAGGTCCAGCGTCATTGGCGGATAGAGGAATGTGATGGAGACCAAATCTTTTTTCGTCATTTCTTAAACAATCTTTCAAGGTCGTTCGTATTTTTTATCTAGCAAACGCATTTTATTGCTTTTAAATTTTCTTTGTTTAACACTTAAACCAGCCCTGCGCGCATGCGTCTAAAAAATACGCGTCCCACAGTGCATCGACGCTTTAAAAAGCATATATTTGAAGCTGCTTTGCCCTGCGAACAAGTTCGACGAGAGCAGTCAGCGAGCAGCGCGACCAACTCTCTCTCTCTCTCTCGTTGTGAGCGCGCGCCGAAGTTTGGCAAAAATATTTCGTCGGCCGAAGGGCTCCCGTTACACGTTCGTTATCCGCGATCCTCGTGTCTCGCGTTTCGCGACGCGGCTCTCGAAAGGAGCCGAAACAAAAAACCGCACAAATTAACGGAGCAACAGCGATCGTTAACGGATCGATGCGGCATGAAGAGCGGCACGGTGATTGAACGTATTACGAGCGTGGGGCACGGCGACAAATGGCATACATACTTCCGCGGCGGTAGGTAAAAAGCTGCCGGAGTTAACGATGCACCTGAGGACTTCATTACCACCGGTCGCCGGGTCTGCAGGGTCTCTCTCTCTCTCTCTCTCTCTCCTTCTTCGTTATCACTTCCTCCCGCCCGCGGCTTCTTTCCTCTCGGATTATACCACTCCTCCGGCCACCCCACGCAATTCCTGCAAACACCGGACGAACGCGCTGTGAAAGAAAACTGCCATTTGTCTCGTCGCGCGCGGATCGTATTCATCTGCGGATCTATTTGTTATTGTTGCTCTTTACCTGTGCAATAATTTCGAGAATGAGGAAAGTGCCTAGTTAGACCGTGCGAGAAGAGATGTAAAACGAAACGAGATAACGGATAACAAAGTGAAGCTATAAACTAAAATTAAAATCGAACAACAGCAATAGATTACGCAAAGATGACGATTGAAGTAGAGTGAAATATGAATTGAAACGTGGGATCAATAGAACGTGGCTCGTCGGAAAAATGCATGTCGAATAGGTAACCTCCTCTTTTTTGAAGTCGGCTACAAACATTTTGCAAGCTATCCAGCCATGCACCTCCCACGCACACTCCCCCGCCGCCCTTCCACTCTCGCGGCCTGTCGCTCTGCTCACGTTCTGGCCTCCATCCGCGCGGGGCGCATCGTTGGTTCAAAGTTCGCCGGCGAAAGTGACGTGTTAATCGTCCGCGGCACGAACGATCGAGATTAGGAGGCGCGATTAGGGGTGCGGGAGAGGAGCGCGATCGAACTGACGGAGTTACGAGGATCGTTCGTGCCGAGCTACTTAAGCTTCGCGTCCAGGAATACACTGTTGAACCAAGCCAGAAGAGAGGGGGGTGGGGGGAGAGAGTCAAGAGGGGCGGGTTAATTAAACCGCTTCATACTCTGCATCGTCAGTGTCTGAACTGCGGGCAAATTTTACCCGATATAACAGGCGGCGAAGAAAGAACGCGCCAATGTTTGAGCGAAATAAATTAGCCCGGCTAATTAGTTGGATTCGACGATTGCTGGCCACCCCCCAACTTTGCCGCGCTCGCGTTTATGAGAACGCGCGCTAATCGACGATCTTCTAAGTAAGTCGGCGTGGTCCAGGCATCGCACCTAGGTGCGATTCGGGAGCCAGGTGTATTTTATATCCTTTTCCGGATCACATTCTTTATTATTTTCATTCGTTCTTCGATGAAATTATTGTAAGAATGAGTCGCAATTGAAATCTAATTGTCGCCGCAGTTCTCTCACCATTCAGTTTTGTACCGAGTTACCACTTCCTTTTTGTAATATTTTTACAGTAATTATTATTCGTACCAACCAAAGAAGAATTCAAACATAATTTGTCGCAACTGAAGCCTAAAGATCTCGCACACTTATCCGGCACAACACGACACGACAAAAAACGGATTGGATTAAATTATTAAATGCATGTAAATAAATGAAGCTGCGCACACTCGTCCGGCACGACACGACATTTATTTACAATTATTCAATTGTTACCGTTTTTATCGTGTCGTATCGGATAAGTGTGCCAGATTCTTTAGGCTCCCCCACCCGACTACCGTTGTCATGGTAACGGACGACGCTTGATATTATTCACATGACTAACATGATGCGACATTAAGGACAGAATTACTTGTAACTAGTGTAGGTGGCAATAGCCGTGTGAGGGGCCCCACCCGTGGACCACACTGCTCTAAGTTAGGGGTGTCAAACCGGCGCACAGTGTGTTATTTTGGCAATCTAGCGGGACAAAAGTACCGTCTTGGTGCTTGAACGTGATTTTTATTTTTTTTTCAGCTGTAAGTAGTCAAAATGAATAGAAAATAACCTGGTAAAAAAATAAATTTTTAGCCCAAAAAAAAAAGAAACATTTATGAAAAATAATTATAAATTTAGATATTATGTAATTTGTTTTACATTAATTAATGTAATATGAACAGAACAACAATTATAGTTCAGCAATATATTCTTAACAAATTATGAATGATAACACAGCTGGCAAAAATGGCCTTTTTCGCAATTGTGCTCATTCTACACGCAGATAAAAACTATTCAGTTTCTACCAAAAGCGCAAGCATGCGCAGAATGTTTTTACAGTTTTGGGTACTTGAATGTTCATAGATTAAGTCTATAAAAGAATCTAGCTGGAATTTTACGGAATAACTAAGAAAAAGTTAACCTCAATGTCATGTAGTAAACGAATATTTCGCTTTGTGGAGCCCAAACTTTGAAGAACAATAACTGCATAAAAACAATTGATATTTATATAAGAAAAACCAGCAGAACATACCTTATTGAAGGTACAATTCGGTATGAATACAAAAAACCAGGAAGATTTGCCACTTTTTCAGAATTTACGGGTAAACAGAACAAACTGAGAATAACGAGCGCAGACCATTAATTTCCAAGATGAATACGGGTGGGTTCAAACATGTCCCAGCACCTTGTGTTGAAGGCAAAAGAGTAAACAGTTTCGGTTTCGAGACTACCTACTATCCCTCTGAACACACGCAATAGCGTCCACTTAAAAAAAAAGAACTTCATTTTTGGACTTTTGTCCACCTAGATTGCCGAAATAACACACTGTGCGGCGGCGCCCGAGGTAATTTTTTGTGGCTTACGATGCTCTGAAATAAAATTAATATAGACAAAATTGTTACGAAGAAAATAGCGCTAAGGGGAGATCGAGGCAATACCGTACACACAATTCCCTCGTTAACCCTTTAACTACTGAAGACGAGTAACCTAAATCCTCACTTCAGAATATAAATTTAACCAAATTTGTAAATGTGATTGTGGCCCGCGTCAATCTTGCATGTTGCACCAAATGGCCCGTGTTTTAATTGAGTTTGACACCCCTGCTCTAAGTGAACCAAACGCGTCTGTCGTAAGCAGCGTGAACGGCCAAGATTTCAGCTGTCTTCGTAGAATTTCCGCTAGGTGGAAATCGAGTGTGGCGCGTCGGCTAAAATAAAATTCCACCCTCGCCCGCGCCGAGTCCACCCTCGCCGACGGAATCGAATTCGCGGTCCGATTCAGATTCCCACGGAATTCGCGCGGCAAGTCTCTCGCATCAGCGACCATAATGGCCGACTCCTCCCGCGGACGCCTCTCGGTCCTTCTTTCCCAGGCGGCCGGGCAGCTCACAAAATTCCTCGATAGCCGCCGGGCGGAGTGACAATTCCGATAACAAATTCGCCGGATTTACGAATTATGGAGCGGCACAGCGCGAGGAGGAAAAGAAGATGGTGTGAGGTGGCGGACGAGGCGGAGGGCCGAATTGGCGCATAAATTCGCCCGGCCACGGAACACTTTCATCTTCGACTCTGCGACTTCGAGTCCGACGCCGGGGCAGGTATATGTCCGTGGTAGCCAGCAACAGCATCGATTTCGGGAACGCGAGTGAAAAGGCGGTCGGCGGAAGGTGCGGAGTGTAAATTCCTACGTCCTCCGACACATTTCTGTCCTCTCGCTTGTCCGACCGTACGCCGGCGCAGGCCGCGATTTAAATATCAAAGGCGGCTTAAATCTGACCTATACCACGCTGAATCATGTTACCTCTATAGGCTTATAAGGGATTTACCCGAGCGCTATTTTCGAGGCAGCTCCTTTTAGCCGCGTGTTGACCGAGGCGCTAACATCGCTGCGGACAAAGGCACGATCGGAGTGAGCGGGGGGTGGGAGGGGGAGGGCAGCAGGAAGAACGGAAAGAGAGAAACGCGAGGGAGACGGGCCGCGGCGACCTTGGACGATCCTGTGAGAAAGTTCCTGATCGCGTGTGCCCGACTGCAGGCGGACTCTTCACGTGCGCGCCGCACTCGCGATCGGTCCGATGCAGCACCGTTATGCGCCGCTATTCTCATCGCTCCGCTAGTTCCCGATTCCTTTTTTCGCGACTCCTATCTTATGGCGAGGGCTAAATTACAGAGCGACGTAAACGAAAATTTCGCCTCGTATCATTTCGTGGCTCCCCCACCCTCCCGGGCCCGCAAGCCGCAGTCCTGGTATAATCATTCTTCCGGTTCTGGGTCTGTTCTGCTCCGTTGGCGCGGTAGCACCTTGCTCGAAAACAAACTGACGCGCGAGGCTGCTGTTTCGTCGGCCGGACGAGGACGCAGATATGCGGGGAGGTCTACTTTGCGAGCGCGAATTAAGGGTCGTTCCGTGAGGATTGGTCGATCGATTTTGGTACGTGACGAGCCGGGAATCTGTGATTCGATTTCGGCCGCTCTGTGCTCGATGCAGAATCTCGTGTTGGCGCGTAAGGAATAAACACGCGTGGAGGTGACGGGAACAGAGAAATGTCAATATGAGAATGAGTCCTTAACTCTAAGGACGACGGTTTCTCGTTTTCATTAAAATTATTCGTAAAATTTACACTAGAATCATTTGCCCTGCGTTCGACATCTGTACTCTTCATTCCTCGATCTCAACTCCTCATCCCGCAACCAATCATTAAAACAAAATTCCGCATTCAACTTTTCAAAAAAAAACGCACCGCTCACCACACATTTTGTCACTCGCGCGCTGCGCACACTGCGGTCCCGCGTACGGACTTTCTCCCGGTACTGTACCTTATTTGCCGATAATCACGGGCCAGGATTGGTCCCGGGGAGACAGGGTGATGGCTATTTTAGTGGGTGGAAAATTATACGGCGGCTTCCACAGGCTCTAAAATGGGCAGCTCTTCGGTTACGAACTATAATAATCATTTCGTCGGACTCGGCGGAGGTGGGGGAGGGGGTTGAAGAGGGAGGGACGGAGGATGAGGGACGAAGGCAGAGCGCTTATGTATACGATGCCTTCGAACCGTGCCAATGTAGTAGTCAACATATTTACCGGCTCGTTAACGTCCCGTAGAGAGACGACGACGTTCCCCGGCTCCCCAAGTACGACTCCTCTCCCTCCACCTTTCCATTCTCTCCCCGTTACGCCGGTCGCCCTCGTAATTTCGTCCCTCGTAACGAGACACACTCTCCCTCACCATCGCCACCCTCTTTAAGGACGCCAAAAGGGTCTCATTGAAGACCGTCGTTCGCCGGACGTCACTGCTGGCGACAGATTTTGAAAAATCGCGTACCGATATCAAAATTCTTATGCTCGCCGCAATTATCCTTCGCTCCGTTCTCCTTTTTTCCTCGTTAAGTCGTGCGCTGTCTGACCGGGAGAAGGAAGACAGCTCCGACTCTGTCCGTCGAGTGGCCAACACTTTTCCAGCCTGCCTCGCCGACCTAACCCGGAGGACCCGCGGAGGGTCCCTGGGCTCACTGTGATTTTTTACGTTTTACTCCCTTTTGATTGGCGCCGGGTGTGGGGGGCCTATAAAGGGCCGCCGAAAAATAAGACCGACTCCCTCCCATGCTCGCCGATTTTCTCGTCTCTCACTGAGGGACGAGGCCAGAAAGAGAGAGAGAGAGAGAGAGAGAGAGGGGCGAGGAGCGGGCCCCCGAAACCGGACAGTGTGTAATTTTGCACCGGCTTAGGAAAACACGCCGGCCACCCGCGCGTCTCGCGAGCGGCGAAGATTTAAAAATAGAAGGCCGACCGCGCGCACGGGGGTGGCGGCCGAGTGGCGATCGGCCCTCGACCACCGTGCGCTCTCCGCACTCGGCCGTCTCTTTGTCCCGGCCGAGGCGAGAAAACTGGCCATCAGGAGGCTGTGAATTACGTGCCGGCGCGCGGATGTGGGTCGAAGAAGCGAGCGGTCGCATGAATTTCGACGAAAATCTTGTACAGCCTCGGCGACGCCGCTGTACGATTCGGAAGGGGGGGGGGGGGGGGAGGGGGGGAAGAAGGGAGGGGAGCTTATCCACGAGCCGAATAAAGATCGTACGTCTTGGGCCCCGGACCAAGCCACCCGTTATGCCATACATCCTCCGGCATGCCCGCCTCTTCCGCCGGCGGACGATGCTTCCTGCGCCGGCGGCTCTCGAACTCCTCGAGCATAACCACTGTCTTTCATCTTTCGCGAAGAGAAAAGACCCCGAGGTGCCTCCTTCCGCCCGCAGTGTCCCTTATCCTTCTTATCCTCGCACTGAGAGGCGCATGAAAAACTTCCTATCGCGTCGAGGAATCTTCCCTGGAACTCGACTGCCATCCAGGACATAGTTTCCGTCTTGTCCTGCCGCGCTTTCATTCGTTCGCCGAGGCTGACTGAGGGAAAGAAAGCGTCTGCATGTGAGTGGGCGCCGTCAAGGTGTAATAACTCCTGCGACCCCTTGTGCTCCAGTCGCGGCCGAGGACATCGTTTGGATCGTTGGGTTTCTGGCGATTGTGGTCTTGACGGATCGTCAGCGTTATCGAGCGGGCGAAGAAAGATTTTTGGACGAATCGGACAGAGAATCTGGTGGAGAAAGTTAATGCCGCATCGCGGAAATGGGTACTTATTTATGAATGTCGATAATGTAGTGCATGCTCAACATGGACGAATGGAAGATTTCTCCGCAAGAGACTGTGTTAAATTATGAAATTTTGATTTTTTAAACTATATAGTATGGAATTCTGAAATTTGCTGTTGGATAGGTGTACGTGTCGTTCTTGTGAAGATTTCTCCACAAGAGACTGTGTTAAATTATGAAATTATGATCTTCTGAACTCTCTAGTATGGAATTCTGAAATTTGCTGTCGGATAAGTCTGCGAGATCCTTCCAAACGAGCAGTAACATAGCAAAATGTCGAGTCGCACGCTAGTCACAGCGTCAACGTAGAAACTTCCCGTCAGACACCACACACTCTCGCCGACTAAATAACCCATGCCGGATAAGACGTCGATCGTCGATCTAGTCCGCGCCGCCATTCTCTCCCGACACTTTCTTACGCCTCGTGCGCAAATTCTTTCGTCGAGGGTGAGGCGGCTTCGAAGTGCCTTCGAACGAAATCCGCCACCGGGGAGGCGAACAGAATGCGTCCGGACGAAAGGCGGCGGCCGATGAGAAGGGAGCAGGAGGAGTCGACAAAATTTCGTCGCGTGAAATCGGGGCCACCGTGGGTATGTTTACTCTGCGCCGTCACTCCTTGCTCGTCGCTTTTTTCGTGTTCACTTCACCAGGTAACCAGATACACCGGCCACAGTGGCGGCACGCGGTTAGTGCCCAAAAGAGACCCCCACGGCGTCGATGGAAAGGCGGTTGCACACAAACACACACGCAGACACGGCATATACTGATTCTTTTTCGATACAACGGCACTGAAATCAAGCGCAAAAACCCAGTACCGAATCATGCTTTTTTTGAATTTTTTTTTATATTAATTACAAGTTAAGAATGATAGAAATTGAACTAAATTAACAAAATAACAACATCATCGGTATATTAAACGTAAATTAGCATTCAACTTTTTAATGCTTCTCAACACAACTGACTCCTGTTTCATGGGAATTATAAATGTTATATGATTTTCTAAAAAGTATTGAACTTGCTGTTTGCTAAAACTTCTCTCAGTGTTTCTGATGTAACTCATTTATTCATTAAGGGCCGGTTTCACTCACGACTGATAAATCTCTAAATAGTTATTCGGCCAATAAAATTTATTTGTCAGTTAATGAGAGTGTCGAGACCAAACATTTTGTCGAATAAGCGCTAAGTTGGTGAAACAAAAAACATCGATTGTAACCGACCAATAACTTTATTCTACGAATAACCACTTATTCGTCGTTGGTGAAACCGGCCCTTAATAGTTTGTATCAATATGTATAAAGAACTACAATTTCATACTGTTTTCGTCTTCGTTCCCAATTAAACAAAATTTAGATGAAAATTCGACTTAAGCGATCCTCGTCAGACCCACGAATCGCACAACTTCGAGCTATTACGGTATATTGGCCTGCATTGCAACAAGGCTGACTACGTGGTCGAACGATAAACGATTGTCGAAGCGACAGGAGTCGAGCGGGAGACGAGAGCGGGGCACGATTGCGATTTTAGGGAAACACATTTTTCAGGACGAAATAGCTATCGCGCTCGATAAATTCCGCGGGCAGCGTGTAACGTCCCCGGCAACATCCCCCGTCGGGGGGAGTATAATGTGGACGCCATAATTCACGATTTCCTCGATGATTTCTGCCCGCCGTAAACGAGTGCGGAGCCGCTATGAATATTTCATTGTGTACACTCCGCCGGCAGTTGGTCGGTCTATACCACTCGCGTGTATCGCGCTTAATTCCATTACAACTCCAGGCCACCCCCTTTCTCGGCTGCTGCCTCCTTCTGCTCCTGCCCCTGCTTCTTCTCCCTCTCTGTTTACTTCTCCAACCCTCCCCTATAACCCTCTCTCTGTCGCACCCTCCTTCCGTTCCGCTGCGCGTCGTGCGCACACTACGACTGCTTAGTTTCTTCGCGACGCATTTGCATGAATCTGCATAAGTACGATTGACTACGCCTCTTTAAACGAGCGTCGCCAGATACGACACGAGCTTTAATAGCTCACGCTCCCACCCCCGCGTCAATTTCTGCCCCGGGACGTTCAACCCTCGAGCGCGGCCGCACGTAGACGGTATCGTGCCTTTTGTGCTGACATTCGGAGCCCGACGACTGTCAGTCGGCGGTAGGGATGGGTAGGGTGGTTAAGAATCGAGTCTGAGGAAATATCCGAACTTCGGAATCGACTATTTTCGAAGGCGTATTATTATGTGTAAACTCTTAATTTATTAATAAACATTCTTTGTTTGTATTACTAAGTTTTGGACATATGTTCGTAAGGAATCAGCCCTTAAAGTTTGTCGCATATACTTAAAATCACCCTATATAATATATAATCTTTACTCTAAGGCCCGGTTTCACCAACGACTGATAGTTAATAGTTAATCTCTAAATAGTTATTCGGCCAATAACATTTATTTGTCAGTTAACGAGAGTGTCGAGACCAATCATTTTGTCGAATAAGCGCTAACTGAAGTTGGTGAAACGAAAAACATCGATTTTAACCGAGAAATAACTTTATTCTACGAATAACCACTTATTCGTCGTTGGTGAAATCGGCCCTAAGTCGAAGTAATCTAAGTATATATGTACATACTCTGGCTTCAAGTTGTACTAATATATCTTAAGCAATATCGTAAGACATATCATAAGGAAAATACCACTGTGTGCCGCCACCTTAATCCTTAACTTACGCTTACTTCCCTCCGTATGTTCCGTGTCTTGATAATGCTTACGAAACTTTAAACGTAAAACGATTTTTTCTTCACTCTCGGTTAGAAAATAATTGCGCCAACGAAAATCGAGCTTCAGAGTAATCAATAAAATAATCGACTCCTCAGAATAAGAATCGAGCAGAATCGCCGGAACGACTGTCAGCCCGTGGCGTTCCGTTATTTGCTCGGGAATTTTCGATTCGCCGACCGAGAGGTGAACGAATTACGGACGATTCCAGGGGCGAACTATGTTCCCTTTAATGCTCTGCCAAGTTTTAACGGGCAGCGTCCCCTGGCGGAGCACATGTTATCGGAATTTCTTAGGCTGACCCACTCTGCCGGCTGTACGCATAAGGGTGGCTTTAAGCTCGAAATTCCGAACGTGCCCGGAATGCCTAGAGCATCGGAGCGATACTGCGACGACGCCGAGCGGCGAGGAATTAGCGAAGTTTGTCGTGAGCGACAGTGAACGCGCTCAATCGTCGAGGAGTTTCGGCGGGACGTAAAATTTCGTCCATCGAACGCGCGGGGTGACGGGGGTCGGAAAGAGTGGACGGGCCAGTCGGTCGGTCGTCGGGAGTAAATTTAAGGGGAGCTCTTGGTGCCCGTGCTTACGCCCCACCCGGTATACACAGTAATCACGGTACGGACACGCAGTGGGGAAGGCACTCACCACCACTGACGTCGCAGGGGTCGTGTCCGGTCGCACTATTGGACTGGCCAGTAGAGAGCGTCCGTGTGCTTCGGACAATTTTGACTCTCGCCAATGCCTTCACTACTGGAACTGTGTAGAACAAATTTGTAAAAAGAAAAGTAACATCAACTTCAAAAGTACGCTAAGAAGCATGAAACGAAACCGTGAAACTTACAAAATGTAAGAATAATGTAAATAAAACGGGTTTTTATTTGAATTTGGTTCTTCGGTTATTTACGTAAATTGTCGTTGAAAAATAATTCGGAGTACAATGGGTTGTTACGTCGCGAATCGAGGTACGATAGAAATACGCGATATGGTTACGGACTTCGCGAATTCTCTCGTTCCGCTAAATAACAATTGCACGCACCTGACCTTGATCAAGACACGTACGTAATGTCTGCTTTTAATCAACCGCGATCTCGCAGCTTTACTGGGACCAGACACGATAAAGAAGCTGGGTTAAAGGTGCTGATTCGGATTGAGGGATGAATCGGAGAATATTTATAATGAATTAACACTAGATTGCCCAAGGAAGTCATTTTGACTGCTTTTGAATTTCAATTAGAAAAACAATTATGTATATAATGACACAATTTCTTAGAATTTTGATGAAGGAGGAGGGACAATTATTAATAAACGCATTTATATGTTGTACAAAAAGACACAAAATTCTAAGAAATTGTGTCATTATATACATAATTGTTTTTCTAATTGAAATTCAAAAGCAGTCAAAATGACTTCCTTGGGCAATCTAGTGTTAACGGTACTCACTTGCAGTTGGTCGAAGATATTTTATAAGAATTAGTTAGGCTATGATGTTGACAGTTTTACAGGTTCACTGATTCTAGGCTATCGTATTAAATGAACAATGATTCGGAAAAGTTTAAATGTAATATAATGATCTCGGAATAATTATAAATAAATGTAAATCTAGAGACGAGTCGTACTGTAGTGTATTTGAACTGAACGGTCTTAAGGACAAAATCGAAGTGCCTGGTTTTTCAAAAGTGCACACGGACGACCGCCGATGCGTTCGAACTATCCCCTCTCTAAACATCTCTCGTCCTTGTCTTCAACCCAAAGGCTCGGACAAAGGGGTGATTGAAGAAGTTCGGTGACTAAGTCTTTCCGTGTGTGGGCCCTTGAGCTCTCCCTATCTTCATTTTGCTTATTCTCTCAAATTTACGACTAAACTGCTCTTCGGTTTCTTCTATGCAATAAACTAACCCTCAACTACGTCTACAATGATCTATACATCTATAGGACCGATACGTCACGAGAAAGAGCCGGCCTAGGTTTCTTTTCATATAATGTATACCACGTAGATGTTTTGTACTACTTGTAATTCTTATTTCTTGAACGTTAACACGTCCGGGGACGTAACAGGGTTAAAATACCTAATTGTACCTGGATCCACTCTTCGAGAAATAGATAAAACGGATTTTTAATTGAATTTGGTTCTTCCGTTATCTACGTAGATTGTCGTTGAAACATAATTCGGAATGCAATGGATTAAAATATCTAATTGTACCTGGATCCAGTCTTCGAGAAGTAGATGACTTACGAAAAATCGGAACTCGTCAAGGTCCATACATACATCCTGCCTGCGCCTTACAATTGCCGGACTTAGCTTTTGCCTCCTGCGACGCTACAAGGACGACAAAAAGAGGAGCGTAAAACGGTTTAGCAAAGCATAACGACGAGCGACGCGAACGGACCGCGTCCATCAAGATGTGTCCCAGGTGATGACGGTTCGAACGTAAAACGGGGTCCACTTCTGGGCCCTACCGGAGGATAAGCAGAGAAGTCGGGACGGCGAAGAAGGTGACGATCGAGAGAGGAGAGCGTAAAACGATTAAGGTCGACGCCTTGGAAACGCCGCTTTATCAACAGTAACGCCAGTTTAAAAGTCATTTGCGTCTGTTCTTATGCCCGACGAAACGAGGCAGCTATGAAGGGTCGCTCTCACGCGCCCTCCTCTCCCTTCATCACTGTCTCTCCTCCTCTCTTTCCGTCCCACGCGAAAGAAATAACACTTTTATCGCCGCGGTCGAGGTCCCTTTAATCCGCGAAACGATCCTTATAATTCGTGCGGTCGGTTACGGGCTACGTTTCGGTTAAAGCGCCGTTGCCCGTAAAATTTATACGAGAAAGGATAAAGATGTTATCATCTCGTGACCCCCGGACTCGAGACGATCGCCCGACGCCGACGCCGACTCGCGAGATTACGCTTTCTCGAATTTGCGTCCCGTACGTCATTTATATGTGACTACATTTATGCTAATGCATGATGTAGGCCGCGGCGCGCGGGCCGACGTGACGTTCGTCGCTAATTTATGCGCCGCGATGAATGGGTAAGAGTGTCGCGGATGATTCTCTTTTTTCCATTCTTTAAGCATAAGAAAAAAGTCAAAATAATTTAACACCAATATTACCTTACCATTTGACAGAGGATGGTCATCTTGACTAGTTGACTGCGGTCGACGTTTTATTCACGTCAACCGCGCACCGCGAGGTATTTTTGACATTGACTCATCCATTGGTAAAACAGGCAACACTGCGCAGTATATTGAAATATGGTTTATTGAAAGCACGTGTTGTCAGTAAAAAATGCAAGATACAACTGTGCCTCGTGCAGCCTCGTGTGAGAAGACGCGTAGATAAAACAAATGAACAAGGGCACGCTCGCTAGTGACTGATGCGCACTGCAATTCTTCTTATGCTACGAGCGCCAGATACAAATACAGGTAACCCTCCTATAACACGGTAGATAGGTTTCAAGAAAATGCCGTGTTGTGTAAAACTGTGTTATATGAGACCCAGAGCCAGTACAAAAAGGGGGGTTACGTTCAGAAAACTTATTGAAAACAATTTTTTTTTTTAATTCTACTTAATCAACTTAATTTTGATTAAAAATATAAATGTATGCATAACACAAAACAAAAAAGATAATATTATTTTAATTTAACGTAACCTTAATTTAATAAATTCCTTCCTCGTCACTGCTCAATATAATGAACCGAGAACGTTTTTTCGGTGGAATCATATAGCCTTCACTTTCAAAACTTTTTTCTTCATTTAAAGTTCTTACATCTTCTACCCTCTTTAAAAAATCTGTAATTTTGCTTTGTTTGCTGGTTCTTACAAGCTCTTACATTGTACAAAGGTTTTCACAACTTTCTTGTCGTGTTAGAGCGAAACCGTGTTATCCGTTTGAGTCCCAGAGGTATTTTGAAAAACACTGTCTAAGAATCCCAAACAGCGCAACCGCGCTTTTTCTAAATGAGTATGAAAAGACCCAAGCAGCGCGATAGCGCTTGTTTTGTTTTATGTCCAAGTGGCGCGATAGCGCTTTGTTTATTTTACATCGATGAATCCCAATCGGATCTCGAGTCTCGTCTTTTTCGCATCGCTCTGTCATATTTGAAATGTGCTGGGTTTTCTCGACGTAAAATCTCAACAGCGCGATCGCGCTGCTTGGGACTCAAACGGTTATAGGATGCCGCGTTGTAAGAGGGCTACCTGTAATCTAAATATATACCTAATATTATTTATCAAAATGACTCGTTCGCCGAAGCCATTAGCATTACCGACAATCAAATCCGCGAATGCATGCAATCCGGCCGATTCTCGCGCGCAGCGAGGGTGGTTTCGGGAGCGGAGAGTAGGGGTAGGCGTACCGAAAAGAGGTCTTAATAAAGTTCCCCCGGCGAGAGGGTGATCGCCCCTCAACACGCTAGGCCGGTCGGCCGACGGGGTCGGAAAGAAGCAATAATCTTAGGGCGAATTGCAGGCTACGGTAACGACGTTAAAGCGTCCCTGAACTTCCTCCGTTTAACGCTGAACGCTGAGCGCCGAGCGCGCACTCCTTCCTGCCCCAGATTCATGCCGCACGTGCAACGTCCGCGGAACGTTCAACAATGTCCGGGGAATGCAACGAGAGAACGGTCGCCCACGTCGGCTCTCCGGTGTCAAGAGGGTCCGCGAACAGAACCCCTCTCGTAAAAATGTTATTATTTGCTCATGGCCGCGGCGCGGCGTGCCGAATAGTGGCGAACCTCACCGTCCGAAGTTCTTTATTAAGTCGCCTCGCGCTCTCCCTGGCTATTTCGCTTGCACTCTCTCTCTCTGTCTCTCTCTCTCTTTGTCTCTCTCTCTCTCTCCCGGCAGTCGTTTCGGTGTCAGCGCGGCGGCAAGGAAATTACGCCCGACGGGCTCCACGCTCTACGTGCGACGATGAACGTACGCGCGGAATTTCTAATGAGAAGATATAGGGAGAGCTTCCCCGGCACCGGACGGCACCCTGTACCGGACGTTCGGTATGTATTCGTAAACTGAAATTGGACGGAATCGTCCTTATCGCAAAAGCAGTGCAGCCGGTGGGACGAGACACGTGCAGGTTTCGACAGGCTTCGGTTGTCTTTGCCGGTGCCAGAAAAACGGTTGATCATTGTATGTGGCGTGAAGTCGATGCTGTTGAGTTTCAGGCAAGAAGAAAATAAAAATTTGATAACACATTGCTTTTTATTTTGTTGTTTAATAATTATCTCTATGCTTAACGCTTAACCTAATCGCACGTGTTGTTTCATACCTGGCCAGGATGCAAGAGAGCTCGCAAGGCGCACGGGATGGACCACAAGGTCCTTCTTCCTGTCCCCACCACGGGGTATCGCTTCGTTTGTTTGTACGCGCGCATTTTGTATTAAGCAGCCCGCGCACAATTACCTCATTTTAACAGATGCGTCATACAAATTCCAGAGTTGAATAATATCAATCAAATTTTCGCAATAAATAAATATCTATGCAGCCTTTTTATACGCTTTATTAAGTACTTTTTCAAGTTCTTCGTGTTTGTTTGTATACAATATACTCTTTCTCAAAAAAAAGTGTTTTTTCTTGACCGATTGACTGTCCCATGATATCGGGCAAAATATGGTCTCCTAGTATCGAACAAATTATTTTATCCTATTTAGTGCAGTTTTGAAGTCGCTTTTTATTTAATTGTTATTTATTCCTTATCTTCTACCGAAACATGATTCCGAGCGTTCTTCGCATCGACTCGAAACGGTCGACGATACCATGCTCGATCGGCATGTAGAGAGATCGTTCTAATATTTAGTTCGGATGAAACGAAGATCGTCGGAGGGTATTGTCTACTTATTGCCAGTCTACGGGGAAATCTGCCACTAGATGCTGGCGAGCGCTGTAAATACTACGTCTATATCGTCGGTGCGGGCCGCTCCGGATCCGTCGATTACGAAAAATTTAACGCCTATCTCCTCTCATGGGAGCCTCTCCACTAACCCCCCCCCCCCCTCTCTCGGCGAGTTACTTTGAATTCTATTCTACTCCTGGAATTTGTAGGGTATCAATAGGGCGAGGGCCGAAACGGCATTCGTGTCGGGATAAGCTTTTCAGCCGAATGATATGAATTATTGAACAGAGTGCCGCTCGTAATATCTACGATCGGGTTTTACTCCGGATATTGATAGGTATATTTTGAAACGGGAGAGAGTTCGAATCGGGTTATTTATATACCGCGCGATACGGGCTAAACGCACGGCTGCGGAAGCCTTTTTAAATGTTTCCGGGGGTGGGGGGGTGGGGTGGGGGTGGGCCGGAATAACGCGAACGGCGATCTCGGACGCGGTGTCGTATCAGAAACAATTTCGAGATATCGATCGTGTGCCTTGTGCGGGTACGCAAATCGGATGCGTAATTTACGCGAGCCGGCGCGGATAATGCACTTGGGCTATCGGCGTCGTAAAGAAGATCCTCGCCGACAAGCTTCCGTCGGACGGCGCCGCGGCCGATTTACACCGGCATAAATAACTTCGCGAAGATTCAGACGCGAAAGTATCATTACTATCCGCGCCATTATCGGCGTTCCTAAGGGTCGATTATGGACGACAAACGAGCGGCGATGAAGCTTGCTCACTCTTTGCCTTTCTCTCTCTCTCTCTCTTTCTGTCTCTCTCTGGCCACTTCGTCCTCATACAGCATACACACACTCGCAGCTTGCTCGTACACTATCCAAATTTGATGGTGCAACCGCATTGTACTCGCCCCTGGGATTTTCGACTATAATCCGCCGCTGCATAAACCATAGGTCATAGAGTCGACCGTGTTAGGGTTCTTTGGTTTCTAAGTATGCGTAAGAACATCGTTGTACGAGATGAAGGGTATTTATTTGTTTATTTGTTTACGGGAGATTTCATTTTGTACAAAATCGATAACAGGTGGTAAGAATGAAAAAAAATAAAATGAGATGAACGAAAAAGAAATAGCATGAGTCCTCGCTAATATAAAGAAAATAAAATAGAATCAAGCAGAGGACAATACAGTGAGCGAGAGCTAGCGCGTAAAGGTAAAGTTAAGTAGTTAGACACAAGTGTCAGCTGGTGAGGATCGCTGAAATAACAGTATTTTAAACGAGTCAAGAGAGCAGCAAAAGAAGTCAACCGCATCATTCAAAGAAATAACGTTAAAATGTGCGAGGTTTGGTCGGAAAGTGCAAATTCGTAAAATGGTCTCGGACTAACATTAAAATTTACAAGACTTAATAAAGGAACCCTATCAATCTGACGATTTAGGATGCGATATAGAAATACAGCGTCGGAAACAGTTCAGCATGTTCAATCTGTACAAGATCATAACATAATTCTGATCAAACCTATGCATAGGCTCACCTAGCTTACTTGACACAAGCCTCAACAATTTAAGCAGAACTTATTCTATCAACACGCTATATTTATGCTGGTAACAATAAAATTGCATAATGTTCATACAGTAACGGGACCAGCGAAATAGTTAGAGCGCCGAATACCGAAGCCAAGTGATCTAAGGAAGGCATCAACAATATTTCGAGCACGATATCCGAGGTGACGGATGAAAAAGTATAAGGCCATTGTTCTATACGGCCCGACACCATCCAAGCTGGCCGTTGTACGTCGTTGAGACACAGTAGGAAATCCCTGGTATGATCAGCCGTGGGCAGAAGGCGGCCCATAAAGCAAGTGTAAATGTGCGTGACGAAGCGCGAGCCCGTCGTAACGAGGACTCGTGAGCGTCGCTCGCTATGTGTAGGTGGCTGGCGGCAGGCAGTCAGGTAGGCAATGCTCGACGTTCGCGTGGAAGGAGGACTGAGAGAAAGACGGGAGTAAGGACCGTCGACGAGAGAGCGAGGAAGATGGGAATAGGGGAAGAAGAAGAAGTGGAGACACGGAGAAAGTAAGAGAGAAGGAAAAAGGGTCGAGACGAGATGAAGAGAGAGAGAGAGGGGTTGCGACTGGGTCCGGCCGTCGGATTAAAATGTTATTCGCCGCGGGCGGTCTTATCAAACGACCCGTGCACCACCCAACTGCCCGCCGAACGGCGAATAACGATTTCGCTTTTTGTTACACGTCGCCCCCGACGTACGTGGGTGTGCATCCTTGCTCGCGCACGCCTCTTGCTTGAGAGTCGTCCTTGGAACTCGTGACACCGTACTGCCAGACGGTGTTTTAGTCCCGCTGTCCCGGTCGACGACGTAGCGAGCAGGTCTCGTTTCTTCGCGAAACACGCTGCCGCGTATCGTTCGTTCTTACGCGGTTTTGGTTATTGTGGAACGCTTTTTGTGCTGAATAACGATACGTCGGTGTTGGCGACGCATGCGAAAAGTGTCAACGAGGATATATTCTTGCGTACGCTCTGTCTCAAAATAAATTTATAAAAATTTAATTCTCTCTAACTTCTCTGGGTAATTATGCGGTTCAGGGGAACCATCTCCAATTTGGACGGGCTTGGAGTATGTTATATATTCCGACATTCTGAACAACTTTTTCCTCTACATTTATGCGCGCTTGAACTTCGTTTCGGAGTTATTAGCGAAAAACTTTTGTTATAGGTAGATACGCTTCGTTTTACTGTAAGCGGCTGTGGTATGCTGTTGATGTGCGACTTACTTAGCGTACAACAACAACACTTGGTGGGGGGGAGTAGGCAAGGCTGTCGAATGTTAATTCCAAGTTCCAAGTCATATGAAAAAGAAAATAGAGTGACGCCTGTACTTTTAACTGGAATCGTTGTTGCAATGAGAGGGTTGTTATATATTTATCCGCGCCGAAGACACGTCAAGCGTTGAAGATGAACGCTGACGTTCGGCACGGAAAACATCAACATGATCTTACCGTGGAGCAATTCTGACTTTCAATTACAATTACACAGCATTACCCACTCCTGCCCCTCCCCCCTAACTGTCGAACCACACCAACAGTCAAAACATACTCTGAAACTACCTACAATCTTACATAGATCGCTAATAACTCCGAAACGAAGGTCAAGCGCGCATAAATGTAGAGGAAAAAGTTGTTCAGAATGTCGAAATATATAACATACTCCAAGCCCTAACTGTTGAACCACACCAACAGTCAAAACATACTCTGAAACTACCTACAATCTTACATAGATGAGTCTCCAATAATGAACATGTTTTCGCTAATAACTCCGAAACGAAGGTCAAGCGCGCATAAATGTAGAGGAAAAAGTTGTTCAGAATGTCGAAATATATAACATACTCCAAGCCCGACCAAATCGGAGATGGGTCCCCTGAACCGCATATTTACCCCCTTCGCTCAGCTACTATTTTTTTTTTTTTTCTATCGGCATTAAAAGGTTTGACGTTTCTGCGGAATTTTGCGGTTATCGTGAGATGGGCGCGGAAAGCGGCTGTCCTCTTCGAACGGGCAGCGTGGCCGAAAGAGAATCGGGCCGGACGATACGAGAGAGCATATCTCCGCCTAACGTATTTACCCGCCGTCACTCAATTAGCGCACGGTCAATACGGACGCGCGTGTTCTCGCCGTCGGAACAACGGGGCATTAATTTGGTCGCTGCGGCGCGACGTGTTTAGCCGACGACGAGGTAAATATCATTTCCCGGCAAAAAGTGCGCGGCGCGCGTAATTTCGCCGCGGGTCGCGCGCAACTCTGTGCCGGACCGACGCCGTGTGCGCGTGTCAAACGGCGGGCGCGGCGAGAAGAGAAGGCAGAGTGTCCAGATTCGATGGTATTTCCGCGCCCTTTGATCGTCAAAATTGCGTGCCCCTGTGTCCTTTCGGGAAATTCCGCCCCACAACACTGTAGAGTACCAACAATATCGTTGCGCCGTAATTCTTTCCGTGGTAAGACTTCGTTTTAGAAAGTGTAATTTTTTTGGAGGTTTTAAGTTTTTTTTTGGATAGAGCGTCGAAAGGTCAACAAGTTTTTCGTATAACTTTTTTTTAGGAAATGAATCCTTAAAAAGTTACGAATTTATTTGTGAAGCATATGATACGTTGAATTCCATATTCTGAGCGACGTTTTCCGATACATGCAATAGAAGGTTGATCTTCGTTTCGGAGTTATTCGTCAAGAACTATTGTTACAATTTCGTTTCGTTTCCCCGTAAAACGACTCCAGTTGAAAGTACAGGCGTCACTTTATTTGCTTTCAAATAGGCTAGCATCCGAATACAACGTTTAACGCGGAAAAATATATCAAAATCTTCTCATTATGGCAAACGGCTCCAGTTGAAAGTACTGGCGCCACTTGAATATATTTGGTTTCAAATAATAACACAGAAGGCTCAGCGGTCGTCAGAAACGAAACAATCAATCGATCGACTAAGACCTCAATCTCCAACATTACGTGTGCTGGAAAATACAGTACCCAGTGTTAATTTCGTATGTTTCCAAAATAAATTCGTAACTTTTTAAGAAGTTATTTCCTAAAAAACAGTTATAAGGAAAATTGGTTGACCTTCCGATGCTCTCTCTCAAACAAAAGCGCCCAAAAAAACGGCAAATGTCGTTCAGAATGTGGAATTAAACTTATCGTATGGTTCACCAAAAAATTCGTAAATTTTGAAGGAGTCATTTCCTAAAAAAAAGTTATATGGAAAACTTGTTGACCTTTCGATGCTCTATCAAAAAAAAAATAAAACGCCCAAAAAAATTACACTTTCTAAAACGAAGTTGAGCCCTTTCCGTTTACCGCCAACAGCCGAAACTATTTTATCTTTCTTTCAAAGTAAGCAAACTGCAAACATCTAGCATGCATTTCTTTTCACACAGGCTTACAATTAGTCTTGACACTCTTTATTGCGGACCACAAGTTTTCGACCGCGATGTACTGTCTCGGTTACTGCGTACCTTTTACCTAACCATAGGAAAAACAATATCGTGTTTATAACCCCTCCATATGATTGACCCGTTTTTCCGAATTTTCCGAAGCGAAGGACAAGCGCGAGCCTGAGCGGCCCTTTAGGCACACTTTATTCTCCTTTGACACATCTCCGTATTCACACCGAATAGAGACCCTCTGTAGATTCCATTGTGACAAAACACTTGCATATCCGAATATATTAATTGGTTTGTGAAGTGACGAGGATCTTATTCACCTACACATCCACTTCCAACAACAATAAATACGGTGTACAAAATTAATTTGGCCCTGGAAGTGCTCGAAATCCTACGACCAACTAGAGATTTCCACTGAAAACTTCACCGTCGTGCAATTGCTGCACAACGAGACAAACACGTCGATGTCCGAACCTGAATCTGATACCTAAGGATGTTCGATTCCGATTCGATTCTTTGGTGGCTGATTTTTTTATTTCCATCTTTTAAGAAAGTGTAAACGCGCGAGAGAGATGAGCGAGTTCTTTTCACATATAGAAACGGGGGCCGTTCAGGGACCGGACGAGGAACACACGCGCGTACGTGCGGCCGGCCCGGGGACAGGAAGAAAACGAAAATGGGAGTTTTTCAAGCGGCCGAGGATTTACGTTTATGAGAATTTAAGCAGCGACTGTTATTGGATTAGCGTCGCCCGGCGGGGGCGGGCGCGCGAGCGCGCGGGTGAAAAACGGCGAGTTTCTCATAAACACGAGTTTCAGCCGCGAAACGGTCCTGCTTACGACTTCGGAAATGAACTGCCGACGCGACCGAACGGCCCGTAAAAAGCTTAAAACGAGCCGGTGTCCGGCGGCTTCGTCGAGCGACTTAATACGTCACACGCGACGACCGACGTTCGGACGCCGAATCAGTCTGCATATATTACCCCGAAATTTTCTCGTCACGCGACGCTTTTACGCTCGATTCCACCCTCGCTTAATTCCTGCCTTTCGACTCGCAGCCTCGAGTCCGAGCGAAACGGTCGGACTAGAGCAGTGTTTCCCAAACTTCCGACATCTTTGTACCCGCTTTTATAATTTTCGTAAAACACAGAATATACCGTGTAAAAAAAAAATATTGCATCTACTATAATAACAATCAAAATATATTTATTTTTTCCTTTTTAATACAACAAAATAATAATAAAAAAATATAAATTAAACGAATAAAACATTATATTATAAATAACATTCATTATAATCAATGAGAAGTCTTCAGATTACCATAATTTGGTTCCCTGGTTGTCAATTTTAATCTGAGCGGTTCCACATCCAATAGCCTGTTCCTTTTTTCTAACTTAAACTTTTTTTGACTTTTAACCCGGTGCAGCGCGTACCCCCACCAAACTCTTCCCGTCCCCCAGGGGGCACGCGTACCACACTTTGGGAAACACTGGACTAGAACAGTGTTTCCCAAACTTCCGACATCTCCGTACCCCCTTCTATAATTTTCGTAAAACACAGAATATCCCGTGTAAAAAAAAAATATTGCATCTACTATAATAACAATCAAAACATATTTATTTTTTCCTTTTTAATACAACAAAATAATAATAACAAAATATAAATTAAACGAATAAAACATTATATTATAAATAACATTCATTATAATCAATGAGAAGTCTTCAGATTACCATAATTTGGTTCCCTGGTTGTCAATTTTAATCTAAGCGGTTCCACATCCAATAGCCTGTTCCTTTTTCTAACTTAACCCCTTGGGTACATTTGACGTCTGAGACACGTCATTCACTTTTTTCCCCTAGGAGCGGATGACGTGTTTAAGAGGTCAAACCAAAAATTAAACTCTTGGGTACATTTGACGTCTGAGAGACGTCATTCACAATAAAAAACCAATTACTAATAATTATGCATCTTGATGTCGCAAATGAAGAAGCCGAAAATGCATATGTATTGGTCAAAAAGATATGCAATAAGTACTCCAATTTTTGCCAGCACTATGGCATAAAATTTTATAAACTTCACGAATCTACATCAGGTTATTGTATTCGTTTCAAAATTTATGTTGGCAAGGATAAAATCAAGGAGTGTAGTCATGGAAGTGGCACAGCCTATTTTAAAAAAAGGTTCCACATGCAAATATTTTCTCAAATAAATCCATACCCAAGGGGTTAAACTTTTTTTTACTTTTAACCCGGTGCAGCGCGTACCCCCACCAAACTCTTCCCGTCCCCCAGGTGGTACGCGTACCACACTTTGGGAAACACTGGACTAGAGCATACGTGTTCCCTGAAAGCAGATATCGTTCGGATTCGTCGGTTCGCAGCGTTACCGTTCACTTCGAGGCGAGTGCACTTCGGCACTGCGTGCGCGTAACTCCGTACGAGGGCGAGAGTCGACGGTAAAGCCGCTTTATTGCGCGTAAACTACGCACCACCAACGCGGCCGAGGGGTTGGGGGGGGCGAGAATTAATTTTCTTGCGACACCGGGCAGATTCGCGCGTTAAATCGCGCCCCGGGTATATGGAGTGTAGCGTTAGTAAAGTGCCGGGAATGGGCAGGCTCCGAATTCATGGCCGTGCGTCACGAAATCTGTCGTTCGCTCGTCGCACATGCTTCGCGTCTTTTGCGGCTAAGTTATGGCCGCGGTCGTTGGCTTCACTCTACGATGCGTTTTAACGAAGGTGCCGGGCGCGCGGAACAAACAAGTGCATAAATATCTGTTATTGCGCGACGCGGGTGGCGGAGGAACGGAGTGTAATGGTGTGTCGATGTGTCGTGCGGCAGGGTGTGCGAAGAGGGGGTGGGAGGATAGAAAAATGTTCGGAGCGACAGTTACTGCGACGACGACGCCGACGTCTGGCCTGTCGAACATCGATTTCGTTATTGGCGCGTCGCAGGAGTTTCAGGATAATCCGAGTCTTCCGCTCGACGCCGCGACGCTGGATGGGAAAAATGCGTCCGATATTCGTATGGGATTCGCGTTGATCCACTCTGATCGAGGCGCGATGGTATACGGAAGTGGACAGATGCCAGTTACCGAGCGGTATGAAGATGATACGAGTTACGAACTTTCGTTGGCACCCTTCGCGAGTCGATCTCCGTCGGGTGCTGAAAGTTTGCTTTACGATCGTAACGGCACTCTTTAACACAGTTGCCTGGTTCGGAGAGCTGAAATTATCGTCATTTTCGGCGATTCGTGTGATAGCGCACGCAACAACGATGCCTTGTAGTCTATTGGATGTATTTTAAGAAGAAATTGGACACATGAGAGAATTGCATGGCATCATGTATTTGAATGTAATAAAGGAGCATGCCAAATTTCAGAATTCCGTATTACATGGTTTGTGACATAAAGACTCGTCCAGACATACAAGGTCCATTGAGTAAACCGACGCGCGTAACGCGCTGATCCACTTGGTCCGACGCCGACGATATACTGGCGGAACGTCGGGGCGGAAAAGCGTCTGAAATACGACGCGAAATAAAATAGTCGATCCGATATCGGGGACGCGTGCCCGGAAAGTTCGCGGGCCGAGGAAGTTGGAACGGGGCCACCCTTAACTTCGAGTTCTTCATCTTTCCGCCCGCGCGGCCCTCGAGCTTTCTCTTAATCAGCGATCGCGACTCGGGAAAAATAAATCGTCGCATTATTCAGGGGGTCTGTAATATGGATCGCGGTGCGGGAGAAAAAAAAGGGACGCGCGCGCGCGCGCGCGAACGAGGAGGGCGGAGCGGGATGAAAGAAGCTGCTCTTCCCGCTCCCGTAGCCGGGCGAGATAACTTTCTGTAATTCAACCGTACGGCGACGAATACTAATTCCCCCCATTAATCTCCGCGGCCGCCTCGTACGGACCGTTTCGATCCTGGCATCTATCCTCTGCCGAGCCAGGCGCCCGCCTCCTCTCGCCTTAGATACCTCGAGGCAGTGTGCTGGTTTAGAAGGCTCAAGATAAGCTGATTTTCGGCGATTTGTTGGATGGACGGAGAAACGACGAAGCTTTCTGTTAGGAAAAGTAATTTTAATTGTATTGTTCAAGCGTACCGCGTGTAGCGATTATAAAGGTAGGGAGCACCGACAGGTGGCGGTGGTGAGACCACCAAGGTAGAGACACTATAATAAGAGACTGGACACGAGACAGCCACTTTTGATTGGTCCGCCATTTATTGGCTTTTCCCGCTAATTTTACACATATGAACGTCAAAAATTTGTATAATGATATACATAAACAAAAAACGCAATAACCCAATACATACACATATGAACGTGAAAAATCTATGTAAACATGGGTAAGAGTGAGATAGAGTGAAGTAGTAGAAAGTAGATATATCTTTCTCTCTCGTAGGATTAAGCCAAAACATGGCGGACATTGGCTCGTGTCCAGTCTCTTATTATAGTGTCTCTACACCAAGGGCCTTGTGGGCCAGTGAGACAAGGGAGACGCTCTCTTTGCGCCTGGTCAGGCATGCGTGCGGACTCATTTAAGGTTAGCAATAATCACATTGTAAAAGGAGGTTAAGAAACAGGCGAAACATATAGAATAAATTTATAAACAATACTTTATACAACTGAGCCACTTCCTTCATTCTCAGCCAGTCAATTAGATAAAATCCAAACACTTTCTCATGTTTTCGGTGCATTTTAACACGTTCAGCGCGGCGTCGATTTTGCTATCCTTTCCGCTCAGACGGCAGCGAGCGAGCACTTGGTGCCGAGCGTTTAAGAGATTTTTAGAATAGAGGATCGTTACTTATCGTAATATGTACAAATCTCAACCACATCTTTGCTTAGAATGTTTTAATAAACTCTATTAAAATTATAACAGTAATCTTTTAATTGCCATTAATATTTTAACCCTTGATAATGCCGGTCTCACGCACCCATGTCAGCCAAACGAAAAGTCCACTGTTAGTCCCCAGTCACTGACGTCGCGGTCAACGTGTTAAGACGCGTTTGAAGAATATAAACAAAATTTCCCATCACAAAATGATCTGATTCCTGATTGAACTGACTGATATCTATTATACATTTCAAATGAATCTTAAAATGCACCCAAAAGATCATAAGACCTCACTCTTTCTTTCCCTATCAAACGAATTATCGAAGATCCCGAAAATGAATATAATTTCACTCGACCGACATCCATCCATCCATTCGCCATGTGTATCTCATTCGGCCCGCGGCACCATTCTGTGTCTCCGGGACACCTTGGATCCTCTCCTAACCTCACGCATCCCCTTCTGCCCCTGACCTCCTGCCTCCAGGTATCACCGCACCGTGATTCAAATTAGGGACGTTATGCCTATCGCATGGCCGGCGCTATTCGATCATTACAAGGGTCTACGGTTTACCCCGGATTACGGGACTCGTCGGCCGCGCACAGAAGGGGAAAGTGAGGAGTCGTGCGGTGGGGTTGACGACCCTCGCCGGTCACCTCGTCCGCTCCCACCCTCCTGGTTCCGTGCAATTTTCTGCCCCCGCCCCTCCCCCGCCCGTCAATACGTTTTGTACTTGGCTCATGAAAGGCGCGGATCTAATTTCGTTTTGGTTAGCCGCGGGCGTTGATTAAAAGAAGCTCCGGCCACGCAGGCGACGGCGGGGGAAGGAAGTGGGAAGAGTTGAAGTTTCGGAGAGCGGTCGGCGCGCAAAGACGAGCGGCGTCGAGGCGCTTTTTCCTCAAACGGCCTCAACCTCCCCCCTCCCGAGACGCGATAACGAATTTGCACCGTTCGGCTCTCCATTTGATCTCTTTCTCGCGATCCGCCCGTCCAACCTGTCCCGAGCCTCTATTTCTGGCAAGACCTCATCCTCATCCCCTCCCCTCCCCCTCCCCTCCCCTTCCCCTCGTCCGCCCCCTCCCCGCCCCCTCCGCCTCTTCGTCATTTCAAGAAGAAGCGAACCTAATTTATTTTTACTCGAGCGGGATCGTTGATTAAGAAGCGCCTCCGGCGATTCGGAGAAGAAGTCGGGAAAGAAGAAGACTGAGAGGAAGAAGAAGTCGAACGCGAGGGTGGTCCTTCAACGGATGCGGGTGGCATCGGTCACACTTCATCTTGTTCTTCGTTTCGAGAACGAGTTTTTTGCCGGCTAACGGCGCACCATTTTCATCGTCCTCGCGGCCGACGGGATCATAGTGCCGGGCCGTTTCGTTTTTCCGCGGCGCGTTTGTCGTTCGATCGTGAAAATTGAAGCGTCGATCGGGCGGATAGGGCTGTGGACATTGTGTATATTTATTTATTTGTTTACGCACGTAGCGGCGCCCGTTAATGCAACACACGTATTGATAATTGTACATACTGTTACGGCAGTGAAGGACAGGGCGAAGTTGGCGCAAATGCTATTGAGTTTGTGGCATAATGTTTATAATGTTGGTTAGTTATATTGATTTTATGTGAACGATATTCTGTTGTTGTTGCTGGTTACCGAACCAAATAAGTCTGCCTCTGGTCTTCATACCAAACGAACGTACTATTAAACAATTCTGTGTTACAATTCTTAATTCTGTGCGTTGTAAAATGTCTACTATGGTGTGATAAATACGTGTGTTTCTGAGAGTGCGACTGGCACAATGAAACTTGACAGTATTTAAGAGTCCGGCATTTTTAGTATACCATACCCGTTAACAATTTGGAAAAGGGACGTCAGATAAGAAGTTTGACGGCGAGATTGCCGGTATGTATATGGAATGCGCCGTCCATGTACAAAAGGTCTGTGGGTAGGGCGCAAAATAAGAAAGGCGCGGAAAGCGAGTCGCGCGACGTTAATTATCGAGTGACTCATTCTGCGAAGATCGAGACTCGAGAGGCGCTTCCGTCGATAAAGAGAGGATCGACTTTCGGCGGTAGGCGCACAGCTCTCGGCTACCTGCACAGCCCGGCATAATTTACGGGGCTCGGCGCTTTTTGACCCGCGACCGTTCGAGTTTAATTGGCGATCACTATGGAATGCGTTCGCGCAGCAAATTCGGGCCCGGCCTCGAGCCTCGAGCGTTTCAGGGGGGGCCCTCGTTAATTCGCGCCAGCGCGTTGTCCTGACGCCGCTTATCGAGATTCCGCTGAGCGATCGACGATCGGCGAATTCCGGCGCGGGTCCTTCGTGGAAAGTCGAGGATAGACCGGCGCGCTTGCGACTCTTGCGAGACGTCGAACGTCGAGTGTGTGCTGTTTTGGCTACCGTCTCGCGTCTTAGTCGCTACCGGATTTTTCCGTTCAGGCCCATGGGCTTGTATTTGGTTTTTGCATTTTTAAGGTTCTTATATTGTCCCTAAATAGACGCCCATGGTTTTCTAAACGGAAACTGGTTTATTTTGAAGTAATATTTGTTTGATTGATGAATTATTTTTATTTAAAATATTGCAGCAACAGAACAGTGTAAAATTAATAATTATTTTTTTATGTCGTAAAAAATTATCAGTATATAAGACAAATAATAATTGTAGGAAGCGAATAATTTATGTTAGTTATTTTCATTCGGAATCTGTTGTATCGGAGCAATCCAAGCTAGTAGTGGAAAAATTGTTATTTTCGCCTTGATCGAATTCTATTAATTCTTCATCACTTCCATCACTAGCAGTCACATCATCAGATTCAATTTCAAGTCCATGATTGTTTTCGAGGATAATTCGCAATTTTTCATTTAATATATTGGTCGGTACTTCTTGTCCATTTACAGCAATACTGCAACATTCACACGCAGCGACATTTTCATTTGTCCCCAAAGAAAGGGCCATGGGCTTCTATTTGGAAAACAAAATCCAAATATAAGCCCAGATGGGCCTTTATTTGGGTGGGCCCCTCTTAACGGAAAAACGCGGTACTGTTGCGGTAGGGACGTTCGATTCCGATTCGATTCTTCAAGAGAAGTCGATCCTTTCGGGCGGAAAACATCAACAACAGCACCGCAACAAACCTGCGAAGAAACACTAATAAAACTTATTTTTGTGGGAACGTAGGAAACGCGATCATGACGCGTGTGTGAAAGTGCGATTCGAATGAGAATATGTTGTGTATGAAAGTGCAATGCGAATGAGAATACACCTATACCTAGCTATATGGCCGCTCTTTATACGGCATTTCGCTATAACGGCCTTTTTAAATTATGGCACTTTTTCGATATACGGCCTTTTTTAATTATTTCATTCCATTTAATTGATTAATTTACGGGATACCCCCATTTTTTAATACAATATAAAATCATAGATATGCTTACATGTATGAGCTTTTCCTTAAATTAAGTAACTTAATAGTATGTACAACAAAAAAACTTAACATATAAAAAAAAAAATACTTATAATATCGTTTGGACCCTAATGATACTAAGTACATCAACCTATTCTATGGTAGTTAGGGCGGATATGCGATTGTATGCCACCTCATCACAAATATGACACTTTTTCGATATACGGCCCACAACGTTTCGTTATACGACCAAAAAAATGCTGTACTGTTGGACACCTTCTGTTTAGTTTCAGCTTCTCCCTTTAGACGGGACTGCTACATTTTGTCTCACGGAAATATAAGACATGATTGGCACAACACTGTCATAATTTTATAATTGATTCGTTATACGGGTTTTCGCTTTACGGCCAACTTTTTCGGGACGTATCTAGGCCGTAAAGCAAGGTATGGGTGTATGTTGTGTATGAAAGAGCGACGATGCGTATGCGATGATGCGTTTGAGGTACGTATGCAGTGATACGTTTGGGGTACGTATGGGGTGATACGTTTGGGGTACGTATGGGGTGCGCATGAGAATGAGTCACGAAATGATTGTTTACGCGATTGCCCGATCGTCGCAACGTCTTGGCGACGTCAATCGGGACAGCAGGGTGTGAAAAAGGAGGGCTCTGCCGAAGAAGGGGTGCATTCTGTATAATGAGGGCGCACGAGAAAACGGCGATGTATATGTGAAAGAGAGACCCGTGAACAAGCGAATTAAGAGCTGCGATTGAGTATCGAGAATATTGAGTATTGCGTCAGCGTCCGAGCAAACAAGGTGATTGTGAGATTCATGTTCCTGTGCCAAGAGCACCATTTGCTGTCTTGTGCTCAATTGAAGAAATTTATTACCAAAAGCAGAGTTGAGCGTGATTGCGCGACTTAACCCCCCGAAGAAAAATCCTACATATTAAAACGTTTTATTGAATAAAACCATAATCCATCATCTGGTCGTAAACGCATGATCGATACAGCAGAACAGCTGTCTATCCATAAACGAACAAGAAGAAGCAGGAGACGGCGGCTGATTTCTACAATTTTTCGTTTTCCACTGCTTTTTCACGTCGTCGGCCGACGGGCAGACCCGAAAATAGCCAAGATTCCAGAGCGAAACGCTTGTTGAAAATGAAGACGCGTCCGTCCAGTCCCTCTCTCTCTCCCTCGAACCAGCGCGCATCAGCTTCTCCACCCTTCTCCGCATTCTATCCACCCCTTTTTTGTTTCGGCAAACTCGGCTGCCTGCCAGTTGCAATTAATAGCTGCGGATTAAGGCGGGATTTGCCTCACGGAGCGTCACGAACGAGAGAACGGCCGCGAATGGAGCGATCTCTCGTCGTTTATCCTGGCGCGACAAAAATCCGCCGAAATCCGTTAAGCCTCCTCCGCCAGTAGCGTGCGCGCGCGCGCTCGCGCGAGAAAGGTAGAGAGAGAAAGAGAGAGAGAAAGAAAGAGAGAGAGAAAGAGAGATCCATGGATTGACACGAGAAAGAGCCTGTTCCGTGCACGCGAAAAAAGCACGCGCCGATTGGCAGCCCGTTGTCAGCAATATCGTACGTACCGGAGTCCACCCGTCGCGTCGGCGGAGTAATTATTTGCGCGCCGCCGCGCTACGACTCGTGGATCGCGTAACCCAGTGTTTCCCAAACTTCCGACATCTCTGTACCCCCTTCTATAATTTTCGTAAAACACAGAATATCCCGGGTAAAAAAAAATATTGCATATACTATAATAAGAATCAAAATATATTTATTTTTTCCTTTTTAATACAACAAAATAATAATAATAAAATATAAATAAAACGAATAAAAATTATATTATAAATAACATTCATTATAATCAATGAGAAAACGACAGATTACCATAATTTGGTTCCCTGGTTGTCAATTTTAATCTGAGCGGTTCCACATGCAATAGCCTGTTCCTTTTTTCTAACTTATTATATAATATATAAAACTTATTATATAATATATAAAACTTATTTATAATATATATAAACTTATATAAAAATTATATTATAAATAAAAGAAATTATATTATAATCAATGAGAAAACGACAGATTACCATAATTTGGTTCCCTGGTTGTTAATTTTAATCTGAGCGGTTCCACATCCAATAGCCTGTTCCTTTTTTCTAACTTAAACTTTTTTTGACTTTTAACCTGGTACAGCGCGTACCCCCACCAAACTCTTCCCGTCCCCCAGGCGGTACGCGTACCACACTTTGGGAAACACTGGCGTAACCCGACGCAGCTTTTCGGCTCGCCAAGGAGTAATTGGCAGGAGAACGTTGGCAGTCGGGGGAGGGGAGGAGGGAAAAAAAAAAATTTTCCCGATCGAACCTCCCCGAGCGGCCGATGCCAGAAAGTCAAAAAGCAACAGCGTCCGGCCGAGTGGTGGGGAGCCACGCGGCAAGTGTGTGCGTGCCGTGTCTGTGAGTGCCTTTCGCGACGTTCAGCTGCGACGATTTTGGAGAAGGATGCCGCTATGCTCTGTCTTGTAACGGTACTTACACACCACCCAGGACAAACGAAATACACTCATACCTCGCTTTACGGCCTAGATACGTTCCGGAAAAGTTGGCCGTAAAGCGAAGAGCCGTATAACGAATCAATTATAAAATGATGACAATGTTCTGCCAGACATTCCTCATATTTTCGTAAGACAAAATGTAGCAGTGCCGCTTAACACGTTCCGTGCCACGTGGGTCGTATACGCCCCCCGCTGAAAGTGATCGTCAGGCCACTGGTATTCTCATTGTATGCTGCGCATATGGCAGCGTGGGGCGTATACGCCCCACGCGGCCTGAACGGAAAGTCTTCAAAAATCGGCGTGGCACGGAACGTGTTAAAGGGAGAAGATGAAACTAAACAGAAGGTCGCCAATAATACAGCATTTTTCTGGCCGCATATCGAAACGTTGTGGGCCGTACATCGAAAAAGTGCCATAATTAATAAAGGCCGTTATAGCGAAATACCGTATAAAGAGCGGCCGTATAGCGAGGTATAGGTGTACATAGTACCGAACACAGAGTAGTAGGGATGTTCGATTCCGATTCGATTCTTCAAACAATCGATTCGTTTCGATTCTTTCAAGAGCGATTCTTTTATTTGTTTTTTTTTTCAGAGAATCTGCAAGCATTTAATGCATTTATTAATCTTAAAAACGATTATTTCAAGAGAATCGAACATCCCTAGCACGCGCACACTTACCCTCCTGACCCCCACCACTCGACGACACGCGGCCGTTATTTGACACTCCGACTCTACTGGAAACTGCACTTCGAGGAGCGATGTCCGGCCGATAGACACGTCCATATCTACAAATTTATACGCGCCATTTGCATTAATGGATCGGCTAATACGGAGGTCTACATAAACGCGCGCGGTGGCCGGCGTGTCGCGCGAGTGTATAAACGTGTAAAACTGTCGGGCCACGCGGCGTGTAGCGCGAAGAGGAACACAAAACGAGAATTAGATTACCGTATCGGTCGGGCGGACGTAAAAAAGGGCGCGCGACCCAGCGAGGCTCCGGTAGTATGTAGTCCGTGCGTCACACGCGCCACGCTGGCGTGCGGTGATCGGTGATCCGTTGTCAAAGTGTCGCGATCGAAATGACGGGAGGGGCCAATAATTATCTCGGGAATCGACGCAAATTGCCCGCACCCACCCCCCACCCCCGCCGGCGCGGCGAGTCGTTCCTCGTTCCGTGACAGAGCGATTCGTTCCTTCGTCTGTTTGTTTGCCGACGCGCGCCGCACGAGCGCGCGCTCCTCGCGAGTAATTCGACGCGAGTGAAACGCGCAGCGCGACACAAAAGCCGGCGACGAAAAAGCAGGCCGGGGTGCAAGTCCCGCCAAAAGGTCATTTCCGCCGTCTCGTTACCGGCGGATCGTATTACGTCCGCGTAGGTCGTTACGAGAAACGCGAAATTCCTCGGTGCGCGCGCGAGCGGAGTGGACGGAGGGAGGAGGGGGGAAGAAGAAAATCTTCCAGCCACTTGGTAGGGAGTGTTTCGAGCAGGCCAGCCCCTCTGGTAGAAATTACGCTGGAGCGGTGGTAAAAATGTTCGCTCTCTCTTTCTCTCTCTCTCCCGGCACGGTCGGCTTAATATTGAATCAACATAAATTTACATAGCGAATTGGCGTAATGACTACTAGGAGGTCCAGGTTTTTCGGATGCGCGCCGACCGTTGTCGTCTGACGCTCTTAGAGCGTCGCTGATATACGCTATTTCTCCCGTTCTCTGTCTCTCTCTCTGTCTCTCTCTTTCTCTTGTTGAGAGACCTTTTTACGCAGACTCCTTTTCTGCCAAGACTTTTGCGTTGCCGCTAACGCAGTTCCTCATTCTTATGGAACACGAGTCGTCGATCATGAGCTTCGGCGGTCCGCTCGCATATTGGTACGATATTGTAAACTTTTAGGTATAATCATTTCAAAAGCAAAAAATCATGTACAAAATTGATTTCCTAAGCAACTATAAAACTAGTAAAAAAATAAAAATCCTAGTAACATCCTTACAAACTAATACCATCCTCATTTCGAATTTTTTTTTTATTAATAATTTATGAAAAAAATATTTTTGCATTATTGTTACCTTTTAAGGTTTCCTTTACACGCACCACCTTACACCTATTACTATATTCAATTTGCCACGTCGTCAGAGCAGTTCGACATGGCGGCTCGGCGTTCAAATTCGCACAACTCGCCCAATCCAATCGCGTAACGCGTGTATATACAGATAAGTGTTCCATGGCGTTTAATGCGTAAAACGTAAGCGGGTCGGTCGGTCGCGTAAACGCCAACTATAAATCTACATTCTGATCCGAGACGCAACGTCCCTCTCTCTCTCTCCCTCTTTTTGCCCGCTTACTTTTCCCCTGTCGTTCTATTATTCAGGCATCCTCCTCCTCTTCGTCGTTTTCTTCTCTCCGGCCCCGCTCCGATTTCTTTACCCTCTCGTCTCCTCGAATCCTCCGAGCTGGTCGAGGGGAAGGTGAAAGAAGACGGACGAGGCGAAGGAGGGGGGAGACCGATTTTAACATGAACCTTTGGCGCGAACGAATTCTAGACCGCGGCTGAGTACGTATTAGGAAATGAATTTGGCGGCGATTTTTTTGCCGTAGCATCGCTGACGCAGAGGGCCAGGCTTTGTCCGGCGGCCGTGCACCAGAAACGGACTTCTGCAGGGCACGAATGCTGGCGAGGATGAATTAATTGAAGGACCGTTCGTTTTCGATATTCTTTCGAAAATTCACTTGGCGTTATATTGAAGTGCCTACGGGTTACTGTTCAGGTACAGAGGAAACGGAAGCTTGAGAATGATCTTACGGTGTGACCAGCTTTTGTCGTCTCACAAGCAGTCTGTCCTTTTCTAGCTCCTGTCTCTTTTCAGGTACAGAGGAAACGGAAGCTTGAGAATGATTGTTCCGTACGCAACGCCGTGATTGAGGTGGATGCATGCAGGCGCTTCGATTCTCGAGCGATAGAGCGTCGTCACTGCCAAAAGATCAGGCTTTGTTTGTTTTTTCCGCTCAGCGAGATCCGAAAAAGGGAGTCTCCGCGCATACCTCACATGGTTCGGATCGGCACATTCTATCTCGATTTCGGTGTGGTTTACAGTTGCATTGTGAGTGAGTGAGTGAGCAATAACATTAATTGTGAGGTACCTCAATCTCGTTATCGTCTCATAATAGAGATCAGAATCGTACATATACAAAGGTTTCTCACTGGACCTACATATCCAAGCACACATAACCTGAACTGGTATTCATTGAAATCTCAGATTCTGCGAGCTCAGGGTATTATAGGAATTGCCCTCGGTATCACTCATAGCCGTGCCCTGAGACCAGATACGTAGCGTTAATATGATGGCGACACGTAACACGAAATCAATGAATTACCTTCTTTGGGAGTACATACACTCATATCAAATCCATGGCACACAGCAATGCCGCTTCTCATGAGCATCAAACATAAAATATCTGCACTACATTAATTTGTCGTGTAGAGTCCGCAGTTTCAGGGTAATATAGGAATTAACCTCGGTATCAATCATAACCGTGCCCTGAGACCGGACACGTGGCTTAATACTATGGCGACACGTAACAATGATCTTACGGTGTGACCAGCTTTCGTCGTCTCACAAGCAGTCTGTCCTTTTCCAGCTCCTGTCTCTTTTCCACCGTATGCAGGCCTCCCAGTTTTTCTCAAGATTTCAAAAGTGTAAAAGGACGAACCAGAGTGAGCTCGGGGCGGTCTCGTTTTGGGAGCAAACGCTGCAGCCCATTGTCGCGAGACGTAATCTCGTTGGGAATCGAGATCGGCTTGCAGTCGTGAGCAGCGGCCAGATTACGATTTCCTTAAGTAAATACCCGATCGTGAGTCGTGGGCGAATGAGGAGAGAGAGAGAGAGAGAGAGAGAGAGAGAGAGAGAGAGAGAGAGAGAGAGAGAGGAAGGCAACTGCGGCGGGGCGTGAACGAGCAAACTTTAACCACGAAGAAAGGAGCGACGAGCGACTAATTAACATAATTAGAGTCACTCTTAACCGACCCACCCCCAACCCCGGCTAAGAAGCGAAGCCCTCAAACGAGAACGGGGCCGAGGACTAACTTTTTCGAGTGGTTCGCTAATTTCCCGGACGTACCCACCGGACGAGTCTGCCGACGAATCGACCGATCGCGCGCCGATAAGTTTTCCACTCGACGCTTCCTCGCCCCTTCAGCGCGTGATTCTTTCGATCGCCGTTTAAGGTATTACTAGCGCTGAATCACTTTACTTAAACTTTTTTTTAAACCAGACTTAAATTGAAGATTTTTTAAAAATAACCATTTTTTTCTTATAAATGAACTTGATCCACCGTCTAGAACTCGAGTTATTAACTATTAAAGTTCAGCGTTTTCTCCATCTAAAGCAATGGTAATGATCACAACAAAACGGTTTTTTGATAATAACTCGAAAACGGCACTTAAACTTTTTTTGAAAAAATTCCAGGTTGTAGATTAACATTCGAGGAACATTTTCGAAGAAAAAAAAATACTTTTCACCGTCTAGTTCAGGAGAAAAAAAATTGTGAATATAAAATTGTAAATTGAGTGCTTGTGTTCAGCCTGAACTGCGGTACAAACGTTAGTATGCATTATTGCCAAGTATACTAGTGTGCACATATGTATACGGAATGTGTGCATGGATTGAATCAGGTGCGTAAGAAATTTCTGACGCAATTGAAAACAAATAATGGAGCCCATTTTTGATACGGCACCCAGCGCTAGTAATACCTTAAGCGCCGCTCGTTCATACTGCCCGCCTTCGGATCGCGGCGAAAAATTGCGAATAAAATGTCGGGCACGACGCTGACACTGGAAAAACGCAAAGCCCATTGATCTCTTACGTCTCTCTGTTTCATTTAATCGCGGCCGGTCGGAAGATGTCGAGAGCAATTTTTCTGACCCACCCCGTAATTGTCGACCCCGCCCGAAATCGCTCGTTGTTTGAAATTGTTGACGACGCGACAACGATCGGCGCCTCAAAAATCCTCGAAACCGTTCGAAGCGCGCAGCGCACCCGTCGATTCAGCCGTTAATTCCCGAGAGTGGCCGATGATACGGCGCCGCCGTCCGATTCCGCTCTAATCCGGCCAGCAATAATTGCGCCTAACCTGTCTAATAACAGGCGCCGACTGAATAGAATAATATTATCAACCGGCGTTGTCGATTACAACATTGTTGCGAGCGGCGTGCAAACGAGGTTGACGAAGATAGACAGATAGGTGGAGTAAGGGGGGGGGGGGGGGGGGGGGTTGAAGGGAGGCAGAACTACCCTCGCGTCATACCGTAACACCCCAGCAGAGACGAGGGGAGGGCGCGTACAGTGTCGCGTTTAAATGGTGGACAAAACCTTATTTTATTCTTTATTGATACGAAGTGTGATTTTTCAAAATAAGTACTTTTATCTTTGTATCTATTTATTGACTATTGTTCGAACGCAAATTTTTGCTCCTTGTCATTGGCAATTTTATCCAATAAAAAACGAAATTTTGACAACATTATTTATGACTTTGCAATAAAACATGCCGGAAATAAAGTCATTTAAATCATTCCTCAACATTTGTACAAACATCGAACACTTAACTTAAAACGAATTTATATAATGAGCTACGTTACATTCTGTTACCCGTATTAATAATAAAATGATTATTAATACCGCTCCTTTGTCAAAACATACAAAGCAACAGGCCCCGCACTCGCATTTCGCACCGGGCCCCGCTCATTCACGGGCCGACTCTGACACCCCGCCCACTCACACATTCACCCTGTCGAATTTTGCGCAAAATCAGTTGGACGTCGGTCGCGCGCGAACTGAATCGCTACAAACAAAGTGCCGGCGAAATTCAAATCGCTCCCCGTAATATTGATCGGCCTGACATCACTGTTATTGCAATTCGATGCACACGGAGGCCAATGTACCGGATTGCGATGTAATTTATCGTACGGCACGCATAACGATTCGGACGTGCCGATTAAATACGAGAAGTACACTGCCGGCGATGATAAGAGTTAGGGCAATGACAGCTTTTAACGCTCGTCCGATATTAATGGTAATCGTCGCGCGGCATTGCAATATCCGGCCGCGCCCGACGACAGTTTTCTGCGTCGAGGACGAGGTGCGAGGTTCCTTGAAGAGCAGAGACGTCGCTTTTTCCCGTCGACTCTTTCAGTACTTTACGTATTTACAGAAACGGATAATGGGACGAAGAGTCGGGTAATGGAGGGCAAACAAAACGGCAGCGGCACGGAATTCGGTTTCCCGCCCCGACTTTTCTCACCCCGCCCCCCCGGGTGTACGTGTATATAAAGGCGGCGGCGCAGTCAAAATCGTCGTTTAAGCCACAATTTCGCCCACAGGCGTCTACTTCCAATGCGAAGCGCCGAGAAAAGCCAGTGGTAGACGGGGTCACGACGCGCTCCTACGTACGTACGTATACGGGGTGGTCCACGCAGCTCGCACACCTGTATAACTTCGAAAGTATGCATTGTATGGACAAATTTTGTATATAAAATTTGTAGCGTTCTGAAGGATGCGTTATGTATAAATTATTTCAGTTTATCGGTGGACCCTGAAATCTCCGAAACGCGTCCACCAACGAACAATAATTACGCATCACACAACGCATCTTACATACGTATGTACGTATACGGGGTGGTCCACGCAGATCGCACACCTGTATAACTCGGAAAGTTTGCATCGTATGGACAAATTTTGTATATAAAATTTGTACGGTTTTGAAAGATGCGTTGTGTAATGCAATATTTCAGTTTATTAGTGGACCCCGAAATCTCCGAAACGCGTCCACCAACGAACAATAATTACGCATCACACAACGCATCTTACATACGTATGTACGTATACGGGGTGGTCCACGCAGCTCGCACACCTGTATAACTTCGAAAGTATGCATTGTATGGACAAATTTTGTATATAAAATTTGTAGCGTTCTGAAGGATGCGTTATGTATAAATTATTTCAGTTTATCGGTGGACCCTGAAATCTCCGAAACGCGTCCACCAACGAACAATAATTACGCATCACACAACGCATCTTACATACGTATGTATGTATACGGGGTGGTCCACGCAGATCGCACACCTATATAACTTCGAAAGTATGCATTGTATGGACAAATTTTGTATATAAAATTATTTTGTATATAAAATTATTTTGTATATAAAATTATTTTGTATATAAATAATTTTGTATATAAAATTTGTACCGTTCTGAAGGATGCGTTATGTATAAATTATTTCAGTTTATCGGTGAACCCTGAAATCTCCGAAACGCGTCCACCAACGAACAATAATTACGCATCACACAACGCATCTTACATACGTATGTATGTATACGGGGTGGTCTACGCAGATCGCACACCTATATAACTTCGAAAGTATGCATCGTATGGACAAATTTTGTATATAAAATTTGTACCGTTCTGAAGGATGCGTTATGTAATAAATTATTTCAATTTATCAGTGGACCCTGAAATCTCCGAAACGCCTCCACCAACGAACAATAATTACGCATCACACAACGCATCCTACATACGTATGTACGTATACGGGATGCTTCACGCAGCCGCACACCTGTATAACTCCGAAAGTATGCATTGTATGGACAAATTTTGTATATAAAATTTGTACCGTTCTGAAGGATGCGTTATGTAATAAATTATTTCAGTTTATCAGTGGACCCTGAAATCTCCGAAACGCCTCCACCAACGAACAATAATTACGCGTCACACAACGCAAATTTCAAAACCGTACAAACTTCATACACAACATTTTCCCGTACGACGCGTACTTTCCAAGTTCTACAGTCTTGCAGGTTACGTGGACCACCCTGTATAGGGTTCCGCGTGCATTGCCCAGGGGTGGAAGAAGAACGATGGCACGTCTGTGTCGAGTAACAGAGTGCACCCTCGAAAAGAGAGAAACCGAGTGACAGAGCTGCGAGGACGAAGAGCGATAGAGACGGAGCGGTGCACACAGTGCAGTACGCGGAGCCCGAGAAAGAGAGGGAGAGAATCTGAGGGAGAAGAGTGAGAGAGACATCAGAAGGGGGTGTTGGACTCTGGAGAGAAGCCGAGGATTTCAAAGCAAATTGCCAACCCTGCCCTCGACCCCTCTCACCTTGTCACTTTCCCTCCTCTCTCTCTCTCTCACTCTCTCTCTCTCTCTCTCTCTCTCGCATCTCACCTCTTACCCCCGATAGCGCTCACACTCGACACTCTTTTACCCGTGTGTTTCGGGTTTTCCCTTTCACGTCCTTCCTTCCGACGTCGTGCCGTGGCAATTCGAATTCGGCGTTCTTTGCTCTCGCGCACGCCTCGCCGGAAAGTTCGCTCGGAAATATTTCAGCGCCGTCGGCCGTTTGTGCGACGCCCCCGGACGCGCCCGGTGTGTTTGTCGTGATGATTTGGGGTTGTTAATGCGGAACTTCCCCCGCAGCCGACTTTCTTTGATTCGCCCGCCGCAAAAGAGTGGCGCTCTTCGTTTGGCGCGTCGGGACGCCGAGCGGCGACGCAAACAACCGCGTGGCGAGCATTAATATCAAGCCGCGTCGCGTGTACATTACGAGTCCTTGCTAATTGTGATTCGCCGAGTTGAACGTCAATGATATCCCGTAATGCGGCCAATTAATAACCGCGCGTGCCAATTTCGGTCGGCCGAACGGTTTTAAAACGGGAATGATAGCCGGGGTTCGAGTACGTGCGTAAATGAAAACAGAAGCACGTATGATGAGGCGCGTGGGCGAAAATGGACGAACAAATGTAGAGTACTTGTATCGGAAGTGGCTTGCTGACGGAGACTCTCGTTACCAGTGTTTTCTTTTATGCAGCATGTCGAATATGTCGTGTGATGACACCTGGCGGTGCCAAACGATTCCTATTAGTCGGACTCGGTTCTCGCTGATGCGTGTCTCATTCTATAATTGTTCTTGTTTTATGGCCTCTGGCGCTTTCTTCCGGCATTGCTCTCTTCTCTCCTGCGTGTGTGACTGTAAACACGTGTGTGACTGCGAGCACGTTATTTATATTAATCAGTAAGGCCTAGCGAGTAATATACGTGTATATGTTCGGGACATATCGTAAATTCGATATTGTGTAGCAACCCACCTGTTAAGTTTGTAATCAGAACGATTGTATGAATAAAGAACTCAATACAGCCTAATCCGCAAATCGCAATATGCAACTCAAGGTACTAATCCCTGATAATGCGGACTCGTAGTACTTAAATCTGCTCTTCAACGCGGACGCCCACGGACGAATGTAGAATTCGAGCCGCTCCACAGTGTGTTATTTCGGCAATCTAGGTGGACAAAAGTCCAAAAATGAAGTTCTTTTTTTTAAGTGGACGCTATTGCGTGTGTTCAGAGGGATATTAGGTAGTCTCGAAACCGAAACTGTTTACTCTTTTGCCTTCAACACAGGGTGTTGGGACATGTTTAAACCCACCCGTATTCATCTTGCAAATTGATGGTCTGCGCTCGTTATTCTCAGTTCGTTCTGTTTACCCGTAAATTCTGGAAAAGTGGCAAATCTTCCTGGTTTTTTTTTATTCATACCGAATTGTACCTTCAATATGGTATGTTCTGCTCGTTTTTCTTATATACATATCAATTGTTTTTATGCAGTTATTGTTCTTCAAAGTTTGGGCTCCACAAGGCGAAATATTCGTTTACTACATGACATTGAGGTTAACTTTTTCTTAGTTATTCCGCAAAATTCCAACTAGATTCTTTTATAGACTTAATCTATGAGCATTCAAGTACCAAAAACTGTAAAAACATTCTGCGCATTCTTGCGCTTTTGGTAGAAACTGAATATTTTTTATCTGCGTGTAGAATGAGCACAAATGCGAAAAAGGCCATATTTGCCAGCTATGTTATCATTCATAATTTGTTAAGAATATATTTTTCAACTATAATTGTTGTTCTGTTCATATTGCATTAGTTAATGTAAAACAAATTAGATAATATCTAAATTTATAATTATTTTTCGAAATTTTTTGTTTTTTGCTCAAAATTTGTTTTATACCAGGTTATTTTCTTTTCATTTTGACTACTTACAGCTGAAAAAAAATAAAAAATCATGTTCAAACACCAAGACGGTACTTTTGTCCCGCTAGATTGCCCAAATAACACACTGTGCGCTCGGCGAAACAACTCGAAACTGGCATACTGTTATCCGTTTGGAGGTATGCGAAGGATTTGCGTGTTTTATATGGGACGGGATGGAAATTCCGAGAATACTGTGTCGGTCGTCTGTCTGCGTCACCGTTACAGGATCGTCTCGTCGGAATCCGGTGACAGCGATTCCGTCAGCGGGCTCTGGGTCTCGCGTGACACTGCCGTCACGTAATAACTCGTAATTCAATTAAGGGGACCGTCTTAAGGAGACGTCCAGTATGGACTGGGTCGTGGTCGGATAGAAGGAGGGTGAGTGCGCTGGACGAGGGTTGGAAGAAAAAGTGTCCCTCGCTAATTTCGAAGTAACGCAGGGTGAACTGTCGGAATTTTGTGACTGTAAGAGCACACAAAACGTACTCCCGTTTCGAAGTCGGCCGATGAGAAATGCAAAATTGGCAACAGTTCCGAAAATTTGATAATATTGATGAACATGATTTTCGAGACTGTCACGCTTCGCAGCATATTTGAAGGAGAGTGAAGTTCCATCATTGCCTACGTGACCTTAGGATAGGACGTGTTAAGGTTCGAAAATGACACTTTGGTCGACGGTAGACCTTCGTATAATAGAGCGACGACTTGGCCCTTATCCGCTTTTTCGCGCGATAAGACCCACGCTTTTTACTCCCGGAAGTGAAGGAAACACGCGACGTACTCGAGAATTTACGCGGGCGAATACGAGCGCGAGGGCCTCGTGCCTTTTTACGTCGGCCGAGCGACGGGCGTGAGAACGTCGTTGCGTAATAACAAATTACGAGGGCCACCCTCGCGAAGTGCCCTTCCCGCGGCCGTAAAGTCGCTCGCGGAAAAATTCATTCGGGGCGCCTCGGCGGAACGTCATATTCGTCGCCTACCGGGGCCGAGTAAGCAATTTGCAGGAGGACTCGTCCTCGTACGGAGTTCTCGTATGGGCAGGCCGAAAGAATGCCTTTTCCCGACGACCGAAATAGCCGACTTTATTCTCGACAGCGTGCGCGAAGGTATATAGCGAGTGGTCGACGAGTTGCTCTCTTTCGATCTGAAAGTAGTGATCCTCGATTCTCTTAAAACAATCAATTTATTTGTGGTAAAGAGTCGAGTTCAGGATGAATAAATGTTACCGATCCTCTTAAAAATCAAAACAAAAAAAAATCGCCTCTTTCATAGAAAAGAATCAATTCTCCGAAAGACCGGGGCAACAAATTTTTCGATTCCAATCTGAATCGAATATCCCTATTCGAGACTGGAAGCCGATGGAGCGAGTGGTCGACGAGTTGCTCTTTCGATCTGAAAGTAGTGATCCTCGATTCTCTTAAAACAATCAATTTATTCGGTGTAAAGAGTCAAGTTCAGGATGAATAAATGCTACCGATCCTCCCAAAAAACAAAAAAAAAATCGACTCTTTCATAGCAAAGAATCAATTCTCCAAAAGATCGGGGTAACAAAGACCCAATTTTTCGATTCCAATCTGAATCGAACATCTCTATTCGAGACTGGAAGCCGATGGAGCGAGTGGTCGACGAGTTGCTCTCTTTCGATCTGAAAGTAGTGATCCTCGATTCTCTTAAAACAATCAATTTATTCGGTGTAAAGAGTCAAGTTCAGGATGAATAAATGCTACCGATCCTCTCAAAAAACAAAAAAAAAAAATTCTCCGAAAGATCGGGGTAACAAAGACCCAATTTTTCGATCCCAATCTGAATCGAACATCCCTATTCGAGACTGGAAGCCCATGGAGCGAGTGGTCGACGAGTTGCTCTTTCGATCTGAAAGTAGTGATCCTCGATTCTCTTAAAACAATCAATTTATTTGGTGTAAAGAGTCCAGTTCAGGATGAATAAATGCTACCGATCCTCTTAAAAATCAAAACAAAAAAAATCGCCTCTTTCGTAGAAAAGAATCAATTCTCCGAAAGATCGGGGTAACAAAGACCCAATTTTTCGATTCCAATCTGAATCGAACATCCCTATTCGAGACTGGAAGCCGACGGAGCGAGAGGGTAACAGTAGCGACAGTAGCACGGAGAACAACAACGCATCGGCCTGTTCATAAAGCGAGCTCGCAGAAAGCATTCATCCTTACCGAGGTGGAAGGCCTGGACAGCGGCAGAATAAACGGAGTCCGGGACAGTCTTATTTTGGCGAGGAACTGCGCGAGGACGAAGACGCCGCCGAGAGCGGGACGCGCGCCTCTTGGATCGCGCGGACGGGCACCATTATTTCTTCAGTGTCGACAACTCGTTGCCGGGGCCCTTCTGTCTTCCCTACGGCCCCTTATAGCTGCAGCGAACCGATGCCAAGTACAGAGGAGAGCCCCGGCTCGACCGGACGAGGCGAGGGGCGCGTCTGCATACGAGAGCAGGGCGAGGGGAGGAGAGGAGAGGAGGGCAGGTCCCGTGGCCACTCGTAAGGACTCGGCTTAAGAGCCGAGCAAACGGTGGCCTAAGCCCATCCCCGCGGGTGCCTTCTCGTTGACAGGACTATGAGAACTCGCGCACCGTGATTTATCGAGGCAACCTGCCTCCTTTGCGGCGTTTCGTTCTGTCCTCTCTCTGTCTCGCCCTCTTTCTCTCTCTCTCTCTCTCTCTCTCTCTCTCTCTTTGTCTCTCGCACGCACACGCTCAGTTTCTCTTCGCCGAGACCACGTGGCACGAAAAACTGGACGGCCGATGCATATCTGCCGTCTAACGTACACGTCTATCGGCCGTAACGTCTCGATGATGTCCAAGCAATTTCGACATTAGGTACAGTGTACAGCAGGGGTGTCAAACTCAATTAACACTATGCCGTCCGGCGACACCACAGTGGTGACCTTCGCAAAGTATTGCCTGACGGCCGGCGACACCACAGTGGTGACATTCGCAAAGTATTGCCTGACGGCCGGTGACACCACAGTGGTGACAGCCGGACGGCATAGTGTTAATAATGGTGTGTAAAAATAGTGTTAGTAGTGCCGGCGCCAAGCGAAGAAATTTTAACAAACAGTGCGGCCGCCAAAGTGTTGAAACACGGGCCATTTGGTGCAACAGGCAAGATTGACGCGGGCCACATCACATTTACAAATTTGGTTAAATTTATATTCTGAAGTGAGGTTTCAGGATACTCGTGTTCAGTAGTTAAAGGGTTAACGAGGGAATTGTGTGTAGGGTATTACCTCGATCTACCCTAAGCGTTATTTTCTTCGCAACAATTTTTCTATATTAATTTTATTTCAGAGCATCGTGGGCCACAAACAATTACCTCGGGGGCCGCCAGTTTGACACCCCTGGTGTATAGTGATCGTTCGTTAAATTCGCTTATCTGGACACGGTTCATGCTGTAGGATGATCCGAATGGCCTGCCGGCCCGAGACTCGGAACGGAAGTTGCGGTATCCTTTGAGTCGGCACCAGGACGACATTATGCGTGCGTGCAATAGATGTTCGGGGACCTTCTGTCACGGACTCCGGGGCCACTGTCGTCGGCCCGCTAATAATGACATCCGCTCGCAGACGCAGTTCGACGTTCTGCGCTCGGGATCGAAGGAGACAATCGCGACCTGCTGTCTGCCGTGACGCGGAAAAATGTCAGTAGCCCGAGAATATAGAAGCGGCGAACGAGCGAATACGGAAGAGCGATATTGCGCGCACCGCGCCACCCTAAGCCAGTGTTTCCCAAAGTGTGGTACGCGTACCCCCTGGGGGACGGGAAGAGTTTGGTGGGGGTACGCGCTGCACCGGGTTAAAAGTAAAAAAAAGTTTAAGTTAGAAAAAAGGAACAGGCTATTGGATGTTGAACCGTTCAGATTAAAATTGACAACCAGGGAACCAAATTATGGTAATCTGTCATCTTCTCATTGATTATAATGAATGTTATTTATAATATAATTTTTATTCGTTTTATTTATATTTTATTATTATTATTTTGTTGTATGAACACGTTCACTGCCGCGTCACCCATATTCGGGTGACGAAAAAACTTGTCCCATGGGACTCTGAAAAATAGATTCTTAACGCTTTACTTGACACGATTAACATTAATTTTGTTACGCATTTTTTCGGAACATTTTCGGCAGACAACGGCGTCACCCATATTCGGGTGACGAAAAAACTTGTCCCATGGGACTCTGAAAAATAGATTCTTAACGCTTTACTTGACACGATTAACATTAATTTTGTTACGCATTTTTTCGGAACATTTTCGGCAGACAACGTGTTAAAAAGGAAAAAATAAAGATATTTTAATTGTTATTATAGTATATGCAATATTTTTTTCTTTACACGTGATATTCTGTGTTTTACGAAAATTATAGAAGGGGGTACAGAGACGTCGGAAGTTTGGGAAACACTGCCCTAAGCTAACAACTCGGAAAGTCGGTCGGCTGGGGGGTGCAGGTTTGATTCGGGGAAATATCGCGCGAGGCGGATAAAGGAAATTCGAAAACTCCATCGTGTCGGGCGCACGGTAAGGTGGCGGGCTAAGGAGTCGGGCGGTCGCGGTCGGAAAGAACGCTCCCTCATGTATAATAAAATATGATAAAACGCGGCCAATCCCGACCGCCCACCGGAACTCGCTTTTCCCTCGGAAGTGGCTCCCGAGCAGCAGCGGTCGCGGCTGCTGGTCCCTGCGAAGGCACGAGAGTCCTACTCCTGGCGACCCGAGGGCGCACAGTGGCGCGTTTCAATGGTGCTAGCTGGACGAAATCTTTTTTTGTTCTTTCTTGACGCGAAGCGTGATTTTAGAAAATCAGTACGTTTACTTTTTCTATCTAGTTGTTGACTATTGTTCGAAGAGAAGTTTTATTAAACAAAGAGTATATTTACGTTGAAGTGAGAATGACAAACAAATTTATTCTGACAATGAGTCACTGGTTGACATTGAACTAATTTCAAAAAATTTGGTACTTTCGCTGTTAGCATTATATCCGTATCCATATTTTACCGAATTATTAATAGTAAAATGATTACCAATGCCTTTGTCGAAAAGAAGAAAGTAGTAGGTTCCGCACGAGCATTTTGCACCGGGCCCCACTTATTCGTGAGCCGACTCTGCTCGGACCACTAGTTTTCCGCCGAAACATCATCCGCGAGCGACACGTAGGAGCGCACACGTGTCCCGGCAAGCATAGGCACACACCTTCGTGAGTGTAGCCAGCAAGGACCAGGATATCTGCGAGTCATAATTCAATGGCGGAGACGGAGAAGACGGGCACTACGGGCTTCTCGATCCTACGAGGGGTCCGCGTCGTCCCCAGGGAGGAAAATGGAAAACCTTATCGCTGGATACGCTCCCCGGACGAGGCGGGAGGCAGGGGTCTGCATGAAGGATACACACCGGGGGCGATTCAACGATTTGCTGGACGAATGACCGACTATCCTCCTTTTTTTCCTATCAGCCAAACTCGATATCGAGGAACTCGGGAAATGTGCTTGCGAGCCTGTTACGAACCAGGCCGGGTGGCGAGTGCTTAAAGGTAGAAAGGAACTAGAGTAAATTGTCTGTGTAATTGTCCACCTGAAAGAGTGCGGTTCAAAAAACTGGTCCGGAACATCTTGGCAGGGTGTAGGCCGTAGGCGTTTGTTGAAACTTAAATTTCGTTATCTTAACACTTTAACGACCGCCCGTCTACGCAGTCAAACGTCGCCAGGGGCCGGCAGTATTTTTGAAGAATTAATTTTAAAGAACTCACGAAAAAGTTAGGTAGCATCACACACATGATGTGTGAGCGGTCGTTAACGGTTGTTCCGGCTATCACACACATGTTGTGTGAGCGGTCGTTAAAGTGTTAAGAAACTTTGTAAATTTCGTTTACTTAAGAAGAAATAAAAAATTTAATATACGTGTCGAATACAGAACCTCCTCCTTTCGTTAAAGTCTGTTAACCCTCGGATACCCACGATGGGTCAATTTGACCCGACGCCTGAAGATGGTCAATCTATTTTTTGAGCAAAATTAAAATTTTTGCTGCGTACGTTTTAGCGACGTTGCAATGTATTTTAGACGTTGACAATGTTTACAACTTTTTTCGAGCAAAATTATAATGTTTTACGACATGGTCGTCAGTGTTTTATAAATGGAATAGATTAGACGTAGTAACCTAACTATTTTTGACCAAATTCCGCAGCACTTATTTCCAGGATTGTTACCTATAACACATAATCTCATAATTATAACAATAACATTGGCGTAACGTGCACGCGTTGAATTTACTTTGAGGTTCTCGTCTCACATAAATCTAGACAAATAAAATGTATATGAATTTAAAATGTCGGGTTGCCATCCTGCAGGACGGGTCAAAATGACCCATCGTGGGATTACGTGTCTCATTTTTCAGTGGAATGTCCGAGGGTTAAAAAATAGAAAGTCCCTACGTAACAAGCTCGTGAAATTCACGCGCCGCCGTACTGGTGCCGAGTGCGTAGCACTTCGAAGCACGAATTTTCGGCAAAACTTCAACGGGGCCTCGCTCATCGTCACACTCCATTTCGAACGATCTCACGCCGCTGTATCCCTGAATATATCGATTCGCCGCGATAAACTCCGCGGCGAGTTCGAGGGCCATGGGAACGCGACGAATGAGGCTCCACTTCGAGCGTAACGACCGGGGTCCAATCGTCGATTTCAATTAGCGTCAGTGTCCGGGACGAAACGGGCGAGCAGGTGAGACATTTCGGAAGAGCCGATTCGGCACTTACAGGTAACCGGAATTTACTGTCTGTCTGTCGCGGCCTGGCTGTCCTGACCGAGTGCGGGCCGAACGAGAGTTGCCAGCAAATATCATCGCACCTTCTGCACACGGGCCTGCGTGCTTGTTGTTTCGATTCGAACTGTGAAACCTCTGCCGAAAGCCTCGTGGTCTCGCGAAAAACGCGAAATAAAGCTTTTGAAGTTGGCGCGCTTACATTGTGGAACTGTATACCGAACGCGTCTGCGCATACTATTATTGTTTTCTTGTACACCGACCTGTCCATGTTCCAGGAAATAAAGTCTTACTATCTGTTTCCAACCACGCTGCGTCCTACTTGTAGGGTAGAGCGGGGGTTAAAGGTCCGCGGGTAAAAAGGTCCACCATAAGTATTTTAATAACCAGTGACGCATTGACTAATTTCGTTGCCAAGATGATAATAAGTGAGTGCTACAAACAAAACAAAGCTTGGTTGTCATCTGTCCGACGCTGCTACAAAAAGATACATGATCTCACCTCGAAATTCGCACGAAAGTAACATTTTTCTTTCCTTTCCTTTGTGGTCTATAGCCATATATCACTTTTAGCGGTTGCCTATAAGGGTTGAATAACTTCAATCATTTATTTGGCTTTTTTAATATGTCATTAGTTTGTCACTGAAATCAACGGACAATTTTTTATAACCTAATAATAAAAGCAAAAGTGGTTGGAGCTAAAAGGTCCATCGTGGACTTTATAGGCCTAATAGTATAGCAGCAGCGTTCCTGGCGAAGGCTGGATTGAATGTAATCTTTGCAAAAACTGGGCACACAAAAAATGTGTTGGAAATAAAGCCCAGACCACTTACTACTTCGTTTGTCAAAACTGTGATTCCGACTATGACAGTGTATAAGATGATCCTACAATTCTCATTATATATAAGTTTGGAATACCCTGTGATATTAATATTTGTATTTTAGATAATAATTCAATGAATTAATTAATAATTTGGTGATTTTTTAATGAACCTAATGAGAGTAAAGATGCTGGTCCTATGTACCCCACCTGTGGGCAAAAAAGTCCAGACGGTATAATTAACCAAAATTGCTTAAATTCGTAAATGCAAATGTAGTATTATTAAGAGTATGGACGACCGAGTGTGGTGTGCATGTATGTGTGTGTCCGAGGCAAGGTGTGTATGGGCATGTGTGAAGAGTATGAACAACTGAGTGTGGCGCATGTGTGTGTGTGTCCGGGGCAAGGTGTTGGGTGCAAGTATGAAAGGTGTGAATGTGACTTACAATTAGCTGATCGCGATCGTCGATTAAACAATGGAAGATGATCGTGGGGGCATCGGGGAGAGCGAGAAAGAAATGCAAGGACACTTGGTAACAGCGACTGAGCGTGGACGGATGTAAAAGTGTTTTTTCCCTAAAATATATTATCTTTTCACTTTCTTAATTCATTTCGCATCACCATCACTCCACCCGACCTTAATCCCTACACAAATAAATGTACTATCGATTTATGACATTGATTTTTTTGTAATCTATATACTTTCAAAAATACGATCTCAGGTGTCAAAAATTGACCTTTTACCCCCGCCCTACCCTATTACTCTATCGGTGTTTGCCCCGAAAACCTCATCCGAACTCATCAGAATGTCCGCCGAATCGAACACTCCTTTGCTCATCTACCAAATAATTACAATTGTCTCGTCGTGTACGAAACGGCGCCGCTGAAGCACTCAGAATCGTTCCCTCGCCAGCAACGAACGTCTTCGCGCTAACCTTTTTATCCCATTCCAGAGATGCATCCGCTGAATGATAAGAGAGCAACTTGTTATTTGCAAATGAGCCGCGCGCGCTTCGGAGTGACCACTTTTAATTAAGAGACGTAATTCATGCGCCGCGCGGTTTTCACTGAATATCGTAGAATATACCGCGAATTATTTAGCGGGCCGGTCGTAGGTGTAATCATTATTAATGAGATGCATGAGCTTCGCGGAAGAAAGAAGCGGACGATCCAAGGCAAGCGACCTCGATATGTGAGAAGGTTGAAGCTCGCAAATAATATCGTTAGCCCGCGAAACTCTTCGGGAAGATTCACTGAATCTCAGGATTCAATCGTTGTGCGGAACGAAACGGATGGAAAAATGCTTGGACTCGTGAACCGGCTGGTGGTCGAAGTTTGAAGTTTGAACCCTTCGATAAATTCGTTGTGCACGAGGATCGAACTTCGAGCAACCGCTAACCGCTCTCGATTGTCAAAGGACTCTTCGCCTAAAAGGACACCATCGTTCGTCGTCGTCGACGCTGGTAGTGCGTTTCGAAATTCGAGGAAGCAATCCGACTGACGAGATCCCGGGTAGAGATTCTGGCTGCGGTCGATTTCACTGAAATCGCAAATTGCACTCGTTCGCCGCTTGCGTTTCGATCGAATGCCACTAAAATGGCAGAATAAAGTATATCGTGTATGAGGCTCAAGCGTGTATTGATAATAATATTCACTATTATGACCCATTGTTAAGCAGGCTTCATATGATCGCGTTGGAAAAGAGGAGACTAATTGCAGACAATTTATGTTTATACCAAACTTTCAATATCAAAATTTGATTGCTCTCCTTTCATCCAACTTATTAACCCTCGGATACCCACGATGGGTCAATTTGACCCGAGGCCTGAAGATCGTCAACCCATTTTTGAGCAAAATAAAAAATTTTGCCTACGTACGTTGCAATATATTTTAAACATTGACAATTCGTTTATAAATAGTTTACAAAATTTTTTGCGACAAGGTCGTCAGTGTTTTATAAATGGAATGGATTAAACGTAGTAATCTAACTATTTTTCACCAATTTCCGCAGCATTTATGTCCAGGATTGTTACCTATAGCACATAATCTAATAACACTGCACAACACTAAATTTGCCTTTTGAACGAAAATAGCCAATTTCGATTAATCTTGACCCGCTGAAAACGAATCTGAAACCCGTTTTTGAAAATTGGCTCGAGATTTTGAGTAATTTAATTTAAAAAAAATCAGCCTTTTTTCGACTTTGAACAACAATCAGGCCGTAAGTATACAAGTTAGACAATTTTTATTGGTCGCAAAAAATTCTCCAGACTTTTCCGAATAAAACGGTATCAAACACTTTTACAATTTAAACTTGCAAACATGTTTAAACATTAGTTAAAGTGGATAAGACCCGTTTTGCGCACCTATTTTTCGAGATGTTTTCCAATTTTTACAAAAAAATGGGAGTCTGACGAGGATTCCAATACCTCTACGCGATAGAGCAGACATTTGTCTTTGGAAAACCACTTTAACACTATGTAAATTATATTTCTGCTTCGCTCAGGAAAACGAAAACCTCGTGCGTGTTACGCAGTGTGAGCAGCGGTTCTCCGACTCAATGCCGTGCAAACGCTAGGCGACAACAAGCCACAGCGGAACGCGTATTACTACGTGACGCGCACGAAGTCTTAGTTAGTTTTCCTGTAGGAAGCCGAAATTTGTTTTACATATTATCATTATGCTTTTCCGATGGAAAATGTCTGCTTTATCGTGTAGTGTCATTGGAATTCACGTCGTAGTCACAGATTTTTCAAAAAATTGAAAAACATTTCGAAAAGTAGGTGCGCGAAACGTGTCTTATCCATTTTAACTAATGTTTAACCACGTTTGCAAGTTTAAATTGTAAATGTGTTTGATATCGTTGTATTCGGAAAAGTCCGGAGAATTTTTTGCAACAAATGAAAATTGTTTAACTTGTAAACCTACGGCCTGATTGCTGTTCAAAGTCGAAAAGGGGCTATTTATTTTCAAAATTGAATTACTCAAAATCTCGAGCCAATTTTCAAAAACGGGCTTCAGATTCGTTTTTGGCGGGTCAAGATTAGTCGAAATTGGCTATTTTCGATTAGAAGGCAATTGTAGTGTTGTCCTGTGAAATAGAAGAAAATCTCGAAAAAGAGATGTGGGAAACGTGACTGATCAATTTTAGTTAATGTTTAAACATGTTTGCAAGTTCAAATTGTAAAAGTGTTTGATATCGTTTTATTCGGAAAAGTCTGGGGAATTTTTTGCTACAAATGAAAATAGTCTAACTTGTAAACCTACGGTCTGATTACTGTTCAAAGTCGAAAAAACGCTGTTTTTTTCAAAATTCAATTACTCAAAATCTAGAGCTAATTTTCAAAAACGGGTTTCAAATTCGTTTTCAGCAAGTCAAGATTAGTCGAAATTGGTTATTTTCGTTTAGAAGGCAATTCGTGTATTGTCCAGAGAAATTTGTTACAGTTGTACAACATGCTCCGCGCGCATCATTAGGGAGGTTTTTTCAATTTCTTTCGGCAACAGAATTAGACTTTTTTTTGCCTTTTAAGCGAAAATAGCCAATTTCGACTAATCTTGACCCGCTGAAAACGAATCTGAAACCCGTTTTTGAAAATTGGCTCCAGATTTTGAGTAATAGAATTTTGAAGAAAACAGCTTTTTTTGACTTTGAACAGCAATCAGGCCGTAGGTTTACAAGTTAGATAATTTCCATTTATTGCAAAAAATTCTCCAGACTTTTCCGAATAAAACGATATCAAACACTTTTACAAATTCAACTTGCAAACATGTTTAAACATTAGTTAAAGTGGATAAGACATGTTTCGCGCACCGATTTTCGAGATGTTTTTCAATTTTTGGAAAAAACTGTGACTCCGACGTGAATTCCAATGAAACTACACGACAGAGCAGACATTATTCATCGGAAAACCATCGTGATAATATGTAAAACAAGTTTCGGTTTCCTACAGGAAAACTAACTAAGACTTCGTGCGCGTCACGTAGTAACACGCGCTCCGCTGTGGCTTGTTTTCGCCTAGCGCTTGCACGGCATTGAGTCAGAGAACCACTGCTCACACTGCGTAACACGCACGAGGTTTTTGTTTTCCTGTGCGAAGCAGAAATATAATTTATATAGTGTTAAAGTGGTTTTCCAAAGACAAATGTCTGCTCTATCGCGTAGAGGTATTGGAATCCTCGTCGGACTCACAGTTTTTTCTAAAAATTGAAAAACATCTCGAAAAATAGGTGCGCAAAACGTGTCTTATTCACTTTAACTAATGTTTAAACATGTTTGCAAGTTTAAATTGTAAAAGTGTTTGATACCGTTTTATTCGTAAAAGTCTGGAGAATTTTTTGCAACCAATAAAAATTGTCTGACTTGTATACTTACGATCTGATTGTTGTTCAAAGTGGAAAAAAGGCTGTTTTTTTCAAAATTCAATTACTCAAAATCTCGAGCCAATTTTGAAAAACGGGTTTCTGATTCGTTTTCAGCAGGTCAAGATTAATCGAAATTGGCTATTTTCGTTCAAAAGGCAAAAAAAAAGTTCAATTTTGTTGTCCAGTGTAATTATACCGATAATATCGGTGTTACGTGGGCGCGTTGAATTTAATTTGAGCTTCTCGTCTCACATACATCTATACAAATAAAATGGTCTATGAGTTTAAATTGTCGCGTTGCCGTCCTGCAGGATGGGTCAGAATGACCTATCGTGGGATTGCGTGTCTCATTTCTCAGTCCGGGTGTCCGAGGGTTAATCTGAACGCTTCTCCAAGAACCCTGCGCAATAGCAATACATCTTTGTACCGGCCTAAGTTCTTTCCGAGTAACATTACAAATGACAAAATTAAAAACTTATGCTTTATTTACAAAAGGATAATTAAAATATCTCCGACCACACAGAAATATTCGGCCCGGCAATAACGTAGACGATCGTCAGAATCTCATCGAGAGCCGCTTCGCCGTCACATACTGCGAGAAAAAACGCTCGGCGGAACGCGCGTTCTCTGAAGGCCGCTAAAGTGCATGCGGCTCATTAGCTAATGTATATGCGACTAATTACGCGATCTAATTAGAGCGTTTACAGCTAATTGCGCGGCGTTATTCGTTTTGACGCAGGAGGCGCATCGAGGGCGGCCAAACGAAAGAATCGTTTAGTGCGATGGAACAACGTAATAACGAGGGCATAGGCATACGCGCGCCATTGCATGGGCGGGCAAAATTCGAAATGAGGCCACGTAACGACCTTCGGAGGCAGACTACAAAACTCGCGGCTCATTGAGAATTGGTCGGGCCGATCGAGATTTGCCGATTTCGGGACGGCGAATCGTTCAGCCAAATGATCGGCATTTTAATTAAAGCCCATCGGACGGCCCCACTCCGTCGGAACTTGATATTTCATTTATACTACCACGTCGGAGCGGATCATTAGCAGAGTAAGCATCGTCGTCGCGGAACGATCTGCGGATTGAGTTTCGCGCCCGTGTACACTGTCGAAAGGCGTCCCTAATTATGATCCGAATGCTACGTGAGTGTCGGTGAACATCGTATCAACTGTAAATAAGTTAAACGTTAAGTCGAAGTTTGGGAAATAGTTTTCAGCATATTGTAGCGAGCATATATCGTTGTGTCAATTTTTGAGAGTTCAGTGTCTTTTATACATTATAGATATGTATTTATATTTATGTTAATATTCGTATCATATTGTCGTATTATATCTATTATGCTATGCTCTTCGGTTTTTTTTCTTCCTTTCTTTTTACTGTATTCTTTCGTTATTTACGTATATGTTACTAATATATTTCGTAGTAGCATCACATTTTTCAGGTTATACGTGCGTCTGACCGTTGGTAATGTTGGTATCAATAACATATTCAACTACATCACGTATGGTTATTTCATTTTCAAATATTCTCCATTTTTGTCCATATTTTACATAAATAATCACTTTAGTTCATAAATTTATTAATAAAAATACAATCCCTTTGTCTGTACCTTTACTGTCTATAACACATAGATTTAATACCCTGAAAGTAAACAACACATTTTTTTGAAGCCGTATTACTACAAATAATAAAATACCAATAAAAAACAAATATCGAATAACCGGTATTATCCGTTTGGCTCCGGCCTCGCAATCACTACTGTCCACACGTCCCACACTGATAATTCCCGCAGAGCTGCGGACAGCCTCAGTATTCGTCGGATGACTCTAGCCCATCCCCAAAGATCATCGATCCTCGAAATCTAAAGTAAAGTTCCGACTCGCGGACGGGCAAACATTCTCGGCCAGGAAATACGTATTCTCCCTGTGCAAATGACACGGGATGATGGATCGAGAGAGGGACACATCCGGTTTTATTAACTTCCAGAGCATCGTCACTGGGGCAGGGTGGTACCTTCTTCCAGCTAACATCTTATTTGTATTCAGTGGACAGGCCCACCCCGCCCTCGCTGCGCTTGACGCGCTCGATACCGACGGCCACCCTACGCTGATAGCGAATTTGTGGGAGAGATAAAACTCGCGCCATGTTTCCGTAATCGGCCTTACGGGACACTCAAACCCTGCCCGCCCGCCGCACTCATCGAAACAGCATGGTGCGAGAGTCGAGACCTTTACTGCTAATTGGAAACTCGGCCGGGAACGTTCGAGAATCAATCGGCCAGTTTTATTCCGTCCCACCCCTCCGCTGCCGCGTGATCTCGGCTCTTCGACACTCGCGGCATAATTCTCGTGCCGGCCGGGCGCCGTCGAAGCTGGCCGCGAAAAGGTCAACGAGCGAAGCGCGAATTTACGGTGGAAATTCTTGCTCCGAAGTCGAGAGTCACGAGACATCGCGGGTTTGTGCAGTGTTAACGTGTTAACGGTCGCGTGACACCGCGGTCGTGTCTCGAAGTTCTCTGAGCGTGCGTCCGAGAATGTTCACGGGCTTCGATGATTGTCATCTGACTTTCGAAATTCGAAGGCACGCCCAACGACGAGGACTTCTCGTGGTGCGATCGTGTGTTGAATTGGCGTCGATCTGCTTATGCCGTGGTCTACGCCTGTGAATGTGGATATGTGCATAGGCAGGTGTGAAGTGCGCACGCGAATACGTTCTTGTGGCCTCCTGTGAGCCGCCGTGCCGTGGGAAAGGTAATCGGTTGGAAGATAAAAGAATTTTTGCTTTTTGAGGTCGGTGCCGAGATGGAGAGAAAATGCTAGCCTATTAATTGGCGGGTGGTACACTGTCCGTTTTGATATATTCATTTGTTGAGAAGTTACAGCGGATTCTTTTCAATATTACAAACGGGAGAACAGGTATGAATTAAAACAATGACGTGTTTGAGAAATGAATCTCGGCAGGTGAGTTCGAGTTGAGTACGGCCTGCGAGAGTACATATTGTAATTGAAAGCTCTGTAAAAGAACGAGGGAAGTTATACGTAGAAATTACGCTTGGAATTTGTCGAAAAGTTCTTTAAAATACGGTTTATTATTCAAATATTTCTCAATTTAGATGGAACCTCTCAAAAAACAGCCCAATTCACATGAGCCAAGAATCATCAAGATCGCTCCACCCGTTCGCGAGTTATGCGCGAACACACAAAGGAAATAAAAAAAACCGCTAAAAAAAAAAAAAAAAAAAAAAGTACACACGTCGAATAGAGAACCTCCTCCTTTCTCGAAGTCACTCATAAAGTATCACAAAACTGTTTGACGCACGCGCGTGACATCGCGTACGTCGCGCGATCGACGAAAGGGCCGCAGCGCATAATGCGGAAAAATGATCGTTAAGGCGACTGAAGAGACACACACAAAAAAACAAAAAGAGAAACTTCCCGTCGCGCGGAGAGGAACGAAGGCTCCCGACGATGGCCTAGCGCGCGCGCATCAAAGCGGGGCGCTAAGCAAACAAGAAACATCCGTCCTATCCCAAGATGCCCGGGGCGACGCATGCCTCAGCCGCGGCCCTGACTTCTTCTTTTCGGCCCTGACTTCTTCTTTTCGGCCCTGTTGCGCCTCGCCGCCGCGGCCGCTCCGATATTATGCGAGAATTTTAAACGCCGAATATTATGAAATTCCTCCGCGTAATCTCCCACCCCGTGCCGGCCGACGTACCGGTCCCTCTCGTTCTCGTCTCCGCTTCACTCGCGGCGCATATATCATTCGGCCTCCTACCCTCGAACATTTTGCCACGACGCCCCCCCCCCCCCAACTCCCACCTCACTTTCCGGCCGACGACGCCACCGAGCCCCGGACCACCCTCGAAATCTGTACAATTAATGCGCCGCTTCGTTCCCTTCCGAAGTCGTAATTAAAACGTCAGTCGGCGCTGCGTTATCTTCATAAGGACGCTCGAATGCGCTCGCCCCGGCGAGCGATATTAATATCGTCCTATACAAAGCGCGATCGATACCCGATGATTTATCGGCCGCGGGCATGCGGCGCCGAAATGCGGCGCCCTCTTCTTTCTTCGCAGCCGCGGGGATCGACGCTGTTTGCACTCGCTCTTGATAACGAACGGCGAGCTCGTCGTCGCAGCTGCGGACACCCCTTTCCGACGGATCGCGTCCGCGTACAGTAAGACCACGCTTAACGCTGCTCCGCTTAACGCTGTTTCACTATTACGCGGTAGTATGGGATTCCCCGAAATCGCACGCGGTATTGGTGTTTGTTATATATGTGAGCACATGAACATGCCCGAACCAAAAGCGGTGCCCACTATAAGACACCATCGACAACTGCTTACTGAACGAAACAGGAAAAGGCAAACGACGTTAGATGGCTTCTTCCGAAAAAAACAAAAAATTTCAAATGAAGGACCTTCCTCATCACAAATATAACTTTACTCGACTTTTTTTTTATTTTCATGAAAATGTTTTATTAATAAAAATCGATATTAGGAATAAATAACTCTATAATTAATGCAATCAAAAAGTATTTAACAATAAATGTTACAAAAAAGTGATAAATTTTCTTATTCTCTGTTCTGTTTCACGTATCCCCATTATTTACGTGTTAAGATGACCTCGCTTAACGCTGCTCCGCTTAACGCTGTTTCACTATTACGCGGTAGTATGGGATTCCCCGAAATCGCACGCGGTATTGGTGTTTGTTATATATGTGAGCACATGAAGCGGGCATGCCCGAACCAAAAGCGGTGCCCACTATAAGACGAAGTCTCATTGATGCGGTGTCTTGCTATCGACAACTGCTTACTGAACGAAACAGGAAAAGGCAAACGACGTTAGATGGCTTCTTCCGAAAAAAACAAAAAATTTCAAATGAAGAAGGACCTTCCTCATCACAAATATAACTTTACTCGACTTTTTTTTTATTTTCATGAAAATGTGTTATTAATAAAAATCGATATTAGGAATAAATAACTCTATAATTAATGCAATCAAAAAGTATTTAACAATAAATGTTACAAAAAAGTGATAAATTTTCTTATTCTCTGTTCTGTTTCACGTATCCCCATTATTTACGTGTTAAGATGACCTCGCTTAACGCTGCTCCGCTTAACGCTGTTTCACTATTACGCGGTAGTATGGGATTCCCCGAAATCGCACGCGGTATTGGTGTTTGTTATATATGCGAGGACATGAAGCGGGCATGCCCGAACCAAAAGCGGTGCCCACTATAAGACGAAGTCTCATTGATGCGGTGTCTTGCTATCGACAACTGCTTACTGAACGAAACAGGAAAAGGCAAACGACGTTAGATGGCTTCTTCCCAAAAAAAACAAAAAATTTCAAATGAAGAAGGACCTTCCTCATCACAAATATAACTTTACTCGACTTTTTTTTTATTTTCATGAAAATGTGTTATTAATAAAAATCGATATTAGGAATAAATAACTCTATAATTAATGCAATCAAAAAGTATTTAACAATAAATGTTACAAAAAAGTGATAAATTTTCTTATTCTCTGTTCTGTCTCACGTATCCCCATTATTTACGTGTTAAGATGACCTCGCTTAACGCTGCTCCGCTTAACGCTGTTTCACTATTACGCGGTAGTATGGGATTCCCCGAAATCGCACGCGGTATTGGTGTTTGTTATATATGTGAGGACATGAAGCGGGCATGCCCGAGCCAAAAGCGGTGCCCAGTATAAGACGAAGTCTCATTGATGCGGTGTCTTGCTATCGACAACTGCTTACTGAACGAAACAGGAAAAGGCAAACGACGTTAGATGGCTTCTTCCCAAAAAAAACAAAAAATTTCAAATGAAGAAGGACCTTCCTCATCACAAATATAACTTTACTCGACTTTTTTTTTATTTTCATGAAAATGTTTTATTAATAAAAATCGATATTAGGAATAAATAACTCTATAATTAATGCAATAAAAAAGTATTTAACAATAAATGTTACAAAAAAGTGATAAATTTTCTTATTCTCTGTTCTGTTTCACGTATCCCCATTATTTACGTGTTAAGATGACCTCGTTTAACGCTGTTTCGTTTAGCGCTGGAACTTATTGGAACGTATCCCCCGCGTTAAGCGGAGTCTTACTGTACTTGCAAAGCGAAGCCGGGAGGAGGTGAGGGACAGGAGTAATTTTTTGGAGGTCATAATACGATCACCCTTTGCAGTCCTTTGTCGAGTGTGAGTCGAGACGAGTTTTAGCTGCATATGATACTCTTGAAAATTTTGAAATGTGAGAAATTTGTAAATCATTCCACATCCCTTAATACTTCGCGCCAAGTTCCTCTCGAACGAGAACATTCATCGTATCTGTCATACCGCTAATTCATTCCAGAACGAACTTGATTTCTTTTCTAGCAGCCTAGTATCCTTCGAACTTAGAACTAGTAGGGTAATTGCGTCGTATTCTCTTCTATAACTCTTTTCGTATATTTGTATATGTATATTCTCTTTTTGTACTAAAGGGCGTCGGGCCGTAAGAGTTAAAAAAATAAACAAAACTTGTTTTTAAATATGACAAAAAAATTCCCCGAAAATCACTCTACTTTCAGCCTTCTAACCCAGGACACAGGCTCAATAAATTACGACGGACCTCGGAATTTTCCGCACACGCGAACGATCGCTGCGGCGAGCGAAGTAATCGCGAATCGTCGGAGCCCGACGAGCGCGGCACACGAAGATATTTCCCTGGCTCGCAGAAGCTCGTCAGGGCAGGCAGAGGGCCCGAGGGCACGCTCGTTGCGAGGACCACCGCCATGGGCTCGAGCAAGGAGTCGTGCCCACGGCTGGCCATGACGGCCTCACGGGCTTCCAGCTCGGTGATTTCCTACCGAGGAAAGAAATGCGGCCGAATTAAAGTTCCGTTTGCTCCGGGGGGCCGAAGGAGCGAGGAGAGAGAAAGAGAGAGAGAAAGAGAGAGAGAGAGAGAAAGATTTTCGGTGGCGACCGGGGACGAGGACGAGGACGAACGCGGCGGAGGGCCCGGGCGTAATTGGTTCTGCATATTTATGAGGGCGTTCCTACGGCGTGCGTTGCCGGCTTCGTTGCGGCGCGCTTTCTCGATCGTGTGTCGTTTTGCACGCGCGCACGTACTCGTCGTAGCGTCTCTTCCAGCGTCCCCCGGCCCCGCCGCCGTCCGCTGGAGTCGTGGGTTAGGCGCGCTTCGGTATCGATAGGACGTATATATATTCGATAATAAATATCGGCGGACGTGGGATACGCGGGCGACCATTAAGAGAGCTGGATACGGACCCGCTTAGACTGCCGGATCCTTCTCTTCCCGAGTACCTGGATAATCGATGACCCTGCCTTCGCGGCGCGCGCGCGACCTCGACTTTTCACGTTCCGTTTCCTTTTTTCTCGACGACCCTCATCGCCGCGCTCTCGGACGAGAGACACATCTGTGGCCGAGGAATTATTATTGCGCCGCCGACAATTATTCGCACGCCGACGATGTATGCGTGGCGCTGGCTGCGTGATCGACGTGCTGGCGACGAATCGAACACTCCGTTTCCCAGGCGCCCTTTCTCTTTTTTTTTCGCTCCCGACGATCTGGAAAATTGCCGAAGAACCCACTCGTCCGTCTCCGGCACCACCTACGCGTCGCTCACTACAAAAGCGCCGGCTAGTACGTGTGCACGTACGAGTGCGCGGGCGTGTGGATTCCTGCAGGGGGAGAGATGTTTTGTTTTGTTTTCCCTCGATCGGTGCCACTGAACGTCCCCATTTGTATCGTTGAGTGGGAGCATTTTTCAGTTAGCCTTCCCACTTCCCACCCGTCCCAGCCGACGAGCCTTTGCTAGCCGTGCGAGGGCGGAGGCTCGAAGAGGGAAGATGGGATTTTACGAGATGCGATCGGACCGCCGTTTCGCAAATCGTTTCCCGAGGGAAGGCCGCTCGATCTGGTAAAGACACGTCTCAATCATTAAGCACGGCAGGCCGTGACGCGGTTCTCTTCGGACCTCTCCGATGTATTTGTTACGTTTCGACGAACTACTTGGGCCCGTGCCTGTGGTCGAACGCGTGTGGAATTATATTATACTTTTCGGTGCCTTTCTTTTGTTTTGTTTTCAAGTCGGTGATATTTTTTTGTTGAAAGTTTTTGTTAAAATTATTCCTTTGTCCAATCTATTAACTCGGCTTGCACGTGGTCCTCTATGAACACGGCGTGCACGTCCTGGATCATTTCTCCCTTGATCCATATTTGTAAAATGTACTCTACTATTATCCTTTTAAAGTTTGTTGAAATATTTGCAATACATGTTGTTATTTTGTTTAACACTTTTATTATGCTTTCTAACACTGTTCTTCTTTACATAACTCATTTCTCTCAAAGAAAAATGGCACCGACTACATTGTTCATCGCGTCTTATATACCCTAGGGTCAAGTGTTGCCAACTCTTAAACAGAAAAATTTCTCAACAGTTTTTTTTCGAATGAGTATTGCCATCTTCTTGGTACGGAGTTTAATTATGCCAAACGGTACTAAAAAAATGTTCTACGAATTAACCATTTCGACTCCGTGCGTTTCTTTTTACCCCAAAGTCGAATCTTTGATTTCGATACATTCAAGAAAATCGAACAAACCTAGTCTCTATCCTACGATTTGAGAGAGAGAGAGAGAGAGTGAGATCCGCTGAACAGGAAACATGATCCGGGAGCAAAAAGCATAGCCCGACTGTCGCGAGTTCCCGGCGAAAAATTCGGCCATTCCGCGTCGCCGTAATCTCCTTATTAAGAGACTGGCATCAAGATCGGGCCGACCGACGGGGCCAGCGGAACGTTCTCCAGACACGCTTCGCACTGGCTGGCACCACCCCTGCCTCCCGTACTCCCGTACTCCCGGGGGAGAAGCACGAAAGCGCACGAAAGCGCGCACGTCGATGAATCGCTCCGCGTTTTACGTGTTGTAAAGCGCGCCATGATTTAAGGCGCGCCGACCACCGCCGCAGGACCACGGAGCTAACACACGATCTAACAAACTCATAAATCCCTGGACACCTTCGTGGCCGCGCGGTAAATTTGATAATAAATCTAATGCATGTGTGTCGCACGTGTTGCATATAAGGCGCCGCTGGAGAACACCAGTTGATTTAACATTGGCCCGACACGGCCCTTCTCCTCGTCCGCCTCCCTCGCCGAGTGCGCGTTTCGAAAAATATGCCGTGCGATTTTTCGCTCCAACCCCTCACGCGCCTCGCGTGACGCCCGATCACGGGGGCTAATTAATGGATCTCGAATATTGAAACGAACCTCGCGCGTTTCGTGCGGCTCGCTACGCGCCGACGTTATTATTACGCAACGTGTATGTTCGGCTGTTGCTATTAATACTAGTGCGCCGGACAAGTGGCGAAGATAAGCTTCCGTATGCATTAGTCGGCCGCAAATGTGCCGACGATAAGTTTAAACCACACTCGGCGTGGGTAATTAGTGAAGTACCCCCTCTTCGGACTGCAAAGACGCGCACAATTTGTAACTTTGCTAATGCATTTCGAAGGCAAGCGCCATTTTCCTTGTGTCCGCCAGTTTTTAGTCGACCGTGATTGATAAGTTATGGAATATGCGCTAGTGAAACGTATTTAACTTGAGTTGTCATTTTTTGAATTTATTGAAGTAATACAAATAATCGAGCATCTACAAACTGTGAACTAACGCACGAACGACAAACACGGCACACGAGTAATAAACTTAACAAAACCACGATTGACATTAACAATGCTTCTGTTACTCCGCAAGACGAGAACTGACGATGAAAAATGTTGCTTTCCTCCGCAAGACCGGCGACAAAGCAAAGGAAAGAGGTACGCTCCCTAATCTGTGAGTGTTGCTCGCTGGTAGAGTACCGCTAGGACTAAATCCCTATATATCGGCCGCGCGTGACGCGGGTGGCACGCTTTCGAGAACGTTAAAATTTACGCGTGCGTTCCAACAGCGATCACCGCCGCGCAGCATCGTATCGCTCTCCGAACCTCTTTTCCCACCCAGTAACGACCCGCAACGCAGACGCAATGCCTTTCGCGAGCATCCCGCGCGCGTTACCGTTATGCAACCATAATAAAAGTTACAGCCACGTTCAGCTGCTTTGTACACGCTCACGAATGGCCCCCGTTGCTGGCGCGCGCCGGTCAAAACACCATTCCGCGTACGAGAAGACGTTCATTTGCGCGCGTTAGCTGCACACGGCGCGAGGCTGTATTTGATATTTCTACCGATGTGGCAAGAATAATAATCCGAGGAGCGCATCCACCAGCACCACCGCTAACGTGAATATCATGCGTATGCAGGCTCGCTTGACGGCGCGTCTACGTAGAGACGTCTACTATAAATGCCACATGCGCCGCATCCAGCGCCCTTCCTTCCTCTGCCACCCCCGCCGCATGTGAAGGAAGGATTCGTAACTTATGTAAGAACTTCTAAATTCAACTTCGCTTATGTCACGCGAGCTATGGAGTATAACGAATATACACCGTGTGCGCAGTCGGAAGTCTGCCTGTTAGCGTGCTACTTGAACCGTGAGTTGACGTTGGTCAAAGTATCATATCGTCGGGCTGATCTCGGGTCTCGTATTTCGACGTCGGCAAATTACATTACACGATTCCGTAACGACGCGTATCACGTCAACTGCACAATGCGGGATCTTTTATGGTCGCTATTCTCCGGAGAAAAGATGATAGGAGAAGTTCCCGTGGCCCTGGACGGCACCTAGTACCAGACATTTACTGTATGTTCCTAAACTGAAATCGCGACGCAATCGTCCTTATCGCAACAGCAGTGCAGGCAGTAGGTCGAGACACGTGCAGGTTTCGACAGACTTTACTTGTCTCTACTTGTGCCAGAAAAATTGTTGTTCATATTTAATTGTTTTAACGATACCTACAGCATTTATTAATCTTAAACTTGAACTCGATTCTTTACATTCAAAGAATGTTCCCACTTGTTCCTAAACTGAAATCGCGACGCAATCGTCCTTATCGCAACAGCAATGCGGTTGATCATATTTGGACTTTGTAACACCTACCTGCAGCATTTATTAATCTTAAACTAGAACTTGATTCTTGGCATTCAAAGAATGTTCCCACCTGTTCCTAAACTGAAATCGCGACGCAACCGTCCTTATCGCAACAGCAGTGCAGGCGTTAGGACGAGACACCTGCAGATTTCTACAGGCTTTAGTTGTCTCTGCCTGTGCCAGAAAAATGGTTGTTCATATTTGGATTTTTTAACGGTACCTGCAGCATTTATTAAACTTGAACTTGATTCTTTACATTCAAAGAATGTTCCCATTTGTTCCTAAACTGAAATCGCGACGTAATCGTCCTTATCGCAACAGCAATGCGGTTGATCATATTTCGACTTTGTAACAGTACCTGCAGCATTTATTAATCTTAAACTTGAACTCGATTTTTAACATTCAAAGAAAGTTTACACTTGTTCCTAAACTGAAATCGCGACGCAATCGTCCTTATCGCAACAGCAGTGCAGGCGTTAGGACGAGACACCTGCAGATTTCTACAGGCTTTAGTTGTCTCTGCCTGTGCCAGAAAAATGGTTGTTCATATTTTGATTTTTTAACGGTACCTGCAGCATTTATTAATCTTGAACTTGAACTCGATTCTTTACATTCAAAAAATGTTCCCATTTGTTCCTAAACTGAAATCGCGACGCAATCGTCCTTATCGCAACAGCAATGCGGTTGATCATATTTCGACTTTGTAACAGTACCTGCAGCATTTATTAAACTTAAACTTGAACTCGATTTTTAACATTCAAAGAAAGTTTCCACTTGTTCCTAAACTGAAATCGCGACGCAATCGTCCTTATCGCAACAGCAATGCGGTTGATCATATTTGGACTTTGTAACAGTACCTGCAGCATTTATTAATCTTAAACTTGAACTCGATTCTTTACATTCAAAGAATGTTCCCACTTGTTCCTAGACTGAAATCGCACCGCAATCGTCCTTATCGCAACAGCAGTGCAGGCGTTAGGACGAGACACCTGCAGATTTCTACAGGCTTTAGTTGTCTCTGCCTGTGCCAGAAAAATGGTTGTTCATATTTTGATTTTTTAACGGTACCTGCAGCATTTATTAATTTTGAACTTGAACTCAATTCTTTACATTCAAAGAATGTTCCCATTTGTTCCTAAACTGAAATCGCGACGCAATCGTCCTTATAGCAACAGCAATGCGGTTGATCATATTTGGACTTTGTAACAGTACCTGCAGCATCTAATAATCTTGAACTTGAACTCGATTCTTTACATTCAAAAAATGTTCCCATTTGTTACTAAACTGAAATCGCGACGCAATCGTCCTTATCGCAACAGCAATGCGGTTGATCATATTTGGACTTTGTAACAGTACCTGCAGCATTTATTAATCTTAAACTTGAACTCGATTCTTTGCATTCAAAGAATGTTCCCATTTGTTCCTAAACTGAAATCACGACGTAATCGTCCTTATCGCAACAGCAATGCGGTTGATCATATTTCGACTTTGTAACAGTACCTGCAGCATTTATTAATCTTAAACTTGAACTCGATTCTTTGCATTCAAAAAATGTTCCCATTTGTTCCTAAACTGAAAGCGCGACGCAATCGTCCTTATCGCAACAGCAATGCGGTTGATCATATTTGGACTTTGTAACACCTACCTGCAGCATTTATTAATCTTAAACTAGAACTCGATTCTTGGCATTCAAAGAATGTTCCCACCTGTTCCTAAACTGAAATCGCGACGCAATCGTCTTTATCGCAACAGCATTGCAGGCGCTAGGACGAGACACCTGCAGATTTCTACAGGCTTTAGTTGTCTCTGCCTGTGCCACAAAAATGGTTGTTCATATTTGGACTTTATAACAATACCTACCTGCAGCATTTATTAATCTTCAACTTAAACTCGATTCTTTACATTCAAAGAATGTTCCGTCTTCTCTTGTCCGCGTAACAACTTGGAAACCTCGATTCGAAGCGTCCGCTCCCGGGGGCAGGTCGTTTCGAGTTCTCCCGGTCGATGCCGGCAAGCAGAGAAGCAGCAGAAAACGCTGAAGACGGAAAGGCCCGGGCCCGGGCGAGCGCAAACAAACAGACGCGGACGAGCACACAACCGATATACAAACGATCCGAGAAGAGACACGCGCCAGGAGCGAGCCTCGATCCAGAGGACGGGCCACGGGGCGCAAAAGGTGAAGGAGTGAAAGGGTTAGTGAAAGGAGTATTCGTTCGACGGATGATGCCCTCCTACCGCCCCCCAGGCGACATTTATTTATTTTCACGAGTAGCCAGACGCTGTCTTCCTCGAGGGCCGCCTCCCGGAAAAACGGTTACTGCACTGAATACCTCGTTTCAGCGAGTCACGAGTGCCGGCTGCACAGTCGAAAGGGGTGCTTTTTCGTGACCTATCAACACGGCAGGGGTTTATCGTTCGTCGGCCCTGCGACAACGTATTTATCCGCGCGCCAGGAATGCGCACGCTTCCGTATGCAGCCATGCACAATTATTCAGGCCTTTATCTCGTCGCTTTCCTCCCTCCAATATCGGAGCGTAACATTTTTCTAGTCGCCAGCGGGCGTTATACCGAAAGATCCACTTACTTTTATGGACCGGCCGTAACGTAAATAAGAAGTTGGCACCGTGCGAGCACCGCGGACTAACGAGACGCCGTAGACTTTCGCGAGACGGCAATCCTACACTGAGGTCCGCTTTAACACTAGAACTAAGTACATACCGAGCGGTCGAAATTACGGGTTAACAATTTACTACAATGATGGCTTATTCTTAAGTCACCTTACTTTCCGAAATTTTGCTTCACTCTTATATATCAATGACGTATATATCTGGATAAAAGGCAAAATTACCGGAAATAAAATCTTTCAAACACGAGCCTTCATTATAGCAAAATGTCGCACCAATCATTTTGACTGCTCGCCAGTTCTACGTTCTACTGTTAAGGCCGTTGTAGATCGGCTCGCCGGATACTGAACCGTCCGCGTCGATTCCCTTACGAGGCTCTTCGCATAATCGAATGCGCGTGAGACGACAGTGTCGTGCTGTCGAATTTCGCACCAGCCCCGAGGGCGCGCGCGAGAATTTAAGCGGCACCAATCGATGCTGACAAATTTTCCACCGTCAACGAGCGCCACGGCGCACCTGAGACTCGTCCGGGGACAATTCCCAGGGCATGCGAGTCCCTCTAAGATTTGAAGAATTTTTTCTCTCAGGCTCCCACGAGATTCACCGTCCCGAATGAGAAAGACAGGACGCGAATTTGCGATTCCGGCGAATTTGTCGCGTCCAACAAGCCGGGAGCCTCGTTCCCAGATCGAACTTTGAGAAATGGACCCCAGTCGGCCCATGGTGTAGATCAGTGTTTCCCAAACTTCCGACATCTCTGTACCCCCTTCTATAATTTTCGTAAAACACGGAATATCCGGTGTAAAAAAAAAATATTGCATATACTATAATAAGAATCAAAATATATTTATTTTTTCCATTTTAATGCAACAAAATAATAATAATAAAATATAAATAAAACAAATAAAAATTATAATTCATTATAATCAATGAGAAGACGACAGATTACCATAATTTGGTTCCCTGGTTGTCAATTTTAATCTGAGCGGTTCCACATCCAATAGCCTGTTCCTTTTTTCTAACTTAAACTTTTTTTTTTATTTTTAACCCGGTGCAGCGCGTACCCCTACCAAACTCTTCCCGTCCCCCATGGGGTACGCGTACCACATTTTGGGAAACACTGGTGTAGATCATGCAAATATGCCAGTAGTCTTGTACGTAATGGGGAAGTGTACAGGGTCAGGCACCTATTGGATTTAAATTGTTTATTTACCCATTATATTACAATATCTTATAAACTTAATAAACAAAAGCTGTGTCCCATTTCTTAACCTACGCTCAATAGCTCACAGAAGTGGCACTCGTGACAGCAATTATCTTTTCTGTTATAGTGGATACAATACATTCGTAACATTTAAGATTGGTATATAACTTATATGTGATCGCTTATGGATAGTCTTAATTAGAAAATTACAATATGGGTCAGGCACCTAAGACCATCTGAACATCTCTTTTCTATTTGAAAAAATGAAGTTGACCTTCGCATCTCCTAAACGCCTGCACATTTAAAAAAGCTACTAACGTCAGATTATAGCCCCCTCGAAACCGAGCAAGTTCCGTCAGATGCATATTTTCCTATCACCAACAGCTGCCAAGTTATTCAGGTGGCCGGTGCTAGGTGCCTCACCCTGTATGCATTGTGCGTGCTATTTATTGTACAAACGATGAAACGGGAAATTTTCGTCCTGAACCGTCCGCGCATTTTATTTTCCGAGGCGGCTAAATCCGAATTATATCCGTTTCAGCGCTTCAACGAGAGCAATCATTTTTTCATTCGCACACATTCGGGAATAATCCATCCCTCCCCAGTTTCATTTTTCCAGCTTGTCACCGATTTTCAAACCCGACCGACCCCGGTGAAGGGCCGAAGTGAAATATAATTTCCATTTAATACGCTTAAAGAACGCGGCGCCAACCAAAAAAAAAAGCCGATAACTGTTTCATCCGCGAGTGTTTCATTCAACGCAATAATGTCGGGCTCAATAAATTCGGTTATATTTACATTAACCTACCGGGCAGCGCGGCGAAACGGGGCAAGGTAAGAATTTTGCGTGGCACTGAATTTTTGCGAACCTACGTACTGAGGAAAATAGACTTAGAATTTGTTGACACACTGAGCAACGAGGTATTAGAATAATTTATTCGGTATACGCATAGAGGCCAACGTTTCAATTGCAATAAGCAATTGTCCTCAACAAGATCTGCTTTAACTCTGATTTGTAAAATTAATGTGAAAATTTCTTTGTAGCCCTGAAGAGAGTTGCTTATTGCAACTGAAACGTTGGCCTCTATATGTCAACTGAATAAATTATTCCAATACCTCATTGCCCATTATTTTATTTTATTGTTTTTTATTTATACTCACGGGATTAACCCATTTGTACACAAAAAAAATACACGTCTGAGACTTAAGCTAAGATATAAATTTCGTGTAGGCAGAAAGTGTTTTCTTAACTAGTGGAGGTGAACGATCAACTAAAAATTTGGCAGATTTTCCTTCTAAATGTATTCAAATTTACCCCGAAAAATTCTATCCGTTTGAGATTTGATATGTCGCAGATACGATTTATAGGATTCGAGTAATGCAGGGAGGTTCTATATAATGTGGTGCGAAAAATACATTATACCAACAAATTTCGACTTGATTTCCCATTAATATCGAAGAGTCAAACACTGTCATTCTTTACTACGTACTCAGGTACCGGGGTCGTCGTCGTGGAGTTGACTGGAAAATATTCCGTCAGCGTCGGATCCGATCACGTCCTTCCTACCGAGCGTCCGTCCGTTCGTTACGCGAGACGCGTTACCTAAAGGCAAATTTGCCGTTTATCCTCGGCGCTGTCGTAAAAGCTGGCGAGCTAAGCCAAGGAGGTGAAGGAAGATAGAGGAGGGCAGGATAATTGGCGCCGACCAAGGCACGCCGAGGTAATTCCAAGCCACTTGCTGTAACTCGGTTGTTACGTTATGTTTCGCAGCCTCTTTCCTCTGCTGCCCAGAAACAAGGAGAGCGAACGGGAGAGCGAGTGACCGCCGAGCTTTCCTCCGACCAAAGTGCCTTCGGAGACCACTAAATATCATGATCGATACTACGAGCGCCGGCAGCGAAATTCGGGTCGACAATCGTCCCTTTTCGAGGACCGACGAATCGAGTGCGGTTATTACCAAAAGTCCGCGACTTTTCCTTGACCGCGCCGGACGAAGAAACTGTAACGAACGAAGCCCAACCACCGACCTGCCTTGCGACTGGCAGGGTGAAATACCGAGTTCCTAATGGACTCGAAGAGTCCGCGCAAAAAATCGCGAACGTTAGATCCCACTGTTGCGGGATAATAATAATATCCCGATAATCCTCGCAGCGCTTTGCAAGAAAAACAAAAAGGCGAATAATCGTCCTTAACCCTCGGACATCCGACTGAGAAATGAGACACGCAATCCCACGATGGGTCATTCTGACCCAACCTGCAGGACGGCATACCGACATTTTAAATTCTTAGACATTTTGTTTGTACATATTTATGTGAGACGAGAACCTCAAAGTAAATTCAACGCGTCCACGTAACACCGACATTATTGTTATAATTCTTAGATTATGTGTTATACGTAACAATCCTGGAAATAAATGTTGCGGAATTAGGTCAAAAATAGTTACGTTACTACGTCTAACCCATTCCATCTATAAAACACCGACGACCATGTCACAAAAAAAACTCTAAACAATTCATAAACAAATTGTCAACGTCTAAAATACATTGCAGCGTCTCTAAAATGTACGTAGACGAAAATTTTTATTTTGCCCAAAAAATAGTTTGACTAGATCTTCAGGCTTCGGGTCAAATTGACCCATCGTGGGTATCCGAGGGTTACCAACAAGCGCCGGCGAGCCGAAGTCTCTCGAACCACGCCGGAAAGCTTCCTTTGTCAGAGAAAGCGAGGCTTGTCAGGAAGCTAGCAAGGGCCCGGGCGTTACGCCCTGTTACATCCTACGCGCTCGCTTTTCCCAGAGCGTAACGACGAGCGGACCCGGCAGAAATGGCAAAAGGGAAAGCAAGAGGGAGCGCAAGACTCGCCGTGGCGAGCTGCGGACCAATTATTACGCCAGGCCTCGACGTGCGGGACCCTTAATATGGCGAGGGCGGCCTTAATAAGGGTAGGGAGTTTCGGCGCGCGGCGTATACGGGCCCGGGACAAAGCGAAAAGAGGACGGCCGATATAGGAGGTCAAAAATGCGCTCAAAAAATTGCCGCCAATTTGAATTGCTAATAAGGATGCGCGGGCCGCGCGCGCGCGCGCTCGCTCTCTCTCGCTCTCTCTCTCTCTTCCCTTCCATCGCGAAGGCCCTACCGGTGCAAAACAATGGTCCGCGTATAGCGGTATATAACCTCGCCGAGGCAGAAACGAACGCCAGTGACGAAGTCCATATAAGTGTTCCGTTTGGCTCCGCAGAAATGCTGCCGAGGGGAAAAATAAATGAGCACGAATGGAAAGGATGCCTCCTGCTCGTGAAGCGAGAGAGACAGAGAGAAAGAAAGAAAGAGAGAGAGAGAGAGGGAGAGGTTGTGATCGAGAGACCGAGAAGGAGATCGAGGAGGAAAAAGAGAAAAAGACGGAGCGGGCGAGAGCGGGAAAGAGACAGAAAACGCACCCTAAATAATTAGTCACTGCCACGTCCGCGAGATTCTGCATCGAAGAAAGAAGGAGGCTATTTGACAAGGACGGAGCTGGAGAGGGGGAGTGGGAGGGGGATAGACGGAGAGCGTGTGGGAAAGGAATCGGGTCCGGGGAGCTGCGGGAGAGGGAGGAGGATGGGCAGAGTTTGGAGAGAGGAGAACGTCAACCCCTGTTTTACCGTCGACCCACCCGATCAGGGAATCCCCACGATCAAAGTGTACCGCCCGAATTGGCAGCTACCCCCCCGCTCTCTCCCCTTCGCCCACCTCCGCACCCTCCTTTTCGAGTCCATCTCTTGCGCCGCCATCTCTCTTCCCGGCGATCGTCGAATAATAACATTCCTCTGTGTATATAAGAGAAACGGCACAGTCGGATAATAGAGCGCACCCGTTGTAGGTACGTGCGCGCATAAAATAGATTGGACGTGGAGAGCGGAGAGAGAGAGAGAGAGAGAGAGTCGGTTCAATATTGGCTCTCCAGATTTCTTTCGGAGTTAGCGGCCAGACGGCGACGCAAACAAGTGGCGCGTTCTTTACTTACATGCATCCCGTTATTGAGAGCGTCATTACCGTGTGTCAACGAAATTCGGGAAGCCGAACGCGACTTCGTAGACCGAGCAATTAGTCAATCAATCCGCTGGATCATCAGCGGACCGTCAGTTGCGTACAGTATTCAGTGGACCAATTAGGAAGGCAATTAGTATATCAAACGATGCGCCTTGTCGTAATCATACGCACCTTACTGTAGCAGTACGCACGACTGGCCGTACGAACGAATTGAGTCGCCTGATTGGACAGGATACGTGCCGTCCAATTCGCCGGTCTTTCTCTAACAATCTTCTTCTAAGAATGTTTAATGTTCTCCTCGTTCTTATCTGTAAACATGTATAATAAGTAATGTTAGTTGCGATACAATATTAATAAGTAATAAATTCCACCGTGCCAGGATCCAGGCGGACTAACATGAGACACGCGCGTATTTGACCTTAACACTAGATTGCCCAAGGAAGTCATTTTGACTGCTTTTGAATTTCAATTAGAAAAACAATTATGTATATAATGACACAATTTCTTAGAATTTTGTGACTTTTTGTACAACATATAAATGCGTTTATTAATAATTGTCCCTCCTCCTTCATCAAAATTCTAAGAAATTGTGTCATTATATACATAATTGTTTTTCTAATTGAAATTCAAAAGCAGTCAAAATGACTTCCTTGGGCAATCTAGTGTTAAAAACGTGGCTACATTTTAAAACCGTAAGTCCTATTTTTCTTTTCATTTCTTTCTATATTTTTTACTCTCAAATTAAAGTTGTGTTTATTGTAGTTAATTATCAAACATGATCCCAGTTTAGAAGGTAACCGTGTTTCTAAATGGAATATGTGTAACAATGTGACAGTAATATTTTCTAATATTCCCACTGTCCTTTATCTCTCCACACATAACCTTCGAGACAGATCACAATCTTCCATTCAAAAGGACCAAGACTAGGATCGAAACGTTTCGAACCGATTGCACAGCTGCACTTCATTCCACTAAATGATCACTATACCATACAACTAAGAGTTCACAGTCGTCATCATCATACCCCCCGCCCCCCCATTAGCCTCGAATAATTTCGATATCCGACCGGTCAACAGGGCACACACGTTTGCTCCCCCAATACGCTAATTGCACTTATGATAATCGGTCAATCGGCAGTGTGCATGCGCAGAGGCTCGGAATGTTCAATTCGCGTGATTCCGACTAGCCGGATCGCGTCCTTCTCTCGAGTCCCGAGGCTCCACTTGTCAGCGGAGGAGGGGGGAGCAAAAAGGCTCGGTTGGGCGGGAAAAAAAGGACGCGAGCGAGTAAGGACAGATCAGCGCCGTTCGAGCGTGTCCGAGCATTCGTCCTTGATAAGATAGCCGCGGTAGGTTCGCGGCTATCTACGCGCAGCAGATATAGCCGTGTAACCGGTAACCGGCGAACCGCGGGACCGCATTCCCGCGCTAAATACTGCCAGCCGCTGCTTGGCGGATTCTTCGGCTCCGTACGCGCGCGGACACGTGCACTCAATCTAGCTTCCGGTTAACGTCACCTCGACCTCGGTTCCGTTCTTCTCCGGCGCGCGGTCGCCAGCGCAAACGTCCTCCGTCGATTTACGCGCGCCAAATAACGTAGCCAGTCGCGAATTCGTTTTCCCGTCGGCCAGCGGAAATTCCGCCGTCCGAGTCCGCGGCCAGGAGTGCAATTTCCGCGACGCTCTTCCCGACGAAATTTCCGGCCGCGCGCGTCTGGCGAAAAAATAAGGCGCGTCGCGAGCATCGGATGCCCTCGATATTCCGCCTCGCCGTCGTCCACCTGTCGAACCCCGTTTCCATTTACGAGCCGACTCGCACGAGTGCGAGTCGGTTCTTAAGTTACTCGACCTTCGACTTCGACTTCGACTTCGGCTTCGTGCCCGAGCGACATTTCGCAGTTTTCTTCTTTATGCGGCCGCGTCCTCGCAGGGCTCGCGTCACGGGCGGCTCGTCTAAGAATATATCGATCGCTCTTTTTACGGCGGCCTAACGTGTGCGTGGAAGCATTCCGTCGCGTTTTCCCACTCCGCGGACACGCGGCGGCATCAGGACAACGTACGTTCTGTCTCACGCAGCGTCGAGTGCTTCCTCTGCGGCGCATTGCGCTGCGGTGGCGTGCACGAAACTTCGAGTCGCAGAGTGTTGAGGCAGGGAGTACCGAGGCCGCGCTCGACGACGTGCAAATTGCGGCACGACACTGTATGCCGCGCGAATCGAAGCGAGTAGGTGAAATAAGGCAGTTGTTTGGGTTATACATTCCGCGAACACCGTCGCTCGGGTATTAGGCTTTAGTTGCGACTAATTATGTTTGAATTCTTCTTTGGTTGGTAATTTCTAAGGCAAAGCTCTTATACATGTTCGGATATCTATGATTTTATATTGTATTACAAAATGGGGGTATCCCGTAAATAAATAAATAAATAATGTTTACTGTAAAAATAGGATAAAAAGGAAGTGGTAACTCGGGACAAAACTGAATGGTGGGAAAACTGTGATGACAATTAGATTTAACTTGCGACACATTCTTACAATAATTTCATCAAAGAAACCATGAAAATAATGAACAATGTGATCGAGAAAAGGATGAAAAATATAGTATCGATTAAATATGAGATAAAATCAATTCTTATCGAATCATTATATGATTAAATATTAGGTCAAGTCATAAGTAACTTCCGTTTCTTTATCAGATATTTATTTTGCTCTCAATAAATAAAAAAATTACATTAATTTATTACGTATTCACCACCGTTATCTATAACCTTCTCCCATCTTCCTGGCAGTTTATAAATTCCTTCCTTGTAAAATGTGGCTGGTTTGGACTGGAAGAAGTTTTCGACAGCCTGCGTGATTTGCTCTTCAGAATCGAAAGTTTTTCCATTCAAAAAATTTTGTAGGGAACAGAAAAGGTGGTGGTCTGTCGGGGCAAGATCCGGGGAGTAAGGAGGATGTGGTAAAACAGACCATCCAAGTTCAAGAATTTTTTCTTGAGTCACCTTTACTGTATCTGGTCGCGCATTGTCGTGCAGAAGGATGACATTTTTGCGATTAACGAGTGCAGGACGCTTTTCACGGAGTTTTTCTTGAACTCTTTGCAGTTGCTGAACATATCTATCCGCAGTAATCGTTAAATTTGGCTTCAACAACTCGTGGTAAATTATTCCTCGACAATCCCACCATACACACAATAAGATTTTTTTGTACATAGCTGCGTCGGAAGTTACTTATGACTCGACCTAATATAATATACAGACTGAAACAATCGGCTAAAACAATCGACTCCTCAGAACAAGAATCCAACAAAACACTCAAGCCTGGTGGCGTCGTCCTGGGGGAAGCGAAAGGCTGACAATTATGAAATCCGTGGAGGGCTAGACGAGAGGAGGGTACCGATCGATCGTATCGCCCCGATGACCTGTTATCACCCTTTGAGCTGCACGCCTCACGCCTCTCCCTCTCCTGGGCATCCTCTCTCCGGCCTGTCCAAACTGCGAGCGCACAATTGTGGCCCGTGAATGCGTCATTACGTCCGGTCAATTGGCGCGGCCTCGTCGCTCGATTGACATGGTACGGAAAATCGTCAGACCTCGAGCAATGTCTTCCGTGGGAAAGTCTTACGACGCTCCCAGAAAGGCCTCGCCACTCTACGAGCCCGATATGTATACGCATCGGAGAGACACTGGCATTGTTCGCGGATTTCGAGCGGCAAGATATTGTTGCGAGCATCGACGCGAGGCCGGTGTCGATGTGTCAGACGTCCAAGTGCTTAACGAGTCACGCCCATTGCCAGCGACAGCTGCACAGAGTAATGTTCCGCGACGTCGCGGCTATGGAAATTCATAGAAGCTGCCCAAGTACGATCTCGCCAGCGTCCTCGCGGTTTTACTGAATCCCTCGCGGCGACCCGATGCAAGAACATTGATCGAACGGCCGGCCCCTTGAACCCTCGCGCAAAACGTCCTTACGAATAACGATTCTAGATGCGCGAGCACGGAAGACACGGCGCTGGGTAGATAATTAACCGAAGACCGTCCTGCGAACGATCGAAACAAGGATATCGACTTCCGCGAACGACGAGGAGGACGCTGATAGCGGGACGCGTTGTGGGAAAGAAAGAAAAAGGCAGGCTGAGAGGAGTGCGATGTGCCTTCTTTCATCCTTTGTCGAGGTAATTTGTCCCGCGTAAAGTTACCATTATTCGCAGAAGGCGAGTGGCGAGGCATCGGTATGGATATCGACACCGCCTTAGATAGACGTATCGGACGCGTTCGAACAGGTACGGTTAAAGTGTCCTACCCGGTGCCACTGGCAGCTGTACGGAGTAACGTTCCACGATTACGAGCGTGTTAGTGCGTGCGTGCGCGTTTCTGCGGACGAGGAGGGAAGACGAAATGAGGGAGAGGTTGGAGTGAGATGACGTGAGGAGAGTGTGACGCGGGCGAGAGGAGGAGGCTGATGGAAGGTGAGAGAGAAGGACAGACTGGCTGTCTGTACAAGGGTTTACCTCCTTGGCGTGATCTCCTTTCGTTGTCGCCACGTTGCGCCGCGCCGTTTTGTCCAGGGACGCATTCAGAAAATTCGGAGATTCGTATTCGTCCTGTTACGCTTCTACTACAAAAAATGGATTGACTCTTTATTATACGTCTTCACACTACACTTCCAGAGACGCGACTGGCTCCACCATCCGCAGTTAGAAAACAATCACACATCATACATCACACACGCACACGTTCTCAGTGACCACGGCACGGGTGGAGACGCTCACCTCATACATACCTCAGAAAAGCGCGCCATACAAATAACTAAATAGTCATAAGTTCTTTTCGTGGAGAAGTCATAAGTTCTTTTCGTGGGGAATGTGAATTGCCACTTTTCCAGATTTCATGTGTAACAGAGCGAACTGAGAATGACGAGCATAGGAACCGAAAGAAACTGTTACTTCAGTCATCCTTATCAACTGACACTTATGTCTAATTATTTAACTTTATCTTTACGCGCGTGCTCTAGCTCACTATATTGTCCTCTGCCTACCTTCATTTCTTTTTATTTCCATCTACTACGGGATCTTCCGTAAATGAATAAATAATACATTCTTTCTTTAACAAAATTTCCGTTTGAACACTCAATAATTAGATACAAAAATAAAAGCTCTCATTTTATAAAATCACACTTCGTGTCCATAAAGAATAAAAATGGTGTCCAGCTAGCACCATTTCAAACGCGACACTGCGTCGTACCTATTCCTCATCAAGACCCAGCAGCAATCCATAACTCCGTCGACTCAAAGAAAGCAGAGAACAGATAATAGGCCCGTCGAACTTCGCGTTCGAAATCCCGCAGTCATCGCGATCGCCGACCCGGACCCTGCTTCATTTACTTTTCCATCTGAGCGCGGGTTAGACGACGACAGCGAGATGGAAGATTTACGGGGAACCAAGTAAATTAATTTCTTTTTATTTCTATCTACTACGGGTTCTTCCGTAAATGAATAAATAAATACATTCTTTCTTTAACAAAATTTCCGTTTGAACAGTCAATAATTAAATACAAAAATAAAAGCTCTCATTTTATAAAATCACACTTCGTGTCAATAAAGAATAAAAATTTTGTGTCCAGCTAGCACCATTTCAAACGCGACACTGCGTCGTACGTATTCCTCATCAAGACCCAGCAGCAATCCATAAGTCCGTCGACTCAAAGAAAGCAGAGAATAGATAATAGGCCCGTCGAACTTCGCGTTCGAAATCCCGCAGTCATCGCGATCGCCGACCCGGACTCTGCTTCATTTACTCTTCCATCTGAGCGCGGGTTAGACGACGACGGCGAGATGGAAGATTTACGGGGAACCGAGTAAATTCACTTCTTTTTATTTCTATCTACTACGGGTGCTTCCGTAAATGAATAAATAAATACATTCTTTCTTTAACAAAATTTCCGTTTGAACAGTCAATAATTAGATACAAAAACAAAAGCTCTCATTTTATAAAAATCACACTTCGTGTCAATAAAGAATAAAAATGTTGTGTCCAGCTAGCACCATTTCAAACGCGACACTGCGTCGTACCTATTCCTCATCAAGACCCAGCAGCAATCCATAAGTCCGTCGGCTCAAAGAAAGCAGAGAATAGATAATAGGCCCGTCGAACTTCGCGTTCGAAATCCCGCAGTCATCGCGATCGCCGACCCGGACCCTGCTTCATTTACTTTTCCATCTGAGCGCGGGTTAGACGACGACGGCGAGATGGAAGATTTACGGGGAACCGAGTAAAATATTGAAGCGCCGCGCCGCCGGCCGTATCGAGGACAGTGCCGGAGCGCAGAGACGGAGTGGGACGCTGCTCGAAGAACGGGCAAGAATTCTGCCGCTCGAACCGACGTGTTTGACTTGCCGAATTCACGTCGGACTCGGTAATCGAATTAGAATCGCACTCGGGGCGACAATCGGTATCGAGTGCGGCGGCGAATTTTCGGCGGAAAGTAGCCGTGTGAAAAGTGGTCTCAACCCTCGATTCCTGGTGAGATGGAGCAACGACCTTTTTAGAGGCGAGGAGGATGAAAAGAATGGTGGCACGAGGAGGGAAGAGGAATGGAGAGAATGGTGATGCAGAAACGACGAGAGAGAAAGAGAGAGAGAGGAGGCAAACGTCGGGAGGAGAAAAGGACTTGGTCGACTTTCGTCGTAACTGAAGCGGTCATTAAGGATTTTAATCAAACAGGCCGGTGCGACGGAGGAACGACGACTGCTACTAGGAAAGTTCTGGCATAAGACTCCGAACTCGGCGCTCCCGGCACGCGGTCCGTGGATGGCGATGGCGCCCGTAAAAGGACATTTGTCGCTTTATATGGGCGAATCGGCTACCAAATACATCGCGCGATCCAGGCAGTAGAAAAACAAAAGGTGCCCGTCACCGGAGCTCTGTCTCTCTTCTCTCCCCTCTCACTCTCCCTCGCCATCCTCCTCCTTCGTTTCACCGTGGAATTCGCGCGATCAGAATAACGTTTCATCGACGTTCGTGTCGATCGAACGTAAATCGGCCAAGTATTTAACCTTTAACCATTTGCTAACTCCGCTGTACCTGCTACGGCGACTTTGTTATATAAACCAGTGACTCGTAGTAAAAATGATTCGGACCGGCTGCAAGGTCATATTAAAAATTGCTCGCGGTACGCAGGGTGAGAACATGTCGATTTGGCCGTGGCTCTCGACGAACGTTTCAGGCCGATAACTCGATCGCAGTGCTTACGGGCAAGTCGGCGCAATCGATTTCCGGGCGAGATTTGTCGCGGCGACATTATCCCGCAGGTGTAGCGTGAAAAATGTATACGCCGAATTAATCGGACATGTTTGTCGGCGCGAGCGAGCGCACGAGCAGTGTAGGCAAATCGATGAACGCGGCTTGATGTAATTACGTCATTTGCCCGGCCGCGATACGAGATATACGTTGGATTCCAGCGCAAGGCGCGATGAATATTCAATCGACGATTCAATCGTAAATGGCAATTCATTAGTAAATCGTCGCCGGGAAAATATGCCGGGCCCGCTGTCAAACAATTCGTTCGCGGGGCACGCGATTCGATTTTGTCACCTCGCGCCTCAACCGGTCGCCGTCTGTGCGGTGCTAGTGGTGAATTTTATCAATTTTCATAGATGAGCTCACTGCGACTCGTCTACGACCTCGCGCGGCCTCTTACTCATTTCGTTCTCTTATCCACTGCACACTGCATCCACCTTGCCCATTTAAGAAGGATTCGGACAATCTGGTCAAAAGTCAATGCTACAGCGTGAAAATGTTCCAAGTGTTTCCAAAACTTTTCTCAGTCGCGGCGCCGTTTTTCAATTAAAATTTTTCCACGGCGCCCTAACCTAAGTAGTTTAGTTAGGTCAAATGTCTTGGTTAAATTAATTTTCTTAGTCGCGGCGCACAGTTTGGGAATCACTGGCATACATATTTACAAATGTCGATAGTGTAGTGTATGTTTAACATGGAAATTGAAAGATTAATATGTAATCGGTACTACGAAAGATTGACTTTCAGTTTAAAATATTATTCAAGGCAAAAATTACCATTATTCGGTAACGCAGCACAGACCTTTTGATACGAAGTGTACAACTTCTTGAAAAGAAACCGTGTTAAGTTAACAAATTATTATCTCATACATCATGTGGCAGGGAACCCTGAAATTTCATATGCTCCTTTACTGCACCAATATACACCATCCTTCAAAATTTCTAGAAGCTAATCGACGCGCAGCTTTCGTGTCACGGACAGAGAATAAGAAAGTGGGGAGTGGGAATGGTGGAAACTTGACGACGCACTTTCCACCTTCCTTCCTTCCTTCCTTCCTTCTTTCCTTCCTTCCTTCCTTCCTTCCTTCCCACCGACCTACCGGCAACCGTTTTATCCGCACGCAACTTCCGTCGAGCATTTTTGAGAAGCGAAAGTCTCTGCCTGAGAGGAAATCTCAGAGGACGCGAGAGGATGGGAGAGGCGCAAGGAGGAAGGCACAGAGAAACGAAGAAAAGCGGGGAACTCCTTAGCGCATTGCCAGCTTTACACGCTTCGCGTGCTTCGTCGGGGGCGACGAAATATGCGCTAGGCGCTTCGCGGGAGCGAGAAATTGAATTTGCCCAACTTCCAGCGGCCCGGGAAAGAAGAGGGACCGAAAAACCACGGAAGAGGGTTAAGCGACGCGATGGAAATTCGTTGACTCGTCCAATTCTCGGGTGGTAGAAAATCGGGCGCTAAATCGAACCTGGACCGTGGGAAAATCGTGGGATCCCGTAAACGTGAGTGTCTGGTATTCCGGTGGCAGAGAACGAAAATGCTTGAGACTTGTCATCTCGACACTCAATGGGACACTTTGCATTGAGCACGGTGTCGTCGAGAGTAGGCGAGAAACAATTGGGAACGACCCTCAAACTGGGGTAAAAATATGAAAATGTAGGGATCTCTATATGTCGTATAGCGGATTGTATAATCGCCGACTGGCGTAAGGTGAGCTAGTGTGTGTGTGACGTGTCATCGGACGCCAAAAAAACGATAGATTGAGGAAAAGAGCGTTGCACGTGCATAGCAACTAGGTATGTCACATTGTCCTGATGGAATCGATTTTTGAATCGCGCCAGAATCGAATAATGAGAATCGAATCTCCGAAAAAATGGGAACCAAAGAATTGATTTCTTGAAGCATCGAATCGGAATCGAACATCCCTAACAGCAACAAGTCGAGAGTAGGTGAGAAACAATGGGGAACAACCCTCAAACTGGGGTAAAAATATGAAAATGTAGGGATCTCTATATGTCGTATAGCGGATTGTATAGTCGCAGACTGACGTAAGGTGGACTTGAGCGTGTGTAATGTGTTGTCGGATGCCAAAAATACCATAGATTGACGAAAAGAGCGTTGCACGTGCATAGAAACTAGGGATGTCACATTCTCCTGATGGAATCGATTTTTGAATCGTGCCAGAATCGAATAATGAGAATCGAATCTCCGAAAAAATGGGAACCAAAGAATCGATTTCTTGAAGCATCGAATCGGAATCGAACATCCCTAACAGCAACAAGACGAGAGTAGGCGAGAAACAATGGGAAACGACCCTCAAACTGGGGTGAAAATACGAAAATGTAAGGATCTCTATATGCCGTATAGCGTATCCTATAGTCGCCGACTGGCGTAAGGTGAGCTAGTGCGTGTGTGACGTGTCGTCGGATGCCAAAAAAACGATAGATTGAGGAAAAGAGCGTTGCACGTGCATAGCAACTAGGGATATTACATTCTCTTGATGGTTTCTTAAGTAAAATGACCGTTGTGTTGTATGTAGTTATTAAGAAAGTGGCGTTACTTACGGTCTGGAGAGAAATAAAAGTTAATTTAAATAGAAAAGCCCAACGTTTCAACCAGTATATCTGGTCCTCCTCAGGGGCGACGAAATTTTAACTATAAAAGGATTTATTTCATAATTGTACAAAATTTGACAAGAAAAAAGTAGAAATAATAGTCGGTACATGTTTTTAAGATTATTTGTAACTATTATTAATTAATTTGATACATTTATAGTTAAAATTTCGTCGCCCCTGAGGAGGACCAGATATACTCGTTGAAACGTTGGGCTTTTCTATTTAAATTAACTTTTGTTTCATCTAGACCGTAAGTAACGCCACTTTCTTAATAAGTACATTCTCCTGATGGAATCGATTTTTGAATCGCGCCAGAATAGAATGATGACAATCAAATCTCCGAAAAAATCGGAACCAAAGAATCGATTTCTTGAAGCATCGAATCGGAATCGAACATCCCTAACAGCAACAAGTCAGTGTCCTTCGCGTCGCCAATGTACTGACTACCATTTGAGAAAACCCAAATAAAATATAGATCATCGTAATTGAATTGTGGACGGACACTATCGAGACCCGGCGACAGAATAGACGCTCGAGTACGTGCACGCGCGTTAACCCACACGACTCCTCGACACAATACATATCGCGCCGATTCCGCGGCCGCGAGAAATTCCATTTGCGACAGTCTCACGCGCACGGGACTCGCGCGAGGATCGGCGGCGAGCGTAAAATCAAGCTGAGAAGAGGCGCCGAGAATCCGATCGAACGAAGGAGAATTCGGCGCTCCCTCGGTCCTTGGTGGAAGCCACGGATACGTTTTAAGGGATTGGAAGCGGACGCGAGGCGAATGGATAAATCCCATTCGCGGCGTTCTCGTGTCTGCGGAGTCTCGTGCCCTGTGAAACTACGGATTTCATCCACATTCCTGTGAGAGCGTGAACCTCTTCCCCTACTCCCCCCCCCCCCCCCCCCCCCACCGTTCCGTCGACGAAGACGAGGAGATCACATTGAACAGCCGCCATTCCACCCTCCCGAAACGTCTGAGGAATCGTCGGGCGAATAACGGCGCGAGAAAAGAAGCACGCCGGAATGTAGCAGAAGTATTTAATTTCCCGGAGGGGTGCGAGGTACGAGTGTATTTTCACGGGCGTCAGCGGCACGGTCCCCTAATCGCAGACATTGTTTAAGCGCTCGTTAGCTTTTCCGCGCTGCGGCCAGAACGAATAGGCGTATAGGACGAAAGTCTCGACCGCTGATCCGTATGTACATACACTGGATACACGATAGAATGCATGAGCCATGTCGAACTGCCCCCGTTTGGGAAAGTATGGCGGCAGATTCATCTATAGTATGGAACAATATATATGACAGTCATTGTACAAGTACATATATACCTCGTCAGAGCCGGATTAAGGGCGAGACGAATGTGGCTCTTGCCTCAAGTTTGAAATACGATGTATGTATGGAGTGGCGTAAGCTCTTAACACAATGTAACAAATATAACAATATTATCAATTGGACATTCTTTATCTGAAACTGTCAATTACGATTCAGTAATTGATGAATTTGTTTCGGCTAAAGCAAGAAAGGTGTAATTTTAAATATTGGACCTGTTAGAATTAAAAATTATGAAGTTAATGTTGAATTTTAATATTATTCTTTTTTAAATTGTTTTCTTTGCTTAGTTGTAAGAAAAACATTTAGCCAATGGGGGCGCAAATTTGGTCTTTTGCCTCGAGTGTTTATGGCCCTAGATCCGGCTCTGTACCTCGCGATACGGCCGCTCTTTATACGGTATTTCTCTATAACGGCCTTTTTTAATTATTTATTTTTTATTTATTTATTTGCATTAACGGGATGAACCCAATACAGTATAAGGTACAACAATTTAACATAAAGTTAGATATGCATGTGATAGAAAAACTGAGTAAGTGACATACAAAGAATCTTAAATAAAGTTTACAAACAGATTTGAACGGAAGCACTTGGGACTGAAGCAAGTTACAATAAGACGAAATAGGTTGAGATTAAAATTTTTGCACTTTTTCGATTTACGGCTCATAACGTTTTGTTATACGGCAAAAAAAAATGCTGTACTGTTACTTTCTGTTTAGTCTCAGCTTCTCCCTTTAGGCGGCACTGGTACATTTTGCCTCACGAAAATATGAGGAACGTTTGGCACAACATTGTCATCATGTTACTTGTATAAAAATAATTGATTCGTTATACGGCTTTTTGCTTTACGGCCAACTTTTCCGGAACGTATCTATATAGGCCAGTGTTTCCCAAACTTCCGACATCTCTGTACCCCCTTCTATAATTTTCGTAAAATACAGAATATCCCGTGTAAAAAAAAAATATTGCATCTACTATAATAACAATCAAAATATATTTATTTTCTCCTTTTTAATACAACAAAATAATAATAATAAAATATAAATAAAACGAATAAAACATTATATTATAAATAACATTCATTATAATCAATGAGAAGACGACAGATTACCATAATTTGGTTCCCTGGTTGTCAATTTTAATCTGAGCGGTTCCCCATCCAATAGCCTGTTCCTTTTTTCTAACTTAAACTTTTTTTTACTTTTAACCCAGTACAGCGCGTACCCCCACCAAACTCTTCCCGTCCCCCAAGGGGTACGCGTACCACACTTTAGGAAACACTGACATAGGCCGTAAAGCGAGGTATGGATGTACTCTAAGTCGGAAATTTGAAGAAATTAAGTAAATTGTTCCATCGAACATCTCAGCCGCGGTCGGGACGTATCGACGGCGAGTCGGTTGTCGGAATCCCCCAGGGTCGAGATTTTCGACAAAATCCGCTCGTTATCTGGCCATTTTGCTCCGCGATAAGCTACGGCGCCGAGATTCGGGCGGATGAAGTTTTCCTGCACCTTCAGACTCTCTCTTTCTTCATCCTCCTCTTCCTCCACTCTCTCTCTCTCTCTCTCTCTCTCTCTCTCTCTCTCTCTCTCTCTCTCTCTCTCTTCTCTCTCTTCTCTCTCTCTCTCTATCTCTCTCTCTCTCTCTCTCTCTCTCTCTCGCCGTCCACCGCAGCCCCCAGCTTCGCCGTTATTGTCATCCTCGACTCTCCCGACTCTCGACCCACAAGAAAGTTCCCCACGCGGGGCAAGCGTCTCAGTTCGGCAGGCCCGATTCCCGATATCAGCGAACTTCCAAATAATTTCCTTCTCGGACTCTTCCGCCCGGCGTCGCCGGCAAATAGCGAAACAAACTTTCGCCCCTGACCCGAGAAAGTTCATCCTCAATCGCCCGATAAGTGCCGGCCACCCTCGCCCGATTCGGACCGACCGGGAACAACGGGTTATCTTTACCGCAAAAACCGATGAATCAGCCCATTCTCAAGGCCCGGAGGGAGGTAGAGCCAGCTTCATCCCCCACTCGCGTTTTTTCCCCACTTCTTACGCCACCCCGTACGACTCCGTACTACGCCACCCACCCGATATACGCCGAGTCGTTTTCATTCCGCGAAAGTTTTGCGTAATCGCGACAACTTTCGCCCGTTAAAATTGACGTTCGGATTCGCTGAATTCTCGGAACGCAACAGCGCCGGATCGACGCCCCGCGGAGAGTCGAAGTTCATAATGCCGGCTGGGACGGGCGAGAAGATCGGGAGTATTGACGACGCCGAGATAGTCCGAAGTTTACCCCGGTCCCTCACTCGTTATCCGGTAATCTGCCGGCGATAAAATAAATTCGATTATTACCGTTCGATATCGACTGCGCCGCGGAAAGTTCCTCGTCCGGAGAGTGCCCCGAGGAAAACGTATTCGAGTCGCGGAACGGCGTGCCGGGGAGTAAAGTACGAAGTTCTTCTGGCTCGTATAATGAGCGCTCGCATTAAGGCCCGCACCCTCACACGCTCGCCCACTCACGGCGGGCCGGGATCTCGAGAAAAAGCATATTCTCGAAAGAAAGTATGAAAATTGGGGCAAAGTGGCGCGGGAAAAGTGGGTGCAAAACGTAACGGTCGTAATTGTTTCATTATCGAACGTATTCGCCGAGCGAGAGTCTTAATCGGCGGACGAGGAGTGGGCAAGTGGAAGGAAGATGCGGCACTTGAAGAGAATGAAAAAGAAATAAATAAAGACCGACTTGAAAACTGTGGTAGAAAGGATGAAATAATTTTCCATTTCGACGTCGGTGCCTAGACATAAGCCAAAAACCAGTTAAGATATTACTAGCGCTGAATCACTTTACTTCAACTTTTATTTTTACCAGATTTAAATTGAAGATTTTCAAAAAATAACAATTTTTTTTCTTATAAATGAACTTAATCCACCGTCTAGAATTCGAGTTATTAACAATTAAAGTTCAGATAATGATCACACAAAATGGTTTTGTGATAATAACTCGAAAACGGCACTTAAACTTTATTTTTTAAATTCCAGTTTGTAGATTAACATTCGAGAAACATTTTAAAAGAAAAAAAACACTTTCTACCGTCGAGTTCAGGAGAAAAAAAATTGTGAATATAAAATTGTAAATTTAGTGCTTGTATTCAGCCTGAACTGCGGTACAAACGCTAGTATGCATCATTGCCAAGTATACAAGTGAGCACATATGTATACGGAATGTGTGTACATGGATTGAATCAGGGCCGTAAGAAATTTCTGACGCAATTGAAAACAAATAATGGAGCCCATTTTTGATACGGCACCCAGAGCTAGTATTAATACGTTAAATCGATTTCTGAATCTTCATCACCCATACAATTTACAAATCATACCAAACAAAGTCGATGCTTCTATTCATACGTATTCGTACTGATGGTCAAACCTGCCGAGAATAATTACTGAAACACGTCATTGTTTTAGTTTCTACCTGTCCTTTTGTTTCTAATATTTAGTAGAAAAAAAATAGATGTAACGAATTTTTCTAACTGGAGCAACCAAATGTTTGTTTCTTTGTTTGATCATATATCAGCCAAAGTTTTTCGTTGTGAGTACCAAATTTTGGTAATCCGAACCAAACTGTTCTTTTCTGATGCAAGTTCTGTACCAAACATTTGGTTCACATTACCACAAACGACCGAAATATTCGAGGTGGACAGTTATATTACCCCACCCTGTTCTTCCCTCACCAAACGTTTCGGATATCGATGCCTGCCACGTAAGACGAGCGTCCTTCTCGCGAAAGTGCCGCAAGGAGAACGTAATCGCGGGGGCGTAACACATCGAGTCGCGGCAAAGTACGAAGTTCCTCGTGCCCCTCGTGCCCGATAATATAACGAGAGTTTGCTTTGAGGGGTGGAAATTCAGCGCGCGCGCCCTTGTCGAGCACCAAAGGGGGTGGTGGAGTTGGAGGTGGGCAGACTGCGGGCGCAAGAGGGTGGAAGGCTCGTGAAACGTGAACTTTCGTGCATAGAAGGCGCTTTCGAAAACCGACGCGACGCCTTATCACGAGCAAAGGATGACTGTTCAAACTTCTGCTAGAAGCTGGCGCGTGCTCGCGAACCAAATGATTTCATTCCTGGCGCGCGAGAAAAAAAAGGGTGCCGCCGACGTTATCGGGCGAATTTTCGTCGTAATCGTCGTTCGTTCTAAATGTCAGATTTCAATTTCGATCGGGGATTATCTGATATCCGGGGGACGTGTTTAGAGTGTCGAGATGGTCGGACGCGCCGGCACGTTCTGGGCGGACTTTAAACGACAGCCGCGAAGCTTTTGGCTTTAACACTAAATTTACCGACACTTCATGTGTACGTATTCCTACTGTAAGCGGTCGAATGACCTCTCGCTTGCACTCACCACATGCGTGCTCTCGCTCGCACTCAATCTGTACCAATTCTACGTAACACGGAATATATAACATAATAGTAGAATAATCGTAATACAACTGAAATACATAATAATCATAGACTGCCAAATATTCGCTTTGCAACTTTCATGTTTCGACTCTCTTCGTTCGGGTCACAAGACTTTGCTAAACTTCCCGAGATGACGGCTAGACATACTCTCGAGTCACGGATTCCTTCACATAATAGATAGGATAGTACCAAACAAAGACCAAGAGAATGCAATAGTTTCAGAATTGCATTTTCGAGAGAATACTCGTGCAAAGAATAGAAATCGTTGAAGCGGTAGGCAAGACAAACTACAATTTCTTGTCACAACATAAACAATAATAAAATAAGTGAATATTACAAAATCCATGCACGTATAATATACGAAAAGTCGTCAAGTTAAATGGCTATACAGTAACGTCGTATGCAGGAAATTCTAAACGAAATTTTAAAAACGTTCATTTGGCCGCGCGTTATAGGTTTGGCGTTAAGCGCCGAGAGAAGGAAGATCGTCGTTAGCGCGCGCCGAAATTGGATAGCACTAATTTTTGGGCGCGGATATCGGGAATCCGGGGAATCGATTTCCGCTGAGTCCGCTTTAACGGCTCGCGCGGATTCGTTCCGCGATAAGACGACGATACGCTTTGCAGAGACGATCGTATTATTCTCGACGGCACGATGCCATTGCCGTCTATAATTGCGCCGTAAGATGATCGAGAGCAGAGTCTGGTTGTCGATCAAACACCTCGTAGCTATTTGCGTTTGCGATGCTCAAAGGAGGGCTGATAACAATCCTCCTTTGTCCACCTCGACGCCCGAAGATTGAAGATGGAAAGAATAATTTTTGTGACTGCAATCAAACTGTCTTGTAGACCCGTTTTGGTTGATGGTAAAAAATGTAAGTTTATTATTTCACCGGTGCATATATGATATTCATACTTTAATTGCCAATACGGTGTACAGATAAAAAACCAAAAAATAAATAAGATGGTAAAAAATGTTTTACTTATGACAGCTAAATGTATTATAGACAGCAGAAAATCTAAAAATTCGTTTACACCAGCTCAACCAAATCAATTGCTTGGTATGTTTTACCGAAACAACACGTTAGACGAAAAACAGAAACTAAATAGAGGGTGCCTAATTTTTTTGGTTGAAGCAACGAAATGTTTGTTTAACCACATATCAAGCAATTTTTTTTGCCGCGCGCATCAAATCTTGGTTATCTCAGCCAAACTATTTTTCCCATAAACAACGATTATCCGACGCAATATCACTGGTAGAGGCCCGAAAATGGCAGCCGAGCGAGAAGATTCGAAAGTTCAAAGCAAACCCTCGCGATTTCTCTAAAACGTACCATTCAGCTTTCCCGCGAGGATTCGCGGAAGAAAAGTGGTCCGCTCGAAATTTGTCTCTTGCCCGCGAGTCGATGATGGACGGCCCCGAGAAAGCTTCACGTCACATCTCCCGCGTAAGGAATTAATATAAGCCGCGACATAAATTGTCGTCGCGCGGAACGGAGTACGCGGCGGCGCAATAGAAAACATTGATAAAATAAATGACGCTTTATGATGGCGGCGGGGCACCGGAATCCCGCGCAATTTCTCGTCGTCGTCGTCGTCGTCGCACGACAATTCCGGCATAACGTAACTCCCGGCCCCGGAACGAGCAATAACGCTGTTTATTACGTTTGAAGATTTAAGCACCGGATTAATTTAATCGCAACGACGAGCTTAGGGCACGCCGGAACGTACGACCCTCCGTCCCGCTTTCATACTCCTCGCAAGTTAGCCAGAGCCCATCGCGGCGGAACGGTTATTCCGATTATCACTGCGCCTGCCCAATTGCGAAAGTATGCCGAAAGATGTGACTCGCGATAGGAGACGTTCATCATCTCGACAGGACGAGGCGCGTATATTGTCCGACGATGATTATCGTTCTGCTGTCCTCGTCATTTTTCCCGTCTCACCTGAGGATGGCCGCGCGCGATTAATCGGCTGTGTACCTTTTTAACAGACTTCAAACAAGGGAGGAGGTTATCAATTCGATATGTGTATTTCTGGTTTTTTTTTTTTTTTTTTTTTAATGTATGTTCACGGGTAACTCAATGGATTAATTTTGATTATTTTTGGATCATATGAAAGAGGATGATCCTCGTTGGGTTCCAATTAAGCTGCAAAAAGTTCCGACAACAGCAACAAACCATGTTTTCAACCATTTTTCCACAAATTTCGAGCGTAATTTCTGCATGTTACTATATACATACAGTTATACTGCAGTACAGTAGGTTACATATTGGTTGTATTGACCATCAATACGAATACGTATGACTAGAAGCATCGATTTAGTTTGATATGGTGCGTCGGTTGTACAGGTGACGAAGGTTTAGAAATCGATTTAATCTCGGCTTCTATCTCGGGACCGACGTTGAAACGGACAAATTATTTGATCCTTTTGTAAGGTTTAAAATTGTAACGGCGCTCGTTTCGACCTCCGAATTGTCCTCAAGGATGAGGGGATGAGAGGAAGACGGCAGTTCGACGAGAGACAGAGACCTCGTATTGTATACGTGACATTTAAAATATACAGAGAGTACAGTGAAAATTATCCCGTGTCACTTGATTTAGCTCCTAGCCGGTAGAGAACATTCCTCTATCCCTGTCACAGTCCTCCTTATTACACTTTCTAGTGCACTTTTGAAGTCAATTTTTATTTTGAATTCTTTGAACTTTTTATTTCACCAAACTTCCCGCGCTGAGGTTCATCGTGCCCGCGTTACTCGCAATCCGGCCGCCTTATTTCACGTTTCTGCAAACAGCGGATCTCATTAAAAATACCGTCGTCGCGATCCCGGCATTATAGACGCGCTTCTCAAGGGAACCTTTTCATAAGGGTAGATACAAAGGAACTCTCGATCGACAAACACGGGACGAACGGGCGACAGAAAGAAAGAGAGAGAAAGAGAGAGAGAGAGAGAGAGAGAAAAGATTTGCAATCGAAAAGCGTCGCTCCTCCGTACTTTGTACAGGCTCGCATTTCGCGTTGTTACAAATTCACGAGCAAAACTCGAGGAACAAAGCGGGCGCGGCGAGGGCATGCGACCCTTGGCAGAGAGGAACAGGGCGAGAAACAGTGTTCTCTCGACTACTCAGAATTAACAGCGGGACAGTCCCATCGGAATGAGTTCGAGGAAACGATGTCCCAAGTTTCGACGGCGGCGGCACACAGATAATTAGTCTCAAGGGAGTGTTCGATAATTTAACATACGTTTCGCGCTGCATGCCACGTCGAGGAAGTAGCGCACTCGCGGCCGCAGTGTGCGAAGGCGAAGAACTGTAGACTGAAAGTTTCATTAACGAGTACCTCGAGCAAGGAACAAAGATAACGCGCGCGCGCGCGCGCACACACCGCGCCACCCGATATCCTAGTTACAGCGTACTTCGTCAACGCAAATTCTTCGCGATAACAACGTTAGAACTACCTTCGGCACGGATTATATGAGCTTCTCCCATCCAGCATCGATGCCGATGGAACGTCGGCTTAATGAAACGTTTCACGGACTTCGCAAATCGGATTCCTGAAGCGTCCTAAGAGAATTTTCAGAATTATCCTGTATATAAGTCAGCCGGACGACAAGAGTGTCGGGGACGAAAATGCAAATTGGAGTTGGCCGGAGAGTCGATTTGAACGGTCGGAGGGGTGGAAGAAGGACGGGCGGGTGAAGGGGTCGTTAATTTTTTAGAAGGTCCAACAGGAACGGCGGACGATAAAACGGGAGCTCTGCGACTCCAGCCGGTCATTCTGCTCGTCATTATTGCCGGATTATAATTATTATCGCCGGGAACGACGTCGGCGTCGTCGTCGGGGCGCAATTGTTACTACCCCTGTCGTCGTTAACTCTCGCGGGATAGTTCGACGGCGAGGTTTACGCGTCTTCGGCTGCCTCGCAGTCGCGTTTCCCTGATGTTCCTCTTCAACCATTGACTGTTCGCCCCCTCGTCCCTCGACTCGACCCTTCCGATCTCGTTCATCGCTCGAAATCGCATCTTCGGGTCGATGATGTGCTTACGGTTGGAATATCGACGGGCCTGCTGAACGTGGAACTTTCTTGCTCGACGCATAGAGATACGAGAAAACGTCTTCTTAACCGACTTCAAAAAAAGGAGGATGTTAACAATTCGACATATATATTTTATTATTTATTTTTTAGCGTCCGTTTAAAACAGCAGGAACCCAACGGCCGAAATTTCGTTTGGCAGAAAAATAGTCCCGATCGCGAAGAGTAAGAAAAGATGTCAAACATGATAAGATAGTTGGCACGTCGGCTGCCAAGAGAAATTCGATAAAACTTCATCGAGTGGAAGCGCAGCAAAGCACTACTTCCTTCTCTCCGAGCATAGACGGTAGACGTCAGCCCTCGCCGGACGACGTTGTGCGTTCAATACGATAATAGTCGGTAAGAAAAATTGCTGTATCATCGCGCCGCCAGGCTCTCTCGGCAGCGGCTCCAGATATATCTCGAGTAGTGGCCCGAGTGGCGAAAGCTGCTGACAACTGGCGTAATTCGGCCGTTCCCTCTGCTAGCGTCTCCGCGAGCAAGGCATGAACGACGACGACGATGGCCTCGCCACACTCACCCCACTGGGGGCCTCTTTCTCGGCGCTGCAGCATGGGCGTGTACCTGTACGCGGCGCCGTACGTAAACTAAACGGTCGGCCGAGGCTTTATGGTCCCACCCGGGGCCCGAAACGTCGTGGTAGATCGGCTAAACCACTTCGCTAAACTAATCAGGCTTTACTGCTCGGAACCACCTCGTTCCCGACTCGCTGCCGCGGACGGCAACTACCGAAAATCCATGGCATGCGGCAAAGAAAGTAGTTCCCGTGGTCGTCGTCGGGTCGGCGGGCAGCTGCAGAGTGGCCCGTGGGGTTAAAGAGAGAAAAAGAAGGGGCGGCCGAATGCGCCGGGGGCGAGAGAGAGAGAGAGAGAGAGAGAGAGAGAGAGAGAGAGAAAGAGAGAGAGAGGTCATTTAGCGGGCCCCGAACGGCTACCTCGTAAAGCGAGCGCCGACGGAGGATGGGATTCCGAAATGATCGTTAACTGTTACCGTATCGCCGTGTATTACATTTTACGTACATAATTGACGAGCGATAATTAACTGTCAACAGCGTTGTTAGCGACGGTGCCGCCAATAACGCAATTAACTCTCGCAAAAACAACGACGACGACAATAATAATGACGCCCGATAATATTAATGCCCGATAACGGCAATAATAATAATGACAATGATAATAATAATTGCGAGTGAGCCGGGGAGAAGTTGGCGTCGCTGGCGCCGCCGCCGACGCCGCGGCCTGCAAGTTAGCTCGGCGAAAATATTTGCACAACGTGGCTATTTACGTATCGTGTCGTGTCGTGTCGCGCGCGCGCGCGCGCTCGCAGATCAGCGCGGGCCGCTAGTGGTGGGTTCGTTAATGGCAGAATCGCTCGCTGTTTTCGCGACGTATATTTACGCGTGATCAAAGCCCGCTACTCCAGCGGCAAGTCGCGCGGCGTGTGCATAAGCGCGTAAACATATGCGGCGACGCGAGGGTAAGAGGGAAAGAGGGGGGAGGGAACAAAAAAAAAGAGGATGGAAATTACGCGAGCGCGCATAAGCGCTCGTAATTTCAGTGTCGATCTTTGGGTAACGCACGCCCTGCGAGTCGAGCGAGTTCATCATACACGTTAACGGCTGATCATCGATCGGCACGGCCGGCATAGCGGTCGATGTTCTCTCTCTGTCTCTCTCTGTCTCTTTCTCTTTCTCTCTCTCTCTCTCTCTCTCTCTCTCTCTCTCTCTCTCTCTCTCGGGGCGGTCTTGGGTCGTGGTACGCGAGCATCGTGAACGATCGACATTTTTGACATCGCTCCTGCCACGTTCCGAGCGATCTCGCATCCGCCTGCGACGACGCCTCGCGTAATAACCGGCCCATAATGCCGCCCGTGGCATTCTGGGACCTCGGGGGCTCGGGCGGCGTGCACATACTTGCCGCTGGAAACTGGACGGACGCGAAGCGTGACCAAGATGCCGGGGCTCGCGAAAAATTGCACGACACACGCGCGTTTCTCAAGCTCGGATCAATCGGGCAGCCTGATCGCTCTGGCGATCTCGTGATTCGAGGAATGTGGAACAGATAGACGATGTCGTGTGAGTTGAGTTTGATTATTTCAAATTTTTCTCGAAGAATACTGTGAATTATATGATGCCAAGAAAATAATGAAATAATGAAAATAATTGTGGTTCTTTTGTTTCAGACAAGAATTACGCATTCCATCTTTCCCGCCAACTAGAGACGCCAGCAGCGAATAACTCCGCCATTTTACGACAATTTTATAACAAATTTTTCTTACATTTTTCGAATGTATCTGAAAATACACTCAAAAGATTGGGACGCTCCGTCGTTTCTCTGTCCATCAAACAAATCGCCGAAAATCAGTCTTATTTTTAGCCTTCTGAACCAGGACACTGCCTTAATGATACTCTCGTCGGATCGGAATGAGCGAGAGATTATAATCATTGGCGAATACTTGTGCGATTGAGATTGGCAAGGGGTACGACGACGGGAGCAGTTTAAGGGTTCATAATTCCATCGACACCGGTTTGGTACGCGCCTCGAGTGTGGACGCAGCACCACTTGGCGCTTGTGAAAAATTAACGAACCGCAGGACGGAATGCGGACGTATATGGTCCTCGTGAAAATAAGCTGATCTCCGGAACGGCCGTGATAGAATCAGCCGATGTCGTTACACGGCTTGATTAAATTACACGAGCGGTATACAATTCGTCGGTCGATTTCTGCCACGCTCCAGACACGTTTCCCGTATTTATTCGCTACGTACATACGAAACCGAGAGGCCATCAAGACGACCCGAGTTTACGGCGTGCTGCACGGCACGTACGATATTCGGGTAGCGCGGTGTCAGTCTTACCACCACTTGAGGGCCACGTGGGTGCTGTAAACGTACAGTCTATGCAACACAGCTATGTGTTGTAGACACCGTGTAACGTTTGTTTTGGAAACTCGATACAACTTAGTATCCGTAGATTACTCTCTCTAGTTTACAGATTTTGAAGTCTGCGTGTAGCGCGATATGTTGCCTAATAAGTATCCGTGTTTGAGAACACGTCCGCCATGAAGACCTCTCGTACATCCTACCCACACTTTGAAAGGCCAAATTTCCCGAATCGGAGCATAAAAAGTGGCTTGTTTGCGAAGACTTCACAGGCCGCATACAAGTATTTGGCTCAAACACAAACGCGGTTACGTGTACAAACACTAACGTATGCACCCTTCCTGCGGCGCACCACGCGATAAACTGGAGTGCGCCAGGAAGACAAGGTGGCTTTACAGGTCAGACGTACGATCTTCCTGGCTACTACTTACGAGCAGAAAGCTGTCAGCTCGACATTACCGAGTTGGATAACTTAAGCTAGACTCCGGCCCATCCGCACGGCCAACACCGCACTCGCGCTTCCTGCTGAACTCCTAACAAATATATTCCTCGCAATCGTTATTAAACTCCATTTCAAAGAATGTGTTGCTTCTCCACCCGCTCCCGCCTGTCTTTCTTAAAACAACCCCCATCCCAGTTCCCAGGCTCCATCCAACGTCGCAACTTACCACCCAACGTCTCACGAGACTACGTATATACCGCAGCAGGTGGCAAGTCTACTCTCCCGCCAGTGCTGGACTTAAATATTTCGGGCCCTGCATACGTATGCCAGCCGTATTCCTTCTCGCCCCCGACATCCCCCGACAGCGCACATTTTTCACATCCCGCACGATGATTGTATTCCGTCGAGCGGAGGAAAGTGAAAATGAATACAGTGTCATGCCCAACACGCTATGAGTCCATGTTACGTGAGCTGATTTACGGGTACCAGCGTTGCATCTTTGAGTCGCCGCAGAACGCAGTTGAATTATGGTTCGGGCGTACAGTCGAGTCACCGTACAGTCTACACTGTAGGGATGTTCGATTCTCTTGAAAGAATTGAGTTTTCAATCGAATCGGAATCGAACATCGCCACTACAATGTTCTGCTGCCCGGCGCCTTTTTAGCCGACTTCCAAAAAGGAGGAGATTATCTATTCGACATGTATATTTTTTTTATTTATTTGTTTACGTTCACCAGACGTTAACCCGTTCACCTACAATATCCTGTGACCCACCGTGGGTCGTCGATTGCGCCAAACATGAAAATCACGTATCGGGCTCGCTTACACACGTACTCACACACCATAAGACGTGTACAATCGGCACAGTTTGCGACCTCGACGTTGATTTCACCACGCACCGTCGGAACTTAAATCGTAGGCGCGAGCGTTTAAGCACGCGATATTCGACTGAAAACATATTAAACGATCTAATTGAAATTTCGCACGGGCACCCTGGTTTGCGTATCCCGGCTGAAATCCGCCGCCACCTCCACCCCTTAACCACGCGCGCTTCTCCCAACTCTGTAGGAAACCATGATTAAAGCGGTGTTAAGCCACGACGAGGCTGCCGGTTACAAGCTCGGTGAGATAATGACTCGAGGTGAGGCTGGCGAGGGGTGGGGGCTGAAGACGCACGGCGCGGGACAGCTTGCTGGATGGCACAAAGAAGAAAATGAAGGGAAGCTCGGTGCGCCGTCATTGAAAGGGTTTAGAGAAACTTTGCCGCATTAACATATTTTTGCGAATAGTTTGGGCGAAATTCGGTTAGCCGGAGAAGTAGGTGGAGGATGTTGAGCACAGACGCGAGGTGGAGAGTGGAGATGCTCCGGGATTAGGTGAAAGCTCCCGCGGGGACCCGAGGGAGGATGATGAGCTCGGAGAGCTTCTCCGGAATTCGCGGAGCGAGAGAGGAGGGGAGCGTGCGAAATTTCGGGATGCAAACGAGAGAAAGATTGTCGAAGGCCTCTCTCTTTCGCGCGCGCTGCATCGGGGAACGATGACGTTCCCGATATTTTCGGAAGCTCGGTCATTCCTCGCGCTCTCCTTCTTTGACGAATGTCGACAGATGGCTCACTTATTTTCGCGGAAATGCCCGGGAGTTCGGCTGAATTTTCGGGGCTCTCTTGCGCGAAGTTGAAATAACGATTGGAAGGTTGATAGTGCACAGCTGCGTTTTCGGGGGGACGGAGGTGGGTGATGAAGGAAATTAAGAGCGAGGGGCGAGGGGGAGGTGGGGGAGTGGGAGGAGAACGATGGGATGCCCGAACGAGCACATCGAAGTGCATCGACTGCATTCTCGACATTTTCAGACGTCTCCGCCGTTCGGTACGTGCGAACGTCGAACGTTCCTGCCTCGCCGACACCTCCGGCCCTCCGTCCCTAAGCTCGGTATTTAATTTCAGACTTCCTCGTGGAACTAAGCATCACGCCTCTGCCAATTGGAATAACCCGCGGCCGTCGCCCTTAATTGTCATTGCGCGCGGCGCGCCATGAAGCGCGGCCTTAAACTTCTGATTACCAGAATTGATTAAATCAGCCGGCCAGTTTTTCCGGCCCGGAAAAAGTTTCGTGCGCGACGAGGTGAGGAAAAAAATGAACAGAGAGAGAGAGAGGAAAGCTGAGGCCGTTTTTCTCCGACGCCCCGACGTCGACGCCCGACGGCTTTACTAATAAACTTTCGCACCCTCGCGATTCGGCCGATGATGTTATCGCTTAAATAAGCAAGCCTCGAACGTCGACAGCCGGCGAAGCCGACGGTCGCGGTGGCCGCCTAAAAGGCCTCCAGTACTCCGTCTCCGTTCTCCCAGGAGGGAGAGCGCTAATATTTTCTATCAAAAGTTCTTACGTCCTTTCGTTTAATTGCGATCGATCGTCCAAACAGAGGGTACGACGCCCGGCTCTCGGTGTTTACATTACGCCGGACTTTCCTTTTACTTCCGATCACGCCCACCCGTCAAAACGAACTGTAACTTATCAAGAGCGCGCAAACAGCCACGGGAGACAGAAAACTCTCGCTCCGCCGAGCGTTGTCCCGACGTTATCGAATATTTGGACGATAAACAACGGCAAACGTCGCGCGTTGCTTTCATTATTTCGCGGGGGCGGACGGAAGACGGGAGGACACTGAAGCATGCGTAATATGCGGCTACTTTGTTCCGCGTCAAATTAATATTGCGAGCCTCTCTCTGAAGTTTAAATCACTTTTATTGAAAAATAAAGACTGTATAGATTAAGGTATTACTAGCGCTGAATCACTTTTCTTAAACTTTTTTTTAAACCAGACTTAAATTGAAGATTTTTAAAAAATAACAATTTTTTTCTTATAAATGAACTTGATCCACCGTCTAGAACTCGAGTTATTAACAATTAAAGTTTAGCGTTTTCTCCATCTAAAGCAATGGTAATGATCACAATAAAACGGTTTTTTGATAATAACTCAAAAACGGCTCTTAAACTTTTTTTGAAAAGATTCCAGGTTATAGATTAACATTCGAGAAACATTTTAAAAGAAAAAAAAAAAGACTTTTCACCGTATAGTTCAGGAGAAAAAAAATGGAGAACATAAAATTGTAAATTGAGTGCTTGTGTTCAGCCTGAACTGCGGTAGAAACGCTAGTCTACATCATTGCCAAGTATACTAGTGTGCACATATGTATACGGAATGTCTGCATGGATTGAATCAGGGCCGTGAGAAATTTCTGACGCAATTGAAAACAAATAATGAAGCCCCTTCTTGATACGGCACCCAGCGCTAGTAATACCTTAATGCATAGCGATGCTCCTGACGCATGAAGCAACTGTCGACAGGCCACAAATAAGGACAATGATACGTAGAACGCGTTCTCCGCAGATGCGCGATGTGCACAGAACGATTTCGACGTTGATCGCTCTCTCAACCGTTCGAAATTAGGAGCTCGTCGTTCGCCCTTTACACTCGAAGCGCCCATTAACCGCCGTTTCTTTACGCTCCGCGGAAAGGATATTGCGTGTCTCGCACTCCGGCTCCTCTAGTCCTGCTTACGACATTCCCCTTGTCGGCCGTCGCGTCGTGCCACGTTTTACGATTAATTTCGTGCCACGGCGACGAAGGTTCTGACAATGACTAGGGTCACCCGAGAGCCTTTCATGCGTCGGGACAAGTTGCCACCAAAGCAAGACCATTACGGGGGATCAGCGACATAACGATAAATATTTTACTCGGCGCTCCGTTCGCTCAGAAATTACCGGCCTTCTTTTGTTACGACGCCGGGCGCCGTGCTGCGAATTTACAGCGCGGATATGTCGCGCGCGGACACGGATACCTCCCGCTTCCCGATTATCCAAGACATAGGGTAGAGCGCTAATTTCGTTTTACTAACGCACAATTCGCGCTCGGCGTATATGCTCGCAAACTGCGGTAAGGTGATTTCGGGGTCGGGCATTTACACTGTAGTGCCGTGTAATTCCACTTGGAATCAGATTACCGCCCCGGAGAGAGAAACGGAGGGAGAGACGCAGGAGAGCGTCGATGTTACGCGTACGATTTGACTGAATAAACAGGCGACGGACATAAGCTCAACGTCCCTTTCATCTCGCGTATCCCGGAATGCCTCGCGCTGACAGCAGTTAATTTGTCGCCATCAAACGGAACAACGTTCGTGCTTCTTCGTGGCCGCGCGCGGGTGAAAATCTCGCGCGCGGGCCATGAACAGGGGGTTGTACGTCGAAAGAGTTAAATCGCGTGGCGCAAAAGCGAGAGCGTCGTTGGGCGAGGAAATTAAGCCTCGCTTTTCAGCGAAGTTCTCGCGAAGCGCTTCGTTTGCGTCACTTTGCGTATCAAGAACCCCACCTCTCTACGACTCAAGTTACGTGACGTGGCTCATAACTTCATAACTCGAACGATATTTAACGTTGTACCCTGTTTAACCCTCCGCAGGACGCGGGCAACTTGCGGCAACTCAAAGTCGCTTTTTCACGAGGCAGGCCGCGCTTCTTTTCATTGAAAATTCTTGCGAGAAGTTGGCCGCGTCTCGGCCGCGACAATTTCGCCGGGCCGACAGCGTTTATACGCAATTAAAAACACTCTCCCGCGCCGAACCGTACTCAAGTCCTTTCTGCCTTTCATCGTCCGCCCTGCCGCGAGCGTGAATTACTCTCGAAGATGCGCTCGGCGTTAAAAGGCAGTCGTCCCGGTACTCAACGTGCGGCACGCCGAGCTTTTATGCGCGGCCCGGAATTGTATCCGCGTCAGCTTATACACGAGACATAACTCCTTCGTGCGCGCTGATATAATTTCGCGAGGCCGCAATCCACGGCGAGGGGTCGCGCGCCGAACGGCGCTGTGATTTTCGGCCGCATATTACGCCGCCATAATTCCGCCCCCGGAATCAAATTACACGCGGAGATGCCGGTGCGTCGAATGTTACGAGGACGATTTGGCTGGATACGCCGGAACGAGGCGTCGCGCGTGTACTGTGAGCCCTGACATTCCTTTCGACGCCACCCCTAACGACGACGTTTAAGGGGTTACATATGTTGTCAATTTTGGAATAATCCAGATTTTGGTAATTATGCGGTTCAGGGAACTGACTTGGAATATGAGTTGGAATTAACATTAGACAGGCTTGCCCACTCCCCCGACCAAGTGTTGTTGTTGTACGCTAGGTAAGCCGGACATCAACAGTACACCATAGCCGCTTACAGTAAAACGAAGCGTACTTATAACAAAAGTTTTTCGCTAATAACTCCGAAACGAAGGTCGAGCGCACTTAAATGTATAGGAAAAAGTTGTTCAGAATGTCGAAATATACAACATATTCCAAAAGCGTCCAAATCGGAGCTGGGTTCCTTGAACCGCATATTTACCAACATTTTTGTTGTTGTTCAAAATGAATGTTTGTTGTGCCAGGAATTATGGGAAAAAAGATTTAATGTGGTACTCAAGGAATTAATAAAGTTCTGAGTTAAAATGTAAGCGGTTGCCGGCCTAGCCAATCGGCATGCGCGTTGAGTTTTGGCGATCTACTTGCAATTAGCAAGATGAATGACGGTCGGTAAGGCGATGTTTTGTACCTAGTATGGTGCTGGAATAGCTGAATGAGGGTGCGCTGATAAGAGAAAGTTATTCATGAAGGAAATGAAAGAAATCTTTCTGAAACTTTAAACGCGTTTATCTCGAAACCACATTTTTCGAACTGGTCGCTGTAATAACTGGATAAATTTTCAATATTTTTTCATGGTTCTTCCTTTTTCTTGATCAGAATTGAACCCTCTAACCACTGTCGAGGCGTTTTTTTTAATTTTTGCTCCTGTAAAATGTGATCCACAATTTTAGGTCAAAATTTCACGAAAATAAATAACTTTTTCTTTAACCCATTGACTGCCAACTACGAGATATCTCGTAGTAAGCGTCTGTACCGAACCTGCTACAAATGGCTATTTGAGTTAGGAATTATTAGAAAGGATGAATGAAAAATGTATATAGTGTAGACAACATGTTAAATATCAGTAATTTAATATTATTATATTTTGTAAAACTTCATGTTTCTTTAAAATAAAACCGTGGCGCCCAGGGCAAGACGCGCTAAATTTGCGTGGCAGTCAATGGGTTAAAACGTCATATTTTCCAGCAATTTGGCAAATTACAAAATTTGACTCGACAGTCGGTAGCGACACTCCTATTTCATAAAGTCATTAAATAATATCGATGATTTTTGTATTTTAGCGTAACCAATCACAGTGACCATGGATACATTTTTTTTAAAGGCATTCGGGTCACGTGATTTACAAGGTGTAAACATTCACTACAAATTTGTCAAAATTGTACATTGATTAAAAAGATATTATGGAGTAAATGCGTCTTTACTTCACATAAATAGGATGATTTCCCTTGTCACAGCACCCTTTTGAGAATCATTGATTCTTTGGTTCCGAGAACATACGCAACCCCTTAAGTTCCATTAACCCTGTTAACAAAGAGTCCCATCCAGGACTGGGACGCGAGAAAGCCAGGCTTTGTCTGGCCGAGCATGCATCGCATTCCCTGACGTGCAGCCGGTGCCGGCGACTCAGCCAGCGAACTGCTGACACACCGCGTTCACGCGCACCAATCAAACGTTTCGGCGTTGTTGTGAGCATTATCATTCTGAGGAATTAGAACGCTTATTGTGGCGCGCAAAGCGTGCGTATATTTAGCGCCGGCGAACAACGAGTCGGCGACTGGCAAATTTCGTCGGGCCACTGCGAGGTGACGGTCGCTGGACGAGGACGAGTGGCTTGTTTGATCGCCGATTGTTTGACCCGAGTCCCGCAGAATGTACGGGTCGGCCGATAAATAAATAGCAAACACGAATCTCGCGTGCGGTTTAGCGACGAGATAATTGCGTGTCACTTCGATAGGCGCGGTCGACCGAACGGGCGACGATTGCTGCCGAGCGCACGGCTTCCGGGTAGTGACGATTCCTCGTGGAACGGACTCGACTGTTGACACGGCTAATCGTGCATCGTAAGATTCCTAATCTGCGGACACGAATTCGTCGATGGCGAAAGAATCGGAAGAGATTTCTTCGGAAGATATTTTTGCGATTCGTTTATATTGATAATGATAAGAACACAAAAATGTTCATTTAACACATCTTGCGCGGGCACTTTGCCGCCAAAGTCGTACCGTGTAGCGGGCGATTTCAAATGCACTTTCCTTTATTTTTTGGGAATAGAAGGATCACACATCCCGCATATATAAGAAGCAAAAACTTAATAAAGTCTCTCTCCACAAAAAACTACCCAACATTTTTCTCAAGGCATTTGGAAACCTGCTCTTCAAAATCTTTAGCGTATTACAACGTAATCGCGTCAGCAAAACGAATTCATAGGAATTCATTCTTGCAACGCACGTTTTGTATTTTTGCAACGCATGTCTATCCGATTTTATTGTAAAAACATCACAAACACCCATCGATAACAATAATCCATGAATAATCCGTGAAAAACGACTTTAGTCGCTTCCCGCTCAAAATGTGAAATCCGCGCAAAACGACTTTAGTCGCTTCCCGCGCAAGATGTGTTAATACAGACACGTGTTCTGGTGCCTAATGGTAAACTCGGCCCTGTGCGTTATGTTCCGTACGCAACGCCGTGATTGAGGTAGATGCATGCAGGCGCTTCGATTCTCGAGCGATAGAGCGTCGTCACTGCCAAAAGATCAGGCTTTGTTTGTTTTTTTCCGCTCAGCGAGGTCCAAGAAGAACAGTCTCCGCGCACACCTCACATGGTTCGGATCGACACATTCATTCTCGCTGTCGTTGTGATTTTGAGTTACATCGTGAGTGAATGAGTGAGAAATAGCATTAATTGTGAGGTACCTCAACCTCGTTATCGTCTCATAACAGAGATGAGATTCATACATATACAAGGGTTTTCCCACCAAACCTACATGGCCAATCACACATAACCTGAGCTGGTATTCATTGAAATCTCAGATTCTGCGAGCTCAGGGTATTATAGGAACTGCCCTCGGTATCACTCATAGCCGTGCCCTGAGACCAAATACGTAGCTTTAATACGATGGCGATACGTAACACTAAAGCATTGAATTACCTGCTTTGGGAGTACATATACTCACATCAAATCCATGGCACACATCAATGCCGCATCTCATGAACAATAAACATAAAATATCTGCACTACATTAATTTGTCGTGTAGAGTCCGCAGTTTCAGGGTAATATAGGAATTAATCTCGGTATCAATCAAAGCCGTGCCCTGAGACCGGACACGTGGCTTAAGGTATTACTAGCGCTGGGTGCCGTATCAAGAAGGGGCTTCATTATTTGTTTTCAATTGCGTCAGAAATTTCTTACGGCCCTGATTCAATCCATGCAGACATTCCGTATACATATGTGCACACTAGTATACTTGGCAATAATGCATACTAGCGTTTGTACCGCAGTTCAGGCTGAACACAAGCACTCAATTTACAATTTTATATTCACCATTTTTTTTCTCATGAACTAGACGGTGAAAAGTCTTTTTTTTCGTTTAAAATATTCCTCGAATGTTAATCTATAACCAGGAATTTTTTCAAAAAAAGTTTAAGAGCTGTTTTTGAGTTATTAGAAAAAAACCGTTTTATTGTGATCATTACCATTGCTTTAGATGGAGAAAACGCTAAACTTTAATTGTTAATAACTCGAGTTCTAGACGGTGGATCAAGTTCATTTATAAGAAAAAAATTGTTATTTTTTAAAAATCTTCAATTTAAGTCTGGTTTAAAAAAAAGTTTAAGAAAAGTGATTCAGCGCTAGTAATACCTTAATACTATGGCGACACGTAACACGTTATCCGATGAAACTTGTCTATCACTTTTCTTTATTTCCACTGCTCACGGTTCGATTCCTGATCCCACTAAAGTCTCGTCTCGAACCTTACAGCGCAGTCCGATCTAACAACCGGCTGGTGTGCATCGAGTGGACCATGTCCAATATTAATTACTCCGTTTAATGAACTAGCCCAATCCGCTTACGGCTCAACGGCCGCGAAGAGATGCGGCGTGTATGCGCAACACGCGATAATGCCAGCCGTTCGCAGATACACGCCAGATTTTATATGCACACCCACAGTAACGTCAGTTTCCAACTTTCGCGCTGTGCCGTCGATGTAAATAGGGAATCGCGGGAACTTCACGCATGAATACAGACGAACCAGGCCATACTCGCGGCAATGTTCAACGGTAGACTTTAATTAAAAATATTTACGAGGCCGCGACAGTAAAAAGGCATTATTGCGAGCCCGACATATCCTGCATTACTTCTGCACGGCTCGCAAAACTGTCTTTTTCACTGGCACAGCGAGCGACGCGTAATATGTCTCGATTGAGTCCGCGACATCTCAGTGTCCCGGCTCAAAGTGTCGAGCCCTTTGCAGTCGATTTTAAACAAATCCCACCCAACACAGTCAACTCTGTCGAAGGAATACAGGGCAGGAGTAATTCCCGCACTCGCTGCGGGGTTCGACCTATCTCTCATTGAAGTTTCCGATCCGTGTGTCTGCGCATACACAATGATTCCGCGAGTGCGCCGCCTTTGCATACACCATCCGCTGTGTATATACATACGCGCGCGCGCTTGGAAAAAGTAGCTCCGAAATCCAGTCGTCTTAATTGGTACTCTAATTACTCTGTAATTGTGTATCGATCCGCTTTTAAGTGAACCAATTAGCGAGGCTGTGTTTGAAGCCGGCAGCCTCCTCTCTACTGAAGAGGCGCTTTCCACCGGAAATAACATAGTTCGCTGTGGGTTCGAGGAAGATTTCCTCTAGCCGTGCATACTACATCTAACCCGCTCTTTCCCTCCCTCTCAGCCTTGGCCGCCGTAACGCGCGCGCACCCCTGCTTTGTGTGCCCCCGCCTGTACGTGCGCCCGGCGAGTGTCTCTGTGCGCGTGCATACGCCCGTAGGAACGCTGAGTGCTTTTACGGTTAATCGAAATCGCTCTTCGAAACGCTCCGAGGCGCCTCCAGCCGGCTCCATTGAACCCGGCGGTTCATTGTTTCCGAAAGTCTTCGGAGACTTGAAAGAAGGCAATTTCGACGCGGCATTCGGCGCACGTCGGACCTCGCCGAAAAAGTGTATCCGCCGATGAAATTCGAGAAATTCAGCCTGATCCTCTTTACGGCCCCTCGTTCGCCGGCGGCGCCGGTCGTTGCGAATGTCTGTAACGCGCGAAGAAAGGCTGCCATTGTTGCGCTGGCGAAAGGAACAGCGGGCGCATAGGAGAGCAAGGGGAAGAAGGAAAAGCGGGGTGGTTTGGGTCGTTGAAATAATTACGACGCATGAGTCGCGCGCGAGGGTGTGCGATACGTCCGGAAGCGGTGGGAAGTTTTTAATTCGTGCGTGCATGTGTGATTTAAGGGGTTATTCTACTGTGACCAACCTCAAGACAGGCTAAATTTCGCGAATTAATTCCGAAAAAAGTATTAATGCGATATTATTAATTTATGAATATGTATTTGTACACAACTTAGGAAGCATGAATAAACAATTTTACAACAAAATGTTTATATTTGAACAAGATATGTGACTTCGTGTTCAATGGTACACGATTTTGGCGATTTGGTGGGTCTGAAACGGAAAAACAATAAATTTTCATGAATAATATTGAATTGACTATCGTGTGACGAGGGCTTTTTTCCTCCTTGTATATGAAAAAATACAACGTTTTCATTTTTTGCGCACAAAATGGGTAGTTTAAAGTGGTTTATTTCTTAAACAAAATATGTTATCGAAAAAACCGATCGTCACACCGAAGCTACTATTTGTCCGAAAATGTGTATAAAATTGCAAATCAATTAATCAATTACAGTCTCAGATATCGTGTACACCGTCGAACCGTGAACGAAGAGCACCATATTGAACATGAAGTCACTTATCTTGTCCAAATATAAACATTTTGTTGTAAATTTTTTTATTCATACTCCTTAAGGTGTGTACAAATACATATTTAAAAATGAATAAGATCGCATTAATAGTTTTTTCGGAATTAAATCGCGAAATTTAGCCTGTTTTTGAGGTTGGTCACAGTAGGATAATCCCTTAACCCTCGGACACCCGACTGAAAAATGAGACACGCGATCCCACGATGGGTCATTTTGACCCGTCCTGCAGGACGGCAACCCGACATTTTAAATTCATAAACATTTTATTTGTATAGATGTATGTGAGACGAGAACCTCAAATTGAATTCAACGCGTCCACGTAACACGAACATTATTGTTATAATTATTAGATTATGTGTTATAGGTAACAATCCTGGAAATAAATGCTGCGAAATTTGGTCAGAAATAATTGGGTTACTACGTCTAACCCATTCCATTTATAAAACACTGTCGACCAGGTCGCAAAAAATTTTAATTTTGTAAAGAATGTTGTAAACAATTTAAAAACAAATTATCAGATTTTAAAATATATTGCAACGTCGCTAAAATGTACGTAGGCGAAATTTTGTACTTTGCTCAAAAAATGGGTTGACGATCGGACGAAAAATGTGCTTCGAGTCAAATTGACCCATCGTGGGTATCCGAGGGTCAACAGCCGTGGCGGGAGAATTATGCGGACCGACGCTGGCGTGTGTTATGAGCGACGTGACATTGATCGTGTCAATTTCGCTTGACGGCTTCATGATGAATTCAACGGCGTCGGGAGCTTTTTGAGGTCGCCATGTCCGATTATGCGGACGATGAGTACTTAGGCTGCTACACTGGACCAAACGCGAAACTTTCGTCATTGTAGATTGTAGAACATCTGTACGACGACTGTAATTATCCGGAGCCGAGCTGCTAGAAAAATCTCGTCTTTCCCTTTTGCGACAGCTCTGCCGTTCTACTCAAAAGGAATTTTCATTAACAAATGGCTAATGGAGATGTTTTCGCAAGACAACGAACGTCGACCGGATAAAGCGTATGTTTATTAAAAAAGCATCTTCGAACACGGAACGCGAAGGGATAATATAGTTGCGCGTGAACTCCCCGGCCATTCTTATAAATGAAATACACTCGGCTCTTAAGAAATGTCGCGTCTTATTACTCGCTAACGCAGGGGGAAGATGACATCTCTCGCATAAAAGAAGCCAAAGTGCGGTGGGCGTCGCGCTCGTAAACTGCATTACTGCGTACCGCCAATAAATATCGATTCGCGCGCACGCGGCCGCGAATGGGGAAAAGAGGGGCGAAAGAAAACGGATAAACTGGATTCGCGGAATCTGGACTCGCTCGCTCGTTAAACAACCACGTACGCCGACTGTTTACAAAGGCTACCTTAAAACTTCCCAAAGTCGTCTACCGAAGATTAGTCGTCTAACTATAAAGTCATTACTGGTCTGCCGACCGCACACGACACTCTCTGTCGGGAAACGTCTTGGAAAATATTCTTTCACACGCGCCAATCTCAAGACTTCGTCGTTGCACTATTTGATCATCTAATTAATTAAATACAATAAACACTAAGCAAGTCCGTGTGTTGAGCTCTTCCCATCGCGCTTAATGATCAACGAGCATTGCCGATGGTAGCCCGCGAGCGTTATGTTTGGCTCGGGATACAGATGATTATCGATTTACGCCTAACTCTGTCCATCCATTCGAAAGCATTTTAACGGACGACCGCGTTTCTGTTCACAGCCTCGCCCTGAAGCGGGTTAGCCGAATTATAGATACACTACATACACGCGGCGCCGGAAATACGATTCGCGTTGGAGCAATCGACACTCGTAGAACAAGCCTTAATTAAGTTAACCCCGCTCCCGTATCGAGAAACTATCCCTGATTGCCTTGTTAACGGGATAGGTTACCCGATCCGCGATATCGATCTACCAACAGGGACTGATAAGGGTCTCCCGTGTTGCCAATGGCGAGTTTACAGCGACGGAACGCGCATAATCGCATAATTCGTACGTTTCGCGTCCGCTCGCCTTTCAAACGGCGCCGTCCATTATGAACGCGAAAGATACCTTGGCGATCGCGGCCCAACAGAAACGCACTGTATGGAAATGCCGACGAGAGCCTCGCGACAGAGTCGTTCGTCATCGGAGAATACATTCCGCGCGCGCGATGATTAATCGCTCCTGAAATTGGAAAAAAATAAATGATCCCTCAGCAACACTCGAGAAGCTGACGGTTTCCTTCACGAGGTTCACTCTCCCTTGGGACGCGTGATATATAGCCGTGATCCCGAAATCATTCCCTGCCCGATAACGGTCATATCGCGAACTTGCGCCCCGGCGATAAATAATTTCGGAGCTCATCCATTCGTAACGCGAATTCGGATGTTCCATGATGCGGGCATTCCGCGTTATGAAGAAAGCGTGGTATTTTTCGTCTCAAAAAATCGATACCGAAGAATCGATTCATTTGGGGCAAAGAATCGAGTTTAAGATTGATAATGCTGTAGATTCTATTGCAAAATTGAAATAAACAAAAACGATCTTGGAAGAATCGAGTTGTAAGGGTAAATAATCGCTACATAATTACAGAGGAAAATTGAGTGAAGGCTGTTACATAATTGCGTATGCTTAAGTGTGAGGTTGTAAAGATAATCACAGCAGCGAATATTAATAATTCTCACGATTTGTTTCTCGTATACTCGGTTGTCCAATATGGAGGTTTGATCATAACTATGACCCCGTACTGCGTACAATGAATATGCTCACATTGCAAGACCGAAGAAACACTGTGGATATTTTGTTTTGTTTAAAATCATCAACAGTTACATTGACTGGCCCCCTTTACTGCAGCTTACTAGTTTTAATACTAGCTCTCGTCCCCTACGTAACACGCCGATCTTTGGTGTTGACTTTTACTGTAGCGATCTCAGATTTTCTGACCCGATCACCAGAATATGCAATTATGTAAATAGAATATCTGACAAAATCGATCTTTTCGCAGGATCACTCAATACGTTTAAAATACCAGTAATCCACCTACACTTACTTAGCTCATAACTGCGTCAATTACGTTTGTAAACATTACACATTTAGTCTGTTATCCATTAAATTGTTCTCACTCCAACGTATACATAGAGCGCCAGCCCGTAAATAAATAAAAAAAAATAAATAAATATTCTCCAACAGATCAATCTACAACCGAAGTAAAAGCACAATTATCTCGTCGTGACATCAAAAGAATCGATCCTCAAACATTTTCTCTACCAAAAGCCTCGATTTTCCGAATAATCGAATCGGAATCGAGCATCCACCGTGTGTGATGTCTCTGATGCGCGGCGTGGCATCGTCGGCAGCCGGACGCCGGACGTTCGCGGCAGTATTAATAAGCGCGCGCGATTCATCAGCGAGAGGACGATGACAGAAGCGAGGAACGAATTTGTTTTCGCGCCGTCAAAACTCGCGACGTGCCACGGCCGGCCGCTGGCCGATCGTCGACAGCAATTTCATTCCGACGCAGCAACGGAACGGAGCATCGGCCCGTAACGAGAACACGTTGGCCGAAGAGATGACGTTGCCTCGAAGATGTACGTCGCGCGTCGGTCTAGTCGCCGGCCCAGCACTGGGTCAATATGCCGTGCCGCTTGATAAATGAGAGGCGCAGTATTCATCGGCGCGCAATTGCGAACACCCACACTGCTGCCGACACAATGAGAGCGGTGAGTCGGCCGGCGCGCGTATGTCGCCGTTACGTAACGATAGCGGACTTTAAATTCATTGCTCATGCGGCGACTTAAATTCTTTCCCTTCACGAAAGACTTAGCGGTCGGCCGGTGCGCGACTCGACTCGCGGAATACGGGATCAGTTTGGCGGCTGCTTTGCATAAGCAGGCACGACATTTCATCGTATGGTATAGCGACGGCGAGATCATCGGTCAAATGTACGGTGGGACCTCGATATACGTCTGAGTTTAGAGTAAGTTGAACTTGGTGTACGTGCTGTTTTGACGCGAAAAATTCACTTCGTTAATCAATAGTGATGGGCATTGTGTGGAATGATCAGATAGTGTCACGTTTCTGAAACATCCTGAGGAGAAGGCACTGGTAAAATTTGTTAGACAGATTTTTAGTAAAGGATAATTAATTATAATATACACACTTTAAATTTAACAGTGAAAAATAGAAAGAAAGAAATGAAAAGAAAAATCGAACTAACAGTTCTAAAATGGAGCAATATTTTTGAGGTTGACTCGCATATCATGTTAGCCCGACCGGATCCGGCATTTGCAGAAATGACGAACGGTGGAATTAATATTACTTATTATTCATATTTACAGATAAGAAACAGAAAAATGAAAGAAAGCTGTCTTATGTAATAATTATGAACAGAAAATGCACTCGTTGACACTTCCGGCCCGACATTTCGCCAGACTCCGCGACGAAACGCCACGAATGGCCAACGATTCAACCGGCGCGAGCTTTCGGACTGTCGTCGTATCGATTTCGGTGCTTTTAATTGCAGACGAGGGTCCGGCAGGAAATTCTACGAGATCCGGCGGCCGATCGATCGACCAAATAATTCAATGCGTCAAACGTAATTAGAATGCTGCGAAAGAGTGCATATTTCGGCACGATTGCTGGCTGAAAGAGCGAATAGCATTGGATCCCGTCAGGCATAATAGCGAAAAGCCGCACGCATCGTTTGTTCGATCCGGTATCGCTTTAATACGCGCCGCGCGTTTATGACTCCCGACCATACGAGGCCGCGCCCCGTGATTCATAGTATCGTTTAAATATTCGGCGTGCAATAATTATTCGTTGGAAGTGCGGGATAAAGCGAGGGCATTAGCGGCAGGAAATAGATTGTTCTATCTCGTGCCTCGACGGTTGACCATTCATATTCGTAGCCAAAGCGTTCGACGTGATCGCCGTGATCGACGTAATATCGAAAACATAATATACAGATACAACGTATACGTATATATAAACGAAATATTGCCGGGTTGACCCGACAAAGTTATTCAGGCTCGTTACGTGATCCAAATATTATGCAAAGTGCCTCGTGCTGGGAGCCAGTTAACCGGCAGTACCGGCGAGGCTGCATTCGTTATTTGCAGTAATTTCACATCGATTTATACGCGGCCGCTCGATATATACTGAAAAATAACACGGTCTACCTTCGGTGGAGCGGCCGCAAAAAAGACGAGAGCGAGGAAAAAGGGCGAGTGCTTATGAACCGCTTTGATAAACTAACGCATTGCGCGCGTAATACATACTAATAAACTGTCGTATATCGCCGGACCGGTGAGCGCCAAACTGGTTTTGTAAATACTCACTCGCGAGATGATGGATCGGCCGTTTGTACGTCGCGCAAGAAAGTGAACCGCGGAAAAGTACTCGCACACTAGCTTTCCCGTGTATTACCGAAAATCGTCGACGCAACCTACACGCTAGGGGTGTTCAATTTATGAATCGATTCAGAATCGGATCGTGAGAATCGATTCTCTCAAAAAATCGAAACCAAAGAATTTTGAGCAAATCGATCTTTTGAGCAAACGAATCGATTTTTTGAAGAATCGAATCCGAATCAAACATCCCTACTACAAACGTGCGTCCCGGGCGTCTTTTTAAATACGCGAGAAAAGCAAATCCGCAGAACGGGGCAAGTTTGTGATGAGTTCCGCGGGAACGCCGGGCGGAAAGTGAACTTTGCTCGGTAATTGTAGAGTGTAAGATTACGGGAGCGAGCGGTCCCCGTGACGTTGCGCAACGAATACTCGTAATTAGACGAGCGCTCGAACTTGCGACGGGGGCCACGTAAATAATTAAACCCGGAGCGAGCGAGCAAGAGACATCGTGGTGTGTTGCGCGAGCGGGGCCGAGACGATTTTGCAAATTCGCATGCGTCGCTGACCCCCGGGGACATCTTGCACGCCGATCACGTGCGGGTTTAACGCCCGGAATAGCCCGCAGGGCCCACAAATAATTAGACCCACCGAACGACTCATTAAAAAGCTCTCGGAAACACTTTTCGCGCGCGCTCCTCCTTTTTGCATTCCTGAAAACGCGCGCGCTTTGGGAGTCCCAAGATGGCCGGACGCGGGCCGCGACCGACATCGATAATTTAAGCACGAAAGCTCCCGAGTCAAAACTCTCCCCAGTCTTGCCAATTAAAGATCGAACGTCGACGTACGAAGAAGTTGGAGGGCCGAAGTTTAATATTCACGGCGGTCGCACGGTAATTCTTTTCGCTCGATCTCTTTGACCCGCTCGGCCGCACGGATCGGAACGTTTCACCTACGTTTTTCGTTCTCAATTTCACGCACGAGAGACGCCCGCACTAAAGTGTCTACCGGTAAATACGCTTTGCTCGACCGAGTCGGGCCGGGAGAAGTCGTAATGCTCCTCAGTTTCGTGCAACGTCAACTGTGCCGGACGAAGCTGCATAATGCAACTTTTGCCGCAACGTTTTAAAATCGAGATAGCAGCGAGTGCCAACCGGGGTCTCTGCGGAGTGATGCAATACGGGACGGTGACGCAAGTGCTACGTCGATTTAATCGATCGAGCTGCTCGTTCTTTTTTCCCCTACCCGACACCCCTCCTTTAAGCTTTCCGACACGTTTCTTTAACGGGTCGCGCGAGGATATAACGTATAATTAATGTGACGTGCCTTACAGCGCGGCGCTCGTTTACATTTTAAACGCTGGAAATATGGCAGAAACCGTTTGGTCATCGATGGACGCATAAGAATGATACTTGACAATCTATGAGTAAAGGGACGCGTGGGCGTTACTAGCTTCTAACGACATCATTAGGCTATTACGTATTGTATTCCTTCGACTCACCCATGCGCCCGGCAGGCTGCTGATCGAACACCTCACCACTCATCGCGTCCGACACGCAATTAGACGGCTAGATGTAGCATCGATGACGAAGAATTTTCCTTGAAACGACTCGTCGACGCGTCTGCGGCCAACGAGTGGGCCTCGAGCGTTCCTGTAAGGGATAATTATGTGTTATCTCAATTTTCGTACGATTATGTAGTGTTCTTTGTCAGTGATAGATACGGTGAAACATGGTATTCTAATTTCGTGCATTCTTTTGCGGTTATGTCATTTTTGTCGACTAAAAGTACAGTAGTAGTGTGAATGATGTTTTCTAACGTCGCGTACGAAAGCAACGACGTGACACCCTTTCAGACTGTAAACAGCCATCACTGAAGTGCAATTTTTACTGCGTAGACTGCTAGCAAAACTACGTCTGTTATTTTCCGACTCTGCCTAGGGACTTGTGTATACTGTGCCATTTGAGAATACTCGGCCCACGCCAAGTGTGTGCGTGCTGTGTGTATGAGTTTGTGTGACACTTTTTGCAAAATTTGTTCTCCCACTAATGATTACCGTGAGATATGGATTTCTTTATAAATTGTAGATATGTATGATTTATATTTAAGTATATTTAAGTTGTTGTTATATCCTTGTGTCACATTTCTCAGGCTATAACTGCATATGCCGTTGGTATTGTTAATATCAATATCATATTTAAGTACGTTACGTACGTTTACTTCCATCTGAAATACATTTTATTTCTGTCCATATGTCATGTAAATAATCTCTTCAGTTTCTATATTGCTTAACAAAAATAAATTTCGTTTGTGTGCATCTTTAATCTCTATAACATACAGATTTCATACTCTGAAAGTAAATGGCAAATTTTTTTGAAACGGTACCAGCAGCGGTCTTACATACAAAAAATATCGAATACCGGTATTGCAATTTTTACTGTGTAGACTGCTAGCAAAACTACGTCTGTTATTTTCCGACTCTGCCTAGGGACTTGTGTATACTGTGCCATTTGAGAATACTCGGCCCACGCCAAGTGTGTGCGTGCCGTGTGTATGAGTTTGTGTGACACTTTTTGCGAAATTTGTTCTCCCACTAATGATTATGGTGAAGTATAGATTTCTTTATAAATTGTAGATATGTATGATTTATATTTAAGTATATTTAATTTGTTCTTATATCCTTGTGTCACATTTCTCAGGCTATAAGTGCATTTGCCGTTGGTATTATTAATATCAATATTATATTTAAGTACGTTACGTACGTTTACTTCCATCTGAAATACATTTTATTTCTGTCCATATGTCATGTAAATAATCTCTTCAGTTTCTATATTGCTTAACAAAAATAAATTTCCTTTGTGTGCATCTTTAATCTCTATAACATACAGATTTCATACTCTGAAAGTAAATGGCAAATTTTTTTGAAACGGTACCAGCAGCGGTCTTACATACAAAAAATATCGAATACCGGTATTGCAATTTTTACTGTGTAGACTGCTAGCAAAACTATGTCTGTTATTTTCCGACTCTGCCTAGGGACTTGTGTATACTGTGCCGTTTGAGAATACTCGGCCCACGCCAAGTGTGTGCGTGCCGTGTGTATGAGTTTGTGTGACACTTTTTGCGAAATTTGTTCTCCCACTAATGATTACTGTGAGATATGGATTTCTTTATAAATTGTAGATATGTATTTTTTATATTTAAGTATATTTAAGTTGTTGTTATATCCTTGTGTCACATTTTTCAGGCTATAAGTGCATTTGCCGTTGGTATTATTTATATCAATATCATATTTATGTACGTTACGTATGTTTACTTCCATCTGAAATACATTTTATTTCTGTCCATATGTCATGTAAATAATCTCTTCAGTTTTTTATTGCTTAAAAAAAAATAAATTTCCTTTCTCTGCATCTTTAATGTCTATAACATACAGATTTCATACCCTGAATGTAAATGGCAAATTTGTTTGACGCGGTATTAATACCGGTCTTACATGCAAAAAATATCGAATACCGGTATTGCAATCACTATCAGACAAGTTCTCCGACAACTTCCAAAATCAGACAGCGACCAACAGCGTTCTATGACACAACCAGACGAAATTATAAGAACACCACAACATTACACTACTGCCAACCGTCTCATCCACATCCCGAACCGTGAGCCACCGAACGACCGATAATGAGTCTCGCCCTGCCGATCCCTTTTAATCTCACCCCCAATCCATCGTTCGGCAACATTCGACGCGGCACGCGATGGCAAGTCGAGATCCCGTGGCACGCGGATAACGCGGCTCACGACACGACGCTCTACAAGACGGGAGCGTGCAGTTACTTGTCAGGATCCCGGCTGCATAATGCAGCCGGCGTAGCTACTTTCCCGAACTGAAAAATGGAATAGCCCGGACCCGGAGGCTACGAGCACGTCGAAACGTGCCTCTCCTGGGCGTCTCGCATTACTTATTTAACGTCAGTCGCCTGCGAGAAAGCGAGACGACGCGCCGGCATCCGACCCGTCGTGGACCTTCCAACCCCCACCCGCCACCCCCGGCATCCCTTTCCTCTTCCTCTTCCTCTCCGTCCTCCTTCTTGTTCCTCTTTCGCCCCCTTCCGCTTCCTACCTTTGCCAACCCATCCCGGGCCACCTTGTTTTTCACGAGGAGCCGGCGAGAAGAATTCACCAGACACCGAGTTTGCCCGTTACGAAGCTGGGTAGGAAAAGCGGAGGACTCCACCTGTCCGCACAGACAAGCCGTGTCTGTTGCGGTAAAAAAGGCGCCCGCCTCTCGACCGCTGTTTCGGAAGCTGACGTACCTTTCAAATTGTCGTGAAACGTCCCGTGCTCCGCGGCGGCTTGCGTCGAGATTAATTCGTTCGATGGAACACTATAATTCTCGTGACTGCCGGAGTTATACGGTTTGGAGAAATTGAGAGAGAGGGCGGGGGGGGGGGGTCTCTCGATGGCACGCGAAACTTATCGCCGAAAAACTTCGAAACGAAGAAAGTTTTCGAATCGAATGCGTCATAGTCGTCTCCGTTCGTCGGCAATCTTTGTGCGGGCAATCGGGGTCGGTGCTGGCCGAGTCTGTCTGAAAATTGCCGATTCTGTTATTTCCGGGCTGCTCTTTCCTCTCTTTCTTGTTTTTTGTGTTTTTTTTTTTTTGTTTTTAGCAATCCTCCGGCGAATCCGGTGGCCTCGCGCAAAGAGCGACGGCGAGGGACGTTTATCAGATATTTTTCCCGATGTTCGATTGAGAAGGAATCGGACAGACGATCTGGGCAAAAGTTAGTGCTACGTGGCAAACGTGGGGGCATACTTACAAATTTTGATAATGTAGTCGTAGTATATGCTTGAGATGGACGAATGGAAGATTAATATATATACAAAAAATAAACTATGAACTAAAAAACAAACATTAAAAAATTTGAAATCCAGACAAATTTTGGGCTTGAAAGAAAAAATGATTTAATTCCAATAACTACATCATCATGAAAACTTCTCCATAGCCTTCATTAAGCATGCCTGCGGCCATATAGGCGGCGACCTGGACAATTTTAGCACCCAGTCTTGGAGCGATCGACTCCATTTAATTGAAATTCTCGTCGGAGTTTTGAGTGTGTTCTCATAAATCGGAAGAATATGTTTCTCTATATCCACTCGAATGACCCGGGGTGGATGTGTGAAAGATTTCAATTGATCAGTCGGCTTTACGCCACTCACAACCAGCTGTCGGCGCCCGCGGGACGCTTCCCTGTTTTTGGATCTGCACTCGACAACATACTTCGAACTGGCCTCTAAAACTTTGGCAACATATTCTCCAATACATTATCTATCGATTAAAACAAGAAAAAAAACATTACCGTTTTTTTTACCTTCTAAATCAGGACACTACCCTAATTCCTGACCCGAAAGTCTTCGCAAACCATTCGTGTGCCACTCGCAAATTGCTGACAAACTGCCCGCAAACTGAAGCAGCTTCTTAGCGTCCTCTGAATCTTTTTGAACTTTCCTTCGTGTACAAGAAGAGCAAGGGAGTCTGAGAACTTTCATTTTCGTACCATATCCTGATGACCGTTTGTCATTTTTTACGATTCCAAATCAGTGCAGCTCTTGAACTGCCCGAAAATACCGATGTCGCCCTGGCATTACGCGAACAAACGCGTTCATCGGAACACTGCATTACAAAATTGCCGAAGCCCGCTCGCGTGTCCTCTTTTCGATCGCGACGGAACAGAAATGTTTGTCCGAGCCGTTCACATTGCCCTGGTCGTCGTTGCCGTCGACGAAGCACTCCACCCCAAGCTAATAAATCGCTCGACCCCGAAAAACCTCCGGCACCGACCTTCAACGAACAGTCATCCATTACCCTTGCCTTACCTTGCCCGGAGTCGCCCAGGCGCTCGTATAAACCCGGCGCAATTCGATTGATGGCAAATCGGGGCGTCAATTATCGCGGCAGTCGAAGAAATCGTTATCGCGGCAATCAGAGTGTGGCGACACACCTTGGGTCATCGTAAATCGCATCCGTCACTGATTGGCTCGCCGGGATCGATGAAGGAAAAACCGTGGCTCCGTCGTCCGAGCGGCGTCGAATGCGAATTCTTCGATTTCAGTCATTTCTCGCCTTTTTCGACGCGGCGGCCGACAATTTCTACACGCTCGCCGGACGAGGAACACGCGCGGTGGCTCTTGTCGAACGTTAAGATCGCGACGAAGACAAAGTGCCGGGACTGCTTCTCTCTGCACTGACTTTCGAACCTGACCGGCTCAGCGACACGTATTTAATTAGTGCTGATTACAGCGTCGGCAAATATCGGTTATTGAACGTAATCTAGACGTCGCTCGACGCTGTTTATAGTCGGTCGTCATTAGCGACGGTACTTATTCCCCGTGTGGATTTAAGCGGGCGGCGCGCGGTGTCATTAAACTTCCACGAGTTAATTTGCGTAACGTAATTAATAGCGATGTTCCGCAAATTAATTAATTTCTTCAACGCCGCCCGAGCGTGTCGGATCGAGCGAGGCGGAGCGCCGAACACGCATTTCCCATGAAAAACAGTCAAACGTGCGCAAAGAGCGAGCTAATTGACCCGCGCCTAATGTGCTCGCAATGCCGATCCGTAGTAAAATCGAGAAATAGCGGAACACAGGTTTTCGACGCGGAAGACTCACTGATCTATATCGTTACGGCCGCGAAGAACACCACGGCGAAGTTGACACAAATACTATTGATTTTGTGTCATAATGTTTATAATGTTAATTAGATATATCGATTTTATGACGTTCTAATGTTGTTGTTGTTGGTAACCAAACCAAAAGAGTCTGCCTCTGGTCTTCATACCAGACGGACGTGTCATATTAAAACCGCTATCTTTGATAATTCTGGTGCGTTGTAAATGTCTCGCCCGCGTCCACGCAACAATATATACACTGTATACACGATACAATGCGTAAGCCGCGTGCCGAAATCAATACGGAGCCGTTGATTGTTCGTATATAGTATGGAACAATATACATGGCATCAATTATAAAAGTACCCTAAGTCAGAAATTTGAAAAAATTAAGTAAATCGTTTACTTCGTTTAAAACGTCCTGCGTAATGTAATATATGGTTAATACCACTTTTTTATAGTCTTAACTTAGGCCACATTCATAATTAGTGTACAATAAACACCCAATAATATAATTTCAAGCCCCGATGAAATGGATAATTATATATATATATACTGACACATAGTGCCGGATTAGTAATATAGCAGAAGTAGCAAATGCTACGGACCCCGTAGCAATGCCCCGTTTCTGGAGGCCCCGCGGCTAGAGCAGAAAAAGTTATGTTTTATTTCATTAACATTCGAAACCTAGAGCCTCTTGGAAACATTTGCTACAAGCCCCGCGCTGGCTCAATTCGTCACTACATGATACATAATGTCAATATGTGATATAGAATATCGAATCATTTCGAATGCAAAAGCATGTACCAAATTGATTTCCTCGGCAACTATACAACTATTAAAAAACTGAAATTTGTAGTGACTTCTCTCACAAACTAATACCATCTTTATTTAAACTTTTTTTTATTAATAGATTATGCCAAACAAATATTTTCGGATTATTTTTATCCTTTAAGTTAAGGTTTCTTCTACACACAAAATTTGGCACTTATCGCCATATTCAATTTGTCACATCCGGGCAGTTCGACATGGCTGCTCGGCCTTTAATTTCCGCACAACTCGCCCTATCCAATCGTCTATCCGACGTATAATACAGATCAGTGGGAAGACTGCTAACGAGCCCCCTTATCCATCCCACGCCCCAACTCAACCTTTTACATCCATCCATAACCCGCCTCACGATCGTTCGTCCGTGCTTCTCGCCGGTCGCAAACAACTTCTATTACTTCTGCGTCTGCTCGTCGGAATGAGATAAGGATAACGTGGCGGAATTGCGGAAGACGTTATGCGTCCGCGTCGGCACTACTTTTATACGTCGTTTCCCGTCAGCGGCAACTACCGACGCACCACCACAAGCGTCTCGGACACGCGGAACGTTGTCTGCGCCGCCGTCATGGTGCTATATATTCGCCGCACCGACTCCATGGGGGATGGATCTTGGCACGGACGAGGCGGCCGTCGTAAAGAAGGCTGGCGCCAGTGCGGAATCAGTCAACGGGGGACGAGTTGTTTGCCGTGCAAGATGGAACAGACTCGACGCGTCGTCGGCAATGTTTTTCGGACCTGGCGAAGCGAGGGTGAATTTCGATAATCGAATTCACGTAAGCAGTGAGAGTAAACAGATTGAGCGTTCTCGCAGGTGTCCGGGGGAAGGAGGTTCGAGTTAGCGGTGTTACGCTCCTGACTTCGTGGCGCAAGTTCAAAGTCGGTGGGGTGACTTGTGTGGGCTAAGATTCAACGTCGAAGTTTCGGACTTGCGAGCTAAGTTGACGATTTATGTGTGTGGGGCGGCGGTACATGCGATATAGATAGCTTGGGTGGTTTGAATGTTTTCGGATGAATGAGGACGGTTGAAAAGAAAATGCGTTACCTGAGGCTTTTCTACTTATGTATTTCCCGTCGCACAGCTTGCTTGTGTACAGGGTGGGGCAAAAACTGTGTTCACCCCGCATTATCATCCGCGTACTCACGTCTGTCCACGCGATACGTGTAATTGCGTTAGGCAAACTTACAGTCGTCGGCGTAGAGAGCGGAGCATTTGAAGGGCTGCTTACGAATTAATTTCGTTGGAAATACGACGGCAATCCGTGCGGACGCAAATTTTCGCGAAATCGGCTCAGCGAACAAGTTTGTCTCTGTGCTGTCGCATAAAAGGCGGTTTTCCGAGGCACCGGCGAATCCTCTTTGCTCGGCAAAAAAAAAAAGAGGCAGGCGGACCTTGGCAGAAGGTAGGGCCGCGAACGAGGACGGAGACGTCATCGTACAGACATCACGGCAACCGCACGGGCCGTTGATTTTGATTCTTACGTTGCTTACGAATGTGCCACTCGAAGAGGGTACGGCGATGCGCATGTTTTCGGGCTCTTGGAAACGGTCAAAGAGAGCTGAATTATTCAAGAGACAGCAGGAGCAGGGTTACACATCGAACATAGCGCTTCTGCGCCTCTTTTCTTTATCGCTTTTCCACTTGCACGAACTCCGCCGGGAGCATTCTCGAGTCTCGTGCCGCGACGATGGCATCGCACACACCGAACATTCTAATCCGTTCGCGGCTCGACGGAAATTCATTTTTCGTTCCCTAACGTTCCGCGCTGCGCCGGCGCGATAAGCGGCAAATTATCCCACTCACGGAATCTACCTTCCAGCACACTCGCCGGGGACAAAATTATTCTAAGCATACAGCGGCATTTTATCCGCCCCCACCTGCCCCGCGACCGTTCGACGCCCCGCCCAGTATTTGCGAGCAAACTATTTACGCCAGCCACTGCAAACTGCCGCATTAATGCGGCCGCGCGACGCGCGCCGCAACGAAAAGGCGCCGGTGTCGGGTTTTGAAAATGAATTAGCCGCAATCCGCATAACTCATTCGGTAGGCACGACGGCGGTTACGTATAACGTCCCGCGGCCCGATGAAACTTGCCGAATTACTTATGCACATTTCAATTACTTAACGCGAGACCTCGCCCCGGCCGTGTATACGTATTTGATCCCTCGCGCAAGATTCTTCGCCGACGCGTGAATCATTAAACGCGAACATTCCCGCCGACGAAGATTTGGCCCGGCCAAATCCCATAGACTTATTACCGTCCGTCGCGCGCGGGCAACTTTCTTATTCGCGAGCCGCTCTCGTGCGACGACGAATGTAAAACTCAAAGATAACCGAAATGATTCAGTGGCCGCGGGCGGGGCGAGCTCCGAGTCGTCGCGCGGCACAGAAGAAAGTTCCGCGCGCCGCGCGACTTTAATGTCCCGGGGGGCAATGAGAAAAAGCGCCCGCGCGACAATATCGTTCGTAATCTGCGGCGAAAAAAGTGCGTCCGACTTCAACGGAGCCGAGCGTGGAGTCCGCGAGCCCTTGTAACTTTCAGGTCTACCGTTAATCGTCGCAAGTGCGATAACGGAAAGTTTATGGAAAATCACGACAGGGTTGGGCGATTCTATTCGATTCTTTCAGAATCGACCGATTCTTAGTTTGAAGAATCGATTATTTCGTCGATTATTCTAAGACTCGATTTTCGGTAACGCAATTCTTTCCTACCCAAGAATCGAGGTTTTTCTTATGTCTTCGTTTATGTATAACAAGCTGGATGCCATGGAAGAAAATACGCCTGAGCTAAGAATTAAGAAGGAATGGGACAGACAATCTAGTCAAAAGTTAATCCCATATGGCGAAAATGCATACATATTTACAAATGTGGATGATGTAGTGCATGTTTAACATGGACAAATGGATGATTAATATGTAGTTGGTGGTACGAAAGATTGACTTCCCGTTTAAATCATTTTTACGGTAAAAATTACAATTATTCGGTAACGCAGTGCAGAATTTTTTATATTGACTGTACAACTGCTGAATCTGATGACAAAAGAGCTTCAATTGCGATTTCTCCATAAGAGACCGTGTTAAATTAATAAATTATTTTCTTCTGAACTATGTAGTAGGGAATTCTGCAATTTGGTATACTCCTTTATTACATTAAAATACATAATTCCTCAAATTTGCAGGAAATTCTGCGATTTTCTTATGTGTGTATAATTCCTCCTTAATAAGGACTATTTCCTTTGTCTCCTGTATTTTATCTTGATATAATTTTCTATCATAATGATTATTTTAATAGTTGTTAATTGTAACTTACAACAATAAACAGTTACAGTATACATATAATTTTTGTTTTAAATGTAGAGCCACAAGTTGGTACAAGAAAATTTACTATATATTTTAAAGTAAATCATTCTCAACACATCGAAATTTCTGATTTGAACAGATGTATGTAATGTATACTTAGACTACTTACAGTAAAGAGTAAATATTATATATTATATTTTACAATATAACGATTCAATAAAAGTCCTTTTTATCTCACATCTAAGTAATTCTATTTTTTTATCCTTTTCTCGATCAAATTATTGTACATTATTCGATTCTTTTCGAAAATAATCGATTCTTAAGTTTCGATATTTCATTAGAATCGATTCTTAATTTCCATTCTTTTAGAACAGAATCGCCCATCCCTAGATCGGACTCTCTGCGAGCGTCGAACGCCCGCGGAAAGTGTCCCTCAGCCGACGTGTCCTCTCGTAAAGCCAAAGGAGTGCGCCCTAATAAATCGCGAGGCAAGTCTACTGCAGAGCCGCGCCGCCGTTCGTCGCGAGTAAAAACAGGATGGGTCGGCGGCGGCGCTAGTCTCGCTCGCGAATCCCGAAGATCCGCACGATCGTAGGAGCCCTTAATGTAGAAAGGGGTAACTCGGGAAGTTTTTCTAATGAGTTTTCGCTCGTCGGGCAGCGACGTGCCGCGGGGAAAGTTTCAGCGAAGAGCCCTGGCCGGGATCATCTCCCGGTAAGCGAATCTCGGAGAAGTTCCTGCCGAGGATTTCGCAGCTCCGGAACAGCGGCGGGACGAATGCCGGGCACGATCCCACGGCTACATCATTCACCGAGCCATCGACTATGAGTCGCTTCCTACGACGCTCTCTCGAGGAAAAAGGGAGCGTGGGACCAGAGCCGGCGCAAGGCCCCGCGCGACCCATCAAACAATGTTACTTATTTTTTAGCCGTCTTCGAAGTAAAGGAGGAAGTTATCAATTCGACGTGTGTATTTCGAATTTTCTTTTTTTTTTAATTTTATGTCAATCGAGTCATCAATTAAATTTTGGGATACATTTATAGCAACAGCTTATCAGAATTGTATCCGGATTTTGTAACTATTTTAAAACTGGTACTAATGATGCCAGTCACGGTGGTATCTGCAGAAAGGTCATTTTGTAAATTGAGAATAATGAACAATTTTTTAAGATCTGCTATAAGTCAAGAACGATTTTCGTCTTTCGCTATTTTATCCATTCAATCACAATTGGCAAAGAAACATTATTAATGACTTGGCAATAACATATGCCAGAAATAAAGTCACTTAAATTATTCCTCAAAATTTGTATAAATATATAATGAGCTATGTTATATTTTGGTACCTGTATTAATAGTAAAATGATTATTAATGCCGCTCCTTTTTTAAAAGGAACAAAGTAATAGGTCCCGCACAAGCATTTTGCACCGGGCCCCACTGATTCATGGGCCGGCTCTGCGTGGGACGAGAACAGTTTGAGCGGAAAGAGAAAGGGCACGAGAGACTTTGCCTAGGGGAAGAACACGGGGAGCGGATGGTGATTAATGATTTTCGGCCGTTTCACAGATTTCGACTTGGATCGCGAGATCTCAAAATGTCGCCAGATATAAGTGCTCTGCACTCTTGTGGAAGCGACGCGATTTTGGAGAGTGCGAGTACTATCGACAACTACATGCGAATCCGCGTGGCAGCGAGACACGCAGTATCGCATCGACCACCGAACGGATACGATCGCAATGTGTATTCCAACATAAAATATATCCACATATCTTTTATTCAAACGCGCACGTATTCATGTCGCATAGACAACTCCCTACACTCTTGCTCACCGCTGATTTCGTGAATCACTCGACGATCAATTTCTGCAGCTGTGGTCGGAGCTTCGCAATAAGACTCATCCGACGCTTCTTCCAACCTTTCACATTGAACTGGCCGCATTCGAGGGAGATAAAGAAATGACGTAGAAGGACTCTCGCCGCTACCGATAAATGCGCGCGGCCGAACGAAACGCAACGACTCCGACTTCTAAATATAATACCGCTGGAACGGCGAGCGCGCGCGCGCGCGCGCGCCACTCTTCGGATTTATCACGATTCACGCGGCGATATACCACGGATATAATATTTCACGTCGAGAAAAGGCTCGGAGTCGATATGTCGAGCATTCTTCTTTGGACCCGATGCGTCAGAGGGCTCTTTGTGGTACCCGAAATACAAGGGCCCGTGGACCCTGCGGTCCCGCCGTCTAAATCTAACACGATAAGTAGGCGGTGCCGATTAATCATGGCGGTAAAGTCGGCCGGCTACGACTTCATCTCTCCTTCCCTCCTCCTGCGTGCCTCTCTCTCGCGCACACGTACACGCGCTCTCACGCGAGTACGGGGAGCATAAATACCTCTCCATATGCCTGCATACATAGGACGGCGGATAGGTGTGCGTACACGGAGCTCGCGGCGTCTCCCGTGAGATTGAGACCTCCTCGCGTTGGGACTCACGCCGGGCCCCGTGTGAGGCCCCACTTCCCACCTCCTTCCCTCCTCTCCCCGTTCGAGTCCCACCCCCCCTCTCTCGTACCCGGGACCCCACGATGGAGGTCCGCCGCTTTGCCCACACACCGCGAGAGACGCAGGAATCACCGAAGGATTCGTGGCCACCGACAAGAAACCACTTCGATCGTCGAGGTGCAACCGACTTTTTTCTTCCTCCAGCCTCCCCGATCGGAGCCGCGAATCGATAGATACCGCGCTCTCTCCCTCCGCCATAGGCGTAGCCCCCCGAACGTCTGCGGTCGTTTGTCGCCACTCTCGGCCAACCGCAGCAGCTGTCCAGGGAGCCGCTCGTTTATCGTAAGTAGGAATCCGGGTGATTCCGTCGACGCGCACTTCTCCTCCACTTTTTTTCCGCGCCGCCCTCGTACGTACGTCGTACGTCATTAATGGACTCTGGCAAAAATCGGCCGGCTTCGGAATTTTCTAGGGACGACGACAAATTCCGATCCCACCACTTTAGTCCGCGGGCTCGTCGGTCACGTAATCCGCCTGGCGCGCTCATAAAATTACTTCGCCGCGCGCGCCGCTCGTATATATACTAACGGCGACGACGTATTATAATATTCCGCGTTATACGTCCCGCGAAAGATCAAACGCATAATGAACTTTCGTGCTCAACACGAGAAACGCATTACCGGGCCGGAGTTTCCCTCGGAGCCATTCTCCGTCCCTCCCCCGCCGAGCGATTCGCTTTATTTCAATTCTCGTTGGTGGGAAGAGAGGGCGATGAAAAAAGGACATGAAAATTCCGCGAAGAGCACGCCGGAGACAGAGGTGGCTGGGCGATGGGGGAGCGCGAGAAAGAGTCCGGGTGGCTTTAGATACGTTCCACACACCCCCTTGATATCGCCGTTCTAACCGTTACCACCTTACCTGCCCCATCCCCACCAGCGCCGAACATATTTGCACATCAAAGCCGCCAGTAACAACCGGGAAACGACGTCGGTAATGGCGCTAATGGTAATACACTTTCTGCTTTATATTTCTCGCCACTCCTACGGCGTAGGCGTCGTTGCCACGAAAACGCAGCAGCCGCCGGTTACGGCGCCGCACTGCAGACCCCTTCCCACGCTCGAGCCACCCCCCGGTCTGACTCCGGAAACCTTCCGCCGCTTCTGCTCGGTTCGCGCCTTTGGAAAAGCCGGGGTTAGCCGGCGTTGCCGAGGCCAGATCGAAATTGCATTCTGCCGAGACGTGCTTGCCGTGGAAATGCAATTAACCAATTCCATGCGGTCTAAGAACCGGTGGCGGCGGATGAGAAGAATTAGTAAAAGGGCTGGGTGGAAAAGAAGACTCTCGCTCGTTTTTCCTCAACGGCGTTTAGGTTCGCGTGTCTTCGTTAGCTTGGGTAAGCTCGATAATTAGAATGCTCCGGCTTTCACCAGCGACGACGATCGTCGGTTTGGGGTAAGTTTGTGACTGATATATTTTTTCTTGAGACAAATCAGATTTGATGGAGAAGCGGCACTGTGCGGTGGTGCAGAGAAAGGGCGTAGGACGTTTACAGAGTTAAAGAGGAATTAGACGCACATATGGAAATCGTAGGAAATTGTTGAAATTTTTAGTGATGATGTATTTCGATGTAATAAAGGAGCATACGAAATTTCAGAATTCCATACTGCATTTTCATCATGTTGCGTTACCTTTTGACGAGGTAGTCTGTCTGATTCCTCCTTAAGCCGGAAAATAATCTCAGTTTCAGCTCTCTGAACCAGGCGACTGCCTTAAGGTATTACTAGCGCTGGGTGCCGTATCAAAAATAAGCTCCATTATTTGTTTTCAATTGCGTCAGAAATTTCCCACGGCCCTGATTCAATCCATGCACACATTCCATGTACATATGTGCACACTAGTATACTTGGCAATAATGCATACTAGCGTTTGTACCTCAGTTCAGGCTGAATAAAAGCACTTAATTTACAATTTTATATTCACCATTTTTTTTCTCCTGAACTAGACGGTAAAAATTATTTTGTTTTCTTTGAAAATGTTTCTCGAATGTTAATCTACAACCTGGCATTTTTCAAAAATTTTAAGTGCCGTTTTCGAGTTATTATCAAAAAACCGTTTTGTGTGATCATTACCATTGCTTTAGATGGAGAAAACGTTAAACTTTAATTGTTCATAACTCGAGTTCTAGACGGTGGATCAAGTTCATTTATAAGAAAAAAATTGTTATTTTTTAAAAATCTTCAATTTAAGTTTGGTTTAAAAAAAAGTTTAAGTAAAATGATTCAGCGCTAGTAATACCTTAAGAGAGGCGCATAAGAGCGCTTGAGCGGCAATTAAACGTCAGGAGGACGTGAGGGGGGTTACGTCGCGTGAAAACAGCGAAGCATGTTTTTCGCGTGTCGCTGGCGTGGGGTGCCGCATAAATCGGTCGTTCCTAGATCTCGCGGCTTCATCAATTGCCATCGAGGTGACTGACTCGAACGTGCCGCGCGACGGCGGCGGCCCGTGTGTGCAAACGCCCGTACGAAGGCACAATAAGTGCGTGGGTGCGTCGAACGTTCGTGCGCACACGAAGAGCGTACGTCGTATACGTACAACTCAATGATGGTCGGCACGCGCGAAGAGCGCGGGCGCTTTTATAAATGCACAGAAGATGCCGGCGACATTCTCCTGAATGCATTTTAATTGCATTTATTAAAAGCACGATAGCGATAAATTATGCACTATCTTCAGGATCTCGTATTCAGCGCACTCGCTCCGCCCCCACCACACCCCGGATATTACTTCAGCCGACGCACGGGGCGGCACGTAAGAAATACTAATTTCGCCGTACGATTGTCACGTGCATATTTCTCACGCTTATCGCGTCCACTCGGCCGACTCTAATTGCGAGAGCGCGTATCGCGGGCGAGATCGCGGAAGTGCGATAACTTCCGATTGAGGTCGAATCGTTACAATGGCCTCTCGCTCGCACGCTCGCCTTTTTGCCGGGCGCGCCGAGAGCGTCGGCTCTCAAAGGGATAAGGACGCCGAATCTCTGTCCGCTTGATGCCAGGAGTTGCCGCGATCGAAGTTACCGCCGAAGTAATAGCATGCAGAGACTCGCTCGGCAAAGGGGGACGTAAAGAGAGGGTCGGCGGGGGCGAGCGCGTTCTCTACCTGTGCGCGTAGGTGCAAATTGAAGGCTGCAAGGCAGCCCGTGGATTCTCCTCCGGTAAAGGGTCCCTGTTCCCTGCTACCCCTTCGATCGTGACGAGCCAATATATATGTACATTCGCCCACGTAGACCCCTCGAACTAGGTTAACATTAGTTTACCGGGCTCATAGCGTTATAGAGCGACCACGAGCACCGTTTCGAGCGCGCTGTTACCGGTGCGCGCACATCACTTGAGAATAAATTAGTCGGTCCTTCAAAGGGGCGCCTATCGTACAATGGCAGCATTCTCGAGCGGGCGCGCTCCTCGTCTTGATGCCGCCGTGCCTTTCCAAAGCCAAACTGCCTCTTTGTCCCCCGCCCCTCGAGTCCCCTCGCCAGAACGACCCGACGCATCACTCCCACTATGTATAATTATGAAATTTGCGGCCAATTTCGCCTGCTGTATAGTTTCCGCAAACGCTGCACCTGTGGACGAGCGCACGGGCGGCTTGCACTCGCTGCGCTCGCGACGCGCACCGCGTTCGAACGGATGCTTTGATCTCGGACTTGAGCTAATGAGATCCGTGGCACCGGTCGAACGTGCGAAGTGTCCTTCTCTGAGCATCTCTCGTTTATTCTGAACAGTCTAAACGGTTCACGAGCAAACACTGTAAAAATCTTTCTTGAAAACTTGAAACATGACTGATGAAAGTGTCGCGTTCGGCAGAGCGTCAGTGAGCGACACGTTTACTCTCATCTCCCAAGTTTGGCCTGATGTTACAGCCCTAGGCACCGACGACGTACAGCATAGACCGCTCGTCCAGTGCAAATTTTTGTCTCGTAATCGGGAGGCTCTAGAGCAGTGGTTCCCAAAGTGGGCGCAACTGACCCCTGGGGGGCGTTGTTTTAATGTAGAGGGGCGAAACCAAACGAGGAGGCGACAGCCTAAAATTTTCGGCTAATTTATTTTTTGTTCAATTATGCGCACATAAGTTAATGGAAAATAAATTGTTGCCTTATTTATTGCAAGATAAATACAGATTAACTTCCTAAATTGTTCGTGTAGTCAGTGTAGGCTGTGTTCTTTTTTTTTTAATTATGGTGGGGGCGTTTGGCATGCGTTTGTGCATGGAAGGAGGCGGTGGCTTCGAAAAGTTTGGGAAACACTGCTCTAGAGCCCCCTGTTTCCATGTCACATCCAACGTTACCGGCCGGGTGTGAAACGATTGCTGTCCAGATATGTTGATTGAACAGTAATAAACATAATTTGCTTATATGGAGTTTTTCTGTACATAAATTTTGAGGCGTTCGAATTTTTAAATTCGTTAATTTCAGTAGTTTCCATTTTCATCATTGTCAGACACAGAGTGCGCTTGAACCAGCCTCGTTTTGGGCACGGCACAGCCGGTAATTTTTTACGTGAGACACAAAGTCCCATAAGATGAGCGGTCTTTACTATACGTCGTCTGTGCCCTGGGTCGTAAAGAACGGTAAAAATCATTGTTGCTCCACATGAGCCAACTATTCAGCTATCCCCTTGAAAAATAATGTTGACTCTTGAATAATTTTGGCCAAAATTCACTTTTGCCCAGCTAAACGAACGAACGCACTTGATTTCATTCGATTATAGATGCACAATGCCTCGCTAACGCTCCGAACCGTTGCGTCGGTCAGCTCGCGAAGAGCACAGCGAAATGCGTCGATGGCGCGGCCCAACTAATTTACTTACACCGTATTCCGTAAACCGCGCAACAGCGGTCGCCTTCTGTAACGCGGACAAATTGTTGCATCAATTTCCGCCGGTAACGAGCATCGTGAGCCTGATACGAACGATTAATTATAGCGCCGAATGTCGACGGCGATTGAAATTTTGCGAACTTTGCTAACAAGGGCGTTAAGAGACAGATAGCAAGCGAGAGAGAGAGAGAGAGAGAGAGAGAGGGAGATGGGGTGAGAGAATAGTTCGCGGTGGTGGAAAACGTCGAGCATTTAGCGGTATATTGACAACGTTAAGCGCGGCCCACACGTAAATAGTTATTGGTAGGTTGGCGTAGCGGCACAAACTGGTCTCATAGGCTAGTCTCGGTCACAGCCAAGGCGTGAGAGCACGATGGGTCCCATAATGCCACGGGAGCCGATGTGGGAACCCATAACCCGGCTCGAACGGCGATTAGTCCTGGGCCACAGCGTTGTTTACTCTGGACAGGACCTGCCTGCCACCTAGTTTACGTTATTATATATGTCCGTCCGCACAGCCACCGACCGCACGGCATGCCCCTATATACGGGGTGTCCCGCGAGATACTCCGTACATTTTGGCAGGAAAATAATTTCGAAATAACGCGTCGCAGTGACAAATAGATGGAAAGTGTGAGTTAGGAGCGGGAGAAAAATAAGCAAACGAAATATATTTTTGGAAGTCAAAAAATGTAAAATAGAATGTGTAAAATGGACGAATACCACGTATAGTGTGGGATACATCAATTCGGAAGAGAGGCACATATGCGTCGAGAACGAAATCAAATGAACTCGCACCGTTCACGGTGTATCCTATTCGGAATGACATGCTGAACGTGTTAAAAAATTCGTCGGTTACGTTATGGAACACCGTGTATATGCGCCAACAGTATATAAAGCCAACATCGGCTTAGCCTTTCAGCCCCCGCCCCTTCTGCTTCTACCTCGAGTGCCAGCAAATTTTTAAGGCCCGTTCGGGGTCAGTATCACTTAATTATTTCACGCTTGCCTAACGCCAAACGTTCCACAGATCAGTGACTGGTAAAGAATAACATACAAAATTCGTTTTGTTCTCTCATTACCTTGATAACGGATCAAGATCTGACAGTGTCAAAATTGCACCAATTATATCGGATGCTGTCCAAACCAATGATGCTAATCAACAACCATCGTACAATCAGCAGAGGGTGTAAATGACAAAATCAATATCTTCGGTATTACAAATTTCACTATTCGATACGGTATGTCTTTGAAATTTTATATGCCCGATGGAGTATAACACTATGCTGGGGTCCGTTTCCCGAAACTAAATCTGGAGGTGAGACGTAAGTCGAATCCAGACAGTTGCGTAGGTTCCCTTGTTAGATGCCTTAGAATGCACAGCTTAGTACATGGTTGGTCAATTCACAAACATCGATTCAAAGGAATAATTTTGGGCGAACAATGAAGCGACAACAAGTACCGAACGGTACGGGCGAACGTCGAAATTGTGTTTGTTCGTTCGGGCTTGTCGTAAGCGACTTGTTAGGAAATTCGTGAGACGCAATCTTCCGCAGTCGCCGAGCTGATTGCAGTTTGAATAATAAATCGATACATGGATGTCGACTTTCCGCCGACTAGAGGGGTCGAAAGGTAGGGATACGAGGGTGGCGTGCAGTTCTAACAACGGGGGTGGAAATGGAGGTAGGGAGTGAGGTGAGATTTTACAATAGAAATCGTTCGAGTGCATGGCCAAGGCGGCTGTTGATTTTAGCGCAAAACTCGAAGATACCCGAGCTACGCGCACAGCTAAAGTCGCGTCGTTAAAGAATTCCACGAAAACAAATGTTTCGTCATTACCACCCAGACTCGCCGCACCGCCTTTCTGATTTGGCTGAAATTCAACTGAGAGATGAAACGGACCGCACAGATATGATGCCGGTGCGCGTAGGTATCCCACGACATCTTTTTCCCCACATTATTCCCTCTTTTTTCCACTTTTCCCATTACGGTACGCTTCTGTATTCCCGCTTCCCCCCTCCCCCACCACGCCCGGTGTCCGGCTTACTTTATATGCATTATTCCTTCTAAATACATATCCCTCCGTCCTAGCATGCATTTAAAAAGATTTCCTTTCCGCGGCCGCCCAGCTTATTAACACGACCATTAACGGCATGAATACGACGCCTTATTTTCCGCGAAACCCCCGCACCTTCCTTTGCCCGATATTTTTCGGAAACGCGACGCATCCGCAGCGTGACCGCAATATGCGAGAGCTCGCGCGCGCGCATACGAGAATTAAGGTATTACTAGCGCTGAATCACTTTTCTTAAACTTTTTTTTAAACCAGACATAAATTGAAGATTTTTTAAAAATAACAATTTTTTTCTTATAAATGAACTTGATCCACCGTCCTGAACTCGGGTTATTAACAATTAAAGTTTACCGTTTTCTCCATCTAAAGCAATGGTAATGATCACAATAAAACGGTTTTTTGATAATAACTCAAAAACGGCTCTTAAACTTTTTTTGAAAAAATTCCATGTTATAGATTAACATTCGAGGAACATTTTAAAAGAAAAAAAAAAGACTTTTCACCGTCTAGTTCAGGAGAAAAAAAATTGTGAATATAAAATTGTAAATTGAGTGCTTGTGTTCAGCCTGAACTGCGGTACACACGCTAGTATGCATTATTGCCAAGTATACTAGTGTGCACATATGTATACGGAATGTCTGCATGGATTGAATCAGGGGCGTAAGAAATTTCTGACGCAATTGAAAACAAATAATGAAGCCCCTTCTTGATACGGCACCCAACGCTAGTAATACCTTAACAGACTCGATCTCCGCGCGCCGAGTTTAATAAAATTCTTTCCGCGTCCCGCGCGCCCTCCGCGCGAGCCAATTAGGCGCGGGCGTGAGATCCGTGATCAAGATTAAACGAAATCTTTTGAGGAGCCGCGCTCTAATGCGAAACGCAAACAAAGAAGGGGCACGTAGGCGGCACTCTGCCGACGATCGAAGGTTCCGTGGCACCTAGTCCGAGCCTCTCCGAGAATTCGGAAACTTCGGATCCCAACTACTGCGCGCGGCTATATAGACGGGCCCGTAGGACTCCGAGTTCCCACGTCCTCCGCGGGAAGCGAGCCGACAACATTCGAGCCGTCGTGTTTGCCCAAATAATTCCCGAATTAGTGGAGCGATGTTTGAGCAAGCCTGAGTTGCCCGAATGCCGCCGCTAGGCCGTTCCTGGCTGAACTGGCCACTCGCTGCCAAAGCCGTCCGACTTATCCGCTAGTTTAATAAGAGCCGCCCTGTGAATGCGGAATTGTCCGAGGGCGAGAATGAATCGTGTACCTTTCAGTTTTAAACGTGGCCGGTGGTCAGCGGTTTAGACCCCAACGACAGATGTATGAGGTATTATGGGAGAGCGTGATTCTTTACTTATAATTGTGAGAAGATCGCGGACGATTCATGAGCGGATATCGCGAGGATGCCTCGAGTCAGAGCCGCATGTAGGGCCTTAAACCCTTGAGGCAAAAGGCCTAATATGCGCCCCCATTTGCTAAATGTTTCCCTATAACTAAGCGAATAGAACAATTTAAAAAAGAATAATATTAAAATTGATTAAATTTCAAGACACAACGTTGAGTTCATAATTTTTTATTCTAACGGGTCCAATATTTCAAATTGCACTTTCCTCGCTTCGACCGAAGCAAATTCATCGATTACTGACTCATAATTGATAGTTTTACATAGATTGATAATGTTGCTACATTCGTTTCGTTTTATTAAGGGCTCACGCAAGTCTTATACTTGACAGAACGACATTTTTGCGCCCCTCGTATTTTAAACTCGAGGCAAGAGCCTCATTCGCCTCGCCCTTGATCCGGCTCTGCCTCGAGTGATAAGAATAGGAAATCGATCATTTTTAACGGGCTTCAAAGAAGCAGGAGGTTCTCTATTCGACATGTATATTTATAACTCGCGGACGGGTTGTCGGATGTTGATGATTGTTAGTTCATATGAAAGAGTCTATTTTCACATTGGTCCTGTTTAAGTTGCGACAAATTTCGACAACGAAAACCCATTTTTTGAACGGGTTTTTCAGAAAATTTCGAGACTAGTTTCTATACGCGTACGCGTTTTTTTTAAACCGTGAAATTCAATTAGCCTTTGAGCACACTCTGAACATCGTATTGTAATCATTCGAAGAGCGAAATAAATTATAAATTCTCTCGCCAATCAATGGGCTCTTTTCATACTTTCAATGCAGTTTTGAAGTCGGCGTTACTTTCTTATGTCTTCTAAATTCTTGTACGACATGACAATTTCGTTGGGTAAGTATGTATACGAGTCAGAGACTCGCGCGAATCCACGTTTTTCCAGCGACCGCTACGTGGGTCGTAAAAGTGATAGAGGCTCTATTTTATTATTGCGCGAAAGGAGGACGATCAGGTGGCTGCTCGCGAGATGGATCGACCTTATCCGATCTTGCGACCTTTCTTACCGGGACGACAGCTCCTCCTGTCCTCGGGAGCATCAATCTTCCCGGAACGAATGCACTGTCTCGGCCGGCTCACGTAGTGCTTTCCGCGCTCGTTTGTAGCGCGGCCAGAAAAAGCTCCGAAACCAGTGGGAACGGGTTTTGCGCCTTTAAAAGCCCCGGCCGACGACGGCTTTCGCGCGGAAACATTTGCTCCGGATTACGACGTCGGAATACTCGAGAACCGACAGACGTCTTCCCGTGTTAACGGGCGGCAATGAAAATTAGAGGTCCGTCGGAAAATTCGAGCGCAGGCCGTTAGAAGAGTGCGCACGATAGTGGTGAAGCGGAAGAAGTGTGATCGACGGAAATCGACGCTGAGACCATCTTCGTCGGAGGCCTCGAAAAATCGTTCGCGCCGAGCGTTTCCCGGAAATTTCGTAGAAGGCGGAGGAGCGAGAAAGAGAGTGGATCGAAGGATTGCGGACAAAGGCATACGACCTGACGCCTTCTAAGGTCTCGCGTGCCAAAAACGGAGCCAGCGTGCACCTGGACGCGAGGCCGCGGACGCGGAGAGAGACTTTCGGAGACGAGCGGTACGTCGACGGCGAGTAGTAAAGAACGACGACGACGCCGCTGGCTAGCGTGGCATCGGACGGCCCTATCGGTGCGAGCGAGCGAGAGGAGTCGCGGAGCGGACGGGATGGGCGAGCGGTTTTTCAAGCGGTCCGCCATAAACGGCCGAAGACAAGGCTGCTCTCTAAATGGCCGCGGACGGGGCCCACGACGCCACGTGTACGCTCGTGCTCATAAGTCCTGACGTAGGCCGCGGCTATCTTTTCGACGAATCATCCTTTTTACCGCCGGCGAACGTTCGGCCGCGACTGCACAAATGCGCGTCGATCGAGCGGCCACGGAGGCGCGCGAGTGGCCGTGCCTATCGAATTTTCAGTCGACCCTGATCCATGCTGGCCGAACTGATTTGGCGAGAAAATCGCGAATCTTAATACCTTTCGTACCGCTCACGAGCTTTCTCGTGTTTCGCGTGCCATCTGTTAAGGACCGCTCACGAGTTTTCTCGGATTTTCACGTGCCATCTGATGATTTAAGTAACGTGCAGTTTGCCCAAAAACGTGCGGTCCCAGGCGTACGTCTTAAAGATTTTTATGCGGTACGAAAGGTGTTAAGAGGTTATCCTACTGTGACCAACCTCAAAAACAGGCTAAATTGCGCGAATTAATTCCGAAAAAACTATTAATGCGATTTTATTAATTTTGGAATATGTATTTGTACACACCTTAGGAAGAATGAATAAAACATTTTACAACAAAATGTTTATATTTGAACAAGATATGTGACTTCGTGTTCAATATGGTGCTCTTCGTGCACGATTCGACGGTGTACACGATATCTGAGACTGTAATTGATTAATTGATTTGCAATTTTATACACGTGTTCGGACAAATAGTATCTTCGTTGTGACGGTCGGTTTTTTCGATAACATATTTTGTTTAAGAAATAAACCACTTTAAACTAACCATTTTGTGCGTAAAATAGCGAAAAAAAAATCAAAACGTTGTAGTTTTTTATATACATGCAGAAAAAAGAAAAGCCATCGTCACACGATAGTCAGTGCAATATAATTCACGAAAATTTCTTGTTTTTCCGTTTAAGACCCGCCAAATCGCCAAAATCGTGTACACCGTCGAACCGTGCACAAAAAGCATCATTGAACACAGCATCATTGAACAAGTCACATATCTTGTTTAAATATAAACATTTTGTTGTACATTTTTTTATTCATTCTTCCTAAGGTGTGTACAAATACATATTCCAAAATTAATAAAATCGCATTAATAGTTTTTTCGGAATTAATTCGCGAAATTTAGCCTGTTTTGAGGTTGGTCACAGTAGGATAACCCCTTAATCGGTTGACTGCGGAGTTTAATTTTAAAAATCCCTCGCGGTGTGCAGAATTCAAATCAGAATACATCAACCCTTTTTTTCCCCGTTTCCTTCGACGAATCGCTTCTAGTCTGATATTCTGCGTTCTTTGGAGAGCCAAATGAATTAGCCGCGATCGCTGTACGGAGGCCATGGGTCTGAGTCTGACCTGTCACCTGGTGGATTGCAAACGACAGCGGACTACGTGCGCGCGATATCCTTGCATAGGCGTGCACAAAGCGACGGAGACACACTCCGTTTCGCGTGTCGTTCTCCTTTGAGGAGAGAACGTAATCAATTCCAGCACGTCCGAGGGCTGACGTACGTGCCGAAGCAGCCCCCGTGAAAGGCGCCTTTGTATGTACCTGAGCAACGCGTTACCTGCAGCCGGGCGTCGTCGTCTTCCCCGAGATTGTTCGCTAAACCTAGTTCGGGCTCGCTACAAAAAGCTGCATTTGAATACACGAACCGGGCCCGGAGCCGGGCGAAAGAAAAACACGTCCGAATCGGCGCTCTCTAAAGAGCTACCTGCACACTCCTGCCACACGTACTGCAGCGAACCCTTCGCTTGCGCCGAAAGAAGAAACGGCACTTTCCTATCTGTTACCGGAGTGCGAACATCCTGCCCGCCGCAGGGGTCGTCCCGGCCAGACTTCTCCAATTCTCATTACGTCCGAGTATCAGAGCAGGGATTGTTCCTTAAACGCACCCGGCGCGATCTTACGCGGTCCCGGCGCCATTCCCGGCCGCACGTCCCTCTTTATCGGCGAATCCATCGATTTTCGAAATCCGTGCGCGATCAGTACTAGGTAGCCCACAATGCCGAACTGAATTCACGACTGCTTCGAACGCGGGAACGAGGGATAAGAGTACAGGAGAGCCGTCTTATCCCACGGGACCCGCAATCAGTAGCATATGGCGACTCGACGTACACATACATTCGCGTGTACGTACGTGCAGGTGTATCTAAGTATGTGGAATTGTACAGGGTGTTCCGGAAAGTGAGGACTTTGCGCGTTCCCGGTAGACGTTGAGAGTAAAGTTTCGCTGCAGTGTGGAGGGTGGTTGCAGGTTGAACCGTACGAGGAACAGCCTGTAGTAGGTTCGCAGGAAGAGAGAGAGAGAGAGAGGGAGAAGAGAACGCAGACATGAAACGACGAAGGGTTCGCGTTGGAAGGAAACCGTTCGAACAACGCGATTTCTTCGAACGTGCGAAACCAGCGACGCTTTCCTCCTCGTTACCTCCCTACCAGCCCTGTTAACCCACCCTGTTCCCTACACACGCTCGTTCTCCTCATGACTGTCTCCTCGCCACAATATTTCGCGCAGATATTGAATGGCCCGGTGATTCGTGTTGATAGGCAATTTGCCAATTTCCACCGCCTCGCGTGCGCACCCCGCCTCCCTCCGATATTCCGAACACTTTTCATTCGCAGGCAACCTTCCGCTTTCCCTCGCGAATCTTTTCTGATCGATAAAATCGGAGCCGGACACCGGCGCGCCCTCGATCGAGCATTTTGCACGACGAAAATGGACACGGTCGAGTGTGATTAACGTACAACGGTGAATCGCGCTGAATGGAGACTAATTTTCATTGCTATTCGTTTCTGTTGTTGCGTTTTTTAATCGTCGGTTAACAAAGGTGTATAATTATAATTAATTTGTTCAATCTGTCAAACAGGAAACCGTACTCGGAACGTACCGCGATGAATCAGAGGATACTGTACGGAGCCAGAAAAACATTATTACGCCAAAAACCGTTTGATATCGTTCGTATTATGCCGCGGACCGACAATGCAACGGCGTACGTGAGTGGGTGCGCGTTCACATGCGAGCGTGGGCGTGTAACAAGGGGGTGGCTTTCAATTTCCCGCATTTTAAATAGCGATCCGATATGCACGGTGCTTTCAATATTCACGGTGGATTGCCGTAATGTATGCCGATGTAATTTATGGATTAAAGTCACTAACCTCTAATTATCAAATTAGTTCGGATTGATTAATTTGGACCCGCACAATCTATCCGCACCACCCGCGATGTGTTCTCGTCTCGTATACGCAATACATGAACGTATATGTAACCGTGTATACGCGCGCATGTGTGCACGGCCGAGGGAGCGCGCGCAAACGGCGCAATTTCGATAAAAGTTCCGTGCCAGCGAGTCCCGCGCTCTCATGAAATCGGAATTGAAATAGGATCGTAAAGCTTCTGGTTTAATTCACCCGGCCCATTGCTCGTACGCTGAACGGTTCGGATTTTTGTTGCCATCCCGTCGTCGATGTTATGCCATTCAAAAATACCAAGCGACCCGATCGTCAAGTCGGCGAGGATGAAACTTAACGGAAGGACGATAATTCCGAGTGCTGGATCTTACTCTGTCGCGAAGAACTCTCACGTATACTACGAGAAACTTCAAAGAAATGTAAGGCGAGCGTCCGACGTTTGTTCGGAAGCTCGCGTCCCGAATGCACGGCGCGAAACTAACAGAGGTAATTAAAGTAATTAAAGTAGTTGGAGACTACTACTGATCCTCTAATAACCACCGCCGTAAACAAGACCGCCACTGATATGACGAACGATAACGAACCTCTGATACCGTGTACCGTGGTCTTAAGTAAAAACTTTTAAGCAGAATTAATTTAAGTAATCTAATCATAAAGCTATTAACGACTATTAGCTTGTATATGCTTTTTGACAGAGATTATTTTCTGACTTACATTATCCGGCTCCGTAGGCCTCATTATCGTTCTCGTACAAATGCACGCCAGCCTCTTTATACATCCTTCTGTAACAGAAATGAACATATTGTTTTATTTAATATCACTTTAGCAGTGCATATTCATGATTTCATTCCGACAAAGCATGATAACTCTGATTTCAAGGCGATGGCGCCATCTGACGGCCATCTCGTGAACTATGTTTTCTCAAGCACTGTCACTACTACTGCGCCTGTGTACATGTGCCCCATAGCCCTATGCTACCGTTTATCATTAATTATTCAAATTTCTCATTGAAATGAGTAGTGATATTGTTACCCACATATAAAGATCAACTTAGAGCACGACGTCCCATAATAATTTTGCAAATTGACACAAAAATTAAGAAGAAATGCTAAGCATGTGATTCGAAAGAGCCTTGACCACGCTGCGACAGCGTGATGTTTGAATATCAAAAATAAGAGTACTTACCATTCAAGATAATTATCGCCAACTATCGGCACAGACGCAGGGCCGCCAGTATTACACTTTCAGATAGAATTTAACGAAAACCGAACACAATTGCACACGAGAAAAGTATAAAAACGCGGAACGTTTCCCGAGCGTTGTTCGTTCGACCACGGAACATTGACAACACGATCGAAGCGCCTCTCTCGGCGGCGGCGCAAACGACGTAAAATAATATTGCAATAATTTGAATTCGGAGTGCGAACGTAAACGCGACGTCGCGTGCCTGCTGCAAGCACTTCAATCTGTCAGGTAATCAACCCAAATTAATCACATCCTAGCATAAATATGTTATCGCGCACGAAGTATTGTGTGTCCAGCCAATGTGTATCAAGTGAGATTGTAATGCATGCAACAAATACTAGGCGCTAGAGCTGACTTCTGCAAAACCGTGGTGGTTTGTTAGGTTAACCGATAGCTTGTCTACAGTTGGCCGTTTGAGCTTTCAGGAAAGTGAGGTGTGTAGTGAGAATATCATCGCCAGCGAGCGAGAATTGGCGCATCATCTACATCGGATAAATTTTCATCGATCTTCATCCACGTCCCACGCATCCCTGTTTGATCAACCTACCGACGACCGAGTAAGGGTAAGTCCAGAAACGTTTTCCTTCTTACCGATATCCACTGCCGAACAACAAACCACTCTACTTTTACCCCTCGTGGTCAACACCGAAATTTTACCCTTCGCTACTCTGCCATATCCGCACATTGTTATGCGTGCCAAAATTATCGAGCTTAGACAATATAGTTTAACTTTGTGACAGGTACGTAGGTACAGTCGACGGTTCTCGTCGATGCTACTCGACCAAAAGCAGAAGGGCTCCAGGCATGAAAGACCAGGGATGAGCGAGAATCGTAACGCACGACTTCGACTTGCCGCGGGAGCGCGTTATTCAGATTTTATATTCGATTATGCAAATTAATGTGAGACACATAAAACTGTCTCCCACCGTTGAGAGCGAGGGTGGAAAGTGGAAAGGTGGACGGTGGGATGCAGCGTGCGGAAGGGAAGCAGCGTCAGTCGCGAGCGATTTTTATGCTTCTTCGGAAACAAAAGTCTGCCGGCGCCACTCTTTCTCTGCCCCTCGCGTTCACTCTTGTCGTCTCTCCTCTACGCTCGCCTTTCTTGGCTCGCGGACGTCGTAACTTCTGGCGATATGCCTTCGATAGGGACATGTCGGGGGCGGCGTGAGAGGGTGGTGGACTCGGCGCGAGGGTGGCAGGGGGAGGGAGGGGGTAAGATAGGAAGGTAACGCCGGTTCTATTCGACACATCGTGCATATGTCTTCCGGATGCGAGAAATATAGCCGCGGAGTGTTCGCAGCCCGACTTCCGGCGTCTGCTGGCCTCGCCCACCACCGCCGCAGACTCGAATTCAACTCGTACGAACCCTAAAATATTCTCAGACGATGCTGGATTGTCGGACATCGTCACGCGTGAATCTAATCTTCCTCCAACCCTATCACAAGGATCAAATTTCGAATTTCCCACTCGCGTACACCGTACCTCGGACTCGATAAATTCGCGCTACACCCGTAATAATGGAGCGCGTGCACGCACCTGCATTTACAACATTTGCGCACGCATTAAATGACGCTGTCCCCAATAAATATGCATTGTAAATACCGATATTTCCATATTCGAGGGTGTCACTTCGAATCGGGGGCCGAATGTGTTACCGAACCAACACGCATACGCGCCCGCGTGTACTCTCTCTCACTCTCTCTCTCTCTCTCTCTCTCTCTCTCTCTCTCTCTCTTCCTCTCTCTCTCACGTCGCCAGCAAAATTAATACCCGAAAACGCCATTTCGTTTATCCGAAACCCCGAGAGCGCCTCGTATCTGCGGCGGCATACGAGTTTTACACCGTGTTCGGTTTTATACCGCCCGTCGCCCGTGACCGTGATGAAACACGGTGTATTCAGATTGGACCGAGAGTAAATCGAGTTGATCCCCGCCCCCGGTGGCATCGCGGTAGGCCAACAACGGCGAGCGGGAGAAAGAGAGGCTGGAGGGATTTTAACGAAATCGCCGTGATGCTATGTAAATGGCTCGGTAACAGCTTCCGCGCCTGTACGCGGGCGAGAAACGCTGGCTTAACTCGATCCCATACATATTTTAACGCTAGCCGAAACCGTAAGAAAATTGCGCTATATGCATAAACAAGCCTGCAACTAGGTTAGCCGGGGTGCTTTCTGCCACTAGACTGGTCCGCGAGGTTTCGTCGCACGAAACTCTGTCTCTGACAAGCAAGCGCTGACTATTATCTAGCTCGACGTAGAACGTAGAGTAGACTGTGCGACCTCTTGTAACGTTCGAAATCAGAATTGGCTGAGAGACAGTCGCGATTAGTGTTTCGAAATATTCTGCACAGACTTCAGGTATAATTGTATCGATATGTTCCTCGGTTAAGAGCCGCGTCAACAATGACACGCACGATAGCTAGCAGACACTGGCATTAGTCTGTATTGTGCAGCGAGTACCCGCGGACGACGAATCGGCCCGGGGGTGGGGCCAACCTGCGCCGCTCACATTAATTTATCTATCGTGCAATTATTCATTTATGCTTATTCGCCTTGATACACCGCGGATCTTGAATTATTACCGGCTTAACCGGACTTTTAATTCTAACGTATTACCATACTTATCGTAGCGTACGAGCGATTCGCGTCTCGCCGTTGCCGGCCGACCGTTTCTATGATGCGCTTTTTGCACAACTGGAGAAAAGGAGGGTGCGGAGAGGGGAGGGGATGGGTCGGAGAGTGAGCGTGTTCGCTGTAACGAGTCACTTTTAAATTCGCCCCGAAACCACCGAGTCACGCAGGCACCATTTTATTTCCTCATCGGCCGCGGCCTCGCACGTCACTCCGCGTCGTTATCAGACAATATTTCTGCTCCACCTTGCTCGCCATTTTTTTCCATAAGCGATGGCGAGGCCGATAGCATCGCGAAGCGCTCGGCAAAAATTGTCGCGCTTTATATTCGCGATGCTAAGCTAATGCCGCGAAATGTTCGCGGTGGGTCTAACAAAAGGAGCGGCTGGAAAATGAGATACATCTTGAATACGCGGAGTGTGCAGGAGGCACGTGAAGTGGGAAAACGAGGTAGACGTTGAAAATGCCTCTGCAGGTCGTGCATTTGCTCCCAGGCAGTGCGGACTTACGCTTCCACGGCAGTTGGCGCGCGGAGGCGGCATATTTAGTACATAAATCAAAGCGCAAGTAGCCCTCGCTGGGGGCTAGGAGTTTATATGCTAATATAAGGTGGAGCACACTGTACGCGAGGCGCCATCTTGACCGTGGTAGAGCGTCTTCGACTTCCCTGCATCTAGAATACCAATATGCCACCGATACCGCATTTCGAGCTGCTTCTTGCAACCAGTGCGGATACGAAAAATAAATTGCTGCCATTAGATTCGGTTCCTTTAAAAGGTAGTTTGGCAGAAGTTAGACGCGAATTCAGTGCTCCTGCAAACAAATCGGAACGCGGTATATATGAAATTTGACAGCAAACAAAGAATGATCGCGGGACACCATTTTCCGTGAACATTTTCGAAACCTCGGAATCAAAAAGTGGCTTCTCAGAAGGCGAGCTTCATTGCGGCACGTTGCTGCGAAACCGGAAGAGTTTCGAACGCTTGCTAGGGGCTAGACATTTATATGCAAATGCAAGATGGAGCACGCTGTATAGAAGACGCCATCTTGACCGCGATAGCGTCTTGCGGGGTTCGGAGGGTGGCAGAAATATTCTCCACGCCCGAGATTACCAATATGCCCCCGACACGGTGAGTCCATTCTTTCTCGGCGAACGGGCAACGGAATAGAGCTTCCGTTTAGTTCGAGACAAAACTCCGCTAGCACAGAAGATACTCCCTCCTTCGATGTATTCGGATATACAAACTTTCCCGGCATTCCTGCCTCTGGCGGCGCGAAAACTTTTTCGGCGCGCAAAAGCTTCTCGTCGTTTGTCGAATAATACTGGAATAACAAAACGAACGAATAGATCAAGAAACAGGCGCAATGTTCGACCGGGCCCACACTGTCTTCAGAACTCGACGGCAGTTTGCCTGTTTTCACTGTTAGTGGACTAGGTGGACGAAAAATTATTCAGGCCATTTTTTGGGGGATTATTTGCCAAAGAATATCGGTGCTTGCTTTTCACTGTCAATGAGAAATTGACTCAAAAATTTTTACATAATGAGCAGCGAGGTATTAGAATAATTTATTCTGTATATATATAGAAGTCAATGTTTCAGTTGCGATAAGAAAAAGAGACATCTGTAGACAAAGAAAAACTGAAGTAAAGAAAATAATTAACATATATATTTACAGAAAATAACAACTAGAACGTAAAAAAAGGAAACATTTCTTAATATAATTATGTAAAACTAGAAAATTGCTCCTGGCTAGCGTCCGTCACAATGTGTAACACAGCTTTTTAGTTTTTCTTTTCCGTTTATACATAATTATAATAAAAAATGTTCTTTCTAACGTTCCAGTTCTTATTTTCTTTAAACATGTATATTAATTCTTTTCTTTACTTCAGTTTTCCTTTGTTTCCAGATGTCTTTTTTCCTTTTGCAATCCACGCGACCACGTGCCAACTTAACGTTACGAGAGTCAGACATACAGAATACAATTATCCAACAAAGACGATCCACACACAGGATCGAAACGTACGTAGTTGATTCCAGAACTGTAATTCTAGCAACAATCAAAACTCGACCGAACATCTCGCCGTCACCTTCTTCCCACACCACCCACAACGCTCGTAATCATGTGTCACATGACACAATCAACCGAAAAAACTGGTCATACGTAAAGAGCTCGCGAGCTGCTCGCGAGCACCAGTTGTGAGCCCGACATTAGAAGTCACGACGACTCGTAGAACGTTAACATTCGCGGAGCACGCGATATGAACGTCCGCCGTGCACGCAAAGCCTCGGCGAAACTTGGCGGGAGCCAATTAAGAGTTAAGATACGTAAACCCGGAACGTCGAGGCTTCCTCGAGTGCTCTGGCAGTTATCGAAGGATCGGCCCTAAAACTCGAGGATCCAGACATCCTTTCTTCGGTAGCCTTTAGGAGCGGCGTTACGGCAAACATTTAATTAAAGTTGTAACACGGCAGCCTCACTCTCTCTCTCTCTCTTTCTCTCTCTTCCCGGCAACGTCTCTACAATCCTCGTGGAACCAACCCCCCGCGGTCGTGAGAAGGGGTTGCTGTTGTTATGCGCAGGGCGTCGAGAAGCTCGGCGTATCACGGCGTCGTAAAGGCGATTGCCGGTTCGCTCCTCCATGTTTCGTAATGCGGTCATCTTTGTGTTCGTGTTACGACTTGCCGTTTTCTTATCTCGCCGGCGACGAACGTGTCATCTGCTTCCCGGCTCTTTCCTGCCTGCGTCCCGATGCTCCTAACCTGACTGCTACCTTGCGGCTGGCAACGAGCTTCGTTCGACCATCTCTTGGACGTTTTTCTTTGCGAGCTTCTCCCGATGCATTGACGACCACCAGTATCGGCCACTATTAACACTTTGAGAGCTACGTCAGTCCCTGGGGACTAACAGTGGACTTTTTGTTTGAGCGACATCGGTGCGTGAGACCGGCATTGTCGAGGGTTAAAAAATTAATGGCAATTGAGAAATTAATGTTCTAATTTTAATGGATTTTATTAAAACATTCTAAGTAAAGATATGATTGAGATTTGCCACTTATTGCAATAAGTAATGACCTTCTATCCCAAAAACCTCTTGAGCGCTGGACACAAAGTGAAAAAGAAAAGGATAGCAAAATCGACGTCGTGCTCGACGTGTTAAACCCCGAATGCCGAAATTAGAACGTCAAATATATCGGTATTTCGGTATTCTCAAACGGCACGGTACACCGGTATTGCATTTACTAGTACGACTACCGGAGTGTACAATACTGAAGTCAGATTCGTCATTGGGCGGACAATTACAAAAAATTCACTGTACGCGCCGTCCTTGGAGCGTTTAAACACGAGCCGCGACAAGAGAGCGACGCGGATCGCTATTTCCATTTTTCATCAGGACTCGCGTAATACGAGAAGCAGTGGTAGGAGGGTTCGGTAGCCGTAGGGGCAGAGGGACGGAAGAGTTCGTAGAGGAGGGCGAAACGGGTGTTGTATAAAACCGCTCGCGACATTACCTCCAATATTCGCAAAACGGATTCTCCGGCAGCCCACTGCCTCGGCGTCCCTGCCCTCCCACTCTCCCACCCTTTCGCCCGCCACCCCTATCTCTCCTCCACCCACCGCTGCCGTGGTAATGAGGTGGTTTCAATTCTGGCCTCGGGGCACACCCAGCCGCGGCGTGTGTAGGTACACCCAGCGATTGCCATGTAAATGTCCATGCGAGAGGGAACGAGTGTACGAGATTGATAGGAGGGACGAGGTCGGACGAAGAACATTCCAAGGACCGACTCTTCGAAAATCCGCACAAACTACTCAAGAGACCTCGGGGCCCGTCGATCGTTCGCCAGAGCGTTCCGATATATAACAATAAAGAGCTTTCCAGCGCGGATTCTACGATCCGGCGAGCGCTTTATTGCCGTCGGCCAATGAAACGCTATGTCAGAGACTTTTCCAAACGCTCCGGAACTTTTCAAGCCCGTTAACGGCAGCGTGCTGTCGGGAGCGCGTTCCATAAAGAAAGCAAAGGCAAGAGGACGCCGGTTGGCTGGGGAATGGTACGAGGCGCGAGAAATAAAATAGAGTCGCGGGTATCTCTTGGTACGATTTTACGCGTTGTACGCGCGAAGAGCCGGGAGCATGGGAGAAGGGTGTTAGAACTGTGCGCGGGCGAGAGAGTAGAAGAACGAGGGGGGTGGGGGACGCCAGTAACCCCTCAAAAATAAATCGCCAAGGCGCCGCGGCTCGTAATTTAAACTAGCGCAGTTTCGGTAACTAGTTACCGCGACGAGATCGGAGAGAGGAAGAGAAAGAGAAATACGGTGCGGCGGGTGGATGTGTCGGCGTAGGCGAGACGAGGAGAAGGAGTGTCAGACAAAGGGGTGGCCCGGGTGACGTCATAACCGACGGTTGTAAAGCGATTTGCAGTAAACTGTCGAATGAGTTTATTGCGCTTATTGGCCGGGGTCGGGTGCGAGTGGAAGTGTACGCCGTCGGTTATAAGCGGCTAGTTAAAACCGCTACTGGCCGTTCGGCGGTTTTGCGGCGTGCTCGTCCGTCGTCTACCTACACCTCCGCCAATATGGAACCGCTGCTGGCGACGTTTTCGCATCCGCGACTTTCGCCGTTCTCGAGCGCGCGCGCTGGAAGGAACTTTGAGTCATGATCCTCCAATCATCGGATAATGCCGGTGGTGGAAGGAAACTTGTGCTCGCGGCAATCGTGGGATTCGAAGGACGAAGTGGTTTCGTGCGAGGGGAGGAAGGAGAGGTCTTTTTTCGATGTCATTATGATTTCGCTGAGATTACGGCGTCCTTCTGAAGAAGATCCAATGCCGTCTTGCGCAACAAGGCTCTCTCCCGTCTTTCGAGGACGGTCGCACGTCATCGTGGAAGGACCTTTTAGCGATTGCAGCCATGTATCTGCCGGACGGAATTGAGTTATCGCGCGATAGTTCGATAGGTCCCGAAGTAATTGAAACAAAAGTTTGCCGGGGAGGGTTGGGTGGAGGTGCCGATTGTTCTTCGGTCGTTCGTTTGAACGAAGAAAGGAAAAACTTTGCCACGGGACAAAGTGGAGAGGAAAGAGAGAGAAAGAGAGAGAGAGAGAGAGAGAGAGAAAGAGTAGGAGCCCGTTGGAAAGTTGGCCGCATTCGGCGACACTTATTATATCGGGGCCGAATCCGCCCGTCGATCGAGTTTTAATCTTCGATCGTCGATCGCTACGGCACATCTCCCTTCCGCCTAGGACTCCCTTTCCACGCCGCGGGACCAGGAGCCAGCGAATGGCCTCGTAATTGAAACTCCGTTATCACGACCTTCTACGTGATTGCATCGGCGGGGCCGCACGATCGCTTGCATTTATCTGCCGGCAAGAACTTCGCGATCGCATCGATGGAATCGCGCCGAAAACATCGCCTTTTTACACCCCCTTCTTCCGGGACTTAATCGAATTTTCGTTATGAATGTCTCCGACGAACGCCGCACTCTCCGAGCGCGGCCGGATAAGAATGGAATAAGAGCCGACTTTAAGGAGCGTTTAATGAGCGGGAGCGCAAATTAATCGACCCGCCGTCGAATATTCGAATATGAAGAAGCAGCTGAACGAGTGGATAATTGTCCCGCGAATTTGCGCTGGCTGTGGAGTACAAAAACTGTTAGTGCCAACGGCACGCGGTAGAATCTTGCCGGCGACGAAAAGAAGATGGAACCGAGACGACGTCGACGATAAGCAAACAAAAACTTCCGACGATAATTTCGCAATCGAGTCTCGCTTACCGCCGCGCAGCGGCATCCATATTTTCTGGCCGAGCTCGAGGGTCGCTCAGATCCATAAGTATTTTCTCAGATTGAAAAGCTTTCGCCATGAAATATGGGTCAGAGATATGGGCGCGCAACCCTTCCTCGCTTTAATGGAATTAGTATTTAATGCTGCGGGGGTGCGCCGCACGAAAGGGCGCTCTAAAAACTAAGTGGATCTGTCCCGCTTGCTGTGCGCCGTGCAAGCGGTGTAACAACGGACGCCCGACGACGGCTGCTCTCGTTTACCGGTATTGCCTTACGGGAAATTTACTACGTCGACGGAGGCCTTCGAATTAAAAGGCGACAAAAGAGAGTGCCCGAAAGGAAATGGGACGCCGCGCGTGCAATTCCATTACGACGAGGCAAGCCTTTGCCGCCGACAAATATGACAAACGAGTGTTTAGAAGTGGCCCAGCGAACGGCGTATAACTTCCGAAAAGTTCGATTACTCAACGTCTTTGTCGCACCGCTTGCTTCGAATTTATCGTCCGACGCGCTTATAGCTGATAATCGTCTATAACTTCTGTATACGCGTTTGGAGTAGGGATGTTCTTCTGGAAACAAAAAATGGATTTTTTAATCGATTCTTCAGTTTCAATTTTTTGAGAAAATTCGTCCTCATGATCCGATTTCGAGTCGATGCAAAAATCGATTCCTTCAAGACAATCGAACGTCCCTAGTTCGGAGCCACGTGTTCGAACAGACACGGCTGACGATATAATTCGCGGCCGACGATTGACCACCGCGCATTCGCATCGACAATGGACGCTGACAATGATCGAAGCGGACACGCTGCCGTATAAATCGGCGAGATCCGTGGCGGTCGTTAACGACAGCTCCGAGAATCGACGTCAATGTCCGTCGAGGAGCGTCCATCGAGGACATTATGTGTCCTCGACCCCCTGAGACAACCGGGTTCGCACCCTATTGCCCCCGACACGGACGTCTCAATTAAATGTATACGAGGCAAGTGGGGTTGATAGAGCGTTCGGTCATAAATATGAATTATCCGCGGTAAACGCTCCCCCGAGGCCGGAAGGGTGCTCGAAGGAGGTCGAAAATCAACGACGACTTTCCTCCCAACGACTTCTGCCTCCAACAAATATATCGCTCGCCTCGAATCTTCACTCTCGCCGCTCTGCGACCGTTGCAAGAAGTCGTGCAAAGTCGACCGGCTATTGATCGCTCGGAATTACTGGAACGAACGAAACGGGAATATTGATTCGCCGGCGGTTTTCTTCAATCACTCTAATAGAAAAGTAATGTCGACTCACTGGCCAGGAGGACTCGGGCCGCTAATGCCCGCAGGGGCGGTTATGAAGTATGGCGATGCGTTTTACCAGATTGGTGCCGATACCGACTCGCAATCCTAACAACCCATATCGGACGGACATTAACGGACGGGACGGAAAACTTGTACGGTACTTGAGCGAGAAAAAAGGAGCCACCCTCGGCGAGCGCATACTACTCCTAATTGCCACGTGACGCAGAAAAGGAACGTTTCTCAGAGTGCAACGCCCCGGTTAAATCGCAAGATACGCGCAGACAGGGTGGAAATCTGCGTTCGGGAAGTTCGGGTAGCGAAGTACCTGTCTCCGACTCGCAATGTCAGGAAGGTGGTCGTGAAAGGAGAACGGCACCGTGCGAGTACCTGAGTCGAGGAGTTGGGGGTAGATTCGGGAAGGAGAGACAGAGAGAGAGAGAGAGAGAGGTGGGTTAGTGTACAAGTGCCTCGCGCGATGTATCTGGAGAACCTACATCGCTGGTTTCCTTCCTGCGGGACCAACGGGTCGGGGCGCACCGCTGGGAATAGAAAGCAGCTCGACGATTCAAGAGGAGTGTGACTGCGCGAGTCCCAGGAAGCGTGTGCTTTGCTAACGATGACAAACGGCCCCGCTCTAAGACGCCATATTTATGCTAATCTAGCCGGGGGCTAGTAGACTGCCGCGAAACCTACGAGCGTCAGCCCGTCCTTACCCCTCCACGTTCTTCCCACTCCTCTCCTCTCCACGTTGCTTCACCTAAAGCTTCCGCGCAATCTGCACGCGTGTTGGTGATCCCGAAAATCCATGCACGGCCGGGATTCGTGTTAGGAATTGAAATGAATTTCGCGCGGCACGAAATCACGTACGCCGTGACATAAGCACGCTTCTTATCGTTCGTCATCGCAGACATCGGCGATCGGGCGCACGGATTGAATATGTTTATGCCGGATCGCGGGGCAGAGTCGCGGTCCGAATGCGACAGAAACCGTGCGTCTGTCTCGCGAGTTCTTGCCGTGCCAAGAGCATGTTTTGCCGTTCCTTCCTAGTTTTCTCTCTATCGAACCGTTCCCACCCTTCTCTCTCTCTCTCTCTTCGTCTGGCTCTCGTTTCGTCTGCATCTATTCCTCTATGTGCTTCCACACTGTCCCGCTCCCTCACTCTTTAAATCTCGTCCACTCTCTCTCCGCTCCGCGCTTTCGGAGAATATGGATCGGCCCTGACAATATTGCCGCTGGAACCACCCCACGTCTACCGTCATGATATACGCGGCCGCATTTCATATATTCCATTGTTTCCAAGTTTTCGGATCCATTTGTAAGATTAAATTTGTAATGCGGGCCCCACACCCACGCGCCCCACCGTCACCCTCTATCAGCACACCACCTACCCCCTCGCGCGGCCAGCACTCTGCACACCGCCCCGTCGCCACCTTTCTGCGCACACTAGAGTCGACGCATATGGCAGGCCGGCCAATTTGCCCGCGTGTTGAAGCACAGACGTCTCTTGACAACGGAAGTTTCTCGGGCACTTTCGGGAAGCGAGTGTTGCCAGAAAAAGGGACATCAAAGATAGTTGTCAATTTTTATTCTCATCATCATTAGTTTAGTTGTAAACGATCGCTGATATTTGGAAAGAAATGAAAGTAGCCGATAGACAGATAGACTATAGACCATAATTTCTCCCACACGCCGAAAATCAAACTTCTTCTTGTTGCAGTCTGCGGAGCAGGAAGCACTGCGCGGAGGAACGGATATTCATTTCCATCGGCGGTTTCTACGAACTCGGCACGAAACACACGATGCACGCCCGTACATACTCGTATACCAGCTATGTACGACTGTGTACACGTATGCGCATACATGTAACGTATGGCGCATAAGCTATTCGCGTTAACCGGCCACTTTCAGATTGGATGGCGCGCTTTTCGGCATATGGGTTCGTCGCGGATTGACCCGCGGTTTTCATCGCGAAATGGGAATTTCATTTCTGCGCCCCCGGTCCCGCCACCTCCGAACCCTTCGCGGACTCGTTGCCAAAAGAATTACAACGACGACGTGGCGACGTTCGCTCGCCACAGTGACAGATGAACATAATCGACACTGCACTAGGCAGCCGCCCGGACTAATCGCATGTCAAATTTCTAGACTACATTTCAAATGAAGGAATTAAAGTGACGGCGAAAGTTTCGGTCAAATTACTTAGGGCCGTATTCACGTACTCCGCTTAGGCCTCTGCGGATGCTTAGGCCAGTCTTAAGCCCTCGCTCCCGCATTGTTGTGATTGACTAACGGCTAACATTGTCCGCGGAAGCCTAAGCGGAGTACGTGAATACGGCCCATAGAAGATCTCATTAATCCGCGATCAATCTGAAAAAAAGTCATTTTAAAACTGGGAATGAAAAGAAGAGCGAAACATTGTTGAAAACGTTCGCGGGGGGCACAGAACAGAGCACATCATGTGCATAACCTCTAATTAGAGGTCGAAACTCGGAACGTTTGCATTGATGGCGGGTTAGTGAGATCTTCTATTTTTTAATCGAAACATTCGCCGTCACTCTAATTTATTCATATACATACACGGTCGTTACCACGTCATCATACATACTACAATTCAAGGCTTGAAGCGCCAAAAAATCTACCTGCTCAGCGCACAACGTTTCTCAAACAGCGAACATTTGAAAACTGGCAGCGTCGAATCTCGATTCCACCCAAGTTAATATCTTAACTCATTGTCACCGCCGAGATATACATGGGATTTTCACGTGAATAACGTCGGAGAGAATTCGATAGGGTGGCGGACCACCTTCGTTCTGCCAGTCGCGCGCGTTGGCTCGCCAACCAATTATACCGTGAGCTTTCGAAACTTTCATAAATTTCGTCACAGAGCGAGCAAATGGCTTCCGGTCCAGCGGTCGGACATTGTCGATAACAGCCACGTCGCCAGGGGCGAATTCAATATCGCATTTGCACCGCTGTCGACCCCCACCCCCACTCCGGCACCCTGACCATCCCCGTAGCCCACCCCCTCAAATTTCCCACTCTCTCTCTCACTCCCTGTCTTCCTCTCTGTTCCTCCTCCGCCACCTCCCGTGCAAACCTCCCTCGCCCCCCTCACCCCTCCACGCATTGTCCCTCGCATTGTCCCGAAAGTTTTCGGCGAACCCACCCCGTAGTGACTGCGCGCCGCCTGATTACCATATGAATTAAAGTAATGTGATATACGGTCGCCAGGCACTACTGGCTGCGCGCGTTGAAGAAGATGTGGCCCCGCGAGAAGACGGCGCGGGAAGAAGAATCGCGCAGCAAAGTCGTTTCATCCGCTGGATATCGCGTCGTCGGTCGGGCCACTTCGACCCTTTCACAGCGCGACGAACGACCCAGTTGCATTGAAGACGGCCGTGTCGCGAAGAGCGAGACGTCACCGGTGCTGGATTCTCGCCGGCCGAAAGCGTGTCCGCAAAACGATGATTCGCGGCCGGCAGCGAGCGAATTTGATGCATCAGAAATTAGCCGAGGGTGATGGCGAGGTCGGATTGCGAGGTACGAGGTGTCTGCGTCGGGAATAGAAGCCGGTATCTGGCCGCACCGATCGCCGTCGCCGATTCGAACCCCCGCAAAACGTTCGGCCGCTTTAAAACAGTGACACACCGACCCCTCTTCGGCTCGTGTCCTTCGAAGGGACACGCTTCTTCTCCCCCTGCGTCGTGCACCATTCGAAGCCGGTTTTCGAGCGGCTACACACAATGGCAAACGTCGCAGCCGCGGCTATCGGTTTGACGCGACTCTGCTTTCTGGCCGCGGAGCGCGATATCTCGATCGCAATAAATTCACATTAAACTATCTGCTGGTATGGCACCGGCCGCAGCTTTAATATATCCGTTCCCCTGCCTGCCCACCCCTCCTCTTATCCAGAGCTCTGCCTCTGCACTTCTGCTCTCGACCAGTCCCCCCCCCCCCCTCCCACTCCCGCTGCCCACCCTTCCAGCTAACTACCCCGCCAAGCGTGATGGTTCCCGTTCTGTCGGCGACGATTTTAATTTTCCAATTTTACGATCCTCCGCCGACCACTCTCGATTCTATTCTCGTTCGAGATCCGGCGCTGTCGGGACTGATCACTTATGTGTCCGTGGTGCACAGTGCATTATTTGGGCACTCTAAAGATGCGTCTCGACTACGCGTTCGGCAAAATTAAAGGATCTCGCACATTATCCGGTACGACACGATACGGCATGACAAAAAACGGATTGGGTTGAATACATGTAAATAAATGTGGCTGCGCACACTCGTCCGGCACGACACGACATTTTTTTACAATTATTCAATTGTTAACGTTTCTGTCGTGTCGTGTCGGATAAGTGTGAGAGATCCTTTAGACAAATTTAACGCACTTATAGGTTTTGCCAAAATGATGATTCCATTCTTGCATCTGGCTGATCGGTCGCTGTTAAATATGCCGATCGATAATGTTGTAACACCCACTTTAAAAAAAACACTATACTGTCGTGTCGTGTCGGATAAGTGTGAGAGATCCTTTAGACGAATTTAACGCACTTATAGGCTTTGCCAAAATGATGATTCAATTCTTGCATCTGGCTGATCGGCCGGTGTTAAATATGCCGATCGATAATGTTGTAATACCCACTAAAAAAAAAAACAGTATATTTTTCGACTTTTATCCGCTTAGACTCCCAAAATAACACACTGTGCCGCGGATTAAAAGACGATTACTCCGATTCGCTTAGCCAGTATTCTAAGCAGTGATGTTTGAAGAGGATCAAATTCGAGCGTACAACAGACTTCCGTGAACGGGACGGAAAGAAAGTATATGGAAAAAGCGAGAGAGCGCGTGGGAGAAGCGTGGGTGGGGGGTGGGGGGTGGGCACGTTTAATTTTTCAAAACAGACCGCACGGTAAACCTTCTCGCGCATTGCAATGCTCGTGTCTGGCCGCAATTGCCTTTTCACGAGTGTGTGCCCGCGTGCGTGTAGGTAGGACAATATAATGGGGCATAACAACGGCGTTAACACGCACTGGCCGACCCCGGACGCGACCCGCGACCCTCCCCGGGTGAATTACACCTCTGATAATTACTAGAAATTAATGCCCGAGCCTTATACCACCCATTGTGCTGCTACTGCTGGTGCCGTCGCTGTTGCCGCTTGGCCTGCGAGCGTGCCAGTTTACCCGTCTCTGAATTCTACCTGCTTTTAGGGCTCTAATCGCGGCGAATCTAACACGGGATTAGAGAGATTTCTGTGGTCCGTGCGCGTCCCGCAGCCCAGCGTCAGTTAATTTTCGCAATTTCCAACGGTCGGCACCTAAGAATCGACGGTCTGATTAAATTGAATCCCCGGCGTAATTAATCTGTCCGCTCGTAATCCGTCGATTAACAGGCGCTGCAGTACGCGCGCGAGGAGCGAATTGTATTTTAACTTGTCCCGCGTCCGCTCGTTTTGGCCCATAAATAAGAGGGAGTTGATTCGTTGTTCGGCAAAAGGAAACAGACGAGCCGCGGATACATATGTAGAATGTTCATCGTTTTCGGAGCATCGCGAGAGTGATTCACCGATATCGAGATGCGAAAAAGGCGAAAGAATAGAGTGCACCGTCACCGCGTAACGAATCGCAGCGAAAATTGATAAAATGTCATTTAATCCACCCCAGACCGAGGAGCGCGCGCGCGCGCGCGCGTTAGGAGATAGCATTACTAATTTATTTAAATGGACTTATCTTTCCGAAGTCCCCGATAGGAATGTAAATTGGAACCCTCCGAATCAAGGGGGTAATGGCACGAGTAAGATAAAGATATTTTATTGCTTTGCGGTCGGACATATTTAAGCAGGGTTGAGAGTCTTTTTTCCGCTGTCAAATGATCTAACGAGAAGAACCCACCCCCCGGACCCTTGCTCCCATTATCTCTCGTAGACTCCTCGCCCGAGATCGATACTTTCAGTCTCGATGAAGATAACGACACCAAGATACTGACGCCTCGTTCGGACGCCGAATCTTGGCCGCGGATAATTTCGTCGGCGACCGTTCGGATTCTGACAATCTTATCGACGAGGTAATTGCTTCTCAAGACCACCGCTCCTACGCGGTGTGCGTAGGAGTGTCGAGCTCGCACCACCCGTTCGTTCCGGCGCGATTTGCGAGGATCCACCCTTCAGCCGGACACGTTTCTCCCAATGTCCTCGACATGTTCGCTTCCTGGACGTGCATGTCGTCGGCGGAACAAAGAGTGAGGCATACGAAAAAATAAAGCTCGTCGCAGCGGAGACAAGCGGGCACGTTGGTAGGTGAAATAGGATGGGCCAGGGCGGCCCGACCACGCGGGCAATAATTCGAAACAAAATGTCAAGCGGGCACCATTGTCGGCCGGCACCACGCGGGTACCGGTGCGGTAGGCGCCAACTAGCGCCGACGAGAAAATATCGCCGACAGTAAATCAAGGTGCTCTCCGGCAGAAGAGAGAGTGCACCCCTTCAACCCGCCCCTCTCCCACTCGTCATACATCCTCATCCCCTCATCGTCCGCACGGTCCGGCTGCACACGATCGCGCCGGGGCCCGCTTCCGTTTTTCATCATACGAGCATCGTAAATAAACCCGCGCCACTCCATTTCCACGTTCAAGGTTAGCGGCCCTGGATTCGGCAGCGGAGTCCGACGTTCCGACAGCGAGGATCGAGTACGAAATTTCGGAGCACAGAATCGTATTGAGTGGTGCTGCGAGCAAACCTTTCAATCGTCGCGTGTGAACGTTCGAAGGATCGAAGCATATGTCCTGGAAAAGCGCGAACTCGTCCAGTAGAATCGTTTAGCGACGCCTCGTTCGGAGCAGTTCCAATAGACAGGGAGGATCATACGGATAATCGTGAGAGCGACGTAAGCTGCGTGTTCGCAGTCAAGTTACATAATCGGCACGAAAGACCGCGGCGAATCGGGAATCGGGGTGGACCCGAATGAGAACCCAGCTTTCAATCGCCAACAAGAGCAGCACATTTTCCGACATTATACCGGCTAACAGAGTGTACTCTGCGAAGCGTGCGTCAGATTTTCCTCAGATCCTTCGTCGCTCGCAACTACTTTTACGCGAGGATACAGGAAAGTACCCTGAGTCACAAGGCAATAGAACGTTATTTGCTCCTTATACGAAGACGTATCATAGTCGATACGTCCCCGAAGAAATCTCGTTTCCGGTGATCGGGGACGCATAACGGGCGAGACGGTGAACATTTCGAAGAGCAAAGACTCTCTCTCTCTCTCTCTTTCTCTCTCTTTCTCTTTGAGCAAGATTCGTCGAAGGCAAACCGAAGACTTAATGTCTCGGAACGGACGCCATATTAGCATATCCGCGTCCAATCGTCGTCCACGTGCCGAGCGCTCCGTGGCGAATCGGCCCCGGGCTATGACATTGTCATTATTTCAGTGACAGAACAAGCATGCGCGCGATTCTCCACGGGAAGTATCGCTAACAAGGGTGGGAAGGACGGGGGCCGAGAGTTGGCCGGAGGAAGAGCAGAAGAATGAAAGGGAAACGGCGGAAGAGAGCGCGGCCAACAATGTGCCGACGAGGGGAGAGAGGGGAAAGGGGGTTGAAACGAGAAACAGAGAAACAGTAAACAGAGAAATCTCGCGGCGAGATTCCGTGAATTGTTGAAAGTTTCTCGTGGCGGAGCCTGCCGAAAAACGGAACTGCCTAATGTCGGTGCGGCTTGTTAGAGGAAGGCGAGGATGTTCGTCGAAGAGAGGCAGATACGATACCGTGCTCAAAGGGATGATGGGAGTTCCTGTGAAGAGTGCCTCTATAAGGGAACCACTAGGAAAACTCGGTCGCTCTGTTATTTATCTTTATGGACCTCGGGCAGAGGGTAAGTACACTTACTCCTACGGGGTTTAGTGGAAGGGGCGGAAGACGAGAGGCGGGAGCTTAAGCCGGCTTCGAGGGCGGTAAGAGATTGTTTGTCGTATTGGCTGTGGTTTCGACGGGCTTAACGTTACCCGTTTAGGAAAGCTCTGCCATGCTTTTCTCTCCTTCTCACCCGCTCCCCTAGGCTGGAAAAAGATAAGAGCCAGTGCCAGTCAACGGTCCTCCGGGACTTCGCTCGAACAAGCCGTTCGATTCAACAAGTCGATCTACGTTGCACCAGTCGCATTTGTTCGTTCAATATTTCTAACGAGAAAGAAATGGGTGAAAATAATGAAAGACTGAATAAAGGATATGTTTATGTGTACAAACGAAGAGTGATGGGCAACGCAGTTGTAATCGATTCTGGCGTTGGGAGAACGGAAGGTAGGAAGGATCTCAGAGTGGCCAGAAATTAATCTGTTGCCGTGTAATCGGCTTTCGGTGATTTAGCGGCAAGCAGACAAGAGGAGGATGAGGAACGTCGACGGATCTAACGAGGGAATCGATCTGCTCCGCGAAGTCTCGGGTTAGCCACAGCAGGGAGTGAAGAATTTAATGAAATATTTTTAATGTCACAGATATTCTTTTATTTATTAACAACGATTCTGGAATACATACAGTGCTTATGTACAATGTAATATTTACATCAAAGTGATACAACGAGGTGATGTCCTGATAAATAATTCTTATAAAATGAAACAAAACGTCAATATCCTTATAAACCTAAGAACGAATAATTTACACGAACTTACATTACGCTTATGTAGTAGAACAACACTCGTATGGACCGTCGCGGTCGATATGAGACCATTGCTTAATGACGCGGTAGTTCGCCTAACATGTCTATCTGTAACAGTTTTACGATACAATCGACATCCTTCTTTGATTAATATCGAGATCTATATTAAATGGATTTAATCGATTAAAATCACATTGTAAGTACGACGGACGAGTAGGGAGAGGCCTAGGCCTCCCGCGTACTGCATCTGAGATGAAAGTTCCTAAAGCATATTATTTACAAGCTACCGTCTGATTATTGCTGTACAGAATACTGTAGTCGCATAAGATTAATCTTAAATCCCTACCGATAATCTTTCCGGACCACGGCTGTCTTTAGCGGCTTGCCGAACGAGGGTGGTCGGCCTGTTGTCGTAATCCGTGCGGCCGGATTACGATAATCCCGGCCGGAAGTGCGCAATTGGCGAGCGCCCTTGCGTTTTAACGTCTCGTTACTCACTCGATTAAAAAAGGGAAAAACATCGGCAAAGTGGCCGATAATTCGTGTAATTTTGCGGGACAATATTAAGCCATTCGGAGGCATCGTTTAACCCTATGTCGAGCGCGTCGTGACTGCCGCTGGGGTAGCTGTGCCGGTAGGCTGGGGTGGGACACGTCAGTGGTGGGGTAGATAGGGCGGCGCGGGGGCGGGTCGAGGTCGCGTGTATTTAAAACGCGAATGCGCGCCGGCCGATTCACTGTTTGAAGTTAAATGGAGTGTAAATGGCAGATAACAAACCGGCACTGTTTCCGATTACGGCATTCATTGTTTCCTACCATTATGCCCGCTCCGACGGTTTGTGTGTGACGTGGGTTACGGTTTACGATCTATTTATTGCCGCCGTCGCAGCCGCCACGGCCTCCCCCGCCCACCGGCACGAACGAATTTGCTTTACACCATTGCGCCATTCCATCCGGACACCCTCCCGCCTATCACCGAAATGTTGTTTCAACCCCCGACTCACCTGTCACCTCAAGAGACACCTATGCACCCCTCGTCCGTGCCCCTTGATCCCTCGAAACGATCGATGTCAGAGGCAGAACAGCTCGGTACTCTTACTGTTCTTATCTCTCGACGAGCCTGACGGAACATTAATCTCAACGCGCTCTTATTGTTAGATCTAACCAACGGTCGCTCTTAATCAAGATACGTTTAATCTTAACTCTGGAAGTACGAATTCGCCGCATTTCAACGGGCGAGGTATTTACAAATTTTCACTACCTAATATTGACTAGACAGGGAATGTCTCGTAATTGGTAATCGTAATCGATAAAATCAAGTACGGATCGAGATTACTTCTCGACCCGATATACATACATACATACATACATACGACAAGAGTGCCATAACGGATACTATAGTAAACGTTTTCTGTTAGAAGAGAAGTTGACGTGCAAAAGTTCGGTGAGGTTGAGTGAATAGCGTGGAGAGAGTAGTAATGATATAGTTCAGTTCTCGAAAGAGTACCCGCTGGCGAGTACGTCCTCATCAGCCTGTGACTTCCGGCGTCACTTGCTGTGAACCGTGGTCGCGCGCCGTTTGACTTCGACTTGATCAACGATAGCGTCACTTTCCTTATCCTGGTGAGCGGTCATGTGTCTAGTCAGATGATGTCTCTCACGGAAGCTCTCGTCGCAAACAGGACACCTCAGCTTCTCCTCCCTCCTCCTTCTGGCCGCCTCTCCAGTGTTCTCGTTCTTGTGATGAGACCTCATATGGTAGACCAGATCGGAAGTCATGCGAAACGAGAGGTTGCACTTGGCGCAAACATTTTGCGCCGGCAATGCGAGTGCGGCGAATGATGGCGGAAGTAAGCCGGCGACTCCAGCGGCTGTTGCCAGGAACCTGGGTCTCGCCAGAGCATCAGCCATCGGTGGAAAGACGGATATAGGGTTGTACGGAAGATTCGGATAGACCGGCGGCATTTCGGGCCTGAACGACACCTTAGGGCTCGGTATCTTCGGCGGCTGGTTGATCTGCGGTATCTTCAGGTTCTCCAGCAGCCCTGGCTGACCACCTTCCGGACCCACCAAGAAGGGATAAGCCATCTTAGTAGGAAACGGGGCATACTTGTACGGTGCACCTGACAGCGGCACAACCGGCGGACTGACGCTGCTCTGATAACTGGCCCGATCATCCGGCGAAATCGAGGACCTCGGAGACGTCTGTCCGTCGTCAGCGAAGCCATTATTCCTCTGGCTAGCGAGATTTACCTTCGTAAACGCGCTCCTAGCCTCCTGCCTGTCAGTGGAGCACGGCACACCAGCCTCGTACACCTTGTTCCCGCATGCCAGGCCAACGGGATCAATGGTCTCGGAGCACGGACTCATCATGCCCTGATGCGCGAACCCTGGCGGACTGGGCGTCTTCGGCATCCTCCCGTACCGCCTTCCGTCGGCGTCCGGCGACAAGCCCGGCAACGTCGGCGTCAGCGTTCTCGGCGAAACGTAAGGCGGGCTCAGAGAATTCTCCGTGCAATGCAACATCCGTCTTCGGTCGCCAGACACGTCATTATCGTAGTGCTTGATCGTCAGGTTCTGCGGCAGTCGATCCGCGGTGTCCACCATGCCGTCGACCGACAGTTCCTCGCGCAGACGATCCTTGCGTCCGGAAGCCAGCCTCAGCTTCTCGCTCTGCCTGCGTGCGAGGTTCTCGTCCGGCGCCACCAGGAAGGCGACGTCGAACGTGCGTTTGCTGGCGCGCTGGAGCGGGTAGGAGGCGTCCGTCGTGACGTCGCTGATCACCGCTGGACTCGACGACGTCAGGGCCGTCGTCGGCGTCGTCGACGTCGCGGGGGCGGCTCTCTCGATGCCACCCGTGCGATCTTCCATTGTCATCCTGCTCGTTCCGGACGAACGACCTGCGACAATCACGAGGTTCGACGTTCGATTATCGCACGCCCACGACGGAACGGGATGATCGATCACGGGATCGGAACGGACGCACACCCAGGTGTCAGAGATGGTGCGTTGGCCGCGTGAATTATGGACGCGACGGGCGTGACGATTTTGCCGCGTCTCGTCGACGCAGTTACTGGGTCGCTCGCTTCGTAGTTCCGTTTGCGAATAATTAGTCGCGCTCGGCGTTGCCGAATTCGTCCCGCAGCACGTTGTCTCGAATGACGCCAGTGAAGCTGTTGAATTTGCGAGATCAGAAATTTCGTGACAGCGTCGACGCGAGAACGACCCAGACACTGGACAGCACGGTAAACGATGAACTTTCTCTTGTTCGCTTACCGGAGTACAAGGTCAAGGACAATCCACCCTGCCGCCACCAGAAGGACTCCGCCAGGAGGCTGCCACGTTTTCCAAGTGCCCCCCCGACAGGAGAAATCGTCCTACGTCGGCGAACTCATCAGCGCCGCACTATCTTCTTGCGAAACAACCGGTCACGAGACGCGCGATGAACGCTTACGGAAATCCAAGGCTCGAGGAACAATGAACGCAACCGATCTGCCGTCCGGCACGTAGAGCACTGGCCGGCTTGCAGAGCTCGTCGAGTGGCTATCGGCTCTGTCGACGCTCAAATGAGGGCACATCTCGCGCATCCCTCGTATTTAGGGGTAGCAGCGAGCGGCGAGCGTCGAGGGCCGCAGGTGGAGGCGGCCGAGGGGTGGTGCCGACCAATCGCGACTCTCCCAGGGTGATCCGAGGGTGGAGCGTCGCTGAGGGGTGAACATATTCGGTCGTCGAGACGCGTCTGCTAGTCCCATCCAGACCACGCCTACATATTTCAGGTTCGACACATGTGCCCAGGATCGTCGTCGTCGACGTCGTCGTCGACGTCGTCGTCGTCGTCGTCGTCCAACTCGACGAACGCTCTTTCTCTCCTGCCCTCTCCCCTGCCCAACGCAACCCCCTCCCCCCCAGCATCCCTTTACTACCCCAGTCACTCTCTTCACCTCGCCTCACCCCCTCGCCGTCATCGTCGACCAGTGGAAGGGACGCAGAAGGAGGGAGGGAACTGTAATTCAGCCTGACAAACGATCTTGAATATTTTTAACACCCGCGCACCCCGCCGGCCCGCCGTCTACTCCACGCGCTGGACCATTTTTTTTGTTCACGATCGGACGAACAAGAACGATGGACTCCGACGCGACGAACGAATACGACAACAGGGCGTTCATTATTTTTTTTTTTCCCGCCGATTTTCATCGCCGCCGAGGCACACTTTATTTTTTCTCGCTCAACAGCTTCTTCGACTGACGAGTCGCGCGGGCGACGGCACGTGGAAGATTTGAAGATGGGAGGAGAAAAAGGAAATGGGGATCCTCGGTGATCTTAATGGACGACAGACATGTTGCATCAACGCCAATGGTCATCTTACGATACAGGCAACTGGTCGCCGATGAGAAATGAGGCGCGTTAAATCGAGCGCATTGGACAGAAGGTACTGGCGGGAACCGGGCAGGGGGGATCATTACTTTGCGGATTATCTTCCTGACGAATTCTCCCCGTTCCTCGGGCGACGCCGATATATACCGCGATCTTTCCGGCTGACATACGGCCATTGTGGGAGCGTCTGACCGTGTGTGCCCGATAGCAAATACCCAGTTCACCGATCGCGCTCAGTATTACCTACGATCTCTCGCAATTTCCATTCCACGTTTCGTCGGAAATGTAAAAGTACAAGTTTGCGTATAAAATTAAATATCTGTAGGGAGGTAAAAAATTCGGCAGCAATAGTTCCGGATTTTCGTGGAAGAGAACGAACGAAAACGCTTCCACGCCTTCTCGCGGAGCCAATAGGCGATCAATCATAGGCCGACGATCCATTTTCTGGGGCATGTGAGAGCCGTCGACTTCTTTCGCGATTCCCCGAGATTTCGTTCGGAATTCTGCGGGGAATGGCCGGAGGTTAAAGGACATTAACTTCTTGATTGAGTCGGCAAAAAGTTGTAATGACTTTTCGATTGAGCGAGCCACCGAGCCACTGGAGACTCGCGCCAACTATTTGCGGAAGACAAAGACGTTGGGAAGGACGGAATTTTTGCGACAGACAAGGTGTCATTATTTGCCCCGGCGAACGACGAAAGTATCGTTGCGCCGGAATAAGTCAAATAATCGCTGCTGCAGATTGACGAGGCGGCGGATGATACTCAGACGATACGGTCGGATCTAATCCTAATTGGAAGTCGTAAAGTTGAGCGAAGTCGTTTGGCGAGAACGTAATGCGTGACACGCGTCGCACGGTGGGGTAGCAGCGAAACGTCTCTGTATCTTGGCACGACCATTCCTGGATTATGAAGCATATTTATTGCCGAACGTACACCCCCGACGTCGCAGATATTCCTATCCCTAATACGGTTTTATACTCTCTCACGGCTGCCGCGCTCTCGAGAGCATCTTCCCATTAACACTGTCCTCGAAACCTGCCGCATTTTATTTTCGCAAGTTCGCGCACTTGACACTCATTGTTTTCTCAAAAATCCAGTTCTTCGAGTACGAGCGTGCGACTGATAGCTTGAAATTGCGCAGCCCCCTCGCCCGTGAGAACGTCTAATTTCATCGCCATCTGTCTTTGTTATTCTGCAAATCGCGCAGAAAGGGACAGGTTCGCCCCGATAGATGCGAGTTAAACGCGCCAAGAGGTCAGACGCAGCTCGGCACGTGTCTGACACGCGTGGCCTGTTACCACTGACACCGTATACGCCGGCGTTTGGTGCGAGCGAGGGGACACCTTGCAGGACAGAGCAAAGTGTTTCGGGTCGACTGACTCGGCTCCGACTAGATGACGGCACGAATTATGCGTCGGCGAAGGCTAGAGTGTGTTTCTGCAAGATTGGACAGATGAACGATTCGTGAATCTATCCCTGGACCACGTTATGGAAGAGAGACTATGGCTAACGAGGTTAATGTCGGGGAAAATGGAATTGTTCGGAGGACGAGTACGCTGCGCTCGGCGTTGCACATTTCATTTTACGCCAATTGCAAACATTGGCAATGGGAGCATCACTTTCTTCGCTATTGCGGCTTGTAACCTGGCTGGTGTACATTTTCCCTGAGTATTTCATGCAATGTAAATGATGTGAAAATAGCAATAACTCTCTCTCTCTCTCTCTCTCTGTCTCTCTCTGTGCAACGCGGCGCACTATCTTAGATCAGCACGTCAACTGGATCGAACGAACGAATCGGTACACTGCGCTGGCTGGACTCTGCTGAGTCCGACGCGATGATAAATATGCAGCCGAACGCGGTTGATGAGAGGAGAGGTCGTTTGTCAATCACCCATTAACGCAGCCACAGCGCTTCCCTGCAGCTTCGCCGGCTCCGACGAAAACCTGCTCTCGCCTCGATGCCATATTTCACGGAATCATCGTGACTCTCTCCCTTTCGCTCGCTTTTCGAGACGCAGTCAGGTTTCCATTAACACATTGACTGTTACGTGAAATTCTCTAACGTTTCGCCGGAGGCCGGAGCGGGATAATATTTTCTGAGCTCACATTTTTAAAACTTTTTTTACTAAAAGTCTGATAAAAACAAAAAAGAACTTGTATGTGAGCGAGCGAGCGACGAACATTGAGAGGGCAAATTTACAGAGACTTTTTCAGGCAAAATACCAGACTTTAGACCCTTCCGTTTCTTCACTTTCACAGTGCGACTTACGCGTAGTTTTAGTGCTTAAATTAAGTTATATGTTATTTCGTTATTAATCTCTTTGCCCCTAGAATAGTTTCAAGGGTATGGCAGAGAATATGTGGACAATTAATGAAAAACTCGATGAAGATGGAGATACGGGAATCGTTTTATATTACCGCTTTATATGCTAGCCAAGAATTTGGTCCTCCCGCATGACGGCAAGGAAAGGTTGGCGGTTCATAAGAATTCTCGAAACAGGGTGGTCCCCGAGCCGCTGACAAATTGAAGGTGCGATGAGTTGAGGGAATCGTTGAAATAACTGGGCGTGGTGAACATCCTTCATGGAAGGCAGAGTCGCGCGGCCCTTCAGATGAGTGCCAGAGATTCGGATTTTACGGACGCTTGAGCAATTCCGTCACTTATAGCCAAGGACATGCATATCAAGTGAGTCGTCACCTGTGTTTCGCGGAACGACCTGATGTAGGCGGCTCGCTCGAAACGAGTGCGGTATCAGGGAAAACTGAAGATTAAAAAAGTTATCACGGGAGCGTGTGCACTCCGACATAACGGGAAATATAATAAGGCAGAAGTAATCTCATGCGCGCATTCCGGCGCGAAACTTCGGCCGGGGCGAGATTGCGCGAGCTCACGCCCCGACGAAACTAGGATTAACTTCTCTGTACTCCGGCCCCAACAAACATTGACATATTTCCAAATTGCCGCCCAATTTGACTTTCGGCGAGATCTGAATTCAGCACGTACACCCCCTCCGTCTCTCGCCTCGCACTCTCTCACCCTTTCTCCCTCTATCTGTCTATCTATCTATCTATCTGACGGTGCCTGGCGCGAGGTAGAAGTTTGTCCCCGCCCACTCTTGTTGATATCCAGTAGCGACGATATCGGGGCTGCGGGTGCTTCCACGGGAATTTAATTCGAAGTGCCGCCTAAGATGCCACCTTCGGCTCTTATCTCTGTGCACACGGTGGGCTGCGCGTGGCGTTGCTTATGTGTTACGTGAATACCTTACCTAAACGCTGGGCCTCGAGAGAGAGAGAGAGAGAGAGAGAGAGCAGCGCTCTCTGCGTGCTCCCTCATCCCCAACCACCCCCGCAGCCTCCATCACCACCATCCCCGGCAGACATAGCTACCACGCCAGGCGGAGTGGGGGTGGCACATCGAGAAGCAGCGCGAGAGAGGGAGTCGACCGAGGAAAATTAATGCGACTTCCAACCGGCGTTATCGGCGGGCGCTATCTCGCGCCCTCCTTCCACCCTCCACCCTCCCCCCGCCATATCCGCAACCCATCCCGTGCGCCTTTCAGTGCACTCGAGCCCGCGGAAAACGTGACGCGCCTAATAGTAGGCGAGAAGTTGCTGGAGTTTAAGCGGCAAAGCCGACGGCTGCGTCTGTTACCACCCCATGCGCGAGATCCGTAAACTTTCCTCAAACCGATCGGTCCGAAGGGGCTCAATATTTGCACGAAGTCATCCTTTGAATGGCGAAGACGTAACACTTGTGTCGTACAGTATGCAAAGTTCCATCGAGCCATAGAGGATCTGACGAATCACGGCCGCGGCGAATTGACGGACGTCTAAATATTCATACGTCGTTAATCACGCCGATGACTAGCCTCACGCGATAGCCATGTGCTCGCACGCTCTTAAGAGCATTCTGTTAACGCCGATTTAATTCGAATTGATGGCCCGCAGCGAGCGGAGGCTTCGATCGGTCCGCAGGCGAAGGCCGACCCCTCCACCTGCGAATATCGAGACAGAGACTCGTTCCGTCAGGATGCCCAACGCTGTATTTGGCAGAATCTTCCTCGAAACAGCGAAGGGACGATTTTGCGCGCAGCGAGCCTTTCCCCTTCGCCGAGAGCAGTCTGCGTCGGAAAAAGGAGAGAAGGAGGGCAGAGGTGGCCGGGGATGAGGGAGTTATTAGAATGGTCCGGAAAAGATGGCGCGGAGTCGCTCCGTATTTTTATACTGTATGGCCGCTGCTTTGCATAATCCCGCACTTAGCTCGCTCGTCCCGAGATGCCGGTTTGCTATGCAGATCCACTCTCCTCCTCTGGCCCCGAAAACCCGAACCTACCGAGCGTTTCGCCGTACTAACGAATGATGAACGACACCCACCGCGAACCCTTCGTACCCCTCTCTACGCGAGTCTCCTTACACACATTCGTCTTTCGAGTTCTTCCAGGCGAAACGTTCGCGCCGATCCTCGATATATATTTTTCTGACGATTTACGTCGCTCGTCGCGCGAGGGCCGAAGAAGCGGGCGCGAGTTTTTCTTCTCCCCGGGACGCGGCGTGGCTTCTATAAGGGAGTTACTTAGGTTGGGCAAAACAGAAGGAGCGACGAGCAGATAAACGCGCGCGAGGCCGCGGGAGCCGGCGTCCTGGCACATTTGTCACGCCGCTCGACTCGGACTGCCGGAGCAGAGAGATGTCTCATTTGCACCCACGGATCGCATCCGTCCCCGCTGCTCTCTCATTCCCGTGTGGGCGGAGTACGGTGAAGACGTCGAGAGAGCGCGCGTCGCAGCAGCGTCATCAATCTTGCCCGCCGCGAGAGCCGAGAGCGACCGTCGCGTCGGCCCGGATCTCGCAGATGCGACTTTGATTCTCTTCCGGCGTTCCCTGGAGAAACGAGGCTAGATTAAGTCTGTCTCCGGCCGGTAATTTGTCCGAGTCGAGGTTTTCGGGCAGCATCGACATGCTCGGCGCGCAGAAATCGTATGGGACACCTGATGCCTGGAGTTTTGTGCGTTTTCGGGCGAGAATGGGGGGGGGGAAAAAGTGGGGCTGTTTTAATTCCTCGCCGGGGCGCGCTGGCGTTTACGCAGCGAGCGAGTACGAAAGAAATGGCTTCCGACAGGACGTATGCGTGATCCTGGGAGCTGCATATGCCGGGTGATGCATACGAAGGACGACGTGACGCGTGAGGAACGTCGCATGCGTCATTCGGCCGGTCCATTGATATTCCATAGCGGGAAACTGATCGGGCTGCCGCGTATTCCTGACGTGGATACACCGTTCTTTTCTTTTTTTTCGGTCCCCTCGAGCTCCGTCTAGCTTCCTCAGAATCGGATCGAATTGCAGTCTTTGTCGCGCTCGGACCGTACTGACTTCGGCATACGGAATGTACCGCGTGCATTAGCGCCACGAGGGATTAATCGGTCAATATCAAATGATCGAGAGATCCCACTCCTTGCCCACCCGTAGAACATATTTACGGAGCATATGCACGTGGTGTCTGGTTTCGCTATCTGCCGATCCGGCGATTGTCCGTCGCCCCTAAACGACCGTCAGAATCGATCAGGCCAAATCTTCGAAGCCTACCCCACGTATCGACGATCTGACACTCTACCCCCCCCCCCCCCCCCCCACTGATCTGGAACGCAGAGTAGGAATGTTCGATTCTCTTGAAAGAATCAATTTTTGAATCGATTCAGAATCGAATCATGAGAATGGATTCTCTGAAAAAATTGGAACCACAGAATCGACTCTTTTGGGGTAAAGAATCGAGTTCAAGATTAATAAATGATGCGGATTCTCTGAAAAAATTCAAATAACAAAATCGATATTTCCGGGAAAAGAATGGACTGTTAAAAAAATCGGGTAACAAAGAATCGACCTTTCGACCAAAAGAATCGGTTGTCTTAAGGTATTACTAGCGCTGAATCACTTTACTTAAACTTTTTTTTAAACCAGACTTAAATTGAAGATTTAAAAATAATAACAATTTTTTTCTTATAAATGAACTTGATCCACCGCCTAGAACTCGAGTTATTAACAATTAAAGTTTAGCGTTTTCTCCATCTAAAGTAATGATCACAACAAAACGGTTTTTTGATAATAACTCGAAAACGGCAGTTAAACGTTTTTTGAAAAAATTCCAGGTTGTAGATTAACATTCGAGGAACATTTTAAAAGAAACAAAAGACTTTTCACCGTCTAGTTCAGGAGAAAAAACATTGCGAATATAAAATTGTAAATTGAGTGCTTGTGTTCAGCCTGAACTGCGGTACAAACGCTAGTATGCATTATTGCCCAGTATACTAGTGTGCACATATGTATACGGAGTGTGTGCATGGATTGAATCAGGGCCGTAAGAAATTTCTGACGCAATTGAAAACAAATATTGAAGCCCCTTTTTGATACGTCACCCAGCGCTAGTAATACCTTAACACGTTCGCGGACAGTAAAAGTTTCAGCGAGGTACAAAACTTGACAGTCATTTTATTTGTAAATTGGTTGTGATATCCGAAATTTGATTAAACACATTTGTCAGATTATCATATTTTAATCGATATATACAATGAATGCTATAGCATCCACGACAGGTATAATAATTACAAAAGCTTAAGGTTATATAAAATTAAATTCAAAATAATTGACTTTAAGATTTGAATGCTATAGCGTTCATATCATTCTGCATCATCATGAAAATGAATGCCATAGCATTCACGTCCGCGAACGTGTTAAGAAACGAGTCGAAATCGAACATCCCTGATGCAGAGACGCGGGCGCGTATGCGCGAGATCGGAAATATCGAAATTGGGTATCGAAGTGAATGGCGCGTCGCTCCTGCGGATCGCGGATGCGCGGTCCCGTCGAAACGGAAAGACAAACGGGGCGAGGCAGCTAGGGTATGCCTAACTTCTGGAGAATCCCGTGAGCAGCGGGTTGCGACCGACTCGGTTACGGTGGATGCACCGACTCCCGGCGGAGTATAAAAGCCCTGGCCCGTTGCAGCGGCCGCGTTACGAAAAGCAACGTTAACGGAGAACGAGAAGGAGGAGTGGAGGACGAAACCCAGAGCATACCTTAGTTGTCCGCTCGTAAAGCAACCCCGTATGCCCCGGAGTGCGTGCCGGAGTCCTCCGTCTTTCTCATTTTCTCCGTCTCTCTCTCTCGCTCACTCTCTGTCTTTCGCCCGTTCATTCCGTCTCACTCCTTCTCGTCGACGTCTCCTCGGAGTGTTTGTTAAACGGGAGGAATATGCATGAGAGGGCCACCACCCGCCAGAGAGTTATGCTACGGTGATCTTAACGGTGGACGCAGCCTTAAATATGTATATGCGCGACCGTGGAAACGGTAATCAGGGAATCCGAGCAGGAGTAAGCGCGGCCGGTGCACCCATACACTCGCTGTCCCTTCTTCTGGTCACGTTCTGCTTCTGGTACAGGACGAAAGGGTGTTCCTCGAGAAGGAACGAAGTGCTTGCGGATGCTTCCTCGTACCGACGTTCCGCGGCTTTATTGCGAGCGAGCCTTTTTCCTCGCCCGCTCATTTGCATGGCACGTTTATTTCCCGCCAAGTTGCGAACTCTCGAAGATTGCTCGGCCAGGGAGCAGACGCGCGGAGGTAGAGTGCAGTCGAGATTTGTGTGTTTGCCCATTGAGAAACAGCTTCGGCGCGGATGCGTCGCCCTGATCCGTAGTCTCGCATGCATATACGTAGGACATATGGTGGTTGGCACGGTACTTGGCCCCCATGGAAGAAACGACAGAGCCTTCCGGAGCAGGGTTCAGCCTGTACCCCCTCGGCACGCTGGAGTCCTCATGAGTTTTCAATGAGATTAGCGGCCCATCTGTGCGGAGACCGACCCCATCGTCATCATCGACCATGGACAAAGCTAGTCAACCTGCTCACTGCCCGTACTCTCGCCATGGGGGTCTCTCTCGTCCTGCAGCTTCTTCCTCACTCGCTCCGATGCTTCGCGGTGTATGCACCGTACACATGCACTTGCCGCACAAGCTCAACCCTGACCAGGCAGCGAGAGTGTGTGTTCTTCCCCGAGCGAACCCGCTCCACGTGACACTCTATGGTTACAGAAAATACCAGGTTTTTTCGTCCCACATCATATGCTCGCGTTTAAAGTCACTGCTGACTGCACTCCCCGTGGGAAGATGGCAACTTTAAATGCGCCTTGTGGCTTTACGTTTGCTACGATGTTTCGACGTAGTTGAGCAATTCTACGTTTTCTGCATCTATTTAATGTTTACTATTTTCTTTATAGAAAAATCTGGACGATTGCTCGTGCTCAGCACTCGATCTTAGGATAGGACTCACAATCAGTGCATGCTGTGAAGTCAGGGTTATGATACAAATGTGTGTCGTATATTGGAATCTGAGACTTTATTACGAAGGAATAGTCGATGGAGTGAAGAACACGGAGCAAAGCCACAATGTTGGTCGATTAAAGAACGAAATGGTATCGATCCCTAGACGCTTCGGCGGTACAGTCCTTTAGCCACGGGGGCTACGGATTTGGGTCCATGGTGGCCCATATGGAGCCTGCCGTGCGCATATGTTGCGACAACGCCGCTAACGACCTGCCTTCGGCCTGCGTAATGCTAAACTGTGGTTCGATTCTCACCCCATGAAACTAAATAACCATTCGATGGTCATCGGTAAATAGGTAATCACGAGCGCGACGAATTACGCCTGCACCAAATCCATAACTCTTTACTTTGAGGGTGGATGTTAATACAAAAAATGTCCGAAAACTCGTACTCGCTAATAATCCTTTGACCATGCCCCAGCGTCGTCAGGATCGTCTTCATCGAGTCGACAAAAACTCTTGTAACCAGGTCCACAGTCCATACTAGCCAGAATGATGCACGAACAGCAGTTACAAAACTCTTCACTCGATGCAGCGACACGACTACAAGTACAAATAAAAAAACAAAATCACGCTCCAAAGAAAATCAAAGTCAAGTGACTCCCTTGAAACATTTTCTTAAGCCCCTAAGTCTACAAAAGGGAACTCGTATTTTTGTTGTATGCCGAGCACAGCCAGAACGACGTAAATTGAAGAATATTTTTGCCGAAGACTCTTCGATTCGAACCGGGGTGACTTAAAAGTGTCGCGAGAAAGTGGCCCGAAGGGTCGCCTAAATACTTTGGCCAGGCGAAATCCCGCGACAGTACCGCCCCTTTGCTTTTTCGTCAACCTGCAAGGCTAAACGAGTTACGTATTATATCGCAGCAGAGACGAGGGGTACGCGAGGGTGTCCTCCCTACCCAGTGCCCATCGACGATACACCAGGTTGTACGCTCCGACCGTGCCATCTGGCACGCTATTATACGAGTATTTTAATTTAATTAACTCGGCAGATCGATCGATATTATCGGCGCTTTCGCGGGATTAAGCTTGTACGGGGGCGAGAGAGCATCGACGAAATTCGAATCTGCCGTTTAATTAGGATTTTGGGCGGCCGCGCGAGCAACAGATTTTATGGAAACGAAGCGAGCTCTCTCTTGACACAGTTCCTGCCGCTCGGACATCCGCGCTCACATTTTATCGACGCCGTCGACTCGTGGGTCGCACGTAAGACGTGGAAGCTTTCAAGGAGCTTAACGCAAGTCTGCGCTCGGCGTACTCTGGCTCGAGTGCACGCAGAATGTTCGTGTATTTACAACGTATTTGTGGCAGCGCGAACATGGCTCTTTGTCATAGGCGAGTGATTTTCGGGTCGATCCTGCCTATGCCGAAGAGAGCCAGTGCGCCATTGTACTTTCGGGGGTCATTGTGAGCCTCCGTACCCTCATCCATGCTGCACAGTGCACTTCCCCTACTCGTGCATCTGTCCTCAATCAGCGGCCTACGAAAATGGGATATAACCTTCACCGACGCGGTAAAATTATTGGCCATCAGCACGTCAATAGCCTTTTACTCGTGGTACATCCAATGGCGTCAACTCTGAACTCAATACACTGTCCTTAATTTTTGGTTAACGCGTCATCTTGATAGAGATGGATGTGGCAGATTTTTAACGTGACAAGGCCGTCAAGTTGTTAATATAAGAGTTGGAGACAGCATCCATGATTTAGCTCTGAAATGAATCCAATGCTATTGAGACGAAACTTTTCCAGCAAGTTTCGCAACAGAACTATACAAGAGTAGACAGGGGTGCGGGGTCGCAAAAGAATGGGACGCACTTAACTCGGGGCTGCTTAAACAGTTGTTTGATCGGCATTATGCATTAGCATGTGGCTGGTGCCACCACTTATTAGTGGGACAGTGTCGGGAGTTGTATGTTACTCGAAAAGGACTCGCCGGAATATTCGATACTCTGACGCACATTTCTGCTCTGTCCAGCTTGCTCTCTAATCACATTGACGTCCATGTAGAAATGTAGATGAATAATTGCGTCCTTATACAGTAACCCCGACAACACGTGTTTCGAAAAGGCTATACTGATAACAAACCTATATCATGAGTCGGTTATAACCCTACTCATATGCGAGCATAATAGAACGGCCGAATGTTAAGAAGCATTATTTTACATAGCAGTCAATGTGTTGAGCTGCGACCCAAGAACCGTCCAGCGAACTGTAATATACCGTGAGCAAAAGAAAGACAGTGTGTCTGGCTTCCGGCCACCGAAGTTGCTCTCCTCGGCCAACTCGGACGAGATTCCTTCGAAAGCTCGTCCCGATCCAGGCAAAAAAGTCTTCGTCCCGGAATCGTAAAAATCCCGAGCGCGACGTACGAAACTACATCCGCGGGCTCCTCTTTTTTTCGCCCACCCTATCGGGCTTAATACGAAATCGAGGACTTGTCTGGCCTGAGTGAAATAGAAAAGCGTAACGCTGATCTATCGTCGCGAGTGCGTGAGCTAGCCTGCGGGACAACGACAAGAGGCGCGAGAAGGACAGAGAGCCGGCACGGAATGCCTAGGTATAATATTCTGGATATTAAATCGCTTTTAAATCGGCTTAGCGTTAACTAGTGGCACTTTAAGCTGCCCGGTGAAATGATTATCAGGGCTTCCCACTCCGTCGCCCCGGGAGGCTAGCTGTTATCGCCCGTTGATTAATTGTTATGCAATATGACGTCACACACGCCCGCGTACCCGGATTAGAATGCCGCGGTGGAGCATCACAGCGACTGCCAGGACGCCTCTCTCACTCCCGCCACCCAGCTCTCCCGTGCTCTCGCCTCTCCGACACCAGCGCGTGTGCGTGTGCGATGCACGAGGATAGAGAACGGAGGGCGCGGCGCGAAGTTTCCGGCTAATCCTACGAATTTGAGCCAGCCGAACATAGGACGCTGATGAATATTGATACCGACTCGGCGGACCTCACACCTACGAGCTCCCTCTCCACTCCCACCTCTCTTTCTCGATGCCTATGGTAAGCATGCTGCGGAGATCGCATCCTCTAGAACCAGAAGATCTCGGAGGATGCCGAGTAATAAGTTGCCTTCGTCTCGCGTCTATGGTCTTTATCGAGAGGCGACCCTAGTCTCACTCGACCGACGTCTCGTTAGCTAAGAAGTGGAAGACTGAAGCTTCGAAGGCAGTCGGCTCCGCTGGTAACCTTGGTCCATTATTTTCTTAAATAAAAGAAACCATAAATCGTGGCTGTACAGGTCCGTGGAGCGAAGCGGCGGTGGCGTTGCTGCTCCATTATATCTCGCGATGAACGGTGCCCTTCTTTGTCGGCCATTATGCCACGGAGATAGTAAGGAAGGAGCCACCCCTTTATCTCGGCAGACTCCACCACGGAGCGAGAGTAATGCGCGGAAATCAAGGGTTAATTCCTCGACGCCGTAAAGCATTTTATCTGTCCTACGTATACGGGGGGATGGGAGGGGGAGGGGGGGGGGCGCGGGAGAGATACGTATTGTATAATATGGTGATCAACCACGCGAAATAGGGAATATGGACGGGAGCGGGATTTGATTCGTCGAGTGTCTTGTTACGAGCAAGCCACAACCGCGGAATTGAGCAGCGTCGACACAGTACCAATTTTTCGCGGCCGCTGAGAAGGGGTCCGAACGGCCCGATAGCTTATCGTGCGGAGAGCACCGGCCGCGTTTTGCATGTTCGACACAAACGGTATTAAAATATGGTAATAGACTCGGCGAGCGGGATAAGGACGGGGAATGGGAGAAGGGGAGAGTATTGTCGGAGATCGAAGTGAGAAATCGAAGTGGCCGCGCCGACTGCGCCGAGAGCGGACCGTGCCTCGGGAAATATATGTCCGGGCGCAACGTGTGCCCGCATATGCGCGCCTATGTACGGCTCCCGCGGCCCTGCATGTGCACGTACGCAGACAGAGCCGCGGAGACCTTCGGACCTCGAACACCTGATCCCTACTAAAGATCGTATCGGGAAAATTGGATTCGGTGTCAGGGTGACCGCTGAAACGTATAAGCAGCTCGTAAAATACTTTTTAGCGCACGAGCGCTTCCACGTCGGGGGATTAAGCTTTATGGCCAGATAAGGATCCCGAATTCGATGCTTTCGCGTTGCCTTCGGTGAGTTTCCACCGCCCCCCCCCCCCTTCCCCCCTCCTACCCCTATGGCAGTCCACGAAAAAATAATAACTGACAAACGTGTCCCACCCCTGTCCTGCCTGCCTTCTCGTAATCTATATATTCTTCGCGAAATAGAAACGCTTCGGACGCGGAGCCCCGTTCAATATTTTCAGCGGAACCAATCTATCGTCTCGAAAGTCGCTCTCCTGGCGACGGTCAATGGCGGGGCCAATTCGGGTCACCGAATTGCCTTATTGACGATCAGGCTTGGCACACGTATACACGTGCACCGGCGTACGCCGGGCCGCAGGGACTTTCAGCGTCTCAGATGGAACGCAAAATCGAGTTAGGACAACGCCATCGTCGACGCTGTATCTATAGTTCGTCCCGTATTACGGTTCCCACCCGAAGTGTTCTTCACACTGTCCACAATGGAGCTATCCGTCCACTGGGGTGAATTCACTTTCTCGTCGATCGCGCAGTAAGATTGCACTTGCCACTGCATCTCGTACTTTTTCGTGCCGAACTCGTGGTCATGTTCTCCGAAATTCTTCGGTCGCTCCGGAAGTATGCGTCCGACGAAATTCACCCCATACAGAGTCCATAGATGTATCACGGGTCGAAATGGAATTGAGAACCCGGATGGGAAGGTTTGGCCGATAAAATGCTGCCGAGACACTCTCCTCTCTCGTCGGTGGGAGAAAAAAAAAGTGCCCTCGGGGGTGGGTGGGCGGACGAGCGCAAACGTGGAACGGGGGCTGGCCGGAATAAGGCGCCGCGCCGGGACGTTTATTCGCTCGGACAGGAGCCGAGTGACCGAGTCAAGTTGAACGTACAGCTTGGTCACAGCCCGTTTGATCTAATAAAAAGGGCAAGACTTTTCGCTCCCTCTCCAATTTCGTGGCTCCCGATAGCCGCGATGGTGCCGGTCGATTTGATCATGCCTTTGACCGGTCTAGGCGCGATTAACGCAAAAGTGTATAACGGCACTGTGGCGTAGTACATCAAATGACTCGCTCACCTCCAAACGGCCCATAAGAATTAACCGGTTAAGTGTGGCGATCTCTTTGCAAAGCGCCCACCAGTGTGTGTCGCGATAATCAAGCGATGACGGGTATAGTCGTCAAACACAGAGTAAGTGGCGCTGTTGAAATATTGGGACAAAAAGACGACTTTATTTTAGAAAATTAACAATTTTTTATTAGTAATATTTACACAGTCGCTGAACATGAACATATATTTACAGATAATGAACGAAAAACTTAGAAAAAGAAATCAAATATTTATAGAAATTAAAAATTTTAACTGTTTCTGTCGTATCATTCCGTCTTGACCTCTAAACATTTTAAACATATTAAAATTTACGAATATAATTTAGTTTTCGCCAGAATTACAATTTAAATATCAAATTGTAACAAAATTTTACGCATGACGGATATAGTCGTCATGACACAAACTTCTGCCACATCTCCATGACGGATATAGTCGTCAACACACTTAACTGGTTAAGGATATTCATCCGTAATCACGTCTAAAGGAATAATTGTACTGTACATGTGTTATGTATCCGTGCTTTCTAATCTATTTCAGATCCTCTTTTTAGTAAAATTCTCTTTTATATTATACCCTAACGTCTTTTACGTATATTATTGTATAACACCGACGAAGTTTTTTCTTGATAAGTGTAAATATTATGCTGTGCTTTGGTGTCCGTGAACCAATTCAGATAATGACGTTTCCATTAAGATTCGTTACAAATAAGTAACTGATTTCTAACACCCCTCGCGGGTGACGGACTCCCAAGAACACGCAAATCGAACTCTGCACGAATGAGAATATTCCCGCTGGATGTTGTAACGCGACGAAAACGCGAAGCTCTGCTAGCGTGATTTTTTTCTCCGACCCTCCTCCCCCTTCGTCCGCATCCTCGCCGGCGCGGCGGGGCGCGGCGTGCTGTCCGATATAATCCGCGGTTGATCAGATTAAACGTTCGCACAGGCCGAGGCGGAGGCGGAGGCGGAGGCAGAGCGACTGACGGGGGTGTGGCGGTGGCGCGAGAGACCACCACCACCACCACCGCCGCCGCCACGATCGCCCGGGATGAAAGAGGCTCAAACTCACCGCGCCGTAAAATAACATTGTCCCGGCGTACAACGGGCGAGGACGGCGCGGAGGCGAGAAACAAGGCTGAAGGGATCGGGAGGGACGGGCGGGCGGCGTGGAAAGAAGGAAGTTAGCGAGAGAGTTGGACGGTGAAAACTCGGGCGGTTTCTTTATTTTCCGCGCCGAACTCCGACGTACTTACGTTAAGTACCGCGGAGGCGGCAGGAGTGGTCGGCGGTGGCGAGTCTGCGAGAGTGGTTTACCGTGAAACTCAAGAGGGAGGACGGAGCGAGTGGGAGGGGGGGGAGGAGGAGGACAGAGAAAGAGGGTCGGAGATTACGACGGGACAAGCAATATTAAGCGACCGCGAACAAAAAGACGAGCCCATCCACGCCGGATTACCCGCGATGCACCGCGTTGTCCCGTGAAATTGATACGCGAGTTTTGCTTTTTAACACTGCCCTCCGACGCCCCTCCGACAACCCCCTCCCCCCCCCCCCCTGCGTCTCGATCCGAGGCGCTCGTCGTCCGGGTTGGCCCGTGAAAATATTCGACGCGATTTAGATAGGCGGCCAGGTACAAAGGAGACGATTTGTACGCGCTCGGGATGGGTGGCGGTAGAAAGAGGATCCTGGGGAAGGGTAACGAGGGAAGACGCGGGAGATAATTAGATCGTCGATCATTGGCAACGGGAGATTGCGCGGGCTGAGTAAAAATTATTTCAACCATCCCGCCTCTTCGTGCCCGACACCAGGGAAGATCTTATCGGCCGGCGATATTTTCCGTGACTTCGCGTCGTCCGAACCAAACGTTCGATCCTTCCAGCCGCAAAATTCTGGTAGGCTCGGCGGAGCTGCTTTGTTCACTGCCCGGCGAGAAGCGAACTGCACAATGTTTCACGACGTATCTCATCTACCTGCTTCCAAGTCGACACACGTACCGAGGTTTATCTAAATATTGCCATAGAAGAGTGAAAAGAGAAAAAAGGCGTCGGGGTGGGAGCGTGCTCGTATCGGCCGCGTGGGAAACATTACTCCTGTGAGAGGCAACAAACGCGACCGCCCGCGCCAAGCCGATTGGCCGCGAGTAGAGATTCTCGTTTTTCCGCGGAACGTTATACATCGTTCACCCGCAAGACGGGTGTCCTCCGTAGGAATTAAAAACTTTCGGCGAAATCTTCCGCGAAGGATGATTGCCGTAGTTGATCGGTTGTGCGCGGGAAATAAGTGGAACCGTTTGTTTCGCGTCGAGCACACTCGTGGGTATCATACGGCGGTCCTCTGGGAACCTTATTTTCGGCTCGTAATGACGATCCCACCCTCGTCAGTCGCATCAATCTCCCTTTCGGACGTAACCGGATTTACGACGTGCACAGTACGGATTATTACTACACTCGCGATTTTTTCCTCTGACATGCGTCCGACAAGAAGGAATCGTCAGAAAAACAAGCGCAGGTGTACGAGGCAGAACGTCGACGTTCCTTTGTTCTTCCTTGAAAGCGTCGGAGGGAGGACGCCGGCGAAGGCGGCAGGCGCGCACATCTTATTTTGATCGAGAAACGCATATATTTTCATATTCGAACGAACGCCACGGGAATATTGTAATTTGCATCGGAGACGGCGGAAAGAACTAAGTCGCGAGCGATGTGGTAGGTTGCGCGAAGGGTGGGACGGGCGGTAGGGGAGGCATCGGAATCGTTGGACTATGCAAATGGAGGTACCCGCGGTGCGTTCCAAATCTTTAGATCTGGACGAATAACTCGGAAGTGCCAAAGCAGCCCTCTCCCATTCTCCGCCGTCCGCTCTCTTTCCATCCCTCTCGCTCCGCCGCTCGCCCCACGCGCCTCCCATATCCCGACCAAGAAGATTCGAGAGGTCCTGCTCGGAAAATGATGGCCCCGTCGATCGGCGTGTTACCATCCTCTCCGAGCGAACCACGAGTCGTCGAATTTCCGCGAGAAATAACAGCCTCGACACCTTCGTCTGAAAGGCATCATCGACTGTCTGTCTTCGGCTTCTTCCTTTTTCTCCCTTTGCCCGTCGTGCCCCTCGTATCGCCCCGCTCGATGCGCGCACTCCCGGGGCGAGAAAGAACAAGCCACCGGCGCGGCTGGCTGAGAAGAAAGGACTCGCGCTTCGATTCTCGCTCGCCCCGGGGATCGAAGGATTTATGTCCGCGTTTTGTGGCACGGGCATAACGATCGTCGATGATGCACATCGCGCATCGTCACGCGTCGGAAAAATCGACAAATCCAATAAAGGGTGAATAATGCCGGGCGTTACGCGGCACCATCCAAGTGCGAGAGCCTAGGTTGAACGAGCACGATCTAGGAAGAGGGACGATGGACGAAGACGAGGAGATGCGCGAGAACGGAGTGGAAGGGAGAGGGGCGAGAGAGCGGACGGGCGGCCACTCTCTCCGCCCTCTCTCGCCGACAGTCGGCAGGAAAACGCGAAATTTGTAATAGAGAGAAACACCCGTGGATATATGGCCGCCTTCCGCAGCGGCGACGGGTTTTACTAATAACCGATACCCCAAGCCAACCGTGGAATATTATAATTGATTTATTGCGCGAACGATACACACGTCGGATTTATCAGCGCCTCGCCATCTCTCACTCTCTCTCTCTCTTTCTCTCTCTCGCTCTCACTCTCTCACTTGCTCACTCGGTCTTTCACGCTCTCTATTCTGTTCCAGAACCGATCGAACGGAACGCGACGCCGATCCTCGATGGAACGCATCCGGTCGACTTGGCCGGGTGCATTGATTTGACGGCTCGTTTGGATTTCCAACGTGGTTTTCGTTATTACCCATCGTTCCGTCGTCGCCGAATGATTTTCATAACGCTAGCGCGATAGCGTAATTAGGCATGATTTACCACTCGCGCGCCCTGTATAGAATCCGGTCGCTCTTCGCGCACTTCCGTCGCTCTCGATTCCGAAGGCCGAAAGATCGTGGCAAAAATTTGGTAGGGTAGGGGGGGGTGGCGAGGAGGAGCCGCTAAATGCCGCATTGGCCGCGCGGGATGGGAAATTATTCTTTTGGCCGTACGATCGCCATCCAACGACAGCAGCACTTCGTCGGTGAGCAAGGGTTGATGATAAATTCAAATTTAGGGGTGCGCGCAATCTGTGATTCAGCGCCATTAAGCACAGGATCCTCTAAAGGATGCCCCTTTCGTACTTTCTCCTAACTTGGCATGTCCGTAAGTGTCTGGGCGCTTTAAGCTGAGTGCCAAAGGGTACGTTCTTCGATTATTAGCCGATCATTACGTTTTTGCCGGTACGCGTTTCGTGTCCACAAATCCGATTTCCATACGTCAGCGCTCTATTTTCGGGCACAGATACATTGGCCACCGACTCCAGCACGTCTTATAGGACGTATGTACGCCAACTTCTGCGTTCCGTATCAGCTTACACGATAGAGGTACTGCGCTCGTAAAGTACGCGAAATAAAATCTATGTAAGTACCCTAGAAACAGAATGCCGAACGAGGACGGTTTATGGGTGATCGAACCAAGTTTTTAACAGTCTAGATGTTCCTCCTTTCCGGGACATAAACTTTCCTCGAGATTATTTGCGCGCGTATCCGCTGGCACAAAAGGCACGGGCGACGCTTGCGTTCGGAACGTGGCCGAAAACGCCTGCGATTGTTCCGCAGGAGTATTACGCTCTTATTAACGATTTCCTCGCTCGCGGAAGAGTCGAAGTAATAGAGAGGCGACCTGCGCGTCGGCGTCGGTCAGAAATCGGAGCCCTTCCTGTTATCGGGCGCTCGGGGCTGATATCGATTCGTTGGCGATAACGAACGGGAGGCGAGGACGAGAAAAAGAAGGTTTCTAGAATGCCTTGATTTATATCGCGTCGATATTTTCCGCAGGTCTCAGTGTTTCTTAATTCGAGGTTTCTCCGCGTGCCCGACGCCGGGGGTAATTCGATTTCCCGACGAATCGGTTGGAAGTAAATCAGGGTACAGTCGCCGGCAAAAGCGGGCTTCATTCTCGCGGTGCCCATAACGCTGATTGTTTCGTAAGCGCACACGCGAGCGGCATGCGTACGTGGGCGGGCCAACTGACGTTACGTTTCATAACGAGGCGATCATTAACATCGAGATCGTCCGCCGGAGAGGCAAATTCCACACGGGCTACCAACGTTCGACTGACATCACTCTCCGCGAATCGATTCGTCAGCGTTCCGGGATCGGCGACAAAAATGAAGAGCGAGGAGAAAGGAAAAAGAAGAATTATCCGATCGTACGGCGAGGAAGTCTTCTCGCGGAGTGTAAAACGAATATTCCGTCGAGAGATGCGTGACGATTCCTTTTAGCAGAGCTCTTTCCCCGTTCGACCTTTTTGTTATCAGCGGCTCGCAGCTCCTGGCCCTCCTACGCGCCGACATCGTGTATCGATATCCCCCTGGACCCGATCCGGACCTCTTTCAGCTCCGGGAATATGGGCGGCCGTAATACCGGCGGCGTAAAAACTTACGGGCCGTATTCCGGCCTGTCGCGGCGAAGGTTTCGGCCGTCCTTCCTGGCCGGCATGCTGAGCGAGAGGAGCACATGCGGCCTCCTGCGGGCACGGCAGAATCCGATTGGAGCCTCCTGTAATCCCGCGAAATACTACGACACGTCGGACACGGACCTCCGGCTCCTTACAGCTTCGTTTTACTCTTACGCCTAGCCTGGTATCATCGGCATCTTCCGTGTGCACTTGGCGCGCTTCGGTTGTCTGGATCTAAGTAGGCGGTAGAGGACACTGATCTATGTACATATATGTACACTGGATGCAACATAGCGTACGGAAACATGTGCCGATTCCGCCATGCTGGTAGACCCTGAATACTCACTTAAGGTATTACTAGCGCTGAATCACTTTTCTTAAACTTTTTTTTAAACCAGGCTTAAATTGAAGATTTTTTAAAAATAACAATTTTTTTCTTATAAATGAACTTGATCCACCGTCTAGAACTCGAGTTATTAACAATTAAAGTTTAGCGTTTTCTCCATCTAAAGCAATGGTAATGATCACAATAAAACGGTTTTTTGATAATAACTCAAAAACGGCTCTTAAACTTTTTTTGAAAAAATTTCTGGTTATAGATTAACATTCGAGGAACATTTTAAAAGAAAAAAAAAAGACTTTTCACCGTCTAGTTCAGGAGAAAACAAATGGTGAATATAAAATTGTAAATTGAGTGCTTGTGTTCAGCCTGAACTACGGTACAAACGCTAGTATGCATTATTGCCAAGTATACTAGTGTGCACATATGTATACGCAATGTCTGCATGGATTCAATCAGGGCCGTGGGAAATTTCTGACGCAATTGAAAATAAATAATGAAGCCCCTTCTTGATACGGCACCCAGCGCTAGTAATACCTTAACACTAAAACTACCAAGAGGTCAAAAAGACTTGTTTCAAATTTTGCTACAATGAAGGCTCACGCTTAAGTGATCTTACTTTCTGAAATTTTGTTTTACTTTCACTTCGAAATTTAAACTTTGTTAGTAAAAACAATTATCCGTTTATATAAATATTTCAATTATAAAATCTTAAATTCAAATGCCGATTTGAATTAATCTTCCGCGTTACGAAGCAGAGACAAATTAATAAAAAAATCGGTGGAATGATTAGAAACGTCACCGGAATGAGAGACATTCATTTGCTGGCTTCCGTGAATAACGAAGGGCCGCAAGCAGCCGACTCCTTTGCCAACGTACGCCCAGTCTCTCTCGCCTATTCTTAGTATTCCGGTGCGCGGTGATCGTCGGGAAGCGATTTGACCAACTTTAACATCCACGAAACCTGCCCCTTCTCGCCCTCGCGCGAGCCGGACACACGTACGAGCACTTTTGCGGCCGTCCTCGCCTAAGGTGCTCCTTCGCAAATCCGTCTGGCCGTCGCAGGACTCGCCAACGGAATACCAATTTCCAATTTGCCCGGGCATATCGGCTGGGCACTCAAGGGCGTGACACAAATGCCAGATGCAATCAGCGGCGATGTACGGAGGAAAGGCAGCAGAGCTGCAATCCCAGATCTTGATCCACCGGCGAGCGGATCGAGCGCGGCTGTGTTTGGGAAAGTTGAGCGGCAGATATCTGGACCGCAGCCCGCGCAAGAACGACACCCGAACGAGAGTTACGTGTGCGACGACAGAGACATCCGCGGACTCGAACACATTGCAAGCCTCAAAAAATCCGCGTCCGTAGCTCCGACGTAGATCCGTAGATGTCGACCGTTTCGGGGCGGAACGCTGATGCGCGCCAGGGCCTACGAGGACATCGACCTGCATCGATGTACACGAGGAATCAGCTCGGTTTTCCGTGGAACGCTCCCGACGCCTCAATATTGTCGCTATCTCTTGTATACAGTTGCCGCCATATTCCGCGGGAAGCCGCCATATTACCAGAAACTTCCCCCCTTTATGTTGGCTTGCTGCGGACCGTCTCCGCGAAAACTACCCCCATAAAAGTTGACGACTTAAATCGCGGGGCGTATGCCGCGGTCAGAGGGGCGAGGAGAGGGGAAGAGCCCCGTGTGCGGAAGAGCCGAACACCCTTACGATCTTGCGAAACAGTTCCGAGTATTTCGGGACGCTGGCGAACGAGCGCGGTGGTGGGAAATTTTGCTCCGGCACAGTAGACCAATGCGAATTCCGGATACATATTCGTATGACATCTTTTTTGTCTCTTGGCCTCGAAATTTAGTTCTCGCACTTTGGCGGGAAAATGTCGGGACACCCTGTATAATCAGGCACATGGTACAAAAAGTCACGCGTGAGGAACCGTTCGCTGCGGTTACCGCTGGAAATCGCCGTAAAAGGACATTCGATTACGAGTCCTCGGGAAAGTATATCATGGCCGTCCATAAATTCTGGCTCGCGCAAAAGCAATCTGCGCCCGCGACTCTAATAGCGGAGCCCTCGGAAGCGGTTCATTCGCCGCGGAGAATCGTAATCCTAACTGAAGACAGTCGGCGGAAAAAAACGAGAGCGAGAGAGAGAGAGAGAAAGGGGAAGTGGGGAGGGCGGAGAAATCTGCAAGTAGCCGTAATGAAGGAGACCGAGATAAATATGGAAAGGAGGGATTAAAGTAAATGGCGACCGAGCCGCGGATCCAACCTCAATATGCTTGAAAGTGTCCCGCTGACGTGGCACTTCGGAATTGAATGTCCGGGGGATTAGTTGAGCGCCGTTTCCACCGATACAGTACTCTTTCCTACGCATCTTTCCGAACGGCTTCGAAAAATGAGCGAGGCAGACGAAATCGTAAAAACATAATCGACCGAAGTGAACCGGAGTATGTACTAATTGTCAGTGATCTCGTGCTCCGGATCGCACGTTCGATTACACGGGACGCCTGCTAATTTCATGTAAGTAGCAACAGGGATGGAGAGGCACTCGTTGCCCTTAAATAAACGCGTTCCTCTACCTCGGGGTATACGCCGCTTTGTGGCTAATATGACCGATGTATGTATGAGGTCGGGACGATGCTGTGGCAGTCCGGGGGATTAGTTGAGCGCCGTTTCTACCGATACAGTACTCTTTCCTACGCATCTTTTCGAACGGCTTCGAAAAATGAACGAGGCAGACGAAATCGTAAAAACATAATCGACCGAAGTGAACCGGAATATGTACTGATTGTCAGTGATCTCGTCCTCCGGATCGCACGTTCGATTACACGGGACGCCTGCTAATTTCATGTAAGTAGCAACAGGGATGGAGAGGCACTCGTTGCCCTTAAATAAACGCGTTCCTCTACCTCGGGGTATACGCCGCTTTGCGGCTAATATGACCGATGTATGTATGAGGTCGGGACGATGCTGTGGCAGGCAGGGGTGCATAAATATGTGCGTATGCGTCACCGCGCGCATAAGTGCCGATGAGGGGATTTGTAAATGATCTTAACGTCTCGGCGTCAATCACTTACGCCGCTTCGACACGCCGGACGGATATCGGGACGTTTCAATTTTCAAAGTGATCCGTCGCGATGAACATTGAACCATTGGGGTGAGGGGGGAGATTTGACATGGTCGCAAAATTATTTAGACTCCAACGTCTACGCTCGCCACGTGGATTTGCCGAAAAAAGAATGTCCCGCCGATGATATACCGTGGTTCGCAGGAAAAGGCAAAGTTCTCCTTAAGACGTCGGGGGAAGCGCGCAAAAAGAATCTTTCGGAAGCCGCGCCGGCGGCCGCGGAAAGAAGAAGGGACGAAATTACGTCAAAAGTCTCGAGAATTTATCGGAGCACTTTTTAAACTCCTCCTTCGCGCTATTAGCATATTATTTCTATGAAGGACGACGTGGGTTGCGGAAGACGGGCGGTAAGGTAATGCGCCTCCCGCGGCGTGTTCGTAACGCGCGTTCTCAGGAGCATATCAAATATGTTGATAAATGATCCCTTTGAGCGATGAACGTCGGCGGCCTTTCCACCTATTCCTTTTTCCACGCCGACATTTGAATGTCAGAAGAAATTTCGCGACGCCTTTCCCGATCCAGACTCGCCCGCATAGACGGCGCGCAACGAAAATCACAAATGATCGGCGCGCTCTCGCAAGTATATCGAGCTCCGCCTTCTTCTCGCGGAACGACGGTTCGAGAAGATGCTGAAGCTCAATGAGACACACGATTCCCTCGTGTTTTCGGAGGAAGCAGCAACGACTGTTTTCAAAGACGCTCTTCGGAGACTGCGAGACACCCGACATTCTCCCGATGAGATGGAATTCGACGAAACATAGGTTAAATGTTTTAAAGAACATGTACTTCTACGAAATCAGAAGAATCGCACGCAGTTTCGTGGCATAAAGAATTGATGCTTTTTTTGTCTTCTGCAGTTCGTTTTGGGAGGGAGCGGCTGAAGGAATAGGCAGATACGAGAATCCAGATATGGATGAAGGCGATGACAGTCTTTGATCTTGACCGCATCCACGGATATTTCAAATGGAAACCTGTCCGTGCCGGTCACCAACATAGAACAGGCACATTTCCGTTCGGCCAATCAGTTCTATCCATTCGGTCCTTTGGCAATCTACATGTCATTGTCGAAGAATAGCAAAACGGCACGATTATCATATCGAGTGTCTTCACGATTATTGGTAAAACGTTTAAATAAGTAAACGTGCTATTTTTAATACAATTTAGGAGTAACATTAACACGTTGACTGCCGCGTCACCCATATTCGGGTGACGAAAGGACTTGTCCTATGGGACTCTGAAAAATAGATTTTTAACGCTTTACTTGACAGGACTGACATTAATTTCGTTACGCATTTTTTCGGAACATTTTCGGCAGACAACGTGTTAAAGAAGCATAAGTGGACTATACATGAACTTGCAGATACGAAATCGAATCCAACTTACCGTAACGAAACCATCATGAAAGGTTCAAACGACTGCCGACAGATAACATAGTATATCACCAAACCTCTACAGGTATTTTGTCAATGCACGATCAGTTATCGGTCACCCTTGATGGGGTGTGGTAAATGCATATTTTTGTCCCACTATCTTGGAGTGATCCAACCCCATTACCATCTTCTGGATAAATAAGGCGTTTTTGGATTTCTGCAGTATAAGGTCACAATGTTACGTACGATGGGAATTTATACTAAATTAATTTACATTATATTTCAAAAACAAATTACTATCAACGCATTTAGTACCAATTCCCACCATAAGCAGCATTCCGAGCCAATATCGCACCCGGCCGATAACGTTGGATATGATACAATAATGGTAACAGAGAACTAGCTCCCCGAAATGAAAACACGAAAAAATAAAAAATTATTTTATTTTTTTTAGTACTGTTTTGAAGTCGGTGTTAAGTTTTTTAATTTTTAATTTTTAGTTACATTCAGGACCACTCCGGCAACAGACGCTTTCATATGTGCAAAAAATCATCACGATCGATCCATCCATTCGCGAGTTGTGCGCCAACATACATTCAAACAACAAAAAAACGGAAAAACAGATAAAAAAATAAAAAAAATACATGTGGAATAGAGAACCTCCCCCTTTTTCGAAGTCGCTTAAAAATAGATGCCGGCTTGTTCACGTGCGTGCCTATTTTCGAACGGGATGCCCTGGGACGGAATCATGACCGTACATAAACATCACGGCTAAAGAAGGCTTATTCGATACTTCCCTCACTGCCTTCTGACTACAAGCGCGTACGCTGTGACTTTTTGGTGGTACCTTACCCTGTTAACGCCGCGAGAAGCAAAACATTCGAGTTTAAATAAAAACTAGATCATTCTGTTCAAACTAAACTATCCAGAAAGAATAAAACGTGGAACGGTACTGAACGACCTATCGTAGAACGCAGGTTTGTCTTCAAACGTAGTTAATGAAAATCGATGCACAAATTTACTCTATATTCTTTGCGACTGACAACAAAACAAAAAGCAACAATCACTCAGAAGCACTTTACTCATTTATAATACACAAGAAACGTGACGAGGCCGGGTGCACAGTCGGCGGAAAATTAATGTGCATGCGTAACGACTGCTGTTTCAACAGAAATAGAAAATTTAAAAATTTTACATATTTCGAGATCGATTGCCGCGACATGCGTATTCCCAACTGATCGATATCGCCCGTCATGGCATCCAATGTGAGATCGGTGGACCCGTCAAATTCTTGGCCCTTCGAGGTTATGCGCCTCTGTTTCCCACAATAAATTATCGTTTCAGTGTGTTCGACGCAAGCAGAATGGGGCCGAGCAAGACAGGGGTCGGCATCGTCCTATTCTTCGTTGCCGTCGCTTTTAGATTATTAGGAACGTGCAATGCGGCATCAGCACACATTCACACTCATCAAAACATGAAAAGTGAAAGTAATGAGAGGATGGAGGACGGTGCGTTTAGTCCTCGGGGCATGGACCACTACGTGGACGGAGAACATCACCAAGAATTCGATCATGAGGCTATTTTAGGTATGCATAATGTAATCTGCAGGTACTGCCACTGCATGCTATCAGATTAAACATGTTGCTAATCTGATGGAATGCTATTTCTTTCAAAGGAAGTGTCAAAGAAGCAGAAGAATTTGATAGACTACCAATTGAAGAGTCTAAAAGAAGATTGGGTGTTCTGTTGACCAAGATGGACCTTAACAATGACACATTTATAGAGAGAAATGAATTGAAAGCATGGATATTGCGTTCCTTCAGGTACTTATGGTTTCTTAAGCAAGTATTGTATCACTAGAATGCGATGAATACAGATCCTTGTTATGTGGGTAGCATGTTATCTGCTGAAGAATCCTTGGATAGATTGGATGACGCTGATACCAATGAAGATGGCAAAGTGAGCTGGGAAGAGATCCTTCATGACACTTATGGTTCAGATCCTGAGGATCTAGCGCTTGATGACAAATTGATTAATGATGACAGGGAAACATTTGAAGCAGCTGATTTGAACAAAGATGGCTACTTAGATAAGGAAGAGTTCAAAGCTTATACCCATCCTGAGGAGACGCCTAGAATGTTTTCACTCCTCGTAAGGCAGACTCTGGATGACAAAGACAGCGATAACGATGGATACATCAATTTCCAGGAATTTATCGGACACAGAGCTAAAGGTGAAGATAAGGAGTGGTTAATAATTGAAAAGGATAAATTTGATCATGAGCATGACAAAGATAAAGATGGCAGGCTCGACTTAGATGAAATACTCACTTGGCTAGTTCCAAGCAATGAGTAAGTATCAACTGCAACAGTGCTTAAACGTTACCTAGAAATTGGTACAGGGGAAAACACGTGTTCCATTGTTTTTACAGGGAAATAGCAAGTGATGAAGTCGATCACTTGTTCGCTGCTTCGGACGACGATCACGACAATAGATTATCGTTCGAAGAAATCGTGGATCATCACGATGCGTTTGTAGGCAGCGAAGCAACGGACTACGGAGATCATTTACAGGACATCGAACGGTTTAACGATGAACTTTGACGAACATCATCTGCTGTACATTACATTGCTAAACCCATCTCTTTCGCTCTCGGCTGAAAGTATTTCTACTACTCTTTGATGCCACTCTTTCAGTCTCTATTTTGGCATTCCTATTTATCTGCAGTTAAATTAGATTTTTACCAAACTAAATGCATGGAGAGTTGCACCGACGTCGATCGCGCAAACATTTTTTTACATAATTTCAGGCATGCTTTGAGCAGTACAGCGTATACCACTGTCTTCCAACATTAAATAATTTTCGTGCCATACGTTAGCACTCACGTTAAGGATTCGCATTTAAAGCCGGTTCCACCAACTAGGGTTAAATGGTTAATCGTCGTTATTCAATTGATAGTTTGCGTTCTACCACACTAATCATGATTAAGTTAAGATAACCAAGATTAAACTTACCCGCCCAATATTCGGCGGTTACCATACTTAATCAATGATTAACGTTCGGAAACACAATCAGAGTAAAATTGATGTTACGAAAAGACCAAGAGTAAGTACAGACCGCATCAAATATTTTCAAACTGGACGATTTAGATACCCATACAAAGATGACGGTCAGCCACCACCTGTTACCATGCTTTGCCGCCTGCTGATAAATGAGATTGAGAATTGAACCAATCAGAGACGCAGTTAGAACGAAACTCAGAGTTGCTGAGACTGCTCGCGAAGGGGGTGTACGATTAAATAACTAGAGCTAAAATATTCTCTGTGGAACGCAGCAGCACTTAATCATGATTAATGCCTCAATTAAAAATTAATCATGATTAGCTAACCACCGATTAAACTGTAGTTGGTGAACCAGCCCTTAGCAGTTTAAGAAGTCGTATCTATCCTTATTTATGCTCAAGTCTGAAATACTCACTCACTCGTTTCCTGCCCCAAATAATTAAATCAAACGAATACCGAGTGATATATAATAATATAGTGTGAAAACTCTCTAATAAAACGCTCATAATATTATTCTATCCATTTAACTTTCCGATTCTAATTGCAACAGTCGCACCACACGTTCCAACACCGAAATCCTGTTTCACGAACGATTACAAACTTTAGCGCCGAAGCTTTTGTCAAACCCTATTTCCGAAGCATACCGTGGCGCCATTTATTCACTAGACCGATCTTCGGTGTCACACAACCCCAATTATCTGCCTCGGATTTCGACTCAATTTTCTGTTTCTGCGTTTGTCCAATGGCATCCGTAAAAGTAGTTTCTGTGCCAAATATAACAAGGCGCATAACTATCATCACTGAATTCAAAGAGGGGTTCCGCGGAGACGTTTAGCGTCGGTTTAGTTGGGTTTAGTGAATGTCGCTCTCAGCGGAATATGCTTCGAGAACTGTAAAAAGCTTTTGTGACTTTTGTGTTAGCCTTTCGTCAACCCGATGGTTGAGGCATAACCAAAAACGGGACTGGAATGATCGTCGCGGGCTAACGCTGTTAATTCCAGCACATTACATTAGGTGAAATCGCTAGCGACGTCGAAAATAAAAGATTGGTTATGTCTCTTCGCGAAGTCAGTGAAAACAAATAAATGGCTGGTACTCTGGCGAGTAGAGAGGACTTAGAAGAACGGCACCGCCGTGGGTTTTCAAAAGCCTACGCCCCGTAAATCGTTTATGAGAAGGACTCCGCGATTTATGCATTCTTTTGTATATGTAAGTGAGGAGAGACGCATTGATGCACAACGGCGGGTTCGAGTCACTAAACGCCGGACGTCAAAACAATGTCTGAGAGTTCTAAGATGGGCCTATTTGGCTCCAAAGACAAGACTAAGGAATTGAAAAAAGAAGCAGCTAGTAAGGAAGAGTCGCCAGACCGGTATGCCCCTTATTGCATAGACAGTGATTCTGAAACCTACGACACCGAGGCCCTGAGCATCATGGATATCAATGACATTATTGGAGTTCACTCTGAACCCGTTGGTGAATCTACTCTGGAGAGTGAGATAGCTGCCTTGTCTCAAATTATAACAGAATCAAAAACAGAGCCTACCAGAAGTATTATAGATACAATGTCCCATGTTCAGGATAAGGAACAGATAGACACTGTTAGGTGTACCAAGTCTAGTAGTTTAGGACTATCAGAACCTGTTGATTCAAACAGTGGTGATATAACCAGTAGTAGTAGTAGTAATAAACTGCAAATGTCAGGAGAGAAATCTGTTGATTATAACAGGTTAGAAGTTACGGGATTAAATCCTAGCATTAACACACATTCCAGTTCTTCCATGTCCATAGATGGTAAGTTATGCGATTTAATTTTTATGTTATGACCATCTGTTCTTCAACAACAAAGTGTTTTAACTACGCAACATTTGTTCTAGAATCCTGTACTAAAGATGTTGTCCCAAAGGTTCAAAATGCACAGTCATCAAACAAAATATCATCCACTTCTGACGTTTCAAGTAGTAATTTTAAGAATAATAGTGACTTAAGTTGTCTTGCTTCAGCTTTAACTAATATAGGAGGTATCAATCAGAGTTTACAACTCATTGGAGAAGCTTATATATCCGATGATTCTCAAGAATCCTCATCAAATGACAACGAAACCAGAGATGATATGGATTCAAACAATGTTAATACTATTGGGAACAATGTAGAAACCCCAGAGTCCGAAGAGGTGTGCAAAGCTGAATCATCCAATGTCGAATCTACACAAGAAGCTGAGTCTGTAACTACTGAACAACAAGAAGTTCCGGAAGCTGAAAATAACTCAGATGTCACACATCTAGCAGAAGCTTTGAAACCTGCAAAACCTACAGAAAACAATGACAATGCAGAGTCCATAACGGACGTTTGCCTAAATGCAGACGATGGAGACAAAAACAATGAGGTACTTAGTACTGACCTGGAAACCACAGGAGAGCAACAGGATTCTAAAAAAGAAATCGTCTCAAAAGAACAAAAAGTTGAAGAAACTGATGAAACTGATTGGGAATCAACTATAGAAGATACTAGTTTGGCTGAGAATGTACCCCAAGTGGTATCGACTCCAGATCCTGAGAAAGAAAGCCAGGAATGTACAAATGAAGTTAACGATGGAGTTGCAGCTATGGAAACGAAAGAATTCTCTAACATAGAGGATGAAACTTGTGTGGAAAAAAGTAGTGATGCGCCCACTCCTGAAAGTACAGTAATGGAGATTGAAGAGAAAAATGATATATCAGAGGAGAACCCTGCACCAGAAACAACTGACTTTGTAAACCTCATAGATAGTGAAAAGACAGTTGATAGTACAAGTTCACCTCCATCCTCTCCGATACAACCGGTAGTTTCCGAAGTTCCTGAGTCGAGTAACGAAGTTTTGCCGGAAGTTAAGAAACCTGATAGTTTTCAAAACGATTCCGAAAAGGATTGCGACAGTTCAAGCATTTGTACATCGACGGAAAAGGAAGTTCCACTGGAGCTTGAAAAAAGTTTATTGGAAGTTCCGAATTCTGAAGAAGCAGAATCTAGCACGATATTAAACGACAAGCAGTCCGTTCCTGATACCACGAACGAAGTTGAAGAACAGCAACCAGAGGATGTGCCTAACAATAATATCTGCGATACGGCAACTTCGACCCAAGATGCATACATGGAAATTGTTCCAGAAAATAAAGTTTGCGAATCGACAGATATCCCGGAGAGTACAAATTCGGATACCAATGAAGGAATTAGTTCAGAAACCACAACGGCAGTACCGCTAACTGTTACAACGGAGTCTGAAGATAATTCCGATGAGGCCTGTAAAGTATCGGAATCAGAGGTTGAATCTACGACTGAAAATATTCTCGAAGAAAAGAGTGACATCGAAACAGATTCGAAAGTTCAAGAACCACAGGCAAGTGCAGATGCTACAGTAACTTTTACGGAAACGTTCGAAAAAAGTACAGAAGATGAAGAAGCAGAAGAACGTGAAGCCTTAAATGAAATTAGTGAGGCATCGGACGCATCTCCTGTCGCTGAAGAAAAATCTGATGAAGTATCACCCACAGAAGAATCTGACGATACACCACCAATTTTGGTTTCTCCATCACATTCCACGCACAGGTTAAATGAAAGCGAGTGTCCTGTATCAGATGCAGATGATGTTAAAATAGCTGAATCTGAAGAGAAAAGTGAGGTGCAAGATGAACTTGAATCTGAAGCAGAAAAGACGATTGACGAGCCTTCGAAAGAATCTCAACACACCGAAGACGTTTCAGACAGTACAGTAAAATTGCAAATTCACGAAGACATAACGAACGACGTAAAAGAAGAAACTTATCCCGTAGAAGTATGCGCACCTATTGAAACCTCTATAACTGAGGACGCTTCACCAGTAATGACTGAGAATAACGTATCGATTGAGGAAGAAACTAAAGTAGAATCAGCATCAACGGACGATTTGCACAGTGACGTTGTCGCAGAGGAACCGGACTTGGGCGAAATCGAAGATACCCTTGAAACAGATCAGGACAAACTGATCACGATCGAAAAGGAAGTATCTGATCCACTAACCAACGAAAAAGAAACGATAGAGTGTGAGGATGAAGCTGATGAAGAAGCTTCGTGCGACGATCTGGATTTAACGTTGGAACCTGATGAATCTGAACTCCATGAAACTGGAGAGTTAGATTTAGAAACGGTCGAACCAGTGTCAACGACTACAAAATCTGTGTTCGAGGAAATAGCTGATTCTACTGTTAGTGTGGAAAAGGAAGGAGACAGTTTGTCTCCCGATGTCACGAAAAAGAGCATTGATATTGTGAAACCTATGCCGATAGAAGAATCGACCGACGAAGATGTGGCTGAAGTCCGATCTACACAAGAACCACCAGTCTCTGATAAAATTATAGAAAGTATAGTAGAGAACCAAGATGTCGAAGAAACTTTAAAGCCCGACGTTGACGACAGTAACTTAAAGAGTATCTTAGAAACCACAGACAACGCCGTCCAAATGTTTGCGGAAGAACAATGCCAGAATACACAGGACATCATGACCAGCATATTGGACAATGATGTGACAGATTTTAAGAACATCTTAGGTACTGAGAACAGTGTGGAAAATGACATAGATGATGTGCTACAGCACTCTAGTGAACTTCCTAATTTAGTGGAAGGCGAAATAGAAGAATTAGCTAAAAAATTACCTGGTGTCTCAGATGATATGTTGAATAAAGATATGGAAGAAGCAGCTCAGAACATAGACTCGTTAGAAGGGCTACTGGGATTAGATCTGATGCCTGAAAACGAGGACTCTGCCGTGAAAGAAAAGACGCAAGAGATTTCATTAGAACAAACAGAAAACATAGAGAAAGACATTGATATGTCACTTCTATTGGACTCGAATCGCGAGTCAGATATGCAGCAAGACACGGATTATATAACGGACGTAATTAGCAGCTGTCTCACAAATGATGACGGTGCGAACCGTCCTGATAACGAGGAGAAGTCGAGTACAGAGGCAAAGATAAATGACAAGGCAGCGAACGACGAACCGGCAGACATATTAAAAATGGACGACAGCATCATTGACGAAACAATCGCCAAGGAGTCCGAGGACATGAGCATACAAAAAGAGTTAATTGAGAGTGAGCTGCAGGAAGCGGACTTGGACATGGACTTTGAAGGGAATCCTTTGGAGTCTGTAGAAGATTTGGACGACGAACAGAAACTTGATCTTTCGCAAGATATCTTATTGGGAAGTGCAGACCAAACTGAAGGTTTAAACGATCCTCCGTCAGGTATTGAAACTTCTCAGCCAAGCTCGGAAATATCGGAACTCGAGTCTGCTGTAAAGTTTCTTCAAGAGTCCGAGGAACAAGGGATAGACTCTCCACTGGTTCTTTCACCGAAGATGGTGGAGGGTGTTGTGGACGATATGTCCAAGCAATCGGATACTGGTCTCTTTGTTCCTGACGAAGATATCTGTGAAGATACTTCTGAGTTGGTCGCAGAACTACAAGGCATTACTTCGGATTCTATTTCCATATCAGAAGCAGAGATAATCTCCGAAGCTGCAAAACTCGAGAACGAACGCAAACTTGCGGAGCAGGCTAAGTTGACTCCAACTGTCGAAGAGTTTCCGAATAACGCGGATATTATAAAATTGAATACTGACGAGGTTGCATCAGAAGCAGCAACTTTGGAGACCACGACTAATATTATTACTCTTATTGAGAAGCCTCCTGCTGAAGTTCCTGCCGAGTTGCCTGCTCCAGTTTCTATTAATGCTTCTGTTGAAGTTCTCCCTAACGTTCCGACTGAACTTCCGACTGAACTTTCGACTGAACTTTCGACTGAACTTCCGACTGAAGTATCCGTCGAGAAGGCAGTACTCGAAACCACTAAGCAAGAGGAACGGCTTAGCTTACCAAAGATACCTGAGATGGTTTCGAAAGTATCGGAGTCGCTTCCAAAGACTTCCATACTAGAAGAACGATTAAAGGAACCACCCAAGATTGAGATTCCAGTTTCGGAGGTATCAAAAATTTGTTCTTCACAGACCACTCCGAAAGACAGTCTTCTGATTCAGAAGGATGCAAAGATGTCGGCGTATCAAAAAATGCTAGAGTCACCAAAGCTTGGAGAGAAGGGCGAGAGTAGAATTACAGACACACCTCGCAAGGAGTCTGAGAAACACGACTTCGAGAACGTAGGTTCTCCTAGAATAATTCTGAAGATCGTGAAGTCTGCTATCGCGGAATGTAGCGAGCCTAGATCTCCCAAAAGTCCGAAAATACGATCAGCCACAAATTCCCCAAATCCGGAGGATAGTCCTGGCCAGAAGTTGGGTAAAATCAAGTTGAAGCTCTCAAAGGGTGGTCATCCTTCGATCATATCGAATGAAAATATCGATGAATCCGCACAATGGCACACTGAAGGTAGCTCGTCATTGTCACCGATCGGCATGAAAATTAAGTTATCAAAATCAGGCGATGTTTCCATAGTGTCGTCTGAAAAACACGATTCTTTAGAAGATTCAAAGGAAATAAAGAGAACGGAGTCTCCGATCGGTATGAAGTTTAAGTTATCAAAATCGGGCGACGCTTCGATAGTACAAGATTGTAACATTACAAAACATAAGGAGAAATTGGATATGATGCAGAGTAGTCCGAAGAGGACCGAATCGCCTATAGGTATGAAAATAAAGCTATCCAGAAGTGGAGATGCGTCGATTATACAACCGGATAAGCAGGAGTCTCAAGAAGAACACAAAGAGTCTAGTGGAAGATCAAAAGACAAGTTGGAAATGACTTGCGAACTGCCAAAGAGAACAGATTCGCCTATCGGAATGAAAATAAAATTATCAAAGACCGGAGATGCATCCATCATACCTTCTGACTTATCTGATGAAATGAGAGAGACCATGAAAATAAAAGAGAAACTAGAATCATCGCCCGAGGTACCGAAACGAACGGAATCACCGATTGGGATGAAAATCAAGTTAGCAAAAACAAAAAGTGGCGCCTCGATAATATCTGTTGAGAACACTGAGGAGTGTAAAGATCGACTGGAGGTTCCTGACGTTCCTAAACGGACTGAATCTCCGTTAGGGATGAAATTTAAATTGTCGAAGTCTGGTGATGCGTCTATTATTCATTCGGAAGTTCAGGAAGATCTTAAAGAGACTAAACACAAGGAAAAGTCTGAGCCATCCCAGGAAAGTATAAAGCAAATAGATATGGGAGTTAAGATAAAGGTAACAAAAGTACCAGACACTACATGCACAGTGGTTGAATCAATGGAACAAAATGAGATGAATCTGGATGCCATACAGAGACCAGAATCATCTCTCGGTATGAAAATCAAGTTATCTAAAACAGGTGATGCATCTATAATACCATCTGACAAAATAGAACATGAGAGTGAACAAAAACCTAAAGAAGCACATCCTGAAACACCGAAGAGAACCGAATCCCCATTAGGTATGAAGATCAAGCTCTCTAAAACAGGTGATGCGTCTATAATTCAAAGCGAAACAATTGAAGATCCGAACAGAGTAGTCCGCAGGACCGAAGCAGAATACCAAAAGGCCCCAGACTCGGCAGTGGGCATGAAAATTAAATTGGTAAAGACGGGCGATGCCTCTCTGCCAGACGTAGATAAAAAAGAAAAACAGTCGAGACGAAGAGACGTTGAATCTCCCTTAGAAATGAAAATTAAGTTATCAAAAACTGGTCATCCTACTATCGTAGCCTGTGATAACCATGGAGATTCATCTCATAAGAGTAAAGAGGTATTAGACCCTCACAATTTTGCCAATAGGTATAAGGAATCGCTGTTAATTAAAGAACCGTCTCTAAAGATACTTAAAACTGGACACTCGACTATCATGCAAAGTAATCGATCGGAGCTAACTATTGAGCCTGTTCAAATGCAGAGTAAGAAACTGGATCCTTCGATCGAGATATCCCCTAAGCGTAAGGAAATTACCATATCGCCGATCGAATCGAAGAAATCCAAACTTGAAGCCCAACTGTCTCAGATCTTGCCCGAGGTCACGATTCAACCTGTCATGTCAAGGGATCAGAAACAACTGTTATTCGATCCCAAGACGAGCCTAATCAGCCGTCAGCAGATGAATGTGATCAGCCAGGAAATAAGTATTACCCAAGTGAGACCGTCAAAGCCCGGAGGAAGCGAAGTATCGATGAGCGACAAACTAAAGGACATCCTCTGCAAGAACGTGACTAATTCCCCGCTCGGATCTGACTGCGAAATTATTGAGCATCGACCAGAACTGATCATTGTCAATGAAAACTCCAACTCCAGCCAGGATGTCGTAATAATCGAGGAAGTCCCCCCTATTCGAATGCCAGAGGCGAAGGTGCCTAAGAAGAGAGGTAGGCCGAGAAGAAATCCACTTCCTCCTCAACTTATTCACCAACCGACACAGATACTGATACCTAGAGATCCATTAGCTCTCGACGAGACGCCGCCAGTCACACAGTTTGAACAGAGGGAAAACGAGAGGCCGAAGCGGACCTGCAGGAATCAAAAGAGTTACGCGCCGCCGAAGAGAGGCCGTGGAAGAGGTTTGTCTTTCGTTGTCTTTAGCCTATCGCATGTCTCACGAATGCTCCTTGAATGTATTATCTGTGCCGCCTAATGCTTTTTTCTGTTACTAAAATCCACGTCCTAGGGAAATAACTTTAGGTAATGTAAAATGTCCAAAAACACGTAGGTCGCGGGAAACGAAAATTGGAAGCGGGCGTTGATCTGCAGGGCGGTAAGAAAGCTCGAGTGGAACAGGATCTCAGCGCGATAGAGTCTTCGACGATGGCCGTGATCACGCTGGACGAACATTCGCCGCAGCAAGACGCCATGCAGAACTCGTCCGAACTGTACAAAGCGCTGAAGCAACCGACATTGGATCGTAAGAGCATGAGTCCCGGTGGAAAGATCGAAAAGCAAACTATGACGCTAGTTCGAAAGAGTGCATTACAGAAAGGGGACCTACCGAAAGTCCTGGAAATTGGGCAGAAAGGAGTCCTTACTGAGCCGACATTAATCCAGCTGGACCCTAGCAAGGTTGAAGCAGGTAGTCATGATCATTCGTGTACAATTGTCAGACCGATCCTGGGAATACCGTTAGATGCGAAGAATGACAGGGACAACAAATTGCTGGCCGACGTGTTACCGGAAAGGGAACAGAAACCGCTAGAAAAAACACCGGCTGACGATAAAGTTGCGGACAAAAGTGGAGAGAGCGGAAAGCAGATTTCGGCCGAGAGCAAGGATATACTCACTCCGCCCGGTCATCCCAATTGGTTGACGCCAACGTCGAAGAAGCCAGCGGACAATGCGACCAGAAGCGAGACAATGTCGACGGTACAAGTTATCGACGAAGAGACGAGGATGAGCGCGGAGTCTGGCTCGAGATCTCAAACACCTGCTAGAAATATATCAGCGCCAGGTATTAAATTGATTAATTATTATTCGGTTGAGTCGGTAAGCGTGAAACTTTGCCAACACGCTATAGAACGTATACGATGGATTTTTTCCGAATCTTCGAAACAGGAAACGATTACTGTATGCAGTTACATTTTTTGTGTGCAATTTAGACGATTACTATATTCGTACTTTAAATTATGTAATGAGCAGACAATCTTTGGTGTTGAATATTTTAACGCTTCCCTGTACAAATACGGGCATCTGTTCGTAATTTCATTATCATTCTGGAATATCTATTTATGAATCCTATTTATATCCCTGCCTTCCGCATTCTATATTATATTACTTTATCATATCAGTTACGGTAAAAAGTTCGTGGTGTACACGAACGCGGAAAAGAAAAAATTCTGTAATATTTTGGTGTTAAACAAACTCATCTATTGCGAATCAGAAATGTAAAAATGTTTAGCTGAATCATTCCTCGGTCAACGTAAATCAAAGCATAAATGTATTGGTAGACCTCCGACCAAGGCATCTAAAAATAGACCTTTTCTTGTGTCCTAAGACCTCTCATGTACCTAAATGTGAAATAGGTAAAATAGTTACTTGAAACAGGCTTGAAGACTCGAACATTTAAGCTAATTTTCTCACACTTATAATGACATAAAAAAATGATGAAACTAGTACATAACTGTACATAATGCATTGTTCATAACAATCAAGTTGAAATATATGCATATATAAATAGTTTACTTTTCACATAGGAGATGAGTAAAAATATTCACACATATTTGACACTACTGTCCATTGCCATACAAATATTTATTTTTATTATTTCCTAGACAACTTATCTTTCTATATAAATATTACAGCAACAGATCAGACCATAGTAAATGAGGAATCACAAGGTAGCGTTCTCAGTACTGCCACAACTGAATCAGAGAAGGTGAAAGTAAAGAACCGGAGAATGGAAATCAATTTTGATCCAGATGAAGGTCCATTCACTGTTGATAAAATAGCAGAGTATGAATGGCCACTTGACAGGAAGGGTGAAACATTCATGATACAGGAACAAATCTCTCAGTACTTGGGTGTAAAGTCTTTCAAAAGGAAGTACCCTGACTTAAAGCGAAGGATGGTTGATATGGAGGAGAGAAATTATCTGCGTGAGAATTGTCTAGTGAGCGAAGCAATGTGTGATATGGGTATGAAAAATTCTTATCTTTCCTTTGCTGAGTCTGCGTATGTCAAGATGTCTAGATTATTTTAACACTCTTGCAGGTTTAACTGCTGTCTGCAGTTCAGAAGTATTAGATGTAATGTGCAGTGACTTCCCAGATCAGTATGAGGAGTATAGAAAGCACATGAGGGAAAAACAGATCAAAGAACATTCCAAGAAACAAAAAGAGTTGACAGCAGCTGCTAATGCAGAGAAGAACAGGATAGATCTCGCAGAAATGGCGGTCCAGTCGGCATTGTCGTGGAATGTTAGTTTGAACAAGGCCAGGAATGAAAATCGGAAATGTAGCTTGGATCTGCAAACTTTCACGATACACGTGCCAAAGAAGCAGCAGAAGGTGGAAACTGACCGGAAACTTAGTCACTATCCAGTTGCTCTGATTCCTGGTCAATACACGGATTATTATCGAGAGTACACGCCAGCCGAATTAAGATATTATCCCCTCAACACAGTCCTTTACGGACCCATGAGACCGAATGAACGTAAATTCGACAGTCAATCAGAAGGGTCTCAAAGTGACAGTGACAGTGATTCATCTTCCGATGACTCAAGGTTCGTACCAACGACAAACAAGATTTATCATTGACATTCTATCGTTTCGGTGTTTGGACACGTCTCAGAACTTTCAGCGCACTATAATCTAATATCCAGACGGATTTTTTGCACAGCTCTTCCTCCAGTGAAGGAACTCAAGACACCGAGGGCTCCCAGTCCACGATGGACGATGTAGATATGGAAATTGCGACACAGAAAGAGGAAGTTAAGTTAAAATGCAAAATGTGTTTAAAGAGTTTAAACAAGCACAGCAAAAACGAAGTATTAATCCAATGTGGTACTTGCGGTGGAAACGGTAAACTCGGTAGACTGTTATAACAAATCAATTGGATGCAGTTGAACATTCATGTTTCAATAATGAAATGTTGTTACAGTGCACCCATCATGTATCGACTTAACGTTAGACATGGTTCCACACATTCAATCGTATGCATGGCAATGTACAGACTGCAAAACGTGCGCACAATGTCACGATCCCGCAGATGAGGACAAAATGCTCTTCTGTGACATGTGTGATCGAGGGTGAGTTCATTAGATCTGTCAAGTGTGAGTGCTAACATCAGATATCTATCTCCGAAATCATTTGAACCAGGTACCACATTTATTGCGTCGGCTTACGACGAGTACCCCAAGGGAGATGGCACTGTCAAGAATGTGCTGTGTGTGCTAATTGTGGTTCCCGAGAACCCGGTGGCGCGAATTCCGACAGGAACAGCGTCGCTCAGTGGCAACACGAATATAAGAAAGGCGATAAGAACACACGCGTTTACGTTTCCACGCTATGTGTTCCTTGTTCAAAGTAAGTAATGCAGGTGCAAAAAGGTAGTGTTAAGGCAAATGATGTGTAAGCAAAGACATAAGCATAAGTTATTGTTCCACGCCATAACATATTCTCGTCACCGATGGGTGCTTCGTACTTGCTTTGTAATCTTCACGGCCACATTAAACCATTTCCTTCACTGCGGTTTTTACTGATACTGATTAATCCATACTCACTGCATCGCTTTACTTAATCTGTCGATTTTTAGAGTTACGTGATTTTCTCTAGGAAGTTAATGAAATCCATTGACATACGTCCTTGCCGTGTGTTTCAACAGAGCTTACTTAATACGTTTACGATTTCCATTATATCGCCCCGTACTTTTCATATATGGAAATTTTGTATCTAGTTTCACTAACCCTATTATATTTATACGTTAACAAGGCTATGGCGAAAGGGTCGCTATTGCCCGCACTGCAGTCGCTGTCATACTGCCCAAAGACCCGACCTGGAAGTGAGCCTAGTGCATTGCAGCGCATGTGACAAATATCTGCACTTAGGTATTGACACCAGTTTTCATACATTGCCCCATTATCTGTTTCCATTGCATGCTTTCTCGGTTCACAGTTTTTTTGCATGTTACAACAGTATAGTTCTGTACAGCCATCATGTTTGCAGCACCACACCACCTATGTACGCTGTTAGATGTGCGTATAACGTGTGTGTGAGTCTAGTTCAATAAGTCAACTATCATGAACATCGTTTGCCACTCGAATTTATTACTTATACATTCATACATTTGGCCATGCATCAAGACATAACAGGTGTTGCGGCAGGTCATCTTCTTTCTCTCTATGTGGTGTGATTCAACAAATCTTTCGTAGCTGGTAGCTGGTAGCTGTTACTACATGGCTTCATCTACGTTAATTATTCTCCTACCAATATTGTGGTTTGTATTTTCAGGTTGCGTGGAGACCAAGGGAGCAGTCTTCGACAGGAAAAATTACCTGTGTGATTTCTGCGCACCAAATCGTCAGCACCACGCTGTGAAACCTTTGATATCAAAAACAATGAAAACGTGAAGAAGTTTTTGTAAAATTTGTGTCCAAATTGCAGTCAATAGATCTGTACGAATAACTTGTATGTAGAAAGTATGTGACAAAATAGTGTGCTACTTTATGGATGAGGATGGCTCGCGATTCGGGACAAGTTTCTCTTCTGAACTGAACGTCTAAAGAATCGCAATGTATATAATTGTAAGTTTATTATCTTAGTTTACTAAATTCATGATATATCATGTATAACAGTGCGGGATACTGTACACTCAAGTGAAACTCTTTGTACTGTGACCACAATTAGACTTAAACTTTCTGCGTTCAACACATGGCTCGATCTAAAACTTATCTCTACCTGAAATCTATTGATATATATATATACATACACGTGCTCCTGAATGAAGGGTTGTATTAATAAGAAACTATACCTTTTTAAAGCATTTCACCGATTGCCAGATATCGGAACATATTGAAACGAATAACGACTACAAAGACTGCATTATGAAATCGTATAAGCGTTAAAATAGCTCGATACAAGCTTTTCGTGTCTTCTTAAAGTTGTTTAATAAGGTGCTGTTAAAATAATTATATTTATCATTAATTTTTTCAGTTTCTGTTAGTGACTAGGTATAGATAAATGATTCTCCATTTTACACTTCATGAGAGATTTTTCTATGAAAAGAAGGATCATCCCCTACATACATATGTACGCTACTGAGGAAAAAGGAAATGGAATAAAACACGAAAGAAAGCGACAGTTTTTTAAAAATATATATCACTTTCTTTATTTTTCATTGCAGTAATCCTCGGATCAATGTTTTGTTGCGAGTTCGGATGTGTGTAAACATCATTTTTTACATATTTATAGTAACGCAGTATCCATATCATAAACAGTGTGCTCCGTACTCTCTTCATACCATGAAAAAATTCTGTTCTCACCTAATATTCACATGTAATCAATAACCGATTTTCTTATTTCAAACTAATTACATGGTATAATATATTATAAGAATGTTTTACAGTATCTTGCAATATGTACACGAAAACGAAAACTCGATAGAAATCGCATAAAGGATGACCAAGTTGTAAAATACAAACTTTGGCATGTCGTTGCATCGACCTTGCATCGTCAAAAGTACTGTATCGAATTCATATCTTAATGCCTCTGTACAAGATATATATAAGATGCATATATATATATATCTAAAGCGATGATGCGCATAATTACTGATAGTCTGCGCAATACTTCTTGCGAGTGAGATACTTTTTTTTTTTTTTATACACTTTCCCCATTCCTCTTCGTAATACAAATGTTAGGTGGTAATTGTATATTTATAATATATCGGGAGCAATGCCGGCAGCATTTTGAAAATGAAGGACACCGCTGTAAAGTATACTCTTAAATGTCTGCATCTCGATACACATGTGTCTTGCTGTATAATTAAAAGGTACATAACTACAGTATTTTTACATAAGAAGGGCTCGCGACTTTGTGTAATACGTCTCGCACACGCCTCTTTAGAATTCATTAACTTTGAGCGCTACTTGTAAAACGGCTGTGTATATTTCGAGCTGTTTAAACAAAACAAAAAAAAAAGATATCACACGCTTAACATTCCGCACATTACGTGACACTGAAAAATAAAAAAGAAACAACACCTTGAGCAATAAACGAGGCATAGCGCGCGTTGTAAAAAATACAAATTTAAATAACGTGCACTTTGCATTTACGTTTTTCGAACACTTACGCTAATACGGGACAGACAGGTTCAGTTCTGAATTGCACATGACCCGTTGACTAGCCAAAATATAAGATAGTGTACGTATATATATATATATGTATGTGCATGTACGTATATTATATCATTATATATACATACACTACCAGTTAATATTGTGGATAACAATCGGACCGGATAGGGTGCCAATAGAAAAAGTGAAAAGAACTGTATTCAAACTCGGTTGCCAGTGAACGATTAGTCAGCATGAAGAACACATAAATTCAATTGCGGTCAAGTATTAGATAAACGTTTGTGACACTTCCTTTTCCTCCCTTTTTTTGTGTTTTCCCTTTATGTTCAGCTCATCTCAGTCGAATGAAGTACTTCAAGCGACGAAAACAAATTTCTACAGACATTTCACACACTCAGGTTGCCCGGTATCGTTTAAACTAAGCACGCCTTTTTTTTTTTAACTTTATGAATAATTGACAATGTAAAAAGCCAGCTATATTTTTACTCGTGCCTGATACCGTATATAGACAGAAAGGTACTGAAATTGTGTAAATGTGTTGCCGGTACGAGGGTAGTGACTAAATTTCTCATGGAAAATCTCGACAATACATTGTGGACGAAATTCGGTCCTGGTGAACTTCCAACTTTGTAAAAAATTCGCAAGCTAACCGTCGGATTGGTACTCTGTGATCCCTTCGTCAATTTACACAGAAGGTACTCGAATGCCTCCGTTAACTCATTAACGGTTAGCTCTACAGAGGGTAAATTTGTTTCCGTTGCTAAATTCCCGGTCGAATTTGATGAACCTAATACAAATACGGATGGGAAGTAGTACGTAGAAATAGTTTCTTTCGTTTTCAATTTAACGCAATACTACTTACCGGTGGACAGGTAACAAACTATCGCCGAGACATTGTTCTCGTAATTCCATCTTCGTCTAATTGCTACTTTGAAATTACCTACGCATCTTCCTGTCTCCTCGTCTATGATAAGATATCAGATGAATTATTTATGTTTAACTAGGCGACGTTTTATAGGAGGGTATAGGCGTCAATAGAATTCTATTACCCACTCACATTCGAACCTGTTGTTATCTCTGTGAGCCCAAACGCACCACTCCACCTGCGCACCACGTGGAAGAGACGGTACCACTATATAATCCACAATCGCATTGTTCGTTCTCTTTTCCCATTCTTTCCGAGCATCTGGTATATAGCTGGGATGAGTCAAGAAACAAATACCCTGCACTATGTCACGTAATTGTGTATTGGAGTCCATAGCTTTAACGATTCGATCTATATGCCTCAACGTTAAACGACATTGCCTCTTGATATTCAAGTCCAAGATGGCCATGGTACCGGGCACCAAAGGTATTTGTCCAGCGACTGAAATAATGTCACCCACCTGTTGAGAAATGTATCGTTCGGGTATACAGTACGTTTTGTGAAAAGAGGTGCTCAGCTAGCGTGAAATATGAAAAGACGAGTCGTTAGAGCATTACGTCAAAGCTGTTCAAGGTGTACTCACACGAACTGCCTGAGAATAAGGACCGATATTCGCGGGCGCCCAATGACTTATACTTTGGACATGCATTGTGTGTCGTTTATGAACTTTGTTATCACCGCTTTCTTGAGTTTCTTTGTAAGCTGTGGCATCGAGTAGAACGTGTACATTCAGAGGGCATTCCACACAGACACGTACCGGTGGATTTATCTTACTTAACCAGTTGAAATACACTTCATTTATAGACGCGTAATTCGACATGTCTTTTACGTATAACGTGACAGCGACTATGTCCGATATTTGAAGGTCTTCCTTCGTGACTAGACCTGAATATAAAAGTGTGGATGATTCCAAAGTTCAGGTGATCAGAAGTTTATGAATAAAACGAAGATGAAAAACAAATCGAGACACGGCGGGGTAGCGGAGGAAAATAATTAAAAAAAAGCATAAATTTTACCTACTGCTTAATTTCTCTAAGGCCTCATCCATCGCGGATTTCGGATCCAAATGTTTTCCCGTAATACCACCAAACCAATACCAACCAGTCTGATTCCGATTAACAGTGGGTACATCTGGATAATCCTCTTCCTCATACACTATCTCCATTGGACTCGGTGGGTTAAATTGACCTATGGTTTGATAACAACAAATAATTAATCCGAGAACTATAATTTCTCGCAATGCGCAAGCAATGTAAATTACCAGAATTCGATGACTTCAAAGTGTTATTTCCGCATTCATGATCATCGTTCTCATCGTCTGACAAATTGCAGCCGTCTTGCAGCTCTGGGCCAACAATTTCGGTAATATAGTCATACGGCGCTTTAACTGAAACAGTTTTCAATCTCTCTTGCAATGTTAATTTCTCTGTACCATTCTGAAAAGTTGGCCGTTTTTAAGATATAGTACTTGCTAAACGATTACACGTTACGTACAAGTTTGAACGAGGAGTACGACTTACGTTTTTGTCCTGTAAATGTATTTTTTTAAAATTGATATATCCAACTGGCGCTATGTTATCAGTTGAGTGTACTACACTTTCATATTCATCTCTAATGCACATAAAAAAATTAATCATTCATTTCTTGTCCCCACCGTGTCCAAAATGTCCCGTGTACATTATACTTACATTATAATACTTTTAATGAACAGGGGACAATCTAATGTAAATGTTTCATATTCCCCTCCTTCCCCGCAAATATTCACACCGTACTTTTCCCTCTGCAAGGAAAGTCAAACCAATGCTCTATAATTGTTAAATCACGTTTCTCGCATTATGATAATTAATGTTATCGGCACCGTGAATTGCTAATGATAATGATTGTGTCCATTCTACTTACAGTTCTTTTGAAACAATCAAGTAAAATATAATTGTTGCACAGATCACTATCAAAGTCTTGGAACAGTTCCAATAGAGAATCAAACAGTCAATGTACTATTGCAAATAAATCATTATAACATCTAACTTACTATTTTGGCAAGATGGGATTGCATTTCGGAGATAGATTTCCCTAAATGCCTTGGTTCAAGACCTAAAGCTGCTACTTTGATCAGAACTGCATTTACAGAGTTCTCTATCATTTCCCTCAACAATTCCTCCTGTTCTCTTCTCCACAAATATGATAAAGAAACAAGACCTAAGCGATTACATCTGAAAAATGCATCTTCCACTATTATTTATGATCTTCTAGTGGGAACTAATCAAAGCGAATGATATCTAGACTGAATAATTACACATTTTCTACACGAATTCTTTGATAGTCACTGAGTATAGCCCCAGATGATACAGCTTCTATGTTTTCTTTGTCCTAAAAGGCATAAGAATTATACTTTTCACCCTACGGACTCGTGACACACATTGGTGAATGCCCTGCGATTACAAGCTGTAGACCAACTCACCTTCACTTTGCTCAAGAGCCTAAAGAGATCTTCCACTTCGTCATTTTCAGTCGGGTAATAATATTTCTCCTGCATTTTGGACCTACCGAATGTCGGTTCACGATACATTGGTAGGCCCATAGCCTGAGCTATGTACTCAACACCTTGATATCCCACTGTTTGAAACATAAATGAGTCTAGCTCATCTGGAAATATTTTTACATGAATTGAATATGTTAGCATTGTGAAATTCTCGGCAACAACATTCAATAATTATATTGGTAATGTGTTATATGTATTTTACCCTTTCCTACAGGATATAAATTGGCCAGTGCCACAATATCATGACCAGCTGCTAAGCATTGCATCATGTTGAAGCAAGAATCCTTGCCACCACTGACTAGAGCAACAACTCTCATCTTTGATGTACAGCTTTTTAAGTCTTCCCAAAGATTTCTCAGAAGCTTGTGGTTCAGCTGACTTTGAGTTTATCTTTTTTATGCAATCATCTGTAATTATAAAAAACAAATGATCATTCTTATGCAAGTGCTATTGACCTTCTTTGAGTATTAGACCTTTGATTAAGCGCACACTAAATCAAAAAACTGCATATTACTCAATCATCTAAATAGACTGATAAAAAATTGTCCTGATTACCAGTATTTACATTCCACTGATAAGGTAACAGTATATAGATTTAACATGAACAGAATAATTATGTCAAGTCATCAAAAGTTCCATCGACCCGACAGAGAATGCAAACACATGTACATTATATTCTTATCGAATGCAAGGCACTATAAACTTAATGACATAATTAACACAGCATCGTATGCTTGGACACAGAGAATGCAACAGTCTCACTTGTACCATTAAAAAATCATGATGTGAATCTTGCCTATTGTGACCACTGAATCACCCCAAAGGAAACCATTGTGTGTACATAGAAATGCAAAATGCACCGGACATTCAATACAATTTATTAATACATGTAACAATTGGCTGTTGAACAAAAATGAATGGCTGGACGCACGGTAAAGGGTCAATGTCGCAAAAGCACGGTTAACAGTGACAAATGCGTGCTCGATTATCGGGAACAGTATAACGGTGACGATAAGGCGTAAATCACATTTCGACGACGAGCAACGCGACAAATCGGCGCGATATCGATGCGACGAAAAATACCTACGGATAGACTTTTTGGTTATTTACTTGCTTATCGGCCGAACGCACGAGTGTGCAGGAGATATTATAAAATGACGTTGAATAACGAGTTGCATAAAAAATGAGCACGACGATTTCGGTGTTACGTGCACTAGCAGGAGTACGAAATTCTCAACAAATGTAATATTTACATTAAAATCGACGACGAAAGATCCTTACACGGCAAAGTCTATCAGAGACTGCGATAGCTGCATAGTGGGGCCGCTGAGTGATAGAAGTCGGACCAATGTGATTCGAATCTACCGTGTAGACTGTCGATCCTTTTCGTTCGTCAGAGTTCGTGTCAGTCGTGCGGTGGTACCGCCGGTAACGTAGTTCTGGCTTGATTATTCTGACGTTACCGTTGCACAAAACTGTGACGATGCAACGCTGCAACCAAACACGTTTCGTTTGAAAAACCTTTTCAAACTTTCTTTCTCCCTCGACCGTATATATGTCGCATTTAGGCGTCGGCCTAATATCTTCGCACGACCATATTTTTTCGCCGGAGAATTTCTAACAGGCTCGTCGAGTGATGCTCTTTGTACCCCGGTTAGTAAGATCCGCTAAATACCTTAAATCCTCGACGCCTTGCCCAGCATAGGGATTGGGAATCTTTTGTGGATCCGCAGTCATTGACTCAACTGGCAATTGAGGTTATCAACAATTTCTCGCTGTAATCTTTAATAAGCACATATCCGGGGTTGACTGTTGCGCGAGAGACGCTAGAAAACAAGGAAATGCGTTCCGTTGAATAATTTTATCGAATCTCAGTCGCATTATTGTAAAAAGAGAATGTTCTAGTCGAGAGATTCTCAGGTGAAACTCGTGCGACCTTACCTCGTGACATCATCAATGTATTGGGTGAATCGGAGAAGAGGTTTAATTTCTGTTCAGACTCTTTTCAGGGAATCCTGTACGTGCACGACAAGACGAATTACGTACATTTTACTTAAATATAATGATATCATATGCAACATAAACATCGAAAGAATATTGTACAGCGACACGTTGTCGAAACGTCTCGCAATGTCTCGCAATCAATCCGTCGCTACATTTTTGTATAAATAAATTTGCAGCATTAAGTGACCACGAATGTTCGGATAGCATTCAAGTATTCCTGCTGTTTTACTGATAAACGGATTCAAATAACTCATGATAGCAACGTTACGTGCATCAGCCACGCATATCCGCGTTCACGTAAATTGTCGTTCCAAAAGAAGGCTACACGTTAGGTTGATTTTACTACGTGAATGGGTGAGCGTAGCGTAACCATGTGACGCCAGACCAAATGATGTTTTCCACTGTTACGTTCTTTGTTTGTACGGCTCACAAAAGAATGGTTGCTGCGATTTTCAATTTACTGCACCTTCGACGCTTTTCTGGAAGGCGCTATTGTTGGAAGAGGCGTATAGAGTTGACCGCCGAGGCCGAACGAAGCGGGACTTTCGGATACGCGGACGAAAAGGGACAGAGGGTCGTTTTGATGTCGTAAAGGCCGCCGAGAGGTCGTAGAATTTGAGCCTCGGAACGACGCTTCATTTTCGAAATGCACAGAAAACGTTTCTGCATTACCATCTTTACTTAATAATTCCTCGACCAATCGGATCCGTCCCAGCGAGCGGCCATTTTACTTTCGCTACGGTCGCACGAAGTACATCTCAAACTCTGCTGAATACCGTGTGACTACAAGCTGCGGCTGGCATTGCAAGTTTGCTGCGCGTTACACTCGGGTGCGTTAGTTATAACGCGCTGGTTTAATAGGAAACTGTTGGACGACTCGGTGAAAAATGGTTCTGGCCGAGAGGAACTCGGAAAACGTTAGAAACGGCCGGAGATCGAGGGGCCCCAGCCCAAATGGACAGACTGAATCCTCCAGCGAAGAGGACGGAGGTATTAATTTTCTGTTGTACCTGGGAAATTTGAATGGCCGGTATCGATTATTAACTCATGCCGTTTTCCACTCGCGATTCGAACGTCGAAAAATCGTCGAGCACGTTCGTTCACCGATTCCGATATTTTCGTATTGATCCAACGTTAAAATTCGAAACAATCTTTAAACAGCCCGCCCCACTTTTTTCGTGACTCTTACTACATGCCGTCGCGATTTTTATAGAAATATGCTTCTTTCGCCACTACATGCGTACGATTTTTTACACAAAATATATAAAATGTCCTGATGGATACATTGAACGGTATATGCCTCGAAATGTGTATTGATAGGTGTCAGTATTCACTGAAAATTATAGTGTAAAATGATTGTTATATGTCAGGGAATGTAACAGTTTAATGACACAATAAAGTATATCCTGCTGATACATATTCTTTGGATCCTCACTAATGTAGTAAATTTTGTAGTTCCAGCTGAGAAGATACGGGTCGGTAGGGATTATCAGGTCATCGTTCCAGAATTTGTTCCAGTCAATGGTAGGTCCCTTTACATTCACATTTTCAAGACACCCTGAATATTTTTCAATAATTGTGTATTGTCTTATAGAGCGACGGCTGGACCAATGTTCGGATCGAGCGCTTTTGGTTTGGTCCCCTACTAACGACATACCCGATCAAAAATGTAATAGCAAGCTTATACAATATGGACACTGTATGTATTCTAATAACTTCTCGAGTATCTAATATATTGTGTCTCTGTTTCAGTGGATGAATACATTATATTAGCCAAAGAGAAATATGGTTATAATGGTGAGCAAGCATTAGGCATGTTATTTTGGCACAAGCACAACTTGGAACGCGCCGTGCTGGACTTAGCAAATTTCACACCTTTCCCGGATGAATGGACAGTGGAAGATAAGGTCCTGTTCGAGCAGGCGTTTCAATTTCATGGAAAAAGTTTTCACCGAATCAGACAAATGGTACTATTCTCATTTCTCCAGCAGTTTCAAAGAAACGGACACAGATAATGTCACTTTTTATTTATATGTTTACAGTTACCTGACAAATCCATTGCGAGTCTAGTAAAATATTACTACAGTTGGAAAAAGACACGCACTCGTACATCCTTAATGGACAGACAAGCACGGAAGTTAACTAGTGGTGGGAAAGAAGGAGAGAATGGTAGTGAAAATGGGAGTGAATTGGGATCAAATACCGATAGTGAATCAGAGGAAAAAGTAAGATATTTTTTAAAACATAGAACACGTCAGATTTTAGAGAATGCCCGCATGTGTGTAAAATGTTGATTCTCAATGATATTGAGGTGCCTTGATTACGACAGGCTCCCCAGTGTTAAGAAAAGTAAAATGTTAAGAACTTACGTATCATAGTAACTATGAAATTAGCATGAGCCAGTTTTATTTTTGTTACTATATTCGTTAGATGGAGATGGAACAACTAACAAAGAAAAAAGTTCCTTTAATTTATCCACCTGCATTTTACTTTGATGCGATTGAGTGTGTTATGAACTTCCGCTTTTGTATGTGGTTGTGTACCTTACCGTAAAAGGTCCTTGCAATAAGTTCAGCGATCGATATCAAAGTATGAAGAAAAATGTATCCACACGGTAATGCATTCTGTGCGGGATGTCCGGCTATGCACTGAACCAAGAAGCATTCCGGTTCTGCATGGTTCACGAAATAAAATGCGAAATGTTGATGAGGAAATCCTCTTGAGAATGTAAATTCTTCACGTTCCGCGGCATTTATATTGAATCCGTTGAATGAAGAAGAAAACGGTCTACCCGCCATTTGACGCGTTAAGAATTAAGCTTTAATCTAGTACATCGTACTACCGTGTATGACCGTGAATGTGGGACGTTCCAGAAATGGACGATCCACCGCGGAATACGTCGTGGAAAGAACCAAGCTGTGCCAGGAAACCAAGGCACAGATGCGAAGGCTACATCCGACTCGGAAAACGCCCCTCAGGTTCAGGTACTCAGCCTAAACCTTATCCCACTTGTGTAGCGTAGTTCGCTTCTTGTACATTGCTCTATTGTGTCTCATACCCTGATGTATCGTACCATCCTGAAGCTCTTGCTCCATATATAGGGTATAATTAACTGAGGCACTAGTCTGTTAACTGTATCTCGAACGAAAAGTCATAGGTAGCGAGAGTGCATTCGTAAGTGGAGCGGATAGTGGGAATTCCTCGATAATTGTTTTCATAATAGATAAGAAATAGTATTCGCACATATTTCATAGATGCAATTTTCTTTTACTTAAAATTTACGTCTCTACGCTATACGCTAGTTTTCGTTCGCACAGCCGTAATTTAAATTTGCGCTATCTTCTATAGATTGGGTGGGAATGGGGGGGGGTTGCAAGCATAATCAGAATTTGTTTTAAAAGGGTGTTATGTGTTGTAGGGCTCATGTAGCAACTGTGGCGTTGCTTGTCATAGTGTTCGTGCGACGCCCAAGGGACATGCGTGTCACAGCTGCTATCAACACTGGAGGTCAGTGAATGCAAGTAAAAATGCATATATCAACTCTTAAACAGTAAATAGACCTTTTTCAGTGTGTTATGAGCGTTGAGCGTTTAACAGAATGTTTATACAGGTAGCCAAGTAGAGTACTTCGTATTGTCAACGATGGAGTTGTTGTGACGATTGCAAAGTTACCTGTATGAATATTCAACGTAGAGTCAATTAATAATTTTAACATATATTTTCATTGCATACACCGATAATGTATACTGCTTCGACATTGGGAAACAGCGCCATAGTAAACGCATAGATCGGGCCTTACGCTTCTTTCGCAGTTCAGTGTAACGTACCGTGAACTGCGAAAAGATAAAAAGTGACACCCTCATAACTGCGAAATTCATCTTGATGATGTTTAGGCGGACTGGGGTTGCAAGGCCGCTAAGTTCCATGCCGGGTCGTACGAACAAAAGAAAACTCCCTCGTGGCCTGGTTGTAAATCATGATGATTTGGCCGCGATGGCCGGACAACCGAATCAAGCAAACAACAGCTTACAAGCGATCGACACCGAAATTGTTAGCTTGAAACGTCAAGTACGTTCTATATATCGATCGTCAACCTAGAAATCGTGTGGATACATTTTTTTAATTCTATTTCTCTTTTCTTCTTTTTTTTTTTTTTTTAATAATGACGTCACTCATGTGAACCGATACAATATAAGAACAGCGATTATTCGGCATTCACGTGTTTCTCTGTGCCCCACAGATACAATCGAATAAACAGCAAGTCAGCGCGTTGAAACGTAAGACTGCCGATGGTATTGACGATCTTCGACCACCAGAAGTTTCTAGTCGTATCAACGCTCGTTGGACGAATGATGAACTGCTGTTGGCGGTTCAGGGTGTTCGAAAATACGGCAAGGACTTTTCTGCGATCGCCGATGTTATCGGAACGAAAACAGAAGCGCATTTGCGTTCGTTTTTCGTCAACTATCGGCGCAGATACAATTTAGATGCGGTCCTGAAAGAATATGAAGCCGAAAACGGACCAATCCTAATCGATGACGAAAAAGAAGAAAAGGTAGGATCGCTGGAACGGTATCACATTGGTCATAGTTTGAACAAACGTTAATGAACTGTGGTTTCACTTTCAGATGGACGTCGATCAACCGAGCGAAACGCCAGAGTCCTCGCAAAAAGCGAAAGCAACAGTAGGTTTAGCGCAAATGACTAAATAACAAATGACTATACTTTTAAATAACAAACGTGAAAAAGTTAATTTGAACCTTTGCGACAGTCGGTGTTAACATACAAAAAAAGGTACTTGTTTAAATTAGATTACAGTTTTAATTTTATTACTTTCTTTCTAATGCCTCTATTTATAGCACTGTAATTCTCAATTAATAATGCCATTTACGGTAAAGCAAAATCTTAGCTTTCAGATCGCATTTTTGCATAAGAAACTTAAAATTTGTAAAAAGTTTATGTGGGTCGATTGAATCAAAGTAATCGACCTATATAGTGAATAATTTTCTGATGTTGCATATTTATTTCATTTTGTGTTCTCGTGACTACAGGAATATTATTTGCAATTAGGATTTATCGTAATGACATGGTTATACTAACTCATAATAATGAGGAGAAAATGTGTGTGTCGGAATGCAGATACAAAATCGTGTATGTAACATGCACATCTACGTAAAGTTGCAAGTACAAGATACATATATATACATACATGAGCGTTTGCATCTTTTTTCTCGTGACAAAACAATATACTATAAAAACTATGCTTTGAATTTAAAGAAGAATTATTAACTGTTTAAAGTTGATTGTGTTAGTAGCATTTAAAGCAAACGCTGATTAGGTAGTTTAATTAGACAGATTTACAGATTCGAGATATTGTGGATCGTTCCTACATAGTATCGAATTGTCAGATCCTTTACAATGTCTTGGCCCAAATGCCAGACGAATAAAGAAAAGAAAACTTTCTATCAACACTTTTAAGGTTCGAGATAATTCAAAGCCTTCAACTTGTTCTGTACATCTTTCGTGCCTTCTACATTTCACTGTTCATACAAAGTTTTTACTCGATTTTTTGTGTTTCGTTAGACAAGCTAGCGGACGATGAGTAGTATTTAGGATGTATGTGAGTTAGGTGGGTATAATATTCATTTTCTGTCACAGTACAATGTATAGCTTATATGAACGTCACATGTGTTCTGCCATATTGTTCATAAAATATCTACTCTCACATTCTTCCCTTCAAAGTATCGCTCTCTGTTTATCGAATACGACATGGCATGGCAAAATATTGATGCAATATGAGGAGACAAATGATTTTTCAATTAGCTTAAGTGACGTAGACTATTAACGCAGAATATGTTACACATACCGCAGTTAGCAAATTGTGTTCGTCAATATTGTATATATTAGAATGACCAAGTAACGCTGTAACATATGATGCATGAAAAATCGTTTAGAAATATATTCTTCGCCCCTTATTAAGCATGCTTCAATTGAAAACGTTTACCTCCCGATCATTTAAATCTTTTTCATAGTAGAACATTGACCCACTCTTATGTGTAATTTTAATTCTAACTTCTACATAAACATATATACATGTCTATATTTACTCTTTGTATCGATAGTGGTAACAGCTAAATGTCTGTATTCAACGTTGTTACGAACTTCTCGCAAGTATGAAACAGGTTGATATAACTGTGGTGAGGTGTAGAAATGTTATTTCTCGAATAAGACGTGATATCGGGCAGGTAATTAGCAGTTTCGTTTTGTCATGAATGAATACAAAGCGTCACCAAAGACATTCGTCGTTAATGAATAGTGACATATCAGGGAATGGAAACTCGTCAAAGCATGCACCAGGGCTGCGATTTTAGTCGGCCGATTAACTAATAAGGACCAGTTAAAATATGAAGATTTCGTACTTATTAGCTTTATTGATTAACTTACACACGCTAGCACGAATGCACAGTCTTAGCAAGTACACCGTTTTCGTACACGCCTTTAATACATCGATTGCGAGGTCAACCAAAATTGGGTAGGATTTACGGAATTTGTTAGTATCTCATGAATATACCAGGTCTTCGGCAAAACATTTTCAGCAACAAGACGTTTCAATATTTTATCGCCAATTTTTATCAGTTTTGTTTTTATAAATTGTAAAATTTGTACGGTTCAGTAGTTGTTACATTGCAATCAATGTATTAAATGAACGATACATTACGATGCTCCGATTATCTACTTTTTCCTTTTGTTACTGTTCTAAAGTTATCAAATCAAATCCAAAATGACGATGTGACGTATACGTACAACAAAACTATGACATACTCCGCAAACAAGTATACGCCACTTGCATTCAGTTTTCATACGAATATTCGCGTACACATTGAAGTATGTATTGAGTAAGGTTGGTAGATTATAGAGAATCAAACGCGCGAAGAATTGTTGTCAGTTGACAAAACTTCGTCTGCGTGTAATATACTTGCAATCATTCGGAATTCTCGAATATCCTAATGCCGCTATGTAGAATATTGTAAATATATATGAAGTTGTAAGCTTCAGAATGTGTACACATTCATATGTCTGTAAATTGTACAGATATATTTATTCAGGATTATTAAATATCTTCTCCATATTTTGTCAAGGAAAGAAAGCATTTATTTCGTGCCACTATCAAGCGGCGCGATCTGCTCAATTACATAATCTCACTTATCTCTATTGCTGCTTGCCGGAATAATATATGAGATTTGCAGGAGAGAGAGGCGAGATTTTCTTAAGTACATTTGAGCGTGTACATTAGTAATAATCGTAATTAGTGATTAAGTTTACTCTGTTCGCAATTTATGTGGGGAAAAAGTTAAGTAATTTAGTTTATTGTATGACTATCGTCATGTATTTTGTATCAAGTATCAACCCACCTTATGTTTTACTACTCAGTTCTGCATTGGAAAGATAAGTTATATGTGCAAATTATGTGTTATTGTTTAATGATAAGGTAATATTTATAATAAATGCTAAAACAAAATTATAGCGTTTAACACTGTTCGCGACGTTATAAATTAGGGTAACATTCCTGAAGCACGATTCCTTGCTTCCTGGATAAGTATTCCGTGTACTTGAGGTTCAAAACAGCGTCTAAACTATCAACGTCAAACCCAATTTTCTTTTGCAAATAATACCTCGTGGTAAAAACCGCAATTGCATCAACGGATTCCTTAAGACAATCGTTACGTTTTTTCCTTAGATTAAGTCCAAGCAAAATAATGTTCAAGAACTTCGATTCTTCTCTGTACAGCGCATCATTCTCGTGCTCAAAGGGATTTTCAATTACGTTATCTGATTTAGAATTGGTTAAGACTTCTACAAACTTTGTTATTAACTTAATATTTTCAGACGCATGCGTGTGTCGGAACAATGAGTGGCCAGATGCTACTTCCCATAAAAGTTTTTCATATATAATCTCATTGTGGACTCTCATATTCATTGTATTAAAGCATAAAATCTTATTCTCCTGCAAATATTTGGCAATCGAATCTCGTATTTCAAAGATTTCGTCTTTCAGTAATGCTAAACAGCAGTGTGCCATCAATAATTTATTTCTGGTCTTCAATTCATTGAAGCGGCTGAGAGAAAATTGCATACATTCTACCGCCATGTACCTAAGGCATTCTTCGTCGTTAAAACACATATCAAAAATAGATTGCAGAACGCCGTTTACAGTATCGTTGTTATCAGAAAATATCAGAATTAGAATACATCTTAACCGCAACAAGGGTATAGAAGTCACGTTTTCTGGAATCCTTTTAACTAAGGCCATTGCTGTTTTTTCGAGATTTGAGTTCGTGTAACTTGTCATGGATTGTTCTTTTAAGATATCAGTTGCAAATGATACCATAACTTTTAATAGAGTTTCGCTGGGACAATCTAGCATAAGTAAAAGTTTTGCACAAATTACTTCAAAAAGTGGCTCAAAACCAGATAAGTGACTTATAAGGTTTACACTCATATTCTCGCATTTCAAAACTTCTATAGTCCCTAGGTTAACTATACCTATACGCTTTAGATGTCTTGCATACAACGATGTTAGAGTATCTAAAAATTCGAAAAAGCCCGGCTTTACGCGTTCCCTGATCACGGCTACGTTGCATTGTAAAATCATCCTCTCAATTAGTATAGAGTCTATTGAAAAAATTGAAGAATCTGAAAGTTTTAAAAGCAAGATTTCCAAAACGTAATCAGGCCGTCGCATAATTTTGTTATCAGCCGTTTTACTCCAGTACTCTGACAGATACTGTAATCTAGGTAGGCCAACAAACTGATTCCACCGTCTATGCCCCACGACACCTTCAATTTCATAATTAGGATTTACGTTCGCTCCTTCAACTGACAGTTTTTTTCTCAAATAATGTACAGCAAGCAAATGCCCGTGTATAGAGTTACTACTCTTAAGTAACAGTATATCACACGTTAATTTCTCCAACTCCGCGGTAATTCGTGGGAACGGGGTCAATGCGGCATAGGCTTTGGCAGCCAAACATCTAACATGACCGATATCATTACACAAAATGGCACGGAGATTATTTTTTGCAAGCTTTATAAAGTTCGTCGACGAATAATCTATTAAATCACAACCGCCGGTCGATAATTTTGACAGAAGAGTCAGAATCGGTACAAGGCTTGAAGAAATAAGACTACCATACTTTAACATGTGCTTGCACGCGTCTCCGCTGAAATCTTCAAGTTCTTTAGTAATGTGATCCGCTAGCGCAGGATAATGCGTAATGAAATGATCAACGGAATAACCATTTCCAAAGTCCAAGGCTCTTCCTCCAAATGTCTGACCTACCAATCTTGGTACTATCGCGCCGAATAATTGAAGGCTCGCATTCCTACCGAAAACAATGTTTTATATATGTTAAGCGTACAACAGAACAGGATTGTTAAGTTTGACCTACCTTATGGCCCAAAGTTGAACTTGCAGAAACGAGAAACACATCTGCGAAATCTGTTCCATATATGGTATTATTTCAGTAGCGAGTTCTTTGTCAGCTACGAGTGAACGTAAAAAATGCAAACGTCTTGCGTAAACTGAATCATTTTCAGCGAGTAGCGTATAGAGTACGAAAGAATCCAACAATTTGTTTACTGCAAAATGTAAAAGCGGTCTCCCCTTTCGATTGTCGCTAGCAACTATTTTGTGAAACATTATTGTCAATCCAGCACCTCGTCTCGTTATGTGTTTCCCAGCGTCCACATCCCCGCAATTTAACAAATCTACCACGTACCTCTTCGGCAACTCACAATATTCGGCTGAATTGCATAGGCACCTGAAATATCGAACGAGTTAAAGAGCTACAGTATTTTGCTGCTATGATAATGTAAATGAATACCTTGTTAAATTGCCCATCGCACTTCCGGCAAACTCAATTGCTCCTTTGTGCCTACATCTTATCGAGACCATAGTAATCAGATCTAACGAGGACGTGACCATTTCCATCGAGTACATTAACATGCCGATTTCGCTAGCGATTTCACAGGACATCTTTAGAGACATCCAGATACACGAAAGTACAACCTGATGCGCAGAGGATAATACCAATTTATCAACGTCAGTGCGTTCGTTCAGTTCACTCGTTCTGATTATTTCGTTAATAGCTAAATCTATTTCTTCGAAAGACGATGAGTATTCTGTAAAATACGACATTCACTGATTAAAGCCCTTTCTTCATTTTATATATTCGCGCATTACCTGTGTTCACAGCTTTCCAAGACAATACGGATAAAAAGAAATTGACGGCATCTTCCAGAAGTGATAGAATGTTTTGTGCCAAATTTATTGTAAGTAAATTAGCCTCTGGACCACCTTGAAATGCGATGTTTAAAAGAGCAGTGAGTACACCATAAAATGGCTTATCATGGACGACAGCTTTGAGTATGTCTCGCTTTACATAGATGAATTGCTGTTGAGCTGAGTGAAGTAAAACCTCAGAATACGTTGTGAATTTGCTTCCAATGATATTTGTATCATGGAAAAACCTCCAATGTGATAAGATTTTAATAAGTGCAGCTCCACTTTCAATTTCATAGAACTTGGAGGAGTTGCAATTCTTCAAGGCAGCTTCCATGACTGTCTATGTAAAAGCCAAATTGCAATTTACATTCCAACATTGAATTGCTAAGCAAATATGTTTTACCTGTTTCTCCGGGCCCGTTAAAGTATTCTTATGAAAATAACGAACAATTACATTGGTGGCTAAGTGCCTGACATCCACCTCAGTATCCAACACCAACTTTATCAATGCAAATAATGTCTTCTTGTGGGTAAAATTCCAATTATCCCGTTTCTTCAACTGCTTTTCAATAATCGTTCTATAGCGTGCTTGTTCCTTAGAATTTGATCGTTTCGCAGTATCTTCACCGTCATCCGCAAAGGATAAAACAGTATTATAGAGATTCAGTGCAAGTACTTTGCGTTGGTAGCAGGAACCAATTTCAAAACAGTCTAAGAAGTATTCGTATATCCAGGTTGTGAAATTACGAAGGTTATTTGAATCGCTGGCGGATACTTCGCTTGCCCGTAACAAATTAGCATAGAAAACTTTGAAATACTTAATTATACCCAGTCTCATGACTACCGTATTTGCATTTGCATTGTACCACAAAAATTCTTTCACTCTCGTGAAGGGATCATCTTCGACGGCATTAACAAACTTCTCGATATGACAACAACACGCGGCAAAGGCATTCAATCTCACAATCTCGTCTTCATGACTTTCGTAGCAGGAAGGTGTATCTTTTAAATCGATATGAAGTTCTCTCGCTATTCTAAGTAAATGAGACCGATAAAGGCAGCTGTGTTGGTCCTGAGATATGCTCCACAGGAAAGTTAAAATGCTCCTATGAGTGACGACGGTCGGTTCGAGCCAATGCTTGCAGAGCAATTGAATAGCATCATGCTGCTTGCTGGAAATAATTCGTTCTTCTTTATGGAATATTTAATTAATGTACTTGAAGAAACTTACTTTGGTCCTGATTCCCAACGAGAAATGGAAAATTTGATTGCGTCACCGAATATTTCTTCCCACTCATGTTCGTTAAGATTTTTCGTTATTACGATATAAAGTGCTGTGCCAGGTGACCGAAGATTGTTTTTCGTTATACTGGTGAATAAAGAGAGTATAAAATCCTTCGACAGTATATCCTTTACGTTGTCAAGCAAGTCACAGATTGCCGATAATATGTAATATTTTGTTTCATTCTGCCAGGACATATTATCAACGCAATGTTTAAGGAGGAATTCCAGGAATCCATTGTATTTTTTCTTCATTATTCTCAGATAAATATTAAACATGGACAAATTTTGTTTAGTAATTTGGCTGATTGAATTGTTCCAATTTGAAACGATCAGCGCTTCTAGCTGGTTTTCAAAGATCTCGTCAGTTTCGTTCCAGAAATCCGAACTTACAGTTCGAACCAGCCATTTGTGCAGTAACTTGTATGCGAAATATGAATACTTTGTATATTGTATGCAATGTCTACGTATGACACTAAACATAATTTTGTACAAATCTGTCACAAAGGGGTCTAATTGATTTAATTGCAAATATCCATAAATAATGTTTAGTTTAAATAGTTCAGTATCCACAGGATGATATACTGTGGAAAACAGCGCTATCATATTGTAGTTTCTTCCCAAAGTATCTGTTAGCAGCTGAATGCGTTGGTTTAATGGATATAGTTTCGAATGCAAGGCAAAAATTGCATACGAAGCCATTAAAATTCGCTCATCCCCGACCTGCTCGTTCATTGCTAATAATTTCATTGTAGGCATCAATATTGCTTCCCATTCTTTCGTATTGTTCTCATCCTCCATGTGTCGATTTTTTGTCATAGCAAAGCTTATGCATGTCTAGAAAATAAACAGGATGTATTGTAAACTGCACTTTCATTAGTAGACAAACATAGATACTGACTCTAAAAAAAGAAATATCGTCCTTCCGCCCTTGTAGCTTTTCGAACATACTGAGTGGTGTCATATTGTCACAGCGCTTCTCCGTGATTAGTGTAGAATTCATAATCTATGTTTTAGTAATATTCAATTCATGTGTTCTCTTCAATCTCTTCCCTTCAATCAGTTTCTTTTAATGCTAGTTCCTGTTAGGGATATAATTATCGTGAGACAATAAATTTGATCCGATCGAAATTTCGTCGATTATCTTAACACTAATGACTGACCGTTGTTTAGCAAGTTCCATGGGTGCGTTACATTTATTTGAAGGCAGCAATCTTCCGTCAAGAGTACATGATCTGTAATTAAATTAAAGTTTTTCTTTTGTATTACCCTTCAAACTGCAATAACATGAAAAAGCTGATCGTGATATAATTAATTTCTGCGAAGCCTTGTAACTATTTGTCACGAGTTATTCGATTTTAAATGTTCCAAATCTAACAGCCAAAAATGTGTTGCAGCAAACTAATAAACAGAAAGGGCAAGTCTAGTCTCTGGTTAGGGATCCCGAAATATCATAATGAAACACTAATGTATTATTTTCAAGCATATCTTTTTTATTACAGTTATAGAATTAATTCTTAATTAATAACTTCACAGAAGAATTATTGGGTTAACATAATTAATGCAAATTTACAATAGCTAGATTAGTTCTTATTTCCTCGTGTTTCTTCGCCAACATACCCCCCCTGTTCAATTTGCTCTTTGAACTTCATGTAATCTCGCTTACGATCAAAGTGTTTCACCTGGCAAAAAATTACAAAAAGAAATAATCAGTTACAAAACATTGCTTGACAGGCATGGGACTGATCTGTAAGGGCTATCGAGTGTTTGTTATTAAGCTCTTCGTTAACCACTGAGAGAGGAGGAACTGTAAAGGAGTGGATGCAAAAATCCCAAGGGCTATCAGTTGTGCTATAGGTATAACTTGTGCTACAAAATAAGCATCTGGTAATATTTACAATCCTTGAACTTTAGTGAAAACAATTAAAAGCATACATGACAACTGTACATGAATATGTAATTGGATCATCCTTATGGTACAAAACTCACCCATGTTGTTGGGCAGAATTTTTCATATTGCTTCCTAAATTCTTTGCACTGATCCTGAGTTTTGCCATCGTCAAGGCACTTCCAATACTCATCTCTGTGGTCCCAACAAACTTGACGGTCTTCTTTGTTTGGAAAGGACATTCTGCAAAACATCATTATTAGAAAATATTGTCATAGGCACAAACACAGTGGTTTATTTACAGTCAAATAAAAATGACCACGGTGGATCAGCAAACTTAGTGAAGTACATAAGTACTTACCTATATTGCTGCTTTTTTTGATAAAATCAATTATACACTACCACTAACTCACAATTATGAATGTACGAAGTAATCATTAATAAGCTTTGTTATATTAATGACGAATACTTGAGTTACTAGGTATCACAGAAGAAATGAAGTGTTACTTGAAAAGATTTTACTATATGCATACATATATATGTACAATATTTTGTAGTGACTAGTGTTTATTGTTGGGAAACAAGGTGTATATATATAAATACTATTTTAAACCGCCGTTTCGTCAATGACGAAAATATATTGAATGTTTATTTTTAACTACTACAAAATAGAAACTTCCTAAAAATGAATGACATTCGATTATATAAGACTGCAAAAAGTAGTGTATTTTCAGTAGAGGTATACAACAGGTATTATTTCGCGACAAATAATTTGACTCTTATGCAGTAAACTTGAATAGACGTATCTATTTAATTCAGAATCACGCGAAAATGTGGATCAATGTTCTTCACCGTAGACAGGTTATGTCGAATGGTATGAGAATCATGCAAATGTTGCTTCCTTAAAAGATCGGCATTTTTTCATTTATAACTAATGGCAAAAACTTCATAAGTTCAGGCATGAATCATACTTTTTACGAATATTAGAGAAACTTCTTTAACCAACCTAAATTACGAATTACCGATGAATGAATATAAGCACTGTATATGACAAAAATTGCTTCGTTTCAGGTTGCTGCTACGTAAAATGTAATCGGTTCATTTATGAATAACATTGCCGCCTATACAGCACGAGATACCATATTAGTAGCCAGAACACTTAACGAATATGACTGTTACAAAAGGAAGTACGATTAATTAAGAAAAGTTTTCTCTGTACCTTAACTGTTTGTGCCGCAATAAAAAGGGGCCGAGATATTTGTACAAATCACGTGAGCGCTACGGAAAACGTGTAAATCGCGCGGCCAAACGCAATATTCTCAGAACAAGAATCACTTTTCAAACGGTTTCTTTGATCAAAGGCCGCCTTTTTCTGAATCTATCATTACGTTCATTCGTAAAAATGAGCCGAACGTTTGACTTTCCCCCTTATTATACCAGTCGGCTGTACCAAATGGTTTCCCTAGGTTTCGACCAATGCTACTCACACGCAGTTCCTAGTTTTTATCCAATTTTGCCTATTCCAGAAGCTTTGCAATACCGAAAGATCATTTCGAGTTCCTTTTGAGTAGCATAATCGACCGTGCGTAGTATATTCTCTCCTGTGATTCGCGACTGATCGGAATCTGACGCGAGTCTGTGCCAAGTCCGAATTCCAAGCTGATACGAAGTCAATTCTTCAATAGAATGCGGAATCGCAGAAAAAAGGCGATGCCTCGCAAAGTGGAAAACTGCTGTCAACGTTATTCGCCCGTTATCACGCGCTGGTGCCCCATACATAAAAAGTTACCTTAATACGCTTAACAAATGCACACTTCTCTTGCAAAGTTTTTATTTATGGCCGACTTTTAGCAGTCAGCACAGAAAATCCAATATGGTGTCCGTCGTTCAGCGGTTTACGTCGGATGTCCGTATTTTAAGATAAAATTATCATCAGGGAACCGCAGGATCATCCATAATTATGAAAATTCGATTGAAACCACCGTGCCGCACCTAAATACTCTCATGCCACGGCGACACATTTTATAGAAGACTGTGAGAAACAGTGGCCCAGAGGCAGTGGTAGGATCTCTCTATACCCCACACTGTGTCTTAAAGTGTAATTTTGAAAGATAAAAGGTACTGAAACTCGAAAGATGGAGAGTGGTAGGGTGGAAAGTGGTACGGAGGTGACAGGGCCGGAGACTGCAAAGAGTAAAGTGAAGGACACGAAGGAAAGTACTGTTACGGACATTACCACATTAGATATAAAGTCACGACTTAGTCTGGAGACAACAGAAGATAGTGGTGAACCTCATACAAATGGGATAGCCCAGTTAAACGGTGTCTGTGACTCTCCTGAGAAAAGTGTGGATGGATCAAGCCATTCTTTGCAACTTCAGACCACGGAAACTAGTCATTTAAATCAACATGGTACAATACGCTTGATTCTGTTCTCCCTCTCTTATCTTTCTTGCGAGCTTTCACCAATCTGTGCATTTTATTGTCCCTATTCAGAGGTTGCAGAAACATCACCCACAGAAAGTAAAGACAACGATATTCAATATGTTAGTTACACGAGCGAACTACAAATGCCTGACATAATGAAGTTAATACAAAAGGACCTAAGTGAACCATACTCTATCTACACTTATAGATATTTTATTCATAACTGGCCCAAGTTGTGCTTCCTGGTGAGTAGTCATTATTGGAGATCTATTAACATTATTTAAATGACCCTGGTATATAAAAAAATGTCCGCTACAATTATTTATAATTGAACTGCTGGCGTGCAGAGAAATGAGTGTTACAAAGTATTGAGCCAGCTTTGGTTGTATTTGTTTGTCTCAAAGGCATAGATTTTACAAACAACTCTTGCTTTTTGTTTGTCAAGGCGATGCATGGAGTTGATTGTGTGGGTGCCATTGTCTGCAAACTGGACATCCATAGGAAGGTGATAAAGCGTGGATACATCGCGATGCTGGCAGTTGACGTAAAATACCGAAAACGCAAGATTGGCTCGAATTTGGTGCGGCGGGCGATTCGCGCGATGATAGAAGACGACGCGGATGAGGTTGTCTTAGAGACAGAAATCACTAATCGACCAGCACTTCGCCTCTATGAAAACTTGGGATTTGTGCGGGACAAGCGACTCTTTCGGTATTACTTGAACGGTGTGGACGCCCTGCGATTGAAGCTATGGCTCAGATGAAATTCGTCTGTGTGTTTATGTCAATAGAAACTTAAATAATTGCAGTGTTGAGAGATGAAAGGAGAGGAAGATAACATACGCCCCCGACTCCGGGCAAACGTGCAACATTAATACCAAAGGGATTATCACATTTTAGGCGCGTACGGGACTCTCGTACAACTGCGCTGCGCGTCATTCGAACAGCGTAACGCACTTAGAGTGCAATACCCTGTTCCATCGCGCGATCAACTCACGATATCCCCTGTTCAATGAATCTGTTGCGAACTTTGTACATGTTCAATGAGATAGAGTTAACGGGATATGATCCATCATTATTTAACCTGATACGCGTTAGTAACGATTTCGCATTATCATAAGCGCGATCATTTTGTTCCATGTTACAAGTTGATACTCCTTCACAGGAAGTTTGTGATCGATAATCACTCTGGTGTTAATGTTAGTCTTTAAGATAGATTTCAATTGCAGCTTAAAAAAAATATATATAAAACCGGAAGGTGATAGAACGAGAACAAAACTGAAACTGTGAAAAGTGGGTTGAAAATAATCAATGTATTTTCCTGTCTACCGCACTGCCAAGACGCACATGTCTAGGCGGCAAATCGAGCGTGATATATCGCGATACACAGTTTGAACTGTTCAACAAAGTTGCGACGACTGCAAGCCCGTTGACCATTAATTTCAGACTTAAGCCACCCCAACCCCACCCCACGTATCTGCGAACGCGCTGTTGACTGCGTTGCAGCGTCCGCCGCGCGTCTTTCCAGTGCGCCAAAACGTCAGTTTAATATAAATTGCAAAAAGTCTTAACACAAGGGCAGTGAACGGTTAGATAAAATATTTCCAATTGAAAACTGTGAAGTGATATACGGAATATTCGATATTTATATATTATATTAAAGGAACGAGAGGAAGTTTCCGTTCGCGAAATTAAAATATTCCGGAAAAAACGTACGTCTTATGCGATTAATTGCAAGGCCGTATAAACATTACTGTCTACCTATTATATCTACCTTTGTATAAAATAAATGCGAAGCACAGATCATAATGTAACTATTAAAAAATGTAAAAAATGTTAATAAAAATGCATAAATGTTTTTACATATGTTCGTTTTATAGTGCCGTCAAGCGCGTATTTATAATTCCGAAGATACAAACCATTTTTCGTTTGTATGATACGGTATGCTTATGAACTAACTAGAAAACTAACCTTTATAACAGGAAATGTCATCGTGGGTCTGTTTCAGAGTTGACACATTTACAATTAGATCTATATATATAGTGGCGTGAACATGTCTATATTCATTTCACGCAGTTTGAATTTCGCGCAGTTTTTAATGACATTTATGCGGCAGCACCATACGTAGCGGAGAAACGCTCAAACTACTCAATCAACACCAGTCGGTATTCTTGAAAACAACGTTAAAAATAAATGTAGTTGCCGACAATACCGACGGGCGTGCATTGAGTAGTTTGAGAGTTCCTCCGCTACGTATATGCGCGAGCTTTTCGTTCGATTTGAACGGTGCTGCCGCCATATTTGCAGTTACGCTCGATTCCCATTAATCGATGACGGCGCTGCCGTGCAGCGTGTTAATTCAATGAAAAACTCGGTCTGAACACATGGTCGATACAGCAGAACAGCTGTATATCCTTAAATGAACGGAAGAAGAAATCTTGGACTTTGAAGAAGCAGGAAGTGGCGGTACGCGATAGAGAATAATTGCCGATTGTCAGACGCCGTACTTATATATTTCAGCAGAATCTTGATAAACCATGTCATTTCCATTTGTTAAAGAAGCATCGATATTTTCCTGACGATGAATCTCTGTCGTCTTGAGCGGATAGATCTTCGTCGAGAAGAAGCTCAAAGTTACCCAATGTTTCTTGCGCCGGACATTTGTTCCATCGTACGCTAGAAGAAGGCGGTCGTTTTCTTTAGTCTGATAGCAACAAGGACGATACTGGGACGTACGGTATGACATCAAAGAAACTTCTTACTCAGGTACACCGTCCTGTGGCAAGACTACGGACACAATGTTGTCAACCAACTTGTACTTGAGGATTCTGTCATTGGTGGTGGTGGACGTTAGAGACGGCGACGCGTTTACCTGTCAATGAGCGAAAGGAAAAAAATACGTGTATGAGAGATGGGCTTGGGTTGCAAATAAATCGATATAAAAGCGACACAGTGACATATCTGTGTCGTGGTTATAAACCTCTATGAGCCAAGGTTTCAACTTATTATCAATGATAATGTCGTAACCGTAGCACTCAAAGCAGTGCCGATCGTTGGCCATAACCGGTGTAACCGCCTTCAGGGAATGCACTATGCACCATGAAATGTTGGAGAAGAGCTTATCGGTAACAGCTTTTCCGCGGGTGCTCTCGAGATAGAGCCTCAGATTCTGCATGTTCAGTTTGCCACCGTGCATGCCATTGTACTCGTCCTACGAAACACGAAGATGCCTCCTTTGATTCGACATGGACGGAGGACCTGGGCTGTGTGAACGCCTCGTCACCTCGTCAGATACTAACGCCATGTTTCTGCACCGATACGTTCGTCAGATGCACATACATATTATCCAGTTCCTGTATACTGGTGTCATACTTGACCGTACAAAACCGGCAAAATCCCATCTTGAAAAGGTACGCTTTGAGCGGACGAAAGGACGTGATTAAAACGTAAAGACGGAGATCAAACTTTTTCCCACCGATCAGCAGCGGGTTGTCTATGTACCTGAGACATCAAAACGTTTCCATTCATGTACAAGTACATATACGCGAGATGCGAGTTACCCTTTCACACGTCACCACGTTGTATACCTCGATATGACATAAGACTCCTTGGTGACATTAGGATTGAAGGCGTTTCTAGCTTCTCTCGACCACTTCTTCAGTTTACTCAGTTTGTTGATGAGAAATATTCCGGCTCCCTGAGACTTGCCACAAGGCTTCATGATCCAGGTACTCTGAGGGGACTTGCGATACTCTTCCACGAACATGTTGTAGTCTGTCATCATTCCGTTGATTATTCCTACGGCCCGTGGGACTACGACTACGACTAAAAGTACGACGCGAGCCATGACGATTCTTCGGCCGGTACAAACCTGCAGGTAAGACAAATGTCGTGGGGATGAAATCGAGATAAAGATACTTCCCAGGACCGTCTCCCCTTTCAGCTAGCGCGTTTCCTTCTCTTTCCAGATCCTTCCTGTACCGTTTGATGTTCTTCACCAAAAGATCCTTTCTCGTCAGCTCATAGTGATTCGGGAAGTGATTGATAATTCTGCGAAGAAAAGGAGGAACAGCGAACGTAGACAAACGAAGAGGCTGGCGCGCGCGTCCGGAAGGAGAAAACCCACTGATTATCACCCATTCTGTATCCGGTTTCCACGCTAAATATGTTCCTGCACGATTGAGTGACGGCCCTAAGAGTCGGACAGAAAGAAAGATTCTGAAATACGAAACGCAATTACACGCACACACGTTCGGGAACACGGAACTGATGTACCAGTAAAAGTTCCAATCCTCATCCGGGCCAACCTGCGTCCAGCCGCGTTTCTCGAAGTTTTGCACGATCACCGACTTCTCCATGTCCGTGCAAAACGTTATCCTCGCCCTGTCCATCGGCCCTTCTGTAAGAGGCATTATTCTTCCTTTGGGAAGGGAGTAATAATTGCGGTCGCTGTCGCGTCTCTCAATGGGACGAGAGTCGTCAGTACGGCGCCCACCCAATCATGTACATCCAAGACCTTTCTCTTCACCTGCCGTAAGCAACAACGGGCGAGGATTAAAAGTTAGCGCATGCTTTGTAGCCATTTCCTCGAAAACTCGTTTGATCGATATATCCCTGGCAATAACAAAGCAATGCCCCATTCCGCATGCACTAGCACTCTTTGCTAGCACTCCGTCACTGACAATCAAGGAAGAGCCTCGAAAGCTCGGAACACTACTACGAGGTAGGACGTGGTACGACAAAACAAACGTCGTCGCCTTGTCGTTCGTCGCTGGCCGCTGGTCGGCATCATCCTCTTACTCTCCCAACACACTCTCGTCTCTCAACCCGATCGGTGGAGGTTAGCGGAAAGAGTGGCTTAGGTCGACGAACAGTGGGGCACAAGCGCGAGCGTCATCGTGCATCCTCGGATGTCAGGATGCGCGAGGCGAGTTTCTACGCTCGAAGAAAGTTAAGAATTTTCACCTCTCGCTCTCGGAGAAAGCAAAGCGCATATGCACCGTGTATACCGGGCGTCACACCGCGCCAATTGTCGCTGTTCGCTACACATCGTATCGTTACCATTGGCATGGGACTGGGAAACGATAAAAAGTATCGCTTCTCAAATAATGCGGTCCGAGAGACGGTCGGAGATGAATCGGAAATGTCTCGTAACAATATCGGTCGCTACATACATATATATATATATATATATATAATGGTTACAGAGACGCAGTATGCGGAAAAGTGACGGTTCCCGACAGACAGGCACGTAAGGGGAACGCAGACGTCGCGGCGTTTGTCCTCGGAAGTGGGAAATGAAGCGGGGAAAGTGATTTTTACGTTGACGCTTCTGTATATCGACGCTTCTCTCTCTCTCTATCCTGACCCTCTCTCCCCCGCGCCCCCTTATCTCGGCCCTGCTCATGGCATGTCGCGCAAAGCGACAGCATCAGCTTCCCTTCGTTCGCAACAAGTGAGCGGGGAGAATCGTCGCTGGAGTCTATCGTGCGCGCGCTCACATAATTTCCTTACGTATGCTGGCGAACAACACACGGCCGATGGTGACGGTAGCTATATAGAACGCGATGGAGCAACCGCCTGTTGATGGTTGACAGGAGCAACCGCCGAAGGCGCGGAAACGCTTGTCGCCGATAGTTTGCCACGGGGAAATAAGCTCTCCCTAGTAGCGTGATCCGTGATGCGCATGCTAGTTCACCAGCGATTCGTCGAAAGTAATCGGTTTCTCCGATGACGGGTCGCGTTGCGCTAGGCAACGGTAATGCGACGAAACTATCATATCTTTAAGATTACCGTCGTTCCACCTCATCTTGCCGACCGTAGCTCGATGTTCAACAATTTTGTCGCGGAAAGCCCATAGACCTTATATATGACACATTTATTGGCACGAGAAAAAATCATATACGGCGCTATACATAAGAGCGGTATTCATAGTCGGGTCTTGTGACTTAAGACCGTTTTAAATTGCATTTAGAGAGTGGTCATTGGGCAAAGCTATGCTTAAGATGGCCTCGAGTCTTAAGATCAGACTATGAATACCGCTCATATTTTTTAGGGGACGACTCCAAGTACCATCTTCAGACTGAAGCAAACACATTCGAAAGGACTACGCGTGTGTGGCGAAAATAGGCGAGACAAGGTAAAAATGCACCCGCACTTAAAGTCAAAGGATCATAGTCTTCGATTTGACGTGTCATTTTTTAGGAAATAAAAAGGATTACATAGAGACTCAGTGCCAGACCGCAATCCTACCGAGAGTTTCGTCTAGCCACTGCTGTAAAGAGACTGAATTGTTTGTCTACGTTTACACCAACGTTAATTATACTACAATCCTAGTTCCTGATATGCATACGGTGTCGGCCGTATGTGACTGACATGGCAAGCAATGCGTTACATTACATCAGAATCTCCGCAAGAGTTACGTGATTACTCCAGCGGCCGACGAAGCGCACAGTTCATCGGGAGGATCTTTCAGATCTAAACCAAAATGTGCATGTGCACAGAGGTAAGAAAACAGCTGTCCGTAACACACGTCACACACGGCAGACATAGGTATTTATTTTTTCCAGCTCTTCAACGTTATTTGCCTTCAGTATTCGGGTATACACTTATCTAACAACCGACGTCACTCGCGCCACATTCTTAATCGATCTTTGAACATCTCTTCCTAGATTGTACGACTATAGGTTTACAGGCGGCATTCGAAAGGGGAGAAAGTGTCTTGACTCGTATACCTTGCTGTCCGCGTAACGGTCAATGAGACGAAAAGGCCGAAAAGGCCGAAAGGATCGAAAACGATGAAATCGAGGAGGATATTTTGGATCGATTATTGCTTTACTCTGGATCCATATAGTAATCGAAAGATTTCCTGCCTTCGGCATCCCTATGTCCTCTCATTCTCATGAATGGATAATGAAGAAGTCGCGAACGAGTATGAAACGTTAGTGATTTGCTCGCGAAATGAAATGAGATCAGCGATGTACGGAACGTATCGGAGCAATTAACCGTGGAAGGATCGAGGTGAATGGGAAAATGACGCGCGGTTAGCCGGACGTCCCGCGGTCGTTCTGAACCGAGAAGACGAACGCGGCGAGGACGAGCGACGAGGACGACCGACGAGCGACGCGTGTGACCGTTTGCTCCGCTCCAGGGCAGAAAGGCGAGGAAGACTCTTTTCTCTTCTCCGTTGTCGAGAAGAATCGCCCGCTGAGTCTTGCCCTCTCTCTCTCTCTCTCTCTCTCTCTCTCTCTCTCTCTCTCTCTCTTTTTCTCTCTCTCTTCCTCTCGCTCCGTCTCTCACTCGTCTCAATTTGAACACAAGAGCGAATACGGTCAAGCTTAAACTCTGCGCTTCGCACGCCGCTCACACCGCCTACGTTTCAGTTTCCCAAGCAATTAGGCCATCCTTATGTGTCCATATTTATCGACAATTCTAATTGAAAGGCGTATACTGCACAATTCCTCGATCGATCGGTCCAGTCCATTCTCATCGATTTCGAGTCCGCGAGCAACTCGGTATTCGTGTACTCGTCCGGCCTGCGCGTCGCAACGTAAGAAGATGTTACGTCGTATCCTATTCTCGTCATCATACACATTCATATATACATATATAGGTTGTTCTATGGTAACGTCCTTCTAGACCAAAGGGTGCTTTCGGAGTGAATCTTTTCGCTGCGCCGTCGTCAAACCTCTCGCGTAATATCTTTTATCACCTCTTCTCTCATTCTCGCTCTTTTACTTTCTCTCCATCTTATTTTCCGGCTCCTTGCGTTAGTCCGTCTCACTTTTCCGTGTCCCCTCACTCGCTCGATCTCTCGCTACCTGTCCCGGCCGCACGCCTCTGCCTTCCACTGGCTCAGTCTCACTCGCAGCCAGAGTATCCCGTTCGCAAGTGCATTGACTGGGGCATGCACTAGTTTTCTGCTTCTTTTAACGAAGCGACTGCGTGCGGTAACGCGCCGCAGCACGCTTTACAAGAAACACACGCCGCGCCGGGATCGTAATCAGCCCCAGGTCGCACGGTGCATTTCTTTTTCTGTCAAGACGCACCATGAAAAATCTGTCGCAATTGTGAAAAAGCAAAAGTCAATCCCGCGGCGAGCCTCCTTTCTCGAGGCACCTCGCGATTCGAAAGGAGATGCTTAAGGCCGAAAGTGGCGGCCGGCAATTCGGCTAGCGCCATTGCGAGAGTAAAAACTCGACTCGTCCTCACCGATCGGTAGATTCCTCTCCGGGAAAGTTCAATGCGTGAGCCAAAAAAAGAAGAGCGCCCGCACACGCACGGGTGAGAAGGCGTATGCATGTATGCGCGTATGTCGCTCGTACGCTCGTAGCGAGTGTGTGCGTATTGTAGAAAATATTCGGGTCAAACGAATTTCGAGGTCCCTTTCTCTCTCTCAGACGCTCGCGCCGAGAGAGAAAGAGCTGAGTCTGTGCCGCCACAGGAAGACTCTCGATTTCGCAACGAAGGCCAGCAGCGATCAGCGGCGTCAGGAGCCTACTTTACGAGAAGTACGCGTCTAATAGGAGAAACGGCTGAATTCGTTGCCGCCGCTACGTAAAATGACATCGATGTTTGTCGTAACGCGAGCCAGCTTAGCAAGGGCGCCGATACATGCCAGCCCAGCGAATAAGAAGACCACGGCGGATAGAAGAACAAATTATCATGTATCACCGTATCGCCGGCGAAACGGTTCATTATGTACTATCTTAAGCATTATTTAACCGTCATTGCCAATTACAGCTTTAGCATACCTTGAAAAGAATAAGCGATAACGGTCACACGGACAAATGGCAATGTGCGCGGTTGACGGAGCATTCGTGCATCGACACGACGACGTCATTAGCCTCGACGCATCGATGGGAGAGAATCTTGGAGAACGATAAGGGCGCGAATTTATTCGAGAGAAAGATTAATAGACTTTGTATCGTGACAAGAGACATTGCGCGCACAGGTACATGAGAGTAAGAGGAGCAGGAGGAGGAGGAGGAGGAGGAGGAGGAGGAGGAAGAGGAAGAGAAAGAGAGTGAGAGAGAGAGAGCGAGAGAGAGAGACGGGAGGGGGGGAGCGAAAAGATTTGCAATAGCTCGGTCGCATCTCATAGGTGATGGGTCGGGGCCCGAGTGGGGCCCCCGAAGCTGGCCCGTATAAAAGGAGGCGGCAAGACAACCACGGAGCATCAGTCCTCAAATCAAGGAACAGCAGCAACCATGAGGGCATTCATGGTGAGTAGTCATCCCAAATTTCGCCTCTTCTTTCTCTTCCACGTCGACCCTTTCTTCCGCGTCCATTCCGACACTTTCTCCACCGTTCTCCCGTGGTCAGTCGAGGGACGGCAGCGACGAGTAGACGCAACTCAGGAGTAACATCCTAAGAATTCGCGGACCGCAGCAAAGGAAATAAACGCTGCGGGGCCGAGTGAAATTCGACGTCGCCAATTAATGGCGCGAACGAGACTAAGAGAAAAGTATCAAAAAATCCGAGAATGTCGTTGCCGTCTTTATCGTGAAGCTGTCGTTAGCGATGCTGATGACGGAACGGGGAAAGGGACGACGGATGGATGATCGGAAGAGGCGGCAGGTTAAAAAAGATCTCGGGAACGAGGAAGGACTGAATTGAACATACTTTTTCTTGATTGTGACTTTAGATCGTGGCGCTCGCCGCGGTGGCGATGGCGCGACCGGAAGCGGGATACTCGTACAGCCAGCCGAGTGGTAGCTACGGAGTTCCTGGTGGCGGCGGCGGCGGTGGTGGCATCGGCATCGGTGGCGGCCACGGAGGCGGCCACGGTGGTGGTGGTGGACTCGGAGGACTCGGAGGACTCGGTGGACTCGGTGGTCTTGGCGGTGGACTCGGTGGACTCGGCGGCGGACACGGCGGTGGCGGCGGATTCGGCGGCGGCTCTGGCTTCGGAGGTGGACTCGGCGGTGGACTCGGCGGTGGACTTATTGGCGGCGGAGGCGGCGGCGGTGGCGGCGGCGGCGGCGGCGGCGGTTTCGGCGGCGGCGGCGGCGGTTTCGGCGGTGGTTCTCTCATTCAGAAGCACATCTACGTTCACGTGCCCCCACCAGAGGCGCCGGAAGACAGGCCCATCAGGCCGATATCGCCACCAGCTCCCCCACAGAAGCATTACAAGATCATCTTCATCAAGGCACCGACGCCACCGACTCCGACGGCACCTATTATCCCGGCCCTGCCGCAACAGGACGAGCAAAAGACCCTTATCTATGTGCTGGTGAAGAAGCCCGAAGAAGCGCCTGAAATCAGTCTGCCAACGATCGCGCCGACTCAGCCGAGCAAGCCCGAGGTCTACTTCATCAAATACAAGACGCAGGTACGTAGAGTAACGCTAGACTCTAGAGGGAGAGGGAGCGAGAGTGGGTAGTTGGGAAAGCGAAAGCAGAGAGGGAAAGGAGTGGAGAGTAACAGAACCTCTTGAATTCTTGTTACAGAAGGAAGTGACGTCCGGCGGTGGTGGCGGTGGAATTGGCGGTGGAATCGGCGGTGGAATCGGCGGTGGAATTGGCGGTGGAATTGGCGGAGGCATCGGCGGAGGCATCGGCGGAGGAATCGGCGGAGGAATCGGCGGAGGCATCGGCGACGGGCACGGAGGCGGTGGCGGCGGTGGAATTGGAATCGGTGGAACAGGTCCCAGCGGCCCTAGCTCGAATTACGGGCCACCCGGTGCATCCGGCCCATACTAGTCAATTAATACCGCATCCAGGACCTCCATCTTCTTCTCCTCCTCTTCTTCCTTCCTCACGCTCCACCCACGCATCTTTTCACCGACCACGTACACCGCTATTATCACTCACACACAACTGCCCAGTACTACCGTACGTTGGTTACAACATACCAATGCGCCGCGACAATCTTTATCACCGTATCGAAAAACGGCTGTATTATATTTGCGTGAACGTCGTGTTGTCGCCGATCACGAGGACGACATTGACGACGACAACGACGACGCCGACGATAACGATGACGACGGCTGCGACGGTTACGAGAACAATCATTACGGATGATTACGATGATAACGTTGATTACGATCGTTACGATTACTTCTACGATGAATATGATAACGATGATAATGACAATGACAACGACAACGATGATGATAATGACGACGATAACGATAATGATGATGATGATGATGATGACGATGATGATGATGACGACGATGATGATGATCATGATGATGATGATCATGATGACGATGATGATGATCATGATGATGATGACGACGATGACGATGTGGAAGAGGCGTTTTTATACTTATTTTTTGCAAGAAAACGGTGGCGAAATAAAGCTTTTTTATGTATTTTTACATAAAATTAAAAACTGTAGTGCTAACATTATTCTTTTCCATTACGACGATGCGCGCGCTTCGCTGCGCGTGAAAATCTTCCCAGAAAGGGAAAGGACCGTTCCAGCGAGCGATCCACTTTGCGCAAAACGTTTCAGGATCATTTCTCTTTCCCACGAGTGCGCAACGCAATACTTTTCTTGCATGAAATTCCGACCGTTCTAACTCTGTCATTATCCCTGCTCACACCTGCATTTCCGGGATGAGCGCACACCGCTCGCAATTGTTAAGGAAGAGGGCACAACGAATTCGCCGATACGTGCTTCGACGAGAAGCCTTCCCGAAAAATTCGACTGATCTGGACGCGAGAAACTTTCACTAACACCCGTCTCGTCCCTCCTCCCCACATCCCCTCCCAGGTACCATTTACTTTTTCAAATATTTTTTCTTCTACGAAAACTACTGCCACTCGCATCAGCTCGCGCCGGAAATAATTTACCAAACGAAGCCATATTCAATGAATTGTGTACATAATACACATGTGAATTACGTCTGGTTCTAAGTATTGGCGCAGGTCAAAGAACCACGAGGGAGAGAGAGAGAGAGAGAGAGAGAACGCACGAGGAACAAAAGCGTGCATCTTCCCTGAAGTCCGTCCGTGATAAATATATATTTTCCGCTGTATGCACAACTCGTAACAGGATTATGAAAATCGTTCGCTGCTGATGCGGATGAGTATCCAACGGGGTCGCGAGTACGAACGCACGTGACTCTTGAGCCCTCGGGCAAAAGATGCACCGGCGAAAGTGGCGCATTGACACGACGTTTAGCGCTGGGAAAAGCAAATGGATACGTGTGAGTAATGCGTAATTATGGATTGCGCGCGCGCGCCGACACTGCCACGCGCCTCTCTACTTCCACACATTGGACGAAAGAATTGGAGAGAATCTTTCCTCGAGAAATGTGAGCACCAGGAGAAGAACTCTCGGGGAAGGGACCCACCAGAAGAAGGGGGCAGCTGAGAGTGGAGGGGGCAGAAGTGAACTCCGCGTGGTAGCCAGAAGGCAACTTTCACGGAAACCCTCACCTTTTCCATCTTCTTTTTACCGCTACGACGGATAGTGAGAGAGTCGGATGATCGTAAGGGAGGGAGAGGGGAGAGGTAGTAAAAAAGAACACTTTTAAAAGGTCAACAGACGGGAAGAAACAATCTTTTTCTTGCTTCCATCCTTCCTCAGCCGTTTACCGCTGCAAAAATTCAACAGCGGCGCGCATCTTGACACATTTCAACGGAATATGGAGAGTGAATGATCGTCGACGATCGATTGGTATTGTAGCATCACCGCGAATGAAGCGCAGTTAGTTGGCCATTTAAATGTAAAGATTCGCTTTTGTTTCTAATTCTTCCCGCACTTTACATTTAAATGGCCAACTAACTGCGATTCATTATATAATATATGTATACATGTACAATACATGTATATATATATATATATAGTTTGGTGAATGAATTTACGTTTCAATTTCCAGCTACGCGTCACTGTACATACGTAGCAAGGAAATGAAAAATTATGTCGTATAAACTTCATTTTACAGCGTTCTGCACGCTGCATAGTCTGGGTTAATTTGCCGGTCAAATATAAAAGATTTGCCGCGCAACAACTTTGAAGCTTCCCTGAGGTACCTATTGGTCCCCATACTCCCCATTCATATGCGATATTTTCTACTGTATCGCTGCCCACCAATCGCCGACGGCCAATGTACGCACACACGTATGTCTGATACGTGCGTGTATAGCAATGTCTAGTAAGCCTGAGTAAGCCTAGCAAATTTAGCTAACAAGCCGTCGCACACTGTCGTACACGTGGTATGAGACCCTTTATTCAGGATCAGGAGACAAAGGAACCTAACCACCAATCCTAAGCTGTGCAAGCCGTATATAGGTTCCGCAAGCTCTCTTGTATATTATAGACATCGTGTGAGCCCAGTTGAGCCGGTGCTTTGCTGCATCGTATCTTGTATCCTGCCGAACTTGTTAAGACTGAGATATCCTTCATGTCGCTGCCATACAATGCATATGAATATTCACACACAGTGGTAAGCTGTCCGTTTGATGAGAGTCATCGAATAGCACGCGCTCGTCTCCAAAGGCACATACTAAAATGTGAAAAAGTAAGTTCGCGCTTCCTTCATCTTCTCCTTCGTCCATCTATCAGATCAGTGTCCAAATTGTACCGGTATTGCCTGTTTTTTCAGAACTATCCTCCGGATTACAAAGTGATGTGCCCTTATGACGCTACTCATCGTTTGAACAAGTCTGACTTAGCAAAGCACGTAGATACCTGCCCTATGCGCGCACTCATCGAACCGGAATTATACGAATGTAAGTGCAACTGCCAAGTCAATATGAAGAATGAAATAAATGAGTGACTATTTTATATTTTCTCGTTAGTCATTAGACAACGTGGATCTATCGGAGACGAGGTGACAACGCTAAACATGGTCGAAGGACTATCGGACGACGTCGGTCAAACCGATGCAGATGACATTGAAGAAGATCGTGATTTGTCGTGAGTATGCGGATCAAACCAAATTTTTCGGTGCGTGCGTCTTATCATAGTTTCTCTCCTTCACTATGTACTCCACTTATTCTCTATAGGCGCAATTATCAACAAGATAAAAACCATTGCAACGAGCTAAGACCACCACGTGGTTATTCTGAAGCCATGATGACTAATACGGATGACAATATTGTCGCAGATGACACTTGTGAGTCTGTAGCCAGTTTCATGGCTGTTGGAAGAGCCAGTTGCATAAAAAGAAATCATGAAGAAATGATCCAAAGAATTGGGAGAGGTCGTGGGAAGTCATTTCCTTTTGAACTTTAGATCGGTCTACCCAAGAAAAATATAATCCCTATTATCTTGTCAAAAGTATCTTGTTCTCTCATTATTGTTATTTAGAACCTGTCAACCCTTGTTTCTGACCAGATTTTTCTGTGATAAGGTAAGGACAGTTTGCCTAGCAGTAGTTGTCTGCGTTTCTTATCTTTGTACGTGTAAGCTACTTATTCAAATCACAGTCAACTTTCAAAATAGTAGTGCAGTTATTCGTTTAGTGTCAATCTCTTCGTAGACGGTACGTTTATTTTCATAATGTACATCGATATTGGTATTTACAAAGAAGGTATCAAGCAGTATCCCTACTGAGAATTGGGATACGTAACAACAGATATTTATATTACAGAAGTCGTTATACGAAATGCCATGTGTTAAATGTAGTTAGTGCCACCAAAATTTCGTTTTGCCTAAGGCTATTTACATGTTTCACAAAACCTTCCTAAATGCTTTTCTCTCTCAGCGCATTGCCGTTATCTTAATTGATTTAGCAGTATTTGGATGAGCCAAATGCGATAACGCGGTTATAGTCTTCTCAGTTTCTGCTGCAAGAGATTACCGTGTCCTGCCCCCCTCCCCCTCGCATGGCTAAAATCTTCCCATTCAATCTTCGAACACAACAAATCCTGTTTTAAGACACTCTATGCTTATTTCATATACAGAATCTTTTTTCGTTCGATCCTTGGTATGTGTCTTATGGTCTCAGCGTTGGGCGTTGCCACCGTTTTGTAAAATGTCAACCTGTTGTTCTATCCGTTCGCATAGACTGGCATAGAGGATTCGCCTGAAAAGTGTGGCGAAAGCGCATCAAATAAATGCTAGTTTAAGGTCTGAGTTTGCTGTTGCTAGAACACTGATTGGTATATATGGCAAATATTGCCAAACTGCCTGTGATGATAGCAGTATCACGATGCTTACACATACATCGTTTCATTAGGAATGTCAAGGATGCATGCCCATCATTTCAATTCATTCTGGCAACTGTCGATCGCAGAAATAAAAACTGAGGGGGTGAGGACGCTCATGCGTAGATAAAAATTCACCTGCGGCATTACGCAGTATGTGGACGACAAATTTGAACAGAACACCTCGGAATGCAGTTGTAGCAACAATGTAATCCGAACCTATCTGAGGCAGAAGAACGCGGTTGCGTTTAAATGTCGACGTCAATGTCATCTTATCTCCGCGTAATACGCGTAGATCGTTTGTTTCGTATAATTCATAAAATTCTACAACTAAATAAGAAAGTCTTTAATGGCATACTCGTTCCTGACGTTTACTTACAAATTTTTATACGACGAAAATGTCATCATCATTGTTATGTCTCTTAGTTGCTGCGGGGATTTGTGGAAGTAATCTAATACGCTCTATCTTAACCTATATAAAGTTAATATTCTTCTTGCGCGCGTATGTTTACGCATCCACGTTACGTTGCTGTTTACGCGACCGTTCTCTCATTCTCAGCATGCTTATTGCCGGTAATATCCGTGTACAAGAAAGAACGGAGGAAGAAAATATACTTGAAGGCATTTAGCCCTTTTGTCTTCAATTGCTCCTTGATTGATCATTTCACGGGCACCGACCATTCCCTCGTACTTTGCACCGATTTCGTATATACACGATACTAAAATCTATGCTTCGCATAATAATGGCAGTTCTCTAGCTGCAGTCTCTTTGATATTATTTATTGTATAAAAAACTGTAAATTTATTGAGCGCAACGGTTGCACAATAGCGAGATCATTGCACTGTGTCTTTCTTTCGTTCTGCATCTATGCGCAAACAGCAGTACGTGCTTTGCTATGACATCGTAATTATCTTTATCTTTATCGTCATCGTCATCGCCAACGCTGTTGCCATTACGATTGTCATTGTCGTCATTGTCGTCATTGTCATTATCGTCGTCATCTGTGTTGTCGTCTTCGTCTTCGTCATCGTCGTCGTCATCTGTCCTATGGCAGCGTTATCTACTCCTTTTTTTATATATATATATATATCGAATGACGTGCATCATTTGAAATGCGTGTAACGCCTTGATGACACTCGTTAGGCTCGTACGTGCGCATCATCTGTCGTTTTATGATGGTGCATGTACTGTATATCTATGCATACGAACGCGCGTATACATAATCATGTATACATCGGTGGTATCGCGGAGTTAGGGACTTCCTTGGGCCTCTCATTGTCAGTAGAAGCTATTATTTTATAGATTCGCGGTCTTTTTCTTCTGTTGCTTCCACGCAGCTATCCTTTCCTTCAATTCGAGCACTGCAACGAGGATGTAAAGCGGTAACGAAACGCACCAGAAATTTCAGTTGACCAAAGAAAGAAGAAGCCGAAAGCAGAGAAAGCGAAATGGGTGATTAATAAGTAGAAACTCACTCGGCGTAAGCATATCCTCGCTGAGAGGTTGTCGACTAAACGGATCTGTAGCACTGTTCAAGAGATGTCTAATAATGACAGCCTTGTCCATAACAATTCCCGATGGAAGCTTGACCGGTTCCTCCATAAGAGTGTCCATCAACGGGTCTCTAAATTCTTCGGGAGCATCTCCGTAATCTTCGTCGCGCGCACGATTATCTCTCGCGATCACTGCCGCTCGTTTCGCCAATGTAATGAATCGCTCAATTTCCGTTGTCGTCTTGATCGCCGACCGTTCAAGCCTGTTCGCAGCATCGGTAAATAGCTCCTTGCAGAACGATCGCTAAAACGGAAGGAAAGAAAGAAAAACAATAGGTACCGTAGAGTGTGCCCGTTGTAATGATTGACGCGATGGTAGTTAGCGATAGAATTGGCGATATAAGATCGGCTAGTACAAGCGGACACGGGGTACCTACTTCGTCACTAGCCAAAGCAGCGGCGAAGTTATCACAGTCTAAATGCAGGTATATGTCGACCAATTGGCTAAGCAATGTTCTTGGCTCCCATCCGTACTTCTGAGGTTTCCTTACTTTCAGATTCTTGCACTTTGGCCCGCACAACTGTTGCAGATTAAAGTTCAACATGGCGCACAGTCTACCGACCAACTCGGGCCGCAAAAATGGCTCGGTAATATCAACGGTGAGATAGTGGAACATGGCGACGGTTTCTTTAGCGAGGGTAAGGTAAGACCTGGCTTGCCTCTCGTCCGCCACCAACTGCCTCGTTCGAGATTGTTGTTGCTCCTGAGAGAGAGCGGACCAGGATCCAACCTCGGACATCAGTTCTTGTACCTCATGAATACGCTTTAATGACTCAAGGCTCTCGTCGAGTAAGAAAGTCGTGTCGTTCATTAACATGTTGATAAACTTGACGAATTGCTTCCCGTTGTTGCTCTCGTTAACGATCGACGCACGATGCACTGGACTTTCCCACATGGACTTCAATATCAAACTGATGTGGTAGCGGATAGAGAATTTATCGTAGAACTCGGAACTGGAGCCAGTTGTCTCGACATCCGTATAAAATTTCATAAGATAGGATGCTAGAAGCGTCTTTGATATCGGATGCGCCATCACCTGATCGTGAAGCACCTCCGTTCGTCCCTGCGGGAGACATGTAATATATTTTCTATACAACCATACTCTTATGCCTCTTCAGAAAACATTCTTTATCATAAGACGCCGTCCCCGCCGCCGATTCACATATTGTGCGCCTAAAATCACTAAGACTCCTGTCCTTTTACCCTAGACTATACTCTCGTTAAGCCAGTTAATACTACAGAGGGTGAAATAATATCGTGAAACGTGATACCTGAACGCTGGGATTTATCACAAAGAGAACCTCGATGATCTTCGCAATCAGGTACGGATTCCTAATGCAGTGCGGCGTGCAGACGACAACCAGGAGCCACGTAATCAAGGAATTGTCCATGTTATTGGCCACTGCGCCTGGACTGAATCTGCAGGATAGCAGATTCATCGTTAGGCAAGCAGACGAGAGAGCGTCTTCTGGGGGAATTAGGGAGACGAAGCGCGTGGTCGGCGGTCGAAGCGACCACCTCTGTAGAACATGAGAAATTGATACTCACTGTAACGCGAAGAGAAGGAACTCTGCAATGTCCTCAACGTACCACTCGGGTAGAGCGGTGAACTCATGGGGCACCTCCTGTGCCAGAGGAAGTTCAGGCAATGGATTCCCAGGTACGGTCTGTGTGAGCACGCTCAAAAGTACTTCCGCGACGGATATGTAAAAGTGCAAACACCGTCTCAATAGTATAGGATCTATCAGTCCGGCATCCGAGCAGGATTTCGATTTGCCAAGACGCTTTAATTGTTGCTTCCATCGTTTGAGCAGCTCCTTATTGTGCCCGGCGAACGGAGCGTCCTTCCACTGCGGCTCAGTCGCCTGAAGTTCGTCCAGCATTTTCTGCAGATCCCGAAGGGCCCTGAGCTTTCTCTGGTACTTTTGTAGGGCTGGGAGTAAGGCGACATGATGACAATGTAGCGTGAGAAACCAACATTGAGTGGGGAATTTGGCCTCGCTCCACTTGCCGCTGCGCGTGCCCTCGAAGCGACGAAGCCACTGCGAGACCTCCTGCGAGGTCAGCTTCAGTCTCGTATCGTTCTTTATTTCCACTAGCGACGACGGATGAAAAGGATAAAGCGGATCGACCGTGTCAAGCTTGATCTTGACCGACAGCATCTGCAGGACTGACAACAGATTGAGCATGAAGCCGTCACCTGCCAATGAGAACTCCTCGGTCTGTATCTGCGTCCTCTTCTCATTATATCGGAGCAGTGCAGCCAAATAAGAGAGAGCCGCGTCTCGGCAATTGCTATTAGCCAAAATCGCATGCATCATCTTGTGCAGAGAAGTACGTGTACTCTCCAACTCCTGCTGGAGCGTCAGGTTTATTGATTTATCCGTCAACGGGTTCCCGCTGAAGAACTTTTCGGCGACTTTCGGTTGATCCTCGGCAAACACCGAAACAGAGAAGAACGGTCCAAGGAAAGACGTTCGTGTCAGTTCTCTGCCAGCGGCGGACGTCAATACGTCCGGCAGAAATTGAACTTGATGCGTTATCAGACGACAGATCGGGCGAACGTTCCCGTTTGGGCCGCAACGGATCTCGATCAATTCTTCCAGCGCTTCGATCGGCCTTCGATGCGTGTTACCGACTAAACTGGTCTGCTGCATTGACAGATAGAGCCCCTGAAGGAGCGGAGTGAAGATCTTGTTGAAGGTGCAGGTACTCCCGTGCGTTCGAGCGACAAGCTCGTGCAGAAAGCCGCGGGGCAAGCTTTGTGAGAGCACTGGATAGAGGAGCGGCGTCGTACCGGCCGGGAACGTCGAGCTTTGACTTATACCGATTAGTCCTTGCAAAACTAGACTGGAGTACTGGACGCATTGGGCCCGTAGAGACGATAGAACGTCCGAGAGCGGCGGTATGCTCGATCGCTATAGAGAAAAAAAGAGACAGACGGTGAGAGAAAAATACCCAGTTATAATTGTGTGTATATATATATGTATATGTTACGGGCAATGTGGAGAACGTGAGCATTTTATACAATGCCCGGTCATTATACAGAACGCCCACATTCTGCACAATGCCCGTAACAAGTTTCGGTTAATCTATAGAATGTCCGGGGACTGTCAGGGCTTGGTGCAGAATCCTATGCAGAATGCCCAGGTTCAACACATTGCCCGTAACATATATGTATGTATAGACAAAAGTATAAGAATATACATATATATTTTCTTATATTCTTGTCTAAAATTATTTCCATGTCAAATATTCTAGGAATCATTAAATGTTAAGATACGAGAGCGCGCGCGCACACACACACACACACACACACCTTGGGGTTATTTCTCTCTTCGACAGCGACTCTCGTGTAACAGTCGAACAGGTAGACGAGACTTCTAGGCTGTGCGGACTTACTGCCAAGCGGCAGCGGTAGGGCAGACAACTGGCAAGAGGGAAGTGTCAAGACCGGACTCAACAGAGGACTCGTCTGACTATTTGGACTATCTTCCCGATCGGATGATACGTCCGCAACGATTTCCGTCAACGGATCCTCGCCTCTCGAGAACATACTGAGCACCTCCATTAAAGCCTGGTTCACGATGTCTGCCACATCCGTCAGCGGATATACGAGAGCGCATTCTGCTGTTTGTGGCAAAAATATAGTCCCCTCGACTGACTCTTTCCACGAGACGCACAGCACACGAGAAACTACCGCATTGATCTGCTCCGCCGTCACTTCCATACTGGAACTAGTTGTCTGTAACGTATCACATCATAATACATATGAGTACATTGGTACGGTACATTTCTCCTCCACCTGACTCAAGCTGCTTTAATTTTAACAGAAAGTTAAAGAAATGCAGTGACTTACGCGCGATCTCGGTACCGGTTCCTTTCGATCCGGCTCCTCAACTTCCATATTTTCGATTCCTGAATCAACATCCACACCGGATCCACTGTATTGCTTCTCTGCACTCTCTTCTGTCTCCATCGGCACGTCCACATGATGATACTGTTGCTGTGCAGATGGAGATATTATGGATCCTGCGCAAGCTTTTGAAGGACCTGGCACATTCGGTGAGATTGGACCTGATGCGTTGTTACTCGAACTGCTACCTGAATTTGCACCTGTATCTAAGCCAGCCAAACGTGCTAATCGCCTTCTCCTCATCTACAATGAGATAGCATTTTAGTATCATAACATCGAAAATAGTGGGAGTAATAGAAAATGTGAATTGCAACAAAGCCATACAATGATAAATTATTATCTACTTTTTGTTCAAATAGAAAACTATTGAAAGTCCACTTGCGTTAATGTAGAACATGATATACAGCATGTAAGCCAAATAATATAGCCAAACAAAGAGGACAAAAGATTTGTACATCAAAATGACAAGGCACAATCTGCCATTTGACAAGAAGGCAATAAATAAAGAAGAGGCAGAAAAGGAAAGAAGCAAAGTAGGAAGAAAATATTTTGTCCTAATGGGAAGCCGTTTGAAAAAGGACAAATTTTCTCTGACTCATTAAAACTTTTGGCAAGGTTAGCACTCATTGTTCCATTAAACGGACCTTGTCTGCGGTAAAAGTGAGTACAGTTATTTGAATGACGCTAAAGAATGATGAAAAGGTTCCCTTGACCGCATGTGCGAGACAAACGTTAAGGGTGCTAACGAAGGACGTGTCTGTCATAGAAATACCGCTTTCTCGAATGTCGACATGTTTTACGCGGAGGGTTGGAAGAGGAAGGGGGACAGACAGAGACAGAGACAGAGACAGAGAGAGATAGAGAAAGAGAGAGAAAGAAAGAGAGAGCGCGCGCCCGCCCGATCTTACTGCCTTGCGTCTACTTATAGTCACGAGTGTAGAAAGACAGAAAATCTAATTTTGATAATCGGCGCACAGAATCGACGACTTATTCCATTAGAACTTTACCGCTAGAATGATAAATCGCAATTCGATAGGCACTTACTTCCTCCTGACTTAACTCGCTCATCGTTCTTCAGAATATCGTTTGTCTCGATCGTGACCTTAACTTTCTCTCCTCCTGTCTCCCTCTTTCACTCTCTTTCTCAGGTTCTTCCTTTGACTTGTCCGTCGCGCACAGTTCTATTCTTCTCCCTCCTGGTTGGAGCCGCAGAACCCGTCGATTAACCGAGTGTTTAATCCCGACGACGACGCAAAGCGCGTTCTCACCAGAAAGGTGTCAGAATTCTCGACAGTCACTGCACATCTGTTCACGCGCGGCGGTCGCTGCTCGAGTTTGGACGTGAGCGCAACGATCTCGAGCAAACTCACGACTCGGGCATCACTGTCTTTTTGGTCGTTGTTCCTGTCGCCCTGCTCGTCGTCGTGCTCGTCATCGTGCTTGTCATCGTCGTCGTCGCTCTATCCTATGCTATTGTCCATACCAAACCACTATACAGCTACTGTTATAACCATATACCACTGATCTCTCTCTCTCTCTTTCTCGTCGGCTCGTCGTCTTGCTATTGCTATTTACCCGCTGACGCCGTTACCGTAAACGTTTTCCCTCTTCTCACGACGTATAATACTTGGCTTTGGCTAAGCTAATGCCAAGTACGGTACGTGCTCCATCGGCAACGAGATCAGCCAACAATTAATTAACTGCGAAACACGATTGCTACCGAACTGACTATACCACTGAAACGCGACCGTGCTGTGAGACTCTATTTGACTGCCTTCAGCTTGAGCTATATAGACGTATTGTTAGATTTGGTCCAACGCCGCATCGCGCACATCGGCACATCGGATATATCGAACAGCTGAGCCACCGTCGAAACTACGAAACATGGACGACGCGTCATCTTTCGTCCAAATAACCAACTGGAAGACGTCTTGACGGCAGCGCGGGGAACGGAAAGATCTCATATCTCATGCTCATACACCAATAACACTACAAAAAGAGTGTCTCATCTTGCAACTTTATATCTGCCGGTGACAACAATGGGATTGCCCGAAACAATAGACGTGTTTGACGACTAGTTGGGTCTGTTATATAGTCATATATAGTTGACTAGTAGCCGTTCGATTATCGTGATACACGGAGCAGATTTTCAAAATGTTACAGCTAAAAACGTTACTCTTGTTAGAGGATGCGAAAATTATTGTAATAGATGAAGGTATCTCTCTTCGTTTCATTAAACACGTGTGAGGCATAACTTTCTTCTAAACTAGGCCAGTTACAGGTTTGAACGCACCGTATGGAAAGTACTTTGTTAGAGGATGCTTGCAGCAACGACAGCGGCAACAACAGATACGGGAACGAAAAACTGATCATTCCACAATAGAGGTATTGTCATTTTCAGAGCCGACACATCGATGTGCGACGGAATCAGGAGTGTTATATATGGAAAATGCAACTGTGCACGATTGCTACACGATTGAGCTAGCAAGTACGGACAGAGGCAAGACCGACCTTGAGACAGTTGAATGCATTATGAATATGGTTAGTCCAGAATCCACTGTAGTTGTGGATTGCCTCAATTCATTGATGCTCAACATTGGTATAGCCAAGTCTTTTAAAGTTCTTAGGAAGATTGCTGCGAGATCTTTGCAATTAATCTGTATATATAGGAAACCTTTTACCATTGGCAACAGAATATCCTCATCCATTGAGACCTTAGGAACTACGTATGTCAAGTTGTCTGCCTGTTTGCCACATAGTGTACAGTGTGTTCCTGGTACGATTACATACTCTGCAACAGTTGTCCATAGTAAAGCTGGTGGATCAACGTTACGTCAGTCAAAACTACTGACTCAAAATATTGTCTCGTATGAAATAATCGAAGAGAGAGACACGCCACAAAATGACCTCATGTCAGAACGGTTTACAAGCAGCCACGATGAGAAGATAAAGTCCTCTTTCAGAATCGCGATAAGCGACCGTGAAATGGAGCAAAAAAGGAATACATCGCTACCTTATGCGATCTCTGCAAATTCAGTAGGTTCTAAAATTCTCTATCTACCAGAGAATCTTGATGACGTGGACGAGGAAGATCCAGACGACGATTTGTGTTTTTAACAGTACGCCTGCCACAACCTCTTTTACTTACTCGCCTGTTCGACCGTTGTATACGATCTTTGACAAGCGTAGACGCGATTTAAATAAATCGAGGAAAAATCGAATTTGTTTAGCTTTCCCCCTCTTATGCAGTATCGCTAGTAGCTGGTGCTAACAAGATTTTGATTGACGCGCGCGGTGCATCGTGTACGGCAGATGTCGCCGCTCGAGCAGAGAGAGAGAGAGAGAGAGAATACACAAAAGTACCGTAAACGCTGCCCGCGTAGGTTGCTCAGGGCCAGTTCCACCAACCTCGGTTAAATCCTTAATCGGCGGTTAACGTTTGTTAATCGATACTTTGCGTTCCACCAAACTTTGAACTCCGATTAAGTTAAGAAAACGCCGGTTAAACTTAACCGGCCAATTTTTTCCGGTTACCGTATTTAACCAGTGGTTAGCGTTTGGTAACATCTGGTAACATCGTCAAAATAAAATACGCTAATGACGATCAGCCGCATGTTACCATGCTTTGCCGCCTGCTGATTTTAAATGACACTGAGAATTGAACCAATCAGAGTCGCAGTTACAACGGAATTCAGACTCGCTGAGGCCGGGTTGTTCCACCTCTCGGTAAATATCAGGATATCTGTCCGGTAGCTACCTAGAGGATAAGCCCTACCCAGCACTTACCGGCTACTTTTATACATGGGTTGTTCCATCATATTTTATCCTCTCGGTAAAGTTATCCATACTTATGACGATTTACCCAGCCACCAGATGGCACATATACACTATTCTGCGTTAACGCGCATGATTTGAAAACGAAAACTTGAACCAGTGTACGGTAAATGTAAAAGGAGACCGTCTTATATGATTGATTGATTGATTATAACAAAAGAAATAATAAAATAAGGGAATTAGTTGCTAAGACGATAGTTGTTACGCTTCTTCCTTCTCCATCTTCTTCTTTGCGACTCCAACGACTACAGACGTGCTTTCTCGCTTAAAAAATAAAGTTTTTCTTACTTTCTTCTTAAACTATACTTTATTTATTGTGTTATTCCGAGTTAAATTATTTCGTTCTTTATTTTTGTTTTTTGACGTTTAAAGTGTAGTGATATTTTTGTAGCGCGGTAAGTACATAATTCATTGTAATGGAATGTGTAATACAAGTGAAAATTTATTCCAAACTAAAACTTTTGTAATTTATATTAATTAGATGGCCGAAGAAAAGAAAAGGGGCCGAAGTAGTAATTTCACAGGAGGCGAAATTGAAATATTATTAGAGTGTGTAGGCGAACAGCAAGATGTTATACAGTGCAAAAAAACCGATGCTGTGACTTGGCAGCAGAAAGAAAAAGCGTGGGACGAGGTTGCGGCCACATTTAATGCCAGATCTGGCACAACGTTTAGAGCCAAAAAAATGCTAAAGGCAAAATATGATGATATGAAAAAACAGTTAAAGAAAAAACTGGCAGATAACCGGGTAGAAACGTTTAAAACCGGTGGGGGACAACCATTAAATAAACCATTGTCCGAGCTGGAGCAACAATTGCTGGGAATGATGCCCTCAACTGTTGAAGGTTTAACGGCTGTGTGGGACAGCGACGCTGCAATTGGTATTTGTATATCATTTTTGTAGGATTATATATGAAACCAATATGTTTCGATGTAAGATATAAATAGAATGTGTCATGTTTCAGCAGGAACCTCACATCAGCAACACAGCGCTGCTTTCCAACTGAACAGAGGCAGTAACAAAAAATTAGTATGTATATTTTAGATATATCAATTCGCATATTCAACATATTTTGTATGTAACAGGATTTTCCATGCACGTCAGCAGAGGCTGCATACATGGAGGAAACAGCAGAGGCTCCATACATGGAGGAGACAGCAGAGGCTCCATACATGGAGGAGACAGCAGACGCTGCACACATGGAGACAGCAGAGTTATTGAACAATTATGTTCAGATGGACCCACTGGAAGAACCCGAAATAATTGAAAACGAACATAGGATTTCAATGTTAAGAAAAAAACCGTCAGTGCCATTGCAGACGAGAAAAAGAAAAGGGACAGTGGAGTCCCCCCTTTTCGGAGACGATGACAAAAAACAGGTGCATGGCATGAGAATTAAAATTTTACAAAAAGAATTAGAAATTAAGGAGCAACAATTAAAAATAGAAGCAGAAGCAAATGAATTAAAATTAAAAATATTAAAAACGGAACTTGAAATAAAAGAAAATCTTAAATACGCAGAATTAGAAATTCACGCAACAAATTTAAAACTGCTTGAAGTGCAATTAGCAAAAGAGATGGACGGAAAGTGAATATATGTATAACATGTTTTTTATTAATAAATCTATCAATTTTGTTAACATAATGAGCAATCTGTGTTTTTAATTTCTACTTAAGAGGGTAGTACAATGGAAATTTTTTAAAATCCTTTTTTTTTAAGATTGGACCTGTGTGCGTATTTTAAGTCCAATACGATTGAAAACTAACAAAAATTGGCAAAGTTATTGCCCAATTTTTTTTTTTTTTTTTTTTTTTTTTTCCGAGGAGGGGAAAATGCTATTACGCATACCCGGTCGAGCTAGGACCGGGTTATGTGAGACTCACCCGATGTACTGGCATACTCACTAAAAACCCCTCCTCGCGCACCTCATGGTACATCCAGGCGCCTCACGAAACTGCTATGTAACAGACCTTAGTGGATACTGTAAATAAAAATATTGTATTAATCACTAAGAAATAATAGCCCAAAAGCATAGGAAATAACACATTACTTTGAAAAGTAGGTTTCAATGAGTGATCGGCGCATATTATTGTTCTGGTTCTCGTGACGGTGTGGTTCTCTAACTTGTAGTGCCCTGATAGCCGCTTCCACATCGGGCTCTATTTCTGGGTCGGCTTCCCCTTCGTCTTGGGCGCAGTTATGCAGGATAGCAGTTGCCACCACTATCGCCTGTGCAGCTATGGGGTTTGTTCGCAAACCGAAACTCAGTGCTGGAAACCTTCGTTTCCACGCACCGAAACACCTTTCCACCACGTTTCTTGTTCGGATCTGTGATTCGCAGAATAATCTTTCTGCTTCCGTTTGCGGATTGAGCATGGGGGTTATTAAAAAATCGCTGCAAGCGTATCCGCTGTCCCCCAGCAGTAAGCAGTTTCCGAAATCTTGATTCAAAAATCGGGCTCTTAAACGACTTGCATTAAATATAGTGGAGTCGTGGGTTGACCCAGGCCACCGTGCTACTATGTCTAAGAATTTCCTGTTGCTGTCACATACAGCCTGCACATTTAAGCTGAATAAGCCTTTCCTGTTGCGAAACGTTTCAGCTTCGTCTCCACCTATAAATAAAAGCAACATCAATACTGTTCATACATTTCTAATTTGTCAATATAATACGTACCAGGTGATTGGATTTTAACGTGTGTGCAGTCTATGGCTCCGACAACCCGGGGAAAGCGAGCTATTTGATAAAATTCTGTTTGAATTCGGATTATTTCGTTATTCGTCGCAGGGAGTTTTATAAATTGTGGCCGCATTGCAGCTAACGCTCGTGACACCTGCTTTATTATACGGCACAGGGTTGAAACGTGAATGCCACCGAAGTCAGCTACGACCATTTGGAATGTTCCAGTAGCATAAAAGCGCAATGTGAGTAATAATTTATTCAATGGTGACACTGCCTGATTTCTGAAACAAAAATATATACATTTATTAATCACGATTATATTTGCTTGTATACATATCATGACCCAAATTAACAAATCTTGTAATCCGATTTTTATCGTAATATCGGATATTTGCAGAATCCTTTAATACGCTTTAAAACGACATGCATTTTGTTAAAAAACCTTAAAAAAGAAGATACATTCAATATTTACCTGTTAGTCCTGCTCCTTAAATTATTTTCAATAAAACCCAATATTTTTACGGTCGTTTCCTTGCCAAAACGAAACCGCCTTCTAAACTCCGATTCGTCATACTTAGCAAAAAAATTAGGACGCGGACGCACAGTATATCGTTTCCGAATGCGGACTATGACTTCCACGTATTCGTCCTCGTCCTCGTCTCCATACAACATCATATCCTCTTGCAGATTCATATCCATTTTCATATAATAGTTTTACTTTAATGCTTTTTCAATTTGCGAAAGCAACTGTTTACTTCGCTTGACAACAGCAAGATACTTCCTACATACGAGCGAGATTAGACTTCGATCTCCCACTTGCGTGCACTTTCTACCCCCACCACATATTTATCTGTTAGTTAGCGGCTTACACGGTGGATTCGCGACCGGATAGTTTATCCTGTCGGTAGCTTCATTTACCAGCAGGATAAATTTTACCCAAAGGTGGAACAACGCAAGATAACTTTTGTCTAGTTTTTATTTGGTAACTTCGCTACCTGACAGTTTACCGAGAGGTGGAACAACCCGGCCTGAGAGATATCGCGAAGAGGGTATACGGTTAACCTTAGACTATATATGTATGGACTGCCAGCAGCATGCCTGAGCCGTGTTAAATTCGTGACGAAACATCTGTGGCGCCGCTACTACCCAAGAACTAACTTTAACGTACGTTGTATATCTATATATATTGATGTTCGCATGCGCTCAATTGACTCGTGGTTGACTCGTGTGAAGTTAGTCAGAGCCAGTGCCAGCATATGTGGCATCAAAACTCCATCGGAGTTGGCGGAGTGGGGGAAGCCTCAGCGCTTAGACTAAATATATATGGACCGCTAGTTGCTGTATTCACGTTAGTTCAAAGACCTGTGGCGCCGCTACAACCCAAGAACTACAGAATCGCAATATATTTCGCTTACTGTGGCTCTGACCGGAGTTGGCGGAGTGGGGGAAGCCTCAGCGTATGTTTAACATGCTGAGGCTTCCCCCACTCCGCCAGCTCCGATGGAGTTTTGATGCCACATATGCTGGCACTGGTCAGAGCCACAGTAAGCGAAATATATTGCGATTCTGTAGTTCTTGGGTTGTAGCGGCGCCACAGGTCTTTGAACTAACGTGAATACAGCAACTAGTGGTCCATATATATTTAGTCTAAGCGGTTAACTAACCAGAGCTGAAATATTTTTGGTGGACGGAACAGCACTTAATCATGATTAAAGCCTCCGTTAAAAATTAATCATGATTAGCTAACCGCCGATTTAACCGAGGTTGGTGGAACCGGCCCTAAGAATGTGAAAGAATATTTCAGTATCGCTATCGCACGTGCACGAAGTCGCAACGCGTGATTTTGGTAGAAAAGAGACAGAGAACATGTGCCGTATTCGCAGTCACGACTTCGTCCATAAGACACTCTTATGTCACAGTTTTGACCAATGAGCACTCTCGAAATTCGACTTAAGAGTGACTTATGTACAGGGTCGTGACTGTGAATATAGCCCCATATCTCCATCCTTTTCGGCACCAGGTACAATGGGTGCAGCCAGACAGCGCGCGCATCACACACAGATACGTACGCACACTAGTAACAGTCTTCCCCCACTGCCGGCACTGAGGGAGCTGGAGGGAGCTGGAAATTGCTGGATGGCTGGCTGGAACCGTCTGCCAACACTGCTTGTGTTCTATTTCTATATCTCTCTGCCTCCCAGCAACGTCGCGCTACTGGGAGCTTAACTTGCTCTGTCACCACCAGTGACCACCAGTCACCACCGCCAATACTGTGCTTCTTCCTTCTGAAAACCGCGTTGAGTCCGGTGCATGTCCCTTCGATGAATCTTCATCGAAGAGTGAGAAATAACGCGTCAGTACTAAAAACTTGTTCCTTGTTCCATCATTTATTCGCTGTCAAAGCCTTTACAACTTTCGCCACGGACTGAATAATCGTGACGATGACAGTAATAGAAGAGTGAGGATGATACGACTTGAAAAGATCGTCAGTAGTGTAGCCAGTACTATTCTTCGCTCAGAATCAGCCGGCATCAAGATTTATCAGGCAGCGACGAAAGGGAAAAAAGGAAAGAGAAGATATGCGCGAGGAAGGAAGCACACGGTTCTGTCATGTGTATGCCGGTTGAACGGGTACATGCGCGCGCGCGTCTGCGGTGCTTCTAGAGACAGAGAGAGACAGAGTGAGTGGAGTGGGTGAACAAGAGGGAGAAAGAAGTAATCGCAAGTTAAAGGGTAAGGCCTAGAACGCGAGAGTATTTTCGAGTGTTGTTGGTTGGGTGCAGTTGGGTGGTGAAGCGCGCACGTTAAGCGCGACATAGATGGTATGAATTAGCGTTCGTAGAGATCTCGAGCAGAAATAATGGCTGATTGAAGGAGTAGACGGTCGTGTGCGGCCGCTTCGGAAGAATCGATAAACCGAAAAGGAAGAAGGAGAGCGTATGAGCGTCGGAGCGTATATAGGACCGTAGGAGAGGAGGAACGGAACGCTCTCACGCCCGGCTGTCACGACGCCATCATGTTTCACCAAAACAGTTTCCTCATACCGAAGATACCGTCGTTCGTACTCTGCGCTTTGATGATCACAGTTACCGGTCTCGATGAAGCGGGTAAGTGCATTACAAATTTTCATCTATTTCGATTGAACGCAAAATTGCAGACCAAACGGTAAACACTCCTCGCTCTCATATACACAACTTTGGCACAAGTTCAACGATGTGCGTCATTTTTCTAAGTAATCGGAATAAATTCACGCCTCGTCGTCCGTTGAACTTGTAGATTGTTAAATATATCTGTATCCTCTATTACCGACTAATATCGCTCTTATGATGAGGCCTCAACCCCTCTCGCGAGTAAAACACTGTATGTCATTTCTTCTTAACCAACACCGCTGTGCACGGCTCAATCAAACTATCTGCATCCGTGTCCTAATGCAGCAAGCGCCGGGGAAACTGAGAATACAGAGGAAAGCGACAATAGGACACCGGCTCTTAAGATAACAGCTTCACAACATATAGATGGCATAGAGGCAGGCAGTACGCCTTCCTTTGTTTGTAAACTCTCAGTACCAGGCTACGTTTGGTGGAGCACAGATGGCAGAAACCTTACGACTATAGGAGATTCTGAATTCGGAGGGAGACTAGATATTAAAAAGGCTAGCAGAAATGATACCGGCGACTATAAGTGTATGGCCCAGACTACAGATGGAGAACTGATTGAGAAAGAGGTTCACATTAGAGTCGTAGGTATGACGAGTTACACAGGCAAGAAAAAGGGGGAAGCAAATGGGGGAATGAAGAACTAATTTCATCCGTTTCAGAACCTGCTAGAATTGAGCCAGGCACTCGTGTACGGGTGAAAGTAATGGAAGCAGCCAATTTGACGTGTCATATTCAGGGATATCCCTTATCTAAATTCAGCTGGTCGAAGGGTAACGATTCAGAAAGAGCTGATCAACTAGCAGAGCAAACTAGCATAACACGAGTCAACGATACTTACAGCGTCCTTACGCTAGAATTTAAGAGTTTAACTCGGAAGGATAATGGCACGTATACGTGTAAGGTCAACGATTACTTTGGCGTCGTTGCCGCGCATAGGCATTTATTTGTACTCGATGTCCCGAAAGTGAGCATCGATTTTATGAAGGCGGTCGGAGCTGGAAGTATCTTTCTTAATTGGACGGTCGACGACAGTAATGAACCTGTAAAACGCTACTTTCTTAATCACATCAAGAACGGTACCGATGAGCATCAGTATTATCGATCGGAGATCGGTGAGGGGAATTCAAGTTATGTCCTAAAAGGTTTTGAAAGTGGTACAGCTTACCAGATTGGTATTAGCGCCATGAACGCCATCGGCACGTCGCACGTACGGTTCGATCCACGCTGGATAACGACTCTCGACAAAGGTACGTCAGCTTATAAGTGCCTTAAGTACCAACTAACAGCTTCTTGTTTTAGATCCAGTATTTGTACCGGAGGTATCAGTCAATGGCGTAGGTGATAATTCTATAACGATTAGGTGGACGGTGCCCCCATCACACTTGAGCGAACACGTCCATTATTACAACCTAATGGCAATGCACGGTGATCAAAAAATGGAAGCTGTATATCTAGCTCAACCGTTTACTGACTACGTTTTCGTCGATCTTGAACCTGCTACTACTTACAAGTTCAAGATAGCCGCATGCAGCGATTATACTAAACAGTGTGGAAACTGGAGTGCGGAAGTAAACGGGACCACTATAGACGGAGGTACTATTACGCCGGTATTATGCGCAAATTTGCGATTTAACCCACACATTTTTATTTCAGTGGCTAGTCCGCCGCGCAATCTTTCAGTGACCTGTCGTTTCAACAATATAACTGGCTCGAGTTACGTCTTCGTCACGTGGAGTGTGCCGGAGAAACCAAACGGCAACATAACACGATACAATATTCAGCTTACCGGTAGAGCAAGGTACAAGAACGACATGGGTCGTTTAGACGAAGACACTTGGAATCCGCCGAGTTGGGGGGTTTGCAAGAATGTTACACGATACGATCAGATACCAGCAAACACAAATTACACGGTAAGATCACGCATTTCAATCTCTTGCACTAGCTTCTGCCATCACTGTTCCGTCGTCAACGTCATCAACACCATCGACATCCTCATTTTCGTTCCTATATCTTTCATTGGAAAAGGTACGTGTACACGGAGTGACAAGGTCACGTACTCCGGGGAAGGACGCCATAGGGAATTGCACCACCCCGGTCACTGTTCCGGACAAAGAAAGCCTAAATGTGCGAAGCTGGCGAAAAATTGAGAACCAGGGGAAACAGCTGTTCAAGCTGTACTTGCCGCGTATCTCAGAACGGAATGGACCTATTTGTTGCTACCGAATATTTTTAGTCAAGTTAGCACCCCAAAAGAGCGTAACGGATCTACCTCCACCCGAACAAATTGGTGTATACTCCTACCAGTACGTGCACGGTTCTCTTAACGGCGGTGCATACGTAGCAGAAGCTTTTGAGAGCGAAAAGCTTATGTCGGAAATATTTTTGGGAGATGGCGTGTCGTTAAATGAAAGTACCTCGTGTAATCGGTGTATCGGCCTGCGGCCGAGAATACCTACCCCGTTACGTTTTGTACCGGAAATCGTTGCAGTCACAAATTCGTCGTCGTCATCCTCGTCCTCGTCATCATCATCATCTACAACTTCCTCCCCCTCATCCAGTTCCTTATCTACCTCCTCTACCGCTATCTTAATGAGTGTTACAACCGAACCTACGAAACGTGTTGCTACCTCAACTATTACGAATTTATTGGTACCTTCAACTGCGAAAATGGATCGTACAATGACGTTGACGACACCGACGATTACTGCGGTTCCCCCTACGATAATGCCGCTGCCAACACCAACAATATCAATAAGGACATCAACTGCAACAACGATAAAGGCTACGACAACATCGACGACGACGGCGGTACCAACAATAATGACCGCAGCCTTTAAAAAATCTCCATCGTCCACAACGATGACGACTACGACAACGGCTGCAACAGCGGTGCAATCGGCTGTATCGACAACGGGTACCTTTGTAACTGTGAAAAACAGTATTGATAACGACAACAAGAATGCTGAGAACGGCGAAGATAATGGCAGCAACGATGATGATGATAGTGATGCAGGTAGTGATAGTACCGATGTCATTATTATGCGTCGGAAGAGAACAGATAATGAACAGAAGAATACACCGATCGAAGGTTCAGACTCTATTTTGTATCCTCAAGATGGTTTTTTAGACGAAAAGTTCAACTACACCGGGTTCGTCGAAGTCGTAGGTTAGTTTGATCCGTAGTTTTTATATTCGCTACTGTGATTTGCAACTTCTCTCACTCCTTGTCGCTTCTCTTTTCAGTGTTTGACAATCATGAAGATCAATATCTAGCGTCATACAGCGGTTATTTCAACCCTCTCTACGCGGGGCAAGATGCCCAAAGCATCATAGCAGAGGATGTGTCAACGCTTGCAGTTGCCCTGCAAATATCCATTGTTCTCATAATCATGGTCATTGTTCTGCTCGTCGCAATATGCGTCTTGCACCGATATACGAAACGAGCTCAGCAAGGAGGGGAAGAGATAATCACACTGCGAAATAGTTTCAGGTCCGGTCAGCGTCTAAATGATTACTTTCTTTCTGTCATTTGAAAAAAAAAAAGGCAAAGGAGAGAGGGAGAAAAAAATCTAATGCTGGCGCATCTATATTACTTTGACAGGCATCTTTGCAGGAGTCTCCGTGGTCGACATCAACTCGTTGCCGCCAGTCCACCGGATTTCCCACCGATCGCAAAAGTCGACCTACTACAAGCCTACTTGGAGCGTCATCGTGACTCCGATTACGGGTTCCAGCACGAGTTCGAATTGCTGCCCGATCGCTTCACTGATAGAACTACACGTGCTTCCGAGGCTCGCGAGAATCTCTACAAAAATCGATATCCAGATATCAAGTGTTACGATCAAACGAGAGTACGTTTGTCCCAGATCGACGGTATCTGCGGGTCGGATTATATTAATGCCAACTTTGTTCTCGGCTACAAAGAGAGAAAAAAGTTCATCTGCGCCCAAGGTCCGATGGACAATACCGTGTGTGACTATTGGAGACTTATTTGGGAGCAGCATCTGGAGTTAATATTAATGCTCACTAATCTCGAGGAATATTCCAAGACAAAATGTACCAAATATTGGCCAGATAAGGCTGAGACGAAGAACTTTGGTGATATAACGGTTGAACATGTAACCGAACGGCCTTACTCGGACTATGTTGTTAGAGAGCTGAAAATGTCTAGGATCGGAGAGCGGGATACGAGAACAATCATACAATATCATTTTCTCGTATGGAAGGATTTTATGGCCCCGGAACATCCTCACGCTATACTAAGATTTATCAAGAGAGTAAACGAAGCCTATTCACTTGAGAAAGGCCCGATATTGGTACATTGTAGCGCCGGGGTCGGCCGAACGGGCACTCTCGTCGCTCTCGATTCTCTTCTACAACAGTTGGCTGAGGAAGGACAAGTTTCTATTTTCAACACAGTGTGCGATTTGAGGCATCAACGAAATTTTCTCGTTCAGTCGTTGAAACAGTACATTTTTATATATCGTGCACTTATGGAAATGGCACAATACGGCGATACAGAAATTGCACTCTTACACCTTAAGGCTACTGTTGCCAAGCTCAGGCAAAGAGACAACGGTAAGGAGAAGTGTCGTATGGAGGAGGAATATGATGTGAGTGTCAACATTTATTTACCAACCTCTACACCTCCCCCACCTCTCTCTCTCTCACGCAAATGCACGCGACTGTATATTTCTTATTTGCAGAAGATAAGCTCCGTTCTTGAAGATCGCAAATCCTTTTCCGTCGGAGGTGGCGAGGAGAATAGAACGAAGAATAGAAGCGAGTTAATAATACCGTATGATAGAAATCGTGTGATCCTTACGCCAGTACCAGGCAGAGAACATTCTACATACATAAATGCCTCCTTCGTTGAGGGCTACGATAATTCGGAATCGTTTGTCATCACTCAGGATCCAATGGAAACGACCATAGCAGATTTTTGGCGAATGATCTCTGAACAGAGCATCTCCACCATTGTCATGCTTTCAGACGTAACTATTAGTTCATCCGTTCACTTAATCCACATTTTCCGCTACAATGCATATATTATTACAAACTAAACCGACTCATTTGTTACAGCTGAGCGAGGGTCCGCGAAAGTGTCCACGATACTGGCCGGACGACGAGGCTATGCACGATCATGTGAGAGTTCGTTACATCCACAGCGAGAGCTGTCCATATTATACAAGGCGCGAACTTTGCGTTGCAAATACGAAAACAGATGAGAGCCTAGTCGTGACTCAGTATCAGTATCATGGCTGGCCGACAGTGGAAGGCGAAGTGCCAGAAGTGACTCGCGGCCTCATAGAGCTGGTCGATCAGACCCTTGCTACCGGTGACACTGAGTTGAACGGGCCGCTGGTCGTTCACTGCAGCTATGGCTCCGACAGAAGTTCCATGTTTGTCGCTCTGAGTATATTGGTACAGCAGTTGCGGATCGAGAAGCGCGTCGACATTTTCACGACAACGAAGAAACTGCGTTCTCAGCGACACGGAATGATCAGCACTTTCGTAAGTCGCATTTGTCTAATGTCTCGTCATTCGAGTTCCCCTTATTTTATTTATCGTTTCTTGTCTGCATTTGCTGCATCAGTATGATTCAAAGATAATCATCGCGTTACAGGCTCAGTACGAGTTTCTACATCGAGCTATAGTGAATTACGCTGACTTGCACAATCTGGCGGACGACGAAACACCTTCATAATTGCGAGGTATGGATTATGACAGGAATAATAAATATTCTTACTCAATCCCCAAAACTTCATCTTATCCCTGAACGGATTATACTGAGAGCTTGACTGTTCGTAAACGGTTATCACACAATTCAACCAATGAAATCTATGGACGATCAAATAATGGATGATACCACCAAGCCAGCCACCGATGAATCATTCGTAATCAACGAAATTTCGAAGCAAATCCATTCAAGAGAATTCATCGGTATTTTTATTTGTTAACTCAGCATTGTAATCATTGCTGTCAGATTACTTTCAACATCAGCGTCACTGTCATACCGTCGTTACTGCAACTACCAGCGCCACCATCATCATCGCCATCGTTACCACGCAACCGCTGTGTGAAACTTGCGGACTGTGCAAGTTACAATTCGTACAACCCGATACGATACAGGAGATTGTCTACACAGATCATCCCTCCTGTATTGAACTAACAATAATGACACAATATAGAGATAAGGGAATAAAATGAGAAGGACGGTGCCAATGACGTATGAACCAGTGTGATCAGTATGAACAACACGGAAAAATACATTACGTTGGTGTCGCGCAAAGTACGCACGAGAAACGTTCTTGCATTATGCAACATTTATGCAGTTAGAACGCCGACACAATGTTCCGACATCTCTTAGTGACAGTATTAACGCTTGTTTGTCGGGCAAGCACTCGTTGCAATCGCTTTTGCGCTACTTTGGGTAGTTGTCCTATGTGATATTTTTTACTTATAGAAAAGTAACGGTGATAACCGTGTTACGACGACGATACGCACCAAGTAAAATAGGCGTTTCACGAATACAGTTGCAGCGGACTCAAGTAAAAACGAACCAACATATACGTTACTACGTATGCTAAGCTATTTTAGCCACTAAACATGGGCCTACGACGATGATTGACGAAACAGGCATTCTACAGAACTGGTGTAATGCGTATATATATGTGCACGCGGATATATAAACGCACGTCATTTCGTGATATCGCCATAGCCACGCATCGTGTTGCGTGAAAGGTGGAGAGTGAATGCTTAACTCTATTCATAATTACGCACGGAATATGTTATCGAATCAGTTAGATACATTTTAATGACTAAATTCTACGGATTTATAAAAACAAACACACACAAATTTTGGTTTGTTTTGTTTTCCGATGCCACTGCAGATGCGTATCCCACTGAATTTATCTCGCGTAAAAAGTTAGTTACACGGGCGAGAAAAGTAAGCCGGGTAAAGGGAGTACTTTTTAATAATCTGTATATGTTTGTAAGATATATGCCATATATAATAATACGTATAAGTACACGTTATACATATAGACTCACAAATTGACTTTTCTGCTGAAGAAAGACTGATACCTTAATCATTCGGTTTGGCGCATTGTCTCTATGTCTTGTACATCACTGCGAAACGTAGTAGCGTGGAACATCATTTTTTACAATTTTCATATGTCACATGTAACATGCATATGCAAGTGTTTGCGTGTGCGTCGCCGAAAGAGACCAGCGTTACATAATGCCCGATTTTTACGCATTTGTATACATATATATGCATAAGCACGTGTTTATATATATATTATATAAATATATATATAAATATGGACAGAGGCCCAACACTCGCGGTGTCTGCTTTGTAAGTCAATAATAAAAGTGTCATGCACGATAATGGAATCGCGCAACGTGAACGCACAAACATCTGCGAAGATTAAGTTGTTTTTTAAGTTACTGACCCATTTGAAACTTTGAATCTCATTGAAAATACGCAAACATAAGAGCAAATAGTACCTTGAAAAACAGTGTTTTAACCAATGCTAAAGGAGATTCTGATCGAGGAAAACAGAATATTCAAAATGCCTAAAAAAAAGGAAGTAGACAAATGAGCACCTTAGCCTTTCTTCATCAATATTTATTTAAGATGAGAAACTTCAGAACAATCCAACTATCGTTACCACCGACTATAATCAATATTTCGTACAAATAAGTTTGTATAAAATTTACTCGGAGGCCAAGAAACAGGACTCTTAAATTTTCATCATTATAAAAAAACTTAATATATGATTTATTACCGATAAAGACCTAAATAAACCAATTATGACAATGACGATGACGATAACAACACTGGTGCATCACTGTATACATAGCATATTTTATTTATTTTACTTCATAAGCCAGTATAATAGAGCAGCACAAATTCATCAGCTGTATGTATTCGCTGCCTCCTTCTAACAACTTGAAACAAATGTCCTGGAAGAAATCTCGTAAGCAAGAATCTATATAAACAACTTATTGGCTCTTTTAATCGTTTTGATGATAAACTCTCTTACCCCAATCTTTGCGCCAATGAGTGACTTTTGTTTATCAGAAAATTCATTAGAATACACAATTTTCTTGTTCAGCTGCTCAATGATCTTCAAGCACCGAAGGGAATATTACAAAAAATAGAAAATGTCATTGGAAGTTGAGTGAAAAAATGCAATAACGAAGTGTAGGGGGCAGGGCACAAAAAACGGAATCATCTCCAATTTGTAAATGCCGAATGCTTTACTACGACGATATGCATCAAGGCCATTTTTCCATGAGAATATTGCAAGAAGTTTTACTTTAATACTGCCCAATGTGCATAAGAGTTAATTTTGCATAGCATTGTCATAGGTATTACAACCTATAATATTGTCACGGAAAAAATACCTTTATGTGTATGGTAATAGTAAAGCATTCGGCATTTACAACTTGCTCGCGGTTTCGTTTTTTGTATTAACTGTTCTTGTGTTAGGCGTTAAAGCGAAATAGACAAACCTGTGTAGTTGAATAAGCTTCCAGCATGAAATCGTCGACAAACGATTCTGCTTTTCCATAATCTTTTGATCTACATACTTCCAGCAAGTTATTGAGCCATTTATCAGGTACAATCTATGCAAATGGTAAGAAAAGATGGAGACAAGATTGAATGATAATTATGAAGGGATTTCATAAAATAACCGTTCACTCTGAGAAATCAAACTTACTCCAATAACTTCCAAGGCATCTTCGACGCTTATTTCTGATCCCTTTCCCTTCAAAGCAGCGACCGATTGCAAGCATGTAATCGCTCGCCGAAGATCTCCACCCGCAACCTGGATAATTTTAGCAAGAACTGACTTGTCCACCCTCAGACCTTCCAACTCACATATGTGTTCCAACCTCTCGACAATCTTATCCTCTCGTAACGGCTTAAATCGAAATTTGGTACAGCGAGACGTCAGCGGTTCTATGATCCTAGATACGTAATTGCAAATGAGACAGAAACGGGTACTCTGCGTCTGCTTCTCCATGGTACGTCGAAGTGCAGCTTGCGCAGCATTGGTCATAGAATCAGCTTCATCAAGAATCACAATCTTGAATGGAGGACAAGTTCTGTCACTGGCAAACAAAGTCAGAAAGCTTTTGAAATTGTAATTTTATCCATTGCATACACAATGTAACACTATGTGCAATGATCCATATACGGATGTGTATGTGTACATCTATTATGCCTCAGTTAGTTCTGGTCATAATCATTGTACCAACAAAGACAGAAGATGTGAATTGCTACAAGACATTTAACATTATGGCAAATTTTACAGTATTTAATCAACTACTCCCACTCTTTCTATTACTCTTAATCTTCAAAGAATTATAATCGCTATGCAACATTTCTATTCCGTTGGCAATAAGAGGCACTAATATACTTGCTTAGAGCTCCTGAAAACAACGTGAAATTTCTATTTTGTCTTGACATTTCAACATCTTGGTCTTTGAAAGATATCTCAAACCTTTTACTAATTCGTCACTGGCATTACCAAGAAGAATATATCATTACATTGCACAAAGCATTCAGAGTAAAACAAGATACGCACTCACTTTTGTCCATTGCCACTCACTGTTAGTTGAGCAAAAGACTTGATCTTGTCTCTAACAACTTGTATACCTCTTTCATCAGAGGCATTAAGCTCTAATATTCTCTCTTTATATGCCTTTCCAAAGAGTTGTCGAGCAGCTGCCAGAATAGTGCTGGTTTTTCCGGTGCCCGGTGGTCCGTAGAGCAGTAAATTTGGAAAATCTCGACCATGCAAACATTGTGTCAGAACTTGAACTACATCAGACTGTTCGACAACGTCCGAGATCGTCTTTGGACGGCTGCGAGAATTATTGTAAGGTTCGGTCAATCACGAAATGATAATGTTTACATGTGCGTGGGGACGCTGCACGTGCTGAAGTATTGTTTTAACATCATAACAAGAATGTACCCTGCTGACAAAAGGTTTGAACATACTATTTCTCAGTCCATGGTGTTGCAGCCTCCCTTTTGCCTTGCTTCGAATTGGAAGCGACGGGTTTCCTTGAGTCGGAGGATGCTTTACCCTTTGAAAGGAACGCTTCCATGATCTCCAGTTATACCGGTGAGTATATATACGCATATCAAATTGCGTATATTAAGATATACATGCCGCAAACACGGCAAGCATCGTAACTGTAACTGATCGAACTGATCGAATTGATCGTAACCACTGATCGTAACTGATCGTAACCAATCGTAATCAACTAACTGTAACGGTGTAACGGTGTAGCCCAGTGTTTCCCAAACTTTTCGAAACCACCGCCCCCTTCCATGCACAAACGCAGGCCCAACGCCCCCTACCGCAATCTAAAAAAAAAAGAACACAGACTACACTGACTACACGAACAAATTAGGAAGTTAATCTGCATTTATCTTGCAATAAATAAGGCAACAATTTATTTTCCATGAACTTATGTGCGCATAATTCAACAAGAAATAAATTAGCCGAAAATTTTAGGCTGTTGCCTCCTCGTTTGGTTTCGCCCCCCTACATTAAAACAACGCCCCCCAGGGGGCGGTGGCGACCACTTTGGAAACCACTGGTGTAGCGACATATATACCAAATATACGCAAAAAATAAAAAGGGCGGGAACGCTGCTACTACATGTAACGATGTTCGATTCTTTATTAGAAAAATCGATTTATCAAACGATTATGAATCGAATCATGATAATCGATTGAACATATGTCAAGTTCAAGAGGTCAAGCGTCAAGCCTAAAAACATTCTAAGGACCGATTCCACCAACCTTGGTTAAATCGGTGGTTAGCTAATCATGATTAATTTTTAACCGAGACTTTAATCATGATTAAGTGCTTTTCCGTTCCACCAAGAATATTACATGAACCTGCCCCTAAAGTGTAAACTGTAAATGTATGACGTCACTATTTTTGCGTCACTTCCTGCTACCTAATTGCTGCCGGTGAATTTCAAATTTGAAAGATGGCGGAAATACGTTCAATCACAATTCGTGGCGTTGACCATAAAATTTACACATGCGAGACGTCACAAAAGAAGATTATGAACGAGCCAACCAATACATATCAATAATTGTTCCCGGTGTAGTTTGGTGACGATCAAATTTATCTATTTTAGTTAAATATTTGTAATTAAACAATCCCTACAGAAATTTAAATGTATTACGTCTCATTCTATGCGTAGTAGATTACAAATCTTAAATTGTTCCATGATGACACGTTTTGTTACAGTCAGAATATAATAAGAAAACTTCTATTTATTCGTGTACTTCAAATATAGCCAGACCGATTCCCAACAAGCGACAATTTTTCGAAAACAATTTACCGACAGACAGACATGATATTTTATCGCCGATCATAAATAACCCATAATCAGTGCCTTAGCATATTTCAGTCGATTCCATCTATGCTTCAGTTACTACATGTTCTTATTCTATCGTCATAACGTCATTTACGTCATTCTCATCATTTCTACTACCCTAACCTTTTTTTTCTTAGTACTGTCATTATTGAACTTATCAACCATACAGATTCTTCTGGCCTGGAAACAGATTTGTCTTTTAAATCGAGCTTACACTTCTTCAAAATGGATTACAAATACGTAATGAAGAGGTGAAACGAAATTTTAGGTTCACAATCGTTTGTGGGAAATCGCTACCACGTGACCTTGCAGATGACCTTTAATTCGGCATTTGCGCGATCTTCATCATCAGCTGGTTCTCCACATTTCGGGCAACATCTCGATATTGAATCGTACCATGCGCGTAGTTTCGAACTGAGTAGCCTTAAGTGTGAATAGTAAAAAAAAGACCAACCATTAATCGAACTTGAGTCACGATCGTTGCAATTGCATAGAAGAAACAAACAAAGATGATCCGGACGACGGCAAGCCTACGTAATAATTTCACTCGAAACGGCGGTGTGCTGCGAGCCATCGTACAGAGTAATAAATCTCGACTGATTATCCGATACCTTCACAGAAAATACTTGCAGAGGTACACTTCAATCTACTTTCTCGGTTTCATACATATAAACTCTTTTCTTGTCATATAATTAAGTTTATACTGACTCCTGTTTGCACGTTTCCTTTGCATTCTACAATTTTTTACTCCCCTTGTTCAGCATACACTTAGTTACCGATGAAAATATTGATACAACTAACAACATCAGAATCATTACTATGTGCTAAATAAGTCAGAAAGTAAATTTTAAAAGGTAAAATGTTACTTTATCGATACTTAGGTCATTGACTAGTAATGTTATGAGCCATAAAATATTGGCACCGTGGCAGCAGCAATTCAGGTATTATGCTGATTATCCTGACCATGTAAAGGTACATCTGCCAGCACTATCACCCACAATGGAAACTGGTACTATTATTAGTTGGCACAAAAAAGAAGGTGAATAAATTAAACATGACTGTTTTAATGTTTCAGTATTATTCAATATCTTCTTTATCCTATTCTTTTCTCAGGTGATAAACTAAATGAGGGAGACTTGCTGGCTGAAATTGAAACAGACAAAGCTACAATGGGCTTTGAAACACCCGAGGAAGGGTATTTAGCTAAAATTTTAGTGGCAGCAGGATCAAAAAATGTTATCATTGGAAAACTTGTTTGTATCATTGTACAAGATGAGGCCAGTGTGAGTGCTTTTAAGGATTTCAAAGATGATTCTGCAAGTGAGGCTGCCCCCGCTGCACAAGCTCCTCCGCCTCCACCATCTCCTACACCTGCGGCGCCAATGCCTACATCTGCACCTGCTTCTACCCCCAAAACGATGCCTACTACTGCATCACCGATTAGCAGCCACTCAGGTGAAAGGGTATATGCAAGTCCGTTAGCTAGAAAGTTGGCAGTTGAGAAGGGTTTCAACTTAAAGGTAACAATAGGTTATATTCAACTTTCCTCTGTCACCTAAGCATAACAAAATTTGATCTATGTCAGATCAATATTTTATAAATGTTTTTCCGATTTTCTGAACAAACTTATGCTTTGTCCTTGTACGTAAAGGATTTGAAAGGAACCGGTTTATATGGTTCTGTGACATCAAAAGATCTTGAAGGTGCAGCACCCGCAGCACGTGTAATGCCAGCAGTTGGTGCTGTCACTCTCGGTGCAGACGGTAAAGATATTCCAGTATCAAATATCAGGGCAGTTATTGCAAAACGCTTGTTGGAAAGTAAACGAACAATTCCACATTACTACATCTCCATGGACGTACAAATGGATGCTGCACTTGCAATGCGGGAGAAATTCAATAAGATACTGGAAAAGGAGAAGGTAAAATTAAGCGTAAACGATATCATTATCAAAGGGATGGCCATGGCTTGCAGAAAAGTGCCAGAGGGTAACAGTGCTTGGATGGGAGACTTCATTAGAGAGTGAGCATTTAATTTTAACAATTTCTATTTAAATTTGTTTTATGGAAATCCAAAATCAAGTATTTATTTGGATAATTGAACATAAGGCTAGTAATATGTATAACTTTATTTAAGGTACAAAGCCGTTGACGTAAGTGTAGCTGTTAGCACGGACAACGGCTTAATTACACCCATTGTCTTTGAGGCTGACTCAAAAGGCATTCTTCAAATTAGTAAAGATGTTAAAGCGTTAGCAGCAAAGGCGCGAGAGGGGAAATTGCAACCTCATGAATTTCAGGGTGGCACCATAACTGTTTCCAATTTGGGAATGTTTGGTGTGAAAAACTTTTCTGCCATTATTAACCCGCCTCAGTCGATTATTCTCGCAGTAGGCGCAACAGAACCTAGACTAATACCGGCGAAAAACGAAACAGGGTATGTTACAAACCAAACTTTTCTTTATGTGTTTGTTCTTATGTCAGGCTTTCACAGAGGGCTATCTAACGTTGATCTATAACTTAGGTACACGACTGCACAATTTATGTCTGTCACTGCTAGTTGTGATCACCGTACAGTAGATGGTGCAGTAGGGGCTCAATGGCTGGCTGCTTTCAAAAGTTTTATGGAAAATCCAACAACAATGCTCCTGTAGTGAATTTAATAGACAATGATATCAGAAATTTCACGGAAACCGCTTTACGTGAAGGGCACATGGTATAATAACTCAGTAATAGTTATTGAAAATCAGAAGGCACGTGTGTGTGTGTGTCCTTTGTAATTAGTACCACTTCAGGAACACGTATTATTGTAATGTATCATCAATAGACGTCGTATGCGAATCTCGTTTTGACATTGCTAGTAAAGATTCTTTTGTTGCTTCAATCAAATGGAAGCGTATACAGCAGATATGATTTATTACAATATGGTATTGGCAGTTTATACCAAATCGAATTGCGCGTATTTATGTTGACGATAAATTTGTCTCACAAATTATTTTGTCTCGTGTACGACGAAAAGTAAAATAATGGCGGTTAAACATTTTAGCATAGACGATCTATGTATATTAAAGTCTGAAATGATATGCCCTAAATGTAACTACCGGAGTTTGTACAAATATGTATTAAAGTTTAAAGAAGGTTTTGTTAAGTGAACATATAAACTGCAAATGTGAATCATAGCATTGCGGAAGTGGATACTCTAAAGATCAGCAGACATAAACTGAGAATAGAACTGCCAAATATTGTTTATAGTAGGGGTACTTGTTATGTATCTACTATGTATCTAAGTCTTATTTAATAAATTATTCTTACAATAAGTATAAAAAATTTCATTATGTGACCTACTAAATTTGTTCTTGGGGTATAAATACAATGTCAGTGTTTATTAAAATGAATTTAAGGTTATGACGCTATGACCTGCCGCGATAAAACATTGCATAAACACCTAATAAATATGTGAACTTACGGTAAATATAATTAATTGACTAAAGTGTGAAAAGTGTAAATAGTATTTACCTATTGAACATTTTCCTTAAAACATGAAGAGAGTTAAAATGATTATGAAGAAACCCAATCCATTATTCGAACGTTGGTTAGAAGATTGGATGGTTGAAGCTGTAACGAAAAATTCGCCGTTGCAACATTATTTTTCGAATGCTCTTGATTCCTTAAGAAAGTATCCTTTGCCGTTGAATTCCGGAAAAGAATGTTTAATTTTGGAACATTTTAATTCTAAATTATGTTGCATTTTGGATAAGAAGATAGAAGAATGGCAGAAGAACATTCAAATTGATAAAGAAATAAAAAGTGTTAAGGATCATGATGAGCTGTGTCCAGTTACTGAAATATCTAACTTGCATGCAAGCAATAAGGCAGATATATTGGAAAATTGTGATGTGTCCACCAAACGGAAAACAAGTAAACGCCATGGTAGGCAAACAAAAGACGTTGCTTTAAAATCAGCTAAATCCTCAGCAAGCAATCAAGGCAAATCTATTTTGCAAGGAAATTTATTTGACATAATATTATTAGTTGATGTACATGAAGTTAGCAAGTAAGTAAAGCGATACTGTACTGTATAATGTTGTATACGACTGTATTATGAAATCTGTCACAGAAAAAAAGCTACAGCTCAAACAGATGATACAATTGCACTGCTGACGCAGTTGGGAATATTATTTGAGATACGGCATTTGAATATTGGAGATTTTGCTTGGATAGCAAAGTGCAAACTTACTAATAAGGAATTTATTTTACCGTACATCGCAGAGAGGAAAAGATTAGATGATTTAAGCGCTAGTATCAAAGATGGCAGATATAAAAAACAAAAGGTTGCTTCAAAGATCATGAAAGCATTTTATAGTTTCAGGTATTTTAACGTATTGGCTTAGCGATTAACATAATTGTTACAGTTTCGATTGAGGCAATCTGGTATTCAGAATCTTATCTACATTGTTGAGAAGTATGACAAGGCAAATCATACTTCCATATCTCTTCCTTCCCTTATGCAAGCATCTGTTAATGTGCTGTTAAGAGATGGCTTTGCTGTACAACATACAAACAATCACAAGGGCACCTTATTATATTTGGGTCATATGACAAATATTTTAACACATATTTATAAGGTAGAATGGTATATATTGTGACATTTTCACAAGTACACAAAAAATTACATTAAGTAATTTCAGGAAAAAAGTTTAAGTCATGATACACAGGAGGAATATGATCTCCATGGTTCTTCAGTACACCTCATGACCTATGAGGAATTTCATCATAATACTTCCAAACGAACAGTACATTCATCATTTTAAAGCATCAATCTCAGGCCACAATATTCATTTTATATTACATAACTTGTCTTTTTAGAACATCACTGTTCGAGAGATGTTTGTTCGCCACTTAATAAGATTATGGGGAATATCTATTGAAAAAGCTATAGCCATTACTGAGCACTACCCTACACCATGTTTGTTGATTGCTGCTATTGATGGTTGTGAGGCTGAAAACGGACATTTCTTGGGCAACGTATCGTTTGGCGAAAATGGGAGAAAAATTGGATCCTCAATTGGCAAGAATGTTTGCCAGTTATACTTGAGAAAAAAATTAACTTAATTATTATTATTCTATCAGTTGTATTTGAAATATATACAGGCATGCACAATATTGAAAATGGTAATCTTTATATCAATGATGATATTTACACCTACATGTTGTTGGGTCTTTAATTTTTTTATTCCCATGGAAGAGGAAGGAGGGGGGAGAGGAAACACACACGTATGCATACAAATTTATATGCACATATTTCCAGGTGTTCTTGACTTTCTGACCGGACTTCTCATGTTTTTATTTGCCATTAAAGCTTGTAACAAGGAAACGTTATAGTGGTAATGTTTAAAGAAATGTGTATGAAAGTGCTTACTAATATAATAGACATAACACGGCAAAATCAATTATTTCAATACAGTGAGTTATTAGGAACACGTTGCAAACAAATGTAAGTTTGTTAAATGCAAAAAATAAATTTATATATAATCACTAGAGATGCGCAGCAGAACATGTACCTGTACATTTGTAAAAATATGCTGACTGACATATCGACCCGATGGTGTCACTTTCAATTACATAAATTCTATATTACAATGTTGATAAAAATCTCTAACTGCTATACACATGTCACAATAAAAGCATGAAATCCAGTAATTGTATATAGATACTAGTAACCGTGTAAATTTCCGAACAACTTTATACACCTACCGCTAAAGCTTTTGTGAATGGATAAGAATCAAGATTTAAATGATAAAGTATGGCCCATGTTTAAGGTGTATATATGTGCTGTATCGTGAAGCAAAGTGCACAAAGGAATGGCCTATATTATTAGAGGAATATCTTCAGTATCTAGCATTACTTCATAAAAATATTATCAGGTTCTTTGACATCTGCAATTTCGGTTTATAACCTCTTTATGTCATAATCTTTTTTCAAAATTACATATATATGTATCTACTCTTTACTTAACTCGGGCTCAAAATAAAGGAAACTGAGGTTACACCGCGCGTGTAAATTTTGGCTAAACAGCATTATTAACTGCATCAATTTTCTCATGAACGTTTCAATTGACACGTCTTGTTAACGCATTCACAGGCAAAGTTAGTACACGTATGCATTCACGGAACATGTGTACAAATACTGGTTTCATACTTTCACCGCGTAGAACATACGTACATATATAAAATGACAGTGCTATCCTCGAAACATGTCGGACGAGTCGAAATACAATGCCCCGTTTTTTTTTTTGAGTTTTTCTCGTATTGGGAAAACGATATGATTCCTGGAAAGTCAGTAGCCCTGGTTGAAGTTGTCGTTGTAGGATACTTGTGCACTGAAACCATGCTTCCAGTCGGCCGTGTAACGAACGAGCTGCACTCTGCCGTCCGGTAATTGGACCCGGTACTCGCCGCGAACAATGTCGCCGTCACTGATTGCATTGTGCGCATAATCATTGCCGAATGCGTCCTCCTTCACGGCGTATTTAAAGTCAAACGGCATGCCGGGCTCGTGATGACCGTGATCGTGATAGTCGTGCTTTGGAGTGTAGAGAAAAAAAGAAAAGACCATTTGCTATGGAGAACAAATCTTCACATTCACATTTTATCGACGATTGTCGGAAGCGACAATAAGCAGCAATGTAGTATATTCTACGAAATATATGTGTTTGCGTCTTCCTGCATATTTCATAGAATAAGTAATGAATATTTCGAGTGACCAGCGAGACGAAATTATAGGTAACACTGTATGATTCGGCACATCGTGAGCGTGGTTATATTGACAGGAGATAGAAGCAAAAATTGATGTAGACGGACGAAAAAATGGGGGTGTGCATCAAGGGTGTAATATGATATATAGGTCAGAGGTCTTCAAACTACGATCCACGGCTTCTTTAAATCTGCGTGAATAATAAAATCAGTGTTTTGCCTTTCGTGTAGATTAGTGCAAACTGAATTTATTTATGTTCGACTTTCGTCCAAGGCTAAAAGTTTATTTTGAATATATCTGTGTCCTTGTACATACGTGTCAAATTCGGCAAAATTCTCATTTCAAGTAAACATTTATGAAATTCAGAAGGAAAAATTGATATAGCTTGCTTATGATTTGTTTTATAAGAGCATTTGTTAACAGTCTGCTTTTGGACCTGGGTCCATTGTGGCCCAAAGGATTTTATGGACCAACTCTTCATTCCCAGTAATACCAAAATTTTCCCGTTTTACCTTGGGTCAAAAATGACCCGAGTCAATGAGACCCAAATTATAAATTTTGATATTTTTATTACAATACACATTCCAGTGTAAAAATGGCATTTTTTCTCCGCAACTGTCACATTTTTCTCTCGATCGGAATCGTATTATGGCGACAGTCCCAAAATGATTCAAATAAAAATTACTTAACCATTGATAAAACTGTCTTCTCTTTCTTTCGGTCCGCGAATATGTGTAAAACATATTAGTAAGCTCGTCCGTGTACGAAAAAGTTTGGAGGCCTCTGGAGTAGACGTTAGCAGTGCCACACCTACCGTCGTCTGGCCGCCATCTTGCATTAGGGCGGGACAGTTTGATGTGATTTCAACATTGGAGAACGGTACAAAGCAAAGGCGAGAAGTTTATATTGTATAAATTTTGCGAGACGCCGATTGCGGAGTCACTCGTTTAGAATAATTTTGGTGGTAACCAAAAAGGGGCCATCACATTACACTCGAAACACTTCTTTCGCAGGCCGTTCAGATGAGACTCGAGACGTGGCTTGTGGTTTTGCAAAAATATTTACAGCTTCCGCGAAGAGAGGAAGGATTGTATGTGGATCGATGGGGTATGAAATTGGAAAAGAGAGAGAGAGAAAAGAATGATTTCTACCGTAATTCCATTGGGACTGGTCGTCGGCGTCGGGTAATTTGTAAATCCAGGAGAAGTTGGTCGCGGGTTGTAGGTATAGCCCGTACCCGTGGTTACGTGCGGGAAGGTTCCAGGCACCGTCGGCGACGTTGGCCTTGTATAGGTTTTGCTAGAAGGGTTGGTGGAGGGCTTCGGGAACGGTATCGGTGGCCTCATATATTTGTAACCTTTCGTTGGCTCCGGCGGCAGATACGTATTTCGCTTTGTGCCGCGCGGCAGGTCACAGACCACGCTACCGATCAGCCAGAATAAGGCTATCTAAGGAGTAAGAGGTGAGAGTTTGCCTTCTTTTATCACTAATTATCTGCGTTGCGACGGTGAAAGGTTGTGTGCAAAGCTCGTCGGAAATTTTGAGAGCGTGCGATGTGAAATGACGAACTATGCCACCGTTTCCGCTGTTTCAGCCGTTTCAGTGGAAAGAGAGGCGATGAGGACGATGGATTGATTCGTGAGAATATGCATGACGCGGTCATTGTCGTACCAAAGCCTTTTTTATCGCCTGCTTCTTCAGAAGTAGATAAGTATTTCGAAAGAAGTACATACGAAAACTGAATTGAAGCTAACAAGCCGTTTCACATACTTTACGCACGACGAAAAGTCTCTCGCAGTCAAGGACGAACCTTCTCCGCCAGGTCAAATATATTTACTCTAGGAAATTCTGAAAATGGTCGAAAATTATAAATTTACTTTGACTCAGCAGACCGAACGATTTGAACAGAACAGATGGTTCAGAGTATCTCTAGGGAAATGTATCGAGGCTCGTGATAAAACAAAATCAATGCCCTAACTCGAACAATGAGCTCTAGTTGATAAACCCGGCTGGAACAGGAAGATTTCTCACGACAGGTTCTTACGCACTTTCCTCCCCCCCGAAGAACCCGTCCCTCTCTTTTTCTTTACTTTTAAATGTGATTATTTATTCACGCTTACGTACCTGCAGATAAAACATTTTCAAATCGAAAGAATGTGCCTCTTTGGGTGGAGGAAACTGGCGCGCGCGCGCGCAGTAATGACCACTATCGCTACCACCCCACGGAGAAAGGTACCAACAAGCAATATACACTCACAAAGACTGCAAAACTATAAAAATAAAAAAAAACAGTATCGAAAACTGTAGAACAATATTTTCGGATCAATGCGCCTCATTAGCCGAGATATTAAGATCCGCTCGAATTGACATCGGCAGACACTAGACTCATCTGCATTCTAAAGTATTTCTGGCACCGACTGCAAGAACTGTTAATCTTTGAAAAGAGACACTTACAAATGTGCGCAAATACGTCGTAACACAGATACGAATACGGATAGATCCAGTACGAAACTGCTCAGCATCGTAGAAGATCGGGTTTATATAGCATGCCTTTAATAAGATGATTCTTAAATGTGTTGGGAAAGGAAGAGAGAATAGGGAGACTGGAGAGAGGAGAGAAGAGCAGTGAAGAGAAGAGAGGCCCACGCGATGGGGCAACTCCCTTGTTTTACCTTGCCTCGCATTGCCTTGCCTCACCTTGCCTTAGAACCTGGCACAGATCGACCGCGAGAGGGCAAGTCATCTCGCGAATGTTCGAAAGCTCCCGCGACCGACCAACACGTGCGCGGATATATGCAGAGAGGTATGCGCCTGCAACCTGTGCACACACATACGTAGCAGGACATTCAACGAAGCGAAGGGGAGGAGTAAAGGTAATTCGCAGGTTGGGGTCACATTGAATCTATACCAGTGAATGGTGACTGTGTTTGGTTGTCGTCTCTCTATCGTAGCCGATGTATGCGCGTTGTCGCCCTATCCCATCCAATTTTTCTTTCTTCCCTGACACCCTAACTTTCGGACTCTGGTAGGTGACCACTTCTCACATTTTTCACATAAAAACCATTACTCTCAACTTTCAACCTACATAGGCGCGCCCGAGTGGTGTACCCATACATGCACACATGTACTCATCGTTAGGCATTTAGACAATGACGGTAAGTGTAATAGGGAATAATCCGATGGCGACATCGGTACTCCCTCGCAAGTCGGCGTATGTATCGAGGTCGTCTTTGTTCATCCTTGTTGGTACGTCATGAGAAGTGGTGCGGTGATTATGACAACCCAGAAGATATCAAATATCTATACATCATCGTACCCTAAACAATGTTGGCCTTCGCATGAAAGATCGCACGATTCGACTATCTTGATGTGGAACAAAAGAATGACGTTCCATGAAATGCGTGATAATTTCGAATTCGTAGTTACACCTACAGGCGGCACTGTGCTCACACGTCGCTATATAAAAGTGAATGGCTTATGGAGGTATGAATACAATAAGTGATCATACAAGCGTTAGTACGACTACTAGTCCCTCTGTCACCACGCAATCATGCTACTGTTGCACCATTAACATCACCGCCGACATCATCGCTATGCTAGTGTTACCGTTATTTCCTATTTCCTGTCATTATTTAAGCAGAAGCAGATCATTTTCGTTTTCTGTTCTATCTTCTCATTGTTTTAAAATGATTTCATTCAAGCCAGACACTTCACACACATAATGAAAAGCATCGACATATTGTTCAGATTTATTAATAAACTCACCTGTAATATTTGTATACAGCTCATCAATTAAATTGTTATATCGAGTACAGAGAGATGAACGCATATGTCTCGTTAGCGAACAATTACTAGATAATCGAATAGATGCTCTCTAGCAAGCAGCAAAAATTTGCGGGCAAGAGAAATATATGTATATATCCTTTAAAGCTGCTACTGAGTCAGACAGACAACAAATACGAGTAAATTTTTGCGGGAACGCAGCCGCAACGCAATCATTTGGTAAGAAAAACTCAATATCACTCAATGCTCATTTTGCAGTTGCAAATCCCACACGGTTGTTTTCCATGTCAAATTCGGTGTAGAATCGACCGATGAAGACATCTCCTAGAATCCACAGTGGGCCATTGGGCGGCGGTATATCCATTCCCATAAATCCACTTAGACATATAGTCTTTCCGAACTGTTTAACCTGTTACGAGAAGAGTTCATAAAAGGCAAGATCGTTTAGTTACAGTGGTATCTCGTGATGCATTTACAAATCGCTTACTTTCAAGATGTAGTCTTCACCGGACAAAGTGAACGGACGTCCACCGAGGACAATACTGATCTTGGGTAGGTGCGGAATAGTATCACAGTTAACCTTTGAAATAGAAACCATGATATTAGCCTGCCATGATATGTGTTATTTATGAATCAACTACCATTGCTTCGCCGGCAACGAGAGGTAGAGCTCCAATTTGCTTATTGATAAGTTGAACGTCCTTAGTTGGTCCTGCTATCAAGGAAGTGCCAGTATCTGCAATTGCGTCTGCACCATTTTCACTTACGGTCATCTCACCAACTTGAAGTCTAGATCGATACCAAAGAAATGTAATGCATTATTCAATTAGATGCAACATATGAGTCCTTAACATACTTGTCAATTTTAAATTGCCAATAAGCTTTTCGATCAACAGGAACATAAGTGAATTCGCCGTCATAATGGTCAGGATCGGAACCACCCAGTATCATTTCTCCACCAATTGGGGCTGAAGGATCCCTTAATGAATAATAAAGAAAATCACATTAAAAAGTACAATTTTAATATTTAACACAATCAACTGTATTATTAAGACATTTACCTGTTCAAATAAAAACTGAACACAGCTTGTGAAACTAGACCTTGTTTAACCATATTGTAAAAGACAGGTGTTACACCATCCACTGCAATCCTAGAGTAGGCCATACCTAAGATACCATCAAATTTGGCAGCCACAAATGCCAAGCCAGGTTCACTCAATGCCTCAGCAAATGTTTGATCTTTGACATTCATGCCTACTATCTACAGAGTAATTGTAAATATTACTATGACTTTGCAAGAATAGTCAAGGTGACAATATGTGAACGCTTACATCTAACGTGTCTGTTGATAAATAGCCTGACAAGCTGCCTGAACCATAATGAATAGCAAAATCTGTACCATTCTTCTTGTAAGTAGCTGACTTTTTGCTATCATATTTACGATGTAGCACTGTAAAAAACATTATTGAAGCACATGAAAATCATCAAGCAGTTATGCATAGGACTTACTGCAAGCAATATTGGTGATGTGACAGTTTTTTGATGGCACCCAAAGGTTGGAGGACCCAGTGTCAAAGACAACACTAAAATTTTGTGGTGGTGTACCGATGCCAATGATACCATAATATTGTGCGTCAAGATAGTTGGATAAAGGCTCCGGTGGCAAATCGCCACTTATAAAGCGAGACTGTATCAGTTCAGTATCAACATTTTTCAACTGTCGTCTGACAGTTTCCATTTTATACAATGGGATCCTTTGATTGGAAAAGACGTTGTTAAATACATATTGGTATCATACATTTGCAAAAAGGAGCAGGAAAGGAAGAGGAGAATTAAAGTCGGACAGTCATTCAGAAGACAATGAGTAATCGTACGAACACACAGAACAAACCTCAAATTTTCCTCAACTTACCGCACTAATTCAGCATTTGTTAATCCTAACAAAACGCCAAGGGATACGATGAGGTACCACATTTTGTACGGGAGCTAATATCACTGGCTATGATACGAATGAATCTTTCAGTCTTTCCCTCAGCAACGAATGCGACTCGGCGAGAAGTTATCGCGCTGTGTCAGATCGCAAGTTATCTTTTATGTTGAATTGTATTCTGCGCGGCGTAACGACTGTACCCACCACACGACGTGTGATGACTCATACCAATGAACACGATGAACACAGTCAAAGTCAGTCAAAGTACATTAGCAGTGTCGGTGTGTGTCACGAAATTGACCACACGCAACAATCCACAATACGGCCGTTATTACAAATGGCGCAAACCGGAAGGACAAACGCGTGCGATGTTGTTGTCAACTATGCACATACAGTTTGTCACAGAAATATTCGGGCATCGTGACAATAATATATCCTAGAATCGTTCCTTTCACGTCCCAATCATTTCTGAAGGAATCATGGTTGTTATTTGTCCTATGCATTAGACGTTCATTAAAGCTGCGATTAAAGTCAACAAAAGCATGTTGTTCAGTTGGAAGATTTATATAGATTCTGTTGATGAACCTATGACGAACGATGAATGAAATGCCGACAAAATATTCGAGCACAAAGATGATAATTTGATTCGAGCGGTTCAGGATGATGGGACAGAAAATTAACGTTTTATCTGTTTCTGTCCGTGCCCAAACGTAATACCGAGCGTGTGGGCAGCGGGACAAATGAGATTAAAGGCTCTTCTGCGATTAAGGTGGCGACATCTTCTGATCGACTGATGTTACTCGACCGTGTCGACCACGATGATGTTACATTACCGACGTAAGTATTCAATTTGCGCCCTGCCTTTAACAGCACGCGCCGAGAGCGTTTTATCGGACGAAGGTTGTGCACAGAGAGACAATTATCCCCATACATTTTGACACTTTAATATATTTTTATTGTGCGCTATACGAGAGGCAGCTTGCCGAAGCGGTAAATTTTCGTGGAACGACATGATACCGGAGATAATTGTACATATATGAAATAAGAAAAAAAGGAAGAGAGAGAACATATAATATACGTGTGAAGATGCGCGGTTGATGTGTTTGGCGTGCAGTGAGAACGAAACAACGCACGCAACGACCATCATTCGTAGAGGTTACCCTATTGTTAATATCAAGTTCCAAATGCCTGGACCATCTAACTCGAAGATCGTCCGCGTACCTGTTGTCTCTCGTGCCAGCTGATAAACTTGTTTCACGATTCCTGCGAGGAGATAATTTTGCCGACACACCATCGTCATGGCGGATCATTTCTTTGGGGAGCTTGCCGCGGATCAGATTGAAAAGATACTCCAATTCCAAGTGAGTCATAATTTTCGTTAATCCGATTCGGGACAGTTTTCAATGTTTCTGCCCCTTACCGCCACGTCCACGTTTCTGCTTCAGGATTTAACAGGGATTGATGACTTGACAATTTGCAGAGATGTTTTGCAAAGGCACAATTGGATTTTGGAAGTGGCTGTACAGGTAACTTTTTGATTCCTTGTCAGTCTTGATTACACTTGTAACGTTCTGTCTATTGCCATTGCCGTTATAGGAACAATTGAATCTGTACGAAGGCCTACCATCCATGTATGCACAAGATTCAGGTTCTAGGCCACCGCAAGTTGTTGACGACAGTAATTCCAGAATTTATTTTAACCAGCCTGGTAGTTCGGGCGGAGGTGGACTTTGGTCATATATCTTTTCCATGTGTTATAACATAGTGAGCAATATCGTACAATTAGTGTTTGCAATATTCAGGAATGATGTCAGACCTGGTATGTAACCCTCGAAAAACTATGGACATGAGCGTTGTCTATTATGCAAAATCTATTAACTTCTTTTAAGTATCCTCCGATCCTGTGGAAGACGTAGTTGCTTTTATACGATCTTATGAAGAACACTGTGGTAGCCAACATCCAGTCTTTTATCAAGGCTCGTACAATCAGGCTCTCTCAGATGCCAAACAAGAGTTGAGGTTTTTGCTAGTGTATCTTCATAAGGACGAAGCTCATAATGTAGAGCAATGGTGCAGGTATTTCTAAGGAAAAGTTTCGTGCATTCTTTTACGATCGCTGTATGACGTCTTCTGGATAATAATCAAGAAAATTACATGGCAGAACAACATTAAATAATCCAGAGGTTGTCCAGTATATAAATACACATACGCTATTTTGGGCATGCAACGTTCAATCTGGAGAAGGCTACAAGGTTGCAGAAGCCCTCAAATCTGGCTCATATCCATTCTTGGCTCTTATCGTTTTAAAGGATAATAGAATGACTATAGTGCGTCGGTAAGTGATTAATTGAATGCGGCGGAACGCACGTTCCCTCTGTTTCAATGACTTGAGAATTCTTATTGCAGAATGGAAGGCACTCCGTCTCCTACTGATTTACTTTCCCGATTACAGGCGGTCGTAGAGCATAATGAAATTAACTTGATACAAGCACGCCAAGATAGGTAACGAAGGTTTATTTATTTTACATTATTCTCATCAAATTTCGCTCACCCATTTACACGCGTTGTTTAGGCACAGCAAAGAGAAAAACAAACAAACAGAATGATTGTATGAAGAAAGAATAGAACAAATCAAATATTTGATTAATCGCGTTAATTACGAAAATATCAATACTTACTGTTTGTCGTAAGTAGAGCTGAACGTAGTGCCGCTCAGTCGTTGAGGCAACAGCAGGACCGTGCCTACGAAGAATCATTGCGTGCTGATCAGGAAAAGGATCGCAGAAGAGAGGAAGAACGCCGGCAGATAGCGGAGCGCGAGGCAAAGAAGCAAGAGGAACTTGATGCGCAAGAAATGGAAATTGAACGCATCCGCCTGGAGAAGGAACTAACGGTGCGGAAAGTGCCTGCCGAACCGGAATCGTCGGATCCTCATGCGTGCCATCTTCAGATAAAACTCGGTGGAAGGACGATGAAAAGGCGTTTCCTTATGTCCGACACAGTTCAGGTATCGTATTATTCGGGCGTTAAGCGTGTCAGACGGGAAGAGGGTATTTCAAATTATTTAAAGTGTTCCTCTATGGTAGTAGGTGTGTTTTAACTAATATTTATTTTCTTTTTGGACAATCTACAGAGATTTTTGCTTAAATAAGTTCAATTAAGAATTTAAAAGGTCCTCGACAAAAGTTGATGTCTATTGGAAACTATTGAACCGAATTTTGCTAAACACGGCTATTAATCTTTCCGAAAATATACACTTTAGAACATCGACACCGAATCATTCGTAGATGAGCTACGGGCTGTAGAGAAACAGACACACACACGAGTCAACCTTATAATACCCTCCTTTTTGCGTCGGAGGTTAAAAAACACGTCCTATGACAGAAAGCGCCTTAAAATGCATTGAAAATGTGGAAACATTGAATCAGTTGAACACACTTTTCTTCCACAGGACGTATTCCACTGGATCTACAGCCAGCCCGATTCTCCTGTAAATTTCGAGATTAAAACGAGTTATCCACAAAGAATTCTGTTTCCATGCAGAGAAGTCTCAACACTGTCGGCGATTGGCTTAACTCATAGAGAAGTTCTCCACGTCAATGATTTAGACGATTAATTTTAGTTACTATTAATGCTTTAAACGTCATACGCTATTCTTTGTGTTCAAGTATCATTTCGACGACAAAATGGTACTGTTGTGAAAAACACTTGTGAAAAGTGTGTGTCTATATACAGAAACGGGGCAGTGTGATCCATTTTCTCTTATGTAAGTTGGTCGCTAGAAATTGTTAACAAAGCACATGTGATTACTTTCGCGCGTTTATATAGAAGAGTATAAAAGAAGACTTTATTGTGCAGATTATAAAGCGCACGACCATTGTTTCCAATTTGTGAGTCAGTGACTCCTCGTTCATTTTTCTTTTATGATTATTTGCGACTAACATTCTGGCCTTACCGAAAATTGTAGTGACTTAGAAATTCTAGATCTATGTTTCAGCAGATTATATGTTCGCAAAAGTAGTCTATTGTCAATGCACATACCTGAATAAAGCTGGTAATAAAATTTATCATTGATGATTTAGTTAAAGATGTTAATTATCCACAGAAGAAACTTTGTATATTAATTGTAAATTGTACTTAATCTGTACTCGAATACAACTATAAATTGAATAAATCCATTCTTTGTCTATGACCCACAAGCCCATAATTGATCTCGTCCAACTGACAATGCTATATAGACGTAACGTAACTATATAAATACTTCGTATCCGGTATAGCTTATATTTCTGATTGGTTGATTCCTAAACGCGTTTTACGTACACTTTAATCTGATACATAACTTACCTTATTTTATATTTTACGAACGCGTAAATGTCTTAACTGTAATGTTGTGTTATGATTTTGTAACAGATTTACATACTTATTGGAGATATAAATGATTATTTACATCTTAATTTTGTATTTATTTGTTCAGTCGTCACAGTAATTAATATGTCAACACTTATTTGATTTATTTCCTTGCACAAATTATTTAACGAGAGATCAACTGACATTTTGGTCAGTTTCCAAACATCTTAAAATTCTAAATGGGCTACAATTTTTTGTTCCTTTTCAAAGTAACATACCAATTTCCAAAATGCATCTGCAGTTTCAAAAGAAATAAGATCATACCAGAATAATAATTAAACTTGTTCCTTTACTATAATCGATAGGAGCTATTAACTTTTTCCATAAGCAGCAGTAGTATCTATCTGCTTTTTGGTAGCTACACCCTAAAATCCTCATATGCAGAATGACAATAATCAATGAGTATTAAGGCAAAGTAGGGATGCATTTAAAAACAAAAATGCAACTGCATCCTACCGGACCGTCGATGCGTCTGTGACAACAAAATTTGTCAGCAGTTAGCTGTCAGTAAATCATGCAACGTTGTCTCTTATCTTTCTTTTCAATTGTTATTTGAGAGAGAGAAAGTAATTAGTCCGGTCCAGTTACCACAGTCACCCTGTATGTTTCTAAGCCAGTGTGCCCCTTTCATTCGAGTTTTTTTTTCTTCTCCCGTAATAGAGGAAACTGTCGGCCTAGATCCCGACATGTCGAATTACTGCCTTTCACCAAAGGATAGACTGCCTGTAGTAAATCTGACGCGATGCTACGCGATGCACATTATTGTACACTTTCGAATAAACCATGCAAACACTCATTTACGCTAACTTATATTCGGTAACTTATTAATTGAAGAGTGACAAAAAGAAGGGAATGGAAAGTGGTGAAGGTGGCGGGAGAAGATTTTACCATTCTTTTCCGGCGTGTTGCACACTTCCAATTTCTCTCGACGCATGTTTCTTTTCAAAGCGCATCGGTCTGCGATATGACTGTACAGTGCAAATCTACGAAAGACCGCGCTTATAAAATACTATGCAAGTATATTCACCGATGGATGGTGTTCTTCGTAGAAAGTATGCATCTCAGTGCACGACACGGTTGAGAACGATTTGAACGATTTAAACGTTCGCTCCGAAACTAACTTCGAGTGTTTCGCAAACAGTGTGAATTTTTATTCCCATTTGAAGTTTGAAATTTAGGTAGGTAGACACAAAGAGTATTAGGGTACACAGACGCGGATGTGTGTATAGCGTGTAATTTTCCACCTATATATATGTGTATATCTTGATTATTTTTCATTCTTGAATCATTCTCTTTCAGAAATTAAGATAGTTCCAGCACTCTCGTCTGTAAGTAAATCTACACTATCCTCGCAGATTACTAAAATTATGGAGAAAATATGCTTATCAATCTCACTTTAGCACAGGATTTTATAGAAATGGATCTTCAAATCTTTATATCAATCCTGTACGATGTGCTGGTATTCTTAGGGATGGCAATTGTTTACATAAGCGAGGCTGTAATGCTCACGTTAATTCCACAACGCTATTATGAAAAGTCAATTACAGGAGACACTGCTCTCGTAACTGGTGGTGCCAGTGGAATTGGAAGATTGATTGCAAAGAAGCTAGCCAAATATGGAGTCTATGTTATAATTTGGGATATAAATCAACCTGGTAAGAATGCCTGTAAACAAAACTTGGCACTGAATATGTGTGTGTATATATGAATATATACCATGGCACTGTATCGCTTCAGGTATTGAAAGGGTGGTAAAAGAAATAAAAGATGCTGGTGGAAAATGTTCAGGTTACTACTGTGACATCGCTAGCAAGAAACAAATATATGAAACTGTAAAAATTATTGCAACTGAAGTTGGAAAGGTATTTATATTATATTTATATTCCATCCAGCTTTCCTCCTTGTGTAAAAATTTAGTTAATTATGTTGAATAGGTAAACATCCTAGTCAACAATGCTGGATACGTTTGTGGAAAAACCTTCTGGGAATTGGCAGATCATCAAATTGAACAGACATTTAAAATAAATATTTTGTCACATTATTGGGTAAGATTTCTTGAAATCTCAAATTATTATCGAGTTGGATAACATATTGATCTATGCATTTTGAATTGTAATATAGATTACCAAAGTATTTTTAAAAGATATGATGAAGGATAACTATGGTCATATTGTGACAGTAGCTAGCGTCGCTGGACTTCTGGGAACATACAATTGTACAGATTACTCAGCCACAAAATTTGCAGCAATTGGATTACACGAAAGTCTTTACACAGAATTAAAGGTAAAAAAGTTGTTCTGTCTTACTAACACAATAGTACCAATTAGAAACAATATATAGATCTATTTACGATGGTTTCTAGACTCATGGGTATGATGGAGTTCATATGACATTAGTTTGTCCCTATTTTATAAACACTGGCATGTTCCATGGCGTACAGCCTCGGTAAAGTTCTTTTATTGTTGTAACCATCAGTGTATTTGATTCTGCACCGATGTAACAACTGTATCTTTTTGACACTAGACTGATGCAGATGTTGGATCCAAAATATGTTGCACAAGAAGTCATATCTGGTATTTTAACAAATCGTGTCAACGTAACATTACCTGGCTGTGTCAAATTTTTTCTTCCACTTAAATGGTATGTAATTTAGTTGTGCTCAACCTTGATATACATATTTGATTTACCATATATTTTTTCCCAAACAGCTTATTACCGGCTAAGCTCTGTTGGATGCTGATGTATCGTATACTGCAGGGGCCACAATCAATGATGATGTTCAAAGGGCGAGACGAAAAACTTTTCGAAAATAATAACATTTAGATAATGACATATAACAATGAAGCAGACAGCTATTTAGTGCACAATCGTTTATAAAAGAAAAGTATAAGTTTTTAGTAACTACAATTATGAATAAATTGCAGTAAAAGCATAAACTCAGCAATTTTATATACATTCACTAATCTCAATGTACATATTAACTTTATCAGTGAAAGTGTTACTAGCATTTGTCAATTGATACATCACTATACAAAATGTATGCACCCATTATTGACATTTAACAGAAGTGGACACAGAAGCCCTAACCTCACAAAAGATAGGTTATAAGCAGAAACTGCACATACCACCAGCAAGCCTGACAATACTTTTATCAATTCAAATCCAATGCTCTAACAAAGTAAATATATTTATAATATATTTGTTAATAAGATATTCATAGATAACAACATAGGCCAAACCTTAGACTATATATGTTTGGACTGCTAGTCGGCAACTTCAGTGTGGTTTGAAGCAGTTTGAAGACCTACAGCGCCTCGGTTAACCAAGAACTGCCAAGAACTAAATTCGCAAGTTGTGTGTATATATATATATATGTATATACACAAAGTACACTTGCGCGCGCATGCAAATTTCGCTGCTGTTTCCTCTTTGTCGCTCACTGAAACCACTCCATTGTATCTTGACAATGGTGTGAAACCAGCAACTTGTGTAGTTCTTAGTTAACCGAGGCGCTGTAGGCACTGATAGAAGTTTTGGCATAAAACACCGAATGTGCTGACGAGAGTGGGGGAAGCCTTAGCAGGTGTTTAACTCTTACGTCTTAAATAATTTTATAGCTACCACGCACGTGTGTACACTGCTGTACTATAAAATTGGTGACCCCGACGTGATCACGGATAAGTAACCCTGTCAGTAACCTTCTGAAAATTTTAACTGCCTACACCCCTCTTGCGCAATGTCGACACAGTGACAGTATCGCCGCCTGCATAAGCACCGCCTAAACTAAACTAAGTTGGGACTTTAAACTGGCTCCAAAACGCTAAGATCAAAAGTTCCAAAAAGAGCCGATACACTGCAAATTTTAGTCTAGTACAGCGCTCCTAGGTACAGATTTGTACCAAAAGTGTAAAAGTGTAAACAATATTTATAGCTTTCTAGCAATAATCACTTGATGGCGGAAGAGAGCTTGAAAAATTGTGACCATTTCTACACTTCTGCTACAGATCTGTACCTAGGATAGCTCTACCAGAAGAAAATGTACAGTGTATCGATGAATTAAAAGCTATTGTTTAAATATAAATAGTATAGACAGCTTTGCCTCCCAGTAAATAGAAATTAATATAAAATATTAAATAATGTGATCGAAAAATATATTGAACCTTAAGTTTTCTTACATTCCCTAATAACGAATAATTGATTAATTTTTCATATAATTCTTAATTACTTAAAGTATATTTTCAAATTTCAATTTTCAAAGATGTGCTTGGCGCTTCATAACCCTCTTCATAATCTGGAAATGAGAACTGCAATTAACACCTGCATGTAATAGAGTAATATTTAACGCAAGAAACGCGAAAATTAATCCACATAATGTTGACCGTTACTTCCCTTCTTGGAATATAAGATTATTACCCTCTCTCTTCGTCACAGATCAGTGTCCCCGTCGTAATACATATATGGCTTCTTCACAATCTGGAAATGAGAACTGCAATTAACACCTGCATGTGATAGAGTAATATTTAACGAAAGAAGCGCGAAAATTAATCGATATAATGTTGACCGTTACTTCCCTTCTTAGAATGTAGGATTATTACTCTCTCTCTCTCTTCGTCACAAATCAGTATTTGCGTTTCCTTTTCAGAGTTTTGTCATATTTATTCGAGGCTATTTTTACAATGCCATCCGTAGGCGCACATCAGGTTTCTATTCCACATAAAATATTATTTATATAACGCGTTCAATTTTGCACGGAGACCTTGACACACGCGTGAACAAACACTTCTCTCATATGATTTTCGTGTAAAGTACAATGAATAAAATTAATATCTATATTAATGTATGCCATGGAGGTCAATACATTCACAATATCAGCTCTATGGTAGTTATATTCTAAATATTTTTGTGTTGTTGCTTGTGCTTGGGACAAATTCGGTTCCACGCATAGTTTCCGGCACGATGCGCACGTTTGAAATGATTCTAAATTTCAAAAAGATTTGAAAACTTGTGAGGAAAATTGAGAGTTTATCTGTTCACGCGTCTGTGAGGTTGAGGGTTCCTGGCACACGACGTTTCCCTCGTCTATTAATCTGTTACTATTGCTTCGTGTTTAATTTACCAAGCTACTTAAATTAAACAAAACGGTGCCGGTACCTTTGCTTTCGCAATTGCCACCAACAGAACGGCGGGTTGTAATATTATTTATAATTAAAGTTTTAAAATGATTAATAAATTCAATCGCGGTTGGTTTATTAGTATCGCGGTAACCTAAAGTCCGCATGCATCCGAAAAAATGTTCTAACGGGTCCTGATTAATATTTCTGGGAAACCAGTGCTTAAAACCTTCTCCCTGCAGAATTGTATTTAACGACCGGAACCCCGCGAGAGTTGCGATCCAATTTTTCAAAACTGTTGATCTATCTTTTTTCTCTTTGTTTATTGGATCAACAAACTGCATTCGTTCGAGTTGTGCGATAGCATTAGTCCAAAACCTCATGTGCGGGCTACTTCCTGTGACGGCCCCACGGTACTTCTTTTCCGGTATTACTGTGTGGCCGTTGCAAGAGTCAAACAAGTCATCGAAAAATCTAATATATTTCGATGCCGCTTTGCCTTCCACCGCAGGCATAGATAGTGGCCCACGGATGCTGTTAACATACCCTGAAAAAACATATTTGCATGTACAACACTGAAAATGTAAAGTATTCACAATTTGCACAAATATGACATATCTTTTAACAGTACAACATACCTCGTACTTGACTGAGATGGTTTATATACCGTCCCATTGTTTGGCTGAGCACCTGCGCCGCATGTTTGACCCGCATTTTTCTTATTTTGTGCCGTTTCACGTGCTCTTGGGTTATCTTCATCATTATCCTAAAGGGGGGTTCCACGTTGTCCATTTCATAGGCACGATCTATAATCTCCCAGGATAGGTACTCCTTCCCGTCGGCAGCAGGTGTTGTGACTTCTAAATCCTTCGTCAATAGTTTGTTTCGGACTCCTTTGATTAGATGCGGCACGTCATATACGGCAACAATTGTCTGGCCATGTACATGTATTATGTTACCTGCGAACATTCAGTTTAATACTTTCATTATTCGGCTCTTTACTACATACAAATAAAGGTCGCCATACAGCTTACGGTACACCGCACGGTCGGCTTTTCGCACAGGTAGAAGTACCGTACGATAGAAGTTTCCCGCAGGTAGAACTAACGATATTTTGATTCCGTTACGATCGACTGTACAGACGTACCTGTCCGGTCTACCGTAACGTGTTTGACGCCGTTAATATTACTGACTTACCTGAAAGTTTATTAATTGAAGAAGCTTCGGTCGCTGTTTCCGAGACGAGATCATTCATAGCCTTCACATTCATTGAGCCCTGATCGCACACGTAGGCGGCTATGCGAAGTCCAGAATTCACGACGCCCTCCGTGACCTCTTTAATGCACGAGGCTAAATCTGTAGAGATCGTCTGGCTGTCGGAGAAATAAAACGCGAGTGGGAGTTTCCACCCTGTTTTGATTCCCCGAAGCATGAACACTACGGCAACGTCTGTGAATTTTGGACGTCGCACTTTGCCGTGGTCTTCGAATCCTACTATTCTTTGCAATGTAGGGCTGAAATCGATGTGAGGCTGTATCGAGACCGCGTCCCACATGAGACAGCATATTTTATCCAATCTAGCCATGGATCGGGCTTTTTCCCTCAGATGCTCCATCATATTTGCGTTGATTCCGGGTTGTAACACCATCCCTCGTAGTAGTCCCCGCAATATTTTCCCATTTGGCAAGTTGAACATCAGCTCCAAAAATTGGTAGGCCCGTCGTGACTGATTGTAAATAGACAAACAGAGAATCTTCTCCTCCATGGAATACTGGCTGCCCTGAAAAGGCACAGAAAATGAATGTATTTCAATATAACAAAACGCAATATACACATGTCACTGTGTACATCAATTTGCATACAAATACATTTTGAATACATAATCCAAAAGATTAAGACAATACCGCAATATATACTTACTGTAATGTAAAGCACAACAATTTATGTGAGAGACACTGAGTTGTTTAATTAATCTTAGCTTACCCTTGGTGCATATTTCGATGTCCTTAATTGCAGTTCAAGAAATGCTTGTTGTGTTGCAGTCAAGTTGGAAAGCAGAGACTGAAGAGACTTTGAATTATAAAATTTCTCAGCCACCCGCAGTCTCTGTTTGACTGTACGCAACTTCTTCTCTGCATAGGCCTGCCACCTGCACAACAGTCGAGCGGTTTTATACAATTTTTTCTTCCGTGGTGTTAAATCACGTGTGTTCGTTGTGCCACCTAATGAACACAACCGCTGTTTCCTATTTGGACCCGGTGTTGTGCTTTGTTGAATTTCAGAGGCACCTGAAACCTGGTTGTACAAAACCAAACAAATTATATCTTGCGGAACAGTATAAGGATTTACAAACATATTGCCTTGCAAAGTGACAGTTACAAACCTCCGTTGCAACATTGGGTACAGCAGTGTATGCTTCCTTGCTTGTGTTGCCATCTTGCATCTGATGGCAATAGGATGGCTGCACATTTTGCGATACCTGATTGTGCAAAAGAAAACAAATTATGTTTTACATGAAAGTACAAGGATACTACAAAAACAATGTGTTGCAAAGTAACATTCACAAACCTTCACTGTAGGAATGCGTATAGCAGGGTATGCTTTGCTGGTATTGCCTCCTTCAAAGTCATATGAACAGGACGGCTGCACATTTTGCAATACCTGATTGTGCAAAACTAAACAAGTTAATCTCACATCCAAGTATATGGGTATTACAGACACACTGTCTCCAAAATTGACAATCACAAACCTCCACTTTCGGAGTGCTTTCTTCAATGGGAGATGACAATGCCACTGATGGTATAGTATCAGGTTTCAACTTTCGATTCCTGGCTCCCACGATATAATCGTCATCCTTAAAATGTAGATAGCATACCATCCTGTTGCGTATTTCTTTCTCCGTTAATCCTTCGATTTTCGGAGAGTACACAGCAGCCTTCCAGAGAGCAAATTGCTCAGGTTTTTTCGGGAAAGTATGGCACGGCACTACGTACTTATTGGATCGACACCCGCAGACACAGCATTCAGACTTCATCTCTAGAATTAATGTCAAACGGATTTCAGAAATAGGTTTCAAGCGGATTTCAGAAATAGGTTTCAAGCGAATTTCATATAAAATTTATATACCGCCTTAATCGTTCTGGAAATCAAATCTGGGAAGTATTCAACGAAACTTTAAATACTTATTTGTCAACTGCACAACCTACAAAAACACCTAATTCGCACACAGAAAAACACCCAAAACTCACAACACTTGCACAAATTTGCACAAACTCGTAACTTTTCTTCACAGTGATTGACTGGTTGACAGAAAACTACAGAAAACCGCTTCGAAGTCCCGCCTTATAAGCCACTTGTTGAAGCCATCTTGCAAAATTTCAGCCTATCACCGTTGAGCAACTACAGCACCACCACGACTTACCGCGCTTTCGGGAGAACTATTACCCCCACCCTGACTACCACGTTTTCGCGGTAGGAGTCAGGGCCGTATTCACGTACTGCGCTTAAGCCTGCGCGGGTGCTTAGGCCAGACTTAAGCCAATCACAACAATGCGGGAGCACGGCTTAGGCCAGGTTTAAGCCGTGCTCCCGCATTGTTGTGATTGGCTTAAGCCTGGATTAAGCGTCCGCGGAGCCCGCGGAGGCCTAAGGCCTAAGCGCAGTACGTGAATACGGCCCTAACTGGAGTCTAACGATGAGATGGCGCTGTAGTAGCTTAACGGCGATTGGCTGAAATTTTGCAAGATGGTTGCAACAAGTGGCTTACAAGGCGGGACTTTGAAGCGGTTTTCTGTAGTTTTCTGTCAACCACTGTCAACCACTGTGCAGAAAAGTTACGAGTTTGTGCAAATTTGTGCAAGTGTTGTGAGTTTTGGGTGTTTTTCTGTGTGTGAATGAGGTGTTTTTGTAGGTTGTGCAGCTGTGAATCAGTTTACAAATAAGTATTTAAAGTATCGTTGAATACTTCCCAGATTTGATTTCCAGAACGATTAAGGCGGTATATCAATTTTATATGAAATTCGCTTGAAACCTATTTCTGAAATCCGCTTGAAACCTATTTCTGGAATCCGTTTGATATTAATTCTAGAGATGAAGTCTGAATGCTGTGTCTGCGGGTGTCGATCCAATAGGTACGTAGTGCCGTACCATACTTTCCCGAAAAAACCTGAGCAATTTGCTCTCTGGAAGGCTGCTGTGTACTCTCCGAAAATCGAAGGATTAACCGAGAAAGAAATACGCAACAGGATGGTATGCTATCTACATTTTAAGGATGACGATTATATCGTGGGAGCCAGGAATCGAAAATTGAAACCTGATACTATACCATCAGTGGCATTGTCATCTCCCATTGATGAAAGCACTCCGAAAGTAGAGGTTGGTGATTGTCAATTTTGGAGACAGTATGTCTGCAATACCTATATACTTGGATGTGAGATTAACTTGTTTAGTTTTGCACAATCAGGTATTGCAAAATGTGCAGCCGTCCTGTTCATATGACTTTGAAGGAGGCAATACCGGCAAAGCATATCCTGCTATACGCATTCCTACAGTGAAGGTTTGTGACTGTTACTTTGCAACACATTGTTTTTGCAGTATCCTTGTACTTTCATGTAAAACATAATTTGTTTTCTTTTGCACAATCAGGTATCGCAAAATGTGCAGCCATCCTATTGCCATCAGATGCAAGATGGCAACACAAGCAAGGAAGCATACACTGCTGTACCCACTGTTGCAACGGAGGTTTGTAACTGTCACTTTGCAAGGCAATATGTTTGTAAATCCTTATACTGTTCCGCAAGATATAATTTGTTTGGTTTTGTACAACCAGGTTTCAGGTACCTCTGATATTCAACAAAGCACAACACCGGGTCCAAATAGGAAACAGCGGTTGTGTTCATTAGGTGGCACAACGAACACACGTGATTTAACACCACGGAAGAAAAAATTGTATAAAACCGCTCGACTGTTGTGCAGGTGGCAGGCCTATGCAGAGAAGAAGTTGCGTACAGTCAAACAGAGACTGCGGGTGGCTGAGAAATTTTATAATTCAAAGTCTCTTCAGTCTCTGCTTTCCAACTTGACTGCAACACAACAAGCATTTCTTGAACTGCAATTAAGGACATCGAAATATGCACCAAGGGTAAGCTAAGATTAATTAAACAACTCAGTGTCTCTCACATAAATTGTTGTGCTTTACATTACAGTAAGTATATATTGCGGTATTGTCTTAATCTTTTGGATTAGGTATTCAAAATGTATTTGTATGCAAATTGATGTACACAGTGACATGTGTATATTGCGTTTTGTTATATTGAAATACATTCATTTTCTGTGCCTTTTCAGGGCAGCCAGTATTCCATGGAGGAGAAGATTCTCTGTTTGTCTATTTACAATCAGTCACGACGGGCCTACAAATTTTTGGAGCTGATGTTCAACTTGCCAAATGGGAAAATATTGCGGGGACTACTACGAGGGATGGTGTTACAACCCGGAATCAACGCAAATATGATGGAGCATCTGAGGGAAAAAGCCCGATCCATGGCCAGATTGGATAAAATATGCTGTCTCATGTGGGACGCGGTCTCGATACAGCCTCACATTGATTTCAGCCCTACATTGCAAAGAATAGTAGGATTCGAAGACCACGGCAAATTGCGACGTCCAAAATTCACAGACGTTGCCGTAGTGTTCATGCTTCGGGGAATCAAAACAGGGTGGAAACTCCCACTCGCGTTTTATTTCTCCGACAGCCAGACGACCTCTACAGATTTAGCCTCGTGCATTAAAGAGGTCACGGAGGGCGTCGTGAATTCTGGACTTCGCATAGCCGCCTACGTGTGCGATCAGGGCTCATTGAATGTGAAGGCTATGAATGATCTCGTCTCGGAAACAGCGACCGAAGCTTCTTCAATTAATAAACTTTCAGGTAAGTCAGTAATATTAACGGCGTCAAACACGTTACGGTAGACCGGACAGGTACGTCTGTACAGTCGATCGTAACGGAATCAAAATATCGTTAGTTCTACCTGCGGGAAACTTCTATTGTACGGTACTTCTACCTGTGCGAAAATCCGACTGTGCGGTGTACCGTAAGCTGTATGGCGACCTTTATTTGTATGTAGTAAAGAGCCGAATAATGAAAGTATTAAACTGAATGTTCGCAGGTAACATAATACATCTACATGGCCAGACAATTGTTGCCGTATATGACGCGCCGCATCTAATCAAAGGAGTCCGAAACAAACTATTGACGAAGGATCTAGAAGTCACAACACCTGCTGGCGACGGGAAGGAGTACCTATCCTGGGAGATTATAGATCGTGCCTATGAAATGGACAACGTGGAACCCCCCTTTAGGATAATGATAAAGATAACCCAAGAGCACGTGAAACGGCACAAAATAAGAAAAATGCGGGTCAAACATGCGGTGCAGGTGCTCAGCCAAACAATGGGACGGTATATAAACCATCTCAGTCAAGTACGAGGTATGTTGTACTGTTAAAAGATATGTCATATTTGTGCAAATTGTGAATACTTTACATTTTCAGTGCTGTACATGCAAATATGTGTTTTCAGGGTATGTTAACAGCATCCGTGGGCCACTATCTATGCCTGCGGTGGAAGGCAAAGCGGCATCGAAATATATTAGATTTTTCGATGACTTGTTTGACTCTTGCAACGGCCACACAGTAACACCGGAAAAGAAGTACCGTGGGGCCGTCACAGGAAGTAGCCCGCACATGAGGTTTTGGACTAATGCTATCGCACAACTCGAACGAATGCAGTTTGTTGATCCAATAAACAAAGAGAGAAAAGATAGATCAACAGTTTTGAAAAATTGGATCGCAACTCTCGCGGGGTTCCGGTCGTTAAATACAATTCTGCAGGGAGAAGGTTTTAAGCACTGGTTTCCCAGAAATATTAATCAGGACGCGTTAGAACATTTTTTCGGATGCATGCGGACTTTAGGTTACCGCGATACTAATAAACCAACCGCGATTGAATTTATTAATCATTTTAAAACTTTAATTATAAATAATATTACAACCCGCCGTTCTGTTGGTGGCAATTGCGAAAGCAAAGGTACCGGCACCGTTTTGTTTAATTTAAGTAGCTTGGTAAATTAAACACGAAGCAATAGTAACGGATTAATAGACTAGGGAAACGTAGTGTGCCAGGAACCCTCAACCTCACAGACGCGTGAACAGATAAACTCTCAATTTTCCTCACAAGTTTTCAAATCTTTTTGAAATTTAGAATCATTTCAGACGTGCGCATCGTGCCCGAAACGATTCGTGGAACCGAATTTGTCACAAGCACAAGCAACAATACAAAAATATTTAGAATATAACTACCATAGAGCTGATATTGTGGATGTATTGACTTCCATGGCATACATTAATATAGATTTTAATTTTATTAATTGTACTTTACACGAAAATTATATGAGAGAAGTGTTTGTTCACACGTGTGTCAAGGTCTCCGTGCAAAATTGGACGCGTTATATAAATAATATTTTATGTGGAATAAAAACCTCATGTGCGCCTACGGATGGCATTGTAAAAATAGCCTCGAATAAATACGACAAAACTCTGAAAAGGAAACACAAATACTGATTTGTGACGAAGAGAGAGAGAGAGAGATAGAGTAATAATCCTACATTCTAAGAAGGGAAGTAATGGTCAACATTATATTGATTAATTTTCGCGTTTCTTTTGTTAAATATTACTCTATTACATGCAAATGTTAATTGCAGTTCTCATTTCCAGATTGTGAAGAAGCCATATATGTATTACGACGGGGACACTAATCTGTGACGAAGAAAGGGGGTAATAATCTTATATTCCAAGAAGGGAAGTAACGGTCAACATTATGTGCATTAATTTTCGCGTTTCTTGCGTTAAATATTACTCTATTACAGGCAGGTGTTAATTGTAGTTCTCATTTCCAGATTATGAAGAGGTCATTCATTCAGAAAGCAGTTCAAAGTTAGCTTCAATAATGGATTAAGCGACTGAAGAAGATTGCAGTGGAAAACCAGGGTTATCAAGCGCCAAACACATCTTTGGAAATTTAAATTTGAAGATATACTTTAAGTAATTAAGAATTATATGAAAAATTAATCATTTATTCGTTATTAGGAAATGTAAGAAAACTCTAGGTTCAATATATTTTTCGATCAAATTATTTCTTATTTTATATTAATTTCCATTTACTGGGAGGCAAAGATGCTTATACTATTTATATTCAAACAATAGCTTTTAAGTCGACGACACACTGGATTTTCTTCTGATAGAGCTATGCTAGGTACAGATCTGTAGCAGAAGTGTAGAAGTGGTCAAAATATTTCAAGCTCTCTTCCGCCATCAAGTGATTATTGTTAGAAAGCTATAAATATTGTTTACACTTTTACACTTTTGGTACAAATCTGTATCTAGGAATGCTCTACAAGACTAAAATCTACAGTGTATGGGCTCTTTTTGGAACTTTTGATCTTAGCGTTTGGGCCAGTTTAAAGCCCCGACTTAGTGTAGTTGAGGCAGTGCTTGTGCAGGCGGCGATACTGTCGCTGCGTCAACGGTCTCGCAAGTGGGGAGTAGGCAGGAGTAGGAGGCTGGTAACAAGTTACAGCAGAGAGTGCAAGAGATTGCAAGCAATTGCAAGAGTTTGCCAGATCCCTGCCTTCCTTGCGTTCTGTGTCTGCGCCCCGTAATTGGACCTGTTACAATGTGATTTGTAGCATATACGGCAAGCATATTAACTGCTGTATTTATTCCTCTACATCAATCTGTCTCTTATATCAGACACGATTATCTCGATTACTGCTTGCAAACGTACATTTACCAATATCGTCGAGAACAATGTCGTGTCCGTGGGCTAATATGGGTCCAATCCAAGAACCTGTTAGTTTGTTGGAGGTTACGTCCGAAGAAATTGCCAAATCTTTGCAAAAAAGGTACGTCTCATTGTCAGTGTCTTATTATTTTTCGACCTATAGGGGCGGGGGTATTTTTAAATGTATGCATACCTCGCGTCCTGTAAACGTATTAAAAAAACTGTCGATGCAAGAGTGACAACATGTGATGACATTGCAGCAGTACAAAGAACATTTTCTCAAGGTCAATTATTCGATTTTCAAGGTATCAAGGTCACCAGTTGTTACTTTTTTAACCGTCTGACTGGGGTCAATTTCGACCCATGGTAAAATGGGTGAGACTTGAAACAATTAATTATGGTCAGGGCCACCAATGGACTGTCAAATATGACATGTTTTTCTATTATTTTCTTTTCCCTTCAGATTACAAAAAGAAAAACTCAATGACTTATGACAACGTACTATTCTGATCATCTGATTGCTAGATAGTTAACTTAATATTGTCTTAAACGTATGTAGGCATTATTATTTTATTTGAGGAACATTCATAAGAGTCTAGCATATCCTGCCTTATACAAACCTTGCGCAAAGGGTACAATATTAAAGGTTGTCAAATGTTTTTTCTTAGCCTCTGTAAGAAAAGGCAAAACAAATGTAATTTTGCATATATTAAAATATTGATTCCTTGAACGGTTTTAAAGGAATTACCAAGAGCTGATTTTTTTTATGACTCCATTTTTCATAATGTGGGACTAATCAATTCATAGACAACAAAGAAATTCAGGTGCTTCACCTAAATGCCTCGCTCTGTATAAAGCATGCCTACATATATTGCAATAACGTTTGTTTCTTCAATCTTGATATAATTTACCACCAAAGAATTCTTCCTTATTGGTTGAAACAGTCCTTTCTTGTACTCTATGTGAGAATTATATTACATTGTGACAATACTTATAAGTACTTTCACAATAGAGAACAGGATAAATATACAAATCCAGTAGTAGCAGAAACAGAGATATTATATGAACATGAAGTCGATAATTTGAAGGAAACTGATAATGATGAAGTAATAGCACACCTACTACAAGCTCAATTCAGTGAAGACTATAATTTGATGCTAAAAGCTACAGAGAAAAAATTTAATCGTGACGCAAAAGGTAAATTGGTAACTTTATCTTATTTTTGTGAATCTATCGCAGATTTTAGTCAAAGATATTTTAGTGAACATCTCATTATCCAATTACCGGACATATTGCCACAATGACGATCAAGATGGACAAACGAGCACCGATAAAATAGAAAAAGATTTTGACCCATTTGTGGTATGTACATACATATATATATATATATACACATACACACATGTGCGATATGGATCTCGTATCAACACATTTCTTTTATATATTACTAGAACGTGTTACCCGGCGTTGCCCGGGTATCGCGCCCGGCGCGTCATATAAGTGTTTTGCTGTTGCAAGCGGCAAACTTATCGAAAGTAATGTTTCTTTTGTCGTGGCGCATACGATGCGTCATGACAATTTTTAATCACGACACATTCAATGAGTCTGGAGTTGACCTCCCCCCGACCAAACAATCGAAATCTATGAAATATACTAACAGGTTCTGTAGCAACGTTGCACATCACCCATGAGGTCTTGCTACTGGATGCGTTATATCTTTTTTTTAGCATGGTGATTTCCCCAGTAAGCCTATATATCCATGACAATACTGATTTATATCAAATATATGAAGAAAATCATAATTTCGTAACAACACTCAGATCAACATACTAATCGGGTCATCTGATTGAAGTATGAATCGGATTCTTGTTCTTTATGTTTCTTCATTATATCATTGCCTCGCTTGATATTTGAATAATGTATGTTTCAATTAACCAAATAAGAAAGATTTTCTCATTTCAATGGTATTGTCATGAATTCTTGGGCTTGTCAGAAAATTGATTGTCAAGCACAAAGATAAATAGCGCATTTAGTACCAACATTTGAAGACTGGTGTAGAACGTTACTAAATAAGGACACAGGACAATGTAGGGAGTCGATGCTCGACAAAAGCCGGTCATGCGAAATTGTCTGAATGTGCTACTTATCTATTCTGTTCAGCGCGAACTTCTTACACAGATTAAGAACATAAACAATCAGCTTTTTGCAACTTTTCGGACTTATTTCGTTATTCGTAGAACAGGATCTAACGAATGAGAAAATAATGAAATCTTTAGCACAGTAAACGTCCGAAATCAAAGTCGTCATATCTTTGTTAATGTTTTTCATCTGGAAGGAGTAAACTTTTTCAACTGTTTCAAGCTTCCTGAGTGGGTTGACAGTGAAATGTAGTAGAGGACCAAATTGCAAGTGGCTAGCACTTGGGGAAGTATGAAATCTGGAAGATCGGTTTATTTCAATTTGCCGTTTCTTCGACGTTTAAACATATTAGTGGTAAACTTTTGCAACTTTTTCGACCGTTTCCGTTAGTTTGAGAGCAGGATGTAACGAATGCAAAAAAAATCAAGTCGCTAGCACGTCGGGAAGTGGTCTAACCGAATAAACGAACATTTGCCTTTTATATATTAAGATTAATATTAATACCTTCATTTTTTTAGACTATAGAAAAAGAATATGCATCTATACCTCGTTGTGGCTACAAACGGATTGGCGATAGTTCGCAAATTATCACAAAACACGATATACCGATGTCATCCCGGAAAAACGCTTGCAGAGTCCTTCAATTTCCACCTGGCATTCACACGGGAGATACAGCTGGGCCCGACGTAAAATTAAACAATAAAGTGTATAATAGCTTGCGCGCTCACAGTCGTGCCCAGTATTCTCGAAACAAAGCAAAAATAAAGTCCCGTTCAAAATAGGTGGTTCCACCAAATAGAGAAAACAAAACTTAAGTGTTTACAATTCTTTACTTACCTATACCTCTTTCTCACATTGCGCCGTACTGTGTTACGGAAGAAGTTTCTAAGAACCCACTTGATGTTTATTACAATTTGCACGTATACAAAAATACGTCTATAACGTACAGTGCTGTCTGTGATCAATACGAATTGTAACTGATCTGCGCCTATAATTGGCCGACAATAATCGTGATTGTCGATATACAATTCAGGCTGTGTAATTATATGTTTATATCGGAATGGGCAAATCTTTGGCGACTAGGACTAAAACTTGATCAACACTTAGACACCAATTTGCTATGTTCTTTGAAACTTTACACCAATATTCTCCGTGGTGAGGTTCTACGGCGACACATCTTCTTTTAACGTCTTCCTGTTGTTCCTCCGTTCCGTTTAACAGTTCAAATTTATAGAAGTAGGCCCAAGCGTCACCCAGGTCCGGATCTATTTTAACTGTACGATTGAACCAATCTCTACATTTCGAAATCTTGTGCTCGCACCAGAAAAGCCTATAACGATTAAGTACATATCACGAATAATTAGTATTTCGCGCATTTATCTCACGCTAAGAAGAGCTAGAGTTTAAGAGTGTACAAACTTTGAAACTGCGAGAAGCACGTGCGGGTCGTGTTCACATTTCTTAAGCGCATCAACGCTCTTTGTTTTCCGTTGAGGCCTGGGTTCCATGAAGATTGCCTCTGCCCACAACAATCCGGACGTGGGGCATTCCTGAAGAGCTTTGGCCATTAGAGTATTTGCCACGTCCCGTACCCCGCCTTGCTTAAGTTCGTTCCTAATCGCCTCAAGCCAGAGCTCCGGATTTTTCAGATTTCGGAGTCGTGCCTTCTCTAGAACCGACCGGGCCTTTGTTATTTGACCTTTCCTATGCTCTAGCTGCGCTAGCAGTCGCCAAAGTGGAATAGAAGATGGACATTTCTTTATCTGTAAAGACACGGGACATAATGTAGAATATGTAAGGAGATTCGCATTTATGATTATTAGTTTGTATTAAGAAACATGTCTCACCCCTTGGTTGTATGTGTCAAGTGCCTTGTCCAAATCGTCTTGTTGCTCCTCTATCTGCCCTTTCATTAACCACAATTTCGGAAAATCCTCGAACGCCTCGAGAGCTTCCTGGAGCAGATGTAAAGCGGCGTCAAGATTGTCGAGGGCCCACTCCAATTTTGCACTTTTCATCATGACTCTTGGCGTTGGGGCTGAGGCTCTGGCTTTTGCTAACAATCGACGTGCTCTCTCGTACTCCGAATTCTCTGATTCGAGCTTTACGGCAGCCAACCAGATCTCCTCTGAGTTAGGATTCGCCTGGAAGGCCAGCGACAGTATTCCTCGGGCGGCAGGTACGTCACCCTGGTAAATATTGAACATGTTAGTACCACACGAAAAAATATCTGTGTTTACAGGGTAGTGCATCTAAAAACAGCAGGCAGTCCGCATAACTTATATGTTTTCGGTGATAGAAAAAAATGCATCAAATTACTCTTGCTTGGTTTCAAGGGGGGACATAATATCATGTCAACAGTTTGTTTTGTACAGATGTAGGTGTAGACGAGATGTGAAAGTTTTTGTTAAACCCTTACAATATCTACATTTAAAGACAAAGGGTGACACGGAAATAAGGTCCTCTCCAACACGTAAACACTTTTTGCTTAGATCGAAAATTTACTACGACGGCTATCAGACATAGTATTTCAAGAAAAAGTTTGCTGTTAGAGACGATGTGCTTCTCTGATGTTGCTATTGGCTTGTCCATACATAAAGTGAATAATTGACCATTCGATATTAGAAAAAATCCTTCTGATAGCACTATAATCACTAGGAAACGTATATGTACATGCTGATTTACTATAAAACACGCTGCCTTCAATGTAAACATAACTGGCTCTTACACATTATTTACTTCTGAAAAAAGAAATGTAAAAGTGCTTGAAATTCTACGTCTGATTCCGAAACATTTTCCACTTAAGCAAAAAGTATCTATACTTCGGACAGGAAGATTTTTAGGACCTGCTTATGTGACCTTTTTCATCCTTGGGAACAGTCGTATACGGTACGAACGTTTAGTCACCTACTTTCGGGTCACTCTGTACATTTAAGAGATTTCAAAACAAAGGGAAAACTGGAAGACAAAATCATAATACAAAAAATGAAAAAACTCACGGCCAGCCACTTTGATTTAGCCCCCATTAACCAGAGTACTTCACTCTTTGGACAATGGGCGACCGCTCTTTGCAATAACGACTCTAGAGATTCCCTGGTGCCATATGTTTTCTCGAAGTACGCTGCTCTCATCCAGATCGATTTTTTGCTAGGGAAGGCGGTCAATGCGTACGCGTAAACAGCCCTGGCACATTCCAGAGCACCCTGTTGGGCACAACTTTCGGCATCTTCCATCCATGTGTGCTTTCTGTCTTCTTCTTCAATGCCAAAGCCGATGATAGCCCTGACAATCACTTGACAACAGTGTACAGCTCCTGCCTTCTCCGCTTCCATGGCCTCTTTGAACCAATGTTCTCTGTTAATTTCAACTCCGTTCACACTTAAGGACGATATCGCACGATCGATGATCTTTTCAACCATATGCTTGTTCCCATTAGCCTCCTCCAATTTAGCCGCTGTCGTCCAGATTTGTCTGTCTGTCGGAATATTTTCCCTCGCTTTATTTAAAACCTTTCGGGCGTTGTCGTAAGTCTCCAGCCTGGCAAGTGCTAACCATAGATCGACACTTGTCGGGCAGCACTCGACAGCTCGACTTAATAAAATCCTTGCATCTTCAGGCTCTTCCAGTTCTACTGCTGCTTTCCAAAGTCTCACAGAGTTCGGAATGTGCTCGAGAGCTTTCCTATAAACGCGCCGCTTTGCCTTTATTTCACATTCTAAATCTGCTGCTTTGATCCATATACGCACAGAGGTCGGGATGTGTCTAACGGATTGTGCGATTACGGCCTTTGCGGTATCTGGGGGTTGGAGCCGTGCTGCTTCTAGCCAAAGATCTTCGGATGTGGGGTTTACCTCACAGCCTTTCATAATTAAATTTCTTGCCGCTTGAACCTTTCCAGTCACTTCTTCTAGACGCGCTGATGCTATCCACGCTGGCGGATGATTTGGATTCGTTTCACGCACAGACTTTAATAACAGTCGAGCTTTTTTTATGTCATTTATGTCGCCACCATATGTTGGGATCATACTTTGCAGGTCAGTCAAATATCCTTTAGGGTCAACGACAGTCTGTCCTTCGACAGAATCTGATACTTGATTTAGTTTGACGTTCATCAAGGTATTCCTGGCCTGTCCTATCTTTCTTAAATCCAGATCCCCGGTGGGTGTCAACATTCCTGGGGTTGCAACACCTGGCATCATTGATGCAAGACCACTAGTGGGATCTATACTATTAGATGTTTCTCCACCGAGATTTCTTGCCAATACAGAGTCGGGCAGTGGAGTAAATTTCTCAGCTCTTGGATTTCTCTGCTTTCGATTTCTAGCATCGCCGACTTCAGGAACGTTTTTCCATTCGTCCTCGGTCACATGAACTAACTCTCTCTTTAAATCAGAGAATTGCTGTTGTATTTTTGGCCTTTCCTGGCGATACCGCTCCAATTCTTCTCTAAGTCGTTTCTCCCGATACTCTTTGCGCTTTTCATCCATCCGCTTATCAATTGCTTCATAGATTGCATCTGCTTCTTCGTCATCTTTATCATATGGATCCTAAAACATATGTTTGTTTAACAGATTGTTTATTGTGGCAGTGCTTCCATTAATAATGAATAATAGATTTCAAGGAGTGTGCTTGTACTATCATTCTTACTTTACTGAAAAGGGAACCACCGTAGCCAGAAAATTCATCGTAATTTGAATCGTTAAGATCCTCTTCATCTTCTTCTTCTTCTTCCTTCTTTTTTGCACGCTTGGTAGGTGGCGCATGCCTGTCATCTCTGTATAAATGTAATGCATTGTAGAAGATCTAATTTCCAATAATAAACTTAAATCTTAAGTGCACATTACTTACGATACATCATTGGCATCTCTTGCTGGTCCAATATCAGAACGAGTCGTAAATCCAGTAGCTCTAAAGACATAATAGTTAAGGTTACACTGTAGACACTATGATTATATTGTTACTATTTTATATTAAGAATGTGACAAGTATTTGTTACCCTCTTCCGACACCAGCTACATATCCCAACGGCGCAGGTACACCAAGAAAATGCTTCTTATTCCGCGTAGAAAGGGAAACTGAGGGGACTGCCATTCTGCCCAAGTCGTAGACTCTTTATTTGGGAGGGCTCTTATGAGGTAATTGAATATGCGACACCAGTTTTCAATGACCTGATTCTATCAGGTCAAATAAATCTAAAATAATATTCCACCATTCTTAAAGTGCATTTCCTAAACTACGTTTTAAGTGGACCGGTAAGGCACTAAGTTGCCAATAAATACTAAACCACTTTCGACTTAGTTTGAACTGTAGCAGATAAAAGTGACATGAACGAATTCCTTAGGAAAGGAGCGTGTATATGAAGCCGAAGATAAATTGAAAAAATCGTTGTTGTAACGAACACACCACGATTTAATTGGGTTTAATAAACACCAACAAACACATAACTGTATGGTCATAGGTTAGTGTAGGTTAGTGAAGGTGTCACATTTTAGAATAGATTCTGTATTTACTCCGCCAGATGGTGCCGCATGGCTGTTCCTTCATGGCCGCCATGCACGCTAGTCGCTGCGTACACACGTACATTTGCGCACATTATTTTGACATTTAAATGTGTGTGTCGGGCTTTTCGGGCATTCGACAGCATTCGACGATTTATATCTGCGCGACTGCGCGTATTAAAAACGTCCGATTGCGGAAGGTCCGCCCATGTTAAAACGAGAGAGATTTGAAATAATGATGGTGTATGATATTGGCCTAGGAAATTGTATGGGCCAATATTGACCCAATAAATCTTCAACTCATGGTAAAATGGGTGAGATTCGAAGCAATTAATATGGTGATTGGTTAAAAAAATCGTATGGGTCAAACTTTTAATCCGTCCCCGCCGGCGAACTGTTCAAGATGACAGCAGATACGAAAGAAGGGTTTATCCACGGATGTACCCCATAGATGGCACGCGCAGTATATGTTAATGTTGCAAAGAAATTCGATGCGTGTCACCGATTTTGCGTTCAAATTTGTTCAATGTATATTTTAATGAAGAATGATTAATTGCGTAAGAAATACAACGTTTCACCGTATTCATAATTAATAATAAACAATTTCAATCTTACTGTAATACAATGTATGTTGAATACTGTCGTCATGTGTTCAGGTAAAAGCAAATCTGATTTCTTTCGTCGAGGATTCGCTTAAATGCCTTTTAAAATTCCACGAATCAAAGTGAACCGGCACAGAATTATTCATAGAGATTAATTTATTTATTGACTGCCAATGCATTTTTGATTGTTTCTGTTGAAATATAGATCTTATACAATTGCTTCTGCACAAAAACTGCGTGGATTTCTGCGTAGATTTCACAGAGCTTGTGTGTAAAATGTAAGCATTTTCAAGGCAATGATAATTGTCCTCCCTATACCTGTACAGAACAATGTGCCCCCATAATAGTTATCTGTAATGCCAGTCGACCAGGTGAGTTCAAATATGTTTAACATTTACTGTTACGCTAGGTTTCTAACCTTGATTAATACACAGTCAGTCTAAGTTGATTCTGTTTTGTACCTTAGGTAATGCAGTGTTATATCAAAGGTCTACAAACTTATCAGCAGGAAGAAAAATCATTATCAAATTTCACAATGACGAATACTTTGGTACAGTACTTTGTGCACCGCTTAAAATCCAGAAATGAAGAAGCTCGCAGTAAGGCAGCCAAAGATTTGTGCCTTTATGTCAAGACAGAGTTACGCGAGGCCTCTCAAGAAGAGGTAACTGCATTTATGGATGAATTCAATCATCACATATTTGAGATGGTTTCTGGTTCAGATATGAATGAGAAAAAAGGTGGCATCTTGGCGATAGTCTGTCTTATTGGAGCCGATGTAGGTAACATTAATACTCGTACTATAAGGTTTGCAAATTATTTGCGAAATTTAATACCTTCCAATGATGTGGGAGTTATGGAACTAGCAGCAAAGACTGTTGGCAAATTGGCCATGGTTTCGGGTACATATACAGCAGAATATGTGGAGTTTGAAGTGAAACGTGCCTTTGAATGGCTAGGTGGCGACAGATATGAGGGCAAGAGGCATGCAGCTGTTTTAGTCTTAAGGGAACTTGCAGTGTCAATGCCAACTTATTTCTTCCAACAAGTTACACCTTTCTTTGAGCTCATATTTAATGCTATTCGTGATCCAAGACCCGTAATACGGGAGGGAGCGGTAGAAGCTTTGAGAGCAGCATTGGTAGTGACTGCGCAAAGGGAAACTGCAAAACAGCAGATGCACAAGTGTCAATGGTACAAGCAATGTTATGATGAGGTGGTAGCTGGCTTTGAGGAAACCTACGCATGGCGGGGTGTAAACAAGGATGATAGGATACATGGATCGCTATTGGTTCTGAATGAGCTGCTCAGGTGTAGCGATGTTCAATGGGAAAGGAATTATGAAGCTCTTATGGATCGATTAAATTGTTCCAATCAACAGAATGAGAACGATATACTCACGCTGATGTCTCGTTTAAAGCCAGTAATCGTCTCCAAGTGGACAGGATCGTCTCAAAACTCAGCAGGTACGCAACACTCGCTATACTTGGCGCATGAGTCTGCGGTATGCCGCTGTTTGATGCAAGAACGTCTGGATGACATTTATAATGACGTAATGAACCAAAGAATGTCGAGGAACCCGCACATTCAGCATGCTCTTATGCAGTTACTTCCAAGACTCGCTGCTTTTAACAGAGAAAAATTCACACGCGATTATTTAAGGGAATCCTTATCATACCTTTTGATGAGTCTTCGTGGCCGTGAAAAAGATAGATATGCAGCCTTTACGACAATTGGATTCATAGCTGTCGCCGTGGAACTTTCGATAAAGCCATACCTGCCAAAAATAATGGAAGTGATTAAAAATTTATTACCATCAAAGGAAACATCAAGCAAAAAGCGCAGTGCCCCTTTAGAACCGGCTGTCTTCATCTGTATTACGCTCCTTGGGCATGCCGTTCAGCAGACCATAGCTGTGGATCTGAAGGACATACTGGAACCCATGTTAGTTACGGGCCTAAGCCCTATCCTTACAACATCCTTGCGAGAGCTGGCTCACAGTGTGCCGAGTTTAAAGCCAGATATATCGCAAGGACTTTTGCGTATGCTTTCGCAAGTTTTGATGCAAAAGCCTCTAAGGCACCCCGGAGCACCGTGGACTGCTACTAGTCCAATTTCTATTCCGCACGCAGAGGTGGATGTGCCATCGACAGTTCTTGCTTTGAAGACTCTAGGAACGTTCAATTTCGATGGCAACCCGCTTTTGCAATTCGTCAGAAGGTGCGCCGATCATTTTTTGACATCCGAGCAGGCCGAAGTCAGACTGGAAGCGGTAAGAACGTGTTCGAGGCTGCTAAGATTGGCACTAAATCAACCTGGACCGACGGTGACCAATACGGTTTCGTCAGTTCTCGGTAAATTGTTGGTAGTAGGTATCACAGATACTGATCCTGACGTACGTTATGGGGTTCTCGCATCGTTAGACGATTCCTTCGACATTCATTTGGCTCAAGCAGAAAATCTATCTGCCTTGTTTATCGCGATGAACGACGAAATGTTTGAGATACGAGAACTGGCTATTCGCACTATCGGTAGGCTCAGCACAATGAATCCCGCGTACGTAATGCCGTCTCTTCGAAAAACTTTGATACAATTTCTGACCGACCTTGAGCACTCTGGAATGGGTCGCAATAAGGAGCAAGCCGCTCGTATGTTGGATCACTTAGTGGTTAATGCGCCGCGATTAATTCGGCCATATATGGAGCCTATTTTGAAGGTTCTGGTTCCAAAACTGAAAGAGTCTGAACCCAATCCTGGGGTGGTATTAGCTATTTTACGTGCTATCGGCGATCTTACCGAAGTTAACGGCACGGAAATGCAGCAGTGGATGCCAGAGTTATTGTCGATATTGCTGGAAATGTTGGTGGATGCTAGTTCATCGGAGAAAAGAGGTGTAGCATTGTGGGTACTTGGCCAGCTAATAGAAAGTACAGGACAGGCGGTTAAGCCTTACATGCAGTATCCTTCGTTGCTCGACGTTTTAATTAATTTCTTGAAAACAGAGCAGCAACCGATCATCAGAAGGGAGACTATCAGAGTCCTTGGGTTATTGGGGGCTTTGGATCCGTATAAGCATAAAATGAACCTTGGTCAGATCGACTCACAATTGGATACGTTGACGGCAATGGCCGATATTAAGAGCGATACCGAGAGCAATCAAGATCTGACTACTAGCGAGATGTTGGTGAACATGTCATCGTCAACATTGGAAGAATATTATCCAGCAATTGCCATTGCCACGCTTATGAGAATAATTCGGGATCCAACGTTGTCCCAGCATCACACGATGGTCGTGCAGGCGGTGACATTTATCTTTAAAAGTTTAGGAATTAAGTGCGTACCGTACATATCTCAAGTAATGCCAAGTTTTCTCAATGTTGTAAGAATGGCCGACGTCAATTTTCGCGAGTATCTCTTTCAACAGCTGGCTACGCTTATAGCGATTGTAAAGCAACACATTCGGAACTACTTGGATGATATATTTAATTTGATAAAAGAATTTTGGACGGTGAACAGTCCTTTGCAAAGCACGCTGATACTGTTAGTTGAACATATTGCAATAGCTTTAGGCGCTGAATTTAAAATTTACTTACCACAACTGATGCCACAAATCCTTCGAGTGTTAACGCACGACACTAGCAAGGATCGGTCAGTGACAGTTAAACTTCTGTTAGCCTTGCAAAAATTCGGCAATAATTTGGACAATTATTTGCATCTAGTTCTTCCGCCTATCGTAAAATTGTTTCATGCGACGGACTGTCCGACGACCGTGAACAAAGTCGCTCTGGAAACAGTCGATCATCTGGCCGATACATTAGACTTTACGGACTTTGCTTCGAGGATTGTACATCCGCTGGTCAGAACGTTAGATCAGTGCCCTGATCTTAGAAGTACCGCCATGGATACGCTTTGTGCTCTTCTAATGCAGTTGGGAAAGAAATATCAGATTTTTATACCGCTTGTGCAAAAAGTGATGACAAAACACAAGATTGCGAACCCGCGCTATGATGTTCTCATTGATAAGATTTTAACGGAGTCTGCTGTGGCGGATGGGGAGGACTTTATTCTGATGAGACACAGGTACTCGAGAAACAAGAACCGCGACTTGTCTTTGACGTCTTCTGACACAACAACGATAAAGAGGCTTCATATGTCGGGGTCGAATTTGCAAAAGGCGTGGACGGCGACGCGTAGAGTATCCAAAGACGACTGGTTAGAGTGGTTAAGGAGTCTGTCTATTGGCCTGCTTAAGGAATCTCCGTCGCCCGCACTCAGATCTTGTTGGGCGCTTGCTCAAACATATTCCCAGCTACCCCGTGATCTCTTCAACGCTGCATTCGTTTCCTGCTGGACCGAGCTGAACGATATTTACCGCGTAGAGCTAATACAGACTCTTCAGCAGGCGTTAATGGTACCTGATCTTCCGGAAATAACGCAAACCATTCTCAATCTAGCAGAGTTCATGGAGCACTGTGACAAAGGTCCACTGCCACTCGACAATAAGATTCTAGGCGAAAGGGCGATGCACTGTCGTGCTTATGCGAAAGCGTTGCACTACAAGGAGGATGAATTTCACAAGAGCAGAAACGGCAGTGTATTCGAATCTCTCATATCCATCAACAATAAGCTTCAACAGAAGGAGTCTGCCGAGGGTCTGCTGGAGTATGTCATGAATAGTGAGCATAATCAGCAAGACTTGAAGGTACAAGTGCGTTGGTACGAAAAGTTACACAACTGGGATAAGGCTCTGCAGCTCTACAGAGAACGTCTGGAGAGTGACTCGGCGGACGTTGAATCGACATTAGGCGAAATGCGCTGCCTCGAGGCCCTCGGTGAGTGGGGACAGTTGCACGACGTCGCGACAAGAAATTGGTCGCGGCAAACGGACGAGACGAAGCAAAGAATGGCTAGAATGGCCGCTGCCGCTGCTTGGGGCCTGAACCAGTGGGAAAGCATGGAAAAGTATGTTTCCTTAATACCCAAGGACACGCAGGACGGAGCATTTTATAGGGCAGTACTCGCTATCCACGACGAGAGCTACAACGTCGCTCATCAGCTTATCGACAGCGCCCGCGATTTACTGGACACTGAACTGACAGCTATGGCCGGTGAGAGTTATCAGAGAGCTTATAACGCGATGGTGGAGGTACAGAAGCTCGCCGAGCTTGAAGAAGTCATACAATTTAAGCTTATACCCGAGAGAAGATCAACGATTAAATCGATGTGGTGGGAAAGGCTACAGGGTGGCCAGAGAATAGTGGAAGATTGGCAAAGGATCATTCAGGTGCATACGTTGGTCGTATCGCCGCAGGAGGATATGTATACGTGGCTTAAGTACGCCAGCTTATGTAGGAAGAGTGGCAGTCTGATGTTGTGTCATAAGACTTTGGTGATGTTACTGGGCCGCGATCCGGAGTTAACGCCCAGCCAACCTTTGCCCACCACGCATCCTCAAGTTACTTTCGCATATTGCAAGCATCTGTGGGTAGCAGGTAAAAGGGATGAAGCGTACACTCAGCTACAGCGCTTTGTACAAAATTCTCTTCAACCCACCACGATAGCTGTTACGTCGGCACCTGCCACCAGCATTGCGGTCGCGGTCGGCGCTCAGGACGACGAGAAGCAGCACGAAGTGAGAAAGCGTCTACTCGCTCGATGTTACCTCAAGTTGGGCGAATGGCTCGAAGCTCTTCAGGGAATCAACGAACATTCTATATCCGCCGTTCTCTCGTACTACGCAGCTGCTACCGAGCACGATCCAACCTGGTACAAAGCCTGGCATGCGTTTGCATACACGAACTTTGAAACGGTCTTATTTTATAAGCACCAGCAGGGCGACGCCAATTCCGAAAATATTCCAGGCAATGGGATGCGCAACAGCCTTGCTACTTCGCATTATATATCTCATTTCACTAAACCAGCTGTTGAGGGATTTTTTAGATCGATTAACTTGTCGCACGGTAATTCGTTACAGGATACGCTTAGACTGTTAACATTATGGTTTGATTATGGCCAGTGGCCGGAAGTGTACGAAGCTATTGTCGAAGGCATAAGGTTAATTGAAATTAATACGTGGCTACAGGTGATACCGCAATTAATTGCCAGAATTGATACGCCTAGGACCCTTGTAGGGCGCTGTATTCATCTTCTTCTTATCGACATCGGCAAGTCACATCCACAAGCTCTGGTTTATCCTTTAACAGTGGCGTCGAAGAGTGCCAGTCATGCCAGAAAGACAGCGGCAAACAAAATTTTAAAGAGCATGTGTGAGCACAGTCCGACTCTTGTTCAGCAAGCTATAATGGCCAGTGATGAGTTAATCAGAGTTGCTATTCTTTGGCATGAATTGTGGCATGAGGGCTTGGAAGAAGCTAGTAGACTTTACTTCGGAGAAAGAAACGTTCGTGGAATGTTTGATACATTAGAACCATTGCACGCTATGTTAGAACGAGGGCCGCAAACATTGAAGGAAACTTCCTTCAATCAAGCGTACGGCAGAGATTTATTGGAGGCACAAGAATGGTGTCACAGATACATAACTTCCCGAAATGTCAGAGACTTGAATCAGGCGTGGGATTTGTATTACCACGTATTTCGAAGGATATCACGTCAATTACCACAATTGACCAGTTTAGAACTTCAATATGTTAGTCCCAAGCTACTTGTCTGCAGGGATTTAGAATTGGCTGTGCCTGGCAGCTACAGTCCTGGGCAACCCATTGTCAGAATAGCCAGTATAAATAGCTCCATGCAAGTGATAACCAGTAAGCAACGGCCGAGAAAGCTGTGCATTAAAGGTTTGCTCGGATTTTTACGTTAACTCTTTTTGACATGATAGTTTGGTAAAAAGCAGAATGTGTGGGATATACACATGTTTTATGTTCATCTTAGGTAGCAATGGTAAAGACTACATGTTTCTACTAAAGGGCCATGAAGATTTGAGGCAGGATGAAAGAGTAATGCAGCTCTTCGGTTTAGTTAATACGTTATTGTTACACGATCCTGATACATTTAGAAGAAATTTGACCATTCAGGTGAATTGATATATGTTAGTCATATATGTCCCAACAAAAGCATGAAATTCGGTAATTGTACACACTTGCTAGTGATGGTATACATACATTGAATATTTTAAGTAAAGTGTAGAAAAAAAATGCAGGTGTTACTGTTAGTATTAAACGTATACATTCGCTAGTAAGTTTATACGTTTACTAAAGACATTTAGATGAATAACTGTTGATATTAAATCTAAAGGATGGCTCGTGTTTTGGGCCCGGTAAAGTTTACGCGTCTGCACCTTCTATCACCTAAGCGTTATGACAAAAGTGCATGCATACATTTCCTAGAGAATATATCAATTTGTATAAATGTTAACGCTTTCGCTGGTAAAGTTAGGATATGTATATATTCCCTAGTAAATGTATATAATGACTGACAATGAGTCGATGCTTCCGCTGTAACATATACACTGGCAAATGTTCAAATTTCGTCTTTTATTCTGCAGAGGTATGCTGTAATTCCTTTGTCAACTAACAGTGGCCTTATTGGGTGGGTCCCCCACTGTGACACATTACATACACTTATTAGAGACTACAGGGAGAAGAAGAAAATACTACTAAACATCGAACATAGAATAATGCTACGGGTAAGACCAATGCTTATTCCGTGTGTCTATGTCCTCATTTACACCACGTCCATCTTGCTGATTTTAATGTATTTTAGATGGCACCGGACTATGATCATCATATGCTAATGCAGAAAGTGGAAGTGTTTGAGCATGCCCTTGAGCATACTCATGGGGACGATTTAGCGCGACTTTTGTGGCTGAAATCACCGTCAAGCGAGGTATGGTTTGACCGCAGGACAAATTATACACGATCCCTTGCTGTAATGTCGATGGTGGGGTATATACTTGGCTTGGGCGACCGACATCCATCGAATTTAATGTTGGATCGGCTCAGTGGCAAAATACTACACATTGATTTCGGAGATTGCTTTGAAGTGGCTATGACGCGTGAAAAGTTTCCCGAAAAAATACCTTTTCGTTTGACAAGAATGCTTATTAACGCGATGGAAGTGACTGGCATTGAGGGAACATACAGAAGAACCTGTGAATCTGTAATGTCGGTACTTCATCGAAACAAGGATAGTCTCATGGCTGTCTTAGAAGCTTTTGTGTATGACCCCCTTCTTAATTGGAGACTTATGGACAATGCGGCACCTAAAGGTAAAAGATCAGATGCTCAAGGAATTAGTGCAAGCAGTAGTCACGAACACGGCGATATGCTTGATTCGTTTACTGCGACTCTACCAAAAAAAGGCGTACCATGTAGTGCTGAAAATGGCGGTACGTATTAGTCTTATCGCGCTGAGTTTATTTTCTTTCGCGGCAGTGTTGCTGTTTCTATTATAAATCCATCGTACTTACGGGTTTAGGTGACAATAACGAACCAGAAGCGTTGAACAAGAAAGCCCTTACAATTATTACTAGGGTACGGGATAAGTTGACTGGACGCGACTTTTCCCACGAAGAAATGCTCAGTGTTCAACGACAAGTTGACTTGTTGATTCAACAAGCAACGAACAATGAAAATCTTTGTCAGTGTTACATTGGATGGTAAGTTTGCTTATTCTGTGATGATGATATGAGTACGCGTGTGTGGGTACCTGCAATCGCGGATGTCCAGTGGCAACTGAGAACAAGTATCAGCATTTTTGTTGAAAAGCTAGAAGCAAATGAACAAAACTTCGGGTAGCGCGTTCAGAGTGTCAGTTGAACACTATAGTCGTGAAAATGTGTTTCTAAAAGAATATATTTATGGTGTATTGATCTATGAAATCCTATGGGTCAGAATTGACTCAAGCTGCTAATTGCGATTTTCTCGAAAGTACATACTCCAATTTTACGGGGAGGGAAGCTCGAAATATAAAAGGACTGATTACCATACTCCTTAAGCATACGCATAATAAAAACAAGTTATGTGGGGATAAACCTGTAAAGTCTAAAAACGAATTAAGAATCAATACTTCGTTCTCAAACAGCAGGTATATCTTTAATCTTCGTTCTTAAACTTTGAATTTATGTTCACCTTCCTTCTACAAGCTCATCTTTTAAGAACAATGTTCTTTTAATGATATCAAATCTGAAGTTTGTAGATACTCGCACACCTGTAACTCGCTGTTCTTTTTTTCAATACAAAAAGTGCAGGGGAGGATTGCATTTAATCATCATTTTGTTTCATTGTAGGTGTCCATTTTGGTGAAATACGCCAGATTTGTGCTACGAAGAAACCCATACCGTCTTACGATCAACGTGTAATGTTCACAGTAATTCGTTCCCGCTTTTGCATTTTTATTATCTACGAATGACAATTCATAACATTATACATACTGTTGCAATATTTAAATATGCTGTATATATGCAATGCTATACGATCATGCGAAGGCTGGCGTAGATAAGCGCACGCGCGCTCTTTACACATAGCACATAACCAGTTTAAAATAATGGTATTATTTTTCACACATGCTACTAATAGTTACGTATTGCAGTGATAATATACGTATATATGGGCCCACTCTTATTAATTGGTTAAAGTCGCTACTTCCGACGTCTATTCCGGTATTTATTCGCCTTCCGTATGTCTATGTATATATATATACACATGTACATATAGGTTTTTGTGTTTACTACTCGACATAAACATTATCACGAGCCGTCTGCGCCGTCTGCGGCAACATCGGGGAAAGCAAGTGGTAGCAGATCACTCAAAGTAACGTGTAAAATATGTTCCTTATCCAATTTTGATAAGTAAATTTCTATGTTTCCAAATTCCGCCATGGTCTGACGGCAGAGACCACATGGAGTGCAGAAGTTGTCACCGCCCGCTACCACGCACAAAGCCTTGAGTTCTCTCTTTCCTTCTGACACGGCCTTACAGATGGCTGTCCTTTCAGCGCATACTCCCACCGGATACGCCGCGTTCTCCACATTACAACCACCGTAAACAGTTCCATCGGAACAGAGGACAGCCGCACCCACTTTGAACTTGCTGTACGGCGAATATGAATATTCACGAGTGGCAACAGCCATTGTTATCAGCTGTTGAATAGATGAATCTGTAACATACGTGTGAGTTTGCGTTTTTATTTTGTGCCTTCTCGTGCCTCCCATTTTCTCGCTCAATCGAAGGGAGATGCAAGGTCTACCAAGACTGGAGAACAAAACTTCTTTCCCGGAATTCATCCTGCCGAAACGATCTCCTGCTTTCTATACAATATGTTTGAATCTGATTAGTCGAAGGTTTTACGCACACTGTGTAACTGAATATAATTCTCGGTGCAACAAACAGAAGCAAAATTTATTGTAACAGTGACTCCATCTGACGTGAGTAATGACTGTTACCTGATAAACATTTTTCTATGCGAAAGTTGTCTTCTAATCAGTAATGTGATCGATCGCACGTAAATTTTTGTACCGTTCAGAATTTAAAATATTGTGTGTACGCTACAGGTTTATGGCTTTTCAGTAAAAGATGACGTGGCTTGTTTAAGTTTAGATAAAAGTGTAGGTCACTGCAATTACCGTTGAATCTTAGTAGACCCGGTATTCTTTACGTGCAGTCTAAGCGAGAACAACGTCTAATCGTAAAGCGTTTTTTGGTTCATGATGAATAATACGTGCGGGCGATAAAAGCACGAAGTGACGGACGGAAAAACGCCACGGTAACTTTAATTGCATTGAAGTAAAGAATTGGCCTAATCGTTTTGCGCAAACAGCTGCATGTACATATATGCATCGATGCGAAGTGGATCAGTCGCCATTTTGGTCACGACGAATGTCGTCATTCAAATGTGATCTATGCACGCTGATTGTGTATATAATGCTGCTACGATCAACGTTTCACAAATCTTTTTTTCTTATCTCCCTCAATACAATTTCCCTCAATACGATATACTGCCACATTGTCACATACGATTTCAACCTGGACCGATGCCTGCAGAATACCATCTCAGACCTTTGGACGCATAAGTTTTTATCACATGTCGTGCATGTGCATATGCATATGCATTTATTAACACTGTACGTTGCAGTATAAAGCCGTCGCGCATAATTTTGTTCCGTAATAAGCAACTATACGTTGTACAGCTTTTTCATACACTCTTGCAATATACATGCAGACACAAGAATATGACACTAGAAAAAGCGAGTATGAAGGAAGAAGACTGTGAGGGGGAGAAGATATTGGTAACGACAAAAATCAACTGCATCAACTTCTGAAAATCTAATACCACAATCGAATGCAAGCAGTAACGATTGTAAAACAAGCGTGTCTCAATTTTCAGCACCAACTAATCGGTTTGTTTGATCAATGGTGACGGTAAGAGCGTCGGGTTTTCGGAACTTGGAAAAGCTCGAGGCAAACTAACAATAGGAGATTGAAGAGTGCAGGCCAATAATTGAGGGAGACTCAGAACGACGACTTGAACGATGTGACTAGGGGAGAGGGAAAGACGTTTATGCTTCGGATGGTGCAAGTAAGAAAGAGATTCATAAGCCTGCGAGAGAGAAGGGGAGAGAGAGAGAGAGAGAGAGAGAGAGTGAGGGGAGACAGAGAGAGAGAGAGAGAGAGAAAGAGAGAGAGCGAGAAAGAGGAAGAAGGAAAGGTTACCAAAGGAGCGAGAAAGAAAGAGAGAGTAAAGGCGGGGGTGGACGATGAAGAGGTGGAGGTGAACCAGCCTCCGTCAGTATCCACGTGTTCAGTGTAGTAGCGCGTTATGACCCGGATGTTAGATCGTGCTTGCAGTTTCGCGAGAACTCGCCGTGACCCGGATGTCGTCGTCTGCCTCTTTAATCAAGCGCTAATGTTCTCCTGGCCCTCAAAATATGTACAGTCGGTAAGTGTAATAGAATACTGAGTGGTATTGGCGACAATTTTCGTCACGCATAATCGAATTACAACGAAACGCAAGACTAGAATGCGGGGCTCCCTTTCGAATGGAGCAGTGTTGGTCGTCGGATCGCACCACCGCGATGCACACGGCTAGAAAAAGAAAATAGCGGGGGTGACTTGTACCGTGCGCGTCATTCGATTAGATCGAATTAAAACGGAACGTTTCTGTCGATGAAACTGATCGGATACGTATTTTCGGGATTGAGATTCAAAAGGCGGATAACGAAAGTGCGCGGATGAACGCTACGAAGAAAGTGCAATAGAGAATCTTGCATGATGTGAGTATCCCGTAGTTTTACCGGTTATGTACATGTCTGCTTGAAGGATAGATGCGAGCAAGTCGACGAAAGGGGCCAGCAAATTACGAAGGGACCTGATAAATGCCGAAATCGCAAATTTGCGCGATCTTCTTCCATTACCGCCTTCCACTCGCCAAAGGCTCTCGCAGCTGCAGCTTATGGCTCTAGTGTGTGTGTTTTTGCGGAAAGCCAATTATTTCCAACAAGGTATGTGCGACGTTTTTTAAATTTCTACCAAACGGCCAGTAAACGATCCACGTTCGCCGACCTGTGACTATGTCGAATTAAGTCCGTCAAGATCTCTAAGTCTCTAGATCGTGAGACTTTAATGCCGGCAGATAACTACGAGATGTTGCATCCGAAGCTTTGTTAATTCTTCGTTAATGTGCACCTACGTATCGCGACCGGATATCGTTTATATTATTACTTTTTTCTTCCTTGGTATAAGTATTAGCTATCGAGGAATAGTTATTATTGATTAGATGCATAATCATGGAAAACGTCTAAAAATGGATATACTTCACGCTTTCCTCAAAGTGGAAGTTTCAGTGGTGGCACATTGTTGACGTCTTTCGTTTATAACTGATTGCCACTACAAATTTTATCATTGAACCGATTACGTCGATGTTGCCGATTTTCCTATCGATAGACTAATATGAATATCGTAACGTCGAAGGGCAAGACAGGGAAGGGATGTCAGGAAATGAGAAAAGCAAATTGGCAAATGTTAAAGTGCCCCCAAGCGGGCAAACAAAAATTGTTTTTTAAGACGGCGTACGTAAAAATCAGACAGCGATCTATAGTATCGACTCGCATTTATTAATCATTCGGCAGGCCTCAATTCGTGATAAATTCTTCGATACGAGTATACAGCGAATAGACTACGACTGGTTAATATCGAAGCAACACGTGAGTAACTGAAGGAGCAGTAAAATTAGCGACAACAGATTTTTGAAAATTCGCTTGATGGCACATGTAAATATTGAACATTATAGTATACCGCATTGTACTATATGCGCGTTGTCAAAATTTGTTAATCTGGAATGTGGAGGGGCAGAGCGGCAGGGGGAGGGGGCAAGAAAAGATGAACGCAGAAACTGCACTCTGCAGATACTACTAAGTGCGAGTTCCGGGTGATCCGCTGACCTCTCGGCCTTTGTAACACACTCTCACGCTCCTGTAACCCACACCCCTCCTCTCTGCTCTCTTCGCGTCTGCACACTCTTCACCATTCCACTATATACATTGTGAATCCTTCTACCTGTGTTCCTCTTTCTGTGTATCTCTTTCTTTGTTGCCTTTCTCTCTCTTTTTCTCTCTCTCTCTCTCTCTCCCTCTCTCTCTCTCTTTCTCTCTCTTGAGTCTCTCTACCTCTCTCATCCGTATTTCATTCTCCTTTTTCTCCTTCGTCTAGCTTTCTCTCATACTCATGCTTTCCTTCGATAATACGTGGTTCTGTCTGTTTGTGCCTGAGCCTGATTGTGAGTCTGACTCTGTGAGTTTAAGTTCTCTCTCTCTCTCTCTCTCTCTCCCTCTCTTTCTCTCTCTTTCGTTCTCATCCCCTCTCTCATTTTCTTTCCTTCCTCTATGTTTCCCTGTTCTCACACTCCTACTGTTCCATCGCTCTTCTTAGTCGATCTTCAAAATGTTAATGAATCTATATACTATTTGAGTTTTGGTAACCTGTAGTGATACTCCGATGGAATATTATAATTGAATTTTTCCCATCTTCTTTTGTAGGATCTACATCGTTTACCGTTGCACTTCAGCTTTTAGGTTTTTTTAAGCGCGATTATTCGGCTTGATAGCGCTTTACGATCGAAGCGGTGCAAGGCATATGTTATCGTTGCGTAAAGTAATAAAATCGCGCACAGGTGCGTGGTAGATACCGTATAATCTCAAATGATTTCCTACCGTTACCATAGAAACATCGCTATATGTTAACTTACTGTTGTCTGTCGTTAATAATCTCAACGCTGTGTCTTGTTTTTGTTTCACTGTGTTGCAGCTCTGAAAAATTATCCATCGGACAACTCGAGCATACCGACTCCTAATATAGGATTCTCGAAAGTAATGGCTTCTGTTTGCACCTTATGCTTTACGCGTTCATACAAAATTGCTCTCAGCTTTTCATGATGATGGTCCACATACCGTTTACAGCGTTGCGTTTCTTTCAGGCTATGTCCGGATTTATAATGATGATGACGCAGCAAGGAAAACTGTTGTACATATCGGAAAATGCGGCAGAATATCTTGGTCACTCCATGGTAAAGTACCCAGCAATCATTTTGTCTGACGTTATTTTCGCAAGCAAACGATCGTTCACATAGCAAGTCAGTGACAATGGTAACTCTTTTCGGAATTAGTCTCAGCGTATGTTTTTACGTAACGAATTAGAAGCAAGTATTTACATTATTCCGAATGTTTAAGAATCGGTGGATCATTTAATAAAGCAGCTTAGTAAAGTTCAACATTTCATAAAACGCCGGAATCGCTCTATTCCGAGTCCATTGCAGGAGGACCTGCTCATTCATGGGGACAGCGTTTACGATGTCATAGATAAGCAGGATCATGTGATCGTTCAAAATCAGCTGGCCAGGAATAATTCAGACTCCAATGACAAGAGGTTATTCCTTTGCCGCATCAATGTGTCCCGGAACTCTCGTCGGCAGCTTCGATTCGGCGACCAGAAAGTTGTATTGGTGGAAGGTCATTTTCTGCCGTTCATCCCCGTCTGCAGTCGCAACGACTTCGTTTTCCTGGCCTCGTGCACCCCCGTCGTCCTGCCAGAAACGAGGGAGAGCATCGTACAGGGTGCGACAAACATCTTCACGTCGATCCACTCGATGGATATGAAGTACCTTCACGTCGATAAAACGTAGGAACGTGCAATTGAAATATAACGACATCCTAAAGCTTTCGAACAGACTTCGTTATGCCATGTCATTTGAATCTTTCTATACGTACGCAGCGTGCAAGAGAGTCATTATTTCCATTTAATTTGCAAAATTAGTTGAAATTGCTCATTTAACTTTGACCGATATCTTTTTGTCAGAATGATTTCGGGTGTTTCGAGAATCGGTTGTAATTGGAGAGCGTGTGATTGAAAATTAAATTTTTACTTTCGGTAGAGCCGAATGCCACATGGAGTACAGTAGGTCCGAACTTATTGGCGTATCGTGGTACAATTTGCTTCATTGGGACTCCGTGAGAACGGCCTACTGCAAGCACCAAACTGGTACGTATGCATCGTATTCCGTTAACGGGAAAATGTCTCGGATTATCGACGTGCATGCTCGCGTTGCGTATCAGTTATCCAGTCAGATCAAGAGCGATCCAGCACGGCTCTACTGAGGCTTCAAACACGCACCGGGAAGTGGTTCTGGGTTCACTGCGTCCTTCAGGTAAAGGACACTTCCGAAGATTGCCAGCACCCAATTATCGTGTGCACAAACCAGGTATTAAGGTACGTTTGTATTTTATATAACAACAACCAAAGACGATATTTATTTCGCGGGTAATCATTGATACGCTTATACTACTGACTTATCTGTATGTTCACGTAAGTGCATGCGATTGCGCATGATGGATATGTTGTTACGCTATAGAATTTTCGAATGCCTATGCAAAGAAACTGTTTGTGAAAATATCATTTAGTACATAGTATGATAATTCATAATTATATTTCGTTTGTAAAATACATGAACAATATGCAGGGTGTCTCATCTGAATCAATTGACGGACATATTATCGAAAAATGTTTTAAGTAAAGCGGTTTCAACGACTATTTTTCCCATGAAGGTGACTTTTTTTATCGACTGAAACACATTGAACATTCTAAGGTTTCCACCGTATATTTGAATGCTCTCGTATGGTTCTTTTCCTATGATTTCGTGGAAGATAGAATGACAAATTGAAAGGCATGTGAGAACGCATCATGGCAAAGGTCTGATATTAGGACATGCTTGAAATGGTAATGACGTTATTCAAATATTGTATACTAGCTGCTGAACTCCTCAAAGAATTGTGAAAGTGAAGTGCAGCATAAAAACTGATATTCTGTATTGTTTGCTTATTCATTCATCGAAAAGCGCTCTTCTATTTTTGTATCCATAATTTTTTGAATATGTTTTCACGTAGCTCGCATCATGGTGTAAATATCAAGAGTTGTCATTTCGAACATTTTCTGAGCTTAGAGATTCGGAACGGTTTACTGGCACCGGTGATTGAACTTGTTCAGTGCTATTTTCTGTAAGAACAAACAAAGAAAAAACATGGCGTGATTGAAAAACATGTCAATGGCCCTTGGCGAAACCCATCAACTTACATTTAAAACATTATTTTATCAATAATAACTTCGATCACGTACTTATTCACTAGATATTATATTGTATTCACCATAATGAGAAACCCTGTAAATATCGATTATATCCAGCTAACTGTTGCATGAAAATGGAGCTAAGTGGATACAGGGAAACGTATATTTTTTCGTCGTAATCTCTTGTACGCGATCTCATAATAAATTCATTTATTAATGATGTATAATCTGATGTGACCGATCGATTAAATGTGTAATTCCGAGAAAACCACAAACGTCCTTTTGCGTTCCCCGGATCGCTTATCATTTAGCAACTGTTTTGTGTAACACTATTTGGAAATACTTTGTGTATACAGGGTGAGTTGCCAGATACAGAACACCTAAAATATGTGCCTTGGATTTGAAGACCCAGAAAATCGTGTATAATAAAATTTAGATGGTTTCCGAAAGTCAAAGATGACGAACACAATATTTCTGTTTCGAGGCCATTTTTCTCAGAAATTTCAAGGTTATCAATATCTTTCGAGGCAGGTTGATATATTTCCATTACCACGGTGTTGTACTTCATAAAAAGACGAATTCAACGACATATGATATGTTGATCTTCAGATGATCTACAGGTAACCTGAAGAGGAGGATTTTAACTTAGATTTTATAAGGATTCTTCTTTGGAAGGTCATGAGTAGATCAACATATTATATATAGTTCAATTTGTCTTTTGGTCAACAACAACGCGGTGATAATGGGATAATTTTTGAAAAACAAATGACAGTGCTGTCGGCATAGTGTTGTAAGTAACGGAAGAGCGAATCAACGATATTAATATAATAATAATATAATGTAATATATTGATCTTCAGATGATCTTTTGGAGAATTGTATTACACGCACACGATACACATACGCACAGTCTAACGTGGACGCCCACACGCATGCACACGCGCACTGAGGCTGATTCTTAGAACGTGACCAATTAAATTTCCTTCTAACCTAAACAAGATAAAATCAGAAATTGTACATACGAAGTACGTTTAATATTGAGAGGGTCACACGGTACATAAAATAAATCTGTTGTATCATTTGTTTTTTTTTTGCAAATGGCAAATATTACCGTAAGAGGGCGTACGAACATTTCCGTATGAAAATATTTTCAGCGACAAAGAGGCAGAAGTGATGCGCTCCAGTAACTGGCTCTATCGATATTCATCCCAGACGAAGTTCACTTACGCACTCTGTCCCGGGAACCAAACCTCCTGCATGTCGTACACCACGCAGAGTGATCGACAACATCAAAAGCATGGAAGCGATTCGCTTAATCGACCCGTCCTATGTGATATAGATGCACCGAACGAGTTTTATTTAATTTCAAGTCTTGAGTCCAGAGAATTACGTCGTACGACTATACCCTCGAAGGATGACACCGAGCCAGTTGATATGTCGATAAGTAGCGTTGACCATGACATTACTGAACGGAGTACGCACGCACCTTTGCAGAGCACCGTTACGCTCCATAGCCATCGTGGCGAGCATGTGGCGAAAATCGCACAACATACAGCTGTTAGCGCGAATACGACAGTACCGGTACCGGCCACAAGTACAATGGCAATGGTAACGTCGACCGCGACGACGACAACAACGGCATCTTCGACAACATCGGCGTCAACAGTGACAGCAACGACAACGTCTTCGACCTCAATCAGTTCTAGCGAAACAGCGACGTCAACAACGCAGACCACCATAACCGTGACAAAGTCTACGACATCGACGACGGGCAAGTATCGCGCCAAATTTCTGCAGTACCAGAGTGAATACGGCAGTGCTGCGTCGCTTAAATACTACATCACTGATTTGGACAAAGAGCCGTACTTGGACAGGGAAAGCGTCGGTGGGAGTTCGGTTTATAAGAGGCTGCCGACTAAAATCTTCCCCGGAACGGTAGGCCCCATGGAGTCCGCTGAGCCACAGGAATCGCCGGTGGATCAATGGAACTCAAGTTCCACATGGTTCGAAATTCCGCAAAGGGTGCCCGATCTCATCCATCACGACCTCAGTCCGTATATTGTCACCCCGACAACACCTACGGAGCAACAGACACCCAACTCCGATCTTCATACGGACACGCAGATATTCAATTTCGACTGGCCGATCGAGCAACACGTACCCAATCTCAAACTGACCCTGCAGAGCGCTGGTTATGATCCGCGGAAGCATCAGGAGACGATTGCGTTGCAGCTACCAAGGCGAAGGAGCCATCCTATCGATCGTGCCAAGGATTTTCTTAAATGACGATTAATATTATTTTCTTCTCCCTGATTCGTTCTCTTAGAAGAATTTCCCATTGCGTCTCTGTAATTGCGAATTAGACCGATTTGTAAGGCAGTATTTCCTGAATTCGTTTCAGATCGAAACATGCCAGTTTCTCGCCTTGATGTTTTCATAAATAAAACATGACCGTGCGTAGATGGACGAAATTTTGCAGTTTCAAAACTTCCTTGATCAATCATACATTAATTCTCGTACGTTAGTTGTAAATATAAGTGTAAACGGAGTACCTAATAATCTGTCGAAATAAACAGACTTAAAGAGGGGAACGAAGAGTTGGGTAACATATACTTTCTGTCTCTCTCTCTCTCTTTCTCGGTTTGTGTTACTCTCCAGTATTAAAATTTTGTTTTTCAAATACAATCAATATTTGCATAGCAAAGAACAAATACGCAGCAGAAAAAGGTAAATAACCAGCGAAAAGTATAAGAAAATGGTACGGTATCGGAGCGATGGGAGGGGAAGAAGAGGGGGTAGGAGGAGGAGGAGAGTGGCAAAGTAGGCAAAAAATTTGTATATGGAATAACGAGATGAGTGTAAATAGTAGAGATGTAAGAGTACGCCATTAGAATTTGTACCGATGACGCGGCCGTATATAAAACGCTGAACGACATATTCGGCGAGCGGCGTCGGAATGAAAGGGAAGGGGGCAAAGACAGGGAAGGAAACTGACAATGAGATAGAGACAATATAGATAGGTCAAATATCAAAGTGGTAGCTAACACGGGATTGAAGCACCAGACATACGTCAAGAACGGCACAGATCATCATCGAGCGTCGAAGAGAGGAGAGTGTGCCAGGAATCAGTTAAGGGGAGAGAAGAAAATAGTGTTAGGGGGCGGTGAATGACGTCACGTTACTAAAGCGACGCGGCAACGCTAAGCGGCTGCGTGGGACTACGTTCGGGTGCCTGGGTTGGGATCAATAGCTCGCCAGCAACCGAACAGTAGGTGTGTAGTGTACATACGCGAGCGCGCGCGCGCACGGTCGCACATTTATACGCCCGTGCATGTGTGTAGCCTTGTATGTGTGTCTGTAGGCTGACTCGATCGTCAGTCCTTCGGACGAACCCTCCACCGTAGGACCCTTTTACGTTCGAGCCGAGTCCTCTTGCTTCCTCGAGTCGCGTATCGGAGAGCGCCATGTCAGCATCGCTGCATCACGGCTCATTCATTGCCTAGGACTACTTGATTCTCCAGGTAATATATATTCCCTTGTGCCTTTTAACAACACTGACCGACCGCTGCCATCGAGCATTACAATCGTTTTCCATGCAATTACATCGCTTTTTTTTTGTCACTATAAAATATTTGAGTTTCCATCTGAGGCCAGGTTTGCGTAAAAATCTAGCAGCTACTACTGTCGATGACAGCCGACGCAGACAACATCGATGCTAGGAGCACGTACGATTCGAAATGTTAGGACGAGGGAATGAACGCCAAAAGACGGAGAAGGGGGTGAGATAGGAAATTTAGAGGAAAAACGGATAGAGACTCTTTGTGAGGCGTTTGTGTGCAATTCGGAAATCGTAGTAGTCATTTATTCATTTGTGTTCATACGTTCTTCTGGTCTCGAGCAACACTAAAGTGCGACGAGTGTTGAATGTTTGTCGGAGTTACAAGGAATTTCGGGGGAATTTCTTCACCGACTTATATTTGGCACAGTAACAGCGACGGTCGAAATCTGATGGGTGGTGTGCCTGAAGAGTGCACCGACGACGTAAATGGCGTACGGATGCTGTCTCAGTTTTCGTGAAATATTACGCGCGGTTCGCGCTGTATCGCTGTTGTCCTTGGACACATCGCATTGTTATAAATGTTGAACGGTGTTACGTTGACCGCAGGCAAACGCGCTACGTTGTGAAAAGTAATATTTCATTTCAGGCCGACGCAATGTGGCCTGGAGTATTACAGCTGTTAGCCTTATTAGCAGTTGTGCTGCAACCGATCAGGTAATTTGTCTTTATTATATCGAATTAATCGGTGCGTCGAGTCGCTACGGAAGATGTAGCTAAATATATGTCGCTCCGAGAGAAACTCGAGACATTGCTATACCAAGTGACACGTAACGCATAATATACTGCAATATACGTATATCTCAGGGTAGATTGCTCAAGTTCGCCGCGCATGCGTCAATAAGACGCACGCCATTTTTAATGCCGAATGTTGCAAGGTAGTGTAATCGAATCATGTATTGTCGAGCTTTGGGAACCGAGCTGATTGGCTTGGACGTTACGCGTCAATTCTGTATACAAGCTAATTATTCTTATGCATTTAGCATGTGTTGCTTGACAATTAACGTCGATAGAGGCTTCACCGTGCCCTGCAGCTTCGATAAATGACCATAGATCTCTGTTCTCCCCCTTCTACCAGATGCACACCAGGGAAAGTAAACTTCCGGGAAAAAGAAAAGCAGGTGTTGGACAACATCCTAGGACCGGGCTTATACGATGCACGAATCCGACCCAGCGGCGAAAATGGAACAGGTGAATATCTCCGTACAAACCTACTGTATACTACTCTCTTCCTTCCCCTTCCATCGATCCATGATTAACCAGCCTGCACCGCCTGATGTGAACTTCTTTTGATCGGACAAGGAGTTGCTTGTTCTCTCTTTTTATCGAGAGGGAAAAGTGGCCCATGAAACGAAAGTGAACATTTTGAGAAAGAGAAGAAGTGGGAGAAGGAAGAAAAGAATAAGCACAAGCACCAAAGGGGATAAAGAGAGGATGCGAGGAAGGAGCGTGAGCGCGCTATCTCACGTGGCTGTGTGAGTGTGTGTGTGCGTGTGGCCGAAAGAATGAGAGATACAGAGAGAGAAAGAGCAAGCGAGAGAACATGTGTGTGTGTGTGTGTGCGAGAGAAGACAAAGAATGTTGACGAAAATTGGAGACAGGAAAATAAGATATGGACTCTGTCGCTTCCGTCCAAAGCGGGGCAAGAAGATGTGTGAAAGCCGTTTGTTCTCCGCTGTCTCCTTTCTTTCTCCAGTCAATCCACCTTACAACACAGGTCTTCCATCCCTCCGTCATTCCGCTGGACTCCACTCGTAGCGCTGTGCGAAGAAAACTCGAAGCCGGGGATAGTGGTAATGTTACGATTGTGTCGTTGTGCGAGTGAAAGTAACATAGAACACTAGTAGTGCAGACACGGAATGGGTCGGGCGTTCTTAGCGAGGGTCGTGGACGCGCCATAACGATGCATTAATAAGCTCGTAGGCAATCCAGACGTTGACCTATCTTCTCCTGCTTTCGTGAAAGTTTCTTCCAATAACGGATCTTGATGCAAATTGGAGAATGGAATTCATTGAGGGGTGAGAAAGAGGATTGTTAAGGGAGCGAGAGAAAAAGCAGCGTGAATAACGACACGATGAGAATGGGCAGGAGGAAGGGTGGTTGAGGAGGAGAAGGGCGAAGGGAGAGGGATGCGAGAGGACGGACGTGTGTGTAGGAAAGTTTGGTGAAAGAAGGGTCGACTCGTTTCCCTGACGCTGTCGAGGAGTATGTACGATTATTCCGATGCAAATTTACAACTTCGAATCCTTGTTTCGCCTGACACCCGTAACATCCTTTACGATGCGATGTGCGCTAGATTCAGTAACCGTGCATAAGAGTTTAGGTCTCATCGCAGTGATTAGCGGCATGTTCTTGACGACTAGAGACACGGTCTTCCTTTTCTTCCCCTTTCCCGGTTCCTGTTTTACTTTATTCGGCGATAGCGCGCTATGGGTGGGCAATCGTTTCACCGACGCAACTAATGCCCAGTACAGCGTTTGTTTGTATAGCGAGTTGAGAAAGCATTGAAGGGGCGATCTGTCCGGACGGTTAAACGGTCTAAAGAAAACAAAAAAAAAAACAGGGAATGAGGTATAACAAAAGAATTAGAGTATGTAAGCGACAAGCAAGATTGACTAATTAAAAAGGGGCTGTATTATTTGTTTTTGCCCTTAGATGGGCCGGCCATTGTCCGGGTAAACCTGTTTGTCCGAAGCATTGCGACAATCAGTGACATCAAGATGGTAAGTATGCATTATAAACCAATAAAAGATTTTTAAGGCGCAAGTGCGTTATCTCCTCATTCCTGTCGTCGCGTTTGCCCGACTTTTATACTTTTACTTTCCATCGTTTCTGTTTGTTACTTCGCAACAGTTATTTAATCGTAGGCGCAAGTAGGTTTAGGGCCATTTTAGAAAGGCCTTGGCACACAGTTTCTATTACCATATGACACTTCCAACAACGAAGCAGCAAATGATTGAAACTTTAGTCAGCTATACCAAGCAACAAAACCAGCATCTTGACATCTTTATCATAGCCTTCCCAATGATATATCCGGCCTCACTTCTTTTTTACTCTTCTCATTTGTTATTATTACTGTTACTATTGTCGTTGACGTTACTACTACCATATTGATATTATACTCCCTATAAAACCCCCAGCAAATACAATTAGCATTATAGTATTAGACGCAGGCATGTGGCATTGTTTTAGCTTGCATCGACACGTCCGTACTTATTGGTATGTACAGAAAATTCGAATAGAGACAAAGATATGAAGAGGGAAGGGAGAGGGAGATATCAAGAAAGAGAGACACAGAGAGAGAAAGAGAGAGAGAGAGAAAGAGAGAGTGAGAGCGCGCGCGCGAGAGAAAGAGAGCGAGAGAGAGTGAGAGCGAGAGAGAGAGCAAAAGAAAGGGAGATGAAGTAAATAAGTAAATTGGCAGGCAAATGGAGAAAAAGCGAAAAAGTATGTCGTAGATGAATGACGAACAAAGTGACAGAGAGTGAACGAAAGACCGAAAGAATGTGTCTTAGAATATACGTATACGAAAAGAAAGTGAGCGAAGAGAGGAAAGGGGAGAGAGAAAGCAAATGTCATAGCATTCGGATTAAAAAATCTTAGCACCACTAAAGGTTACGATTCGACCAAATGTATTCAGCTTATTCGATGTGTCTGACGTGCCCGACGTCTTGTCCTGGTTCATATAGGGCGGAACGATACGCAGACACTCTGTATGGCTCAGGACGATGCGCCTGGCCTGTCTATCCTACATGCAGAGTGTATCGCAGATACAGTCCTAGGGCCGTTGTAAAGATCAGAGAGTATCACCTACCTGTCTATTTATTGCCTTGCCTCTTAATTTCTGTCATGGCGTTTGTAAACTTGAACGACCCTTCATGTTTTTTGACAATAGTAGTCGTACAACGGATAATGTTTGATATCTTGCCGTTAATCCGAAAGGTGTTTCTATGAACCGTGATTCGCTAAGAATTCTCCGCTTTCGCATAAACGAGTACGAGGGATCTCATTGTCAGCTATGCGCAGTCAATGCGTGGTGCTTTCCAATCAGTTTTGGTGTCATCGTCGTCGCCGTCGTTGTTCTCTGTCGTTACTCTCGTTGTAATTGTCGTATAGTCACACTTGTTCTCTCCTCTTAGTTCCAATCTATTCCTGATCTTACTACTCCTTTCTTTTCTCTCCGTACTCGCATCGACGTCCTGCTCCCACTGATGAAATACGGCCTAGAAGTATCAAGTGGATTTTCTCGAAATAGTGATAATGTACGATACGCTCCTGAAAGTTTATAGTACTCTTCCCTAGGAACTTGTCACCCGTATATACGTACATATACGCACAGACATCAATCAATTTACCAACAAACATACATACAACAATCGAATATTCGATCCTATCCAGGCTGGATCTGTTGATTAATTTTGTTTATTCTGTTTGCTATATTAGATGGGCCCGCGGTTGTTCGCGTCAACATATTTGTTCGAAGTATCTCAAAAATAGATGACGTTACGATGGTAAGTTAATAAAAAAACAGTAACAACATTGAATTTCGGAATCTCATCACAAATACACGCACGCACATACGATATGTTGTACTTTGCGCGCATTTTCTTGAAGTTATTAACTATTACCTTCCCTTACAAATGCAGACATGCGCACGCACGCACGGTGCACGCACTCGACGGTGAGTGAGTTTTGTGAAATAAGAACTAAGATGCAAGCTTGAAGCGTTATCGTTCATATCTGAGAATTTACATTGTTGAGCCTCGTGCGTCTGCGCACGGATATATACGCGATACGCGTATTCATTACAGTATTCACTACCGATACCCTGACTCGTCATATACCGCCTCACAACAGTCTCTTCATCTGTACAGACACGTCCTGCCACGTTTTCATTATTCTTTTTCTGTGTCTACACTCCCTCTTCCTCATATATGTATATCCGCTCGAATTGTAGGGTACATTTTTGTACATTTTTCTGTCTCTTCGAATCGCTACTGATCTTTGAAAGATAAGCTAGTAAGTACGTGCATATTCACGTGCATGCACACACACATATCATCTCATTACACAGCATATGTACATGTGCGCGACAATCATACCTACACGTACAATACCAATATTTTGTCTATGTCCGTGAACCCGTTTTTACAACGTTATTAATAGCACGACGCCGCGATACATTCTCGTCCGATCGAAAGGAGAAAGCTTTCGCCTGATGTTTCAATTCTTTTTTCGACAGTCACAGTACTCGGCGTCGTTCTATGCGTGATAAATGCAAGCGTATGAATATATAGTGTGCGTAATTTACTTGCTCACTCATTGTTGTGCAGTAGATCCATTCAATGGAATCTTACCTATATTATACGTGCTATATTTCTGTACACCGATTGGAAGATTGTAAAATTCTTGATCAGTAGAGTAATCGATGGATAACTGATAACATGGGATATCCGACAGGTAGATGAACAGATTGAATGGTATAAACAATATAAAAAAGAATGAAAAGACGCAGCAAGAACTTTTGCGAAAAAGAAAAGAAGCGAAAGGGAGCAAAAAATGTGTCTATGTGGGTGTGTGTGTGTGTAAGACAAAGAGAGAGCGAGTGAGAGAGAGAGAGAGAGAGAAAAGGAGAGAGAGGGGGCGGACAAAGTACAAATTTTCGCTTAGCAAATGGCTACAAAAATATACATTCACTCGGCAATACATTAATCTTCGTGATGTGCAAACCACGGTTGCATGTACATGCACATGCCTATACGACACAGATATAGCCGGATTTCGACAAGAGCTACACGTACGTTTCCCAAGCTGTTTCACGGACACTTATTAATAAAGCGTCACGTACTGCTCTGTAATTACAGTGAACTGTGAAACTGTGTTGGTTGCACTCCTAGTTTCGTAGACGCTAGTGCTTCTGCGGTACCGCTAAGATTTGAACAATTATTTTCGTAATTGTAAATTTGTAAGAGATTTTCCACAATGCCATGCTCATGTGATAATGACGGCACAGATGTCGCCAGGCACCTATTATATTATCGTTCACTAGGATGTGTTTCTTGGAAACGTTGGGTAAATAAATTTGAAAGCTGTCTTAAGAAGTATTGCTAAGTGATCGATCAATCGTTGCAGAGTCACACTCTCATAACCACCACCGACCATTACGCAAATGAGTACTACTCCGATCTTTTATTTTAGTCCGTATCGTCGTTGCTTTCACACGCGATTTATGTATCGCTAGCAAGGGCGTAATTCTGCTGGGAGGACATTGATGTTTTCCTGTGCAAATTTCACGAACATTGTTCATAGGTTCAATGTAGCATCGACACGTCGTCTCTTCTCTTTACTCACTTCATTTCCCCCTCCGCGTTTCCTAGTTCACTCACATCGAGTTGCACCATTATCCTCATAAAGAACACTTGACTGATTTTTCCAGATCAGTCTCCGGCACAATGTGCACACCGAGTGATTGATAGAAAGAAAGAGAAAGAGAGAGAGAGGGAGAGAAAAGAGAGAGAGAGAGAGAGAGAGAGAAAGAGAGAGAGAGAGAGAGAGAGAGAAAGAGAGAGAGAGAAAGAAAGAGAGAGAAAGAGCGAGAGAGAGAGAGAGAGAGAGAGAGAGAGAGAGAGAGAGACGGAGGAACCGAGAAAGAAAAAAGTAGGGAAGGATTGCGAATAGAGTAACAGGATTGTACAGGTTGTTCCGTAATCGGCAATGCGACCGGAAACATCAAAGTTTACCGTGCGAGAAATAAGTAAAAAAATATAAAATAATTTTTTTTACGTAAGACCTTGTTTTTTTTTTTTAGAATATCGTCATTGAGTCGTTGATTCTTCTCTTGTTGCTGTTACTATTTTGTGGCTTTAATTATTTCCTATTCGGTTTACACATAGTTCTATTTTGATCTGAACGGTACATAAAACAATTTAAATAAAAAGGTAATAACGGTAAGAACAAATTTGGTAGGAATGCCGTAAGATTATCGACTCTGCTTAGATTTAACGGGATTTAAAAATCAATTTCTTTCGGAAACGAAAGCCAATGGGAGAAGAGGTCGAAACATGTGTCTCTTTATTTTTGGTTTTTGCACCGTAGTATTTCCTCGTATGTACACGCCTACGCAATGAAGCCTCACATGAATTATTGTATTTTTTAATTTATGACTTATTTTTTTCTCATAATGAATTGTCACCTTCTCGAGTGTACCGCGGTTTGGCCCACACTCTGTACTGTTATACAGTGTAAGGTATTTAAAGTGCTACAATTCTGTCCCGTAAATTGAATTGTTTCAAATGAACCGAGACGATGGGATTGGCTATTTGATGGATAAATAAAAATTGGCGAACTGCTGTAACGGAAGAGTGGGTCATGTATTTTGATGTACTTCTATGGTCCATCTCAAATTTTACGTCATTAATGTAAAACATTTTATTTTATTCCGTATAGTTAATTTTTTTCGGAAGAAACTTTAGCGCGGTAATGAAGAATATGAGAATAAACTGCAGAGCAAATGACGTTTACATACTTCTAAATGCTTATGCGTACTTTCACGAATATTTATTCCGGCATTTACTAACATTGATAATGGAGTAACTGACGCGCACTCAGCGCGAATTCTTGCTTTTATACCTTTCTTCATTATGGAACCAATAATTCATGAAATTATTTTCAACTCAGAATATGATTTTCCGATATTTCTCATTATCGCTCAATGTTTGCGCCGTGAATCATTATTCAGTATACCTTTTTGGATACGTAAGACAAATAATAACGCTGTCAGACGTTACCATTCTGTTAGAAAAATGAGTGCAGCCATACGCTTTCTTCGCTGCGGCTTCCAAATGTTAATTTATATCGACCAAATAGTCATCCCCGTTGACCTATTTAATTCAGAAGAAAATTTTAATAAATGTCCTTAACGATTTAGGAGGAAACAGGTCGCAACACTTCAAACGCCCCAACCTGTACATACAAGATGAAACATTTTAAATAAGCTACAAGCGTAACTACCATGTTCTTTGGAGATAAAAGTTGTTTTTGTACATGTTTCGGATAAAGAGATTTGAAGAAGTTACGTAGTGACACTTTCTCATTTCCACGTCGTGGATGCTTTTCCGTTGCCAATTCTTTTAAACGGTACCACATTTTCAAGTATTTATGTACATGTTGATACAGATTATAACAACATATAGAAGGATCTGTGCTACAAGTGATACAACTTTGTGACCAACTCGAATATTCTAGAACGACTAATTACAGAATGTGTGCATCAAATTATTATCTGGAACAGCTGTACATTTTCTGAAGCAATTCCCTATCGACATTAGTACTGTTTTTTCACAGACGTATACATTACAAAGTTCATTGTAGTTTTCTTCGTGAATCAAACTTAAAACGTAAGTCTGATATATTGAGCATCGTTATTTATAATTTGGTTGATGTTTAGTTCATTCGACCGAGAGTGAGCCTTTTGGGCAGATACAATTGAAGGACGATCGACGCAAAAGGGTCTCATCGTCACTATACAGGGTGAGACGTCAAAAACAAGTGACCTGAATAATATCACCTTTCGTTCGCGATAGAAAAAGTGCATCAGACCAAACTTGCTAGATTCCAAGGGAGCCATTCTCTGTTTCGTAGGTTGAACGAGTCCCAAAACATTCATTTGAAACATGCCTTCCTATTGTGTGCAGTTAAAAAGTTACCACAACTCATAGAGACGCGACTTCATTGTACGACTCTTCTTTCACACTCACCTGTACCAACATTGTAACTGCACGGAATTTGTGTCAGTATTGTTATCATTTTCTAACTACGCATAATAGAAAGAAGTATTTCAACAAAATTTGGTGGGACTTGTTTAAATTATCCAACTACGCAAAATGGTTTACCTTATTGCACTTAAGGAAAAAAAGACAAATTTGTCCTTTGCATTTCTTCTACATCTCCACCTGCAAAGAAGATATTCGTACCATCAGGTTATCTTCTTCTCGAAACCAAGCAAAATTGATCTGACGCAATTTTTTCTGTTGCCAAAAGCAGGCCAGATATTCACGTGACCTATTTTAAATGCCTCACCCTGTATATAGTTGATCAGCGAGGTGGGGTGACATTCGTTCCGCGTAAACGGCCATACGTCGTTCTCCCTTCATGTGTTGCCGCCCCAGAAGGTTCCCTCTGGTTCAATCGAACTATGACTCTGGTAGCGTACTTGAAATAACAGCATAAAAATGAAAGCGTTTGTAATATTTAACGTAACACGAAGACTGTGAGTAACTATATACGGCTAATTGTGAGAGTATACAATTATCTGATTCAACCTAATTCACATAAAATTCTTTTTCTGATTTTCGCCTGCATAAATAGCGAGTGATGTCTACGTCATTCGTTTTATTCACTTTGCTTGAAAGGTTACGTTAAGACATCGATGCGCTTGGCAATTTCTTTTATTACGCGTATCTTATTACATAATTATACGCTTTCCTGCTTATGTTGGTAGGACATTTCTTACCTAATTTATTTGTTAAACGTGTTCTCTCTCAAGGAGACCATCTATTTGTTGCACATTCTGCAAGTATTTTATTGACCTCATAAGACTAATATTTTTTTTGTAACATATTTTCAACAGCCTTGAATGACCTTATACTATAGAATAATCAATTTATCTTACCCTCATATTTCACAAAATAAGTAAAAATACATGTGGTTCTCTTAAAGAAAAATTAGTCACTTAAAAATTACTTGAACACGTTTCCCTAGATCGGTAGTTTTCAACCAGGTCGTGAAAAGTATATAAAAGGGGTGATACGAGCTCTGTAAGATAAATACAGAAATGTTCTGATATCAATTTTCTATAAATTTCTAATATAATATAATCAGACGATTGAAGTGCAAACGCCGCCGATCGTCGATAAGAAATATATAAAAAATAACTTAAATTATGTAATGTGTGCTGGGTGCCTGAAAATTGTCATATTTTTTATTAGAGTGCCGTCACCTAAAAAAAGGTTAAGAACCACTGACCCAGACATGTAAAATGTCATCACAAGACGACCGTTGAGAAATCAATATTAATCTGAAACATTTATTTCAGTTACTAGTAATAAGAGGGGTTATTCGGGTATCCTACTTTGAATGCCTCACCCTGAAAGTTTGGTCCGTGCTCGCGAAGATAAGTGTCGCACAAAATAGTTGCTAAGTGGTAGAAAATAAATATAGACTTTTCGTCGTTCCCCCGTAGAATCTGAGAATAGCGAACACATGTATTTTTGTATTTTCACGGTTAACCAAGGTCATTGAGCTTTTCTTTAATTGAATGCTATACTTTTGTTTTAGTGCCATGGAATTGCAAGAACTGCCAATTTCTATGAACCCATTGCGGGTGACTTTGAAACAGTCCAAGAGGTCGTAAGGAAAGAAAACTAGCTCAAACAGATGACAAACAAGACATATAGGGCGTGGTGCGCATTTGATACGGATTGTAACTTCTCTTCTTGCTGATAATAGAACAAAAATTGCAAGGGAACAACTTGCATAGCGTAACAATGTTTATCAGTCTACGAACTCACGTTTTTCATAAGTGAGTCAGTAAGTAATTACGTTTTTTACGCAATGATGCACTTACGAAAGATGTAAGGTCATGGAAAGATAAATACTGTTACGTGACCTGATTTTCTCATCCGCATTTTGGCTGTATCATCAATCAAAGCAGATCTACACCTTCTTCCAAATCCGCGATTCACCCTGTACGCTACACTGTAATTTATTTGTAGGCACGGTTAGGATCTGTCACAAAATTAACTAGTTGACTGCAACAGTAAACGTTTGTCGCGCAATATTCCCATATATATCAGTGATTCACCTTCACCTGTCTTTCCAAGCCGCAGGGACAATACGATGAACGATGGGGTGCTATGTGTGCCAGCATAGCGTTCCAACAAAGCTTCCGGTCCCGTGTACAGTTCAAAGTCACAGCCACTTTTTGAGTTGGTCATTTTCCGTCAGATAAAACTACATATGTTCATATATATGTAAAAGACAAAGGTTCGGGCTTTGAACGTCTCTTATGAATGAACTACAAAGGAACACTCGCCTTAACGTTTCGTCCCCCACTGACACCTGGAAGCAGAAATCAGAAATTCTTCGGACTGCACACGAAATACGTCCTTCTACCATTTAAGGCCTATCTCATAATGTATTTATATGTAAATATCCTTTTAAGAGAGAGAGAGAGAGAGAGAGAGAGAGAGAGAGAGAGAGAGAGAGAGAGAGAGAGAGAGAGAGAGAGAGAGCGAAAGAGAAAGAGAGAAAGAGAATGAAAGAGTGAGAAAAACGAGAGAGAGAGAGAGAAAGAGAGAGAGAGAGAGAGAGGGGTGAGAGTCGAGTGGCGGAGGGGAGCGGGTGGGTCGAGAGAGGAAGAGAGAAAGTGGGAGAGTGAAAAAGAGAGGCGGTTCGAAAACGCGGTTGAACTTTTGGCTTGCAGCTCTCGGCTAGTGTCCCTTGATTAATAAATTTGTTTTGTTCTGTTTCGGACGACGCGGTTAGATGGGCCGACAAATGTGCAGGTCAACATCTTTCTTCGCTCTATCAGCAAAATAGATGATTATAAAATGGTGAGTCCAATAATGAATCATCATCAGCAAGATGTGTGCCAGCCTTCAATATCAACGCGTGAGCGTGTAATATATACAGAATGTTCCATTTAACCTCCCCTCCTCAAACATTTCTATTGTTGGTTTACGACACAAGGAAATGCCTAAGGAATATTTGCATGTTTTAAGAGGCATAAATATTACAATTAACAAATCGCTTCCGCGGCTCGTTCCATCGAAATCTTCAAGATAGTGTCATTATTTCACGCGGAAATTTACATAGGTTTATTGCATAATTATTCTATGACCGGCATCAAGTCGAAATGTGATGGCTTATAATGACATAATGTTGAAATAAATTTAAGCGAAACATATCGCATTTATCCTTTGGCAGAATGCGAGCGATATTAAAATGGCGAAGGGTTTTGTTGTGTCTAACTATGTGCGCGAAGTTTCTGTTACTAATACATTAGTTTACTATGGATTAGACAGCGAATATCTCCATCGTGCAGTGTTATGCTCTTCAACGTAATTGAGTTTCCTATGCTCGTGAAATCGCTGGAAGACCGTCTATTAACGCGGCAATTCGAAAATGTGACGTTGACAACTTCCGGTCACTTTTTCCCTGACGGATTTTTTTCACCGCTAGATATATCGACGTAAACGTGCTTTCTAACTTATTCATTCATCCGGCCTCATGCAGTATTTCTTTTTTTATGGATCGCTATGAAAGAAATTGGTTACGACGACGATTCTATTACGACGAAAGGCATACAACAACGTAAGGAAAAGGCTGATATCAGTGAAGATGCTATAATTATTACAACTAACATCGATCAGAATACATTTTCATGATAAACCCACCTTTCATTACTTTTGCATTTCTTAACCGTTTATTCAAACATGACACTTTGTGCTTCAGAGCACATACCAATGTTTTTCAAGACGATATCATCCTTTTGGAAAAGTATCGGTGTCTTGTAAGGAGTAGACAATGTTTGCCGCGAATAACTTTGCCATGTCTCGTTACTGAAAATGCGTAAGTACTCCTCTAGAAACTTTTTCTCCTCATAAAAGGTAACGAAGAATTGTTGGGGTGGTCAGACTAAGTGAGACAATCTGTATATACGTTTGTACATGATATATTGTATATTAATTGTATACAATATCGTAAGATTTGCACTTCTGTGTACTCGTACTTGTATTACGTGCTGTACATACATATTTATATATTACAAGTTTCTACATGTCAGGGATATCCAGAATTCAGTTTCTTTTTTCAATGTCATATTCATGATACACGCACGCGCGTGTACACACACGCACACACACAGACACGCGCGCACATTACGATACTCATGCTCGGGTTTACTCCCCACACGCATGGATTTCGCGTATCAATTGTAAATCAAACCACTGTTCAACATATTTTCTGGGATGTGAGACGAAACGTACAGTTCCCGCAAATACTTTGCCTAACAACAAAACGATCTTTAATCGTATCCCATAGGTTTCAGCTGGGAATTTCTAAGGCCCTGACTTTTCTATGCATTTATCACATTATCTTTGTCATCATTACATTCGTCAGATCTTCTGTCGTCGTCGTTGACATGGTTCGCACTGTTACCTCCGTTATCGTTGCAATTCTTTTCGTCGCATAGTTGCCTTCTTTGTCGTTCATTCTCCTACCATGCAATGTCAAAACAATCATCACCGTCGTGTGCTCTTTATGGTAGGCATTCTCACGATTGTCATCGTTTTTGCGTTGTACTGTGTCGTCATCATTGTACTCGTATGTACCCGTTTTTCATAGTGTGCGTCATACTTGACATCCGTATCTCTACACTATAAATTATGCTTTTCCTTCTCTTCTACATCAGTGTGTCTTTATTTCATCTCATTGTTAGTCATCTTTTTTATAATACGTTTGCTTTTGCCTAGCTGAACGGTGCGATTCATTTACTCTACCGTATGATCATCATTGTATTAGCACAAACGTCAACCCTTTGCACTCCCGTGTCCACTCTCAATGGGCCGAGCTGGAGATAGTGAGTGCTTGTCGATACACGAACCTGATTATCAACAGTTTGATCTGTGAATCCCGAAATTCTGCAACTTTCGCATCCTGAGGCCATTTTATTTTCTTAACATGTCTCCCCATCAGCGAACTGCAACGCGTAACGCAACGAAGTTTTGACTATATATACGGCCGGGATCGTGCACGGTAATGTATTTATACTATACGCATGATACATATAGTTAAAAAAATTGGTTAGGTTGCGCGTTGCAATTCGCTGATAGGGACAGTGCTCTAACACGAGCAACGCTAACTCCGTTGGACACTGTCAGTGGACATGCGAAGGGCAGAGACTTTTAGCTTGCACCACGGACAATGAGAGTGGACAGGGTTAAAATACAACGTATCGTTTGGAATTACGTGAGTCACAGTGTCCAGAAATTGGACTCTTTTGGGCTTGCTTTGTTTCACTGGTCGCTGGAAATGTATTCCTATGTTTATCGTCCTTTGTCGCTTGTGTGTCGTTTTTTAACCTGTATCGCAGAAATGATCACAGCGCGTCAGGGTGCTCTCTATTTAAACACAGTCCATCGTTGCAAGTGATTCAATGTATATATGACAGTAAATGAATCACACGCGCTACAGCATGCCGAATCCTAATGTCTACGTTTTTGCACCGCTCCACGTTCGTAAAATGAAAACACGTCCGCACGTTCTTGTCTCACAAGAATACATGTTTCAATATTGTTACAAACGCCCCCATGTATATGCAGAGTGTTAAAAAATGAGTTTAAGATTTCAGAAATTACATGTATTTTTGAAAAGGCACAACACATGCATAGTCAACGTAAATGTAAAACGACCTTTTCATGGCAATAGATATCAAATTTCATAGCGTGGTACTCGTAACGATCGACATCGTTTATTGATTAAAGTGTTGAAAAATTTGTACTTATAATTTCATTTATCAGACTATACGCATAGGAAGTCAATTAAATATCATGACGAACGTCACGAGGATTACCCTATATATCACTCTTTTCATGGTTGTATCTTACAAAAAACATTTAATCCTGCAAACACTGCTCACCATTCATATAAATGCATAGTACTGATCTTTGTTCCGTTACATTATTTAAATACGTTTATAGCAGTCTCAGGTCCAATCAAAATCACCTAATGCATATTCTAAACATGCTACTGTAAATGTATAATGTTACAGTAATTTTTCAAAATATGTCTTCTTAAAGTCTATTAGAAAAATGTTTAAAAAATGTTGATACAGGATTCGCACCTTTCATACGAAGACACATTGACTTGCTCAATGTTCAATGGAAGTCTAATTCTGGTGTTGTATGCTTTTCAATAGTTGGGGCAGATATTAGTGCAAATTATAACGATAATTTCAAAAAGCAGGTAGTTTTAATTAAATTGAAAGATCATATTCGTTGCCGAATAAGGTCGGTTCACAAATATTCATTTTATTTTTATGTTAATTTAACCCCTTGGCCTACACGGTATCTGCCAATTCCGCGTGCCATAGTAAACAAGAAAGTCGATCGCGCGCCGTGCCATTCAGCTGTTCAGACTTTCAGACTCGTGGTTTTCGTTTATGACACAAATGCTTCACCAGGAGTCAGATTCGTGATTTTCGTTTATGACACAAATTCTTTACCACGAGTCAGACTCGTAGTTTTCGTTTATGACACAAATTCTTTACCACGAGTTAAACTCGTGGTTTTTGTTTATGACACAAATTCTTTACCACGCGTCAGACTCGTGGTTATAGGCCAAAGGGTTAACACTCTATCCGTCGTGAACCTTATGTACGATCATAAATTTGGGAATCTCTTCTTTTAACACTTTGTATATATCATATATATACATTTCATAATTCGTCTAAACGTACGCAAGCAAAGCCATGTTAACTCTATTCGTTTCTTTTGTTTTCACTGCTCCAAATACGAAAGGCCTACCTGATGAGTCTATCTAACAATAACTAACAATAAGACGTGAACCGTTTTTGTCTCCGATATACAGGGTGATTTACTAATCATGCTGGAAAAGGTTATCTGCGAACCTATTGACGTCGGAATGTTCTTCCTTAAACAAAAAATCCGAGACCCTTTTAAGAGTGAGAGTGGCAGTGCAATGTTACGATTTTAAATGGAACGGGGTAAAAATTCGTGCTGATTTCAAGAGGTTGTATCAATACGAATAACATTTACTTCAAACATCTTTCAAGAAAATGCACACATCAAACGAGTTACAGAGTATCGAAACATCGTCATGACTGATTTATTTATATTTAAAAAATACGCACACTACAGTGAAAGTACAGTTTCATTTATTTGTACATGTGTTCCAAGTAATTTCCATTTCGATCTCCTAATGTCACTCTGTATTTTTTCGCCATCATGAAGGAAAAAAAGGCGTATCAAAGAAAAGGTTTCATTAGCCAGAGTTATAGGTCGCGAGAACATAAAAGAAAGAACCCGACAAGCTTGTGCTGCTGTCACTGTGCCTGCAGTGCTTGCAGCGGTGCAATGTTCTCTTTGTGGTGGGATTAATAAATATATAGAAGTCACCAGAAATCATTATGAAGACATGTTAAAGTAAACAAAAGCGAGTGAACAGGAATAAATTCATCATGATTATGACACTTTAATGATCTGTAACTTTCGATCTCTTTGACAAATGTCTCAAGCAAACATTATTCGTATTAAGAAGATCTTTCGTTTGTATACTTTTCCCTCCTATTCCGCTCAACATTTGTGAACTTGTACCACCGCCTTTTCATTCAGGAGTATTGATTTCTTTTCCAATATGATAGAGAACGGTTCGTCCGTACGAGAGAGTTTAAAGAAAAAATCAGTCTGATTGCATCATCAATAGGATCTCAAGTAAAACTCTGTGCCACAGATCCAGCGAATCACTCCTTATACAAGTTGTTCGGTAATTGGTGGTATAAGCGAAAGGAGGGTGATTCAACATGAAAAAATAAGTCAAAAATATAGAATAAAATTTGTTCATATAAACCGCGTACACGTGCACTTGACCATCTGTCGTTATAACGGATCCCACTGTAGATGATTGTCTCGATTGAAGTTTATGCTGATATACTCTTCCAGTGTCACGGGAATATTTATCTTAACTATTATCTTACTATACTACCCGTTATCGTTATACACTATCAGTATCTCTCAGCCTGCTGTCATGCCTACATACAACCGAACGTTCAAATTCGATTTTCTCGAGAACAAAGCGTCATATGAAAAAATTGTATTCTATATTTTCGACTTATTTGTTCATGTACAGTCAGCCCCTTGTTGCTTGTACCACCAGTTACCGAACAGCCTGTATAACGGTGAACATACATAGTTGCCAAGCTGGACTCTAAGCTTAACGCGAGTTACAGCTGTTCTGGAAAATAGACAAGCGTCATGTGCGAATACATCTTTACATCGAACCATATCAATGTTGGAAGGTGGCGTTTAGGTTTTTCGTCCAACCGCAATCCTCTCGTTACAGGAAACGCCTCTTTTGTAATGTACAACGAGCCGTATAAAATAACGATATGTACTTCTTTACTCACGGCTAACGTTTCTCACGAAAAGTTCCGTCGAAAGCTGAAGGTCGAAGCGAAGCAGGCGAACGAAGACGGAACGAGAAGAGAAATGAGTGGGCAGGGTTAAACGGAATTTGTCGGATGCGTTGTTCTTTTTATATTAATAGGCAATATGATATTCCAGAATTAGGTAGGTGTCAGGGTTGATCGTGAATCGAAGGGGGAATAATTGTGAAACTTAAGCCGAATCTTAAGTCTCCCATACTTTGGACGATGAAAGGGGAAGCGTTGGGATTAGATGTAGTTGGTGTGACGCCGACTCTCCATGCTCTGCGACGTGTTTCTCAATTTTTCAGAAGCATCTCGCGAACACATATCTATGACCACCGATTGCCTGTCCCCTCTGTCTGTTCCTTGGAACTTGGTTGTTGGATATATTACACATCTTATTGCAAATGAGAAATCGGTCACGGTATACATGGGAGAAAGCATGCTATGAACGAGAGCGAGCGAAAGCGAGGGAGAACGAGTGAGCTTGCCCCACTAATCGAACGCAAATCGCAGAGCTAACGAGCCTATCCTACGACGAAAGTGAAAGACACGCACGTTACACAGAAAGAAACACTGCCTGCCTGCTGTCTGCCGTTGTTGTCAAAGGATGACAAGGAACCGCGGGAATTGGCGGTAACGGTAGATTTTATCAAATGGAACGTCTCCCCTCCCCCTCTCAGATAGGATATGAATGGAACTCCCAGAGCCACAGCCTGGATAATATTTCGATTGTGAGCGAAACGCATGAGTCTTTCATCGTTACTAATCGTAGAACTTGTCTGTAGATATATTGTATACATATACGTACATACGCGTATATACTTTGTATGCTGTATCTACTGTTTGGTCGAACGTGTGAAACCACCTAGGATATGCGTGTGTACGCACATTGCGTATAGATTTTTACAAATTACTACCACTTCTCTGCCGCTTTCTGTCCCGCTTTATGTTCCGCTTTGTAAGACTTCCGCTCTGCTTTGTGTGCTTATTGCTCGACATAAGTCGCCCCACCAGCGCATGTAACCATATAAAATACGTGAATGAAGCGTATACTTCTCTTCCGTTGTGCGAACACATAGATTATACCCGTCTATCAATATATCAGACCACCACAATTACCTGCTACTAATCAACTTTTCCTCGACGAATCCGGTTCCGTGCGTACGTGCTCGTTGATATTAGTTCAAACTGCCTTATTTCATTTAGATTAGAACAGTCAGTTTGCGTGTAACGCTTTCTTGTATACAGAAAGAATATTTTAAGACATGGTCCTTATGGCATCGTTTGCTCGCGCAAAGTTAACTAAGGACTTTTCCCAGTTAATTTGACATATGCTGGTGCATATTTACGAGAGTGCCGACGTCAGAAAGTGTCCCTCAATTCTTTTCTTTTTGCGTTTAGAACGAACGAATATATCGCTATAGGTAACGCGTGTAAAGATATCTCGAAATGTAGGTGATCTCAAGAATTTTTTATGCCGCACAGCATTATTCACAAGCCTTGTCCGCCGACTCGGTTGGTATAACTTTTCAGTAGTTGTTGACGATGTGTCTATATGCCCGCAGGAATACTCAGTGCAGCTGACGTTTCGAGAACAATGGCTGGACGAGAGACTGAAATTCAATGACTTCGGAGGTGCGTTACGGCATTGCATGATGACGGTCATTTGGCTTAAGTTTCTTCTGCATCATTCAGTTTTGTCCAGTTAACTGCGCTTTTAACTAATTGGGCGTCGCGTAGAGCTTTAGTGTAACAAAACTTTTTAGGTCGACTGAAATATTTAACACTGACTGAGGCGAACCGCGTCTGGATGCCCGACCTTTTCTTTTCCAATGAAAAAGAGGGCCATTTTCATAATATCATTATGCCGAACGTATATATTAGAATCTTCCCTAATGGTTCCGTTCTTTACAGCATACGGTACGTAAAAATATCTTACGTCGCAGTTGCGTCACTGTAGTAGCCGTAACTTGGTAGCAATTCTAAAGAAAGCACACATTATCTTCTCTCAGGATATCTCTTACACTGTCCTGTCCAATGAATCTGAAGTTATACCCCCTGGATCGACAAGTTTGTTCCCTGCGCATGGCTAGCTGTAAGTACAACAGACGTTTATGAGTGATAGGTATGAGGATAAACATATTTGTTACTTATATACAAACTTGACATCTGTCCACGGTTTGGCCTTCGACTGTATACAAGTTGAGCGACTTAATTTGGCGCAGCGGTACGGCAATGGAATTGTTTGTTTGATTAATAGGCTTTCTGTAATTGTATCGATCATTTTAAGACTTTCGGTCATGTTGAAATTTACCCAGGACTCCTTACACTCCAAGATGGCGGCCAAAACTTTGATTTTGTCTAATTATGGTCTCGATATGGATTTTATGTAACTAAAGACTCTTAAAAAGTAAGATAGAAGTGGAACATTCAAATTTCGTTATTTATTTTCTCGGTTTTGGAAGTTTCCAAAAGAAAATGCTAATGGTTTCAACTTAACAGTGAGCATGGAGACGTGAACAAAAATTAATGGTGAGCAAATGACGACATATTCTTCCATAAGGTGGATCAGTCCAACTCACGCAGTAAACAACATTAGTCGAAATAAAACCGATCAACATATAATCTATTAAATGGGTTTTCACGAACGTGATACATCTTCTTACTTCCATTGAAATCTTTTGAAAGTCTTTAAAAAATGATGGAAATTATGATAATGGAATTTCTTGTTGCTCGCATTGGGACCTAGTAAAATAAATTCTGACCAGGCACGATTATGCGCATAATTAACCTTGCTGAAATACACATGGGAAAAAATCAGGAAAAACAAAAGCTCATAATAATCGACTTCCCCGACTCGACTTCTTTCGCATCAACGAATGTGTTGAATAGTGTCATTCCATAAGGATTCTCTTTGATGTCCTTCTTTGTATAATTATATAATTATAATATGTTGACTTGCATCATACGAACCACACCGTAATTCGAGAAAATTTCAATTTTCGCATGCCATCTTGGACTATGAGGGTCCTGGTGAAATGTTGAAGTAACCTAAAATCTTAAAATGTGACTCTTAGGGTACGTCCATTTATCTTGCCAAGTTCGACGCTTTTATACATAAGGGAATAATTGCAAGAAAAACAGCTATGCCGCTGCACTAATTAGAGAGCTGAATGTGAGCGGTAAATTTCGTTTAAACAGATGGATGGACTACCGCCGATCTCGTCTTCCTTTGGAAGGAAGGCGATCCCGTCCAGGTGGTGAAGAACTTACACCTACCAAGGTTTACACTTGAAAAGTTTCTTACGGATTACTGCAACAGCAAGACAAACACCGGCGAGTACAGCTGTCTAAAAGTTGACCTGCTTTTCAAGAGGGAGTTCAGCTATTATCTTATTCAAATCTACATCCCATGCTGCATGCTTGTCATCGTCTCCTGGGTATCGTTTTGGCTCGACCAAAGTGCCGTGCCTGCGCGAGTTTCACTGGGTCAGTGTGCTCCTTACGCTTGTTCGCGCTTATATCGCGACGTATCTCAATCGCAAATTCATGTTTCGTTTTTGTTACGTTAGACTATTATTTATTGTTATTATACATCTTTTTCTTACATCGGATTACTATAGCCTCCTTATTACAGTCGTTGAATTATAGTTTTTTTTTTTATTGGTAAAAGTATCTATCATGCAAACTTTTCTTGTAACATTAAGTTCCTGTCTCGTCTCGCACCCAATGGATTTTGCATCTTAGGTCGTGTGTTTTAAATGAACAGGTGTCACTACGTTGCTGACAATGGCGACACAGACGTCAGGAATAAATGCGTCACTGCCACCGGTTTCCTACACAAAGGCCATCGACGTTTGGACGGGAGTATGTCTGACCTTCGTATTTGGGGCTTTACTTGAATTTGCCCTTGTCAACTATGCCTCACGGAGTGATATGCATAGCGATAATATCAAGAAGAAATTCCCGGCGAGCGAAATGGAGCACTCGTCCTCAATCGATCCATCCTCCGAATTACTCGAGCCGGATGGTTCATCAAATTTTGCTATGGTCAGTATCAATACCGCGTTACATGCTGACAGTAGCGTCCCATACGCTGGCAGGCTGACAATCCGGCTCTGGCCGTCGGACCTGGGACGACAGTTTCGGCCGATCATTTAGATCAATTCATTTGTAGACCGCAAACATGCAAATTAAACTGAACTCTCGTTACGGTCCTTGGTTTGATTATGAGAAAGTGCCGTCCTGGTTGCAAAACCTCTCCAAACCAATGTGATGGGACTGAGAACGGTGTCAATATTTTGACAACGATCACCTTAAACGTCTTTGTTGCTTTTGACACGATACGAAAATGTGCGTCAAGTAGAAATTGCTGTAGCGAGGGAGCAAACACTTTGGTTATACTAATATTTTGATCAAGATCATAGTTTCGGGAGTTTTCAAGGTCATCGGTGTTCCGAAAATGGAAGGGGCAAATTCTTCTTACAAACTCTTCCTCCTTTTAAGAAAAAAAAAAAAAACATCGTCGACTTTGACAGATCTCGAAAAGCGTAAATCTGATAAAAATGTTAGTATAATGAAAATACTTGGCCCCTTGACATAAATAACTTCATCCAGAGTACCCTTTTCGTATCATCAAGTTGAAAGAAGCTAATTAGGTGTTCTGTTACCATTCATTCAGCCTGTATGAGCGTTGAGCAAAATCTTATCTATGTATAACGGACAACAGACACATGTAGCGAGTACAATGTTGTGCCGATTGAAATGACATTTAATCGGATAAGGATTTGCTGCGATGCATTGACGCCGTGCTGTGAGTGACGTCACATATGTTTCCATCCGGTGTTGACCGGGCTTCCGAAAAGTATCGGAAACAAAAGGTATCGAAGCATTTAGCCTGGGTGTGGGAAAGTTAATGCCTTCTGGCAACAGTCTCGTAACGCGTTAAAACTGACGGTCCAGTCTCGACAGTTAGCTTGGCAGTGCATGGGACGCAGCTAACGTGTTTAGCATTATTGATCGCGAGGATCGTCATAATCGGAAGACCTTCTTTCCAGAAGCCTCTGGTCCGGCATCCGGAAGGTACAATGGACAAATTACGGCAGTGTGAAATCCATATGCAACCGCGGAAAAAAAACTGCTGCAGGTCGTGGCTGTCCAAGTTCCCGACGAGATCCAAGCGCATCGACGTAATATCACGGATCTTCTTCCCCATCGTTTTCGCGTTCTTCAACCTCGCGTACTGGTCCACGTACCTGTTTCGGGAGGAAGCAGAGGGCGAGTAACTGACGCCGAAGAAGAGGAAGGAGAAGAAGCGCGAGGATCGAAATACGTGGCTCGCGGCCATACCCATCGTCACGAGCATCACCGCCACTTAATCACTCAAAACTATCAGCGCCAGCACCGCCAGTATCAACGCAATCAGCTTCAAGAGCAGCACCGCAATAACGACCATTTCGGCGAGCATCAATCTCAACTCGGTCAACAGACTCGGTCATTGCCGCATCGGCCGCGACGGCGTCATCAGCACGACGATCATCAACAGCCCCATCATCACCATTACCGGCGCCATCTGTACCACCATCCCTTGAATTCCGTGCAATACGAGCAAGAGCAGGAACTCCTGTCGTCCGAGGATTACCGGCATCATTACCATCATTACGATGGCCGGCAAGTGGGTCAGAAGCAGTCGGTATTGTTCTCATCGATACAGAGCCTCGAGGACGCTCTCCCAAGGAGAGTGTCGAAAAGCTCTTGCAGAGCTTCAACGAGGTCCGGATTATCGTTCCGGCATCGATCGTTGTCTGCGTCGTCGTCGCTGTCACCGTCGCCAACGCGCACAACACCCTCACCGTTGGTGAGAGACGGCGTTATTAGCAGCGTTGGAGGTTGTGCTAACATTCCTGCTACTACTGCCACTAATTCGATATGCGGCGGCACGGCTGCTAGTACAAGAACATGCAGCAGTAGCAGTAGCAGTAGTAGTAATGCTCTTACATCAAATGTATTGAGTGGTAGTGGTATATCGATTGCTGCAACGTCAACGGTTACAACGTCAGCTGTAGCCGGTATGTCTATGCTATCCGTGAACGGTAGTGGAACTGGCGAAGTCGGCAGAAGACAGCTCTCTGCGTCGGGCGAATCGCCTAGTACAGAATTTCGACACTTTCCCCATCGTTCCGAGAATGGCATTGAGAAACGCTGCTGCTGCGGTTTGCTGCCCCGACGCTATTTTACTTGCAAAGCAAAGGGAAGCGCCCGAATCGATATTTTCGCTCGCATTGCGTTTCCGCTCATGTTTGTTCTTTTCAATCTTGCTTACTGGTCAACGTATCTCTTTCAAGGCGACGATAATGTCAGGCACGGCTGAGTGTGAGACACCGTATAACACATCCAAAAGAGGTATAATGATTACACTGATTTGCAGCTGCAACAGGCATAAAGTAATAGTCGTACGATTTCGTTCGTAGTGGTAACGAAGCCAGGGATAATCCGCGAATCATTTCTGCTAGTTCGCTTCCGTTTTTTGCATATCTGTATTGCTTGTCTGGTGGATGACATAATAACGCTGAACCGTTATCTACCGCCGTGTGCAATCAACGACGCGAACAGCGATCGCGACGCGACGCGACATGTAACGATACCGGAATCGCGAACAATTCCGCAACACCGTCGACACAACCGTCAAATCGCGCAAATTGTAACGGAATCCGACAACGTAATTATCGTGCACACGCTGTATTTCATAAAGTACACAAGCGCACACACCAGATAGCACACAAGTAGGAAATTCTCGGGAGACCGCGTGCCACAGACTGATATATAACTTAGTGGGCCCTGTATAGCCACGGCCTGTTGAACGACAAAGAAACTATTACTACACACATTAAAGTTTATAAATATTATATCTATTGTATCGGCAAGTAATTCGTTAATAAAGTATACACAGTGTCGTGTGTGTATGTGTGTGTACGCGCGCGTGTATATACGTATACGTATGCGTATGCGCGGCCGTACTAATTGCGTGCATGAGTGAAAGTATGTGTGTTTGAATGTGCGTTTGCTGAGATCCCCAGCCTCAATCTCAGTTGGAAATCGATTTGTTTTCCTACATATACATTTGAGCGAGCGTCACGACGGTGACGTTCGCTGTACCCAGATTGCTCACTTATTACTCTTGGGCTGGGGATCTCGTTACGATAGACGATCGCTATTAAAAGCGACGGTGGACTACTATATAAAAAAACGTATGGAAACAACTCTTCATGCATACATCGCAGCTTGATATGGTTAAAACACTGCAAAGGAAGATGTTGGCTCTATGTGGTTGACAAAACGTAGATATAGTTAGATAGACAAACAGAGAGGCTGGCTGACGGCGGGAGAGGGAAAGTAGGCAGGGGTGAAGAGATGCGTGTGTATGCCTGTGTGTGTATACATCATTGAAAAAAGAATGAAAATGCAAAATGAAACAACAAAATACGGACAGACAGTGTTATGTAACGGAAAGACGAAGCGAAGCCGAAAAGTAAGGCAAGATGCAAGAAATTACGAGAAAGAGTACGTAAGGAACGAAAAATACAATTTCGTTTATTTCCCAATCATTCGAGTAGTATAGGGTTAAGGCAAAACAACGTGATAGTTACATAGTGCATGCGATGATAATTGGCGTTTAAAGGAACGGAATGATTGCAGAACATGGGAAGAGCTGACTTGTCGAGAGCGTGTATATAAATTCCAAAGAAAACGGAAACTTGCAGTACTTCATTTAACGAACATCAAAATCATCACATTCTACATAAAATAAACGGTCTTTTTTATAAACGTGTGGCTAATGAGAGCAAACGTTTTGAGGGACACAAAGCCAGTATATTAAAGTCGAGATAATTCGTTTTACCACCAAATAAGAGTTCGTATTACGTTATTTACCAGCACACATCCGATGGAAATTCAAATAAACTACATACACATTGTATATATAATATATCCACAAACATACGAATGTTTTATGTTAAATGAATAATCAAGTAGCTGTATCCTTGATAAAAAGAAAAAACACCGGCGACAACGTGCATTCTATTGCAACTGTATTTCGAAACCCTATATGGAATTCAAGATATGAAAGAAAATATGCTCACCCACATTTTGATAAAAAAATCCTGTGTATCGTGTCTTTAAGTAATATTTTTTCTCATCGATCCAGGCAGTTATTTGACAGGGTGTTCCATTTCAATTTATTTTACCTAAATAACTGTTATATATTTATTTTCGCTATAAATACATGATTGAAATTAAAAATATGCCAATATTCTTTGGTATATGGTCCAATTCTTTGGTCACGACATCGTTAGATCAACTACGTAATATCTCCCTCAATTTCTTTCAATTTTCATTTGAAACTTTTTCTGTTTCAATATATTACTAATAATTCCAATGATATTTGTGCGAATTTATGTAAATGGGATACCCTGCGCACCTACCTTTCTCACCTGAGATTATAAAAAAGAAACAAACCCTATGTGCACTTTTAGCATAACGTGTACATTACTCTGCCTGTGTCTTCTGTGTTTTACAAGACTTTAGTAGCCATCAGTTTCCTTACTTTGATTGTATATTTACTTCTCTTTCAGCTGACCAAATGATACGACACAGTAAAAAATGACTATACATATATCTGACCTGGCAAAGTTTTTATTACCTCCTATTTCTATGTTGTCCAAAAACAAATCGTGTACATGTAAATGTTGTTGCATGAAATCTTTATTCAAACTTAATATTATTTACAAACTTCCTACATTAATAAAGTTTTTACAATATTTCTATATATTCATTTGACCTGTAGATTAATTTCATCGCAATGAGTTCTCAATGCTACGTTAATGCTTTGAAAAATCTCTTAACCACATCTTTTTATTATGCTGCTATGATTGCTAAACAAAGTTTACATAAACATGCATTTGAGAGATTATAAAACTTTGCCAGTTATAATATGGATTTAACGGAACCGTTCAAAGGCTGCTGATGCCTGATTCAGAGTTACGGCCCAAATTGAACAGTACCTGCATAATGTAATAGGTAAAAAAATCTGTAACAAAACACAATTAAAGGAATGCAACAACAGCATAATTTCATCAGTGTTTGTTCAAATGTTATTTATGTTTCCTAAAAATTCATAAGAAAGGCTACTCTTTTCCATGTTTATAATGTTGTGATTTTGGGAATATTTGGTACGAATCATAATTATCAAACTAGTGTGTCTATGACAATGATTGTTCAGTGTACATTTTTATGTTCCCTATGCATGACAAGTATATTATTTCTTGAAGCAGGTTGTGTGTTTTGGAAGAATCTAAACCATTGCCAAAGAATTATCATCAATTATTACATCACTAATTCATGGATTTTTTTAGACCGCACTAATACCTCATGGTTCTTACTAACAAGAATATCTTTTCTTAAAGTAACACAAACATAAGGTAAGATCAATCAATTATTGTATAGAGGTTCTATTTTCTTAAAAACTTGTATTATTCTTCCTGAGCTAAATACAACACTCCGTTTTTGTTTTTAACAATTTTGATTGGGTACAGCAGTAACAATTTATACAATTAATAATTAATTGAAGTGTATCTGGTACGCGGCTCCAGCGTCTCATGCCCGCTAGAGATGCGCTGACTATGATGAGAGTAACAAAATAAATGTGGCTGCGGTCCGAATTGGTAACGATCGCTTTGCGTATCCGGATCCACTAGACTTGTACCTTTAGACACCTCACCGGTGAGATTATTATATCTTCAATAATATCTCGTCGATGCCAAAACCCATCAAATTGACAAGTACCATAAATCTACTTCTACTGTTAAGACTTATTGAGTCACTTGAGTCACAGCTTGAGTATTTATAATCACCGCTAACACACTTACCGACGTTTCCATGCCCACCTGTGCCCATTTACCGGCGTTTCCATGGCCACAGGTGCCTACTTACCGACGCTTCCATAGCCACCTATGCTCACTTGCGGTGCCGATCGGTTGCACGGGGGGTGGCAGTCTTCATAATATCTCGTAGGTGGATCTACATTTTATAAAAATAGAACCGTAAAATGTTATGAAAGATTCAAAACGATTCTCAGGATGTAAAATAAGCATTACTTAAGAAAAAGGAAAACAGTAAAAAGTATTTTTAGGCGTAATATAAATTTATTGGGTAATTATAGGCGACTAACTGATGGAGATTTGCAGAACACTTTATTAGTTATCGATTGTCGAGAGGCAGAATGGCGCAGTTTTGTGAATATATAGCTTAATAAAATTGTTGTGTTGTGGCATAAAAGGTCTCTCCTCTCCGCATGTTTGCCATGTTGCCAACAACATGCATAAGCTGAACGCCTATAGGTCTGCAACAGTGCAACTCATGTGTGATAGCAGTGAAAATTTAGCCTGTATTAAGGGGCCATAGAAAGCTAGGGCTACATTTTATATACACACTACCAGTGGCGGACTCGAGCACCGGCAGTTGCCAGGTGGGCCGGTGCATATTTGACATAAAAAAAATTTTAACAAAAAAATATCACCGACTTCAAAATAAAACAAAAGAAAGGAACTAAAAAGTATAAAATAATTCCCTTTTTTTGACGTCGGTGCCGAGATAGGAAGCAAAAAATATACATGTCTAATAGAGAACCTCCTCCTTTTGAAGTCGGTTAAAAAAACACTTTAATCGATCCGATGTGTGAAGTATAACCACAGCAAAATATGGTAGCAGCCCCCGAATTGGATTGTTTCGCTATATGTATTTGTAGAGAAGTTATGAGGAATTCTTTTGGGACACTATTTTTTAACATAAATGAAATATTACAAGCAAATGAACAGGTATAAACTAAAGCAATTACGTTTTTGAGAAATTAAATTCGGAAGGTGAGTTCGACCTGGGAACAGCCAACGGAAGTATTGTAATTTAATACAGATCTTTATAAATATGCATGTCGTATAGAGAACCTCCTCCTTTTTTTGAAGTCGCTTAAAAAGGTCTCTACAATGAACAGTATGCCAGAATCACCACACTCGGTGGTCGTAGTCGCAGAAAACGTATCTTTATCTCTATTTATGGCTCACTGTATATATGTGATTAAGAATATATGGTTGAGAAGGGAAACACATTTATTCGGACTTTTGGACACACAAATTACGTGAGTGTTGTGTACGTGGCAGAAGTAGTTTGTAGCTTGTGTGGTTGATAAAGATTGAGGAATCGATTTAAGTGTTTTTTGGTTTCTATCTCGGCACCGACGTCAAAAAAAGGGAATTATTTTATACTTTTTAGTTCCTTTTTTTTTGTTTCATTTTGAAGTCGGTGATATTTTATTGTTAAAAATTTTTTTATTTTTGAATTTTTAGTTACAATTCGTAAATAAATTGTATAAGATAACGGGTAGACCGCATAAAAACGCAGCTCATATGAGGAAGCGGCGCTTAGATGAAGACCAATCGGAAAGGAATGAGCGGCAAAGAAACACGAATGAACGAAATAAAAGACAGCGTTTAAATGAAAGTTCCGATAAGTGTGAAACGCGGCTCTCAAAAATTTGTTTAAAAAATGGGTTTTCGTTGTCGAATTTTTTTTTTTTAAATATGGGACCAATGGGATACCAGGCCCCTTCATATGAGCCATGAACCATCCATTTTCGACAACCCGTTCGCGAGTTATGCGCGAACATATATAAAAAAAAATAAAAAAAAAATAAATGTACATGTCGAATAGATAACCTCCTCTTTTTTTGAAGTCGGTTAAAAATGGGGCCGGACCGTAAACCGTACATCCATCAGCGACTATATATGTGATCAGAATGATCACTCATGCCCGGGCCAGTTAACTTGGCCAGTCCGCCACTGCACACTACTGGAAATATTTACTGTATCACTCTGAAATTTTCTTACCACAGATAATTTCCATAGTGATATTATTCGTATCCACCTTATTTTGTCCAATAGAGTGAGCTACAATTTTGACAATGAATGTCTATTAGAATTATTTTTTATTCATTTCACATAACATTGTTTAATTACTTTTTGTACTACTTTCAGGATATTTAAGTTTGTTATATACATATATATAGAACATATTTAATATTCCTGACAAGGATACTGTGAATCTGTTTTTTTTTTAAATCATTAATGTTTTTGTTGGATGGTTAGAAATAGGAGGAAGATTGCAAATAACGCTGAGACAGCAATGCCTGCATGTAAGTCTTACATTACCAAACAGAAAATTGTATTCGGTGACATTATGCGTGTGTACATAAGCTTCTATAGATTTATTATGACTAGTTAATTTGAAAGTTGATACAAAAGATTATACTTTCTATGCAATCTTCCAGACGCCCACGTTATTTATGTGTACACTATATCAGCCCTAATAGCATCAAACAATAGCTGTAAAATAGTACATAAATTCTTCACTTAGCACAAGTTTCAGTTTCACAGAGATCCCCCTTTAGGCAGTCCCTTTTATACACAATCCCATGTTCATGCGATCAAAAAATCTGGCTTCCTATAGTATTCATCGATAGTGCTCACAGAACCAACACAACAGGAGACCTTTTTCACCCACTGCACGACTTACAAAAAGAGTCAATTTACTTTATCAATTATCTTGATTTCACAATGGCACACGATTTTCCGCCAAACATCACAAACAATTCCAAACCTCGCCTTATTTAATCCCGTAGATAGCCTGACAGCGTCCTAAATTTTGCTGCAAAAAGCAGAGCACACGTTTGTGCCTCGGCTGGCCGAAGATTGGCTCATCGGAAGGCGCATACAATAGCCACGGCGCGCAACGTACGGCAGGGGTATGAGCGCATAACAACCAACGCACACGTACGCCGTGGCACGGACATTCCATTTCATGGCATTTTATTTTATCCGCCGCGAAAGGGTAACCGGCTCGAAGATCATTTATAATCGTTCCCTGAAGTCGCAGTCTCGATCCAGCTTCGCGGAAGACCTCACGAGGAGAGGCTAGGGGGCGTGCGAGTCGGTCTCCGCTATAACCTCTCTCAGCGACACAAAGAGGGGCCCCACCCTGCTGACGATGAGAAAAGACTGAACGTCTTGCCGGGGCGGTGGTAGGGGGAAAACGAAAGGGGGCCCCGTGGGTCGTGCGTCTTTGGACCTTTTGGGACCGGCTTGCCCCCTACCCTCTCGCAGAACGTTTCGTGGAACGTTTGGCCGGATAAAGAATCACTCGTCGATGAGTTATCGCTCGCGCTCCTCGTAATTGCGCGGACGGAAGGTGCGGGTCCTGTGGTAATTGCGCTTTTCGGAATACGTTCTTAGGCGTGTCGGGGCTTAACAAGGCTGAAAGATATATCGTCGTGCAGTTAGTTTCTCTCTCTTTCCCTCTCTTTCTCTCTTTCTCTTCGTTCTCTCTCTCTCTCTCTCTCTCTCTCTCTCTTTATCGTCGTCTCTTGTGTGCGTTGAAAATTATTAGTCGGTTAATGAGTAACGTACTAACGTTGCGCACTAATTGCCAATAAATGAAAGATTGGCTTTATTTATGGATCGATTATTTAAACGAGCACGTGGTATGAGAGACGCGCAAGGTAAAGAGGATGCTTTTTGCTCAGGCGGATGCATATTAGACGGACGATTGCTTATGATCCTTCGAATGAGCGCTGTCTGCGGTTGAGAATAATCGGGTGAGATTACATATGGGGTTCGATACTTTGTCCGATAATGGACGGTGTTCGGAAATCGAGTCTGTCGGGAATCTACCGGATGTATGCCGAGCTGCTTTTTTTCAAATGCTTTGTGAACAGACTTTTTTCACAATTTTACGATCAGAAAATGGTTCTATAACATATATAGGACAAATGTTGCTGACGACCGATAATGTTTGTATAGGATTTCAGAATTTTGAAACAAAAGATACTATTCTTATTAATAACAAATTTGCGAACATTTTTTCTATCCATTATGATTACCCCGGAACAGAGCCGGATTAAGGGCGAGGCGAATGAGGCTCTTGCCTCAAGTTTAAAATACGAGGGGCGCAAAAATGTCGTTCTGTTAAGTATAAGAGTTGCGTGAGCCCTTAACAAAACGAAACAAATATAGCAACATTATCAATCTATGTAAAACTATCAATTATGAGTCAGTAATTGAGGAATTTGCTTCAGTTAAAGCAAGGAAAGTGCAATTTTAAATATTGGACCCGTTAGAATAAAAAATTATGAAGTTAATGTTGTGTTTTGAAATTTAATCACATTTAATATTATTCTTTTTTAAATTGTTCTATTTGCTTAGTTATAGGGAAACATTTAGCAAATGGGGGCGCATATTTGGCCTTTTGCCTCAAGGGTTTAAGGCCCTAGATCCGGCTCTGCCCCGGAACTCTGTAAAGTCGGTGCTGACGGTCGGCTACGTGTTTAAACTCGACAACGTACCGCCCCATCAATGTTTCGACCGATCGAAATCGCGGCACTGCCCTCGTGGCATTCGCAACGTACAAACGTCAATCTCCACGATAGTCTCCCCGAACGCGATAACAGGCACAAAAACGTCCGATTCCATGTACAGAGCGTCGTTACATGGGCTGAACTTTTGCAGGCTGGACCGGAACTTTTCGTCGAATCGTCGACATCTCAATCTCCCGGAGGTGGAGGGAACGAAGAAACGAGCGTGTCCGCATTGAAAATCAGCCCAGACGAAAAACTGCCTAAGGGGAACAAGGAGCATATGAACGTTGGACGAACTGCCGCGCCGCACGAGGGCAAAAAATGAGCGGTCATACTCCTTTTTTCATCTTTCTCCCTGTATATATATATATATGTACATCTCTTTCTCTCTTTCCCACACGCATACACATACACACACACTCTCCCACTCTCATTTCTCTTTTCTACTCTCTCCCCTCTCGTCCCGCTACGGAGAATCATGCGATAATCTATCTCTTTGTCGGCCATACACGCCGACCCTCTCATTTGAATAAGTGAATTTGCAGCGGAGCATGTCGGCAATGGCCAATCTCGTGCCACGAGAGACGGAAGTCTTCCACGAACGGGACACTTCCTTGAAAGTCATCTCAGGCACGACTTCGGAATTAATAACCGCGCGTACGAGCGACCGTTTGGTATAGCCACCGAAAACGACAGCTGCCATTATAGGGGGCCAACGTTCCGCGAACTGCGCGAATTCGATTCACAATGCGAACGATTATTTCCCGTCAGAGGGGACTTCTCTCTCTCTCTCTCTCTCTCTCTTGCTTTATTCCTTTTTCTCGTTATTTATCTATATTGGTCTCGCGTTTCTCTCGTTCTCGCTCTTTCTACCTGTTTTATCCCTCTACTTCTACAATTTATTTGAGTCGGTGATCTTTGTCGTTTAATGGATCGCGAACGGCTGAATAGATAAGTGTTATTGCCGGGTGGCAGTTTTACGACTGCGAATACAATGAAACTAATTGCACCGCATGGTCGATGTACGTAAATTAACGCATAGGCGCGCTTTGAAAAAGTGACTTTTAGCTTGGTAAGTAATTATTGTGAGCAGAATAATTTGAATCGTTTCAGGAGAAGTTTGTGTAGGAGCTCTGGAATATATTGGAAGTGTTCAAAACAGATGTTACTAAAATAAAATTCGTGGGAAATGCGACGTTCTGCCGAAGGTTGTATATAAACGCATATAGGCTGTTGTGAGAATAACTTTACATTTTCTTTCGTCGCATTTTATAATACTTAACAACTTCCGAGTAATGTCATGTTTGTGGTATTGTATAATTTTAATTGTTTCGCGTATATGCATTAACTTTCAAGTGACTTTGAATGCGGAATTTCAAGTGGTTCAATATCGATAAAAGGCAACTTGCTAATAGTTAAATGTAAAAACCAATCAGATTATATCAAAGCTATAATAAGCTTTTTATTCAATCAAACTAATAATTTTCCTATAATCTGATATAAATCGTCATCTGCATGTATCACGGTATGCAATGAGTGATTTTTACATATGACCCTATACACATATTTTTCCTTCATAATTCCATTGCGTCAGATTAATATTACTCGGACTTAATCTAAACTTAAATTTTTAACAAGCTCAATGTTTCCTTTAAATTACATGTATCTCTTGCCAAAACTTTCACGAAATGTTCATCTCTCTTCCGAATGACCCATTGCGTGACGTTAATGCAACCCACGCGCGTTCATTGTTCTTGGGCCAACGTCAAAAAGCGGCGCGCTCTTCATGCGTAACGGCAGTAGCCAAGAGAAGGAAAGAGCCCAAGCACTCGAAGGTTGGAGTGTACAACCTGGTAGACGGTCTCGTGACGTTGCAGCGCGATCCCGCGTGACTAATGTGGAGGTTATTAAAGTCCACAAAGCGAGTCGCCTATCGACGACTCTTTACCGGGAAATCGACGTGTCGAGAGTTCGCCTTGCAGACGCGGCCGGGACGGTGTATTAGACTGTGCGTGTGCCAGAATGCATTTTGTCGGCGGGATCGTTTATACATTTGCTTTAGAGCTGGGGCTATTCGAAGACTCCAATATTCAAATACTTTATTGATATTAGAATGCTACTGATAAACTTCAAACATGTCAATTAGGATATTATTGCTCGCGTACGCCAATCATCCTTACGTTTGCGCTGTTCGAAATAATTCGAGTTTTGCTAATCTAGTAGATAATGGATTTGATGAATGTGATTTATAGAAGGATTTGGAGTGATGGAAGGGTTTCTTATGCTAGATAAATTAAAATTTTGTAAAATTATGATAGTAAATGAAAAAACTCAAGTGAACGTTTTTCGTGAGATGTTTCGTTTCTGACAAATGCAATTTTTAGTTAAAAATCTCGAGTTGTAAGCTTTAGACCAATAAATACGTGATCGTAATCTTCGTTTATCCTCTACTTAAATATGTATCTAGATAAATACTTATACTCATATGTGTTTTATTATTAATGTATTTATTTCATGATACATCCACAACAGCAACGATTTTCCTGTACGACGTTACACGAGCCCGTGGTTCACTTCGCTACGAAGAGTATGTATGAAAATTTGCATGAAAATGGAGAAATTCGAAAAAAAACAATGCAACGGCTAAACTTGCATTGCTTTCCCCATTGCGACACGTTCTCCCCCAGTTTCGATGAGCAACGCGGTTCAAGGCAGGCCCACGAACAGAATTATCATTTCTTCCCACAAACGCCGCAATCTCACGTATTTGCAGTGTTAGCGGGCGTTGATAATGACAGCAGCGAAGAGTCGCGTGAGACGCGCACACATCTACACATACATATATGTACATACACAGGAAACGTCCGAATCACAGCACAGGTTGAATTGGTTGGAGAAAGAGCGTAATGCGTAATCCGTCGCAGCCGGTAATTTACGCCGAATTTTGCATCACCGGTAGTGCAACACTCGGTTATCGAGCATGCGCGCAAACGGAGGCGATGATTCGTCGGAATTCTTTCATCGAACGATCTAACACAATACGTTCATGTATACACGCGTAACGTCGAACACATGCCGGCGATCTCGATGACGTCGGTTATCGCGCAAATTCTCAACATATTTTTGGACCCACAATCCGACACCGCGGAGCTGACTTATGCGTCGAAGCTGTCGCTCGCTGGTGTCGAGACTATTTCTGGAGTTCGCGAATTCGGTTCGCCGCCCCGCCCAAACAAGGCACTGGCCAGCTACGGCACTCGCGTGACGTTTCTTCGCGGAACGACCTGTTGAGAGGCGTCGTAAGAAAACAGCCTCAAAGCACGTCTACAAAGAGCCAACGAAGCGCGCGTCAGACATCTTATGACAGCCGCAGCGTATGTGCCGCACACTTTTATCGCTCGGGTAATCGTAATTTCGCCGAACGCGCCGGTTATTGTTTACCGTAATAATGCCTGATAACAGTGTTTTCGCTGGTTTTACGGTCAGTGCGTTTACTTTGGAGTACACTGGGCTCCGTACAGACTATGTATTGGTATTGGCGACGTTGATACGATCGATAGCACTGCTTTATCATTATTTTTCGCATGCATAATCGGTACGTCAAGTATTGACATAGCTGACGACGGCATTTGCGCTTGTCTCCTATGGTCAACACGTCTACTACAGAGTCCGTCGTTTTTTTTTGGACGTATGAATACAATAGAAAAAAGGGTTCGTACTTAATTACAGTTTCGTTGCTTGCTTTCTAGTCAATTCATTTGTGGTCTAAAGCCTTGCGTTTTGTTGAACTGATAAAATTGGCGTTGTGAAGATTGTGAAAGAATTGCAGTCTGTCAGTAACATGTTTTGAATATTTTGACTTTTTCCCTCATCTTTTCGTCACTGTCTATTGACTACGTTTACATTGTGTTTTTTTTTGGTTCTGATTATAACACACATGATTTAATTCGGTTAGGTAAGGTCTGGGTTAGAGAGTGGCGGACAGATGACAGAGTAAATCGTAATATTCATTACATACAATTGACGTAATTCTAATAACTTCAATAATCGCGGTAATGGTCGGCAATAATAAGATAAATATTGATTACGTAAAATCGTACAATTTGCTGATAACAGTCTCCTCGCTCGGTGTATTGTATGGGCCATTGCGTTTCTTTACCATCGTGGCAAACTTTCCTCACGCACAATTGGCATTGCGGAAATTCTCTGACGCAATTTGCGGTACAAGTTCATAACATTATTACTGTTCGTCACGGGAAATTCTTAAAAAATTTCCTTAATTTGCCAAGTTTTTTCGCCCGCTGTACTGTCAATCCCATTTACTCACCAACACGTACCATTCTTTATACAGACAATTGTCCATTTAAAAAAGCGTTGACGTAATCGGACTAGCTGATGCTATCATTGATTACGTATTTAACACGTAAAATGATTTTGCAAAATTGACGTCATTCGAATCGATGCCAGACCCGTCAGCTAGAAAATAGAGATGATATTTTACTCTTTTAATTCGCGGTACACATTGCATTTTTATCTGATTGCGCAGATTTACTGACGTGACTAACGTCAGAGTTTACCGTAATGATAGTGGGTAATAGTTTCCTTCTCTGCGTTACGAGCGATTCAAATGCATACGTAAAAGTGTGAGAAAAGCTGTTATTGGCTTACAATTAGTTGTCCCGATAATTGCAATAGTTGTTATCGAAATTCAATTTTTTGCTGTAATAGAGATCAATCATTTTCAATCTACATACTCGTGCATCATAAATGACTCACAACATACCGAGTTTCTTTTAGATATTATTCGCCGTAGAACCAGCAAAAATCTTTCATTAAAAATATTAAATATTCAACGTTACCGTGAGCATCAATTTGTTTTTCATATGTCTAATATCTATAATCTATCCTAATTATCTCTCCGTGATTATTCATGTATTCTATTACCCGGATCACTGCTGTATTACAAATGCGCAGCAAAAACAGAAATCATACGAAACGCTGGGCAAAAGAATGAAAAAGATAAAATCATTACCAATCTACTTCCATCATTAGCGTTATTCTAAAGGTCTTCAAGAATGTAGAACCTGATAAGTGCAAACCGATGTGAAATTCTTTTATCAATAAAATCATCAACATGGATTCATGTCCGGCTCTACTATCATGTACTTGGCAACATTTTACTGCTTCGTACCCTCCGACTAACTTGACCGTAATACTGAAATTGATGCAGTATATATGAATTTTAGGAAAGCCTTTGACGCAGTTGATCACTCTACCTTAATAAAAAAAATTAATTACTTACGGTTGTGACCGTAGTTTGCTACCGCGCTTATAAAGCTATGTAAGTAATAAATCTTAAGTAGCTCGTGTAGCAGGTCATTTTTCTGAGAAATTCAGGGTACCGTCTGGCGTTCCTCAAGGCTGTCATTTGGGTCCGTTATTATTTTATAGTTTTATTAATAATATTATTACTGTGTTCAAAACTCGAACATCCTGTTTATGGCTCATGATCTTAAAATATACAGCACTGTACCATGTGAATCTGACTGCACTAAATTTCGATCTGACATTGTTATACAATATCATCAGTGGACTGTACTATAATTCCAAAATGTTGGACCCGATCAACTTTAATATTCCAATCAGATCTATCAGCAAGCCTTCTTTGTTCGTGACGAAAACGTACCTCTCTGGATACTCGAACAGTGATATCTGTAATAGGATTTACTTGTTACGGAATTGTTTTAATGAGCACCATTGTCTGACGCAACCTTTCAATCAATACCTTTACTTTAAAGGACCACTGCGTGAAGTAATATAAACCCTAGCTTAATTTTGTATGTTTCTTTTTCTTTTCTGTACGTGAATACTTTGCTTCCATAATAATATATATTACATTTTTGCATTCTATCTCTAAAGAGCCCTACATCTGAACATGTAATCGATTACTTACTTTGTGCACTAATGGCCCTGCACCCGCAAAACGAAAAAAGAAATAAAATAGTGCTTTCAACTACTATAAAAACCTTAAACTAACGGGATACTTTGGGCGTACACGAAAGATTATTATCAACAGCCAAACGTTTTTCGTGAAGCTCTCCAAAATTATACACACCCATACCTCGCTTTACGGCCTAGATACGTTCCGGAAAAGTTGGCCGTAAAGCGAAAATCCGGATAACGAATCAATTATTAAAACGTTCCTCATATTTTCGAAAGCAGCTGAAACTAAACAGAAGGTCGCTAACAGTACAGCATTTTTTTTGGCCGTATAACGAAACGTAGTGAGCCGTAAATCGAAAAAGTGCCATAACTAAAAAAGGCCTTTATAGCAAAATGCCGTACAAAGAGCGGCCGCATAGCGAGGTATAGGTGCAGTGCCGTAACTTGGCAGGTGCAACAGGTGCACTCGCACAGGGCTGACTTGGATGGGGGCTCAAAATGCTGTTTACAGGAAATGATATTTACAAATTTTTAACTTTTCCACCTTTCTACTGCGCGGTTTGACGATTAAATTTTGCCTTACTCAGACTCTAGATCAGAATCTAAATAATAGTTAGTTTTACGTCACTCTTCGTCTATTTTTAACCCTTCCTGGGTCTATTGCTTCGTGCGAGAGAAGTTTTAGCAAATTAAAATGAATAAAAAATTATTTAAAATCAACTATCGGACAAGAACGGTTATCCAATCTATCTATTATTTCTATAGAATTTGACATTGTTAAAAACATAAATTATGATGATGTGATTAATGAATTTGCCGAAATGTAAGCCAGAAAAGTGTTAATAAAATAAATCTTATTAAATCTATTGTAATGTATTTGTTTTATTATTTTCTTAAATGTAATTAATTAACCCTTTGGCCTATAACCACGAGTCTGACTCGCGGTAAAGAATTTGTGTCATAAACAAAAACTACGAGTTTAACTCGTGGTAAAGAATTTGTGTCATAAACGAAAACTACGAGTCCGACACGTGGTAAAGAATTAGTGTCATAAACGAAAATCACGAATCTGACTCCTGGTAAAGCATTTGTGTCATAAACGAAAACCATGAGTCTGAAAGTCTGAAGAACTGAATGGCACGGCGCGCGATCGACTTTCTTGTTTACTATGGCACGCGGAATTGGCAGATATCGTGTAGGCCAAGGGGTTAAGGGGCCTAAATGCAAATTCTTGCACAGGGCACAGGAATGGCTAGTTACGGCACTGTATAGGTGTATACATTTGTTCCGAATACGACTGCCATTTAATTATTCCAGTAAATCGAATTTACTGCCCGATTTCCAACGTTCGAGCCACTCAAAACGTTCAAGTACCGCTCGGCTCGATTCGAATAATCGTGCCGAGTTTAGATCGGCTCGTTATTTACGGACAACTCCGCTACATACCCACATACATGTATCGGCACACCTAAATAGCATTGCTCCGCAACTCTAGTCATCGGCACCGTAAGTGTGACGTCAAACAGCACGGTTTGGGCAGCCAAATGCAGGACACGTCAAGATCACTGGCAGGATACACCGCCCACGCCGCAGAGTTGTGACGTCGCGAAATTCCGACGGCATCGCGCGGAATTTCGTATTTACGCGAGTGGTCGGTGTCTCGCTGCGACGGCGGGTACGTAGTCGTGCGGTTCGTGGCGCACGTGCTCTTCCTCTTTGTCACCAGTCGCCACCTTCTCGAGCGTCCGGAAGACGGAGGGTTCGTCGGCGCTGAAGAAAAGAAAGCGTACTCGCGCGACGGCCAGAAATAAACGGCGCCACGTCGATCGATGATTGCCAATGACGCGCCCGACAGTCCGACACTTTATTTTCGGCGATCTTGGCACCGAGCATCAGCTAGACATTCCGCGTCGTCTGGGAGAACCGACTTAACGTCGCGCCTTCGGGTCCCACGACTTACTGCCGGTAGACAAGGATTAGTTATACGATACGATGTTGGTGAGAATTTGCGAGGGAAGCTGGCGTTTCGACCTCAGACGCGTCGCTCTGGGAATTCTTTAGCTTGGCCTTAACCGCTCGGCGATATGTATTATGCTGCTGACATTGGTGTTGTGTATTGTGTGGTTTGCAGGAAGCCGGGTACGAATAAACGAGTGCCGGTTCAACTACCGCTTAGTATGACCTTCTTCAAGGTCGTCGTGCGTTTACATTTTGAATGAACAGTGGCCAGACCACGGCCGGGCGAGTAATTTGATAATAAAGAAGTTGATTAAAATATGGGTATTCGTTATTGGAATTTGTTAAAATTCACGTGGGCCACCGCGGCAGCGTTCTCTTTCAAACGAATAAGGAATCATAAAAATCGGTCAACCATACGTGAACATGTAGAAATTACGCTCGAAATTTGTGGAAAAGTTGTTTAAAATTTGGATTGTTGTTGTAATTTTTCGCACCTTAAATGAGACCACTCAGGGAAAAGCCCCTTTCATGTGAACCAAGAATCATCAAGATTGGTCTACCCGTTCGTGAGTTATGTGCGAAACATAAAAAAAAGAAAACAAAATGAAAAAAAAAGAAATAAAACATATACACGTCGGATAGAGAACCTCCGCTTTTTTCGAATTCGGTTAAAAACATCCTTCTTCACTGTGCACATTAACCGCAAATTGACATTTATGCGTATCGCTACACGCATATGCGCAAGCCATTTCTGTTGACAAGCTCGTCCATTTCAGCGGCACTCTAGAGTAGCGCACCGTAATTAATGCGTTAATTGATACGTAAACAGAACGCATAAGTTAGATAAGCGTGGAACGTCACCGCGCCACAAACATCGATTGCGAATTCTCGCGCACGACTCTAAATTATCGTAGAACGACCCATTTTCCGTGAGAACATTTGTCTTCGTTAGGCGTGACAAAAAAATAAAGAAATGCGAGTGTCCGTCCGACAATAATGACGGTTGTATTTGTCGTTGTTTAAGTGCTTCAACGATTACGACCAGTTTCAAGATTATGCTGGGGAGATTAGGTTTATTCTCGGAAAGTGATACAATTTTCTGTAATGATTTCGGCGCGGTAGCTTCGGATTCTGGGAAAACCGCACGCTGCGAGATTCCAACGTCTAAAGAATAGATAATTGGATCGTTAATTACGAACCTGTACTTACTTCTTATCGTTATTTATTTTTCTCGATACAGACATGGCACAGTTTGAAACAATAATGTCGCTCATTGTGAAACTGTTGAACTGTCAACGACATCATCTGTGACTGATAGCAAGATTTGAAGTCGCAGAATTGCAATCTCGGAGGTGGCCTCGTTGCGATTGTAAAGTTTCCGTTATACAATATTTGTACATAATCGGTTAAATACTAAGGATGCAAAGCGGAATATCCGTGACATTCCGAGAGCAGGGCTTTGGCGAGTAACGTACCCAACATAAGCGAAATACGAAACAGGAGCGGCGATTAAAGTTGTGGCAGCAGTCGGTCACGTAAGACGAGAGACAAACGTGGGTAACAACTACGAATTGAATGGAGCCGACTGTGGTGCTCTCGTTAAATCGTCAGGATGAACGTCGAGCTAGGGACTAATTTCTGCGTCTTTCTTTCTCTTTCAGTCTGTATCAATAGATTGATAGATCCATGATTTTTGAAGATTTCGATCCTTTGAACCAAATCGAAACCAAAGAATGGAGTGTTGCGGTAAAGAATCGAGGTTAAGTTCAAGGGTAATGAACGCTGCAGATGCCCTTCAAGAAAGCCAAATAAAAGTATCAATCTTGAAAAAATATTTATTTTTGGGGTAAAGAATCGAGTTCAACATTAATAAATGCTACAGAACCTCTTAAAAAAATCCAAATAAAAAGATCGATCTTGGAAGAATGGATTTGTTAGGGAACAGAATCGATTTTTCGAAAAATCGGATAGCAAAGAATCGATTTTTCGAAGAATCAAATCGGAATCGAACATCTCTACTCTCTAATTCTAATGCATACGTTGATGTGCCTCGACATCGTCGTCTTCGCGCGGCTTTCAGATTTAACCAGCGCAGCGGCGTAGACTTCCTAGAAGCGGCTCAAGATCGAGATCGAAATAGCCTCGTCAACAATTCGGGGAAAATCGCGACTATGAGAACGGTGACTATAAGTCTATCGCGTCTCCGCCGTGCCTGCGTATGCGCGCACGCCACATGATGTCGTTGTTGTGTCATTTTAAAGACGCAAATTTCCACGTGCAGCCGTGTCAGACAGTGCCGTCTGCATTATGTTTGGCACCTGAGAGACGATTGATGCATTGAAAAATCGCCGTGATAAACTTAACAAGTGAAAGTTTTTGGTTTCTATCGTTTCATTTGTTTAAACTCAATTATCGTATAACTATAACATATGTGGAAAGAGGAAAATTTCGCGTGCAACTGTGTTATTGTCGTGTGCGACGTTATTTTTGATACCTGAAAATGGTTAATGGACGAAAGCATAGCGAATCATGGGTGCAATTAAGCTTGTTACAAAGCATAAACTCAACTTTTACGGAGCATGATTAAAGATGCAGTTTGTTCAGCATATATTGCACTATCTGTATATATATATATATATATATATGTTAATTTACTTTAATGATACTCCAGCAAAGTACATTTGAACGCATAGATTTCCATTATTAATCATTTTAAATATTACTCTAAAAAAGTTTGTGTGGGTCCCAGCATTGCCATGTTTAGAGTTCACAAACTGTTTTATAGAGTGAGACAGAAATTACGATGCGCATGTTATTTCAATATGTAAAATCCGTGTTCATTGCATCATTCATTACTCAATGATATAGATTATAAGTTTGAAAAATGCTTAATTAATAGTGTATACATGAATTGGGTAAACCGGTTTCTGGAATAGGAAAGAAGAACCGACGTGTGTGCCATTTAAATACGCAAACAGCCACGTGTTACCGCTTTTTTTTTCTTCACGATTGTTGCCAATATCTTTAGCAGGACACGAGTAAACAGGAAAAGCTCTTTGCTATGAAATAATGAGAAACACGAGGCATTTTAGTGACATGATCAAATCAATTCTTTTTACTAAATAATTTTAATTTGCTTCTAATGCAACATTTATGAATTTGATGTCAGATTAGTAGGAAAATAATGTTGCAGGAATATTGCCATGTTTTCTTTTTTTTTAACCCAAAAATTAAATATTGCCAATGTGTTAGCTACTTTTAGCCGTTGTTGACGTGTTGCCACGTGAATTTATGCCAATATTCATAAAAATGAAGTAACAACTAACTTTTACTCTCACAAAAATTGAAATCTCTTGAACATACTCAATCGTTTATAAAATTGTATCATTACCGTATTGCTGATCTTAAAGTCTCGAATTGTTACGTAGACAAGAATATTTCATTCTACTGTTACACTATCAAATTTCTCTATTATTGAGGCGATATAAGATGATATGATGTAATGTCGTGAATCGTAATACAACGACACACTACGCTCTGCGCATACACATGTATGACACGATTCATGATTCATGACGTAACATGATATAACTGAACATAGCATATCGTAGTATAAACCAATAGTATGGAATGTACATTCGCGGATATACCACTCGACTAATTGCAAGAAGACTGAACTCGACGTCTACGACGATTAATTTTCGGTAATGACAAAATTTCGAACGCGTCCCCATTATAACCTTTTAGCTACATTGACCTTATGCAGTGTTTCTTAACCTGGGGTGCGAGAAAGCATTTTCAGGGGTGCGAGAGAGGTTTCTAATGTTGCAATAATCGTCATCTCCTAAATAAAAACATATGAACATATTTTTCAAGGGGGTGCGAGACCGTATTTTCAGATTCAAGGGGGTCCCGATCACCAAAAAGGTTCAGAAACACTGTATAATGTACCAATGTATATAAGGTCCATGTTTAGCTCCGAATTTAGAGGTTATGTTTAGTTGAGACTAGGCGGAAAAATCGTAAATCCATCACTGTGTACGCACACGAATACACATATACACGATAATGTACCGGTTTCTGGGGAGTAATTGCCTCCGTAATTTCGCCAATGAATACTTATCAAACCGATATAATTCGCCTTGGGTTCCGGGTAAGCGGACCTTCCCGAAATCGGACGATCGTTGACGGTCGTGTTTGTCTCGTAATTGAAATTTCTTTTACCCCTCCCCTCGTTCCTCGCCGCTCGTCAGTCCTTTCATACGCACGTTTATGGAAAAAAAATTAATTACGCCCGTTCGTGGAACGGGAAAGAATACATTATGCGGTACAAGCTTGTCGGTTGATCTTTGAGTCTCGCTCGATCAAGTTCGAGGATCAAATAGATCGATACCTCGTTGAGAACTGACGATCTTCGTAACTTGCTAGACGAGCTGTGCAGCGGAATTAGTGCGCTACCATTTTTCACATGTTGATCAGTTTTAGTAACGCTAATCAATGCAATATGTATCTTGCTCTTCTCCACATTTGCTTACGGTAGCGTGTAAAGTGACAGCGAATATTTTTTTTGGTTGACTGTTTATTCAAAATGTAAGGCATGGTACATATGATAGCCTCATAAACAAAAAGGCGCCAGGTTTATAAAAATGGTACGAAGAATTTCAGATACAATACTGTTATTTTCTGACTGCACGTTTCAATTTGTCGTAATTGTATATATCTATGTAGAGCAACGGTACTTTGGACTTTTCTATGAGGGTTATAGTTTCTTTTCCCCTGAAATTGAAGGAAACATTTTTGTCGCGACAGTGCGACGCCAGCAGGTATAACAAAGATATAATTACTGCTCTCCAAGATGAGCCTAATAGAGAGCAATCATAACACTTTACGATAGAGCCGCGTCAGTCGTCGGAGTCATCGTTTCTTGCGCTATAATGTTTTATTGACCGTTCACCGGGATTAATTATTCATCAAATGAATAATTGATGAAGTGAGGTATGGCCGTAATGTCGTATTACGTTAATCGTACAACCGATTATGCGGGATGGAACGGAAATAAACGGCAAAAAATCTCTATTTATATTTCATTACAAACATCATAAAATCCAATTTTTTCAGCACATCGCAATTAATAAATATTACATCTGTCAAACCAATCTGATATACATTTATCAGACATTAAATAAAGTCATAAGTAATTTCCGGTGTTTTTAATTGTGCCATATATTGACTCCCTATGTACTTATTAAATGTCATTATTTAATTCTCCTGTATAAGAATGACATCGTCAACTTCGAGATTTCCACAATTTCGGTCGATACCAGCCAAGTAACGTATACAAAAGTTAGCGTTACATTGGCAGTGTTTTTAATTTATATTACTTTTCTTTTTCAACCATTAAATGGATTCTATTCGTAATACTCGAAAACTTATTTAATATCTACGACTTCTTATTATTTATATCATTTCACTGTTATGGCTCATAATTTGTCAGCTTTGCTTATTGGCTTTAATGAAATCGACACGTAGTAGACGTATCAATTCCTCTACGACAGATCAGACACTGAAACTATACCGGACAGAAGAAAGCTTTGCTACTGACTATGTAACACTATCTCCAAAGCCAAAGAATTGTGTAATACAGAGAAGCTGAGAGTGAATATATCGACTTACCGATCGTCGCAACTCGTTAAATTAATAATCAAAACTTTCGAAAATTGCACAGTATAGTAACTAAGAAAGTGCAAGATCGTTTTTGTTTTCCAAAAAGAGATGCACCTGCCTCCTGTGAGGTTTGAACTCACGACCCCTGGTTTACGAGACCAGTGCTCTACCACTGAGCTAAAGAGGCTCTGCTTGTCAGTTTTCTAATAAGGCAAGGAATAGGGTACCATTGGTAAGTTTATTTTTGTGGAATTTTCGATAGCGGTAGTTAGTTGCGCCGGTGATTATGAAAACGATCTAGGTAATGTATTGTTCGTTTCGAGATACTTCAACTCATGCGTTTGGATGTATTAAAAAAACATATGTTCGCTATGTAAGAAAATATTTGACAAGATATTCGCTCTTATAATGTAAATCTTTTCTACAATTAGAAATATAAGTAATTCATAAGAATATGTGTTCTTTAAAACCTCCAAACACTAACAAGTGAATCAGTGTCAAAGTAAACGTGAAGTGAATTCTGTCTAATTGATCGAAGATTTTACAAAAATAACACCGTAATATTATAATGTAAACCGATGGAACCCAAAATAATTGAAAACATAACTTTTCTTTCATTTTGAACTTATAGTTGGACCAATTTCGTAATCGCCAGCACAATTCTGTGTGGTTGCATCTGCATGAACTACCACGTACACTACTTTCCTTTCTCGCGCAGAGTGACGCCCTTATCGATCGTGTCGCGATTTAATAGGGGGTTCTGCAGAGACGCATATACGGATTCGTCGAATAGAAATGTTTGCCCGGCAAACTTTTCCGTGATCGGATGAAAGTTCGCGCGCCCGGCAAAATGTCGCTGATGACGTAACGGAATTTGCGTCGCATGTAAAAACGCTAGTGCCGGATGAAGAGCGCGAGCCGGTGCTATTACGGACGGCATCCTAAATGCGAGTTATATTCGTGGAAAGGCTTCGTGGAAATCCGGGAATGTACCGCAACGAGGTCCGCCAACGGTGGAAACCGTAAACATCTGCGAGATGCAACGCGCGCCGCCTTCGTTGAGAGGCTTCTCATTGTCGGGTGGGAAAAAAAACGGACGAATGACGTTGGCTTTGAACAGGGGCCGCGGGGAAGTAACGTTCTGCCAAACAGTTTGCGTGTCGTTTCAGATTTCCTTCTGTGGAAACGTCTTTTTTCGCAGATAAATGTCACTCATCCGAAGAGCATTACGTGTTCGCAGTTGTTAGGTTTGCGCACGAAAAGGACGGTCAGTGATGAGATTGCAGGTCGCAGAAATGATGGATGGAAAGATTTCCGGGACTAAATAAAATGTCGTTTTTAATACTCCGTTGTGTTAAATAGAACTTTGCTCAGTTGCGTCGGGTAGCTACTATAAACTAACCTCTTTAACTTTGTCTACAGTATAACATTTATTTTTCAGGTTACACGGCATATGATTACAATTGTAAATACTCCGTTTATATTTTCTTTCAAGCACTATCTTGCTACCATTAAGATTGTTTTTCAATTTTTCACGCACAAATTCTGGTTTCCACTTTAACAGCCTTCCGCTCATATTGATATGCGTATTTAAACTCTAGTGGTCGCAATCAGGAAGCGACATATTCTTAGTAGCCATTAAACTTAAACAACAACGTTCCGAGAACTTCTCAACGACGTAATCCGAAAATCCGTCATACGTTCAATATCGCTAGCTAGTAAACGCTAGCAAGAAAGTGACCGAGAGTGCGACTGACAGAATCGCCAATGTCGGCGATGAATTTCGACAGTACTGCTCGTGACGTGAGTCATCATCGACGGAGCGAATCGGCTGGAATCGTTCGTAGGAACATTTTAATGCTGAATAAGGAAGGAGGTCCGCACGGAGCTGACAATGAGATTCGTCGGCAATCGCGTGTCGTAATCGTTTACAAGGAACTCGTAGGAGGTCCTTCCAGGACTTCGGTGATTTCGTCATACTATGGCATGTTTTGTCGTACCTTTATCGCGTAATAATATTTAGCTGATGATGGCATTCATATAATTGTACTGATGAGATTCTTAATCTTGTGTGATTTCTTATGTAACACATTATTGTTCTACTGTGTGGTATATATCAGTATTCTTTCGATCCTAGTGCGAATCGTCGCTGCCTTGACGGTCAGCACGTCAAATTGGCAGTATGAAAACTTTTGCTTCTTAAGATTGTCGCATAATTTATGATGGAGCAGCTGCTCGAAGATCAAAGATTGAAAGTCCTAGTAATAGTTTGCTGGTGTCTACACGATTTTGAAACGGCAAGGCAAATATTTATTCTCATAAAGTGAGTCTCCATCTAGTGACAGGATTAATGAGTTAAGTGTTATAACGATTTTTGAATAATGAAAATTTTCATGATTTTTTAAAGTTTCCGATACCGAGATAAAGTATAGATAAGAAAGTATTTACTTGGCGGTACGTGCTGACTATAGTATATTCTTCGAAGAAAACAAGTTATTTATGACTACTTAGAAATATTTTAATAATATATTTTCAAACATTGATTCACACAAAGATTTGCAACATAATTGACAAATATTAAAGAAATCTTACAACAAAATAATATCTTTTGCAGTGACTATTTAAATTAGAAAATGATAAAAGACTTTTTAATGTTTCTTTAAAACCTATGTTAAACCCACATAACTTGCAAAGGAGATGCCACTGTAGATGGGACACAGATATCGCGTAAACGCTCAAATTTTGGAAAATAATTCTATATCAAAAATGAAAAAGGACCCGTGTATCGACTTTCACTCCTACAACTTAAAAATCTTCTTTTAAATAAATTATTCGTCATAACCGACGCCTATGAGACAATAGGCTGATACACAGTCCCTTTAATCTTAGTCTAGAATTGCCTCTCAAAGTTTGAGTCAATTCGGTGTTCCATCGTTCGTGGTTTCTTTTTGTTAGAGTCATTGCAATGGTTTAGCTGTTTAGCATAATACATTTCTCACAGCACCCATGAGAAATCGAGTCCTTTCGCAGGCAATTCTTTCTAATTAGCCTTTCGAGAAAAGACGCGACAAACCGCAAGCCACAGACGATTCGTCCGCGGCAAATAATAGAACTCTGGATTGTTAAGCTTCGATCTGACGTTTTACCGGTGGTCCAGGAACTCATGAAGAAAAGAATAAGCATGGCTCCGTTTACGAAGTGCCGCAATGCACGAAACCGACCTGCGGCTGAAACGATTATTGCGCGAAGAATGGACGGCAAGCGTGTATTTAATTGACGCTGCTGTCTGGAAGTCAAATGTCACTCGTAGAAAAGCGGATGTTCCATTATGAGGGTAAATCATTGTGGCATTTGCAGTTGAGATGAACTGTGCACAAGAATTCATTGGTTGCAACGATTGTTTTGTGATTTCAATACAATTTGTCGGTAAAGAATCAAAAGGTTGCAGTAGTTTTATTAAATTTAGCACTCGCACATCGGCAGTGGTATTACTGACACTTTGTTAGGATACAAACTAAACGATTCTGGAGGAGAAAAGTTGTCGTGTTAGAATTCATTGGTAATATCGACTTGTGTGACTTTTGCCAAATATTCTGTACAGATCGACACGAATGAAGATTGAACAGTAGGGGATACAGATTTTTTGGCTAGTATTTGAAAATAGCTGGACGTTTTATAACATAGTTTCGATTGAAACAGTCCTTAGATGACAATTAAATGGTAACCTGATAAGGCTTACTAGTGTCGCCGAAAATATGATGTAAACAATCAAAGAAAATACATGAAATCCGCAGAAACTACGGAAGTGACTGTTTTAACGTAATCAATTGCGTGATCGAAGTGGATTTTACTGGGAAATAGTCTTTGATTTGACAACATCTGAAAGCAATTACGACGTTAAAATGTGCAAAATGATAAGTCCGACATTTTATGTCAATTTCAATATTTATATACAGCCGTAACATCGATTATAATGTTAAATGTTTATGTTAATTCAGGCGTAACTGTTCTAGTAGTGCCAGCAGCTGTTTCGATTACGTAGTTAAGGTGTTGCAAGAAACTTTATTGGCGTAATGTGCCGGTCTCGATTACGTAGTTAAGGTGTCTATCGAGCGCTATCACAAGCATCATCGTGTAAAATTCTGAGAAACTTTATAAAGTGGATGTAATCGACAGCCATTGCAACACAGTTTGCAATCATACTGATACAGATCTTGTTCATGAAACGACAATTTTAGCCCAAGATAAACAGTTATTAGCTCTTATAAATTGTTCACACGCTGTCGTACTTTCATATCAATTCTACCCTACTTTTAGGTTGCAAAATAATTAATTGACTTTTGCTCTATGAATCTTCAGCAAGTATGAGATCTACGTAATATGTTGTTTGAGTACTCTATATGCCGGTGATCATAAGAGGGGTCTAAATGACAATTCAATTTTATTAGAAAATCAGAAATCTAGAAACATTACTTAAACTTTGCCTCACAATTAGTCCACTATCATGATCACCGACGCCTATATACATATACACGAAATCGGCGAAAGCCGCAAAATTTGATCTAAATCCAACAGGTTAGTAGTCCTGTAAGATCGAAAATAAAATAACATGAAAATTGCATTTCGGGACAACTTGGCCTTCACGGCCAGCGTGATTGGTGAGTTTGCGCCGCGTGCAATAAAAAATTTCACCGATAAGGACTTAATTGCGCTCACGTGCGAGAGGCACGTCGGCAGTTCCGAAAATTTCGTGGTAAGCGCTCTCGTGCTCGACGAGAAACCAGTTTTCCCTGCAAGCATTCTCGGCCATCCTTGTCCCCGTTTCGAATCGAATTAGCACGATTCGGCGCAGATAGGAAACGTACGCGAGTGCTCGGGTAGAAAATACATCGTGGCCGGGGTTAGGGTTCCTGGAATCCTACGAAGCCGATTAAGCGACCCGCGTGACGTCAGATGACGAATCTGTGGGGGATCAATAGTCAATCGACGGGCGGGCTCAGAACGCCAGCTGTGGCGTAATGATTAGATCGACACGAGCATCGACGCTCGCGATAAGACGAACGATAACCCGTAACATCGTGCCTACAAAGTGTTTCGTGGAAAATTGCAATTAGGCGGCTTGGCTTGGGAGGATGGGACAGGAACCGGGTGGCTATTTTATAAGCATCCGGGTCGATGGCAAAATTGGTTGAAATTTTGTCCAGTACGGCAATTACCGTAGTCGTTCTACTCAACGTATTTTAGGTTATAATATTACTGTTTGGTGCTAATTCGTATACAGTTATTATTGGGTACTGTAGCTTGAAGTTTAAGCCAGCTGTTATTATACATATTATTAAAGGCATTCTTTCTTTTTCTTATACCTTTATTGGTCGTATAATATTAAAATTATAACTGGTTCAAATTTTGTCCAGTACGGAAATTACCATAGTCGTTCTACTTAAGGTATTTTAGGTTATAATTACTGTTTGCTGCTAATTCGTGCACAGTTATTATTGGGTACTGTAGCTTGACGTTTAAGCCAGCTGTTATTATACATATTATTAAAGGCATATACCCTTATTGTTCGTGTAATATTAAAATTATAATTAGAACCACCTTACATCGACAGCACCAACTCGTTACGCACCTGAATTCGCTTTTGGCGCTCAATTATAATATTTTGCCGACAAGAAATTAATTTATTACGATCACAGATTATATATCCTACTGATTAAATTTTGAGAAATCAAAAATTATTCCTCTGAACATTTCTGTTCCTTCCATTGATCTCTCGTTTCATTCAAACTTTTACTATAGCTTGAATATCCCATTAATTCAAACTTGCAGGCCCCGTGAACCCAGGAAGTCCGAAATTTACGACGAGGTATCGCGGCAACTTTCCGTAACATCCGCAACGGATGTGCATACCAGTACATATGTATATCAGTCGATATCGGAAATAATAAGAGCGATAAGGCGCCGTGGGCGACGTAACTTCCGGGAAGGATGATAAATTGCGGTCCCGGCCAGATGTCTGGATCAATGGTAATTGCACGTTACGCATTTGCCGTACGGCGAAGCATACTAGCATTATATAGCGAAGCGGCATACAATGTGCGCCCGTAATTCATATAATCCGCATGACCGTGGATCATTACCGTTAATTACCGAATTGGTGGCGCATTGTTAGGTCCGTACAAAGAACCGCCCAGGTACGTGTCCGTCACTTTTATCCGTCCTTTCGTATCATCACGCGTGAAATACCTGTAGCCGCTGAGAGAATGAATGAACAGTCGGCGAGTAAGTTGGACGGTGCGAGCTTTTATGACGTTCCTTACACCGTTCTATTCTATTTCTGGTATCCTATTCCTAGGTGCATGTACTTTGCTATAACAGTATAATAGGACGATACGCTGATACGATCGAAGTGGAGTATAGGTGTAGAGATTGCGTGTACTGGAACACATATTTCGTATTCCGATGTTTCAGTCTATAAGGCAGACTTCTGCAATATTATGTGGCAATAATACTATATATGATTGGACGACTCACCTTGCAGCTTTCATTCCAGGCATAATAATTAGCCTTCTTTGCCATGCTGGGGTAAAAAACGCAAAACATTAGAAAATAATGAAAGTGTTATAGAGGGATTTGACCGGTCCGATGGAGATTTGTTGGTGGTCCATTGATAGCAACTATGAATCTTATCTAAAAAATGGTTTTCACAGAAAACATAACCTATTAGCGTTGCTAAAGAACATCGTGCAACAGATTTTTCATTGTATTTCGTACGCGTATGTGTGTGTGTAAAAAAACAAATTTGCCTCAATTAACCGTAAAACAGATATCGAAGCAAAATATATATATATATAGTATTGTAGAGCTCAAAATAATATACTTTATATATACATATACTATATAATATATAAGTATTTACTATATATATCAACATAGCGATGTGATAGCTGAACGACGGAAAGTTATTTTATGACTAGTTTATCAAAATCGAAATTATAATAATACCGATCGGGTCGTCCTAATACCTGAAGTTCATGCGGCACTGATTAATCATAAACCTTGAAATACCATCAAAGGAAGTTATATACGCCATAAAGTACAGCACACAGGTAGATTAGTACCGCAAAGTATATACACGGCGTCGTGTGTAATAACAAGGATTACGATGGAGGGAGTCAAAACAAATGATTATCTGAGGTGAAAAGGAAGGAGAGAGGACGGCTTTTCGTATTGCCGTAAGGCCACGCCCCGTTAAACCGCGAGGGTATATACGAAATTCGACAAATGCTAACTTGGTGCGCACAAAAGGGGAGCCGGAGAAAGGCCGGAGGATTGAGGCGGCTGCGGCGGAAGATATATGGAGAGGAAACCGAATTTCTCGAGAATGTATTCAGAGGATATGGCCAGCATGGGGCCGGGGTGGTGTGCACCTTTCTTCTCGTCTCTGCTTGTAATACCGTGGATTCCTCGAACTTTGATCCGAGGCACGATTAACGACTCGACAGCAGGCGCTGGATTTAGGGGGAATTGCAACAAATGCGATTTCGCTGTGCGGGTTTAAGAATTTGATAGTTCAGGGTTTAGACATAAGATGTGTACAAGTTCGCTTCAGTGTTCACGATGATTATGTATAAGTACTTCATATTTATCGTACGATTGATTCTTGCTTGATATTAGCTGTAATTGTAACGAAGTTGCTATTATCTTGTTACGTTGCTTTACACTTGTATTATCTATGTATATATGAATAAAATCGCAATTTTCTCTGTCTAATTTTGTTAGGTGGTCGCCAAATGTTGTTTCATCTTGGATTAGAACAGAGAAAGACGAAAACATTGTGAACGTTTTGGTGGTTATGCGTCTTTAATCATCAATATCAATATCATTAAATTATAATGATTTGCTTAGCTGCTGCCATTTTCATATTTTCAGAGGCACCGTCGGAATTTGTTTCAATGATGATCATAATAACAGAAAAGTTTCTTTAATATGTTTATATACTATAATTTACGCATTAGACTCTAGCATAAATCTGATAGACAGAGTACTGACTCACCCTATAAACAACATATGCCATCATAATACTAACTGAAATTACTTTTTGTTCTACTTTAACAATGAGTCTTTTACATATCCACTCGCGTCGCTCATACGTCATACGCCTTACAAATGTATAAAGTGGAGAAGAATCTAACAAATCAATCTCCTCACTTAATAATCGATACTTAATCAACCGATGCAACAAGTATTTTTGGCATTTATATTTCTTTATAAGAATGACAGGTAGACAGGTGGATAGTTCTTGCGAAGCGTTTAAACGAAAGTATTCGGTAATTCGCAAGGGGCACGCCGAAAGAGTGCGTGGAAAGAAAAGATTGCGAAGACACGAAAGATGCGCACTGTGCCGTGGAGTGGCGAGGGGCAGATGTTCGGCCTCACCCTCAAATTGTTTCTCGATGCGCCTTTTTATCGTTTAATTGCACTATAATTATCTTCCCGGCGCGCTCGCCGACGCCGATATCATCTCGTTTTGCCCGAGAAACCTTTGCGATTTGTACGAGAACCTCTTCGATTCAAAACCAAGTCCTGTCGTGGTCAATCAAGTTTGAAGTAGTCTCCGCCGGGAACCGAGTATTCGCAACAATCGACATTTCGAATAGTCTTCGTCAATGTGCGCAGCGAAAATGGACGTGCATTGTACAAACCATGCATATTTTCCTCCAGAAACAATTTGGTACATAGTTTATAATACTAATCGTAACCAAATACTAATCGTTTTATTTCCCTTCTTCACTTATACACAGAGGAAGGCACTATTAAATATCGTCATAATATCTCCTAGGCAATAAGTTATTTGTAGAGAAAAGAAGGCATGGTTATATTTTAAGCACGCTCCAACAGGGTCTCCATCAATTTTTGACATCTGAATTAAATGAAGAAGATAATCGAGGAAAGCGTCTGACCAATTTCGCGAGTCACCGTACATGTGTAGCCACTTTATTCGCGTCCCTTTATGCTTTCTTTTTTCCCTCACACTCTCACACTTGATCCTGATCCTCCTTTTCTCGTCTCTCTCCTCTCCGTTACTCTCGGGATTTCTCGCAGCATCTGTCCCGTCTTTATTGGCCAGTTTCTCGGAAGCACGAAAACCGGGCGGAGTAACGAGGTATTATTCAAATCGAACACGTATCCGCTAAGAATACCACGTGCCTCGAGTTTACGTACCACGTGCGTGTTAGTATACAAGATCGTGCACTTACGAGCAGCTGTCAAAGTTGCCTGTTGAGCGAAAGCCGGCTGCGAACTAAAGTGAACATTGTTAACGAACAGCATTGCCGAAGGCATGTTTTATGTACGCTAGATTCGGTGCACATTGTGAGCGGACGATTATTTTGTAAACAAAGCCGTTATACAATTCGAACGAACCGTAATTGGAAAAGTTATATTTCAAATTGTCCTCAAATTTTTTTAATCCGCATTAAGTCTTTTCGAAACTGTCAAAATTTAATTGTGCCTGTGATATATATATATATATATATAAATAATAGAAATGGAGAGCGTTTACAGCAGTTGATACTTTTCCGATTGCTGTCCGTTGAAAACTTGCATCTAAACTAAAATATATGTTTTCAATATTATGAAGTTTTCTGTATATTTAAACCGTTCATTAATTTATAAGCATTGATCCCGATTATATCGATATTTCATTCCCCGACATTGTGTATCGATACCAAATATCGGTACAATTCAAGTGTATCGCCATCACAAGTATTGTCTTATGAAATGTACAACGATGACATTATCATCACTTTAGCTGTTTAGTTACAGAGTTACACATATAATCGTTTAACCGTACTCGCTACCGTCGTGAAATTGAATTAACTTGCAAAAACGCTATTTCACATGAACACTCTTTCGCATGAACCAAGAATCATCAAGATCGGGGCTCATCTTCGTTTTAGCGGGCACGAAATTTGAGGATTTTTTTTGTTTCTTTGAATAAAGCATCAAAAGGTAAGACAGTATTTCCTCTGACGTTTTTGCCGGAAATCATTCCTTCAAAAGTTATGAGGTTTTTTTGCGAAGAGCCGGCACTACCGTTTGTCGCCGTATTTTCCACCAGGTGCTTTTTTTTCGGCGTTCTTATTTTCCCCGGATAGAGCATCGAAAGTTCTATAAGTTTTCCTTATGACTTTTTTTTGGGAAATCACGCCTTCGAAAGTTATGAATTTATTTGTGAAACATACGAAAATAACACTGGGTACTGTATTTTCCAGCACACGTAATGTTGGAGATTGAGATGTTAGTGACGCTAGCGTATTTGAAAGCAAATAAAGTGACGCCTGTAAATTCAACTGGAGTCGTTTGCCACAATGAGAAGATTTTGATATATTTTTCCGCGCCGAAGGCGCGTCAATCGTTGCACTCGGACGCTAGCGTATTTTAAAGCAAATAAAGTGACGCCTGTACTTTCAACTGGAGTCGTTTTGCGGGGAAACGAAACGAAATTGTAACACAGAAGGTTTAGAGGTTGCCAGAATCAAAAGAAACAATCAATCGACAAACACCTCAATCTCCAACATTACGTGTGCTGGAAAATACAGTACCCAGTGTTAATTTCGTATGTTTCACAAATAAATTCATAACTTTCGAAGGCGTGATTTCCCCAAAAAAAGTCATAGGGAAAACTTATAGAACTATCGATGTTCTAGCCGGGGAAAAAAAGAGCGCCGAAAAAAAATGCACCTGCTGGAAAATACGGCGACAAACGCTACTGCCGGCGCTTCGCAATAAACGCTCATAACTTTTGAAGGAATGATTTCTGGCAAAAACGTCAGAGGGAATATTTTCTCAACTTTCGATGCTCTATCCAAAGAAACAAAAAAAAAAAAAAAAATTCGTGCCCGCTAAAACGAAGCCTTACCAAGATCGGTTCAGCCGTTTGCCAGCTATGCGCAAACATATATTAACCCTCGGACACCCAACTGAAAAATGAGACACGGAATCCTTCAGAACGGCAACCCGACATTTTAAATACCTAAACATTTTATTTGTATAAATTTATGTGAGACGAGAACCTCAAAGTAAATTCAACGCGTCCGCGTAACACCAATATTATTGTTATAATTATTAGATTATGTGTTATAGGTACCAATCCTGAAAATAAATCCTGCGGAATTTGGTCAAAAATAGTTAGGTTACTACGTCTAACCCATTCCATTTATAAAACACTGACGACAATGTTGCAACAATTTTTAATTTTGCTCGAAAAAAGTTGTAAACAATATATAAACAAATTATTAACAATCCTAAAATACATTGCAACGACGCTACAATGCACGTAAGCAAAAAAGTAAATTTTGTAAAAAATGTAAACAATTTATAAACAAATTGTCAACGTCTAAAATACAAAAAGAGGTTGGCGATCTCAGGCTTCGGGTCAAACTGACCCATCGTGGGTATCCGAGGGTTAAAAAAACAAAAGGCCCTGAAAAGTAAAATATACATGTCGTATAGAGAAGCTCCGGGTTTTTCGAAATCGGTTAAAAAGAAGCCTTGGTTCGATGAGTGTCGTGACGGATAGTCGTCGGAGGGCCGGTCCCTCGTTTAAATCAAGTTCGAAAAGTGTCGATCCTGGTCGTGACCGGACTCCGGCGAACGATAAATTTGCCGCGCGTGCTGCAAACTCACGACGCGACGCTACGCGCGTTCCTCTCCATTCCACGAATCGCGCTTGGCGTCCGAGTCCGACCGGGGCCACGGATTAAGTTGGGTCAGATGTCAGCGTGAGGGAAGATCCCGTCGATGAAACAGGAGATAACTCATGCATTAACGTCCACGAGACACAATCGTGCGTAATCCTATTGAACGCGACGCCGGAATTCATTCGGCCGTTTGCCTGGACTGTCACTATCTTCTTGGTATCGTTTTTCGCGTTCCGAGTGATTTCTCTGCAGCAGTGGTTCTTAACCTTTCCGCAGATACGGAACACTTTTGTTGTGACAAAGATTTCCGGAACCCCGAAATCATTGATGTCATACGATTACACGTACAAGTTGATTGGTTTTAGAAACATATTTATTTATTTATTTATTTATTTATTTACGGGATGAAGCTCTATGTAATTATATATTACATTTGGCGGAACATTCGTGTCAAGTTCGCGGGACGCTAGTGTTCCCGAGAACACCGGTTAACAGTAGAACTATCGAGCGGTCAAAATGATGGGTTGACATTTGACTAAAATGAAGGTTCATTATTAGGTCACCTTACTTTCTGAAATTTTGCTTCACTTTTATATATGAATGATGTATTTATTTCAATACAAGTCAAGCAAAATTCCCGGGTGTAAAATCTTTTCAACACGAGCCTTCATTATAGCAGAATGTCACACCAGTCATTTTGACTGCTCGGTAGTTCTAGTGTTAACCCCTTGGGTACATTTGACGTCTGAGACACGTCATTCACTTTTTTCCAATAGGAGCGGATGACGTGTTTAAGACGTCAAACCAAAAATTAAACTCTTGGGTACATTTGACGTCTGAGAGACGTCATTCACAACAAAAAACCAATTACTAATAATTATTATATTTTCAATATTTATATTATTATATTTACATATTATATATTCAAAAAGATATGCAATAAGTACTCCAATTTTTGCCAGCACTATGGCATAAAATTTTATAAACTTTGCGAATCTACATCAGGTTATTGTATTCGTTTCAAAATTTATGTTGGCAAGGATAAAATCCAGGAAAGTGATATACCTGCTACTGAGAGTGTAGTCATGGAAGTGGCACAGCCTATTTTAAAAAAAGGTTCCACATGCAAATATTTTCTCAAATAAATCCGTACCCAAGGGGTTAAGAAGAATTGCTCTACGTCTACGGGGTGTACCGGGAGCACGTACCGATCCTGATTTGTACGTAAATCTTTCAATATGTGTCAGTGAACTCTGCAGATGACTTTGAGATACGGGAACTATCAAATCGATCAAAGTAACTTGTTTCTGACACTTTTCTATAATAATTGCTCATTTTTAAACTACCTCATTTGCTAGAACATTACCGAACTCTAACCATTTTTTCTGTCTATCTCTGCACCAGCCTCAAAAATTGAAAATTATTTCATACTTTATAGCGCAGTTTTGACATTGGTGTTACATTCTTTTTAAGGTTTATTATTTTTTAATTTTGAGTTACATTTGACAGTAACCCGACCAACCTCGGGTTAGTAATTTGTTAGGAAAGAAATTGATTAAATAAATGGTATTCTTTATTAGAATTTTTACAAATTGACGAGTGGCCATTGCGGATGTCACGTCTTTCAAAGATATCCAAAATCATAATAATCGGTCAACGCGGTGGAGAATTACGCGCAAACATGTAGAAATTACTCTCCAAATTTGGTGAAAAACCTGTTTAAAAAAAGGGTTTTCGTTGTCGAAACACTTGCAAACTTAAATGGGACCAATGTGAGGAAGGCGCGACATGTTTGAATAAAAAAAAATAATAAATAAATATACATGTCGAATAGAGAACCTCCTCCTTTTTTTGAAGTCGGTTAACAATATACTTATATTTTCTCACACACAAGAGTGTGCGATTTCCGACATCGTCAGTATTCCTCCTACAGTTATGCATACATCTCTCAGTTCTACTCACAACCAATAATGCAGTTTTCTTATTAAAAAGAAATACATTGATTCTACGAGACCCAGCGACTAGCGATAAACATTTCAGCACAACATTATACGTACTGCAGTCACGTCTTGAAGACTCTCTGTTACACGACGACAGCTGTTGGCAAGGCGTGCGGAGGATCTCGTGACAGTAAACTCTCGCGTTGAACCGTACCAGGTGGCCAGGGCGATATTAACATGCATATAGTATTCTTCCCCATACGGACGCACCCGTCATAAAGTTCCTTGAAGAATTGACGGTATCGTGCGATTTTATTTTTTCACTCGTCAAGGCATATGCTCGGCTTGCTTACCGCTTTCGGCGGAAACGGTTAAGGCTGGCGAGGCACTTGGAGGACGACTAAAGGCAATGGCCCGCGGCGCTTTGTCGAGTGACTCACGTCATTCTCGTTCGTCAGCTGGCGCCAACGAACCTTGTACAATGTCCACCCCGAATGGTGTCAATCGAATTATCGTTCCGATCATCGTCGCCGCGAAAGACCTGTGATCAGCTACTGCGAACTGCTCTTGCGAAAGAAAGCCTATCAGGAAATTGTAAACACGTTGCGTGTAACTACGCGCGTGTGTGTGAGAATTTTGTTCTAGATCTCGTGAGTCGATATTGTACGGTTACTCGCCCTGCTGGTTGCGAGATAGAAAGTGTATTTGTTTGGAGACGCACGGGATGATTCTGAAGTTTGGTTTGTTCAACTCGGGGATTATATTTTAAGTGCTAACGTGCATGAGAAACGTTCTGTGTTCCGTTTTCATTTGAAACTACGAGGATAAACATTTTTGTATCTGTAACTGTATGAGTTCTCTGTTTTCCAGATGAATCGAATACGTTCTTGAAATTTGACGATCCATTTTCAAGAAGTGCGTGTATAAGCCAGTGTCTCGCTTTATGTGCCTGATTGTGAGTTCTAGGCCGCATCAATCCTCTCATTTACGCGGCCTCAGTTTTATGGCAAGAATCGTCATTTTTTTATGGTATTTATTGAAAGTATACGTGCGGGTCCAAGATTATAGACAAGCACATCAGGGTTATACGTATAAACAGTTGCATGAACCGGGAAAATCTCAAAATAACCTGAAAATGTGTTAATACGGCTCTGACTATAGCAGACTCCATTTACGCCATCTGAACCGCGTCAAAATAGAATCACGTGGAATGGATAATCCGCGTAAAGCGACTAGCCAGAGTAATAGGTATTAAATGCATGTAGCACAACGCTCCCAAAACTTCTACCACCGCAAGTCCAGTTTTTATTTGAACAGCGATCTATCACGATTATCTTTACTTATATAAAGCTTTACATATAATATTATGCTTATTATAGCTTTACTTATAGTAAACGAAAAATATGAAGATAAATGACAGATATATAATGTGCCTTGTATTTTGTCTTCTTTTATTTCTTTGTGTTGCTTTGTCCCTATTTTGTCTGCCTTCCAAATGAACAACTTCATCTTCCTGTTTTTTTTTCAAAGAAAAACGCGATTGATTTCAAGGTGTGCGAAACAACATCCTGAGTCATACATGTGTTAGTAGAAAAAAAATCACACCTCAAAAATATTTTCCGACTCACAATTCGAGAAACACAACTACAGCACCTGTTGACGCAACGGATTGTTTCAAGCAAAATGTAGTAGATTCAAGTGTTCCGAGTACATGATCGTGCGCCAAAAGTAAAAAAATATCTTACATAACACGATGACTGCATGCCAGATATTCAGTTTTGGCGTCATCCTCATCGTAATCATAATCATCGGCATCATGACAACCGTCATTATCGTCACGATCATCGTGACCAACATCATAATCATCAGTATAATTATCCTCTAGCAAAGTGCACACTCGAAAAAGCCTACGCAGAGACCTGTACGTACATTGGACGCAACGTCATCAAATCGACACGGCGTACATACATACCTGCGAACCTACGGCAGCGTGCACGCGCGTATGTGTGTCACGACGATTCGCTTTCTCGAAACGCGGATGCCGGAAATCGGCGATAACGAATTCGCCGGCGCTCGGTGTCTCTGTCCATCTTCCTTTTATTTTTCTCTCTCATCCTGCCACCGTGCACGCGTCACGCGCCGACTTTTCTACTACGTCGCTTCGCTTTTAGCGGAGCGCGCTCGCACGGCGCGGCGATTAAGTGCTTCGTGGAATGCAACTTCCTCTTACGATACGTGCCTCGCATACGGCGATGTGTACATACATATATATACTCGTACGCGTGGAGATTGACGTCCGCGCAGCTCGGTTTATAGCGAAAACGCGCACGACGCCGAATCGCGTGCTCTCGCAACGTCGCGTCGGACGGATTTGGGTGTCGCGTATTTATATACATATAGTCAGATGTGTATGTGAAGTGGCGGCATATAGAACGACCGAAATGGAGCGGTGTCTTCTTTAATCTGATGATCAGTTTCCGTGAAACTCACTTTACTCGCCGACATCGCGCGGCTTGTGGTTAAGAAAGATGCGTTGATGAATCGGAATTCTGTTAACGCACGCACCCAATTTGGAGTCGAGCACTCTCGTTTGATGCAGCTTAGAGAATGTTAAGAGGGTGATGCGAATGGTGTAACGAACCTTTTCGGGTATCACGTACAGATTAAATGGAGCGGACTTACTCCCGTTAATAAATAGAAAAACATTTATATATCAAACATTAACGGTATCTATTCAGTCATCAAATATATAAAAATAATTAAGAATACTAAAATAAGTTAGCACGTAATAAAATTCTTCGACGCGGTTTGATGTAAAATAAAATTCCTACATCTAATGACACTCTATATACGTCACGCACACGCACACGCACAAGCACACGCACACCATGCATATACGTTCTTTTGTCGGAGCCCGAAAGAAGCTCTTTTTGTTATCCCATGCTATTTCTCCGTTTGATTGTCTTCGTTATAATTTTGAGGCGGACGAGATACTGAGCGGATGAATTATAAATGATATAGTTTGAGTCGAACTCTTAGTCCGCTCTATTTGACTGCCGGGTACCGGTCTTTTCCTACAATTTGAAGTCCTTGTGTTGCCTCGTCACTCGTCTCCCAACCTCTTGCTCCTCGCCACACACCTCACTCTCTTTGTCGTAACGTTGACATGTTCATTGGCTTCGAATCGTCACAATGGTACAGATGAGAGGAGAAGCCATAGATGAATGGTTCTGGCAACGACTAAAATGTATTTCGATAGTAAATGCGATGGAGATCTGAGGAGGAGTGACTCAGCGGTACGTATTATTCAATTATAAGTGTAACGAGTGAATATGCAATGAGAGATAGAGAGTTACAGGGAATTAGATGTTTGTAGAATAGGAAGCGGATTTCCTTGACTTACTTTAGCCCTTGCAAATGTCGTGCATGTTCGTGAACGTACTCGATATATGTAAAATGTCACTATACCTTTCGACTCTACTTCAATTCAACATTCTGCCTTGTTCAGAATCATTAACTTCAACAACCATCGATTCTTTTTAAGAACATCATTGAGTGTCAGACCAACAAGTGAATTACGTTATCACGAGGCACTGATGTTATTTCATCAAAGTACCTGAATTTGAATGCGATGGGATTAGTCGGCCATTAGAGTTCTATCAACGTTTCGTTCAGTCAAATGAACGGAACAACCTTGCTTAATCCTGGAAAGCTCACTGTGTGTGCGTAATGGTATGCGATACGTAAGATAGGAGCCCTCAATGGTAATCACTCTAATCATGCCTTAATGACAATGGAGGAATGATTGTTATCGCTGGGAAGGAACGTGCATGAAATCGTTCGCAATTTCCTCGAAATGTTTTTCAACGCTCATGTGCCGTGTCACCTTAACGCGCATAAATTGTTTAGCGTGCTGGCTTCTCAAATTAATCCTCGCGCGCGTGGCGCTTATCGTTTTAACAGATAGCGCTAATTGACTTGTAATTGCCCGTAATTAGTGAGCTACGTGGGCGAATCGAATTTGCCAGGGGACTTTTATTCCTTCAAAACGAAGTCAAGTTGTGTCTTGTGCTGGATGCAGTGTAAAATTGTATAGGTATTGACATGCTAAATTTCACCGTAACACGTAGGTATTTATCCATTTGCTATATTGAAAATGTGCTTTCTGTTGGGATTGACTAATTACGAAATATGATGCCTGTATATTTTCTTTCCGGAAACATATGAGCATGGTATGTCGCCATCAGACTACAATATATTTTATAAACATATCAAACGTCTCACTCACTTTTATCTCTTCTACCCCTACCTACTTAAAATTCAACTTCCACTTTAGCAAAATACATAATTATTATATTACAGTATTACAATAAACAGTCAGTTAAAAAAGAATTACTAGCAGATGGGTGTAATGCGCATGCTCCATGTGCTAAGGCTGCAAAAAAAAGAGACAGAGAGAAACGACCATTTTCTGTTCTTCCCTTCTTGTTTTCAACTCCCCTGCATTGCCGGGACATTCAGTGTGCAGTCCACGTAAATAAGGTCCATGGTCGCACCACGCGTTAAATTCAGCAACGTCAAATTTCTGTGCTGCTCCCCTCAATCCTCGGATACCCACGATGGGTCAATTTGACCCGAAACCTGAGAATCGTCAACCCATGTTTTGAGCAAAATGAAAAATTTCGCCTACGTACATTTTGGCGACGTGGCAATATCTTTTAAACGTTGACAATTTGTTTATAAATTGTTTACAACATTTTTTACAAAATTAAAATTTTAGCGACGTGCTCGTCAGTGTTTTAAAAATGGAATGGGTTAGACGTAGTAACCTAACTATTTTTAACAAAATTCCGCATCATTTATTTCCAGGATTGTTACCTATAACACATAATCTAATAATAATAACAATAATGTTGGTGTTACGTGGACGCGTTGAATTTACTTTGAGGTTCTCGTCTCACATAAATCTGTACAAATAAAATGTCCACGAATATAAAATGTCGGGTTACCGTCCTGCAGGATGGGTCAGAATGACCCATCGTGGGATTGCGTGTCTCATTTTTCAGTCGGGTGTCCGAGGATTAACAGTTGCCGCAGCCCTGGTTACATTAACACGTTCGCGGACAGTAAAAGTTTCAGCGAGGTGCAAGACTTGACAGTCATTTTATGTTTAAATTGGTTGTGATATCCGAAATTTGATTAAACACATTTTATAAAGGTAGTCAGATTATCATATTTTAATCGTTATATACAATGAATGCCTAAAGAATCAGTTAGTCATTACCTCGCATAATAATTACACAAACTTAAGGTTATATAAAATTAAATTCAAAATAATTGACTTTAACCCCTTGGGTACGGATTTATTTGAGAAAATATTTGCATGTGGAACCTTTTTTTAAAATAGGCTGTACCACTTCCATGACTACACTCCTTGATTTTATCCTTGCCAACATCAATTTTGAAACGAATACAATAACCTGATGTAGATTCGCAAAGTTTACAAAATTTTATGCCATAGTGCTGGCAAAAATTGGAGTACTTATTGCATATCTTTTTGACCAATACATATGCATTTTCGGCTTCTTCGTTTGCGACATCAAGATGCATAATTATTAGTAATTGGTTTTTTGTTGTGAATGACGTCTCTCAGACGTCAAATGTACCCAAGAGTTTAATTTTTGGTTTGACGTCTTAAACACGTCATCGGCTCCTAGGGGAAAAAAGTGAATGACGTGTCTCAGACGTCAAATGTACCCAAGGGGTTAAGATTTGAATGCTATAGCATTCATGTCATTCTGCATCATCATGAAAATGAATGCTATAGCATTCACGTCCGCGAACGTGTTAACCTGTAAAAGAAGTAACTTCTCCAATTTGCGTTGCGCGCCTTCGTCGCTGGCGCCGCCCGTCGGCCAATTCCGCAAGCTGCTCTCACAGGTCTGTTTCTCGAGAGACACTGGACGCCTCTGCGGACGGACGCGAAGTGGCTTGGGGCTACCGAATGCACGCGTTTGCGGGCGTCGTCGTTTTCGCGCGGAACCGAGCCGTGTGCGTGTGCCTCGAGACCGTATTTACGCGGAACGAGTCGCGCGGAAGTGACGAGTCCGCGACGGAAAAAGGCACGGCCACGACAATAAAGCCGCCGGCCCGTCTTCGATATGCACGATGTGAACGTTCTCGCTCGCGGCGCGTCTGAGTGCCCGAGACGATAAATGGAGGATACGTGGTGTGTCGGGTCATGGTGGTGCTGCTGCTGCTGTCGCTGCTGCTGCTGCTGCTGCTGCCCCGACGCTTCTAGGAGAGACAAAAAAGGTGAGCGCTCACCTATTGTTTTCGGTCTGCACTCTTTTCGATTTCCCATCCGGTCGAGTGAATATTCGAGGTCGCATGGCACCGTAGCACAATGCCATGGAATTCGCATGGAACTGTCGCGTGACGTGAAACGGTGTCGACACGCTATCGGCTGCTGTGTTATACTCGAGATCGATTTCTTGTCGTTGAATTTGGGAATTGGCGTGCGAAGGACATGCATGTATCGAGGAAAGCGTCAACTGTTCTTTCAGCCCCGTTCTTTCTTTACTGGAGCGGCTTGCTCCTAATTTCTAGTCGTCCGCATTATGTACGTATGTACTTAGGCTAAAAAATAACAGATTGTTTCTCTTTGATCGTGCATTTCTGCCGAGTCGTTTGTCGAATATGTTTTCATTAGAATTGGAACGATCCCTCTTGTCTCTCATTGTCAGCTGATCGATTCGGCTTGTATACGCACTCTCTGTTTGAGGTTATATTGACATTGCCTACGGAAGCTCATGAATTATTCCAGGTAAACGACTTTTGGCGCGCGGCGTGCGTGTAGCGTGCTACTATCGGCGTACGATGTTGTGCCCGTGTGCGCTCCCATTCGTGTATTTAATGTCGAGTGACGTATGGTATGTGTGAAGTAAATATTTTGCGCTAGAATGAGGCATCGATGATTGTATACACTATACAACGTTCGTTCTCTTCACAGTTAATTGCCATTGGCATAAATACCGATGTCGCGCGCGCCACGTCGTTAAAGAGTGACAAAGTAAACACTTCATTGGCGTCGTTTGCACCATAAATACACGCGACTGTGCATTGATTTTAGTTTCTCGTGAGTCGCTCACGAGAAATGTCGATGCGCTGTGTGTAAGTGCGTTTATAGCGGCCGGTTGTATATGTACACCCGCCTGCATATGGCTTAGGACACATCTGCGAAGTTTACTGGATATATTATATATTGGTGAACAAATTACAATCCGCAGCTCATGAACGTTCAAATATATTCAAAATTATCATAAAAATGATGAATAATTTATTTTTTTCCATCGCACGCGCGTTTTATTCGTCAAATTAAAGTTTGTTTGATACCTATGTGATTTGTATCGATGGTCACTGCAGCCATAGCCACAAATCCGCTTCCGAAGCTTAGATTTGTTTTCAAAAATTTCTCCAGTTTTTCTCATGATTTCTCACAACAGTGTGCTTGACGTTCGATACAATCAAAACAATATTATTTGCGTCGGTGATTATGAAAGTGGCCCAAGTAGACTGTATTGATAGACCTATTTTCGACAGAGTCATAGATCTTAGAGGTGTACCGTCTTCGCTACTTCGGAAAAACGGAAAAACTAACGTGAATATTAGAAAGCGTGCAGTTCTTATGGTATTCAAAGTTTTAACACTAGAACAACCGAGCAGTCAAAAAGACTGGTTTGATATTTTGCTACAATGAAGGGTCACCCTTAAGTAATCATATGTTCTGAAATTTTGCTTTACTTTCACTTATCAATGATGTAAACATTTCCATAAAATCCAGGAAAATCTCTCGGAAATAAGATGCCTTGAACATCAGCCTTCATTATAGCAAAATGTCATACTAGTCATTTTCGCTGCTCGGTAGTTCTATTGTTAATATAGTCTCAAGTACACCTATACAAATACAGCACGTCATTACTGGTCCCAGCGCAGTTTCTCACAAATCAAAGCCATTCGACCCATACGTCAAAGATATTCCACTCTCCCATCTCATTTTCTTTCTAGCACAATCCTGCCTCACTGACTTGAATATCATCCAAATGTATTTTTTATGCACTGCCGTATATCACCGCCGGTCACCAAAGAAGCATGTTCCCACAATTCCTCGTTCCGTGTATTCCATTTAAATCGAACAATCGCTTCTCTCTCTCTCTCTATATCATTTCACGTACCACACGCGCATCTCCAATGACGAGCGTGTATACTCCCGGATAAGACGATTATGCAAATCATCGGAGACAGCAGGTTCAGTGGAAGGCGGGGGACGTGCCGGTTCGCGGAAACACAAGGTGGAGAGGCTCGTTCGGTATATATCGTTCCCATAAATATTCGAGACTAACCGAAGGGAACGAGAAAAGGAGCGCGCTGCGTCGGCGTCGGCGTCGGAGCGTGAAGGGGAGAGAGAGGCTCTCAGGAATGGAAAAGAAAGCGAGACCGTGATCGCAGCTGGAAGAAAGAGTCGACTCAGCAGCGGGGTCGATCATATTGTTTGGCGAAATCTTAGTCGAATAAAGCAGTAGTTGTTATTCGAATGTGTGGATCGCGATTCGTTGTCAATGGTACGCCAGTTTTTCATGGGCCGTGATAAAGTTTTTGGAATGTGATTTTTTGTTTCTTTTATTATTTATTATATCAGTAGGATGCCGCGATCGTTTTTTTTTCGTGGTCTGCGAAAAAGTGTTTGGAATGTGACTGCTTTTTTGTTAGATACAGTAGGCTCATCGGTAGCTTTCTTTATAAAGTCTGAAGATCATTCAAGTTGGTTATTCGTACTTTGTGCCGAATTCGAAGGCATACCACGTATGATATCCGAGAATCGTGGCATTGGTAAATTATAGAGATGGAAAATAAATAGAAAGGGGGTAGAATAAGGCATGTTACATATGGCGCATCTTTTAATTGTTAATATAATTGTTTTTTTTTGTAGTTGTCCAGTAGAAACTTCTCACGCGTCGTTTTAAAAATTGAGTGTGGTGCTAAAGAGTTTGACACACACTAGAATAACGGAGAAATCGTCAAATACGGATTTGTTCGTATTTCAAATAATGACTTGTTATTCCGAACATTTTGTTTTGTTGTACCACTTGTTAGTCTCGTAAAGTCTGTACTTCATGATAACAGCGCCATCGTCAATGACAGTAAATTTCACATAACCAATAGAAGAATGTAAATACGCGGCGCAAATAAACAGCACGATCTGGCTGCCATGTTCCATGCAGTCGCGTTCTCGAATCTAGATTAAAACTAGAACTGCCGGGCAGTCAAAATGACGGGTTGACATTTTAGTATAATAATCCCTCATTCTTAAGTCACCTTACTTTCCGAAATTTTTCCACACTTTTATATATCAATGATGCAATATTTCAATAAAAGTCAGACAAAATTCCCGCAAAATAAAATCTTTCGAACACGAGCCTTCATTACAGCAAAATGTCACACCAGTCATTCTGACTGCTCGGTAGTTCTAGTGTTAAGCGGTGGCATATGAAAAACAAATGAATAATCGACGAGCGCCAAGGTGGGCAATTGCGGAGGTGTAGGACCTTGGCTCCTCCAGCAATAAGCTCATACGCGGAAAGCGATCGATGCACGCCCACCGGCGATTTCCGCGAATCTCGCGAGATATTGAACTTGCCTAGTCCACCTTCGGGCGGCATCGATTTTCAAGTCGCGGTCAACGACCGGTCGATCGAGACTTAGCGAACGGAGATTTGCATGTGCTCCTACGGGGTTTAACCGTTATAATCGCAAGATAGGGGGAGAGAGAGAGGGGGGGGGGGGGAAGAGACAAGGAACGTTGAATGCTCGGATTTTAATCCTTCGCGCGAGTAGCGGAAGCGATCCTGTCGAGTCTGGCTTCTCACGTATTAACACATTGCATGCGCGAAACGTACTTTTACGTTTTGTGCAGTCTGTCACTGAAGCGCGGGTCATGTAAAAGTACGTATTTAGTAGATTTGTGCTGGAGAGCGTATGGTATATGGTGGGGTATGTATGGGATTTGTGTTGGTAGGCAACGGTTTGCATTGTTTCTTTGTAGAAGTTTAGTTTGTCGAGTTACTTGGGTTGAGAAAAACGAAGTAGTTTTTGATTTATTGCGATTTTACTGAATGATCAAACTCCCGCGAAATTTACGACAAAACGTCTGGTACACGCGTAAGTCCGCGGCGAAATATATTCGCATGCAATGTGTTAACATTAGAACTTACGAGTAGTCAAAATGATTGGTGTGAAATTTTGCTGTAATGAATGCTCGTGTTGAAATGATTTTATTTCCGGGAATTTTGTCAGACTTTTATTGAAATATATATATCATCGATGTATAAAGCTGGAGCAAAAATTCAGAAAGTAAGGTGACTTAAGTATGAGCCTTCATAATAGTAAAATGTCAACCCGTCATTTTGACCGTTCGGTGGTTCTAGTGTTAAGAAACTTGTCTTTGTCGCGTTCCCGTAGGCGAATTTTGCAGTGGAGTGATTTAGGGTTGTCAATCAATTTCTTAAATTACGCGAGGTAAAGTGTATAATCGATAATCGACATTTTCTATCAATTATTTTTAGTCACTATGTTTATGTCTGTTGTCTTTAGTACAAACTGCAACCGATTTTGTATAGTTTAAATGGAGCTATAAGTTTATTATTGTTCGAATGTTTTGCGTTGACGATTACATTCGTGCAATTAATTTTTCTGTGTATCTATATTAATGCATTTTTATGTTTTACTATTAAGTGCTTGTTACACTTTGGAATTTTAACCTTTATTATATTTGTGTTTTATGAACATTTTGCGGAGCTAATTTGCGCAAACAAACCGTACGACTTTCACCCGCTTTCACTCACAGTACATTCTTCTTAGTGATTTCCGTGCCGATCACGCTAAATTTACGACTTACGCTGTCCACCTCAGGCCGTTTCTTTCGTCGTACTCTCCAATTAAGCAGTAAACGTGTCTCAAATGCTTCGCAAATAGTTACTTGGAACGCAGGAAGAAATTTACGTTCCGTGCGCCGCACAAACAAGATCTGTCGTTACAGGGTCTATGTAAGTTACAAAGTAAATCTGCGTAATTCTTTCTAACAACTATATAACATCGAATTATCAAAGCTTCAATAGTTTTCGAGATAAATGATTTTTCGAAAAGAGCCAAATTCCTTCACATATTGACGTAAACATCAACTAACGTGTTATTCGGAAGGTGTACGAATTCTTCTGCACTTGTATAAATTATAGAATAAAATCTTTCAATTTCCGAAAATCGTTCAATTTCCTCTGCAGATAGACTAATGTTTGAGCTAGCGAACGATGATCCGTAATGTCACATTTCAACGGACAGTATCAGTAGGACTTCGTACAACTCGGGACACACGTTTTGCGTTATACAGATTCGAGAGCGCAGAAATTAAAAATTCATTAAAAAAGAACATGGCCCCAGAACCAAAAAAGATATACCATTTCTCACGCAGTCCTAATTCTACGATCACCTTGCTACAATTTCTAACTCTAGCATCGCTTTTCACGAACATCCGGCTACGTACGAAGCCACGTCGAAGTCTATTTATTTCCACTCCACAAAGACGAGATATTTCGAAGCTCGCGCGACACGTCTCTCTATTTACGATCCGGCCGTGCATTATTCGTTCCTTCAATTAACGTGGCCCACGCCGCTGTGTAGGTCTGCACTGAAAATAGTCGAGTCTCAATGGGTTGGACAGGGGAGAGAGAGAAAGAAAGAGAGAGAGAGAGTGTAGTTTCGCTGCGCCCACGGTTCCTCTTTCCGCGCCCATAATCCATCGTGGGAGGCAGGAACCCCCTGACTACATCGTGGCCTTAAAATAAATACTTCATTCGCTCTTTCGAAGAAATCCTAATGCATCGCGGGAGAGAGAGAAAGGCGCGTGGGAGTCTGTTTCCACTCCTCCTCCTTCTTTTCTCTTCAACGACCTCTTCGTCTCTTCACTCTTTCCCTCCGTTTCTCCTCGGTTTCGTCGTCGGCGACGATTCGCTGCATTCTTAGCAATCCCTCGGCCTCGACTACCCCGATACCATCTCGCCCGTACCCCCGCAGCTCTACCTACGAATATTACTCCGTGAATATTCATCGCTCTCGAACCAACGCCGCGCTCCTCGGCCCACGGACTATGCGGAGTGGAAGTCGAAGTCGACGCTCGTTAAGTGGAATTCACGTTCGAGCCGAGGCGGGCGCTGAGTTCACTGCGCTCGTTTCGAAGGCTGCCTTTGTGTTCCGTGTGTGTGCGCGATGCCTTCGACTTTCTAATGCAAGCGTTTTCGAATGTGTCTGAGAAAATCGCGCGGAAGGAAGATGTGACAAGGCGTGAGCGGTTTCGACGTAGTGGTAGTGCGCTTCGCGTTTGGACTCGTTGTCGGCTCACTGGCAAAGGCTGCTTTCTTTTACCTGTGCCAGGAACGCTTTTTGTAAATATCTCGGGAAGAGAGTTCGGAGAAAATTGTGAGGAAGGGAGATACGATAACTCCGAGAAATTGGAGTTGCTCAGCTGTCCGTCTAACAAGGGAACAAAGCGCGACGACAAGAGTACGTCACTTTTCAATTGCACTCGAAACAACGTAAACACACTCGTCCATGTCCTATCTCAATCTCTCCTACCTCGTGCCGTTCATTAACACGTCAGGCATCGTCTATAAACTTGTGCGCCGTAGCATCTGTAGAAGACTAAAATTGTCGATTCCGATGAGGCGGAGCGGCGACATTTGAATACCAGAGAGGCACGATGAAAATGCGAGCACCGGGCCGACGTCAAAGATAAGTCAGGTACGATAAAGATGTCGTGCACGTTAAAATTCGGACGGCCGTCCTTGGACGGATTCGTGGAACGAGTAATTCCGACGGAATAGCGAGCGTATACGGAACTTGTTTGCTCGTGATAAGACGGAACGTCCGACTCGACGAGTGAATGCACGTATGGGTCGAGTCGGGTCGGCGGGTGTACCCTCCGCCGCAAGGTAGTCGATAACGCAGAGACTTTGGAAAACGGCATTGCTCGAGAGCCAGTCACCTTACGAGAAATGGGGGCCTCGCGTGTCGGCGGGTTCCGTTCCGAGAAGCGTCTATTAAAATAGAGCGTGGTCTACATAAAGCGATTAAAGGGAATTACAAAACGGGATTGGCACTGGGCTAAAAAGAAGTTTCGCCCTCTTTCGCGTCGATCGACCTCTTATCGTCTGACTCGACGTTCTAATTTTCGCCTTACCTCGCCCAAAGCGCGCGCGCGTGTGTGTATGTGTGTGTAGCTTATAATTATTCGAGCGATGTCATTTTCTGGGTTCACTCGAAAGTGCGGAGGCTTCGTCGGGGTAACATTGAGAATTGTTTTTAGGCGTGTTGTCAATTTATGGCTTAGGACAGTGCGGTCCAAGAAAGTGCCCCGGGGCATTTTCGGTTCCCCCACCGAGCTACTGTTGCCCTGGAAACGACGGACGCTGAGTGTGCGTCAGTGTGGCCAGAAGTGGCGCCGGGCACCATCGGTGACCGCGGGAGTGGGGATACGCGCAAGTGTGCGTGCCCTGGCTGCGAGTCCTGTACTCCTGTGGACTTGTGGAGTCCACGCAGCTCTCACAGACAGGGCACGCACACTTGCGCGTATCCCCACTCCTGCGGACACCGCTGGTGCCCGGCGCGACTTCTGGCCACACTGGTGTGTGTTATGATCGGCATACAGAAAAACTTGTACCTAGTGGAGGTGGAAGTAGCGGCGTGAGGGGCCCCACCCGTGGACCGCACTGGCTTAGGATTTAAAGTAGTGTTGTTTGTTATTTAATGGGCATGCTTTGTAGTGTATGTGTTTCGGATTTTTTATTTTTTATTATGAGAGGTACTGGCGTTGCAATGCTGCCGGAGAATGTTGTTCGCGGTTGGTTTTAGACAATGATGTTTTGGACAAAGTCTGTAGAGAGAGTTCAACTGAGTGACCTTTGTCTGAAACATTTTCTTCGGAAATCAGGCTTTTTCACAATGATTATAAATAATGGGTGATATTGGAGAAATATCGTACGAGCAGTGTGTGGAGAATTTTATTTACAGAATTGTTATAGATCAAAAAAACTTGATTGAGATTCTTTTTTCTCACGTGCGCTACTATTGGTGTTATTCGCGTAATTTTAGATTTCAAGAAAAGTCTGCTCCAATGTACAATGGACGCGCATACGGTTTTCATGTAATGATTACATTAAGCGAATAATTTGTACAATGACTTCAGTGACTCACGGGGTACCGAGCTTGCACGTTCATCGATCTCTCCCCGAATTGATTAAGTTGTCATTCATTCCCAACTGTTCAGGCTAATGACCGTGCATTCAATGCCTTATTTAAAAAAACAAAAAAACACCTGATTTCCTATTGAAACGCGTCGTGGGAACCCGTATCGACGTAGAACAAATAGCTTGATGGGAACAAGCAGGCCATGCGAGGAAAAGCCGATGAAATGAATGCACGAGATGTTAAGGAGCAAAGGTCAAGTGGAGTCGATGTTTTCCATCGAATGGCAATAAACGATAAAATTAATCATTTAGCACGAATGATCGATAAATCAGCAGATAACGATTGATCAAAAAACTTGTCGTTCCCCGTTATCGTGGACATCAGCTCCAGTAGGAAATATATATCTTCTGATGAGTGACGGTTATGTAACGAGTCGGTTGAATAATCTTGCATACTCGAATTTACCCGGTTCCTCGTAGTCACTCGATGCACTTAGAACGTCGATTACGCACTTTTGATTCGCGGAATTGGAATGTACCTTGCACCTATAAATTGCGATTTATTGCAATGTCATTAAGTATGTATTCCGGAAAAAGCATTAATCAAATGGGACAGGTGTCGGGTTTGCAATACATTTCATAGTTGATCGCGGAAGTTGCAATGGAAATACTGCTACTGAACATTTTCCGACTTGCTAGCGTTGCAATATATGTATAAGTTACACTATAGAAGCTATTACGTACTGCTAAATCATAACAATGGCATGAATCTTAGAATATAAAATGATTGAAATTACACATTGAAATTTAATCACAGACAATATCTGTTTAATGACATAAGTGTTATTCGGCTACTTAGCAGTATACTGTCTCAAGTTCGCAGGCATTTTTCTTCTTGAAATTTTCAAAGGATCAACAATTCAGCATAGCAGAGAAAAACGAAATACCTTCGTTCCCCTGCTTTTCTTTATTTTCGCACCTTCAAGAGAGTGAAAATTTGATCTTCGTCCCGTTTTTCGAAGGGCTAACGTCGCGAATCAACTGTCTCCGCGATTATCGTCCGGTTGAAGATCAGAGAGCGGCCTCTCCGTCCGTTCCACATCCCTCAAGGACGGGCTAAAAACTTAAATTAATTCCTCAATCTCTCCGTTGGGCTCTTTTATTTTCGTCTAGAGACTCCGGGAGGGCTGAGTGCAACGTATTCCGGGAAGGATCCTCGTCCCGTTCCACACCGGCCAATCTCTCGGTAAAACGTCGATTTCTGTTTTATTCTGTCCCATGCATCCTCTTTCGCTGAACGTATATCGCAAAACCCGACCGGCCATTTCTCTCTCTCTCTCTCTCTCTCTTTCCTTCGCTCTGCCCGCTGACCACTCTCCTTTTAATGTGCGCGCTTTATGCCGTCCTCCGAGAACTAAACCCTCTCTTTCTGCCAGCTTCACTTCAACTTTTACCCAATGTCAGGCCTTTTCGATTTTTATACCGTGGATGACGTTTCCTTTATGTCGCTGCGTCTGTCCGGGGTGGCTGATTTTTAACCGACTTCGAAAAAGGAGGAGGTTCTCTATTCGACGTGTTTATTTATTTTTTTTTTTCATTTTTCTTCACGACGACCTTGTTTTTGATTTGTAAATTAATGTACGGTGTTGGAAACATTTACTGCGTCATTCTCAAATTTATTTAGCACCGACAATTTGCATAGCAGTGTGATCGACATCATGACTCGTATCCACGTTATTTTGGACAATGGAGTCAATTTAATTTGTTGAAGAATATGCCGAACAACCGTGTGAGGAAGAAATGCATTTTGACATTTCAACATAAATTTAAATTCACGAATATTTCCCGCTAGAAATATACTAACTTTTCAACAAACTAAAAATAAGCTGAAAATTGTAACTTAATTTAGTCGGGTCAATTTGATTAATCAAATCACTAGACATATCAATGTCCTTGTTTTAGTTATATTTATTTGATCATGTGGGCATGCCCGTAAATGCACTCAAAAAAGGAGTAATAGGCTACATATTCAAATAAGTAATTATGTAATGACAAAATCTACCTACATTCTTTTCTTTTCGAATGAAACGCCAGTACTGAGACTTTCTTTGTTAACCTGTAATCTCATTAAATCCATTCTTTAGAAGAATTTTCTCGCGGACACCCTCCACAGACGCATTGCAATTTTCGACATCAGAGTAGTCTTTCGGTCAAGCGTCGTTTTTTGTATGAAGTTACTGTAGCGCTCGACTTTCTGAATGCAAAAATCCCGGTTTCTGTGTTTGTCGAGCGGAATAAGGAATCATCGTGTAAAAATGCCGCCGCCGCCGGTAAAAATTGGATGAGACACGTTATGAGTTCGTGCCGTGGTGACAGGGCAAACAGGCCGACCGGGCTCTGAGTAAATAAAGAAGATTTTTAGAGCCATATGTGTGTCCATTGTGCAACGGGCAGCTGAAGTTCCTGGAGGCAGGCGACGTGTCGGCACACACGTCGGGTATGTGTACCAAAAACGAAAGGCAAATCTACGTGAAACGACGGACCATACATAGTCGGCTTATAAAATTTCGTCGTTTGCTCGAGGGATGTTAAAGGACTAATTTGACGGGTCTTAATGAATTCATGTGTATATAGGTACGTGCGTTTCGTAATTCGAGATAAGATCTGGAAGAGGGGTGGCACGTGAAATACGAAAAACGAAAAAGTTTGATATACAAACCTCATATGCCACAAACCTCGTGGGCAAATATTATAGATTACTCAATTTTCACAACATACCAAAAAATATGTTGTTTTGCCGATCCAACGTGGAAGTATGCTTTTCTAATATGGTGACAAAGAAGCAATATTATATAGTACATTACGCTATGCGACACGTATACCTGGTCGGTATAATCGTTGCCGAAATTGGGCGGAACAAAAGACCCTTTTGCGATAAGTCAGTCTTAGTTTCCACTTACAATTAGTTCTGTTCGGAACCTTACGTTTTACGTCATATTATTCCTTAGCTGTTGCATAGCGTAGTTTGTAGTAAATGTGTATATATATATATATATATGTGTGTGTCAAGAATTATCGTATTTGCTCGGAATATAAGCAACCTGAAATGCTTTACTGATAAATAACATGAAGTTGTACATGTAACCATGGCAACAGGAAAAAATTGACAAATGGAGTTAGGCCACTTTCAAAATAAACGGCTCATATATATATATATATATATATAAGAAAAATATAGTTTATAACAGCTTATGGCGCGTGTGTGTCTTTTCAATTAACATTTATTATATTTTTCCGTTCGACATCCTTAGCCCACACACTACAATTAAAAAGAATTCTAACGCACACGCGTTGTCTTCTCGCGGCAACACCGGTTGAAACGTTGAAAGTTGAAAGTCGTTGCATGTATTACCCTATCGGGCCAAGCAAGCGGCTCGATAAACGCACGCGCGTGTCCTTCGCCGATCGTTCGTCCTTCGCGCGAATAATTTTTCTTAATCACATCGAAGTGGATGCCGACGGGCATCCGCACATCATCTGTTCTTCCAAGTAACCCGTCTCCTTCACTATCCTCGGAATTCCGCTATCGATTCGTGTCAGGCCCGTACAGAGTGTGGTGTCCATCGGCGCGGTCTTACGGCGCTCTTATTCTGCGAATCCGCACAACGGCGTTGCGTGCGTGTATACTGTCGGATGCACACGCACATCCGGCGCGTCCTAGATAACTGGACCGGCGCGCGGCGAGGCGTCTTCATCGGTCAGAATAATTTCGACGGAAGCGGTGCTCATGTCGGCACGCGCTTTACGAGGCTCTTCGTCAGAGCGCACCACTACTCGAAGAGGATATTTTTATGAAATTACTTGGAACCACGAGTACGATCGTCTACCGTGAACGTCGAGGGGTAGTTTTGGCAAGAGATCGGACTTCGGCAAGATGATAGGCAGTCTTGTTACGTTTGCCATCGTGAAAAATATCCGCACCGAAGGGTTGCGTAAAGATGTGCGTGCATCTCGCTGGTGTGGGAGAAAATGGTACAGAGCGCCTCTCAAAGATTCAGCCGAGTCGATGTTTCATCAGCCGTGGTTTCTCTTTGTTCGTATGCGAACGTAAGTGGAAAAAGAAAGGAAACAAAAATAAATAAACTAAGATGAAGTTGAAGAAGAGATGTGTTTTGCTAATGATTGTTGATAGTAATAAGGATCAAGTACAATTCGCATTTCAACTCTGCCGTTTATTGTCAGAAAAGCTGCTGGTTATTTTGTGTAAATGAAATTTTTCAAACCATTGCCGGATGCTCTTCCTTACGAAAACTTACGATCTGACGGACATTCCTACAAAATTTCTAGTTGTGTAAAAAATATGAGATCACGCCATCGCTGTGTGATAATTGCCTTTTCCAGGGTGTACATCGACGATTGCGATGGCTTTTATTTTTCTGGGTTTTGATTAGTATCAAAGTGCTAGTTAGGTATGACGTATTATTAGTAGTGATATTAAACAAGATATGATATATCTGGGCATCGTTCTAGGCGGCTTCGGTGCGATATTTACGCCAACGATTTTTAAAGTTGCCCAAGTAATTTTTTTTAGCTTTCCATATCAACCTTTTTCATAATCACCGACAGGTTTACTTCTACAAATAATTTTTTTTTTATACATATAATACACCGTCATATTACAAAGCCGATCAAACATAATTGATCGAAATAATTTAATTATTATAATAAGAAAATTCATTAGACCTTCGAATACGCGTTTGCAACGCAGTGACCTAAAAGTGTCCTACGTCAGACGATTCCGTAGAATTCCTGTGAAACGGCGCACGGATCGATCGTGGACTTTCGGAAATATCTTTCCCTCGAAATTGTCGAATCCTTTTACGTCCGCTCATCACGCGACCGGCCTATTCCCAATTCTAATCGTCCTCACACAAATGCAAACACTTTATATGCAGCCGTCCTTCCTACTTCGTCATGTCCGTACGATGCGCCGGAGGCGATCTTTTCCGAGAAGTCTAGAAGAAGCCGACCAACCCCTCGAAAATCTCGTCCGACTCTCGCGAGTTGATCCTGCCTAACCCAACCTAAGCTCGTCTCGTTTCGAACGGGCCTTTGTTCGTTTCGTGGCAACAAATTGCCGTTCCCTGTGCCGCGCTCACAATCAATCGACAGTGAATACGGCGATCGAAGAGAAATTTGTGTTATCTAAATAGATTGTCCGAGTTCGAAGGTTTTTCTCGTTTTGTTTAAAAGACTGAGTTTCAAAAATTTGATATAAAGGAGAGCTGAATAATTGCTTGCAAATAGATAGACGTTTATTTCTGCTGAAGTCGTGAGTCATTGGAAAGTTTCAGAGGCCTCTGATGCATGTCTCCGAATACTATGTTTGTTAGCATATTTTAATGTCATTCAGTACTCAACTTTTTCGGTGCATTTAACATTAGATTTTCGCGGTTTATGGAAGGTGTATTTTTAAATGCTCCGATAACAGCGTGATATCCTGTCACGTATGCAATTGTACAAGTTTTATGCCCGTACAAGAACATTACACGTGTTAGTTATCGTGTGCGGTTACGTTGCCTCAGTTTTTCTCGTGCCGAAGGAGAGTGACTCAAGTGAACGATGTGGGTCAATAACAGAACTCATACTTGTGCTGAATGTGAGCTTTCCGATATTGATATCTTTGCACGTGTTTCGCCGGTCGTCCTTACGACGAACATCTGCAACCACAGAGGCTCGATTCTGTTACCAAAGATACGCGTACGTGTACATACAGGAGGACCCCGCATTACGGCATTTAAAAAAAGAAAACGTCGAACAGAGAACCTCCTCCTTTTTGAAGTCTGTTAAAAATCGCCACTATCCCGCATAATGTAATTTGAAAAGGAAATAATTGTCAAAACCTCAAAAATTTATTTTACATCTATTTTTCGCACACCAGCATCCTTTTTCCACAATTTTCATGCTGCATTTCTATTATATTAACAATAATAAAGTACAATATGCATGACGATCGCATCGAGAGCGAGAAAAAGCTCGAACCTCGGCGCCGAGTCTGCGTTCAATTAATTATACATTCGAAAAGTAGAGAAGAAAAAGAAGCAGCGAATTGCGGAGGCGCGTGTTTTCAGGAATAATCAGCGGAAATTGAAGACGATCTTATCTCTGGCATAGGGAGGATTCCGCTGCGTCGGGAGAAAATCATACAGGACGGAGATTTCTTGAAATAACGAGACGATTGGGCGGCAACCGGATTTTCTTTTTTTCCGTCCTTCCCTCGCCCATCCTTCCTTTTCCCGCAAACATACGACGACGACTCTCCCACTCCCGCCCGAACCTAATAACCTCTTCCACGAAACGGCGGGGCTCTAAGTAAATTACAAGTCCCGGTCTGTCCTCCTTGCACTGCCCGTGCCTCCTTCACATCCTCTACAGGTGGTTCAATTATATGCGTGTCCGGCACGACTTAGGGGCAGACTTTCTGAAAAGGGAACTTATTCGTGGAGTCTCCTCTATCTCGCACGCCTTTCACTTCCTAAAGCTATGTTCCGAAGATTTGTTCTTCCGCGTACGAGCGCCGCACAGTGTGTTATTTTGGCAATCTAGCGGGACAAAAGTACCGTCTTGGTGCTTGAACATGATTTTTAATTTTTTTTTCAGTTGTAAGTAGTCAAAATGAAAAGAAAATAACCTGGTAAAAAACAAATTTTGAGCCCAGAAAAAAATTTGAAAAAAATTATAGTTTAGATATTATGTAATTTGTTTTACATTAACTAATGTAATATGAACAGAACAACAATTATAGTTCAAAAATATATTCTTAACAAATTATGAATGATAACGTAGCTGGCAAATATGGCCTTTTTCGCATTTGTGCTCATTCTACACGCAGATAAAAAATATTCAGTTTCTACCAAAAGCGCAAGAATGCGCAGAATGTTTTTACAGTTTTGGGTACTTGAATGCTCATAGATTAAGTCTATAAAAGAATCTAGTTGGAATTATGCGGAATAACTAAGAAAAAGTTAACCTCAATGTCATGTAGTAAACGAATATTTCGCCTTGTGGAGCCCAAACTTTGAAGAACAATAACTGCATAAAAACAATTGATATTCATATAAGAAAAACGAGCAGAACATACCATATTGAAGGTACAATTCGGTATGAATAAAAAAAAACAGGAAAATTTGCCACTTTTCCAGAATTTACGGGTAAACAGAACGAACTGAGAATAACGAGCGCAGACCATTAATTTGCAAGATGAATACGGGTGGGTTCAAACATGTCCCAACACCCTGTTTTGAAGGCAAAAGAGTAAACAGTTTCGGTTTCGAGACTACCTAATATCCCTCTGAACACACGCAATAGCGTCCACTTAAAAAAAAGAACTTCATCTTTGGATTTTTGTCCACCTAGATTGCCGAAATAACACACTGTGCGCCGGCGTGGTTAGGAATTTCGACTCACTGCGCTGTGGATTTTTCAATTCTTGGTTCGACGTTGATTGGTCGGAGCAGTGGTCCGTAGGGTTAGTGGACTCGTTGATATTCAAAGTTCCCTCGGCAGATCCGAAAAAGATGTACGTAATCGGGATTGATGGTGGGAATATTTCAGAATTTACGTGAATAATGCATTGTTTTGACCCTGACATGTCGGAAGTCGGTACAGTGGCATTATCGCACTGCTCCGTGACTGTATATTATTTATTATTCAGTTATTGATTTATACATTCAACGAGTGTGTGTATTGTTCATCATTCATATGGGAATCAAAATCGTTTATATGGAATTTAGATAAGAATAGAACAGAACTTCTTTATACTAGTATGATGAAGCAGTTCTGTTGAACGGTTATAAATCTTTCCGAACAGCCCTCTCTATTACACGCATGAACAATATTTCTATTCTCTTAGTGCCGTCACAGCCACGTATGCGTAAGACGATTCGGAATTGGCAACATAATCGAGAAGACGCTGACAGAAGTACTTATAAATAGCATATCGATATTGGAGAATAAAATATGAAACAATAACGTCCGTTACTTCTCACAAATCGGGTTTCGCAAAAACGAGATCTTCCACAAAAGAAGTTTTATCCTGCATTCTTTGATCTATTCATTTCAGAAAACCCGCTCTCTCTTCTTCGTTGAATTACCAATTACGGAACAACCCCCGTATATTTATGTGTACGCTGGTATGTACATACATCCATACGTACACATGATTCATATAAAGGGCACCCACACATCCAAACGGCGTCCATTGCAATTAGGGAGTACATTTATATAGCTGTATTGCGAATAGGTGACCACGTGAAATTTCCAACAACCCCCGTCTATTTATATGTACGCTGGTATGTACATACATCCATACGTATACACGATTCATATAAAGGCACCCGCAAAACCAAACGGCGTCCATCGCAATTAAGGAGTACATTTATAGAGCTGTATTGCGAATAGGTGGCCACGTGAAATTTCCAAGAACCCGTTGATGACCTGCAGTGCGCAACAATCGTGTGGCATAAATTCAAACTTATTTCTTCTCTCTCTTTCACTCAACGGTTTCTGGAAAAACGTACCCATCGCAATCGAGTGCGATAAACAGCCTCGAGATGCAATACGAAAGAGTACCTCTCTCTCTTTCTCTTTCTCTATCTCTCTCCTTCTTCCTGCCATTTCGAAAAGCAACGTTTTGTAAGCCCGATCGTCTTGACGTGTTCGCGAGAAAGAAGTATCGAGCTCCGCAGAAACCGTTCGCACACTGTTTACTTTTTTTTTCGTTACGCTATTATTTTATCGCCAATCGCGAGAATCTCGGCCGGTCACGGGATAAAGTGTCATCGCATTCTTATCTGGGAATACCGGGTAATCATTTGATACTTATCGAACGAGGCCTTTCGGAATGAACGTTTCGAGCTGCGGCCGTGAGACTTTCGGCGAGACGGTATTTTATTTGTCCGATTCTAGTAATTGTCATAGGCGGCGTATAGCAATCGTATTGTTAGCTGTATTGCATGGTATTAATCCGTTTCTGTGAAACGGTATTCCGCTGTACAATAGCAATTCCATGACATTACGTGCTGCGCGAATTATGTGAAATCGTACGATGCGAATGAAGCTTCGCATGACGCTTCGTTTTCGAAGGAAGTGACATTGAAGACTTGTTCATGTACGACTCCAATGCGGATGTGTGCATCTGTCTACACAGAGTGCTGCGCAATTAAGTATCGACATGTATAGGGGGTGATTGTACATGAAGATATGAATTGACGATTTTGAAAGCCAATTTAGAAAATGTAGAGCTACAACTGCAATGTTGAAAGTCGACAAGTTTCAAAGTTATATTCTGCAAAAATGGTATATTGCAGTGCGTGGAAGAGAAATAAAATGAAACCTGCAGAGCTGAAATTCGCATTTCTAACATGGAAGCTGCAAATGCTAAAATCGTAATTTCGACAATTTTTACTTTTCCTTTTTCCGAAAACCAAGCCTTGTGCAAGAAAAATGTTATTCTACATGTTTTATGTATCTAGCCGCACACAGTGATCTAGATACCTAAAATAATCTATGCACTTATCAATACACAGTTCCGATAATGAAATCAGCCCAAAATCATCAACAAATGTTGCGCACCAGTTTGACACTCGAGACACCTTTAAGTCGAAATTAGAGAACAGCGAAGGAAGAATTAAAGGTGTTGATTGTGGTGACGTTTGTTGGCCATGTCATCGGCCTGATTTCCTTGATCCATAAGTCGCGCATCGGAGGCCAGATAACGAGCTCCGTTATCTGTCGCAACGATAATGCGTAATGTGGGTCGTCCGTGACGTGTGCCTAATTATTATTGCGGTACGCTTTCATGCGGCGTGCAAGTCACTGTCCTGCTTCAATGGAAAACTGAATAAGTCATCCTCGTGTCAGGTCAAAACGCGCATAATTGCTATGCAGGTTAAGTATGCGTTTCGTAACGTCGAACGTGCTGAAAGGCAATTCAAATGTCTTGATTGGAATTTTATATGAGCGTTCGTGAAATTATGATTCTATTCGTTATGGTCATAACAATGAGCGCCGATCGGGCAAGTAGCGTATTGTTCGCAGAAAAGATGTGCAATCGACGTTGAGTCTTTGACTCTAGAGGTTGCGGAGAAAATTGCCTTTTGTCGAAAATGCGAGAGAAAATATATGTGTTGGTTGTGAGAAAATAAGATGTGTGATGAAAGAAAGGTGTTGACAAATTTTTATGTGTGCTTTGCGGTTTAGGTGACGGATCAGATGAAAGAAGTTTTACTTATTAATAGCTTCTGTTTTTTAAAGGAAACGCTTTTAATAAGGATAAATTTACATCTACGTTGTAAGTGAGCTCAATTGCTTTAAGTTTTGTAACTATAATAATTGTATTAAAATTTGATAGAATTATATAACTAGTACTACCAAATGTATTCTTACAAAAAATTCATTTATATAAATTGTTTTAAATCACAAACGCTTCTTTTTCCTAATGAAGCACTGGTAATTGCTCTTATGATTGATAATCATTTGAAAAGTATCGCAGAAGCGGATAGTTTAAGCTTTCGAATGTCACGATAAAACTGAGAGCCGCTGTTGCGCTACTGAACAGAAAATTGTACGTTTCCGGTCAATCGGAGCGAAACGTCAATATATATGCAATTTTCCCGCTTTGCTGGATAAACGCAGGAAATACCGTTAAATAACTCGGCACATACACGTCTTTCGATACGCTCCGATAGTGCGGCATTAAAAAGAAACAAGCAGCAAAACACTTTCTTCATTTTTGTTGTACAGCCGCGAACGTATAATTAGCAGGTTGCGAAGGTTGATGCGAATGGTTATTTTTTTTACAAACGATAGGTGAAGAAGTGCGACATGAACAGAGAATTATTTCGTCATTGGAGCATTATCAAAATATGTCTCATATTACGTAATTCGCATAATGCATATGTTTCGCAATATTTCGTGTAAACGACATAGATATGAACAATACTGCATATCTATTTCACACTCCGTGGGGTGAGTTATTGGACACCTTTTGTTTCATCGTCTCATGCAGTACCGAAAAATGATTAGACTATCTATTCTTCGTGGAATCGACAACACGCAACGATGTCGTGCATATACACGCATATTTTTACATGTGTACATAACTTGCACAAGCATCCGTAGTCTGTTAATAATTAGAACCGCAATTTTCATGCGTATACAGTACTGGAAATATTTAATGCAATACTCAAATTCAACCTTTCACAATTTTCATATCAATATGGTCGATGAAGTGATTCCTATCCACTTTATCTTGGCCAAGCTAGTGAACTACAGAGTTGATAAAGAAATATTTCTTGTAATTCAATTTGGAAAGATGTAGAAGTTCGAATAACATCATATAATTAGTTAAAAAATTCGATGCGATGAAATCAATATGTCCAGTACTGTAGATAAGCTGAACCATGGCAATGCGGACAACGACATTGTCCTTCTCGCGAAACGTCGAAACTGGTTACTCATTTTCCGTGAATCGGAAAGGGTGCAGCCGATCGTATTTTTCTCGGACGGTCGCGTGGCCAATTCGTTTCCATGAAACTGATCACACGATCATCATCACGCTCGACACTGACAATTTCGAGGAATCTCCGACGATCTGACAAGGTATCGATCGGCCAAATGTAAATTTCATCGGGCTCGGCGATGGGGATAGTTCGGTTCGGGCTAAGTCTTTAGCATATAATAAATTGGACATATCAGATGTCGTGCAGGAGTGTGAAGATAAAATCACAGTGACGATGAAGTCTGTTTCATTATAAAAACGTATTTACTTATTCGCTCATTACGATGGGCGTGCCTTGATACTACGAACGTTAAATGTCGAAAATGAAAAACGAATATTCTTAATTGACACTCGCGATATAATTCTCGGCATTGTCGAGTAAATGAATGAATGACGCAGAAGAATTGGCGGAAATAACAGCAAAGTCCTTCTGCGCAAAAAACGCCATCGGATGAGAACATTTTTACATTGATTCCGGAATACTAAAACATGTGCAATTTGCAATGGCTGACAAGTTCAAAGAAATAAACTCTAGTACAAGAACGTTCACAAAACAGAGACCTGCGTCCACTGTTCTAATCCATCTCAGAGAATAGAAATAAATCCGCTAAATGATAGATAGATAGTTGTTTATTAGCTTCTATAGCTACATTACAAATTTGCTTATTCATTACGATGAATTACATATATCTTACATTAATAACTCTACTAGTAGCCTATTCTTATATTATTATGTCTCTACTCCCCTCTCTGTTATTTTAATATACTCCGCTAACAGTCTTCGGAAGTTTGGTAGTCTTTTATTCTTATTTCATTGGGTAACGCATTGTACATTTTTGTTTCATGCATTTTAAATATTTCCCTTTTGCCGTGTACTAACACCCTCTCCATATTGCACTATTTCTATATTGTTTTGCAAATATGTTGGACATAACCCATTTACAATTTTATACATGAGAACACACATATTGTACTCGATCCTTTGTTTCAATGTCATAAAACATAGTGCTTCTAACATATCACTGATTCTTACTCTTCTATTGCATCTAAGTATTATCCTCATCCCCCGCTTTTGCATATTTTGTAAATATTTCAAATTCGTTTTACTGATGCCCACTAGTATGGATGAGCAGTATTCAAACAACGGACTTACTATTGCTTTATATACAACTTTACATATAAATGAGAGAAAGAGAGAGAAGCGAACCTTTGCCAGACGGATTGGCGCACGAAAAATTCGTCCGCCGAAACTGTTGAGAATCGATAACTCACGCCGTGCCGGGGAACTCTTCACTTTCAATCAAATTTCTCAAGCGTACCGTGTCCATTCGCAGAAAAAGGCCGCTCGGCAACGAAACGACGTTACGGGGGAAGATTTCCCCAGCGAAATCTTTCGTTCACGGTGAATCGTGCTCGCTCGCGGCGTGTCTCCTCTCTACGTCGACGTGAGTAGACAGAGAGCGCGCGCGCGAGAAGCAGAGAGAGAGAGAGAGAAAAAGACGACAGAGGGGACCATGTCCTTAGGTATATCGTGCGGGTAGGAACACTGCCGGATTTCCAGGAAGCTTTTACGCCCTCTGGACAATGGAAGGTGGCCGGTTCCGTTATGTTAGGGACACAATGCATCCCATTGTGCCCCGTGCATTTAGACCGCCTCCAGAGGGGAGAGCAAATTTCGTGGAAGCTCGGCATGCTTTGCGGAAATCTGCCGTTCCGACGATTACGCCGGACTCTGTCTCTTTTCCCCCACTCGTCGTACCCTCTATTTCCCTTTTCCACTTTCTCTCTCTCTCTCTCTCTCTCTCTCCCTCTCTCTGTACGGCACTACTTTATATTTCTCATGGAAAGGCACGAGCGGCTTTGTGCACGGTCAAAGGGGAACCGCAGATAATTGGCTGATTAATCTGCGCGAACAGTCGAGAGGTTTCGAAGGATTGGTGCATCGGTGCGCACGGCAAGTTTTGGATTCGGCTAGCTTGGAGAGGGCTATGCTAGACTAGCAGCATTTTCGGGCGGTTCTGTGGGAAGTTTTTATTCGGGCACCAGTCAATATTTTAGCACCTGGTACTTTTCCTACTCTTTTGTTCATGCCTGAAGGAACTGTGCAATCTTTTTTCGAAGCAACTGAAACGAAATTTGCGGCCGCTGCAGGCAATGCTGCAAGCTTACGTATAGAAAATGTGGCTTTAATCGGTGTCCAATATACCAGCTGTTTCTTCTCACGCCGTGAATCATGCGATCACAAAAGCGCCTGCGTAACTCATGAAAAGACGGAACACAATGTACTAATAGACACAGAAAATAAAATCAGCTTAATAATGTGCGATCTTTCTCGAGTCTGTCAGATCCATTGACGCCAGAGTGAGTCCGAGTAAAGTCGTTCACACACGGAGTCAGAAAAAGGCGTGCGTTCATTCTTCCTGGTCGTCATCCGTCATCGCGATGAATGGCATACCGTACGGCGTACGAACTGGCCTTACCGATGAATTTAATTATCTCTCCAAGTGATGTTTCTGGTTCGTCAAAACAATACGCGACGGCGGCACGATTTCGGGGAACAATTCCGTTTCAGTCCGTTTGAATGAGACAATTCACGCTCGCTTCCGTGAATTTGATAATGCGACTCTTCCTGTCCCGCCGCTCTCTTTCCTGCGTCCGTGTGCATGCACGCGTGTGTGGTGTGTGCACGCCTGCGACGCTGAATCAATGAAAACGAACGAATCTGCGGGGGACGCAGTCAATGAGAATTATGGATAAGACCGAAATAATCCGCTTACGTTTGGCGGGAGCGATAATTGTGGAGGAAAATAAGTACGTGGGTATCGTAAAACATTACGAGCCTGGCCTGACCCACGATTAAGAAAGCTGTTTTGCTAACGACTTTCAGTTGCATCGAGAACAATAATCGGAGGTTATGACGATTATTTTTAATCGGGTACTCCTCTTTCCGCGGAAGAATTGTGAATGAATAAAGTGAAATGGAGGATTTTTAACAGCGTTCGTGTATAAATTCGCTACTGGTTTTCTCACTTTATTTGTTTTAGTATTTTCTTTTCTTCCCGAGTTTTGACATAATATCACGTATTTGAAATGAAGATTGAAAGCTATCGGGAAGCCAGTGGCGGGTTTGTATGATCAAGTACAATAGAAACGTTAGATTCCATTGTACGAAATTTTGAAGAATGTGGTGCAACATTTTATTGGCAGACGTCTTGCGAATAAATTCTCTGTACCGGACGGGCGAATAGTTAAACTGCGGAATGTCTCATCACTTTAAAACACTACAAAAAGTCAAACGAAGCACAGGTCTCGGGTATCGTCGAATTTAATGCAGAACAAAAGAACCGGAACTCACCCTTCCTTAAGAACTCCCTTACATTACCCCAAAGAAAACCTTCCATTGAATCTATACAAAGCTACTTTCGCATCCCTCGAAATTGTAACATGCAAGCTCATTGAATTTTTCAGCAGACCACGTGATCGGACGCAGAATCGTTACTTTCACATACTCGCACCGCTCCATTGTCAGCTTCCCAGGTCTCCACTGAGAAGTGCCTACACGACACCTACGTGGAATACGTGACCAGCCCATAAAGGCTGGTTATTTCGTCGATTACATTGCGCGCGCTAAAAATGGTATTGGATATACCTAGCGGTAATGCATTCGGGGTACGTAAACAGGACAGATCGACGTTCGGCGAGAGTCGGAGAGGAGAGAGACGTTGGAGAGAAAGGAAGGAGAGGCGTGGGCGGGTTAGAGCACATTGTATTTCAGTACTCGTGAGTCACGACCAGGTGTTCACGATCTTTGTGCCCATCGTCGCCCTTATCCCCGCATCGCCATCGTCATCAGCATCGTGCTCGTACTCGGCACTCGTAGTCGGTCGTGGCGTGGTGGTGTCGTTTTGGTCATCGTCTACGAACGTTTCATGCGATCCAAAATGCTTGACCTGAAAAAGGCGCGCATTAACTGCTTGCTCATAGTGGATGATGTTCCGTATGAGCGTGAGTCTGCGAATGACAGAGTGGATGTTACTGGCGACATGAAATATCCGGGTTTTATATGGGGTGGGCGAAAAAATTCGTAAAATTTGAAATTATGTATACACTCATACCTCGCTTTACGGCCTAGATACGTTCCGGAAAAGTTGGTCGTAAAGCGAAAAGCCGTATAACGAATCAATTGTTTTGATACACAGCATTTTGATAGTACAGCATTTTTTTTGCCGTATAACGAAATGTTGTGGGCCGTAAATCGAAAAAGTGCCATAATTAAAAAAGGCCGTTATAGTGAAATGCCGTGTAAAGAGCGACCGTGTAGCGAGGTATAAGTGTATTATGTATTTATTCTGTATTTTAATTTTTCCCCAAATCTCCCCCTATCTTCTGACCTATCGACAACAAACGCAATACATTTCTCAAAACGGCAGTCATATCACAGACGCAAAATCGAAGAATCTCAATGCGTTCTGACGCGGTTTTATCGTCATTGAAACACTTTCGATCGCGCTTTAGACACATTCTTCATACATACACACTACACACGCGTACAAGCAATCAACCTCTCGCTTATCCTGTCGATCGCACCTCTTGTTAGTCCAGCGCGTAGATGCGAGATATTCGAAACACGCATTTCGAGTACTACCGCAAACAGACATCGGTGAGACGTTGCGCATTAAAATGATCATCGGAGAAACAGAAACGGCGCACTGCGCACAGTTTTGCTGGTCGAAACTTCCTTCTAACGCTGCGGGGCAACAAAAGAATTTCCAAAACGCGCCCGTTCATGATAATATAATTCGTTGCGCGCAAGATTGCCCTCGAGCCCCCGACGACGTGCAGCATTCCCCGTCCTTCCAGGATTTCCTTCTCGATCCTCGTCAGGCCTAGACAGGCCTGTCTCGTGTTTCCTTTCGGGAGAAACGACTGGCGCGCGGAGAGAGAGAGAGAGAGAGAGAGGGCGAAACAGAAAGAGTGAAAGAGAGAGTCGAAAGAACGAGGAGCGACCTGTGAAGATGGAATACGAGGCTTGAGAAGGAGGAAAGCTGAGTGTGAGAAGGAGAAAGAAGACGAAATGGCAGACGGCGAGATTGAAGGCAGAGAGAGAGAGAGAGAGAGAGAAAGAGAGAGACGGCTATGGACAGATGGTGGCCGAGATCCCATGGACGCCGATCGGCACACACGGGCACCTGGACTCGCTAGAAGCGAGGGAGAAGAAAAAAAAAAAGGAGAGGCTCGAAAGAGGGATTTCGAGAGACGGCCGCGAGAGAATGCGCCCGTCCCGGGATGCTCCTTTGTCAATATCAATATTCGAGCCTGGCGCAATTGTTAGCGGCAGTGGCGCGCGCGGTCGACACTTCGCTCGGATCAGCTGCGCAAAGCAAATTTTTCATGGCACGCAGTGGGGATGGCTGCACTTTTCTTGCCAGCGTGAAATGGATTTGCGGCTACGTTATGGTGCCTTGTGGTTAAGGACGGCCGTATGAGATTTTTTTAATAAGTTCGCGGTGCATAGTTGGCAAAAAGGATTCTTAATTTTTCAATTGTTTTGCGGTTAGCAGGGGTTCGAACTTTAATACGTATAGGCAGCAGTGAAATAGCGCTAACAATAAGTTAGAGACATACTATGATGCTTGCAAGTTAAGCGCGAACACAGAAACCTCAATTTAACCGGACCAGTCGCCATCTTTAAGTAGAAATTCCTGGATTTGCCTCAGTCACGTTTCGTTCTGGATTCACTCGGCTAGATTCATCAGTGGAGTGTATTTTTTATGGTTTTTAGCAGAATACTACGGCGTAGCATTACAAAAACAGTAAAATATTTAAACATTAAGTTACTCGAACAGTCCCATCCATAACCGTTAAAACGTTCTACCCCTCACAAGTAAAAATCTTATCCTCTAGTTCAGTGATAAACAACTTCTTCCCGCAACCGGCCAAGATTAGACATTTATCCATTTACAGTATGTCAATTTTCATTTTCAACACACGTAACAAAGAATACATGCAATATTCTAGAATCTAGATACCGCGTACATTTCGTATCAACATCTTCGTGAGAATGCACACGTTCACACGGTCCGCGGATCGCTGCTTTAGTTAACTCGAACACGTTTCCAAACTTTGACCCATTTCAGAATCACCCTGTACACGCTCCATCGTACGTACATATGTACATGCATATATACATATTCACTTTCATGAAAGGCAGGCACTATGTGCTTCGGGGGGCATTGTGTGCACGCGACAGGCTGGATTCTTATGGGCACTGATCACGAGCCGATCTATACTTAGAAACGAACGAGAATAACGTGGCTTAGATACGCGGAACTCCCCCCCTCAACCCCCAACCCCTCTCTATCTTCCGATCTTCTCCTTCTCAGTTCTCCTACTCGCGTCCCCCGCCCTTTTATCTGCTCATCCTTTCTCCTCTTCATTCTTTTCCCGCTCTTCACCTCCCGAACGGAGCACCGCGAGCATTCTTTCCCCGGGATAAATTCCTCGCGTTACTCCACTTTGTTATTGTAATCTTGACTCACAGCGCGCGCGCCTTCAACTTATTCGCCGCTGACACTGGCCGTCGCGACGACTAAAATTAGCGGCAAATCGGTTGTTGATATTGTAAAGGTGTCGCGTGCGACGGAGAGTTTGTAAATGTTGCACGGGACACGGTTAACACGCGTTGTAGGTATGCCGTGTTTCGTTTCGCTACGACTTGTCAACTGTGAATAGATATATATGTATGTGCATGGGTATACGTACAGGGTGTTCTCTTTATCTGGAAACGGGAGAATATTTCATGTGGGATCGATGTTCCACGAAACATGTTCTGATAGAAATGTAGGGAAATGGAAGGAAGATAGGGAAAGATGCGGAAATGAGATGAAGAAGTATTATTTCCAGATTGCATACCGCAATACGTATGCATACACACGAATTCGTTGCGTCGACACTAGTACCGTCGCACACGACGTCATTTTTACGTCATCGCTCGCAATCGGCGTCGTAAAATTACGCCTTATAAACTACTTTTTCCCTCGCGGCACGCTATTTACCGGTTATAGAGAAAGTGCTTCTCGGAACATCATTTTCCGCGGCACGTCATGCCTCTCTGATTGCGATCATTAAAGTGCCATTTAAAACGTGATTCTCGGTAATATCGACTTTGCCGAGTGGGGAACGGCCGTGGAACCTTGAAAATTGGAACAGGGGCAAGGAGAACGGATGAGGGGAAGAAGAGAAGCGAGGGAGGGGAGGGAGGAGACGTTATCAGAGGTGCGTAAATAATTTCGATAACGGCTCACGTCACTTACATCCACCTCGTAAATACTATCGGCGGATCAGATCTCTCTGCCTTTCGTTACGCGTGTATGTACGAGCCGGACCGGAATGAAAGGATTTTTCTTCTCCATTTGCATTTACGGCCTGCTTGTTTCTCAACCGATTTTACGAGCGCGGTCACTAATTGCCAATAAACATATATGGTGGGCGCGTCTTTGAATTGCGCGTCGGTACTTGAAGAGGGCGATGCTGCGTGAAGCGATAAATGGGGAATGTTAGAGTAGAATTTCCTTATTTGCGTACAGATTTGTTTTCAGACCGATAAATTCTGGATTGCGAAGATCAAACCGTCTCGCTTTCGCTCGAGTTGCATCTGTATTGCTTCGGCGTCGAATCTTTGAACGTTGCATTATTCGTTTTATTGATCTTGCAATCTTTTGCGCTAAATTTATCATTCTACAAGTGTTCACGTTGAATCTTGAATTTCCGCGATGTTGGATATTACGATTTTCAGTCTTCGTAACTGTCAATTTTGTAACTTCCAATGTTAAACATCGCTGGGTTGGATTTTGTAGGTTTCTTACTTTCGGCATTGAAGTTAACAGTTTTGAAGTTTTTTCAGTGTTTTCTTTTCCGAACTCTCGCTTATGTCGACAACTATTTGTGAAGCGCGCTGTATCTAGATATAGATATATCTCTGAAAGAAGCTAGCATTCTTTCAGTGGGCAAATCTCATTTCCAAATGATTTATTTCTTCGTTTACACTACAAGACAAGATTAGAATACATATAAAAGCGACGTGCGCGACAACGATTCAAATAATGTATTACCAGCAGAGAACCCTCGTCTAATTTTGTGACACTTTTCAATAAATACCTGACACGCGGAATGAAAATGACACTAACTGTAAGTATAAGTTGATACAAATAGCATTACATATACTGCTTTCATATACGTTTCCTTGTTACACATTTCGATGCATATGCTTTGTTAATGTCAGTGAATTAGTTGAGTCTTTCACTGCACGATGTACTTGAAGTATATCGGAATATGTCTGTACACGACCATACTAAAACACCGTGACGACAGACTCGGTAACGTGGAAGTCTTATGAAAACAAGAAATGTTAGAAATTCAGTATGTACACTCGCGTCACTGTGCGACGATGCGAACTCGAAACCGTACAACGCTTCGATAGAGAGAAACGATGACGCGATAGGAGGCTACATAAACCAGTTAGGTGGAATCCACTTTTCCCCGAGACATAAACCTTTTCGCCTAAACGCGCGCGGTCAGCGAGTAGTAAGCGATAGAGAACAAGAAGTATCAGAGAAAAAGAGTGAGTGAGACGAAGAAGGCGTGCGCACGTACAGCACTGGAAATATCGATCGTATCACTCTATAACATTTATCTAATACGCACAATTTTTATGATCGATAAAATGATTTGTATTCGCCTTATATATCGGACAAGAGAGTGAACTATACAGGGTGAGGCAATAATTACGACCGTTGGAACTAACTTCTAAAGTATGCGTTGTATAAACAAGTTTCTTATCCAAGAATTGCATCTTTTGAAGCTCATAATGTATATAGGGAGTATCCTTTTTTAAAGGTTGAGGCGTTTCGGATATTTAACACTAGAACTACCAAGATGTTAAAATGACTTGTTTCACATTTTGCTACAATGAAGGCTCATATTTAAGACTTGTGATCTTACTTTCTGAAATTTTGCATTACTTTCACTTATCAATGATGTATTGGGTTGTTCTGAAAGTCTATTCGTTTTTTTTTTTGTTTTTTTTTTGTGAAAATGAAAGACAATTTTCGTATAATGAACAAATATTTTATTAAATTATATATTGGCCATTCTGGTCCAATACCTTTTGCCATCTTTCTGGTAGTAGCATGATTCCACGCTCATAAAATTTTTGGTCTTTGCTGGCAAAAAACTGATCGAGGTGGTTTTTGACCTCCTCATTTGAAGTGAAGGTTTTACCCTCTAAAAAATGTTGCAGTGACCGGAACAAATAATAATCCGAAGGTGCCAGATCTGGAGAATATGGTGGGTGTGGCATTGTATCCCATTCAAGCTGTAAAAGCTTTTCTATAATAAAAAAGTAAAATATGACGAAAATGCTGCTTATTGCTCCCCATATTTAAAAGGGTACCAACCAAAAACTACTGCGTAGAATCAATTGGACTTTTTCACACACAAGCCTTGCTATATCAGCTCTCAAAACATATAATAATTATGCGGCTTAAGTGTGAAGTTGGGTGCAAAAAAAATACAATTAAATCCTCTGTCGGGAAAAAACGAAATTACTTTTCGAACAACCCAATACATATTTCAATAAAAGCCAAGAAAATTTCTCGGAAATAAGATGTCTCGAACATCGGCCTTCATTACGGCAAAATGTCATACCAGTCATTTTGGCTGCTCGGTAGTTCTAGTGTTAAAAGTCAGGAGTTAGAGCCAAGGGAAATCGTAGAAAGAACCTCTCCGCCGTTCCTCCTCTGTCCCAGGCACACGCTTTCCGCGATTTCCCTCACCGTGGAAAGCGACCAATGAGCGCAGCGCTTTCCATCCCCACCGCCAATCCCAGCACCGCGTGCGGACGCGCCAGAAATTATAGATTCATTCAGTCGGCGGCACACTGTCAGTCGTTCGCCGACGCTTCATCGCGAGGGGTCTCGTCCGTTTCCATCGAGAAGTTCTCGAGTCGACGAAGTGCGCCTGTATATGCGCGTATGTGTGTGCATGTGTGTACCTCGCGGCCCACGAGGGGGGCGACGAAAGTCGAGAAATTCTTAAGAATCGACGACTTTCTAATACAGACGTACGGAGACCTTTTTTCATTGTTCGTCGTACTCCTTACCGTCGACGTGCGCCACTTTTTGTCGGCCCGGTGAGACATGCGATTCGTCGGGAGTTGACTGTCGCGCTTCAGTTCTTTTCGCTTCGAGGAACAAGTGAAAGCAATTATATAGCGAGTGACGCGGATTTCGGGGGGAAAGTTTATGCGCAGCCCGCTTTCCTTCGCCAATGGGATTTCTTTGACAGACGCCTGCGGGTTGGATTATAAGAACGTGAGCCTGGAAACCGGTGGAGAGAGAGAGAGAGAGAGAAAGAGAGACAGAGAGTGACCTCGGTAAGGGAAAATCCAATGTAAATATGTATGTATCGTGGTATCTAGGTGACACGCGGCGTTTCCTTTTGGGACTATCAGTGATATGCATGCTATGAAAGACTATTGTTTTTTCCCGCTGGGACTCCTGTTGTGGGGAAATACTGTGCCTAATGAACGATCGTTGCGTTCTATATAACGGAGAGATAATACGGCGTCGTTAATTCGCAGTAGTGGAACGTAGGAACACTCTGTGTAATTGACTTTTATTGTATTCGACGGTGAAGATACGTTCGTTACAAATATTCCAATCACGCATTACGTATGTCGTATAGTTAGATATCCATTATACATTTGAAAGCGGCAGTGATGTCTGACAGCTTAATATTTCTCATTTAAACACTACTGTACTTCAACCTCTTCATATAACAAAGCGTTCTAATAAATACACGTGACATAACCATATTTCTCGCAAGACGTCCGACGTAACGCGTTCCTTTCAAAGGAAACGATTAATCCTTTCGTGCGGAGACATTAATTCAGCGTGGAATTGTAATAAATAAACTCGTCTCTCTTGATAAACGGAGTGGACAGAAATCGGTGTGTAGAATCCGCCTGGCCTCGGCGATGCTGCATTGTTCCTACCAAGAGAGGTGTTGCCCAGTGTCAACAGCAGATCGAAACGTGACTCGATTTGAGTGAACGAACGAATTAGCATTTTGCCGGACACGCACGCGGCATACGTGTACATTCTTTGAAAGTGCAGTTCTTTCTACTATCGTTTCGAATCGGCTGACGGAGGAGTCGACTTCCTCGAGCAGGGTTGCGTACGTGAAGGTGTTCTCAGGCGAGATCAATTGTGTCACTGGTGGCTGTCAATTTGTTTCTTCAAACATATCAGGATATGAGTGAAGAATGTGCATTTGTAGATATTAACCGTACCTAATTTTAATATTAGTATGGGACTGACAAGTATGTAAGGTACACCTGCTTACAATATCGTTAGGTTTTATTTAAGTTGTTAAAAAGGATTGTAGATTTATGTCCCTTGCACAAAGACTGCAGATGAGGAACACACGGTATCAAAAGAGGTAGAGATTGAATATATAATTTTCATTAGTCGAATTTCAGCCGATAAGAAGAGGGCACCTAAGTTATGAACGATTCAAATATAACAATTACAACTTAGAACGAGAAGCGCATCAGATTGTATAGAATTACATACAATACATACCATTTTCTTAGGTTCAGGTCTTCAGCGTATGTTAGCATTTAAAGATACAAGTAATAACAAATTCATATTATCAGACAATTGTATTGACGGTTTTGCATATTCTAGTAACAGGATTTACAATATTGTAAGATTCTAATATGTTAAAACATGCTTCGTAACGTGTTACACCAAACGGTCGTCGTAATCAGTCGTCTGTGTGAAACGGGCCTTAACGTTCAGTATACATGTACTACTCTATAGATGGTTTTCGAGCGATGTATTTCTACTCGAACACCCAACACATCGATGCCTGACGAATGTATATTCTGTAAAATTCGCTGAATTTACAAAATTCTCCAGTGCGTGCTAAACGCTTCGTAGTCGGTGATTGTGGTGAGGTGATAATCGCAATATCGTGTGTGGCTGTGGAGGTCATTCACTTACATTGATAGGAACCCGCTGATAGGTTAGACATTAAGCAGCGCACTGTCAGAGTCGTCGGAACTGTAACGAACCGCATATATTTTTCGAGCATACACACTTACCTTATAACGAATTCTCAAATTGTAAATCGTAAAATGGAGCGACTGTGAAACGTAGACATTACATACAAGAATAATCACTTAATTGTATAGGATCTATTAGGTTGTCCCATAAATTGTGAGAAACGCTAATTCACGTATCAGGTCAATAGAAACGTTCACACGTAACATCGACTACATAATCAACGAAACATGAAATTCATCAATTCATCAATCAGTGCAGAGACATATTTTTCCTGGACATATAATAATCCTGGTGTCACGTAACCGTGGACCGAGGGGTCATTCACTCATACACCGACAGAAACGCTGACACGTCACACGCAAGCTATCCCATCTGTAGCAGTTAGAAAAAAAAAAAGAAAAGCACTTGCCGCCTATCTCGACTTTAGCCCTGCCTCTTCATCTGGAATCAAAGGTACACCACACACATTGTCAAGATTACACTTTTTTGCCTGAGAAACTCGCGCGCACTCGCTCCCGCCCGTGTCTCACCGAACGCCGGACGACGTTTATCGCGTGGAATCTGCATAACAGTCGCAAGGCAAGACAGCTTCGCGGAATTTCTCTCGGATCTGCGCGCAAAATCTTTCCGCGACGGCGCTCCCGATAGCAACGAGGTCGGATGCACAGCACGTGGCACGCGATTATAATTAACGAGCGCGAAGGACTGACCGGCAAAAATTAGCGTGCCTCATAGTGGTGTGTGCCCCCCCGTAAACTCTCATCGACGATCGCCTGGACTGCGTGACGGTCGTCAGTCCACATCGAGGGGAATTCCGCGAAATCGTCGGCAATAACTCTTCGAGCAATTAATTGCACGTAATTAATTGGAGCCTCGTGACACGGCTGACTTTCCGAACGGTCGGGGGATATGGTTGGTGGGGGAGTCTTCGGCGAGTCGCGCTCGCCGCGATAATATGTATACATATGTATGGCTAGGCTGCTCGTCGCTTGTGCCGATGACATTTTCGTCGTGACATTATTGTTGGCGACCATATAGTGGGTTCTTGACCCTTTGCGCTCGAGAGGCCACTCTTAGTGGCCACGGCGTTTGATGTGGCAACTCGAGTGGCGAGTGAGAGGCGAGAGTCTTTGTTTATGTTAGCTTTCGTTACCTCCAATTGTTCCTTCGCGCTCGAGAGGCGATTCTCAAAATTATATTTTTTAAGATGTAAATATAGATGAGATATTAAAATATAACGTTTTTGTAAGTTAATTTGTATATAAAATCGTTTTATGTTACCTGTAAGACACTTGTCACATATGCGCGAAGGGTTAATCTTCTCGAACTCGCGAAGCACTTTTGTTATTTGAAACGTTTGCTGGACACCGACACCGCTGAGGTCATCGAATTGACAATCGAAATATGCATAAACGTACTTTTATCAAAAGTTTGTATTAGAAGATGTTTATTAAAAAGTATAGATTGCAGACTGTCTCACGGTAAACAAAATGAAATATTAAGTAAAAATCATGTTGTATTTCGCGGAGCACCGAAAAAGAGGAAAGGAGGAAAGAAAAGTAAAACGCAATAAAGAGAAGAGTCGAATTGGTTTACCTGATCAATGAGAGTACCCCCTTAATGGTGTTCAAGAAAACATGTGTAACACTTTACGTAAGACACCCTGTACAGTAAACTGTTATTTTGATTCTCTGACGAGTCGCTTTGAGATAATATTAAGATTTATCATTCTATTTAATTTAAAGAATGTTTAAATTACTTTTTATAAATATTGATAGTAAATAATGAGCCTGGGCATAAGAAATGTTAATAAAATATGTAAATACCGAAAATTATTACTAAAGCTGAAAATAATGAAACATCAACCATTGGAAAGCTATAATTATTTATCTGAAAAATTCTTTCCTGCAGCCGCAGTTGACACGTGTGTTAAACGCCAAGCGATTATACGTTTAATCGACTGTCAGTCGACCACTACGAGGTTTCTTCGTGCACCTCCTTCGATGATTTTGCATATTCTTTATCAAAAGGCGCGCGCGTGCGACCTTACTTGGTCAGTGGCACGTGTCTATAAGGATAAATTTGACCGTGCGCAAGCTTCAAACAGAAAATGTCTAAATTCGACTGAGAATTCAGAAAACAGAGGAAAAGCTAGAAGGCAGAAAGGTCTTTGTATCCGACGATTTTATAAAGCAAAGTACGAGATGAAGCAATTTTACAATTACTTTTAACACTATGCCGTCCGGCGACACCACAGTGGTGACATTCGCAAAGTATTGCCTGACGGCCGGTGACACCACAGTGGTGACAGCCGGACGGCATAGTGTTAATAATGGTGTGTAAAAATAGTGTTAGTGGTGCCGGCGCCAAGCGAAGAAATTTTAACAAACAGTGCGGCCGCCAAAGTGTTAATATTACTAGAAAAAATATATAGGATATACAATACAGGAAACGTGTATAATTCACAAAGTGTTTGATTCGAAGAGAGGCATTTCCGCGAATCGGCGTGGCTGAATTTTTGTCACGTCGCTGGCAGAGATCGGCACGAACCTTCTGCACGCTGACCAGCCGTAGATAGCAAGTGGAACTTTCAGCTTTCAGTAGAATCTCAGGAGCCAGATACCACAGCGCATCCGGCATTACCATAGAGACGCCCCACTGTAACGTTCTCTCGTTTCTCACACTCGCTTGTTATTATTATCCGGTCGAAATCGGCACGGAAATCCCGGGAAAAGGGGTTCTTCCTCTCTTTCTTCAACCTAAACCAAAGTGGCTTTCATCCCAGACCCACCATTATTCGACAGCATCGTACTTACCGCTCTTCCATTTCTCCACATTCATCGCCTCGAGCGCGTCAAATTCGTTCAAACTCCCTGAGACTAGGGTTGGGACTATTCGAATATTAAATTATTCGAATTCATATTCGAGCACCTACTTTCGGAATACCCGAATATCCGATCAGTGTATCACTTTGCAGCAAAGCAAATGCCTTCTCGAGCACGAGTACCGAAGAGTGTTCAATATTCAAATACTTCAGTATTCGAGTATTGAATAATATTCGAATACTTCGGTATTCGAGTATTGAACAATATTCGAATGCTTCGCTATTCGAGTATTCGAATTATGTATATTCGATAACTTTTCGAGCACATATACTGATCGACTAATCGGATACCGGATAATTCGACGAATAGTCCCAGGCCTACCTGAGACTCGTTTTTGCATCGACCAGTTACGTCGTCCTTTAATTGTTGTAAACGTTTCTTTTTTCTCCATGATTATCGCTACTTTCAAAGATTCCTTAAAGACTCCTTCTTACTGCCCTCTTTTTCCCGTTCGCGCTTCTTAGCCGCGCGCTTTTTGCTTCTCCCCTCGTTTCTGCGAAAGTCACTCGGCGGGAATAATAAACACGTCTGTGGATCTCTAGTCGACGGGTCTCGCACCTTTCCTTTTTTCGCCTATGTGTCATAGACCATATTCCTCTAACTGTACATAATACGACGTTACGACACTCTTCTTCCCACTCGGTATTGACGCTGACGCCGCTCGTTCATGCCGAGCCAGTAACCGCCGGCTAACTTTTCTCGCAAACTATTTTCGTCACTGAACTATTTTTCTCGCAACTCTGTCATGAACGTCGTTTACACTATAACTTAGCGGACTTTTGTTTATTCTTAAAGGGTATTCGCTCTCGCCAAGGATTACACTCTTTCTCTCTCTCTTTTCTAACTCTAACTCCATCTGACACTTCTCTGCTATTCTTTTCTTTCTCTCTCGTCGGAAAATGAAGCGATGGCGTGTGAGATTCCATGAAGTCTCCCACTCGCGTTTCAAGACTCGTTCTCGAGGAAATGAGCTTCTCTCTCATTCTTTTACCTTCTTCCATCTCTCTCTCTCTCTCCCTCTCACTCTCTTTCTCCATACCACTGCATTCCTCCGAGACTCTGTAGAGAAAGAGAAAGACAGAGAGACAGACGAGCCTTTGCCACGATAAAGAGAGAGTGGGATGAAGAATGAGAGCTACCGCGCGGGACCCTTCTTCTCTCTTTCCACGACGTTTCTCTCGATAATTGTTGCCGAGAAGTCGGATACAGGTAGCGGACCAGCCTCTTTTTAAGAGACCGTCCTGCCCCAGGGGCCCGACACCGATTTTTGTGCCGATCCTAGACCCATCTCTCTTTCTCATTCTTGCTCTTCGCACGACAGTGACTTCTTAAATGATATTTCGCCGAATGTGGAAAGTGCTCCCTGTTCTGCGCCGCCCTCGAGCGAGCGCGACAGCTGTTTCCACTTGCACTTGGTAAGGCGTTTTTCTGCATCATAGTACGTGTAAACGTGGGAAACGTCGGTATTTTTAATCATTATTACGATGGGCTTGCTGAAGAGAAGGATCTTTGAACGATGAAAGCTGCGCTCTACGGCTTCCGTCTGTGTTATAGATTCGAAGGAATTAGCATTCGTGTGTGAGAGACGTGTAGCTGCTGCGTTGAAAATTCGTCGCGTATTTTAAGGCTATGCAATTAGAATTCTTTCCTTTAACACTAGAACTACCGACCGGTCAAAATGATGGGTTGACATTTTGCTATAATGAATGCTTATTCTTAAGTCACCTTACTTTCTGACATTTTGCTTCACTTTTATATATCAGTGATGTATATGTTTTAATAAAAATCCGGCAAAATTCCCGGAAATTAAATCTTTTGAACACGAGCCTTCATTGTAGCAAAATTTCACACCAGTCATTTTGATTGCTCGGTAGTTCTAGTGTTAACTTGGCGGGTCTGCTAGATTGAAGATAGGTATCAGCTTAAATTAAAGTTCCTTATTATTTCTTGCACTTGTCTTGACTTGGATAAAATCTCTCCAAACCGAAAACTGTACGAACGGTCACGGCAAATTCTACGTTTGACGATGTTCATTGTGTTATTTTGCGACGGGTTTGCAACGTTCTATACACTGCTCAACCAGCTTCGAACGCATCAATAACAATGATTTGTAAGGCCGTAAGCACGCATGTCCGCCGTTTATGTCGTCATTCGCGAAATCATCTTACGCTCAACTGATTGACGTTTCGAAATTGGGAGCACGTTTAAAAGACGAAATAGATCTCCGGCCGCGATGTCGTGTTGCATCTACATATCCGCGTATCTGCATATCCGGGTATTTGCATATCTATATCCGCGTATCTATATGCAGCCATACGCTTTTACATTATCGATGAATCTACATATCACCCTGCGCCGCGATATCGTAGAAATAAATCAAAGTGGCGATATAGTAATTTATCGCAGCCGAAAAGCAACATTTTGTCTCATCGGACCGTTCGACGATTCTCGAACTTTCATAGCGATGAGAGTGCATCGTTTTGCCAACTTATTGGAACGATCATTTAGTGTTTTCCGATATAGCGCGGCTCGTTCTTGACCCGAAGTGTTGCTGACGTTTCGCTAACTGTGCAGCTGGATTTGTCCACGGTCCGAACACACGAGTGGCAAAAGGTCGGCAGTATTCTTGTCAAGGACGTCATCCGGAAGGCTGAAATAATCATTTCAAGGACCGAGGTCGCGAAAACTGTGAAAATTATTCATTCGATTGACTTATTGGCTTGATCGATCGATCTTCGATTAAATCAATTCTAGAATAGTTCCTTCACTGATCTAGAAAGATTGGTAAGCATACGATATTGATTCTCAATGTGTCCGCTGCTGTCACGATTGCTGAATAGAACGAACATATACGCAGTTGACGTACTGGGCTGATATTTTCTGGAAAAGTTTCTTAAGACAAAATTTATTTCTCACACTTTTTTCTTAGATACGCTATTAATAAGATGCGGTACCGTTCTTGATTGTTGGAACGATTTGAGAATTCAAGAACAGTAAAGAACCGTATGTATCTAAGAACAATCATTCATGTTACTCGCTGCAAAGCCTTTTCATTAATTCGGAGTAAATGCAGGAAATACTATCGCTCGAATTGTTACAAACGGGGCGGTGCATGTACATGCGTCACTGATATACGAAAAATAAATGTAAATAACCGTTCAGTAATATGTAAAAAGATAACACTTCGAATTCATTGTAAGCGTATACAATGTTTACCTTCAGTGACTCTGACACGGAACTGATAGCTAAAATTATCGTTGCCCCTACGAAGTTTGCCGGACAGCACAGATCTGTATACTTGTACATTGCATAAATGCTATTATTTGACACATATAAAGACTCGATATAACTGTTATTCGAACAGTATGTTACATTATTCAGCGTGTTAACATCGAGCAGATGACACCGACACGGACATATATGCTGTAAATCGGCTCAAGACCGTGGAAACTCTTAATTCATTGTCAGCTACTTTGTGTAACACGTAACACTATCCTACCTAGGGAGGTTCAATTCCGATTCAATTCTTCAAAAAAATCGATTCTTTTTTTTAATATTAGAGTAATCCCATCTTATTAGTTGACAGAAGCTACATGTGAATAAATTTGTTCCGATGCAAACAAATACACATTTCGTTAGCAAATTTATTCATATGTAGCTTCTGTCAACCAATGAGATGGCATTACTCTAATATTAAATTCTTACAAAAGGTTGACTATCTCGATTTGATTATTTTTTTTTTGTTCAAAAGATCGATTTTGTGCTCTTCGATTGTTTGAAGAATTGATTCTTTTCTCAAAAAAATCGATTCTTCCAAAATCGGTGTTTTTATTTAGATTTCTTAATGAGAATCTGCAGCGTTTATTATTCTTGAGCCCGAACTCGATTCTTTGGTTTCGATTTTTTCAGAGAATCGATTGCAAAGAGAATCAAATATCTCTGATCCTACCGCATGTCACATAAGATGATATCGTACGTACTCGTTTGCCGGACATTTCGACTCGACGAATTACGCAAGACATTGCACACCATTGTTTACAGACTCATTAGAGAGAATGGCACTACTCCGAAAACGGCGTTCATTGTTTACCCACGTTTAACCTCGGTCTATGCCTGTTTACGTGCATTTACGTCCGTCTCTTCGTCGTCATTGTCGAACATGTAGGAAGCGAACGATTGACGCCTGATCGAAGTGTGGTGTCCCGCGAAAATACATAGACTGCCTTGCGAGTTATTCTCTCGATAAGCTATCGTTTCGTAATCGCAGCAAAATTGTTGGCCCCTTACGTCACGCGCCAATGTCGTACTAAATAGATGTGCGAGTTAAGAAAAAAATAAATCGGCAATTGTCTAGAAAAGGACATTGCTCGTCGATTTTCATGCCCTCGGAATATGTCGTAAAATTCGACTTTCTGAATCATTTTCAGCCACACATGCGCCTTGTTTCGACAGCACCCAGATAGTCCTACGACTACGTAATACGAAAACGAAGGAAATAATTAGTCCGCGTAACCCTCTATCCGGGATAGTGGAACGATTTTTTCTGCGATTCTCCATGGCACCGCAGTGTACGAAAGAACCGCATAATTCGCGCGAAATCTACACTGTGGCCAGGTTTATCGCGATGCCGTTAACCATCGCTTCGTCGAACATTATCGTCGGAAGATTGACGAGCTGCAAAGTGTGCCCTCACCGGCACTTTGTTGCTAACCAGAAAGGAAACGCTAATTGCCGCCGTCGTATGGCAAATAAACGCACGAAGTGGCCAACGGTGGCTGCGAACCGGCCGAGAGAAGAAAACGGCAGGTTGGAATCCGAAGTGGGTGGCGTGCGTCGAGTCTTCAACACTAGAACTACCGAGCGGTCAAAACAGACTGGTGTAACATTTTGTTATAATGAAGGCTCGTGTTCAAAAGATTTTATTTCCGGGAATTTTGTATGACTTTTATTGAAATATATACATACATCGTTGATATATAAAAGTGGAGCAAAATTTCAGAAAGTAAGGTGACTTAAGAGCAAGCCTTCGTCATAGTAATATATACATACATCGTTGATATATAAAAGTGGAGCAAAATTTCAGAAAGTAAGGTGGCTTAAGAACGAGCCTTCGTCATAGTAAAATGTCCCGTGTTCTGACCGCTCGGTAGTTCTAGTGTTAAGCGGATATTCTACTCTAGAAATCTGCACAAATCGATTGGTTGTTTTTCGTTGGATTTCCTTGTAGAGCATATAAGGTATGAAAAATGGGCGTGTAAAAAGTTAGCGAAACTCGAGAGAGTGAGAGAGAGAGAGAGAAAATCTGTGAAAAAATATAAAATTTACCTCTGAAATAGGAACCTCTCCCTCTTAAATGGCGAAACTGGAGAGAGAAAAAGAGAGAGGTAGGGAAAATCCTTGATAAAATATGAAATTTACCTCTGAAATAGGAACTTCTCCCTCTTAACACGTTGTCTGCCAAAAATCTGCCGAAAAAATGCGTAACGAAATTAATGTTAGTCGTGTCAAGTAAAGCGTTAAAAATCTATTTTTCAGAATCTCATGGGACAAGTCTTTTTGTCACCCGAATATGGGTGACGCGGCAGTCAACGTGTTAAACGCCGCGTCGTTTAAACTTCTGTTCGCCGGCCAAGCACGCAAAAGTCAATATTAACACTCAGAGCGCCCAGGGCCGATTTGCATCTTGATTCGAATCAGCGCCGTGACACCGATAACCGTAATCGTCCACCGTCGTTCTGCGAATTCCGCGTGCTTCCTGATTAACTTGTTCGCGCATCGTATAGGCCTGTTTCTCTCTCTTTCTCTCTCTCTCTCTCCCTTCCCTCTTTTCTCTCTTCTCTCTTGTATTCTCCTCGACGTCTCTTGCCCGCGTGCAATTTGTACCCGGGATCGAGAGTGTCAACAGCTAGAATAGATAAGTGGCGCGGCTAATAAAACAATGAAGTTTGTCGGGGTCTTAACCCTCGCCGGGGCGAGAAAACTTACCCGCGGACCAAAGTCGCATCCTGAGTCGAGTACTGTGCATATTTATGAACGATTTTGAAGCGTCGCATGCTTTAGGATACTACTGAAAGGTCTGTAAGCAGTAGACATAGCTGTATGTACTATGATGACGGTAGTCTGTGGACAGTGAACTGTATTAATACGCGTGGAAGCATTGTTTGTCGTTACTATGATATGAAGATAAAATATAAATTGGCGTGTCTTCAGGTCTCGTTAAAATAAAGTTGTCCGACGTTTCGATCGGCTATCCGATCCTTCTCATGGACTAGAGACTGTAATTGAAATTCGGGAATTAGAGAAATGAAAGAAATATATTAACAGGAAAAAGAAATTAATGCATTAGGGAACTAGCCCGTTGATCTTCGTCGTTGATTATATAAAAAATGAATTAAGTAGTTAAATTGTATTGTTTAGAAGAAAGGTAGTTATGCTATGGTTTGAAAATTGTATGCAATTCTGAGAAATAAAGGGTTGTAAATAAAGCGAACTTACTATGATATGTTGGAAATTCAGAGGCAGACGAGTGCAAGGGTCTCAAGTTCTATCGGAAAAGTTTAATTTTCGTCAAAGTATTTGTTCACGAATAGGATGAGAGTAATATACTATAACTTGAGATAATGATATTGACGGTGTAATATAATTTCGAATGTAAAATAAAACGTAGTAATAGTGTGCTAATGTGCACAAAGGTGGTTAAATCTTGCTCAGGCCAAACTCACATGATACATGTACGTTGTTTGTTGCTCCAATATTGGGAAAATAAGTACTGTGATCAGTACACGATGTCATTAATACGATAGAGTATTTCTCCACCTAACCTGATACATGACAATAGAAATAATAGGTATTGAACGATATAGTATACGAACGCATGAGATTAACTACATCAGATGATGGATCACAACATATCATGCAAGCATTCTTTCTTTTCATGGTATCTAGAAACGAAGTATCGCAGTGATAGTTCTCATTACAAGACCCATAAAACCGTAGAGTGCATCAATTGATAAACTCACCAAAATTTATCCCTTGAGTTATCAGGCAGTCAAAATTACTGGTTTGAAATTTTGCTGAAATGAAAGCTCATCTTTAGGTCATTTATATTATATTTTACATTATTTCCTGACTTTTATTGAGACATATGCATATCATCGGTATATAAAAGTGACAAAATTACAGAAAATAAGATGAGTTAAAAATGAGCCTTTATTATAGCAATGTATCGAATCCAGTTATTTTGGCTGCTCCACACTTCTATTGTTAAATAAAAATGATTTTCACAGTAATTTAAATTTCTTAAAAACGCTCGCATTTATTAACGTGACACCTCTTTTGCCATTAAGAAAAAACCACGTTTCTTAACGCGATCGTTCGTTTTAGCTCGGATACAGCACACGTTTCTCAACGTGTTCCTTCTTCTGCACATGGAAATGAAATTGCATTAAACAACGTGACCTGCTCGACTTTGTCAGCTCAACGATATGCACGTAAATGCGCGCTTCGAGTCTTGTCGATCTATTTCGTAGTTCACGAACGGACGTAACGGCAGGTTCATTCTATTACTTTCACGCGCATCATGTGCGCCTATGCACGTGAATGCAATTCAGAGAAGAATGTTAATTGGTGCTGTGATATCTAATTGCAATGCCGGTTACCTAACGACCGGCTGGCGTCGAAATCAAAATGTGATCAGCGTCCTGTTAAGCACGAGTGCGTCCGATACGCTCGAAACACATCGATCAGCAGTGGGATTCGAGTAGTGGCATTTAAAGGTAGAAACTTCTCTGAAACGATAGCTCTTTTATCAGATTAACGTTATTCGACTGTTTTGTTATCGGCGAAGGACTAGGGTACATGATCTATCAAATTAGTACCACTAAATGACATGAAAACATTAAATTTCTCTATCGTCTGTATGTTCGCGACGTTGTGAAAGAATCTCTTGCAGCAACCATCTCCAACTTTGGGAAAGGGCAGCATCGTAAGCTGAGCGATTTTTGATGTTAAATGCAACTGCCTTGACAAGATTTTTTTGTTCCCAATCCTATTCTATCAGGGGATCAAAATATTCAAAAGCGCAAAGTTGGAAATTTAAAAAGTGGTCTATTATGTCAATCACGAGATAGAAAATTGTAAATTTATGTTTTATACCGGAGGATAGTAATGAAACCAATTATTCATCGCGTTCGTTACTTCTGTCGAAAACTGTGCCTTCTACGAAGACAGCTTACCTCACGTCGTCAACTTATTTGTTCACAGTCGATCATCGTCTCACGATTGATCGAACGTTCTGTGTGACGATCGCGCATGTCGCGTGTATTTCACGTTTCAGGGAAAACAGCGTAAATGCAAAGTACGAAAGTCCGTGAAACTCGGTTTTACTGGCTTCGCTGTCTTCGCGCTCTGATTTATATCGCGTCACGGATAAGAGTTAATTGCAGGTAGAGACGCGATTTACATCGAGCAAACAGACTGCGTAATGAGGCGGGGGAGCTGTGTGGAACACTGGAATTCATCGGATTCTTAAAAGCGTTCTCCTTTCAAGAGCACCCAAGACGGAACTGCTCGGGAGAACTGGAATTATCCGACTGGCGTGTTGCTACATTTCACGGACGTGTCGTTTCATTATAGAATTGTGTGTTTACGTAACGTCGTAACGATATGTCTCTGCACAGAGTCAACCTAGCCGATTTGAAATTCTCGGATATTCTCGAATCTACATGACCTTTTTCTAACTAATCTAACTTTATAGGCTCCCTCAATTCGGTATTGTACTGTGCTTTCTACTTTCTTGCCTTCTGCTTTTTGTACAAGAAAGAGACAAATATTTGTCACGGCTGGAAAATGGAATTAAAGTTTATTATTTTGTTTTACGTATTGTGAAGAGCCTAATTTCCGCAGTCAATCGAAATAACTTCCGTGCCGTGGCCCCTTTGCGTGTACGCCGTTTACCTAGTTGTCAGCTTCTTAAAATCGGCCTCATTGGACTTGCACCTCCTGACTTCGCAACTCCTGCTGCACTACGCGGAACTGTCTAGTAAATCATCGCGTACTACGTGCCATTCACCAATACCGTAAATTATTCCGTTCAAACGTAACATCAGACGCACGCATACACAAAGTGTCTCTATGAATTTCTCATTAATCAGAAGTGTCAAAGGAACGATACAAACAAAACATACGTTCAAAGCACATCTATACAACACTGTCCATACACGGTCCATACACACACACACAGTCGCCCTGTCCGCCGTAAGCACTGAAATCCTTCGACAGGCAGTTTCAAGGCATTTGTCTCGATCGAATTGAAGGGCGAACACAGGTACGAGATCGCGTCGAGTCGGCTTCATGACGGAAAGCGTCACGGTCTCGTGACATCGGTATTCGTAGTGTATCGTAAAGTCGGAAATGCCTCGATCCCCGACTTTACGACTCCCGTGACAAAATGTCGTGTGATTTATGTCGGCAAATCGGTGCGTGAAATCGTTCGGCAAGCATTCGTTCGGCACTATACCCCTCTCTCTCTCTCTCTCTCCCGGGCTCTCGTGTTCCTCTTCCCCCGTCGCAGGATGTGTCAGGCCCTGCCTAATTCCAAACTCAGCCTTACCTGTCCCACCGATTACGACGAAACGATGAATATTTATTATGTTAACGAATTTTCGGAATCACGATACTTCCGTTTCGCGCGAAAGCACCTGTGTTCCGAGTAGGCGACTCTGTGACACCGTTACTTAAATTCGACTCCGTACTGATGTCATCGATATACGTGTACGTGTATGTGTGTGTAAGTATGTTTCTAGAATGCGCCTCTTCCGTGCTATACGTACGCACGCATCTGTATGCTTGTAAGATAGTTACGGTTGCGGATGCGTGTTCGATTGAAATCGAGGTGAAATTCTATTATTAGCCAGTGATTCAAGCGACGCAGGAAGGTTGTTCGGGGGAAAAAAATCTATCGTTTGTCCGCTACTTTCGCGGATGTTCGACATTTGCGGGGCAAGTGTCGGTTTGCGGTGTGAACGGTTTTGTATCCCGATAATCGTAGGTTTAGGGATATTTCGGTTATTCCGCATACGCGGTGTTTGCATTTTGCCGATCAACGACTGTTTTTGGAGAGGAAAAGTTGAACCGTTTAATGTGAAGTGAAATTTTCCTTTTAGTTGAATTTCTTATCCACCATGTCGATTTTTTCAGTGTGCTATGGTTAATTCGTTAATTAGATTTATACAAATATTAAATATTTTTTTTCGAAATAATTGGAAATATGTTGTCAAGTATTTATTCGTCGACAGTCTGTCGATTTAACTTAACATTAAGATTCTGATTTTAAATTCCTCACATTTATTACTTTCAATATCGATTGCGCTTGCTAATTTAGCTTAATTTATGGGATTGTTTGAGGAAAATAGCTTGAGGAATTTTGCTTAATCATAACAAGTTTTCGTCTTCCATTTTTGTCAATAACATTTAATGTTTACCAAAATACATAGATATTTACTGTTGAAGCGTAGCTCTCACTTCCTTGATAAAAGTAAAGTGAACGCAAATCATGTTATTGACTACATTACTACGGAAATTGTACGAGCTATGAAAATTTGAAAATAACGCAACGAATATCTCCGGTACTGGAGATGCCGCCAGTTAAAGCGAGGATAAAAAGAAGACTAGTAGTTTCAAGAAAATGGATTAAAGTTGAAGGTACACATATTCAAAGGCGACGACTCGGATAATTCAACAAACACGTATAATGTTCTGAAAATCGTTCAGCCACCTGCTTCTCAGATAACCATTTTTGTTGTTGCAAAATCTTAACGAAACATCGATTCTTGTTAGAATTTCATTGGAAGTCCACCCCCATTAAGAGAAGCGGCGCTTTTAAAGGCTAAACACGCTCGGTTTCCGCGTAACGCACGATATCGAGCGATCGTTATCGCGGGCATTAGGCGATTGCCGGCTGAAGTTCGCGGTCGCTTATCGCGAAGAGTTCCTCGAACGTGTGCGCCCGATGATTCGACGTGTATGCATTACTACTTCGCCTCATTTCCGCGATTTCTCGGCACAGTCGATACGCCCGTCGACCTTACGCGCGCTCAGCAGGTCGATCGGGATATGAATCACACTCTGTTGAGAGAGGCCGGCTTTGCCTGCCTCCCGCTGGCCGCGCGATGGCCACTGAATCAGCTGTGCCGACGGATTTCCTAAGAAATTAGACCTTGGAATAGTTTGAATCACATCGGGCACTACTCACGCGTTTCGCAAAATTTTGTTCCTCGCCGTGCGCTGGTCTCGGGATTCCGTCAAGTCCTCGCTCCTCGGGTGCAGTGGGGGAAACAGTACATTGTACGCAATTCGTTTCGATGTAACGGTTAAATGAGAGATTATCGGTGAAGAATTGGCCTGTTGGTTGCCAGCGGGCCGATTGATCGGCTGCGTTTGTTTACATTCAGATTTATTGTGCCCAAATTCTATTCCGTATCCTCGAAGTTTGACAAATTTGTTTGTATAAAACCATTCCTCTGCATAACACACGAATATTATATATATATATATATATAACACACGAAAATTATATATATATATATATTATATATAATATTTGTGTGTTATGCAGAGAAATGGTGAAAAAACAACGTGACGGACGTGTTTTAATACGTGCGTATGGCGATTTAAAGTAGAGAAATGTTTGTAACTCTTGAGATGTGTAGTGTGTGTATATATATATATATATAGAGAGAGAGAATAATAATAAATATTTCCTCTGCTATATATTATTCTCTCTCTCTCTCTCTCTCTCTCTCTCTCTCTCTCTCTCTATAAATATATATTATAATATATAGGAGAGGAAATATTAAATATATATACACACACTACACATCTCAAGAGTTACAAAAATTTCTCTACTTTAAATCGCCATACGCACTTCCAAAAACACGTCCGTCACGTTGTTTTTCACTATTCGAGACAAGACCGTTATCAAACTCGCCTCATCACACATAATGAAAAAAAGACGTCCGCGTACAAGTAGAACGCACTCGCAGCACTAACGTTTCCATATTCATTCTAAGAAAAGATAACTAAAAAACAGAAACGTGTCTCGAAATATGGAAGGTTCGCGATGTGTGCCACTCGGAAAGAGTTTCGTTCCGAAAGCGAATCTGCGTTACACACTGCGGTCGTTCCGAATCGTCTCGCGTCCGTCACTGGTCGCGTGTCTATCTCGATTTCATCGAATTCCACGGATTCACGGGAAGTCGGGAGGAGAGCTCTACGTGCGCCGGTGAGTTTGAGTCGAAAACGCGTCACCGTTATCCACGACGCTCCGTCTCGCACGATTTGCGTGGGACGAGAAGAGTTACGAGATTATGAGGACGCGAGATAATTGTGCGCGCACGGGCGTGAAAAATCGCTGTGGAATGTCTGGCCGCTGAGAAATGGATGGAATTTGTCTCGAAATTGGCGGGAGAGAATGAATTTATATCGTCGCGTTACATTAAGAATCGGGCGTAGATGACAGGGTACGTAGGTAGAGTGACTAACGGAATTGATGGTGTTTCGACACTGCCACTTTCCGAGGAGTGATAAGAATTGATTTTTCTTGTTTCTCATAAGAAGGGCTCATTTTTGAGTCGTTCTTACCTTCTACGATGTTTCCTCGCTTTCATTCAAATATGCGGATCATCGATGTATAAATGTTTGGTAGAATTTGGGAAGATAAGATGACTTGAGAATGACCTTGCATTATGGAAAAATGTGGAATTAATCGTTTTTACGCTTCGATAGTTACGGTGATAAATACTGTTAAGGAATATTACTTTTCACTTTCTACTTCCTTCGGGATATATTTCTATTGTTATTTGATTAGCAAACGCTCTGAGTAAGTGATGCAAATATACTAATTGTAAGTATTTATTTATCTGCATTTTTTTATATGCGTGTGCACCTTTACAGTACTTACTCGCGGACTACGAACGAAAGTGTTACAAATTCTTGACTGCAGCACGGTTTGACACACAGGTAATTATTACATGAAAATAAAATGAGGAGAAGACGATTAGCGGAGAACGTTGCGATCAATTTTGTAAGTCCCTGTTCGCGGGAAAAAGCATTCGCCGGCCGTCGTAATCGCTGGCGGATGTAACGGAGTAGAGATTATGATATAACAGAAAATAGCTTCTTAGAAAGATTCCTTAGCCCGCGATGATGCCTTTAGGGTAAAACAAAACGTTTCTCGCGCTAGGCGAGAGTAAAATTCCACGCTGGCACGATTCGTCCTATTGCTAGCAGCCTTTTATCAGATTCGTTTAGCGTCGTGTATTTTTTCTGCGCGCCCATGGGCAAGCTTAATCAACACTTGTTACGTCGTCGCACTGTTCGAACGTACAATATGTTATGCGTACGCCAGAAGCGCTGCTTTGGCGACACACGCAGAGGAATGGACCTTTAACAGTATGTAATAACGAATAACGTCAGCGGGACAGCACTTTATTGTCGTAGACAGGCAGAAGTAGCGGTAATATAGCGACAGCGAAGCTGTGAACGGGCGAACGACGTCATATCGAGACCAAAATAGTGGAATCCGATCACTAAGATGCTTAAGAAGTGTGCATAATGCTAAGGCAGGATCTGGAGAGACGCAGCTGCCCAAATGTCGAAACAATTTAGGAGGTCGATTACGACGTAAATTTTCAACATGTCCTTTTTTTTTGTCCGACACCTGAGAGACATTATTTCTTAGGCTTGAGTAATTTTGTCATAAGTCTCTTCACACACATACGCGCGCGCAGACAGACACGTATTGCATAACTTCAGTTTCCTATTTAGGAGAGCACATGTCTGTTGTATGAAGAAAACGTTAAAGACGCCTGAAATAACTTCTCAGCGTTTTTCGGGCAACGTGCGAAGGCCTTCCGAAGTAGAGTGTCGAAATAGTTGAGGCAAAAAGGCGAGACAATTGTAAGAAATGAAATTCATCTCGCAATACGATCGAGACGATTGATTTCGAATCTTCTCTCGCAGTCCTGTCGTTTTGACGACAGAGAAAAACAATTGACAAGCCTGCCCCTCCGCTAACGAATTCACGCACGTACATCCTACATCCGTCACCTACTTTCAGTCGACAACGACCCACCAACTACCCCCGTCACCCATTTTCATCCGACTAAGATCATTAAAAAAACACAACATCCTCGTTTAAAAAAAAAAACTTCTCGAGTCCAGTCAGCCCCGTCAGCCACTTTCGGGTGACGCGACGTTGAACAAAACAGAGGCGCATGACAGTGGGTTCTGTGGAAGGAGCACAGAGACTGAGAAGAATCTAAAAAGAGAGACACAAGGAATAAGAGACAAAGGTGCGAAAGAGACAGCATAATAAGAGAGAAGTTAAAGCCGTAGGGTAGACGCGAGAGACGGAAAGAGCGAAAGAAAGAGAGGGAGAGAGAGAGAGAGAGAGAGAGAGAAAAGCCACCGACGACTTCTAAATGGGGGCTTGGCCTTCTGGCATTGCGACACTCGACTGCTTCGAGGCCCCGAGTCCGCTTCGTGGAAGCGCGCCTTCGCGTTACTCCACTAACTCGCGAGTGCGCGCGAGCGCGCCAGCGAAATCGTACGGCTCGCACGCACACTCACGCAGTCAGTCGGAGTCCGGCAAGGAGCACGCACGGACGTATTTCTGCCAGTACTCGAGCGCGCGCCGAACAGTTCGGAGAGTGTGACACGCGCGCCATTCCACTGCGGCTAGAACGTTCTTTTCGACGGACGGACTTACTTCGGAGTCGTGAAAAAGAAACTGGCGGCGAGTGCCGGGACCATCCGTTTACTACGTGCTTATTGGCCTTTGATACGACACTTCGTACGTGCTTAAAACGTGGATCGATGAGCTCGTGCCTTTCCGTTGGAAAGGAAGTAGATTTCGCAAGCAAAGTGACAGATTGTAAGATTCCAGCGGATATATAAGTTTCGAGGAGAACACGGCAGGTGAGACGATTGAGAAAAGCCGGCTCGTTTATGGTTGGTGGTGTCGTGTACATACGTATTGGGTGAAAAACGTGGACTCCTCGTGTGTCTGCTTGCTGCTGCTGCTGCTGCTGCTTCGACGATATAAGGCATAAGGCTTCCAAGGTCCGCGTGCGTGCATCGTTTCTTTACCGGATTTAACTTTTTTTGTTTTTTTTTTTTGTTTTGTTCATCCTGGAACAATGGCAATGCTATCGTTCGTCGAACGCAAGCGGTTTTTCTTTCTGTAGAATGTTAATCTCTGCCGTTGCGGACTGTTTCGCTGGCTTACATTTGCTCGGCTCTACCAGGAACTGTCTATTCACGTTACACCTCCGGTGAATTGCCGCGATCTTAATTTCGCGCACGCGAGCACGTCCGCGGGCGTGGGTTTTACGCGTGTTTTAAATAAGTTGTGTGGAAACGTGCTGAAAGCACCGTTATTGATATTAGACGAGTGCAGAGGGATCCTGTATAACACGCTTCATTAATACTAGAATTGTCCAGTGGTTAAAAATGACTTGTTCGATATTTTGCTGTGACGGATGCGCCTTTTTAACTCGTATTTTCCGAATTTTTCCCTCAATCGAAATTGATGCTCGTAGATCATTGGTATGTATGAGCGAAGTGAAGTTTCAGAAGATAAACTGATTCTAAAAGGAGAAATTATTTGAACACAATGCCGAACAAGTAATTTCGAGTCCTCGCCAGTTTTAGTGTTAAATTCAAATGCCGCGTTAGACGAGGACAGCAGCAATGTTTCCATCGCGTTATACGAAGTCCTGCTCTGCATCCGGAATATACCTGGTAGCACCAGAAATATTCGGGCAAATCGTTTCACCCTTTGTCCGAGCACGCGTGTTCTGTCAATTACCTGACTTTTCCTTTTTTCCGTGGCCATCTTTACACAGTTCCAACGAGAAGAACGACGGTAATTTTCAAACATTCACCGTCCAAGCAAAATTACCATTTTCCCATAATAAATAACTTGCTTTCTTCACTCCATTTCTGTCATCTAGATACGTAATCCCAGTCCACCGTTATCTACATCTACATCTACATCTTCATTCCACTACCACCGTACAAACGTTTGACCGTTAAAGAAAGTCCGTATGTAGTCCCGTATGTATCCGGCAACTTATTCGGCAACTACTACCGGTAACATCGAGTTTAGACTGTCTACTCTGGCTGTACTCGATATTGCTTTACGTACGGTTCCGGGTACGCCCGACTTAACCAATAGCATTTGTTGAAAGTGAAAGATTTCGTTGAAGCTGGTGACGCGCGCCACACTCGCACTCGACTCGCAGTACTCACACGGGCACACGTGAGCCGCCTACTTTCGGTCTATAATTGTTACGGCACTGTGAGTATGCGCAACGGAATGACGCGCGCATCCCCTGAGACGACATGTGTCTAGAGTCCGCTTGCTCAGTAGCGCGCAATCGTTTAGCGTGTGAGGACCTGATGTTCGCGGACTGTTCGAGTTTGCGCAAAGACTTCGCGAGTCCTGACGTCAAATTTTTGTGCTCGTTCAAGGTACACCATTCTTTCATCGTGCCAATGTTTGACGAACAGAGAGCAGTGCAAAAGTTGTAGAGCGGTTCTGTCGGTTCTAGTAGGCGTTGTTCGTCGATCACTTTCGGATTTTTATCATTTTTTTATTTCCTCATTTCTCGCTCTTGAGCCTTTGTAGGCTTCCTCGCCCGCTTGCGTCTTGTCACCTTTCTGACTCAACCTCGTAACTGCCGATCTTGCAATTTTCTGACCCGCGACACGTGCACTTCTGGTTCGAAAAAAAGTGCAGGATCGTTCTGCAGAACGATTTCTCTTCGTCTTCTGACGACCGACTATTTCGACGAATCGTTTCGTTAAGCTTCGGACGAGTGCGCGCGATTCTTATCTTTACGCCTTCAATGACTTGCCACGGCCCGTTTCGTTATTAAACGAAAAATCCGCTTGACTCGCTGACAATGCTTTCCTCCACGACCATTAACTGTTGCGACTAATCCTCCGCTCTGCCCGGGAACAGTAAAAATCCCCACCTAGTCTAGCGTGCCTTCGTAGACCGTGCATCACCTGACCCGACTTCTCCGAAAACTTAACCGAGCGATCACGTTTTTCCGTTGAAAGAACAAGTGCGCACCGTTCCACGATCGACATCGTCCTCGGTCTATTCTATTCTATCCTATCGCGTCATCTTTACTTAACACCGACTGACGCGTCAGGCCGATGCCGGCGACGCAACTACTCGCAACCACTCGTCACCCATAATGGGGTGACACTTGGTGTTCACTCGGCTGAAATTTTGTCAAGTACACTCGTAATTATCCGTCGATCGCGCCTACGATCGTGGCACGTTTGCATGTCGCATTCCCAGAAGGCGGCTCTCCGCGGTTGCATAAAGAGCACATAATTATTTCAATAATTCGCATATATCGTGCGGTGAGCGTAAGTGCCGCTGCCGCTGCCGGTGACTGACGGCCGGACAGAAGGGGTTCGGAAGAGACGGGAGACAGAGAGAAAAGGGACAAAAAAAGGCAGCTGTCGGTGGATTCCCGGTAAAGGCGGTCATTAAAAGCGACGACGAGCGCGCGAGCAGAATGGCGAGAGAGTGGGACGGCGAGGTGGAAGGTGAAGGAGGCGGAAGTCGCGTTTAACGCACCCGAGAAAGTGATTATGAACGCCTGCCGGCCGGTGCTATCGAACTTTCCGATTCTTTTTTTTTTCTACCCACCAAATAAAGTTGACGTGGCATTAAATAATGACCAATTTATACGTATTACGGCAACGGAGTGAGGTGTCGATATTGTCATGAACATCATCGGGCATGTCATGTGTATACGTTAATGCTTCTCTATTTTCGTGTTAAATCAAGAAGTCAACAATGAAATAAGAACAGTATTTTAAAATGTAAGGAACGATATTTCATATGCGGTGAAAGTATTAACAAGTTGACAAGTATTATTTCCGGGGTTGTGATAATGCAGGGAAGGTGAAAAAGCTGTATGGATTCCGTTCAGTGTTTGCACAGACGTGTTTGCTCATGATGTTATTGTATCGCAATACTTTTTTTTTTTTTTTCGTATAAGTTCACTATTTGATATTTTCATTCGCTCGTTAACGACAACATTCTCGAAATCGAGACATGTCGATCGAATTAAACGTGAAATTTCGACGGTTCGTCGAATTGAGAAAGTATTACGGCATGCCAATTTGGCGACTGCGGGGGCGGAAAAATAACGCAGGCAGAAGTTAAGTCGGACCACATGTTGAATGTCGGCTATTCTCGATTGGCTTTACGCGGAAATTTAAACAGCTGTCCCTAGACGAGGAAGAAAGCACGTTGTCCGATTGTTAGTCGAAAGTTACGACGTTTCGTCGGAATCCGCGTTGCGGCGAAATGCGCTGAAAGCGTAAAAATAATGCAAAGGCGTCTGCTTACAACGCAGAAGTGGGATTATTGGAAAGATGTGTGTCGCAATTGGAGAATATGTTAGTGTTAACAACGTAACTGCCGATGCATGGTACCATCCTCCGAGCTGACATAAGATCATGAAGTAACTCCTAATATTAGTTTCAGCAATGATGTGCTTGGCGCATGTTAGAAATATTACGTAATCGCGTTGAGAGGAGAATATAGAAATATACAAATGGGCAAATTTGGAAGTAATGAAGAGGTGTTCTTAAGCAGGCGGTGAAATGGTTAAAACATACGTTTTGGTAGTTGTAAATTATGAAAATATCTCGGTTTTCGTAAAAATTGTTTGATTATTACAAAATAGATATCGCCTTATTTAGGGGGGGATTATTCAATAAAAATAAATAAGTTTTCCCTAAAGGTATTGTGGGTAGCATTTTCGACAAATGTATTCTCCCTCTACGATTTCTAAGCAAATAACAGTTGATTTATTAAGTAATTTTTCTTCACTCATATCTCATATTCTTCCGAACATGTCGATATTTTATTTAACATTTACGGGCCGACGCTCTTTAGTACAAAAATATTAGATATTGCACTAGTATAATGGTTACCACTAAATTAGTTAAATTCAATGATGCCTAAGCTTTCGAAACGTATAATACAGTATTCGTATAAGTACTTTTGATTCTGTTCATGAGTGCACGTTGACGCTGTATGCTCAATATACCAAACTCTCGTTTAATTTAATGCCTCATTCTGGCATATCTTATAAGACACTTGACTCACACCATGTTTCGATGGAGAAAAATGTAGTGCGTGTCGTGACCCCGTTCCCATGTAAATGACGTAAGAAGTCTGCGCATGCAATATGCGTGTGTCAGACAGAAATAGTAAATAAACAAGTCTCGCGTGACGAGTACAACGAACGTTACGGTGACTATTTTGATGATCTCTTCTTCTGTGATCCATTATATCTCGCAGTCAGCGGTAAGGGGAAATCAATATCTGCCTGACCTTACTTTCTAAGATTTCTCCTGAAGGTCGTTCATCTCTCGTTTTCCCCCATTTCGTCGAAGGAAAGTGTCGTCGTTGTCGTCGTCGAATCTCATGAATCGTCAATTTTCGCGACCGCATTCAGAACTCGACTCTGCCAATTGCTGATGAAGACTGAAACTATCGATTGATCTCTTTAACTTATATGTGTCGATGGTCTATATATGTGTGTCACTAAGAGTGAGGCAAAATTGAGGATAATAAGATGAATGATTATTATGACGAAATATATTCTTCGGGAACTCAACCGTGTTCTAAATAGCATATATCATAAGCCCTAAGGTGTTACCACACAATCACAGCACAATAAGTACCAATATAACTAGATTTAAACTCCTGAAGAGGAAACTTAGGTTCCGAAACATGTATATATATATATCATAAGCACTCTTCTAGGTTGAGAAGTATTAATTAGATTTATTCTTTCTTCTCTACATGTTTCGGAACCTGAGTTCCCTCTTCAGGAGTTTAAATCTAATTTGATTGGTACATATTGTGCTGTGATAGTGGTAACCTTACGGCAGTGGTGGCCAACCTTTTGCATACCATGCGCCAATTTTTTGGCAGACGGGTCAGATGCGCCATATAACTCCAGCACTTTTTATACCGTCTTACGTTTATAGTTAGGGGTTGGTAAATAGAGATCAGGATAGAATCTGCTTCGCTTAGGGGAGAAAAAGGAATAACTTAATCACGCAGTTAAATTAATTAATTTACGCCAATTTAATGGCGTATGTTTAATAATCTTTCTAATACAAGTATGTTTATAGACATAAATAACTTTTTTAATTGATTTAATTAAAACAATATATACTACAGCACATAAATATTACTTACGATTAATGAAACTTTTGAGCCTGTTTGGATTTCGCTAGTTTTTTAATGTTTGGTGTTAAATTTGCTACTGAGAGCAGCAGAGAATTCTTCAAATTTGAATCAGTTATTCGCGACCTTGTTTTGCTTTTAATCAAATTCATTGATGAACATGCTTGTTCACATCTGTATGTCGTTCCAAAGCGACATATATAAGTTTTTGCAAATTTCCTTAGCTCTGGGAAATGTTCACATGGTAATGAACGCCAGAAATTAATGATGTCAGAAGCATTTTGATCTGGAAAAAGCTCATCAAATTTTATTTTTAAGAACAGAATAAGTAGGCGCAAAGATGCATTGCGCCACTTGTAATTATCAAATGCGCCACGCTTGGCGCATGTGCCACGGTTTGGCCACCCCTGCCTTAGGGCTTATGACATATATAACATTATGATGAAAGGTCAGACGCTTCGTTTTGACAAGTCTTCGTCGTCGATTCTGAAAGTGTGGCATGGCGGAGGAGAAAAAGAAGGAAAAAGGGCAGAGGGCGAAGAGTGGGAGAGACATGATGGCGCTGGTGCCGAAAGCGGAAACGCGCGATAGGATTTCGTCCAAGCGCGATTCTCGGGATACCGTCGACGGGGGCAGAATGCATCTCTTCGGCGTAATATATCTCAGTTCTCTCGCGCAGCCGTGATTCCGAGAACAATAAAGAGGCAACATCCATCGGCAGAGAGCTCGCCGAGTGAGAGGCGGACCCTGACGAACGAGCGAACGAGAAAACCGACTACTGACCAACCGACCAACACAGTCCCCTCATTACGAAGGTTCCTCGTGGGCTCTGGCAAATGTGTACTAGTTTCTTTTTCGGTACACACGCTATCATTTATGCCAAGAGGTTATGGAGATACGACGCTTCTTGCTCGGCAGGCTTCAGCTACGTCGACGTTCCGAATTTTCGTTTCACGGATCGAGTACTATACGTGGTGGTGTAAGAAAATTTGTGAAGAGTCGCGTCCTCTTTCGATGGGTGTCCTTCGGATGCGCTCGAGAGTTGTGCACGATGGTGTCTCAGGTGTTTTAATGAGGGGAGGAAAGAGATGAACCCTTGTTAAGAGTGTTCTTCTATGAAATCCATGTTATTTAACACTAGAACTGTCGAGCAGTCAAAATGACTGGTGTGAGATTTTGCTGTAATGAAGGCTCGTGTTCAAAAGATTTTATATCCTGGAATTTTGCCTGATTTTCATTGAAGTGTATACATTATTGATAAATAAAAGTAAAGCAAAAATTCAGAGAGTAAGGTGACTTGAATGAGTCTTCATTATAGTAAAATGTTAACCCGTCATTTTGACCTCTCGGTAGTTGTAGTGTTAATCAGTTCTGTTACTGGATGCAGTTCTGCGAAACTTTAGTTCGGAGCACGGAACGCATCGGATGATGCGTTTCGGTCGTTAACAATAGTGTTGGCTCAATTCGTATTGCAATGTCAGACGTATTGGTTTGCGGGAAGAAAGTTAACGCCCTTAAGAAAATGATATTGTTATCTTATATATGTTTCCCGCAAAGAACGTTTGACATTTTATAAGTTACCTAAGTATTTCATACAATTATTACGATACCTGCGCAACACCGAGCTATCTGAATCTGACACTTTGCCTAGTAATTTCAGGCAATTATACCTGATGCCTGGATTTCACGCTCAAATTGCACGCTGTTCGCATATTTTGCGCCTTTCCAAATCCCGCCAATCTCTGCACAGTTCAAAGTTTAACCAGCGACATACTTACAATTACCTAACGTAGCTCGCAGTTGCCAACGTAATTCGCAGTCTCCTTTACAACCAGTAATCAGACTTTATTTCAGCCACTAATGTTCATTGAATGAAAAGTACCTTGCGATAGACAGCGATCATTAACGAAACCATAAAAAGGAAGAAAGAATAGCATGTCGCCCTTTCGTAGAATCACTGTGCACGCAAAAAGTGAAAATCTGAGCCTGACACAGATGGAGTGTGACGCATCGTCGAAAAATACTTCAGTAGTTAATGACGTATCGTTGTTGGCCGTAATTACCAGTTCTTACACCTGCCTATCCATTGTCCATTAGGTTCCGTAATGGATTAGAAATCGAATGTTGCAGCCCCCCCCCCCCCCCCCCCCCCCCCCCCCCCCCGTACACATTAATCTTATGCCTGCACTGCTGTCAGTCGCTCCCGCGATCGGCGTCCTCGTAATGATTATCTCGCGAGTAGCAATTACGAAGAAACGGTACGAAGGAGGGTTATCGGTCTCTCATGTTAACTTCTTGGTAAAGAATCATTATTGTGTCGAGAGCAATCACTATTTTTAGACGTGCGGCTATAGTGGTGTAGTACGACCGACACACGCTTCTTAACGTGTCGCCGGGGAGGTTAATCTTTTGTCATTTTTCAGCGACACTTTTATTAATGCTGCTTCGTCGAAGGCGTGCAAACATTTGTTAATCACCTGCGTCGTTGTACTTTTACCGAGGCTCTGGCATAATTCGTGTGTACCGTGCGCCACGGACGTGTAAAGGCGGTACTTTACGCGCGCTTTTTTTTTTTTTATTTATTTTCTTTTGACACCTTAGCTGCCGCATAATTTTGCCTCAAATCAAACACATGTCATTTTATGGCTCTTCGTCAAGTATCTTTTAATACAGTCGGTACTTTATCTTTGAATGGTCTTTTAGTGATGCGCTTTCGACAAAGATGTGCAAACGTTTCTTGGTCATCCTCATTGCCGTATTTTTGCCGGGTTGTAGGACGATTGATATGTGCAGAGGGTGCGATGATATAACAATGTAACCCAAAATTTTACGTTTTCAACACTTTACATTCTCATTGATTTATAGAGATTCTTTTCTCACCTTCGGACGATCACTTGACAATTTAATATATCAAAATAAAACTCGGTCCGACGTCTATGCCCGTGGCTCGCAGTTAACAAATTAAAAACGACGTCACAAACATACAAGCATTAACGCCGGGTAAATTATCCGCCGTCTCTGTAATAGAAACAGAAAATATTGGCATTCTCAGAAAAAGCGGCTCTCAGTAAATCGCTCATTGCCGTCGCATATATGTATATTATCTTAAAAAAGCAAAAAAAGAGGCAGAATCGTAAATTAAGCGTCTCATGTCCCGTCGAACAGAGAGATCTTCATTATGGAATTGATGACTAATAACTGGCCTCGCGGAAGGCCGAGGCCGCGGAATGGAATTCGATATGGAATTTCTGTGAAAGAGGAGAGAGAAAGAGAGAGAGAGAGAGAGAGAAGATGGTTGCCTATTTACCCGGTTACAGGATGAAACCGGCTACCAACGTCGTCGGTACGTGGTGGTCCGTTCACGAGTCTCGGGGCATTAACAGTTCTCGAAATCCTCGCGCAGAACCAGTATTCCGCTTCTCGGAAACTGGTCCCTTTTTTCAGGAGCGAAACGTCTCGGCGTATCATATTTTTCGTGAGGCGCCAGCGTGTGATTCTCTCTCACTCTCCCGGCTCCTCTTAGCTTCTCTTCTTCGTGCGCTCGCAGCTCTCCCTGCCGGTCTCTCACTCGCTCGCAAATTTTACGACTTCCTCGTACGGTCGGACGTTATTTATTGTATCGGATCTTAATGGAGGCATGCTGCGCCCCCGCTGCGCGCGCCGTATGGCCACGGTTCGCTGAAATTCGAACATTTATATCAGAGCGCATGTCTCGTAAGGAAGTGCGAATGATTAATTGCGGACGATTAGGGTATATGCGCGGACGCGTTACGGTCGATAGAGTCGTGATCGTAAATGCATTGTCGGGGTCTCGTTCTCGGACATTTCGTATTTTGTAATTTTTTGTTGGTCCCTACCTTCTCGGAATGCTAGTGCCAGTGGCAGGAAAAGCAGGAAATTTGTACAAAGGGACGATAAGCGGCAGATTTCACGGACGAAGAATTAAACCGTCGAAATATGACGGTTTTTGCGTGTTTGGTTATAATGAAAGATGATTATGAAGACAAGCGATTTTCTGAAATTTTGCTTAACTTTTACGTTACAGCGAAATGCAAATTAAAATATATTCTTCACTGTCGACCGCTCCTCGTATACATCCACTCGTGTCGTGATCGTAAATGCATTGTCGGGGTCTCGTTCTCGGACATTTCGTATTTTGTAATTTTTTGTTGGTCCCTACCTTCTTGGAATGCTAGTGCCAGTGGCAGGAAAAGCAGGAAATTTGTACAAAGGGACGGTAAGCGGCAGATTTCACGGACGAAGAATTAAACCGTCGAAATATGACGGCTTTTGCGTGTTTGGTCATAATCAAAGATGATTGTAAAGACAAGCGATTTTCTGAAATTTTGCTTAACTTTTACGTTACAGCGAAATGCAAATTAAAATATATTCTCCACTGTCGACCGCTCCTCGTATACATCCACTCCTGCATTCGATTCTATGAATTGAACCTATCCTCTCATCATAACAAGAAATTGGCCTCGTCGAACAGATGCGTTCACAATCGTCGCTGCGACCTCGTGTACGGTCCGTCGGGTCGTCTCTCTGGTCGATTTAAATGCATCTACCATCAGAATCTAATTTATCAGCGTCGTAACGCCCCACGGCCAACTGAGCGGCCTGTATTCCGTGTTTGCGCGTACGATTACCGTTTCTCGGTATCGCCGCGTTGGACATACGCCGATAATCGATGTCAAGAATTCGATTAACCGGGCCCCGTTGCGACGATGAGAACGTCATCATCGCGATCAGGAGAAGGGGGGAGGTTCACTGCGTGTCCTACAACACATCGTACCTTGTTTATCGGGACGGCGTTACACGCGTGTCGAGATCGAGGATTTTCCGCTTCCTCGAACTCGTCCAGAGGCTCGCCACCGTTGATGCAACCTTTATCTTTATTGTTCCAGCCACTTTTTGCCGCGCGCGACTGGCCAGGTCAATCGATGACTCATTTTAATCTGTCGAATGCGCGGGTGGTGAACGAAAAAGCCATGAAGGCGTGGAATTTTAAGTGGCTCGTTTTAGTGTCGATCCGAATGTAGGCGACAATTTCGATCGTTAGGCCGTAGGAATATTTTTTAGAGTCTCTCTCGGATCAACCGGGGATCAATTGCAGGCTTTATCTTTCTAAACGTGTAGATGTGTACGCAGGCGGAATTTCAAGTGGCTCGCTTCCACGTCGGGCTTAATATAGCTGACGATTTTTCGCATTATTAGATTCGTAGCATCTCGTATCACGGACTCTTTTTTTGGAGCGTCTCGTATCAGGTTCAAATCATTTGCAGCTTTATCTTTCTAAATGTGTCCGAAGATAAAATAGGCTTAATCTTTGATACGTATACTTTGTTTTCTTTCTCATTTGTTAACGTGACGGTGTGCTTGTGTCTTTGTTCGTGATTCCTGTGTAGCGATCCTCGGGTTACTACTGTAAATTCTTTACAAAAGAAATACAATTTGTGAAGAATTATGATAAATACGTGATATCAATAAATTGCTCGATCGTTAGCTCTATCGATGCTTATTATGTGCATGTTATATCATAGATTGGAGATTATACTTATGTATAATAAAACGGTTCTAAATCGTAATCTTCACACATTCTACGACTTCATCACCTTGAAAGACCCAATGAATACCAAAATAACTTCTAAATCTCAATTGACAAATTCAATCTCTGCAGCTTACAATATTCTTATTGACGTTGATACAAGCACAATAGTGTTCCAGCATTAAGCTCTGCTTGTGTGCGATTAGCAAGTATATAATTACTCTCTCAGCAATCTCTGAAACAATTGAAGCGATGTAAAGAAAGCTTCTAACGCACATTTCTATGATTGCAGACTAACGGCCATCCGGTAATGCTGAGACGAGTGCCGAGGACGAAAGCGGATCATCATCAGGTCTCAAGATGCTGACAGTGATGTGCCCAAACTGCCGGCACCGTTTTCCGGCGCCCGGCTGTTGCGAGCCGGCGGACAGTTTCGAAGGCGAGAAGAAGAGGAACTCGACTAACGACATGGTAGTCCACCCATCGGCCTGCTACTACGGCGGCGGCCTCTTGGTCCCACGTGGCTACACCAGCGGCGGAGGTTGCTTCATAAACGCACCCACGATCGTTCACGGACCCGCTATAATACAGACAGGCGGTCAACAGTGTTCGACGAACAACACCATCGGCAACGTCGATCCGTCCAAGTACCTGCAAAAAGTTCAGCGAGAGGCTCGGAAGAGCGTCGAGCCGAGAGATAGTTACGGCATACCTTCGGAATGCCACGTGGCGACCACTTGCGATCTTACCGGCGGCACCGTTACCATCACGACTCCCAGTATACAGTCGGGCGGATGCCTGATACAGAGCACCGACTCGGGAATATTGGTTCAGGCGCCGCAGATCGAGATCAGACCGAAGCTGTCCGGCGGTGGTGGTTGTTTGGTGCAGAAGAGGCTGGAGGAGCAAGAAGACGTGGTGAGCTCGGCTCTGATGAATGAGGATTGTTCGTCCGAATCGAAATATGCTGACGAGCTGATGGATTCCTGCTGCAACGTCGTAAAGAGTCACGCTCACAGAATGCTTCTGTTGCCGCCGAGTGGCTGTCAAGAGTTGCCGGGCATCAGGAGGAATGTAACTAGAAACTCGAATCCGCCTAATGGCGAGCAGCATCTGATGCAGGACGTCGGCCAGTTGAGCGATTGCGTGAACGAGGACGAGGACTCGAGATACGGTTTCGACCTGACCAGTTCGCCCGACGTGCAGGTTCGCGCGCGAGTCTTCGGTAGGGACGAGGCTAAGCATCAGAATCAGCAGGAAGAGGCACTAGGACACAGAGACTCCTGCCAGGAGCAGATATTCCGCCCCCAGTCCCGCAAGTCCTGCTGCTGCAACGTTTCGAATCTCTGTCAAGGTCACGACGCCAGGCCTGCCAGCCATTCAGGCATTCCCAACAATGGCAAAGCCGCCGCCACCAATAATCTGTCGGAAAAGACATTTTCCAAGTGCTCAGATAATCGAGACTCAGTTCAGATCCAAGTGAACGCTACCGTCCAATTGCCGGCGTCCTTAGGTCAGTGCACTGTCAACATAACAGCGACCACGGCGGCAAACAATTCCTCATCCGCGCCGAATACGCGAGCGCGGAATAATTTTAACGGCGGAGGACTGGTAGAGAGCGCACCCAGCTCGAATCATGTAATAAGTACGAACGAGAGGAGAGACGGCGCACCTACCACTCCTGTCTCTTGGCTCATGCCCTGTCCCTGGAGCTTCGATACTTACTTCGTTGACAAGGAAGTGGCCAGATTGTGCGAGGTGAAGAGACTGCTGCAAATATGCGGATGGTACCACGAGGGATTGAGTTGGCAGCAGAGCGAGAGTCTTCTCAAAGAGGCTCCCGTTGGTAGATGGCTGATGAGAGATAGTTCAGACAGTAGGTACACGTTCGCCGTGTCCGTGCAAACTGCTCGAGGACCAACTTCTGTCAGGGTTCACTATTTTCTCGGAAAATTCCGTTTGGATGCCGAGCCGAGGCTCGCACTGGCCATGCCCATGTTTGATTGTCCGATAAAAATGTTGGAACACTATGTGGAGTACTCGAAGAGAATGGACGAGCATAGGAGGGAAGTCTGGGTTGATTACAGCGGCCAGCTGTATAGTCAAATTTATCTGACGAAACCGCTTGTGAAGGAAGTCAGGTCGTTGTCGCATCTGGCTAGGTTAGTGGTTAACAGGAACAAACTGCCCACTGAACATCTGCCGCCGCTGGTTAAGAACTATCTCGCGGAGTATCCTTATACGCTTTGAGCTCCGGCTTTGTTATGATAGTTAGACTGCAAGTGCCCATTTGAGCAGACGACTTTGATATTGCGGCTGGTACCATGAAGATATTCTGAGAGAAGGTTTTCAATGGCCTGATCCGAGGTTGAGAGACTCTCTGAAGATTGCGGCTAGCACCACTGATATGCTTCTTCAAATCACAGTTTGCCCCTCGATCGAAAATTATCCTAGGTACTGTTGTGTGTACCTGTTGGCACATGAAGATTGTACAAGTATTACGAGTAGACGCTCTATCGCAGGCACTGAAGGCGCCGGACGCGATACTGAAGACATCTTGAAGATCATCAGCATATAAAGAAACACTTGGTCGCAAGACTGCAGTTACTTCAGGTCAAGAAACTCCACGCACCGTGGTTTGCCATCGGGATACTTCTCAAGATGTCGACGTAATTCACAACCGGTAGTAGCAATTTCCATTCGCTACATTGATGAGATATCTGGTCTCGGAGACGTTTCTTCTGACGGTTGGCTGATGAGACAGCTTCGTCATTAAATGCACACCTTGATTATTGCTGTACAGAGGAGGAGCGAGGAAGGCAGTCTCCATAAATCACGGAGAGACTGCAACAAGATTTATCTCGTCAAGCCACTCTTCATGGAAATCAAGTTGCCTTCGCACCTGGTTGGCCATTAACACGAGCAAATTGCTGTCTTTGATTAGAAACAGTCTCGCCGGCATTCTACCGTTCGGACTTGTTCTTAGTAGACTTCCTGTCTTTAATCAAGGTGTCTCGGGACGTGCATCGGCCAATGGATGATTATGGACCAGTTTCAGGTCTTGTACCGTTTACTTATACGGATTTCGCTTCTCAAGGAAATGAAATCCTTACATCTGACCGGACCAGCCGATTAGAAATTGTCTAACGGAGTACGAGCTTGGATGGATACTGTCTGCCGGATCTTCTACCCTAGCATGAGTGCGGAAATATAGTCAAAATGTCGGAGGTTTCAATAGCGCACGAAGAGGAATTCAAAGAAGAGCCAATCTCGAAAGACTATTAGATTTGGTCTAAACTGTTAATCGGTGAGGACAGCGAAAGTGTCGAGAAACTAGGAACTCTGCGAAACTCTTTTGTCAGTCAGCAAGTTAGGTATTTTCCAGAGTTTGTAAAGTAGTTCACGTTTCCTGTGTGGGGTATGCCTACAGGTTATCCACCAATTTTGGGTCACTTTAACAGCTCACATTCTCTGATGCATCGCCTTCAGTTCCATGAAATTTGTTGTCGCGTGGAATCTTATAAGAGTCATTTATCGGAGCAATCGATTAGAAAGTTTAACGTCTGCGGAACAAGCTGTGGAACGAAAGATCCCACCTCAGACTCTTTCGATCCTACAGGCATGCATCTCGGTGTCTGAGATAAGGGTTTCTGGTGAACAACGTGAATAGTTGGCCACCATAGTTTACATGAAAGAGAGAGAGTACGTAGATTCTGTGTGCCAGGTTCCTCCGATGCCAACGAAGGAACGAAACGAGTTATTCGATTGTCCTACGTGTGACGTGTCTCTTCACCATATTTTCGTAACTAACATTAGATCGTGTTACACGTGGGACTATCTGGTACGATATATGATAGTAACCTTGCGTTTTGGTGCACGTGTCGCCTATTTAATCAGCGAGTGGGAGCGAGAAAGAGAAACCGAAAATGAATGTGCGTGTGAGTGTAACTGTGTACGCTTTGCATTTTCAAAAGACAAAGATGAACGTATAAACAGTACATATTAGAATGTGAATATTTGATCATGTGTTGATAATCGGAAATTTCTGCAATTCACGAATTGGAACGTTGTTAGTTGTACGAGACGTGGTGTAAGTGTTAAGTGGCCGGTTGGAGAAATTTCCTGCCCAAATTGGGTGCGAGAGTGACCGTTATGGCAGTTTCATTTGTAGGAGATCTTGCGAGACAACAGAATTCATAGCCTTGCGTATCTTTTTTCCGATTAACACTTTACTGCAAAGGACTTTTTTCATATTTGTACTTTTGTCTTGAAATGGTAATATCAATAGTTACCGCATTACAATTACAAAACTTAAGCTAATGGAGTATCGATTGCAGAGACACATCTCTTAGCATAGGGAACGCAATATGTACGCAAATGAGGATTTTCCTTAAAACACACGTACGCGGCATTTGCAGTTAAGGGTTAATATGGAAAAAAGGTGCCGCATAGAAAGGGTCAAGCTAGAGTAACCGCAGCATAATATTAGGATCAAAGCTGAATCTGCACTGACGAAAGAAAGTTTTTCATTGACCTTCAAAAATACAAAGAAACAATAAAAGCCCACTTAGCATTCAAAGAATACTGTGCGCACTGAACGGGTACCATTTACATACCCTGATAGAAGCAAACTTTACCGAAGGATGAAAGTTCATTCTTGACTACAGTATTTCGAAAACTCTTTCCGAACTGTCGAACGGTGGCAACGTTATTTCGTTCCAAAGCTTCGAAAGGCTCGTAGAGAGCGAACAAAAAATGGAAATTGAGTGACTTATTTTCTCTATTTAATTCTTGACGTGGACTTTGAGGTCGTCAGTAACGTGTAAAACAATTTTATCTCATGACCATTTTGCTGGAAACGTTATTACTCGTGCTCGCGACGGAACGCTGAACTCGAAGGAAAGCGCGAACCGTCATTCCGGTTGACATTGGCCCACTTTGAACGCGCTCACGACCATTCATTTGCGACACCGACGGCGACGACCTTAATTGCGTCTCGCCTTAAGGTTCGCCGTTGGAGATATTCGCGGACGCCGTACCAACCTCCTCCTTAGTCCGTGAGTCTTTTTTCAGAAAGGACTGCAAACGATGTGTGGCCGATGGCTAAGCTGAAACTTGGTGCCATCAATCATATCGCCCTCAGTCTTGTTGCTGCTGCCATTTCAGTAGAATTTTCCGCATGTGTCTCGGAACCGAAGCTTTGCACATTTATACCGACGTTTATTGGATTTTGTGAAATAAATTTTGTTTCCTGTGGCGGGTTTTTTTTTTGGAAACAGAGACTTTTGATGTTCGTTAGTTTTATAGGTTCGATCGAATTAAGTTTTGCAGTGATATTTGTAGTAAGCGATACGACGTGTGAGAAAAATATATTCTACATGTTTGTATCTATCTTTTTTTTGTCGTTGTCGATAATCACTTAATATTTGGTATTTTTCAAAAGAAATATTACTTTGCTTCGGAAGATTGTATTGAAATATTACTGTTTTGTAAAACCAAATATACTGGAAACGATAACGATATAACGTCAGCACGTAATTGTCGCTGTTAAAACAAAATATGACTGCAGTCACTACTATACTTTGTCGAACGCCACTTACCAGACTCATGCAAAATACGTCAATTTCACAAAATTCCCATGACATAGTCACTGAACGCCTACGCCTAACGAAATCCACATCACACACCACAGCCTCTGCGACGTCTACACACGTACACGTGTATATATATTTTTTTAAGCGACCATAAGATTCGTCAAAAAGTTTCGCGTCGGCGGATAAACAACAATAACCATAACAGCTAGGAAAACTGAAAGTAAGATAGTGACGATAGAACCTAACCTGCAAGAAACATGCCCGCATATATGTCTCCATGTTTGTCTGTTGTGTGCATCTGCCTGCGTGTGTCTGCTGTTAATGCGTGCGTGCACCTACTTTCCGTCTGTTAAGTCTAATAAATAGTGTCGGTGCCTCTATATTAGAGACCCGACCGTGTGTTACGTTGAGCACCTCGAGTGGCTCTATGTAATGGATGTTTCGAGTCTGCAGAATTGAAATGTGTCAAGGTTCGGCACGACGATTCGGATTTGATCAAAGTTAGCGCGAGATAAGAAGATTGCGATCGTTGTCGATAGATTCAGGCTGCGAAGAACGGTATGGTTCAGAGATTCGATTGCGTCAGTTTCATTATTCCGTCAAATACGTTAAATCGGTGATCGACGTCTCGTCGATCGCGATCGGCTAGTGTGGTATCCCGATACAGTATACTATGCGATTGCCATGTGTGGATTGTATCAGAATTATTTCTCAGCATCATGAATTCCGAACGATCCAAGTATTTTTTATCAATTTCCATTGGATCGGTTCTGCGATCGACTAAGAAACGTGCAGAAGTCAAACTAGCTGATCGCGTTCACAGTTTGCCGGGCGCTGACTCAAACGCGTTATACAGTCAGTTTGAGCGTGAATTGCAGCGAGGAAAACAATTCGATGCTATCCTTGGCAATCAATTATATCGAGCTAGAAGGGAGAAGGAAAACTCTTACGTTTCCAGGAAACTGACGCTTTGCCGTTGTCTGTTGCGAATGAGACATTTCGATGATGCTTGGGCAGAGACTGATTGGGCCGAAAACTGCCAATTTGCGTGGAATGCGTGATGTATGTGGGTGAAAGTGTGTGTACGTGTGCGTGCGTGCGGCGTGTGCGTTGTTATATATGTTGCGCGCGGTTTCGTCCGCCCGCGCATCTGTCTGTCTCCTTTTTTTTTCTTCTCGTATATCTAATTTTACCTAATTAGCGACATGTAAGGACTTTCGAGACCATGTATTTTATATTACGATGAGAAGTGTATAGCGAATCACAAGTTAAATTATTAAAGAAGTATTTATTATCAGATATCGTTGATTTGTCCGTTCCCGCCACTTGTCTTTTTAGTTTTTACGTGCATATTAATGACAATTTTAAACATGTATTATCGCGTGACACTATAAGAATTTCATACATGTATTCTGCATCGTGCGAGTGTTTGCTATCGGATTTTTCCGTTGTAACGAATATCGCTCTCAAACCAAGAAATTCTGTTTAATAGAGTTGAGTATTTTTACACCTAAAATTCGGCACATTTTGCTCGGTAGGACCGCTAGATGTAAACAAGTCACTATAAAATCACCGTTGCAATTTGAGTAGCCACCTAGCGCCACATTGGATTGATATATTTTCCAAATGACATAAACTATTCGTAGAAATTATTTTCAAAATATTCTCGTACGTGAGAGCAGAAATTCTGAAAGTGGTATCAAAGTATGACGACATTGAATCATCATTGCGCATTCATTCAAAACGCTCTCACAGTTTGGCATTTCAACATTGTTGTTTTGCTTTTTGTACCACCGAAGTAAATGCATCTGTGGGAAATCAAAATTCAATTGTTCAGTGCAGCGTACGTCAATCCGTCAAGTGAAGAGTCAGTCAAAATAAAAGACCTAATCGAAGTTCCATGCACGAACTGTACTGTATAATTGTTCTGCCAGATGACTATTTACCATAACTGCATAATCCAGCGAATCTCGAAACAGACAATAATAGACTTGAAGATAGTTTGTCTCTTAACACTGCATTGTTATATCCTTCGATGCCCATACCTTGTACCAACAAAGTAACGCTAAGCGTTAGGCAGGATTGTTATCCTTACTTGTACATTATATCCAGCACAACAATAGAACAAACGCGATAGAGAGTTTGCCGACTACAGATCTACCGCATGAATTCTCTCAGAACGTACACTTTCCCTCGATTTCCTCCGGCGAATTTCCATTTCAGACCCTCACCCACCGTAGTCCATAATATTAACGCACCACTCGCCGCATAAGCGCATCATTACCGGTTGCAAAGGGCTGAACGCGAAGTTGCTACGTTTATTGAGACATTTTTTAGACCAATTTTATCAACAGTGGTTCAAAACCGTTACCGCTCAAAGTACCGGTTGCGTTATGTTACTTCTCGCACTTCGCGGAAGGTTTTGCGGACGGCATTAATAATGCAGCGCAGTGTAGTAAGCAATTGACGCGCGCAGGATAGAGGGAAAGTGAAGCTTGGCGACGCCAGCAGTACACTGTCGTTCGTTAGACCTGCCGAATCCAGCGTGCAGTCTGTCCAAGCTTTTTCGTCGCAGGGAAATGGACTGCTTCGATAGTCGGTATTACTGGGTGAGTCGTAGGTTGCTCACGCTGATTGGACAATGGCCATATCAGGATCGCAGCGTCAGATTCAGAAGGATGATCGTCTTCTCTTGCACAGTCGTGTCCTTTTTAGGGGTACAGGTATGTAGGCGCAAACTGCTTACGGTCTGTCTTTTGTTAATGTTTTTTACTCACACATGCACATTTGGCGAGCATCAGATTGGTTGCTTTTACTGTTATGTTTGAGCGTCTGATTTTGAGCGATTGATTTGAGCGTCTCAACGTTTTCTAGGTGGCTGTGTCCTAACGCAAAATCTGAAAACTTTAAGATATCAACATAAATAAGTATGCGCTAATAAGTATGAAATAATTTTCTTTTCTGAGGTCGGTGCCGAGATAGAAACAAGGAAACACTTAAATCAGTTTCGAATAGGGGTGGAGGTCTTCGAAAATCAATTAACCTGTAAGCACATTGTACACTTCGTATTCTAGTCATTCGATAAACGAAACAAATTATAAACATTTCTTTCGCCAGTTAATAGGTTCTTTTGTTTCTATCTCGGCATTGACCTCAAAAAAGAAAATGATGTCATACTTTTTAGCGGATATTTGAAGTTGATGTTACTTTTTTTTTAATTTTTTTTCGTTTTAGTACAACAATGCACACCATAAGGGTAGTGGCACTTTTTTTTTTTACACATTTAGGTTCTCCGGTTACGTCCTATACACATCTATACATAGTAAATATGATCTGTGTGCATTATTCGAAATTCACTTTATATTCATTATTTCTGACGTTGTCATACTTCTACTGCATAATAACTTTAGTAAAGAAAATAAACCCAAACACTACCATAAAAAAATAATTGATTGAAGAAAAGGAATGTGTTTTAGGTGATGAAATTGCTAACGTCCAAGAGAACACCCATACTGTGGTCTGAAATAATAGGAAACGAACTAGCCACTCTCATAGCAGTAATCAAATATTTCTCGTACACAGTCTACGATGAGAAAGTAAGTTATTTAATTCATGTTACGCTCGATGGAGCACTCAAATAAACTCTGGTTTGACGAGCGTAGTTGAGAAATCTCATGGAAAGCATGAAAACACATTGGAACAGTCTAAATGACGACGATGAAATACAGATTATCCGGGAAATATCTGATGATGCGAGAATGTATAGTTTGCGCTCTGTGTGTAAGTAAATGCAGAATTGATTAGCTATACAATTTAATTATTTTTCAAGGCGATCTGTTTATTTCAAAGTCATGCATTACGTAGGTGAAAATGTTTATTCAAGCTGCGAGGTATGTAACCTATGGAGACGACAGTGTTGAAATATTGTATTTAGATGAGCTCTAAATTTATTATTTTACTCTTTACGAGATGTTGACTTCATTCGAGACTTTACTACCGAAATTAAAGTATGACTTTACGATACAAACAGATCTGCATGACACAATTTGCATGTTTTCATTGGCCATAGATGATGAGGATAACACATATAGTCGCCGTTAAGTCCTAATTTTGCATTACTTAGTAAATGTACAAAATTGTTGAGTTTATACTTTGATTACAACATCAAGATACCACAGACACTTAAATTTGTCTTTTGTAATTTAAAACACTCAGGTAGTGACGATACGTCACACCTTTACAAAAAATAAGAAAAAATACGTTTACTTTGATATCTCTAAGAAATGTATTGGAGCAGAAAAGATTTGTCACACAAAAATGTCCGTTCGAATCCATCGGAGGTTCATATTTCAGCGTTTACTTCCCGATTGCCTCTCACCTTCCGCTTCATACTTTGTTTTTATAGTATGTACTCATATGATTGACTCTCTTACCTCTTTTGACCGTGCTCTGCTGTCTCGTCATCCGATTCGTTCTTCTAATGTTGAAGTGTTTCTCGTTATTGATTTCTGATTTTGCAGTGTTTATTTTTACGTCTTTTACAATCGGTATCTTTCTCACGCTCTTGGCGCCGATCATCGATTTTATAATGCCATTGAATGAGTCCCGTTCACGAACATTCCTCTATCCCGCTGAGTACTTCATCGATCAGCAAAAGTACTTTTATCCCATAATGACGCACATGATTTTCGTCGTTGGATTTTTGGTGACAGCTGTACTTGCCACCGATACCATGTACATGACGTACCTTCATCATGCGTCTGGAATGTTTAAGCTCGTTAGGTAACTTGAAATTTTGATAAGGTTAAGGTAGAGATAACAGTGTTACACGTTGTGGACAAATTAAGAAGGAATCGGACAGACAGTCTGGTCAAAAGTTAATTCCACATGTTGAAAATGCATACATATTTAGAAATGTGGTGCATGTTTAACATGAAAAAATGGAAGATTAATATGCAACTGGTACTACGAAAAATTGACTTTCTTAAAAATTGCCATTATTCGGTAACACAACACAGAATTTTTAACATCGAGTGTACAATTGCTGAACCTAATGACAAAAGAGCTTCAATTGCGATTTCTTCGTAAAAGACTGTGTTGAATGATTAAATTATTATCTTCAAAACTATGCAGTAAGGAATTCTGAAATTTGGTATGTTTCTTTATAAAGATTAAAATAGATCATCCCTTAAAATTTCAAGAATTTCTGCGATTTTCTTATGTGTGTCCAATTCTTCCTTAATGTTTTCAACAGTTCTATTGTGGGAGAGAATGAACTTGGAATGGAACATAACGAATACGACGAGTCATTGCCTGTAATAACACGAATAGATCGATTCAAATGTATCCGATTGATGGGTATGAAAATGGCAGAGTGCAGGAAATAATAATTAATAAGTAATATCAAGGATTATCCGTAATTTCGTCAATAAGAGGGTTACCCGGGTAATAATAATGGCAGTTCGTATGTCAAACCGGAAGCCACACTGTCCTCAACGTATACGGTTGAGGGTTGCCTGAACAAGTCAAGTTCCGAAAATTTCCAATTTTTAGAATTTTTGTATCCACTTTAACAAATTGAAAATGTACATTTTAAGTATAAATTAAATGATTTTCTTGAGATAGTTAAAAAGTTGTGTGACCGAAGCCTGATGTGTATGGAATTCATTATATAAAGAAAACTAAATCCGTTACAACAAAAATTTGTAAGTCAAATGTTTGAAATGTTATATTTGTTATTGGTGACACGTCTTAGCCATCGATTGGAGCATGCGCTTGATCATAGCGAGAAAGGCAGCGAGTGTAGGTTTAATGGAAGAGACGCCAATTGTTCGAGAATCGCAATTGCTGTGGAATATCACAGAAGAGCTCTAAGGTAAATCATCGTTGATACATCGTACATTTACAATCATGCTAATACATTTCCTTCCATTTCGACATTTACAACGTTTCGATCGGTTCGTAAGAATTCTCGAAAATGAATGAAAATTTGGCGCTCCAGCAGAATAATCACCGGCATGCTTAAGAAGTGTAATTAGTAAACACTCTCGACGCTTGGCACAAAGGGATAAAAAAATAAAATACGTGATGTGACATTTTCTTGAAATGTATGTATTTTCTTTGTTGAAGCTTTACCGACGACATTGTCGCGATATACGAATGGCCACATTTCTTCTCACTTTTCATATCATTGGTTAGCACCAGCTTGAGTTTATACAGTGTAAGTAGATTCTCACATGCATCTGGAAGCACGTGCGAATGTCGTAATGTTTTTGCCTTCCAATAGGCAGTGATGTTGAAGGAAAAAGGAACCAAAATGCCCGTTGGCCTGATGTTCGGTATTGCACAAATGTTTCACTTGTTCATCATGGTTCTACCGCCGCAAATGTTAATAGACAGCAGCGGAATCATTCCCTACAAAGCGTAAGACGACTAACATTACTTTAGCTTCCGTCCAATGTTCTTTGGACAAAGTCAGTTCGATGCGCATCATTCTCGGAATCGATCTTCAATTGCCAATACCTACATACTTCGTGATTTGGAAGCAAACGCATACGTTACGTCACGGCATCAAACATGTGTTATAGATACAGCAGCAAGTGGTATGCAGCCCCTGTTACCGCACAAGCTTTGTTGTTGTTGATAATGCAGCGTGGTATGAAACCTCGGCAAATGGTTGTTGGAAGAATGTACGCCCTATCAGTCGAAAACTATTGCTCGGTAAGTTCTATGGAAACAAACATTACATACGATATTGTTATAATCTTTATTAGATCGTTCTGTTCAGTTTATAGTTGTAAATAGATAATTCTATATTGTTTACTTTATTTGCATTTTTGTTGTATATTTAAACGTTTTTGGTGAGTATTTACAATATCTCGAACTGTGAGCAGTGTACAATTCATTTTAAGTAACGGCGTGTCGGCATGTTATCATTTCGTATAGATTGATGCTTAACATAAAAAAGTACGCTTGTATGTCTGAATCACGTCTTGTTTGTTTAAGGAGGTGCAAACTTCGATCTCTTACTTCACGGTGTTGTTGTCGCTTAAATAAACGTAACAAATTTCTGGTATAATTAGTATTGTTGTCATAACATAACAAATTAAGTAGGTTTATTCGTGACAATAGAAAGAATATTAATAGTGCTACAGTGATTGAGATTGTAATCCTAGGTGTTTTACAACAAATCTTTATACTTCAGAATACAATTGTAGTTCATTATATTTTGCAGTCCATTACCGGAACACTTACATACTTCATATAAGTTTCATGTCAAGATTGCGTTAAAGGAAAGTAAATGCTCATAGAAGTTGGAATATTTCATTAGTTACGAAAATTCATTTAAAAGTAAATTATCACCAAACAACGCCCGGTAACGTATTCAAAAGATATTAAAAAGGCACAATCACATAGAAATACAGAAATGAAGTCAGTACTGTAACCGTACAAATTTGAGGCCCGCGCCGGCACAGAAGATCGTACCGACGCGCGTCCGGCGGAGACCCGTGGAATCAGGAGAGCGAGCCGCACACGCATCGTCAACCGCGTGGCCGGTAAGGACAAGGAGCTGCGACGCACGTTTACCGACCTAATCCCACCTGTGAGCACGTGAGGGGAAGAATAACGGTACTTCCCATCGGTGTCATCAGAAATAGCATCCTGCCGCACACAAACAAGTAGTATGCGTGCATGTCCGTGAGAGCTACGAGGCAATCGAGTGGCGCGTAGCTCTCATGGACACGACGCATACTACTTCTCTCTCTTCCCCCACCACGCGTGAAATATGCGGCAGGATGCTATTTCTGATGACACTGCTTCCCATCACGAACCACGTACCTCCCCTCACGTGGTTCGGGTATAAAAGGCCCCGTTCCGCGACAAGAGGTCGTCGATTCTTCGATCAAACTCTGACGGGCTGAATCAGCCCGGAGATCGCGAGTAGAAGTAACAGAGAAGCTCGCCGTGCGAAAACGCCGCATTCCGGAAGACTCTGCAACGACGGGCCCGGGTCCGACCAGTTCGCGCCGCGCCACATAGGTATCGCCGCAGAAGGCGGTAACTTCTCGCCGTAACTCGCGAAGCATACGAGACGACCGGTAGCTTGAATATTACCTTAGACCAGTGCGGTCCAAGAAAGTGTCCCGGGGCATTTTCGGATCCCCCACCGAGCTACTGTTGCCCTGGAAACGACGGACGCTCAGTGTGTGTCAGTGTGGCCAGAAGTGGCGCCGGGCACCATCGGTGACCGCGGGAGTGGGGATACGCGCAAGTGTGCGTGCCCTGGCTGCGAGTCCTGTACAGTCCTGTACTCCTGTGGACTTGGGGAGTCCACGCAGCTCTCACAGACAGGGCACGCACACTTGCGCGTATCCCCACTCCCGCGGACACCGCTGGTGCCCGGCGCGACTTCTGGCCACACTGGTGTGTCTTATGATCGGCATACAGAAAAACTTGTACCTAGTGGAGGTGGAAATAGCGGCGTGAGGGGCCCCACTCGTGGACCGCACTGCCGTAGACATTAGAAAATAGAGTCAAGACGACGGCTCCAACGAAACCCGTAACCTTCAAAAATGGTCCAACGGACGAGGTGGCTTACCCCGCTCACGTACCGGTTCCGGCCACGCTCGTTTCGTACACATGGCACAAAACCGCAAACGATCCCGACGGATAAGGTGGCCTACCCCGCCCACGCACCGGTCCAGGCCACGCTTATATCGTCTACCGCAATACCTAATACCACGATACCCGGTGGCTGCGATCCGCCTCAATCCGCTCTTGGTACCGTCCAAGGCGATACGCAGCTCACCAACCCCGCAATAGACAACTTCCAACACCTACGGTCGGAGCAGTCTGATCCGCTCTCGGCACCGGCCCGGATCTGCGCCCGATTCGTGCGATCCCGCCACCATAATATACACGACTTACACTGGAACGACCCAACACCGCACATCGCCGAGACAGACGACCGCCGTAACGTCACCTTTGTAACGCGACGCGCATACATCCGCGCTGCGCACTCGGCGTCCATAGTATTATGTCGGCAAGCGAGCGTACGTCAATCGAGACAACTACACTGTAACCAGTGTAAGCTACTGTACGCAGCAACTCACACCAGAAACGAGAATACAGACACACTACCTTGCAGCACAAACCACTGCCTGCTCATTCAGTGCGTTTTCCCCTTCGCCCACGCCTGCCTAACACTATCTACGGGTACTAAGGGCCGGTTCCACCAACCTCGGTTAAATCGGCGGTTAGCTAATCATGATTAATTTTTAACCGAGGCTTTAATCATGATTAAGTGCTGTTCCGTTCCACCAAAAATATTTCAGCTCTGGTTAGTTAATCGTATACCCTCTTCGCGATAACTCTCAGCGAGTCTGAATTCCGTTGTAACTGCGGCTCTGATTGGTTCAATTCTCAGTGTCATTTAATCCGCAGGCGGCAAAGGGCAAAGAATGGCAACATTGATTGCGGTTGATCGTCATTAGCGTATTGTATTTTGTGAAGTTTGTAAAGAGGAGAAAAGTGTAGGGCAGTAGGAAGAATGGCGGAAAAATCATTAGAGGTTAATAAATACTAAAAATTTTATAAAAATATTATATATTTGCGTTAAGGCTTTCATGTCTCGGATGAATTGGGCTTGCAGCATATTCAGAGGTGTGATGCCAATGGGTTAACAACCGAAATTACTATTATATGGTTTAATTGAAAATAAACATGAATTTTATGTAAAAATACATATTTTGATTCGTCTTAATGTACAATTACATTCATATATTATGGCACAATGCCATAGTAAAATAGTTATGATTGGATTTTGCTAATTATGCGCGGACATAGGAATATTGCAGCAACATTCCTGCAATACTCCGGCAATGTCAGCTGCAAGGTGTAAGTAATAATCTTCCTACAATATTCCTGCAATATTCCCTGCTATCCGGGCATAATTACCAAAATTAAGTTATACAACTTTGCTGTCGGATGTTCTAAACTTGGCTCAATGACGTGTAGCAACGCCTCAATAGTATTTTTTGTAAGATGAAATCTTGTAAAAAGGTCGATATCGTCTAACGTTTCGAAATAATTAATTCGGTCTTTGATAATTCTTCTTCTTCTAGCCCTAATAGGTTCATAACCTTCTTCTTCTTCTGAGGATAATACATCGTCGTATAGCGCGTCCATGACTATAGTAATGACTTCAATTTTATTTTGACGATATTACCAGATGTTCCCAAACGCTAACCACTGATTAAATACGGTAACAGGCCAAAATTGGCCGGTTAAGTTTAACCGGCGTTTTCTTAACTTAATCGGGGTTCAAAGTTTGGTGGAACGCAAAGTATCGATTAACAAACGTTAACCACCGATTAAGGATTTAACTGAGGTTGGTGGAACCGGCCCTAAGAGTAGTACGCTCCTCAGAGCGAACCCTGGCCGCCTCGCGCAGGACAGCCACAGTAGCGGGGTAAGACCGTGACCCGTCAGACGCGTCACCTCTGACGGGTCGTACGAGGACGTACGATTCTACTGGAACAGGGAAAATCGTACGGTGACAGTACGTACGACACGAATCAACACTATTTTCCACCTCTCAATAATAGTCTTCAAAATTTTCTGAGAAGGCTACGCCTGAGACCTAAACTTGTGTCATAATACGTTGCTTTCTCCGTTCGAAATATTTTACTCTACATATTGCCCCAACTCTTTCTACTGCGCACGCAACATTACATTTTACACCAATGAATATTTCGACAACGTCTCAGAAAATATGAAACCAACTTCTTCCTGGTCGAAAGCACTTTTCTATTTCAGCGAATGCAAAACTGTTCTTTTTTCTTGCACGGCATCAAGTGCCTTCCGCCTAAGATAAGCTTCTCATAAAAGCGAGGTAGAGAATGTAGAAATGTAGACACTTTTTCTAACAGCCCTCAATTGTCGACGTTATAGAAAGAAGGCGTTCGAAAACAAAGCGTTGAGAAAATTGCATTACTCGACTGGACCCTAATATCAGTGTTGGTTGCAAAGCGTATACCCGACATTAGTTATTCAGTTAATGGCGGTATATAGGGTTTGCGAGCGTGGTGAGAATTCAGAAGGGTCAGTCGAGTGCGGAACGCGGCCTGGTAAACTTCCTCTTTTGCCACCTGTTACTCCGTCATACTGTTCATTGCCTCCTCTAAAATGGAAACGGACTGTTTCAATACTCGTTACTACCAGCTAAATCGGAAGATGTTGACGCTACTCGGACAATGGCCTTATCAGAACTATTCTGACAGAGTCATACTGTGGATTCTATATACGTGTCTTGTGGTCACTGGGATTATAGTACAGGTAAATTCTTTCCGTTGTTCCTTCTTTCGAGCTGTCAAACAACACGTACTTTTTAATCGTCTTCAAAAGTAGAGAAGCGTCTCCGAACCGTGTATATGTTTTTTTTTTTTCTATTTTTCCCGGAGACCCTTTTTTTAATTCTGGGTTATCGACTGCAATATTTTTGACGGATTTCCACTGTGCATGGCATATGTCGTGCTTCGATCAAGTAAATTCAACGTGGTATTAAATAGAACTGTGAAACCGTGAGCGTACTCTGAGCGATGTGAAATATGATTTATCTACTATAAGCAGTATGTACACACATTATTTCGCGAGAAAAAAACCCTGACGCAGGTCGGGAGGGCGGTCAAAGCAGAGGAGGTGGACTTTGATTTGTCCGTTGAGTTTATTTGCGAAGGCCTGGCATGCTCAAATACAATTGTCAGGTACTATACTTACACAGTCTACAACGACAAAGTAAGTGACCATTAATAGGCTTCAAAAAATGCCATATCAATTTAACAGATAAATGCAGTTTTCCAAAACGCAGATAAAAGGGCTCCTGGACAACATGAAGATCGATTGGCAACGTATAACTAATGAGAATGAACATCAGATTCTTTGCGATTCGGCGGAGGCGACAAGAATTTTTATGGTGCAGTATACGGGTGAGCGAAAATTGCACAAAATTTCCTAATGAAATTAAACGATCACGCAATGACGATCGCATCGATTCAAAGTTTCAGACTGTTGTCGCGTATATCGATATGTTGACTAGAAGTAGTAATATTATTTTTACTTGCTTTTTCTTATGTATGCTGTGTAAGTTAGAGTTAATTCAGAAGTTATTGCGTCTACAAGGAACTAACCACATTAGATTTTATCACGATTTGTTGCAAGCTACAAGTATCATCTTAACAGGTTGACTGCCGACGTGTTTACTGGCAAGTTTGCCGACAACGAAATGTCAGATCGTTTTTATTTATTTGTACCTGTGCATTGCACTTGGGACATATCATTGCCGACTTCAAAATGTTCACTTTATTGAGAAAATCAATTAAAGTTGCCCTATTATGGGCACGAATAAAATCCTTTTTAATAGTTTATATTATGTTTCATGTCATTTTTAAAATTATGCCACTATTAATTCTGGTACTCCCCAAGTCCCCACACCCTTTCCTACACTAAAATGTAGCACATATGAAAGAAAAATGGCGGCCCTTTCGCGCCGCAGCGAGACTAGCGCCACCAACGGCAGAGTACAAAACGAAGGAACGCAAGTTTCCTCTCTTCGCTCTTTTAGCTCTCAGAGCACCTTTCCCGCCTTGGGGCAGATCAAGCTGGATCAAGCGTACCCCTCGAATAGTACAGACATTGGATACAGAGACAATAAAGTCTAACGTACAAAAGCTTGTGTTCATGTTATTTGTAACATAAACCTTGAGTTCGCGGAGTCACGTTACGACGTGACAAGTGTGGGACTGGCGCCTGCCGGTACGCCACATGGCGTCCTCGCCAGCGCCCTCTCGTAGCCACTCTCAGAAACACTCTCAATAAAAAAAACCTCACATACTATACTACTACGTAATATACTTTCGGCTTTGTTCGCCGAATATTTAATGAACAATGTTATTTACACGTCATCACAATTTGTCTTGTATACATTATTCTTTTAGCGTTTTCCTGTTCCGGAGCGCTGATGTATTCGATTACCATGCTTTCATCGCCTTTGTTAATCTACACGCCGTTATTCAACGAATCCTGTCCCCTTGTGCCCTATTTGACCTTGTTCCAGAGCTATTTTAAAAAATTTCAGACTTTTTCGAAATGTTTCCAAATATTGTTAAATATTCACGGTATCAATATGCTCAATTTCGTATATTTTTGACTATTTGTAACGCTCTAAAATACTAAATAAACGTGAGCTACCGTGTGCTTAAACGTAAATCATTTAGTTAAGCAAAAGTGTTGAAGGCGTATGGCGTATACCGTATATGAACGAGAGTCTTAAGTGGCTGAGTATACATACGTGCATCTACTATACTCCTACTTAACATAAGTTCGGCTTTGTTCGCCTAATATTTAATCAACAATGTTATTTACACGTCATTATAATTTGTCTTTTATACATTATTCTTCTAGCGTTTGTCTGTTCAGGAACGCTGATGTTTTCGATTACCATGCTTTCATCGCCTTTGTTAATCTATACGCCGTTCTTCAACGAATCCTGCCCAGTTCTGATGATGTATTCAAAGGAGTACATTGTCGACCCGCAAAAATATTGTTTTCCACTTCTCTTGCATATTTGCATTTTTATCTCAGTATTATTGGTAGGGGGAGTTTGGACCGACATTATGAACATGGCTATCCTATATCATATCGTTGGGATGTTCAAAATTGTTTGGTAAGATACACAAAATCATATTCGGTTGGGAGAAAATCGTTTATTTACTTGAGAGATTTTTCATGAATGTTTGTTTCGAATGATGTTGATGTATGTAGAGTCTTTTCTTTAATACATATGTTTGAGATAAATTCAAAGTAAAATGTTGAGAGTTCCTCGTCACTTTCAATTCAATACTTGTGTTTATTGCTTTCCCGGTCGTTGAGAAATATGTTTTAGCGTGCGCGTACATTACGTATAAATATGATTGATTATGATTAATAGACGTATGTTCAGTATCTGTAAAAATCTTTAAACAGGGCGTGATGTATGAGACATAGTAAAATATTATAATGTTAACAAAATCTGAGTGTTGGTGTCGACCATCATTTTTATTATTAATGATTTCTTCAAATGTAACACCTAATCTGAAGAACTGTTCTCAAATAAGATCGTTGCAGCTATCGATTGGAGCATGTATTTGATCTCTGCACAGATGAAAGTAAGTATTCGTCGGGTAGGATGAACGTATACGACAGAATTGCAAGTGCAGTGGAATGTCACAGAAATGCTATAAGGTTCGTGAATACGTGCAGAAAGTGGCTATTTCCTTGTCATGTAACAATACTTTGTTTATAATGCACGTATAAACATTTTTGTGCATGATTATGATTGATATGATATTGTGATGAATATTATAGAATATTGATGACATTAATATTTTGTGTTCCTAGATTTGGTGAGGATGTTGGCGACATATTCCAATGGCCAAATTTAATTTCGCTTGTGATCACCATGCTTTCTATCGCTGTAACGTTATATTGGGTATGTTTAGCTTTTCATTGTGATTTTAACGGTTTCTGAATATTTTAGTATAACTCTTTGATAGGCGGCCACGTCAAAAGAACAAGGCCTTAAACCGGTATTTGCAATGACGATTTCCGGAGGAGCGATGATACACATGTTCTTCACGAATCTTTCGTCTCAGAGAATGATGGACAATAGCGAAGCAGTTATCTTCAGGGCGTAAGAATATTTGGAAATGCTATCCTGTAACGATCATTTTGGGTTTGGCGTTCAACGAAGGCGCGTGTCCACTACGTTCAACTTTACCGATCGGCTGGATGCATCAGTGGAAACACAAAAATGATGGTTTCATTGATGTATCTAGTCGATCGGCCAAGCGGATAGGGAGCACAACAGATTGACAGGCAAATATTCGTCGGAGTTTAAAAAAAAAAAATTAAATCCGCTCATTTGTGAATATTGAACAAATAAGACTAGGTCATAATACAAAAATTGTAATGGCGAAAATTTGGACTACAAAAGATATTATCAAATCAATATATACTAAGAGATCTCTTTCCCAAATGTTTTAACGCCAAATTTCATGTCTTTCGCAATGGAAAATTTGAATCCGTTGATTGACATGACTAATTGAAGATAGAAATCTTTGTCTATTGGAGTATATGGATGGTAACAGGGAAATGTAATAACAATTAATGAATAACAAGTTCCGGAAATTGTAAATGTGGTATTGCCAATTAATAATTTAATCAGATATTTTGACGGATGGATAAATCAAGAATTAATATTTTGAAGTGCTGACGTATCTTGAAATATATAAACATTGATTTCTCTTTGTAATGAACAATGTTTTGTTTGAAACCGCGTATAAGGTAGCGTTTTATGTGTACTTACGGAACTCGAAATGTTACAGCTATTCGAGTATGTGGTATACGGCGCCTGCTAGGGAACAGAGCTTACTGCTTTTGACAATGCAACGTGGTTTAAAGCCATGCGCTATTGTTATAGGAAAGCTGCATGCTGCAACGCTCGAAAACTTTGCAGCGGTATGTTACGTTTCAATACATTACACTGCACAACACTAAATTTGCCTTTTGAACGAAAATAGCCAATTTCGATTAATCTTGACCCGCTAAAAACGAATCTGAAACCCGTTTTTGAAAATTGGCTCGAGATTGTGAGTAATTCAATTTAAAAAAAAACAGCCTTTTTTCAACTTTGAACAACAATCAGGCCGTAAGTGTACAAGTTAGAAAATTTTTATTGGTTGAAAAAAAATCTCCAGACTTTTCTGAATAAAACGGTATCAAACACTTTTACAATTTAATCTTGCAAACATCTTTAAACATTAGTTAAAGTGGATAAGACACGTTTTGCGCACCTATTTTTCGAGATGTTTTTCAATTTTTACAAAAAACTGGGAGTCCGACGAGGATTCCAATACCTCTACGCGATAGAGCAGACATTTGTGTTTGGAAAACCACTTTAACAGTATGTAAATTATATTTCTGCTTCGCACAGGAAAACGAAAACCTCGTGCGTGTTACGGAGTGTGAGCAGTGGTTCTCCGACTCAATGCCGTGCAAACGCTAGGCGACAACAAGCCACAGCGGAACGCGTGTTACCACGTGACGCGCAGAAAGTCTTAGTTAGTTTTCCTGTAGGAAGCCGAAATTTGTTTTACATATTATCATGATGCTTTTCCGATGGAAAATGTCTGCTCTATCGTGCAGTGTCATTGGAATTCACGTCGGAGTCACAGCTTTTTCCAAAACTTGAAAAACATCTCGAAAAGTAGGTGCGCGAAACGTGTCTTATCCATTTTAACTAATGTTTAAACATGTTTGCAAATTTAAATTGTAAAAGTGTTTCATATCGTTTTATTCGGAAAAGTCTGGGGAATTTTTGGCAACAAATGAAAATAGTGTAACTTGTAAACCTACGGTCTGATTGTTGTTGAAAGCCGAAAAAAGGCTGCTTTTTTTTCAAAATTCAATTACTCAAAATCAAGAGCCAATTTTCAAAAACGGGTTTCAGATTCGTTTTCAGCGGGTCAAGATTAATCGATATTGGCTATTTTCGTTCAAAAGGCAAAAAAAAGTCCAATTTTGTTGTCCAGTGTTATACAACATGTCGAATACATAATAGACTACATTTCCTACGCTGAGATCGCATGTTTAACCAATGTTTAGTATAGAAACAGATTCGTAAGTGACATTCAAAGCATTCTTTGTAGCCATTTTTTCACCATGTGAAGGGTCATCGATAATTTTCATATTGGCCCGACACCTAGTCGTAATCACAAAATTGTGCCGGTCTTGAGATGACATACTGAAACAATATTCCCAAAAAGTAATAATGTAATTGTTTTGTTCAGATGATCTAATGGTCAATATAACATACATAGTTCAATTATCGGTTCCGTTGTACAGAAATATCATATCATTTAAAAACACATTGATGACCTTCAAATTTTTACAAAAATGAAACTTTCTATTTATTCTTGATAGTTTTTGTATATCATCCACAATAATGCATGTGTATTACGTATCAGCGTTAGATGACTTACTCAATACGACCATGTTAAATATTTTAATTTCGCATGACTAGGTACTCGTTTACGGTTTCCTGGCATTATATCTATTGGTACTTTGGAACAGTTTGTTTAATATTCGTGTTATCATTTCTGTTTAAGGACATCCAGGCTTCATTTTCCTACTTTACTCTGCTTTTGTCGATGGAATAAGCAGTTGGGAAAATAACGGAAAACTAACGATGCCTATCTAGCGGAAAAAAGTGTTGTTCGTGATACAGTGTAGACTGTGTGGAGCAATGTAGAACGAAAGTGTTGTTTGCATCTGTTTGTATAGTCGTCGGTCCGTCCGCTATTAGAAAAGAACACTTGTAAAAATAGCGTCTCTGTACAAATTACTATAGTAGAAGAAATTGTGACGTTATAAGTTTAACAATAAAATAAACTTCATTAATTCCTCACCCATGTATGGCCATAAATAATATATGGCTAACAATGCTTCTTTACCTCTGTATGGTTTTTATATTCCTTGCGTCATTTCGTATAGCGCGTATAACACCGGACAACACTAAATTTGCTTGTGAACGAAACTAGCCAATTTCAGGTTTTATTCGGAAAAGTCTGGAGAATTTTCGGTAACAAATGAAAATTGTCTAACTTGTATATCTACGGCCTGTTTGTTGTTCAAAGTCGGAAAAAAGCTGTTTTTTTCAAAATTCAATTACTCAAAATCTCGAGCCAATTTCCAAACCCGAGTCTTAGATTCGTTTTCAGTGGGTCAAAATTAATCGAAATTGACTAGTTTTGTTCAAAAGACAAACTTAGTGTTGTTCAGTGTTACCCGTAAAGTATTATCACATATTGAATAAACTTGACTGCTTTGTGGTGTTGTTTTCGTCACGTCGTTGCAGTGATTTTGTCTTATTAAATAGTATGTTTATGCTGTGAGTTGTATTTGTCTCAAATATGAAATGTTCAGATGTGTTACAAGGATTAGTTGCGAATTGGATATGCCGGCATCGCCCATGATTTCATAGAAAATTCCGTTAGAATTGGTTATCGGTGGCTTAGTATATGACGGCATGGCTATTATATCATGACATAGGAAAAGGAAAGAGTCCGTGTGCGTATGATCATCTGGCTGATCACCTGAAAATTGTGGTTTGAGAAGGTTAGAATGATATTTGGATATCTTCGTGCCTGTCTGTATATCTACGTTGTTGTTAAGATGGACTCGAATAACCTTGTATGGTCCTTTGTAATTCGGGGATAATTTACCAGATGTTCCTAATTTTGTACCTTTTTGTTCTAGACCAGTGCGGTCCAAGAAAGTGCCCCGGGGCATTTTCGGTTCCCCCACCGAGCTACTGTTGCCCTGGAAACGACGGACGCTGAGTGTGCGTCAGTGTGGCCAGAAGTGGCGCCGGGCACCATCGGTGACCACGGGAGTGGGGATACGCGCAAGTGTGCGTGCCCTGGCTGCGAGTCCTGTACTCCGGCGGACGTGGGGAGTCCACGCAGCTCTCACAGACAGGGCACGCACACTTGCGCGTATCCCCATTCCCGCGCACACCGCTGGTGCCCGGCGCGACTTCTGGCCACACTGGTGTCTTATGATCGGCATACAGAAAAACTTGTACCTAGTGGAGGTGGAAATAGCGGCGTGAGGGGCCCCACTCGTGGACCGCACTGCCGTAGACATTAGAAAATAGAGTCAAGACGACGGCTCCAACGAAACCCGTAACCTTCAAAAATGGTCCAACGGACGAGGTGGCTTACCCCGCTCACGTACCGGTTCCGGCCACGCTCGTTTCGTACACATAGCACAAATACCGCAAACGATCCCGACGGATAAGGTGGCCTACCCCGCCCACGCACCGGTCCAGGCCACGCTTATATCGTCTACCGCAATACCTAATACCACGATACCCGGTGGCTGCGATCCGCCTCAATCCGCTCTTGGTACCGTCCAAGGCGATACGCAGCTCACCAACCCCGCAATAGACAAGTTCCAACACCTACGGTCGGGGCAGTCTGATCCGCTCTCGGCACCGGCCCAGATCTGCGCCCGATTCGTGCGATCCCGCCACCATAATATACACGACTTACACTGGAACGACCCAACACCGCACATCGCCGAGACAGACGACCGCCGCAACGTCACCTTTGTAACGCGACGCGCATACATCCGCGCTGCGCACTCCGCGTCCATAGTATTACGTCGGCAAGCGAGCGTACGTCAATCGAGACAACTACACTGTAACCAGTGTAACCTACTGTACGCAGCAACACACACCAGAAACGAGAATACAGACACACTACCTTGCAGCACAAACCACTGCCTGCTCATTCAGTGCGTTTTCCCCTTCGCCCACGCCTGCCTAACACTATCTACGGGTAGTAAGAGTAGTACGCTCCTCAGAGGGAACCCTGGCTGCCTCGCGCAGGAACGAAACACCGGCGCAGGACAGCCACAGTAGCGGGGTAAGACCGTGACCCGTTAGACGCGTCACCTCTGACGGGTCGTACGAGGACGTACGATTCTACTGGAACAGGGAAAATCGTACGGTGACAGTACGTTTGACACGAATCAACAGTATTTTCCACCTCTCAATAATAGTCTTCAAGGTTTTCTGAGAAGGCTACGCCTAAGACCTAAACTTGTGTCATAATGCGTTCCTTTCTCCGTTCGAAATATTTTACTCTACATATTGCCCCAACTCTTTCTACTGCGCACGCAACATTACATTTTACACCAATGAATATTTCGACAACGTCTCAGAAAATATGAAACCAACTTCTTCCTGGTCGAAAGCACTTTTCTATTTCAGCGAATGCAAAACTGTTCTTTTTTCTTGCACGGCATCAAGTGCCTTCCGCCTAAGATAAGCTTCTCATAAAAGCGAGGTAGAGAATGTAGAAATGTAGACACTTTTTCTAACAGCCCTCAATTGTCGACGTTATAGAAAGAAGGCGTTCGAAAAAAAAGCGTTGAGAAAATTGCATTACTCGACTGGACCCTAATATCAGTGTTGGTTGCAAAGCGTATACCCGACATTAGTTATTCAGTTAATGGCGGTATATAGGGTTTGCGAGCGTGGTGAGAATTCAGAAGGGTCAGTCCAGCGCGGAACGCGGCCTGGTGAACTTCCTCTTTTGCCCCTGTTACTCCGTCATACTGTTCATTGCCTCCTCTAAAATGGAAACGGACTGTTTCAATACTCGTTACTACTGGCTAAATCGGAAGACGTTGACGCTGTTGGGACAATGGCCTTATCAGAACTATTCTGACAGAGTCATACTGTGGATTCTATATATGTGTCTTATGGCCACTGGGGTTATAGTACAGGTAAATTCTTTCCGTTGTTCCTTCTTTCGAGCTGTCACACAACACGTACTTTTTAATCGTCTTCAAAAGTGGAGAAGCGTCTTCGATCGACATGTATATTTTTTTAACTTTTCTATTTTTCCCGGAGACCCCTTTTTTAATTGTGGGTTATCAACTGCAATATTTTTGACGGATTTCCACTGTGCATGGCATATGTCGTGCTTCGATCAAATGAATTCAACGTGGTATTAAATAGAATTATGAAACCGTGAGCGTACTCTGAGCGATGTGAAATATGATTTATCTACTATAAGCAGTATTCACACACATTATTTCGCGAGAAAAAAACCATGACGCAGATCGCTAGGGCGGTGAAAGCAGAGGAGGTGGACTTTGATTTGTGCATTGAGTTTATTTGCGAAGCCCTGGCGAGCTCAACTTTAATTGTCAGGTATTATACTTACACGGTCTACAACGGCAAAGTAAGTGACCATTAATAGGCTTCAATCAATGCGATATCAATTTAACAGATAAACGCAGTTTTCCAAAACGCAGATAAAAGGGCTCCTGGACAACATGAAGATCGATTGGCAACGTATAACTAATGAGAATGAACATCAGATTCTCTGCGAATCGACGGAGGCGACAAAAATTTTCGTGGTGCAGTACATGGGTGAGCGAAAATTGCACAAAATGTCCAAATGAAATTAAACGATCACGCAACGACGATCGCATCGATTCAAAGTTTCAGACTGTTGTCGCGTATATCGATATTTTGAATAGAAGCAGTAATATTAGTTTTACTTGCTTTTTTCTTATGTATGCTGTGTAAGTTAGAGGTAATTCAGAAATTATTGTGTCTACAAGGAACTAACCACATTAGATTTTATCACGATTTGTTGCAAAGTGCAAGTATCATCTTAAAGTTTGGTAATTAATAAAACTATTTTTTGGTAGAGGTGTTATACAAATATGTGTACATCGAGAATCAGAAGAAGCTGTAGAAAGTAGTGCATTTTTAATACAAATCAAAGGTTCTATCTTTATTGTTCCATGAATGTTGTAACAGAAGAGAAGTGGACGAAATTTTTCCAAATGTATTTTCTCGGTACTTTTAATCTTTTCGGCGTTTACTGTGCATCATTGGCGATGTTTTCACTTACTATGCTTTCATCGCCTCTATTTGTCTATCCGTCGTTATTCAACGAATCCTGTCCCCTTGTGCCCTATTTGACCTTGTTCCAGAGCTATTTTAAAAAATTTCAGACTTTTTCGAAATGTTTCCAAATATTTTCAAATATTCACGGTATCAATATGCTCAATTTCGTATATTTTTGACTATTTGTAACGCTCTAAAATACTAAATAAACGTGAGCTACCGTGTGCTTAAACGTAAATCATTTAATTAAGCAAAAGTGTTGAAGGCGTATGGCGTATACCGTATATGAACGAGAGTCTTAAGTGGCTGAGTATACATACGTGCATCTACAATATTCCTACTTAACATAAGTTCGGCTTTGTTCGCCTAATATTTAATCAACAATGTTATTTACACGTCATTATAATTTGTCTTTTATACATTATTCTTCTAGGGTTTGTCTGTTCAGGAACGCTGATGTTTTCGATTACCATGCTTTCATCGCCTTTATTAATCTATACGCCGTTCTTCAACGAATCCTGCCCAGTTCTGATGATGTATTCAAAGGAGTTCATTGTCGACCCGCAGAAATATTGTTTTCCACTTCTCTTGCATATTTGCATTTTTATCTCGGTATTATTGCTAGGGGCAGTTTGGACCGACATTATGTACATGGTTATCCTATATCATATCGTTGGGATGTTCAAAATTGTTTGGTAAGATACACAAAATCATATTCGGTTGGGAGAAAATCGTTTATTTACTTGAGAGATTTTTCATGAATGTTTGTTTCGAATGATGTTGATGTGTGTAGAGTCTTTTCTTTAATACATATGTTTGAGATAAGTTCAAAGTAAAATGTTGAGAGTACCTCGTCACTTTGAATTCAATACTTGTGTTTATTGCTTTCGCGGTCGTTGAGAAATACGTTTTAGCGTGCGCGTACATTACGTATAAATATGATTGATTATGATTAATAGACGTATGTTCAGTATCTGTAAAAATCTTTAAACAGGGCGTGATGTATGAGGCATAGTAAAATATTATAATGTTAAAAAAATCTGAGGTTGGTGTCGACCATAATTTTTATTATCCTTTGTTTTGGATATATATATATGTATATATATATTATTAATGATTTCTTCAAATGTAACACCTAATCTGAAGAACTGTTCTCAAATAAGATCGTTGCAGCTATCGATTGGAGCATGTATTTGATCTCTGCACAGATGAAAGTAAGTATTCGTCGGGTAGGATGAACGTATACGACAGAATTGCAAGTGCAGTGGAATGTCACAGAAATGCTATAAGGTTCGTGAATACGTGCAGAAAGTGGCTATTTCCTTGTCATGTAACAATACTTTGTTTATAATGCACGTATAAACATTTTTGTGCATGATTATGATTGATATGATATTGTGATGAATATTATAGAATATTGATGACATTAATATTTTGTGTTCCTAGATTTGGTGAGGATGTTGGCGAAACATTCCAATGGCCAAATTTAATTTCGCTTGTGACCACCATGCTTTCTATCGCTGTAGCGTTATATTGGGTATGTTCAGCTTTTCATTGTGATTTTAACGGTTTCTGAATATTTTAGTATAACTCTTTGATAGGCGGCCACGTCAAAAGGACAAGGCCTTAAACCGGTATTTGCAATGACGATTTCCGGAGGAGCGATGATACACATGTTCTTCACGAATCTTTCGTCTCAGAGAATGATCGACAATAGCGAAGCAGTTATCTTCAGGGCGTAAGAATATTTGGAAATGCTATCCTGTAACGATGATTTTGGGTTTGGCGTTCAACGAAGGCGCGTGTCGACTACGTTCAACTTTGCCGATCGGCTGGATGCATCAGTGGAAACACAAAAATGATGGTTTCATTCATGTATCTAGTCGATCGGCCAAGCGGATAGGCAGCACAACAGATTGACATGCAAATATTCGTTGGAGCTTAAAACAAAAAAATTAAATCCGCTCATTTGTGAATATTGAACAAATAAGAATAGGTCATAATACAAAAATTGTAATGGCGAAAATTTGGACTACAAAAGACATTATCAAATCAACATATATTAAGAGATCTCTTTCTCAAATGTTTTGACGCCAAATTTCATGTCTTTCGCAATGGAAAATTTGAATCCGTTGATTGACATTACTAATTGAAGATAGAAATCTTTGTCTATCGGAGTATATGGATGGTAACAGGGAAATGTAATAACAATTAATGAATAACAAGTTCCGGAAATTGTAAATGTGGTATTGCCAATTAATAATTTAATCAGATATTTTGACGGATGGATAAATCAAACCACGAAATATATAAACATTGATTTCTCTTTGTAATGAACAATGTTTTGTTTGAAACCGCGTATAAGGTAGCGTTTTATGTATACTTACGGAAGTCGAAATGTTACAGCTATTCGAGTATGTGGTATACGGCGCCTGCTAGGGAACAGAGCTTACTGCTTTTGACAATGCAACGTGGTTTAAAGCCATGCGCTATTGTTATGGGAAAGCTGCATGCTGCAACGCTCGAAAACTTTGCAGCGGTATGTTACGTTTCAATACATTATACAACATGTCGAATACATAATATAGACTACATTTCCTACGCTGAGATCGCATGTTTAACCAATGTTTAGTATAGAAACAGATTCGTAAGTGACATTCAAAGCATTGTTTGAAGCCATTTTTTCACTATGTAAAGGGTCATCGATAATTTTCATATTCGCCCGACACCTAGTCGTAAAGAAATATCATATCATTTAAAAAAACATTGATGACCTTCAAATTTTTACAAAAATGAAACTTTCTTTTTATTCTTGGTAGTTTTTGCATATCATCCACAATAATGCATATGTATTACGTATCAGCGTTAGATGACTTACTCAATACGACCATGTTAAATATTTTATTTTCGCACGACTACTCGTTTATGGTTTCCTGGCATTATATCTATTGGTACTTTGGAACAGTTTGTTTAATGTTCGTGTTATCATTTCTGTTTAAGGACATCCAGGCTTCATTTTCCTACTTTACTCTGCTTTTGTCGATGGAATAAGCAGTTGGGAAAATAACGGAAAACTAACGATGCGTATCTAGCGGAAAAAAGTGTTGTTCGTGATACAGTGTAGACTGTGTGGAGCAATGTAGAACGAAAGTGTTGTTTGCATCTGTTTGTATAGTCGTCGGTCCGTCCGCTATTAGAAAAGAACACTTGTAAAAATAGCGTTTCTGTACAAATTACTATAGTAGAAGAAATTGTGACGTTATAAGTTTAACAATAAAATAAACTTCATTAATTCCTCACCCATTTATGGCCATAAATAATATATGGCTAACAATGCTTCTTTACCTCTGTATGGTTTTTATATTCCTTGCGTCATTTCGTATAGCGCGTATAACACTGGACAACACTAAATTTGCTTGTGAACGAACCTAGCCAATTTTAGGTTTTATTCGGAAAAGTCTGGAGAATTTTTGGCAACAAATGAAAATTGTCTAACTTGTATATCTACGGCCTGATTGTTGTTCAAAGTCGAAAAAAAGCTCTTTTTCAAAATTCAATTACTCAAAATCTCGAGACAATTTCCAAACCCGAGTCTTAGATTCGTTTTCAGTAGGTCAAAATTAATCGAAATTGACTAGTTTCGTTCAAAAGGCAAACTTAGTGTTGTTCAGTGTTACCCGTAAAGTATTATCACATATTGAATAAATTTGACTGCTTTGTGGTATTGTTTTCGTCACGTCGTTGCAGTGATTTTGTCTTATTAAATAGTTTGTTTTTGCTGTGAGTTGTATTTGTCACAAATATGAACTGTTCAGATGTGTTACAAGGATTAATTGCGAATTGGATATGCCGGCATCGCCCATGATTTCATAGAAAATTCCGTTAGAATTGGTTATCGGTGGCTTAGTATATGACGGCATGGCTATTATATCATGACATAGGAAAAGGAAAGAGTCCGTGTGTGTATGATCATCTGGCTGATCACCTGAAAAATGTGGTTTGAGAAGGTTAGAATGATATTTGCATATCTTCTTCGTGCCTATCTGTATATCTACGTTGTTGTTAAGATGGACTCGAATAACCTTGTATGGTCCTTTGTAATTCGGGGATAATTTACCAGATGTTCCTAATTTTGTACCTTTTTGTTCTAGACAAACAACGTCATCTACCTTGAATTTGTTGGATGCAAGCGTTTAACCATGGGAGTGTGTTTTTTGAGTTTGGCGCGCCTGAGAAGGGAGACCGATTGGGTCAGTTTATGTTTCGGTCCGAGGACCCCAGGGGCGCAGGTGGTAAGCGGACGCAACAGTTTATTGTTTTTTTTTTCTCTCTTCCTTACCTCTGCCGTTGAGCAGTGTGCACGTGTGGTAAAGAACCTGTACAGAATTGCATCGCATACGCGGGATTATATTGTGCAATAAACGTACTTGGCATAAAGAAAGTTTATATTAGTTACCCAACAGAATTCAATCGGATTTGATTTACTATCATAAAGTATTTTATTACAATTCTTAGATGTATCAATATTTTCTTTAGCGATTTTAAAACTGTTATTCAATCTATGTTGTAAAGACCTGATATACTCATCGTATGTGTAATGAAATTCGGGCTCCTGTGTTACAGAAGATGGAGTGTAGTTAGTTGTCTAATGAGTGGATGCGTTGTAACTAAAAATTGCAAATGATATGTTTTCATCCGAATCTATCTGACTTGGCTTAATATAATGTTTTAAATAATCTTTTAAAGTGAGATGGGATCGTTCAAGCGCTCCATTTGTTTGTGAATGGTATAGCGTCGATATTAAATGTTTCGTTTTAAAAAAATTACCTAGATGTTTGATTAATTCTGGCATAAGAGCTGATCCTTGGTTGGTTAAAAAACTATTTGGTATACTAAATTGAGTAAAAATTTTAACAAGAATACTTTTACGGTTGAGGCTTCGTGATTTGGGATCGGCTCAGCAAAAGAATATTTACTTAAGTTATCTTGCGCGGTTAGTATGAATCTATTTCCGTTTTCGGTTATGGGTAGCGAACCGATAATGTCGACAGCCATTCTTTCAAAGGGTTTCTCGAAAGTGTTAGTGACTGTCATTGTTTGTTTCATGGGCTTGAAATTTGTTTTGTTCATTTGACACGAATGGCAAGTATTTATATATTTCCTAATATCTGCTTTCATAGACATCCAGTAGTAAATATCTTTGATTCTATTATAAGTTTTGTTAAACCCAAAATGTCCCGTCAATTTACTATTATGGTTTTCTTCGAGTATTCGATTCACTTCTTCTTTGGACTTCGGTACGATATTTGCTGTTTCGAATATTTGTATATCGTTTTTTGGGAATATGAATTTGAGCATCTCGTAGAACTCCTGCGTATTAATGTTTTTATGCTTCTCGGGCGGTACCACTACGAATTTGTTAAACTTAATATGATTCTTAAAGTTAATAAGACAGTCGAACATGTTTTTATATTCCATTTTATCGAAATGTAGTTTTATAGGAAACAAAATATATGTAGTTTGTTTACTGAATTGTAATTTACTCACGCTATTCACAGTTGGATTTAAGGAAGTTAGGTCGAAATTAGATGTTACGTAGTCAGCGTATAAATTAGACATAAGTATCTAGATCTTGAGACCACAATATTACTATACGATCTTTTATCTTCGAGAGAGGGCTATTTTCTTTTTCAAGCATGATTACATTTTGGTTAGTGTAGTGATACTTTATAAAGTCTTTGTATGTAATTTGTGTCGATACTAATGTATTCATTTCAGCTTAATTATTGGGAAGTAATCGGGAAAGTCCGTCGGTATTAGACTTTACTCTACCCGGTTTATATTTTATTTCATATTCGTACTCGCTCAGTTGTAATCTCCACCTTACCAGTCTTGAGGATGGATTTGTGCAATTGAAAAACCATTGTAATGGTCTACGATCCGTATAAATGAATACTGATTTGATTACTGCAAGAAGCTCTCTTTCTATTACTGAATAATTTCGTTTGGCATCGTTTAATGTTCGAGAATAGTATATAACGGGTAAATCGTTTCCATCCTTTACCTGCGATAGGACCAGAGCCGGATCTAGGGCCATAAACACTTGAGGCAAAAGACCAAATTTGCGCCCCCATTTGCCAAATGTTATTCCTATAACTAAACAAATAAAACAATTTAAAAAAGAATAATATTAAAACTAAATTTAAAAACACAACTTCATAATTTTTAATTCTAACACGTCCAATATTGAAAATTACACTTTCCTTGCTTTAGCTGAAGCACATTCATCAATTACTGAATCATAATTGATAGTTTTCGATCAAGAATGTTCAATTGATAATATTGCTATATTTGTTACGTTTTGTTAAGAGCTTACGCAACTCCATAGTTAAGAAAACGACATTTTTGCGCCCATCATATTTTAAACTTGAGGCAAGAGCCACATCCGCCTCGCCCTTAATCCGGCTCTGGATAGGACCCCGTCTATCACTATATTACTGGCATCACAGATAAAATTAAAGGCAATGCGAAGTTAGGGTATTGAAGTAATGGTTTTTGAATGAGCTTTTGTTTCAGTGTTTTGAATGCTTCCTCCTGTGCATTAGACCCATTGAACGTTTGATCTATACTCTTACTGGAACGGGAACGGCTATTGTTTTTGGCTGCAGAACGCCTGGCCTGACAGAGAGGGTGAATTTCGAGTCCCTCTTACCTTGTCTTTCGTGTACTACCCTTTCGAAAAACATCACCTAGCAACGAATGTATAACTAACCAGCGTTCAAAAAGGTTCAGCTGTTAAAACTGGAAGGAACTCTTGTCGAACTGATCATGCAAACGTAGCGACTGTATGTTGTCGACGCACGCATGAAAGAGTGAGATGAAGGGTCCCGAAATGTTCCCTCTCTGTCGGCCCGAGCGTGGCCACGCCGTTGCCGTTCCAGTAAGAGTATAGTTAAATGATTAGACCAGACAAAGTTTGCATCTTGTTTTAGAAGAGATGCGAGCGGTTGGGCCACTGTTGAGAAATTTTCAATGAATTTCCTGTAATATCCTACAGTGAAATGGAACATTTTGACATGTTTTTGATTCGCTAGACGGGGCATTAAACGAATGGCTTTGATCGTATTCGGATTGGGCTCAACCCCACTATCTGTTATAACATGACCTAGGTATTCACACGATTGTTTGAAAAAATGACGTTTGTCGGGTTGCATTTTTAATCTATTCTTGCGGAGTCTGGAAAGTACGTTTGTTAATTTGTCGTTATGATGTTTAAGATTTGCTCCGTATATTACAATATCGTTTAGATAAACAAAACATTGAGCGTTATTTAACCCAATGAGAAGATTATTCATGAGCCGTTGAAAACATGAGGGAGCATTTTTAAGACCAAATGGCATTCGTGTTGTCAGGCCTTGCCCTTATCGTGGGTTACTCAGCAGCCCTATGACTGTACATATACATAGACTCTGTTCTCCCTAAAACTCATACCTCTTCGTCACCCTAATCCTTTTCCGACCTCTCCACTTGTTATTCTAGCAGTCCATACTCTAATTCTCTATCCCTTCTTTTTTCAAATTTCGGAACCTATATTAAGAAACGTTACCAACTAAAATAGTTAGTTGTAAGTGAAATTCTGTCGAGTAAGTGCCAGTTTGTAATAAAAAGTCATCTTTTTCAAACCTATCTTTAATTAAACCTAACTTAGTGCGAAATCAGTGGATTAAGAGTCAGAACGTAGTAAAAAATATCCCTTCGGAAAATTTACCTGCTGGTGTTGACCTGTGGTGTTACGTTCGCGATCTGTAAGATAAGAGGGTACGACCACGTTTTGTGTGGGGTTTTGCGTTCTTCTAGAATTATTATATTGTCTTTTCCTGCATATCTCAATATTATGACCTATCATTTTGCAATAATTGCATTGTTTAAACGGTTGTGCCGGTGGGTGCTTAATGTTTCCCGTATGCTAAATAATTAATGGGTTTCAGATTCGATGGTACAGAATTTATTTTTTTGTTAAGATAACATTCATGTGTAAATGGTTGTTTTTTGAGCAAATTGCAGTTTTTTTGGATTATCGACGTAACGTAAGCGTAATGCTTTTTCTTCAGCTATGACCGCGGTGAATGCGTCGGCGATTTTGTGAAAGTCTCTGTACCGTAACATTTGAGAAATTGGTGGGCATGTGTGATAAATGAATCGATTCAATGTCATGTTGTGAATCATGGCTATTTTTCCCCCAAGAGTTGCCTTAGCATCATCATTTGCGTGAATTTTACCTAATATTCGCGATGTAAGTTCATCGGGTTTCTGATAAAATTGCGAAACACTTTCATTTCTCTCTTGTCTAATTGAATTTAGTTCCTCTAATAACACTGTCCAACACGTATTTTACTTCGTGACATCTGCTGGGTGATTCTTATAGATTTCGATGCTCTAAAACCGAATCTGCAATCCGTTCCTTTCCATCATCCTCAGTTTACGAAAAAATGAATTTTGAAAAAAAAACACCTTTTTTCAACTTTGAACAACAATTCTGTTGAAACTATGAAAGATAGACTGATTCTATTAGTCGCAAAAAATTCAGCAGACATTTCTGCATAAATTGGTATGAATCGTTTTTGCAATATCAATTTACAAAGATGTTTAAATAATAGTTGAATTGGGCAAGACACGTTTGACGCGCCTATTTTGGGACACTTTTTTCAAATTATCGTAAAAATGGTGCGTCTAGGGAGAATTCCAATTACACTGAGCGATAGAGTAGACATTTTTCTATGGAAATCCATCATCAGATTTTGCGAAATACGTTTTGGCTTCGCACAGGAAAATGAAATAGTCGTGCGTGTCACGCAACGAGCGCAGTGGTTCTCCGACATTACCGTATTGACCGCGCTCCGCTGTGGAGTGGCCCGAGCGCCGCTCATTCGCGCGCCAAGTCCCCTGCGCTCGTTGCGGGACACGCACGAGTATCTTTAACATTTTCCTGTGCGAAGCCAAAACGTATTTCGCATAGTCTGATGATGGATTTCAATAGAAAAATGTCTGCTCTATCGTTCAGTGTAATTGGAATTCACGCTAGACCCACCATTTTCACAACAATTTGAAAAATGTGTCCCAAAATAGGCGCGCAAAACGTGTCGTGCCCAATTCAACTATTATTTAAACATCTTTGTAAATGGATATTGCAAAAACGATTTTTGTTGCGACTAATAGAATCTGTCTATCTTTTATAGTTTCAACAGAATTATTGTTCAAAGTTGAGAAAAGGTGTTTTTCTTTTCAAAATTAATTTTCTCAAAAACTGAGGGTGATGGAAAGGAACGGATTACAGATTCGGATTGAGAGCATCAATATCTATACGAACCACCTAACAGATATTGCGAAATATGAAAAAATGTTGCACTGGCAAGTGAAAGAATTGTGCGAGATATGTAATACCACATCACTTTCGTTTTTCTTTCAAAATTCATTTTCTCAAAAACTGAGGGTGATGAAAAGGAACGGGTTTCAGATTCGGATTTAGAGCATCAATATCTATAAGAACCACTTAACAGATATTGCAAAATATGAAAAAAAGGTTGCACTGGCAAGTGAAAGAATTGTGCAAGATATGTAATACCACATCACTTTTGTTTTTCCTTCATTTGCCAGTGCAAGATGTTTTCATATTTCGCAATATCTGTTAGGTGGTTCTAATAGATATTGATGCTCTAAATTCGAATCTGCAACCCGTTCCTTTCCATCACACTCAGTTTTTGAAAAAATGAATTTGGAAAAAAAAACACCTTTTCTCAACTTTAAACAATAATTCTGTTGAAACTATAAAAGATAAACAGATTCTATTAGTTGCAACAAAGTCAGCAAACATTTCTGCATAAACTGGTATGAATCGTTTTTCCTATATCAATTTACAAAGATGTTTAAATAATAGTTGAATTCGGCAAGACACGTTTTTTGCGCCTATTTTGGGACACATTATTCAAATTGTTGTGAAAATGGTGGGTCTAGCGTGAATTCCAATTACACTGAACGATAGAGCAGACATTTTTCTATGGAAATCCATCATCAGACTATGCGAAATACGTTTTGGCTTCGCACAGGAAAATGTTAAAGATACTTGTGCGTGTCACGCAACGAGCGCAGGGGACTTGGCGCGCGTGTAAACGGCGCTCGGGCCACTCCACAGCGGAGCGCGGTCAATACGGTAATGTCGGAGAACCACTGCGCTCGTTGCGTGACACGCACGACTATTTCATTTTCCTGTGCGAAGCCAAAACGTATTTCGCAAAATCTGATGATGGACCTCCAAAGAAAAATGTCTGCTCTATCGCTCAGTGTAATTGGAATTCTCCCTAGACGCACCATTTTTACGATAATTTGAAAAAAGTGTATCAAAATAGGCGCGTAAAACGTGTCTTGCCCAATTCAACTATTATTTAAACATCTTTGTAAATTGATATTGCAAAAACGATTCATACCAATTTATGCAGAAATGTCTGCTACATTTTTTGCGACTAATGGAATCAGTCTATCTTTCATAGTTTCAACAGAATTGTTGTTCAAAGTTGAAAAAAAGGTGCTTTTTTTCAAAATTCATTTTTTCAAAAACTGTGTGTGATGGAAAGGAACGGATTGCAGATTCGGTTTTAGAGCATCGAAATCTATAAGAATCGCCTAACACATATTACGAAGTATAAAAAAAGTCAAAATTTGTTGGACAGTGTAATTGATCCATTGATTTTTTATCTTGATAAAGGCTAATTAACAAACCTAATACTTTTTCCCATGTCCTTAGATCACAATGGACTTCGATATGTTCGCGCACCTTGCCGACAATTTTGCTTTGTGTAGAAATTAATAATGGAAGACGTTGATTTACTTGAGTTCATTCGAACACAGAATCTGCCTGTTTAATGAAGCTACGTAATTTATAACGATCACCGTCGAATTCCTTTGGCATTAAACGGCATAAATAATCGAGGGAAAGTGTTTCTGTTTGTCCTTTGAAACGTACAGGAGTTTGATCAGGAGTTACCATTTTTCTTTTTGATTTTGATTTTGCAAGATAGGATTTGTGGAATTAAAGGATTTACGAGAATTATGACAGAATGTAATTGAGAACAGGCGTCGGTACTCACAGTATAACCGGTGTCTTCTGTCACGTGGATTGTTGCACATGTTACTTTTAGGTTTCAATCCAAGCGTGCTTTATCGTTGATGATCGCCTGTGCGTTTTAGCCTCAATGTCGCGATAAAACGGTTACTATCATCCAGGTGGAACTTGCTGATTCCAATAATGTACTGTGATGATGAGCGTCGAAGCTAATATCCGATCCTCGTCGCCAAATTTATGTTGGATTCCAGGGGAATGCTAGCTTGTTTGATGTACAAGAACATGTATTTCACTCGTCACCAAACTGCAGCGAACTACAATATTGCAACGGTTTTATAATAACGGGTGTACAGGCCTATGCCTCGTAACGTTTTGGTCGTCTTCGGTTGACGGACCCTTTAGGGAAATTTCCCCGAAGGGTGGGGCTATTGGCGAGGGGTCATACGTATGGGGACAAAGAAAGGAATACACGTGTCACGCATAACCGTTCTTCCAACAATATTAAAAGGTACAGTCACAAAGCAATACAGAAATGAAGTCGGTACGGACGACACGAATCAATACTATTTTCCACCTCTCAATAATAGTCTTCAAAGTTTTCTGACAAGGCTTCGCCTAAGACCTTAAACTTGTGTCATAATACGTTCTTTTCTCCGTTCGAAATATTTTACTCTACATATTGTCCCAACTCTTTCGACTGCGCATACAACATTACATTTTACACCAATGAATATTTTGACAGCGTCTCAGAAACTATGAAACCAACTTCTTCCTGATCGAAAGCACTTTTCTATTTCAGCGAATGCAAAACTGTTCTTTTTTCTCGCACGGTATCAAGTGCCCTCCGCCTAAGATAAACTTCTCATAAAAGCGAGGTAGAGAATGTAGAAATGTAGACACTTTATTTAAAAGCCCTCAATTGCCGAAGTTATAGAAAAATGGTGTTCGAAAGAGAAAGCGTTAAGAAAATTGCTTTGCTCGTCCGGACCCTAATATCAGTGTTGGTTGCAAAGCATATACCCAACATTAGTTATTCAGTTAATAGCGGTATATAGGGTTTGCGAGCGTGGTGAGAATTCAGAAGGGTCAGTCGAGCGCGGAACGCGACCTGGTAAACTTCCTCTTTTGCCACCTGTTACTCCGTCATACTGTTCATTGCCTCCTCTCAAATGGAAACGGACTGTTTCAATACTCGTTACTACTGGCTAAATCGGAAGACGCTGACGCTGTTCGGACAATGGCCTTATCAGAACTATTCTGACAGAGTCATAGTGTGGATTCTATATATGTGTCTTGTGGTCACTGGGATTATAGTACAGGTAAATTCTTTCCGTTGTTCCTTCTTTCGAGCTGTCAAACAACACGTACTTTTTAATCGTCTTCAAACGTGGAGAAGCGTCTTCGATCGACATGTATATTTTTTTTACTTTTCTATTTTCCCGGAGACTCTTTTTTTAATTCTGGGTTATCAATTGAAATATTTTTGACGGATTTCCACGGTGCTTGGCATATGTCGTGCTTCGATCAAGTGAATTCAACGTGGTATTAAATAGAATTGTGAAACTGTGAACGTACTCTGAGCTATGTGAAATATGATTTATCTACTATAAGCAGTATGTACACACATTATTTCGCGAGAAAAAAACCTTGACGCAGATCGGGAGGGCGGTGAAAGCAGAGGAGGTGGACTTTGATTTGTGCGTTGAGTTTATTTGCGAAGGCCTGGCGTGCTCATCTTCAATTGTCAGGTACTATACTTACACGGTCTACAACGGCAAGGTAAGTGACCATTAATAGGCTTCAATCAATGCGATATCAATTTAACAGATAAACGCAGTTTTCCAAAACGCAGATAAAAGGGCTCCTGGACAACATGAAGATCGATTGGCAACGTATAACTAATGAGAATGAACATCAGATTCTTTGCGAATCGGCAGAGGCGACAAGAATTTTCATGGTGCATTATACGGGTGAGCGAAAATTGCACAAAATTTCCTAATGAAATTAAACGATCACGCAACGACGATCGCATCAATTCAATGTTTCAGACTGTTGTCGCGTATATCGATATTTTGAATAGAAGTAGTAATATTATTTTTACTTGCTTCTTCTTATGTATGCTGTGTAAGTTAGAGTTAATTCAGAAGTTATTGTGTCCACAAAGACCTAACCACATTAGATTTTATCACGGTTTGTTGCAAGGTACAAGTATCATCTTAAAGTTTGGTAATTAATAAAACTATTTTTTGATAGAGGTGTTATGCAAATATGTGTACATCGAGAATCATAAGAAGCTGTAGAAAGTGGTGCATGTTTAACACAAATCAAAAGTTCTATCTTTATTGTTCCATGAATGTTATAAGAGAAGAGAAATGGACGAAATTTTTCCAAATGTATTTTCTCGGTACTTTTAATCTTTTTGGCGTTTACTGAGGATCATTGGCGATGTTTTCACTTACTATGCTTTCATCGCCTCTATTTGTCTATCCGCCGTTATTCAACGAATCCTGTCCCCTTGTGCTCTATTTGACCTTGTTCCAGAGCTATTTTAAAAAATTTCAGACTTTTTCGAAATGTTTCCAAATATTATCAAATATTCACGGTATCATTATGCTCAATTTCGTATATTTTTGACTATTTGTAACGCTCTAAAATACTAAATAAACGTGAGCTACCGTGTGCTTAAACGTAAATCATTTAGTTAAGAAAAAGTGTTGAAGGCGTATGGCGTATACCGTATATGAACGAGAGTCTTAAGTGGCTGAGTATACATACGTGCATCTACTATACTCTTACTTAATATAAGTTCGGCTTTGTTCGCCTAATATTTAATCAACAATGTTACTTACAGGTCATTATAATTTGTCTTGTATACATTATTCTTCTAGCGTTTGCTTGTTCAGGAACGCTGATGTTTTCGATTACCATGCTTTCATCGCCTTTGTTAATCTATACGCCGTTCTTCAACGAATCCTGCCCAATTCTGATGATGTATTCAAAGGAGTACATTGTCGACCCGCAAAAATATTGTTTTCCACTTCTCTTGCATATTTGCATTTTTATCTCGGTAATATTGCTAGGGGCAGTTTGGACCGGCATTATGTACATGGCTATCCTATATCATATCGTTGGGATGTTCAAAATTGTTTGGTAAGATACACAAAATCATATTCGGTCGGGAGAAAATCGTTTATTTACTTGAGAGATTTTTCATGAATGTTTGTATCGAATGATGTTGATGTATGTGGAGTCTTTTCTTTAATACATATGTTTGAGATAAGTTCAAAGTAAAATATTGAGAGTTCCTCGTCATTTTTAATTCAATACTTGTGTTTATTGCTTTCCCGGTCGTTGAGAAATATGTTTTAGCGTGCGCGTACATTACGTATAAATATGATTGATTATGATTAATAGACGTATGTTCAGTATCTGCAAAAATCTTTAAACAGGGCGTGATGTATGAGACATAACAAAATATTATAATGTTCAAAAAATCTGAGTGTCGGTGTCGACCACAATTTTTATTATCCTTTGTTTTGGAAATATGTGTATATATATATTATTAATAATAAATGATTTCTTCAAATGTAACACCTAATCTGAAGAACTATTCTCAAATAAGATCGTTGCAGCTATCGATTTGAGCATGTATTTGATCACTGCACAGATGAAACTAACAATAAGTATTCGTCGGATAGGATGAACGTATACGACAGAATTGCAAGTGCAGTGGAATGTCACAGAAATGCTATAAGGTGTGTGAATACGTGCAGAACGTGGTTATTTCCTTGTCATGTACCAATACTTTGTATATAATGCACGTATAAACATTTTTGTGCATGATTATTATTGATATGATATGTTATTTCGAAGTAAAATATATTTTTTTTAGAATATTGTAGAATATTGATGGTATTATTATTTTGTGTTCCTAGATTTGGCGAGAATGTTGGCGAAGTATTCCAATTGCCAAATTTAATTTCGCTTGTGATCACCCTGCTTTCTGTCGCTGTAGCGTTATATTGGGTATGTTCAGCTTTTTGTTGTGATTTTGACGGTTTCTGAATATTTTAGTATAACTTTTTGATAGGCGGCCACATCAAAAGGACAAGGCCTTAAACCGGTATTTGCAATGACGATTTCCGGAGGGGTGATGATACATATGTTCTTCACGAATCTTCCGTCTCAGAGAATGATCGACAATAGCGAAGCAGTTATCTTCAGGGCGTAAGAATATTTGGAAATGCTATCCCGTAACGATTATTTTGGGTTTGGTGTTCAACGAAGGCGCGTCTCGACTACGTTCGACTTTGCCGATAGGGTGGATGCATCAATGGAAACACAAATTTAATGGTTCCATTGATGTATCTAGCCGATCGGCCAAGCAGATAGGCAGCGCAACAGATTGACACGCAAATATTCGTTGGAATTTAAAATAAAAAAATTAAATCCGCTCATTTGTGAATATTGAACAAATAAGAATAAATCATAATACAAGGTAAATGTTCGGAAGTTTGGCCTCAGCCCCGATTTTGATGACCTTGCAATATGTTGTCAAGGTCGATAGTCTGAACAACTTTTTCCTATACATGTTGCCGTCGCTCACCCTTAGTTTCGGAGATATAAGCAAAAATCGGGCGTTACTACTACATGAATTGTGCCCATTTTCGTGAATTTGTGACACAATTAGACGTATAGACGATAGGTCAGACGATCCGGAGCATCCGAGTGCCACGCTTGGCGCGCATAAATGTATACAACCCTACTTCTGGGGTGGAACGTTGCAATGAGAACTACCTGTGCATGGAAAGTACATCGATGACGCGCCTTCGGCGCGAAACTAATACATATCACCCTACCCCGTTGTACTTTCCATGCACAGGTGGTTCTCATTGCAACTTTCCACCCTAAAAATAGGGATGTATATACAGTCAAACCTCCTATAACGCGGTACTCTCAGAACGCGGTTTCCATATAACGCGGAGCTGAAATTGCGACAGCCCTCCTATAACGCGGTACTCTTACAGCGCGGTTTCCGTTCAACAACGTCCCATCAGTTCTTTCCGTGCACCCAATGAATGGTTTTAACCGGATATGTTTATATAAACATTCAAGCTTCTCTCTTAGCCGTTTACGGCATTGGTAAACGAAAATAAGGAAAACTAATGGGTGCCAAATCTCGATTTACAAGATGTGAAAAAAGGGCTAAATTTGGCTAAAGAATTAGAACTTCATTTCATTCAAACTGATCATTCAACGGTGCGCAGCGCAAAGTTTAAAAGAGAGTTAAGAAATTGCTTAGCTCCCTATAGAGAGGTTTTAGTGGAGTTAGAAAAAAAAGCTACAATCGAAAACCAATGTGAAGATGAATCAAGTGAGGAAGACATTTTGCCCATTAAAAGAAGGCGAGTTAGGCGACTCATATCTGACAGCGAGGATGAGTGTTGAAAGATTACATAATTTTACAAAAGTCTTTCTAGTTTTTGTTGGAAAACAATTTTTTTAGTTTAGTTTTTGTTTCATTTTTTTTCATCATTTCCTTATATGAACTCTTCAATTCAATAAAAATAATTTATAATTTATCTTGTCTTTTGTATTTATTGGTCTCCATATAACGCGGTACGAATGATGTGATTTGTACTAATTCTGAGTTTCTTATAGCGCGGTTTCCATACAACGCGGTAGACGGTTTCCATAGAACGCGCTACGAATTAGCCTGGTTTGTACGGTTAAATCCGAGTTTCTTATAGCACGGTTTCCATATAACGCGGTACGCACTCACCGCGTTATAGGAGGGTTTACTGTATTAGTTTCGCGCCAAAGGCGCGTAATAGATGTACTTTCCACCGCTACTATGCGACGTTACCGAATGATAAACAATAACATTCCGAGGCCCAGCCTACAGCCAGCCCCCCCCCCCCACCCCCCCACAACCCAAAACACACTCCAAAACAGCCTGAAATCTCTGATACGCGAGTTTCAAATAATGGACATATTTTTGCTTATATCTCCGAAACTAAGGGTGAGCTGCGGCAACACGTATAGGAAAAAGTTGTTCAGAATATCGACCTTGATAACATATTGCAAGGTCATCAAAATCGGGGCTGAGGCCAAACTTCCGAGCATTTACCGAGATTTCTTTCCCAAATGTTTTGACGTCAAATTTCATGTCTCTCGTAATGGCAAATTTCAATCCGTTGATTGACATTACTAATTGAAGATAGAAATCTTTGTCTATTAGAGTATACGAATGGTAACAGGGAAATGTAATAACAATTAATAAATGTGGTATTGCCAATTGATAATTTAATAAAATATTTTGAAATATATAAACCACGATTTGTCTTTGTAATGAACAATGTTTTGTTTGAAACCGCGTACAAGGTAGCGTTTTATATGTACTTATGGAACTCGAAATGTTACAGCTATTCGAGTATGTGGTATACGGCGCCTGCTAGGGAACAGAGCTTACTGCTTTTGACAATGCAACGTGGTTTAAAGCCATGCGCTATTATTGTGGGAAAGCTGCATGCTGCAACGCTCGAAAACTTTGCAGCGGTATGTTACGTTTCAATACATTGTACAACATGTCGAATACATAATATAGACTACATTTCCTACGCTGAGATCGCATTTTAGTTAAATAGTTTAACTAATGTTTAGTATAGAAACAGATTCGTAAGTGACATTCGAAGCATTCTTTGTAGCTATTTTTTCACCATGTGAAGGGTCATCCATAATTTTCATATTCGCCGAACACCTAGTCGTAATCGGAAAATTGTGTCGGTCTTGAGATGACATACTGAAACAATATTCCTAAAAAGTAATAATGTAATTGTAGGATCGGAAAAAGTAAACTGTATCGGGCGGACTCGAACCGCGTCCTTTGGATCCGCAGGCAGGCGCGCTACACACTGCGCCACCGACACCTTACACGTCTTAAATGCGCCCCTTTCGGCTTCTTAAGCCGCTCGCGCGCGCTCCTTTGTTTTTCCTCTCCGATCCACACCGTTCTTTATAGGGGGGGGGGGGGGGGGGGGGGGGGGACTCTCTCCGTCCCCACACCCGACCCCCCTGCGACGACATTTGCCCTCAAATGTCCTTGCACGAATCCACTAATCGTCCGCCAACTTACGCGGTCGTCTTTCGTCCTTTCGCCTCAGACACCATTTGGGACATACACCGTGTATGCCGCCCAGGAGCTTTTCGAGGCGGTGAACGGAGGAGCCCCTATCCCGGACGAGCCCCCTGTAGGATCGGAAAAAGTAAACTGTATCGGGCGGACTCGAACCGCGTCCTTTGGATCCGCAGGCAGGCGCGCTACACACTGCGCCACCGACACCTTACGTCTTAAATGCGCCTTTCGGCTTCCTAAGCCGCTCGCGCGCGCTCCTTTGTTTCCTCTCCGATCCACACCGTTCTTTATAGGGGACTCCGTCCCCACATAATTGTTTTGTTCAGCTGATCTAATGGTCAATATAACATACGTAGTTTAATTTTTTTTCTTCATTGCTCGATCGGTTCCTTTGTAAAGAAATATCATATCTTTTAAAAAACCATTGATGACCTTCAAATTTTTACAAAAATGAAACTTTATTTTCATTCTTGATAGTTTTTGCATATCATCCACAATAATGCATATGTATTACGTAGCAACGTTAGATGACTTACTCAATACGACCATGTTAAATATTTTATTTTCGCACGACTACTCGTTTATGGTTTCCTGGCATTATATCTATTGGTACTTTGGAACAGTTTGTTTAATGTTCGTGTTATCATTTCTGTTTAAGGACATCCAGGCTTCATTTTCCTACTTTACTCTGCTTTTGTCGATGCAATAAGCAGTTGGGAAAATAACGGAAAACTAATGATGCCTATCTAGCGGAAAAAAGTGTTGTTCGTGATACAGTGTAGACTGTGTGGAGTAATGTAGAACGAAAGTGTTGATTGCATCTGTTTGTATAGTCGTCGGTCCGTCCGCTATTAGAAAAGAACACTTGTAAAAATAGCGTCTCTGTACAAATTACTATAGTAGAAAAAATTGTGACGTTATAAGTTTAACAATAAAATAAACTTCATTAATTCCTCAACCATGTATGGCCATAAATAATATATGACTAACAATGCTTCTTTACCTCTGTAAGTATGTTTTTTATATTCCTTGCGTCATTTCGTATAGCGCGTATAACACTGGAGAACACTAAATTTGCTTTTGAACGAAACTAGCCAATTTCAGGTTTTCAAGTTCAATTGTAGAAGGACTGTACGTCGTTTTATTCGGAAAAGTCAGGAGAATTTTTTGCAACAAATGAAAATTGTCTGGCTTGTATATCTACGAGTCTGAGATTCGTTTTCAGTGGGTCAAAATGAATCGAAATTGACTAGTTTCGTTCAAAAGGCAAATTTAGTGTTGTTCAGTGTTACCCGTAAAGTATTATCACATATTGAATAAAGTTGACTGCTTTGTGGTGTTGTTTTCGTCACGTCGTTGCAGTGATTTTTTCTTATTAAATAGTTTGTTATTGCTGTGAGTTGTATTTGTCTCAAATATGAAATGTTCAGATGTGTTACAAGGATTAATTGCGAATTGGATATGCCGGCATCGCCATAATTTCATAGAAAATTCCGTTAGAATTGGTTATCGGTGGCTTAGTATATGACGGCATGGCTCTTATATCATGACATAGGAAAAGGAAAGAGTCCGTGTGTGCATGATCATCTGGCTGATCACCTGAAAAATGTGGTTTGAGAAGGTTAGAATGATATTTCCATATCTTCGTGCCTATCTGTATATCTACGTTATTGTTAGGATGGACTCGAATAACCTTGTATGGTCCTTTGTAATTCGGGGATAATTTACCAGATGTTCCTAATTTTGTACCTTTTTGTTCTAGACAAACAACGTCACCTACCTTGATGTAAAGAACTACGCCAGTGTGGTCCAAGAACCGCACCTAGGTGCGATTTCGAGTCCCCACCCTACTACCCGTTGTTATGGTGACGGACGACGCTGACAAAGGAACGTAGGCAACCCGGAAATTCAAAAAAATCTGAAATTTGGCACACATGTAGAGTAGTCCATCTAAAACACAACCATATTTTTTATTGGTGCCATAACTTGTTTTTAGGGGGTGAAAGCACCCTTTGAAAAAAAATCAGATTTCTCTTCTTCGTCAAATATCTCAAGAACGGTAAGAGATATCGGAAATAAGTTTAATCAAAAACTGAATCGCTTGTTCGAGTCTACGAAACTGCGTTATTTTTTAATTTACTTAATTCATATTTTTTTTTTGTTACGCCACCCCTTCCCCCCCTTTTTTCAAATTTTTGTCTTTTGCTGGCCGCCCTGAAATACCTCTGGACACCGTCTTTTCATACCTGTAAATGATTTTTGCGTTAAAATTTTTTTTTTGTGTGTATAGCCGAATATTGAAGTGAAAATGCACGTGATATAAGAGAGATTGTAGGGATAATAAGGCGTAGGCGTATTAAAGCTATTCGGAGATGACAATTTAAAATACATCTTTATTATAATATTATGTACACGCAACGAATACTGTTAAAATTATGGGCTGTAATTGGTACAATAATGATATTCTTCATAGAAGTGTTTGAAACAAAGGTACTGGCCGCACCACGCGCATCGCATAAAAGCTGGCGCTCCACAAATACTACATTTAGGTACGTGCTTTTCACTCTTAAACTAACAGAAATCTACTGGATTTTGAAACTCGCCGGGATGGGTTTCTAAATACCCACTTTTAAACCAAGCATATTGGAAAAGATTTGTGAATCTGGGTGAAGAGAGCTGATTATGAGTTAACGACTGTAATTTAATTATATTATTGCGTGCATGCAGATTGATATTTTCGTCTAGCAGAATTACATTGTCCGAAAATGTCCGTCTAAATTTTTTCAGATTCAGAATCCAAACACATCCAAAGTTTGAATCATGCTCGTCTTCTTTGGAATGATTGAAAATGTCACCTCTTTGTTTTTTGGAATCAACTGATTCAACTGATCTGGACAGTGCCCCGACCACGAATCGAGTAATAGAATGGTGTTATTGCTGGTATTTTTCAGATATACTTCGCTGAACCAAGTTTCGAAATGGCCTGACGTGAGTTTTCCTGATTTTGAAGCTTCGATATACATATTTTGTGGACGGAATAGAGTTTCCTAAACTTTCGGACCAAATGTTCCCCTGGGCTCCTTTAAAACGATGTATAAAGGTGAAAGAAGACGTCCGCTTGCCGAAATAGTGGGCCTGATTGTGTAACTTTGTGTCACAGAGGATACCGATTGAATCGCTGCTTCCACTATTTTCACGCCAGACTATGACAGTGTTCGTCCAGAATGAACTTTGTGGTTGAAGCCCCTCTCGTCTGCGTTATAAATTTCTTCAATTCCGATAATTGGGATGTTGGTTCTTATGCTTGCGACAAAAGATTTTGGGATATTGTGTGAATTATCAATGCTTTTAAACGTAGATCGCGTTTTGAAAGTTGTTATCTTCCGAGACACGATTCCATGTACATTTTTGAATTTCCATATCCATCAGGTATTCGCTTTGAAATCGGGTAGGTCCACCAGGTCTTTTGCCTCCAAAGCCCACAATCTCAAATTCATGTCATGGACAATAGATTTTCTGTCAAAAGCCACTTCTAACTTTTCCAATACATATTTTGCAATCCATGTGAATTTCTCTGCATTTGTTCCACCCTTCTCAACACTTGCAGCCCACCTGTGTAGCTGCTGTACGGATTTTACATTTCGAAAGTTCCTCTGTACGCTGGTAAGCGGCCGATGAGTTATTCTTCCGGATTTCCAAAATTCAACGGCTCTCTTCTTGTAGCTTATATCGACTTTTCCTCCTTCGTCATCAACAGTACACTCTTCAGGATAATAATTATCTTCTTCCGTTTCTGTAGGCGTAGGGTACTCTACAAATTGCGGAACATGTGGTTTCGATGGATCGGCAAGTCAAGTATGTAGTCATGTTCAATTGACGCTACGCAATCCGTATCTTGAAAATTTGCAATAATATCGCGCAGCTCGTTGTGCAAGTCAACTTCTCTCGAATTCATTGGAGTCTGCAACATTAAGCAAATGCATTTTGAAGAAGAAGTTTTAACGTACCACACTTCTTTTACTCGAATGACACGATGTGCACTGACTGTTCTCGTAAGCGTAGCCATTCGTAAAAACAACACCCGCAGGAGTATTTATATCAAGTTATCGTATGAATAACAAATGTATTAATATTTCGTGTTTATAACATCTTTGTGCCCTCCGTGGAATATAAGCCTGTCCTCGTCGATGTCGCTGACTGACGCGTATATTGCATTATTTTCCGATCATCGCACATGTGAACTTTGTTCCTCGTTACCATTTCATTACAGACGACAAAGAAGTGACATTTTCAATCCTTCCAAAGAAGATCACGGGCATGATTCAACCTTTGGATGTGTTTGGTTTCAGAATCTGGAAAAATTTTGTACGAATATTTCCGGACAATATAATTCTACTAGACGAAAATATCAATCTGCATGCACGCAATAATATAATTAAATTACAGTCGTTAACTCATAATCAGCTCTCTTCACCCAGATTGACAAATCTTTTCCAATATGCTTGGTTTAAAAGTGGGTATTTAGAAACCCATCCCGGCGAGTTTCAAAATCCAGTAGATTTCTGTTACTTTAAGAGTGAAAAGCACGTACCTAAATATAGTATTTGTGGAGCGCCAGCTTTTATGCGATGTGCGCAGTGCGGCCAGTACCTTTGTTTCTTACACTTCTATGAAGAATATCATTATTGTACCAATTACAGCCCATAATTTTAACAGTATTCGTTGCGTGTACATAATATTATAATAAAGATGTATTTTAAATTGTCATCTCCGAATAGCTTTAATACGCCTACGCCTTATTATCTCTACAATCTCTCTGATATCGCGTGCATTTTCACTTCAACATTCAGTTATACACACAAAAAAAAATTTTAATGCAAAAATCATTTACAGGTATGAAAAGACGGTGTCCGGAGGTATTTGATGGCGGCCAGCAAAAGACAAAAATTGGAAAACAGGGGGGGAGGGGGTGGCGTAACAAAAAAAAATATAAATTAAGTAAAATAAAAAATAACGCAGTTTCGTAGATGCGAACAAGCGATTTAGTTTTTGATTAAACTTTTTTCCGATATTTCTTACCGTTCTTGAGATATTTGACGAAGAAGAGAAATCTAATTTTTTTAAAAGGGTGCTTTCACCCCCTGAAAACAAGTTATGGCACCAATAAAAAATATGGTTGTGTTACGGATGGACTACTCTACATGTGTGCCAAATTTCAGATTTTTTGGAATTTCCGGGTTGCCTATGTTCCCTTGTGAGTGCGTCACATGATCGCTTGCGCTGCGCCGATAGGGTATATGGGGGGAGGGGAGGGGGGTCGGTGTTGCGTCCAGCTAGTGGAGGTGGAAGCAGCCGCGTGAGGGGCCCCACCCCACCCCACCCGTGGACCACACTGACGTAACGTAAGCGTAAAGCCCATGCTACATTGAAGTAAGTAGAGGTTTTAAGAGTTGTACAACCGTCGTACGCCGCCGTTTGTCCCTAGCACTTCCGGTTTTGGCGTAGGTTGTAGAAATTGGTTCAATTTCAACTTTCACGACTACGACCAGCGTACGTTGTAACCACCAACCAATCAGAGTGCTAGTGACGTATCCCCACCACGACCATTTATTTTTGAAGCACAGGCACATGTCTTTCGATCAAACAAAGATTGACTACAATTAACCGCAACAATAAAATATGGAATTAGAGAACGAAATTAGTTTACTTGGTGAGGAAACTATATTAAATCTAACGTGTTCGAAGGAACTGATAGATTTGGTACGTATAAACGAATGCCTCTGGAAAAAACAATCGCAGAATTTTAAGGACGCGAAAATGAAGGCATTATGCTGGACAAACATAGGGAAGGCACTAAGTTACGAACTAAGCGATAAGTACCTTGCAAGCTACAACTTTGTTGTAAAAACTGGGCTGTAGCAAATTTAAAACACCGCATTTCAGATTAGCTAATTATGAATTGATGTGCTACCTTTGTCTGCGTTATCTTCCAATGTTACTAATATGTTTTAGGTGCAGAGGCGGAGAAAGAATTTTACAAATTGAGGCAAAAATTTGGTAGGGAGATGCGGAAGGAAAGAGATAACGCTCCCCGTTCAGGAGCAGGTGCAGCACACCAGTCCTACCAGAGCAGGTGGGAATTGTACACGGACTTATTGTTTTTAAATGATGCTATCCGACCAAGACGGTAAGGCAGTAGTACAGAGTATCACAGCCTTTGTGAACTGTTTTTTAAAGATTATATAATTGTTACGTTCAAAACAATATATTTTTATCCTCAGATCTGTGTCCAATTTTGTTCCATTGAGGCCTAGCCCAAGTCCGTCACCACCAGTATTTGTCAACGACAATAGGCCATTATGTCACACACCACTGGCAGACGTCGAGTCGAGCCAGTTTTCAGGTACATGCAATCCTGTTTTCTGTCATCAGTTATCAATAGTGCATTGTTATTAATTATTTCTTGTCTTATACGTACCATTTATAGGATCTGATGTAGACGGTGGAATATCAATAACAGAGTCGCCTGGACCGAGCAACAGAAAGAGGTCGGTGCCTCCACCGGACTACTTTTACAAAAAAAAGAAGAGGGAGGAAGCAGAAACCAACAAAGCGCTCTCCGAGCATTATAATAATTTAAATGCAATAACACAAACAATATCAAATTCATTTGCGTCGTGCACATCGGCACGAAACGAGGTACCTATTTTTGCACAGGACCCGCTATTTTTGTGCTTGGGTTCAGCGGTGCAACGAGTCCCGCAACGCGACCAACTGACGTGCATTATTGAAATGTTGCAGGTCGCAAAAAAGTATGAAAATAAAGATTGACATTATATCTTAAATTTCTGTATTGATTAATACCTTGTCCTACAATATCGTATGAGACTCGCGATATGTTAATAAGACCCGTGATGCAAATGTTAGACTTTCATTAAAGCGTTTACTTTTTGCCGTATACGTTATTATCACCCGAATTTGATGGGGCTTATAATACTGAATGTCGTACCGATGACACTCCACTGATTTAAACGATTGGCGTAAGTTTGGGCTCATGATCAAAGTGTTGCAACAGTGCTAACGCGTGTGCAACATTGTTATAGACTGGCCTACGTCGTTCCGAGTTGGGTCATGCTCTAAGGGCAGGGCCGCCCCGTGTGGGTGTGCAGGTTGTGCCCCGCACAAAGGCGCCTGGTCAAGAAGGGCGCCATTTCAAAATGATGCATACATTTAGTATGAGTAAAGTCCATTTCACGAGAGAATTAAGGACGCATTTTCGTTTCGTTCTGGCTATGTGAAATCTCTGAGCGGTGGGGATAGCAAAGTAGCGAGAGCACTGATCTGTCTACTACGGGTACGATATCAGTGACCGAGAAACAAACGCCCGCGTGTTTTGTCATGGATCGCCAATATACCATATTTGGGCAGATCAGCGTTGTTTGCTGAGGGTATACGCGATATTTTCGCAATAATTGAAAAAAAAATTGTTATTTTCTCTATTTGTATATACCCTTTGTATTAATATGATAAGTATATACAAATTCCCTGGAACTCATTTTATTGTAATTTTCAAATTCTATTTTATGGGGGCGCTGAAACATAATTATGCACAAAGGCGCCTCTCACTCACGGGGCGGCACTGTCTAAGGGGATAATGAAGAATCCTATTATATATGATGTTTTCTGAACAATAAATGTAATGTAGGAAATGTAAAAATTTTATTTGATCTTGTGTAATGAAAATATATAGAAATAATAAAAAATAATAATATTAAATAGTAAAATATGTACAAAGAAATCGTAAAATACGGTGCAAATAATGCTAGCCACTTCGGAATATCCGCTGGTACTGCCAAGGAGCACTTGCTTCCCCAGCTTCAGATACAAAATAATCTGAAAGAGTGTCCCGCAAGTGACACGCCGCCCTACGTCTGTTATTTGACCCCATTCTACCCATCCTTTCTAGACCTCCCTCATGCTGGTCATCGCGCCAACGTCCGCTAATTATATCCCCTCCTTCACTTTCCTGGTCAACGTAAGACGAAGGACAGTAGGTCCGTTCTTGAGGGCAGTATTTGGCTTCCTCCGATATAAGGAAATTGTGTAGGCATATTAGGGCCTGTATTATTATTTGCGCATTTTCAGGGCTATTGCCCATGCTCTTTCTTAATATGCGCCATCGGGAGACTAAAATTCCAAAGGAATTTTCAATAACTCTTCGCGCTCGGGAGAGCCGGTAGTTAAAAATACGGCTTTTGTCGTCCAACGCAGCACGTGAATATGGTCTCATTAGATAAGTCTTCAGAGGAAAAGCCTCATCCCCGACAAATACGTGGGGAAACTTTATGTTAGTCCCAGGAATTTCTTTTGGGAGTGGAATTCCAACTTCCCCATGCTCTAACGCATTGGCAAGGTCAGTGTTGCCCCAAACTCCTCCATCGCTTATAGAACCTATTAATTGCATAATAGGAACGTGTTAACATATATACATGTATCTCAAAAGATAGATACTAATATTAATAGAAGTACTCGGACTGGTACTACAAAAAAATGAAACTCATTCCTACCAGGTTGGCCAATATCAACCCAAGTAAATTTATACGAGGCATCGCAGGATCCCATTAGGACCAGGCTAAAAAATTTTTTATAATTGAAAAATTCAGATCCTGTGTTAGGAGGCGCTTGCAGCTGCATGTGGCGACCGTCTATGGCCCCGATACAGTTTGGGAACTGCCATTCCTTGAAAAATCCCTCTGCAACGTTTGCCCATAATTGTTCATCTGGTGCAGGCAGATACATTGGCTGCAGGGCTGTCCAAATACCCTGGCATACCTCTGGTATAAGTTTGGCCATTGTTGATCTCCCAATACGAAACTCCCATGCTTTGGATCTGACGGAGTCCCCATGTGCGAGATATCTGTACAGTACATGCCTTGTGAAATAAAATTTGGCAAATACAGAGGATACTATTACAAATCTGATGAGTGAAGCATAATAACTCACGCAAGAGTCACTGCAAGCTTTAGCGTTGTTGGCAATAGCTGTCTAGGGCCTCTTTTCAATATAAACGGTCTTACGAGGTTATGTAAATGTTTAAATTCTTCGGGCCACATACGGCAGAAGGAAAAAAATTCTTCGTGGTCTGAGGTTAACATTTCCGCCACGAGATTGTTATTAAAGCCAATTTCCTTCCGCCTCAAATTAAGGGGTCGCACCCACCATCTGCGTCTGACACGTTTTTTAGTTGTGATAGATTTTGTCATTAAATAATCATAATGGCAGATCGAAATAATTAAATACAATCCACGAATGGTACAAGTAAAACACATGTTGGTTATCCTTCATTCAATTTTATTGCGCCTTCTGCAACACTGCACGTACTCGAGAAACGTCATGACTTCACTTCGCTCTGATTGGTTGCCGTAAAAGTTGTACGACATTTATTACTTTCAATGTAGCTGGAGCTGTTGTACCACGTTACTCTTAAAACTAAAACCTACAACCTACAACCTCTACTTACTTCAATGTAGCATGGGCTTAATGCTTGTTCTACAGCTACGACCGCGGTGAATTCGTCGGCGATTTTATGAAAGACTCTGTACCGTAACATTTGAGAAATTGGTGGGCCTGTGTGAGAAATGAATCGGTTCAATGTCATGTTGTGAATCATGGCTATTCTTCCCCCAAGAGTTACCTTAGCATCATCATTTGCGTGAATTTTACCTAATATTCGCGATGTAAGTTTCATCGAGTCTCTGATAAAATTTCGAAACACTTTTGTTTCTCTCTTGTCTAATTGAATTTAGTTCCTCTAATAACACTGCACAACACTAAATTTGCCTTTTGAACGAAAATAGCCAATTTCGATTAATCTTGACCCGCTGAAAACGAATCTGAAACCCGTTTTTGAAAATTGGCTCGAGATTTTGAGTAATTCAATTTTAAAAAAATCAGCCTTTTTTCGACTTTGAACAACAATCAGGCTGTAAGTATACAAGTTAGACCATTTTTATTGGTTGCAAAAAATTCTCCAGACTTTGCCGAATAAAACGGTATCAAACACTTTTACAATTTAAACTTGCAAACATGTTTAAACATTAGTTAAAGTGGATAAGACACGTTTTGCGCACCTATTTTTCGAGATGTTTTCCAATTTTTACAAAAAACTGGGAGTCTGACGAGGATTCCAATACCTCTACGCGGTAGAGCAGACATTTGTCTTTGGAAAATCACTTTAACACTATGTAAATTATATTTCTGCTTCGCACAGGAAAACGAAAACTTCGTGCGTGTTACGCAGTGTGAGCAGCGGTTCTCCGACTCAATGCCGTGCAAACGCTAGGCGACAACAAGCCACAGCGGAACGCGTATTACTACGTGACGCGCACGAAGTCTTAGTTAGTTTACCTGTAGGAAGCCGAAATTTGTTTTACATATTATCATGATGCTTTTCCGATGGAAAATGTCTGCTCTATCGTGTAGTGTCATTGGAATTCACGTCGGAGTCACAGATTTTTCAAAAAATTGAAAAACATCTCGAAAAATAGGTTCGCGAAACGTGTCTTATCCATTTTAACTAATGTTTAACCATGTTTGCAAGTTTAAATTGTAAATGTGTTCGATATCGTTGTATTCGGAAAAATCCGGAGAATTTTTCCAGGCGTCCGTACTCACAGTATAACCGATGTCTTCTGTCACGTGGATTGTTGCACATGCTACTTTTAGGTTTCAATCCAAGCGTGCTTTATCGTTGATGATTCCCTGTGCGTTTTAGCATCAACGTCGCGGTACTATCATCCAGGTGGAACTTGCTGATTCCAATAATGCACTGTGATGATGAGCGTCGAAGCTAATATCCGATCCTCGTCGCCAAATTTATGTTGGATTCCAGAGGCTTGCTTGATGTACAAGAACATGTATTTCACTCGCCACCAACTGCAGCAAACTACAATATTGCAACGGTTTTATAATAACGGTTGTACTGACCTATGCCTCGTAACGTTTTGGTCGACTTCGGTTGACGGACCCTTTAGGGAAATTTCCCCGAAGGGTGGGGGTATTGGCGAGGGGTCATACGTATGGGGACAAAGAAAGGAATACACGTGTGACGCATGACCGTTCTTCCAACAATATTAAAAGGTACAATCACAAAGCAATACAGAAATGAAGTCGGTACGGACGACACGAATCAATACTATTTTCCACCTCTCAATAATAGTCTTCAAAGTTTTCTGACAAGGCTTCGCCTAAGACATAAACTTGTGTCATAATACGTTCTTTTCTCCGTTCGAAATATTTTACTCTACATATTGCCCCAACTCTTTCGACTGCGCACGCAACATTACATTTTACACCAATGAATATTTTGACAACGTCTCAGATAATATGAAACCAACTTCTTCCAGATCGAAAGCACTTTTCTATTCCAACGAATGCAAAACATTATTTTTTCTCGCGCGGCATCAAGTGCCCTCTGCCTAAGATAAACTTCCAATAAAAGCGAGGTAGAGAATGTAGAAATGTAGACACTTTATCTAAAAGCCATCAATTGCCGAAGTTATAGAAAAAAGGTGTTCGAAAGAGAAAGCGTTGAGAAAATTGCTCTGCTCGGCCGGACCGTAATATCAGTGTTGGTTGCAAAGCTTATACCCAACATTAGTTATTCAATTAATGGCGGTATATAGATTTTGCGAGGGTGGTGAGAATTCAGAAGGGTCAGTCGAGCGCGGAACACGACTTGGTGAACTTCCTCTTTTGCCACCTGTTACTCCGTCATACTGTTCATTGCCTCCTCTCAAATGGAAACGGACTGTTTCAATACTCGGTACTACTGGCTAAATCGGAAGATGTTGACGCTGTTCGGACAATGGCCTTATCAGAACTATTCTGACAGAGTCATAGTGTGGATTCTATATATGTGTGTTGTGGCTACTGGGTTTATAGTACAGGTAAATTCTTTCCGTTGCTCCTTCTTTCGAGCTGTCAAACAACACGTATTTAATCGTCTTTAAAAGTCGAGAAGCGTCTCCGATCGACGTGTATATTTTTCTATGTTTCCTATTTTTCCCGGAGACCCTTTTTTTAATTCTGGGTTATCAATTGCAATATTTTGGACGGATTTCCACTATGCATGGCATATGTCGTGCTTCGATCAAATGAATTCAACGTGGTATTAAATAGAATTGTGAAACCGTGAGCGTACTCTGAGCGATGTGAAATATGATTTATTTACTATAAGCAGTATGTACACACATTATTTCGCGAGAAAAAACCTTGACGCAGATCGGGAGGGCGGTGAAAGCAGAGGTGGTGGACTTTGATTTGTGCATTGAGTTTATTTCCGAAATGCTGGCATGCTTAAATACAATTGTCAGGTACTTTAGTTACACGGTCTACAACGGCAAAGTAAGTGACCATTAATAGACTTCAATCAATGCGATATCAATTTAACAGATAAACGCAGTTTTCCAAAACGCAGATAAAAGGGCTCCTGGACAACATGAAGATCGATTGGCAACGTATAACTAATGAGAATGAACATCAGATTCTTTGCGATTCGGCGGAGGCGACAAGAATTTTCATGGTGCATTACACGGGTAAGCGAAAATTACCCAAAATTTCCTAATGAAATTAAACGATCACGCAACGACGATCGCATCGATTTAAAATTTCAGACTATTGTCGCGTATATCGATATGTTGACTAGAAGTAGTAATATCATATTTACTTGCTTCTTTTTATGTATGCTGTGTAAGTTAGAGTTAATTCAGAAGTTATTGTGTCTACAAAGAGACAATAGACCACATTAGTTTTATCACGGTTTGTTTCAAGGTACAAGTATCATCTTAAAGTTTGGTAATTAATAAAACTATTTTTTAATAGAGGTGTTATGCAAATATGTGTACATCGAGAATCATAAGAAGCTGTAGAAAGTAGTGCATGTTTTATACAAATCAAAGATTCTATCTTTATTGTTCCATGAATGTGGTAACAGAAGAGAAATGGACGAAATTTGTCCAAATGTATTTTCTGGGTATTTTTATTCTTTTAGTGTTTGTCAGTGTATCATTGGGGATGTTTACCCTTACTATGCTTTCATCACCTCTATTTGTCTATACGCCGTTATTCAACGAATCCTGTCCAGTTCTGATGATGTATTCAAAGGAGTACATTCTCGACCCGCAAAAATATTGTTTTCCACTTCTCTTGCATATTTGCATTTTTATTGCGGTATTATTGCTAGGGGAAGTTTGGACCAACATCATGTACATGGCTATCCTATATCATATCGTTGGGATGTTCAAAATTGTTTGGTAAGATACACAAAATCATATTCTGTCGGAAGAAAATCGTTTATTTACTGGAGAGATTTTTCATGAATGTATTGTATCTAATAAGGTTGATGAATGTAGAGTCTTTTCTTTAATACATATATTCGAGATAAGTTCAAAGTAAAATGTTGACAGTTCCTCGACATTTTGAATTCAATACTTATGTGTATTGCTTTCCCGATCGTTCAGAAATATTTTTTAGCGTACCCATACTTTACGTGTAAACATTATTGATTATGAGTAAGACGTTCAGTATCTGTAAAAATCTTTAAACAGGCATGATGTATGTGACATAGTAAAATATGTATTATAATGTTACAAAAATCTGAGTGTCGATGTCGACCTTAATTTTTATTATCCTGTTTCTTGGAAATATATATATTCTTAATAATCTTTTAAAATGTAACACCTAATCTGAAGAACTGTTCTCAAATAATATTGTTGCAGCTATCGATTGGAGCATGCATTTGATCACTGCACAGATGAAACTAAGTATTCGTCGGGTAGCTTAAACGTATACGACAGAATTGCAAGTGCAGTGGAATGTCACAGAAATGCTATAAGGTTCGTAAATACGTGCAGAAAATGGCTATTTCCTTGCCATGTAACAGTACTTTGTATATAATACACGTATAAACATTTTTGTGCATGATTATGATTGATATGATATGTTATTTTAAAGTAAAAATCTTTTTTTTTTTTAATATTGTAGAATATTGATGACATTATTATTTTGTATTCCTAGATTTGGCGAGAATGTTGGCGACGTATTCGAATTGCCAAATTTAATTTCGCTTGTGGTCACCCTGCTTTCTATCGCTGTAGCGTTATATTGGGTATGTTCAGCTTTTCGTTGTGATTTTAATGGTTTCTGAATATTTTAGTATAACTCTTTGATAGGCGGCCACGTCAAAAGGACAAGGCCTTAAACCGGTATTTGCATTGGCGATTTCCGGAGGAGTGATGGTACACTTGTTTTTCGTGAATCTTGCGTCCCAGAGAATGATGGACAATAGCGAAGCAGTTATCTTCAGAGCGTAAGAATATTTGGAATTGCTAGCCTGTAACGATCATTTTAGGATTGACGTTCAACGAAGGCGCGTCTCGACTTCGTTCGACTTTACCTACGATCGGCTGGATGCATGAATGGAACCACAAATATGATGGTTCCGTTGATGTATCTAGCATCTAGCCGATCGGCCAAACGGATAGGCGGCACAACAGATTGACTCGGAAATATTTGTTTGAGTTTAGAACAAATATTAAAACCACTCATTTGTGAATATTGAACAAATAAGAATGGGTCATAATACGAAAATTGTATTGGCGAAAATTTTGGTCAAGAGTACAAAAGACGATATTAAATCAACATTTATTAGTAGATCTCTTTTCCAAATGAGTTTACGCCAAATTTCATATCTCTCCCAATGGCAAATTTGAATCCGTTGACTGGCATTACTAATTGAAGATAGAAATCTTTGTCTATCAGAGTATATGAATGGTAACAGGGAAATGTAATAACAATTAATAATTGGGGTATTGCCAATTGATAATTTAATAAAATATTTTGACGCATAGATAAATCAGGAATGAAAATTTTGAAGTGTCGCCGTGTCTTGAAATATATAAACCTCAATTTGTCTTTATAATGAACAATGTTTTGTTTGAAACCGCGTACAAGGTGGCGCTTTATGTATACTTATGGAACTCGAAATGTTACAGCTATTCGAGTATGTGGTATATGGCGCCTGCTAGGGAACAGACCTTACTGCTTTTGACAATGCAACGTGGTTTAAAGCCATGCGCTATTGTTATGGGAAAGCTGCATGTTGCAACGCTCGAAAACTTTGCAGCGGTATGTTACGTTTCAATACATTGTACAACATGTCGAATACATAATATAGACTACATTTCCTACGCTGAGATCGCATTTTAGTTAAATAGTTTAACTAATGTTTAGTATAGAAACAGATTCGTAAGTGACATTTAAAGCATACTTTGTAGCCATTTTTTCACCATGTGAAGGGTCATCGATAATTTTCATATTTGTCCGACACCTACTCGTAATCAGAAAATTGTGCCGGGCTTGAGATGACATACTGAAACAATATTCCTAAAAAGTAATAATCTAATTGTTTTGTTCAGATGATCTAATAGTCAATTAACATACGTAGTTCAATTTTTTGTTTACATTGCACGATCTGTTCTTTTGTAAAGAAATATCATATCATTTAAAAAAACATTGATGAACTTCACATTTTTACAAAAATGAAACTCTCTTTTTATTCTTGATAGTTTTTGCATATCATCCTCAATAATGCATATGTATTACGCATTGAACTATATACTACCTGGAATGCGCACGGATGCAGGAACAGCCGCGCCTCGCTGTTAGAGAGAGAAGAAAGACATTTTGGTATTCTGTCTCACTCTTATCACTGGACCTTTGGGACATACAGTCGATTTGCGCCTTTCGACGTAAGTTCCACAGAGATTTGACTAGATATTACCGGTTCGAAAAGAGTTGCTCTCTTCTATTTAGATATTTCAGTAGGTGATGTCAGTATGTCACAGAAATTAATGTATATGATTACAAAACAAAGTGAAAAATATTATCAAACGCATTAAAATTACACATGATTTTTTGTTTTAGAGGTAGTGAAGGTTAATTGTTAATACATATCGAAATTGCTTTCCTTTGGGAATTGTTCATCATGCTGGATGTAAAAATATAATACTTGCTCATTTTGTGTTTTTTTCCAAATAGACATAGACAATAAATAAAATAAATATTACAATAATTTTGATTGATATTATTAATTTTGTTTGAGAAAGTATCCTTTTTAACAGACTTCAAAAATGCACTGAAAAATATAAAATAATGTTCAATTTTTCAAGTCGGTGTTACTTTTTTTAAGTTTTTTATGCGTTTGAAAGTAGTGTTTCCTCGTTCAGGTTCACCCATTAACATTTTAGGAATAGAATAATACATATCCTGTTTTTATTACGACTTACCATAAACCCTTTTGTCAAAAGGATAGTACAGCAAAGATAGTTCAGTTCCGTATATTTTAACGGCGTACACAACATTATTGAAAGGGTAGTACAGGTAACAAAGGACAGAATACCAAAATATCTTCTTTCTCTCTCGGCGCGGGTCGACTGCAGCTGTACATACAGCCGTGCGCGTTCCAGATATTATATAGTTCAATGGTATTACGTATCAACGTAAAGGTGCGTCCAGGGCCGGTTCTGGCGGGCGCAAACGCGTGCCCCGCACGCGGGCGGCCGATTGAAGGGGGCGGCCGGAGGCCGCCCTTGCGTCGCAGTCTTAAAATGTTTCGCAAAAATTTAAAAACGACATTTTTCATTCATATATGTGTTGAAGTGCTGTTTGAGAGCAAATATCTGTTGCATGCCAAACTACACTTCCCTTTTTTTTTGTATTATTTCATAGGATACTGTTTATTTGTAAAGGATCTCGGGAAGAGTCGGCTCCAATCGGTTTTTTGCGTGAAGACGCGGCTTTAGCGGCCATGGGCCGTTTGTCGGCGAGGCGCGCTCATTTAAGAGTGTCATATATTGGGCCGTATTCGCAGTCACGACTCAAGTGAATGCTAAAGTGACGCTTTGCGAAGTCTCACTTAGTGCATTAAGTTCAACTCAATTACTACCTGCATTCACAGTCATGACTTAAGTAGTTGCTCTGATCAAGCAAATGCTCAGCATCAGCATAAGCTACACTTTTCAAAGGCCGAAGTTGAGTGAATGCTTATTGGGATTCGGCATTCTTCGGAATAATTCTGTTAGAACAACCAATGGCAGAAGGATTCGGCCAATTATTCCGTTGTACTCCGTGTAAACGCGCCAGTTTGCTGACGTCATATTTCAGCAATATCAGAGTATCTTTTGTGGATATTTTGGCGGCACGGGATTGACATATAAAAGAGCAGTTTTTACAATTTAGCGCCGCTCCTCTACGTTCCGCTTGCGTCGGTCTCGCTATTATTTTGAGATTATTTTGTCATGTCTTTACGTCGACTTACGTTAGTTACCGTTGAGTCGACATTCCGTCGTCTGGCTGTAAGTCTATTGTTAGACATGTATATATTATACTCAATTTTTATTGTAATATTAACATTCCTCAAAAACTTTATTGATTTAATTGTATTATTCTTTAATTGTTTGACATTGTTCTTACATATATATGTGGATACAAGTAAAGAATACTACAATTAAACCGGTCAAGTTTTTGAAAAATGTCAAATGTAATCATCAGACGGGGTGGATAATATATAAAATAAAGGTGTTTTGTCAAATATTTTTATTTTCGAACAAATTGCCTTTTCCTATCACTGGCCCGCCTCAACCATTCCTTAATAACACTTTCTATTTCGTTTTTGGTGCTTTCCATCCACTGCTTCAAAACAGTATCTGCAAACATAAGAATAGTAAGCATTTAAATATACGTAAAGCTGTAGGATGTTAATAAAATAAATACCTATCACTGCGGCAGAGACTCGAGTGTCTTTAAACAGCAAGTTTTGCTTTTGCCCCGTCCAACTGTATTCTATGGCCACTTCGTTGGACATTGTATAATTTAAAATGTTCCTGACAGTTTTGCTTACATTTGGGCCCCCCAGTTTCGATATTACTCCAATCTGTAACAAATGTACATAAAATGGCATGAATGGTATGTAAAATTTAAGTGCAATATTAGTTCAATTTGTTCTCTATGATTATAAATTACATGCTTTATAATTTGTACATGTAATACGTACAAATTGTTGCCGGACGCCTTCTTCCAGAAATGTATTCTCAAATTCCTGGAAATTGCGACGGTTGTTTATCGGGAAATTGGGCAAAATATTTTGTTCTGGAAAAATATCGTTTACAACTCCGCCAGTTCAGTTTTGAACGTAATGGATCAACCAATCTAACTTTTTTTCAACTTTTTGTCTGAACTGCAAAGTAGCCAGTGCACATTTCTCTAGACAACAAAAACCAAATCTTTATATTTATTATTCAATTCTTCGCACAAATCTCTTCAGAGATTTTTGCATTATATACACAAAGAGTAAAATAAAACATATTTACCACAACAGGTACATTCTGTACGCACCTCCGTTTCAGATAATTCTATAAAATATAAAGGACGTTAGGTTCACTATTAATCATCAAATTTCAATGAGTTTAGAAAAATTTAAATGTACCTGCAAAAATGCTGCTCCCATGTTTGCAATTATCTTTGTTTTGGCATCTGTTAATGAAATTATTATTAGAAGATAACATATGCAAGGTGGCTACATTTTTTTATTTGACAGCTTAGTTTTTTGAAAGATTACATAAATCGGATCATTGAAATGTCCACATTTTATTTTGTTTTACAATTCAGCTACATTCCTTTTTTCTTTCATACAGGGAATATTGGAAGCAATCATTGCTACAGTGAAAATACAGGGTCTTTAGAAACAACATGCATTTTTCAATATGTACACAATATCTTTACTATCTGAAGAAATTTGATATCTGAAGAAAACTCTTATACTCTCCACTGCAATAAAGTATAACATGGCTGACAACTACGACCATGGAATTGTTAAGAGTTTACAGCACATGACCAACATCATGACCCTTACTATCAGAATTTCATCATAACACAAAGCAAAATTAGAATTGTAACACTTGCAAAACATCAAACAAGACGAATGTTAGTTAAACAAGAATAATATTACATATTATACCTTTTTATGAATATAATTTATGTTTACAGAAACAAAAAGACAAAATAGAAATGTGATTATGAAAAAAATCTGAATAGTAACATCGAGCTACACTAAACAAAGTACAATGAAATATGAGTGGTAGTGTGCCAATTAAAACTGTAGGATCGTGTTATAATTATTATCATTTTGTTTCAAAAAGGATAACATTTTGTAAGTGTGTGAAAATGAGTAATTAAAAGGACAGAAAAGAATTGTACCTTGTAATTAATGCGTACCTCCTTTTCAAGAAGTACTCTCTGTGTCCAAACGAAAACCGCACAAGGACAGTACATCTGTAATGTTCAATCACAATGACGCAAGCAAATATAAACATGGTTAAAATGAAGGTAATATTACTTGTGAAATTGTCCAATTGGTAATTGATTCATTCTTGCAGTCTTTCCTCATACACAATGTAGACCGTCGAACCGTGCACGAAGAGCACCATTGAACACGAAAGTCACATATCCCGTTCAAATATAAACATTTTGTTGTAAAATTTTTTATTCGTGCTCCCTAATGTGGGTGTACAAATACATATTCCAAAATTAATAATATCGTATTAATAGTTTTTTCGGAATTAATTCGCGAAATTTAGCCTGTTTTGAGGTTGGTCACAGTAGGATAACCCCTTAACACGGGTATGTTATGTGCTTTGCGCGGGAAAAGCAGCGAGAACTGGCGAGAACTGACATATTAGCCCGTCGGAGAGGGGATAAGAGCAACTTAAGTGGTCATTTTACACCACTTGGCAAAGTGAGACTTATGTGCACGTTTTGACGTCACAATAAGTCTCACTTAATTGCAGACGACTTTGCAAAGGAGATGCTTGGCTCGGTCCTACTTAAGTCGTGACTGCGCATACGCACGCCGACTCAGCAGATGCTTAGCAGATGTTTAAGCAGCACTTCGATCCAAGTCGTGACTGCGAATACGGCCCACTGAATTTTTTCTCGTACGGCGGCGAGCCGATCGATCGATGACTGCAATGTAAAACCATTGAATCAGTTCGCCTCGGCTTGCTCACGCGCCTCTGATGACGTCATGCTCAGGCTGCCTCGTGCGCGTTCGTGCTCAGATGTAGGAGCACCTTTTGATGACTTACTCAATACGAACATGTTAAATATTTTATTTTCGCACGACTACTCGTTTATGGTTTCCTGACATTATATCAATTGATACTTTGGAACAGTTTGTTTAATGGTCGTGTTATCATTTCTGTTTAAGGATGTCCAGGCTTCATTTTCCTACTTTACTCTGCTTTTGTCGATGCAATAAGCAGTTGGGAAAATAACGGAAAACTAACGATGCCGTTCTAGCGGAAAAAATTGTTATTCGTGATACAGTGTAGACTGCGTAGAGTAATGTAGAAGGAAAGTGTTGATTGCATCTGTTTGTATAGTCGCCGCCGGTCCGTCCGCTTTTAGAAAAGAACACTTGTAAAAATAGCGTTTCTGTACAAATCACAATAGTAGAAGAAATTGTGACGTTATAAGTTTAACAATAAAATAAACTTCATTAATTCCTCACCCATGTATGGCCATAAATAATATATGACTAACAATGCTTCTTTACCTCTGTATGTTTTTTATATTCTTTGCGTCATTTCGTATAGCGCGTGTAACACTGGAGAACACTGAATTTGCTTTTGAACGAAACTAGCCAATTTCAGGTTTTCAAGTTCAATTGTAGAAGTACTGTATGTCGTTTTACTCGGAAAAGTCTGGAGAATTTTTTGCGACAAATGAAAATTGTCTAACTTGTATATCTACGGCTTGATTGTTGTTCAAAGTCGAAAAAAAGCTATTTTTTTCAAAATTCAATTACTCAAAATCTCGAGCCAATTTCCAAAAAACGGGCCTCAGATTCGTTTTCAGTGGGTCAAAATTAATCGAAATTGACTAGTTTCGTTCAAAAGGCAAATTTAGTGTTGTTCAGCGTTACCCGTAAAGTATTATCACATATTGAATAAACTTGACTGCTTTGTGGTGTTGTTTTCGTCACGTCGTTGCAGTGTCTTATTTTGTCTTATTAAATAGTTTGTTTTTGCTGTGAGTTGTGTTTGTCTCAAATATGAAATGTTCAGATGTGTTACAAGGATTAATTGCGAATTGGATATGCCGGCATCGCCCTTGATTTCATAGAAAATTCCGTTAGAATTGGTTATCGGTGGCTTACAATTAGTATATGGCGGCATGGCTATTATAAGAGTCCGTGTGTGTATGATCTTCTGGCTGATCACCTGAAAAATGTGGTTTGACAAGGTTAGAATGATATTTGCATATCTTCGTGCCTATCTGTATATCTACGTTGTTGTTAGGATGGACTCGAATAACCTTGTATGGTCCTTTGTAATTCGGGGATAATTTACCAGATGTTCCTAATTTTGTACTTTATTGTTCTAGACAAACAACGTCACCTACCTTGAATTCAATCGGATTAAATTTACTATCATAAAGTATTTTACTACAATTCTTAGATGTATCAATATTTTCTTTAGCGATTTTAAAACTGTTATTCAATCTATGTTGTAAAGACCTGATATACACATCGTACGTGTAATGAAATTCGGGCTCCTGTGTTACAGAAGATGGAGTCTAGTTAGTTGTCTAATGAGTGGATGCGTTGTAACTAAAAATTGCAAATGATATATTTTCATCCGAATCTATCTGACTTGGCTTAATATAATGTTTTAAATAATCTTTTAAAGTGAGATGGGATCGTTCAAGCGCTCCATTTGTTTTTGGATGGTATAGCGTCGTTATTAAATGTTTCGTTTTAAAAAAATTACCTAGATGTTTGATTAATTCTGACATAACATCTGATCCTTGGTCGGTTAAAAAACTATTTGGTATACTAAATTGGGTAAAAATTTTAACAAGAGCACTTTTACGGTTGAGGCTTCGTGATTTGGGATCGGCTCAGTCAGCAAAAGAATATTTACTTAAGTTATCTTGCGCGGTTAGTATGAAATTATTTCCATTTTCGGTTATGGGTAACGGACCGACAATGTCGACAGGCATTCTTTCAAAGGGTTTCTCGGAAGTGTTAGTGACTGTCATTGATTGTTTCGTAGGCTTGAAATTTATTTTGTTCATTTGACACGAATGGCAAGTTTTTATATATTTCCTTGTTACGAGCCACGGCCTGACGTGGTGAGGATTTGTGTTATCGTCAGTGCCGGTAGGAAATTATATAAATGAGAGGAGTGAGCAGCTAAGTACAGGCCTCGTCTGATTTTTCACGGCTGCACCCCGGGCAAGTAAACTCGAAAGGATAGCTGACAAGGGCCTCGTCCGATTTTTCACGGCTGTACCCCTTGCGCAATTTTGAGGATAGTGGATGTTGTAATTTCTTTCAGGCTCGTTGGTTCCCTTGAGCGGTAAAGGTAAACCTCGTTCGTAGGATTCGAGTTCTAGGCGATTAAATAGCGCGATGGCAAAGAATTATAGAAAACAATTAAATAAGTTATATTGAATAAAATAAATACACAAAAAGCTGTTAAATATAAAACACACAACGATAATTGAACTACTATTTCTAATAAGAATACGAATTATGACTAGAAATCCAAGTTTTGGATTTGAAGGAAGAGCAAAGTTGAGAATTTAACACTACACACAGAAGTGTGGCAAGACCACTATGACTAGAGTCGCTCGGAATACGCACAAGTTATTCCTTGCAAGAGCACGGTCAGCGAAAAAGATACTCTTTCTCTGTAGCTGCCTGAGACTCAGATTTTAACTAGAGACGCGCGGAACAAGCACAAGTTGTTCCTTGCAACGAGAACAGACTGCGAAAAAGACACTTTAGCGATCCACGAAAAGGTCCACCATAAGTATTTTAATAACCAGTGACGCATTGACTAATTTCGTTGCCAAGGTGATAATAAGTGAGTGCTACAAACAAAACAAAGCATGGTTGCCATCTGTCCGACGCTGCTACAAAAAAATACACGACTTTTCCCCAAAATTCGCACAAAAGTAAAATTTTTCTTTCCTTTCCTTTGTGGTTTATAGCCATATATCACTTTTACCGGTTGCCTGTAAGGGTTGAATAACTTCAATCATTTATTTGGCTTTTTTAATATGTTATTAGTTTGTCACTGGAATCAACGGACAATTTTTTATAACCTAATAATAAAAGCAAAAGTGGTTGGGGCTAAAAGGTCCATCGTGCACTTTATAGGCCTGATAATATAGCAGTAGCGTTTCTGGCGAAGGCTGAATTTAATGTAATCTTTGCAAAAACTGGGCACACGAAAAATGTGTTGAAAATACGGCCCAGACCACTTACTACTTCGTTTGCCAAAACTGTGATCCCGACTATGATAGTGTGTAAGATAATCCTACAATTCTCATTATATATAAGTTTGGAATACCCTGTGATATTAATATTTGTATTTTAGATAATAATTCAATGAATTAATTAATAATTTGGTAATTTTGTAATGAACCTAATAAGAGTAAAGATGCTGGTCCTATTTACCCCACCTGTGGGGCAAAAAGGTCCAGACGGCATAATTAACAAAAATTGCTTAAATTCGCACTTCCCTTTAAATTTTTTACATTACATCATAATGTTTAGATAGCCAAATAATTGTACTATCCATTTATGACATTGATTTTTTTTAATCTATATACTTCCAAAAATATGACCTCAAGTGTCAAAAATGGACCTTTTAGTCCCGCTCTACCCTACGTAAACGCTCGGGAATTTCTAACACAGACCCTTGCACAGTCTTTTTCTGAAGCAATCTGAACTAGAGACAGGGGTGGTCACTCCCCTCCAAAACATGGTATTTCGTTTAGTTCTAACCAAATGAGCCGTAGTGCGGTGGCGCCACAGTAGCTGGACGGTGATTGGCTGAAAATTGTGGAGTTGGAAGCGTTAAGGGGGGGATTGAAATTGAAGCAATTCTCCCGTCAGTTTCTCCTTGCTTTCCGTACGGGAAGGTGTTGTTCGTGACTATTGGTGACATTCATTTACACTGCGTTTTAGCATTAGTGTTGTGCTGCTATACGAAATTCATCGTTGCGTCCGGTGAATTAGTTGTACAAGTGAGTATGTAAAGAATACAAGAAAATGTAATAAATCTTAATAGTGAGCAAATTGCGATACCATAACCATCAATTTTATATGAAATTCACTTTGGACCTGTTCATCAAAATTGTTTGACATTAATTCTAGACATGAAGCTTAAATGCTCTGTTCTGGGGTGCAACTCCAATAGGTGCATCACGCCATCACACAAGTTTCCACATAATCCAGAGCAATTTGCCTTATGGAAGGCAGCAATTTATTCGGAAAAGATCGAAGGATTAAGTGACAAGGAAATCCGGAATAGGGTAGTCTGCTATCGTCATTTTAAGGACGATGACTACAGAGAGGCAGCTCGTATGCGAAGGTTGAAATCTGGTGTAATTCCATTAGTAGGATTACGATGTACAAATGAAACAAACACTTTTCTTTTGCCCAAACAGGTATTGGAAAGTATGCAGCCATCCTGTTCGTATGACGTTGAAGCTATAAACACTGCTGTACGCGTTCCTGCAATGGAGGTTTCTGACTGTCAGTTAGCTGTGCAGTATTGCAGTAGTATCCTTATACTATCATGCAAGATATAATTTGTTTTCTTTTGCCCAATCAGGTGTTGGACAGTATGCAACCATCCTGTTCGCATGACGTTCGAGCTGTAAACACTGCTGTATGCGTTCCTGCAATGAACGTTGGTGAAAATGTAATACTGTCCGATTCATGTATCATTGAAGGTGGACGCACAACACCCTGTGTAAACAGGCAACAATGATTGCGTTTATTAGACAGCACAATCAAAAGAACCAATTTAACTCCACGGAAAGTTAAATTATACAGGACTGCTCGGCTGTTGTGTAGGAGACAGGCCTACGCAGAAACAAAGTTGTGCACAGTGAAAAGAAGACTGCGAGAAGCAGAGAAGTTTTATTCATCAAGATCAACGGAGGCCCTCATTTCCAAGTTGTCTCCTACACAACAGGCATTCATTAGTATGCAACTAAAGACATCAAAATATGCACAAAGGGTAAGCTATGATTAATTAAACAGCTCAGCGTCTTTTACGTAATATATACATTTCTTTTTGTAACAATCCCGTAAGGCGTACAAATTACTTGAACTTTTATTTAATTTGCCCAGTGGTAAAGTCTTGCGGCGACTGCTTCGAACGCTGATCTTCCAACCTGGACTAAACAAGAATATGGTGGACCATTTAGCGGACAAAGCCCAAGATATCTCCAAAGAAGAAAAAATATGCTGTTTGATGTGGGACGAGATCGCCATTCAGCCTCACATCGACTTTAGCCCGACGTTATAACGGATAGTGGGCTTTGAAGTCCATGGCAAAGTGCGACGTCCTAAATTCGCAGACGTTGCGTTAGTCTTTATGCTTCGGGGAATTAAAACCGGGTGGAAACTTCCATTCGCGTTTTATTTCTCCGACAGCCAGATGGCTTCTTATGCCCTAACATCTTGCATTTGTGAGTCAAAGAGGAGAAAAAGGGGGAATTCCGCCCCGGCAGACTAAGTAAAGATAAACTGAATAGGCCACTTATGGCCAGGAGCGATAAAAATAAGCTAAGACACACTACACGAGGTACTTTTATGCCCATTTATTCACTCAGTTTTGTACACCTGTTCGCCTCGACGGCTAATTGCGCTCTGCTGCTCCGAAACGCAAGCCGAAATACGCGGGAGTCTCGCAACTTCCTGCGACGCGCCGCGGTAATACATGTAAATATAATAATATCGAGGTGGTCGGTAACGGATGGTGACAGAGGCGTCATTATCGACTGTGACGTCCTGTCTTACACATTAAAGAAGTCACGGAGGCCGTCGCGAATTCCGGACTGCGCATAGCCGCCTACGTATGTGACTAGGGCTCGTCGAACGTGAAGGCTGTGAATGATCTCGTCTCAGAAACAGCGAGTGAAATTCCTCCAGGTGATAAACTGTCTGGTAAGTCATGAATAGTAATGCCGCCAAACAGATTCCGTACAGTACATTAGAATCAAAATATCAGCGGTTCTATTTGGAGGAAAAAGCCGAGCGTACGGTACGGTAGTTCTACCTGCGGGAAATCCCGACCGTGCGGTAGTTCTACCTTCGGGAAACCCCGAACGTGTGGTGTACCGTAAGCTGTGTGGCGGTCTGTAATTTGATGTAATATAAACCCCAATAATGAAAGTTTTAAACTGAATGTTTGCAGGTAATGTAATACGGTTATATAGCCAGACCATTGTTGCCGTGTATGATGCGCCACATCTCATCAAAGGCGTCAGGAACAACCTACGGACGAAGGATCTGGAAATTAGGAAGACTGCTGGTGACGAGAAGGAATATCTATCCTGGGAGACTATCAACCTGGCCTACGAGATCGACAACGTGGAACCAGTGGTCTCAGATTTGACCGATGGTGCTCGCGGGAGTGGGGATACGGAAAAGTATGCGTGCCTTGTCCGTGAGAGCTGCGCGCGCCGTTTCCTGCCGAATCGCGCTCGGCTTGGAGAGAAGGACGGAACTATGCTGCGTCTCCCTTCCACCAACATCGCGCGTTGCGTCTTTGTTCGACATGCAGTCGCGGCATCGCGTCTTCGTTCCGCACACAGGCCGGTGGCAGTGATGCCAGATTGCGCATAAGGCATCGCACGTACCATTGCGTTCTTTCAGCCGGAAGGCAAATCGGGCACCACCGCATTGAGCAGAGCACGATCCAGAGAAAAGTGAATCGAGGAAAGTTTGGGATTTCCTCGTCGTACTCATCATCGCTCGTCGACGCGTTCGATTTTTTTCGTTGGTTCGCGCCCAGCCATAGTTCATTTTTTTTTCATAGGATAAATTTTCTTTTTTAATTATTCATGACACGGCAACAAACGATATTCATTCAAAAATATTTTTTAGTACTTTCTACGGATAGTTCTTAATATTTTGACAGCGGAATAGATGTGTCGTATTGGTTTATGATAGATATGGGCAGAATATATATGTCAGATTATGGCAAAGATGGTATATGTACTCGGATAGGTACAGAATTGTTTAACTTCTTTTGTTTAGCTGATATATGCATGAACTTTATTGTAAGCATACGTATCTTTATTCGAAGAATACTTACGTTTCGAATCACGCGTAACCATATTACTGACGAACAAAGTTTTGAACGCTCCTATTAATTGGATAGCCGTGGATTTTACATTGCGGTACCCCAAAGATTTTATTGCCACGAATAAATTTTCTAATGCGTCTTGATTTATGTGTCGCGGGAAGAAATACTTAAACCCTTCAGCCTGCAATAACGCAGTCAAGCGCTGAAATCCTTGTATTGTTTTGACCCAGTTTTTCAAACATATTGAACGATACGCTGAATTTCTCGTCACCCGATCCACAAACTGCATTCGTCCTAGCTGCCGTAATGGTGATTCCCCAAATTGCCTGTGCGGACTGTTCGTAGTGACAGCCACATGGTACGTGGACTCCGTTTTCAGTCCGTTCACAGAATCGAACAAGTCGTTGAAGAATTGAATGGCTGCGGCAGCTGCTTCGCCCTCCGCACGAGGCATTTCCATAGGCCCGTAAATGGTTTCTAGTGAACCTGAAATAAACATTTTTCTGTGAACCATCAAAGTTGCAAAATACTTGATAAGGGAAGAACATAACACGCTTTGGACTACGGATTTCTTAATACTTTAACATACCATTGATGCGAGCCTGGTTCAACATAAATTTGGCCATGAAGGAGCTCAGGATTTGCGTTGCATGTTTGACGCGCATCTTCGGAATCTTTTGCACATTTATGTGCTCCTCCGTAATTTTATCCAAGTATTTGAAGGGAAAACCCAAGAATGACATTTTATACGCCAACTGGATTATTTTCCACGACAAATACTCTTTCTGGTTTGTCTGTCTGCTTACAATTTGTAGATTCTTGGTCAACAAATTGTTCCTAATGCCTTTTATCAGATGTGGAGGATAGTATATTACGATAATCTCCTCACCATATAAGGTAATGGTAGCATCTGAAATCATTTATTACAGTATCACTAAGTGTATTTTTGCAACGTTTTTGACACGTAGTATTAATATGACTTACTAGGACGTCCATTTATATTGCAACCGATTGGTGCTGACTGCGACAATAATTTTTTGATAGCTTTTACATTGGAGGTCCCTTGATCGCAAACGAAAGCCACTATTCGCATGCCAGTCTCCATAATAGTACCTGTAATTTCAATTATAAGAGCAATTAGGGTCTGGTAGTTAAAAAAAACCGAACGCGCTAGTCGTGGCACCTCATGGGTGGCGTGGAAGACCACGCAAAACTTGGTGATATTTGAGGAAAGTAAAACGATTTAATATTAGACCGTACTCAGATTATATAAAAACAAAGTATATACGCATTTGCATTGTTCGGATTGCACTTCTCAATAGAGTGAAGTCTCGCAGAAGATAAACATTACGATACCATTGTACCCTTTGCTCTATAATTATTTTTCTAGTACCTACCATTTCCAGGAAACAAAGCTGGCTAGTAACACCCGCGAGCACCCTGTATACCTATATTTAAAAGTAATATTTTAAAAGGTAGATTAATTATCTATAAATAAAATAGGATCTTTTTGCAGTCAAAAACAATTTAAAAAAATAATAACACCGATGATTCATCGAATACTCGTCAATAACAGATTGATCAGTATTATCGAACACGAACGCGTCGACGAGCGACAACGAGTACGACAGTAATGGTAATAAGTATTCTTCGAATAAAGATACGTATGCTTACAATAAAGTTCATGCATGTATCAAAGAAGATAAATAATTCTGTACCTATCCGACTACATATGCCATCTTTGCCATAACGTGACTTATATATTTTGCCCATATCTATCATAAACCAATACGACACATCTATTCCGCTGACAAAATATTAAAAACTATCCGTAGGAGGTACTAAAATGTTTTTAAATCAATATCGTTTGTTGCCGTGTGATGAATAATCAAAAAAGAACAATTCTCCTGGGGAAAAAATATGAAACATGGCTGGGCGCGAACCTACGAAAAAAATCCCAAACTCTCGATTCACTTTTCTCTGGATTACGCTCTACTCAATGCGGTGTTGGCCGATTTGCCTTCCGGCTGAAAGAACGCAATGGTTCGTGCGATGCCTTATGCAAAATCTGGCACCACTGTCACCGGCCTGTGTGCGGAACGAAGACGCGACTGCATGTCGAACAAAGACGCAACGCGCGATGTTGGTTGAAAGGGGACGGAGCATAGTTCTGTCCTTCTTATGTGTCGTCACGATACGTGACGTCACGCGACGTTGGTGGAAGAGAGACGCAGCATAATTCCGTCCTTCTCTCCACGCCGAGCGCGATTCTTCGAGAAACGGCGCGCGCATCTCTCACGGACAGGGCACGCACACTTGTGTGTATCCCCACTCCCGCGAGCACCGATGGTGCAAACGGGCCAAATCTGAGACCACTGTGTACAGGTGTTCAGCCGCACAATGTCAGCATATATACGTCAGAACGCAAATGTATAAGGTATGTTGTACTGTTAAAACATATGTCATTGACATTATATCATATTTGTGCAAATTACGAATACTTTAGATTTTCAGTGTTGTAAATGGAAATATGTGTTTTTCAGGCTTTGTTCCGAGCATCCGTGGCCCGCTGTCGATGTCTTCGGTGGAAGGCAAAGCGGCGGCAACGCACATTTTATTTTTTAATAATTTTGTTGCGATTCAATTCATAAATCATTTCAAAACATTAATCATTAATAATATTAGCACACGGCGTTCTGTTGGTGCCAATTGCGAAAGCAAAGGCACCGGCAACGTCTTATTTAACTTAAGCCGTTTATTAAAATCATCAGTTTCACAAATTAACGTCACAGAAGAGGGAAACGTAGTTTGCGAAGAAATTTCAACCTCACAGACGCATGAACAGACCAGTTCTGAATTCTGTTTACAAATTTTGAAAACTTTATCAAATTTCGAAGCATTTCGGTTATGCACGTCCTGCAGTAGACAACTCGCGGTCTAAAATTTTGCTGATGCTTGTGCACAAGCGGAAGCAAGAATACGATAATATTTGCCAGCAAATTGCCACAGGTCCGATATTACAGACATTTTAAATACAATGCTCTACGCAAATGTTGATTTTAATTTCACTAATTGTAGTGTGACCGTACGCCAGTGCGGTCCAAGAAAGTGCCCCGGGGCATTTTCGGTTCCCCCACCGAGCTACTGTTACCGTGGAAACGACGGACGCTGAGTGTGCGTCAGTGTGGCCAGAAGTGGCGCCGGGAACCATCGGTGACCGCGGGAGTGGGGATACGCGCAAGTGTGCGTGCCCTGGCTGCGAGTCCTGTACTCCTGTGGACTTGTGGAGTCCACGCAGCTCTCACAGACAGGGCACGCACACTTGCGCGTATCCCCACTCCTGCGGACACCGCTGGTGCCCGGCGCCACTTCTGGCCACACTGGTGTGTGTTATGATCGGCATACAGAAAAACTTGTACCTAGTGGAGGTGGAAGTAGCGGCGTGAGGGGCCCCACCCGTGGACCGCACTGCCGTACGCGGTACCCGCGTACGCACATACACAAGCCGCCAGGCCGCTTCCACTAACAGTAGGGAATACCGCCAGAGGTCCGCGGCCACTGCCCGTGCGAGTAGATCTCTCGCGGCTGGCTGAGTGCGCGGCGGCGTATGTAAGGCCGCTGCTACTGACAATAATCGCCTTCAGTCATCGGTAGTCGAAGCCAGCCACGAGCAGCCGACACCAACGTAACTAAAAAGGGTGCTGTCGAGCCAGCCACGGGCAGCCGACACCCCTCTCAGGCAGAGGCCACAGACGATAAGTAACTAACGAGGTAAAACCGAGAAGTGCCCAGCCCACGGATCATCCGTGCCTGCCACAGATCGTGTCATATCCTCTCTATTAGGGAAGTTCGAAGGCGTCCAGCAAACCGTGCCCGGCTCGAAAGACCCGCCACGAGAGCTTTGGTTTTGCCCCGTATAGAATAGGGCGAACGAGAAACGAAAGACATGCGAACGAAGGCGCCTGGACGTTCATTCCCATGAACCTGCCACCACTTCTATTATGCCGCTCTCTCGTGTAATAGCATAGATACAGCAAGGCACCGACCGACTCGTGGCTCACCCGTCTTGGGTGCCCACCAGAAACGTCTTGGAACCTTTTGGCTGCAACTGCGAATAGCGCACCGTGCAACGCGCATTGTTAAATCGTCGCGGTGCACGACTTCAATCCCGGGATCGCTCGACCGTCGTCAAAACCGACATTAATCAGTTAATCCTAAGCGGCCTAGAATATTCGCGGCGCCAGGCAAGCGGAACGGCCCTCACGTACACGGCCAAACACAAACACGCGGCATCAACAGCGCGGCGCTCACCACTGTATACACATAACAAGAAAGAATATAAGACAATTCTACCAGATATTAAAGCTTCTCCAACACTCATTTTATCCGGCACCTACCACTTCTCACTCACCGCCCTGTGCACGAACCTGCACCGGTCGGCCCGTAACCCCTGGCCGGTGCATCAACAACGCAGCCCACTGCAGGAGTGGAGACGCCCGGCACACACGGACAACACCACTCAAACACCGGTTACAGTAGTTTACATGAACGCGAAATGAGAGAACTGTTTGTTAGTGTGTCTGTGAGGGTGTCCCTGCAGAATTGGATTTGTTATATTAATAAAATCTTGACTGGCAAAGAAACCTCATGTGCGCCTACGAGTAGCTTTGAACACCTAGCGGCGCGGAAACACGAAAAAACAATAAGACGAAAAAGAAAAAATAGTTTTGTTGACATTTTGTGATTAATAATTTTACATGCCATTTTTTAGGTCCGCTGATGATGCTTGCAAGGCAACCTGAAACGACACCCGCAGGATGATTTTTGTTCAAGGCGGACGCTAAGAAGGGAAGTCATAGTTTGGTATTTAATGATTATTTATGTTACATGTCATTCATTCACCTGGCACTCGGGCCACGAGTTGCCCAAGCCTGCCCTAGACATTTGTTTCTTTAATTATGAATAAACAAAGAACTATCAAACGTCTGCACCGGACTATCAAACGTTTATACCCGACTATCAATCACTATCAAACGTTTTTACATCTGTTTTCGTAGATTAATAATGAAATGCCTACGACAAAATTTCCCCTAGACACTTATTTCTTTGATTACAAGCAAACGGCTAACTATCAAACGTTTGTATTGGACTATCAAACGCTATCAAACGATTTTACATCAAATGGTATAGTTTAAAATCAAATTTGCGACCATGGGGGTGCTAACTATACAAAAAATTCCCCTAGAAATTTGTTTCTTTAATTATAAATAAACGGATGAGTATCAAATGTTTATTTTGGACTATCAAACACTATCAAACGACCTTCAAACGATTGCAACTATTAAAACTCAAATCGGTTGAGTTGGGGGTGCTAACTATACGGAGCTAGCCGAGCCCCGAGCCGATTCTCGCCGGTGCGTACGGTAGCCGAACCCCGAGCCTGCCCGAGCACCAGCGGACCTAGGTGACGCAATGCTCACGTATATACGAATCTTTCTGCGCCACTCACACACTTTCGGTCACGCACACACTTTCAGTCACGCACCCGCATTCTCGCTCATCGCACCCATCAGTCCATGCATCCGATACCACCGCATGCGCGCCTATTTCAAATAATGCCACAGATAATTGAGACATTAACCATTATCGTATGAATATGAGACGGTGTTCAATGTATTGTTTATTATTATTGTAACTGCAACTATATTATTACTAATTATGCACTTTGGTCAGAAAATGTGAATTTATAATGCGTAAGTATATTCTGTTACAATGTTTCAATATACCTTCCCCCATGGCGACCTATCTAATCTCAATCCTTTGTCTGAATCCCTTCCCCTGCGGACTCAAGAGTGAGTTCAAGTCCCGTTACCATACGTGCATTTAATTTGGCACAATTTTGAAATAGAAGAAAATATACGCATTTATAGCACAAATAACCGGAATACTTTTAGACAGCTTAACGACACGATTGAACCGCTACGTCTCCACATTTCAATTCAACGAACTGTTATAAGAAGTTGTTCGCATTTGTTCCACTCGAAATAGTATAACATTGATAAAATAAGACGTTGCAATTGTATTCTATTGTTAATGGGACGATTATAGCGACAATTTAACGTTACCGGATAAATATGAGGCAATAATTTATTTCCCTTCATTACTATACTTTCGATGTTTATTATTACTGTTTTTGGTTTCTCGTCATTAAAACTGATGTTGAGGATTTGTCGCCTTAGCAAACCGCGACAACTAGAGCGTCCGCTTCGCGTGATTGGCTACGACCTCTCGTTAATCCGCGAGCGGATGAGTCGCCCGCCGCGCGCTCTTTTCCTTATCGAAATCTATAAGAATCACCCAACAGATTTCACGAAGTAAAATACGTGTTGGCCAGTATAATTAATGGGTTTCGGATTCGATGGTACAGAATTTCTTTCTTTGTTGAGATAACATTCATATGTAAAATGGTTGTTTTTTCAGCAAATTGCACTTTTTTTGGATTATCGACGTAACGTATGTCTTGTTCGGGTTTATTTGCACGGCCGCAGAACTCGAGAACGTCTCATGCGACGTGTGCATCCTTCGCGTGATTTTATTCGGCGAAGTCGAATGTTGGGTGAAGTACCACGACACACATAGGTTAAAATTTCTATTATATATAATTACCATTGAACTATACTGTAACTGGAATGGGAACGACTATTGTTTTTACATACAGAGCGCCCGGCTAGACAGAGAGGGTAAATTTGGGGACCCTTCATCTCACTCTTTCATATGCGTTGCGTCAACAACATACAGTTACTACGTTGGCACGATCAGTTCGACAAGAGTTCCTCCCAGTTTTAACAGCTGAACCTTTTTGAACTGGTAGTACCTTGTTATGACAGGCCACTCACATGGCATGGGTTATGACATTCGCTGCTAGGTCATGTTTTTCGAAAGGGTAGCACACGATAGACAAGGTAAGAGAGACCCGAAATTTACCCTCTCTGTCTAGCCGGCCGTGGCCACGCCGTTCACATTCCAGTTAGAGTATAGTTCAATGATAATTACACTCAGCGATACATGAACTTGTCGCTTACACATCTCGCTCGACAATGCCCGCCGTCGTCACCTCGCTTGTTATGTCACCATGACGACGGGTTCCCCAAATTCGTCGGTATTTTGGAAGAAATGAAAGAGAGAGGTACATGTGGATATGAAACATCAAACAAGTAATTCATAATCTTGCGCTAGATGTCGGACTCGTCTTGTGCTCAGGTCTGCTGTGATAGGGGGTCGGGTATCAAAAGTTCCCACGTGTAGGGGTAGGGGGTAGGGTTGAGACAGTTGCAAAAGAAAATAAAAACGGTTACGACGTAACAACGTAAGCGTAATGCTTTTCTTTCAGCTACGACCGCGGTGAATGCGTCGTCGATTTTATGAAAGTGTCTGTACCGTAACATTTGAGAAATTGGTGGGCATGTGTCATAAATGAATTGATTTAATGTCATCTTGTGAATCATGGCTATTCTTCCCCCAAGAATTGCCTTAGCACAGTGCGGTCCACGAGTGGGGCCCCTCACGCCGCTATTTCCACCTCCACTAGGTACAAATTCTTCCGTATGCCGATCATAACACACACCAGTGTGGCCAGAAGTCGCGCCGGGCACCAGCGGTGTTCGCGGGAGTGGGGATACGCGCAAGTGTACGTGCCCTGTCTGTGAGAGCTGCGTCGACTCCACACTCCACAGGACTCGCAGACAGGGCACGCACACTTGCGCGTATCCCCACTCCCGCGGTCACCGATGGTGCCCGGCGCCACTTCTGGCCACACTGACACACACTGAGCGTCCGTCGTTTCCAGGGCAACAGTAGCTCGGTGGGGGAACCGAAAATGCCCCGGAGCACTTTCTTGGACCGCACTGCCTTAGCATCATCATTTGCGTTAATTTTACCTAATATTCGCGATGATAAGTTCATCGAGTCTCTGATAAAATTGCGAAACACTTTCGTTTCTCTCTCGTCTAATTGAATTTAGTTCCTCTAATAATTGATCCATTGATTTTTTATCTTGATAAAGGCTAATTGACAACTCTGATACTTTTGCCCATGTCCTTAGATCACAATGGACTTCGATTTGTTCGCGCACCTTGCCGACAATTTTGCTTTTTGTAGAAATTAATAACGGAAGACGTTGATTTACTTGAGTTCATTCGAACACAGAATCTGCCTGTTTAATGAAGCTACGTAATTTATAACGATCACCGTCGAATTCCTTTGGTATTAAACGGCATAAAAAATCCAGGGAAAGTGTTTCTGTTTGTCCTGCGAAACGTACAGTAGTTTGATCGGGAGTTGAAACTTTTCTTTTTGATTTTGATTCTGTGAGATAGGATATGTGGAATTAAAGGATTTACGAGAATTATGACTGAATGTAATTGAGGACAGGCGTCGGTACTCGCAGTATAACCGGTGTCTTCTGTCACGTGGATTGTTGCACATGCTACTTTTAAGTTTCAATCCAAGCGTGCTTTATCGTTGATGATTCCCTGTGCGTTTTAGCCTTAATGTCGCGATAAAACGGTCACTATCATCCAGGTGGAACTTGCTGATTCGAATAATGCACTGTGATGATGAGCGTCGAAGCTAATATCCGATCCTCGTCGCCAAATTTATGTTGGATTCCAGGGGAATGCTAGCTTGCTTGATGTACAAGAACATGTATTTCACTCGTCACCAACTGCAGTAAACTACAATATTGCAACGGTTTTATAATAACGGGTGTACTGGCCTATGCCTCGTAACGTTTTGGTCGTCTTCGGTTGACGGACCCTTTAGGGAAATTTCCCCGAAGGGTGGGGGTATTGGCGAGGGGTCATACGTATTGGAACAAAGAAAGGAATACTCGTGTGACGCATGATCGTTCTTCCAACAATATTAAAAGGTACAATCACAAAGCAATACAGAAATGAACTCGGTATGGACGACACGAATCAATACTATTTTCCACCTCTCAATAATAGTCTTCAAAGTTTTCTGACAAGGCTTCGCCTAAGACCTTAAACTTGTGTCATAATACGTTCTTTTCTCCGTTCGAAATATTTTACTCTACATATTGCCCCAACTCTTTCGACTGCGCACGCAACATTACATTTTACACCAATGAATATTTTGACAGCGTCTCAGAAACTATGAAACCAACTTCTTCCTGATCGAAAGCACTTTTCTATTCCAACGAATGCAAAACTGTTATTTTTTCTCGCGCGGCATCAAGTGCCCTCCGCCTAAGATAAGGTTCTCATAAAAGCGAGGTAGAGAATCTTGAAATGTAGACACTTTATCTAAAAGCCCTCAATTGCCGAAGTTATAGAAAAAAGGTGTTCGAAAGAGAAAGCGTTGAACAAATTGCTCTGCTCGTCCGGACCCTAATATCACCGTTGGTTGCGAAGCGTATACCCAACATTAGTTATTCAGTTAATGGCGGTATATAGGGTTTGCAACGGTGGTGAGAATTCAGAAGGGTCAGTCGAGCGCGGAACACGACCTGGTGAACTTCCTCTTTTGCCACCTGTTACTCCGTCATACTGTTCATTGCCTCCTCTCAAATGGAAACGGACTGTTTCAATACTCGTTACTACTGGCTAAATCGGAAGATGTTGACGCTGTTCGGACAATGGCCTTATCAGAACTATTCTGACAGAGTGATAGTGTGGATTCTATATGTGTGTGTTGTGGCTACTGGGTTTATAGTACAGGTAAATTCTTTCCGTCGTTCATTCTTTCGGGCTGTCAAACAACACGTACTTTTTAATCGTCTTCAAAAGTGGAGAAGCGTCTTTGATCGACATGTATATTTTTTTTACTTTTCTATTTTTCTCGGAGACCCTTTTTCTAATTAAGGGTTATCAACTGCAATATTTTTGACGGATTTCCACTGTGCATGGCATATGTCGTGCTTCGAGCAAATGAATTCAACATGGTATTAAATAGAATTGTGAAACCGTGAGCGTACTCTGAGCGATGTGAAATATGATTTATCTACTATAAGCCGTATGTACACACATTATTTCGGGAGGAAAAACCTTGACGCAGATCGGGAGGGCGGTCAAAGCAGAGGTGGTGGACTTTGATTTGTGGATTGAGTTTATTTCCGAAATGCTGGCGTGCTTAAATACAATTGTCAGGTACTTTAGTTACACGGTCTACAACGGCAAAGTAAGTGACCATTAATAGGCTTCAATCAATGCGATATCAATTTAACAGATAAACGCAGTTTTCCAAAACGCAGATAAAAGGGCTCCTGGACAACATGAAGATCGATTGGCAACGTATAACTAATGAGAATGAACATCAGATTCTTTGCGATTCGGCGGAGGCGACAAGAATTTTCATGGTGCAGTACGCGGGTAAGTGAAAATTACCAAAAATTTCCGAATGAAATTAAACGATCACGCAACGACGGTCGCATCGATTTAAAGTTTCAGACTGTTGTCGCGTATATCGATATGTTGACTAGAAGTAGTAATATTATTTTTACTAGCTTTTTCTTATGTATGCTGTGTAAGTTAGAGTTAACTCAGAAGTTATTGTGTCTACAAAGACCTAACCACATTAGATTTTATCACGGTTTGTTGCAAGGTACAAGTATCGTCTTCAAGTTTGGTAATTAATAAAACTATTTTTTGATAGAGGTGTTATGCAAATATGTGTACATCGAGAATCATAAGAAGATGTAGAAAGTAGTGCATGTTTAATACAAATCAAAGATTCTATCTTTATTGTTCCATAAATGTGGTAACAGAAGAGAAATGGTCGAAATTTTTCCAAATGTATTTTCTGGATATGTTTATTCTTTTAGTGTTCTTCAGTATATCATTGGGGATCTTTAGCCTTACTATGCTTTCATCACCTCTATTTGTCTATACGCCGTTATTCAACGAATCCTGTCCAGTTCTGATGATGTATTCGGAGGAGTACATTCTCGACCCGCAAAAATATTGTTTTCCACTTCTCTTGCATATTTGCATTTTTATTGCGGTATTATTGCTAGGGGAAGTTTGGACCAACGTCATGTACATGGCTATCCTATATCATATCGTTGGGATGTTCAAAATTGTTTGGTAAGATACACCAAATCATATTCGGTCGGAAGAAAATCGTTTATTTACTTGAGAGATTTTTCATGAATGTATTATATCCAACAAGGTTGATGAATGTAGAGTCTTTTCTTTAATACATATATTCGAGATAAGTTCAAAGTAAAATTTTGACAGTTCCTCGTCATTTTGAATTCAATACTTATGTGTACTGCTTTCCTGATCGTTCAGAAATATTTTTTAGCGTACCCATACTTTACGTGTCAACATTCTTGATTATGATTAAGACGTATGTTCAGTATCTGTAAAAATCTTTAAACAGGCATGATATATGTGACATAGTAAAATATGTATTATAATGTTACAAAAATCTGAGTGTCGGTATGGACCATAATTTTTATTATCCTGTTTTTTGGAAATATATATATTCTTAATAATCTCTTCAAATGTAACACCTAATCGGAAGAACTGTTCTCAAATAAGATCGTTGCAGCTATCGATTGGAGCATGCATTTGATCACTGCACAGATGAAACTAAGTATTCGCCGGGTAGGTTAAACGTATACGACAGAATTGCAAGTGCAGTGGAATGTCACAGAAATGCTATAAGGTTCGTAAATACGTGCAGAAAATGGCTATTTCCTTGTCATGTAACAATACTTTGTGTACAATGCAAGTATAAACATTTTTGTGCATGATTATGATTGATATGGTATGTTATTTCGAAGTAAACGATCTTTTTTTTTTTTAATATTATAGAATATTGACGACATCAATATTTTGTGTTCCTAGATTTGGCGAGGATGTTGGCGACGTATTCCAATTGCCAAATTTAATTTCGCTTGTAATCACCATGCTTTCTATCGCTGTAGCATTATATTGGGTATGTTCAGCTTTTCGTTGTGATTTTAACCGTTTCTGAATATTTTAGTATAACTCTTTGATAGGCGGCCACGTCAAAAAGACAGGGCCTTAAATCGGTATTTGCATTGGCGATTTCCGGAGGAGTGATGATACACTTGTTCTTCCTGAATCTTGCGTCCCAGAGAATGATGGACTATAGCGAAGCAGTTATCTTCAGGGCGTAAGAATATTTGGAATTGCTAGCCTGTAACGATCATTTTAGGTTTGGCGTTCAACGAAGGTGCGCCTCGACTTCGTTCGACTTTGCATACGATCGGCTGGATGCATCAATGGAACCCCAAATATGATGGTTCCGTTGATGTATCTAGTATCTAGGCGACCGGCCAAACGCATAGGCAGCACAACAGATTGACTCGGAAATATTTGTTTGAGTTTAGAAAAAATATTAAAACCACTCATTTGTGAATATTGAACATATAAGAATGAACATATTGAAGAAACATCCGTTGATTGGCATTACTAATTGAAGATAGAAATCTTTGTCTATCAGAGTAAATGAATGGTAACAGGGAAATGTAATAACAATTAATAAATGTGGCATTGCCAATTAATAATTTAATAAAATATTTTGACGCTTAGATTAATCGGGAATTAATATTTTGAAGTGGAGACGTGTCTTGAAATATATAAACCTCGATTTGTCTTTGTAATGAACAATGTTTTGTTTGAAACCGCGTATAAGGTGGCGTTTAAGTGTACTTATGGAACTTGAAATGTTACAGCTATTCGAGTATGTGGTATATGGCGCCTGCTAGGGAACAGAGCTTACTGCTTTTGACAATGCAACGTGGTTTGAAGCCATGCGCTATTGTTATGGGGAAGCTGCATGCTGCAACGCTCGAAAACTTTGCAGCGGTATGTTACGTTTCAATATATTGTAGAACATGTCGAATACATAATATAGACTACATTTCCTACGCTGAGATCGCATTTTAGTTAAATAATTTAACTAATGTTTAGTATAGAAACAGATTCGTAAGTGACATTCAAAGCATTCTTTGTAGCCATTTTTTCACCATGTGAAGTGTCATCGATAATTTTCATATTTGCCCAACACCTAGTCGTAATCAGAAAATTGTGCCGGTCTTGAGATGACATACTGAAACGATATTCCTAAAAAGTAATAATGTAATTGTTTTGTTTAGATGATCTAATGGTCAATATAACATACGTAGTTCAATTGTTTTTTCATTGCTCGATCGGTTCCTCTGTAAAGAAATATCATATCATTTAAAAAAATATTGATGACCTTCAAATTTTTACAAAAATGAAACTTTCTTTTTATTCTTGATAGTTTTTGCATATCATCCACAGTAATGCATATGTATTACGTATCGACGTTAGATGACTTACTCAATACGACCATGTTAAATATTTTATTTTCCCACGACTACTCGTTTATGGTTTCCTGGCATTATATCAGTTGATACTTTGGAACAGTTTGTTTAATGGTCGTGTTATCATTTCTGTTTAAGGATGTCCAGGCTTCATTTTCCTACTTTACTCTGCTTTTATCGATGCAATAAGTAAGTCGACGAAAAAATTGTTATTCGTGATATAGTGTAGACTGTGTAGAGTAATGTAGAAGGAAAGTGTTGATTGCATCTGTTTGTATAGTCGCCGCCGGTCCGTCCGCTTTTAGAAAAGAAAACTTGTAAAAATAGCGTTTTTGTACAAATTACAATAGTAGAAGAAATTGTGACGTTATAAGTTTAACAATAAAATAAACTTCATTAATTCCTCACCCATGTATGGCCATAAATAATATATGACTAACAATGATTCTTTACGTCTGTATGTTTTTTATATTCCTTGCATCATTTCGTATAGCGCGTATAACACTGGAGAACACTAAATTTGTTTTTCAACGAAACTAGCCAATTTCAGGTTTTCAAGTTCAAATGTAGAAGTACTGTATGTCGTTTTATTCGAAAAAGTCTGGGGAATTTTTTGCAACAAATGAAAATTGTCTAACTTGTATATCTACGGCCTGATTGTTGTTCAAAGTCGAAGAAAAAGCTCTTTTTTCAAAATTTAATTACTCAAAATCTGGAGCCAATTTCCAAAAACGGATCTCAGATTCGTTTTCAGTGGGTCAAAATGAATCGAAATTGACTAGTTTCGTTCAAAAGGCAAATTTAGTGTTGTTCAGTGTTACCCGTAAAGTATTATCACATATTGAATAAATTTGACTGCTTTGTGGTGTTGTTTTCGTCACGTCGTTGCAGTGATTTTGTCTTATTAAATAGTTTGTTTTTGCTGTGAGTTGTATTTGTCACAAATATGAACTGTTCAGATGTGTTACAAGGATTAATTGCGAATTGGATATGCCGGCATCGCCCATGATTTCATAGAAAATTCCGTTAGAATTGGTTATCGGTGGCTTAGTATATGACGGCATGGCTATTATATCATGACATAGGAAAAGGAAAGAGTCCGTGTGTGTATGATCATCTGGCTGATCACCTGAAAAATGTGGTTTGAGAAGGTTAGAATGATATTTGCATATCTCCTTCGTGCCTATCTGTATATCTACGTTGTTGTTAGGATGGACTCGAATAACCTTGTATGGTCCTTTGCAATTCGGGGATAATTTACCAGATGTTCCTAATTTTGTACCTTTTTGTTCTAGACAAACAACGTCACCTACCTTGAATTCAATCGGATTTAATTTACTATCATAAAGTATTTTACTACAATTCTTAGACGTATCAATATTTTCTTTAGCGATTTTAAAACTGTTATTCAATCTATGTTGTAAAGACCTGATATACTCATCGTACGTGTCATGAAATTCGGGCTCATGTGTTACAGAAGATGGAGTCTAGTTAGTTGTCTAATGAGTGGATGCGTTGTAACTGAAAATTGCAAATGATATGTTTTCATCCCAATCTATCTGACTTGGCTTAATATAATGTTTTGAATAATTTCTTAAAGTGAGATGGGATCGTTCAAGCGCTCCATTTGTTTGTGGATGGTATAGCGTCGATATTAAATGTTTCGTTTTAAAAAAATTAACTAGATGTTTGATTAATTCTGACATAACATCTGATCCTTGGTCGGTTAAAAAACTATTTGGTATACTACATTGGGTAAAAATGTTAACAAGAGGACTTTTACGGTTGAGGCTTCGTGATTTGGGATCGACTCAGCAAAAGAATATTTACTGAAGTTATCTTGCGCGGTTAGTATGAATCTATTTCCGTTTTCGGTTATGGGTAGCGGACCGACAATATCGACAGCCATTCTTTCAAACGGTTTCTCGGAACTGTTAGTGACTGTCATTGGTTGTTTCGTGGGCTTGAAATTTATTTTGTTTATTTCCTAATATCTGCTTTCATAGAGATCCAGTAGTAAATATCTTTGATTCTATTATAAGTTTTGTTAAACCCAAAATGTCCCGTCAATTTACTATCATGCTTTTCTTCGAGTATTCGATTCACTTCTTCTTTGGACCTCGGTACGATATTTGCTGTTTCGAATATTTGTATATCGTTTTTTGGGAATATGAATTTGAGCACCTCATAGAATTCCTGTGTTTTAATGATTTTATGCTTCTCGGGAGGCACTACGAATTTGTTAGACTTAATATGATCCTTAAAGTTAGTAAGATAGTAGAAAATATTTTTATATTCCATTTTATTGAAAGTAGTTTTATAGGATACAAAATATATATAGTTTGTTTATTGGGTTGTAATTTACTCACGCTATTCACAGTTGGCTTTAAGGAAGTTAGGTCGAAATTAGATGTTACGTAGTCAGCGTATAAATTAGATGTAAGCATCTAGATCTTGAGACAACAATATTATTGTAGGATCTTTTATCTTCGAGAGGGGGCTGTTTTCTTTTTCAAACATGATTACATCTTGGTTAGTGTAGTGATACTTTATAAAGTTTTTGTATGTAATTTGTGCCGATACTAATGTATTAATTTCAGCTTACTTATTGGGAAGTAATCGGGAAAGTCCGTTGGCATTAGAATTTACTGTACCCGGTTTATATTTTATTTCATATTCGTACTGGCTCAGTTGTAATCTCCACCTTACCAGTCTTGAGGATGGATTTGTGCAATTGGAAAACCATTGTAATGGTCTACGATCCGTATAAATGAATACTGATTTGATTATTGCAAGAAGTTCTCTTTCTATTACTCAATAATTTCGTTTGGCATCGTTTAATGTTCGAGAATAGTATATAACGGGTAAATCGTTTCCATCCTTTACCTGCGATAGGACCCCGCCTATCACTACATTACTGGCATCACAGGTCAAATTAAAGGGTAATGCGAAGTTAGGTTATTGAAGTAATGGTTTTTCAATGAGCTTTTGTTTCAGTGTTATGAATGCTTCCTCCTGTGCATTAGACCCATTGAACTATACTCTTACTGGAACGGGAACGGTTATTGTTTTTGGCTGCAGAACGCCTGGCCTGACAGAGAGGGTAAAATTCGGGTCCCTCTTACCTTGTCTTTCGAGTACTACTCTTTCGGAAAACATGACCTAGCAACGAATGTATAACTAACCAGCGCTCAAAAATGTTCAGCCACAGTATAAGCATACACAGTAGCGACACAGACGTGTTTTGGTGGTTCGGTATTTCCAATGCGCATGCGTCAGCTGTACAACCAGCAAAATGGCTGCACCCACGTGACCTTTAGGCGCGAAGATCTTTCAGCGCGAAGAGTACAAAGATATTTATTCGAAGCGTTTAGTCTAGAAGTTGAGGATAATACATTGCCGAATACGATATTTAAGATAAGATATTATATTAATACAAGTCGTGTTATATATTACTGTTGTTAATGTTAAACTTATATAATAATATTTTTGTGATATTAATATCAAACATTTTTCAGGTTATAATTTTTACTAGGATTTACAAGATGAGTTCCCAAAAAGGAGGTTATTCTTGTGCAATGGAAGGTTGCACACACATTTGTCGAAAAGGAAAACAAATTAGTTTTTTTCGTTTTCCACTTGATTCGGAAAGGTATAAAGAGTCATATATTGTTTAATAACATAACATTATATCGTATTGTGCAACCAACAGGCATCTTGCAATGGGTTTATAATTAAGCATATTAATTTTATTAAGGTCGCAATTATGGTTAAAAAATTGTGGACGCATGATTAATAAATCGACGGAGGATCTTTATAAAAAATACCGCGTTTGTGGAAATCATTTTCCACAATCAATGTTGTCAAACAATTTAAGAAACCGTCTACAACCAAATGCAGTTCCGATTCCGCTAAAAAATAAAGATCCGAAAGACATAATAATGTCAATATCAAATAATACAGGTAATAATTTTGGTATAATTTGTTATATTTTTCACATACTTGGTCGGAAAGAATATCTATTTGCTTTGTATAGATATAAACAGAGGGGACAAGAAAATCGCGAATAATGAAGAAGGGACTATGGAATGCAACATTGGATAGGACATGGAAACTGAAACTATAGTGCCACAAGATTAAGAACAGCACCAGAAAAGAAAACCAATATAATATTGAGAAGAAGAATTTGTTTCTTGCAAAGGCGAGTGGCAAAACTGCAAAGAGAATTATTAAAACTGACACAGCAACTTCAAAAAAAGGATGATAAATCTGAAAATATTTGCTGCATAGAAAATTATTGCAATATTACAGATCAGTTATTACCACCAGCCATTGCAAGTTTTGTCAAAACACAAGTGCGGGTAAGTCATAAGTTACCAAAGGGTGGGAAGTACTCTAAAGAATATAACAAATTTTGTTTAAATTTATGGATCAAAAACTTACAACGTTTTGTCAGAGCAATTTTGTTTGCCAAATGTAAGAACCATGCAACGCATGGTTCAAAATATAAAAGTACCTCCAGGCCTAAATGATTTTATATTTGAAATGTTAAAAATAATATTAATAAATTCAAATTCATTAGATAAATATTGTATTTTATGTATGGATGAAATGTTGAAAGCAAATTTGTTCTATAACATAAACGAAGATAAGGTTATTGATTTGGAAGACTTGGGAGAGGGGAACTCACAATTACCTGCATGCAATGTAGCGGTATTAATGCTTAAAGGATTGTGTAGTCATTGAAAGCAGTTTTTGGCATAGTTTCTGCTTAATTTTACTTTTAGTGTTCTGAATGCTTAGATATGTAGACAAAGGTGAACAAAATAATTTAATACATTACATAAATGTGGCGCAATATTGAAATATAATTAACAATAAAATGAGCACATGCATATATGTTTATTGTATGCCTATTTCCAACTATATTCCTGTTTTATTACAAAGCAGATAATTTTATTTTTATTGTATTTTACGTTCTGTATGGTGGGATCTTCTAAGAAGTTTGTAAACAACCTTATTCAATTATATAGTTCATGTGCTTGACTTTTTGTTTAGTTATTCTGTTTTACCAATGTGATGATTGCCAAGAATTTGTATTGGAGTTTATTATTTTTTCAACAGATATAAATAAATCTATGCACATATAATTAATGTTTATTGTAGGTAGTCTTAACTTTGTCGTCATATCTTATTTCAGGAGGTAATTTGAAGAAGGCCACATCATAGTCCACAAATGATAAAGCCACATGTTCATTTTACTAAAATTACTTTTTCATATTCATTTGTTTATTTGGTCTTTTTGTCAGTGTGTACAATCTATTTCCTGTTAATATTCTCTTCCGCGATTGTGGAAGTACCAAATGTAATCCAATTATTATCAATATAATATTGTGTTCAATATATTACATAAAAAAAGTCTTCCTTATTTCGGTCCAAACCTTTTAAAACTTTGGTTATTTTTATATGTTTGAAACTTTTTGAAGAAGCCACTGCAGTTTTATAGTTGCCGTATAATCCTTTGATGTTCCTATATTATATTTTACTTCGTACGTTGTCGGAAACATGGCAGTTCAAATTATGCTAAGGCCGTTTTTAAAATGATCGAGAAAACATTTTATTTATTGATGAATAATGATTTTCTATGGTCAATGATATTTGAAAAAATAAATCCTGGAATATGACTTTTCGGTCGGACACTCTGAGTCGGAGTCCCGATTGAAATATCGATCTATGTTTGTCTGGATAAGTCTAAATACAAAAGTGTTAATATGGGATGCATTTCGGTTCAGATCAGTTCAGATCCACCAATTGTCAAACATGTTCAAAATAAGCGCTCGTGCAACCAGGAAGATGGCGACTTGTGAACACCAATATCGTGCAAACGTAGCGACTGTATGTTGTCGACGCACGCATGAAAGAGTGAGATGATGGGTCCCGAAATTTTCACACTCTGTCGGCCCGAGCGTGGCCCGCCGTTCCCGTTCCAGTAAGAGTATTGTTCAATGATTAAACCAGAACATTGGACTATATACTATCTGGAATGAGAACTGTGGGAAACAGAAAACGGCCCATTTGGTTAGAAAAAGAGAGTTGAAATCCAGGGATGTCTGTCTCACTCTTACGCACGTGCGGTCTGAACATATAGTCGCGTGCACGTTAAAAGTGAGAGTTCCATGTTTGTTTGTGCCGCATGGATACAATTCCTTGATACAACTGGGTTGCACGTTTGCACTTGTTTGTATATACTGATATTTTTGAAACGGGTCGTACAGTTAACAAAGGACAGGTATCCCTGGAATCAAACTCTCTCTGTCCCGGTTTTCTGCGACTTTATATATGGGTGTTCTCATTCCAGGTAGGATATAGTTCAATGGACCAGACAAAGTTTGCATCTTGTTTCAGAAGAGATGCGAGTAGTTGGGCCACTGTAGAGAAATTTCCAATGAATTTCCTGTAATATCCTACTGTGCCAAGGAACATTTTGACATGCTTTTGATTCTCTAGACGGGTCATTAAACGAATAGCTTTGATCTCATTCGGATTGGGCTCAACCAGTGATAGAAGATTTGGCATAAAACACCGAATGTGCTGCCGAGAGTGGGGATAGAAGCAAGGTGTGTGCGTGGCATGTCTGTGTGCGATGTGCGCGCCGCGGTACGGCGATTGTCCGTACCGTACGGAGACAAGGAAGGTGCTATCCTCCCCGTCTCCTTTCCACCAAGGCTTGCGTACCGTGACGTCACAACCATCCGAAAGAATGACAGTACTTTATGACGTCGACGCTGCGCGCGCACCCAGTTGCGAGAAAGACAGAACTATGCTCTCCGTCCTCTTTCCACCACGATCGTACTCATGTGCTTCGTTTGGCATGCGACAGCGGCAACGAAATTCTCTTTCGGCTGGGCAGGCCGAAATGGTCAAAAATGCACTTTCACCGAATTTATCTCGCAAGACGTCATTCGATAGGTAATTAAAAGTAATCGTGCTTTGACAAGTTTGAACCCTCTATCTCCATCACACGGGTAGTTATGGGGTAAATTAAAAAATCGGTTTTTAACACATTTTCCGTATTTAACGGTATGCAAAAATTCTGCAAAAAATGCAGAATATTCTGAACATATATATGTACGGTTGAGAATTTTCGCAGATTTTTCTCTGGCAAATCCTAAGCATAAAAAATCAAAAACATCCAAAAAACATTAAAAATGCCAGTTACGTGCTGAAGTTTTCGACCGATTGGATTTTTATAAATTCTGTAGTTAAGTATTGCCATGACTATTATCTCCATTTTTTTTCAGATTTTTTGGTAAGTTGCGTCATGGTTGAAATAAATAAAAACAGATGATGTTTTCGGCATATTTTGTACGATAACCGAATGAATACTTTAAATATTTGCTTTCCCCTGATATAGTGAGTGAATTGTACGATTCTTTCTATGTCTGCACACAAGCGAGTAATATACATACCAAGGGAATGTAGTCGTTTCGATTTTATTGAGGATATGCGCACCTTACCTTCATAAACATAAAATGCCTTCTAAAGAGTGCCGCTAGCGCAGCGGTTAAGAGCTTTTGTGTCGCAGGTTCGCGCCCTACATTGGTCAATTTTTTTTTTGTTGCGGTTGTTTTTTCTTGCTTAAATTACAGGACGATGAGCCACATTCCTTTGTAAATAATGTTGAACACACTACCATCAGTAATAAAACTCATACATAATAAAAAACTCCATTGAAATGGATTCCATAGCCTACCTACTGACCCGAGATAGCACTTCGACTAATTCAATCGTCTGAGGAGTGCAACATCCCAGACAGCACAGGGACGTCCTCAGGACGTCCTAAGGATGTCCAAGACGGGACTTGCGGACGTCCTGAGGACGTTCAAAGGAGAGCCAAATACTAGTCCTCAGGACGACCTGAGGACAGCCCCAGGACATCCCGAGGATAGTTTCAGGACATCCCGAGGACAACCTCAGGACGTCCCGCAGATAGCCTGGGGACGTCCCGCCGGACAGGTACGGGATGCCTTTTGAGAATTTCTATAGGATGTTTTATGGACACATTTGGGGAAACGTTTTAAATTTGAAATGAAGCAATTAATATATTCTATTTGCCAATTCTGTTTCAGGATCGAGTCGCGTACTCTTTTTTTCTTACATTTATAATGTGTTAATTATTTATTAATAATTTATTAATTTGAAGATTGATATTTAATATTATTATTAATACTATCTAAGCAGAAGGCCCAAAAGAACCCTTTTCCTTCTAAATTTAACACGTACCTTCGGCCCGACCGACGCATCTAATAGCTAACCACGCCGTTAAACAACAGCACAGCGATCTTGCCGCAGCGTGCGGCTCGAAAGACAAAACACGCCTTTAGCGAGGCCCGTACATGAGTTAAATGTTAAACAAAGAGATAATATAAATAGGAATTGCGCGAAGAAACCCACATCGGCTATCGCTTTTTTTATGTTTTGTAGGCCCTATACAAGCTCCCCGTACGGATCGTACCCGTAGGTGCACTACTGGCAGTAATGTGATGTTATGATATCTGAAATGTATCTGGGATGTTTTGAGGGCTTCTTTGGGATGTACTCAGGACATCCTATGATACGCCTTCGGACATCAATAGAAGATTTATACTTTATGGTTGCTTTTAAAATTCTGAAATTACAAGTATTTGATCATAATTAATGTCAAATATACACGTAAAATATTTACAATAACACGATTGAATATCCTGAAAACATCCCGGGACATCCTGAATCATCCTGGAAATGTCCTACAACATCCAGGATCATCCAGGACCTATTGAGGATGATCCTCAGGATGTCCTGTGCTATCTGTGAGATCTTAACCCATATTTCCGCAAGCATTTGAAAGGATCCCACCCCAGGGACGCATTTGATTTTTTAATTTATATGTATGTGCATTACATTTCTGTGTTAGTACTGTCACCGTACCACTTTCGACAGTGGTACGTTTATATATACACGGCCGCGAGTAGTGACTGTCTTCGCGGTCCGGCGGTCCGCCACGTGGATTTGTCAAGTATTCGGCGGATGGGTTCGTATCTTTATTGTCGCGATCTCTCTACTTAGACGGGAGTCGCGGGATTGAGGACGGTGCGGTTATAGAGCGTGTATATGTTCAAATAATATATTGTCCATAAAAATAATAATAGAGATACAATGCTACGTTTAATCTTATCTTATAGTTTCGCTGATTTATATAATTCGCCTAGAGCACTTCGCTGCCAGTACAGGTAATTCTTTTGGAAGTATGAGTTGTCTAAGTTTGGTTTGTCGTGATTGTTTTGTGCGTCAGTTCGTCGTGAATCAATTAATCGCAGCTAAGGCCGGTTCCAAGAGCGGAGGTAGCGTACGTCAACGATTCGATCTGTTGTTAACGAATTGCACGCAGCCAAGTCCGGTTCCAAGAGCGGGGGTGGCGTACGGCAACCGTTTGTCTGTTTCTGTATGGTGACTCCACTTACAAATCGCAGCCGTGACCGGTGCCAAGAGCGGTGGTAGCTTACGGTAAGGGAGTCGTCAGTCTATGATGCTGTATGAGTGATCATTTACAAAACGCAGCCGTGACCGGTGCCAAGAGCGGTGGTAGCTTACGGTAAAGATCAATTTATGATAGTATGAGATGGATCACCATTTGCAAACGCAGTCGTGTCCGGTGCCGAGAGCGGGGGCGACGTACGGCAAAGGTTAATTGTGCGATTGATTGTGATATTTGGATATTTTTGGTGGCGAAGGTCTTTGTTTTATCTTTTATAGATCTACTGTAATCGTCTGAATCACGCGAGTGTCTTTGCACTGATTCGCGAGCCCTGAAGGGGCGGTCGTAGGACTTATACGCGGCCTAAGGTTCGTTTTCTCCGAATTCTTCCTAGGTCGTCCGTATGGGACTCCGCCGTTCAGACGTGTTAGTTACTGCGTATGATCTATTGGTTTCGATAGCCAGAGAATCTCAGTAGGATCGCGTCTATGACTGTAAGCTCGAAATAAATCTCGCCTCGAGTGGAGCATTCCCGCGCCTTATATACCCGAATGGGCTAAGGGGAAGGTTCCACTCGAGTGATTTTGGTCGGTGGCCGGGAGTCGCTTCTCCTTCGGCGGCCGAAATAGTACCGTTATAATTACTTAGTTGTGTGTGTATGACGGTGATATAATATGTGTGATAAATGGAGATGTATTTGTTTTGTTTCGTCGGTGAGTGAGGTTTGATTGTGTCGTACGGACAGTTCAGTGGTGTTGGTTTGTCTGTGTTCGGCGATACGCACGGCGAAGGCGTCTTTATATACTGGCCAGTAGGTGATGTGGCTTGGCCTATTGGTCTGTACGGTTACAGTACATAAGTGACCGAATGTTTTTTCTGATACAAATTTTGTGATCCAGATGTGTCCTGTCTGGCACAGTTATGGCCAGACAGAGTTTTGACACATCTCCTTGCAAGAGATGTGTGAAAAATGTGTTGTATGTTGAATCTTATCATGTGTTAAAAATATGCATTGTTCTGTATATATTCCATTCGACACTCTCATTGACCAATTATTTCAAAATGTGGTAGAATAGGGCTATTGGCGAAGGTCCACATTGAAAAACCTAATGCGCCAGTCGTGGCACCTCATGGGTGGCGTGGAAGACCACGTAAAAATTTGTATCAGAAAAAACATTCGGTCACTTATGTACTAACACAGAAATGTAATGCACATACATATAAATTAAAAAATCAAATGCGTCCCTGTAGTGGGATCCTTTCAAATGCTTGCGGAAATATGGGTTAAGAAATGTTGCACTCCCCAGACGATTGAATTAGTCGAAGTGCGATCCCGGGTCAGTAGGTAGGCTATAGAATCCATTTCAATGCAGTTTTTTATTATGTATGAGTTTTATTACTGATGGTAGTGTGTTCAACATTATTTGCAAAGGAATGTGGCTCATCGTCCTGTAATTTAAGCAAGAAAAAACAACCGCAACAACAACAAATTTGACCAATGCGGGGCGCGAACCTGCGACACAAAGGCTCTGAACCGCTACGCTAGCGGTACTCTTTAGAAGGTATTTTATGTTTATGAAGGTAAGGTGCGCACATCCTCAATAAAATCGAAACGACTACATTCCCTTGGTATGTATATTACTCGCTTGTCTACAGACATAGAAAGAATCGTACAATTCACTCACTATATCAGGGGAAAGCAAATATTTAAAGTATTCATTCGGTTATCGTACAAAATATGCCGAAAACATCGGTTTTTATTTATTTCAACCATGACGCAACTTACCAAAAAATCTGAAAAAAATGGAGATAATAGTCATGGCAATACTTAACTACAGAATTTATAAAAATCCAATCGGTCGAAAACTTCAGCACGTAACTGGAATTTTTAATGTTTTTTGGATGTTTTTGATTTTTTATGCTTAGGATTTGCCAGAAAAAAATCTGCGAAAATTCTCAACCGTACATATATATGTTCAGAATATTCTGCATTTTTTGCAGAATTTTTGCATACCGTTACATACGAAAAATGTGCTAAAAACCGATTTTTTAATTTACCCCATAACTACCCGTGTGATGGAGATAGAGGGTTCAAACTTGTCAAAGCACGATTTCTTTTAATTACCTATCGAATGACGTCTTGCGAGATAAATTCGGTGAAAGTGCATTTTTGACCATTTCGGCCTGCCCAGCCGAAAGAGAATTTCGTTGCCGCTGTCGCATGCCAAACGAAGCACATGAGTACGATCGTGGTGGAAAGAGGACGGAGAGCATAGTTCTGTCTTTCTCGCAACTGGGTGCGCGCGCAGCGTCGACGTCATAAAGACGCTTCGTTGGTGGAAAGAAGCCGGAGCATAGTACTGTCTTTCTTTCGGATGGTTGTGACGTCACGGTACGCAAGCCTTGGTGGAAAGGAGACGGGGAGCATAGCACCTTCCTTGTCTCCGTACGGTACGGACAATCGCCGTACCGCGGCGCGCACATCGCACACAGACATGCCACGCACACACCTTGCTTCTATCCCCACTCTCGGCAGCACATTCGGTGTTTTATGCCAAATCTTCTATCACTGGGCTCAACCCCTCTATCTGTTATAACATGACCTAGGTATTCACACGATTGTTTCAAAAAATGACGTTCACAGGGTTGGATTTTTAATCTATGCTTGCGGAGTCTGGAGAATACGTTTGTTAATTTGTCGTTATGATGTTTAAGATTTTCTCCGTATATGACAATATCGTCTAGATATGTTACGAGCCTCGGCCTGACGTGGCGAGGAATTGTCGTCAGTGCCGGTAGGAAAGAAATCGTATGAGAGGAGTGAGCACGCGAGACGCAGGCCTTAACGGATCTTGTACCGCGGCAGCCTGCGCTCTTGATACTCTTTGTGACGCCTTTTAGTAAAAAGGGGGAATGAGGGGGTTCGGACTACCTTCTTCGAGCCTCGGCCGGTATTTCACGACTGCACCTCTCAGAAAGTATGGGGGTGAGGCCGATTACTCAGGCCTCAACTGATTTTGCACAGCGGCACCCTGAGCTCTCTGTCTCGACGTGAACACCTGCAAGGCCTTAACTGGTATTTCACAGCGGCACCCCTGCAGATTTGAGGTTCTAAGGATATTGTGATTTCTTTTGGCTCGCTGATTCTCCCGAGCGGTAAGGAGAATCTAGTTCGTGAAATTCGAGTGTCTAGGCAAACAAATAACGAGATCTCTCAGGAATATGGAAAACAATTAAATGAATTATATTGAGAAAAATAAATACAATCAAAGCAGTAAAATATAATAAACACAACGATAATTCAACAGCTAATGGTAATAACGCTACTAAAATACGACGCGAATAAATATACAAAATACGAATTATGACTAGAAACGTGAAGTCTTTGGATTTCAAGGAAGTGTCATATGAGAACTAAAACTACACACTTTTCGTGTGGCAGAACGACTAAGATTAACACTGCTCGGAATACGCACAAGTTATACCTTGCTAAAACACGGTCAACGAAAAGATACTCTTTCGGGAACCGGACTCTGATTTTAAGACTAGAACACGCGGAACACGCACAGGTTGTTCCTTGTAAATGAGAACAGATTGCGAAAAAGACCCTCTGGTGATCTTGGAATCACTCTTTCACTGAATATAATACGCTCGAGAATTTCGTACGCAGACCCTTGCACGGTCTTTTTCTGTAGCAATCTGGACTCGCGAGGCTTGGAGGAGCGCTCTTTTATACATTAAGATTTTAGGCAAGGGGTACTGAGATGTGAAGAAGTAGACTACCGCGGTGGGGCGCGAATTCGGGGAAGAACACGTTCCCAACCGTTGCTATGCACGCGCAGTGCACGTGATCGCGAGTGGCCACCGCGCTTTGTTAGAGTCCTACGTCACAAGATCGAGCGCGTCGCGAGATCGGGCGCGTCACTAGTTTAGGCGGCGCGTGCTGACGTCACAGCAGGCACGCAGGCAGACACGACGTCGCGGGCCGCTGCGCTGGTCGGCACCGCTCGGCGGCGCTCGGCGACGCTCGGCGGGGCTCTACGGCGCGGCACGTCACAGATAAACAAAACATTGAGCGTTATTTAATGCAATAAGAAGATTATTCATGAGCCGTTGAAAACATGAGGGAGCATTTTTAAGACCAAACGGCATTCGTGTTGTCAGGCCCTGCCCTTATCGTGGGTTACTCAGCAGCCCTATACATGGCTGCCAAAACGTATTTCGCAAAATCTGATGATGGATCTCCATACAAAAATGTCTGCTCTATCGCTCAGTGTAATTGGAATTCTCCCTAGACTTACCATTTTTACGATAATTTGAAAAAAGTGTCCCAAAATAGGCGCGTAAAACGTGTCTTGCCAATTCAAATATTATTTAAACATCTTTGTAAATTGATATTGCAAAAACGATTCATACCAGTTTATGCAGAAATGTCTGCTGAATTTTTTGCGACCAATAGAATCAGTCTATCTTTCATAGTTCCAACAGAATTGTTGTTCAAAATTGAAAAAAGGTGTTTTTTTTTTTCAAAATTCATTTTTTCAAAAACTGTGGGTAATGGAAAGGAACGGGTTGCAGATTCGGTTTTAGAGCATCGAAATCTATAAGAATCACCCAACAGATTTCACGAAGTAAAATACGTGTTGGCCAGTGTAATTAACCCTTTCGCTCCGACGGGCGTATATATACGCCCTCGAAGAATGAGCGAATTCATATACGAAGAGCGTATATATACGCCCTGGAAAAGTGGGCGCTGAGGTACGAAGAGCGTACATATACGTTCATACCATATGTACTTTTGTTTTATTCCGTAACTCAGTGTCAACTTCTCAGTAATGCGCTCCGTTCACAGCTATCACATTTTGTCACAAGTGTTCCGTAGCGAAAGGGTTAATGGGTTTCGGATTCGATGGTACAGAATTTCTTTCTTTGTTAAGATAACATTCATATGTAAAATGGTTGTTTTTTCAGCAAATTGCACTTTTTTTGGATTATCGACGTAACGTAAGCGTAATGCTTTTCCTTCAGCTACGACCGCGGTGAATGCGTCGTCGATTTTATGAAAGTGTCTGTACCGTAACATTTGAGAAATTGGTGGGCATGTGTCATAAATGAATCAATTTAATGTCATCTTGTGAATGGCTATTATTCCCCCAAGAGTTGCCTTAGCATCATCGTTTGCGTGAATTTTACCTAATATTCGCGATGTAAGTTTATAGAGTCTCTGATAAAATTGCGAAACACTTTCGTTTCTCTCTCGTCTAATTGAATTTAGTTCCTCTAATAAGTGATCCATTGATTTTTCATCTTGATAAAGGCTAATTGACAACTCTGATACTTTTGCCCATGTTCTTAGATCCCAATGGACTTGGATTTGTTCGCGGACCTTGCCGACAATTTTGCTTTCTGTAGAAATTAATAACGGAAGACATTGATTTACTTGAGTTCATTCGAACACAGAATCTGCCTATTTAATGAAGCTACGTAATTTATAACGATCACCGTCGAATTCCTTTGGTATTAAACGGCATAAAAAAATCCAGGGGAAGTGTTTCTGTTTGTCCTGCGAAACGTACAGGAGTTTGATCGGGAGTTGAAATTTTTTTTTTTATTTTGATTTTGTGAGGTAGGATTTGTGGAATTAAAGGATTTACGAGAATTATGACAGAATGTAATTGAGAACAGGCGTCGGTACTCACAGTATAACCGGTGTCTTCTGTCACGTGGATTGTTGCACATGCTACTTTTAAGTTTCTATCCAAGCATGCTTTATCGTTGATGATTCCCTGAGGGTTTTAGCCTCAACGTCGCGATACTATCATCCAGGTGGAACTTGCTGATTCCAATAATGCACCGTGATGATGAGCGTCGAAGCTAATATCCGATCCTCGTCGCCAAATTTATGTTGGATTCCAGGGGAATGCTAGCTTGCTTGATGTACAAGAACATGTATTTCACTCGTCACCAACTGCAGTAAACTACAATATTGTAACGGTTTTATAATAATGGGTGTACTGGCCTATGCCTCGTAACGTTGTGTTCGTCTTCGGTTGACGGACCCTTTAGGGAAATTTCCCGCAAGGGTGGGGGTATTGGCGAGGAGTCATACGTATTGGGGTAAAGAAAGGAATACTCGTGTGACGCATGACCGTTCTTCCAACAATATTAAAGGGTACAATCACAAAGCAATACAGAAATGAAGTCGGTACGGACGACACGAATCAATACTATTTTCCACCTCTCAATAATAGTCTTCAAAGTTTTCTGACAAGGCTTCGCCTAAGACCTTAAACTTTCGTCATAATACGTTCTTTTCTCTGTTCGAAATATTTTACTCTACATATTGCGCCAACTCTTTCGACTGCGCACGCAACATTACATTTTACACCAATGAATATTTTGACAGCGCCTCAGAAACTATGAAACCAACTTCTTCCTGATCGAAAGCACTTTTCTATTCCAACGAATGCAAAACTGTTATTTTTTCTCGCGCGGCATCAAGTGCCCTCCGCCTAAGATAAAGTTCTCATAAAAGCGAGGTAGAGAATGTAGAAATGTAGACACTTTATCTAAAAGCCCTCAATTTCCGAAGTTATAGAAAAAAGGTGTTCGAAAGAGAAAGCGTTGAGAAAATTGCTTTGCTCGTCCGGACCCTAATATTACTGTTGGTTGCAAAGCGTATACCCAACATTAGTTATTCAGTTAATGGCGGTATATAGGGTTTGCGAGGGTGGTGAGAATTCAGAAGGGTCAGTCGAGCGCGGAACACGACCTGGTGAACTTCCTCTTTTACCACCTGTTACTCCGTCCTACTGTTCATTGCGTCCTCTTAAATGGAAACGGACTGTTTCAATACTCGTTACTACCGGCTAAATCGGAAGACATTGACGCTGTTCGGACAATGGCCCTATCAGAACTATTCTGACAGAGTCATACTGTGGATTCTATATATGTGTGTTGTGGCTACTGGGTTTATAGTACAGGTAAATTCTTTCCGTTGTTCCTTCTTTCGAGCTGTCAAACAACACGTATTTTAATCGTCTTTAAAAGTCGAGAAGCGTCTCCGATCGACGTGTATATTTTTCTATTTTTTCTATTTTTCCCGGAGACCCTTTTTTTAATTCTGGGTTATCAATTGCAATATTTTGGACGGATTTCCACTGTGCATGGCATATGTCGTGCTTCGATCAAATGAATTCAACGTGGTATTAAATAGAATTGTGAAACCGTGAGCGTACTCTGAGCGATGTGAAATATGATTTATCTACTATAAGCAGTATGTACACACATTATTTCGCGACAAAAAACCTTGACGCAGATCGCGAGGGCGGTTAAAGCAGAGGTTGTGGACTTTGATTTGTGGATTGAGTTTATTTCCGAAATTCTGGCGTGCTCAAGTACAATTGTCAGGTACTATACATACACGGTCTACAACGGCAAAGTAAGTGACCATTAATAGGCTTCAATCAATGCGATATCAATTTAACAGATAAACGCAGTTTTCCAAAACGCAGATAAAAGGGCTCCTGGACAACATGAAGATCGATTGGCAACGTATAACTAATGAGAATGAACATCAGATTCTTTGCGATTCGGCGGAGGCGACAAGAATTTTCATGGCGCAGTATACGAGTGAGCGAAAATTGCACAAAATTTCCTAATGAAATTAAACGATCACGCAACGACGATCGCATCGATTCAAAGTTTCAGACTGTTATCGCGTATATCGATATGTTACCTAGAACTAGTAATATTATTTTTACTTGCTTCTTCTTATGTATGCTGTGTAAGTTAGAGTTAATTCAGAAATTATTGTGTCTACAAAGATCTAACCACATTAGATTTTATCACGATTTATTGCAAGGTACAAGTATCATCTTAAAGTTTGGTAATTAATAAAACTATTTTTTGATAGAGGTGTAATGCAAATATGTGTACATCGAGAATCATAAGAAGCTGTAGAAAGTAGTGCATGTTTAATACAAATCAAAGTTTCTATCTTTATTGTTGCATGAATGTGGTAACAGAAGAGAAATGGAAGAAATTTTTCCAAATGTATTTTCTGGGTATTTTTATTCTTTTAGTGTTTGCCAGTATAGGAATGGGGATGTTTTCCCTTACTATGCTTTCATCGCCTCTATTTGTCTATACGCCATTATTCAACGAATCCTGTCCAGTTCTGATGATGTTTTCGAAGGACTACATAGTCGACCCGCAAAAATATTGTTTTCCACTTCTCTTGCATGTTTGCATTTTTATTGCGATATTATTGCTAGGGGCAGTTTGGACCGACATCATGTACATGGCTATCCTATACCATATCGTTGGGATGTTCAAAATTGTTTGGTAAGATACACAAAATAATATTCGATCGGAAGAAAATCGTTTAAGTATTTACTTGAGAGATTTGTCATGAATGTATTGTATCGAATAATGTTGATGAATGTAGAGTCTTTTCTTCAAAGTAAAATGTTGACAGTTTCTCGTCATTTTGAATTCAATACTTATGTGTATTGCTTTCCCGATCGTTCAGAAATATTTTTTAGCGTACTCATACTTTACGTGTAAACATTATTGATCATGATTAAGACGTATGTTCAGTATCTGTAAAAATCTTTAAACAGGCATGATGTATGTGACACAGTAAAATATGTATTCTAATGTTACCAAAATCTGAGTGTCGGTATGGACCATAGTTTTTATTATCCTGTATTTTGGAAATATATATATTCTTAATAATCTCTTCAAATGTAACACCTAATCTGAAGAACTGTTCTCAAATAAGATCATTGCAGCTATCGATTGGAGCATGCATTTGATCACTGCACAGATGAAACTAAGTATTCGCCGGGTAGGTTAAACGTATACGAGAGAATTGCAAGTGCAGTGGAATGTCACAGAAATGCTATAAGGTTCGTAAATACGTGCAGAAAATGGCTATTTCCTTGTCATGTAACAATACTTTGTGTACAATGCAAGTATAAACATTTTTGTGTATGATTATGATTGATATGGTATGTTATTTCGAAGTAAACGATCTTTTTTTTTTTTGGAATATTACACTGGACAACACGAAAATTGCTTCCTGGCATCTATTAGCTAATTCTTATAGATTTTGACGCACTGAAAACGAATCTGAAATCCGTTTTTGTTTATTAGGTCTAGTTTTCGAGAAATCGAATTTTAAAAAAAAATGCGTTTTTTGCACTTTGACCCACATTTACGTCGAAAATATATAAGTGAGACAATTTCCTTTTATCGGAAAAAATTCTGCAGACTTTCCAGAATAAAATAGTATATAATAATTGTGGAATATCTACTTGCAAATATGTGTAAACATTGATTAAAGTTGGCGAGACACGTCTTTCACGCCTATTTTGTGGGACTCTTTTCGTTTTTCTGTCGAAAGTATGCTTCTGGCGTGGATTTCAACTACTCTACGCGATAGAACAGACATTTTTCTTTGGGAAACCATTATAATTGCACTCGAAACTGATTCCAGTTTCGCACGGGAAAAGGGAAAAGGAGTCCGTGTCACGCAGTTTCAGCAGGGGTTCTCCGACATCGATTATTTCACGCGCATGTGACTGCTCGCTGCTCGGCGGAGATACTCAGGTGTGGAGCACGCTACATACAGTAGGACCGGAGAACCTCTGCTGACACTGCGTGACACGGACTCCTTTTCCCTTTTCCCGTGCGAAGCTGGAATCAGTTTTGAGTGCGATTGTAATGGTTTCCCAAAGAAAAATGTCTGCTCTATCGCGTAGAGTAGTTGAAATCCACGCCAGAAGCATTATTTCGGCAGAAAAACGAAAAGAGTCCCTCAAAATAGGCGTGAAAAACGTGTCTCACCAACTTTAATCAATGTTTACACATATTTGCAAGTACATATTCCAAAATTATTATATACTATTTTATTCTGGAAAGTCTGCAGAATTTTTTCCGATAAAAGGAAATTGTCTCACTTTTATATTTCCGACGTAAATGTGGGTCAAAGTGCAAAAAACGCATTTTTTTTTTAAATTCGATTTCTCGAAAACTAGACTTAATAAACAAAAACGGATTTCAGATTCGTTTTCAGCGCGTCAAAATCTATACGAATTAGCTAATAGATGCCAGGAAGCAAAAAAAAAGTCGAAATTTGTTGTCCAGTGTTATAGGATATTGGCGACATTAATATTTTGTGTTCCTAGATTTGGCGAGGATGTTGGCGACACATTTCAATTGCCAAATTTAATTACGCTTGTGATCACCATGCTTTCTATCGCTGTAGCATTATATTGGGTATGTTCAGCTTTCCGTTGTGATTTTAACGGTTTCTGAATATTTTAGTTTAACTCTTTGATAGGCGGCCACGTCAAAAGGACAAGGCCTTAAACCGATATTTGCAATGACGATTTCCGGAGGAATGATGGTACACCTGTTCTTCATGAATCTTCCGTCCCAGAGAATGATCGACAATAGCGAAGCAGTTATCTTCAGGGCGTAAGAATATTTGGAATTGTTAGCCTGTAACGATCATTTTAGGTTTGGCGTTTAACGAAGGCGCGCCTAGACTTCGTTCGACTTTGCCTACGATCGGCTGGATGCAGCAATGGAACCACAAATATGATGGTTCCGTTGATGTATCTAGTATCTAGGCGATCGGCCAAACGCATAGGCAGCACAACTGATTGACTCGGAAATATTTGTTTGAGTTTAGAAAAAAATATTAAAACCACTCATTTGTGAATATTGAACAAATAAGAATGCGTTATAATACGAAAATTGTATTGGCGAAAATTTTGGTCAAGAGGACAAAAAACGATATTAAATCAACATTTATTAGTAGATCTCTTTCCCAAATATTTTCACGCCAAATTTCATATCTCTCCCCATGGCAAATTTGAATTCGTTGATTGGCATTACTAATTGAAGATAGAAATCTCTGTCTATGAGAGTATATGAATGGTAACAGGGAAATGTAATAACAATTAATAAATGTGGTGTTGCCAATTGATAATTTAATAAAATATTTTGACGCATAGATAAATCAGGAATTAATATTTTGAAGTGTCGACGTGTCTTGAAATATATAAACCTCGATTTGTCTTTGTAATGAACAATGTTTTGTTTGGCGTTTAACGAAGGCGCGCCTAGACTTCGTTCGACTTTGCCTACGATCGGCTGGATGCAGCAATGGAACCCCAAATATGATGGTTCCGTTGATGTATCTAGTATCTAGGCGACCGGCCAAACGCATAGGCAGCACAACAGATTGACTCGGAAATATTTGTTTGAGTTTAGAAAAAATATTAAAACCACTCATTTGTGAATATTGAACATATAAGAATGAACATATTGAAGAAACATCCGTTGATTGGCATTACTAATTGAAGATAGAAATCTTTGTCTATCAGAGTAAATGAATGGTAACAGGGAAATGTAATAACAATTAATAAATGTGGCATTGCCAATTAATAATTTAATAAAATATTTTGACGCTTAGATTAATCGGGAATTAATATTTTGAAGTGGAGACGTGTCTTGAAATATATAAACCTCGATTTGTCTTTGTAATGAACAATGTTTTGTTTGAAACCGCGTATAAGGTGGCGTTTAAGTGTACTTATGGAACTTGAAATGTTACAGCTATTCGAGTATGTGGTATATGGCGCCTGCTAGGGAACAGAGCTTACTGCTTTTGACAATGCAACGTGGTTTAAAGCCATGCGCTATTGTTATGGGAAAACTGCATGCTGCAACGCTCGAAAACTTTGCAGCGGTATGTTAGTTTTCAATACATTGTACAACATATCGAATACATAATACAGACTACATTTCCTACGCTGAGATCGTATTTTAGTTAAATAGTTTAACTCAGGTTTGGTATAGAAACAGATTCGTAAGTGACATTCAAAGTATTCTTTGTAGCCATTTTTTCACCATCTGAAGGGTCATCGATAATTTTCATATTCGCCTAACACCTAGTCGTAATCAGAATATTGTGCCGGTCTTGAGATGACATACTGAAACAATATTCCTAAAAAGTAATAATGTAATTGTTTTGTTCAGATGATCTAATGGTCAATACAACATACGTAGTTCAATTTTTTTTATCGTTGCTCCTTGGTAAAGAAATATCATATCATTTAACCCTTTGGCTACGGCAAACTTTGGCACGCACTGGCCGTACGGTACGGTATGAATTCACTCGCGACGTCCACTGGGTACGGCGAAATTTTCGCCAACATGTTTCGGACGCCAATAGGCGCCTACAGTACCGGTGTAATGTCGACACCCTATATAGTATACCTAAATTAAGGCCCAACCGTCCGACCACTATTTGTTCAGCTGAAGGACCCAGCATTCCGACCGTTTTACCCCAAAATCCCCACTTTCCGATTCCGCCCCCAAGCGACACCCCTCTTTCGAGCATTCCAAGGAGCGCTTTCCGAAGACCACGCTTCACTTCAATATTGTACTTCATTGCGACAAGATGTAGTTTTCCGTCATTAAAACCTTAAACCCTGGTGTTGGACCAGTATTTCGAACATAATAAAGTTAAGTCTAAAGTGAAGATCTACACGAGTGTTCATCCTTTCACCCTCGACGTAACACCGGGATGCCAACATGTTTCGGACGCCGATAGGCGCCAACAGTAGTCAAAGGGTTAAAAAAACATTGACGACCTTCAAATTTTTACAAAAATGAAACTTTCTTTTTATTCTTGATAGTTTTTGCATATCATCCACAGTAATGTATATGTATTACGTATCAACGTTAGATGACTTATTCAATACGACCATGTTAAATATTTTATTTTCGCACGACTACTCGTTTATGGTTTCCTGGCATTATATCAGTTGATACTTTGGAACAGTTTGTTTAATGGTGGTGTTATCATTTCTGTTTAAGGATGTCCAGGCTTCATTTTCCTATTTTACTCTGCTTTTGTCCATGCAATAAGCAGTTGGGAAAATAACGGAAAACTAACGATGGCGTTCTAGCGGTAGAAATTGTTATTCGTGATACAGTGTGGACTGTGTAGAGCAGTGTTTCCCAAAGTGTGGTACCCGTACCCCCTGGGGGACGGGAAGAGTTTGGTGGGGCTACGCGCTGCACCGGGTTAAAAGTAAAAAAAAAGTTTAAGTTAGAAAAAAGTAACAGGATATTGGATGTGGAACCGCTCAGATTAAAATTGACAACCAGGGAACCAAATTAGGGTAATCTGTCGTCTTCTCATTGATTATAATGAATGTTATTTATAATATAATTTTTATTCCTTTTATTTATATTTTATTATTATTATTTTGTTGTATTACAAAGGTAAAAATAAATATATTTTGACTGTTATTATATTATATGCAATATTTTTCTTTTATACGGGATATTCTGTGGTTTACGATAATTATAGAACGGGGTACAGAGATGTCGGAAGTTTGGGAAACACTGGTGTAGAGTAATGTAGAAGGAAAGTGTTGATTGCATCTGTTTGTATAGTCGTTGTAAAGAACGCTTGTAAAAATAGCGTTTCTGTACAAATCACAATAGTAGAAGAAATTGTGACGTTATAAGTTTAACAATAAAATAAATTTCATTAATTCTTCACCCATGTATGGCCATAAATAATACATGACTAACAATGCTTCTTTACCTCTGTATGTTTTTTATATTCCTTGCGTCATTTCGTACAGCCCGTATAACACTGGAGATCACTAAATTTGCTTTTGAACGAAACTAGCCAATTTCAGGTTTTCAAGTTCAATTGTAGAAGTACTGTATGTCGTTTTAATCGGAAAAGTCTGGAGAATTTTTTGCGACAAATGAAAATTGTCTAACTTGTATATCTACGGCTTGATTGCTGTTCAAAGTCGAAAATAGCTCTTTTTTTTCAAAATTCAATTACTCAAAATCTGGAGCCAATTTCCAAAAACGGGTCTCAGATTCGTTTTCAGTGGGTCAAAATTAATCGAAATTGACTAGTTTCGTTCAAAAGGCAAAAAAAAATGTTCAATTTTGTTGTCCAGTGTTATCGGTGGCTTACAATTAGTATATGGCGGCATGGCTATTATATCATGACATAGGAAAAGGAAAGAGTCCGTGTGTGTATGATCTTCTGGCTGATCACCTGAAAAATGTGGTTTGAGAAGGTTAGAATGATATTTGCATATCTTCGTGGCTATCTGTATATCTACGTTGTTGTTAGGATGGACTCGAATAACCTTGTATGGTCCTTTGTAATTCGGGGATAATTTACCAGATGTTCCTAATTTTGTACTTTTTTGTTCTAGACAAACAACGTCACCTACCTTGAATTCAATCGGATTAAATTTACTATCATAAAGTATTTTACTACAATTCTTAGATGTATCAATATTTTCTTTAGCGATTTTAAAACTGATATTCAATCTATGTTGTAAAGACCTGATATACACATCGTACGTGTAATGAAATTCGGGCTCCTGTGTTACAGAAGATGGAGTGTAGTTAGTTGTCTAATAAGTGGATGCGATGTAACTAAAAATTGCAAATGATATGTTTTCATCCCAATCTATCTGACTTAGCTTAATATAATGTTTTAAATAATCTTTTAAAGTGAGATGGGATCGTTCAAGCGCTCCATTTGTTTGTGGATGGTACAGCGTCGTTATTAAATGTTTCGTTTTAAAAAAATTACCTAGATGTTTGATTAATTCTGACATAACATCTGATCCTTGGTCGGTTGAAAAACTATTTGGTTTACTAAATTGGGTAAAAATTTTAACAAGAGCACTTTTACGGTTGAGGCTTCGTGATTTGGGATCGACTCAGCAAAAGAATATTTACTGAAGTTATCTTGCGCGGTTAGTATGAATCTATTTCCGTTTTCGGTTATGGGTAGCGGACCGACAATATCGACAGCCATTCTTTCAAACGGTTTCTCGGAACTGTTAGTGACTGTCATTGGTTGTTTCGTGGACTTGAAATTTATTTTATTTATTTCCTAATATTTGCTTTTATAGAGATCCAGTAGTAAATATCTTTGATTCTATTATAAGTTTTGTTAAACCCAAAATGTCCCGTCAATTTACTATCATGCTTTTCCTCGAGTATTCGATTCACTTCTTCTTTGGACTTCGGTACGATATTTGCTGTTTCGAATATTTGTATATCGTTTTTTGGGAATATGAATTTGAGCATCTCGTAGAATTCCTGCGTTTTAATGATTTTCTGCTTCTCGGGAGGCACCACTACGAATTTGTTAGACTTAATATGATTCTTTAAGTTAGTAAGACAGTCGAAAGTGTTTTTATATTCCATTTTATTGAAATGTAGTTTTATAGGAGACAAAATATATATAATTTTTTTACTGGATTGTAATTTACTCACGCTATTCACAGTTGGATTTAAGGAAGTTAGGTCGAAATTAAATGTTACGTAGTCAGCGTATAAATTAGACGTAAGCATCTAGAATCTAGATCTTGAGACCACAATATTACTATAGGATCTTTTATCTTCGAGAGAGGGCTGTTTTCTTTTTCAAACATGATGACACCTTGGTTAGTGTAGTGATACTTTATAAAGATTTTGTATGTAATTTGTGTCCATACTAATGTATTAATTTCAGCTTGCTTATTGGGAAGTAATGGGGAAAGTCCATTGGCATTAGAATTTACTCTACCCGGTTTATATTTTATTTCATATTCGTACTCGCTCAGTTGTAATCTCTACCTTACCAGTCTTCAGGATGGATTTGTGCAATTGATAAACTATTGTAACGGTCTACGATTCGTATAAATGAATACTGATTTGATTACTGCAAGAAGCTGTCTTTCTATTACTGAATAATTTCGTTTGGCATCGTTTAATGTTCGAGAATAGTATGTAACGGGTAAATCGTTTCGATCCTTTACTTGCGATAGGACCCCGCCTATCACTACATTACTGGCATCACAGGTCAAATTAAAGGGCAATGCGAAGTTAGGGTATTGAAGTAATGGTTTTTCAATGAGCTTTTGTTTCAGTGTTTCGAATGCTTCCTCCTGTGCATTAGACCCATTGAACTATACTCTTACTCGAACGGGAACGGCTATTGTTTTTGGCTACAGAACACCCAGCCTGACAGAGAGGGTAAATTTCGGGTCCCTCTTACCTTGTCTTTCGTGTACTACCCTTTCGAAAAACATGACCTAGCAACGAATGTATAACTAACCAGCGTTCAAAAAGGTTCAGCCACAGTATAAGCATACACAGTAGCGACACAGACGTGTTTTGGTGGTTCGGTATTTCCAATGCGCATGCGTCAGCTGTACAACCAGCAAAATGGCTGCACCCACGTGACCTTTAGGCGCGAAAAGCTGTTGATCGAAGATCTTTCAGCGCGAAGAGCACAAAGATATTTATTCGAAGCGTTTAGTCTAGAAGCTGAGGATAATACATTGCCGAATACGATATTTAAGATAAAATATTATATTAACACTATGCCGTCCGGCGACACCACAGTGGTGACCTTCGCAAAGTATTGCCTGACGGCTGGCGACACCACAGTGGTGACATTCGCAAAGTATTGCCTGACGGCCGGTGACACCACAGTGGTGGCGCGCGCAAAGTATCCAAAAACTTCATAAAACAGCCGGCGACAAGCGAAGTAACAGAGTTAGTGGTGCCGGCGCCAAGCGAAGAAATTTTAACAAACAGTGCGGCCGCCAAAGTGTTAATACAAGTCGTGTTATATATTACTGTTGTTAATGTTAAACTTATATAATAATATTTTTGTGATATTAATATGAAACATTTTTCAGGTTATAATTTTTACTAGGATTTACAAGATGAGTTCCCAAAAAGGAGGTTATTCTTGTGCAATGGAAGGTTGCACACACATTTGTCGAAAAGGAAAACAAATTATTTTTTTTCGTTTTCCACTTGATTCGGAAAGGTATAAAGAGTCATATATTGTTTAATAACATAACACTAAATCTTTATTGTGCAACCAACAGGCATCTTGCAATGGGTTTATAATTAAGCATATTAATTTTATTAAGGTCGCAATTATGGTTAAAAAATTGTGGACGCATGATTAATAAATTGACGGAGGATCTTTATAAAAATTACCGCGTTTGTGGAAATCATTTTCCACAATCAATGTTGTCAAACAATTTAAGAAACCGTCTACAACAGTGTGGCCGGATTCTGGCCCACTGGTACCATTGGTACCAGTGGAGTGGGGATACGCGCAAGTGTGCGTGCCTTGTCGGTGAGAGCCGCGTGGAGAGAAGGACGGAACTATGCTGCGTCTCCCTTCCACCAACGTCGTGTGACGTCAGGTATCGTGACGACACATAAGAAGGACAGAACTATGCTCCGTCCCCTTTCAACCAACATCGCGCGTTGCGTCTTTGTTCGACATGCAGCCGCGGCGTCGCGTCTTCGTTTCGCACACATGTTAAGGTGCTCCTACATCTGAGCACGAACGCGCACGAGGCAGCCTGAGCATGACGTCATCAGAGGCGCGTGAATAAGCCGAGGCAAACCGATTCAATGGTTTCACGTTGCATTCATCGATCGATCGGTTCGCCGCCGTACGAGAAAAAATTCAATGTGTTGGAGATTTATTCTAATGTTGGAGAATCGGTGTAGCTTGCTCGGACCGATCCGCAACTGTCTGAGCGCGTGAACGAGAAATCATTGGTGTGTTGGAGATTCATTCTAGTATTGGAGAATCGGTGTAGCTTGCTCGGGCCGATCCGAGACTGTCGGATCGGGCAGTGTGCATATGTGGCCGATCCGCGACTGTCCTGGATCGGGCCGCACAAGTTACACCGATTTTCCAATACTAGAATGAATCTCCAACACACCAATGATTTCTCGTTCACGCGCTCAGACAGTTGCGGATCGGTCCGAGCAAGCTTCACCGATTCTCCAACATTAGAATAAATCTCCAACACACTGAATTTTGTCTCGTACGGCGGCGAACCGATCGATCGATGAATGCAACGTGAAACCATTGAATCGGTATGCCTCAGCTTATTCACGCGCCTCTGATGACGTCATGCTCAGGCTGCCTCGTGCGCGTTCGTGCTCAGATGTAGGAGCACCTTTACGAGCCACGGCCTGACGTGGTGAGGATTTTTGTCAGTGCCGTTAGGAATGAGATATATGTGAGAGGAGTGAGCAGCTATTTACAGGCCTCGTCCGGTTTTTCACGGCTGCACCCCAGGCAAGTAAACTCGAAAGGATAGCTGACAAGGGCCTCGTCCGATTTTTCACGGCTGCACCCCTTGCGCAACTTTGAGGATAGTGGATTTTGTAACTTGTTTAGGCTCGTTGGTTCCCTTGAGCGGCAAAGGGAAACCTCGTTCGTAAGATTCGAGTTCTAGGCGATTACATAACGCGATAGCGAAGGAATATGGAAAACAATAAAATTAACTATATTGAGAAAAATAAGTACAGAAAAAGCAGTTAAGTATAACGAACAAAACAATAATTCAACTACTATTTCTAATAACGTGATTACAATACGACGCGAATAAGTATACAGAAAACGTTCAACGACTAGTAATAGAATGTTTGGTTTTTAAGGAAATTGAGCTAAATTGAGAACTAAACCTACACACAGGAGTGTGGCAGAACGACTAAGACTAAATAACGCTCGGAATATTCACAAGTTATTCCTTGCCAGAAATCACGGACAGCGAAAAGACACTCCTTTCTGTAGCTACCGGACTTTGATTTTGTACTAATAACGCTCGGAACATGCACAGGTTGTTCCTTGCAATGAGAACAAACAGCGAAAAAGACACTTTTAGCGATTCTGGAATCACTTTTTCTAAGTATTTAAACGCTCGGGAATTTCGTACGCAGACCCTTGCACGGTCCTTTTCTAAAGCTGTCTGAAACTCGCGAGCCCTGGCGAAGCCCCTTTTTATATGACTAGATCTTAGGCTAGGGGTGTTGAGATGCGAGGAAGTAGTGCATCGAGGTGGGGCGCATTTTCGGGGGGCATCACGTTCCCGAACGTTCTCAAACGTCGGCACGCACCCGCTGTGCATTCGCCGGGCATTCGCTGTGCACGTGATCGCGCGCGGCTGCTGCGCTTCATGCGGGGCTACGTCACTAGCTCGGGCGCGTCACTAATTCAGGCGCGTCACTAGTCCAGGCGATGCATGATGACCTCACGGTAGGCAAGCGCGTACGACAGTGCGGTCCAAGAAAGTGCCCCGGGGCATTTTCGGTTCCCCCACCGAGCTACTGTTGCCCTGGAAACGACGGACGCTGAGTGTGCGTCAGTGTGGCCAGAAGTGGCGCCGGGCACCATCGGTGACCGCGGGAGTAGGGATACGCGCAAGTGTGCGTGCCCTGGCTGCGAGTCCTGTACTCCTGTGGACTTGTGGAGTCCACGCAGCTCTCACAGACAGGGCACGCACACTTGCGCGTATCCCCACTCCTGCGGACACCGCTGGTGCCCGGCGCGACTTCTGGCCACACTGGTGTGTGTTATGATCGGCATACAGAAAAACTTGTACCTAGTGGAGGTGGAAGTAGCGGCGCGAGGGGCCCCACCCGTGGACCGCACTGGCGTACGACGCCATGGGCCGCAGCGCTGGTCGGCGGCGCGGTACGTTACACACAGGCCGGTGGCAGTGATGCCAGATTTCGCATAAGGCATCGCACGTACCATTGCGTTCTTTCAGCCGGAAGCAGTGGTCTCAGACTTGGCACCCGAGCACCATTGGTGCTCGACGGAGTGGGGATACGGAAAAGTATGCGTGCCTTGTCCGTGAGAGTTGCGCGCGCCGTTTCTCGCCGAATCGCGCTCGGCGTGGAGAGAAGGACGGAACTATGCTGCGTCTCTCTTCCACCAACGTCGCGTGACGTCACGTATCGTGACGACACATAAGAAGGACGGAACTATGCTCCGTCCCCTTTCAACCAACATCGCGCGTTGCGTCTTCGTTCGACATGCAGTCGCGTCTTCGTTCCGCACACAGGCCGGTGACAGTGGTGCCAGATTTCGCATAAGGCATCGCACGTACCATTGCGTTCTTTCAGCCGAAAGGCAAATCGGGCACCACCGCGTTGAGCAGAGCGCGATCCGGCGAAAACTGAATCCAGGAGAGTTTGAGATTGACTCGTCGTCGCTCGTCGACGCGTTCGAGTTCTTTTTTTGTTAGGTTCGCGGTAAGCCATGGTTCAATTTTTTTTCACAGAATAATTTTTTTTTAATTGTAATTTTTTTTAATAAAACAGCAACAAACGATATTCATTTAAAAATATTTTAGTACTTACTACGGATAGTTTTTAATATTATGTCAGCGGAATAAATGTGTCGTATTGGTTTATAATAGATATGGGCAAAATATATATTTCATAAATTTTGGTTTCAATAACATTAATCTTTCTGTGGTAGTAATAAATAAGAAAGTATATAATAAATGTCAATTATTGCGTATTATGCATTAACCGTGAAACAAGTAACAGGAGCTTCTTGCAGTAGAACGTTCCGAGGGATCGTACTAACACGCGATTTTAACACTCGACAGCGTACGTCAGGAAGAATTTGCTTGACACGACGCGACGACGGTGTGAATGTTTCTATGAGTTGTTCTTTATGATTTGTTTTCTAAATAGAAGGTGACCAAATTGTGCATATATTCTAACAGTTCTCATCAAGTCCCATCACATTGATTTGAAACCTTTTTCTTACTACGCACGTTTAGTTTAACAACGCTATCCTCATTTCGAGAAAGAAGAGGGTGTTCCTTCTTTGGCAATGCACCATGCATACTGTAATCCATATGTACGTCCATTGTCGTATTCTGCCCACGAAATGTCGCAACGTGCGTATTGTCGAAGAAGGCATGATAAAAGACGACAATAATAGCAAAAACCCTGTCAATGGAAAACCGAAACTCACATTGTGCCGCTCCCGACTAATTGAAATATCTGAAAAGTCAAACCATTCTGAGCGCGGATTTTACGTACCTACTGCAAATTATTTCCCCGGGACTCTAACTGACTTTTCCAATGTCATTTATTCATCATTACTTTGCAACCAATTGTACGATATGTATTACTTTTAAATGCACATGTACAGGATCCACAGGTTGCGCTAGTCAGCTTTTTTCCTGTAAACGGTAAGTATTAGACACAATTACAGTGGAAAGGGTTCAATGGGATCGTAATATCTATCTTCTACGAGACTTCATTCTATTGAAAAGTGCAACGCTGCACCCGACAATTGCAAATGCGTATGTAAGGTTGTAGTTTATATAATTTCAGATACGTGAACTTCCACGCCACCCATGAGGTGCCACGACTAGCGCGTTCGGTTTTTTAACGTGGACCGTCGCCTATAGCCCTATTGTACCACATTTTATGATAATCATACAGCGTGCGGCAATACCTCTGTCCACTTTGAACGACGGAGATATTCAAGATGGACGGAGTTATTGCGCCACACTGTAGAAGTAAGGGTTAGAAAAGAAATGAGACCTAACCCAGGCGACGGAGAGATAAAGTAGTTTAATTACTAATTTAATTATTTAAAATTTACTAATTTAATTATTAATAAAGTAGTATAATTAGTAATTACTAATTATCAAAATTAGTAATTTAATTATGTAATTAAACTACTTTATAAATATTACATTACTTTATACGTAATGATGATAGTGACACGTAAACAGTAATTAAATATGAAATGTTAATTGTGAATTGGGTTTGGGGATGTATTGCATTCCGCGGTGCATCTTTGTCATTCATTATTAATTATTCTTTTCACGCGGACGATCTGAGTGGTACGTGTACAAACTGTGGAAAACTGTCAGTACATTTCTAATTCCTGGAATGAAAACTTCGTGGAAGCCTGAACGCTCGAAAAAACTTGCGGGTTATTTGTAAACAAACCGCTGAGACCACGGGCATACGAATCCGAGTACCATTCAGTACTCTTGCTACAGTCGCTTAGTGACAATGGGAAGGAAAGGAAAAAATACATGTTTCGACAACCGCCAATTGGTAGTTTACCATTTTGAGAAAGGGAGGAGTTGCCGCGATATCGCCGGCTTACTAAATATGAAGAAGAGCACTGTGTGGGACATTATAAAAAGGTACAGACGCGAGGACCGCATCGATTTAAATGCACCACCAGGCCGACCTAAAATATTGAATTGCCGCGATAGAAGGCAAATACTAAACAAAGTCAAAAATGACCCGCGTACGAGCGCTCCACAACTAACCGCAGAGCATCATGAAGAGAGTGGCGTTTTAGTTCATCCATCCACGATACGGAGGGTCCTGAATGATAACGGTTATAACGGACGAGTGGCAAGATGCAAGCCGTTCATTAATGAGGCCAATCGCCGACGACGCTTAGAGTTTGCAGACGCACATTCAGGCAAACCGCAAGAATGGTGGTACGACGTCATTTTTGCCGATGAAAGCAAATTTACTATATTCGGCAACAATAAACGCACCAAAATTTGGAGGAAGAGGAACGAAGCCTTGGCTCCAAAAAATTTGATAGGAAGCGTCAAGCACGGTGGAGGTGGGGTGATGGTGTGGGGATGCATATCCCACCGTGGCGTCGGAAAATTAATTATTATCGACGATATTTTGGATAAAAATAAGTATCTCAACATCTTGAAAGAAAATTTACGTCAAAGCGCCGTAGAAATGGGCATTGAAGGAACATTTAAATTTTATCAAGACAATGACCCCAAGCATAAAGCCAGAATAGTGCAGGAATATTTATTGTACAACTGCCCAAAAGTATTACACCCGCCAGCACAGTCGCCGGATTTAAATCCAATAGAAAATTTATGGGACCAGTTGGATCGAAACATTCGGATTAATCCAATTCGATCGCTAAATCAATTGAAAGCCAAATTACTGGAGGAGTGGGCGAAATTGGATAAAAATTATATAAAGACAATTATAGAAAATATGCCCAACAGGCTGGCGGAAGTGCGGCAACAAAGGGGCTACCCTACAAAATATTAATACTGTAAGTATTTATCCAATAGCAAATTTAATTTTGCATCTTTTATTGCCTAAAGCACTCAATGTGCAAACGGATTATGTTAGCTTAGCGACTGAGTATTTTTAATCTATTATATTGTTTATTTTCAGATAGAAAAGCGAGCGGCTATTGCTGATGAAGGCGTCCTTTTTTATTTTGTTAATTTATTTGTTTGTTTATTTGTTTGTTTATTTATTTGTTCGTTTATTTGTTTATTTGTTTCATTGTTTGTTTATTTTTCTGTTTATTTATTTATTTGTTTGTTTATTTATTCATATAATTGTTTATTTGTTTCATTGTTTCTTTATTTTTTTACTTAATTGTTTATTTATTTGTTTGTTCATTTATTTATTCATTTGATTGTTTATTTGTTTCATTGTTTGTTTATTTTTTTGCTTATTTGTTTATTTATTTGTTTATTTGATTGTTTATTTATTTATTCATTTAATTGTTTATTTATTTGTTTATTTATTTGTTTGTTTATTTATTTGTTTATTTATTTGTTTGTTTATTTATTTATTCATTGAATTGTTTATTTGTTTGTTTATTTTTTTGCTTATTTGTTTATTTATTTGTTTATTTGATTGTTTATTTATTCATTCATTTAATTGTTTATTTATTTGTTTATTTACATGTTTATTTCTCTGTTTCCATATTTAATTGTTTGTTTACTTGTTTCTTTATTTAGTTGCTTATGTACATACTTACATACTTATTCATTTATTGTAATCTTGTTTTATGTTTTGTCAACAAATTTCAATCCAATGTATAGTTATTATTATTATTATTATTATTAATATTATTGTTATTATTATTATTATTATTATTATTATTATTATTATTATTATTATTATTGTTATCATTGTTATTATTATCGTTGTTATTATATTTAAAATAAAGTGTTGCATTGGTAAAGACAAATCCTTAATCATTCCATATTCAGCACAACTCTCCACTTATCCATTTAATATATGAACCAGTAATTTATTCATTTATTAACTACTGTAGGATGGTGGTTTATAAAGGAGTAGGATTCTCTGGGTTGGGTTCTAAGGACAGAATATTTATTTTTCATGTTAGGTACATTTCGTTCTTACAGATTTGTCTCAATTATTCATTGGACAACGCCGATGGCTAACAACGAATTATTGACGGACGTTTACAGTTTTGATCTAACAAGCGTTCGGCTAGTTTAAAACCGTTTTCTCCTAGTACAGAATTTCTAACTCGAGAAGTCCACTCGTATCTCCATATCTGTATCAGACGGCCGGTTTATTTCAACCGTCCTCTCCCGAACATGCATGGAAACCAAGCGATCCTTCTCGAGCACTTTTGGGCGGCCGACAGCAGTGCTTCGTCCTCTCCCATTCCATGGGTGGCCGATAACCAGGTTTCGTCCTTTCCCATGGAACATATCTGTCTTGCTCCCATGGGCGGCCGACAGCAATGCTTCGTCCTCTCCCATGGAGCTGTCCTATTTCGCTTCCATGGGCGGCCGATAGCAATGCTTCGTCCTCTCCCATGGAGCTATCCTATCTTGCTTTCATGGGCGGCCGATAGCAATGCTTCGTCCTCTCCCATGGAGCTGTCCTATTTCGCTTCCATGGGCGGCCGATAGCAATGCTTCGTCCTCTCCCATGGAGCTATCCTATCTTGCTTTCATGGGCGGCCGATAGCAATGCTTCGTCCTCTCCCATGGAGCTGTCCTATTTCGCTTCCATGGGCGGCCGATAGCAATGCTTCGTCCTCTCCCATGGAGCTAACCTGTCTCGCACCCATGGGCGGCCGATAGCAATGCTTCGTCCTCTCCCATGGAGCTAGCCTATCTTCTCTATGGGCGGCCGATAGCATGCTTCGTCCTCTCCCATAGGATTTGCTCAAAGTTTACCGCGGGCGGCCGATGGTCTTACCTCGTCCTCTCCCGCAGGAATACTAGAGAACGAGTCGCAGTCGGGAATCGGCATTTATATTACTTCGTTGCTAGGCTTCTATGTATAATCAACAAGTTCCGTAGCTGTATTGGATGCTGCGTTTTCGTTCGTATGCGCGCGGTACATGTAATGCTCTGAAGTTATCCGGAATCTTCTAGATGCTTCGAGACGCTTCTCGATGCTTCTAGGCGCTTCTAGATGTTTCGATACGCGGCGGCTCGGGTCAATGCCCTGACGCGATTGTTGGCTTTTCCCGATTTCTCGGAATCGCTAGGTGCGGACGCTGCTGCGTCCTTGGTCTCGTTACACTACGAAATTATGTTGTAACGTAACATAAATTTTACAAAAGTCACACAAATAATTGGACATACAAAATATACGAACATTACTTCACGAAATGTATCCTGTTCCTACCGTGGCATAAATGTTCGGACAATACTTGTCAAAAATTGTCTATTCCAAATGTGGCAAAAAGATTCGGACGCTCATATACACCTTAGTGAAAAGTTTCAAAAACATTCGGACGCTTCTATACACCTGTAGTGAAAAGTTGCAAAATGATTCGGACGCTCATATACACCTTAGTGAAAAGTTCCAAAAACATTCGGCCACTCTGCCGTAGCATACTATTAGCTTGTAAAATCTATAATTTAAACAATAGGGTTGCAAAATTGGAATTTATTAGTTCTCTCATGCATAAGGTTCATTAGTTCAGTCCAAGAATAAAAAAATGAGTAGGGGTTGCTGAGAAAATGGCGTTCTACGAAAGTCGTACATTCTATCGAGGCACCAAATCCAAACAAAAAGCACACAGGGAGCAACAATTTGCGTTGCACCACTGGCTCAAAGTCCTTCATCGGTCTTCACAACCCTTGCGCTTCAATTCTGTGAAAAAATTTTTGGAAAAAGTCGTCGGAAAAATGGAAAAAAACAATAATAAGTTTGAAATGAAAATCAAAGGAGAAATGAACGTGATATACGATTAAATATTAACAAAAAAAATTGTTTCACACGCTACATCGGTTAAGGGAAGTATTAAGTCAACAAGGACATGCGGCAAAAGTTTAAAAATAGTGCACGTCGAATTAAACAATGATAGAAACACAAGTGTCCGAATCTTTTTGCAACCCGAAAACGTGACATGAGTGAATTCATTATTTAATATAAAATAAACCACGCATAAATTTAAATAAAAAATACACATTTTTGTTAACTTGAATGAAAGACGAATCAGGTGAAACAAGAAAAACCACAATACATTGACAAATGACCGAGATACGAAGGGATGAATTCAAAATATTTTAGTGTCCGAATGTCTCTGAGACTGACTGTATATCACATTAACCCGATGTACTTTCCACGCACAGGTACTTCTCATTGCAACATTCTATCCCAGAAATAGGGATGTATATATTAGTTTCGCGCCGAAGGCGCGTCACCGATGTACTTTCCATCGCAACTACGCTATGTTGTGAAATGATAAACATAAACATTCCGAGGTCGAGCCTACACCGAGCCCCTCTCCGCAACCCAAAACATACCCCAAAACGGCTTGAAATCTTTCATACGCAAGTTTCAAATATTGGAATTATTTAGGCTTATATCTCCGAAACGAAGGGAGAGCGACGGCAACATGTATAGGGAAAAGTTGTTCAGAATGTTGCCCTTGACAACATATTTCAAGGTCATCAAAATCGGGGAGGAGGCCCCTAATCCAAACATTTACCCCTTATTCAATTATATAGTTCATGTGCTTGACTTTTTGTTTAGTTATTCTGTTTTACCAATGTGATGATTGCCAAGAATTTGTATTGGAGTTTATTGTTTTTTCAACAGATATAAATAAATGTATGCACATATAATTAATGTTTATTGTATGTAGTCTTAACTTTGTCATCATATCTTATTTCAGGAGGTAATTTGAAGAAGGCGACATCATAGTCCACAAATGATAAAACCACATGTTGAAGGAGGTTAGGTTGTTCGGGATATGCGCAGTGGAATAAGGATTTGGATACTATGGAACAGACGGAATATATTTTCTCATTAGGTACATGGAAGGTTACAGACAGGTATCAGGTCGTTCTTTGTCAACTCGGTCGGCTAGCAACGAACTACTGACAACTGCGTTTTCAAGGGCAAGGGACTCCGTTGGAGATCTGGCTATTTCCAAACCACATCTCCCAATAGAGATTAAGAGTATCACAGTAGTTCACCCGTGTTTCCATACTCCAGTGCGGTCCACGAGTGGGGCCCCTCACGCCGCTAGTTCCACCTCCACTAGGTACAAATTCTTCCGTATGCCGATCATAACACACACCAGTGTGGCCAGAAGTCGCGCCGGGCACCAGCGGTGTTCGCGGGAGTGGGGATACGCGCAAGTGTACGTGCCCTGTTTGTGAGAGCTGCGTGGACTCCACACTCCACAGGACTCGCAGACAGGGCCCGCACACTTGTGCGTATCCCCACTCCCGCGGTCACCGATGGTGCCCGGCGCCACTTCTGGCCACACTGACACACACTGAGCGTCCGTCGTTTCCAGGGCAACAGTAGCTCGGTGGAGGAACCGAAAATGCCCCGGGGCGTGCGTGCAAGGAAGCCTCGGCGGAGCGCACGCGGCGCCCACAGACACGGCACGCACACACCTTGCGTTTTCCCCCACTACGGTCGCCAAGTGTGCGGTTTTAGGCCGGAATTGATATCACTGCCCGGGGCACTTTCTTGGACCGCACTGCCATACTCGAATAGGTGGCCGTCTTTTGCAGTCGTCCTTTCCTATTCGTCTATGGGAATCGGGTGGTCCTGCTTCGACAGTACGTGGGCGGCCAGAGCGTTACCCTGTACTCTTCTCTCGGTTAGGCGGCCGGCTTTCTCAGCCGTCCTCTCCCCCGGGCGGCCGGCTTCGAAAGCCGTCCTCTCCCGAGTTCCACAGAGACGTCCAGGTGTTACCCCTGTCCTCTCCCAGCTTCGTCATGCTCCTGGGGGTGGCCGTGGTTCATTACCTCGTCCTCTCCCTCAGATGCAGCACGAACTAGAACGAGACCTTCGCGTCTCTGGGTTTATATACCCATTCGTTGCTAGCAGTGTCAATAGCTCGGTAACTATCATTCTCTCTCACTCGCACGCTTAGTCTCGCATTTTCTGGAAGCGTCTCGAAGCTTCTGGAAGATTCTGGAAGGCTCGCGAACTTTCGCTCGCGGTGTCGCGGGGCATTGACCCCCGCGTCAATCAGATGTTCTCGCCGGCCTGATGGAATTTGGCCGGCTTGTCTGCTCCGTATGTCGTCTCGTTATAATGTTCATTTTACTAAAATTACTTTTTCATATTCATTTGTGTATTTGGCCTTTTTGTCAGTGTGTACAATCTATTTCCTGTTTATATTCTCTTCCGCGATTGTGGAAGTACCAAATGTAATCCAATTATTATCAATATAATATTGTGTTCAATATATCACATAAAAAAAGTCTTCCTTATTTCGGTCCGAACCTTTTAAAACTTTGGTTATTTTTATATGTTTGAAACTTTTTGAAGAAGCCACTGCAGTTTTATAGTTGCGGTATAATCCTTTGGTGTTCCTATATTATATTTAACTTCGTACGTTGTCGGAAACATGGCAGTTCAAATTATGCTAAGGCCGTTTTTAAAATGGTCGAGAAAACATTTTATTTATTGATGAATAATGATTTGCTATGGTCAATGATATTTGAAAAAATAAATCCTGGAATATGACCTTTCGGTCGGACACTCTGAGTCGGAGTCCCGATTGAAATATCGATCTATGTTGCTCTGGATAAGTCTAGATACAAAAGTTTTAATATGGGATGCATTTCGGTTCAGATCAGTGCAGATCCATCCACGCGTGCGGCCGATTGAAGGGGGCGGCCGGAGGGCGCCCGTGCGTCGCAGTCTTGAAATGTTTCGCAAAAATTTAAAAACGACATTTTTCATTCATATATGTGTTGAAGTGCTGTTTGAGAGCAAATATCTGTTGCATGCCAAACTACACTTCCCTTTTTTTTTTGTATTATTTCATAGGATACTGTTTATTTGTGAAGGATCTCGGCAAGAGTCGGCTCCAATCGGTTTTTTGCGTGAAGACGCGGCTTTAGCGGCCATGGACCGTTTGTCGGCGAGGCGCGCTCATTTAAGAGTGTCATATATTGTGTTTATTAAATATCGCCGCAACACATTGCGATGGCATTTGTTTGTCACATTGACGCGTCGAACGGCTTACGGCTATTTCGGGTATTAAAAAAAAAATGACAATCGGAAAGAAGTGCCTAAAACAAATGTGATCACGAAGCAAGTCAATGCCTTGTGGTAAGAATACACTGTGAGGGACCGTTCAGCAGTTACACCAAAACCGCCATTCTGTGTACTTATTGTTAGATACAGCAATTATTATTGAAACACATCAAATTAGTGAACAAGCATTGCGTTACACATCATAGTGGAACCACGAGAAGTGAATGGTGAACAGTGAATTTAGACACAACATTAAACAAAAGTAAGTACTGATAAAGTAAAAATATTGTTTTGAGAGCCCACGATTACACTAGGCAACAAAATTCGACTTGTTTTTTGCCTTTTAAACGGAACTAGCTAAATTCGACTAATTTTGACCCGTTAAAAACGAATCTATAACTCATTTTTGGAAATTGACTCGAGATTTTGAGTAATTGAATTTTGAAAAAAACAGCCTTTTTTCCACTTTGAACAACAATCAGGCCGTAAGTATACAAGTTAGACCATTTTTTTTTGTTGCAAAATATTCTCCAGATTTTTCCGAATAAAACGATATAAAGCACTTTTACAATTTAAACTTATAAACATGTTTAAACATTGGTTAACCTGGATAAGACACGTTTCGCGCACCTGTTTTTTCGAGTTGTTCTTGAATTTTTAGGAAAAACTGTGACTCCGACGAAGATTCCAATGACACTATGAGGTAGGAAAATATGGAAAATGTTCCAATGGCAACAAATGTTGATGTTCTTGTTGGTCAAGCTGAATCTGATGAAGTAATGGACATCGACACAGAAGTATCTTCAGCCCGCGAGAAGATCGCAGTTCAAGATCAAGTTGATCACAACGTTGTTGGGATTGAAGGTGGTTCGACATCGATGTTGTTAGATTTATATGATCCAGGTACTGGGCCTAATGTTATGTCAAATAAATGTATAGACATGATAGTAGAAATCGGACCTGTTCAGACAGAAAGTAATTATAAATCTCCTGAAGACGAAGAAACTGGTAGGAAATTTAATCCTCTGTATTTTAACAATATTATGCAAAACGGGGAGAAAGTTAAAAGGAATTGGCTTGTTTATTCGGTAATACTAAACTGTGTTTTTTGTTTTCCTTGTAAATTATTTAGTACATTAAATATAAAAATAATTAATTCCGGGTATTCGGATTGGCGCCATTGCAGTGAATATTTCTATAAACACGAAGCCAGTGTTCAACATATTCAATGTGTCAGAAAATTGTGTGAATTAAAATTATGGCTGGATAAAAAATCTACAATTAATAAAGTTCAACAAAACTTATTTGAAATTGAAAAGGAGCGCTGGAGGGCGATAATTAAAAGAATGATTGCAGTTGTGCAATTTTTAGCTGGTCAATGTTTGGCTTTTAGAGGAACAAGTTCGGGACTGTATGAAGTGGGAAATGGTAATTTTTTGAAAGCTGTTAAGATGATTGCTAAATTTGATCCTGTTATGTTAGATCACTTAAACAACGTTAAAAGATCACAGGAACTTAAAACGCATATGCCACACTTCTTAGGAAATCATTTTCAAAATGAGATTATAATCTGGGTGTTAAAAAAGAAATAATGCAGGTTATTAAATGTTCCAAATATTTTTCTATTATACTAGACTGTGCGCCAGATGTGAGCCATACGGAACAAATTACATTTATCTTAAGATGCGTAAGTATAAATACTTTAGAAAAACAAGTTGACATACGCGAATTTTTTTTAGATTTTTGTCCCATCACAGATACTACCGGTGAAGGACTATATAACTTTCTGTTGCAAAAATTATCAAATTATGAATTAGATGTTCGAAATATTAGGGGGCAATGTTACGACAACGGTTCCAACATGCGAGGTAAACATATTGGCCTTCAAAAACGCATTTTAGACATCAATCCAAGAGCACTATTTGTTCCCTGTAATGCTCACACTTTAAATTTGGTCGTAAGTGATGCGGCAAACAGTAGCGGGGAAGTTTTTGATTTCTTTGAAATTATTCAGGAATTGTATAACTTTTTTTCTGCCTCCACATACCGATGGGATGTTATGAAGAAACATACAAACAACTTAACGCTAAAATATCTTAGTGAGACAAGATGGGAAAGCAGAATCAAAGCTATAAGACCATTACGTCTTAATCTGAAGAACATCATTGACAGTTTAACAGAGTTAATGCATGATTCCACCCGGGACGTAAAAACAAAAAACATGGCCTTTTCTTTAGAACAAAAGATATCGTCGTTCAAATTTATAACCTTTATAATTATTTGGCACGATTTGCTTACAAAGATACATACTCTTAGTAAAATGCTTCGAAATTCAAAAATAAGTTTGGCCGAGAGTGTCCAAGCATTAAAAGATCTTAAAAATTACATTAATAAAAAAAGGAACGATGATTCTTTTAATATGTTCATTGGCGATGCCGTTACAGAAGCAAACAAGATCAACGTACAACCAGAATTTCCAATATCTCGCATTATAAAAAACCCACGACAGTTTTTGTACGAAACTAAATCTGATCTAGTTGCAGATCCAAAACAGCATTTTAAAATAAATTTTTACTTTAGCATTTTAAATCACGTAAGCAATTCTGTTGGTCAGAGATTTAAATTATTAAATGAATGCGACACTCTATTTAGCTTTTTATATGGTTTTAAGGAATTGACAAATGACGCGTTAATGAAATCGTGTATAGATTTCGACTTAAAATTTCAGTCAAATGAAAATATTATTTTAAAAAAGGATATTCATGGTATTGAATTGTATCATGAAATTCTGTCGTACCGAGATATCTTTCCTAACGCATCGTTAACGAACAATCCCCTTGATATTTTACAAAATATCGTAAATGTCGATTTAATGACTTGTTTTCCAAATTTTGTTATAGCCTTGAGATTTTTATTAACCCTACCAATTTCCGTTGCATCTGGCGAGAGAAGTTTCTTTAAACTTACAATTATTAAAAATTATTTGCGATCCACGATGTCTCAAGAAAGAATGAGTAATCTTGCATTGATTTATATCGAACATAAATTACACTGGACAACACGAAAATTGCTTCCTGGCATCAATTAGCTAATTCTTATAGATTTTGACGCGCTAAAAACGAATCTGAAATCCGTTTTTGTTTATTAGGTCTAGTTTTCGAGAAATGGAATTTTAAACAAAAATGTGTTTTTTGCACTTTGACCCACATTTACGTCGGAAATATATAAGTGAGACAATTTCCTTTTATCGGAAAAAATTCTGCAGACTTTCCAGAATAAAATAGTATATAATAATTGTGGAATATCTACTTGCAAATATGTGTAAACATTGATTAAAGTTGGCGAGACACGTTTTTCACGCCTATTTTGAGGGACTCTTTTCGTTTTTCTGTCGAAATTATGCTTCTGGCGTGGATTTCAACTACTCTACGCGATAGAACAGACATTTTTCTTTGGGAAACCATTATAATCGCACTCGAAACTGATTCCAGTTTCGCACGGGAAAAGGGAAAAGGAGTCCGTGTCACGCAGTTTCAGCAGGGGTTCTCCGACATCGATTATTTCACGCGCATGTGACTGCTCGCTGCTCGGCGGAGATACTCAGGTGTGGAGCACGCTACATACAGTAGGACCGGAGAACCTCTGCTGACACTGCGTGACATGGACTCCTTTTCCCTTTTCCCGTGCGAAACTGGAATCAGTTTTGAGTGCGATTGTAATGGTTTCCCAAAGAAAAATGTCTGCTCTATCGCGTAGAGTAGTTTAAATCCACGCCAGAAGCATTATTTCGACAGAAAAACGAAAAGAGTCCCTCAAAATAGGCGTGAAAAACGTGTCTCACCAACTTTAATCAATGTTTCCACATATTTGCAAGTACATATTCCAAAATTATTATATACTATTTTATTCTGGAAAGTCTGCAGAATTTTTTCCCATAAAAGGAAATTGTCTCACTTTTATATTTCCGACGTAAATGTGGGTCAAAGTGCAAAACACGCATTTTTTTTTTAAATTCGATTTCTCGAAAACTAGACCTAATAAACAAAAACGGATTTCAGATGCATTTTCAGCGCGTCAAAATCTATAAGAATTAGCTAATAGATGCCAGGAAGCAAAAAAAAAGTCGAAATTTGTTGTCCAGTGTTATCAGGTAATGTCCATATGGCAAAGTTGATAGACGAATTTGCGTCTGTAAAAGCCAGAAGGGTTGTTTTGTAAACATAGGTACATCTATTCTGTTATTAATTTTGAATATTTTAAAAGTAATAAAGATTATTTTTGTTATCCTTAGTTTTATCTAAAGAATGATTAAAATAGATTATATTTAAAAAATTTAGGAACACTTACTTTTTTATTAATTTGAAATATTTTAAACAAAATAAAGATGTTTTTATTTTTCTTATTTTTATGTAAATAATTTTAAAAATAAAATGTATAACAGATATTTTACAAATGACAATGCTTATTAATCCTACCCTATGTTAAGTACGAGTGTTTTTCCAAAACTTTATATAACAGAATAATGGGGCGGCAAAACGTGGATTGGCACACGGGCAGCCAAGTACATACCCAGAATCGGCACTGGTTGCACATGCTACTTTTAAGTTTCTATCCAAGCATGCTTTATCGTTGATGATTCCCTGTGCGTTTTAGCATCAACGTCGCGATACTATCATCCAGGTGGAACTTGCCGATTCCAATAATGCACTGTGATGATGAGCGTCGAAGCTAATATCCGATCCTCGTCGCCAAATTTATGTTGGATTCCAGGGGAATGCTAGCTTGCTTGATGTACAAGAACATGTATTTCACTTGTCACCAACTGCAGTAAACTACAATATTGCAACGGTTTTATAATAATGGGTGTACTGGCCTATGCCTCGTAACGTTTTGGTCGTCTTCGGTTGACGGACCCTTTAGGGAAATTTCCCGGAAGGGTGGGGGTATTGGCGAGGAGTCATACGTATTGGGGTAAAGAAAGGAATACTCGCGTGACGCATGATCGTTCTTCCAACAATATTAAAGGGTACAATCACAAAGCAATACAGAAATGAAGTCGGTACGGACGACACGAATCAATACTATTTTCCACCTCTCAATAATAGTCTTCAAAGTTTTCTGACAAGGCTTCGCCTAAGACTTTTGTCATAATACGTTCTTTTCTCTGTTCGAAATATTTTACTCTATATGTTGCCCCAACTCTTTCGACTGCGCACGCAACATTACATTTTACACCAATGAATATTTTGACAGCGTCTCAGAAACTATGAAACCAACTTCTTCCTGATCGAAAGCACTTTTCTATTCCAACGAATGCAAAACTGTTATTTTTTCTCGCGCGGCATCAAGTGCCCTCCGCCTAAGATAAAGTTCTCATAAAAGCGAGGTAGAGAATGTTGAAATGTAGACACTTTATCTAAAAACCCTCAATTGCCGAAGTTATAGAAAAAAGGTGTTCGAAAGAGAAAGCGTTGAGAAAATTGCTTTGCTCGTCCGGAACCTAATATTACTGTTGGTTGCAAAGCGTATACCCAACATTAGTTATTCAGTTAATGGCGGTATATAGGGTTTGCGAGGGTGGCGAGAATTCAGAAGGATCAGTCAAGCGCGGAACACGAGCTGTTGAACTTCCTCTTTTACCACCTGTTACTCCGTCCTACTGTTCATTGCCTCCTCTCAAATGGAAACGGACTGTTTCAATACTCGTTACTACCGGCTAAATCGGAAGACGTTGACGCTGTTCGGACAATGGCCCTATCAGAACTATTCTGACAGAGTGATAGTGTGGATTCTATATATGTGTGTTGTGGCTACTGGGTTTATAGTACAGGTAAATTCTTTCCGTCGTTCCTTCTTTCGAGCTGTCAAACAACACGTACTTTTTAATCGTCTTTAAAAGTCGAGAAGCGTCTCCAATCGACGTGTATATTTTTCTATTTTTTCTATTTTTCCCGAAGACCCTTTTTTTAATTCTGGGTTATCAATTGCATTATTTTTGACGGATTTCCACTGTGAATGGCATATGTCGTGCTTCGATCAAATAAATTCAACGTGGTATTAAATAGAATTGTGAATCGGTGAGCGTACTCTGAACGATGTGAAATATGATTTATCTACTATAAGCAAAATGCACACACATTATTTCGCGAGAAAAAACCTTGACGCAGATCGGGAGGGCGGTCAAAGCAGAGGAGGTGGACTTTGATTTGTGCGTTGAGTTTATTTGCGAAGGCCTGGCATGCTCAAATACAATGGTCAGATACTATACTTACACAGTCTACAACGACAAAGTAAGTGACCATAAATAGGCTTCAAAAAATGCCATATCAATTTAACAGATAAATGCAGTTTTCCAAAACGCAGATAAAAGGGCTCCTGGACAACATGAAGATCGATTGGCAACGTATAACTAATGAGAATGAACATCAGATTCTTTGCGATTCGGCGGAGGCGACAAGAATTTTCATGGTGCAGTATACGGGTGAGCGAAAATTGCACAAAATTTCCTAATGAACGACGATCGCATCGATTCAAAGTTTCAGACTGTTATCGCGTATATCGATATGTTAACTAGAACTAGTAATATTATTTTGACTTGCTTCTTCTTATGTATGCTGTGTAAGTTAGAGTTAATTCAGAAGTTATTGTGTCTACAAAGACCTAACCACATTAAATTTTATCACGATTTATTGCAAGGTACAAGTATCATCTTACAGTTTGGTAATTAATAAAACTATTTTTTGATAGAGGTGTTATGCAAATATGTGTACATCGAGAATCATAAGAAGCTGTAGAAAGTAGTGCATGTTTAATACAAATCAAAGATTCTATCTTTATTGTTACATGAATGTGGTAACAGAAGAGAAATGGACAAAATTTTTCCAAATGTATTTTCTGGGTATTTTTATTCTTTTAGTGTTTGTCAGTATAGGAATGGGGATGTTTTCCCTTACTATGCTTTCATCGCCTCTATTTGTCTATACGCCGTTATTCAACGAATCCTGTCCAGTTCTGATGATGTATTCGGAGGAGTACATTCTCGACCCGCAAAAATATTGTTTTCCACTTCTCTTGCATATTTGCATTTTTATTACGGTATTATTGCTAGGGGCAGTTTGGACGGACATCATGTACATGGCTATCCTATATCATATCGTTGGGATGTTCGAAATTGTTTGGTAAGATACACAAAATCATATTCTGTCCGAAGCAAATCGTTTATTTACTTGAGAGATTTTTCATGAATGTATTGTATCGAATAATGTTGATGAATGTAGAGTCTTTTCTTTAATACATATATTCGAGATAAGTTCAAAGTAAAATGTTGACAGTTCGCCGTCATTTTGAATTCAGTACTTATGTGTATTGCTTTCCCGATCGTTCAGAAATATTTTTTAGCGTACCCATACTTTACGGGTAAACATTATTGATTATGATTAAGACGTATGTTCAGTATCTGTAAAAATCTTTAAACAGGCATGATGTATGTGACATAGTAAAATATGTATTATAATGTTACAAAAATCTGAGTGTCGGTATGGACCATAATTTTTATTATCCTGTTTTTTGGAAATATATATGTTCTTAATAATCTCTTCAAATGTAACACCTAATCTGAAGAACTGTTCTCAAATAAGATCGTTGCAGCTATCGATTGGAGCATACATTTGATCACTGCACAGATGAAACTAAGTATTCGTCGGGTAGGTTAAACGTATACGACAGAATTGCAAGTGCAGTGGAATGTCATAGAAATGTTATAAGGTTCGTAAATACTTTCAGAAAATGGCTATTTCCTTGTCATGTAACAATACTTTGTGTACAATGCAAGTATAAACATTTTTGTGCATGATTATGATTGATATGGTATGTTATTTCGAAGTAAACGATCTTTTTTTTTGGAATATTATAGAATATTGATGACATTAATATTTTGTGTTTCTAGATTTGGCGAGGATGTTGGCGACACATTTCAATTGCCAAATTTAATTTCGCTTGTGATCACCCTGATTTCTATGGCTGTAGCATTATATTGGGTATGTTCAGCTTTTCGTTATGATTTTAACGGTTTCTGAATATTTTAGTATAACTCTTTGATAGGCAGCCGCGTCAAAAGGACAAGGCCTTAAACCGGTATTTGCATTGGCGATTTCCGGAGGAGTGATGGTACACTTGTTTTTCATGAATCTTGCGTCCCAGAGAATGATGGACAATAGCAATGCAGTTATCTTCAGAGCGTAAGAACATTTGGAATTGCTAGTCTGTAACGATCATTTTAGGATTGACGTTCAACGAAGGCGCGTCTCGACTTCGTTCAACTTTGCCTACGATCGGCTGGATGCATGAATGGAACCACAAATATGATGGTTCCGTTGATGTATCTAGCATCCAGCCGATCGGCCAAACGGATAGGCAGCACAACAGATTGACTCGGAAATATTTGTTTGAGTTTATAAAAAATATTAAAACCACTCATTTGTGAATATTGAACAAATAAGAATGCGTTATAATACGAAAATTGTATTGGCGAAAATTTTGGTCAAGAGTACAAAAGACGATATTAAATCAACATTTATTAGTAGATCTCTTTCCGAAATGTTCTCACGCCAAATTTCATATCTCTCCCAACGGCAAATTTGAATCCGTTGATTGGCATTACTAATTGAAGACAGAAATCCATGTCTATCAGAATATATGAATGGTAACAGGGAAATGTAATAATAATTAATAAATGTGGTATTGCCAATTAATAATTTAATAAAATATTTTGACGCATAGATAAATCGGGAATTAATATTTTGAAGTGGAGACGTGTCTTGAAATATATAAACCTCGATTTGTCTTTGTAATGAACAATGTTTTGTTTGAAACCGCGTACAAGGTGGCGTTTTATGTGTACTTATGGAACTCGAAATGTTACAGCTATTCGAGTATGTGGTATATGGCGCCTGCTAGGGAACAGAGCTTACTGCTTTTGACAATGCAACGTGGTTTAAAGCCATGCGCTATTATTGTGGGAAAGCTGCATGCTGCAACGCTCGAAAACTTTGCAGCGGTATGTTACGTTTCAATACATTGTACAACGTGACGAGTCCATTATATAGACTACATTTCTTACGCTTACAATGAGATCGCATGTTTAACGAATGTTTAGTATAGAAACAGATTCGGAAGTGACATTCAAAGCATTCTTTGAAGCCATTTTTTCTGCATGTGAAGGTCACCGATAATTTTCATAATCGCCTGACACCTTGTCGTAATCAGAAAATTGTGCTGGTATTGAGATGACATTCTGAAGCAATATTCCTAAAAAGTAATAATGTAATCATTTTGTTCAGATGATCTAATGGTCAATATAACATACATAGTTCAAATTTTTTTTCAATGCACAATCGCTTCAGTTTAAAGAAATATCGAACCATTTAAAAAAAACATTGATGACCTTCACGTCTTTACAAAAATGAAACTTTCTTCTTATTGCTAATAGTGTTTGCATATCATTCACAATAATGCATATGTATTACGTACCAACGTTAGATGACTTACTCTATACGACCATGTTAAATATTTTATTCTCGCACGACTACTCGTTTATGGTTTGCTAGCATTGTATCAATTGATACTTTGGAACAGTTTGTTTAATGGTCGTGTTATTATTTTTGTTTAAGGATGTCCAGGTTTCATTTTCCTACTTTACTCTGCTTTTGTCGATACAATAAGCAGTTGGGAAAATAACGGAAAACTAACGATGCCGTTCTAGCGGAAAAAATTGTTATTCGTGATACAATGTAGACTGTGTAGAGCAGGCCCGCCCAACCCAAATGGTTTGACGGGCCACTTTGATGACGCGTAACGTTACAGCGGGCCGCACTTTAGGTAAACATGCGTTTAAAAGAATGGAACACAAATAGAAAATGAAACCGGCACAACATAAAACAATACCGGCTACAAACGAGCCGACAGCATACGATGCCACCACTGCACGTGGCCGACTACATCTCGGCGAATAGACAACGAGAAACGAAAGTTTCAATAGGAATATGAAATCGCCGGCGGGCCGCACAATTTGACGTGGCGGGCCGCGTGTTGGCCAGGCCTGGTGTAGACTAACGTAGAACGAAAGTGTTGATTGCATCTGTTTGTATAGTCGTCGGTCCGTCCGCTATTAGAAAAGAACACTTGTAAAAATAGCGTTTGTGTACAAATTACAATAGTACAAGAAATTGTGACGTTATAAGTTCAACAATAATATGTCGAGGAGACCGAAAGCTTTAGAGGTACAACTTTATTACACCACACTCACTAAGATATAGTTATATACAATGAGAACCAGGGGGACAATACAAACTAGACCAGGGCGTGAATTAATATTAAGCGAAACTCCATTCTCGGAGCCATGTGCTCGACTCGACCCGTTTTACGCACTCGACACACACGTGCTTTCGTAATGACGGACGAAGCCGGAAGAGGCCCGCTAATTGCGCATTCGCACCTTCGTGCTGTCTCGCGGTGTTCGGCAATCCCGAACATTCCCGATCGGCGCCGAACACGCGTCGGTAAACAAGCGGTTTTAATTATCGGTACATATCATTCTCTCCCCCCTCACATTTTGGTAGGGGGTCGACGCAGACAAGACTTAGGGCTATGACGCAATACAAAAATCTGACAGTTTGACAATACAAGCCATTACGCATTTTATTGATATATACTATGGGTAAAGCGATCCGGTGGTTTGACCACTCTCCCGAACGCAGTAACCGTATGTTTTGCTGACTCTCCTGCGGGCTCACTCTCCTTAAATCGAACTTCGGGTTTTTGCGGACTACCGCTCGACGCTACACGCGGCTTTGACAAGACATCACACCAGTCTAGTTCTGTTGCTTGTGGTTTCCTTAATAGACATTTTCTAATTTGGCTGACATGGACTTTTCTGACATGACCGTTATTAATTAGTTTGACCAGGTATACTGTCGGACTGAGCCTTAACTTGACCTCTGCCCTCTCCCACCTTTCAGGACCTTTAACATGTTTTAAATAAACTAAAACGCTTTGCTGTACGGCGTAGGAGGGAACATTGGAACGGCAATTTTGACTTAACTTAGACTTACAATTTGACCAACGACTTAATCTAGATTTAGACCTATGACTTAACTTAGGCTGATGACTTAATCTATCGTGTACAACCGATTTTTGGGATAATACCGATAATGGAGTCCTCGGACCAAACTGAAATAAACATGCCATTGGAGATACACCCGTGACAGATGACGGCGTGCTACGATAACTCAATAAACAATCGTGTAAACGCTGTGTTGGACTTAACTTCTGTGTATCTTTTGCACACATTGACTTTATTAACATTTTCTTAAACGTTTGCACCGCTCTCTCTGCTAACCCATTAGATTGGGGGTTATACGGAGGTGAAAATAAAAGTTTTATCTCCTTGTTTTTACAAAAAGATTCAAATTCGTGCGCACTAAAAGGAGGACCATTATCGCACACTATTGTGTGAGGAAACGCAAATCTTGAGAAAACTTCGTCCAGTTTCTCTTTTAACTTGACATACGTTGATCCACCGACCATTATAAAGCATTCGACCCATTTGGAAAACGAATCACACAAAATTAAATAACGACACCCCTTTAAATCAAAGAAATCTAAATGAACTCTTTCCCAGGGAGACTTTGCTACAGGCCATGATTGGCGAAATTTATCGACACTGGCACGCTGAGTAGACTGACATGTTTGGCACTCTGCGGCTATTCTTTCGATGTCTTGGTCCATTTTCGGCCACCAGACATATGATCGAGCTAGATACTTTGTTCGGACTATACCAGGATGGTTATAATGTAACATTTTCAGTATGACGGGTCTTAATTTCAAGGGAATCACTACTCTATTACCAAAAAATAAACAATTTTGTGCAACTGACAACGCGTTTTTGACTTTAAAGAAAGGTATTAACTCTGGGTTGGATATTTTATACGGCCATTTCGTCGAAGTGAACTCAATTACTCTCGAAATTGTTTTATCTGAGGACGACACACGACTCACCTCAGAATATGGGATTAACGGAGTGGACATATAAATGAAATTACAATCTGTGGTTTCTAACAATTGTGCAGACGGTAATCGTGACAGCACATCTGCTTGAGGGATAGCGGTACCTGACTTATACACTATTTTATATCTATAACCCGACAAAATAATAGACCACCTTATCAACCGCGATGATGCCATAACAGGGATTTTTTTATTATCTGAGAATAGAAACTTAAGAGGTTCATGATCACTGTAAATTGTGAATTCACGACCAAACAAAAATTTGTGAAATTTCTTTACCCCAAAAATGACTGCCAATCCTTCCTTATGCAATTGACTATAGTTTTTTTGAGCTGGGGACAGCGAAGCAGACTCAAAAGCTACGGGGCAATCAACACCGTCGATGGTTTGGCTTAAAACTGCACCAACACCATATGCACTCGCGTCTACGGTTAGACTAATAGGTTTTAACGGATCGAACAAAACTAAAAGTGACTTTTCCGACAATACTTCTTTGCTTTTTTGGAAAGCTTGTTCACACTCTTGTGACCAACACCAAGGCACGTCTTTCTTCAATAATTGATGGAGGGGAGCGAGCAAATCTGGACACATCGGAATAAAATTCCTATAAAAATTTAACATAGACAAGTACGACTTTAGTTGCGTGACATTTCGCGGCGTAGGAGCTGACCTTATCTTCTCCACTTTTGAGCTAGCTGGGCTTTTGCCATAGGCAGATAACTTAAAACCCAAGAATTCTAGCGACTCAACAAAAAAGACACTCTTTTCTACATTTAGTTTCACATTAAATTTCTCCAAACGCAAAAGGACATCATGTAATGCTTGCTCGCAACTCTCCAGGGAAGGACCTCCTACCAGAATATCGTCTAAGTATGCGGCTGCTCTGTCAGCACCCTTTAAGACTGACTCCATGACCATTTGAAATAATGCGGGAGCCGAAGCTAACCCGAAAACCAAGCGATTATAAACAAAAAGACCCATATGTGTATTGACAGTAAGCAACGGCCTACTTCGCTCGTTTACCATTACTTGCAGATACGCATTCGTTAAATCTAACCTACAGAAATATTTACAACCACTAAACTTATTGAAAACATCCTCCGGTCTCGGTATTGGATATTGGTCGACACGTATTTGCGGATTCACCGTCGTTTTAAGATCTACACATAATCTGATTTTCCCATTTTTCTTGGGGACACAAACTAAAGGACTAGCCCATTGGCTGTGTTTGACTCTTGAAATAATTCCTTGAGACTCTAAAGCTTCTAACTCGCGCGCGACGTCCTCTCGCAAAGCATAGGGTACGTCATAAGCTCTATGGAATACTGGAGATGCCCCTTCTTTCAAGGTGATATCAACTAAAAATTCTTTTATGGGCAGACCATTATCCAAAACAGAAAACACATGGGGATACTTGCGCGACAGGGAGTTTATCGTAGACGACTTATCCGGACTGACTGCCAGTACTTCCTTTTGACCCAACGCCTCTCGCCACGACGGGAATAGTACGTTTAGCCAGTTTCGGCCTAGCAAGGCTGGACACGTGAGTTGCTTAACGATGACCAGAGGGAGATAATGGGTTTTACCAATTCCGGCTGATTTTACTTCGACCGTGACTGTGCCTAGGACCTCCAGCTTGATCCGATTTGCGGCGACTAAATGCCCACGAAAGGGACCCATTGGGACCTGCTTCAGATGTCTGCGGTAGACTGACCACGAGACCAAAGACGTTGAGCTTCCACTATCCACTAGGAACTCCGTCGTTACACCATTTAAGACCAAGTCGATTGTTAGGGAATCTGAAAACTTGTCCGATAGAGCATTGCACGTTGAGCTGACTACGTTCACTGATTTACAACAAAATTGGGCAGTGTGACCCTGCTTTTGACACACAAAACATTTCCAACTCCGGGCAGGACATTCCTCCGGTTGGTGTTTTGAAAAACAAAAAGCACATCTTTTCCGACGCTGAGATGGCTGGCCACGTTCTGCACCCTTTCCATGATGTGGATATAGAGGTCGCGACTGCGTCCCCCTCTTCCGACTCGAACTACGAGAACGGGAAGTGCCGCCATTATGGCGAGGGTTTCTTCTCGTCTCGAGGCCCAGGACTTCGTGCGACTGCGTACTCGCTATTGCGTTGTTGCTCCTAAGCTCCACTGAGCTTTTTAGGATGGTTTCCATGTCCATGACGATTTTACATGCCGCCTCGAATGTAAGCGACTCGTCCTCGGATAGTAGTTTCCGAGTCATTGACTCATTTTGTAACCCCACGACTAATTTGTCCCTGAGGGCCTGGTCCAAAAACGCTCCAAATTTACACGTGATAGACAGGCCTTTTATGGCGGAGATGAAGTCTGATATTGTCTCACCCGACTGCTGATTTCGGCTATAAAATTTAAATCTTTCTGCAATTGTACAAGTCTTAGACGCGAACTTATCTTTTAAACACTTAATACACTCTTCAAACGACACTTCTTTTATCAGTTTTGGACTCAGAGCCTCCCGTAACAGTTTGTATTTCTCTGCGCCGAGATAGAGACAAAGTCTGCTCACTTTTTCTTTATCTGCTACATTTGTGACTTCGAAGAACAGACCCAGTCTTTCCAAAAAGAACTCAAAGGACTCGGTGTGTGGCTCGTACACTGGGACCGGTACATTTGATGCAGTACTCACCGGCTTAACTTCATCTGTTGTCGACATTTTGCCTCACTACATGTGACCACTCGCGGGTTATGACCAATTAACCTCGTCGCCAGATAATATGTCGAGGAGACCGAAAGCTTTAGAGGTACAACTTTATTACACCACACTCACTAAGATATAGTTATATACAATGAGAACCAGGGGGACAATACAAACTAGACCAGGGCGTGAATTAATATTAAGCGAAACTCCATTCTCGGAGCCATGTGCTCGACTCGACCCGTTTTACGCACTCGACACACACGTGCTTTCGTAATGACGGACGAAGCCGGAAGAGGCCCGCTAATTGCGCATTCGCACCTTCGTGCTGTCTCGCGGTGTTCGGCAATCCCGAACATTCCCGATCGGCGCCGAACACGCGTCGGTAAACAAGCGGTTTTAATTATCGGTACATATCAAACAATAAAATAAATTTCAGTAATTCCTCATTCATGTACGGCCATAAATAATATACGACTAACAATGCTTCTTTATCTATGTATGATTTTTATATTCCTTACGTTATTCCGTATAGCGCGTATAATATGTCGTATATACAGGGTTGTCCTATTTGGCAAAAGCTGCTCGAGTGTCCTTTAAAATTCCCGCTTCAATCGCACATAATTCACAATAAGTCGAAATCGCCCACTAATCGCAATTTACCGAATGACACTCGACTGTGAGCTGCGCAAACATAAACAATTAAACAGCGTTATTCCAGATGGACCTGTTAATTTAACGGCCGAATTCCAAATATGCGAAGTGCACGTCTTTTTCGCTGTAGTTTGCCTAAGCAAAGGTATAGTCCGCTCGCATTGTTCTTTCGCTCGTTTCAGTCCGTTCGCTGTGACATTGCTAATTTTACGTATCCGATCTACTGAAACCACGATTGTTGGTTGAACGATTGCGCCTGTTCGTGCCGGAAACTGTGGATAAATTGTGTTCGTAACTGTTAAATTGTATCGCTAATAATATGTCGTCGGCACTTATACAGAGCTTCAAACTTTGTTATGGTGGTAATAATATTGATACACAGGTAGTTTATTGGTTATTATTTTATTATATGAATTAACTATGTCGAAAAGACATAGGGTCAAGATTAGTCGAAATTGGCTATTTTCGTTCAAAAGGCAAAAAAAAGTCTAATCTGTTGCCGAAAGAAACTGAAAAAACCCCCCCGAATGATGCGCGCGGAGCATGTTGTACAACTTTAACAAGTTTCTCTGGACAATACACGAATTGCCTTCTAAACGAAAATAGCCAATTTCGACTAATCTTGAACCGCTGGAAACGAATCTGAAACCCGTTTTTGAAAATTGGCTCTAGATTTTGAGTAATTGAATTTTGAAGAAAACAGCCTTTTTTCGACTTTGAACAACAATCAGACCGTAGGTTTACAAGTTAGACTATTCTCATTTGTAGCAAACAATTCCCCAGACTTTTCCGAATAAAACGATATCAAACACTTTTACAATTTGAACTTGCAAACATGTTTAAACATTAGTTAAAATGGATAAGACACGTTTCGCGCACCTACTTTTCGAGATGTCTTTCAATTTTTGGAAAAATCTGTAACTCTGACGTGAATTCCAATGACACTACACGATAAAGCAGACATTTTCCATCGGAAAAGCATCATGATAATATGTAAAACAAATTTCGGCTTCCTACAGGAAAACTAACTAAGACTTCGTGCGCGTCACGTAGTAACATCCGTTCCGCTGTGGCTTGTTGTCGCCTCGCGTTTGCACGGCATTGAGTCGGAGAACCACTGCTCACACTGCGTAACACGCACGAGGTTTTCATTTTCCTGTGCGAAGCAGAAATATAATTTACATAGTGTTAAAGTGGTTTTCCAAAGACAAATGTCTGCTCTATCGCGTAGAGGTATTGGAATCCTCGTAGGACACCCAGTTTTTTGTAAATATTGGAAAACATCTCGAAAAATAGGTGCTCAAAACGTGTCTTATTCACTTTAACTAATGTTTAAACATGTTTGCAAGTTTAAATTGTAAAAGTGTTTCATACCGTTTTATTTGTGAAAGTCTGGAGAATTTTTTGCAACGAATAAAAATTGTCTAACTTGTATACTTACGGCCTGATTGTTGTTCAAAGTCGAAAAAAGGCTGATTTTTTTAAAATTGAATTACTCAAAATCTCGAGCCAATTTTCAAAAACGGGTTTCAGATTCGTTTTCAGCGGGTCAAGATTAATCGAAATTGGCTATTTTCGTTCAAAAGGCAAATTTAGTGTTGTGCATTCTAATATAAATTTTCCCATATTATTCAAACAAACATGCACATGAGAAATGAACATAAGGAAAGCGCACCTAGTATGGGCTCTGCACACTATTTTTAATCGACTTCAGAGAAGGAGTTGGTTACCCGTCCAAAATGTATATTGTTTTTTTTTAACAATTTCAGAAAAGAAGAAGATTATCTATTAGAAATATATTTTTTTTTAACTTATTTCAGAAAATGAGATTGCCTGTAGGAAATGTATATTTTTTCCGATTTCAGGAAGGAAGAAGGAAATGGGAAAGGAGGGGTTATGTATCCTACATGTGTACATTTTTTGAACATTAAATGTTTGCACTGATTGAATTTACCTGGGCCATCGATCTTTCGTAATTTCAAGTCTCCCAGATGGATGAATTACTCATTTCAATTATCTGGGGCATCGATCTTTCAAAATTTCAATTCTACTAGATGGATCAGTCTAGTCATTTTATTTATTTAGGCTCTTCATCCATCGGACTCCACATTCTGCGAGACAGATTAAAATAGCTTTCAATAGAATGACAATGTGGAAAGTGAGAAATGAAACTCACAGAAATTAAATCCGACTAATATTTCGGGGAAGGTTTCTCAACCTTTGCATTTCTGCCATAGCATTTCCGTCGTGCGGCTTACTTAATACTTTTCGCGAGTCCAAATCACATAGGACCAGTGGTCTCAGATTTGGACCGTTTGCACCATCAATGCCCGCGGGAGTGGGGATACACGCAAGTGTGCGTGCCCTGTCTGTGAGAGCGTGGACTCCACGCATTGGCCTGTCAGCTCACAGACAGGGCACGCACACTTGCGCGTATCCCCACTCCCGCGAGCATTAATGGTGCAAACGGGCCAAATCTGAGACCACTGCATAGGACTATACCGTGGAAAGTCTTCACACGGCTCAGAGCCACATATGCTTGTGCTGTTGCAAATACTTTTTTGCCTATATTGTAACCGTACGTATCTCCCGTCCCTGTGTATTTTCGCGTGTCCGAAGAGTAATAGCAGCGAAGGTCCTCCCCACCACCGAACTTGCGAGGGTTCATTACGGGTCAAACTAATGCCCAATAGGCAGCGCTCATGTCAACGAGCGCACTTGCTCTCGCGAGGGCCTCCGCTGCTGAAAGCGTATAAAAGGGTCTTTTCGTACGGGCAGAGCGACCCGACGTAAACTTCCATAAATTCGAGACAGCGAAGTACTAATCGACACTCAGCGAGGCACAAAACGGTCAACCGTACCTAAAAAGGCAATTAGAATCATTGCATTTGATTTCTCTTGCCTGGTCGTCTCCTCCGTCTCAACCCCGGTCGAGACGAACTCAGGTGTTAGAGAGTCCCTCCTGAGGAAGTAGTAATCTAAAGTCATAAATAAGGGACAACGACCAGCGACGAACCCTTCCGCTCATGCACCGGCTGGGAACGTCTAAACGGTCTACTTTACAAGGAGCTCAGGCCACGTAAAGATCCCTTTTGTCAATCTGATCCTATAAGACAGTGCTGTCCAGGGAGCGCTCCCAGTGCTCTATAGGCCCCCCCACCAAATTAACGTTGCCCTGGAAACGGACGACGCACCGTGTGTCATATGATCGGCATAAACAAAAAAGCGCGATGAAACATAAAGGACAGAACCATTTCTTTCTAGTGGAGGTGGAAATAGCGGCGTAAGGGGCCCCTCTCGTGGACTGCACTGCTATAAGAAGTAGAAATCTATTAAGTGCCGAATAGTACACGTAATATAGCATTGCGGCGACACGTGCACGTTTAGGTTAAAAACATTATGAGTAAACTCAGTCTTGCATAGCATATCTTTGAATACGTTCAGGTTAAAACATTATAAGTAAACTCAGTCTTGCATAGCATATCTTTGAATGCGTTTAGGTTAAGAAAATTTATAGTAAACTCACTCTTACATAGCATATCTTTGAATACGTTTCAGCTAAGAACAGTACAAGTAATTTCACACTGACATAGCATATCTTTAAACACGTGCGAAATAAGAACATTAAATTAAATTCGCGCACACGCGTATACATCTACATGCGCTCATCTTCACATACAAGTTAATAGCAATCAATCTATACACATACATATCTCTCAACACTCGCAACACACTTTCTATGTACATATTTTACCTTTGAATATATACAATATTATTACACATACATACGTCCCCAGTTCATTGCCCTAGCAGCTGATCTGACTCCTGCTTCCCAGGAGTGCGAACTCTTTCCTAAACAATAACATAACCGAGGACTGTGACAAGCGTAACCGCTGCCACAGGGTTATCCGCGAAAAAGCACTTATTCCGAAATAGATCGAGATATTTACACGATCACGATCGCGACAATTTATTATTTCTACGAAATAATAAACGTACGGTTTCAAAATCAATAACTGCTTTGTTCAGCGTAGTATCCTGCAGTTTATTTACAGTTACGGCCCAGCTTAATATAAGGGGTAATATTCTTCGCTCAACATCACCATATCCCTTAGTGGCTTGGAATGTGGCGGTTACCGGTGCTATTTCAACATAGCCGTCGCTGTTCTTTATACTGTTGCCTATTGACTCGTCATCGAACTTGATTAGAACAGCTTCCGGTAGCTCTCCTACCTCTAATTGGTCTCTGCGCAAAGCTGGCCATTTAAATTTCTTGACCACTCCCATAGCTCCATTTACAAGACCCTGCGCGACAGAGGTGTTCCTTCTCAACATAACGCGCGAGCCCTCTGCTAATTAAATAGAGTGTAATAGGTCACCGCAGTTGTTAACGTCTTTGTGAATAACATTGTCTAGAGGTTTCTTTCCGTATGTCGGTGATTCGCGAGATTCGTCAATCGAGTCAATAACGTAGACACGATGCGATTTGGCGTTGATATCGGCCATTCTTGCATTATATTCGTCAACTTGCTTAACAGTGGGATAAAATTTTGAAATTCACCCTCTAACGGTATCTGTTTTCTTTCGCATAGGAGTTCAAGTTGTTCAGCTGTTATTTTACCAAAACGTAAATTATTTAATAGGTTAACAAATTCTACGTCATTTTGTTGTCTCATATTTATAGTTAATTCGCAAAATGAAAATTGGTGCCACAGGTTAACTTTTGCCGCACACCAGGCTGGTTGATCAAAACATCAGTGTTCCTTCATGGGGGGAAGCTGCATTATGTCACCGAAAAGCAGAACGTTAATCGAGCCAAATAATTTGCCGCTGGTGTTTTTAAATTCTCCAAGACGAAGATGAATGTTCCTTAAATTTTCGTAGGATACCATTGAGACTTCGTCAACGATCAGCCAGCGAATGTACCGCCATCTTCTTCTTTCTTGCTCCAGCCTTTGTCCGGACATACGTTTGTAAGCCATTTCTGTTACAGCTTTTTGAATGGGCAGTGAAAAGAGTGAATGTAGAGTTTTGCCCATTATCTGGCTAGCGGCGACACCGGTCAAGGCAGCAACTGTTACAAAGTTTGGTTTCAGCAGAACATCTACAGTGGGAGCATCGTTTAATGTGCTCAACAAGAAGTTTTAAAACAAATGATTTCTCACTGCCTGCGCCCTCTGTGATAAAAAGTAGTAATTTGTCCTCATTGTTGGCCATATTTTGATATAACTTTTTCTGTTGCACGTTTAATCCTTGGATATGATTTAAAAAGAGATCATCCGCCATTAATTCTCCTTCTGGCACCTCTTCTACATAATCGTATGGATCATGTAGTATCTCTTCATCAGCACAAGGAATTACTGTGTTTCGGGCTGCAACACATTCACCACCAGCATTGAGAGCAATAGCTTGTGCCAGTGCCTGTTGAATGAGTTGTTCTGCATGAGCAAATTGTTCCGTTGTTACTCGGTTCATTCATGGTCTCAAGTCCTGCTTTTTTATTTATTCTTCATACAAATTTAATAATGTATATATGCAACGTCTCTGGAAAAAGAACGTTACAATCTGTATTGTAACCGTACCAATTTTGAGGCCCGCGCCGGCACAGAAGATCGCACCGGCGCGCGTCCAGCGGAGACCCGCCGAATTAGGAGAACGAGCCCTACACGCACGGACAACTGCGTGGCCGGTAAGGTGATGTGATGGGTCTCTCCCGAACGATTCGAGCACGCTTTTGTAATCCGATCCTATCACAGATGAGTCTCTCCCGAAGGCTCTAGAAGCCTCTGGAAGCTTCAAGAAGGATTCATGGTCAGACCTTGCATCATTAGCAGATAAGATAAAGGTATAAATAAGCCCTAGAATAAGCATCGATACGCAGTCCAAAGAACAGTGCAGAGTAGGTCATTTTGATTGTCAGGCATTTAAAAGTGTATCACGACCTTCAATTAAAGTTAAAGGAGAAAATACAGACTAAACTCGCCTCTTTCGTTCGATTCCTTTTCACGTTTTTAAAAAAGTGTCGGGCGCTCCAAAGTCGCTCACAGTGACCAGCCGACGCGCGCTTACCGGCCTAATCGTACCCGAGCACGTGAGGGGAAGACTATAACGGTACTTCCCATCACAAGCCACGTACCTCCCCTCACGTGGCCCGGGTATATAAGGCGCCGTTCCGCGACGAGTAATTGTCGAATTTCGATCCGACTCTGACGCGCTGAATAAGCCCGGAGATCGCGATCATAATAAGAGAAGCTCGCCGCGCGAGAAACGCCGCATCCGGAAGACTCCGCAACAACAGGCCCGGGTTCCGACAAGTTCGTGCCGTGCCACATTGGTATCGCCATAGAAAGTGTAATTCTTATTTTACTATTTATTCGAGTAACCCAATGAATCGTACAGGATCTAATCTTCTATCTTTTATTGAAAGAGTTTGAAAACATATATTTATTATCGGAAAGGGCATGGACCCGTCTTACAATAGTTTTTCTTGTGTTGGAGTTCACAGCAGTTCGCAGCACGTCGTCCGTATTAATTGATCGTCGGGTTTCCTTTTTCACCGGATATTGTATATTCCTCGGAGCGTACTCTTTCTGGTCTCTATGCTCCTTCGTCACTTTCCACCTTTCTTCTGCCTTGATTCGCTTACCGCCCGACGAGCTGGCTTCCTGATGTTGGCACTCGCGAGGGGGGAGGGGGTCCTCTCTCTCGAGCGCCGAACGCCTATTCCTGGCGATTCTAGGCGCCCAATTCAAATTGCACTCTTACAAAAGCGGCAACTTCTTCGCATAAATCGCGACATTCGAGACGACCACTAGAATAAGAAAGTAGAAGCACGACGACAAATAAAACAAATTCCATAACCCGAAACCTTCCAACAGTATCCGACGGACGAGGTGGCTCACCCCGCTCACGCACCGGTTACGGCCACGCTCGTTTCGTACTCATCAAACCAATACACCACAATTCCGACGGATAAGATGGCCTACCCTGCCCACGCACCGGTCAAGGCCACGCTTATCTCGTCTACCACAAACACCTAACTCCACTATACCCGGTGGCTGCGATCTGCCTCACCCGCTTTCGACACCGGCCAAGGCAATGCCACAGTATAAGCCAGTGCGGTCCAAGAAAGTGGCCCGGGGCATTTTCGGTTCCCCCACCGAGCTACTGTTGCCCTGGAAATGACGGACGCTCAGTTTGTGTCAGCGTGGCCAGAAGTGGCGCCCGGCACCATCGGTGACCGCGGGAGTGGGGATACGCGCAAGTGTGCGTGCCCTGTCTGCGAGTCCTGTGGAGTGTGGAGTCCACGCAGCTCTCACAGACAGGGCACGTACACTTGCGCGTATCCCCACTCCCGCGAACACCGCTGGTGCCCGGGGCGACTTCTGGCCACACTGGTGTGTGTTATGATCGGCATACGGAAGAATTTGTGCCTAGTGGAGGTGGAAATAGCGGCGTGAGGGGCCCCACTCGTGGACCGCACTGGTATAAGCATACACAGTAGCGACACAGACGTTTTTTGGTGGTTCGGTGGCTCAACTTCACTTTAGCCCCACCATGCTTTTCGAATGTGCGATACGTCATCCCACGCAGTTTCACCCGCTGATCACGAATATCGCAATGTTTTTTGGCGGAAATGCCAAACAACGCCAAAAACCAGTATAAAATTTTGAAACCAAAAATCGTATTTCTAAGTTTACTCAGTACTCCATATAGGTTTTTCGACGCGCGACACGTCATTCGACGCGCCTTTTTGCCCCGCATACGGCCGTCGTTTTCGTTTTTTTTCAGAAACCTAAAAAGCTTACGAAAATTGCGAAAAACTGTTATAACGATTATTGCACGATTACTCAGTACTCTATGGATATGTTCCGATGTGCGACACGTCATTTGACGCGGCCTTTCACGATCAACACGGCCGTTGTGTTGGTTTGTTGCAAAAACCTAGGAAACTTCCATTTTTCCGGATATCAACTCTTTCCGAAAGACATTTGGTGATATATATTAGTTTCGCGCCGAAGGCGCGTCATCGATGTACTTTCCAAGCACAGGTAGTTTTCATTGCAACGTTCCACCCCAGAAATAGGGATGTATATATTAGTTTCGCGCCGAAGGCGCGTCACCGATGTACTTTCCAAGCACAGGTAGTTTTCATTGCAACGTTCCACCCCAGAAATAGGGATGTATATATCAGTTTCGCGCCGAAGGCGCGTCATCGATGTACTTTCCACCGCTACTACGTCACATTGTGGAGTGTGTGCTTGGAAAGTACATCGATGACGCGCCTTCGGCGCGAAACTAATATATATCACCAAATGTCTTTCGAAAAGAGTTGATATCCGGAAAAACGGAAGTTTCCTAGGTTTTTCCAAAAAACCAACACAACGGCCGTGTTGATCGTGAAAGGCCGCGTCAAATGACGTGTCGCACATCGGAAAATATCCATAGAGTACTGAGTAATCGTGCAATAACCGTTATAACAATTTTTCGCGATTTTCGTAAGCTTTTTAGGTTTCTGCAAAAAACGAAAACGACGGCCGTGTGCGGGGCAAAAAGGCGCGTCGAAAAACATATATGGAGTACTGAGTAATCTTAGAAAAACGATTTTTGTTTTCAAACTTTTTTCCTGTTTTTTGGCGTTGTTTGGCATTTCCGCCAAAAAACATTGCGATATTCGTGATCAGCGGGTGAAACTGCGTGGGATGACGTATCGCACATTCGAAATGCATGGTGGGGCTAAAGTGAAGTCTTACCGGAGTGTTATTTGTAAGTTGTTGCCTATCATCGACTGTAGCTCTGGTTATAATTTGCGTAACGTTACATATTTCTATTATATGTGAAAAATGAGGTCTAACGTCTGTAACCGTACAGACCGATAGGCCAGGCGCAGCACCTACTGGCCTGTATAAAAACGCCTTCGCCGTGCATGCATTGTCGCGAGTCACTTCGTTCGTACACGCTTACACAGACACTACTACACCGTCCGCGCACCGCAGTCACACATCGCGCACCGACTTGCCGAACACATACACACCGGCACTACCACACCATCCGCACACCACAGTCACACATCACGCTCCGACAAACCAAACAAAACGCACAAACATCAATCACCGATATACTCACCGCCATACTCATACTGCTGTAATCATGTAACGGTACTATTTCGGCCGCCGCACAGTGTGTTATTTTGACAATCTAGCGGGACAAAAGTACCGTCTTGGTGCTTGAACGTGATTTTTAGTTTTTTTTCAGCTGTAAGTAGTCAAAATGAAAAGAAAATAACCTGGTCAAAAAGCAAATTTTGAGACGAAACAAAAAAAAAGTTATGAAAAATAATTATAAATTTAGATATTATGTAATTTGTTTTACATTAACTAATGTAATATGAACAGAACAACAATTATAGTCCAAAAATATATTCTTAACAAATTATGAATGATAACATAGCTGGCAAATATGGCCTTTTTCGCAATTGTGCTCATTCTACACGCAGATAAAAAATATTCAGTTTCTACCAAAAGCGCAAGAATGCGCAGAATGTTTTTACAGTTTTGGGTACTTGAATGCTCATAGATTAAGTCTATAAAAGAATCTAGTTGGAATTTTGCGGAATAACTAAGAAAAAGTTAACCTCAATGTCATGTAGTAAACGAATATTTCGCCTTGTGGAGCCCAAACTTTGAAGAACAATAACTGCATAAAAACAATTTATATTTATATAAGAAAAACGAGCAGAGCACACATTATTGAAGGTACAATTCGGTATGAATAAAAGCAGGAAGATTTGCCACTTTTCCAAAATTTACGGGTAAACAGAACGAACTGAGAATAACGAGCGCAGACCATCAGAAAATAATTATTTAGAATATTCGTGATTCAGAGTCACTCTTCGTTATTTTAATATTCGTCAAGAAAAAAAGAATAATTTTTTACTTTTTAGAGCGACTCTGAAGTCGGTTTTCTCACTTTTTTTTTAAAGTTATTTATTTTTAAATTTTTAGTTTCAATTATATAATTGTATTGCTGTTTTATATAACATTAGGAAATGGGTGGAGCAAATAAAAACGCAGCTCATATGGGAAAACGGCGTGCAGAAGAAATGCAATCGAAAAGTAGCGAACGGTTGAATGAAAATGTCGCTTAAAGCGGAATTTTTTTAAATCGGAGGGTTTCGCTACTACAATGGGACCAAGGGGACGACAAACCCCATCAAAAGACATGGGAGCCATCTATATCCGCCCACGCGATCGGGAGTTTTGCGCGAACATCCCCCATAAAAACAAAAATAAAAAATAAAAAATAATAAAAAAAAATAAAATATACTTATCGAATAGATAACCTTTTCCTTTACTGAAGTCGGTTAAAAACAGTAAAAGACATTTTAAACTTTCCGATGCAATTGTGTAAAGATCAAACTCGGTTGATCAAAAGGCACCAATTTTCAAACTAAACATCATCATTTGCGTCAATTTTACCTAATATTCGCGATGTAAGTTCATCGAGTCTGATAAAATTGCGAAACTCTTTCGTTTCTCTCTCGTCTAATTGAATTTAGTTCCTCTAATAATTGATCCACTGATTTTTTATCTTGATAAAGGCTAATTGACAACTCTGATACTTTTGCCCATGTCCTTAGATCACAATGGACTTCGATTTGTTCGCGCACCTTGCCGACAATTTTGCTTTTTCTAGAAATTAATAACGGAAGACGTTCATTTACTTGAGTTCATTCGAACACAGAATCTGCCTGTTTATATGCCTTGTATTAAACTGCATAAAAAATCCAGGGAAAGGGTTTCTGTTTGTCCTGCGAAACGTACAGAAGTTTAATCGGGAGTTGAAATTTTTCTTTTTGATTTTGATTTTATTAGATAGGATTTGTGGAATTAAAGAATTTACGAGAATTATGACAGAATGTAATTGAGAACAGGCGTCGGTACTCACAGTATAACCGGTGTCTTCTGTTACGTGGATTGTTGCACATGCTACTTTTAATTTTCTATCCAAGCATGCTTTATCGTTGATGATTCCCTGTGCGTTTTAGCCTCAACGTCGCGATACTATCATCCAGGTGGAACTTGCTGATTCCAATAATGCACTGTGATGATGAGCGTCGAAGCTAATATCCGATCCTCGTCGCCAAATTTATGTTGGTTTCCAGGGGAATGCTAGCTTGCTTGATGTACAAGAACATGTATTTCACTCGTCACCAACTGCAGTAAACTACAATATTGCAACGGTTTTATAATAATGGGTGTACTGGCCTATGCCTCGTAACGTTGTGTTCGTCTTCGGTTGACGGACCCTTTAGGGAAATTTCCCGGAAGGGGGCGGGGGGGGGGGGGGTATTGGCGAGGAGTCATACGTATTGGGGTAAAGAAAGGAATACTCGTGTGACGCATGACCGTTCATCCAACAATATTAAAGGGTACAATCACAAAGCAATACAGAAATGAAGACGGTACGGACGCCACGAATCAATACTATTTTCTACCTCTCAATAATAATCTTCAAAGTTTTCTGACAAGGCTTCGCCTAAGACATAAACTTGTGTCATAATACGTTCTTTTCTCCGTTCGGAATATTTTACTCTACATATTGCCCCAACTCTTTCGACTGCGCACGCAACATTACATTTTACACCAATGAATATTTTGATAGCGTCTGAGAAACTATGAAACCAACTTCTTCCTGATCGAAAGCACTTTTCTATTCCAACGAATGCAAAACTGTTATTTTATCTCGCGCGGCATCAAGTGCCCTCCGCCTAAGATAAAGTTCTCATAAAAGCGAGGTAGAGAATGTAGAAATGTAGACACTTTATCTAAAAGCCCTCAATTGCCCAAGTTATAGAAAAAAGGTGTTCGAAAGAGAAAGCGTTGAGAAAATTGCTTTGCTCGTCCGGACCCTAATATTACTGTTGGTTGCAAAGCGTATACCCAACATTAGTTATTCAGTTAATGGCGGTATATAGGGTTTGCGAGGGTGGTGAGAATTCAGAAGGGTCAGTCGAGCGCGGAACACGACCTGGTGAACTTCCTCTTTTACCACCTGTTACTCCGTCCTACTGTTCATTGCCTCCTCTCAAATGGAAACGGACTGTTTCAATACCCGT